>OW026520.1:101373200-104148200 GCA_932274085.1 Protocalliphora azurea
TAGTGGGTTGCATACCAAATTATTATAAAATAGGGTAAAATATTTATAAGTATAATAAATAACATAAAATATATATTAACTTATAAAAAATTATAGAGATTTTTAGGTGGGAAAAATTATGATTAATTATATGTATGTATATATATAAAAAAAAAAAAAATATAAATAAATAATAAAGTTTAAGACGCAAAGTATACTTATGTTGCATGTTTTATTGGGATAGAGTCAATTACTTTTCTATATAAAATTATAAATTTCTATAAAAATTAGTCGAAAATTGAAAATAATTATATTGTTTTTATAACTGTTTCCAGATTATTTATTAAAAAATATTTATATTAATTACCTCATGGATTTGATTGGCTTTTAGTAATTTATTTAATTTATCTGTAAATCAATCTTTATTTTTAATTAATCATTTGAAAAATAATAAAATTTTCGGTACTCAAACTAGCATTTGTATGAATTATTTTCTAACAATTTTTCAAAAAAGTAAAATTTCTTTTAAATATCATTAAAAAAAATTATGGTATCTTTAAAAAGTGTTAAGTGCAATTAAAAAAAAAAAAGAAAAAAAATAATAATAATTGTGTATATATGAGAGGTGCCTTTTATATTTTGCGAAAAATGCATAAAACAATAATATTTACTTTTGAAAATTGCATTATTGTTTCCTAGAGCAGTATTCGCTACAAGCACATCAGAAATGGTATTTCTGATGTGCTTGAACCAAGTCTTAAGGCAGTCTTTCCACTTTGAATTGTTGTTTGAATTTTTGTAACAATAACCGATTTTCCAAGTGTCGAAATTTATTTTGATATTTAATGAAGTTATTGGATAGCAAATTAGGGTTGTATGGCTAATAAGGTTACAAGTTAATGTTTATGCTGACAATGATCCGGGTTCGGCAGTTAATTTCCTTTACTACATAGAAAACAAATGATTGCGTACCATTCACAACTAACAGTACTTTGATGCTAAAATCATACACTACCAAAATGTCCCGATTTCTCAAGAAACAAACGCAAGTTTGACCTTAAATGCTTCGACTGGGTGCAATTTTTATAGGGTTGGGAAAACTTTGAGGGAGTAATACTGTTGACTGAACTTTTTTTCAGAATCATACGCATAGATCTCGATTTCGTCATCTGCAGCATTGTCATTGTAGCATGTTGTAAAGAATATGGCCCGAATTTTTCTTCGTTTATTTTCAAAAATCAATGTGAGTTTTTTAAACGATTTTTAATTTGTATAGGATTAGTGTGAAAAACTGTTCTGGACGCTCAAATATTGAATACCCTTTAGTGAAATTAATGCACATGAATTTCTCGATCTCTCGATAAGTCATATATCAGTATTACATAATCAGTACGTGCGCAGCATTAGTTTTTTTAAGCAAAACAACTGTTTTTAGAACCCCTTCATAAAATTCATTCTGGGTCCATATCTGGATAGGTCGCCTCCTATGAAGATTAATTTCTAAATGTTGATTAGAGTTTATTATTTTTTAACTAATCCGCGTCGAAATTTACGGAAAAGCATTGAATGACAATTTTTTACAATATTAGGAAACAGAAATAGTCCTTGTATAAACAAATTTTCTGAGAATGTAAGACCTTAAAAATATAATATTTCTTGATTCCGGTGTCAGAATTAACGTAAATTGTGCAGCTTTGCAGTTTCGCATAATATAAATAGTACCGCTCGTACAATATCCCGAAAATTTAAATTGTATATCTATATTTTAGTATTAGTATTTTAGTATTACTTTTCAAAAATTTTCATTTTTCGGAAAAGTAGCATGTCCTCGAGTGTAACATTTATTATATTTTTTAGTACATTTTTTCAAAAAGTTCCATTTATATTGGATTTTAAAAAAATATTTTTTAAAAACGGTCACAGGTTTTCAATTTTTTAATTGTTAACTTTGTGATTTTGTCTACAAAAGAATATTTATTTTCTCAAATATTATTTTTTCTCAGTATATTTTACAGAACCAGGATATTTTTCAGAAAAAGAGAATAAACTAAGGTAAAATTTAAATATGAAAACTCAGTTTCTATATGAAAATAAATAAAATAATCGTTACTAAATAGTTGAGATTAAAAACAAATTAGAATGATATATTCGGCATTTTAAAAAAGGTAATCATTTGTATTAAATTCCATTTTTTTTTTGCTCAGTCTAGAATGCGAGTACAAGAAGTACTGGCATTCTAAACTCGTTTTCATGTTACATAGTGTGTCAGTGGATGCAAAGTCTTGGCTACTCCTTGCCAAAAGTAGCAAATAAGGAAGGACCTTCTCTTAAGTAAATTGGCTCTCTTATGAGAAATGCTATCTAGAAATATTTTGGAGATACATTTAATTTAATAAAACGTATGCAAACTACCTTCTTTGATTTTGAGCTTATGAAATTTAAATATATTTCTTTATAATGAGAAATTAAAGAATTACTAAGTGAGCTATTATACAATTTCTACTTAGCTTCCAATGAATGGCAAGATGTTATATTAATTCTATTAACGAATATAATTTTTAAATATTGGTTCACATTATTACATACAAAATTTTGTTTAATTTTGCTAAATACTTCGTTTGCACAGCTTTACAGATTTTAATTCTTATTTTATTCTATATTTTTCTACTGAACTGATTTTACAATTGAATTTTATTTAGTTGTAGTTATTTTTTTTGGACGTGAGAATTACTTTTAAGAAGTAACCATCACACTTAGATATTATGTTATCAAAAAAGTAGGTTTCTATTTCTGGATATTGTATATAAATATTTTTTATGGAGTGTTTTTAATATTTGATGGACCTTTTACATTGGGCGGTATTGCACTATATATATATATATATATATATATATATATATATATATATAACAAAATCATAATCAACATTTAATTATCTCTCAGTAAACAGAAAAAATAAAAAAATCGGTTAAAAAAGTGGTGGTAAGTTGAACAGGTGACCTTCAATGAGGCGGTTTTCGGCTTAGAAATTCCCCCAATCATTGATGTGTCTCAGATCACTTGTGTGGGAAATGTACAAAAAAAGCAAACAAAAAAAAAAAAAAAAAAAAAAAAAAAATAAAATAAAATAAAATAAAAATCGTTGGAAATATTTAAATAAAATAATATTTATAATGCAAGATTTTTGTTCGAAGAGTCACCTAGAAGCAATAGAAATGGATTTTCGAAGCACTATGTAAAGGAAAAATGTCTTTCGCACTTAGTCAATAACTTACGCTATTTCATTTTTGGGAGCTATATGGAAGAAATACACAATTAAATAAGCAATCTACTACTTCCATCAGGTATTACTGCTTCCAGATATTGAAAATTTTTTGCTGGGTCCTTATTATGATTTGTAATAAGAATGTTGTATACATAAAACATTTGACAAATTAATTTTTTTCTCAGTATCAACATCTATCTAAATGGAAAAGGACTTAAGTCCATATTTGGGGGGATTTTTATATGGGAATTATATAAAATAATCAAATTCACCGCAGTACTAAATGAAGACGAATATATATGCAAAATTTGGTTATCTTAAAAATTTCCATCTGTACTAGTACTTTAACCAAAAATATTTTTAGAAAAAAAAAAAAAAAAAAATCATAAAATTCCAAAATTTACTTTTTCTACTTGTTTGTATACAAAATTAATGGAAAAAAATAAAAATTATGTTATTTCTCATTTCCTGAATTAAGCGCAATTTGTCATACCATTGAAACCATTGTTGGTCGTTAAGAAATTCTTAAATTTTATATAAGAACAAAACAGAGTGAATAACAATTCTTATTTTAACTTTAATGTATCTATAAACGAAAGACAACGTTGAATATAATAAGTACAGATTTCTATTTGTTCAAACATAATAAGTAACAAAACTGTAAACATTTGCAAAATATCTTAATTCGAGATAAACCAAGAAAAAATATAAAACATAATTGAATAATTCACATGCTATAAAAGGGATTACAACAAGGCTTTAGCAATCAAAAAAACTAAATTTTAGTCACCTTCAGTTGAGTAAGTAGAACTTGTTGAAATTAAATAATATCATAATATTTCCAGTAAATAGCATGAATTTAAATAAAATCGTTTTAAATTTAAAGTATTACCTTTTTCTGGCCTTCTTTTTTTAGGGAATTTTGTCTTTTTGAAAGTTTTTGAAGTTCGATTTCCAACAAAAAATAAAAACTGAAAAATTTATACAGATATATACTTCTAAAGTCATAGAATACAACCAGAAGTATATGTAAGAGAAAAATGTTAAATCAGTTAGCAAAAACAACAAAATAAATGTAGTCAAATATATTTTGTGTCTGTGTTTTTAAAGAAATGAGTAAATTTGTTGAAAATGTAGTTTGAACTGCCTCTCTCAGAAACTTTTAGAACAAATTTTAAAATTAAAATCTTGAGGAAAATAATCGTCGAATTTTTATAAATAATACCATATGTATATTTTAAATATGTTTTGTTTTGTTTTTTTTTTAAATCACTATATTAGAGCAACGAAAGTGTACTTTGAAAAATTCGATTTAAACCATTTGATTAAATACAAAAGTTTTATTAAAGATAACTCTTAATAAGATAAGTTAAAACTTAATTTCAAAACGTTCGAATTTAATATATATATATATATATATATATATATATTAAAGCAAAAGAAAAAAAAACTAAGTTAATTAAATAATGATTTCTTCTAAAAGTTGTCCTTGTATAATAATACTGTGCTAGTGGTAAATTGTAACAAGCTGGGCACCCCGCTATCCGAATACGTTGAATTCAAATGTGGCAACCGCTTTTTAAAGTTAGCGCTCGTATTCGCGTTATTTGTGTTTAAATTTCATTATGGAAGTAGTACAAATAATAAAAAAAATTCGAAATAGAAGGGACATTATTTATGTAAATTTAACAATAAATTGACTGAATATATACTACAATCGTAAACTTAATTACTTCCAGCCCGATTTTTAATGTATTTGTATTCTGTTTGAAAAGTTGATTACTGGTAAAAGTTATTAGCTTACATAAGGAATTGTAGTAATAATTTTTGTTAGTTTCATGTTTTCAAATTTAGCATTTAAATTATATTTGGCAATAAAGATTCATAATTCTATGTTTAAATATAATCTTAATAGTTCATTTTATTTAAAATTAATAACTAAAGTATTAAATATAAGAAAAGAAAACTTAATATTTTTTACTCCACCTTTAGCTTTTCAAAATGAAATATTTCAAAAAAAGAGCGTTAACTTTCAAAAATGGTTAAAACTATCAAATTCACCATCATTGATTTAGTTTTACCCAATGAGTGCCAATCTTGTTAAAAAACATTAGTCTCATTTTCGAGCACAGTGTTATTATTAAAAAAAACCATTATCATAAATTGTCAAAATTTAATATAAAATTTAATTATTTTTATACCCACCATCAAAAAATGATGGGAGGTATATTAGGTTTATCATAGCATGTGTAGAATGTCGAAATAATCACCTAAGATCTCACAAAGTATATATATTCTGGGTTCTCTTGAAAATCTAAGACGATCTAACGATGTCCGTCCGTCTGTCGATCTGTCTGTTGAAAGCAGCATAGGTCTCGGGGCGGATGAAATTTAGCTCAAGTATTTGTCTTATATAAGGTTTGTTTGGTATTGAAAATGAGCAAAATTGGTTCCTAAAAAGTTAGGGACCAAATTCCAGAAAAATAGGGTGTCCTTCGTAACTCCAGTTTATACTTTTCGGCCGATATCTTTTACAAAGAAGCATATACATTAACGAAATTTTGCAAAAATTTTTCAACAAAAAATGTTAACTCGAAAACAAAAAAGGGCGTGGTTCGCTCACTTTACCGCCCACCTCCCACATAAGGTGAAACATCAACAAAATTTTGTACAAGTAGTCCAAGTATCAATGTAAACTCGCAAACAGAAATGAGCGTGGTCCGCCCACTTTACCGTCCACCTTCCATATAAGGTGAAATTTTGAAAAGTTGGAGATGGTGGGTATATAGATTCGGCCAAGCCGAATATAATATTCTTACTTGTCTTTCTATAACTTAATTTATGGATTTTTTTTTAATATAAATGTAAATCATTTTCTTTTTTTTTGTTAACAAATTGAGGCTTTAGATATTTTTTAAGGCATATAAATGTAGGTTATATATTTTTTTTTTCAAAGTTTGTAGGACAAAATCAGTACATGTAACATCAATATATAAATATAAATTTTTGGTTTTTTTTTATTTTATATCATCTAAAAGGGGTTTTTGTAATAAAATATTTTCTTTGTTTCTTAGGTTTTTTTGTTCAAAAAATAAATTCAGTACATCTTAATAATTTTTCAATACGTTTTTTTTTTTGGCAAATATTTTACTTCTTTAAGTAGGTTTTAGTGTTACGAGTTAAAATATACATTTAGTTGTTAAAATTGAACTACTACATATAATATTGTTTTTTGTGTTTAATAATTGTTAAGGGTTTGTCAAAATACTCAGAACATATTGCTTCTTGAAGGAGTGTTGAAGAGCTAATTCATATTTGGGTGTTATTAGAGGATTTCATTCAGTTTTTTTTTTTTGCTAAATTTTCAACAAATACTAAATGATATTCATAGCTTTATAATTTGCGTTAATAATTTTAAAGCTTTATTAAAATGAGCTTTTAAGCTGGGTTTTTAGATAAAATACATATGCATATAATTATGTATATAAAACCTTAATCAAAAGTTTTGTTAAATTTACAAAATTTTCAAGTTTTAATAATTTATAAAAACTTGAAGCTTTTGAAAAATTCTAAGTAAACTGTTTTTAAAAAGGCCTTTAATAACTCAAATAAATATTAAGCTTTTTAAGGTTTCCCTTAATATTTGTTTGTTTTCTATTAATAAGCATTAATTAGAGTTTAATTCAATAAAATAGTCTACAAAATGTTCATGCTTTAATAATTTATAAAAGTTTGAAGCTTTTAAAAAATTCTAAGCAGAAAATAAAAAATAAAATATAATAAAATAAAAGCTTAAATTAATTCATATAAGTTCAGAAGTATGGTTAAGGATTTTCACTTAAAATATTGTATTTTTGCCAAAAGGTTTAAGAAACAATTTTTGAATAACTATTTTTTTTGCATTTTGATACCAAATTAATTGTTTAAGTAGGAATTATGAGTATTTTGTGTTTTTTGGTACTACATAGAGTTTTTATGCTAGTTCTTCATTTCTTATTAGCTTTCCAAATATATTAAGCTTAAATATTTGCTTATAACTTAAAGCTTTTGTCTGAAATCCTCTAATGTATTTTTCCTAATGCAATATTTTTATTGTAAATTAATCATTTTTGTTCAAGAAATGTAAAACATAATGCAAAACTAAATCATAGCAATATTTATATTCTGTCATATTTTCAACCAATTGAGGCCGATGACGTCTCACCGTCTTGACAGCTTGAAAAACATCCACTTCACCGTGTTGTATTACCTGTTCGATACAAGCATTGGCAGCACAATAAACCCCCGCTCGACTGCGTCCATCAGGAGACACCACACACACAGGACCATAATCTGATTTGGCACGCCACATTTCCACCATGTTCATTAGATACACCAAAGAGTTGGTAGAGGTGGGTACTTTATGGCCCATGGGCCAGCAGGTTAATTGGAAAAGTTGTACGGTACGTGTAGGAGCCTTAACACCAGCCATCATTTCTGTTAGAGACACAATTTTCTTATTTATCTTAAATTCCCATTGCTTAATGTTGGTATAACTTTTGGCTGAGGAATAATGTACGGAGAAGACGGGACCATATTTTTCCATTTTAGATTTGATGGGCCAAAATGAGGGATAACTTTGGGAATTAGAAGGAGGTTGGCAAAGTACAACAACGGCAGAACATTCTTGATCATAAACTAAAGACCAAAATTCACCCAAAGTATGTTTCATGGGCCATTCTGTGACAATATATTCACGGGGTTTAGTATAGCCATCCACAAAGACGGAGTTAATGTAGTCAGTAAAAGCATTGCCTTGAAAAGATGTTAGATAAGGACGGAAATTATCGGGAGGCACACATAAGACATCACGATTTTTCTCTCTATTATCAGCGCGATGACCTCCTGCACAATCACCAATAGTAAAGCGAGGAGTCTGCTTACATATCTTCTCATATTCCATTTGATAATCATTCATTTTTGTCAAAGAATTGCGGCGCGCTTTAGACTTTAAACGATCCGATAGTTCGGAGACAGGGAACCAAGTTTTGCCGCAAACAACATGTTCCTCCAAAGTATCATATATAAATTTGTATTGTTCGACATTTTCAACTAGGCCCTTTCGGGATTGTCTTAGCTTCTTCAGATAGCCAAAGACATTAAACGATTCTTCTTCTTCGGCTAGTTCCAAATTGGCATCAATTGATAGATACACTCCCGAACGACCACCACCATCACTACAGTGTACCAACATTGGCCCCTTGGTATCATCATCTTTGATAATGCTGCCTACCACTAAACGTACACGTCTACGAAACTCCAAGACGGCATTGGAAAAAGGGCACGAATGAGAATACCATTCTGTATAATGAAATTGTAGAATAAATCTTTCATCTGTTACCTCTTCGGGATTGCCTTCTTTAACTTTATACAAACGAAAAGTTCTTATATGAAAATTGGCCAACTGTTCTTCCTTAACAATATTTATGTTAATATCACCATATGTTTCATGTACCTCTTTATTGGGTGGCCAATACTGAACACACATAACTTTAGCAAAATCAAATGTCTTTGTCAGCATAATAATGGCACTAATATTCTCTTGCCATACTAAACGCCAAAAGGCATTCACTGTCTCCTCGACTGGTCCTTGGGTTACAATATAGGCATTGGGCTTTAAAAGACTATCAACATAGGATGCATTAATATAATCGGAATCGGGCACTCCTGGTATTTTCTGCAAAACAACACGATTATAATCATAGGGAATGCACTTGGGATTTTGGTTTTTATCATGATTGTTTTTTCGTAAAGCATGACGACAGGTGTTTGTCTCCACTTTGGCTGCTGTCTGAAATTCCAATTTATAGAGTACGGGAAATTTACGTCTCAATTCGCATAACTTTAAAAAATGCCTTGTATCGATGGGATTGTTTGGTATGGTCTTTGAGAGGGAATTATTTTCATCTCGCGCCTCCAGTTTAATTTTCTCAAATGACAGCAGACCAGAATTGAGCATACTCAATTTAATGGTATTGGGTATAGACAGTAAGGCTCTCTTGCGCTGCTTTGCCTCGACGTCAGCATAGCGAGCAGATGACCTCGACCTGTGTTTTTGAGATTTTGTTAAGGCATCTTTCGATGAGGATGCTGAAGAGTTTTCTTTAGGATTTGGCATTTTAATAAATGTTTTGGACGGCTGTGGTGTTGGTGGTGGTTGCAATAGAAGAGGTGGGTTTTTGGAGGAAGAAAATTTTATTTTTTCATGGCGTAAACGTAGGAATTTGGTTAATTTTCTATAGATTTTACGTTTTGTTTGATGCTTGGTGGCCAGCTCAATAGATTTTCTTTTGTCTTTCGCTTGTTTTAGCTTTTATAATCATTTAATCGTTGACTTTTTCACTCACTCACGCACACTTACACACTCTTTTCTTTGCTTTGTTTAGTAGAAAATTAAAATTTTCTAATGTTTGTTTTGAAATTTATTATTTTTTTATTTTAAATGTTTTTTCGCTGGTGTATTTTCTTTTTTCTTTCGTTCTTTTTTGTTCTTTTATAGTCTGCCAACACGGGAGAAAGAAAAATAACGACTGGCAGTTAATAAGCAATGTTTTTTACTTGACACTCTATTGTTTCCTCTACTATAGCATTGAATACTATACACTAGGGCCACACTGTATACATTTTCCTTCAGTTCTTGCTCTCACGCAATAATTTTTGTATTAATTTTTCATTTGGCGCTCTCGCTCTTTTTAATCCAAATGAATTGTTGAGTGAGAGAGTTTTTTATAGGGAGCTTTAACAGTGGCTACTTGTGAAGTTTGACAGGTGTTAACAAGTGTTTTTATTTATGTTTATTAGGGTTTTTTTAATATTGGTTAAAAAAACATTTTCAATTGTTCATCGTCGGTTTTTCGAAGGATTAATATGGCGAAAATTCTGCTCTATATAAATTTAATTAATATTAATTCATATTTGAAAATAAACTCTTTTATCATATTGTAAAATAATTATATTGTTGGTTGTATTGTAATATATTTCTATTAAGTTGTAATATAAAATTTTGAATTAAAAATTAAGACTATATTTTTTATGCTTTAATTCAACTTGTTTCCAAAATTATGAGATATTTGAAGAAATATTTTTTGTTTACTTATGTACTTTTAAATTTTTATTTTCAAGAATAATAATTCCATTTTATTCTTCTTTTTTAAAGTTTTAATCTATGAAGACCAATGTACTTGCTTGGTGAAAATTTTTTCGTAAAAGCCCTATATATAAATATTATCATTCAGTTGCATCTGGGACCTCATTAAGTACAACGTATATTCAGGATTCGGGTGCGATGCACAGTGGGAAATTTTTGTCATTTTCTGTTCATAATTTTGTAACTTTTTAATCTTCAACAATAATTTAAAAAATTTCACTAATAATCTTGAGAATATTATTCACAATATTAGTTAATATGAGTTAAATTGCAAATTATTTGGCAAGCTCTCTTTAAATTTAAAATTTATTGATATTTGATTACAAAAACTTATGCCATTTAGAGAAATGAGGGTAGGAATATTAAAGCCCTTGGCTTAAAAATTAATATAAAATCTTTAATTGAGGTAAACCATGATAATTTGAGGCTAAAGGTTAATTTTCCGGCAAGACAGGTGGACGGATATAATATGGCCATCATATAATTTTATAATGATCAGTGGTAAATGACGTATTATTAAATAATATTTTTGTGCAGTTTTATATAAATTTTCATGAAAATGGATTAATTATATTCTGAGATATTCATAGAAACGTTGTGGTAAATAATACATTTTAATGTAGATATTTTTTAAGTAATTCCATTTTAGTTTTTTTAAGAAAGTATTTTGTACAAAAATGCGTAAATATCAAGTCATTTTTATTAATAATTCAGAAATCAAATGAGTAATCATAATGAAAATTTGAAGACTATTATGGTTATAACAGTGAATATGTTTTTTTAAATCTTTTTGATGGTATAATTGTCTGTCCGTACGTCCGGCGAAGAACAGTGTTTAGTTATACCTTGTTAGATATTCGCACAAAAAAAAAAAAAAAAAAATTTTTTAAAAATCCAATATATCAGTCTGTCGTTCTGTATTAATTTAAGCGCGGGGGTAATGGGAGTAAAAATTACACATTCGATTAAAAATTATTTTTCCCCTAAAATATTTGAATGTAATCTACAAAAGAATTTTTTAAAATTTATGACTAAAAATAAAAATGCGAAAATAATACTCTAAAATGTGTTAGGATTTTGTTCAACATTTTTTGTTTTAAATATGCTAAATTTAGAAATATTTTAGGATAGTTATACTGGTTAGAATTTTGTAATATTTTCACACAATTAACAATTTATAAGATTTCAAAAACTAAAAAAATATAAAAATAAAATATTTTTGATCAGCTTGTATTCTAGCATTTCCCACAATGCGAAAATCGATTCATAAATAGATGAATTATGAGTGGCAAATTTGGTCAAATTAAGGAATGTTACTGTAGGTCTTGTATGGATACTATAGTAAAATGAGGATCAAGATTTTCGGAATTTAGTATTATGTTTTACATTTTTGTAAAACTTACGTCAAACAGTATCGTGATGCAAACATTTATGAAGGAAGTTTTCGAAGTAGGGCTTTATATAGCAGCCAATTATGGTCCATTGAGATCCAATCATCAGAAAATTTGGTGGTGTATTTTTTGTTCAAATAAAACTTAGTTGTGGAAGATTTATATAAATTTAAATGATTTTTAGAAAAGAATCTTGCACGGGACCCACGATCAACTATGAAGTGATAATTTTAAAATTTCCTACATTCATTTAAAATTTATATAATTACAATAGTTTTTTGTCTCTGGATTATAATAAGCCTATGTACTAAAATTCATAGAATAATCTTGAAATGTTTACCTGTTGTTTGATAACAAAGTTTAAATGGATATGTATGGACATAGTTAAATTAATAGAGTTAGTGTTTCTTAGCCGATTGCTATATATTAGGGTGGATATTAAATTAGCATTTTTGAGAATTATAAACAATAAAAGTAGAATATCCCAACCATCTATGAGGGTGTGGAAAAAAATATTTTTCCAAAAACAGAATTTTATCTAAAAATCCGAATTATCATTAAAAAACAGAATTTTCGTTAAAAATCCAGAATTTCCACAAAAAAATAAATTTTAAGAAATATGAATTGTTACAAAACAAAAAAAAAAAGAAGCTCCACCAAATCTGTGAGTTATACCCACAAATTTAAATTTTCTCTAAAAATTAAAGCATGCTCACGAGAAAAATTTTACATCTTCAATTGCAAATATTGTAAATTATATTGGAAAAAGGCAAAATATTTTCTGATTCTCTAACGTTTTACTTTTTTGATTTTAGAAATCGGTCAATGAAATATCTTAAAAATTCTGAAAGAATTTAATTCAAGAAATTTTTTTAAAATATGTGTGACGAAATTTTTTTTTATATTTCAAAATGTAATTTTTAAGTCCCTGTAAGTAATACAATATAGATTGGATATTTCCTGACTCTGCGAAGTCAAGTGATTTTAAATACTTTACCTTTTTTATTAAAATCAAACATACCAAAAAAAAAAAAAAATTAAATTAAAAAATAACACAAATTTAATTTTGAGCGAATTTGTTTAAACCCTGCATTAAGCAACTTTAAGTAAAAAAACATAGTTATCAATGATAATTTAGGTAAATGATACGTCAAAGAAAAGAAAATGTCATAATCTATCAATTAAAATAATAAATAATGTACAGATCGATATCACCATGTGGCAGTAATTTTCACACATGAAAAAATTGATATATGCATTTCTCCAGGATGTCAAATTTTCTCTTAAAAGGACTTAAAAGTTTAGAAGGATACAATTTTTTTTAAAAATGTATAAAATATTTACAAATATTGTGTCATCCCAGAATGGGTGTCAAATTAAAGCAAAGAATCCCTACAACATAAGATTGTTTTTTATTAAAATGTTGCAGCGAAAAAACTTAAGAAAATATCTTTCTGAAAACGTCACCTTTTAATATATATTTTCGGTCTACAACAATCATTCTCATACATGAAAAAATTGTTATATATATATATATATATATATTTATTTATATTGTGAAGTATTTGAACATTACATATTTTGGAATAAAATAGTTTTAATTTTATTTCGAAAGATCTTAGAAAATGACGACTTTAAATAATTGGCAATAAATATGTATCTGTGAAACTGCTTACCCAGTTTTAAAGGAAAGTAATAGAAGAAGAACCAATCTTTCAGAAAAATGACCTTGCTGCAATACGGGATGAGCTAAATGGTGTCAAATTTGTCTATATCTAACATATTGAAACAAATTTAAGAGTTACATGTGATAGGGTTTTTTATTATCTTAATTGCTTCAGTCATTATAAATTTTCAAAGTTAACAAAAAGTGCGTTTTTCTAATGGATCATAAGTTTTTTTAATTTAATAAAGTTATAATAACTATTACGTATTTTAAAAGGAAAAATATCGGAGATGGTTATTAGAAAACTTTGAAATTGTTACGATGTGCACCTTACGTTTAGTATTGGTGGAACACAAATTTTTAAATGTTAAAAATTTTTAGTTTTTAAATAAGTGTGTACATTAAGTCACGTATGATTTTTCAATTTAAGAAAACAGTTTGAATAATAATAATAATAATAATAATAATAATAATAATAATATTAATAATAATAATAATAATAATAACAATAAAATGTCTGCAGATTAATTTTGTACTAGTTTCCATTCAGCCTATTATAAAAATAGTCAAATTTTAATATTTCATATTTTTTAAGTGCACAAAAGACGATATTAATTTTAATTATGGTAATTCGAAATTAGGCAGAAATTCGATATTTAATCTCTTCTAGCTATAAGGACCCAAAATACATAAGCAGTGTAAGTTTAAATATACACGAAAGAAATAAAAATATGCGCTTGAAAAACTACAAATAAATGGTATAATATGCACAGAAATATGCAAAACTATTCTTAGTAAACTAGATAAATTTTGTGTGTTTTTATATAAAATATGTATAAATTTGCATTTTTTTTAACTTTGGAACCCTGATATTTTTCGATTTCTTTATAATAAAGATAAAAAATACGTTAATAGATTTTTATAGTCATAGTTGATATGTTTGATTTTTTTTACAATTTGTACAAACTATTCAAAAAAAACTCACAAACATTCACACATCAGTTGAATAATACACAAAAAATTTCTAAAAAAAAAAAATACTATTTTTTATTCATTATATGCTAATCTTTGCAAAGATTGGTAAAATAAGTATTTTTTTTAATAATTGTGATATATGCAAATGCTTACTTTTCAGGCGAAATGCTTGAAAAACTTGTCCTGTATATGAGCATTATACCAGATTTTTATTGTTGAAATTTACAAATATAATGATATCTTTGGAGAAGTAAATAAAAATTTTATATTTGAAGCATGGACGCATATAAGGGCGTATAAACCATAAATAAAATTCTACAGGAGACAATAAAAAGGCAATAAAAACATAAAATCTAATCGTTTTCTTAGCCGTTTTCGACATTTGGTAACATTTATTAAGCGTCTATCTGCATGCAAAGTCTTTTTAAGAAAATTCGTATTATAACATGCCAAATTTTGCGACTGAAAATAGCTTAAAATATTAGTACCTTATCAATAGTAGTAATGAATGTTAACAAATGCTTTATATTATTCACGATTTCATTAAAATTCGTTGTATATATGCATAAACCAGTACGGAAAATTTCACGAAGTCGGTAGAAAACTGATCATAGCTTTCTTATAAGCCCATCTTCCGAAAATAATTTGAAAGTGAATAAGTCCCATATAAAATATTTGGCGAGAATAAGTTTTATGTGGGTAGAAACAAAGCAAAGTTTTATTACAGTCGGTCCATAATTGACCATAGGTGCCATATAAAACCTAATTTCGGCAATCAAGCGCATAATAAATGCCGTTAAAATGGTAATATCACGATAATATTACATATGTGTGTGTTTAAAAAAAAAAAATATAAATTACAGCATCAAGTCTATAATAATCAGTGTAAGCGCCATAAGACAACCCCTCCGAAAATATTAAAAATGAGTGGTGTAGGGTAACAAATGATCGAATTAGACCGACTACATATTGTTTACTTGTTTTTCGAATAAATTTGCTGAAAATATTAATAAAATCGCAAAAAAATATCATCTTATTATATTATTAAAGTGATGGATATGTGATCTTTTACTTGTTCTTAGTTTGATGCATTAAAACTCACAAGATAATAATATTTTTTCCAATATGAGTAAATACTACATAAGTTTGAAATGTCTTCTTACTATTCTGAAGTTTGTGTGACATTCTTGTAATGGGTTGTATTCCATTTATTCAAAAACACCTAAAAATCCAGGAAAAAAAATTGTTATGAAAAAATACAAATTCCAAAAAGTTGTATCTGTAAAGTCGGTTTTCGGTGAAATTGACGGTGTTTTAAATTTTGTTTGTATAAATAAATGTAAATTGGTGTGTAAATTGTGTGTAAAAAAACGGATTTTGAAAAAGTAGGTTTGTAAGCCCTTATACATGTCCATGCTTCATTTATTCAAACATTTTTTATATTTCTCTGCAACTACTTTTTCTTATTTAAAAACTGACTCATATAAATTTCTAAAACAAAATATTAATTTGAAAATTACAACATAGCTTAAGATGTTTATTGATTAATTATTAAGAATGAGATTTAACTAGACCCATCTATAAAATTCTGAAGTGTTATAGATGTATAATCTCCAATATGACAAAAGAGTTAATTTTTTTAGTATTTCTTTATTTGTTTTTTTTTTTTTATAAATTTTAATTAAATTTTAAATCATTTCACTATGTTTCGTTATTATTTGTTTTTTTTTTATATATATATTTAATGTTTATTTACTTTAATATTGTTTATTAAATCTCATTATTTTCTTTAGAGTATATGCTCTCATTTTCATTTATAACATTCTCTCTTATTGCGCACACTCTCTACACAAATTTTCACTTTTTTCTTCTTAATTTTCTTTTATTTTGTTTTTCATTCACCAGCAGCAGCCAGCCAGCCTCGCCAACTTTTCTACTTATAAAAAATGTACTCGTATAAGTAAAAAAAAGTCAAAAAGTCCATGTAAAAACCTGAAAACAGTTCATACAACGAGCAGGAAAAATGTCCATGAATTAAATTGTACGTTTTGTTTTCCATACACTTTTTTACATATTTAGATAGAAGTTTAATGTTGTTTAAAAAAAAAAAAAATGCATTTATTTTTGATATTAAACTCCATATAAGGAAGAAAATCAATATTTTTTAAAGGTTTTTTCTTTAAATAAAAAATCTATATAGTTTTTTTTTTGCTAGTAAATTTTAGTTTTACTTATTATTTGTGCCCTAAATATTTTTTTATTTAATTGTATATAAGTAGTATAAAATATTTATATTTAATTTTTAGTTTTGCTAAATCTTTAGTTATTAAATCGTTTCGTTTTAAGTATATTTTTTGTGCTTTTCTATTTTAATTTTATTAATACCACTTGCTCTGTCAAAGCAAATACTTCGAATGAATAAATGAATGAAATTCCTAAGTACTGAATTTGCCGAATTTGTATGTGCGTGTTTCTTGTCTTTCGTTTTAGTATGGCATTTGTATGATGATGATGATGATGCACAGTGGCGCCAATCGTAAAATTTTTAGTAATAAATCTGTATTTCCTAAACTACTGGTGAGATTGAATTGAAATGTATGGAAAAGTTGTAAAGGAGTACCTAGGCTTTAAAAAATCATTTTATAGTCACCCTGTAATAATGCGAGATTAGCTGCGGGATGTCAAAGTATGTGAAAGTTTTAAAAACTCGTTTCACAAAAATTAGTATATTTCTGTATTTTCTGTATATTGACAAGGTAAAGAAAAAAAGTGATTATTTATCAAAGTTATCTCTTACAGTTAAAACGATATTTGCGTTTGAATTTTCAATTTTTGATTTTTTGCCTTGACATTATTTTGTTTTTCGGAAAGGGAAAATTTGTTTTAAAAACATTCTTCAATTTCTAATTCATTTCAAAATAATATGAAAAAAAAAAATAAAAAAAAAATTAAAAATATCTGAAAAATAGCACTTTTTACCAAAAGTATGGTAGTACAATTCTTTCACTTTTTCCTCAAAGTATTTTTAATAAAAAAAAAGCGTCACATTAGTTCTTTTAAATTTATTTACACTGTTTATTTAATATATATATTTATTTTCTATATATATATATATATATATATATATATATATTGATCATTTAGGTAGCAAACTGTTTCCCGCCCTGCCAAAAACCGAACCAGGAGTATAGATTTTCTGGAAAAAGTAAGATTTTTAAAAGACTTCTTTTTTTCACTGCTATTTCTTATGAGTTGTGTGAAATAACTATCAGTTTTTCATTTCCCCAAAAATCATTTAAGAATCTTTAACAACTAACTATTAGAAATTTTTTAAAAAATAAACAGCACTTTATAAACCTAAGCGATTATTACGAATATTATTATCTATTTTTATATTCTTTTAATATTTATAAGTTTTTTTTGTTAAAGTAGAATGAGTTTTGCTTAAAAAATATATATACAATTATTATTTTTTCTTTTGGTTTTTATTTTTTTTTATTTTTTTTAATTATTATTATTATTTTTTTTTAATTTATTATTATAATTTATTATTATATAAAAATTGGTTGCTGGAGCTTTTTGATTTTTTTTTTCTTGGAGAAATAAAAGGCTGGTATTTGGTTTGAATTATACGTAAGAAATAATGGTAAAAATATTGTACTAATATGTTTTGTTTGTGCAATTTAAAAATGTCTTTTGAAAAGTTGTATTTTTTTATAAAGTCACATTTTTTCATAAGTACTCTCCCGCTTTCGCCTTTAGCAGGACAGGAAGCGGTTTAGTGCCAAATTATTCTAAGCATATTTTTTAAATAAACAGCGTCATTCATAAAAAAAAAAAAAATACGTAAAATATTTTTATTATCGATGAGCATATTTTTTTTTTATATTTTACACCACAATAGGTAGTTGGCGTATTATGCATTAGTGCTGATGTTTGTAACGCATAGAAAAAGTATACTAATCGACTCAGAATAGAATCACTTTTTAAATCGATCTAACGATGTCTATCCGTTTGGCTGGACGACTGGCTGTCCATGTACACTTTTTACACAAAGTAAAAGTCGCAATTTTAAAGATAATTTAATGAAATTTGGCACGTGTGACTCTTACGATATATGGACGAAGCCTATTGAAATTGTTTGTGATCGATTCATTATTTCACCTAGCCCCCATACGAATGTCCCTCAGAAAATGCCTTAGAAATGAAAATATTTTAATGGAATTTTAATGCAAAGAAGTTCTGTATAAGTATAAATCTTTGTATCAAATTTTATGAAGATCGGTCTACAATTAATCATAGCTCCCATATAAACCCGTCTCCCGAAAATCACTTTAACGTGCATAAATCTCATACGAATGTTAGTATCAAGTTAATGTTCGATACGAATAAGTTTTATGTAAGTAGAAACAACATTGCCAAATTTTATGAAAATCAGTCCATAGTTTACCATAGCTCCCATATAAACCTACTTCCAGGAATCGCCCTGAAGTGTATAAAATCACCTAGATGTTAGTATCAACGCATTATTCTGTGTTTGTATATTTTATTTTATATTTAGTAAAATTGGCCACAGTTGTAATATAAGTCCCCTTCCTGAATTTTTATAGTCGGTTTTGACCGAATATTGCTTTCTTTCTGGTTTTTCTTACAAAATTCAATATTTTCGACTAATGTTGTGGAGTGCAAACATAAATCAATTTAAAATTTCCTTATTAAAGAAGAATTTTTTTTTATTAAAAAAACTTTGAGAAAAAGGTGAAAGAATTGTACTATATTTTATTTTATGTGTTATTTTTCATGCTAATTTCAGAATGCTAGACGAATTGAGATAATCAATAAAATGTTTCCGCTTCTTATTTTGAAATTTATACTTCAGGACTTATTCTCAAACAACTAGCTAAATTCCAGACAAAAAATCAAAAATTAAAAATTCCAGTAAAAATATCTTTTTAACTGTAAGAAATAAATTAAGCTATTTTCACATTTAGCAAATATTTGATCAAAATTGAGTGACCACTAGTTTTATAAAAATATAAAATGTTTTGTAACAGAAAACAGCGACAAACAAAATTCGATAAATTGTCAGCTATGATTAATGGTAAGTACAAAATCGTTTCCCATTAAAAATATATTAGGAATTATTTTATACATTGGTTACGTCATTTTGGTCAAATATGTTACCAGTCTGAATGCATCTTTAGATGAATGAAATTTTTTTCTTTATCTCGCCAAGCATATAAAAATATACAAATCTTTGAAATCGGACTTGACTTGTGGAACTTACGATTTTTTAAAACTTTTACATATTCGAGGTCAACTTTGATACGCTTCATCTATTCTTGTATTATTAAAGGGTGACTACAAGATGATTTTTCTGAAAGCCTACGTCCTCTTCTGCAACTTTCCGATACATTTCAATCCGATCCGATGACTAGTAGTTAAAGAGATACAGATTTTTTTTCAAAAATTTTGCGATTGGCCCCACTGTGTGATGTTGATTATAGTATATTCGAAATAAATTTTATTGTATATTTTTTTCGAATTTGTACGTAGGTATGTATGCACAAATGTACGTATGTATTTTTTGACATTAGAGAATGTAAACAACCAAAAAACTAAATACAAATGTATATTGGTGGGTAGTGAAATGGCAGGCACATGGTTGTTTTTATTGTTGTGGGTCATTTTCGTTTTGTTTTTCGTATTCACAAAATGAAATGTGCACAGTGTTGCAAATTGGCCATTATTTATTTAGAGATAATTAGCTATTATTGAAATCAGCGTTACAGTTGAACATTTTTAAAAACTATCCAAAAAAGGTGACTTTTTGAATAAAAGAAGCCAACTGCTTCAATACCTAAAAAACTCCTTAAAATTTGTTTATTTGATAAAAACAAAAACAAAAGCAGGAAATCTTGTATTGTAATAATATAAATTAGCACAGAGTCCTAAGAAGTCGGAATTTAGTTCCATTTTAAAAAAGGTGTTTAAAAATTGTCCAGGTGCTTGAAAAAAGGGCAGTATTATATTTAATAATTTTAAAAATTCTAAAATACATTTTTTAAAATATCCTTCAACGAAAAATTCTAAAGCTTTTTAAAGTTCAGAAAAAAATATTAACTTTTGTGAAATTATTTATATGTTTACAAATATCGTAACTGACAATTCGTTATTTGATGGAAATATATAACTCAGAATCATTTACATCATCTGTAAAAATTTCATCGACTTCCTAAGTACCGTTTAGATTTATGGCGAAAGTTATTATATCTTAAGTGACATTTTCCATATAAATAATACTGTGTATACAAAACCCAATTTTTTTTCTTTTAATGGGCCCAACCATTAAAAGTTTTTTATGATATATTTATTTAGTACTTTTTTATTTACCAATCTGTACCATTTTCCATTTCCCTTTGGTCACCAAAACTGGGCAGAATATAGTTCTTTTCATTTTCTATTATTTTATCTGTTAAATAAAGACTTTTTTCTTGAAATATTATTTACTGAAATTGTTATAACTTAAGTACCTTGGGGGGAAGAAAACTTTACCAAAAATCAGTCAAAAGTCAAAATTCAGTGGTGTATACCCGTCCTAGGTTTAACATTTTGTATGAAGAAAACCCATCACTTTTATATAGTTTTGCTATATAAATGGATGGTGTGGGAGGTTAATTAACACCATTTAGGTACTACTGGATAGGTCATAGAATAGTCTAAATGAACCTGTTTAATACTGGTAATTATAATTTTTATATTCTCAGAAAGAGTACTATTAAAGCAAATTATCATTCAGTGCTAGTACTAAAATATATTTCTTTTGCTTCTGCACATTTATTCTTTAACTATTGATGGCAGCACACTGAATCGAACCGATGTTCTTCTTATTTACCTTATGTTTTATAGCCTTACGCGCCAGCTACTCAATCAGAGGTAATTATTGGGTATGTCATTCTAAGGACTGCGCATGGAAAAATAAAAATGAAACCAGCGGATAATCTTTTTGAAATTAGTTTTTTTGAGATTATTGTATTCAAGTTTCAAAAGAAAATTTAATTTTTTTTATTCGTTTTTAATAAAATAATTAATATTTTCTGGAATGCCCTCCATTGAAAAGCAACCACTTTTTTATATGTACTCTTTTATATTTTTAATCTGCTTTAAGTATTTCCTAAATATTTCTTAAAAGTATTTAAATATAAGTTTAAATAAATATTAAAGCAATAATTATCTTGAATGAAATCACATATCAATATAATTAGTTTTTTTTTCTTCTAACATCAGTGACATTCTTACAAACAATTTACATATTTTAGAGTTACTCTATTTTTTTAAGGAGTTGTATTTGAAAGGGATATCTACAAAAAGAATTCCTAAAAAATTGAGACACGCTTTTTCCATATATATACTTTATAAAACTCAGTCTCATTTTTGATGATTATTTTTTTACTTGAATTAAAATTTTTTTTCTTAAAGTTAAAATTTATTTAATATGATAATAAATTTTAACTTGAATATTATAACTGGTTTTCTCGGAATATCAAAATATGCAAATGTTTTTTTTTCAAAATTCCAACTATTAGAACTATTCGAAAACCGGTTTCTCCAAAAAGTCGATCAATCGATCACCCTAGTAAATAACAGCAACATTTGCTTGATACCAATCAGTAACTGTTTCGTTGTTACAACAAGAAGAGAGATCAGTCAATCAGAAAAATTAGAATTTGTTGTATTTTCTAATGATAGGAAGGAATATCTTCTAAAGGCACTGTTTGCATACATTTCTCTGTTAAATGTGCATTTTTTTATGAATGAAGTTGTTGGCTAGACCAAAAATTTGTTCGATAATTTTTAATTTTTTACATGATAATTACCTGTTACATTTCCCATAACTTCTGTGATATAGAATTCCTAACCTTAATGTTCTAAAAAGTTCGCCAGTACCAACTTTTTATCACACTTTAGACAGCATTCATTTTTTTGAAAAAAAAAAAAAAAAAAATAAATAATAATCTCAATGATTTTCGTTTCCAATTTTGCCTCCACATTTGTCCAGAGTTCCTATTAGTACTTTTTGGGTATTCAGGCCAGCTTTTTTTTAAACTTTCTGATAAAAGATACAGAGCAATTTATGAATGAGTTGCATTCCATCCTGAGATACATAAACTTTCTGGTAAAATTGGTATTGTTTGGTCTGAGATACCCCAGTCTGTTAATGAACTTTCTTCGGTCATTTAGAGTTCCTTTTATTGATCGTGAACCCTTTGTACTTTTTATGACTTAAGAATTTATATTTCCCGACTTATCTGTACTCCTAGCAATAATTTTGTATTGTCGACATGTGCTTTTATTATAAATTTGAATTATGCGTTTGCATAAATTTAACAATTTCAAATGTAAGTAAATTATCTTTTCTAATTTTTTCACGTACAATTAAAGCGTGCACCAATTATGTCGTACGCAGTTCTTTTGTGATTTTAAAAGTCATGGTTGAAATTGACCCTCAATTGAGACTAAACTACCGACTGGCATTTGGTAACCTAGAATTGCTATGGCAATTCTAAAACTAAATTGACGACACTAAATTTAATGGTCTTAACTTTAAAGTTAGCTATCGATTTTGAGATATTTCGTTTCGAAAGACTAAAATAAAGGTTAAGAAAGTTAAGTTTTTTTTTTGCGTAAATTTATTAATTTAGTTATTAAATTTAAACAAAATAAAAAATTAAGATTCTATTGAAGTATAGAAATATGCATTCTTATTATAATATATAATTCAAACACTAAATTACACAACTCAAAACTAACAATTACTACAATTTAGTGAGTGTTACTTAGTGTAAATACATACAAAATCGGGCTGAAGTTGATATTTGTAGTATATATATACATAATAATTTACTGCTTAATATACATAAATAATGTCCCTTTTATTTCTAATTTTCAATTATTTTTGCAGCTTTTATAATGAATTTTAAACCCAAATGTTGTGAATACGAGCGCTAACTTGTCTACATTAGGAAAATTTTTATCAAAACAATCGTCAAAATTAGTGCGAATATATACAAGGTAACCTTAGTTAAAAAGCTGATTATTATTTTGGTTGTTACAGTTGTCAAACTGCATATATAAAAAACAATAATGAATACGCCATATTGTTGTTTTTGAGAAACTGTTCGCGTTAAGTTTAACGTTTTGATACCAACGGGGAGACCAGCTTGTTACAATTTGCGTCTAGCGCAGTGAAATTTTTTGTTTATACATTTTTGTATGAAATTTGTCAAAAATATTTTATCTATACTTTTACTATACTTTTGCAGTTGTCGACTGATCTTTTTAAACTAAAAAAATAGTGTATTTATATTCTTTACAGGATCAGAAACTTGTTAGCTTTTTTCAATACACTTAACAAGGGATTAAATAATTACAATTCAAAAAGCAGAAAAAAAATAAAACTAAAAAAATGCTTCTACTTTAATATTTTAATAATCAACACTAAAAAATATCGTGAAGAAATATGTTGCGGGTTTCGTAGCAATATTCATTCCAATCATTATAAAATTATAGTTTCATCTAGGTAAGAGCTAGAGCAAATGTCTTAATTATGTTATGTAGAAGAGAAATGTGAATTGATTAGCTTCGTTAAGCTTCGTGTTGTGTATGCGAAAATGACGAAAATCATTCGGCGTCTGAGGTCTATAAAACAATCAAACAATCAAAGTGTCGGCCCAGAATACCAGCGCAGCGATATTAATTTTTCGCTCTCAATAAAATTGACCCAGAATAACAACGCACGGCTGAGCGCGCTAATTCAGTGATATCTACTTTTAGGAAATGTAGTAAATTATACCCCAAATTAAAATAAATATTGTAAAAGCAAAGTTAAATACTTGATAAAAAGTGTAATTAGTTTTGGTTTTAAGATCAAACTATTTAAATTCTAAATAGTTTCTAAATTTTATTCAAAAAATATTTTACGTTTTACTAAAAAAATATATATTTTGAAACTATTAAATAGAAAATAAAAGACTACAACTTTTTCTTACTTATACTAGTTATGATATTGTTGTTTTTGAATTTTTACAAAAAAAAAAAAAAAAAAAAACAAAACAAAAACTAGGCAACCCTAATGAGTGTCTGTGACAGAAAAACAAACTGAGTAAGAAATGTCGCTCTGAAAATAAAATAAATTTTATTCCACAGCAACAGTGAGCAGCGTGGTTATCTGTCAAATTTGTATGAAAATGTCGCTGTTTCTGTTATTTTGGGCCGATACTTACATTGCACAGTGGGGCAGAATCGAAATTTTTGGAAATAAATCTGTAACTTCTGATCGGCTGGCACAACAAACCCCTCAGGGGCGGAGCTAAGGGGGCTCAAAGTTAGGTACCTCTGACATAAAAAATTTTTAATCGCTTGCCAAATTTTTGTTTCTCGTCCGATTTCAAATTTTATACATTGTTGTAGGCCCTAATAAGACCTATAAAAAATATGCTTACATGTCCTATTTATCTCTTATAGTTTTCAAGTTATTTGCGTTTGAATTTTTAAGCACCATAATTTTGTATGTTCTTGGTCCAGTTTTTTTTCATATATATCCTAGTATTTCCGACAGATTTTATTAGTTTTTTTCCTATCTAGTTAAAGAACAAAATTATCTATTGAATAAAAAAAAATTGAAGTCGATATCTTTACCGAGTCCAAAAATAAACGATTTTGAATTTGAAAATTGCAAAAAAACGACTTTTTGTGTTTTTTTAGCCGAAAAAGTATCTACACTCTTTTTTATTTAAAATAAAATTTTCTTTAGCAACATATAATAATTTTACACCTTTCTGAAAGGCAACTTCAGAGAGATGACTTTAAGATATAAAAACAAGCCCAATAACTCAATTCGTAGTGGTACACACCCTCCCGAATTTGACCCATTTTATATGAAAGTTTTGATTTTAGACCATTTTTACTCAAATCCCAAAGCACGAGTCGACAAGCGGAATATATTTTAAGAATCCTCAATATGTTGTTAAAAGTTTTAAATAAAAATCTACGGGCGTTCGGAAAAAAGTGGATTCTATAGCCATAAATGTAAAAATCCCATTTTTTGGAATCTTTATTAGTTTTTTTTGGGAATTCAGGAAAACCCTACCCCTGATTGAAATTTGGTTAACGCGCTTTTATTTACATTAATAATATCCTTATTTCTTGCAATTTTCATTAAGATATCTTTATAAACAAATATGTTATTACAATTAAAATATTTGTATTTTCTCCAAAAAACCCAAATTGGGCCTTTTGTTTGGTTTATTTCTAAATAGTGAAAGAAATTTTAAAAATATATATTCCAAATTAAGTTTATCCTTTAGCATATATAATTTCCGATCTTTTGCAAAAAGATTCAAGTCAATATCATGCCTCATTTCAGATATATGCGCCTTTAAACTTTTATATTTCCAATTTATTGTATATATGACTATATTTTTACAAACTTGCAAACTTTTGCCTTTAGTTTTGCGTGAATAATTACTAAGAAAATTGTGAATATTTCTGTATACTTTTACTAATATCTATATACAAAATATTTTTATAAAAATAATTAATAAGTATTTTTTTATTTTTAATAGGGTTGCCACATTTCCCAAATTTAAGTAAATCTTTATCCTTTTCTAAGCATTCATATATTTCTATTAATGAATTTAAAATAACAAAACAAACAAAGAATGTCTATTTTAACAATAAGTATTTTATTAGTTTACATTTATGGTGTTTACCTAAATTTAACAAATGTATTTATCTATTACTGATGGTTCAAAATCTATATTTTTATGAGCTAGTGACAATAATAATATCCTTTCTGGTGATACCTAACAGTAACATATAATATCAATGAACTCGGTATAGGTACTTTTCCAAATTGACTCTTTCAGATATTTTACCTAATGAAAATTCACAGAATACCTGTAAATATATATACCTGTGCGATACATCTAATAGATATATATAAATGCGCAGCTAATCCTTATCAAAATCATAACGAATTTGATTACCATGGTGATTACATTGAAACATTAACAATTGTGTTGTGTTCTGTGGAGTTTATCTAAAAATGATCTTAGTCGTTTGGAAGTTATAGCAGAATTCATAAAAACTAAATATCATGCAAAAGTCGACGTTATTGGTAAATCTCAGATAGAGTGCTTTTTAAAGTTGTATGACTGGCCCATAAGCAATTAATATTGCTGAAATACTGCCAACTGCATCATCAAAACGTCTTAAACGGATTGCCGAAGTGTATTTGTTTCGGCAGACCTATTCGAATATACAAGGGAGTCGAAGACAACAACAAAGGATTTAGTGGAATATATTAAAGATGAAATAAATGATTTACAACCTCTTTCAAAGAACTAACATACTATTAATGGCAATTAATTGTAAGCACAAAATTAACTCTGCTCGATTTAGAGAATATGCAACAGAAATATCTAACCTACTTGTTTCTTTATATCCATGGAAAGAAATGACACCAATTTCTTTCAATGGATATAGAGAAACAAGTAGGTTCTTTACATAAAGTATTGTGCCATGGCGAAATTATAATTTAACGAAATATTCTTCCACTTGGAAAGCTTACAGAAGAGGCTCAAGAAGCAAGAAACAGAGATTTTAAGCGCGTTCAGTTATTCAGCTCCAGGCAATGCTCCAGAACGTCACAAAACGAGGATGTTTTTAATAGCCAATTGTTAACATCAGACCATGTACTATCATCAATGAGAAAACGTTGGATTTATTATGAGCCTTTATCAACTCAAAATACTGAAGATTTGAAGGACCTTTATTATTTTTTAGATATGTATACAAATACAACAGATCATTTTATAGAAAATAAGTAGTATAAGTTTAAAATATTAGAAAAATTGTCTACATAAATTTAATGTAAATAAGTATTAAAAAATCGTTTCAGAAATAGAATATTTATTAAGAAAGATGATAAGTACCAAAAGTAATAATATTGATTAAGTTAAAATAGATATTTTTTGTTTGTTTTGTTATTTTAAATTCATTAATAGAAATATTTGAATGCTTATAAAAGGATAAAGATTTACTTAAATTTGGGAAATATGGCAACCCTATTAAAAATAAAAATATTTATTAATTATTTTTATAAAAATATTATATGTATAGATATTAGTAAAAGTATACAGAAATATTCATAATTTTCTAAGTAATTATTCACGCAAAACTAAAGGCAAAAATTGCAAGTTTGTAAAAATATAGTCATATATACAATAAATTGGCATGATATTGACTTGAATCGTTTTGCAAAAGATCGGAAATTATATATGCTAAAGAATAAGCTTAATTTGGAATACATATTTTTAAAATTTCTTTCGCTATTTAGAAATAAACCAAACAAAAGGCCCAATTTGGAGTTTTCGGAGAAAATACAAATTTTTTAATTGTAATTACATGTTTGTTTATAAAGATATCTTAATGAAATGTTTTTTAGAGGTCTCAGCAGGACCTACAACAATATATAAAAATATTTGAATTCGGACGAGAAACAAAAATTTTGCAAGCGATTAAAAATTTTTTATGTCAGAGGTACCTAACTTTGAGCCCGCTGAGCTCCACCCCTGAGGGGTTTGTTGTGCCCCCCTTTCAAACTTAACATTGTACGCTCCTCCGCTATGCCAATAGCAAATTTCATGAAAATCCAACCAGCCGATCAGAAGGTACAGATTTATTTCCAAAAAATTTCGATTCTGCCCCACTGTACATTGCCAAAAATGTGTGGACTGCAAAATTTTGAGAAAAAATGTATTCTTTAAAAAAATAATAATTATTTAAAGAGGACAGAAAATGACTGACTGATAAAATCATTCTTAAAGCACTAATCAAAAGTTGTCTAGGCTGTCAAAGATTAAAAAAAAAAAATACTAGCAAATTTCTAAGTTTAAATAAAAATTTTTAATGATGATTCTCTTCGCTTAACAACATCTGTCAGTTCTTATATATAGAAAGAGAAAGCAAAAATATCAAAAAAAAGTTTGTGAAAATATATTGATCTTAGTGCTAACAGTTAATTCAAATTCTCTGCGATTGTTTATTATTTTTCTAAACATTTTTTGGAAACATGCTTTACTAAATTATTGGAATTTGTTTCATGGATTTTTTTTTTTTTTTGGTAATAAATTTAATAATCTCAAAAGAGAAACTTGAGAAAATTGAGCTAAATGTACACAGACAAAATGGTTGGAAAAAAAAATTTTAAATTCATGATAATTTGTGTAGTTATAATTATTTTTTGTTAATTATATTCACTGCCAATGCTCTTTCAAAGTGTATTGTACCATTTTTAAAAGTTTCCTTTCTAATAAAAATTCTTAAATAGTAACCAAAAAATTGTAATTTCTTTGTTTTTCTTTATTGTTCTTTATTACTTCTATATTAATTCTCTGAATAAACATCAAGTAAAAATTATTTTATTAATTCTTTTATGAAAGAACTTGTGTTAGAAACGTTGCATTGAATGTATACTGTTAGGGTAACACTTTCACATTACTAGTTCTGGGGGTGACACTCTAACAAAAATCATTGATCGCAATGCCAAACTAAAACGAGTACAGGCTATTTGCATATATTCTGGAAATAATTGTTGAAGTAATATATTTTTATCTGGAAAGTTTAAATTTGTATTGCTTTGTGTACTGAAAAAAGATTGATGTTTTTGTTTCGTGTAAAAATAAAATTAATAAAAAAATAATATTAATAATTGTCAGAAAGGATCTGGTAAATAAGAGATTTCAATTGATTTTTCAAAAGATATTGTTTATCAGAATACAATAAATCGAATGTCGGAGTAGAAAAAACTAATTGCATATAATTCTATTAACTTCAATATTTGAAATTATCTCTGTACAAACTTAAATGTACAAACTTAAAACAGAGTAAGATCTATTTCGTTACTAAATAGATAATAAAAAGTTATTATTTGCCTATGTATTGATTTGAAATTTAAGACCCATATTAGTGTATAACACCGTACAAAAGCATTTCCCACACATGAAACAAACTATATACATATGAAAGTAGAGACATTTTGTGATAGGACTGCGTACTCAGTTTTTCATTTCATTTCATGCTCAAAAATCATTCTAAAAAGTCTCTGAAATTTCAAAATGAATAATTTTTTTTAAGAATTATTTAAAAATCTGTTAGTAGCTTAACAACGCCGATATGGATATCAAATGATAGAATATGATTTAGAAATTCCAGGAAAGAAATTTTTTTAACACCCCGATTCTTTATAACATCATAAATGTCCTACAAATATTTTATTCTTAAATATCTCTGAGGTTTGTAGACCAATTTTTTCGAAATTATATTAATTTTAAAAACATCATAATGAAATTTCTGAACTAAATCTGATAAAATTTTAAAAATGTCCTGTTAGTGTTTAAGTAAATTTTGTAATTTTAAATATTTTTAAATGATAATTGGCACGTTTTTTTAAACTTAAAAACGAAGTTGAAATCGGTCCATTATTTTACCTAGCTCTCTTACAAATGTAGTGTATGTATGCCAAACTGGATGTAAACCGAAATAAATATATATATATATATATATATATATATATATATATATATATATATAAATATATTATAATATATTTATAACTCTTATCTTTCCACGACAAAACTACTGGACTGGATTTACATATATTTCGTTTCCCAAAAGCTGTTTTAGACTATACCAGATCATGATCATGAAAAATGATTTTATTTCATTTTTGAATCGGTGCTAATAAAATTTGGCACATATAAAGTTCGGAATGAACTATGGCTTATATGGCCTATTTTGTATATGTTCTCTTTTTACGCCCACATTTTTAAATTAATTAATATGTATATACTTAAGTTTTCAACTTTTTTTTTTTTCTACTCAACCACTGAATCGTAGTACAGAAGTAATTCATGCTGATACGCACCTTTTTCCTCACTTCTGTACGTAAAGTTTTGTGATTTATTTTATGTTGACATCATGTGAAAACTACTGAACCGATGCGCATATTTGACAGAAAGATATTACGTTCTCCTAAAGAAACTTTATATCAAATCCTGTATGTTTAAGCCTATTTTTTGTAAAGAAATATTTTATTTAATTTTTCACGAAATTTCTGCTTTAATTCACAAAGCTTTTGGCTTATCTGTATGTAAATGCTTTAGAAGGATTAAAATTCCTTGAATTGAATAACAAAAAATCATTTAAAAAAATTATCATTTGCACTGACAGAATTAGCTTAATAGATATTGATAGATTTTGTAACAAAATCATTTTTTATTGAAAACTAACTTTTTATTTCTTATATTTCTCCTGTAAAATTTTAAGAACTGTTGATTGGCCCGTTTGCATTTTAATTAACGATATATTCATTGGAAATAAATCTGAAAATCATTTTAACATAAAAATTCTCACAACAGAGTCCCACAGAACCCTCAGGAATGGATATATGGCTTCGCACATTTGATATGAACGCTTCTAAAACGTTTGCTAATTTTCTGTTTCTCATTCAATTTCAATATTTTTTTTAAAGCTTAATAGCTCATTCTCTACTAAATGAAAACTTCTTTAAGAAAATACAAATATTTCTTATTTTTATAGAGATCAGACCTAAGGAGAAATCAAGTTTAATTTTCTAATAGAAGCCAGTCTAGATCCTTCTGATTTTTACTTATTTCATATCAAAATTTTGAGTTTTTCCCATAGTTTTATTATGAGATTTACTCTAGAAAATCATTTTAAGTGCCTAAATTTTATACTAATGCTAGATTTTGAACTAAATTTGGCATTAGTAAATTTTATCGGATCGATCGAAATATGCTCATAGTTTCTATATAAGGACCTCACCCGAAAATCACCGATTTTATATTTGTTATGTTTTATAAAAACTTTTGGTTTTTGTTGTACGGTGTATATTTATTTAACTATGTTATCCCTGTCTTCTTAAACAACCACGAAAAATAATTAACAATTTTTAACCTTTTCTATGTCTTTTTATTTTCTGTTGGTTAGTAAATTTAGTAATTATAAATATACATAAACTATATTAAAAAGTTTTAGTATACATTAAAATAGTTTTATTTGAATTCAAATTCCAAATTAATAAAACTTTAGCCCTGATACTTATAATAAAGCAGAAAGTATTAATTTCCAAAGCAATAAACCTGTTAATATTCTATAAGTTATAAATAATTTTAATGAATTTCCTTAAATAACAGCAAATTATTTGTAGTATCAACCACATCATTTTAAATAAACCATACAATATCAAATAACATAATACCCAATATCTAAGAATACATATGTACGTTCTACTTCAGTTCCATTTATTTATTTGACTTCAAAACAATTTCATTTACATACTACAAACAATTGCAAATAGCAATTACTTTACAATTGTTGTCAACAAAACTGAAAATTTCAAATTTCTAAAACACTAATTTTTAACTGAGAAAATTTGGTCTAACAAAATTTTCCAACCTAAAATACAATTCTCCTTTTTCTTACTAACTGTAACTACATACATACATATATAGTCGTCATTACAAATACTAATTAGTTTGGCTAAATTTCTATTTAGTCGAAATAAAGTAGCTCATAAATACTAACGTATTTTCCTCCCTATTTCAGCTGAGTTCATCAGTTTTCTTGTTTTAACTGATGCACTTTGGGGTAAAATGTGTTAAATGTGGCGATTAATTGAATTTTGAAAATTAACTTTACGTAATAAAATTGGGTACCGAGTAAAAATAGTCAAAATTATGTATCAACTATAATAAAAGCCATTAGCCTAGGTTGCGTTGTTTTTTTTTTCATCAAATTTAGATGTACTTTTTTAAATAGAAAGTTTCTTAAAGCAAAATTTAAAACACAGTTGGGAAGAAGTGAAAAATTTTGGAAACAAATCTGTAACTTATAATCGGCTGGTTATATTAACATAGTTAGGAGCAGAGCTTGGGGGGCCCAAAAGTGCAATATTTCTGATCGATTTTATAATATATATGTATCTCAAAAACCAATCTATTACAAACATTTTACTTTAATTCAAAAACTCATAAAACTATTGATTATCTAGCTAACGTAATTTTTAATTATATACAAAAAGACCGAAGTTAATACCTTTTACAAAACAAAGACTACGCCATTTCGAATTTAATATTCCGCGCATATCATAGGAAAAAAGGATTAATATAAATAAAATTAACGGATAGACGGACAGACATAAGAATTCTCTCAAAAATCTTTAAATTCCCAAAATTTATTTTTTTTATTTATTGATCAATATATAAACAATATATGTATCACCTTTCCCTGAATTAAGCCCCATTTTCGACACCTTTTACCCCAATGTGTGATGGTGGTGGTATCTGGGGGTGCTTGTGTGTTTGTTAAAGAAATAGAACATATTAAATTAAATAGAATGCAAAGTACTCAATTAAAGTTCTTATATGCATAGAAAATAGAATGTAATGAAACTAGTTGTTGTCGCTGTGTTAATGGGTTGCATGGGAATGGGTGGGTAATTTATAAATTATGCATTTGTCTGCAGTTTGCATTCGATCAAAAATAACTTTTAAGTAAATACCTGTCAATTTGTCATTAACACATATAGTAGGCTAAATATATATACATATACATGCATACAAACAAGTGTTTCATTCATCCATACATACTAAACTTTCGAAAGTACACATATGATTAACACTACCCCTCAGATGTTCACAGATTCCAGCAATAACAAGAATTGTATCAGCTAAAGTAGTAGTTAGTAGGAATAACAAAAACAACTATAATTTCAGCACATGTTTACTATAATATCGCACTCGAGATGATTATAACTGTCGTCATTATCATCAGCATTATAATGTATTGCACCATCTACAATATCTATATAGATATGTGTGTATGCATGTAGTATGTACAATATTCTCTCTGTTCTGTATATTTGTATAACTAAACGTACGAAGGTACAAAAAAAATATTACTTATCCTTTTAATACAAACATTTCTTTTAGGAATATTAATATTCTTTTAAATTTTATTAATGCTACAAACTTTTGTCACTTAATATTATTTTCAGTTCTCAATATGTGATTATTTTCTGTGTGCCTTGCAAAAATTTCAATTACTTTTCAGATAGACCTCGTTTGGATTGTGTTGACTGACGTACTTACGTGTAAGCATTCATTATGCAAGTAAACAATCAAAATCTACTGAATGTGTAATTTTCTTGTTTGTCATAATATTAATGAAGTTTCTAACCATAATATACATATATTTTTGTCATAGGGAAAAAAATATTGTTCACTAGTACATACAGATGACCAAAATACTGTATTGAAAAACATGATTTAACATATTGCCTTTAACCATTACACAGGGATAATATCAACTCAAATAGGTGAATAACATCTTAAAGGTATTAATTCTTTTGAATGCTGATATTGTTATTTTAAGATTTTTAACAAAATTAAATAAATTTGTATTTTAAAATTAAACAAGAGTCTATATATTAACATAGATATAAATATCTGATGTCAAAAACCTAGGTGTAAGAATATATTAGTAAACAATTTAATTAAAAACAATAACAATTGTAGCACATGTGCTTGTTTGAGTATTTTTTTATACCCCACACCATCATAGGTGGTTGGGGTATGAAAATATTTACATGAAATTCGGTGTAAGGAAGTTTTGTATAAGTTTCAATCTTTGTACCAAATTTCATGAAGATCGGTCCATAATTGACCATAGCTCCCATATAAAACCTTCTTCCGAAAATCACTTTAACGTGCATAAATCACATACAAATGTTAGTATCAAATTTATATTCGATAGAAATAAGTTTTATATAAGTAGAAATCATAGTGACAAATTGTATGAGAATCGCTCCATAACTTACCATAGCTCCCATATAAGCCCAGTTTCGGGAATCACCATAAAGTCCATAAATTCATATAAATGTTAGTATTAACGTAATATTCTGTATTCATATATTTTATTTTACACTTAGTAAAAGTATCGGTCCACAATTGTCCACATGTCTAATATAATACCCCTCCACGAAATATAAGACACTTGCACAATGGTTAGGGGTATCATATGGTCAGGCTTGACCGACTATATCTTTCTTACTTGTTTTTATTGAGTTTTTATTTTAAGTTTCCATTGATTAACATAGATATGATTTAATCAATGCAAAAGATTATCAACTTTTGGTTTTGTTTACTAATTTTTTGTAAATAAATCTATGAATAATTTAGGCAACAGACATATTCATTCAGAGAGTGGTATTGCTACCAAAATTCTAAGGCATATTTTAAGGCGCTGTTATATTTAAAATTATATCCAGGGTAGAATAAATAACCATAGCAGAGTAACAAATGATAGACCCACTAGGCACAGTTTTCAATTTTAAGTCTTATTATTATGTCAAATAATATGAAAACAAAAAACTAAAAATAAGAAATAAAAAAAAAAAAAAACATAAAAATCTTTATAGTTAAATTTGATTTTTTTATTGAAACATGTACATTTATCATAAACATAACATTGCCACCGGTTACTACCTCAGCACCAACAACTTCCCATGATGCCATCTATATCCTCGCATGTAATTTTCGCAAAAAAAAAAAAAACGTTTACTGGAACTGCAAACAAATGTTCCAGCTAGTCCACTAGTTACTTACTAATGACAAGGTGTATACTATTATGCCTTCAAAGTCGTTGGTAATGAACGTAGAACCTGTCCATGAAGCTAATTGATTCATTGAAAAAATTCTTTTACAACAAATTTATTATTTTTTTTTTATTTTTTTCAGTTTTTTGATTTTCGTTTTAATTTTCTTTACATTTTTCATTGTTTGAAATTTCAGGGTAAAATAAATTGAGATTACACTTTCTAATGATTATACTTTTTGTTATTATATTATAAATAAATAATAACAAGGTACAATTATTAGAGAGAATGGTCTCAATTTTATTTTCCCTGAAAATTCAATCACATATAAAATAAAAGAAAATGTAAAAAAATCAAAGAAAGACTTCAAACAAAGAAAAAAAGAAGGATGAGAATGATGATGAACATTCATAACCAATTTGGCAAAATGTCCTACAAATGAATTTAAATTAATGAAAATTTATTTTTTTTGCGTTAATAACCTTTTCATTTATTTAGACAAACATTAAGAAATATTAATAACTAAATTGAATTTAAATGTCGTTAAAGGGCACTAATATCATGAACAATTCTAGGTATTTAGCTTTAACCAGTTAAATGGCATAATTTTATTAATTTTAAAATTTGCAGTATTATACAAGTTCCTATCAATAATAGCTGTTGCTAACGTTAATGAGTAATTCCATATACGTTTTAAATTTATACAAGTTAGTAGTTAACGTATCGTAAACAAAAGAAAGTATATATAAACAGAATTAAATTAAAATAAAATATGTATGTTTTAAATTATAAAAAAGATAAAACTTTTAATTTAAAAAATGAGAAAAACGTGTAAATTTTATTGTGTAATCTCCCAGTAAGCTTTTGGATACACTAAATTGACATTTTGCAAAGAAAGCTCACTCCTATGTGCTTCGAAATAATACTTGCTGCGATGCACTAGCGTAAGCGAATAAATTCGTAATTTTAAGGAAGACAATGGTATGTATAGGTATAAGTAAAGAAGAAAACATTCGTGAAGCTATTTTATATACTTACTACAATTAAAATATTTGGTTCTTTTTAGCATTGAAAAGAGCGATTTTTATGCCAAAGATATACTGCTTTCAACAGGGAACTCGGCATATAAAATTCATGCCATTCGAAAGGGAAATTGGAAGCGTTAATTTTCTCCATTACAAACTTGCTTCGTTTGAGGCTCCATTTTTTACTAGGTTATACACGCAGAGAAAAAACCTGGTTACGATATTGCCACTACAATAATATTATGTTCTCATTGTTAATTTTCATTAATTTTAATAATACTATGTTCACGATGAAAACGTTTTTGTTTCAGTTTTATCATTCAATAAAAATTCTAATATATTTACCTACAAAAATATTACGTTTTTGAATATTTTTACCAGAAAAAATATCATTATTTCTACAATCAATAGATATTACCAGTCTTTTTCCTTAATCTTAAACCATATTTTATTTTCAAACCATATTAATATTATTATTCTCATAATAAAAAAATTGTACAAATAAATATGCGTTTTACAAATATGGTTCAATAATTCATAACTTATTTGTTTTTGAATATATTTCGTTTTTAACGTTTTCTTTTCACCTTCATTATAATTCTCATTCAGTATATACATGAATTTATATAAGTAGACAAGGTTTGTTTTATTTTTTATGATTTAAATAATATGAGATATTGATTAACTATTAAATAATTTAGTTAATAAAAATATCTTTGTACTGTCTTGTACAATATATGACAAATCAAATAAATAATTAATGAAAAATAATATTTGATCATAATGACATAAATTTGAAATATGTAATCGGAAATTTCTATCATTTTTTTATATAACACGCAAGATAAAACTGATTCGTAATTTAATAAAACCGAAAAATAATATGAGAAAATCAGATCATAATGTAAAAAAACCGAATAGTAACATGATAAAATGTGTATATATATTATTAAAGAAATCTAATCATAATATGGTAAGTTTTATGATTATAATTTTCATATTTATTATTATTATTATTTATGACTATGAAAATTTCTGCAGTAACAATATAGTCCAAACATAACATGTTGCTCTTAGATTATGGTAACCGCAACTATATTTTTACTCTGCGTATATTTTTTGGAGAAAATAATGGACTAAAATATAATTTGGATGTCACGCCCACTTTAAGTAAAAAAAAATTTTGCTACTTTTTTGATGCTACTACTACAACTCACATAAAATTTAACACACACAAATAATGTAAGTACTGTGTATTAAGAAACCACTCTTTTTTTTTTATTAAACTGTGATATTTTTTTACTACTGCCATCAACATTTTAATGAATTTTGCCTTTTCTAATAAGATTACATGTAAATCATGGCATCCATTCAGTATTTCCTCAAAGATATACATTAGAGTGTGCCGTACATTTTTTTTTTTATTGATTGAAAAATTTTTTTTAAATTGATCTTTAGCTCCCTACTAGCGATTGAAAATCTCGGGTCTATACATTTTATACAAAAAAAATTTACGATATATATATATATATATATATATATATATATATACATATATATATATATATATATATATATATATATATATATTTTTTTTTTTTTTCCCAAAATTTTTAGTCATGTGAAAAAAATTCAATATGTTTTGTTTTTTGCAAAATGGATAAAATATTGAAAAGATGCATTATAGTATGAATGGACCATAATAAATAATTTTCAAGAAAATAAACTAAAAAGTCTTATAGCAGAACCTATCTCTTGGAAAAACTCGGAACTTTTTTTTGCCAAAATGTACCAGAGTTGAGATTTTTAATCTTTGGTCATCAATACGCTTCGTTTGAGGGTTTTCCTCTAATATATGTACGTACCAAATTTAACTTTAATCGGTTTTGTAATTTGAACATAATGTCAAGTCAAATAAGGTAAACAATATTATGAAAAAAATGGGTATAAGAAATTTAATTTATGCAGGGATTTGAATGAAATATGTTTTGTTTTATCTGCTTCAAATTTTTAGTTGTGATCACAGAATAAAAATTTGCAATTTTACCATTTTCAAATTTTTTGTGATCATATTTATATCATATTTATATATATCATATTTATATTTTTATTTATTTTTTATTTTTTTTATTATTATTTTTTTTTTGAAATTTTATAGGGAATTATTTTTTTTGCAAAATAGGCTTAATATCTTAATAACTGCTGAGCGTATTAAAAACTAATGAGAATATAGCTTGAAGGGAATTTTTGTTTATATTTTTTAATATTTATTTGTCAACTCGTGTAATTTAAATATTTCTTATTTCCAATCATATAAAAGAAAGGGCTCTTAAATGATTCGAATTTCAAAAGGCCATAAATCCAAAATTCGAACTAAATTTTAAAATTCCTTTGTGAGTTTTGTTAGACTACTGCTACGCTTTAATTTAGCATTGAAATTATTGGGGAAATTTTTTCTTGCTTTCTTCATACAAAATTTCGATATAAATTAAAATCCTTCGTAACTCACTAAATACCAATATTTTTAAGAAAATAAGATTATTTCGTGATCACTTATGTTGTATATCAAAAAACGCTAAAGAAAAACTCGATGCAAAGGAAAAATTTTCATAACTAGCAACTAGCAAAACTGCGTTTTTTCAGAAAATAAACTTGTTCCGTGATCTATTATATTTTTGCCAAATATCTATTTTTATACGATGATTTCCATGAAAACTAAAATTCTTTTTAACTCATCTAAAACTATTGGTTTAAGAAAGTAAACTTATTTCCTGATCACTTATGTTTCATACCAAAATCTTTATTTTTTTTATAACAATTTCAATGAAAACTAAAATTTCTTATAACTTGATAAATACTTTGCTTATTTCGTGGTCCCTTATGATTCATGTTTTATCATTATGTTTTTCTAAAGAAAAATTTAAATTTTATTTAAATGATTAAATACATAAGTACTATGTACATATTATTGAGTAGTCCGTAAGGATATTTTGTTAATCCTTTAAATACTTTAATTATTCTTATAAATAATTGAATAAACAAATACCAGAAATCGATTTTTGTAACAAAATTTTGATAAAAACAAAAATCCCATATATATTGGTACATACTTAATTTTTTGATGAAATAACTTAATTCGTGGCCACTTATTTCTCATAACTAAAATAGATTTTCAGATCGAAATTTCTTTGAAAACTAAAATCTCTTATAACGTGGTAAATACTAAATATTTTTGAAGAAATAAAATTATTTCGCGATACCAAGAACAAGATTTTTATGTGCTTATCTCATGATAATTTATGTTTCGTAACAAAAATTTTGATAAAAATTAAAATTCCATGAAAAAGAAATTCCTTTAAATATCTTATTTTACTTATATAACCATCGTAACCTCCAACATATAAAATATGATTCCTCTCATTTCCTACATTTGCTCTGTTATAGATTGTCATCCATCTTTGGCTTCATTAATAAAATGCAATATGATGGTTTTCGCATAGTTGGATCAATATTATTAACAAGTACTTACCTTGCCAAATATCGTTAAACCACCATGCTTAACATTGTATGTTGGAGCATCTGCATAACTGGAATCGGCCCATGGTGTATGACAAGTAGACGTTAATGTCATGTAACGAACACCTATAGCATACAGAGTTCTTAATACAGCCAAAGAGCCACCCAAGGAATGGCCACCCTCAACGCCAGTTAATGAACACAGTTGATGATTTTTGTGGGCCTCAATGATGTCTGTTGAAGAGGATGGTAGAAAAGATAAAAATAGAAGATGAAAAAAAAAAAAACATTTATTAAAAGTAATGTACAGGAAATTACGTTTTCATTATTGTTATTGTTATTATTTTGTTTACCAACTATAATTTATCTCATAAATATATTTTGCTTTTATACGAGTTTGTCTTAACATTTTCTTCTAATACATACGTTTGTGTGTATTCATTAAGAGTTTCTGTGTTTCCAAATTATTTTGATTTATTTAATGTTTTTCAGTTATTGTATTTGGTTAGTGAATTGGAAAATAATGCTGATATTAATTTAAAATTTATAATTTATAACATTTTGTTTTTTATGCTATTTTATAGGTACATATTACTTGTGTTACAAAGACAATTGTGAATCTGGGTATACGATTGTATTCATGTCTTATTTCAGTCATTCATTTGTTGCTAAAGATTCTTATTTTTAGTTAGAAAAATTTTTGTTGGATTTAAATTAAACTTTACATTTTTTAAAATTAGTAAATATTAAATTTATAACACCCTACTTTAAGAGCGATATGGTTTTTGGAAGGAATTATTAAATGAAGAGAAATATATTTATTTACTGAGAAGATAACAGATGTGTGAGTGCTGGCATTACTTATATTATATTGCTTAGTAGTGTAGGGCGGAAACAACATATTTGAAAAATAAATCTATAATATCTGTTCATGATAGCGTTCATACTAACGTAATAGAAAAGTATTCGAGTTTCAGTTTTAAAGCCGGATCACATAGTTAATAAGGAGTCTCAAAATGTCTCATTTCTAGATGCCTGCTAATGTTTTGTTTCTTTTCCGATTTATGTATAGGGAAAAACTAAATATTTTTGAACAAAAAATTTCAATTTTTGACCGCACCACCTAAGATTTTGACAACATTTTTATACGCACTTATTACATTTAAGTTCCTAAAAATTTTTAAAATTCAATGTAGTTTAGTTTTAATTGCGTTTCAAAATTCACTTTGTAGAGATTTTTTTAAATACATGAAATTTAAATCCACATATCTTCCAACTTATTTGCTCAATTTAAACGAATCTTGTCTTGTTGATGCCTAATAAATCTAGTTTCTAAATATTTTTATAAAACTTCATTTTTGAAAAAAAGGATAATAAAATCAATATTCGTCCTTGTATCGAAGATATTTAAAAAATTATCTTCCATTTTTAAAAATTTCCTTTAAAATGTTACTTAAAGTATTGCAAACAACATATAAAAAATTTTGAATGGGACCAAATTCATTTATTTCAGTAATAATTTGAAAATTTATAATGTTTTTTTAATGAAATAATTTGTATTTGTATAAAAGAAACTTCAGCTTATTATTAGCGATTCTATTTTACTAATTTGAAAAATTGTGTAAAATAAAAATATCTTGGGGAAAAAATACAAAACTTAAAAAAATCGTAAAACAATGTAACTTTAAACAACAGGATCTCGAAGACCACAGCAATCAAAAGGATTTCAAATCTTTTATTAACGTAGTAAGAGTTTGTACCGAATTTTATTGAAATCGTAGAAGGTGAGATTCGTCGATTGTTCAAAAATTTTATTTTCTCCATATACGATAATATTTTTTACATTAAGTAAATGTTTTTAAAAGATTGGAGACATTTTTTTAAAATTATGTATATTAGTTTGTCATTCTGTTAGAAATTTCTGTCATTTTTAACTGGTAGGGGAGTCGAAAAGATAATGCCCGTCTGTCCGTTCATCAGTTGAAATTGCGCTTTTGAAGGCCCTGATATTTAAGATTTAAGATATATCATAAATTCCATCAGACATCTATACATATAAAAGATATCTTATATCTCATATTTAGTTTATATTTTGCACTAGCATGCATTAACGTATCTATTCTAATTTTTTGAAATTTCAAAAAAATCGCCGCTTTGTTCACGTTTTTAATTTCATAAAAATTAATATATTTTACTTTTTATGTAATATTAATTAGTAACTTAGTAAACGGTTCAATTAATTCCGACTAACTGCTTCATAAAATTGAATTCGTAGTCCAAATCGTCCAACCAGACTCATTTTTTAAAAATCAAATATTTTAGAACCAATTATGCCAACTTTGATCCCATGAGACGTATATGCAATCAGTTCAGCAGTTTTTATCCATTTGTTAATTTCTCAGTAAATCTAATCCATATTAAGAGGAGTATTTTTAGCTTTATTATTGAATGATTATGAAAAAAATTTTATTGTAAATAGCTTTAAGAATAATACGTGTGTTAGCCTGTAAGAAATTGTAATTTTATGGATATTAAATAAATAAATAAATATATAAATAAATAAATAAAAATTCCAATTCCATTCCAAAATATCATTAAAAAGGAAATTTATTCCTTTTTTAATATCATAATTAAAAATCTAATCATTTTTAAAAAAATTCATGTATAATACAAATGCATTTTTTGGATGCATTTTTGAAAAATTTCTCCCCCTTAGATTTTTTATTTTCTTAAATAAACTTAAAACTTGATATATTGACTAAACAATTCAATTTAAGTTTTTTTGTGCTGTAGTATTTCTATTTTTTTTTAAACATCAACAAATTTTTCAAACTCATTTATTTAAATACTTTGTGTTTTGGACTAAAAACATAAAATTTATTTTAACCAAAATTTTTTGTTTATTTATATAAAATTGAGAAAATATATAGTAAAATTGTCGAATTTTAAGAAAATAAATTTAAAAAACTTTTGGTTGAAAAATTTTATAAAAAAATGCACTTGACAAATTGCAAATGCATTTACGCATCTAATGCTATTAGTTACAAATTTTATTTTTGAATAAGTTAACTTAAAGCAAATATTTTTTAAATTAATAAAAAATGTCATTTACGTACATAGTTTTATATATTTTAAGTTGTACAATCTTTGCGTAAAGCGTACAAAACACTAAAAATTTAAAAAGGTAAGTTTTTGTGTAAAAAGTGGTGTTGAAATTTTTTTCTAAAAATTATTAAAATTGATAAATTTTTCGCAATCAAAAATCTAAGTTGAATTATTTAACCACTAAATCACTTTTTAGTATGAAATAAGAATAATTGACAATGTTATACATCTGCAAATTTTCAAAATTTCATCTCATATAGAATGTCAGTGATAAAGTGGGCGAACCAAGCCCGCTTTTTGTTTCCAAGTTTACTTTGATTCTTGAACCATTTAGGTTATCATTAAGAATTCTTTGAAATTCAAAACCTGGAATCAGACACTTTCTCAAATAATTTTTTTTTAAGTTGTGGCAAATTTTATATTGTAATTATTTTGTAATCATTTAAATAACTATATAAAATTACAAAAATAGTAAAAAAACAAACAAAATATAGTCGGTTAGGACCGACTACAGCATAGTGTATTTGTATTAAAATTATAGACCGAAACTCGTATTAAGTTTTAATTTACAAATACTCTAAAAAAAATCAAACTTATATACATTTAATTAAAAAATGAATTTTTGACATAAAATTTCGCATAGGCGTGACAGAGGAGTGTACAGTTTGTTCTTGGAATGGATTCCATACTTTTTATGATTTTTGCAATTAAAGTAAATTGTTTGTAAAAAGTTGGCTTTTGGAGAAACTTTAAATATCTTATCTCTAATATAATCTTTGGTAGTTGACATATCCTAACGAAATTTTCAGTGATTATTGATTTTGTCAACTAAAATGATAAAGATTAAATAAAATTAGATTTTTGTAAAAGAAATGCCACAATTCCCATAAAAGCAGTAAAAGTCAGTAAAATGGGATTTTTTGAATTTTATCCATAAAGTCCACATTTGTTGCAGGTTTGAAAAAGGCCGTTGGCAAACTCTCTGGAACACAATAGAGTTTTCGAAATTGCATTCGGTTTGCAAGGTCAAAAATTACTATATGTTCTTAAAGAAAATTTTATTTTAGAGAAAAAAAGTGTAGACTTTTTCGGTAAAAAAATCATTATTTTTAAATTTTCAATTCCAAAGTCGAAAAAATAATAATTTTTCGATAGCTTATTTCGTTCGAAAAAAATTTTGAAAAATTGGATAAAAATAATGGGCTATATATTAAAAAAACTGGACTAGGATTTGGCAAAATTGAGATGGCTGGAATTTTAAATGCAAATAATTTGAAAACTATGAGATAAATTGAAAGCGGTTACAAATTTTCTATATCAGCAGATTAGAAGTTACAGATCTAATCCATAAAAATTTTCATTCTGCCCTACTGTGGAGCACCCAGTTCGTCGTGGCATTGGACACCGTCTAATTCAATGTATTCTATCACTTGCAATTCCTTAATATACACGCGTAACCTAAAAAAATCCGGTGCGCCGTTGTCCCATCAACTTAACCTAGATTTGATCGGACAATGTCCCGTGATAATACTCATTTTAATTTTTCAACTTATTTTGTTCATTGCGTTAGATTACCATGTATAGACCGATCCACAAAGCTCTTGTCTGTTCACCATCTACTAATTTAATATCTTCAAGTTAATGTTAAAATAACAATACGTATTTGCTTAAAAACTGAATGATGAGGTATTAAGTAAATATAATTCTATTTGAAAATATTGAAAAAATTTATTTAATATTTTTGAAACGTATATAATATTAAGGACTATATTTATTGTATTTAATAGGGTTTTTAATTTTCGTTTTTATTAAGTTCACGAAGCGGACTAATATAACCTTTTGAACTAAGCATTAAGTATTTGCCCATTTTTTTAATTTGATAAGTTTTTTCTGATGCTGTTATTAAAATTACTATTACTTTCGTTAATATCTATATTTCGCAGACTTTTAATTTCAATATTTAAATTTTGTTCTTATTTTCAAAAATGCTAGAAAATGTTAAATATATTATTAAAAACTGCTAAATAATATGCCAAATGCTAAATGAAAAATTTGCGGTTAAATTGGAGTAAACAATGCTAAATTTAGCTACAAAAATGCTAAAATGGTCACTCTGCTGCCAAGATATAGGCAGATAGTGTTTTTTTTTTTTTTAATTTATTGTTATTGTTTATTACTATGTTATTTCTGTAGACGAATAAAAATGTAAAGCACATTGACCAAAAAAATAAAAAATACATAAATTTAAAAAAAAAAAATAGGTTACTAATTTGGACAAGCTGACAGACGGGGTCTTAAATTTTTCTAATTCTTCTAAATAGTTTGCAAATTATGTTGCAAAAAAAAAAAAAAAAAAAAATAGAGTTTATCTAGCTTAGTCCTGATGTTGTTCTATAATTTTTTTCTGCTGAACTGATTTAGCTGGTTTTAAACTGCTTAAAGAAACCACAGGCAACCTGATTGAATTTCATATAATAGGTTAGTAATTTGGATGTGAAAATATCTATCACAGATTATTGCATGGTATAAGAAGTCAAAAATGTAGGAGAGCATTGTTATTGAACTATTCCAATATCAAAAAATGACAGGATTTATCTATTTTTATTGCAGAAAATATAAAGGAAAATCTAGATAAAAATCAATTTGAATAAACAAATAACTTGAAAAAACAAATACTGCTGCAAATAAATATTGATGCACAAATACATACTAATCTTACTTAAAAAAACAAAAGTATGTGAGAATATACATGTGTATATTTACTCGTACTACAACATATTATGCTTACAATTATTCTTGTCAAAAAAAAAAAAAAAAAATTGTTCAATAAGTAAAAGTAAATAGAAAGCATTTGTAGTGCAGAAAAAATATATCAAATAACTACACCTAAGCTTCAACTTGTATTGATGCAGAAAATTATGTATTGTTCATAAGAAACTAAAGCTACATATTAAAATCTTTTATTTTCCATTTCGTTCATATTTGTGCAATAGCATACAACATAAGCATTAGGGTATTCACTCAAATAACGTTTGCTCGATTAATAGAACAATTAAAATCAAATAATTTTTCGATTAAATTAAAATCAATAACTTTTAAAAATTTAAATGAGTAATTTAAAAATTTATATGACTAAATTATTTCGGTTAGTCGAATAATGCAAGTAAAAAAGAAATATTTTAAAAATTTCTTTTCTTTTAGGGCGTTTTATACTACAATACTTTTTACTAATATTTATAACTTAGGTTTGAATGAAAAAAATAAAATTATCTGTAAGAAATAAATTGAAATATTTTAAATTTGATTTGGATAAATATGTTGTTGGGTCTACAAATGACACTTCAGTTGTTATGTGTAAGAATTATATAATTCATAATTTGGTCTATTGATTTAACTATCAAAGAAATAAGTAAATATATAGAGAAACAATGGATTTGTAAAAACAAAAGAGAAAAGTAGCTTCAAAATTTAATTATATATTCTATAATAATTCAGCTTATAATATAAAAATTAAAGCAATGGACCAATCTCTTTGAAAATTATATTTTGTTAAAGACTGTTATATTCAAGTTTTTAATCATTTTAAATAAAATATTTTATATTTTCTGGAATACCCTCCATAACAGCTTTATTGTGCTCTCGGTTACTTTTTTTGTTGGAATGGGTCCACTTGTTTTATACTCTATTTTATTTTTTATTTGTTTACTATATCCTAATACATTTAAAATGGACAGAGTTCTGGATAGTTTAGTGCATTGGCGTTATTTGGTACATAACAGCACTATTTGTTTGATGCCAATTAGCTACTTTTTTTTTTTTTGCAATAATGACAAGAGAGGCCAAATAAAATAGAATTTATTATGTTTTCTAACGATAGGAGGGACTATTTTCTGGCGGCAGTCGTTTACGTTCATTTCTCTGTTAAAAGTGTATTTGTTATGAACGAAGTGCTTTTTTCCAAACATGTACAAATGTCTCGCCAAAACAAAAGTTTAGTCGAAAATTTCGATTCTTTATACCATATTTATCTTACACATATTCCATAATATCTGTGATACGGAATTCAGTCCACCAGGAGGTACTTTTTATCACCCTTTAGGCAGCATTCATATTTAAAAAAAAAATTAGTCTAAGTAATTTTCGTCCCCTTTTTTGTCTTCACAATTTTTGTAGCGTTCCTATTAGAACCTTTTTACCCCATGGGTCTGCAGGTCAGCTTTTATTAACTTTTTTGATAAAAGATACTGAGCAGTTTAAAGAATAGAGCCTAAGGTCTTGTAACCATTGAATTAAGACAAAAATTAAAACAATTGACATTAGTTTATAGTTTTTAATTATTCTCTCGTGATATAAATAAACAAAAAATAAAATCTAAAGGATGACTCATATTCCATCCAGGCATGTAGATATTTTCTCCAAAAAATTTGTATTATTTTTTATACGATCTTACAGTATATCAACTTTTTCTTCAGTTATCGGGGTTCCTTTCGGTGACCACGAACTTTTTGTGTTTTTACGACTCAATTTCCTAGTAATTGCTTTATATGGTCAAATAGTGTTTTTATTACTAATTTGAATTATAGGCTATTACAACAAACTTTATTACATATAATAAAAGTTACAAGCCTTATGAAGTGCAATTTAAGCTCTTTTTTTAAATTATGGAATCTCACTTAATGTAGACATAATTTGTATATTTGATATTTTAAACCACTTTTTGTTTTATTGATACTAATTTTTAAAAATACTATTTTTTTCGTTTTATTATATATCTTTTTATTATATATTTTAAATATATATTGAAAAAAAAAACGAGTAAAATTTGAAAGTATAATTTACTCGAATAACTCGAGTGGTGTAAAAGCTTTACTCGATTGATTTAAAAAGAGCGAATAATTAAAAAGTCGAGAAAAATGAATACCCTAATAAGCGCACGTACTATTTACTACGTATACCCACTACATATATTGCACTAATACAGCTACACTATGTATACAATCGAACAACCAACTAAACAAACCGAGCACAGGAATATTTAAAAAGGAAAACAAAATTGAGAAAAAACTTTGAAAATGTTGCACATAGCTTCCAAGTAATGGGTTCACAAATCATTTCATTTCCTTGTAAATGCTATTTTTTCTTTTGCTCCTTTCTTCGTTGTTTTTTCCTTTTTTATATAAATATTTTCTTACAATTCTTTCTTTTTATATAAGGTCCTTAAGACTTGGAAAGAAATAAATAAACAGAGGGAAATTTTTTTCAATCTGTATTGTAAAGGAAATGTATGTATGTATGCATATTGTATTCGTAGTTGTAAAATAAAAATTCTTTAAAATACCTTTTGTATTAATAAACCGTAGTAGAAAAATGAAAGCACACTAATTATAGAGAAATTGTAAGGACAATGAGAAATTTACTATTAAGTTGTAGGTGATCTACAGTTAAGGTAAGATTTTTTTTGGTTTTAATGGTTTACGATAAAACCATAACTGGATATTACTAACTGGTATATTATTTTGATACCCTACAGTATATTGCTAGTTTTATAGGCTAAGGTAAATATATGATATAACACTCCTTTGTGGCATAAGGGTCATAGTTTCAAAAAAGTAGTTTCAAGTAAAAAAATGTTCAAATTTATTACGTATTCTTTGTATAAATTTTATCCATTTCGAATGTTTTAATAAAATGTGTTTCCAAATTGATTTGGAATACAATATAACATAACTGAAGTAAAAGCTTAAACTTTGAAGTTTATGACGAAAAATCTTTCGCATTTAATAAAATAAGTTTAGTAAATAGTTATGTGAATCTGGAGGAGATTTTTAGCTATGATCCAGCTTTTACAAATAACCTGTATCTGTATAGAAAAAAAAAAAAAACAAATGGCTCTAGTTTCCGAAAATATAAATAAGAAATAAGAAATTTATGTAACAAAAAGTAATAATTCGGTTTTGAAAAGCGTTTAGACTGAGTCGTTTATAATGCTGGTAATCTGTTTCACGTATTCGAGTCTAGCAGTAGGTACGCAACACCTGACAATGTTTTTACGATTTACATTTTATATATACATGTATATATATATATATATATATATATATATATATATATATATATATATTAGTTCTCATTTCTTGTTACTTGAAATGGGAGTAAAGACAATTAAGTATGTAGGAACTTTGAGAATGTTTCGAACAACAATTATGCCTTTGCTGGCATTTTATCGCACGTAAAACATTTTTGAAAATTCCGCCGGTAAATCTTCTGTATGAAAAGGTAGCTTGAAAGCATCCCATGAGCTTACAAGTTGTGAAAAGGAGTTGTTGTATTCATTAAATAAAATAAGTCGTTGATTTCATAACTGAAGTAATGCTATCTTTCTATTGAAAATCGGATATTTCGCTTAATTTATGATTTCGTTTACATTAATGTTTGTAAGATTGTTAAATATTTTAAACGAATTACATCAGTTAGTTCAGTTAGTAAAACCAAGGTAATGAAAATCCTCACCACTGAGCATACAATAATTGTGAACATTACAAAAAGTACTTAAAATCATCTTTGTAATGCTCTCTATATATTTCTACGTGATTTGGAATAAAATCCATCCTTTAGATTAAGACTAAAATGAATATTTTAATGACCCCATCATCTGAAAGCCATTATAGAAGTCCATTTCTAATATGCCAGAACTGGAAAACTAAAACAAATATTGAGAAACGAATGTCATATTTTTGCTCCCTAAATTACATTAGTGATCATCTGATGAGGTAAGCAAAAAAAAAAAAAAAAAAAAATATAATTAAATACATATTCTGTAAATACTTTCACCACTATAGTCTTAAGGATGTTAAGCCTTTTTGATAACGTTTATATAAATAAAACAAGACTACAACAATAAACTCAGATTCGCTAACTTGATATTATAAAACTTTCATTTCGACTAAATGTTGAAATTTTAAATATACAGAACGAGCTTAATTTGTGCAGCCAATATCATATTATGGTTGTTGCTATTTCCGTAAAAGTTGCAATAAGCTAATAGTGAATGATAAAGCGCTTTATGATATTTTTATAACCTGCACCACCATGGGTGGTTATATTATTATGCGTTTATGCTGATGCTTGTAACGTACACAAAAAATCGTCGAACTCCCACCTTAAAGTATACTCTTCGACTCAGAATCACTTGCCGAGTCGATTTAACGATGTGCGTCAGTCTATCTGGCTGTCTGTCCATGCAAACCTTGTGAACAAATTGCAGATCGTAATAGTGAAGATATCATGATAAAATTTGGCACGAGTAGTTATTTTAAGAAAATGACAATATTGGTTATAATTGCTCCATTATTTCGTCTAGCCTCCATAAAAAAGTCCCCTAGGAATGGGGCTTAAAGCTCATAGTTATAAATATCTGTATAGTTATAAATATGTTTACCAAAATTAATAAAGATCGATCCATAATTGACCATAGCTTCCATAAAAATCCCTGCTCGGAAAATCCCTTTAACAATCATAAATCCCATACGAATGTTAGTATCAAGTTGATGTTCGACACAAATAAGTTTTATATATGTAAAAATCACAATGAAAAAGTTTATGAGGATCGCTCTATAATTTACCATATCTCCCATATTTGTGCACAGAAGAAGTTACCCAACATTAAAGTATACCAATCGACTCAGAATCATTATTTAAATCCATCCGTCCGTCCGTCTGGTTGTCTGCCCATTTAAACCTTGTGCACAAAGTATGGGTTGACAAAGTACGGGAGTTTTATGATACAAAGACGAAATTTATTGAAATTAGTTGTGATCGGTTATTTCACTCAGCCCCCATACAAAAGTCCGCCCGGAATAGAGTTTAAACACTCAAAAATACCTTAAAAATTAAAATATTTTAATGAAATTCGGTGCAAAGGAGTTCTGTGTTAGTGTCAATCTTTGTACAGAATTTTATGAAGTTATAAATCCCTCCTCGGAAAATCACTTTAACGAGCACAAATCCTACACAAATGTTAGTATCAAGTTAATATTCCACACAAAAAATGTGCATATATGTAGAAACAACAGCGCTAAATTTTATGAGAATCGGTCCATAATTTACCACAGCTTTCATACATACCCACTTCTAGGAATCACCTAAAGTGCATAAAATCATGTAGATGTTACTATCAACGCATTATTCTGTTGGTCTTGACCGCCTTTGTCTTTCTTAATTGTTTTAAATAAAAAACATATGTTTTTTTGAGGTCAATCATTTTGTGTTGTGTCCTTTATCAGTGGTGTCAATTTTTAAAACAAAAATGAATTCTAACACATTTTTTTCGTAGTTTTATTTTTGGGTTATCTACAAGAAATATAGTATTTTTTTTAAGAAAAGAAGGGCTATCTTCATGTTTTTATTTGATTTCGAAAGGATTGTAATGCTAAAACTCTATGAATAGCGTTTTTGAATGTTTTAGTCACAATTTACTTGGTGATAAGAAATTTAACACAATTTTAGTCAGTTAATTTTTTGCATGCAAAATTTTTTTGCAATAATTATTTATAATTAAAATTATGAACACATTTGCATTTTATTTAGTACACACTTGTCATTTTACAGTTGTAACCTTTAATAATAATAATCAAACTACCCTTTTTTTTCTATTGATTTGTAAGATAACAGAATGTTAATATATTGTCAAATATTAACCAAAAAATTTATCATTTACTCCTTTGATTATCGATAAACAAAAAGGGCTATCTGAACATTTTATAACAAACATTAATAATGTATTCAAAAAAGAAAAAAGGGCTATCTATCATAAATTCGCCAATAATAGCCCTAAAAGATTTTCTTTTTTATAAGTAGGATTTGGGGTTTCCTGCAATATTTCTTTTCCCAGGAAACGTGAAAAAAAAAATAAATTTCCCGGGATTCCCCGGAATTTTTAACACTATAAGATATAAGAAAAGGGGCTATGATTTCTAATAAAGAAAATTATGTTTTTATTGCATAAATCAAAATGAAACATTATATATATTGTACTGAGTTAACAAAAAAATGAAATAGTATAAAAGTATAACACCATTCCTAATATTTAAAAAACAAATTGAACATTTTATACAAATAAAATTAGAACCTTTCGTAATTTATGTTAAAACTCTGATTCAAAAACTTTGTGTTTTTATGCTAAAACTTTTTAAAAATATACCCTAATAAACTGAACAAATTTTTATTATAAATAGCTTGCCCTTTACTTCCACTTTATTTCTCTAATTTATTTATTTTTTAATTAACTAATACTAAAATCAATCATAGTATCCAGAAATTATCTCATATACGTATAAATACAACATGAGATTAATATTTTATAAGTATTTTGAAGTTATAACATTTAGATCTAATCTAATCTAATCTAATCTAATCTAATCTAATTTAATCTAATTTAATCTAATCTAATATTTACTGATCCATTGATTGGATAAGAGATTTTGTTTCGAAAGGAAATGTTGTATTAGGATGAAAAATCTCCCAACGAAGTAATTTTTGTATAATAGTGAGTATTTTCGAAGTTTAACTTATCTAATATTCATTTCCACAAAGGTGTTACTTGTGAATAAAATAAAAAATGATAAATACTTTTTATTTTATTTCCATTTTTTATTTCTAATTTAAAATATTTGTTAATCAATTTATTAATTTTTTAAATAAAAACATGAGGCATTTTTATTTACACTAAATGAAATGAATTTTAATATTATTTTGTATCAGATTGAAAAAAATTAATTAAAAAAGAAAAAAAAAATTATTTATTCAGAAGTGAAATATATATATATATATATATATATATATATATATATTTTTAAAGTTAACCAATTTGTTTTTTTTTTTTTTGAATATTCCAACCTTGAAAAAGTTTTTAGGATTTTTGTTTGAAAACAATATATTCAAGTAGAAAAATTTCAAATAAATATTTTTATATTTTTATTAAAAAAAATAAAAAATAAAAAAAAAATAAAAAAAATAAAATAAAAAATCAGAAAAATAAAATTATTCAGCCACAAGAGGTTTGAACAAAAAAAAAAAAAAAAATCATACATTTTTTTCTATTATTTAAGTCAAAAAGAATAATGTAGCGATTGTTTCAGAAGTTTTTCCAGTAAAAAATGTTCCCTGTGGTTTCTCCGACTGTATAAAAAACTCTGTATAGGAGAATCTATTGACTAGAACTGAGAAAATAACGGTCATAGAAATAAAACTTATTTAAACGCATTAAATAATTGCAGTATTAAAAAGAATATTATTTATTTTTCATTTTCCTAACAAAATTAAAATTATTCAAACAAATTTATGTTTAATAAAAATATTCACAAATTTTCTATGAATAAAAAAATTAAATATTTTAAATCAGATTTTATTTAATTTTAAAATAGGAAATAAAATAAAGAATAATTTAGTTCAAGCTAAAGAAATAAAATTTATTTTCAAATTTGATGAGGTCTTTGGATTTTTTTTAATTTTTTAAATGTATATTCGAATACTTCTTTTGAAATTTTTTCTATTCTCACGTGTTAACAAACGGAATAATATTTAATTAATTTTATTCCACATTATTTTCAAGTAATAGAAAATTGTATTATAAAGAGTACAAAATGATTTGAAACTATTTTATTTCTAACAAGTAAGAAATATGGAGGGGCCTTAAATTAGACATATGGACAATTGTGGACCGATACTTTTATTAAGTGTAAAATAAAATATACGAATACACAATATTATGTTAATACTTTATGCACTTTAGGCTAATTCCCCAAAGTGGGAACTATGGTAAATTATGGAGCGATCCTCATAACATTTGCCACTGTGATTTCTACTTATATAATACTTATTTGTGTCGAATATAAACTTGATTCTAACATGTGTATGTGATTTAGGTACCTTAAAGTTATTTTCGGAAGAGTTTTATATGAGAGCCAGTCAGACGGATGGACGGACATCATTAGATCGACCCAAAAAGTGATTCTGAGTCGATTGGTATACTTAAAGGTGGCTATTGGATGATTTTTTCTGTGCGTTACAAACATCAACACAACGACCTATGGTAGTGTAGGGTATAAAAACATAAATTGAGTTTAAAAATAATTTATTTTTAACAAATATTTTGAATTAAACTATTAACAACGAACAGCTATGAAATCTATAATAAAACTAAAGTATCTAAAATTTTATCAGGACAAAAATAAATTTGATTTCAAATTTCATGTGAAATAACTTGTAAGTAAATTCGTTGAACCATGGGAAAACAAATACATAGATATCTGAGAGAAAAAACTTTACTCAATAGTCAAAAACTTAATTCATGCAACATTAACGCTCCTCTCAAATAATGTTCGAGTTGTATTATGAGCTTTATATTCTTACAAGTACCTATACAATTTTAAATTTCTTTCTTTTTCCCGGAAAATTAAAAAAAAGATCCGGAGAATTCCCAAGAGTATTTTGAAGGGAAATTCCGGGAATTTCTGAACCCCAAACCCTATGTGAGAGGTTAATTGGACGTGGAAAAAATTGAACAATTATAGGTAATTACGCAAATCGAACTGTTACTGTAATTTGATGATCATATGGTCGGAACATTCTAGTTTTTTTTGGGTCCGTTTAATAATTTTGGCTAAATTTAATATAAATAACAACTAACATTTTTAAATTTTAATCTTGAATTAAATCCTGTTTTTTGGTTTTATTGTAAAGAGGACCTTTCTTTATTGTACTACAGATTTTCCTTTTAACAAATAACAGAGTGGCAAAATATGATTTTTTAAGAGTATATTTTAAGTAAAAAGCTAAAGCTTCATATAATTCAGATGGATATTCAATATATGTAAAATTACCTCTAGGTCATAAATAAGGACTGCGTAAGAAAAAATCCGTACATACTTAAACGCTTATAACTTTTACTGTATATGAAACAAATACCGTTAACTTGCTTATATTTGTTGTTATTCTCAGAAATTACGTGATAAATTTTGCTGTAATAGCACAATTAGTGTTTCTTAAAATGAAAATTGAACAAAATTCATCTGAAAACATATTTATAACCAAAACACATGTCGCCCATATAAAGCAATTGCTATGAGTTCAGGTGAGTTGGGAAATTCAGTGTTTTGAGTCATAGAAAATACAAAAGGTTCATGGTCACTCAAAGGAACCCTGATAACTGAAGAAAAAACTGATCTACAGTCTGTAGGATCGCAAAAAAAAATAATATGTGTTTCAGGGAAAAATGTCTCTTTACGAAATGCTACACAAAGAAAAAGGTTGCAAATAGGAACGCTAGACAAATTGTGGATGTCAAGAAGAGGACGAAAATTATTGAGATTAATTTTTTCGTTTTTTCAAAAATATAAGCGCGTCTAAATGGCAATATGAACTACTTACTGTTGAACTTTCTATGACATTCTGGTCAAGAATTCTACATCACAGATGCTATGGAAAATGTAGCATATAAATATTGTGTACAAAAATTAAAATAGTCGGATAAATTTTTGGTCTGGCAAGCCATTTATACGTGCGGGGTAAAAAGCACTTTATTCATAACAAATGTCAGTTTTAACAGAGAAATATATGCAAAAGAGTGTTACAAATGTTGCTGCTATGTACGAAGAGATACCAATCCACTAAATTGTCCAAAACTCAGTCCGTTTGAAATGTATTGGGTTATAATAAAAAAACTATTTAAAGAACACTTAAAGTTGAGTAAAAAGTAAAATAAAGTTCAAAAAGAAGTGGACCCATTCCAATAAAAAGTAACCAATATCACAATAAAGCTTATATTTAAGGCATTTCAAAAAATATTAAATATTTTAGTAAAAACGTATAAAAATGTTCTTTTATTTTAAATTAAAAACTAGAATGTAATGGTTTTTAATCAGACAAAACTTAAAAGATATTAATTCATCCATTTATTTTTATAAGATGAATTATATGCACTATTTTTTTTGTGCGTAGTCCTTATTTAGATTTTGGTTTCAGCAGAGTTATTTAAATTTTTTTCTTAAATTTATTTTTATTATTTTGAATGACATAAAATACCTTGACTTTAAATGTGGAATTTACATTACCTTTTAGTTTTCTTTCTAAAAGATTTAAAATGCAATTTCAACAACAAAGTATGATAGAGATGGAAGTATATACATTTGATACTATGTTAACAGATTTTTCTGTGCACTACCATAGTTACTTTTGTAAATTAGTAGCGTATTCAACAGAGACAGTAACAGAGTAATTTATTTTAAGTTAAAATAATTTCTGTAATTTATACAATATTCATAAATACAGCAGTAAAAGCAACAATTTCTGTATTTTTTCACTAAAATTCATTAAAAACAAGTGAGAAAAATACAGTCGGTCAGTGTGCATCGAAATTCGGGGAGGATTCTTATATGGTGCCTGTATTAAGCGTAGTACTTTTTATGCACTATAGATTGATTCCAAGCATTGCTTGGGTGCTGTGGTCAATTATTAGCCTATTTTCATAAAATTTGGTACTGTGATATCTACTTGATACTAACTTGATACTAACATTTCTGCAGGATTTATACACGTTAAATTGCTTTTCTGAAGAGGGATTTATATATGAGCAATGGTCTATTATAGACCGTTCTTCTTAAAATTTGGCACACAGATTTATGCGTATTTATAACTTATATATGCTAAATTTTATTAAAACAAGGTTTTTATGATTGTTAAATACCTAATCTGAGAGGACATATTTTTGTGGGGACTAGGTGAAATAATGGACCGATCATAACCAATTTCAACAGACTTCGTCCTTCAATAAAAAAATAATACATATTTCTCAAATTTCATCAATTTATTTTCCAAACTGCGACCTGTAGTTTGATTACAAGATTGACATGGACGGACGGACATCGTTTAATAGACTTAGAAAATGATTCTTAGCCGATTGGTTTGTATTATGGTGGGTCTTATACCAATATTTTCGGGTGTTACGTACGTCAGCACAAAAGCATAATAACCTTTTTTCACCGAAAACACAATTTTTAATAATAAAAAAAAAAACATATTTAAAGAAAGATGGATTTTTCATGTAATTTTTTTCTAAAAAAACTTTTTTTGAAGAGGAAAAATTTAACAATATAGAAAATATATTAAAGGATGATGATTTTAATTTAATTTCTATATATTCTTTATACCGCAAATAAAGTCATAGATGTTTAATTTTACTTTAAATCTTTTATTTCAACGTTTTGTTTGATGTTTTAATGGTATGGAATCAAATTGAAATTGAAAAAGAAAAACTCAATTCCTTAGATTTGAAAGGGCACAAATAAAAGTAAATGAGTGGAAATTTTCTTTTTATTCTTTTCAAATTTTAAGGATAAAATAATAATGTACTTGACACGTTGCATTTAAGAAATAGTATCGATTGATGGCATATTAAAACTTTACTAAAAACGTGTTATTCTTCGTGATATTTGGAAAGTGAAAGTATTATTTGAGTGTGGTAGTAAATTAGGAAAGAAAATTACGTTTTAGCGGAGAATAAAGTGGAACTTTTAAGACAAAATTAAAAAAGAAAAAGTTTAATCTACTTGGATTTGATAACAATGGATAGAAGGGTTGGCAAAGATTTATAATAATAAATGAAATGATGAATAAATGATTATTATTCTATAAATTTGAAAAGTAAAAAGTAATATGGTGAAGTCTATACAGGCGCACGGACGGATGGACGGAAATTTTTCAATCAATTCCAAAAATAATATTTAAAACATTAAGACAAGTACATAATATCCTATTATGGTAAAGGATATAAAATATTTATTAATTTAAAGGATTTATTAGCTTTAATATTTAAAGTATCACACAATTTGAAAGTATTTCGTTTATCTTTTATATGGGTGGAATTTTGTCCATCATTTAGTAATGATGGCTATCCATTATTAAAAAAGTTTCTAACATTTTCTGCAAAACTAAAAAACATAACCGCCTTTTACAGCTACAGCCAACAAAATATATTTATCGTTTTTACTACTTTCCTCATAAAGATAGAAAATTTATTAAATAAACGGTGCAAGTATTAAACGCATTTTATGACCCGCCATTAAAAAGAATTTCAATTCTTTTTTTCTCTGTTCTTTTACTTTCTTTGAAAAAAAAAAAAAAAAAAAAAAAAAAAAAAACTTTTAAATCTTTCAGGCTTATAAACAGCAAGAACCGGCATATTAAATAATCAACTTTATTTTTCCACTTTTTTTTTTACACGCAGCGTCCTTTACCACTTTTCATTGAGAATAAATTTGTGCGAGTGTGTCAGTTTCCGTTTTTTTCTCCTACATTCACCTTTATGACTTAAAAAAAAAAACAATAAAATTAACAGAATTTTCCACTAGTAAAGCAGCAGAGGAAAAAACAATCTGAACTTTTCTACACTTATGGTTTATGTGTAAGAGAATGGGAAATGGTAAAAACTTTCGACCTATAAAAAAAGGAAAAATGTTTAAAATACAACGCATTTAGAGAGAACACAGAATATACTCATACTTCTTTTTACACCGAACTGCTGAAATACTTTAAAAAAAGGAAAAAAATATTATATGTACAACAAGTATTACGACTATGAGTCAAAAGTTTAGAAAAACTAACTAAAAAAAAAAGAAAGAAAAAACTAAACTTTTTTATTTTTTATATTATTTTAATTTTTTTTTCTCACAGTTGTTTTTAAGGCTTAGTGTTTTTGAGCTATAAATAAAGAAAAAAAAAAAAAACTCAAGGAGTCATAGTTTTTCTTTGTCAAGCATATGGAATTAGAGAAAAATTTAAAACTCAAACACGAACTCATAATTCTGGCATTTAAGTGAATATTAGAATATTTTATTTTTATAAGTGTTTTTTTTTTTTTTTTTTTTTTTTTTTATAAAGAAACAGTGAAATAAAAAAGTTCCTAAATATAATAAATAAATACGTATGTGTATAAAGAGTAAGTAGATTTGTATGTACATATTTGCTTTGCTAAGTGCTAAAAAAATAGTAACTATTTTCAAAAAAAAAAAAATAGTACAGTGGTTAAAAAATATGGCTTAAAACAAGTAAAATTCAATTCAGTTTTAATTTTATGCTATTTGTGATTTTTTTATAAGCAGCATCTAAAAATTTACTTAAAAACTGGAGAAAACAGGAGAGTTTGGAGGATGATAATATATAGATAGATAGACAGATTATCTATAGATAGAAAAAATTGAAGTAAACATAAAAGTTTGGAGGATGATAATTTTATCATTTACTTTTTTTATTTTTTCAATTTTTTTAAATTTCCGTTGAAGTATATTCTTAGTATTACTTCGTAGTAATTTTTGGCAATTAATAAGCAAAAATTTCCACAAGATTTTGGGAAATATCGTTGGCTTAGTATTTAGCAATCAAGTATTCTGGAAATTTTCTTTTAAAATACGTTTCACTGAAAACCAAGTGGGATAAGGTGGGACGGAAAATATAAAATTATAACAATTTCGGAATTTATTTTTTATTAGAGTGTTACGGCGTACTTGAGTATAATAAGCTATTGAGATATACAGTGATCAAAAAATAAGCAAGTCGAAACTAATTTCTAGTAACCATTATTATTATTAATATTGTTTTTATTATTTTTATTTTCTTTTTCTTGTTTAATGTTCGATAATTTAAAGTTGTTATTTTATTATCTAATTAAAATTAAAAATATTTATTTACTAAAAATTAAAATTTTAATAAAAAAAGTTTGCAACTTAAAGACATCAAGAAAAAATATATTAAAAGAGAATATGATTATCGTTCTATCTAATGATTTATTAGAGTTAATTTTTAGAAATAAAAAAAGAGTTAACATGTTTTCGTCTTCAGAATTACCCACTACTTCAGAAATTACCCAAAAAATAATCATATAAACGCTAATGCTAAAATAAATGCAGAAATTAAATATAATTTTACTTTTTTTTTTTACCGAAAAAGAAAAACAGGAATGCACCTCATACTAAAATCGTTTTCGAAAGTTATTTCGATGAAAAACCCTTCCGACCCGAAAGAAATTTATATATATATATATATATATATATATATATATTGTTGATAGCTATCAATTCTATATATAAATATATAGATATATATATATATTTAAATATAGAATTGATAGATATCAACAATTTACATTTCAAAACTCTGTAACTTTGTAATTGATAAAGATGTTTAAGTTTTTTTTTTTTTAATGAGGGAGAGATATTTTCTTTAATTTTTCTACTGTTTTAATTTCAATTAAATCTGTTCAGCAGTTGTTGTGAAATTTAAGACTAAATTTTAACTTCCAATTATTTTATAGCAATTAGTATGAAAGTGCGGATTTTTGTTTGTTTTTTGAATCAGCATTAATTATAAAAAATACCGTTTAATAAACTGTTTTGGTTGGTAAAGCTTTACTTTGAAAATCTTGTAAAGTTTCCAAGAAATAACTTATTCAATGTGGATATGGATTCTTAAGAAATAATTAATTTTATCTTCCAACTGTTACGTTTTGTCTGATGATGTCCCTAATATATATAAGTTTAAAGCAGAAGAAATAACTTGTGGATGTTATAAGGATACTATAGTCAGCTGAAATGTAAATTGTTGCGTAAAAGTCGACTAGTACAAGTTTTTTTTTAATTCGATTAATTTGGGGTTTGCTTCATACAAAGATACAATTTTACTTTGACGATTTTTTTTATTTCCTTTTTGGGGTAATAATCTCCAGCAGTCTTTGTATAAAATTCCTCTAATACTGTTCACAATGCGTTCTCCAGAACTTTTACCAAGTCCTATTGAATTGAGATTTGCGTAGCATTACCATATTTATTGTTCATTTTTTATTGCAACTAGATTCATTGATCATTTTTATTGTAACTAGAGTATAGATTGGTCCATAACTTCTTAACTGTATATATATATATATATATATATATATATATATATATATATATATATATGCGCTTAAAAAGTTTGAAATGCTATAGACTGAGATATCCCTATATAAAATCGCTTAAAAACTCAAAAAGTTATTAAACATTTTCTAAACTTTATTAAAAAGTTCTTCATATATTTTAAGACAAAGTATTTTGCTATATATTTTATTTGCTTTTTACTTTTTTCTCTAAGTTATTATAGATAAAATCGAATAGGTACTACAGTTTTTGTCTAATTTGAAAATAAAAATATTTTTATCTTTGCATAGGGTCTTATAGAAAAATTTGTAGTAAACCGCAGTTAAACTTGAAAAATGATGCACAAATTTTATTTTTTCTAGATGCTGTTTAAAAATTAGCTTTTTACATTTGACCAAAAAATAACAAATGCATACCCATGAAAACCCTGCTTCTTGTGCTATCCAAAGAAGTTCAAAATGAAAACTAAACAAAAGAATAACAGAATTAGAAATACATTTATGTCAGAATCTACCAAAAAGCAGTTTTTTTCAACTAACTCGAAATTTTGAGAATATATTGCAAATTTTTAAAACTGATTTATGATGTCCTATAACGTACACTGTGTCGTTTTTGGAGTGATTTTTCAGCGTGTAATTATATTAATTTATTATAAAGATAATTGATTCTGAAAATGAAGCGCCACAGGCGAAGATTTCTGTTAAATATTAATAATCACGATTTTTTTTTATGAGAATTAATGTAGAAAAATGCTTAAATAGATGATTCAGTAAAAATAAAATTAATAAAAGCAAATAAGAAATTATTTTCCTCCTAGTTCAAATACTAAAATTTCAGCCTTTTTAAGGTAATTTTAAGAATCAAAAAAGGCTAGAAAAAAAGCTAGAAGCTAAAATGCAAATTTTGAGACCAAAAGCAAAATAAAAAGACCAGATTTAGCCTTAAAAATGCTAAATTGGCAAGACTGGTAATAAGTAATGAAACTAAGCGAAAAAATACAACAATAGTTAAAAATAGTCAGTTATTTATCGTACTTGGAATAGTATAACACAAAGGTATAATAAATTACTACAATTTTCGCACACTTTAAGTACACAGGCCATTTGCATGAGTTTCATCATACCAAGTGTACATTTTTATAGTATTCACTATTTCCGCGATTTTTAAATCCAGATTGTTTTCTTTTAATAAGGTAATAAAATGGTTTATGTTGGTTATAAGCATTGTTAGCCTTATCGCTATGGAGTTTACTGAATTATTTCCAATTTTTCTGTATGCTATTGCTTTTACTAAGTCATTCGACATTTGATCCGTTTTATTAGATTTTCTTATATATGTTCAAATAATTGAATAAAAAAAAATTTATAAAATTATACATTACACTTTATTCCAATATATTTTTACCACATTATCCCAATTCTGTAATTTTATTTTAATATGAGATTTGTGTTTTTGTGATAAAACCTATTTGTAATTGAAACATGAGTAAAACAAAGTATTTAGTTTTGTATTAACCGATTTAAAAATGCGATTTATTCAGATATTCTCCCCAGACGCATCAACAATTAAAAAAGCGTTTTAATATATTTTATTTGTTTGCTCTTGAAGATATTAATAATATCAGATGTTTCATGTATGAATTATAATTTAGAAATATAGTGCAGCAATGGCAAACATATACCAGTAGCCTTTTTTTTATAAAAAAAATAAAAATACGCTAAAAAATTAAAATTTTCTTCATTACCCCATATGCCTTAACATCCGACTTTTCCCTAATAGTAACTGAATGTAATATAATTTAATAATTTAATTTTAAATAAAAATAATGTCAAAAGTACAGAATAGGTCTATTATTATGGTATATTTTCAACGGATAGTTTCATTGGGACAACTTATAAGCAACAATCTGTCCATTGAAATTTTTTGATTCAACAAACGTGTTCATTAAAACAAAATACAAATAAGTTGAATGTTAAATGTTATGATTGTATAAATGCTAACGTATGGCAATGTACCTATACGTTAGGTCAAAATTAGGGTACAAATTCGTTGAAACAATGATTTTTTTTTATTGCATTTATGTACCTTTTTGGTTTAGTGTAGATGATATATAAACTAGTACTATATTTTGTTAGTAAAACCCATCTTTTAAATTTTAGATAAAGAATCAAATTAAAACGTTGATACTATGTATATATTATAATAATTCTATGGAAATTATTTTTTCTCATTTCAGAAAAGTGTAAGATAATTATATCGTCATCAACAATGGAACCCTATCTAACTATTTAAAGTTTTGCAGAAACCAAAAAAAAAAAAAAAGAAAAAAACTTGTTAAAATGAACATATGTCCAAATATCAATTCGTAAAGTGCAAATTGGTTAGCAACATTAAAAATATGTAAGTGTACTTTGAATAGCATTAATCAAAATAGAACTTTATGTTCATTAAATTTTCCTAAATGAAGTATTCTTCTAAGCAGCATAACAAGCTGCGATCGGTAATTGCCCTTTTTGCCTCAGATTGGCGATGCTAAAGCAGAGTTTGTGGATTATGTTTAGAAACCAGCAAAATTTGGATTTCATTGAATCACCTTTAAATGTTATTCTTATAGAAATCTATATCCAAATCTCTTAAAACTTATTTATATTATTTCTCACTGTAAATTTGTTAAAATAAAAAAATAATAATAATAGAATAAATAAATATAAGTCTTTTCACTGCATTTTTTCTCTGGTTGTTATTGTTCAGAAAAATTGCATTACGATAAAAGATGTTTTGTTAGTGTAACAGTTCAGAAATGTTTCAACAAGAAATAACGCAAACATTTGCCAAAGCTAGTATTTTTTTCATTTACATTTTTACAACTAAAACTAGGTGAGGATTGAGTGAAAAAATAGCAAAAAAAAAAGACAAATAATGTACAAGGTAAGAAATCGTTGAGTGTTAAGATTTTCTATATTTGTTTGCTTGAATTGTAAATAATTTTTCAACAATTTCTTTTTGTGTTTTTTTTTCTTTGCGATGCCGCAGTAAGTTGCTGATGTTGCACGAGTAAAAACTATACAGTTTCAGTGTTATCGTGTTTTCATGAAAATTTTTTTCTGCCTTCTTGCTAAAAACTGACTTCAAAGTAAAAGTATACAAAAATATAAGGCATGAGAAATTTTTTAAGAAAAATATTTTGTTTATGATTGTTATGCTGCTGACTGCTTGCCTTGGTCCATATTTATTGTGTGTAAATGGTTGCCGGGGGAAAACTAATTTTTTATTTTGAAAAAGTACCTATGCGTTTTAGTTTGTTTTATATTTATGTTTTTTGTTTATGTAGTGCAAGTTGGATAAAGTCGTATTTTAGAGAAGTCAAAAATAAAGAAACATTTTTCTAGTTGTTAAGTGATTTGGGAGTTGTTGTGAAAAGTGAAACTAAGTACTATAGAAATAACGTGAAATATTAAGTTGATACGCAAAAAAAGAGACATTTTAAAACTAGGTTGATTTTATAATTAATTTAATTTTAATTTTATAAAAAAAAAAATAAATAATTTAAGGGAAATAAGTATATGACTAATGCGGCTAAAATGAAAGGTTTGGCATGTTTTGTTTTGAAAAGCAAAGGAAAGGAGATCGTTTTGCAAAATGTAATTTCTATGTTGAAAGTAAAACTAACAACCTTCCTTTTTTTTAGTAAAACTGTCACACTTTGTTTTGTATAACTTATAGCACTTTCTTTTCTGAAGAAAGATGTTACCTTATTACTGTGTAGCATTATTTAAAGATTACCCTCACCCTCATAAAATGATACTTTTTATGATTACAATATAACAAAAAATATATGACCAATTTTTATTTGTGTAATTTTTAAAGTATTTATTATATATTTATATATTTTTGGTGAAATTTGATTTTTTTATTTTTAATTTGCAATATCCGATTTTTAGTGATAATTTAAAAAATTTCAGATTATGGGCAAAATTTCTAATTTTTTGTAAAGATTTTTGGTGAAATTTCTTTTTTCTTTTTTTTTTTGAAATTTATAATTTTTGGCGAAATTTCTTATTTTTGTTTGAATTACTAATATTTGGCGGAATTTTTAATTGTTGGTGAAATTTCGAATTTTTAATAAAATTTGTGATTTTTTGGTGAAATTTTAGATTTTGCGTAAAATTTCGAATTTTTGGTAAAATTTAGATTTTTTTAGTAAATTTTTGGATTTTTGGTAAATTTCCAATTTTTGGCGATATATGGGTATTTTGATTTTTTGGTGAAAGTTTGCAATTTTTGGAGAAACAAAATCTTCTAACAAACATTTGAGGATAAAACATCTTTTTTTTTTTTTTAATTAAGGGCAACACTATAAGAAAAGAACATCTGACCCATTTACACTATTACATTTTTTTCAGAATAGAACACAACAGAGGATAATGAGCAGAATAAAGGTAACATTTTAGTCAGAAAAGAAGACTATTAGCTTTTCCTCAAAACAGCAAAATATTTATTCATAATTTTATTTTATGCTATTTGATTTGAATTAAAAGATATTTTTAGCAGAAAAATTTAACATTAAGCTAATTTTTATACAAATTGAGCTTCCAAATACATTCATACTCAAAATCGATATTGTGTTTTGGATCTGTTCAGATTCATATAGTTTAAATGTCACAATTTTTATATGTCTTATACGTAATATTAAGGTAATATTCTGTCTGTATATATCTTTTCGAAGGAACAAAATATTTAAATTTAGAATAAAAAATCAATTCTTATCGATTAATCGCATAATTTTTCAAAACGATTTTTGTTAAATTATTATGACTTTTTCAATTTATAAGTGTAAAAAGTTTTGTTTAGTTTAAACCCTGTTGAAAATTATTGAAAATTTCGTTAGGATATATAAATGTATAAATCACATTTCAATAGATTTCAGGTTAAAGAAAAGTATATGCAAATGCTTTATGTTTGAGAATTTTTAATTTATTATTTATTTCAAAAATTATTTTAATGATACAAGTGATGTGGAAATAACCAAAGATTCTGAAATGTATAACGATGGTTTGTTGACTGAATCCAATCAATCAATAAATAGTATCAAAGATTAAAAAAGTAGATTTTAAAAATATTGATGTCCCTGGACTTTATTTAAAAAATCTATAAAGAACAAAAAAAAAAAAAAAAAAAAAAAAAAAAAACAGATTTGCTTTTAATACCATGTCAATAGTAAGTGAAAGAATTTTTTTACACATCAGTTTTCATAAAAAATAATCGTTTAAAAGCCAAAATACTTAATTATGTTTTTTTTTATAAATGATAATTTTAAAAGGAATTTAATTTAACTATATAATTTGTCTTAAATTTTAATATGATCTCAATTTTTTATATATTTTTTTATTCTATGTTAATAAATTATTACTTTTAGGCTTATTTTATGTTAATAAAACCAAAATTTGATTTTGCACTTTTTTAACTTGTTATTAAATTATTGTAACCATATATTTTATTCTTTATTCTTTCGATTAATCGAAGAAAATTCAAATTTTATTCGATCGCACGAATAATTAAAAATATATGAAATTTTATTCGATCAACTTAAACGTCACTTAACTTAAACAACCCTACTGTATATGTTCCACAATTTTTTTGTTTAACTTATAAAAAATTTCTTTAAAAATGTGTCCAACAACATTTTGTTTAAATTTTAAAATTAAACATATAAAACTAACTTTATAGCTGCTATTTTTGTTAAAAAGACGACGCTTTATATATATGTTGAACATTTTCCAAATGTTACAAATATTGTTTATTTTTCCTTTATATTCTTACCACCCAACCACCCGCCAAAATGCTACTTATTCATCATCGTCTAACAGGGTGTTTCAATACCCATATGCAATATTTTTCAAAAAAAAAAAAAAAAAAAAAAAAAAAATATACAACAACATTTTCTTCATACTCTTAAATATTCAATTACTTTAGTATTTTTATTTTTTCCTTTCATGAGAAAGAAAATTGTACATATTTATATTTAGCTAGAAAATATATCATGTTAGAGAAGAAATCTACCACAGTCATAATGTTTTCAATTTTGCTTTTTTTAAGGAAACGTATATAACTGAAATATTACCAAGACGGAAATATAACCATTTTTATTTATATACCAAACATTGCATGATAAAAAGTTTTATGTTACAAAAAAAAAAAAAATAAAAATATTTAGATATTTATAGCAAACCACAAGTGGTTATATGCATACCAGAAAAAAGTTTGTGTAGAAATTTTGAGGTACCTAACTACATATTTTTGTTAATAATTTACAAGTAAAAAAATGATGTCTGTTATGTTAATAATTGAAAAGTTTATTTATTATATTAAATTAATAGTTTTCCAGGAAATAAACATATGTATATTTTTTAAACACTTGGATACTTTATATACAATGTCATAATACTTATATATGAAATTAGTTTTATAAATATATAATATGTTTTAAATACTCAAAATATATTTCAAGTTTGTTTTAATTTTATATGCTGTGTTAGAACTTACCCTGAGCTGATGTGCACGTTGTAAGCTGTGGCGAATAACGATCAGTCAATCTTTTTATAACATCTATTTGTTCTAACGTTAGTTGTACTGCATCTCGATGTTGTGCTTCACAGGGAACATAGGCAGCCCAAAACTATAAAGATAATTACAGAAAATAAAAAAATAAATACCGTGTGTTGTTGCAATAAAGTCGATAAGAAATCTTTAATACTTTTTATTGTTTCCAGTTTATGTTCAAAATACTGTAAACATAGTTAATTATAATATTTTTTTTTTGTGAAATATTGATAAGAGCATCACAATTTCACTTTTTACTCGAAAAACGACCTAATGTGGAAAGTAGATGTTTTTAAGGACATTACACAATAAATTTAAAAAATTTCACGAAAACCTTGGAAAAATTTGAGATATTAAAAAAAAAATATTTTAAGATTAGTTCCTGCTCTAATAATCTCGTAGTTCAATAAATTTTAAGTCAATTTTAGATATAGAAAACAGAAGAACATTTCATATACTATATTCAAATATTTTATATATTTTTCATCTAAGTGATGAGCGATTTAATATTTTTAAATTAATTTTCGTTTTCTGTTTCAAAATTTCGACTTTGATGTATTTTTTTTTATTATTACTATTATTTTTTTCTTTAAAACTAATCATAATATGCTATATATTATATATTACATATAATATATTATATATTATATATTATATATTATATATTATATATTATATATTATATATTATATATTATATATTATATATTATATATTATATATTATATATTATATAATATATTATATATTATATATTTTATATTATATATATGGCTATATTATTAAAGAGTGGAAATTTACTACAATTTTGCCTATTTATAAATCTGGTGATAAAAATAATGTCCTTTATTGTAGACCAATTTCCAAATTAACCAATATTTCAAAAATTCTTGAACACATTGTTTATCATAAGCTTTTCTTTAATGTAAAGAGGCATATTTCTTTATCTCAACATGGATTTATGACTGGAAGGTCAACCTGTACTAATTTGGCTGTTTTTACCAAGTATTGTGTTGATAGTTTTGAAGATCGATTGCAGATTGATGCGATTTACACGGACTTTGCTAAGGCATTTGACCGAGTACCACATGAACTTTTATTATTAAAATTATATAAATTGGGCGTTCATTCCCGAATGTTATCTTGGTGTCGTTATTACTTGTCGGATAGACAATCCGTGGTTTCTCTTGATGGTGTTTGTTCCACATTATTTATTCCTACTTCTGGTATTCCCCAAGGTAGTGTTCTGGGTCCACTGTTATTTAATATATTTATTAATGACATTGACCTATGTTTCAGAAAGTCTCATTATTTATTGTATGCTGATGATTTAAAAATTTTTAAAACAATTTCTAATGCCAACGACGTTTTTAATCTCCAGGAGGATTTAAATAGGGTGAGTTCTTGGTCAGTCCGTAATGGCTTATCTTTTAATTTAAACAAATGTTTTTCTATGACTTATCATAGATGTTGTAACACTGTTATATCTCGATATAGAATACATCAACATTTACTTTCATCCGTGGATGAAATTTTAGATTTAGGGGTATTATTTGATAAAAAATTATCATTTAATAATCACTTATTTAATGTTAAGTTTTTTATGCCGTAATTCTAATAATTTTGATCATTATACAAAAAAAGTTCTATATACATCCTTTGTGAGATCTAGATTAGAATATGCTTCATTTATTTGGAGCCCTTGTACTCAATTACACATAAATATAATTTAAAAAAATCAAGTAAAATTTATAAAGTTTGCTCTTTCATTTTAAAATTTTTCATTTGTAAACCCTCAAATTTCGATTCCTACATACCCTGATAAGTGTGTCTTGATTTCTATGAAAACTTTAGAAACAAGACGTAAAATTTCTTCTGTATATTTCCTATATGCTATAATTCGTGGATTAATTGATTGTCCTGATTTGCTTCATACCATAGAACTATATGTAACTTCTAGGCCTCTAGCGCAAAATAATTATTTCTTTTATATAGATATTCATAGAACAACATATGCTTTGAATGAATCTTTAATAAAAGCTATGAGATTATTCAATAAATATTCTAATGAATTAGGCTTAAGTATATCAAATCTTGAATTTAAAAATTTGTTAAGCAGTTTGTTTAAATAATTAATTTAATTATGTATATTGAATTATCATTGATGTCTGTAAGGATAATATTGTATCCATAGACTGAAACTAATAAATAAATAAATGTATTAAAGTGCCTTGATTTATATGGAGACAAAAATTGTTACAAATGTACTCCCCTAAAATTAGAAAAAAATAATAATAAAAATATATATGTTTCATGCTACTACCCAAAATATTTCGGTTTACTTATCGCGTGAGCTGGAGCATATTTAAAACATCTCCAAACCTATGGTTTTCGATCAACAGTGTACATAATTTTTAACTTTTTTTAAAAAAATACATCTTATAATAGACAAACAACTTTTAATACGTAATTAGTAAAAAAAAGTTAAATTAATTTTCATTCTCGCGAAATTAAAATATTATTTGAAATGCTATTTTATTAAAGTTTGAATATTTTGGACATTTTCCATCGTAATTTATATTTTAGGGCATCAATGGAAATGTCTCATTCAATACTACTGATATATGAATTCATTTAATCCTTTAGTTGCACAAGCAATATTTTGGGATTTCCGGTTCATAATAGGTTAAGTTAATTTTAATTTCAAATAAATGGTTGGTTAAGAAAATAAATATCACCAAAAGCATACATTTCTAATAAAAACTATAAATTCGTGTAAAGTAGTGATTAAATTTCAAAAATTTCTTTAATTCGATTATTATCGCGGTTTTAAAGGAACTTTTTATATTTTTCATAAATTCATCTATATTCAAGTATAATAAATACTTCCATGTGACTTATTTGCAAAAAATGCTAATTTAATCTTTTGTGAACAAAATGCATAAAATTTACCCTCTTGCTGTTAAAGGGATATATCAGGATATACCATTCCAATGGTACATTAAAATCCAATATATGTTGAAAAATGTCCGAAATATATAAAATTATATATTTGAATAAAGAAAATATGACAAAACACGTTAGTAAAATTTTAATATTCCGTGACTGAATAGAGCCATAATAATTATTTAAATTAAAATTCCAGGCCTCTATTATAATTTTAAGTTAATTTTTTTAACAAAATTTTTGACAATGATATTGAAAGACATATATATTCATAGAGGTGTTTTGAAAATGATCCAGTTCACGTAAATTTAAACATTCAGATATAATATTTTAGGAATCATATAAGATCAATCTTTATTTCTGGAGGGGTACATTTGCTACATTTTTTCGTGTGGCTCTTTAATAAGTTTTAAATACTATTAAATATATAATAAAATGAGATACATTTCTTTAAAAGCGGTTAAAAACTTAAAAAGTTATTAAAAATTTTCTAAATTTTCATATACTATAAGACGAAATATCTTATTTTTATTTGGAGCATATTTTTAGGGAAAAAAATGAAAAATGTTTAAGTAAGTTAGTAATGATAAAATCGAATAAGACACATTTTTTTTCCGCTATATAAAAAGAAATCATGCTATATTTACAAAAAAAATAAAAAATAAAAAAATAAGGATTGCCTTTAAAAATTATGCTTTGTTGGATTTGACTTTGCACAAAAATTATAATTTGATTTTTTTCAAATATTGTTTAAATGTTTGCTTCTTATAAATGACTGTAAAGTTTATCAGGCTATTAATTTCGACATAGATAGAAATTTTATATGTATCATATATATGAATGCATAATATGAGGCTGATACTAACATTTACATATATGAAACTAATGTCCAAAAGTTGCCTTATATGGGATCCTTATTACGATACTTTGGCACTTTGCTTTCTAATTATATAAAAGTTTGCGTCCTAATTATCAGTGTTATCAGAAGGTAAGATAATGCTAAAATAAGAACAGAAAAAGTTAACTTTTTTTAATTTAAAAACTTATTTTTTCTCGTTCTCATTATTTTTTAATATTTTTAAAGAAATATACGTTTATAACTAACACCCAGTAAAATGACTCAATCGACCAAAAAATTCCCATATAAATTTGGGTTTTGAAGTGATTTTTCGCAAATTTTTAATTATAAATCCTTCTTGATTAAGAACTAGTAAATTTTTGGTGATTTTTGCATTTATAGGATTTTTCTAAATTATAAATAGTTTTAATTAAAATAATTATAATAATGGACTAAGTAGTTCCACAAATTTAGTGGACACTTTGAATTAGGAGATTGAAGCGCCGAAGGTTAACAAAAAAACTAGAAGCTAAAAGCTAAAAACTGAGGCTAAAGGCAAAATAAAAAAGCTAGATTTAGCCTTAAAAAGGCTAAACCAGCAATACTGCTAATTATATGAAGCTTGTTTGTGTCAAATATAATACTTATACTAAAATTTACACAGGTTTTTTGAACGTTAAAGTGATTTTCGGATGTGTGATTTATATGGAAGCTATAGTATGGATCGAAGTTTAATAGAGCTTATTTGGTAAAAATTTCATTATAATATTGCTATAGTTATGTCATTTATGAGCATTAAACCTCTTTTCTGGATTGACATTTATATGGAATCTATGTGAAATAATGAACCGGATTCGTTCTTAACCCAATGGAAATTTATATGACTAATTTCATTGATTTATCTTTAAAATTGCTACATATAGTTTCATTAAAATATTTAGATGGACAGACAGATGGATGAATATCTTTATAGCGACTCGGAACGTTATTCTGAGTCTGATGGTATATTTCAGATTACGTTTGGATATTTTGTAAGAATCTGACTTGTATTCAAATATACATAACTGAAAAAATTTTAGATTTTTAAATAAAATAAATTTAATTTGAATTAAAATTTTATCTTCTATTAGAAGAATTAAAGTTCTAGTAAAGTGTAATACAAGATTAATTCAATGTTCGATACTGAATGCAATACTGAAAATATAGTGAGTTTTAAGGAATTTTACTCAGGATATTTGTGGACGCTATATTTGCTTCGCATAATAAGCTATATCGACATTATATACACCAATGAATAGATAAATATGTAGATCCAAAATATAATTCTAAAAATTATAATATTTTTTATAAAATATGCTTACCTATCTTTATTTTTGTCCTAGTGGAAACCATTTCAATAATAAATTCATAAACTTATAAATGGTTTTTAAATCCTTAGAAAAATCTTCCGAGACATTTTTCTAGACCGATGAACTTGAAATATTATTTTCGAACAATGCTTTATAATATCAATTTCAAATTTCACTATCAACCATCTCTGATGCCTTATCTTTTAACATTTTTATAACTAAATATAATTTCACTAATAATAATTAAAAAAATTACAGATTATTTTTATAACAATAATAATAATAATAATAATAATAATAATAATAATAATAATAATAATAATCATCATTTATAAAATTAGTTAAGTTGTTATTGATTTGGAAAATGAGTCGTCGTAGGCGAAAATTTTTATTAAATATAAACAATCTAAACTTTTTGCGTAAATTAATACACAAAAATAGGTGTGTTGTAAAAATAAGATTATTAATAGCAAAAAAATAAAATAGCAAAGAGCAAAATAAAATCGCAAGATTTAGCCTTAAAAAGGCTAATCTGCCATTAGACCGACTCCGAATTAATGGTTATTGTGGTTAATTTTTTCATTATTTCAAAAATAATACAATTGACTTAAACAAGTTATCTAATGCCTAAACCAGGCTAATATAAATGTCAGGATTATATACATATATATATATATATACATATAAAACAAAGGCACTATATTCTCAAAAGGGTAGTTACAATAAATTTGCCAACGCTATGGTCTAAAGTACACTATAGTAATTATCAGGGTCAGAGCATAGAATATGAGAAAAAAAATAACAATTGTTTTAACCATAAATGCATGAATTTAATTGTAAATGTATGGGCCATTATCAAAAATTGTTAATGTTATATATATATATATATATATATATATATATATATATATATATATTTAAAAATAGTGATTTTTAGTATAAATAATTCTTTTTTTATTTTAAAAGGAAACCCTTAAATGTGTGACACATACCATCTAAGCTAATACCATCAAACATTAAAAATATTATATCATAACTTTTGCGCCTCTGCATGAAATGATTAATGCAATCTGATTCTGCATGCATTCCAGTCAGTGTATAAGTTCAGTCAAGTGTATAATATATAAAGTGACTGGAATGCATGTAGAATCTGATCGCGTTAATCATTTCATGCAGAGGCGCAAAAGTTATGATTAGCTTAGATGGTATGTGTCACACGTTTAAGGATTTCCTTGTAAAATAAAAAAAAAAGAATTCTTTATACTAAAAATCGCTATTTTTAAAAATATTACGAAAAATGGTGTTTGAATCCAAGTTTTTTTTTCTCTATTTGTTATAAAGAAATAAGTTTTATTATACCTTATTACAAAGATATGCTATTTAATATTGTGATCCTTTTTTAAAAAGTGTTTTTTTGATCTATGAATTTTTTTTAATGCGCCTTTAAATTTCCGTTAGGCATTACAAACTCCAACAATTTATGCTAATTATGGTCAGTTTAGTGATATCCATTCGATGTACCTTATCAAGGTGTTATTTGACAAAAGTGTCCCGTTTTCAACTATCAACGACCTAAATTTATGGACCCGATCAATTATATTTATAAATTGTGAATGTGTTTCGTGAAAAACTGATTTTTTAAATAATTTTCGCTTTTGTTTTTTAAATTTTGACACTACATACTGCGTTGACCCTTTCGGGCACAATAACGTGATATAGTGCAAAATATACATAATTATAACAATTAATTAATTAATAATTAAATTAATATCTGTTTCAAAAAAGTTAAGTAATTTTAAGCCCATTTTCTATGTTTTTGAACTTTGAACAACAATCATGATTATAAAATGAAACCGATGTAACTAAAATCGTGAGTTTAGATCAACAAAAAGAGAGGCGCTAAAATGGACTTGGGTTAGTATCTTGTACTTTTTAAATATGATTTTTTTTTCATACATTATTGCATATGTTTTAAGAAAAAATGCGATATAAAACTACTTTGTCGAAATAGGATGTTACTGAATGATTTTTTTCTTTTTTTGTTCTCTATGCTGAGTATTTTGTTGACTTTCGTGTTATGTCTGTGTAAAAAGCCGATTATAATCAGGCCCTAAGGCTAAGTTGGATATTATTGGTTTAGATTTGTAACCCGTTTCTTTAAAATACTATTACCACAAAACTTATTAAGGATTAAAGTCAATTTCAGACGGCTTAAAAATTGTTGATAATGGCCCGTATACGTCTATAATATAAATAAAAGCACAATACAAATACACAAATACACATATATAAAAAAAATTCGAACATAATTCTTTTGTATAAACGCATGAGTATATGTGCCATATTATGGTAAAATGAAAAAAGAAATTTTACCTTGTATTGTTGAACAAAGAAAATTGTTCATTAGTTTTAATTAAGCAAAGACTTGCATAGAAATTCTCTATGGAATATTAGTATAAAATATAGAAATTAAAAAAAAAAAAAAAACAACAAACCAAAGAATAGAAAAGTTCAAGGATTTACTTTTTTTTCAAATTTCTCAGAACAAACAATATTTCTATTTAGACATGCAACAGTTATACATACAAGTATCTAGTGGCTTAAAAGTTTTCATTTATTCTTTTATTTTCTTTATGGAGATTTCTTTGTTTTTTTCTTTAACACAAATAGCAACAATTAAAAGTAGCAAATAGTCAATGCATATATTATGTTGGTTTGTAAGTGTGAGCTCAAGTGAGGATTTGTTTAGGGAGTCTATATATGTGCATATATTTTAGTTCATTTTATATTTGTATGTGTGTTTATTAGGGTCTCCAATAATGAGATGTTCCTAGTTCAAATAAAAATTCACTTCATTTTAAGAATCTTAAAATGTTCATTAATTTCTTCGCTAACTGGATCAAAATGGAAAAGCATGCTTTTTCTTATTTTTTGGATTATTTTATATATCTTTTCAAGGAACCATATAAATATTTAACAGAAAGAAATCTCGTTAGAGGCGTATTTAACGTCATCATTGAAATTTTAATTGAAATAATTGAAACTGTATTTTATAATATTTCACAAAAAGTTTACATATTTTTATTTTGTGCACAGAAATATTTAACAAAATGAGAACGACTAATATAATATGATCTAATATAATATGATGAGTTAAGCCGCTTTCTTTTAATTTCGAAGCTTTTGGAAATTTATCAAAATTTTCGCATAAAAAAATCAAGAAGATCTGTTTTTTTTTGTTTCTAATTCTGACTGAGAAAAGAAAAATTCAGCATAAAGGTTTTAAAAAACGGTACCTCATGAAGTAAATGAAGTAAATTTTCATTTGAACTGAAAAGAACGATACCTTTTATTATTGGGCTACCCTAATATTATGTATTTATTTAAAGTGGCATAACAAGGATTTTATTGAGGTAGAAAGGAAATTGTAATCTTAGGTTAAGTGTAAAGTTTGTGAGTTTCATTATGGTCAGTAGAGTAGTAAAATTGGAAATTCAAAAATTATCCAGTCCTGGCTGGATAAATTGTACAATATAACACAGGGTAAAACTGATTCTGTTACACGTAATTTCTCAGTCACATATTATACATGTCATCATGAATTTTTTATATATAAATCACTTTTTCATGGAACCGACTCTGGCTTTCAAGATAAACTATAAAATATAAAATTTATGAAGTTTCATCACATAGCGAAACGTATTTAATGAATGAATTATCTCATTAAAAAAAAAAAAAACAAAAAAAAGTTTTGTATTTAAAAATCATTAAAACAAAAGCACCACAAATGCCACTAGAACTAAATAAGAAATGAGCTAGAACTAAACTAGAACTGAATTTGCATAATGCAAGTAAAATCTAACAAAACAACATCCACGTGATCAATACAGTAAGAACTAACACAAGTAAATACATCATAATTTTAAAAGATTTAAAACTATTTAATGTTAATCACAACAATAGCAAATGATTTCTTTGACGACAAAAGGTTCTTATGCATGATTGACTACTCTTATCACACAAGACAAAATATACAACGTGGATCGATTCAAAAATTAATTTTAAAGGAATACTTTAGGCGTTAATCTACCAACAATGTTCACAAAAGAAAAGAGTTAATTAAAGAATTTATTATTATTTCGCAATAACCAAAATATTTATATTAGGTATATTAATTATTATTTACTCTTTCCCTGCTGTTAAGCCGCATGGCTTAGTGGGTTTAATATTAAGAATTTCTGTAAACATTTTAATGAATTAACAAATAAAAAAGAAACCGAACTAGAACTGAACTAAAACTGAGCGAGAATTGAACTTGAACTAAATAAAAGTTGATCTATAACTGAACTAGAACTATTGAAATGTTTTTGTTTTCCTTTTTAATAATTTTACTATTTACATGATCAAGTTTGTACAAAGAAACCATGCGACAGAAGAAAATTTTCATTTTATCGTCCACCTAATTAAAAATATGATTTTCCTACATGAGCTGTATACAATTTAAATTTGAGCGAAGACATTTGATCTTTAAATTGAAAATCTCTATCATATAGGAAGTTATTTTAAAAACTACGTCACTGTCTTTACTTGCTCCTGTAAAATTCTAATATGAAGATTTAGTAGCAAAAGTTTTGTTGCATGTCATGAAACAATGTTACATTTGAATTTTTGTTCGATATTTGCATTTCTTGTGTGGTACACCTCTCTCTCTCTCTCGGCGAGTGTTCAATGGTGACCGCAGTTTATTATTCAATGTGTGTGTAGGAGTAAGTCAGAGTGTGTTGAAGTCAAAGTGTGTGAGTTGAAGTAAAAAACTGACATAACTTAGAGTTTAGTTTTGTGTGTGTTTGTAACGGCATATAATTCTCCACTTACAATGGTTGCAGGAAAATGTATAATAGAGTTTACTAATACTCTCTCACACATACACAGTTTTACGCATGTATTTAGCCTTAAGCTCTAAAATGTATGGTATAAAGTTAACTAAAATGCAAATGGCCCTAACTCGGATTTCAAAAACAAAAAAAAAAAAAAAAAAAAAAAAAACGTTGAAAAAACACTAACTAAATAAAAAAAATTACGCTATTGGAATGCTATTTTTAATGTTATTAAGAAGTTAACTCATATATCTTTTAATATTAATCACCTAATTTTTACTTATTACTTTTTTTATTTTAAATTATTTACTTTTATATTAGTTAAAGCCTTTTGTATTTAAGATAACAATATAAAGACTCCTATTTTTCTTGCATTTAAGTTCCTGCTGTGTAAGTGAAAACTTTAGTTATTTGGTTATAAAATGCAATACTCTTGTAGTTTTGTGCCTTTTGACTTTATAACATGTTGTTTTTCAGTTTCTGCTGCTGTTATTTTGTTCTTTGTTATTGTTCTTTAGTTTTTGAATTTATTTAAATTCGTATACAAGGTACATGACATTTTGTTAGCTGCTGCTGTTGTTTTTTCATTTGTATGTTTTGCACTTTTTTTCACGTTTTATGTGCGTTTTTTTTTCAAGTATGCAAATGAACTTTAAATAAAGTTTTTCGTTGTTTTCGACATTCACAAATTATTTTTATGAAAAGTTTAATAAAGCTTTTTTTCTGTTTTGTTTTTTCCTCTCCTTAACTTTTTTCGCAATGTTTTGTTTATAAAATTTTGTTTTAAAATGTATGGTCACAGTACATACTGGATTATCCATTCGAAAAATGTTTGTTCGATTAATTCGAATAATTTAATATGAATAATTGTTTGAAGAATTTAAAAGTGTGACTTTTCGAATAAAAAATAATTCGAATATTTTGATTTCGAATATTGAAACAAAACGAATGTGTTTCTTTTTTAATATTATAATTCAATTAAATTATTATTAACTATTTGTATAAATATACAATTATTTTACTTTTAATTTTTCAATATGTATATATTATTGTTACTTATATAATTAAAATATGGAATTATTTTGAAAATATTTATTCTGAAAAGAAAAGTGATATTATTTTGGAAATCCTAAAAATTATTAAAAATAAAGGTCGCCATTCGATAAGAGTTTTTAAATATATAAACGTTAAAGGAAGAAGTTATAATTATAAAAACAAATCATTTAAACATTTTAATTTCAGATTTGAACTGCTTCTGATATTTGTTATGTAGTCATAAAAAGACTTAGTGGATTTGGAATCATCATAGAAACTGAAATTGTTCTGTAAGTTATGTTATTGGCCGGGTACGTAAATATGGCAAAATTTTCAACAAATCTAATGATAAATATAAAATATTGCAGTCTTAGATTTGCATCAAGAAAAACTAATACATGATGTTAAGCAATGATGGATATCTTCATCTGAAAGTTTATAAAAGATATACAAATTTTAAGCAACTTATGTAATATTTTGAAGCCAATTGAGTGAAGATTCGACAACATTAATTGATTTTGAAAGTATTATAACATTTTTATTAACAAAAAAAAAGAAAAAAAAAAAAAATAGAATTGATTGCTTTCTTTTTCTTAAGAATTAGTCACACATTTAAAATATGGTATTCATATAAGATGTTTAAAAGTTTTAAATAGTCTTATTCTTATCTAAATTTTGAAATATGAGATATTTGAAATATTATTCGGCAGAGAAACTGTGAAAAATCAATCAAATCAAATGCTCTTCAATGCACTTATAACAAACTAAAGAGCGAAAGTCAAGCCATTTGCATGTTATTCTTTTTTTAATATTATTTTAAGTTATTTTTTTAAACGTATATATTTTTTGTATTAACATATTTATTGTATTGTATATTTATTGTGTTAAAAGAATTGTTATTTTTTTTTATTTTTATTTTACAAACAGTTTATGTTTTTTTAGCTTTCTTTTTACAATAAAATTTTCGAAAACTTAAAAAAAAATTAACGTCTTCATTTTATATTTTGAATTATTTAAACAATTCGAATAGCCTTTCATGCGTAATAAAGTAATTCGAATAAACCAAAAATGCCTTATTCGAATTATTTTATTCGAAAAATGAAAAATTTGAACAGTCTGGACACCCTAGTACATACTTAGTTAAGGCAACTGCGAAAGTTTGTTTGAGTTTTGTGTAAATTGAAAAAGAATTGAAAGGAATGGGTTTTAAAATTAACTTTTGTGAAAATCAAAATCAAAATCAAAATATTAAACTAGTATTTGAGTTCGTAATTGAAGATTTTTTGTATATTTTGTAAGATTTGTAAGAATTTTTATAAGAATATTTTTATGAATATAACTAGAATATAAGAAATACATTCACAAAAAATCCTTATGATTTATTGCTCTTTCGTGAAAGAAGTAGTTGTTTTTTAAGTATTTCTCATATATATATATATATATATATATATATATATATAAAATAGATTTAACAGGTGGAAGTGTTATATTTGGCCGGCGAATCTTTCATAAATATATAAACATATTGGAATTATCTCTTATCAAAATGTTTGCTTTAATCTGAATCATGACATCGGAAATTTGAAACATAAACCGACCCCGAAGATCGCTCAAACCATTTGTGTTAAAAAGCTAAATAAAAGAGAATTTTTGCAAGATTGTAAATTCCTCTTCAGTTTCCTAATTTTTTTTTTTTTGAAAAAGATACCTTAGAATTAGATATTTCAAACTTTCAAAATTTTCAAAATTTTAAAGAAATTTTAACTTTAGGGCTCTAAGATACAATCATATACTCAGATTTACTTACAAATTTCTTTTTATTAGATAAAATATGCCCATATTAAAACAAAGTTCAAATGGATTCTACGAGAATACGAACCATGGCTGGAAGATTTGTATTCTACAAAACTTCCACTGGACTATCTATATCCCTAGAAATTTTATTGAAAAACAATTAAATGTATTCCTCATATATTTGGACAATACAAAAATCAATTTATAATACTAATGTTGAATATATTTAGAATTCAACAATGCTGAAAAAAATTTTTTTTACACAAATTAAAGTACAACTATTTTTGAATTCAGAATTTCAAAATGCCATGTGGCCTATGGGGTAAGAATTCAAAGTTAGGAGATTTAAATTGATCGTATGGGTTCAAATACTGGCGAATAGAAATGTATTTTTTTAATGAACTTCAAAGAAACTCTTTTAGCTAATTAAAATATTTTTGACAGTTACTTAATCTGATGTTTTGAAATTTTAGTTTCTGTTTGAAGGTAAATTATAAAACAATTTTTATAGGTCTTGGTTAAGGACCCAAGTAAGGACTTAAAGTCTTTCAGGAACAAATCCAAGCGGTGTACCAAATCAATATGTTAAATTTTCTAATTCTATTACTTATATAAAAAGATGAAAACGAAACTCAATCTTTTTATGAAAAACAGATCAAAACGTGCCTAGAAGATCTTGTGAAAATGAAAATGAAAATTTCTATATTTTTTTTAGGAAAAACAGAAATTTATAAGGAGTCCCGGGGATACGAACTCAGGCTTAACTGTTTGTTGTCTAGAATACTTCCTCTAAACTATTCAATCTCACAACTTTCCAATAGAAAAATATTTATATATTATTGTGAAATAGAAAAATATTATTAAATTTGGGCTTAGAAAATTGGACAAATTTTGAGGCTGTTAATGAAAATCGTTTACAGCTAAACGGATATTGCTGAAATTCAATATCAAGATTTTGGAGACTATATGGAATATGAAATATATTTACTAAACTATGGACTTCAACAATCAAAAAAAAAAAAAAAAAATAATAATCAACTTCAACATACAGACGGACAGACATTCAACATATCAAAAAGACGTGTATTCTCAAAAATTATTTTTAATCATAACGGTCACGAATATTTTAAAATTTGAGACCCTGGATATATATTTAAAGACTTTGGTATAAAATGACAAACTTATAAATAGACTTCATTTTATGTGAAGTGCATAAAAAAAAAACAAAAATAGAAGCTAGTGAATTTTTAAAAATAGTTATTATCTTTTATTTTTTTTTTACTTGAGTGAACAAATTTTTGCTTAATTTAAAAATTTTTGTTTGTTAAAATCGACTTTATTTTAAAATATTAAATTTCCAAATATATAGTTATCGATAAATTTTTTATAAAAAAAATTGGTTAGCGATAAATTTTCTGAAGAAAATTTTCTGAAATTGTGGATAAATTTTATGTAGAAAAATTTAGCTACCGATTAGCTTTCTATTTCTAAATTTCTATAAATTTCTAAATTTCTAGGCAAAAAAAAAAAATGTAATTATTTTTCAATGAATTAGAATAGAAAAAAGTAGGTTGGTAAAATCTGATCATTAAAAATTACCGATAGAATAAAAAAATCTCCATAAAATATTATTCTAAATTTTTGCTATAACCACAATAGAGACAGCACTTCCCCTGATCCGGTAGAAAAGGAAAAAGTAGCATACTAGAAGTCTGAAGCTCATGTAATTTCTTTATGTGTTTTCAATACGTGGGCATAAATATGGGCGTGATATCAAATGGGTACTTATATGTATTCATCCTATATTTATTACAATTGTGAAGTTTGATATGTAAATTATTCCAAAAAATTTTAAGAAAATCTTAGTGTAGTAGTTTTTTAGATTTATAATTATCCATGTTTAATTCGTATGAGCGCTATGACTGCCCTTAAGGCAGTGGTTCTCACAATAATTCACCTTTGGGAATCTTTCAGGAGTTCAAGTAGTTTAAACATCTTGATATTGATGTACTGATAGAGCAAAGCCTCCAATTCTCAGAAATACTTTTAAATCATCTAAACCTCAGCTAAAGTACGACCACCATAAACTTCTTCAAAAAATAATTTAGGACTTGCTGCTTTTTTGATAAGAAACTCTCCAAAATCAAAGCTTAAAAAATTTCGTTCTTTACACTTTACAGGTAGGTGTAATTTTATTGAAAATGAGAGTATTTTGTCTCGACATAGTTGTAAAAATAGGCGGCTTGGAAAAATACTATTACCGCAATGTGGTGTAAACCGATGAGAATTAGAGAATGTCCAGTTCTGAATGTCATCAGACTTATATTCCCCGGAAGACACAAGAACTACACGTAAAGAAAAAATATAGCTGCATTGTCCATATTGTAACAACAAAATATTATTATTAGAATATATGATCGCAGCCAAAAATAGATATGATTATAAATAACCATTCCTATGACTCCATTTTATTATACTGTGTCCGATTTTATGGTTCGTTTTTTCATGTTATGATTAAAGTTTTTCGTATTATTATAGCATCTCACTATATTATTATCCCATTGTATCATATTAATGTTCCATTTTATTATATTGTTATCTCATATTTTCATATATCAGAATAAAGCACATTAATTGAATTATTATTTTTATAAATTGTTAATTGAGTCATATATTGTAATATTATACATTGTATAAGACAATACAGGATATTTTTTAATAACTAAACCTTTTCGGACAAAGGATCTTACAGTTTGTTGAAATGAACATTTAACTTCTAATAAATAATTTGTTATGATGTTTTGAAATGTTTAAATATTGTATATTGTTGAAAATGATATTCTACTTAAATTCCAAACCTTATGCAAAACATACTTTGAATTTGTATTTATATTGGAATCGTAGTTTTTTTGCTTTTTATATAACTAATAGAAATTTTTGTTTTTCATTCAACAATAAAACTTTAAATCGTTTACAATTTTTTTGGGTTGTTTTTTCATTTTCAAGAAAAAGTATTTGCGTTGTCCATCCATTTAAATCTTCGAGAATATTGTATTGTTAATAAATTAAAAAAAAATCTGCTGAGGCATGGAACAAATTAGCCGAAGTGAACAAACCCAAAGGACCTATTCAGAAGGTAATGCTATATAAAAGTTTGATGAATCTAAAAATGGATGACAACGAGGACATGACCCAATATTTGGATAAATTTCAAGAAGTAATCGAAGGACTTGCTGATATAGGTATTGAGCTTCAAGATGAATTAATAGTGGTACTCCTATCAAATTTGCCAAAATTGTATGATCCGTTTACAATTGATATGGAAACTCGTGATAATTTGCCGTCATATCATATTTTAAAAGTCAAATTGTTGGAAGAAGGTAGTCGTGAAGAAAATATACAGCAAGATACCGAAGTGGATGGAACACAGCAAGCTTACGCAGCACATTCTAATAAAAAAGCTAAGAACTGGAACGGAAAAGGGGCAAAAGCAGTAACTGGTAAATGCTACACTTGTGATCGTAAAGGCCATTACGCACGGACCAGAAGACAAGTGCATTGATTGCTGCTGCAAAGGGATTTAAACCATATGTATGATACGTTGACAGTGGGGCAACGTCTCACATGTGCAATGATAGTAAAATGTTTAAAACCCTTGAACAATGTGATGAAAAAATTTTTCTTGCCGCTGATAAGTTTATAAATACTACTGGTAAAGATGAAGCAGAATATGAAATTCATGTTGCTCCGGAATTGCAAGGTAATTTCATTTCTAAAAGCAAGGCAGTTGAAAATAGATTCACCACAACATTCAGCTCTGGTGGAGTGAAATAAAGGACAGAGATGGTTATATTACAATAAAAGCTTACAAAAAAGAAAACTTATTTGTGTTGTGTGAAAAATGCAAACAACGAATTTTTGTAGTGAGTAACAATGACACGCTATGGTACTAACGTTATGGCCATTTAAACTTTAATGATTTGAGTGAAATATGTAAAAATATTCTTGCAAATGGAGTGAATTATATTGAAACAAGCAAAGGAACGTAATTGTAAGACATGTTTGGTAAGCAAGACAAACCGGAGAAAAGATAAAAATTCTCAGGAATGACAACGGACGTGAGTATCTTAATAATGCGTTTGATTTACATCTTAGGAAACACGGTATTATGCGCCAGTTAACGGTAGTATATATCCCGCAACAAAATGGTGTTGCCGAACGTGAAAATCGTACGTTAGTAGAGATGTCCCGATCGATGTTAGTACATGCGCAACTGAACAAAAATCTGTGGGCGGAAGCCGTTGCTACAGCTGTTTATTTGCGAAACTGTTCTCCTACAAAAGCCTCATCGAACAAGACGCTATACCAAGCTTGGTATGGAAGAAAACCAAAAGTTAGCCATTTAAAAGTTTTTGGCTCATATGCAGTAGCTTTGAATAAACGTCCTAAGCAAAAGTATGACGCGAGAAGTAAACAGTATGTTATGGTGGACTATTCTCAAGTTTCGGAAGCGTACAGATTGTATGATGAAGAATCTCATAAAGTTATTGAGGGTCGTGACGTAATGTTCGAAGAAAATATATTTGGCAACTGTGATAGTATTAATAATAAATAATACAGCCAACAACAATGATGATTTTTTGATTTTGGTTACTGGTGAAACTCAAAAAGATTCTCAGCCGTTACACTTTCCAATTAATGAAGAAGCTATCGAAGAAGGAATTAATAGCACTAACGAATGTGAATTCAATACAGCCAGCGAAGAATCTGATGAAATCACCATTACCAGCAGCAACATAATGGAAGAAATTCAGTCGCAGCAAGATAATTTTGAAACTGAAATGCAGATTCAGGAGGAGAATTCCAATGAGTAAGAGGTCGTCCTAAAATAATCCGTGAGGGTAGGCCTGGTAGACCAAAGAAACTGTATAATATGGTTAATGGTTTATCTGCAAAACAAAATTTCGTTCCACAAACACCTGAAGAAGCAATAACAAGAATTCTCAAGAATGGAGGAAAGCTATGCAAGCCGAATTTAATTCTTTAAATAAAATCAAAACTTGGGATGTGGTTGAATTGCCTGCTGAAAAAATGCAATCGATTGCAAATGGGTACATACGGTTAAAACTACTAAAGATGGAGATATTGAGAGGCTAGTGGCAAAGGGCTGCTGCCAGATATAGGGAATTAACTATCATAAAACATTTTCTCCTGCTATACGGTACGCTAATGTCAATAAGGATATGTACTTGCACCACATAGATATTGTTAGTGCTTATTTAAATTGTGATCTCAACAAGGAGGTCTATATGAAGCAGCCAAAATTTTCGTTGATATAAGGTCTCAATGTAATGCTAAACTTAACTTATTTTTAAAGAAGATCGGTTTCAAGAACTGTGATAACGAACCCTGCCTGTATAAAATGAAAGTTCAAAACGAACTTGTGTTATTAGCTGTATATGTCGATGATATACTTATTGGATGTAAAGATAAAGCTGTTATTAAAATAATCAAATTTGAAATACCAACGGAGTTTGACGTTAGTGACAAAGGTCCAGTACAACATTTTTTTGAATGGAAGTCAATAGAGATGGTGAAACGGGCGATGTAACTGTGAGTAATATACAATCCATAAAAACGTTATTGAAAAAGTATAACATGGAACAATGTAAGAAAGTATCAGTTCCCCTTGACCCTGGCTTTCAAGTTGCTTGTGCAGATAATTGTTCAAAAACAGATGTGACGTCATATCAGACAGTAATGGGTGAACTTATGTATTTAGCAATCACAACCCGGCCCGACATATTGCATCAGTAAAAAAGATATCGCAAAGAAATACGGATCCACATACTGAGCACATGATTGCTGCTAAGAATATTTTGAGGTACCTAAACGGAACTGCTGAACTCAAGCTCAATTAAACTGAATTAATTGGATATACTGATACGGATTAGGACGGAAATGACAAGAAGTTATATACCGGTTTTATGTTTTACGATGGAATCTGTTTAATTTCATGGGAATTCAAAAAATAAAGTGCTACTTAATGCCAGCACGGATGCGGAGTACATCTCAATGCCAAATGCTGCAAAGGAGGCCATTTATATAAAAAGGTTATTACTTGAACTCGAATGTGTTGAAGACTTTCCAGTGTTATTAAAAGTGGATAATCAGGGAGCTCTTAGTTAGCGTCGAATGCTATATTTTATAACCGAAACAAGAATATTGCTATCAAGTACCACTACATACAGGAACTCATTACCAAGAACCAAATTAATCTTAAGTATTTTAGACTGCAGGTAGCAGATATTTTTACAAAAAATTTGCATAGAATTAAATATATGAAATTTGTTGAACTTATGAATATGAAATAGTGTTTTTGAATATAGTTGCATATAACTGAAATGTTTAGCATCAGGTTTAAGAAGGAGTGTTGAAAATGCTACTCTACTTAAATTACAAACCTTATGCAAAGCATACTTTGAATTTGTATTTATATTTGAATCGTAGTTTCTTTTGCTTTTTATATAACTACTAAACATTTTTGTTTTTCACTCATCAATAAAACTTTAAATCGTTGACAAGTTTTTCGGTTAGTTTTTCATTTTTTTACATATAAAAAATTAAATATTATAATGAATTGAGAGTGTAGCTGTGCTTTAAATTGAAGAGGAAATCAACAAAAATTAAAAGTTGCTAAAGTTAAAAATACTATAAAATTACAATGAGGAGCTTAACCGGGATGGTGCACTAAGACAGTGTATTCATTAAAATTCCTTTACAACTATAATATATATATATATATATATATATATATATATATATATATATATATATATATATAGTTTTAAAAGAATTTTAATGAATACTGTCTCAGTGAGATCATCCCGGTTAAGCTCCCAATTGTAATTTTATAGTATTTTTGCTTACCCTTACACTTTAAAGCTATAATATATATATTATTTATGACCATATCATTTTTGTCATAATATTTTGCCCTAACATTATTGTTACACCACAATCGTATATTTTCTCTGCGTGTAGTAGTTAACCAATAATTTATATTGCTTGAATCACACCAAATATTATAATAAAAAAAAGTTATGAATTTTTCAACCATATTTGTAAAAGCCATATTTATTTGTAATATTTTATTGTTGTAGGAATAATAATATTAATATGGTTGGAAAACGAAATATGTTTTAAGAACAGGGGAAGATTGATAATATTTAATGGTTATAGAATTAATGATATTTTTTCATCACATCTATGATCCAAAGTAAAAATATAAGTTGGGATATAAGTATTCATCAAATGTATTTTATAGTTTTTACAATCCGGAACAATGAATTTTAAATAGTTATTCAGAAAGTTAAGCATTGGCTTTAGTTTCAGTAGAGTAGTAGTAGATTAAAAAAAATTCCCTGCATTAGAAGTTAAAAAAAAAATAATAATAATTACAGAAAGTTAAAACCAAACGTAAAGCCCATATCATCTGTTTGCGATATTTGCCAAATTTTCTACATATATTTAAAAATTTTGGTTATAACAAATTAAATTTATTAATAAACATAATTAAAATCATCATAATGGGAAGCAAAAATCCGGCGGTAAATTAAAAATTTCATACTTCGTTTATTTTTTATCATTTCTTAAAAACAGATAATTTTTTGGAGCTCAGCGAAAATACTTATAAAACTCGAAATGGTAACAGAAAACAAAAAACCTTTAAGTTGTTTTCTTAGAAGACATTAAGTTACAGCATAAATTAAAGAATAGGTTAATTATTCATCTCATGTATGGTTTTCTTAAGCATTAAAACTTTACATCTTTATTTTCAAAAGCTTATTATGCTAAGCTTATAAAATGTCATTTGAAATTTATACTTTAATTATAAGCAGATTAATACCTTAAGATATGTAATAAACTAACAACCAATCTTTATAATAGAGCAACTCTATGAACACCCTAAACTAATGAAATGCATTAGAACAATAACTATTCATGAATTCTTAAGGTAATAAATTTTAATGCAGTTCACTACTTCAAAGAAGTGGTAACAAGTTAAATAATACAGCACCACATTTACAATGTAAATAAACCAAACAACAAGCCAGTCAAGTTAAGCCAAATACATACAACTAAGAATTTGTCGGACAGACAGACACCGCACAGTTTTCAGCATAATGGGCCACATTAGCAATTTAAAAAAAGTCCTTACGAACAACATCCATGCAGTATTTAAGTAACAAACTGTTTTTTATTTCGCCTTTTACGTTTATAGTATAGTAACAGCAACAAAACAATAAAATATAAGTATAAAGTTTTAAGTGCAAGAAACTAAAGATTGTTGTTAAAGAAATATAAAAATATAAAAGTAACACTTGTGAATTTTTAACAAAATTGTTTTAAATTAAATTATACCAGTAACTGAAATACAACGTAAAACTATTGCCCTCATTGAATTGTAGAAGTTGTAAACTGACTCCTGGCAAGATTATTCGCATACAAAATACTATTTTTTTAGTATGGAAAGATTAGAAATGTGATAAGAATACGAAAACCATTTTATTTCCTTCCGTTAAAGAGGGAAAATGAATTCTCTTTTATTCAGCTATTAATATATGTCGATGCGTTTAACTTTTAACTTTAAATCAGAGATGGTAGAATATTTTTCAGTGCGAAAATATTCATTGAACTTTGTGAAGAACTTGCTGAAACTGGAGTTACTTTTGTATAAATGTGAGATTATCTTTAAAATTACATGAAGCTACTTTTCAAAAAATATATTCCAAGAAGTTTATTTATATTTATCCTCAAAAGAATCTGAGAATTTTTAATAAAAAGAGATCATTTTTTCAAAAGCCTTATTAAATAAAAAATATTCTTTCTTAAAAATTTTCGTCTGAATTTTGCTTGCCTTAACTAAAAGTTTAATACACGTAGGGAAAAAATATAGTTGTAGTGACAATAAACTAAGAGCAACATATTATATTTGGAATATATGGTCACTGCTTACAATAGATATGATTATAAATATTATAAATAATAGTTGTTATTATAAATAATAGTTAAGTATTCAAAAAAAAAAAAAAAAAAAAAAAAAAAAAACAAACATAAGGGACAAATCAAAAGTAACAACAACAACATTGTTCATTGCTACTTAATAAGTGGCTAAACAGTAACAAATCATACATTGCTTATTTACTACCGAAAAAAATTGTTAGCTTTAAGAATATAAACAATAATATTTGAAAAAGGAGAATACAAAATAATTGCAAAAAGCTTTATCACAAACCATTCGTCTTACTTAATAATATATAGGGAAAATAAGTTACAGATTCCATTTCCCAAAAAGTTGTAAGTTAAATAGATGATGTTTACAGAGAACACCACAGTGGGACGCTAAAGAGTGCTGATGAAGGTCGTGGCGGACCAGAAAATGCATTTCATTCTGCCGAGTGTCCAATAAAACTTTTACATTGTATTCTCTATAATTATTCAATGAACTTAAGCCGAACATGCAAAAATTCTATAAATAACTATATGATTTCATTTTATCATATTGTGCCCGATTTTATGGTTCGATTTTTCATGTTATGATTTGAAATGTTCATATCATTATACTATCTCGTTATATTATTATCACATTCTGTTAGATTGTGATTTCCATTTATAATATTATTATCTCATTCTCTCATATTAGTGTTCCATTTTATCATATTTCTGTCCAAACTTATCACAGTATGATTGCATTTCATAATATTATTCCATCTTATCATATATTAAAAAATATTAATTTGTTTTTTTATTTAATTTATCAATTGTTTATTGAGTCATATATTGTACCATCATATATTGTGTAATATAATACAAGATAATTTTGATTAACTAAAACCCTTCAAACAATATCTTATATTGCTTGAATCAATATCTTATATTGCTTGAATCACACCAAATATACAAAATATTGTCTATTTATATTACTTCATGTATAAACTAAATGAGAGTTATAATGAAGGTGGAAATCAAACGTTAGAAAAAATGTATCATGTTTGTAAAAACATGATCAGCAAAAATAAATAAAAGTCATTTTTAAGAAAGTACTTTTTCATTACTTTCAAAGTTTCAGTAAGTGTACGGTTATATGAATGTTATGTAAACATTATCGAAAGATGTTATTAAAAAGTGATTCAAAGAAATTTTTCTGATATAAAACGTTGAGAATTTAAAAATATTTGTTACTTAATATTAACTGTTTTAATCAAATGAAAAATACTATTATGCATTTTTTTTTAATAAAAATGTTTGTTTTATATAAAAATTAAAAGTAAATAATTGAATTTATAAAAAAGTACACAAAAAATTAATTTTACATGACATCGTGAACGTGACTTCCTACACAGTGAATAGGTATCCAACAAGAGAACATCTTCCAATAACAAGCCTATAATAAATTCATTGGAAATGATCCGAATTTCCACTACTTCTGGATCACAAGTTCAGGGTCTTATTGGCTTTTTGGATGCTCTTTTTTTTTTGCTGCGAAGCTATATAACATAGAAAATATTTAGAATTTTGAAAAAATCTGAAGAAACTTGTAAATTATTTAACATGATAGAAGGTTATTTATGTTATACGTTTGGAAGCAAATGATCCTTTTTGAGACCCTTAAAAAAATTATTTTTAAAAATGTAAAAAATTAAGGATATCAAAAATTAATTCATATATTTTTTGAATTATAACCTTTAAGAAAAATATTTTATGATTTATATATAACCAAGCAATGCTATATTATATTGGTGTAAATAAATAAAATATATAAACTATTTTTATTCAGGTTTTTATGAACTATATGCTTGCATATGGGTGCACCAGAACAACATAGGAATTTTTTCGGTAGTATTTTCGTTTGAAATTTTTTTCAAGGAAAATAATTTTTTTTTGGTGTAAGAAGTGTTTTCCCAGAAAATTGTCCATCAATGAAGCTTTGAGGAATATGTCTGAAGGATTTTTATCGCATTTGGTTCATTCAAACCAAAATATGATTGTTTATCATATTGAATATAGAGGAGAAAAATTGTAAAACAGAGATTTTACATATCTAAATGGTATTTGTGTTGAAAATTTCATTCAGCTTCAACGTAAGTAAAAAGGAAGTACCACTTAATTAGAGTTTAGAAGTTCAATAGCCATTTACTTAAAGTCATCTTTTAGCTAACAAATATTAAATTGCATTTCCTTAAGAAAATTTGCCAATAAAAACCACTTTCTTCTTTTTGGAAAATTTATTTATTTCCTTACAAACTGCCCATTCTGCCAGATTTAGGGGACGAAACAAAATTTTATATAATAGGTAAATTTTTTTAGACATCATAGATACATATTTGGTAATTTCAAGAATATCTGAAATAAAAAACATTCCCGTTCAATTTGGTTTAATATGGTTTGAAACCAAATTTTGGTTTAAGGATAAGGAAAAAGTTTTCTAATATATAATATTTGTAGAAATAATGATGAATAATGGTGATAACTTTGTTTCTGGTATTCAAAAACATAAACCTTTTATTGAATTTTTTATTGAATGTAAACATTGAACGATAAAACTGAAATAAAAAATTGTTATCATGAACACAGTATTGTTGTACTGACAATGCCGTATTTTTTCTCTGAGTGTACCTACTAATTTATCTTAAATTACATACCAACTAAAATAAATAAAAAGAAAATAAAAAATTAATCTAAACGAAAACATTTTCTTGGATTCTTAATTATTTACCACAAATAAATTAAATTTTGTAGCAATTATATACCATATTTATTTTATTTTTTTACTTGTAACTTTTCATCTACTAATGGTTTTTGAAATTTTTTCTTTTTTTTAAATATTTTTCTTTTTTTTTCCTTTAACCTTCCTTAAAGCCATATACCCTGATAAGTAAATAAATAGTACAACCAGAATATAAAATTCCCCGTATTGCAACAAAATACTTTAGAGTGTTAGTGCCAAGATTAAATATGAAACTTGTAGCTGTGGCAGTAGCTACAGAGGTAATTGAGAGGATTTCTTCTAGAAAATTCAAACATTAATTCGTACAAATATAAAAGATGGTTACCGTAACAACGCAACAGCAATAAAGACTTTAATATACACTCAGCTAGTCACACGCACAAATACAAATATCCTTAAAAGGCCAACCAGTTAGTGTTTCAGCAACAGTGTTTATGTTAGTTTTGGTATTACACTTTGGTAATGATGAAAATATATTAGATGTTTAATGTTTTTAAATGCGGTAAAAATAAAAAGAAGAAGTTGCCAATGAATAAAATTGTTTACCATAAAACTGAGAAAGGAAAGTGGAAATTTGATTGGCCAGTTATTGCAGAACTAAATAATGCCATGTATGAGAAAATAAATAAAAAGTAAAGAAACTGTATTGTTGATGAGTGAAATTTTAAAAGATTGGTGTTTTTAATAGGAACTATAAATAATGATTATAACATATTTTTTGTAAAAAAAATCAATATATCCAAGAACTTTAGTAATATATTTTGGAACACTTTTATATATATAAATATATATATAAATATATATATATATTTTTTTTATTATTAGTATGAAAAAACTTCTACAACAATTATTTTTGAGTTTTATTTTCTTTTCTCTAACTATATAGAAATTATTTTTGATTTTTATTTCTCTATTATAAAATAACGATTATTTTTTTCCTTAGCTTAAAATTTATGATTGTCTTAAACGTTTTTTTATAATCAAAAAAAAAAAAAAAAAAAAAAAAATTAATCGTTATACTTTGAGTAAAAAAATTAAACTCAAAAATAATTGTTATTTTTTAAACAAAAAAATGAAACTTGAAAAATAATAATTAAATTGCGATTTTTACTATATTGTTCATAATCGATAAGGTTTCTGGTTTTTAAATTTCATTATATAATTTAAGATTAAATAGAAATATGGTTTTATGTATTATATAATGACACAACTGAACTGCACTGACTGTTAACACTATGTTAACAATACAACTGAACTGCAACTTTACTACTTTAACACTGACTCACGACTAACTAAATTTATAAATTATACCCGTTTATATACTAGTGATTATGGTAATAGTTAATCTCTACAATTCTTTAATAATTGCAAGAACAACATAACAGCTTATTTATAACAGCAAACAATCTACAAATTTAGCCTCTCATCAACACCCAAGCAACAACTTATACAGCTTATATAATACAAGTATCTTACTAAGCCATAAGCAAATCAAAAAAAAAAAAAAAAAAAAAAAAAATTATTTATAAATATAGCGAGCAGAATTCTCTCAGACAATCAAGACAAATCACAATCAAATTCAAGCAAACAGACGCCAGAAACTAGAAACTTCCCACAAATTACAAACCAAAACATTTGAACACGCTACAAACTAGAAAAATCCAAAATTGTTAATCCAAACCTTAGAAATTAATTTTCGCAACAATATTATAAATTGATAGAAATTTTGTAATTTTCTGATACAATGTATTAGCTTTGAATGCTTAAAAGTGCAAAAAGGAAATATCTTTTAACAGTTGCTAATAAAAAACCAAGTGAATTTTAGCATAAATAGTAAGTAGATTTAGTTAGAAAAAGTAATATTTTAATGGAATATTTTTTTAAATTTTGATACGCATAAAATATCTTTTTTAGAGTATATTTTACGTATACTGGATGCAATTTTGAAAATAATTTAATGAAATACAGTGCATATATTTCATATAATCGGAATATCAAAAAAAATATCAAAAAAAAAAAAAAAATATTAGTACCGTAGAATAAAAATTTGCATTTTTGCCATTTTCGAATTTTTATGTTTCGAAAAAACTTTTTTTAAATTTTATGCAAAATTGATTTTTATGCTTAATATATTCATAACTAATGAAAATATTAAAAACTAATGTGAACATAACTTGGAAGCAATTTAAATTAAAATTTTCTGATATTTTATTGAACCAAATCGGACAAAAGTGGTTTATAAACTTAGTACTTGATAATAACGTATATCAAAATTGACTGAAGAGTAGCTTGCCGCAGAATCAGTGTTTCCCTGTGTTATAATTGGACATATAGATTAAAAGTTTTAAAAATCAAGTGCTTATTCCTGCTACTTCAGCTATTTTTACAGGAATAAAATGAATACCCAGATTTTTAACCTTCATATTGATAATATAGAAAGGAAGTGATGATAATTTGTGAAATAGTTTTCTAATAAATTAAATTTTTTTTCGTAGAGTTTCATTTTGATACCACATTTTTTCAATACATTGATTACTATGTATGAAATATATTTTAGAGCAGTTCCTAACTCAGAAATGTCAAGATTAGAATTTTGGCTATCTAATTTGCCAAAATCTCACATTGTTTGGATCTTCTCCAAGAACGAAAATAGTCCTGATATCGCCAACCTACAGAGAAAGTTACCAGTAATAACCCATTTCTTTTGGGTATCCAATTTTTCGCTAATATCCAATTTCTCATCATAAACTTATTTCAATATTTCACTAAATATTATATTTTTCATAAAAAAAATAAATTTTTCACTAGATATTAAATTTTTTACAAAATTCAATATTTCCTCTAAAAATTTAGTTATCATTAAAATTTAATTTCACACATATTCGACATTTAACTAAATGAATCTTCAATAAAATTAGATTTTTACAAAATAAAAAAAATCATATGAAAACCTTATTGTAATTATATTTATAAAAAAAAAAATATGTACTAAATTTAAATCTGTCCACCCCATTTGAAAACAAAAGCCATAAACTTTAAACAAATGGCAAACCATCATCAAAGTTTTAGTTTTCCATTCTAACGTATATTGGTTAGTTACTCCTCTGTTGTTAGAGGGACAGTTGCTCGGGAGAACAAATAAATGGCTAGTTACAAGAAATAAAATTATTATATCATTAAAGTACCAAAACACCTTATCTCCAAGGCAACATTTTACAAAGTGACGAGATGGTTGATGCTGGTAATTATAACAAACATATCGTCACTTAAAATGCAAAAGACCGTAACTGCTGAAAAATCAAATGTTAATTTTTTGCTGTATTATAAAGTACTGACTCAAACTATATTTACAGAAGAAATTTCATGTTCATATCTTCAAAAATATAATCAATATTAACAGAAGCTAAAAGGCTGTAACATGAACTTCATAAATAAACAGCCATGAAATTAGTTCCACTCAAGAAAAATTTTGTTTAATGAGTGCTTTATGCTTTATCTATTTTTGCTTTAAGTAAATGATTAAAGAAATTTACTTAATTGCTTTATTTTAAAGCAAAAAATTTAAAATTGTAGTTACGGCCTTTTGCATCTTTATAATGTTTTTTGCTTCTGCTGCAAAAAATTAATGAGTATGGTTACGGTCTTTTGCACTTTAAGTGACGATATGAACACTTTATACTTACTCACAAATACTAATGAAAGCATTTAAAACTAATTAGAAAAAACATAGCAAGTGTTGTCAACAGATTGAGGGAAAAATGAATGACAATAATAAGGTAAATATAATTAGAAATAAGGAAAAACAGTTGCATTTTTAAAGAAATATTTAATAAAATATTTATATCTTCTTTGTTATGTAATATAAAAACTTTTTTTTCTGTTTTATTTCAATTTATGCAAATTTTAACATTTTATTTAGTTTTTGATATTATCATTGTTAAAAGTATAACTTTACATTAAATGTTTTTCATGTCCTTTTCTGTTCTGGAAGGAATAACTTATTTAAGCATGTTTTCTTTTACCATTTAGCACCTCTAACTTGTACTTAGATATTTTATTTTTTTTTTTTTGCTACTGCAATTTTGTTACAAGATAAATTTCAACAATGTTTTAACAAGATGTTCACTTCTATTTATTGCCTTCACGTGATTTTAATGCAACTGCTTTGTGCTAAACTACAATAGACATACATGAATACAAAAAGGAAACATTACAATTTAAATTGTGTACATAAATGTAGGACTAAATGACAGCAGTATAAAAGACAAACTTATTTGATGTCAACATAAAAAGTTAAAAAAAAAATTCTGTCTTTAATTTCTAGCTATTTACGAAAACTTTCAAAAACCAAATTGAAAAATTCTTAATACCTAGTTCATAAGTTATTCTTCCAATGATTGTAATCTTTAATATCTCTGCCTGGTATTTGATATGAAATGCAATCCATTGCCTTTAACTGCAATTCATTGTTCCAGTCTATTCTTGCATACAAATACAATTTATCGGTTGCTTTTTTGTTTTATTTATATTTTTTGTTGTAAGCTTTTGTTCCTGAAAGAACCGGGTTAACTAAATTCCTTATACTCTTCCTCCCTGTCTGTCTCTCTGCCTTACAATCAGTGTGTAAAGGGAGAATGTATTTACTGATTTTTTTTTTCACTTTTAAATTGAGTTTTGTTAACGGCAAAAAAACGAAATACTTACACAAGGGTAGAAAATCAAGTCATGTACATGTTTGGTGTGAAACATTTTGTGGCGACAACTTATTCGTGCATGTTCACACATTCCATTCGAATTGGTGTAAAATGTTTTTATATATATAAAAACAAAATGTTTCAAAATGTTTGGTCATTGTTAACATCCGAGTACACCGAAAAGTTCATTGAGTTTTCTTTTTATAGGTATTCGGTGGTAAAGAAAAATTTAATTCTGGAGAAAAATTTAAAGCTAAATCATAAAATTTAATATATATTTCACCGTATTAGGAGCTTCGTTTTTTAAAGAAGTTTTTGTCAGTGTATTATATTTTGGAACACTTTATTGTATCAATATTACTTTTTTGACTTAGTTTTTTTTATTTGTTTAGCTTTTTGAAATTTCTGCTTTATAACCCACAGTAACTTTGTAGTTTACTAGTTTTATTGTTAGACAAAAGGCTAGTGGAATATTAGCTTTTGCATTTTTATAATAAATTAAAGCCGAAAGACAAATTCGATTAATTAAATTGAATGTGTTAAGAAACACGGAATATTTTTGTTTTAAATTAACAAAACAACTAAGTAAGTAATTCAACCAGATTTCTTAAACAATTTCTGTTTCATAATATTGCTAAACTAATTTTGTAAAACTAGAACTGAAATAAAATAGGGATTACTACGCAACATGAATCAAAAGGATTAACTTAAAAACCAAACCAGAATTGAACTATAACTGAATTAAAACTGAATTAAAGCTGAATTAAAACTGAGCTAGAACTGAATTAGAACTGCGCTAGAACTTTTTTATTTTATTAAAAATAATATTAATTTTAATATTTCAAATTTTTACAATAATATTTAAACTTTTATCAATAGTATTTAAATTCTAAATTCTACACCCGCTAATCCTTTGGCTTGACAGCAGGATAATAAATCTAATATATAATATATCATAAAATATGTATGTCCACTGCGAACTTATGAAAAAGTTTTTTATGAGTTTTTATTACTGGTAGAGAAACGGTCAGCGTATTCCTCCCACATTCATTGCAGAAACGTTCGACTTTAAATCTTCTTTGCGCCAGGCTTCGCGTGTTATAAGCAATTGAACTAGACCTGAAAAAGAACTGAACTAGAACTGACCTAGAACTGAACTAGTATTGATCTGGTACTGAACTAGAACTGAATTATAGTTGATCTAGAACTGAAATAGAACTAGACCTGAAGTAGAACTGAACTAGAATTTAACTGAAACTGAACTTGAACTGGAACTGATCTAAAACTGAACCGGAACTAAATTAGAACGCAACTAGGACTGAACTTTAACTAAACTAGTATTGAACTTGAACTAAACTATAACTGAATTAGAATTGAATTAGAACTAAACTAGAACTGAAGAAGAACTGAAATAGAACTATACCTGAAGTAGAACTGAACTAGAATTAAACTAGAAACGAACTGAATTGGAAATGAACTAGAACTATAACAGAATTAGAAATTAACTAAAACTGAACCAGAACTGAGCTAGAACTGAACTATAACTAAACTAAAACTAAACTAGAATTGAACCATAGCTAAACTGGATTTGAACTAAAACTGAACTATCAAAGATCCCTATTTGAACTAAAACTGAACTAGAATTCAATAAGAAAAAAAAAACGATTTTAGTTTGTTTCAGGATATACCGTTTCCTATAAATGTTAATACTTCTATTTATTTATCACCACTGATTGACATCTATTTTCCATCATTTTGAGTTCAAGTTAAATTTTTTAATCTATTTGCTTTATAATCTTACCTGTGCTGATATTCGCCCCTTTTTCAGTCGTGTTAAATCCGTATGACTCCAATGACTTCTTTTCCAGGGCATAACGTCTCTTAGATCTTCATTAAAACTGCAAATTAAAAAAAAATAAACTTACTTTGTAAACAAACTTTAACATTTCACTTAAAAAAGAAAAAATAAGACTAATTACAAACTTGGAAAACGTGTAAGAATATAAGAAAAAAGAGGAATACCTACTAGTAAAATAATGAAAGTAAAAACACTACAAAGCAACCTAAGTATGTATGTGTATATACGAGTACTGCATACAAAATAAACAACAATCAATCAATAAACTTAAAACTATAGGAGTACTTGAAAAAGTGCACTTACTTAAAGTCATTGAGTTTATTGTGCAGGAACTTTCGTATATTCCAGGGTAAATCGTTATGCCCATCAATTAAAGGCACTTGATCCAACAGTTGTAGGGCAACACGTAGACGTTCTTCAAATGGAGCACCTATTTGAGAAAGAAAACATAAAGTATGCAGGTAATAAAGAGTTAAAAGAAAAAAGTTAAGAATTATGAAAAAATTAAAGCGTTTGAAAAATGTTTTTAATTGTGTATATTTATTAGAATTTTTTGTTTTTAAATTAATAATAGCATAACATCAGGTTATAAAAAAAGAAGAAAAAAATATATTGAAATTGTTATAAATAACTTTTACGAAATCTCAATCTTATTTAAATCATTTAAACAATTTCAGATATTGTTTCCTGTCATCCACAAAACTTTTTGCTTACGTTACTTTGCCGTAAGTTTTTCTCACAACTTAGCAATGTTATGAGGTGTTTGTAAGGTGTTTTTGATATCAGTATGCAACAAAATACAAACAGGTATTCTTATGTATAACAAGCTGGTTGCTAGCAAAATGAACCAAAGCAAAATCGGCCAAATCAAATATAGAAACATCAAAAAAAAAAAAAAAAAAAAAAAATCTCATACAAATTTGGGTCATATTTTATATAAAAAATAACCCAAAATTTTGAGGTGATTTTTCGCAATTTTTGGGTTATAATTTATTTTTGGTAACACATTTTTGATATTTTGGGTGATTTTTCGCTCTTATTTAATTATTATTATTTTTTTAAGTTTTACGACATATATGAAAAAGTAAAATAAAAAGTCATTCTATTCAGAAAAGTTTGACTTAGATTTGAAATATGCCAGAGTTGGAAAACCTGCACATGGCCAAAGTCCGACTGTCAAGAAAGCCGTTTTAATGCAGACCAGAATCCTACCAGGCTAAAACTAAAATTGTTTTCATTCTGAATATGGCTGATTTTGTAAAGACATTTTATCACATAATTGATTACTTTTCATAAGAGAAAGTGTCATAGTGGACATTGGATGAGGGCAATTTGTCGTAAATATTTGGATATTTTTTTCATTTTTTTAGGCAAAATTTCCTTTTTTTTGGCGATTTTGCTTTGGGTCATTTTGTTGGCAGCCTAACAAGTTACATGAAACTATATCTCCAATATATACATAAAAGCACAGAATGTAAAATGGTCTAAGGTAGCAATTTTCATAACAAAGTAAAGTAAGTATCCAACTTTAAGCAAAACATGACATATTGGATGTTCTTTTGCTGATGTCGGTATACAGCAACATAAACGGAAATTGGTCAAGAGAAAAAATTCTAAAAAGAATAATTGATTTACTTACTTGCAGCTACACGTAACGCCAATGGTACAGCTACACTTGCAGCACCAATTATTAAGAGTATCGAACTAACAGCCAGCCAGTGTTTTGCAGCATCAAATCCTTTAGGTTGTAACAATAAACCAAACCACCATACATCCAAGTACGCGCACACACATTCGCAAAATATTTAAGTTATTGTAGAGAAGAAAAAAATAAACGTAGAAATTTAAAAAAAGCCAACAAGTAGTAAATACGGTGATTTTAAGTAATTGTTAAAGTTGTTGTTATTATTAGAAATAGGTTACAATGTTCATTATTATTTTTTCAGTAATCATATGATGATGTTGTACAAAGTTGTAAGTTGGTGTTATCGTTGAAGAACGTTTTTGATAAATTCCATTAAAAGCAGAACAATGCCAGCCAATTAGCCAATATAAACAGGAACACAACGACAAATTGAAGCGGCCATCATAGATGATAATTATATTGTTAGGCAGACAGGAGTAGATCCATTGAAATGATCCGAGAAAGAGAAAATAATTAAAAACTTAACTTAGATTTTGTTTAATTATATTATGTGTAATACATATTTTAAATTATAAAGAGTATTTTTTAGATTTTTTATCTTGGACTAATGAATGCGATTATCTGGACTTTTCGATTTCCCGGGAGGCGGGACAAAATTTCCGACTTCTCGGAATTCGCGGGATACCAGATTAAAAATAATATTTAACGTTAATGGAAATAAGTTGAACATTTGGAACGCATATACGATATGAATCTATGCATTAACGGATCTAAAAGAGGAGAATAGAAAATCTGATCTATTGATTAGTGAACTAAATTAAAAATTAATAAATTTTTAAGTTTTCATAAAAAATTAAATTTATATAAATTAATTTAAAAATTTTTTATAGATCTTTAGTATAATATATACAAATACTTTGAAAACAGTTCACAAAATATAATAAAATTATAGAATTTGTTTTATAAAACCGATTTATTACAACTCAATGTTTTTATTATTTTTGATAGAAATTCAGTATACAATGAAAAATTAAATAATTGGAAAAAAAATTTACTAAATTTATAGGCTGATTTCGTAAAACGAAACGGAAATTAGTTTTGAAAATTCATATGAAAAACAAAATATAAATTAAAATGTATTTATTGTTTTCAATATAAATTTTCGAAGCGAATTTTCGTTTCGTTTTACAAAATCAGGTTCTTATTTTTTTTTGACAAAATAAAAAAAGGAGACATTTTTTAATATATTTCTGTAAAATTATTTCAGTATTTAAAATAAACACGTTATAAAATGATTTTATTAACCAAATTCAAGAATGTATGTGTAAAGTCTACTGATAATAATTCAATAATACCGACAAGCATTTTTACCGAAAACTTCCGGAGATATTCAAAAGTGAATTTAAATGGTATTAAAGAGTATGCTGCTTCAATCTATTGAGTATTCATTACCATTATAGATCTGATCAAACCTTCTTGTCGATAACAAAAAAAGCAAATTTGCAATACATTCCTAGTTAGAAATGATTATATAAATGCTATTTCATACACATTTTCTTTATAAAATTTCTGCAAGACAAATTCAGCATGTTGTCAAACCTATTGAAAAATATTTGATAATATCGTTTCAACCAGTTATACTTTTTCACTTGGTGATATCTAGTGCTGACATATACTATAGCTTTAAAGTACTTAGTAAGTAAATTTAAAATAAGTCATTGGACAGTGCTGTCAAAGTCATTACGGAAAATAAATCGTATAAAGTCATCTCATTCTTAAAATACAATTGTAAAATTAATGTTATGATTCAGTTTTCAATTGAGCTTTTAAAACAATTTTATTAAAAAAATATTAAAAATAATTAAATTCCTGGACGAAATTTCCGGTATAACGAGACAAAAAAAATTTAAAATTTTTCGGGAATACCGAGATGGGATATCACCGATTTAAGCTAGGATTAGAACTAAACAAGAACTAAACAAGAACTTAACTAGGACTGAACTAGAACTTAACTAGAACTAAACTAGAACTTAACTAGAACTAAACTAGAAATGAACTAGAACTGAACTAGAACTGAACTTAGAATTGAGCTAGAACTGTACTACAACTGCAGTAAAACTGCACTAGAACGGAACCAGAACTGAACTAGATTTGAACCAGAACTGAAATAAATTAAAATTGTAGCACTACTTTGCACGAATATACTTCTAATAAATATTTTCCTGTATTTTAGCATCTTCATACAATATCTACATTTATCTTTAATAAGTAACTTTTCGGTAATAATAATTGGTTTCCTTTTACATAATTAGTACTACTAATTGGTTATTAACTAAAATCTGCATCAGAATTAGGTGTTGTTGCACATGAGGTAATCTAAATTTTGGTTTTGTATTGCATATTAATTATTAATTGTGTTTTATTCTATAGTCAGCAAACTGTTTGTGAAATTATGTGCAAAATTTTCAACGTAGATCTTTGAAAAGATATTGAAAGAGAAAAAGACACAGTTGAACGGTATAATATTATTTATTAGCCATTTCTATATATTGCAGCAATTTTATGTAATGATATCGATAAATTTAATAATTACAAGAAGTAAAATATTACTGGTTAGTTTTTTGTATAGTAAAGATACTTTTTCATAATTCTCCTATACCTCATCTTCTGTCTTCTTATAATTTTTATGTAAAAATTTGAATATAATATACTCAAAATTAGTGACAACATTTTATGTTTTGGAAACAGAAAATCGTCTTTTCATTTATATATTTGTCTACTTGGAAGCTTTATATTTATTATCAATAAATTAAGTTCTTAGACCCCCAAACTTATTAAATGTTAGGAACATTTAACCACCATACTAATTAAAAACATTTGTTACAATTTAGATAGGCGCATACAAAATAACAGACTCATACACATTTGTATAGTAGCAGGAAATATGTATATAATAAAACTAACAATAAGAGTGTAATATTATGATGGTAAATGAGTATTTAAAGGGCTAAATATATATACAGATTTGTATATGTGTATATTAACATGTATAACATTGTACAATGTACAATGTATACGAGGCTATTTGGGTAATTGATTTGAAAACTGTAGTAGTCGGTAAATTAAGTAGTACATGCAAATACGTTTTATTAAAAAATATATACATGTGCTCGTTTTGAAATCTTCAACTTTAACCTCATTTTTACTATAATTATTATACATTTATATGCATCTGTATTATATAATTTAAATGGAAAACCGTTTAGATTTTTTAAAATATTTTATTTTTTATTTTTTGTATGTTTTATTTAGTTTTACATTCTTTATTAATAAATTAAGAACACAACGATGGTGACGTATGATTGACCTACCTCTATCAAATATAATATAACTACGTAAATACGGTGTCGGCCTGAACTAACTTAAGAAGATTTAAATAGTCTGAATATCATGGGAATATGTGGTTTTGTCCATTACGGTTACCGCTGGCAGATGTAACTCATTTTTCATTAATTTTTCGATTCACTTTCATATTTACTATACTATTAACTGGTCCTAGCCTTTTGCCCGAAAAGCATCCCAAGCAATTATATGTCGTATCCTTGATTTTTAGAACCCTAATAGCAAAATACATGGTTACAGAAGTATCACTACAACAATATTATATTCTCATTGTTATTTTATTGAACTTCAATAACTATTATTGAACTTCAAATAACTGTGATTTTGATTCAATTTTGTCACTTAATAAGAATTTTAATATGATTGACTGCAAAAATTATATGTTTTTAAATATTTTTACCAGAAACAAAATTTTGTTAATATGAAACATATCATTACTTCTACATCCATTAAATATTTGCAGTCTTTTTGCTTGTTCTTAAACCATATTCTGTTTTTAAACCATATTAATATTATTCGCATGAAAATAAAATGCTTCAAATAAGTAAAATAGTTATCCTTTTCAAAAACTTAGTGTAAAACTTTAACATTTCTAATTTTGATGTAATTCTCATTTAGTTTATATACGAATAATAGACATGGTTTGATTATACTCGATGTGAAATAATAATATATGATATGATAGCTATATGAAAACATGAGATAATAAATGGAATTATTATATTACAATGTGGTATAATAATATAAGATTTTTCAATTAATATGAGAATTTTGCTTAGAATGACGAATATACTGATTCTGCAAAATCAGTACATTAGTGACCGAGATATCGCCGAAAAAACCGAAAAGGCCTTTAAAAACGTATTTGTATTTTTTTTTATAAACTAACGACTTCGTTTTTGCAAAGAAAATCTTTTTTCATAAAGTTTTTGGGGGAAGATATGAATAAAATCAATTCATTAATAATTGAGATATCGGTCAAAATGTAACTTTGAATACTGTGAAGTTTCTATATGTCTTGATTTTAAGATTTTTTAAATTAGTTTATATAATGCATTCTTTTTGTTAAACACAAAATAACACTGCATATTATTTATTTTTATTTTTAATTTTTTTGTTGTTTTTTTGTTGCAAAAATTCATGTTTCTTTTTATAATTTTTAAAATTGTTATTCGTTAAATATAATGCTGTATTAATTTTTTTGTCAGTACATTTTAAACTAATTTTCCGTTGTATTTGGTGGTTAAAAAAATGCTGATTTTCATAAATCCTCTGAATAAAATAAAAGCTGAAAAATTTGACTTTTATATTTTATATAATTATTAAGGAAATAGTTAAGCAGCCTTTGGTACTGAACAAATTAGTTAGTACGGTACTAATTTTTATTACCAATATGTAAAATATAAACTTTTATATATATATATATATATATATATATATATATATATATATCTATATATATATATAAATTGATTTCGGTGTGGAAGTGTTATTTTTTATTAAAAGTTATATCTTTAATAATCCCACAATAATTTTTTATGTGTATTTGGAAGTTTTTTATTGGAAATAGAAGCATTTTAATGACTCAATATTGTTATTTTTTCTATAAGCATATATTTACATACAAACATATGTATATAAAATTAGTAGCAATCAGACGCTATCAGTGTTGTTGTTTTGTAAACATTTTGTAAAGATTTCTGTAGTTTGGGAAAATTTTAGATTATTTTTCAAGTTCATATGTGAAAATATGAAAGCATACTATATGGCATAAAGTATGCTTATTTTATTATCTAAAATGAGTTCCTTTAATTCAGTAACTAGCACTAGTTGTAAGAAAGACCAATATGTAAAGAAAGCTTTGCTATGTGGCCATACATAAATATGTTATATCAAGAACTTTTCTTTTTTTAGGTCGTTTCAATGCCCTTTCAGAATTTCAACCATAGAATACCATCCTGTAGAATAAGATTGTTAAGATGCACTCAAATGGTCCGCCTTCGCAATGCTTAGTATGCAGTAATTTTATTTCGCAAAGAAAATTGCGTACTATAGAAAGAAAACTACCTTAAACGATTTTATAATTTAAAGATGGAAAATTTTTTCCAATATGAATATCGATAAAATAACGATTAAAATGTGACTCATGTGTTATATTTAATTTTGAATCATTTTACTTGAAACATAGCAAAGTTTATCCGCTTGTTGGCTTCGAAGTCTTAAAACTATTAAAATAATTTTTGTTAACATTTTTTTATGTGGAATTATCTTTTTCGTTCTTTTGTTCAGAGATATGCATTATCCGAAAAAATTTCTTAATACTAAAGATCTCTTGAAGTAAAAACAATTTCACAATTATTTCATAAAATTTATATGATTTTTAAACTAGTCAAAGTTGTAGTGGGTCGCGATTCTATTGCAATATTAAAAGGGGGTTGTGGAACAAGGTCTTGTGAGAACCCCTGGTATAAAAGATTCGGCGCAGCGCTCTAACCTGTTAATTACTGTGCACTCCCCTAAGATATGCATTGGTTTTTAGTAATAGTTAAAATACGTAGTCATTGGAGCGTATGCGTAATATTTACTTAATAGGACATTTGTCAAAAAATATACGTTGTGAACTAAAATTTTGCAAAAACTATATTGTTGTTTTTACTGACTGTTTAGATTGGTGACAGCATAAAGGCCGTGCACTAAAGTTTTAACTTTGCATATCATTTAATGCTTCGATTTATTAGAGATAAATATAGCACATTTTTGCAAATATTTTTTTCAAATTGGTAGAAAATAATTTTTGCTTAAAATGTTAAAAAATTTAACAATTCAAAGAAATTATTCAAAATAAAAAATAATAAATTATTTTCTATATAAGTTTATATTATTATCGCGATTTCATAGAAATTGCCTAGAAAATATGTGTAAAATTATTTGATATCAAAGAAAACACTAAAAAGTGTTGAAAAATGTAAATTTTTTGATACCAAAACAATATTATTTATAAAAAATTTTCATCGCGTTTATACTATAAACTTTTTTAACGATCGCGAAAAACTAATAACATATTCATTTATACTATTCTATACTCTAAAATACCTTGCTGTAGTATTTTGGATATCTACAAAATTGGAAAAAGTTGTAACTGTAATTAACACAGTTGTATAATTTTATATCAAAATTTAATTCATATATCACGCAATCACGTGCTTGGTTGATTTAATACCAGTGGTGCAAATTTAAACAATTTTTATTTGAATGCTGGTTGGTGACTATCTGTGTGGTTTTCAATTGGCCTTTAAATTTTATAACTTTGTTAAAATTTTTATTGTTATTTGCATTAGATTAGATGATTAGATCTTAATATTTTGTCATTATATAGATTTTTTATAGTTCCATTTTCCTAAATACCCTTATTTATATGCATAGAATTTTTACACATGTGTATAAAAAATCCCTTTTTAACACTTGTCTGTGATGAAAGTTATCGAAGGATCTATTTGTATTATAGATACGATAAGTGCTTAAAATCTTTTAATCTTATTAATTTTAAGAATTTCAATATTAGTACTTAAGTCTTTTTTAATTATAATTAAATTTAGTGCAGTACAAAGTACTCACTGTTAAAGTAAATTTAACAAGATTTATTTTATAGTTTTTTTTCGAAAACGTTATTTATCTTTCGTTTGCTTACCCATTTAATTTCAGACATTTTTATTAGTTCAGAACTACCATTTTCTTTCATTTAAAACAATGTGGGCTTTATTATTTTTTTTTTGTAATAAAATCAAATTTGATAAAACATCCAATTAGATAAAAAATAAATTATCCTCAAAATTTCTAAATATGCTCTAAAAGGGTTAAAAATGCTATAAAAATAGCAAAATATGCTTTAAATATCAATTTAAGATCGCCAAATGCAAAACTATGACCTTAAAAATAAAATTGCAAAAATATGCACTTAAAAAATGGTGCCAAAACGTTTTATTTGTTCTGAAGTGGATAAATATATTATCAACGACTTCATTCAACGTACAGGAAAAAACATGCAATTGCATATTTGTGGTTTCCTTTTTTATGAAGTTTGAAAAGCTATTTCTTAGAATAAAATGGCATATCCCTATATACAATCACTTAAAAACTCAAAACGTTAGTAAACATTTTCTAAACTTTATTAAAAAAGTCTTAATGTACTTTAAGACAAAGTATTTTTTACTTGTAATTTACTTTTTAAGGAAAAAAAAAAAAAAAAAATAAATAAATAAAAATGTATAGGAATCTTCAGTAAGTTAATACAGATAAAATAACATAAGTTTTACAGTTTTTGTCTAATTTGAAATTTTCTTATGTTGCAAAAAAATGCCTTTAAAAATGATTGCATCGTTGAATAGGTTTTTATAAAAATATTGCTACACATTGAAGCAAAACACTAAGTTGTGTAAAAATTTTATTTTTCTAGATGCTATTTAAAAATGGGTTTTAAATTTTAATTAGTATTACCAGAAATAATAAAATTGCATGATGGTATATACTGTCAAGTACTTAATTGTAGTATATGGTTTATAAGTTCCCAAATTTAAATTAGTGTAATTTAGATACTAAAGATATTGATTTATAATTTTACTATAACTAAACCATTTAAAGAAATTTTATGTTCCAAATAAGTCGGGGTTTAGTAAATTTCCAATGCTTAAAAATATTGTACAAACATTTTGAATTTAATTGAAAACCTCTGTGTAGCATATACATTTTTATGTGTCCAAATTTAAAAGGGAGGTTATGAGACAAAATCGCAGATTATTCCAAAGTGGATAAAAACTAAACAATAATTTTTATTTAAGTCAAAAGTATAGATAATCACCTTTAATTGGGTATCATTAATTTTTTCATATTGCAAAAACTAGTCATTTTATAGCGTTTCAAAAATGACAAAAGGTCTACCTCTATTAAACGATTTTGAGTCTGAGAATATATTCGTATGTCCAAATGATTTTTTTGCTTATCTAAACGATTACACATTTGTCAGTGAAAGCAAAATTTATGCGTGTAATTTTAACGTTTTATGTTTTTTACTTAATTTTATCTCAAAGAACTTCAGATGATATTTTCTCATAAATTTTAATATCTATCATACATTTATTTTTTTTTATTTATTATAAATTATCAACGAATTAATTTTATCATTGTCCATTTGTTCATAATTGCTGCTATATTTACATTTGTATATTAATATTTTTCTTATTATAATTTTAAATAATTAAAATTTAGTTTAATCTTGTTAAAAATATGTTTTATTTAAATCGTTAATTGCAAGAATTATGGCACTCTCATTTTGTGAAATACACAATAAAAATAAAATATGACCCAAATTTTCTTTTTTTTTTTAGTTGAAATATTATTTACTAACTCACAAAAAAAAAAAAATGGAAGAATTGATTTACTTATAATAATATAATTGATCAACATGACGAAAGTGTTGTAAAAATATAACTGTTAGTTGTCAGAAAACTAATTGTTTAATTCGTTAAACTCATTGTTGAAATTTAAATATTGATTGTTAACAAATTTGTCAGTCAATATAACAAACTTATTACACACAAAAAAAAAAAAAAAAAAAAAAATCGCCAATCACCAAATATATTAGCAAATAATTTATTCAATTAATTTTTTATTAATTAGCGCCTCTCACCAACATTGTTACATTAATTACTAAAAACTGCAAAAAAAAAAAAAAAAAACAGAAAATTTTTCCAATTAAAAAATTGATGAAATCAATCAAGTAGCTGATTGAATTAATTAAAAATTTAAGTGAGAAATAAAAGTTTACTTAAATTTTATTTTTATTTTGTGTACTTGAATATTATATTTAGGTACAAAATGAAACAGCTGTGTTAATTGAAAAATATACGCTAATATTTTTTGCAGTGTATAAAAACAAATTAAAGAGTATTAACAATTTTAAGTAACAAAAGTATTTATTATAATTACAAGATCCGTTATTGGCGCCTTTTCATTAAAAAAAAATACATTGTATTGATGAAAATAGTATTTAACGTAACAATTGATTTGTCGCTTCCAGTTTCTTCTACATTCAAATGAAGTTTAAAAAGAAAAAAATCAACAAAAGAATAACATAATTAAACGCATTTATACAACAACTTGCTCTAAAATAGTTTTTTGTGAATAACTCGAAATTTTGAAGGTGTATTGCAAATTTCTAAGATTGATTTATAATATCCTCACGAAAGCTTATAAAGTACGATATGTTATTTCTCGAGTTTTTTTTTACTGTGGCAGCGTCTTATTAATACTAGAAAAAAGTACAAAATGAATACTATACTTCTGAAGTGGTGAAAATGTTATCCTTTGGAAGTACTTGGTCGTTTTTTTTGCTTCGCCACACAGAAGCGATTGTTTTTCTTGAATATTTTGATGTTGTGCAAGTATTGAGTAAGACCAACATATAACCTACTTTTAATTTTTGGTACTTCTAGGCTTTACTTTTCCTACTTTAACTTTCGAAAAGAATTTAATCAATTCTTGCAAGGAAATTATGAATATATATAAACAAATAGGTTACTCACGAGACTTGAAACTAATAGAGTACAAAATTTTGTGATCATGATTGCTGTTCAAAGTTCAAAAACTTAGAAAAAGAGCTACAAATTAATTAACTTTTTTCATTCATCTACACTTTTTATTCGCGCGTTTATACTTTTTGATCTTAATCTACCTTATATAAACTAAGTTTGTAGATAAATTTTGCACCATCCTTGTTATTATGCAGATTTTCAGCAGTTAAACACAGAGTTGTTAAGTTTTGATGACATAGTTGTTTAATTTTTAAAATTTTTTGGTTTTTTGGGCGGGGTCTGTGCGTCCCTCAACTGAAAACATAATATGAAACAAGGATTGATTTTTCTTGCAATTGTGCGTATTTTGCAATATATCTAATTGATATACCCGAAATAGTCAACGCAGTAGTAGTAGGAAAACAAGAGAGAAAATTTTTCAGAAAGCAAGTTTTTCGCGAGACATATTCACATTTTCATATGGAATAGCGTGTATTACAGCGTGAACTTAGTTTTTTGTTATTTTATATAATAAAATCGGAGGGTATTAAAAATAAATTTAATAAAAAAAATTTATAGACTTTTTGAAAATAACGTAAAAATAGCATTTTTGCATTTTCATGTAGTAAATTACAATTTGTGAAAATCTTGCATATATAGATAAAAGAACGGCAATAAATATAATTGATCAGTATCATAAATTTAAGTCAAATTATGATTGTAATGCTTAACAGAAATGTAGTGGCGCATCAAAAATTTTTTTTAAAGATACAAATTTCATGGGCTAAAAAAGTTTCATGGGTTAAAAAAGGATCACATTATTAAATAGCATTTTTTTAATGTAAACTCTAATAAAATATATTTTTCTATTATATGTGTAGAAATAACTAATTTTTCGCAAAATTTTTGAGAATTGGGAGTTCTATTATAAAGAAAATTTTTTAAATTTTATTAGAGGAAATCCTGAAATATGCCGCACTAATATCATCAAATAATGAAAATATAATAAATTTTATTTGGATAGCTCAGTAGGTTTTGATATTGCGCGTGATTAATTTTTTTTTTTTTTTTTTTTGAAGGCCTAAATCAAGAACTTTTGATAATGACCAATATGTCTCCTTATAAGTGACGAAATTAGGACGAATACTTTATTTGCACACCGCCGAATTACATTAAATGAAACAGTTGTCTATTTCTCTAGAAATCTGGACACTTTGTTCATATTGCATGAGAACATTAAAGTACTGTAAAGTGTGAATGGTAAATAATCAATGCTTTGCCAAAAGTCTTATAAGAGGTAAAAAGAATCAAGCGTTGAAGCCGTTGAATTAATGCTAGATAGATGCCAACATTATCAGACCAAACATCGAATTGTTATATTATCCTCCGTTCAAGTTTATTTAGAATCACTTTATTGTATTCCCCAGTATAAAACAAATTGCATGGTTAAGATGTCTCGACACCTATAAAATTACATTATTGTAAAAAAATATGTATATTTCAGATATACAATTGAAAGTAGAAGAATTTCCATAAAAATTAGTGTAAACTTATCGGAAAGTATATTGATTGTCATATGGAGTCCTGAGAATACAATATTTTGTTTTATATGTAATTCGAAAAAATAAAAATTAATTTAAAATCTGAAGAGCTATAAAAATTTTGGTACTGAAATTTTCCTATAAATATATAGGAATATATATTTTTTCGGAATATGAAACTTAGAGTTTGTTTCACAATTTTTGAAAATTATGATAATGTGCATGAATAAAAGGCTGATTGGAATTCGATTGTAATCATTCAGACTTAATAAAACAAACTAAAGATTTATTACAATATTAGACAGTTTACATATAATACAGATTTTGTATACTTATTAAGGAATAATAGTCGTTCTACTTGATTTAAGGATCCTTCAACGATTAAATTAGTTTTAAGTACCTGCTGATATCATTATTGAAATCAGTTTAACATTAAAATTTGTAACTACAATCATAAAAGTTTATTGTATCAATATATTTTAAAATTGAGATAAACATTATATTATTGTAACCAATTCAAATTGTATAATTCAGATATTACAAAAGAAAATAAATTATTTCTGTTCTGCTAACTAATAACATGTTATGGAAATCGTTTTTTTGCCACTTCTGAAATAGAATAAAAACTAAAAAAAAAAAAAAAATAATTGAATAAAATGTGTATGTTAAAAATTATTAAAAATATAAAAATTTTCACATCATATTCGCAAATTGTGTGCATACAAATGCACACAATTTAGTAAGTTTAATGTTTTAGTGTAACTAAACAAAATAGGTTTTAATACGAATCTTTGTTCCTTATAGATTGTGTGAGAAGTGGTCACAAGAAAAAACTATTATGTATGTACATATGGTTCAAGACCTTAATCGCCAACGTTAAATTGTCCTACACATAATTACACAAAATGTTCATTAAGATGTTTTTTTTTATGAAATCCAAAAGGACTCGACTTTATAATTGGTAACCACTTAGTCTGAAATCATTGCAGTTATACAAACAAGAGATAAAGGTTAAGAAAACACAATTCTTATTGAGGGACAGTTTTAAGTTCAAATGCTTTAGTTTCAGGTGAAAAAAAATAGACTTCTACAAAAAGAACAAAATATATACACGAAAGATATTTAATTCCAGCCTAGGATTTTTTTTTTTTAAGAAAATATAACACAAAAACAAGAAAAAAATTCAAATGACCAATTTAATTTCTTCAACTAATTTTTCAGTTTCAACAACCGAATAGTCTTTCTTAAAAGACAATTGTGCCTACCGAAAATATTCGAGAATTCCAACCAAATACGTCTTATAGCTCCTGCAACCGACAAAATTTGATTGGCAACAAATTCGGTTACTACAACGAATCTGTTTTCTCTGTGTAATGACCTCAAGAGGATTTGCGACACATTATATATAGTTTTTCGAGTGAAAAAATTTGTAATTTTTTATAGCAGAGAGCAACTAAAACAACGATCAAGTGCTTCTATAAGATGAACGTTCATAACTTCAAAAGTAGGAATAAATGCATATTTTGTACTACTTTGAAGTGCAAATTTATTTTAATAAAAAGTTTAAAAAATTTAAGTTTTTTAGGTATCCTTTTTATGCTGGATAATTACTATAACCGAAAAGAAGGGAAATGTGAAGGATCTTTAAAAGGTATTCTAAGGATGTCCGGGCATGTTTGTATAAATTCTAATCTGAAATTCTGTATGTTTTTTTATTTCATCTCATATCTTACTTCCTAAAATTGTGTTAAATTAAAGCATTTTAAAATATCTTAAAATTATTTTTAATCTACTTATACTTCCTCAATTAAGTTCACAAAATATTTGAAAAAAGAACAAAATTAAAAAAGTCAATTTTAAGGTAATACACCTACTTGCAATAGTTTAACTTTGACAAAAGCTAAAAAGCATTATTTTGACTAAAACTATCAGAAAAAAACAAGTACAAGTAACTACTCCATTTGTTAGAGCTAAAAGTAGTGCAAGTATTAACGTTAATATTTACAACTGTTTTGTTATACACTGTGTTATGTATGTATGTGTGTTTGTGTTTTATTTATATTTACTGTCTGGCATGAAAATCACCAGTACACAATAATACTAATACAACAAACAACACAACTTTAACAACAATTACAAAAGACTGGGGATATTTATAGAGCCAAAGAGTATCAACACTTTTTGGTTGTATATGTGTGTACTTTTGTTAGTATATTTATTTGGTAGTATAGACGATAAAGTACTGCAACATTAAATGCAATTAAATGCATTAAATACTCTAGCAAAACATATTGTATTCGAACACATACACATTTACATGCATCGAGTAAGTACAGCTATACCAACACACACTTATTCAGATTAGTACAAGTCGTAAAAAGAGCCAATAATACTAAAATGGACAATGAAACCTCTTTTGTATGCTTTGCATACTAATAAAACAAAAGAGTAAAGGGAGTAAGTAAAAAAAAGGGAGAAAAAGAACATATTTTTTTGGCACACCATTTTACTAGTATAAAATTGTAAATTTTACAAAATAAAGAGACAGTTGATAATAGAACTAAGTAGTAGGAATGCAATTTTGTTGGGATAAGCTACATATTAAGTACCCACTAGGAATAATTAAGGAGTAAATTAGATTATTTTGAAAAAGAATTTTTAAATGTCACTTCTATTTTTAAATATTTAAAGATCCAATATTTAGAAATATGTTTATCTTCAATTTTCTATGTCTTTAATATATAGAATTAATCGAACAAGATTATAGATTTTAGTTATCTAGAGTTGCATAAGAATTTTGAGAATTTGTTAGTGGTATTTTTTGTAAACAAGTTAATAATAGTATTTATACTTGTTTATTTGAAAACATTGACAAAAATAATTTTAAAATAAAATCTCCTAATTTTCGGTATTGGCTACGAATACTAGAGTTCTAAATGTATTTGTAAGTAGCGTTGGGGGGTTTTTTAAAAAACAAAGAGTCAAGTGCTTCAATATCTAAAAAACAGTACTTAAAATTTGTTTATGTGTAAAGAAAAACTACTAAATTTATTATTATCAATAACAAAATAATTTATTTATAAATTTTATTATTGCAAAAATAAAGATTTCTTCATTAAAATAGTTAACATAAAATTCCATTTTTATTAAATAAATTTCTTAAACTTCTGTACGAGGTCTTCACTTGGACTTCAGTCTTACAAATCCCCGTCTAACAAATTTTGGATTGAAAGCATAAATTCGCAAAGGTTGACCTTAAATCTGTTGGACAATTTATTTTAGTTCCATTTGGAAAAAGTCCAGGTGTTTAGAAAAGGGGCAATTGCCGACTGAAGCCTCCAAATGGTAACGCTGTTTGTTTGTCATTGTGCTCTTATCTCTAGTCCAAAAAAGAACACACATATACTCACATCCCTATACCATAGAGTTGTGAGTGGGCGTTCAATTAAAAACAAAATAGTACACTACATCGCAATTGTAATTGTGTGAGTTTAAATTTTCTTTTGTTTGTTGATTTGTATGTTGAATACCAATATCAACATTTAAATACTTAACAAAGGCATAGTTTTCAACTAATTGTTGCAACGTTGAAGTGATGTTATACACACATACAATACACACAGACGTACTAAAAATAGTTCAAAATTCTCGTGTACACTCCTCATATCTATCTATGGCCATTAATGAGATTTTAAGTCAAAGCAAACCACTATCATTTGCCAACTTAAGTATACAGACAGAGTATATTCAAAGGGAAAAACAAATATACTAACAAATTTCACATACAAACTCAACATACTTAAATAGGCACACATATAAACCAACACATAATGTTAAAGTTAAATGCTGTGATAGAGTTTTGAAATAAATTAAAAAAGGGCAAGAGACGGAAAAAAAGAAATAACTTGGAGACTACCACAAAAACCATCATATAGTCATTACTTTTAAATGAATCGTGAGCCAAGTTTCGTGGCTTTTTGCATAGAGTTATATACATAAATACAAATAAAAACACACACGCAAGTTATGAAGTAACTGATGTGAAGTTTTTTCAACTTTTCGAGTTTAAGAACTTTTATAGGGTACACGTTTTACTAAAGTACAAGAAGAGAAAGAAACAAATTTTCAAATATAAGTATTTACTGCAGTCATTGCAGTAATTTCTTATTTCGACAGATGCTGATTAAGGTACACAGAAATGTACATAGTGAGTAAACTTTCCTGGAGTTACAAAAAATAATAACACTCAAATTAAAAATTGAGTGCAGAAATTTAACAGTTGTGAAAACATTAAACTTCACAAAATATTATTTGCTAAAGAAGGTATTAGGTTTTATGACTTAATAGGCTTTTAAGGAACGCTTAGGTAGATATAATATGAAAAACATAAGAAACGATTTTAAGGCTAAAGGACGAAATATTTGATTACTCATATTTCGTACCAAAAACCGGTTTTTATAAAAAACATAAAAGATAAACCAGCACAGACAGAGCTCAAGGGACGTAAATCTGTGCTCAATAACAATTCCTGTCAAAATTTGATTTTTATGTGAAAAACATAAAATCCGATTTAAGAACTAAACCAACATGGATAGAGGAAAAAGAATGAAAATCTATTATCACTCACATTTTGTGCCAAAAATTGATTTTTATAGGAAAAATAGACAAATTGATTTTAAAATTAAACTAGCAGAAATAGAGCCAATAGAGCGAAAAACGCTCATATTTCCTACCAAAAATTTATTTTTATATGAAAAAACACAAAAATGCATTTAAAGCTAAGCAAGCACAATAGAGTAATCACTCATATTTCCAACCAAAAACGATTTTGGAGTGGGAAATATTAATTTTAAAGCTAAACCAGCTCAGATACCAAAAATATATTTTTTCTAAGAAAAATATACAAATCGAATTTAAAGCTAAGCCGCCAGAGATAGGTCCAAAAAGACAAAAATCTGTGATTACTCATATTTTTTTTTTCTAAAAATCATTTTCTATGTGAAAAATATAAAAATGCATTTTAAAGCCAAACCTGCGGGGATAAAGCCAAAAAGCTGAAAATCTGTGATCGCTCATATTTCCTAAAAAAAATCGATTTTAAAGATAAAACAGCAAAGATATAGCTAAAAAGACGAAATTCTGTGATAACCCATAATTCCTAAAAAAATCGATTTTTATATGAAAAAAATAAAAATCAATTTTAAATCGAAACAAGTGGGATAAAGCCAAAAGAACGAAATTCTGCAATAGCTCATAATTTGTACAAAAAATCGATTTTTATATGAAAAAATAAAAATCAATTTTAAATCTAAACAACAGGGATAGAGCCAAAAGGACGAAAATTTGCGATCACTCACATATCTTCTTCAGAATATAGATTTTTCTAAAAAAATACCAAATGTGGAGTATAAAGCCCGAAAAATATGTCATCACTCTTATTTCCTACAAAAAATCGATTTTAAAAATAAAACAGCAAAGATATAGCTAAAAGGATGAAATTCTGTGATAACTCATAATTCCTACAAAAAATCGATTTTTATATGAAAAAATAAAAATCAATTTTAAATCTAAACAACAGTGATAGAGCCAAAAGGATGACAATATGTGATCACTCATATTTTCTTGAAAAAATAGATTTTTATAAAAAAAAAAAACCAGAAGTGGAGTATAAAAGACAAAAAATCTGTAATCACTCATATTTCCTACCAAAAGTCGATTTTTAAATATATGAAAGATATAATAATCGATTTTACAACTAAGCCAATAGAGGATCAAATCAAGAGGACAAAAATTTGTGATCACTCATATTTCCTATCAAAAATCTATTTTTATGTGAAAAAAATAAAAATCAATTTTAAAGCCAAATCACTAGAGATAGAGCGAAAATCTGTGGTCACTCATATTTCCTACCAAAAAACGATTTTTATATTAGATACTTCAAAATCCATTTTATAGTCTTTTTGTGCTTTTGGGAAATATATAAAAATGAACTTTGTCTTGCTTCGTATTCTTTTGGTTGTAATATGTATTTAAATATAATTTAAAAATAACTTATTGAGCTTGTAGTATTTTCCTATATACATTAAAGTTTTTTTGTACTCTTATTCAATAATATGTATTTATATTTGACATTATATTTTGCTTTCCCATATCACTAACAAGTTATTATTTAACAGTTACTATTTATTAATTATTTCTTTTGTGTTTTAAATTATTTCAACCCATTTTTCAAAGATATTTACAAGTAAATAATTAAGTTAAGTAGTCATATGATATGACCTTTCAAAAAGGATTTACTTACGAAATGAATTTGTACCCGAACTGGATGAACCACGACTTGGACTCTGGCGGTGTTTCCACGGCATAATGCTCGTCAGACTTGAATCATGTGGCGAATGGTGATTGTTTGTATTGTTGTGATAATGACTATGCTGATGAAATTTCTCTGATGATTTAATAAGATGAGTGCTACCATGCATGCCCAAAGGATGATGATTATCATGCTCATCACAATGAAAATTTTTGTGTTGTGTATGCTGATAATGGTGTTTCAGAAGCTGATTCTGCTGCTGTTTTAGTGATGCCTGACCATGCATGTGGTTATCTTTAAGGCCACTACCACTATTTGATTGGCTTAATACAACACCACCACCTACGCCCACACTACCACCATTGCAGGTAGATTGTGTAAGATGCAAATTATGATGTGATGATAGTATAGAGGCCATATCATAGTTGTATGTATCGATGTCGACTAAATTATTAAAACTACGACTGCTTAGAGAAGAACGTAATGGAATTTTTTCCTGTTGCCTACCTTTCCCTGATGAGCCAGAAGTTACTGACGCATGAAAGCTTGGCTGCTGCTGTCGATGTAATAAACTACTGTGATTGTCGTGGTTGCTGTTGTGGTAAGAAGCAGCCGAGTTTGAACATTGTGTTTGTATTAAGTCACGTGAAAAGTTTGACCAAGATTTTGAGAAACAACGACATCTTTCATTGAACGGTTTCATCTGTGTTAGTTGCTGCTGCTGTTGTTGTTGGTGCTGCAATTGCTGTTGTCGTGCGTAGACAGCCAACTGGCGTGCATAATCACTACTCGGTCCAATAGTATTGTACTTACTAAGACTTAATCTACTACTATTTTTATATTGTTGCAATTTTTGTTGTAAATCACGTTGTGACTGAGTAAAATCAGTAAAAGCCATCGATGCAGATGATGAGGGTGGAGGTACCACATGACTCATACCCATCATTGCCGATGTTTTGTGCAGGAAGCATAGTGAGGGATCTGATTTTTGGCTTTTTGGCAATACTATATTATCATGTATGTCATAGGGCGGGGGAAAGTTACTAAAGTATGAGGTGTTAGCTGAGAGCGATTTGTTTGTGGAGGTGTTTGTAAAATGACACACGTCTGGCTTGCTATGAGAAACCATGGTGTTTAATGAATATACTTGCGTTTTATAGCTACCATTTGTCGTTGTACTTGTATTGGACATAATGTCGGAACCCATGGCATTGGCACATTTTAGTATGGAAGTAGTGCAGTCGTCAATCACAGCTCGAACATCATGTGTACTTTTAGCACAATCATTTAGTAAATCGCCACTACATAATGTTGCTATTGAACCATTGTTATTATTGTTATTATTATTGTTGTTGTTACTATTATGATGTGACTTGTTACCAGAATTGGTTACTTGGTTGCCATTGCACACGACACCTGATCTTATAGATGATTGTTGTTGCTGTTGCTGATGCAGGTGTTGCAATAATCGCAGACTACGTACACTACCATTACGTTTCATAGCCGGTGGTGGTGGTACTGGTGGTATAGTTTCAGCATCTGATGAACTTAAAGCATCACTCTATTAAATATTAATAAAAAGAAAAGGTAAAGAATAGATAAAATTTCTTACAAATATAAGAGAAATACAAATACATAGCAAAATGATTTTTCTTTTTTTAGTTTTATAAAAAATAAAGAATTACAACAAAAGAATAGACCCATATATATTTATTTTTTGGTTATAAATAAACATTAATCAATAGATTCAATTGTTAACAAGTGATACTTCTGAAAACACTTTATACTTTTTATGAATAAAATTTTATATATATATAGAATATAGACTAGACTAGACCAGATTATGGACTATAGACTGGACTGTAGTTTAGACTATAGACTAATCTATAAACTAGATAATAGACTAGAATATAGAATAGACAATATATAAGATTATAGGCCAAAATATATTCTAAACTATAGCCTAGATTGTATATTACGGACTAAGCATGGCCTTCATTATAGACCAGACATTAAATACATTACGGACTATATTATTGACTTTTTTCAGGTTTGAGAATGTTCAGTATTTAGATTTTAGATTTTAGATTTCAGTATTTTAGATTTTAAAAATACTTTTAAATAAATATGGACCATTAAAATAATAAAAAAAAAATTGTATTACAATTCATTTCTTCCTTTTTTGTAGGTACTCATATTATTTTTCGCACAAAATCAATATTCATTGTAATGAATTTGACTGAAACAAATTCAATTACGTTGTCTTGGTTACACATTCAAGTATGTGTATGTATATTTGTTTCCAACTGTAAAAAAAACTGAAAATAAACTAAAAGAAAAAACTTAACGAATATGTAGAATGTCCTGAATAGATTGCACGAACGTGTGTTGACTACATATTGAAACAAATACAGATTTATGCTTGAGTAGCTATTTTTAAATGATTTTCATTTTAAACCAAAATTTAGTGAAGGATAATTTTTTTTGTTTTCAATTCAGGAAGTTGTTTTTTGGTAATGTACAATTTATTTCCTTTCTTTTGTTTCACTATCAATTAATATAGCATTGGAATTGAGGTAAAATTATGAGAGGCTTTTTATTCCGTGAAGCAATTTATGGATTATTTAAATTAAAATAATTTGCTGGAGTTATTGTGGCAAAAGTGTCGTAATAAGCAAACTTAACTATATTTTTTTTAAATGGTAAATATTTTCCACCTTCTTTTTAAATATCTGTGAAGTAGTTAATGAAGTTTTGTTTTAATTATCCTCTTTAATTTTTAATTTAAAAATATTAAACTCTAGTTTATTATACAGAGTTTTAATTTATGTGTTAATCATATTACTAAATAATAATTTTTTTTTCTAACAATGTTTTACTTTTTCATCATTGTAAATTTAATATTAACTCACAACAAAAATAAAAATGTTAAAAAAATTGCATGCTTGAAGCACACTTTCAGAAAAACTCTTTGGAGTATAGTACACTTATGTTAGACCTCATTTTTACCAACAATTAAATACATTTATATTTCCACGAAACAACGCATTATGCAAACAAATACATTAAAGTATGTAAAGTGGAGTCGAGAGGAAGAATAAAAAAAAAGAAAATCCAACAACAACAAAATAAAATAAGTTAAAACCATTATACTTAAGAGAATATATAAGAGTACTAGCACACATAAATACACAGCAACATTAAATCCATACATAAACATAGTAGTTTTTGTAGTAGTGGTAGTAGTACTACTACTGCCAACACCATGATGTACTTCCGTTAATTAAATTTTGAAAATAAAAAGGAGTGGTTGGTATATTAAAATAAATGTTTGTTGTATGGATGCATGAATATAACTTTAACTGCAACAAATGAACGAAGTGTTGTATAATAATCCAAAAAGGAAGATTTTAATATTTATTTTTATTATAATGTTCTTTTTGTTAAGAAATAAAATACAAAAACGAAAAAAAAAAAAAAATGGCGAGAAAAACTACGACAAGACAAAAGCGTGGCAATTTGTATAATAACAGTATAAATATAAATATTTCATTAAAATAAGAAACTTTAGTCCACTCCTTATTATTTGTGAGAATTGTATAAGGGAATGTGACCACCAGCAGGACATTTGTTGAAGAACTTTGATGTCATATAATTCAACAATGCAACTCTTTCTGAAATTTAATATAGGAGTATAATGACACTATAACATTGGGGCATGAACTTGAACTAAAGATTTTATATACATATGTATATCCTTTGTAAACATTTTATTATGAGAAAATACTCAAAGTATCGATTACGTGGTGCTATATTGAAAAATACTTGGAATCTAGCATAATGTTTGTAGATATGGTCAGTAGATCATTATACCATTTTTAGAATTTTCGATATACCCCAAAATCGAAATTCGAACTAATAAAAATTAATGACAATAATAATAATATAATATATAATAATAATAATATAATATATAATAATAATAGGATTTTATGAGTTTCACAACATTTTATTTTTAATAAAATATAGTATTTTCAAAAAATTTGAAAAGTAATATTTTCTAATAAAGTGTGGGTCAAAATAGCTGTAAAATAAATAAAAATACGAATACAAAGTAAAAAGTTGAATTTGTGTCATTAATATCTTACACAGTTTTGCTATGAATATAAATGTGTATATTAAAAAGGGTAAGGCATTTTTTCTAACACTGTTTAAGAACTTAAAATGATTAACAGGTATTCGAGATAAAAATTATTAAAGCCGCGTAGTCTGAAAAATCGGATTTTTGATATAACTCCAAACTTTAGGGGTATATCGAAAATTATAAAAATGGTGTAATTATCTATTCACACATTTTGTTACATTCCAAGTATTTAAACTTTTCAAAACTAAGTTACAAAAAATTTTATGTAAATATTAAAGAGCTATTGGTCACATTAAGCTCTATTGTATTTATGACTGAGGAAGCTTTGAGTATTCGGTTGTTGTTATGAAGAACAATTAAAATGAATAAATAAATGTATGATATTTTTTTTTAATGCAGTTATAAAACAGACATTATTATAAGGACATTAACTTTATATTTTAAGTGATGTATCTGTCTTTAATTTTGGATTTTTATTAAAGTTATTAAATATAAATTAAAAATGTACTTATCTTAAAGTAATTTTTGCAGCAAAAGATTAAAATATATTTTTTTCCGACAAACGGCCGGAAAGAAGCGATTAATTGAAATTTTAAAATTAAGTTTTTGTTATAATGTTTGGCATATGGTGAAACTAGATAAGCCTTTGCATAAAAAATTGTTAAAACAAATCATCTATGTAGTTTAGTTGGAAAAATATTGCAGTTTTCGTGTACAGTGAAAAAAATCGAAATTTTGTTGAAATTAACTGACTGCCATATGTTTATGTTATTAAATCAGGCACAAATACTTAGTTATATATCTATATTTAAGTAATTATTATTATATTTACAAATTTTAAACAGCATCTTCTAAATTCCTTCTGTTGAAATATTGTTATTTTGGTTGATTTTAGATTTTCTTTTCGTTACTTTTTATTAAAATAACAAACCAATATATTTACTATTTATACTCATTTTAACAGTATCTATCTATTGCACAAATCATATTTTTCTTTAATAACTTAAAATTATTTTATTAATCATATTTTTTTTCTTACAATTTTATTTTATAATCACTTGCTTAATTTGTTGATATTTTTTATACCCTACACCGCCATACGTAGATGGAGTATCATGCATTTGTACATAGAAAAGGTTATCCAACTCCCACCTTAAAGTATACCAGTCGACTCAGAATCACTTTTTAAATCGATATAAAGATGTCTGTCCGTCCGTCCGTCTTGCTGGTTGTCCATGTAAACCTTATGCGCAAAGCACGCGTCGCAATCTTAAAGATAATTCAATGAAATTGGACTGGTGCGAGTTTTATAATATAAGGTCGAAATTTATTGAAATTTTTTGTGATCGATCCATTATATCACCTAGCCCTCATACAAATGTCCCCCCAGAATAGAGTTTAAACACTCAAAGATGCCTTAAAAATAAGAATATTTTAATGGAATTCGGTACAAAGAAGTTCTGTATATTATGAAAATCGGTACACAATTTACCATAGCTCTCATATAAACCGCTCTTCCGAAAATCACTTTAACTTACATAAATCCCATACGAATGTGAGTATCAAGTTAATATTCAACACAAATACGTTTTATGTTAGTAGAAACACCACTGTAAAATTTTATGAGAATCGGTTCATAATTTACCATAGCTCCCATATAAACCCACTTAACATAAAATCATCTGGATGTTAGTATCAGCGTATTGTTCTGTATTTATATATTTTATTTTACATTTAGAAATATTGGCTACAGGTGTAATATAAGTCTCCTTTCCTAATTTTTATGCTCGTCGGTAACTACCAATACACATAAATCTAACGTAATTTAATGTGCATAAGATATTAATAATATTAAAACACAATATATTTCCCATTTTTTATATGACTTTGGTAATATTTTAGAATTCATTATGATGATGGTACTGAAGTAATGTGGATGTATAGATCTCATATACATTATTTAGAATTTTCTTAGAGATACAATATTGAAACTAACTTGTCTTTAAAACTCTATACAAGTCATAGAACATTAGTTACTTGAGATTACCCGAATCAACATATGTAGCCATCTAAAGCTTCTACTGTCACCAATCGTTGATTCAATGATATTAATATGATAACAACAAACCCTACTAATTACCAAATATTATTTACCAGAATAGTAGAAATAAGGGCCGATTACGATAACTTGAATTCATTTGAATCTAAGCGCAAATATTTCGAATTTAGGCAGTCCAGCTAGATATATTTCCTTAAATATCAATTTCCGATAGTAAAATAGTGCAAAAGTTCAATAGTCACGAAAGATCAAATTTTAATTATCTAACATAGTAACAGTGTCAAAAAGCTCTTAATCTTAATTGTCTTTCCCTATGCTACAATTTGCTCCATAATGTGCTGTAATGAAAAATGAACAGTATTGCATTACAGGGCAAATGTATATTAGTTCTATCAAAATAACAAGCTAGTCGAATTATTTCGGTCGAAGGCTCATAAATAATTATGAAGTATCAAATTACGCCAAATTATCATAATTACTTGATCGCTTTTGTATAGAGAATTTTTGTGAGATTATAAATTAATTAAAAAAAAAATAATAAATAGTTCCAAAAATATCATTCATTGTGGAAAAAATTGCAAAATAATACAGCAAAATAGCAAAATTTAGTAGAAAGTACAATTATTTGGTAATATTTATATTATCTGCAGATTTCTTATCTTTATATCTATATTTAGTAATAGAAAATGATTGGTGTTTAACAATTTTATAGTTACCAACTTTTTTCAATAACAATTTTTGTCAAAATTTAAAGAAATCATGTTGAATTGTTGAGAACTGCATTTTTTTGTCGCTCCAATTTTACTAAGCATTTAATAAAATTTTTCCTACGAACAAAAATATTCTACAAAATTATATACAATAAATGTCTATGGTCATAAATAATGAAGTCACAATTGTATTGTTACATCGATTATTGATGTAAGCAAAATACATGCGAACAAAAATCACATTACATAGCGTTTCAATTTTTATGCTCGCAACTATAGATTTCAATCTCATTTTATTTTATCAATATCCTATTTTCTTTCTACCATTTTTCATGATGTACCAACATAATTTTATCTTTAATTGGTTGAAATTTATTGTCAAATGTGTTCTAAATTTTGCTGAAAAAAAGTTTCTTTTGACATAAGAAACTTACAGAAGATCCTTTCTCTGTAAATCATCCATAATCGGAAAAATTCTAAAGTTTCAAAGCCATCGGGTCATCGGTTTAGTAAATTTTATAAATAAATGGTATTGATAAGCTGTATTTCACTCCCATGGAGAAAAACTAAAAAAAAGAACAAAAAATTCTTTATCTTGGCAATCTGTAATTATTAAAATATTAGGCAATATGCATATATTTTACATAAATGCATAAAACCAATATAAATGTAACACATTTCTTGTATATATATATATATATATATATATATATATATATATATATATATATATATACAAAATCTGAACTAATTCGCAAAGAAACTTCTTTTTAATTATGAAAAAGTGTAACAAAAGAATTTTCATTCCATCTAAAGTATACACATACAGCTATGTGAATTAAAACAGAGATTACGTGAAGAATTGAGTAAAATATTTCTCTATAAAAAATAGGCTTAAACAAACAGAATTTGATAAATCTTAAAGTTTCTTTCGGAGAATGTAATATGTTTCGACCAGATATGTACATCGTTTCAGTATTTTTCACATGATGTCATCACAGAATAAATCACAAAACTTTACGTACAAAAGTGAGCGGAAAAAGGTGCGCTGCATTTATTTAAAAGGACGTATATATGTACTATACATCCTCTTCCATAAGACATAAGAAACTTACAGAAGATATTTTCCTGTAAATTATTCATAATCGGAAAAAATTCTAAAGTTTCAAAGTTTATATATATATATATAAAGTATATATATATATATAAAGTATATATATATATAAAGTATATATATATATATTGGTATAGACCTATAAATTTTTAGGAAAAATCCAATAAAAAGTGTATCCTTAATAACACATTTTATCTCATATCCTTGATATTCTCTATTTGAAGTTCTGGGCTTAAGATTCGGATTGGAATTGAAGAAACATTTTTTAGTCACGTTAGCCATGCTTACCGGTGATTGATCAAAAGGCAAATCATTTGGATATTGTGATATAATTCTAAGATTAGATTATATTCGCCTAATTTTTAATTACACTAAGCCATTTGATGTAGTTTCCAAAGAAGACTACCACTAAAATAGTTCTCTTGATATGTAATAATCGAATATTCATGACAGCTAATTAGTTTGATAAAAAAAATAGTTGCACCAAGTGGTAAGATTTTCATTGTAATTTACTATGTAGATACTAATTCCTCCTCACGTATCCGACCTTTTTCCATCTCAATTACGAAACTTGATAGGAAAATTTAAATTTAACTTCATAGGAAAGTTTAAAATTTTCAGAGTCATAGGTAATTCAGGTCAAGGTAAATATTTTTAATACTTAGGTTGAATACTGAAAACCATGTTTTCAAATTAAAATAAGAAGTTTTTTTGTGTACATGTGTCACTATGCTAGTAAAGAAGTATATTTTTCATCCAATTATGCAATCAGATAGAAAATTATTCCTACAAGTTGTGAAAATTTTTAATGCTAAGGCTCTTTTAATTTACGGTTACGCTTTATTCTAAGCAGGGATGATAAATTCATATATATATATATATATATATATATATATATTGATTTTTACCCATATATTCTTCCCTGTTTATATGACTTAAAATCTCAGCAGGAATCGCCTTTTTAAAAGTTCAACTAAATTAAAAATAAAAGTTTAAAAGCTATACTATTCAATAGTTTTTTTTTTACTCAAATTCTATGAACTACTTATTTCAAATTAAAATTTCTCTAGTGTAACGTACGCTTAACTCAAATTAAGGTATATAATAGACCGTATTCAATAAAATTACATTCTTTAGAATTGCATTAAAAATACAACACGATAATATTTCTTTTTTTGTAGCAAATAAATAAACACATAAAAAATTTAACAATTCCCTTGCAGCAAGATAAATTTTCTTTCAAAATCTCTTAAAAAAAAAAAAATCAAATTTACATGCATTATTCTCATTTAAAGTATAAGTAACTATGGGAATAAATTCAGAACAATTTTGTGTCACATAGCTGTCATCATCATTACTATAATTACTATCTTGTGCAAAAACATCCATGACGTTTTTGTTTTTTTTTTTTCTGTAGAACACAAACATATTTCGCCTTTTTAAGGTGAAATTTGTTAAACAAAAAATGCTGAAAATAATTCTTGTTAAAAATTGCACAAATTTATATCCTTCATGCCTCAAGGGGCATAATATTAATGTAAAAATTTGTTCATATGCACTAAGCGTGTTTGTTTTGAAAAGTGAGAGTATAAATGTGATATTTCATTTGTGATTGTAAAGGTGTTTGTTGTATATGTAAAGGTACATTTATGTATATATGTATGTGTTTGTATTTTATGTACATGTTCGACATACGTTACTTTTTCGCCTGAGTTAATGTGTAAAAGATAAAGTTGCATGTATTTCAACGTTTGTTTTTATTATTTTATTTTTTATAAGAGTTTAACAGAAATGGCTTTGGCAAACAAACTTGTTAATATAAAAAAATATTTTTTAGTTTCTATATATTTTTTTTTTTTTGTTTCAAATGTACTAGAACTTTTATATTATTTTTGAGAAGTAAACATGTACTTGTATATTATTGTAGTGAAGTGATTTTTTTTTTAATGATATGTAGTTGAAATGAATTAATGTCATTTGTAGCGAAAAAGAATCCTTGAAAAATGTATTATATACATAAGAATAAAAAACAATAATTCAGTTTTGTAATTTTAAGGAATAAGTATGTTACAAAGCATAATATATTTAAGATTACGGTGTCGCCCTTTCTTATAAGAAATGTAAAGTTTAAAAATCTCCAAATTTATAAAATTGTAAAATGTGTGCTAACTAGGGTTTGGGGATTCCTGCAATATTTATTTTCCCAGAAACGGGAATTCCCGGGAATTCCCGTGCATTTTTAAAGAAAAAATTCAAAAAAAAAACAATAAAAAAAAACAAAACATTATAAATCATACTGAGCAACGACAAATGAAATTATATAAAAGTATAGCCTCATTCATAAGATTAAAAATTTTAATATTTTATACAAATAAAATTAGTTCTTTTCGTAATTTATGTTAAAAAATGTGTCTCAGATTTTTACGTTGTTGTGTTTCTGATGCTTTTTAATAATATACATTAATTTATTGCACAAATTTCATTATAAAATGATATTTCCACTTTATTTCTCTAACTTATATTATTTTTTTTACTAATTCATACTAAATTGCATAAATTTCATAATAAAAAGCTTGCCATTTATTTCCACTCTATTTCTTTAACTGACATTATTTTTTTTCACTAACTCTTACTAAATTAAACATAAAAATGGAAAATACTAAATTATAGTGTTCACAAATCTGATGAAAAATAACTCATATGAAATATATATATATATATATATATATATATATATAAGTAATTTGAAGTGATAAAATTTATATATCTATTGCTTTTTTTATAATATGTAGTAAGTATTTGCGAAGCTCAACTTATTTAATATTCATTTCAATAAATGTAAGAGGGCGAATCAATAAGTCCGTGACTTTTCGAACTTCCCCAGTAGTTATATTAAATGTAACTCTATTCCCATCATTAGTAGACTACTGTCAAATTTTGAGCAAGTGTCGTCATTTACTTTGCGTAAAAATTGGATTTTTCGAGGTCCTTAACATAGGCATTTGCTTGGTCAATAATTTCATCGTTGGAGCTGAATCTCTTTCCACCGAGCTATTTCTTTAGGTTTGAAAATGGGAAGTAGTCACTACGGGCTAAGTGCGGAGAATATGGCGGATGAGGTACCAATTCGTAGCTCAATTCATCGACTTTTGCCATTGAGACTGCACACGTGTGGACCCGTGCATTATCTTGATAAAAAAGAACTTTTTGCTTGACCATATGGGGTCGTTTTCTTTTCAAATCCTCATTTCCCATTTGAAGGTAATCCATGTGGATTATCCCGCGTGCATTCCAAAAAACTGTTGCCATCACCTTATTGGCCGACAAACTTTCCTTGGCCTTATTCGGAACAGGTCTACCCGGAGAAACCCATTGTTTAGACTGCTTCTTGGTATCCGGAGTACAGTAATGGATCCATGTTTCATCCACAGTTACAAAACACCGCAAAAGCTCATTCGGATTGCGGTTAAACAACTCCAAACAATCCTTTGAAGTTGTCACACGTTTACGTTTATCGTCAATTGAGAGCATACGCGGCACCCATCTTGCAGGCAACTTTCTTGAACCCAGCATATCATTTAAAATCGAAACCACACTGCCATATGAAATGCCTATAGCATCAACAATCTCACGCACTCTTACTCTTCATTCGGCCAACACCATATCGTGGATTTTTTCGACATTTTCGGGTGTACTGACCTCAATTGGCCGTCCAGAACGTTCGGCGTCATTTGTACTTGTGCGACCACATCGAAAGTCAGTAAACCACTTTTTTACCATTGAAATGGTGCAGAGTATTTACCGAGCTTTTCCATGGTTTGATTGACGGTTTTTTTTCGCAAATGTTTATGAGCACTCGAAATTCACTTTTTTCCATTTTTAGAAAAATACACGAGGTTGTATGTTTTGAACAGCTGTTAAACGCAAAGTAAATGACGACGCTTGCTCAAAATTTGACAGTAGTCTATTAACAGGTGGTACTTGATGGGAATAGTGTGGCGTTTCATATAACTATGAGGGAAGTTCGAAAAATGACGGACATATTGATCCGCCCTCGTATATTAAAACTAAAGTATCTAAGATTTGCAGAAGATAAAAATAAAGTTGATTTTTAACTTCATGCGAAACAACTTATAAGTAAATTTGTTAAACCATAGATAAATAAATACATACATTAACGTTCCTCTCAGATAACGCTCTTATTGTATTATATGCGTTAAACTCTTGCAATTACCATGTTTACAGTAACGTCAATCTTTCATTAATTTAAGGTATTAAAAACAGAAAATAGCTTGCTTTAGAATTTTAAAACTACGAGAATATTTAATTTCCCAATTTATTAGGAAAATTTAAAAAAGATCTTGGGAATTTCCGAGAATATTTTAATAGGAATTTCTGGGATTTGGCTTCCGGGAATTCCCGAACCAAAACCCTGGTGCTAAAATCGTATCTGTAATTACTGCACAATTTTACTATATTATAATTTTTTAGTACTATAGGCAAACTTTTATTATGTTAATGCAAAAAATAAATTGTATTTATTTTTTTTTTTAACAGGACCTTTTATCAGCAAAAACGAAAACTTTTAAAATTATTAAACAATTTTTCACAAAGCAAAAGACTTATAGTAATTAATGAAAATTTTGACTGTTTCATTATTTATTTTAATTACTAATTACCTCCGAACTTTAATTAAACTTTTTAGTGCGCCATGGTGAATATATTAATCAACTACTTCTCACTGTTACTATATTTTAATCGAACAATATTGGCATCAAATATTAACTTTTCCTATAGTAATGCAGTAATTTTGGTTGCAATAAAGTAATGTTCAATTCATTCATGATTATTTTTTCGATATGCGAATTTTTTGTTCTAAAATAATTTTTGTATAACTATTAATACACCGAATTGAGAAGATTCATTAGCAATTTTATACCATTTCTTTTGTGTAATACAGAATTGTAAATAACAAACTTGTAAAAAATGTTGCTGTTGTAAAAAATTATGTATTTGCAATTTTTTGTTTTCATTGAAGGGCCAGAAATTTTATTCGGAAGCTATAAATGCGGTGAAAATAGTAAATAAATAAGTGTCATTATATTTAGTATATATATATATATATATATATATATATATATAGTATTTACTATATCAAAGTTAAAATATCATATTATAAATATATATTTATAGTATTTACTATATCAAAGTTAAAATATCATATTATAAATAGTCTATACTTAGAAAGGTGTTCGGAAATGGTCTCAGCTTAAAGAAGGTAAAAATAGATACCTAAATAAAATAAAAAAAATCATGACATTATAAAGCAATTTGGTATGAAATAGAAATCTTTTTTTGCCAAAAATATGATTTTCTCCAAAATCATGCATTTTCTAAGCTTAGTTCTAAGCAGTGCACAAAAAATATTTTCATACTAATAATACTGCTGGATTGCCTGAGGTCTTTTTTATCTAAATAAAAATGTCCTCAAGCCCCATTAATTTTTGCTACAAACTATTGTGAAAAAAATTTTTTATAAAAATTATGAAAATATAACAATTCGTTCCAACGTAGAGTTTTGACGATCCCAAATCAAAAAAATTAAAAAAACCTAAAAATTTTTTGTTATTGTTTAGCGAAATTTTTATTTTCGGGAGAAGTCCTTATATAAAAATTATGATCGCATCCTTGCTGAAGTTTATATTACGGTTTATACATTTACACAAAACTTATTTATACTAAAATTTGTTCAAAATATAGTATTTTTATGAAGTTTTTGCGCATTTTTTAAAGTAAATCTTATATGGTAAATATGTTCACTTTTGGACTAATTCTCTTGAAATTTGGTAATGTCACTTTGTATATATATGTATATTTTAATTGTTAAAAATAAAAACATAAAATAAATTATTAATATGCCATTTACATGTCTTAAAGTGACATTCTGGAATTGGTACAAAATTTTAATTCAATTTTTTATGATATTTATCAATATTTTTATGATATTTATACACCTTAAAGTATTTCTCGGGAGGAGTCCTAATATAGAAACTATGATCAAATATGCACCCAACCTCTTGAATTTTTAATGTACGTATAATGCCGAAAGAGAACTTTCCTTTTCCAATTTTTATATTTAAGATAGTAATGATTTCCGGAAAATGTATGTATGGGGGCAAGGTAGCTTTTTTATTAGGTCTATAAAAGCAGTTGTAGCAATAATTATTAAATAATATTTAAAATTATAATATATATAACAAAAACAAAATTTGCATAAACATTAATTGAAATTAAAAAGACAAAATAAGATATTAAGAAAACATATTGTGATGTGCTTCAAAATATTATAATATCGGGATTATTTGCTGGAAAATCTCAAGGACATTTCAATGTAAAATACTCGAAGAACATTTTTGACATTATATGGCACCGAAATTATAATTTTATGATTATTTTAAATAAATAATTCTATTCTATTATTTGATGCCCATATCGACATTATTGAGAGATTTTAAAATAATTTGTAAAATCTTATTATTATTGAAATTAAAATTCCTTTCTTCTAACAAGAAATTAAATACTGAGTACGTAGTCCTATCAAGAAATGTCTCTGCTTTCATGTGTATAAGGCCTCGTTCATGTGCAAAAAATGCTCTTATTTGATATTGTGTCCCCAATATGACTATAAATTTTAATAATATTTTGTAACTTTGTTCCGGATTTAGAAACAAAAGTATTCAAGTAAATGAAAGAATGTCATTCAATATTTATTAATAAAATTAAAATTCAGTATTTTATTTTAATGAAATTCTTCATTGCACAGTGGTGCAGAATTAAAATTTTTTGGAAATAAATCTGTAAATTCTGATCGGCTGGTTGGATTTCCATGAAATTTGGTACAGTCTTAGCAGAGGAGAGTACAATGTTACGTTTGGCAGGGGAGCACAACAAATCGATCAGGGACTGAGCTAAGGAGGCTCAAAGTTAGGTACCTCTGACATAAGAAATTTTTAATCGCTTGCCAAATTTTTGTTTCTTGTCCGATTTCAAATATTTTTATATATTGTTGTAGACCCTAACCCTATAAAAAACATGCTTAAATGTCCTATTTATCTCTTATAGTTTTTTTAAGCACTATAATTTTGCATATCCTTGGTCCAAAAATAAACGATTTTGAATTTGAAAATTGAAAAAAGACGACTTTTTGTGTTTTTTTAGTCGAAAAAGTATCTACACTCTTTTTTATATAAAATAAAATTTTCCTTAGCAATATTTAATAATTTTGCACTTTTCTGAAAGTGCATTACACTAAGATAAAAAACAAGCCCAATAACTCAATTGGTCATGGTACACACCCTCCCGAATTCGACCCATTTTATATGAAAGTTTTGATTTTAGACCATATTTTCTCAAATCCCAAAGCACGAATCAAATAGTGGAATATATTTTAAGAATCCTCAATATGTTGGAGAAATGTGGATTCTATAGCCATAGATGTAAAAAATTTTGATTAGTTTTTTTGGGAATTCAGGAAAACCCTACCCTGATTGAAATTTGGTTAACGCGCTTTTATTTACATTAATAAGATCCACATTTCTAAGCTAATCCTTTCAACATCATGACGAAGTTGATTACCATGGTGATTACATTGATACATTAACAATTGTGTTGTGTTCTGTGGAGTTTATCTAAAAATAATCTTAATCGTTTAGCTTTAGTGGAATTCATAAAAACTACATATCATGCAAAAGTCGACGTCATTGGTAAATCTCAGATAGAGAGCTTTTTAAAGTTGTATGACGTAAAAATGAAGTCCTTGAATCAGCGTAAAAACAGATTAAAAATTAAACATTCCGATTGGGTGGATACTGATATAGAAATATCGGCGTGCAAAATATCAACTGGAGCACCCTGCAAGACATATGATGATTTAAGTACAAGATCTAAGAATAAAAGAGTGGCCCATATGCTTTCTATAATTTGGAATGAAGCAGTTTCTGATACATTCAAAGAAATGTTAACAAAGAAGAAGTAACCTAAGAGTGCAATTAATATTGCTGAAATACTGCCAACTGCATTACCAAAACGTCTTAAACGGATTACCGAAAGTGTACCTATTCCAACATCACAATCCAATTTTACAGAGGAAGAAGCAATTGCTTTATATCAAATTTTAAGAAAAGCTCTGCTTGAATAGGGACACTCAATTCTACCATCATACAAGGAAATTCAAGAAAAAAAAAGCAAACTATTTTACCATCTATTTCAGTTTGCGAAAGGGAAGCAATCTTCATCAAAGTGTAAAAACTCATTTGAAGATATATAGCTTAACACCACTCCAGGATCAAAACATTTTTGCAGACCTATTTGGTTCGAAGGAAATCGAAGACTACAACAAAGGATTTAGTGGAATATATTAAAGATGAAATAAATGATTTACAACCTCATTCAATAACCATAAACCAATACACATTCGACATATCCTTTTAACTTAGTCTAACAATAATTGATGGAAAGGTTAGTAATGTCATTATGGAAACATCTTCTTTTTGGAAATGCTCACTATGTGATGAGACGAAATCACAATTTTCGGATATTGGTAAAACAAGGAGTATTAATGAAGAATTTTTGTCTTTCGGAATATCTCCACTTCACGCTAGAATAAGGTTCATGTAGCATTTACTGCACATAGCATTTGATTTAAAGTCTAGAAGTGTGGCAGAAAATTTAACAAAACCTACCAGAAACAAGGAGGATTTAAAAACACTTAGAATATCTAAGAGAAGTAGAATCCAGGATGAATTCAGAGAAGAGACGGGATTAAACATCGACAAACCTCTGCCAACTGGTGGTAGTACAAATGATAGAAACACAGCAAGAAGGGTTTTTGGAAATTTCGAAATTACATCAAAAATAACTGGTATTAATAAAGAGTTACTTGAAAGGACTAACATACTATTAATGGCAATTAATAGTAAGCACAAAATTAACTCTGCTCGATTTGGAGAATATGCAACAGAAATATCTAAACTACTTGTTTCTCTATATCAATGGAAAGAAATGACACCAACAGTACATAAAGTATTGTGCCAAGGTGAAATTATAATTGAAAGAATAGAATATTTATTAAGGAAGATGATAAATACCAAAAATAATAATATTGATTAAGTTAAAATAGAAATTTTTTGTTCGTTTTGTTATTTTAAATTCATTAATAGAAATATAGGAATGCTTAGAAAAGGATAAAGATTTACTTAAATTTATAAATTTATTTATATAAATTTATTTAAAAATAAATAATATTTATTAATTATTTTTATAAACATATTTTGCGTATAGATATTACTAAAAGTATACAGAGATATTTATAATTTTCTAAAAAATTATTCACGCAAAGCTAAAGGCAAGTTTGTAAAAATATAGTTACATATATAATAAATTGGAAATATAAAAGTTTAAAGGCGAATATTTCTGAAATGAGGCATGATATTGACTTGAATCTTTTTGAAAAAGATCGAAAATTATATATGCTAAAGGATAAGCTTAATACATATTTTTAAAATTTCTTTCGCTATTTAGAAATAAACCAAACAAAAGGCCCAATTTGGGGTTTTTAGAGAAAATACAAATTTTTTAATTGGAATAACATATTTGTTTATAAAGATACCTTAATAAAATTTGCAGGAAATGTGGATCTAATTAGCATAAATAAACGCGCATTAACCAAATTTTAATCTGGGTAGGGTTTTCCTGAATTCCCAAAAAAACTAATGAAAATTCCCAAAAATCGAATTTTTTACATTTTTGGCTATAGAATCCACAGTTTTTCAAGGTCCCGTAGATTTTAATTCAAAACTTTTAACAACATATTGGAGATTCTTAAAGTATATTCCGCTTGTCGATTCGTGCTTTGGGATTTAAAAAAATATGGTCTAAAATCAAAACTTTCATATAAAATGGGTCGAATTCGGGAGGGTGTGTACCATGACAAATTGAGTTATTGGGCTTGTTTTTTATCTGACGGTTATCTCTGTGAAGCCAGCTTTCAGAAAAGTGCAAAGTTATTACATGTTGATAAAGAAAATTTTATTTTAGATAAAAAAGAATGTAGATATTTTTCAGCTAAAAAAACACAAAAAATCGTCTTTTTTGCAATTTTCAAATTCAAAATCGTTTATTTTTGGACTCGCTATAGATATCGACTTCATTTTTTTTTTATTCAATAGATAATTTTGTTCCTTAAGTAGTTAAGAAAAAAAATAACAAAATCGGTCGAGAATACTAGGATATATATGAAAAAAACTGGACCAAGAACATGCAAAATTATGGTGCTTAAAAATTCAAAAGCAAATAACTCGTAAACTATAAGAGAGAAACAGGATGTGTAAGCATTTTTTCTGTTCGTCTTATCAAGGCCTACAACAATATATAAAAATATTTGAAATCGGACGAGAAATAAAAATTTTGCAAGCGATTAAAAATTCTGTATGTCAGAGGTACCCAACTTTGATCCCCTTTAGCTCAGTCCCTGATGGATTTGTTGTGCTCCGCTTCCAAACTTAATATTGTACGCTCATCTGCTTAAACTGTACTAAATTTCATGAAAATCCAACCAGCCGATCAGAAGTTACAGATTTATTTCCAAAAAATTTCGATTCTGCCCCACTGTGCATTGTCACTATGTCTACTTGAGAATATAATAATTCGTCAGGATATTTAAATTAGCCGATATTTAAACACATCTCTTTTTTTGCATTGACCATTTTTTAATTTTTGTAATTTTTATGGTATTCTAAGGGGTTTCCCTTAACAAATCTTTATTTTTTAATTTAGAAGCAGTTCTACACTTTAAAAAAGGACAAAAAATGCTAAATGTCTCAAAAATAAGGCAAGAAATGAGTTAAAATTTTTCATTTAATTTAAAAATTATTAGTTTTTAATATTGTGTAATAAATTTACAAATAAAACATTGAACATTTGTTAATAAAGTGACCAAAAATTTGCATATAGATTTGGGTTATATTTCATATGAAAAATTGCCTAATGTTTTGAAGTGATTTTTCGACATTTTAAAACTGTAATTAATTTTTGATTAAGCATTTTTAAGTTTTCTTTTGCTTTTTTAAGAATTTGCTAAAATTAAATGAATGATTCTGTAAAAGAAAAATTATTATTCGTTGTTGAAATAGTAATATTTTAGCCTTTTTGAGACAATTTTAAGAATCAAAAAAGCTAGAAAAAAAGCATAGAAGCTAAAACAAAAATTTTGAGGCTAAAATCAAAATAAAAAGACCATATTCAGCCTTAAAAAGGCTAAAGGCTAAGTAAAATTTTTTGATGGTTTTAGTAACTTAATTAAAAGTGTATATAAACGTGAATAAGTTTTCTTTTATATCAGAGCAATTTATGAAGTAAATGGAATAATGTAACGCTTTATGCCTGACCATGCTCTAAAAGATGCAATTCCTCTACATACGGAAGGGGAAATGCCCATTAAGTGGAGGTATCAATATCGCAACGACCGCTAAAGACCAGTCTAATTGTCAGAAAAATTGCATTATGACCGAAAATAATCGCAGTTTTGAAATTGTCGGGACAGCTTTTGTTTTCGGTATCAGAGAAAATATATTTGGAATCATATGGGTGATTGTAGATCGCGAAATAGTACTCGTATAATCTAAAAGCTAAGAACGAAATTTCCCACTTAGTAAAATAACAAGAAATAACAATTCAAATTTAAGTATTTCTTGCCACGCAGATAAGTAAAAGTTTTAAAAAAATTAGGTCTGTAGTACAAAATATTAATAAAGTTAATATCTGCATTTAAAAATGGAATTTATGATGTAGTTTTGTCCTGCATGAAAATTACATATTTCACATTTTATTGAAATTTTTAGTTTAAATAAAGAAATTCAATTCTTTCTGTTTTGCTTTAGAGGATTTGAAATCGAAAGGATCTCCCATCTATATTCACCTTTATTCTAATAAGTGCTAATGCATGCTTAACTTTTGTTTGTCACTGTATATACATATTGTAGCTATATGGCTCTTTGTATGACAAAATATTTTAAATTATTGCTTTTAAGGTCGGCCATTTCTTTAAAATCACATATTAATGTGATTAAATTCAGAATCTATGAAATCATTAATCATATTCATTTTTTATATACCCAACGTAAAAAAACGAACTAGTTCTTTCAAAAACGAACATTTTCACTACTTTAAAAGAAGCATTAAGTGCTTATTTTGCACCTTTTCGTGAGTTATTAATAATTACTTTCAAAAAAGTGAAAATAAATGCATTTATAGCACGAAAAAAGGTTAATAATTTCTAAGAAAATTACCATTTCACAAATTTAAAAGCATTGTTATTATCTTGTAACAAAGCATAAACAATAATTTCATTAAAAAAATTTTATGAACTTAAAGAAAAGAATCCTTAATAAAGAACATCCTACCAATGACCACCAAGGGTTAAAACACTACATCTGCAGCTCTTTCTCAGCACAATGTATTTCCTTCCAATGAAAATACAGTGTTATAATCATTATTCTTTCAGCTCCTTTTCAATTCTTTTTTTGCGGGTTAGTTCCTAAATGAGAGGGATCAGTTTCCGCATTATCACTTTGTGGAAAGGAAATGTCATCTTAATATGACCTTGTCGTAAAAGAGAAATCATGAAAAGCTTGTTAAATGAAATTTTTCAACGCCAATTAATACTATAAATTCCAAGAAAAATACATTCCAATTAATTACAATAAAAAAAGTGGTCACATCTTGCATGTGACATGTGGCCATTGTTGCACATGTCAATGTAAGAATAACTTAAACATGTGATTTATTGGCAAATACAATGTATAAAGAAAATCTACTACATAAAGTCTCATTTTCTTTTATGACTTCCCATAACGGTCGTCTCCTTTCATCTCTAGGTCATCCGAAAACAAAGTCGACATTATAATAACGCTGATGATTTTGATGAATACGTGTAACTGTTAAAAGGGGTCATATAAGGGTCACGCAATATATAATAGTAAGAACAAAAATAAGAAAAGATTTGTTTGAAATTCTATGCACATGAAAGACAACAAAGAAGAGAGTGCAGAGTAAGAGCTGAAAAAACCGATAAACTTTTGTTTCCCTAATGATGAACATTTACTTTCATAAATACCACATTTTTATTTTGGTATACGTGAGTTCTCAGAAATTTAGACAAAACCTAAAAAAAAACAAATAATATTGCATTGTTGTTGGTTGTAAGATTAAAGTAAAAAACTAAAAATGAAAAATAGTGTTTATGTTAGACATTGTTACATTAACACACAGTAATATGAATTTATGTTCCTTTATTCATATATATGAAGGCAATCTTAAAAGTTGAACTGAGATAATTTTCAAAATATTTTAAATATCAAAGGAATTTATTTTCCTTCAGTTTGTGCTAAAGAGAAGAAACTAAACAACTTTTTGAATATAGCTTCCATTAAAACTTCAAATGCAGAAGTATTTTATTTTATTATTTAAAAAAAAAAAAAAAAAAAACTTTTCTGCCTGCCCTCATATGCACATGAGAATGGGTGAATGAATGGATTTAAGACAGAGAACGATTATAACAGAAACAAACACAAAATAAAGACAACGATAGGAAGAAAATATTTATGATTGTACTCATACATAAACCAACACATAAATTCATTCTTATACCGTTCTTAATAAGAAAAAAGTATGTACTCGTATGTGTTAAATCTTTAAAAAATATTATCCCGGAGGGAAACAGTGCGTCACATTAATTGAGATAAATCGAGGTTAATTGGCCAGATTATATATACAATAGCGAGTTTACTACACATTTCCTAAATACTAACATATTATAACGCAGACATTGTTTTTGCAACTTTAATTTATGTATATATGATTTTAGATAAGCTACTGTAGATAAATTACCTTCACAAGTATGATGTATAGAGAAAACCATCGCGTCACTTAAAATCTGTCTACAATTATAACTAGTTCAGAAAAAGATGAATGGCACAGTAAACATAAATGTCGCAGTAGTTTCGATGAAATTATTATCTTTTGGATAATATATAAATAACAACATGACTTATTGTGATAGATCCTTGAATTGTGGCATTATTCTTGATATAAACGCAAACGTTATATTATATATCTTCAATTAATTTTTTTAACAATAAATTTGTATAGTAATAAGAAAATTATATACAGTAGGTACATACAGATATATATCTACGGTATATGGATTTTATAAAATATTACTTATTGCCTAAAATGCTTTACTACATCTTAAAACTATAGGCTCAGTTATAAAAGATATTAATATAAAAAGAAAAACAATTTCTTGAAGAGAATAAAAACATAACATACATTTTGTTTATGTGTAGATAACAATAATAAAAAAATAATGGTAATAAAGAGGAGGATAAAAATAATAAACGATTTTAAATTTGCAAATTTAAAAATTGAATAATTTTTTACTTATATTGGCAAAATTTTCATAAAATGTTTTATGCACTTACAAATTACTATTACAAACTAGATGTGTCCAAAATGTTTAAATATTTTCTTATTTAAATGTATGCAGCAAATTTTATTGAAATCTGTAATGTCAAGACCGTTGCACAGTAGTCCCAAAATGATCTTTTCGGAAATAATTCTGTAACTTGCGAACCCTTGGAGATAACTGAATAAAATTTCACAAGGTCAGGGGAGCACAGCTTCACAGTTCCATACTTCCATACTATATATATATATATATATATATATATATATATATATATATATATGTATATGTATATATATATATCGTATTCGTAACTTCGAAAAATGACAAATAGAAATTTGGAATTCATTAGAATACAATTTTGTTACGTAGAGGAAACATTGGTACTTTGGTAAAAGCGGGAAATTACATTTTACTTTTTCGTTTTTCTAATTTGAGTTTCCTATAATATTCACCCTAAAGAAACATAGAATCTTGTGACACTTTTTTCTTCTTCTATTGGTGCTTATTTAATTTTCTATAATATTAGGTTCAATATTATAGAAAATGAAAATGAAACATGAAATTGATGATATGTGATCCTAAGTGAATGACAATCCAAAAAGGTACTTTGTGGTATTTTTTTTTTCTTCTAATGATACTTTCTGAATTTTTTATAACATTGAAAGGAGAAAAATTAAATTAAATATACATGGTCTTACAAGGGGTGCTTTGTGGTACTTTTTCTTTCTTTTATCATAAAATAGAGATACACGGTGCTATGTGGGAAAGAATTCAGTAGGGAGACGCTTTGGTATTTTTCGTTTTTCTGGTGGTACTTTTTGAATTTTATGTAATTTTGAACCTAGAAATATGAAATTAAATATAAATTATACTTTTTGAATTTTCTATAATATTGAACCTAAAAACATTAAACATAAGATACATTGTCCTATGTGGGAAAGAATTCACAAGGGAAAACCTCTAATTGTACTTTTGAATTTTCTATAATATTAAGTCTTAAAACATAAAACGTTTTCATTATTCTAAGAGTATCTTTTGATTTGTTTGTACTAATAAAGCTAGAAACATAAAATTAAAGATATGTGACTCTACATAGGTAAGAATCAACAAGTACTTTTAGACACACTCTTCTCTATAATAATGGAAATATTTAGGTAGTTTTTGAACCTTCGAACGTTTTTGTTGTAAAACGTGTTACTTTATTGATATTCTATGAATCTTCTAAATGAAAAATCATAACATGTGTTATGAGGAACTCATGAAGGGTTACGAAGTATTACATTATACCACTGCTTGAATATTCTTTTTTTTTATATATAAACCTGGAAAATGAAATGAATCATCAGAGCGTGCGACTGAGATGTATTTTATTAATTTTCCAAAAATATCAATATTATAAATTTTTCCATGGGCGTTAGAAGTTTTAGTTTAATTTTTGGCATTTTTCACTTTTAGTATTACATTTTCTTTTCCGCAATAAAAAAAAGCTACAAAGCTTATATCTGGTCTATGTAGGAGTTCGCATGTCCGCTAACACAGTAGCGGGTTAAATGCTAGTAATAAATATTTAACATACGATATTAGTTTTAACTGGAAAACATGCTACTATTCTTGCATTAAGATACAGATAATATTAGGTTTGAGCTCTTCAGCAATACTATAATACTATAATATTAATCTTTCGTAGATACTAATCCACAAGCTCATGAACTGCTGAAAAAGAGTGCTTTCGCAGGAAGGTACGAAAGAGCAAATTTGTCATACGATTTTAAGACTTAAATTTGGTATAGGAAAACTGCCGAATGCAGTTATTAGTTTGTGTGTATTTCTTATATTATCTAACAGATAATTTACTTGAGTCTAAGAGGAAGAATAGAAAAGAGAAAAAAATTATTGTAGGGGTTAATAGACAAAGGCTGTAAATATAGTTGTTGTTTTTTAATATTACGGTCAACTTAGTTATGTAGAAAGTTAAATACAAGGATAACAATGGCAACGTAAATAACTAAACTTCCTAAAGTGAAGTGCGTTTTCTTTTGTATTAAAAAGAAAAAAACTACTTTTATGAGATACTCATTTTACAATGGGCAACCCGTTTGAGCAAAAGTGGTATTATAATGGATTAATAATAATATCTTTTACTATAACATTTTTGTTCTTTTATAATTTGAAACTAAATTTGAAAGAATGTGTGTATTTATTTGAGTATATCCGTATGTGAAATAAAATCAAGAATCAGTTCATAAGTATTGGTGTGCTCTCAAAATTCGGTTTCTTTTGATGGACCATGAAAGACATTAATTAAAAAGTTCTAAAATGAAAAAATTAAAGAATATCAACAACATTATTTGTGGTATATTTGTAATGGATTAATATACAGGGACTTCATTTAAAAATTTCAAGAAAATTAAAGTCAAATTTTAAAAAGAAAGAAGTAGCGAATCCCTTCTTATTATTTATATATAACATGAGCGCTTATTTTTTTAGATGTACTGATATATTACATGTTCTAAATTATATATTCTCATACAAAATAAAATATACATTTGTATGTTAACCATTTTCCACAACATCTTTCCATTATAGCTAACTAAACTCATTTATTTTCCAAAGGCCAAACATTTAAATCTGCAACTGTTGAAACAGATAAATCCCAAACGTGCAGCAATAAAATAATGAAAAAATATAAAGGTCAAATCTACAGACATTGTCTCTTCAAACACGTATTGTGCTGGGAGTTATTTAAATATTTTATAAATATTTGTAAAATTCTGTGCGTATCAAAAATAATTTACGACACATGCGAATACTTAATTTGTATTAAGTTAATATGTGTGTATATGAGGAGGATTACTGTTATTTTTTTTCTTAGCAAGGCAGTCTTAAAAGTCTTTAGAAAAGTTCAGAAAACATTTTTGATTTAGAAGCATTTATCTGTAAAATTTTATTTTCGACCTTTTGTGTACAAAGTTTAAAACAGTATTAAGCAAGAAGTATTTAGGTCTAATTGAGATTTTCAATTATTTTCTAAATACTTCCGCTCTACTACTTAATTTTTCTAATTTTGTTAGGAATCTTTAGGCTTAAAAACATTCAGTTTTTAGACAAATTTATGTTTTCTTCTTATGTGAGACATATTTTTTTTTTTTTTAATATTTCAGGTGCTTTTTTATTAGAGCATACACTCTCTTACTCATATGATATAAACAAAATAAGCACAACAAAATGTGCTTTAAATATAAATTAACTGAACAAAACAAAGCTGAACTGAATTATTTGGAAAACATGCACTCAATTACACAGACACACAGATATACACACACACACACACACATAAAAGGATTCACAAATATATTTTGTTATGCTCAGCAATAGACCTTTATCACTTTTACTCAACTGATTATACATATGAATATATTTTTGTATTGTGAGTGTATATTTCGATATTTTTTGTGTTAGAAAAAAACACGCATTATTTTGAAACGTGTTGTGCTTTTGCTTTTTTCTTTGCAAATCGTGCATAAATGACTATTTTCTGTGTGTGAGTATAAGCACCACTACATGCATACAAACATTTGTATTTCCATTTGTATTTAATGAATGTGAATGTCGCTGTATCCACTTTTATATTTTGTACACCTCTCTATAGACTTTTTGCTTTTTTTTTTAACAGTTTTTGTTTAAATAAGAAAAAAACGCCACATGTTTTACCAAAATGCCACGTAAATCACGTGAGACACATACAAAATCCATAAATAGCATCATGTTTAGAACTGAGTTGGTTTCTATTTATGTTTCTAATTTTTCCCTATTTTATTTATTTTCTTTTTCTACTTTATACGAAATTTGGCTTATAATTGCGTTTTTATAATATAATAGAAAGAACGATACATTAGTATTAATTTCCACGTCCTAATAAGTTGTTTTAAAATGGCACTAATTACCGAATACCAGCAAGAAATTAAGAGAAAAATATATATTATTAAGAAAAATAAATTCCGGAGCATTTCTTTTACTTAATAATAGGCTTAATATGAGCTAAATTAGTTTTTTCGTCGCTATGTAAATGCAGGTGATATTGCTAGAGAAATTAAATAAGACATTTATGTAAGTTAAAGATATATATATATATATATAAATATATATATATATATATATATATATTTTTTTTTTTTTTTTTTATTTTGAGGAGTTTTTATATTTAGACTTTCTTTATTGCATTGTTCTTTTTGAGAGTTCGATTTATTCATATTTATTCATATCCCTAGCAATATTACTTTTATATACCTGTGAATAAAGTTGAAATAAGACAATTGGCAAGCCTTATTATTTACACTAATCGACGACTTTCAATTATTGTTAGCTTTGAAGATATGGCTGACAAAAAATATACATTTCTTTAGTATTTATTGATTTTATTTTTTTATATATAGTTTTTTAGCTCTCTTTAAATTTGGAAATGAGACTTAAGTTTAATCAGTTTTTGTTATTATTTAAATATAATTAATCCTAGTTATTTGATATTTAAATAAGTAAATAAATGGCTTTAAAGAAAATTATATATAATAAAAAACGTTCTTAATAAAATGAAATTAATCACCTAGACTACTTAATTTGCACAAAATAAGTATTAGCCTTTATTAAACTATAATTGGTCTTTATGTGCAAAATTTTCTTAGCAACCAAATAAATAAAAGAAAGTATTATGAATTTGAAGCTCATTAATATTTTGTGAGTATTTTTGTCTTTTTTAGGTAAGAGAGTTCATTATCCCTGTTACACAGAAAAAATTATGAAAACACATTTTTTAAACAAATTTATTTTTGGTTTTTAATTTAAATTAAATTAAAAAATTATTTGATTTAAATATTTTGTTTCTTTTTATGCACATAATTTGAAATTCTATCAATTTTTCGTTTTGATAACTGAAATAAAAAATATAAATTATACACCTTTTTTTAATTAAAAAAAAGATTATGGCGTTAATTATCTTTATCTTTTTAAGACTTCTGCAGAAAAAGTATAGTGGTATATATATAGTATATATTGTATACCACTTTTGCGTATATGTTGATGTTTGTGACGCACAATGAACCGCCAAAAATTACCTTTAAGTTATGTTAACTATGTCCGCCTGTCTGAGCTATTGAATGACTACTTACCGGCCAACGTAATACCTTAGAGGAAAGGTAATTTTTTTTATCTTTTGAATATAATTTAATGGAAGTTTTTGGTTATTTTTTACAAGGCTAGTCGTAGTCAGTTAATCATTTCACCTCCATAGCAACGATGCTCAGGAGTATGGCATTAACGCTCACAATTATACCAATCCATCCATAACTATCTATAGCTCCCTCATCCAAGCATAAATCCCATATATTCAAATAAGATTAAACACCTATAATTCCTATATACATAGATATAAATCATATTATGAGTATAAAGTGTTACAAAAATTAGTTCTTTACAGTTCCTATATAAGAATTCTTTTACGAAGATGGGTATTCAATTGGCCACAGTTTCTATACAAGGCCTATTGCCAAAATAAAATACAGTGGTATATGGCTTTATATGGTCGTTCTGGATTATAATTCCTATTTTTTTTTTTATTATGGTTGGTGTTCATTGTTGCAAGTTTAGTCTTTTTAAGGCTAACTCTATCCTTTTTATTTTGTTTTCTGTCTCAAAATTATCGTTTTAGCTTCTAGCTTTTTTAGCCTTTATTGAATCTTAAAGTTGCCTCAAAAAGTCTCAACAATGAAGAAAACAATTTCTTATTTGCTCTTACTAATTCTATTTTTAAAGAATCAAACAATTAAGCAGTATTGTGTATTTATATTCACAAAAAAAGGAGATTATTTATATTAAATACAAGTTTTTGCTTACGGCGTTTAACTTAGCTAATTTATGAACTTTCTAAATCGATTATTATAATTATTTTTAAATATACTTCATTATAGATATAAACTATTTATCAATATAATTTTAAAAATTTTTTATAAAAGCCTCCAATAATTTAGAAATACTTAGTCAAAAAGAAAATATAATTCAAAAATTACGAAAAATCATTTTAAAGTATTGGGTCGTTTGTCATGTGAATTATATCCCTAATAGTATGGGAAGTTTTTGGGCGATTTTTCATTGGATTTTTATTACACTTCAAGAAAAAAAAAAAAAAAAAAGTACAAAAAACTAATGAGAATGAGAAACTAATTTTTTATTTAAAGAAAAACTTCTTTCTGGCGTTATTTTATGAGGCATTTAGCCTTCTTTGACCTATTTTAGAGTTTAGATTTCAATTTAGCCTCTTTTTTTCTCACTTCCTGGCAACACTGTCGGTGATAGAAAGATTAATTGGTAAAATATGCCGAAATATGTAGATGCAGATATTGAAGATCAGAAATATTCAGTCTTAAAAAATATTCAATATTCAGAAAGTAAAAGTTTATAATATTTGATAAAATGATTAGTCATTCAGTATTATTTTAGATAATTTTTAATACCTAAAATTTATTCATTTAGAAAATAAGTAGACAGGCTTTTGGTACTTTTTGGAAAACCGACCCTTTTAGGGAGAAAACGAGGAAGAATTGTATTTTTATACTTTTTGGTACCATACGTATCTTTCAAACCAATAAAAATGTGAATAAAATTAACATCGCGTTTGTGACTTAACAAAGAATTAAAAATACAAATTTGATACTTTTTGATATTCGAAACTCTAAGGGTAAAAAAAATTTATCTTCTTTAGTGCTTTTTTCATAAATCATTTTTTTTATTAACATATACATATGCATATTTTAATATGAAATCCCACTACAATTTTGAAATTCATTGAAGTACAATTTTTGTTACATCCATGAGCGAAAAAGTTCCAAAAAGCGGGTTAATATCGGGAAATTACATTTTATTCAAACTCAGTAATGAATTTTCTATAATTTTAAAGCTAATAATTTGAAATTAAAGATACATGTTCCTAAATGAATAAGAATACATAAGTACATGGTACTTTTTGTTTCTTCTAATGATACTTTTTGAATTTTTTACAATATTCTATGAAGAAACATAAAATTAAACATACATGGTCCTATATGAGTAAGAATTCACAAGGGAGGACTTTGTGCTACTTTTTTTTCTAATGGTACTTTTTGAATTGTTTGTAATAATTAACATAGAAATATGAAGTTAAAAATCAATGGTTTCATGTGGGTAATAATTTACAAGAGGGGACTATGTGGTACTTCTTTGTTCTTCTAATGGTAATTTTTGGTTTTTTTTTTATTATATTGAAGGAAAAAACATGAAAATAAATATATATGGTCCTATGTGAATAATAATCCATAAAAATGGACTTAGAGGTACTTTTTTGTTCTTCTAATGGTACTCTATAATTTTTTATAATATTGAACGAGGAAACATGAAATAAAATATAAATGGCCATATGTGTGTAAAAGTTCACAAGGGGGACTTTTTCATTCTTCTATTGGTACTTTTGAATTTTCTATAATATTGAACCTCGAAATATGAAATTAAAGATATATGATACTAAGTGACTGAGAATTCTTAAGAGAGGATTTTGTAGTACTTTTTCGTCCTTCTAATATTAATTTTTATATTTTTTGTAATAACTAACCTAGAAACATGACATTAAAGATATATGGTACTATGTTTGAGAATCCACGCGCTCTTTATTCTCATTCTTCTATACTAACGAACGTTTAGGATGTAAAAACTGGTACTTTATTTGTACCCTACGAATTTCTAAATCAGACATAGATATAATATTTAAATGTTATTCTTTCCTTACATCAAATATATGTATTAAATATATCGTTGATACTTCTAGAAAATCCTATTATTTATTTTACTTTTCGGTGCTTTTATAATTAAAATATGTAAGTATTTAAAAAGTTTAAAATGCTAAAATGTCCTATAAACATTTACTGTATATATATCTCTAAAAAATGTACTTTTTACATCTTTTAGATCTTGAAATGTAAGAACAAAACTTATAGTTTTTTTTTCAATCCAAAAAAATAAACCACCAAGTTTATATCTGGTCTATGTAGGATTCCGCTATCGCATCAGCGGGTTAAATGCTTTAATCATAATTTTTGATAAAATTTGTTTTGATACTATATCTTTTTTTCAGAAATTACACATTAAAAAAAAATCTATATAACCTGAGAAATATTTAAAGCAATAGCAATATTCTTTAGCAATATATATGGTGATTTTTAAGGATAAAAAAACCAAAAGTTTCGTTTATAAGATAACTAATTTTCATTTTAGAAAACTTGTTTCTATTTTTTATTTTTATTTTCATTTTCGCTGACGTTTGGCTCCAAAAGTAAAAGTCGAAATTTTTCAGAAGAAAATTAAATAAAAACTTTATGTTCTTCTGCTTTGTAATTCAATTTGAAAATCTAAAACTGACCTAAAATTTAGAAAGCAAGGAAACCTTTGGTGCAGAAACTACCCTTCCAACAAAGTGACTCGCATCAAATATTTCATATAACAAACATAATTATTACGTTTTCTATTAAACGAAAGGTTAACAAAAAATTTTTGTAGATGAAAAATAGTTCGAATTTGCAAAAATTACAAAAAGCTAATTTATCAAAAATTTTCAATAAAAAGAAAATACGTTGAAAATAAATTTTTCAAAAAAGAAAATTACCAAAATTTTCTTAAAAAAAATTAATTGACAATTAATTTTGAAAAAAAACTAAGAACATTTTTTCAAAATCTTGTAGAAAAAGAAAACTTCTATTAATTCAAATGTTATCGTAATTTACCTATAAATTATAAATTTTCTACAAAAGGAAAATTTTTTATGAAATTTTTTTTTAAAAAAGTTTAACGAAAATTTCCTATAGAAAGAAAATTTAGATATCTATTACCTACAAAAATAAAATTCATTGATAATTTGTTACAAAAAGAACATTTATTGAAAATTTCCTACTGAAAGCAAATTTATCGAAAGTTTTCTATAAATGGGTGATTCCAATAGCAATAGCAGATAGCGATTGTACTTGACATCTCCGATTTCAATATAATTTACTACAGACATTGCCTATTGAATGTGTTTTTCAAATAATAAGCTTCTAGATTCAGGACCATTTTTTGTCAAAAAAATATGTTTTGAAAATTAAGAAAAGTTAAATATTTCCAAAGACTATGTTAAGAATCCCTGCAATACAATAACATTTTTTTTAAATATTGCAGCACAAAAGTTTATAAAAATAACCTTTTAATATTTACTTTTTTATATATATCACCCTACAATCGTCATTTTCATACATGAATCGATATATGCTTGAAATTAGAGACCACATATAGTAAAACTGTGTACACATTTTTTTCCAAGGTGTAGAATTTCGTCAAAAAAGGACTTCAAAGTTTTAAAGGATATATAATTTTAAGAAAATTATAAAGTATTTACAAAGAAAATATCTATCCAAAACCAATGTCACATGAAAGCTTAGAATCGCCGCAATACACGCTGGTTAAAAATGTAATTATTTTTGAAGAATTTAAAAAATAATAATTTAAGAAATTGTTAAAAGTAAATGTATTTTATGAACGGTAATCAAGAACATATATTAAAAAATATAATGTGTCAATGTTGACGGTCTAACAAGATATTAAAGTTGGTAGTTTAATAATATTTTTAACATTTTTATTAAAATGAAGCTAGAATTATGAAATAAGAAACATACATAACAATTCACATTTAAGTTGCCTTGAACAAAACTTGGTATTAACTATACTAGCAAGTTTTAGTATTAGTTTTTGGTATCAATGAAGTCCTTCAGATATCAAATTAGAAAAAAGAAGTTTGCGTTTAATGCATATTTTTTTTTGCAAAATTGGAATTATTGTATGAATGGAATTTTTCATAAATTATTACTCCATAGGAGGTTGGGTTAATATGTGTTTATGCTAATCTTTATGGCACAAAAATAAATTGGTCTAACACTCACCTCAAAGTGTAATGATTATAAATCACTTCCTGAGTCGAGATAACGATGTCCGTCCTTTCGTCTAGCAGACTACCAATATAAACCTTGTATAGGCAAAAGTTTTTAAGACATGGTAATAAAATTTTTTACGTTTATACACTTTGACATAAGAACGAAAAGAGCTAAAATTTGTTAGGATCGGTCCAATATTTCCCCTATCCACCATACAAATGTCCTTCCGAAAAGTAATTTTAAGCTCTTAAATGGCTTAAATTAATCATGGTTTAAATAAAATTCAGCAATATTTAATTCTTTATAGGCATATATAAAAGTGCCAAATTTCATAAAGAGTGTCCCATAATTTAGCATTGCTCCCATATAAGCTCACTTCTGAAAATCACTTTAACTTTAATATAAGTTGAAAGTCAATTGACAAATTTGATAGAGATCGGTCATGATAATATTTTGCATACAATTTTGAAAAATTCATAAAAAATGGTAAAACAATTTTAAATAGAGCATTAGAAAAACAAGTATATCTTTCAGAGTGACGAAAAGTTTTGAAACATACAAATGCGCTTAAACTCAGAAAATATCGGCGCATCAAATGCATATGGTCGTTAAGAAGCCAACAAGGGCCAAAGTATATTTTTTCTCTTTCAAAGTTGAATAAGCTTTTTTGAAATTTATTAAAAAAAAAAAAAAAAAAAAAAAAAATACGATAAGATTCTGCTAATTATTGAAACTTTGTATGTAATCGTGTTTTAAAATAACGCCATTTCATTTAGAACAGTGAGTTTAATATAGAAACTAAAATTTTTCAGAAAATTCATATGCAATGATATTTTTTTTAACTTTAGAAATAATGCTGTTAAATAAAAAAATACAAAAAAAAAAAAATATATATAGTAGAGCATAAACTAAAAAAGTAATTATGGAGTTATAAAGATAAAGGTCTATGCTCTCTAGGCAAGTTAAGATTTTTTTGCAAAAGATAATTTTTCAATATTGACTTTTCGCCAAGTTTTATTAAAGTATTATGTTCTAATCTATTGGGAAGTTTCACTAATCAATTGAAATCAAAAACTTCTATGATAATTAAAATAAAAACAAAATATTTTAAAAATATATTTATTATAGTAAAAATGTGTATTTTTTTTAATAAACATTATTTTTAATTTTATATGCAATGACTTCGACACAACCTCAAAAAGGAATTAACAATGCTTTTTGAATTTATGCCAGAAAAAGTCGATTTTTGACCAGTGTGCAATATAGTAATTTTATTTACTTAAAAGTTGCAGCATATTACAGGAATTCTTAGCTTTGATTTGGGTTTATATAATTTTCGTACGTATTTGGTGATATAAAATGTATCCCCGATGTTTTGTCACTGGAAGGTGTTGATGCCCATATATCGGATAATACTAATTCGATTATGAGAAACGAACATTTCATATTATATTTTTGATGAATACTAGTCTATTATTCGCCATTCGCGTAAAAATTTGTATTGATTTAAAAATGAGTGAAAAATTTGCTGTCAATCCAGGCTTTACAATCCTTTGTGAAAGGCCATCGGCATTGACAAATAATTTTTCATTTAATATTCTCATATTGAACCAAATTTTCATCGCCCATAATGCTCTGCTTGAAAATTAGTTAGATTTCGTTGCTTTTCAGTAGAGTTTCTTTGCGTTAATTCATGTGGCACCCAAACATGGAGCTTTTTTGAGTAGCTAGCCTTCCTTAAATGATTTCAAATTCTCTACTTCGCTATCTCCTGATAACTTGTGTACTAGTTTTGCTCCACTAGTTGCAAAATTACATCCACTTTTTCAGTGACCGGTCGACCAGAACGAGATGCATTTTTGACATCGAAATTTGTGGAATGTAATCAAGCAAACCATTCCTGGGTCCGGCGTTCAACTCACAACATTTTCGTCATGTTTTTGCAGCGTTTTTTCTTTTTTAAATTAAAAAGCATCATATAGCGTATTTCGTTAGATATTTCACTCATTTTCAAATCAATATAACTTTTTACACGATCGATGAATTAAAGAATTGTCTGCACCAGAAATGTAACTTGAAATTTTACCATTCAAATGTACGTTGAAAACTACGGAAACTTTTTGTATGGTTTTTATATATATTTTTTTTAATATTATATATTTGAAAATTTTGGGCACTTCGTAAGAGAAAGTTTGACTAATTTTTACTATATATATAGTCTCTACATTTATGCTTGTGTCAATTTATTCATGTGTGAATACATTTTTTGAAAATTATTGCACGTTGAAATTTTTCGAAATTTTTTAAATTTTATATAATTTGATATAAAGTTATTAAATTTTTAGTCCGAAAATCCTCAAATCCATTCGTAATGCAAACAACATAGCTTTCAATACTATAACTTTGTTTTGATACTTTAAAATATGTTCTCTCTTTCCCTGTAAAGAGCTTGTTAAAATGTGTTTTCCCTTCCTCCTAAAAGTGTTTCTCACTCACTAGATGTTAATCACATCTTCTCATTATAAATTTACTTACAAAATGTATCTTAAATTTTAGACGTATCGATATAAATATAAATTAAATTCAGATTTTAAGAATTTAAACAAAAGTACAAATTAAGTTTGCAAATAATGATTAAGTTCGGTTGGTAACAATTTTTTAATATCAAATTGAGAGTAATAACTTCTTATAAATACTTTTTTATTTTATTTCTGTAATTTTCCTTTAACTCAACATTTATTTAGTTAAACTAAATATATATTCATAAATATTATTTATATTTTTAACTTTTTTAATTTCCTTATTTAATAATCTCTCATAATAATGTTGCTTATATACTCTCTATTTTTCATTTAAATTATTTTTTTTCCTTAAAATTTAAAATATATTGACATCATGGCATATTTCAATTAACTTGTCTTCGAATGAAATTTCATATTATCATTAAAATATGACAACTTTTAATATAAAAAAAAAATAATTTCAACATTTCCATTTGACAACAAGTACATAGATTATTGAAACATTATCTATAAATATTTACATTCCTTTATCCATTTACTATTTACTACACTTATACTCACATCTAAATCTTCTCTACTCCTATTACCACCACCAAGGCTGCCACCACCCAGAGATAATTTTCGACTTCGTTCACGCTCTAAGCGCAACAATATTTGGGCATTTTGTTCGCACGTGTATGTATGACCCTTATGACGACGTTCCAAACTATATTCGTATAGTGGTCGTGATGGATCTGGATTAAGTTCGGTATCGTTACCAACGTCACAACTACACAACGACTGATTACTACGACCCTTGGCACGACGTAAAGAACCACGATTTTGTGGTGTAGCCGCACGTTGTTCACTGATGTGATTCGAAAAGGTGACTATATTGTTTTGCACACGTTGACCAGGGGGTAGATGTGTTTGTTGTGAGGGTTGTTGCTGCTGTTGTTGTTGCTGCGTAAGACTGCTCGAAGAGCTGTGGAAATTATTAACGGTAGTTGATGTGTTATTAATAAGATTGTTTGTATTCAGCATGGTAGTCATAGCAGAACAACTGCCAGATCTTAAGACCTGCATAGCGGTATCTGAATAATGAGAGGATGTATCATAATTGTCAAAGCTAAGATCATGGCCAGCTTTACCGCTAAGGCGGGCACCATAAGCAGCTGAAGGCATTATAGGCGGGTAAGAGGGAGCTACAGCAGCTGCTGAGGTGGGACTGAAGGAACGTAAACGTTCACAGGTTCTCAGACTGCTGCGTAACACAGGTGTTTGGGAAGCACTAAGACTACTTTTTCGTTTCGTTGGCGAGACATAGTAAATTTCACGTTCATCAAATTGTATTTCAGCCGTTGAAGAAGTGATATTACCATTTTCATTGGCATAACTAGAACTACGGCCAATAGTGTTGGTGGTGGCAGTGGTACTGGTAGTACTACCACCACTAGTACTACTCATATTAGGATGATCGATTAGATTTTGTAGCAAAGGCTTACGGTAACCACCTTTTATGGAAGTTTTGTTTTGTTTTTGATGTTCTGGTGTGGAACTACAACTGGAACGATAAGCACTTTCATGAGAACTTTGTTTTTGTTGAAATCTAGCAGTATCCACCGAACGTCTTAGATCAGTCATGGTTTCTGCCTTAAATAATAATCTTTTTTCTTAAGGAAAACTCTTGAAATTTATTTAATTTTTATTTTTTTAACTTTAGTTAAGCAATTTGAACAAGGTTGATTTTAAGCTTATAGTCTTTGACATTTTTTTTTTTTTTGTCTTTTTCTACTCTAAGTGTTTTGTATTACTTTTGTTTTTTGAAATTGTTGTTACTTTTCAATGTTTAGTAATATTGGCTTTAGTTTTTTTTTGATTTTGGACTTATCAAATATTCATGGGACAGCTGTCTTCTTTTGCTTTACAACAGCACGTGGCACATTATACTGAGCACCAGCTCATACCAATTTCACTTATTTGCATTCTGTATGCTGCTAAATATTCCACTTCCGTTTTATAATATTATATGAGCAAAAAATGATGATGGTGATGATGATGCTTTTGCTGAGGTTGATGATGACTATGATGGCAATATACCTTTGCTATTCATTGCACATAATAAACGTATTAAGTTTTCTTTTATTTTAAAGAAACTGTAGGAGGATGAGTTGGTATTTGATACATTTCTATTTACTTTATTTTTGTTACTTTTTAAAACTTAAAAGTAAAATATTAGCATTGGATCAAAGCTAATACTCTATTCACTAAGCTTTTCTTTTCTTAGTTTTAGTTGTAGCTGTTGTTGTGACTTCTTTGTTTAGGACAAGAGCAAGACCAGAAAATCCTTTCTTTGTACTTTGCTGTGTGCTATTACAATTTAAAATTTTTATTATTAAACATTCAGGTTTCCATTTACCCTCTTTTGTCGTTATATATCTTATGTTTTTTATTTTGGTTTCTTTTAACCACCATTTAGAGAAAAAAGAGAAATTATTTTTTTAGCTGTTTTCTAGGGAATTTAAAATCCGCTTAGTTTCTCATAAAAGCCAGCTGATAACACTTTTTGCTTTTGCATATTTTAGCCGTAGCAACTTTTAAAACATCTTGAAGATTTTTTTTTTAGTTTTAACTTTTATTCTTAACGGATTAGTTAAGGTTAGATTTCTGTTGTATGCAACTTTGTTCTAGTTATGTTTTATTTGTATTTTAGTATTATGATAATACAACGTTAAGTTGCATAGAAAAAGGCACCAATTTTGTTTGCGTTTTTTTTTAATTTTTTTAAATTAACTTGCGTACGTATTTATGGAATATATAAATTTTTAATGCTTTGGTGATTTGCTGAAATGAGAAAAAAAAGTTAGTGGAAATTAGTTTTTTATTTATATAATAATAAAAAATAGAAATAGTAACTAAGTTGATTAATATTTAATATTAACATCTAATATTAGATATGTAGGTAAAAATAAAAGGACTACAAATTTTCATTTGAGTTATAATATAGAAAGCCAAATTTATTGCTGATTTTAATGAAGTTGTATAATATCTAAAATTATTATTTGAAGATCAATTAAAAACGCAGATGGCTAAATTTAATGCTGATTTCAATACAGTTTTATAATCTCTAAAGCGATCATTTCAATCTCAAAGATCAATTAGAAATTACATTATTTATAATTTAAAATGATTTACTTTATTTATATTTTTAATTTAAAAAATATAACTGAAGTGAATCTATGCATGTTGTCTACATCATAGATAACAACTAGGAAACCAATTCTTTCTATTCGCTCAACAAAACAAAATTACTCTCTTCACACGTATAAATTAGTTCTGTAGAAAAATTCTAGCAACAAATACATATTATGTTTATACGAACGATTATTGCAAATAAAAACACTGTGTACGAGCATGAAAATTCGGGAAGGAGCTTATATTACAATTGTCGCCAAGTTTAAAATAAAATATACAAATACAGAATAATGCGTTGATACTAACATCTAGATGATTTTATGCACTTTAGGGCTATTTATGAAAGTGGGTATATAGGGAAGCTATGGTAAATAATGGACCGATTCTCATAAAATTTGGCAATGTTGTTTCTATCTATGTAGACCTTATTTGTATCGAATATTAATATCATACTAACATTCGTTTGGAATTTATGCACGTTAAAGTAATTTTCGGAAGAGGAGTTTATATGGGAGCTATGGTCAATTGTACACCGATCTTCATAAGATTTGGTACAAAGATTGATGCTTGTACGGAACTTCTTTGCATTGAATTTTATTAAAATATTCTTATACATTTGTATGGGAGCTAGGTGAAATTATGGACCGATCTCAACCAATTTCAATAGGCTTTGTCCTTGCATCATAAGAGTCTCACGTGCCAAATTTCGTTGAAATACCTTTTAAAATGCGACTCGTGCTTTGTGCACAAGATTTACATAGACAGCCAGCCGTATAGCCAGCTAGCCAGACGGACGGACAGACATCGCTATATTGATTTAAAAAGTGGTTCTGAGACGATTGTTATACTTTAAGGTGGGTGTTGGATATATACATCAGCACAAACTCATAATACCCTAACGACCTATGATGGTGTATGGTATAATAACGTGCAAATAAATAACTCAATCTTTATATACAAACTGAATATAGAAATATATTTCCTTATTTGTCATGCCGGATGGGAAAAGCAGAACTATTATAATAGAAAATTCTATTAACGTAGAAATAAGTGGCAAAACTGTACGCTTTATTTGTAACTAGTTTCACTAATTATGATTAGTTTTCTCAAGTTACTAATTTGCAAAAAAAAAAAAAAAAATATAAACGCACCGTTTATACGCAAAATTTTCATTTCGCAATGCTTTTAATTTCTAGTAAGAGGTGTGTATAAACGCAGTAACAACGTCGAAGGTTTTATGTGAGTATCTGTCTATGTAGACTCAACTTCACGGTGCTCTTCGCACAGGGTGAATACAATGCTTCCACCAACGCCCCCAAACTTGAGTACCAATTTGAAGTCATGTATTTCAACTTGACTTCGCCCCTGGTTAGGACCGGAGCCTATCTAAACTCCTTCCGATCTATGGGTCACGGCACCCAGTTACAATGCAACTCCACACCGAGCTCACGCTCTACCCGCGATTTGGGTCTAAACCACAGCCACCACAAAAGCTCCCCAGGGGGCCACTCCATCTGTCAGACTGGAATCGAAATTCCTGGGGCTCCTGACACCCATGGTACCAGTATTAAGTCACCGGTCGGACTTCGTAGCCAGTAATGACTACCACCAGTTAAATTCCAAACGTTCAATTATAATTATATATACTCAAAACACACATAAACAGAAATGGACAACAATTACATCAAAAACAATCAAAAGTCGCCCTCACGTGCGATTCATTGACCACACGACGGTAAGACAGCAAAGTGTGACGACAGGAAGAGGCAAACAGCGGAACAGCAATGGCGAATCAGGAATAGCGAAGTCGGAGCAATAATCCAATCCATCGTTTCCAAACACTGCAACAGTCATATACATACCCGCAAACCAGAGACAGACAACAGTGACGAAAAGAGCGACCAAGCAACAGCAGCCTCCACTACTCATGTTTCCTTCTTCTCCTAGCAAATACCTCCCGGGCGAAATCGCCCAACCCTCCAATTGTCCGCACGTATACACCTGTTTTTTTTTTTTTTTTTTTTTTTTTTTTTGTGTACGTAGTATGTGTACTTAATATATACGGTCAGAGTCATATACGTTTGAGCATTTGAAAAAGGAGCCAAATATTTATGTTATTATAAAATATTTTGAAATAATTGTTTTGCCTTAGACGTGTAGAGCAGATTTTGGTAATTTTTGTAAAAGTTGCGGTATTTATTTCTGATATTGAAAGAAAAATTCGAATGCATTTTTCGTTTCAAAAGTATTTACACACATTTTTTATATTTTAAAATTATTTGCACAGCTGCAAAGGTCAATTACTTACGGTTAGCTTTGCTAAAGATTGTCCTAAAAATCGTGTGATACTCAATTTCAATAAGTCGCAAAAATCTAAAAATATTGGCAAAACTATTGAAAAAATAGTTTTAGAGTCATTGTGATATTTAAACGAAAATCTAAAATGATACATTTTCTTTAATATTTATAAAAGATTTTGCATAGTGTTAAAAAATCGCGTAATATTTAATAAAAAGAATCCCTCATATGAAGATAGAAATATTTGAAAAATTTAACATCGTTCAAAATATTTGCAAAATTCTCAGTATTCATCTATTTGTTCAGAGTGAAAGTATGATATTTGGAAAAATTGAGGTGTTTGCATTATAAGAGATGTAATACATTGGTTCTATAATTGTTTTTTTTTTTTTTTTTTTTTTTTTTTTAGAAAAACTCGTGATTAAAAAAAATTTTGATTTATTTGAATTATATAGAAAATCATGGCCTTTCTAAAAGTCATACTTTATCGTCGAATATACCAACGACTGCAGAGAATTTTGAAAATATTCCAAGCAATGTTAATTTTTTGCGATATATTTTTTCTAATTTCTCCCTAATATCTCTTTGAATTCTTATTATTTTCATGTAATGATATCTTTTAACCATACTTTAACTATTCCCATTCATTTTTCCAAACCATAATGACGATGTCCATTTTTAAAAATTCATTTTTATCTCAACTTAGCCCTGATAGATTTTTTCATCTTTTTTTGCCACTATTTTTTTTTTTTCTTTGAATCATCTTTGGCAGTGTTGAGCATAAATAATAAATTTTTTAAGCTGTGTAAATAATCCTGATGTATAAAAAATATGTGTAACTACATTAAATATCAGAAATAAATACTGCGACTTTTTCAGAAATTACCACAATCTGCCCTACGGATATAAGGCTTTACAGCAAAAAATAATTGTTTCAAAAGATTTTATAACAACACAAATATTTGACTTCTTTTCCAAATTTTCTAAAAATTTAAAAAATGTAAATATATATGACTATGATGTATATTTATGTATGTCTGAATGGAATATTTTTGTATTTTTTATGAATATAGTGAATATATTTTGAATAATTTTTAGCAAACTTTTGTAATTTTTCTTATGTTTTAATATTGTTAGGTATGAGGATTGTTGCATAAAGAAACTCTGTATAAGATTTTTGACTTTAATGAAAAAATATGTTTGATTTTTTTAGGTTTAGTTATGGATAATTTGCTCTTAATTTTATAGTATAGGAAAATGATATAGATATCTGAGTTTGAAAGAATTAATTCTTTAAGTAACTTTTTGAAACAAAAAATCAGTGGAATATTTTTAAATTTTTATGAAGTTGAAAACCAACATCTTAACAAATTTTAATATATATATATATATATATATATTGGTTGTCTATTTGTATTTTATGTTTCAATATTCAGTAGGAAAATGTGTAACATTTTTAACTTTATTGATGAAATACATTGTCTGATTTTATTAGGTATGCTCATACATAGCTAATTAAAAATGATTGAAGTAAATTTGTTAATATTCTAATACTAAAGTATTTCGATTTATTGGTACTTAATAATTTCATAAGTTTGTGAAATTTATTTTTATTGTATATAATTTTTAATTAATTTTAATTTTTTTAGAATCAGAATGGAATGCATACAAAATAATTCTAAAAAGCTTTATCATAAACCATTCGTCTTACTTAATAACATTTAGGGAAAATAAGTCACTGATTCCATTTCCCGAAAAGTTGTAAGTTAAACAGATGATGTTTACAGAGAATAGATGATGTTTATAGAGTGCTGATGATGGTCGTGGCTGACTAGAAAATGCGTTCCATTCTGCCGAGTGTCCAATAAGAATTTTACAATGTATTCTTCTACAATTCAATGAGAATCCAATAACATCAATAACAGGGTAAATAATAAGTTTTTGCATATTTCACAAGTATTTTACCAAACATTCATATTTTTCTAATCTTTGCATCAATTTGCATATAATTAATAAAGAATTAGTTTTCTTAACAAAAACTTTTTTTGGTGATTTTTTAGAGTTTTATTAACAAATTAGTATAAATTATTTAGTAAATTTTTTTAACACCTCGTATGTAATTATAAAGGAAAAAAAATTCAGATGTATCAAATATGACGTATAATTTTAATAAATTGTTATTTTTTTATAAAAAATAGAAAACTATCAAAATTCTTAAGTTAAGCAAAAGCATATTTTGCTTATTTATATAAGAAAATACATGAATTTGTCCATTTTTATGCATATTTCTGTGCATATTGTCCCATTTTTGCATGCTTTAATTTTTCTCGCGCATTTTTAAACTCGCCCTGATCATTACCATGATAATATCTCTTGGTACTTCTTGGCATTAGGGCTTGAAAGTTCAAGTTTAGAAGGAAATTCATACTTTAAAAAAAAATACCTTAATATGCCATCACTTTTTATTTGAATATTTATTAACCTGAGACTATTTTCGAACACTCTTTTATGTATTTTTTATATATAATACCATTAATAACAAATAAAAATTATTTTTACTCTGACTTCTTCTTAATAATCTAAAAATTTATAGACATGATTAGAATTGAACTTTTTTGCCAAAAACGTCTAAATTTTATATGCTTTTGCAACCGCATACTTTAATTTTTTTTTCGTGTATACTTTAGCTTGCCCTGGTAATAAGATTTCATTGTGTTTAATAAATACTGCAATATTTTTGAATTTTAGCACTTTCAGTGCTAGATTTAACATTTGGAATGGAATTTCCTAAAAATATGTTAAATGCCTTCTGGCACTTTTTACAATTTTGATTTTTTTAAAAAGGATTTTGATTTTTTTAAAAAGGATTCTGTAGTAAATATAACGGAATTAGTTGTCATTTTTAAAATACTTAATACCAAACGCTACAAATAATTCTGAGGAAATATTATTTACAAGTTGTCATTTAAATAAAATTTTACAAGAAACAAGGTCAACGAAAATATGAATTTACTTTACATACAATTTATCATTGTTATTTGTTGCTGTAGAAGGTTTAGCATCTTTCCGATTGCATCTACTGTTAACGACAATGGCAAATTTTTTGTTTTATCTTTAATACTAGAAAAATATTGTTTGTTTGATTTTGATAGGCATAATTAGTTTGAAAATTATAGATGCTGGTGTATTTAATATTTTCATTTTAACTTTAATATAAATTCAATATATATATATATATATATATATATATGTATGTTTGATTTTGATAGTCATGCTTAATTTGAAATTGATTAATGTTGGTGTATTTGATATTTTTATAATACACATATTAACCCTTTTTTGTGTTTAGCATAAATATTAAACTAAATGTTAGCTTATAGGAAGTTTTTTTTTATGAAATTCAAAACCTTTCAAAAACAAATTTAATTATTAAGCATGAAGATATAATTGAGAAGTTTTTTAAATGAACTTGTTTTCCTTTATGTTATCCTATGTTTTTTACTTTAAAAAAATATATATTTCATTTTGTTAATTGTAGTCATGGTTAATTTGTTTCAATGTTTTATTTTGAATCTAGGGGGGACAATAGTGAAATTTATATTTCTATGATTTCAAAATTAGAATAAATTGGAATTAACTATGATCACAATTAACTTGAAAAGTATTGTTATGAATTTTGGTTTTATAGTAAATTAGAAAATTAAGAGAAAGTATTTAATATTTTCATAAGAACATTTTTCAGTGCTTTATATTTCAAATAAGACATATATTTGTGTTTGTATACCCTTTTAATGTATAATTCAAAACCAAACTTTTTTTTGTATAGATAGATATATTTATCTTTTTTCTTATATTTGAAGTATTAAGTAATAATGAAAATTATTTTTTTTACTTTTAGCGTTTGCAAAAAAGCAGCAATGTTATAAGGAAATTTTAAATTTTCCTATGGTGAACAAGCTTTACAACATTGCTGTGCCAAATGAAAACTTTTTTCAGTTATAAATTTTGCAAATTTTTAAATCAATAATACATACAATTTCATATATATATTTTTAATATATTTTTTAATGTAATTTATTTCAATTATAAAATAAGAATTTAATTAAAACATAAAAAAACAAAAAATATTTTATTATTGTTCCTTTTATTATAAAATTTATGATTTTTTTTGTCAAAAATGTATGTAGCCCTAGGGCTATTTAAATTTTATTCACTTCATCTACTTAAAAACTTTACTTTTCTACATACTATGCTACCGTTTGGTATACGCTCTTTATTGATAAATTATTATATGTATATTGTTTGACTTTGTTAGATATGGTTATATGGAATATTGAATTAGATTTTTTTTTATTATTTTAGAGAACAATTTGTTTGGTTTTTAATTTAATGGCGCTAATTATAATTAAGTTGTAATTTAAATTCCTGTGTGATATTTTAAAAAATTGAAAGTAATTTTGTTGTAATAAAATATAGTAATAAATATTTGTACATATTTATTTATTTATTTTGTACTTTTAAATAATTACTTAAACAAATATAAATAAATTGTTGTTTATGTTAAAACTTACACGCACTTTAAACGGATGGGAACGTATATTGTTTAAAAAATACTATACCTAGCAGTGCAACTGCTTAAGATGTTGATGATAGCCATTTCATTCATAATTCCGCAACATAATTTTATATATATTTACATAAATATTTATAGTTAAAAAATATGTTGACATTTAGTAAAGAGTTATATATTATAGTAACAGAAATATTAATAAAATATTTTTCGTGTCGCTTGCAGGATTTGACGATTTATCGTTATTTTAAGAATTTTAATTCAAAAAACGGCCTCGACTTCACCTCGTATTAGGCCCAGTATAAAAAAAGTATTTAGCGTTAAACGACATCTTTTAATAGTTTAAAGTTTTGTAAGATTAAGTCTACTTTCATGTAGCACATACGAATTTCATTTGCAATATGAATTGTAAACAAACGGATTATAAAATAATCAACATTTCAATCAAAATATATTTATTAAGTATTAAATCTCTATTTTTTTCCTACAACAAATAAAATCCTTTTCCGCATATTTTGTCATCATCTTTTAGCAATATTTGCATTCATTCATTAAAATAACATAAAATTATATTTGCTAAATATAAAAGATTATATTCCCTTATTTGCTTGACCTTTTCGTATGAATAAGTTTATCTCTAATGATCTTAAACTTAAGTTTATATAAAAAAATGTTGCCATGTCATAACCTCGTATTCATATTAATACTAATACACTTATAAAAAATACATTTATGCAACAAAATCCAGACACATATAAACACAAATACATAACCCTTTTAACATTTGGAAGATAATATTGTTCTCTATCTTTCAGACGCCACTTCTTAGTGTCTTCTGGAAGAATGTAGGGTGATTTTCCTAAATTTACAAAAACTAAATACAAAAATACATACATTGATCACCAAGAAGGATACTTTGTAGTCACTTCTGGAAAATATTTTGGCAATAATTCGAAATTAACAACAAAATACATTACTATTGCCCATTAATTTTCTTGGGGTATGTTAGGAAGATTATCCGTTTGTTTTTGTTGAAAAAAAAAAAAAACGAACAAGAAAAATCTCACACAACTTGACTTCAGTACTAATTCATAGTCTATTTCACTATGTCGAAAGAAAATGTAAGCCAACGAAAGCAAGTCGAATGAATTCGAATCTACTTGGGTTTTTCTACTTTATTAATTTTAATTCGCATGGAGTTACGTCTTTTCAAATTGCTTTTATTGTATTTTGCTCTCAGAGTAATGCTAAATACTTTTTTATAAATTTTTTTTCTCAAAGTATTAAAAATATTACTAAATTGTTTGAACAAAAATACAACTATGACGTAATGCAAATAAAATAACCAAAATAAAAAATTATCAAAAAAGAAAAAGTTTTTTCAGATTAGTGGATTTATCCTCAAATTGGGAATTTATTTTGAGAAATTGGGATGAAAAAATTAGTTTGGGGTTGGTTTTAGAGTATTCTTGTAATGTTTTGGGGATTTTTATTTTATTTCTAAAAATTTTCTTTTTAACTTAGCAAAAATTAAAAAAAGAAACAACATTAGCTGGATATGAATATTTTTTTGTAATATAAACCTAATTTTACTTCAACATTAGTGCAATGAAGATAATAAAAAATAACTGTTATACTGAATATGATACCATAATGTTATAAACTTAGTTCCAATCTCTACAATAACATGATTATTGTATGGACTGGTTGAGAGGATATTGTTTGAGCAATTGATACTCTTTTACTGTTACTGCAATTAGAAGCAATTTCGAAGCCTTCAATAATTATGTATTAATATTAAAATTGTTTTCATATAATCTCAATTTTTTTAAAACCTATAGGAAATTTTATTTTTCAGTATTGACCTACCCAATCTTGCACATCTACAAAGGAATTGGTTGAAGTACAAATAAAAAGCAATGTAGTTTATCTAATCTCTAAAATAGAGATATTATTTTAGTGGGGATTTTTGGGGTAATTTTGATATTTGGGGATAAGACTCGAACAAAATCTGAGAACCCTGAGTTCTATTGCGAATTTCAATTTGTAAATTGATATTTTAAAGAAAATTATTATTTTATAACATCGGTGTATTTTTAAATATGATTGAAGAACATTTGTAATGTCCTGATAAGTAATTTTGTAATTTTCACATATTCGTTCGTACTGTTCCAAAAACAGAAACCCAATTTTGTGTGAAAATAATTACGTTTTCGTTCGACTTGTCGATAAAATAATTCAGCCTATCAAACGATGTCGAATGAAAAATTCGTTTGGACTAATTTTAAGGAAAATAATATAAAAATTTGAAAAATATTTGTTTTTTTCCATAAAAATTGTCGAAAGAAAAAGGTTCGTTCGATATAGAAAAACAGGTTATTAATTATGTACAATCGGAAGCAGTAAACATTAACTAGAGAAGGCAATTGTTCCTGATAACTAAAGATTTTATTTAATATTTACTAATATTGTATTTCATTGTATATTCGAAAAAAGTAACTTTTTAAAAAAGTATGTAAATCTTATTTTTTGACTTTACTAATTGATATCAAAAATTTTAATAATTTTTAAATACTTCAGTGAAAAATTTTTCCAAACAAACTATAAATTGCTAAAGAAAAGTTCAAAGTTTTGTCTGCTGATAAGAGGATTAATCTCTAAGGTAATAATTAACAATTAAATAAAAAATTACATAAATGTATAATTAATATTAATTTTTCTTTACAGGTGGTGTTCTATAATTACTGAAATAATTTCTACGCGTTTTATGTAATTTATACGTTAAATAAAATTGATATCAAAATTTGGAAATTTTTGCATTATATTTATTAGAAAAATAATTAATAATTAAAAAATAATTAAAAAAAGAAGGTACACAAAATCATCTTCTAGAAGATAGTAATAAGACTTGTTTAAGACAATTCTATAAGTGTCTTCTTTGCCCGGAAGACATTTCCACGATTAACAGTTCTTCCCCACGGAAGATTACTTTTGTGATACGTTAGCAATAGTTTTAGCGATGAATTACAACTTCTGGAAGACTCCTTTCTGTCGCAAAAGAAACTGTTTGCAGGGATGCAAGCAAAAAAATTAATGTAGCATTAAAAGTATCCATAATATAAATACACACATACATATACACTAAAATGTTTTTATAAATCTATGAATGTAAATATGAATAAAAGAGTATAAGGCAAAGTGCGTTTGTGTTTGTATATGTATGTAAGTATGCATAATGGCAACAGTTTTATAGAGAAAATTGCAGTTATATAAATCTGCCCGAAGGGATAAATAAGTTTATGTTAGTTATGACAACATCATACATACTTTTTCTTATGTATATTTCTATACTTTTTCTGTGTTTTCTATTTTCTATTTTCTGTTTTTTTTTTTTTTTTTTTTTTTTTTGTCATAAAAAATTTATGCATTTTGCATTTTAAGCTAAAGCAAGTAGCTGCCGCAAATGTGAAAATAAATCTACCAACAACTATTTATTTAGTTTGGCTGCTATAAGCTAAAGCAGCGAAAATTTTACTAATATAGCAAAGCAAAAAAAAAAAAATACAACAATTTTGCAACATAAATGTGGCATGGAAATGTTCTTTAAAATTTATTTTCAACATACTATTTGAATGTTAGAGTTGAAGTTTTTTTTGTGCTGCTGTTAAAATTTAGTCATATATCAAATCATTTACAAAGGAAATGAAAAAATATATAAATTCTTTAGAGAAAATTATGTGCAGATTTTACTCCAAATATTTTTTAGCAAAGCTTAGCTAAACGACAGCGACTTTAATTTAAAAACCTATACGAAAAAAATAAAATTCAAATATTATTATGTGTACACACAGAAAAAAAGATTGGTTTGAAATCGATCCGAAATATTAAGTTTTTGTAAAATGCAGTGAAATTTTATTATTAGTGCTAAAAGGTTACAAATCAAAAAGTTTTCCTTTGTTTATGACTGTAAATATATAACTAGGGTTGCATTAATTAATTTCAGCATTATATGTCTTAAATCTAAAATATTATTCATATTTACTGAAAAAAATCGGCTCCCTGAGACATATTCCTGCAAAAAGTTCGGCTGTGAAAATTCTTGTGTTGCGTTTTCATAGTTTTTTTTTTTTTTAATTTAAAACACCATCAATAATTGTATTTTCTGGTCATTTTATTTCACATATATATCTTACATATATCACATATATATCTTAATCAGTGTTGAAGTTAATTGAATTGGATTTAAAATTAAGTCTTAATTAAATTTATTTTATTTATTGCTTTGAACAACAACAATAATTTAAATAAAATACTTATTTATTTATTTTTTTTTTGTTCATTAACATACTTCTAATTGTCAAGTTTGTAAACTTGTCAGATAAAACATCTCCGTTTTATATTTTCCTTAATATTACCACTCCGTTTTCCATTATTAAGATCAATATTATAATTAGTGTCCTTGCTAATTATCCGCAGTGTTACCATTCAATTACTTATTATTGGTTTCAATCCTAGATAATATTTTTTTTGATGTGTCTCCTTAAAAATAGTTTGATATGGCCTGTATGAACTGTAGTGTATCCGATGAAGAACGTATGGTTTCCTGTTGGTTGTATTTGGGAAATTACCACTTAAAATGTAGCCTCAAAGCTCGTGATGCTAACGCGTTATCCGAAAATGGCAAAAACTTGCAGTGGACTTGCCCAAATTGCAGTGTAATTAGCATTTAATTTTACAAGTTTTTGAAAAGTTATAAAGCCGAGCTCGATGGAATTGAAATAGACTTGTATTCCCTACAAGAAAAACTAACTAAATACGGTGAACTTTTTTCTAAATTCACAAATTAAATAGTTTTGTTGCCTTCCCTAGACCAAAACGAAAAAGAACTGCTAGGTCATCATCAACACGCCTTGTGTTCCTAAAAATACATATTTTATTACTCCTAATAATTCTATCCCACAAATCCGAGTAGCAGTCATGCTCCTGTTGTAATTCCTAATAATTTTGTTCAGTCTCATCATGATGCAAATAATTCTAATTATAATGTAAATCTTTTACAGTCGACTTTAGTTACTCCTATGGTATGTAATTCGATCCTGCCTAAAGAACTTATTTTAATAACTCCCTACTCTTCAAACTATCCAACTAATTTAGATGTCGTCAACAACCCACTTATAAATCCCTTAAAATTTATATCCTGGAATATGCTTCCATAGTCTGGGATCCTCAATACGAAGTTCATATAAAGAAAACTGAGTCGGTCCAGAAATAAGTCCCCTTATTTCGTCTTCGTAATCTTCCTAATATTAATTTTCCATCATATGAAAGTCTTCCTACTCTTGAAAGTAGGAGAAAATATATGAATATTTCCTTTGTTATTAACTTAGTAAACGGTTCAATTAATTTCGAGTTCCTTCTTCGCTAGATCGTATTCGTAATCCCAAATCGTGCAACTAGAAATTATACCCCTTTAAAAATCAAATATTTTCGAACTAATTATTCCAACTTTGAGTCAATGGGATGTATATGCAATCAATTCAATAGCTTTTACCCATATATTGATTTCTCAGTTCACTTTAAGAGGAGTATTTTTAACTTAGTTAAATAATAAGACTATTATTTAATGATGATGGAAAATATTTTGTTCCAAATAGCTTTAAGAATAATATGTACACTAGCCTGTAAGAAATTCTAATTTCATTGGCTATTAAATAGATAAATAAATAAATAAGCAAATAAACAAATGCATAAAAATTTGATATAAGAAAAAAAGATAATATTAATAAATAAATAATAAAAATAATAAAAAAAATCTTCTCTTATTTGTATTTGTAATATAAATAAAAAAATCCTTCTACTGATTCTTTCAATTTCATTTGAGTCAGTTGTGCGCACCATTAATTCAACAACCGAATAGTGTTTGCAATCGAATTTGTTATAGTACTTGTAACCGAAAAAATTCGATTATCAAAAAATTCTGTTGCCCCAACGAATCTTTTTTCTTTGTGTATATAAATATGCACTCAACTTCAATCTTGTTTTCTTTTGCTAAATCTTGTACATTCAATTCATGGTTTAAGAAAAGAACAAAAGGAAAAGAAATATTTCTGGCAAAATAAATGAGTGCAGTAGTAGAAATAGCAACAGCTAAATTGAAGTTGCTACATTTTTAAAATATACCCTTTTGAGGGTATTAAGCTGAAGAAAAAAGTGTTTAAATTTTCTTAGAAGTTTTAGTTTCTTTTCAAGTGAAAAGTCTTCATAGTTTTAACACAATTCCTTATGAAAAGGAAATTCAAGATGCAAATGCTTTCCTTATAACTTATACAGTATTATACAGGCTAAGGAACAAAAAATACGTAATTCTTACACCAAAGCAAAAAAAAAATCAAGCAAATAAGAAAATTAAACTTAAAACACTAAAAAATAAAACCCACTTTACAATTGCTACTGCAATTGTTGTTTGTTGTTGAGGTTGCCTGCAATAATTGCTGTTGTTACTGTTACGATTGCTTGACTGCTTATTTATAGTTTGGGGCATGTAGTTGTGTGTAGTTCTGAAACTATTTGCAAAAAGTTTTTTTTTTCGCAGCGTGAGCAAAAAGTTATGAATATCTTTGTGCTGAAAATATTTTGTTGCTGCAATGTACAATTGTGAAAGAAATAAAGTTTTGGTTACAGCTTTACACCACCCACAAAAGATTAGAATGCACAGTGGGGCAGAATCGAAATTTTTTGGAAATAAATCTGGTAACTTCTGATAGGCTCGTTCGATTTTCATGAAATTTGGTATAGATGTAGCGGAGGAGTGTAAAATGTTAAGTTCGGAAGGGGAGCACAACAAACCCCTCAGGGGCGGAGCTAAGAGGGCTCAAAGTTAGGTACCTTTGACATACAAAATTTTTAATGGCTTGCCAAATTTTTGTTTCTCGTCCGATTTCAAATATTTTTATATATTTTTGTAGGCCCTGATAAGACCTATTTATCTCTTATAGTTTTCAAGTTATTTGCGTTTGAATTTTTAAGCACCATAATTTTGTATGTTCTTGGTCCAGTTTTTTCATATATATCCTAGTATTTCCGACCGATTTTATTAGTTTTTTTCCTATCTAGTTAAAGAACAAAATTACCTATTGAATAAAACAAACTGAAGTCAATATCTTTACCGAGCCCAAAAATAAACGATTTTGAATTTGAAAATTCCAAAAAAGACGACTTTTTGTGTTTTTTAGCCGAAAAAGTATCTACACTCTTTTTTATCTAAAATAAAATTTTCTTTTCTGAAAGGCAACTTCACCATAGATGACTTTAAGATAAAAAAGAAGTCCAATAACTCAATTCGTCATGTTACACACCCTCTCGAATTCGATCCATTTTATATGAAAGTTTTGAATTTAGATTATTATTTCTCAAATCCCAAAGCACGAATCCACAAGCGGAATATATTTTAAGAATCCTCAATATATTGTTAAAAGTTTTAAATCAAAATCCACAGGCCTTCGGAAAAATGTGAATTCTATAGCCATAAATGTAAAAAATCCCATTTTTGGGAATTTTGATTAGTTTTTTTGGGAATTCAGGAAAACCCTACCCCTGATTGAATTTTCATTAGGTAAAATATCTGAAAGAGTCAATTTGGAAGTACCTATACCGAATTCATTGATATTATATGTTGCTGTTAGGTATAACCAGAAACGATACCTGTACATTGCCACTAGATCATAAATATATAAATTTTTAACCATCAACAATAGATAAATACATTTGTTAAATTTAGGTAAACACCATAAATGTAAACTAATAAAATACTTATTGTTAAAATAGAGATTTTTTGTTTTTTTTTTGTTATTTTAAATTCATTAATAGAAATATATGAATGCTTAGAAAATGATAAAAATTTACTTAAATTTGGGAAATGTGGCAGCGCTATTAAAAATAAAAATTTTTTATTAATTATTTTTATAAAAATATTTTGTGTATAGATATTATTAAAAGTATACAGAAATATTCATAATTTTCTAAGTAATTATTCACGCAAAACTAAAGGCAAAAGTTGCAAGTTTGTAAAAATATAGTCATATATACAATAAATTGGAAATATAAAAGTTTAAACGCGCATATTTCTGAAATGAGGCATGATATTGACTTGAATCTTTTTGCAAAAGATCGGAAATTATATATGCTAAAGGATAAGCTTAATTTTGAATACATATTTTTAAAATTTCTTTCACTATTTAGAAATAAACCAAACAAAAGGCCCAATTTGGGTTTTTTGGAGAAAATACAAATTTTTAAAATTTTAATATGATATTTGTTTATAAAGATATCTTAATGAAATTGGCAAGAAATGTGGATCTTGTTAATGTTAATAAAAGCACGTTAACCAAATTTCAATCAGGGGTAGGGTTTTCCTGAATTCCCAAAAAAACTAATCAAAATTCCCAAAAATGGGATTTTTTACATTTATGGCTATATAATTCACATTTTTCCGAAGGCCCGTGGATTTTAATTTAAAACTTTTAACAATATATTGAGGATTCTTAAAATATATTCCGCTTGTCGATTCGTGCTTTGGGATTTGAGAAAAAATGGTCGAAATTCAAAACGTTCATATAAAATGGGTCGAATTCGAGAGGATGTGTACCATGACCAATTGAGTTATTGGGCTTCTTTTTTATCTTAAAGTCATCTATGTGAAGTTGCCTTTCAGAAAAGTGTAAAATTATTATATATTGCTAAAGAAAATTTTATTTTAGATAAAAAAGAGTGTAGATACTTTTTCGGCTAAAAAAACACAAAAAGTCGTCTTTTTTGGAATTTTCAAATTCAAAATCGTTTATTTTTGGACTCGGTAAAGATATCGACTTCAATTTTTTTTCAATAGATAATTTTGTTCTTTAACTAGATAGGAAAAAAACTAATAAAATCGGTCGGAAATACTAGGATATATATGAAAAAAACTGGACCAAGAACATACAAAATTATGGTGCTTAAAAATTCAAACACAAATAACTTGCAAACTATAAGAGATAAATAGGACATGTAAGCATATTTTTTATAGGTCTTATCAGGGCCTACAGCAATATATAACAATATTTGAAATCGGACGAGAAACAAAAATTTGGCAAGCGATTAAAAATTTTGTGTCAGAGGTACCTAACTTTGAGCCCTCTTAGCTCCGCCCCTGAGGGGTTTGTTGTGCCCCCCTTCCAAACTTAACATAGCACGCTCCTCCGCTACGCCTGTATCAAATTTCATGACAATCCAGACAGCCGATCAGAAGTTACGTATTTATTTCCAAAAAATTTCGATTCTGCCCCACTGTGGAATGTATACAAGATCTAAGTGTTGGTTTCTTAAGATAATAAATTATAGGTGAGAGAACATAGTCTCTTTTACCGGATGTTGTGTGATGTAAGTACACATAATAAAATTGGAAGGATTTTTGATATAAACGGAAAAAGTAAAAAATAAAAATATAAAAATAAGGAAAAAAATAATGGTATTGGCTGCTACATTATCATATTCGGTAGTTGATTGTATAGAGGACAGGTTAGTTAGGAATGAGTAGCCAATGTTCGATCAATTACTCATTAAGTTTAATAACATAGATACTACGTTAGTTTAAGAAGTTTCCAGAATTTTAAGATATTTCTATTTGTATAGCAGAGTGTCCTTTTAACACAAATTTTGAAGGAAACCCAAAGCGTATTGAAGAGTTAAATACTGGAAAATAGTATTTTTAATTCAAATTCAGAGTTTAAAATTACGCGTTTGGTATATTTCGGCTATAAGAGAACTTTTGGTTCATAATGGTGAAGAATTTCTTTTTTTAATAGCTTGTCTTCTTTAATTAGTAAAATATTGAAAAACAGTTTTGTATTATTTAATCCGTTTTAGGTATTCTCTGGAATATATATATATATATATATATATACTCCTTTAATGTCCTCCTGTAAACCAAAATCCCGGGATGAAAATTTAATAATTTTTGAGACTTTTTTTTGAGATAAAACAAACATGACCTGTGATTTTCAATCACGTTGTGATATACTTATATCCGTATAGCAATCAGGACACTTTTAAGAAATTTTCTTTTTATGTAGTAGTAGTTTATGTATTATTCTGATTACGCATAATATCAAAACTTATTGAAATAAAATTTATGACATTTTCAATGTTTGGTGGTATTAGTGTAGCATATTTTAAGGTTGCCGAGTAAATTTTTAAAAATTTTCTTTATACTAAAAATCGCGGTTTTTAAAATTTTTCTAATTGTTTTCCCATCTAAGTCACTTCTATATATATTATACGAAAATATATTTTGTTAGAGTTCATTATAAGAAAATGTTATTCCTTTTTTAACCAAAGTAAATTTTTTTTGTCCATAAAACTTTTATCTTTCGAAATTTCCATCAAGCATTGCCAACACCATCTAATTAGGCCAATTATAGTATAACGACTATCCATGAGATGTGCCTTGCAAAGTCTGTTTTGCATAATTTTCAAGAAGTCCATAAACTATTTTTATTAAATTAATTTTTAACGCTCATTTGATTTTATTGTATAATACAACAAAAAACACCAATAAAACTTGTGATTGCGCTTTGCGAAAAATTTATTTTTTCAAAATTTTCGCTCCTGTTTTTCAAATTTTAAGATTATCTAAAGTCTTGAATATTTCGGGCACATCAACGAGATATAACACCAAATACACATAAGAACAGCTGATATCAATCTCTATTTCAAAATTAGTACTTCATTCAGAGGCGCACAGACTCCGCCCAAAAAAAGAAATAAAGAAAAAAAATTAAGATTAAAAAACTTTGTTATCAAAATTTAACTAAACGATATGTAACTAATGAAAAACATTTTATTATCATGAGAATATAGTAGTGATATAGTTTAAAAACAGAATATGGTTGAATAGCAAGGAAAAAGACTGTAAATATTTAATGGTTGTAGAAGTAATAATATTTTCGTATTAACAAAATTTTATTTCTGGTAAAAATATTTAAAAACATATAATTTTTACATGTTAATCAAAAACATTGTTATCATGTACGCAGAGTTATTAAAATTTAAGAAAATTTACAATGAGAATATAATATAGTTGTAACAACAATGGTGTAACCATGTTTTTTCTCTGCGTGCGTAAGGAGAATAGTAGGGTCAAAAATTGTCTAATAGTTTAATAAAACTTCTAGTCATATCGGACGATGCAACTTACATTATAATCAATATTTGAAGAATTGTACCATTTGAAATTACTTTCAAAATATTTATAAATTGTTTCGCATTTAATTAAATACATACAAAAGATTCCACTAAAAGCTTTAGGAACGTTTACATAAACCTTAATAAGTATCTAGTTTAAATTAATATTATTTTAATTGTTTAAAAAGTAAATGCATATGAAATACTTATACCTTAGATACATAACATTTTAATACTATTATTTAGTATTTTAAATATTTAACAAAAATTTATATAAAAAATCATACTTTAACAGAAAAGGGGAAAATAGTTGCACATAAAGCCATGAACTGGCAACTTTAGTTCATTCTAAAAAAAGGGGAAAAAATTAGCAACTTAAAAAAGGAGCAACTTATAACTTATGTCATCTTATTGTAACGCTGATGGCTATTTAAACATGTTCCACATTTAATATAGATCGTTCTACAAAACTTCTAATTCATAATAGAAAATACATCTCGAAAATACAGACTCGAGAAAGGAAGAATCAGAATTTCATCCTAAATACGGCTGCCCTACCATCATGTTCACCAATAAACTAAAACAAATCTCTTTCTTATTTCGAAACTTTTCGTGGACCCCCTTAGCACATAGAAGAGTTCTTGAAAATATATTGGGTACATGATCTCAACTCTAAAATTCTGGTGGTCAAATTTAAAATTTTATTAAAAGATAAACGGCCAAACCTTTTTTTATTTGTAAGATTGTTAGATATGACCAGTATAGACAGTATAGGGAGTATACATTGGCAGCGTTCCTTGATATAGAAGGAGCTTTAAATAACATTAAGATTGAGGCTATTAGAGAATCACTAGAATCATTATGCATTCAAAACTTCCTAATCGAATGGATTATTTTGATGCTGAATAGCCGAATAATTAATTCGAACTTGGGAGATGCATGCATAAGGAAGATAGTGACTAGAGGAACTCCGCAAGGAGGAGTTCTCTCGCCCTTGCTATGGCTCTTAGCCGTCAATGTCATTCTAAGACAATTTGACGTAAGAGGACGGAAAATCGTTGCCTATGCTGATGACGTGGTTGTACTGATCACGGGTAAATTTCTTTCCACGATCAGCGACGCCATGCAGTATGAACTTAACGAACTGTCCTCATGGGCCACTAGTAAGGGTTTAGGGGTCAACCCGGAGAAGACAGAGCTAGTTCTTTTCACCAGAAGGTACAGGATTGAGCAGTTTAGGCTACCGGTACTAAGGGGGATAGAACTAAGGCTGGCAAAGGAGGCAAAATATCTTGGTGTGTTCCTTGATAGTAAATTATCTTGGAAGAGGAACACTCAGGAGAGGCTTAAGAGAGGTCTCAACGCCTACTACACATGCAGGAACTCCATAGGTAAGAGTTGGGGACTCAAACCGATGGTAGTAAATTGGATTTACAACTCGGTGGTGAGACCAATTCTGACGTATGGATGTCTTGTATGGTGGGAGGCAATGAGAATAGGAAGTCGTAGGAATCTTCTGTCTAAAGCCCAAAGATGTGCTTCGATTGGCATAACAGGTGCCGTAAGAAGCACACCTCAGGCGGCACTTGACGTCATTCTGCATCTCCTACCCATTGAAGAGTTCGTGATGGGAATGGCCGCAAGGAGCCTGCTTAGACTTAGTGAACTAGGCCTTACAGGATCAATCAGAATAGGACATTCCCAACTTTTAAACGAGGTTAATATCGGTGGACATGCCCTGGTTCCCTCTGGATCCACAGACTATATGTGCACGGAGGTCGATTTCGGGGAAAATCCTATACTGATTATTCCGAGTAGGAACCAATGGTCGGATAGGGAGAAACTATTCGGTGGTGTATCGGTATTCACTGATGGTTCCAAAATGGATACAGGCACTGGTGCAGGTGTGTATCTAGTTGAGGGAAACATCAGGAAGACGTATAGACTACCGGATAGTTGTAGCGTGTTCCAGGCGGAAATTCTAGGTATCCTTAGGGCCACGGAATTGATTGCAGGGAACATAGAAGTGAATACAGAGGTAACTCTGTATGTGGATAGCCAGGCAGCGCTGAAAGCCTTGAAAGGACACTTTGTCAAGTCTAGGCTAGTTAGCGACTGTAAGAAGGCTCTGAGGAGATTGATGAGAGATTACCATATCAGACTCTGCTGGGTACCGGGTCATTGCGGGATAAATGGCAATGAGGTAGCTGATGAATTAGCTAGGAACGGCTCAGCTTTGGATAGGACTGCAAGTGAAAGCGGTGTGAGACCATCTCTAGGCTTTTACTTCAGGTTAATTAGGGAGTGGATTCGGGATAGAACCAATCATGCATGGGAAAGTAGAACGGACTGCAGATTATCAAGGGTCCTATGGCCCAAACTTGATAGAGCAGATACAAATCTACTTTTGGGCATAAAAAGGGAAAACCTGAAGACTATGATAGGCATTCTGAGAGGTCATTGTCCCATAGGGGGAATGATAGGGTATTGGGATAGAGGTTCCTCCGGTCTTTGCAGAATGTGCGAAGATAATGAGGAGCTAGAGACGGTGGAACATATCATATGTCACTGTCCATGTCTACAACTAAGTAGGCAGAAATGGTTAGGCAGTCGATTCCTTAACGAATTTTACAGTATATCGACAATAGAGCTCGATAGACTAATAGGATTCGTTATGGGAATAGGCTGGCTAAGAGGGGGTCTTTGGCGTGGAGCGAGCAATCTGAGGCGGTAGTACTTTTACTTTTCTGATTCTTTCTATTCTCTTCTTTACTTTTCTTGGTCTCAGCTTTTTTCTCTATCATTTTCCTTCCTGCTCTTTTCTATACCTTATCTGTAGTTTCTTTCTGGTTTCTTTCTATATTCTTTTTGAAGGGACTCACAATGGACCGTTAGGTCTCCAAGTGGATGCACAAGCACTCTTATGAGTGCTGGGCAACCCTTCCCTACCTACCTAGATATGACCCAAAAAATTAACACTCTTGTAATACGGTTGTTATATTCAAGCATTAAATTTGAAAGAAAGATTATTTTTTATAAGTTTTTAATAAAATATTTAATATTAATAGCACAGTTCAACACTAAAAAAGTATTGTTGAAAATATGTTATAGATATTGTAGGTATATTCATGGTAATCATCAGGAACATTTAGGTTTTTCTCCATCATGTTACATTTTTAACCCATTGACCACCAAAGAAAATATGCTTCCCAGGGGAGTTTTTAGGTTATACAATTTTGTAGATAGAGCAAATTAATCATAAGAAAAAAGACATCGTACATAATGCCGCTTAATTCTTACTCTTAGGACTAAATTTAATAAATAAAGTAAAATGAAACACTTCAACACGTCAAACTTTTAACCCATTGATAACCAGAGAAAATATGTACCTCTAAGAAATTTTTAGGTTACATAATTTTCTTTGTTTTATAGAGAGAAAATAGTGCAAAAAAAGCGTAGAACATGCCATATCTCCAACTTGCCCTACATAGCCCCAAAAGTTTTTATAATTATCAAGGCGATGAACAGCTTGTAGTAAAAGTCAAATTTGAATTGACTTGTACTACATTTTTTCCATTTATAAATAAAAACTTCCACAGAGACGCATATTTTATTTGGTCGTCAATGGTTTAAAACTGTAGTGTGATGAAAAGTTGCATTTAACTTTCAACACTACATCAAAAGGAATAAGAATTTTGCAGAATTATTCGCTTATATTATTTTTTGCTGTTTTATTGACCTGTGTAAATAGAGTTTTAATTGTGTTATAGGTTATTTTTTTATTGGAATGAATCCACTTTTAAAATCTATTCTAATTTTTTTAAGATTTTAGAATCTTTTAAATTATTTTTCACCTAAGTCCTAATATGTTTCAAAAGGATATAGCTCTGTATAGCTGGAATATTGGTCTCTCTTGGTATATAACAGCACCATTTGTTTGATAATACAAAACTGATCTTTTGTGTAATGACAGGAAGCGATATCATACCAGACAAATTGAAATGATTTGTGGTTTCTATGAAATATTTCCCAAAGGAATACATTAATTTGTATTTCTGTGTTAATGTAGGCATTTGCACGTAGAAATATCATTCCATACCAAAAAAGTGTTCGTCAGTTTTATTGTTTTTACTTACATGCAACATCTTATTTCCGACAAGGATTCTGTATGAAATTCAGAGGAAAATACATTTTATTATTCATAATTTTAAAATAAAACTAATATCAATAGTTTCGGTATTTTCTTTTGCCTCCATACTATTTCTAATATTATAACTAGGAACTTGTTTTACATTAAAAATCTTCAGATACAAATAAATGTAACGTATCAGAAGATCAATTTAACTTCTTTGGTTACTAAAATTTCCTTTATTGATCTTGAACCCGTTATATTGTTTTTTATAACCCAAGAAATAGTATTTCGTTATACACTCTTATTCCTTGCAATTATTTTATATGGTCGACATAGGTTTTCCTTATAAATTTGATTTCTGCATTTGCGTTTTGGTAAGTTTCTATTTTAAGGAAAAGTAATTAGGCTATTATAACAAAATTTAATACATAGTTACTGAGAATAATACTTACTTAAAAATTAAAAATCTTAAAGTATGCTAGATTTTTATCGTGCGCACTCCTTAGGTATGTAACTGTAAATTTCTTACTCTACTTTGACCACTTGTTTTTACATAGATATGCTGATAGGCAGACGAACATCTACTCAGTATGTGATTATTAGTCGATGTTTGTGAGTTGTGAACAGAACAAACTAATAAGTCATTTTACCCTCGTAATGTAAGGTACCAAAACTACTATCAAGGTATCTTAACAAAAAATATCGCCAAATAACACAATTTTATTTAATGTAGTCTATCTCTGTCCACTTTTTTCCCGCTCTTTTAAATAATATGTTTAATTTAAACTTTGCATGCTGTTAATGGTAGTGGTTTTTCTTAAAAAAACCTCCATGGAATGGCTTTAAAAACCAAAGCTTTGCTGTGATTGTTTTGTGCAGAAATGTATGGTTGAGTGTCTATTTTGTTAAAAGCCAAAAAATGCACTATTCCCAAAGTTGCTACTTAGTTTCTTTTTTCATTTTATTTAAAGTTCAACAAAAACGAATTAAAATAGTACAGAAAAAGTTTTAATATATTTGGAAAAAAAAGTTCTTTATGCTTTTTTGTATATTTGCGAGGTTTTCTTTTGTCATACAACGTGACATTAGTGACTTTTGCTATTTTGTTACAATTTTTCTCAAACATTTTGAAATGGAAAAAAGGATATTAAAATAAAAGTCAAACTATGGAAATGTATTTTTGCTAGAATTTTAAAATTAAACAAGTCGGAGTGCTATATTCGACTGTACCGAATTTTAAATGCGCTTCACCCGTGTTATGATGTGTTAAATGAAAATAAAATATATTATATAGGATGTAATTATAAATATATTTATCTATTCTATACCAATGTAAATAATAAAAACTCTAAATAATTTACGTTTTCATATGAATAAAAAGTTGAAATTTGACACGCAGATAGTACCAGTACTGGAGGTGGTTGTGGCTACGTTAGATCTCGATTGGACGTCACATCCACATTTAAGGCCTAATTTTAAAACAATCTATTTTTTAATTTTGCATGCTATTTACATGAAATTTTATGCTCAGAGCTTGCACTGTAGAATGGGATATCTTCTTCGGATGCCACGCCCATATTTTATGCCCACTTTTTTAAAACTCTAAAACGGATGAACCGATTTGCTTAAAATTTTCACAGCATGTCCATAAATTCAAATATGATATTTTCTTTTTCGATCGGAGCAGGGAGTAACACCTCCATATAACGCAAATATTCATTATGGCATATCTGAAGAAATATTACAGTGAGATCCATCAAATTTCGTGCGAACTTTTTTATTGCAATAACAAAATATGAATAGGAAGAATAGATCCTGTGGGAAAGGTTGAGTATATAAATTTTCTCATCTATAGGACTATTACAGTGAAAGTCTTAAAAAGATTTAAAAGTAATATTCATATCAAATTTCGAATAAAGTAGATATGTCAAGAGAGGATCGTAGCTCCCATATAAAGTAAATATTAGTTATCGCATCAAATAGGGAAGCGAAACGCACTGGTAAAAGCTAGTGAATAGTAAATTTAGTACTTGGGTATTTTACACATCCGCACATCTTTAGGGAAAATATAATCACTTCGGTGCAGAATAAATGTTTTATAAATGTAAAATAATATCAAATTAAAAAGGGTATGGGATATGGACCGATTTGACTAATTTCGAAAACCGAAATTCGAGAAAAATATTTATGATAGATTTATGCAAGAATGAGCTTCAAAAATTGAATAAAATATTTTGACCTATTACAAAAATTCTTAATAAATTTCAGATTTTTATGTGAAAGAAGGAAGTCTCTAACTTATCTTAAATACTTAGTTTAGTTTTGTATATATATTTCATATATCTGTGTTATCGGGAGAATTCAAAAATGCCATTTAAATCGTTTTTCAGAAGAAAAAACCTCAAGAAACTGGTTTTTTAGATATATCTACGACATTTATGAACCGTTTTGGTTGAATTTCAATGGCAAAACTTCTCGAAAGGATTTCCGATTGTTTGATGTATATATTATATATAGAAGTTATAGGTATACGATGACGGATACGATGTCTATCGGCATTATCAGAAATTACAAACTTATATATACCCTTGTTGTGAAGGGTAAAAACCGGAGAGCATTGAATTGAAAGTTTTATTAAAATTTGGTACAAGAAATAAATAAATATTAATTTTTTTAGTTATGGTGACGTGTTTTTAGTTTTATTTTTCTTTTTTTTGCTAAATTGATTTTCGATTTAGTTCAAAAGGCTTAAGTTAGACTTCCCCTGACAATAAAGTTTAAATAAATATTAATAGTTTGTCCGTTCTGTGATAAATTGCTGCTATTTTTTTTTGCTACTACTGTATCTCAAACTGAAATTTGTTTAAGCAATGTTGTATATTTTTTTTAAATATATTCTTATTAAACATAAATACTAAAGTTTTTTGCTAATTGTCTTAAAACTAAAATGGCAAAAAAGAACTAAACTATTCTTGACACATTAAATACAATAAATTTGTTTCCTTAATTCCTAAAGGAATTAAATAATTATTAAAGTAAAAAAAGAAAAGCTAAAAACAAATTATTAATCGTTTAAACAAACGAGTAATGAGAGAAAAAAAAAACTAAATGAAAAATGTCCACTTACTTTTCTAAAAGTTTTCATATTTTTCCCTCATTTTAATTAAAAAAAAAAAAAAAATGATCCTGTCATTTACAGATTTTTATACTACTTTTCAAGCAAACTCTCTTTCTCTCACTTTTTCATAAACAACCTTCCACAAATGTTGACTAACAGCACAAGTATACACAGACGTATACAAACACAGACACACTTATACAAAAAGTAGCTTTTAATTGTTTGCAATTAAATTGTGTGAGAGCAAAAGGACATAGAAAGCAATACTTAAACTTTTTTAATTGTATCTTTGTTTTTTTACTTGTTTTCTGTGGGAACCTTATAATATTATGGTGATGATGAGAATGGCAATGTTAGCTGGCGTTGATGATTTGTGGATCTTTAGCAGGATGTACGATGAAAATATTGCCATTTATAATTTAAGAAAAGTGTTATAATAATTTGGAGTTTTATAAGGGAATAAGTTAAACAGCAGTAGCCAGTTTATGTCCTTATGAAAAACAGATTTAATATAATTTTTTTTTCTATAGTTTTGTGTTTTCGGAAAAACTATGTCACTACCTAACGTCAACCTGTGTGTCAATGTCCTTTAGTTAAAGCCGCTGGAAAAAGATCAAATAACATTAACATAAAACTTGACAGCAATTAATTCATTAATGTTCTTTTACTTATTTAATTGGTGAATAATGTCACCAGACTGTTTTGTTGATATCAAAGTGAATGGATTTTGTTGTTATTTTTTAGCATTTCAATGACGATGACAGTAAGTTGAAATCATAATAATTTGCTTAACATATATTTTTGTGATTAAGAACAAATTTAATATACAATTGAAAAATTAATGATGTTTTTTTTAAGTTTTTCTTTAAAAAGTAGTTTTCTATTTAGACTCGTTTTCAGCTGGGTGTGCGTTAATGATAATCTTAGATTTAGTTATCTTAAAGACTATTGTTTCATAAAAAATTTGAGAGGAAAAAAGATTTTTCATTTATATATGTAAAAAACAGATTTTCCATAACTAATTTTTTAATAACTCCGAAAATATTTAGCAGATAAAAACAAATAATGTAAAAATGAGTTAAAAAAAATTTTAGTTCACATAGTTTGGTGTTATCTAAAGCGTAATAGAAGGAAATGTCCTACAGTCATGAAGGGGTAAAATTATATGTAAATTTTCACGCTAGCTTCAAATATAAAATCAGGTTTTTAAAATTATTATTCCGATATAGAGAAAACAAATTTCCAAAATGTCCATATAAGAGAAGTAATTAATATCGTAGTAACTAATTTTTTTCTAAAGCCTATTAGATTTAAGTAAAATTTTAAAAATTGTAATTTTTTCATATAAATTAAAAATAAGGAAATGTATAACAAATGTAAATGTAAAATTGGACATGAAAAATTAAATCTTTTAATGCAAATTGATATACCATAGTGATGAAATTTAAGGATAACATATTCATAAAGAATTAAAATCCACACAAAACTACAAAATTTTTAAGAAACATCTATGTTTATAGCAACATTTTTCGTTCTTATTCCTGTTCCATATCTGTTAATATTTCTAAATATTTTAAATTAGGACATACATTATACCATGCTAGATAATGTTTTATCTATAGCTTGTACCTACGGGCAAAATAGTAATTTTAAGTAATTTTTTCTTTAATCCTATTTCTACAATATGTAAAGCAACAAAAATTTTATTTTATAAATTTCAAGTTCGCAAGGTTATAAATATGGTAAAAATATTGAAAAAAAAATATATATTCAAACTCTTGGCTTTCCATTGATATATATTTGACAAAATATCTTAAGGTAAAATTGACAATATTTTTTACTCTGAACGGTCCACTGCGAGTTGGATCAAATTAAAATGTATAAGAAATCACCTTTCTCAAATTCTAGAAATTAAGGACTACTTCGATGATTTTAAAATTCTTCTAAAATGTTTTACGAGATAAAGAAAAAACGTGCTTATCTAAGTAAATTCCTTAAAGTTAAAAGGGTATTTTAATTTTTTTGTTTTTGCCTTGAATTTTTTTGTTTTGCTAATAATTTTCATAATATAGGAATGAAAATTATTAAAAAATATCGAAAATTTATTTTATATTTTATATATCTCTAAAGTGCCTTAGGAAAAAAACTTGGAAATATACCCCTCCAGAAATGAAAATTGATATGTTCTTATATGATTCCCAAAATATTACGTCTGAATGTTTCAATTTGAATGAGCTGGACCATATTTAAAGCTCCTCTAAAAGGCATATTTCTTTCAATAGCATTATAGTAATCGTAATTGTAAGAAAATTAACTTGAAAATATTGTAGAGACATAGAAACGGCTGTAACATGCATTTAAAAAATTTTTACATTTCTATTCATTCGCAAAATATCAAGATTATTATTAACATTATATATTAACATTTTTTGTCATAATTTTTTTTTTATATAAGCATATAATTGTGTATATAAAGGTGTATTCTGATTCTATTGAAAATTACTGATAATTAACACTTTGAAAACAATATACTAAATTTTATATATTAGGTTCTCAAAAGGTTAAATCATAAATTTTTGCAAATAAATTGTATGAAAATATTTTTTATATTTAAATGTCAATGAATTTATGAAAAATATAATACATTCTTTTAAAATAGCTGTAGTAATCGAATATAAGAAAGTCTTAGTCGCTATTTTACACGAATTTACATTCATATATCAATAGTACTGAATAAGACCATTTCATTTATCTTCTAAAATTTAAATTATTATGGAAAATATCCGAAATATTCAAACTTTAATAAAAAAAAAAAGTATTTAAAAATATTCGTAGAAAATTTTACCAAAATCTTCATTTCACGAGAACGAAAACTAATTTTGAAAAAAAAAAAAACAATGTGTGTCTATTGCACATTATAATTTTCTTTGACACAAAGTTAAAAATTGTGTACACAGTTTGTTGAAAACCATATTTTTTGGAGGTATTTTCAAAATGGTCCAGCTCACGTGAATGAGATAATTTAACTAATTAGTTTATAACGTATCGGTCTTAAATTTCAGGGGGGTTCATTTGCAACATTTTTGTCTTCATACAAATCGACGTACTTTAATAATCTCAAGACTTTCACTGTAATAGGTTTTTGGATTTAAAATATTTGCATGGGGGCTACGACTCCGCTAAATCTACCCCTTTTATATTTATCATAATTGTGGAACATGATATAAAAATTACTTCCTTAGCCGTAACAGTTCTTCTACGTCCCTTATTCGTTTCAATAATAATAAATAAAATAATAAAATCATTTTCGCAAAATCTCAAGAATGTAGTTGATTTTTAAATGCGCGATAAATAATTGTATGGGGGTATCAGCTGTTATCGTTAAATGTAATAGTTTGTTTTATTGGATTTTACTCTTAAACAATTTCAAAGTTTTGCATGTTTTTGTTTAGTTCTTATGGGTTGCGGTCAGCGTTACCGTTCAGAATTTTTAAAAAGTATCCAAAAAGGGGGATTTAAAAAAAGTCGCCAAGAAAGGATATTTTTTACAAAAGTGTCAATTGCTTCAATACTTAAAAAACTTTTTAGAATTTGTTTTTTGATAAAAGTCAGAGCAAAATATTGCAAACATAAAGATTAATTCATATAAGTAGGTAACATAAAATTCTATTTTCATTAATTAAACTTCTGTACTCTTGTATGATGTCTTAACTAGGACCTCAGTCTTCCAAATTTCCATCTAACAAATATAGTGGTGAAAGCATGGATTCACAATTGTTGACCTTAAGTCTGTTGGAAAAGATATTTTTCATTAGTGATAATTTTGAAAAATGACGTTCCGCCGAGGCACTGCTTCAAGGCAAATAAAAAATTTTAAATTACCTATTCACCGAATTTGTTTTTTAATTTTCCCAATCCAATCGAAAAAGATTCTTTTTTTCGATATTTTAAAATATTGTTAATATAAAAATATATTAAAATAAAAAATACTTAAAAAATAAAAATTACAACTAAAAAATAAAAATATGTTGTGTAAATTTGTTACAAAAATGTGTGTTTAGGAGATAAAGGTCTGCATAACAACATAATTCGTTTGATTTTACTTTTTTTGAAATGTAAAAATTGTATAAATTAGCATATGCTTTTTTAACATATTTATTTGAAATATGTAGTTTTTTGAGACATATATATATATATATATATATATATATATATATATATATATATATAATAATTTCGTCATTGGAATTAATATATAATGGATCAAGATATCTCAAATAACATAGTTTTTCATCATTTAGCAAATAGTCTTTAAAAGTCGGTATTTAGTTCCATTTTAAAAAAAGGGACCAGAAAAGTGGCCAGTTGGTTGCAGAAAGGTAAATTGGCGACTAAAGTTGCCAAACGGTAACGCTGGTTGTGGTCTTTGAAAATGAGAAGATCTACACTGAAAATTCAAATTCTTATCTGATTTCGGATTAACCGATTTTTTGCATTTTTAATCTCAAAATTTAATTGAGTTAAAAGCGCATCACAACATTATGCTAAACTATACTATCAAAGAGTGAAGATAACATACTCTAAATTTTAATATTTCGTGTAATTTTACCAGACCTATATAGAAACTTCAAGCTTGTAAAAATTTGTATATGCTCATCTTGAAATCGCTATAAATTTCACACCTCTTACTCGAAATGATTAAGGCGAACAGATTCTATATAAATTCGATACACTTTATACTTTTTAAAATAAACAAAAAATAATAATGGTCCATATACTTTATAGGGTCTTAAGCGAATATATTGATACGTTACAAAAGGAATTGCGAACTCAATATGCCGTCATATTTTTGGATGGTAAGTTAAAAAAATGGCAATTTTTTTACAAATATGTAGTTTTATTCTTGCGTTTTTGGCTAATTTTTATTAATAAAATAATATTTGCTTTTATACATAAATATATTTCAAACGAAGAGAAAGTAAAAAGGTTGAGAAAAATGTTGATACGATTGAGAGTGGTACCCTACATCCAGCATTAGTCGAAAATAATGATTGAATTTTATAACGAAATTTTACTTCATTTTCGAAATTTGCCATTACAAAGCATTTTACAGAAATATAAACATTTCAAATTGGATTTGATTTTTGGAAGTTAAGATTTTTTTAAACTTTTTCATATTCGAGGTTGTCAAATTTGACACCCTGTATATTAGCTCGTATTATTAAAATCAATAGTTTAGGAGATACAGATTTATTACCAAAATTTTTGCAATCGATCTTACTGTGTGATTTTCAATAAAGTAATAAAGTAAAGTAATAAAGTATACAAATAACCCATTCGATTTCATGCTTAAATAAATTTTTTATATTTTTCTGTCCTTCAACAATAATTGAAACATTCATATAGAGAGCGTTTTAATAAAAATATATTTGTTTACTTGTGCTTGCACTTATTTTTTCGCAGCGTTTTGCTCTTCTACTTTTGGTAAATTTTAAATTAAGTTGAATTGGGTAAATGTCAAACAATTTAATTAAGAAGGGAGAAACAGTCATACGTAATAAATTTTGTTTGGGCAAAGAAAAAAAAAAAAGAATATTAATCTTGAGTATTGTATAAAAATATCATCGCTGCTCCGTTATGTGACAATTTTAGATTTTTTATTGCAGCATTTTGAACATTTTTCTGTCTTATTTCTGCCCACCAAACCGGTTTAATATATCTCGATTGGTTTAGAGATTAGCAAAATCGGCTATGTGTTTTTGGAAAATTTTTTTTTACAAGTTTTCTTTAAATTCTTTGTCAAACTTTTATTAGAATATAAAACCATTAAAAAAATTCTCGAACTGGTCAGTAACTACGTCAAACTTAAAAAAAGTATTTGTAGATTTAATAAAATGGATATTCCATATCAAAACGGGCAGTAAACAACCATTTTCGGATTTGACATCTCCGATTTCAATGACATTTACTACAGGCATTGGCTATTGGAAGTGTTTTTTTATATAAACTTTTAAACTCACGGCCCTTTTTGGTCCAAAAATATGACGTTTTGAAAATTTGTTTAATTGCTAGTGACTTCTAAAATATATTATATATTTGGTTTTAGTTTTATATTATATTCACAGATCAAAATTGAACATATGAAAATCAAACCAAAAAACCAAAAAAAAAAAAAAAATCAAAGACATAGCTTTCCTCCCTACTCTTGTAAAATTTCAAGGTGGACACTCATTTAATTTAATTAAATTTAATTACAATAAAATAGATCAACAATAAATAACAATAAATAACATTGTGGTAATACTAGACAAATTTTAATATAATAAGATCTGATAAAAGTTTTGGTGAAAGCACTGTGAACATTATTAGAAGAAATTTATATAAAGAAAATTTAGTAATGTACAACGTTAGACATCCAGACGACTGGAGACTATTACTACAAAAAATAAATAAAAAAAACTCCTCAAAATAGAATTGTACCTTTGTATGAAGCAAAACCAAAACAGAGTAATCGAAATTCTGCAATTAACATTCGCAAAAAATGTATGCATAATAGGGTAATCAAATTGTTCGGTTTTTCTATTGTTCGAATAAAATAGGTAATTCGAATTAGGCATTTTACTTTGTTCGAATTACTCGATCGCGTATCTAAAATTATTCGAGATATTCGCATAATTAAAACAAATAATAATAAAGTAAAATATTTTTGATTTGGTTCTTTAAAAAATTGATTGTAAAAAATAACAAAAACCTATGAAAAGTTAGCAATTTATTGGGAATATCTTTAGAAAAGAATTTTAAAAGTGCTATTTTTTGACAGAGTGTCATCAGATTATCTTCATATTTATTATACTACATATGAGGCGATGAGTTTTATTCATTCAAGATGTTAATTTTATTCAAGTTTTTAATTTTTCTACAAGTCAAAAAATTTGGAAAATATATAAAAGGCTATTTACATAGGGAATTCTGTTTTTAACGATATTTTCTTTTGAAATGGCTTCGAAAATCCATCTACGTTCAAACATTTAAATTTGTATTGTGAAGCATATAAAAATGTTTGACAAAAAACAATTTTTCTTATCCCGCTTGCTTTTCTGCACCTCCTGCCTATAAATATAAAAGTTGCAGTAATTTTTTTCAGGGAAATCCCTAATGCAAGGGTCTAATTCTCCCGCAAAATTCTAAAACCAATTTTAAATTTAAATTAATTTTAGGTAATAAACTGTTTAATAAAATCAACAAATACGATAAAAAGATTAATTTGGTCTCAAAAGCAAACAATCTTAGAATGACTTCGATTGATATAAACAATTCGTCTACAAAAGTTCTCTTTTATGGACTTTTATGATTAAAAGTCCTCAGAAATTAAGTTTACAAAATTTGATTTTGAAAAGCTCAAATTTTTGTTGCCGAAATTGTTAGAGGTGCATTTAATTTAATTTAAATTTAGTATTAGAAAACATTTTTTGGTACATTTTTACTTTATTAGAATATTCGATATGAAAATATTAGAATTATTCGTTATTCGGAAAATAACTTTTTTAAATTCTTGGAATATTTATTCACAATAATTGTTCGAATAATTCGAACAAACATTATTTGAATGAATATCCTAATGCATAAAGATTTTTTTACATTTTATGAAAATTGAAATCATTAACTTATTCATTTTTAATTATAACAATATAATCTTTCTAATTTATATATTAGTTTCTTTTGGGTAGATCGATGGCCTAGTTGGTAGTGAGCTAGACTGTCAGTCTGGTTTGTTTTACTACAACGAGCACATGGATTTTCTTCACCCTTGCTCGTAGAATTAGAATATAATTTGTAATTGTATTGTAATAAATAAATAAATAAATAAATAAATAAATAAATAAATATTAGTATCTTTTATAAAAACAATAAAAAATAAATAAAATAAAAAAATCGTTTTATAGGAATAAATCGGAATAAAAAAATCAAATACCAATTGGCTTTTATGCAAAAATTTATATTTATGCTGATTTTATCATATTTATAATATTCTTAACATATATTAATAATAAAGACATCATTAGAGAAAACATGACAGTAGGAAGAACAAATTAATTAATTCTTAAGGATCCATATCCATATTGAATAAGTTATTTTTTGGAAAATTTATCACTTCTTCAAAGTAAACTTTTAAGAACCAAAAGAGTTATGTGTAAAAAATATTCTAAATCAAAAAATAATTTTATTATAAATGTTCCAGCAAAATGAGTTATGTGTACTTTTTTTAGTGATCTTATTATTGCTCCTTTATATCTAATAATCCAGATTTTTGTTTACCTAATATCTGAAGTAATTGTACTAAGGTTCCAACTAATCATATAAGTTTCAAAGAAATTTTCCAAATTACACAATAAAACATTTTTTCTCCCATGAAAACTTAATAGAAACACATAACTGAATTATGTCGGAACAGCGACGATATACGAAAATTGAACACGAATTATATATAAGGGCTGGTTTCGTAAAGAAATAATAATAATATGGAAAATATTACTGATAAATGTTGTTGAAAAACTGTAGAGAATTTTAATGAGTTTTTCGGAGAAAACTTTTGAATAAAGTTAGAATAATATGAATACAAAATTTGAGGAATTTTGTATAAATTCGTCACCTGTATTGGATGGGTTATTCTAAAAAATTTCGTACCCGAAATTACATTAAATTTGATGGACATACAAAATGGTATATATATATATATATATATATATATATATATATATATATATATATATATATTACATGTTTATATATATATATATTATACATATATATATATATATATATATATATATACTTTTTAAAGAAAATAAAAACTTTAATTTTGTAGCAGAGTGTAATGATTAAGTTTTATAAACTATAAATATTCTAAAACTATACATATATAAAATTTCGAAATCTGTGGAAAATCTCCAAAACTCATGATATTTTTAAAAAGGTTTCTAACAGTACTAACTTGTATTTGTTGTAGTAATAACATATTTCGTTAACAGAAACAGTATATTCGTAAACAAATAAGTGTTTCCAATTATCTAATGCTATGTTCACATATAGAGGTTTTTTGAAAAGCGAGTCATTTCGTAAAAAAGTACAAATAAATTTCTTTGTTTTTTCATATATTTCAAAGCCAATATACATTTTGATTCGAGTTGTTTAAATATTTAACACACAAAAAACATACTAAGTTTCCAAGCAGGGAAGAAATGTTTAACAAATAATTTGTAAAAATTGTCTAACAGTTTAAAAACAAAAAATTACAAATTAAGAATGAAGTTTATATTTGTTGATAAATTTTATATGTTCAAGAATTGTATTTTTTGAATTAAAAAGTGTTTATGTGTGAAACTTTTATTTAAACCAAATATTTTTGAAAATTTTGTGGCAAAAGAAAAACAGGCCAAAAGAAAAACACAATAAAATGATATGTGAATAGCGATTGTGTTTTTCAAAAAACAAGTCAAAAAGTAATGTGTATGAATATAATATTAATTTTATAAAATTAATTTTATACAATTTCCCCTGTTTTTACTTTGCAACAATCAAATACAAAATCATATTTATTTTTTCTTTTTAATATTTGTTTTAAGTTTCCGCGACCATATATATATATATATATATATATATATATATATATATATATATATATATATATATATATATATATATAATTAATTAAATAAAAAACATTGAAAAACATCAAAAAAAAAAAAAAGGAAACAAATGTGTCCAATTCACCAAATCAAGTGAAAGTTTTTTTTATTACTTTTTATTTATTATTTATTTCTATATTTTTTTTTATTTATTTTTTTTTGCAGTTTCTCTAAAGAAGCACCCTATGATATGGGGTTCAACAAAAGATTCATTTACACTTGAATACCTTTTTTAGTTGAATATTTTTCAATTTCTTATTTCGAGAAACATTGAAATATACTTTTTTATTCTGATAACTGCGTAATGTGAATGTATAGGAATATGAATAAGAGAACAAAAGGCATCAGCCTGTAACTTGGCCTGTTTTCAATATCTCACAGTGTCATTTGGAGCAAGAGAAAAAAGAAAAAACGCAGCAGCAGCAACCAAAAATAAAAATAAAAAAATGGAATAAAAAAAGCAAATAAATTCAATGAAAATAAAAACGAGTACAATAATACAAAGGGCCAACAAAAAGACATATATATATATATATATATATATATATATATATATATATATATATATAATGAAGTAGCACTGAAAGAAATTGAAGATACTTCGCTTATTGATTTTTGTATTGAAAGCAGGGTAAAACAAAAAAAGGAAAACTAAATTTGATACAAAAATTTCCTTAAAGTTTTGCGTTTTTTTTTCTTTGGTTTTTCTTTATTTTGTGAGAACATCCTGTTCTGTTTATCAAAAATGAACCAAAAAAAAGAAAAGAAACACATTGAAGAAATATAAAAGTAACAAAAACTAATGACGTTTTTATAAAACTTAAAGATTGATTTGCCTGTTTGAGAAATTTATTTCATTTGTTTAAGAAAAAATATTTGTTTTCAAAACTATTGAGTCCTCTTTAGATACTCACTCCTTTAAAAGTTTTTATTTGTAGAGCATTTGTAAATTCTGTGATTTTTAATCAAATTATATTATTACAGATATTTTGGCATTCTTATGTGGCCATTAACACCATTATCATTAAATTTTATTATAGTGGCTTTATTTGCATAAGAATTATTTAAATCTGAATCTGTTTGTGTATGGCAAACTATAAATATGCAAGAAAATATTTTCATTTGATTTTCAAAAAAAAAAAAAAAAAAAAAAAAAAAACGAAAAGAGAAAACAGATGAAGATATAATCACCAGCATCAGCATTTTCTTAATTACCCAGAGATTAACAAAATTTATATGTATTAAAACTTTTATACAGATATATACGCTTTTGCACATCGACATGGATTTATATTGATAAAATGTATATTGTTGTATGATTTTTTAATAACACAATCATTTAAAACCGTTTAATTAATTTAATTGGAAACAATTTATACTTAAATAATGACAAAAATATATTTGTAGCAATTTTTATTTAAAAAGGCTGAAAATTCCAAAAGTTTTCGACCCAGCTTTTCAGACTATATAATCTACTCTTCTATACACTTCTATAGCGTAATAACCAAAATCACGTAGCTAATTGTTCATATTCTATTTACCTCTAAAATTGGACACCTTGAGCTTTTTTGTAAAAATGAGCAAAATAACTTTCATGTGCATTAACAGATTTCAACAAACTTGGTATCGTTTTACTTAGTAAAAGTATCCGTCCACAATTGTTCACATGTCTAATATAAGAAATATCAACTAATTTTGATGGACATAGACAATGGTGTGGGATACCCCCCACATATGGTCGGGCTTTTCCGATTATATCTTTCTTACTTTTTGTGAAATTAAACATGCTGATTTATTTTCTAATTTCCTAGTAATGCATATATAAGAATTTTTACAAAATTTCAAACTTTAAATTTTGAGGTATTCTGAGAAAAATAATTTTGTCTAAATTTTAAGAAAATTTTCAATTGAGATTGGAGAAGAATATATCCTTTTAACCGTTTATGTTGTTTTTTATATAATTGATGACTTATTCAAAATTTTGTAAATATATTTGCCTCTCTTCATTTGATGTCAGCTTTTTCTAATTTGTATCTTTAAAATTAAAGACATTGTATTAATTTAGGATTATTGTGAAACACAATTTTGCTCACCTTATATTAGCACTTTTTACATTATATGTGAAATTATAATTATAATAAGTACATCTTTTTTGTTTTAGTTAAGCGAAAAATGGATTTTAATAAAAAATTGCAAAAAATGTATTCATGACCTTCAATAGCGGTGCCTTTAATATTCATAAATCGTCGAGGCACAATTAAGACGCTAATTGAAAGTGTTGAAAATGTACACCAATTTGCAACTGTTATTAAAGCTTATATCGGAATCAAGTGACACTCAAAAATAATTACGCGTGTGAATTTAGTACAACTTTCAATATTCAGGATATGTATTTTTGTCATTGAAAAAATTAAATTAATTTAAAGTTATATAACTAATACATATTTTCAACTTTTTATTCATTAACATAATTTAAAGATTTTTTTATTTTTTTTTTTTTGCGGTTAGATATGAAAAACGCATCAGCTAATTACATGCAATTCAAATATCAGAAACCGGCGAATATCTCCAAAATAGTACGTTTCTTAATATTTGCCCATAAAGTCTACATTTGTTGTAGGTCTAGAAAAAAATCATTGCAGACTCTTTCAAACACACAAATGTTTCTGAGACTGAATTTAGAACATATAAGCTGAAATCAAAATTTAAATACGGGATGTTATTTAAGATGATTTGGTACTGAATAGTGTTCTATGACTCAAGCTTTTAGGGGCGGTATCAAAACCTATTATTGAATATATTTTGGAATAAATAATGTCATACAATTGAATCTTATTTAGGAGCTAGCGCTAAAACAGATTTAGTGCTACATAATAACATATAAGTTTTTATTTATTTATTTTTTTATTGAAGTATAATAATGAAATTTTTAAAGATCTTAAAATATGCCTGTAATCTAGTTAACTAATAATAATAAAACTTTACTACAAATAAAACTTATCATGCACATATAGATACAATCCATTTAAATATTCATCATTCCACAAAACGCAAAGTGAAAATTTTTATTTATTTAAATGAAAAGCTACTGCAAAAGTAATAATAATATTTTCTACATACAAGTTTATATAATCACAAATGTAACATAAAAAATAAAAGAAAAAAAAAAACATAAAACCAACAAATAAAATGAAATAAAGAAAATAAACAAAATCCAATTTTGAATAAAAAAAAGAAACGAAATGACGTATTAAAGCCATGTACTGTACAAAAGGATTCTTAAGCAAGTACAAGTAATATTTAAACTTTTTCTTACACACTCAAATAAAAAACAACAATTACATATTTAGAAAGGCGCCAGAAAGCAGGCAACATAAGTTAACACAGATAAATTAAAAAAAGGAATATGATATTAAAAGGAATAAGCAAATGGTAAAATGTTTGCTGTCAGTTATGTTTAAATGTAAGAAAATTATATAAATATGAAACAAATGTAAGAAAATTATATAAATATGAAACACTTATTTTTACACATATAAACATATGGGGATTTCTTCATATTCATTTACTTTTGGGGTTCGAAAAATATTGAATTTTTCTTTTGATAGCACATCAGCGCTATTTTATACCTATAATGAAACACAAATCTGTTTGCGTGAATGACTTTTCACGAACGGCATCAATTTAAGATAAAGCTTTTAAGATAAAAATTAAAAAATTGCCAAAATTCTATTTTTAAGAATATACAAAAATTATCATATGTATGTAACCCACATCAATATTTCTAAAATACAAATTAAAAGCGATACGATATGATTGATGTCACCGAAGCTAATCCCGATTATAATGATTTTTCAACATTTCACTAAGAAAATATTTTAATCAACAAAGAATGCGTTGATTTTTTCGTTTTTTTAATTTTATAAAATTTTTTAATATATTTTTAATATCTGACGTTTTATAATAGTGAATATTCGCGACCATAATTCTTTAGAAAAAAAGTGTATATAGATTTTTGATATTTTTTTCTTTTTAAATTGCATTTAATTCGCTGATGTATTTTTCATATCTAGCCACAAAAAATCTTTAAATTATATCAATGAATAAAAAGTTATAAATATTAATTACGTAACTTTAAATAAAATTTTTCAATGACAAAAATACATTAGTGGCACCGCCATCTCAGGTCATAAATACTTTTTATGCAATTTTTCGTTTAACTAAAACAGAATATAAGTACTTATTATAATTATAATTTCACATATAATATAAAAAATGCTAATATAAAGTGCGAAAAAAAAGAATTATAACATTTTTGCAAATCAATATTTTATCGTGCCACAACGATTTTTAAATGTAATTTAGCAACTTTTTTTTAAACACGCGATACTTAGCTTCATCGAATTATGCTGTGAGTTACCTCTTAGAGCCATTCACGTTTTTCTCCCTAAGTTTCGGCTGTTATTGAGGGCACATTAACGAGATGTATCACAAATGATTCAAGATTACATGAGGACTCGAGACGGAGCAAATTCTGTAATCGAAAAACTGCAAAAAATTAAAATTTTGATAATTTTGATTCCACCACTTTTCTAAAATATAATTCAATACTGGTTAACGACAGTCTGATTGAATATAAGTCAGCCTATTTCTATTAGTATTAGTATTAGTATTAGTATTAGTATTAGTATTAGTATTAGTATTAGTATTAGTATTAGTATTAGTATTAGTATTAGTATTAGTATTAGTATTAGTATTAGTATTAGTATTAGTATTAGTATTAGTATTAGTATTAGTATTAGTATTAGTATTAGTATTAGTATTAGTATTAGTATTAGTATTAGTATTAGTATTAGTATTAGTATTAGTATTAGTATTAGTATTAGTATTACTATTAGTATTAGTATTAGTATTAGTATTAGTATTAGTATTAGTATTAGTATTAGTATTAGTATTAGTATTAGTATTAGTATTAGTATTAGTATTAGTATTAGTATTAGTATTAGTATTAGTATTAGTATTAGTATTAGTATTAGTATTAGTATTAGTATTAGTATTAGTATTAGTATTAGTATTAGTATTAGTATTAGTATTAGTATTAGTATTAGTATTAGTATTAGTATTAGTATTAGTATTAGTATTAGTATTAGTATTAGTATTAGTATTAGTATTAGTATTAGTATTAGTATTAGTATTAGTATTAGTATTAGTATTAGTATTAGTATTAGTATTAGTATTAGTATTAGTATTAGTATTAGTATTAGTATTAGTATTAGTATTAGTATTAGTATTAGTATTAGTATTAGTATTAGTATTAGTATTAGTATTAGTATTAGTATTAGTATTAGTATTAGTATTAGTATTAGTATTAGTATTAGTATTAGTATTAGTATTAGTATTAGTATTAGTATTAGTATTAGTATTAGTATTAGTATTAGTATTAGTATTAGTATTAGTATTAGTATTAGTATTAGTATTAGTATTAGTATTAGTATTAGTATTAGTATTAGTATTAGTATTAGTATTAGTATTAGTATTAGTATTAGTATTAGTATTAGTATTAGTATTAGTATTAGTATTAGTATTAGTATTAGTATTAGTATTAGTATTAGTATTAGTATTAGTATTAGTATTAGTATTAGTATTAGTATTAGTATTAGTATTAGTATTAGTATTAGTATTAGTATTAGTATTAGTATTAGTATTAGTATTAGTATTAGTATTAGTATTAGTATTAGTATTAGTATTAGTATTAGTATTAGTATTAGTATTAGTATTAGTATTAGTATTAGTATTAGTATTAGTATTAGTATTAGTATTAGTATTAGTATTAGTATTAGTATTATTATTATTATTATTATTATTATTATTAGTATTAGTATTAGTATTAGTATTTTCATTGGAGGCTAAATCCTTGACTAAAGAAAAACTTGTTAATTTCAAACACTTTTTTGGATTTTTTTAACTCAAGTGCTTACTTGTACCACATAGAACCATTTCAGTTTCTGCATTTCTGATGTTTTACTCCACCAAGTGTTGTTAACATAATAGTGTCAAAAGTTATTTTAAAAAATCAGATCAATCAATTAAAAAAATATATATATTCAAAAAGGTAAACTTAAAAACAGAATTCCCCATATGAATTTAAATTTACATGCACGCACACATAAAAAGTTTTTGATAATAAGAAAACGTTATTTGGTTTATGGCTATGTCGTTTTATAGTCTGTTTAAATATAATTTTAATTCTTTTGTCGCTTGAATTTTTTTATTATTTGCTCATATTTAAAATGAAAAATAATAAAAAAAAAACGAAAACTGTTTGTAATAACAATTCAAATACCAGCAAACACGAATTATGAATAAAACGTAAGAAAAAAAATTAAATAAAATGTGGCATAAAGTTTTTCAAGCATAAATTCTAATGAAATACGTTTTGAATGTTAAAAAAATATGTACGTGTTTTATGTTGAAAACATTTAAGCTTTTGATACGAAAAATAATTTTAATTTAAAGAAAATTATTTATAAAGATTTATGTGGAAATATATATATATATATATATATATTTTAGTATCAGACTTAAGAAATTTTTGCTTGATTTTCTAAATTTTATTATCATAAATAATTTAATTAGCTATTTTATTTTTAGGTGAGTTTCCAAATGATTTAGTTAGGCTTTAGCTCTCTTATTTGTTGAAATTGTGTAAACAAATTCAAATAATATACTGCTTATGTGTTGATTGAAATTAACATTTCTATGGTAATATTATATTTTGCAGTATACACTTTTGTGAATTAGTTATAATCCATAGGAATTATACACGCGCATAAACGAATTTTCATTTATACCATTAATAACACCTCGCAACAATTTGCCAACATTTTTTTTACACATAAAAAAATCGATATATGCAAACTAGAGCCTATGCACAATAAAACTACGAACTCAGTTCTTCTTCAAGATGTCAAAATTTCGAAAAATACACAAACTTTTAAAAAATTTTAAAATATTTACCAAAACTATATGAACCCAATATGGATGTCATATAAAACGAAGAAACCCTGTAATATAACAAAAGTTTTTATTTAAATGTTTCAATACAAAATATTATGAAAATATTCTTTATATAAACTAAAGTAAATAATAAATTTAACATTGAAGGGATAGATATTCAAAAAGAAAAAAATTTTTGAGTCTTTCGAAAATTTGAAATCTTTTGAGAGAAGTAATTTGACATACTGGAGAAAAGTTAGTTACACATTTTTACCACTGATAGTCTCTAGCTTTATCCATATAACGTTTCTTTCACGTATGAGAACGATTGCCGCAGGCAGGTATATATTGGAAAATAAATAGTAAAAGCTAAAATTTTCAAAGGGATATTTCATTAAGTTTTTGTACTGCAATATTTAAATGAAAAATATTACTATATTGAAAAGATTCTTAGCTTTCATTTGATAAAATATTTGTAAATATTTTATAATTTTTGTAAATGTGTATCCTTCGAAAGTTTCAAGTCATTTTGAAAAGAAATTTTATATCCTGGAGAAAAATTGAGTACGTAGTTTTACTACTCGTACGTATAGTCGGCCTCTAGTTTTTTATTTTGTATATCGATATTTTCATGTGTGTGTCAAATTTCTTCTGAAATATATATATATATATATATATATATATATATATATATATATATATATATAGTCCTTCAAATTAAATGAAATACATCCTTAATAAAAATAATTAAAATTAACCAACAGACGTACGGACACTACCATTCCTTCTGCCCAAAAAATCATAGTATTTCAAATCAACATTTCTTTGCCAACTAATAAATAAAAATATTAATCGTGATTTTTCAAATATTGACACCACCTTTCCCTGAATAAAGCGGCCATTTTACCCACATGTATAGACGGAAGGACATTACCATTCTGTAAAAAAATTATAGAATTCTTAAAATATATCTTCCCCTGAATTAAACTCCTTTTAAGACCAATGTATATGCGGACGGATGGACATTAACATTCTGCAAAAAAAAAAAAAAAATCCTAAAATTCTAAAACTATATTTTTTTTTATTTAATAATTAATAAAAAAAATTAATGTTGATCTTTAAAATATTGATATCACCTTTCCCTAAATTGAACGCCACTTTCTACCCTCTTTACCGCAACGTGCACCATTGGTTTTGAGAAGAAGGAGAAGTTAACGACCTTAAAAATAACGCCTAATAGTAAAAATAGAAAATGTTTTGCTACAATTTTCTTTTATGTGAACTTCAATCGTTTATTTAAGCTTCTTTATAGGACACTCCAAATAAATTTGCTAGCCTGAAGAAATATTTTTTCAATTAATGTATAAATTTCTTGGCGGTCGGTCTATACATATTAATGTGTCTTACTGAATTTGTAACAAAATGTATGGCTTTGGTGTAAGTAACAGATTTTTTCGATCGATATCAGTTTACAAAGTCTGAAGGCCTTTGCCAGAACTTATTTTAAAGTTTTATAATGTATTTGAGAACTGAAAGAAAATCTTTAGCTATTTGAAAGTGAAAAAAAAGGTCTAAACTGCTTTTATTTAGTCCCGTTCTTGTTGCTGTTAATTAAATATGACAAGATAAGTTTAGCAAAGAATCAAAAATTATGCTATTAAATATCTAAATTCTTAATGGCCAACATTAAATGGAGAATTAAGTGTATGCTAAACTGTTACCTATAAAATGTCTCCAAAAGGAGCTATATAACAAGTCAAAGAAAATAAAAAAAGTTAAATAAAACATTTCGATAACGTCACAATTTCCTGAGATAAGGTTTTAATTTTATAATTTTTAAATAATTCAACGGGACTATAGACATCAATATTTTAATTATTACTATTATAGCCCGATAAGCTTATAATCTTTGTTACTATGGTCAGTTAATTGAGTTAGTATTTAATTTGTAATTGAAATGTAAATTGTTCATGAAAATAATTTCATAAGAATTGATTATTGAGGTATAGGCCATTAGGTATAGATTGCATTAGATGACTTATAATATTTCACCAATTTCATGCAATTGAACCAAAGTTGTAAAATTTTGACCAAAATGCATAAGATATCTTAACAACTTTTATAAGTTGATGAGAGGTTATGTTCATAGCTGATGATCACAATAATAAAGTTTTTATACCCACCGTCAAAAAGATGAGTGGTGTATTGGGTTCATAATTCCATGTGTAAAATGTCCAGAAATTCATTTAAGACCCGCAAAGTATATAGCCCTGGTAGGATTCTGAATAGGTCCAGCTATGTACGTCCGTCTGTCTGTTGAAAGCAGGATAGGGTTCGGGGGAGGGGGCTACCTAGGGAGATGAAATTTGGCTAAAACATTTATCTTTTATAAGGTTTGTTTGGTATTGAAAATGGGCAATATCTGTTTATAAGCAAGAAAGTTATGGGCTAAATACTAGAAATACAGGGAGTCAGTTGTAATTTCAGCTCGTTACTTTTCGGCTGATATCACTTAAACAAAACAATGTACGACAACGAAATTTTATACAGTTTGAAGATCGAAATAAATTGAGAAATCAAAAATGGGAGTGATTCGCCCACATTACCGCCTACCTCCCTTAAAACGTGAAACATAAACGAAATTTTGTACAAATAGTTCAAGGACAATGTAAACTCGGAAACAAAAACTGGGCAATCCACATGAGATGAAATTCTAAAAGTGTCAGTATATGAATTCGGCCAAAGCGAATATAACATTTTCACTTATTTCTGTTAAGCAATTTTTTTAGGTCATTTGTTAGAGCAAATTCTACCGGTACACAGTGAACAGTACAAAGTAAAATATATTGTCAATTTTACCTTAGGATACATCAATAGAATGCCAAGAGCTTGTGTATTTTGCTATATACTTTTGTTTTCAATATTTTTAGCATTGCGGTAGTTATAACCATATGAACTTGAAATTTGTAAAATAAAATTTTTATTGTTTTATATACACAGAAAAAACTCACTGATCAACAAAATAATTCCTTTGATTCAAAATTATTCAAATTTGCACCTCTCACCAAAATGATTATACCAATTACTAATAAATGTAAAATGTTCGTCCAATTAAAAAATATATTAAATCAATCAAGCGGATAATTAAATGAATTAAAATTTTTATCTTTGTTTGAATATACCCATTAAATTTCAATGTAAAAGGAAATAACTGTGTTAATTGAAAAATAAGGTAATAATATTTTCTGCATATTATACAAATAGGACTCAAGAAAACAAATTCCCAAAATACCGTCTTTGCCCGTAGTCTATTTTATTGATGCAATATTATCTAGCATAGTATGATGTATGTTCTAATTTAAAACATTTCATAATATTAACAAAAATGGTTCAGGAATATGAACTAAAAGTTTATGTATAAAAATTAATTTTTCTCAAAAAATTTTATAAAGTTTTGTAGTCTTGCAAAAGAAAATTTATTTTTGGATTTATTATTTATTTATTTATTTATTATTATTTTTTTTTTCTTAATTTTATCTTTGAATGTCATCGTTATGGTATCCGTATCAACTTGCATGGAAATCTTAATTTTTCATGACAAATTTTACATTTTAAAAGCATCTGTATTTCTGTATTTTTTTATTTAAATGAAAATTTAAATTTTCTTTTAAATTTTACTCAAATTTATTAAGTTTTGGAAGAAAAATTGACTATATGATTTCCATAACTTTCTATATGATATATATTAAAGTATTAATTTTTATCTCCATAAAAAATAATCGTAAAACATAACTTTTCTATGTAAAGATACATAATTTACGAGAAATATATTTAGGATTTTTGTATAAAAAACAATGCATAAGTTTTTTTTATATTCTGATTTTCATTGCAATATATATTTATATATATATATATATAAATAAATAAAAAATACCTAATTGCCTACAATGTCCTTTTTTTCATATAACTTTTTTTTTCTTTAAAATTTTCCCTTATTTATAAATTTTGTGTAATAATTGTTGTCAATCTTTATAATTGCACATAACTAGGTGGTGCTTGTAATGCTTAGAGGAAACGTAGAGACACATCAAAAATTTAATTGGGTTAAAGAAGGATCACAATATTAAAGAACATTTCTTTGTAATAAACACTAACAAATTATATTTGCGTATAACATATGAAGAAATAACTTATATTCGAACCCTATTTTTTGCAAAATTTATAAAAAACAGATCTTTAACATAAAGAAAAATTACCACAAAAATTATAAATATAATAAATTTTATTTCAGTAGCTCGGTAGGTTTTGATAATACATGTAACTTTTACCATAATTATATAAAATTACCCAAACCGCCTCTGATTTGGTTTTGCACGCATTCAAGTCAAGAATTCTTTTGAAACCGTTAAAATTCTGTAGTCCGGAACAAAAAATATTTTGAAGGGGAAAGGTTATTATCACCTTTTTAGAAAATAACCGCAAAAATTTTAAATGCTTTTAAAGTTTTAATTTAAGATTAACATAACGTTTTAGTAAAAAGATATATTTATACGACTCTTGTAGAAATATTATTTATATTTTTGCGAAAAATTTATTAGATATTTTCGAAAAATTTAAGGCCGAATTAAGGCCTTCAAACTAAAAAAACTTTAAAAATGGCTAAACCAAGCATAAGGGTAAAATTTGCTTCATCCTAAATATTATTTAAACTGAAAGAGATAACACATGTGTAAGCATGTTTTTTGTGAGGGTTTATAAGGACTACCTATATATAATTTTTTTTTACATTCAACTCATAAATTAATTTTTGGTGAATTACAAAAAATACATACCCGAGTTGACCAATTTTGGAGGTGTACCCTCTACCCATGTGACCCGCTAGGGATCTGTGCTCTTCCAAGTCAACTCAGAAGCACCTCAACTTTGACCGTGTGAAATTTTATATAGATATGTCTTACAGCTTACAAATTGCAGAATTATTTCAAAAAAATCCTTTTGGCACCACTATGCAGTATTTAGTAGAGTGCTTAGATTTAAAGCAGAGTGTTCCGTAGAAAAAAAGAAGAAAAAAAAATACTTTTCATTAAAATGCGTAAAAAAATTTATGTTTCGTAGTAATTTTGTTACATCTTAAATTGTATTAAAATATTCATCAGAATGTACTAAAAAGTCGCTCTTTTCTATTACTTTAAAACTAGTTTAAATTAGAATTTTATAATAATAATTACTTTACACACTACTTTACATTCTTCATTAAAATTGCACCGATTTTCCCAAGGGTTAAGTTTTTAATTGTTTGGGTGCTCAAATTATTTATATTGAAGTTTTTGTTGTTTTTTGTGTTTAATGCTTGTAAAAATCCATTATAGTTTTGGTATGCTTTTGGTGGCTGATGATCGTTAAAACTTTGTAGAAATAAAAAATTGGCTTCACAATGCTACAAATGAAAAGTACGCTGCAATTTATATAAACTATTCACATATGTATGAGTATACCGTATATCCTTATGCATATATGTGCAAATAAAAATAATAATAAAAATATTCATGCTTTTTATAAATATTTGATATTTGTAAAAAAAAAAAAATAAGAACCATTTGATCCAACATATTTGTATTGTATACGAATATACATGTAACTGTTCAGTTAAATGTTTACAATGTATTTGTAACGAACAAAAAACACAATTAAAATTATGAACATATTTAAATACATGAACATTCACATACATACTCATTAAACGTGCACACTTGTCACTCCATTCTGCTGGGTTGTTGTACAACTTGACTCGTTTTTTTTTCTTTTCCCAAGTTTATTATTTTTTTGTGTTTGTGGGAGTTTTTTTTACTGTGATTGCATACACTTATGGCAAACATACTTATAAATATTTTCATTTATATTTGTTTTGTTTATTAAAATAATATTAGTATGGCCCCAAAATTAAAAGTGTTGGCTGTTCCCAGCACAGGTTTTCGGATTTTTTTTTTCATATTTCTGTCAAAGTAACATTATGAACATTTGGTATCCCAAGAAAGGTCTTTGGGATGTGCATTTAATTAAAATTTAGGACCAGGTCAAAATAATTCCAAAATGTTGCAATTTTTCACAAAATTTTGAATATATGAATTAACACACAAATATTTCAAAAAATAAGACCAAAATAATAGAATACATTACCTTAGCAGTTATACCGAAAAGGGTTTTTTCGCTGTTAAACCTTCAATCTTATTCGAATTTTATTCGAATTTTTCGAAACATAATTTCCTTCATATGCAAACCTTTCTATATGCGAAGGAATAAATGAGGTTAGCATTAAATACAAGTATTTTTATAAGCTTTTTAATGATATACAACATTCATATTTCCATTAACAAATAACGAAATAAATTAAGTTTAAATGAAATACCAAAAAAAAAAATATGCCAAGAAGTGTATTTGTTTACAATTTGTTAATCACAGAGAGTAATTTCTTATTTTGTCACAAGAATAAAATGCTCTCTGTGAGTTACTTAACCTGTAAAATTGTAAACAAATACCCTTACAAGCATACATTTTGTGAGTATTTCATTTAAGCTTAATTTATTGCGCTATTTGTTAATAGAAGTGTGAAGTATTATATATCAAGAGCTTATAAACGTACGCGTATTCTAATGGCAAATACAATTAGTTCCTTCGCATATAGAAACATTTGTATATGAAGTATATTATGTTTGGAAAAATTCGAACAAAACTCGAAAGAGTTCGAATTTTAAAAAACGGAAAAACTTGTTTAATTATAATTTTTAGAGGACATATATTTTATTAACTTATGTGAAAAAATTCAAATATTCAAATTTTTTATGAAAAATTGCAAAAAATTCGGATTTATTTACAACTGGTACCAAATTCTGTTAACATCATCAACTTTAATATTGTTTCTGTGGCAAAATAAAAAAGTTCGAAAAACGCTTAAAAATGAATTTACCCTTTTTGATCCAACTCACGAAAGGATAATGTTAGGACGAAAATTTTGAGAAATGCTATCTTAGAATGAAAAAAAATTTCATTTGAGCTGGGAACATCGACATCTATTTTTCTTTCCACACAAATGGACCAACCCTAATGTACATATTTGTAGGCTTTTGAGTGTATATGTTTATGCTAAAACAGATTTTTTCACTTACGGTTCATTCTATATTATACATTTTCTGTTAATGTTATTTTTTTTTTGGTATTACAAGCAAACCACACAAATAGAGAGCTATGTTAAACAAGGAAAAAAACCGAACAAAATTTAGCTTATCAGCCAACAAATACTAACAAAAGAAGAACATAACCTGTCAGAAACATTCAGTTATGCATAAAAACACACATTCACACTTGTGAAAATGTTTTTTTTTTGCAACAATTTTTTTTTAGAATTTTTAGTAAATATGGGAATGTGATAGTACACTTCAAGATGTATTTGTTATTAAGAGTAACCCAAAAATAACTCAACCTTCATCATTTCATATTAATTAATTTATATTTTCTAATATAACTTGTTTGAATATTTCCATGGAATTCTTCTTTTCATTTAGTTTTATATGTATGTAAACTTTTTTGATTTTTAATAGAATAGAAAAGTTTTGGAAAGAAAGCTTTCGGGCGTAATATAATACTTTGGCCTTGTTTTATGTGTATTGCGCTACACTGCGAAAACTGATGTATCATTTTAATGGTCTTCCTCCAATAATATGTATATATATATATATATATATATATATATATGTATATATATATATACATATTATTGGAGGAAGACCATTAAAATGATACATCAGTTTTCGCAGTGTAGCGCAATACACATAAAACAAGGCCAAAGTATTATATTACGCCCGAAAGCTTTCTTTCAAAAACTTTTCTATATATATATATATATATATATATATATATATATATATATATATATATATATATGTATATATATATGTATATATATATATATATATATATATATATGGTAACTAAAAAGCTTACTTAGAGGCCAAAACTCTGATTACAAAATTAAATCAATTTCAGCACATCTTAGTTAACGATATATAACGTTATGAAATACTTATGCTTCAATATATTAACAAAAATATGTAATTCCTATCACAAATATGGGTTAATTTTCAAATAATTTTACCTTATTATATATATATATATATATATATATATATATATATATATATATCTATACATATATATATATATATATGTATAGATATATATATATCTATATATATCTATATAGATATATATCTATATATATCTATATAGATATATATATATCTATATATATATATATATATATATATAACTTCCGCAGCTCATTTTAAGCACAAAGAACTTGTTTCCAATGTTAAAATCATGACTTTTTCAGCCCTTTTTCAGCCCTTTCAGGGAACCAATGAAATACGACACATAGTTAAAGACTTATGAATACTTAAAGTTACATACTATTAAAGAAGAATAACAACAAAAAAAAAAAAAAAATAAAATAATAAAAAAATAAAATAATAAAAAAATAATAAAATAAAAACGAAAATATCATGAAGAAATTAATTTTTTTATGAAAAAACTGGTGACTTTTTTTTAAATATTGAAAATATTATTTTTATATATTTAGTATTAAAAAATAGTATTATTATTCCATAACAATTATTATCACAATTTGTAGTAAAGATATTGCTTTTATATACGTCAAAATAAAATTAAAATCGATAAGGCAGAAATATGTCAAAAATGCTTGTAAAACTTCACTGTACAACTGCAATTGCATTACGAGTGCGCGGATGAATGTTTAAAAGCTCTTTCTGCCTCCCATTTTCTTTTTTATAAAACTTAATCTATATATTTGTTCTAGCTTTTGCTTAAACAATTTTATAATCTAAAATCGTTTTTTTTTCATCATTGTAATAAATTTTAGCTGCGTTAGAAAACGAATTACGTAACATATTTTTAGAAAAATTAGCTTCATAAGTTCAAAATAATAATTTAGAATTTTCTACGCGCAGAAAAAGATATCGTTGTGGTGACCATAATCCAAAAGCAACATATTATGATTGGAACATATGATCACAGCTAAAAATAGATGTGATTATAAAAAATAATTATTATAATTCCAATTTGTCATACTATGTCCGATTTTGTGGTTAATTTTTTCATGTTATGGTTCGAGCTTTTCATATTATTATATAATCTTAATATATTATTATCCCATTCTATACGACTCTGATTTCATTTTATTACATAATATTCCATCTTATCATGATTCCATTTTATTATATTATTATCCCATTCTATCATATTATGATTCCATTTTATCATATTATTATTCCATCTTATCACATACTAAAATAAAACACAATAATTAAAATTATTATTTTTGTAAATTGTTTATTGAGTCCATTACATTTGCTAATTATATCATATTTGTTCATTAATTAATTTTATTTATTTGTATCAAATGTTGTGCAATATATAAAATGTCTTGTATTAACAAAACCTTATCTACTTATTTTAATTACGTATATACTAAATGATAATTATAATGAAGGTGTAAAACAAACGATAAAAAAAAATATATATTAAAAAACAAACAAGTTATGTATTTTATAACTAGTTTTGTAAAAAGTATTATTTGTAACATTTTATTGTTGTGGGAATAATAATATTAATATGGTTTGAAAGCAAAATATCATTTAAGAACAAGGAAAAATATTATAATATCTAATGGTTGCAGAAATAATGATATTTTCTATATTAATAAAATTTTGTTTCTGGTAAAAATATTAAAAAAACATAAAATTTTTGTAGTGGACTCTATTAACAATTTGATTGAATGTAAACATTGAATGATAAAACTAAAACAACAGTATTAATAAATTTAATGAAAATTAACAAAGGGAACGTAACGTTGATAACGTATTCGTATTTTCTAATTTGTTATGTACTAGATGTTTCCAGTTTTTTTATTTTGTTTTTTTATTTCGATTTATTTTGATTAGCATAGAGAGTTATACTTACTAAAATGATCAAGAAAACTTTTTTTTATCTTTTATCATGGGAAACTTGTACAATATAAGCTTTTATAAATTATTATTAATATGTTAGTACGAAGTTTAACTAAATTTTGTAGTATATAAACTGTTATAAATGATTGCTTATGTGTTAGTGAGAAAATAAATTAGTAAATTGTAAGCTGTTATAAGTAAGCAATTGTATGGTTCTTGAAGTTACTAGAAGATTGTAGAGAGCTAAGTCAGTAGTATATAAGCCGATGTAGTTCTGTTGTAGATTTCAGTAGTAACTTTATCTTTAAGTTACAGTTCATTATTAAAGTTGCCATTGTGTTGAAGTTGCGTAAATGAAGAGCTGTATTTTGATTTAAAAGCAAATTATACTGACGTCTTATTATATGTAAATAAAAGAACCCCATTTATTTAAAGGAAATAAACCAACGACAAAACATTAAGGCGCGTATAGGCACATACTTCAGAAACATAAACCCTCCTGTAAATCTGTGATTGACGAACTTATCACATGTTCATTCATCAAAATTTTATTTTTGTGAAAAAATTGATTGAAAACAAAATAGTTTTATATATTTTCATTTTTTTATTTTAATTTGAAATGACAAACAAAACATTTCATAAATGATAGAAAAAAATGATCAATTTCGTTTGAGAAAACTGTCTGCAGTATTTTAAAACCAAAACGATTTTGATTTTTATACTGCATTTTCGGTATGACGCACATATTCAAAAGCTCTCTCAATTTTAATAATAATATTGTATGAGCTTATGCAGTATTTGTCTATAGGGTGCTTAACAATATTGTCTACATTATTTTTCTAGCATGGGCCTGTTACTAAATGTAGTTCTAGACGAGCAAACAAAATATTAACATTTTTCTAAAATAAAATATTACGTATTTTATTGATATGTCAAAAAATCCGATAAAAAATACTTAACTAATTCAGACGATAATACAAAAATTTTATATTTTATTTAATTTTGTGTTTTTTTCAATATTTCTTTATTTTTTGTTTATTTTCTTTTTCAATGTAAACTTTGTTATTCCTATTTTTATCAATGTATAAAAAAAATTATTGATACATATGAAAGTCAAATGCTTGTGAATAAAAATAAAATGTTTTTGAATAAAATGAAAAATACCATTGGTATTTCGAGAAAAATCATAAGTATTTTTTTCATAATCTAATAATATGTGTTAAGACGATAAAATTGTATTATGATATTTGAATTTTTCTACAAATCCTAATAAGAATAATACTATGTAGAAATACCTTAAATAATATTGTTTATTCTGATTCCGTGTATATTAAAGTTGTAAATAAACGGTGCCGAAAATTAACATAAATGAAACTTGTTTTAATACGATTTCGGAGATTTTCATTTTAATTGAAAAATACCAAAAGTTTAAGAAAATGTCTTTTGGCATTCCAGTCCTTAGTTAAACGACATCACATTCAGCGTTACCATTGAGAATTTTTACCGTGTCCAAAAAAGGTTACTTCAAAAAAGGAATGAAAAAAGGAATGAAAAATGGGGCCAACTGCTTCAGTGCCTAAAAAACTCTTAAAATTTGTTTATTTAATAAAAGCAATTGCAAAAAGTATTATATTTTAAGAAAAACTACTAAATTCAGTTTTTTTATTTTTTATTTATTTATTTCAATTCTGTAATAACAAAAGCCTTCATGTGGCCAAAAATATATTACAATTGCAGTTTAATGTATTTATGTACAAAATAACCCTATATTATAATTTATTTTATATACATAGCTTAAAATAACTTTTATAGTATGGCATCAATTTATAACTACAATAAACGAATATACATAAACAATGAACAATTCATAGTCCAATGTCAGCGATATAATTTTGTGAAGGATTATTATAACACTAAGAGTTATTATTAAAATATTCAATTAACTTTCCTCGATAACTTGACGAAGAAAAGCAAAACATTCTTAAGAAAGCCGGCAAGTAATTCCATAACCGTGCAGTCTTTAAAAGAAATGATTTTTCAAAGAGAGGTATAAATTATTGGAATAAAGACTGTTTTATAAATAACAAAATAATTTATTTGTTATAATTTTTACTATTGCATATATAAAGATTAAATCATAAAAATATCTAACGTAAATTATTAATTTTATTAATTAAATTTCTGTACTTTTGTAGGAAGTCTTCACTTAGATTCTAGTGTTACAAATCCCGTCTAACAAATTTAGGACTGAAAGCATAGATTCGCAAGTGTTGATCTTAAGTCTGTTGGACAAATTATTTTTTATTAGTGATAATTTAGAAAAAACACTTTTCGCTGAGACAATGCTATGAGCCAAAGTAAAAATACAAATTAGGATGTAAGTATTCATCAAATCTATTTTTTAATTTTCCGGTTCAAAAATATCCTTCATAAACTTTAAAATAGTGTTAAATAATTATTCATTAACTTTATCATTAGCTTTAGATTTTGACAGTTTCAGTTCATTTATATTTTCGGGCTCCTTTCTTATATCACTATACTGCGAAATAATCTAAAAATAATTTTTTTCTTTTTCATTAGAATTAATATATAATATATAATATATAATATATAATATATAACATATATTATATATTATATAATATATAATATATAATATATAATATATAATATATAATATATAATATATAATATATATTATATATTATATATTATATATTATATAATATATCAAGATATTTCAAACAACATAGTTTTTCGTCATTTAGCACATAGCATTTAAAGGTCGCTTTTGAGTTCCATTTTAAAAAAGGAGCCAAAAATGTGGCCAGGCAGTTGAGAAAAGGGTAATTGTCAACTAAAGTCGCCAAACAGTAACGCTGATCACATACGGGTCAAATAATATATAAAAATCTGGGATTTACATTCAAATGAACGGTTTTCGGAAATGATATTGTAAATTAAATTTCAACATATAATGTACTTATATATTATATTACTTACGTATTATTATTCTTATTTTAAATTAATATTTTGCTTGTAAAATACAAATAAAAAAATAAAATAAATAAATGTTACCTACTTAAATGTTAACGAATATTTTCAATTTATTTTCAATTTATTTAAAGTGATAAACATAATGTTAATTGTATTGATATATGTCGGAATTATATAATTGAAAATCAAAAGATGTATACATTAAAATCTAAAGAGAAATCAATATGTCCTTTATAGTGAGCATTTTCATAGATTTTAATTTGCAATTAACACGGATTCTAACTTTTCATATTACGCCCAATTATTTCTCAAACCACACATCTAAATTAGCACATCTCACACACGAATATGGGTACATGTACCCATATATTTTTCAACATTTCTTTACATGTTTGTATTTGTTAATATTCTTGTGTAAAGTACGTTTATTGTGTTACCAAAAAGGAAGGAAAAAGGAAAAACTCACACATTTGGGACATCAGAAAGTTTACGATATTAATTAAAACAGTACACACTTATATTCAGTTTGTTATATGCACACAACTACCAACTGTGAAACAATATCTGTTATTCGTATATTTAATAACATATGCATGTATACACATACATATAAACAAATAAATTTATACATTCATGTATAAAAAGGAATTCATTTAAGCAGAACATTTACAGTAGGGTGGTATAATTTTTATTGCAGGGAAAACAACGGTCTCGGTATTTCCAAATAAAATTAAATTTAACATAGTTTTTATGTACAATATCTGAAAGTATTTGCCTACGAGTTACGTGTATGCAAAAGATTTTAAGATTTTAGAATTTTTCCAATTAAGAGATGTTGGTTGCTAGGATCAAGATTTTAAGAAAAGATATATAAATAAAAAGAATGTAAAGTAAGGAAAACCTATTTTCATCAAAATGCGATATCTTATTGTATTTATTTGCGAATAAAAATACGTATTCACTTCTATACATTTTTGTACTCATATTATTTTTATTTTATTTAATTTCTCTTTTATTTTATTTCATTTTAACAGGACAAAACACATTCAAATTAATTGTTACGGTGTAACCAAAAGGAAATATCATAGACAGATGTAGGATACTGATTGGAGTTTGTTGTTTGTATGTAATTTCTTGTAAAATTGAAATTTATGTGATTGTTGAGGCTGTACGAACAGTAGAAATTAAATAAAATGTAGGATAAATATGTAGCGAAATCAGATATGGGTCGGCAATACGTTTTATAACCATATGGTTGCAAAGTCAAATAATATTGTTTACAAATAAAAAAATTATTCTTAGCATTTTAATGCTAAGTTCTCATAGCGTTACCGTTTGGTGACTTTAGTCGCCAATTACCCCATTTTCACTACCTGGCCACTTTTTTGCTTCCTTTTATGCAATGGAAATGAATGGAGACTTTTTAAGACTATGTGAAGAACTATATATTTTTTTATTAAAAAACAGATTCTAAGGAGTTTTTTAGCTATTGAAAAAGTTGGTCCCTTTTTCAAAAAAAAAAAAAATCACCTTTTTTGATACGTTAAAAAGAATTAAGTACGAAAATAATTAAACAAATTTTGAACGCAACAAATGATGAACTTAATTAAAAAATTTAATAATTCAAATGGATTCATCCACAATTAGTGTTGCCAAAAGGTGAGGATAAAAAGAGGCTAAATTAAATTTTGAAAAAGGTAAAAAAAATCCTAGCAAAAATAAGGCTAAAAAAAATTTTCATTTTTTATTAAAAAAATAAGAACTATTTCTCGTTCTCATTAATTTTTCATAGTTTTTAAAACTCTATAATAAATCTATAAAAACCATAAGATGACTGCCTCCAAAATAATCCAAAAAAAAGCTCCATTTTCCATACAAATTTGGGTTATATTTCATATGAAAACTTATTAAGTAAAAAAAAACTTATTAAATAAATAAATATAATTTCAATTTGATTAAGCATTTCCAAATTTTTATGTGACTTTTCACATTTTTTTTTAATTTCTTCGTAAATAATTTCTTTGGCTAATGCATAATTATAATAATCGATTTAGTAAGTCCGTAAAACTTGTTGTTATTTTTTATTTTGAAAATGAAGCACAGCAGGAAAATTTTTTGTGAATAAATACACAAAAATGCTTAAATGCATTATTTTCTACGTTGCGTTTTAAGGTAATTTTAAGGAATAAAACAGCTAGAAAGAAGTCTAGAAGGTTAAGCGAAAATTTTGATGCTAAAAGCAAAATAAGGCTTGATTTAGCTTTAAAAAACCTAAATCCGCAACACTGTCAAAAACACATTTGTTAAGCCGATGACGTATACTTAATATTTAACTTCTTATAATAATATTAAGTATAAGTTTCTCGTTTTCACATAATTGTTTATATTAAAAACGCATATTTTGAGGCTGCAACATTTTTTATTAAAAATTTTATAATAATGTGATTACACAAAGTTAAAAATATATTCTCATTAATCAGTTGTGGAAACTTTTGGTCAAATCTTTCCAAAGTTAAAATAAATTTCATATCACAATATTTATTTTATAAAATTTGCTAAAATTAAAAATATTAAAATTTTACTTCTATTTTTTTTTTTCAATAAGAAATATATCTCAAATAATCAACAATGATATTTAGCAATACTAAATAAAAACATATGGGGTATTCTTTTCTTACGTTTACCTTTAAGAAACCGACCTTAAACCTCAAATATTTTTTTAAATTCTGTTAATTTTTTAATTAGCTTTTGACGCAATTATGTTAACAACACGTTGTGGAGTAAAACAACAAGAATTCAAGACCAGGAATGGCTCTATGTGGTACCAGCAAGCAGTCAAATTTAAAAATATTCAAAAACTAAGTTTTTGAAAAAAAAAATTTTTTTCTTTCTTTTGATTTCTGTAATAGTGGATTTTAGCATATTTGTTCAATTTCTCTAACGGAAACTCTAAACACTTGTAGAAATATGACAACTTGTAGTCAGTTCATAATAATAAGTGTGTCATTGACCAGTGTTATATTATATTGTGGAAAACTATATTGTTTTGAAAATTTTGGTTTCACCACTTAAAACCAAAATTTTAAAAATTTAAAAATTTTGCAGGTTTTTGTTTGGAAAGTTGGCGTCATTTTGAATATTGTAAAATAAAGAATTGAGGTTTATTGCTCTTATAGTTATGAAGTTGATGTGCCCTCAATACCAAATTTGCCCAAATTTGAAGAGAAAAAAACGTGAATGGCTCCAAAATTTTCCATTTTCACGAGGCTCACTCACAGCAAAATTTCAAACAAGCTAATATATCGCCTTATCAAAAAAATTTTCAAAATACATTCAAAAATCATTATGGCACGATAAAATATTAATTTACAAATATTTTATAAATCTTTATAATAGATATAAATTTTTGGGTATTTTTTTTACATTTTATATGAAATTATATTTCAAATAAGTGTATCTATTTTCTTTAATTTAAATGAAAAATTACATAAAAAGTATTCATGACCTGAGATCATGATGTTATTATTATTTCACAAATCGTCGAGGAGCACCTAAAGAGCTAACTAAAATCGGTGAAAATTTGGACCAATCCCTAGCTGTTATGATAGATTTTAGCGGAATCAAGTGGCACTCAAAAATAAATACGTGTTTCAATTTAATAATTCAATTTAATTCAATCTAATTTAATAAAAAAATATTCTTATATCCCTTTATGTATGAACTATAATAACTTAATTTCAAACAATACTTGATACACTGAACTTTTGCGCATTATGTTTTAAATCTAAATTTAATGATTTCAATCTGATAATTGTAATAAACACCATTATGGATTTCGGGAATTTGCATTTACCTGAAGAAGATGTTGCATAAGGTATTTTAAATCTTTCTCATTCATTTAAGGGTGAGAATGATGGTTTATCAGCTTCTTTAATAAAGAAATGTGCTTCTTAATTATACCTACCAATGAAAATTGTTTTCAGTAAGTCATCAAGCAATGTCCATTTTATTGAAAAGTGGTAATTTACTAGAATTTTGCTTACTTATAAATCTGGTGATAAAAATAATGTCACTAATAGTAATAGATCATTATAAATTAAACAATATTTCAAAAACGCTCGAATATATTGTTTATCGTAAGCTTTTCTTCAGTGTAGAGAGGCACATTTCTTTATCTCAGCATGAATTTATGACTGGAAAATCAACATTTACTAATATTGCTCTTTCTACCATGTACTGTGTTGATAGTTTTGAAGACCGATTGCAGATTGATGCGATTTACACGCACTTTTCTAAGGCATTTAACCAAGTACCACATGAAAATTTCTCTTATTGGTTTTTGTTATACATCATTTATTCCTACTTCTGGTTTTGGGTCCTTTGTTATTTAATATATTTTTTAATAACATTGACCTATGCTTCAGAAAGTCTCATTATTTATTATATGCTGATTATTTAAAAATTTTTAAGACAATTTCTAACACCAATGACTTTTTTAATCTAGAGGAAGATTTAGATAGGGTGAGTTCTTGGTCTGCCCGTAGTGGTTTACCTTTTAATTTGAACAATGTTTTTCCATAACATATCACAGATGTTGTAGCATTCTTCTATATCGATATAGAATCAACATTTAATATCACTAGTGGATGAAATTCTGTGTTTGGGGGTATTATTTGATAGAAAATTATCATTTAATAATCACTTAAATTATATTATAAAAGCTTATATATAAAGCTTATTCAATGTTAAGCTTTATATATAAGCTACACAAAAAAAAGTTCTATTTGCATCTTTCGGGGCATATGAATATCAGAAAATGCATCATTGATCTGAAACCCTAGTACTGAGTTACATATAACGAAAAGTTTTATATTAGTGAACGACTATGTTCACTAATATAAAACTTATCGATCCTTCATTAATTTGTATTTTACATATCCTTTTATGTGTACATATGTACATTTATTTTTTACATAAGTCTTAAAATATAATTTAAAAATTTTTTTAAATGTATTATTTTTATTACCTTAACATAAACCGTCATTTCTTGTTTATTTATATAAACTTAAAAATTTTTGATTATGAAATATTAAAAATATATCAACAAATTTTATAATTTGTTTACAAGAGAAAATCTGTGCATGCTTTATTGGAAAATTTTTTTTAATAAAATGTTAAAAAATCATTATGATCGCGATTATCTTCAGCGTCATCAACTATATCGTATATCTTTTAATTTGTGTTTTAGCCATACTGATGTAGATTACATACGTATAGTAACATTTTAAATATGGTTAAAAATAAATTTTTGGCAATTTTTTATAACTTTTTAACTTAAACCTCTACAACACTGACGCCGTTCGGTAAATATCATTCACGAGAACAGATTTGTATATCGTTCAAGCCTGCTAATATTGGTACCAAATACCGTTGAAAGGAAATAAAAAAAAGTAATAATAATAATAATAACCCCAAAATAAACGAGTTTGAAGAAATGCTCATATAAAGAAATCAAATAAAACTTTTGGGGAACATACATATAAACTCCCATAACCCGCAAAAAATGGAATAATATAACAAAATTAATTTCCCTAGTGCATTATTTACCAAAAAAACTAAACGAAAGAAAAACATTTCTTAGTAGTATAAAAAACAGAAAAATAGAACTTAAACAAAAATGAATAAAACCATAAACTGAGTAGCCAACAAGAAAAATAAACTTACAATAAAATGGAACTGTAAAATGCTTTAGTTAAACTTGCAATAAATACAAATACTATCTATAAAATCTGTAAAGTGAAAACAATGAATATATGACTAAAATATTTACTATTCCAGTAGTCTCACTTTAAGACATGTTCCTGTTAGCATTTGTTGAACAATATTTTTTACATGCGCTGAGACTTCAGAATTTATGTATGTCTTGCAAAAATCTGTCGATGTCTAAATCTATGAGTATAAGTAAAAAATGTGGTTAAATATTTTGATGAGAGTGTACTGAAGGCAATATGGCTTTGGTCTGTCTATGTTTTTGTCCGTCTGATAATCAAGATGTCTATGAAAATAACCATCTTTATAACACTGATAAAACAAAGCATCCTGGCAATGTGTTTGCATTGGTTGTTTTATAATTTTGTTTAAGATACAAGACTATGATCATATTTAAAAGGATATGTGGTTTTGTTTCATTGATTTTTTTCTCCTTCAAAATACAACTGCAGTAAAAATTCATTGATGATAATAATAACTAAGAATTATTATAAAAATGAAATATTGATTTAAAAAGTTTAGTATTTAAGATAGCAATCAAAATTTGTGTTTAATAAAAAAGCAGCATTTTTTGTTGTGACGATTTTATCAAAAAGAGATGAAGGAAGTTATGAAAAATATTAAACAGGAAAAGCTTTCACTATGACAATGAATTAAAAATTTATACAGGATATACAATTTATTTATTTCATACAATAATAGGAGACGACCACAGATCTGTAGAAAAAAATTTTTTTGCTATGGTGATATAGAAAGACCACTTAGACGATATGTACAGAATACATGCAAAATATTTGAAACATTTTTGAAATTGCCCATCAATTCCCTAATAGCGTTTGAAAATCGTGGTTCTCGAATATTTTGTCTAAGGAAAGGTTTCGAGATTTTTCTGGAAACAGGTTCAATTTCAATTTCCAAATGCAATGGTTTCAAAAAAGGACTCAATAAAAATTAAAAAAAATTTGGGAATATTTAAAATAATTCCTAATAAAATATTGTAATGTAGTTTTCTTTTCCAGCTAGGGTATACACAGTTTGTCTAGATTCTTAAAAGGTCTGCTCCCTTTGATTGATTCACAGTGTTTCCTTGTTTCTTCTTTTTGAAACGAACAACAGCGAAGCGATGTACAATTAACAGTAACAAGGTAAATTATCAGTAAAAATGTGTTAGCAATTTAATCAAAATCCGACGAGACAAATTCTTCTGCTCTTGACCAGATATCTAAGATTATATACTTTCGATAAACTAATAATCTTTGGGATCAGGGAAGAAAAATGAAATTCTTTTCGGTATATAAAAAATATTCAAATGGTACTTTTTTATCCCTTAGAGTAATAAAATATATATTTTTTTCATTAATTATGCAGCTAGCTAATTTCCTTACTTCTTACGAATTTGATGACATTTGGTACAATATTTATACTCACAAAAACTAAGACTGGTACCAAATCTAAGATAACTTTATTAAGTGGTTCATGAAATATAGCAATTTGAAAGCGTACAATAGCTAGAAATATGTACAAAGTTGTATACACAAAATTGAAAATATTTTTCAAAGTATTAATGGTGCCAAATTCATTGGGGTGATCTTTTTCTCAACATTAAAATAGTCCATATCTCTCGATTTATAGTTCACCGGTAAATATTTCAAAAAATGGCCTTTTAAAAACTAAAAAAATATATGTTATATATGGTGAAAATATTATTACATTTTTAATTTAATTATTACAAAAAATGTCATAAATTCGAAATATTTATTTCGCATATTGCTTCCACAAATCATTAAAATTTAATGAAATTTGGCAAGAATATTAACGTTAACACTGGTGTCTCAAATACCGAGGTCAGTTTTAGTTTTAATAAGTATAATGATTGTACTGAATATCATTAAATTCGGAGTGGTAAGGTGCAAATTTGTAATTTTTCTTATTGGTTTTTTTCATATACATTTTAGAATACCATACCCACCTAGCCACATCTTTGGCCCGTTTTTTTTTTTAATTGAACTAAATGGCCACTTTTTAAGACTATTCACTAAATGATGAGAAACTAAGTTGATTGAAATAACTCGAGCCTTTTTATATAGTTGGACTATGCGGATTTTGATGTGCTAAATACGAATCGGCTTTCAGTTTTCTTCCATCAGGTCTCTGAGAGTGCCTAATATTTCGCCCATAATAAGGCCATTACATGAGTATATTTCACTATAACTTAAGAACGGTGTGTGTGATATATATAAACGATTGAGAATTTATTATATGCTTAATTTTTGGGAGTTATTTAGAAAATGGTGTCCGCATATATTTTTTTTTTTTTTTTGAAAAATCAAAGATTTTTTTTTTTCTTTATGTTATTTCAAAAAGTGGTAAAGGCGAAACTCTTTTTGTTTTTTACCTTTATCATAAGGCTGGTGAAGATGCAAAAAAAAAAAAAAATAATAAGTAACGTGTCATCAAAATTGAAGTACAAATCTTGATTTCATTCTCAGTTAAGTGAAAATATCCATGCATACCTACAATTAAGTGGAAATACACTGGTGGGCAAAAAAAAAAAAAAAGTGGGAGATATAGTTTGATAAGCTAAACTCGAATCTGCTTGCAGATCTTTTCTATCAGGTATTGATGTCTAATATTTCTCCCTTAATAAGGCGATTGTGTAAATTTTACTATAACTCGAGAACGGGATGTCGATTTAGACAACTGAAACACTAAAAAGTGCACACATATCTTCAAGTTATCTTAACACATTTTATTTTTTTATTCTTTTATCGGATCAACATTCTCGAATTTAACGACCAATATTCTTTCAATTTTTCATGAAAAGTTTATATATTTTCGCCACTAATTTCCGAAAATATTACGAAAGTATTAAGCGAATATGAAAATAATTTTAATTGGCATGAATTAGAGTTGCATTTATCTCAATTTTACAAATCTTTCGCGAATTATCCAAGAGTGACCGCATAAAAAGGCAGCCATATTAGTTATGCAAATAACAAAAAAAAAAAAAAGAGAAAAAAAAAAAACAATACGTGATAGAAAAAAAAAAATGAAACTGATTCTTATTAAGCATGTTTATTTATTCCATCTATTTTTGTTTAAAGAACAAAAAAAAAAAAAAAAAAAAAAAATTTGTCTTAGTTGTAGATATATAAAGATACTTTCACTCAATTGTGAATAAAATTAAGATTTGTACTTAAATTTTAATAATGTATAACTTATTTTAATCACAATATTACCAGATTTATGATATATAACTAAACACTATATATTTTGCCAGTGTTTTAAGTCGACATCCTGTTCGAAGGACCATAAACAAGTTTGCAAACGTAAGTTACCTTGTTGTCTCGGTTTGGCGGTTCCAAAGCAGAGTTGGTAGACTTTAATTAGAAAATACCTGAATGGAATACGTATTTTCTGTGCAGCTATACACTTAATCAGCATTCGTGGTGTATTATCCATTTTGGATTCGCTGAAACCTAAACACGGTTCTTAAAATAAATTTTCAAGAAAAAGATTTTTTGATTTTACATAAATAATTGTTTTTTCGATATTAATTTCTGAACAACTCCATAACTGTTGGGCAAATAAAAAATAATGGTAGTGATTTAAAGATAATTTTCGTTTGCATCTTTTGGTGTTTCAATTATCTAAATGCTGAAACTAGGCAAGATATTCCTAAAATTTAAATTTTTTAACAATCAATAGAAGTGCAGATTTTATTTGTCCTTTTTTATTTGAAAAAGCTTACTTTCGTGTTATAGAGTATCAAATAACTCGCGGGAGTACTAAGGTATTTTGAGTATTAAATAGCATTAAAAGAAGTACGATCGTATCGTCTGCTCTATAATTGATTGGAATGGAATCTACTGAGATAAATTCTGCGACTCTCAGTCGATTAACTATTTCAGAAAAAAAGTACGATTCGACGAGATAAATGCTTCGGCTCTGAATCGGATAACTAGAATTTTATGGGCTAAACTAAAATCCGTCTAAATAAATATTTCGGCTCTCGGTCAGCTAAATACGATGTTCGACAACAGAATATAACACGATGAGAGAAATGCCTTGGCTCTCATTCGGCTAACATATGGCCTATATTAATACTAAGTACAATCTGACGAGATATATTCTTCGGCTTTCGGTCGCCCAAATGCAATGTTCGGCCCCCAAATATAATGCGATGAGATAAATTCTAGGATTATTGTACAATCCAACGAAATAAATTCTTCGGCTTCCGGTCGGCTATTTACGGTTTGAAAAAAATAACTTTGGTTGTATTTGGTGATACCTTCTCCCTAAGTCTATGATCAGTAATTCGAGTCTTATCCAACTTTCTCCTCCCAATCTTGATTACTTATGTTTAAATTCATATAAACTCAATACAAAATCTGCACTACTGCGGGTATATGGAAATAAAATATGTTGGCGGAGAAAATTATAAAAGGAAATAATAATATAAATATAAAATATTAAATTAAATAATTTGTTACTCACAGTCAGCTTTCAAAGAATTAATCAAATCTTAGCTTAGTCCCTTAAATCTTAATTCTGAATTAAGAAATACTACTTTTTCATTCCATGTTATTATTTAAAAAACATTATATTATACTCGTAGTTTCATTCAAAGGCTTTTTTTCGAACAGAAATAATATTTTATTGAATTATTCATAAAGAAATACACTACATTTTTGTTAATTTAATTTAAAAGAAATATTTTCTAATTTGTATTGGATTTGAAAAAAATGTAATTCGATATATTTTTCTAAGCTTGAATTGCTTAGGGAATTAATTCCCTAAGGAATTTACAATCAACTTCAATATAAGTACAAACAATTTAAGTTTATAAATTAAAATATTATAAATGCTTTAAAGCAATGACTAGGATATTAAATTTATTTAGATTTTAGAAAGGGATTTTCTATAATTCACGTAGCAATTAAATTTCGTACAAAATTCCAAAATAATTATTATTCAAAAAATAATTAAAATTCGCTGCCGTCAAAAATGCAAACTTTTTCTTTAATTATAAAGAAAAGCTTTTTTCAATAATATAAATAAAAAAGACATATTTCACTAAATCAATGCGTAGCTTTTGATTTTATTCACAATTTAGTGAAGAAACTTATTTGAAAATTACATGGGCCTAATATTTTCATAACAATTGAGGGTATTAGAAAATTATGTGAGCATAATTTGAAGGCAATTTTAATTCGAATTTTTTGATATGTTATTGAACCAAATCAGACATGTCGTTTTTGACATATGCTTCAACCTCATTAATTTAACAAATAGCGATTTTGCACGAAAACCAGAGTCAATTCAAAAAAGTGGTTTAGGGGCTTAATATTTTATTATAATGTGCATTAGAATTGATTGGGAAATATCTTGCCTCAAAATCATTGTGTACCTGCGTAATTAATCATTTTTCGTACGCACTTTTTACTTTTTCTCTTAACTTTCTTAATGTTTTTTCGAACCTTTGTCTACGATAGGAATGCATTCTATTGAAATTTTTTCTAAATTTTATCCACAAAAGTGTAGATTTTTTTTTCGAAATAGGTATCAAAATATTTATAATTTGGAACTTGTTGCGACTACAAGAGATTTTTTTAGTGCGTTTTGTCGAAAATGTTCTTTACATATTCAGATGGACGATGATTAGTGAAAATATTTTTTTCAAATTCAAAATTTCTTCACCAAAATTGCAAAAAACCATGATATAAAAAATTTAAAAAGCTAAAAGCATTCTTGTTTTAAATAGATTTATAGTGTAAAGTTTCTTACTTTTTAAGACATATTGTCTCACTTCCATTTTTATGACATTTTATTTTGTGCAAGTTTCTTCTGAAAGTAAATGTTTAAAACCACATGATCCTTATTCAGAAATTTTACAGAAATTTAATGTCTTTATATATGATATCAAATATCGGTAAGATTACAGTTTTTACATGAATTCTATTAAAAGCGGAATCATTAGATGATTAAGTATTTCTTGATACTTTTCTAGATTTTTGAAAATTAATATATTTTGTATTGGAGGGAAGAATTCTTATAATTTTATAGAATAAACATCTTTATTATCACATATCTATAATTTTGATATTCTAAATTAAAGCTCAGAAATTATAGAACTTTTCCAAGAGAGCAATGGGATCTATGAACGGGCTTTATACGACCAATTCTTACGTATGCCTCCTTAGTATGGTTGATGTCCTTGCAGAACAAATTTAATATGAAACCTTTTCAAAGAATTCAGGGGGGAACCTTATCGTTTGTTGAAAATATATTAACAATGCTACTGCTAGAAACACAAGTTAAATATGAAGAAGTTTTAACTGTAACTTGGTTAATGGCGATTAGCTTTTAAAGATTAGCTTTGAAAGGTGAACATTAGACCAGATATTAAAAAATAGTGAATATCCTACCAATAGGAAATAGCAAAATCAAAGTATGTGACAGAACTCACTAAAATATTTATCAAACTACATTATCACAATCCTGGAAAATGAAGGAAAAAGGGCACGGAACAATACAGGAATCAATCTTTTTACGGATGGTTCTAAATTGATGTCTGAACGGGAATAAGCTTCTATGAAATGAGATGATGTATATACAAATACGTATCTTCGTATCCCGGATCATAACAACGTCTTGAAGGCTGAGATAAAGGTGATTACGGAAGTTATTAAATATTTTAAAGAAGTAGATATTTACTCAGAGATATGACAAAGTCATATCTCGAACCGTATCGCAGTTAAAAAGTGGAATATGTTTGGTAATCTTGGTATGTTCGGGAGAAAAATATTTGATAAGATATCCAAAATGGGTGGTAGCTTAAATGCTATCAGACTAGAAAATAAAAAACCTTTTAAAAAAGTTAAAACCGAACTGCAGAAATGGACAAGAATTGAACAATTTATAAACTGGCAGTACTAACAGTCAACACTCAGAAGGCTAGTCATTGTAATAATTGGCCACACGGAGCTGAAGGATGATACAATCTATAAAACGTGATTGGAACGAAACATTAGAACACTACCTATGTACGACATTAACATAGCTAGTATTCCAATAATGCGTTTCATTGCATTAGGAACGAATATTTTAAAAGGTACCAAAATCTGAAAGATTTTAGGGATATCAATTAGAAATCTCAGAGAAACTATATCGGGGAAACGATGTTTTTAAATTTATGGATAGATTAATCTTTCCTTGAGAGTGTACAACTTACCATATACGTGTATACCCGGTATGAGTATGCGACATTTTTATGTTCCCTCTTTTCAATCTAACCTAGCCTAATAACTTTATAAAATTTTAAAACTCCTTTGACAAAATGTGCTTTTAATGCAATTAAATGAAGAGTATTACTGTACGAATGAAATTGAATTAATTAAATATTAATAAGAAACATTATTATATTATCGTCTAACCAATTTGTCTAATTTTTATTTAAAAAATTAAAAGTTAATCAAATATTAAAGAGAGACATTTTCATGAGTCATTAAAAATCATTGATTATTTTTTAAATAATAATGATGTTTTTCTTTCTTTTTTTTCTGTATTCATAAACATATGACGCCAATAAATACTTTATTAATATCAAAAAGCCATTAATACTACAGACCTTACATTGAGTCTACACTGGATAAATTTTTATCAAGTCAAACATCAAAATCAGGACAAATATATACAAGGTGATTTCAGTTCAACAGCTGATAATTGTTTGTTGGTAGTTACATCTATTAAAGTACATATGTAAAAAAAAATATCAATAATCGCCTTATTGTTGATTTATTGCAACTGCTGCCAGCTTCCATAAATTCACTTTGATTTTAGCGTCTGTCTGGGTAAAAATTTGTGTAGTATAGATACTACCTAAACCAAGCTTCGTCATGGAACAAAAGCAAAAAATAAAAAAAGGAAAACGTAATTCGAATAAAACAAAAGCAGCTATAAAAATATGACACAACACATTGTATAAGCTAAAACAAACAAAAACGCACATTTATATTATGTTTACACAGGAAACGAGAATTTAACACTTAGAGTATAATACCAGGTTAGATGAAGTCTAGGAGGATGTTACTCTTTAAATGATATAAATTGTAGTATTATATAAGACGAAATATGTAGGTAGAAGATCATTATCGTACATTGTTTAGCTATTGCCAGCTTCCATAAATTTGTGTTGATTTTGGCGTTTGTCTATATAACAATTTGTGTAGTACAGACTCTGTCTAAACCAAGCTTTGTCATGGAAAAAAAAAAGAGGAAACAGTAATTTGAATGAAACAAAAGCAGCTATAAAAAATACAACGCAACATACATATTTTATAAGTTAAAACAGACAAAAATACATTTGACACATACACATTTATATAATGTTTATACAGGAAACGAAATTTTAAGATTTAAAGTATAATACCAGGCTAGATAATATAAATTGTAATTGGACGCCATATTTAGCTTGGACGTCATTATCGTACATTGTTTAGCTGGTTATATTTACAAAAAAAAGTACAGTTAAAATACTGAAACCTTTATTATTAAGTTTTTTCATTCATTTTTGCTGTTTGTCCATATATTTGCAAATAAACATCATTACATGTATATCTGTAGCAAAGGGTCAGTCTCTAAGGAGTCCCAAAATGGAAATTTTTTTCAACCAAAACCTTACTATTAAATATGTACTATATAAATGTTAAATAGAAAAATAATACGATACCAAATAAAAGAATCAATATAAAATAACCATTTAACCAAAACCATAATGTTCATCGTTAGCCTTTGGTTCGCTCCACCACGCAAATTATTAACGTTGGCAAATCCCAAAAGTATTTTGAGAAAATATTTTATATTTTTAAATTTGAAAAAAAAAGACACAAAAATATAAAAAAATAAAATAAAATAAAACGAAAATGAATTCAATTTTAATGCAAGAAAAAGCATTAAAATTATTTTATAATAAAAACAAATTGTCTGCAGCATATAAAAAATATGAAAAATTTAATTTTATGAAACAATAATAGAAAAAGAAAGAAAAATTGACTTAAAAGAAAAAAAAAAAGTAAATAAAAAATTAAAAAGGTCCAACGATATTAAACTAAAGGTCATAAGTAAATGTTTTGTATTGATTACCGAAAGGAAGGAAAATTTTGCGATATGTTGTAAAAAATATAAAAGAAGAGAAATAAACTAAAATGCCTTAAAGCTAAAGTAATAAATAGACCTCCATATACATTAAATAATTCGTTATACTTTCTAGGTGTATCGTAGTAAAGAGCAGGATAAAATAGTATATATAATACATATACACGAATATAAATTTAACATTACCAGGAAATGTGGCGTAAACTTTACTTTTCTATGTTAATAACAAAAATAAAGAATAGACGCACAGAAGAAAGTAATATTTGCGTATGTATATTTCTGTGGCCAAAAGGCAAAACTACATAACTTAAGTTATATAGTTTTGAGTTTTCTTCAGTTGTGTTTCATTACATATTGTGTAAATTTTTACAAAACTCTTTCCATTACTCTAGGTCTGTATAACAACATAATTCGTTAGATTTTACTTTTTCTAATGTAAAAATTATATAAATTAACATATACTTTTTTTCCATATCTTCTATATTAAAATTAATGATTAATTTTAATATACTTATTTGAAATATGTAGTTTTTTAAGATATACATTTTATTTTTACAGTATTTTGAAAATGGTATAAGTACATAATTCAACCTATTCAAGATATATTTTAAAATTCAATTTTAGAAAAAAAAAAACATATAACGAGGTATTATTTGAAGAAAACACTAATTTTATAAAGGGAAAAACAACACCATTAATTTTTTTGCACATCGGTTTAAAGAATATACTGTAGATAATACAAAACTGTAGGTATATTTTTACTTTCAATTTAAATCCTAAAAAGCGGTCTCCTGAAATGTAATAAAAACCAATTATGTAGTTTTCCATTTTACCACAGATTTATCACAAAATAAATTTCTTTTAGAACATTTCTTCGTCACAACATAAAATTTTATGTACAGAAAAATTTTAAAAAATAATATATAAAAATATATATAAAACCACTTGGGACAATGAATGTTGTTACCACATTTAAAACAATATTTAGTTATTGGCTTTGAAGTGGCTGTTTGTTGAACTATAAAGTGAAAGTATTAGTAACATGGAAGTTGTTTTATCTAAAATATTAATATCCTTGACAGAAAAAAGGAAGGTAACATTTTGTTATGGGTAGACACTTGAATATTTTGATTTCTTTTGAACTTAAACGTTAAAAGAGTTTTCCAGAGTAACGTGAAGCTTAGTCGCTGCATAGAAATTAATACTAACATGGTACAAAAAAATTACGTTCGAAGTTCCCTAAATATACTTTCTAAAATGACTTTCTTCTGACCAAATGACTACAAATGTAGTAAAAAAAAATCTAAAAGTGCAATTGTAAAGTACCCTTTTTTGAAACTTGAGCTCTGGTTTGTTGTTTTTGTCACTATCAAAGAAAAAACAATGATAATAAGAAGGAGTTTATGATGAAGAAGTTGTTTGCCTATATCAAGGTTGTTTATGGTCGATTCGTCTTTGGTCTTCAGAAAAAATTTATTCAAAAAAATTTTAGAGAGATTTTTAAAACCCACGGAAAAAAAATTTAAAAAGCGACAATATCCATTTTTGGATTAATGTTGATGCCTTTCAGCAGTAGTATTCTCGATATACATTTTTGATGAATAAGACCTTCAAAAACGGTTTTTCAACGGAGGGATGGACATCATTATTTTGACTCCTCTACCTAAAAATCTGAACATAAAGTACTGCTCAAAAATATGGCGCACCTTTAATAAATATTATATATTGTTTATTACAAAAAAAAAAAAAAAAAAAAAAAAAAACATTAACATTTTAAGAAATTTAGGTAATATTTTTTATATTAGTTATATGATTAAGAAAACGTCTCGATATAAATGAGCACAATAATATTGACATTAAAGTGTAATGATATCTTGCTTCTATTCCTTACTCTCTTAAAAAGATATTTATCTCTTCCTAAAAATATCAACTCATAAATATTTTCATAATTTTTTAAACACGTATTTTAACACTACTGCATTGCGGTGGTGGTTTTTATTTTTTTTTATAAAATATAATGGATCGTAAAAGAGTCACTTTGAAACAGAATATTTCCATTAAAACTCCACTTGCCCAAAACTTTTCTCATACGGAAATATCAAGGAGGCTTAACGTTTTCTGAAAATGTATATACAATGTCCAAAAAAAGGTTATGAGTAATGAACCTTTAAAAAATAAACGGGACAAGGACGTTTAAAATCCATGTCAGTGGCCTAAAATATTCATTTGGTACAAATCTGTAAACGGAATTGATCAGCTAGTGGCCATCAACTTGCTTCTGAATGGTCATCTGTAACACAACAATGCGCCGTCGACTTGTTACCCATGGTCATAAAAGCGACGTCCTTATCGAAACAAGGCTCAGAGAAAAAAGATATTAAACTGGTGCAAAAAGTATGAAAATTGGACTACACTGGATTGAAATAAGGTTGTTTTTAGCGAGTTAATAAATCATATAAATCGATCATTTATATGACGTACAATCTATAGAAGTAATCAGCCGATTTGTTTTAAGCCAAATACGCAACGTGGTGGTTCTATAAGCATTTGGGGATGTTTTACTACCTATGGTGGATGATTAAATTCTAGGAGTTATGTTGAATCAATTTCTGAAAAGATTCCAAATGATAACCTACCTTTATTACATTGGCCACCAAGCTTACCTGATATAAACCCAATTAAGAATATTTGGTCAGTTATAGATCGCGATCTTCAAAACTACAATATTACAAAAAAAAAAAAATAAATTAACTAGAGGGTGCTATAAAGGACATTTGGTCGAAAATAACCATTTCTGCTCCTATTTTATCAATTAAATTAGGTAGTACTTCAGGCTAAATGTGGTAGTACTTCATCATACTAAGTGTATATCTGATCATGTGTAAGGAATTACGGTTTTTAATTTAGAGCGTAGAGTAGACCATTGTAATTGTGAATCAATAATTTCAAACTAATGTTGTACTTAAATCTATAATTTTGTTATTATATTAGTAAACTGAAATAAACCTTATTATTCAGCATAAAACTCATTAATTTGCTTTATTATTTTGAAAAAAAAAAAAAATAAATAAATAACGAACGAAGAATAACATTTGAAAATGCGCCATACCTTTGAGTAGTGCTTTACACACTAAAAAAGTTATTAAAAAAATCTTGTAGGAACGGTGCATATTGATGAGTTGAATACAGGCAAAATAATTTAAAAGTTTTAAAAATTCATAATCAGTTCTCTACCAATGCACAGTGTCATATTTATCCAAATTATAACGACATAAATTCGAAAATAAAAGTTTATTAATTGAAATATTCTTTTTTAGAGTAAGTACATCATTTACGGAAAAAACACTTAGGATATTGAAAAATATCCACAGCGCGAGTTATGGATTTTCAAAGTTGGTACTTTTAAAATTATTTTAATTTTGTTGAAATTTTTTGTGAAGAAATATGCTAATTTGAACTGCATATACCTGAGTAAATACTATAGATATTGATATGATTTTTTTGTATGTAATAATAAATATATCTAAATTATTTTATCATAGAAAAATTAATACAGAAATTATTATTGTTTTTTAATAAAAAAAAATCCTAATATTAAAAAATATCTTTTTTTTGGAAATTCTATTTTTAATGGACTAAAAAGTTCCAAGGAGTTTCAATTTGAAAATACAACTGGTATATAAAAAGCATACATAAAATTATATTTGAGAATATTTGCTGCCACGTTTTGCCATCTTTTAAAATATTAGAAAAAAATGTTTGGTATTACATATTATCAATTTGTTAAAAATTGTTACAGAATTTTAAGATATATGCTGAAAATCTTTAATGCAAATATTACTGTAAGCTTAGTGTGATTAGATCTTGCCACGATTACCTTTAAAGTGTTCTCTATTTTATAAAAATTTATGGGACTGGCCGTGATTCTACTCGCCCATATTTAATGGTTAAGCTTAAGCATAATTTAAAAGTTGTTTTCTAGTAATAATGGCCCATATTAAAGTAGTTTCAACATTTTTTTTTCACAAAAATACACTAAAAAGTTCTCCCAAGGACCAAAATCGTATGGAAAAAATTTAAAAGATATTTTTTTCAAAACAATGCTTAAGATTTAAATTTTTTTGAGACTCGTTAAGAGAAAAAATGGACACTTTTTTCAATAATGCAGGTAAGATGATTTTTCAATTGACCAATTTTAAATATAGTTTTTTTTTTTTGTATTTTTCCTGTATTCTGTTCATATGCATCGTTTGAGGGTATCGTGAAATAACTCCCAAATGAAATAAGTCCCAGCAAAAAAAAAAAAAAAAAAAAAAAAAAAAACTCCTAAACTTTTTTCACTACAAATTGGATTTTATTTCATTATGAAATAATACCCAGGGGTTTGTTTAGTTTTTTTTCATGGGAAATATTATTTCATGGGAAATATTATTTCGTAATTAAATAACTCCCAAATTAAATAACTTTTAACGAAATTTTGTTGGGAGTTATTTCATGTCCTTTCACAATTGGGTGTTATTTCATTCCCTTTGGGACTTTTACATTTTTGTTGCGCCCGGCCAAAAAAATTTTTCTTTGTGGCATTTAAGACAGCAGCTTTGCTTAGTAAAGCATTTCTATGTAAATGCGTCTTTTAAAATGTATAAAACCATTTATTTGACAGTTTAAATTGGGAATTATTATTTATTTTGTTTTAGCTTATTTCATTGGAAATTTTTTTCTACCTAATTTGGTACTTATTTTTTACTATGTTAAAACTTTCTAACCTTATGAATTATTTAATTTTTCCTTTTGGAAGTTATTTCGTTTTTTTAATTTGAGTGTTTTTTTCACTTTTGACAGGACTTATTTCATTAGGACCTCGTTTGTGTGGTCTTCTTACTTTATAATCTCAAAGAAGATTCTAGGAACAAAAAAAAGTAATAATAATAATAATAATAATAATAATAACGGTACTGAACGATAGACTGACGAAGGAAGGTAGAGGTGGGAAATTAGAACTTTAGCTTCGTCTTACATTCACTAAGAACGGTTTTTTTCATATGTATATGCTAAAACTAACTTCGACCTGAACGGATTTCGCCATTTTACTTATTTTTATGATTCCCTCAATTTGATGTAAATACTCTAATTTTGAGTAATTTCTATTAACATTTATTGATTATCAAAAATGTTTGATTTTAGGCCTTAAAAGAAAGAAAAAATAATAAATAAATAAACTTTTTTATGGCACAGTAATATCCATTTGCATAAATATAAACTGATTTGAATGTATGCAAAATCAATCCGCGATAATAGGTTTTAAGTTGAACACATAAAGATTTTTATAAACTAGAAGTTTATCTATAATTCTGGTAAAAATTACACGCAATATCAAAACCTATTGTGTTATTCAAATTAAAGTTATGATAATTTAATATTTTAATTTGGTATTGTCTATCATAATTGATAAGCAGAATTTTTGTGTTGAAATTTTTGGTCAGCTTCAGAGTAAATAAAAGAGCAATTTTAGTGAATTAGAATTTAGGATTTCAATAGCCATTTACTAGTCTGTAAATGAGTATAAGTGAATGTCTTCCAATATCCAAAAGCGGATTCATAAAATAGTAAGTTTTGATGACCAAGATCTTTTAGTACCAACAACTAAAATAAGATTTGTATTTGTGACTTCTCAAAACTAAAATGGATATACTTAATGGTGGAATATTTTCGCTACGTAAACTATGTTTCTTATATCGCACTAGTACTAATATTAAATCGCATTTCCTTAAGGCAATTTGCCAATAAAAAGCACTTTTTTGAAAAATTTACTTATTTTCTTCTTACAGAAAAAAAAATTATCTATTATAAGCAGAATTTTGCCTAGCGTGAAAAAATTTGTATGTAATAGGTAAATATTCTTAGGCCCCATTGACTCTGACAAAAATGTTTATCATGTTCTGCGAATATGTGCAATTCCTTTAATTTACAAGTACAAATATATGATTGTATTTACAAGTATTAAGCTATGTTCACATCTGGCACATATTTGATCAAAATTGCCGTTATTTGATCTTACAAATATTTTGTAAAAGAAAACACCATCAAATAAAATTCGATAAAATGTCAGCTATGATTAGTGATAAGAAAAAACTTTTTCCATTAAAAAAATGAAATTAGGAAATATTTTATATAGTGGTTACCTCATTTTGATCAAATATTTGACTAGTCTAAACGTGCCATTAGAAAATATGAAAAAATAAAAAATCTTTTAACGAAATCGATATTAATATTATAAAATCATGTGTGTGTTTGTTTATTTGTTTGTGACACAATTATGCCTAAACCGCTGACATTTTAAATATGGATGAATTTTAAGGTGGAAGGAACTATAGGATATAAATTGCATATTGCTGAAAAAGGTGCAAATATTGCAGTTTTCCGCATTCGCACTTTAATTTTTTCTTAGTATTTCGATAAAAATGTAAGCTTTAATAGAAGAATCAGTAATAGAAACATCGTTGTTTTTTTTTATTAACTTGACAAAACTGTATTTTTGAATTTTCATATTTTTTGTATTAAACTTTTGAGTTCTATGCAAAGCAGGGAGTTCAGCTAGTAATTTATATTAAAGACTTTTTTGATGAAATGAAATAGTTAAAAAATTAACTTTTATTCTAAAAAAGTATTTTTTGAAGAATATCTTTGTATATAATATGAATTTTTTTTTTCAAAAGAATGACAAAAATTTACATTTTTCTTTATTTATTCAAATATTCAAAATTTATATTCAAATATTTATTAGTAAATGCGCGGAAAATTGTCAAATATTTTTTTTTTTTCATTGTACTAATTTTTTGAAAACAATGCGCTACATACCCGCTGTGTGGAAAGCTAACAAGGGACTGAATGAACTTTTTGCTACTCAGACCTTTTTTGTTATAAACTTCGTTTAAATAGCCGATAATCTTCGTAATATGAACAATATGAACGCGTACCACTGATCTAAAGCAAAAAACATTGCCGGTAAATTTGGTTAAAATGCTAATTTTTCAATAAAAATCTCTAAAAAATAGTAACTTAAAATTTGCATAATTTACTTTCCAATCTGCAGCACATGAATCGTTTTAATAAAAAGTTCTAAATAATTATTCTTCTGTTCCCATTACAGAGCTTTAAATCATTAAAACTAACAAAATTTTCCAAAGAACATTTCATTTTTTTTACAATTCAATGGAAGTTAATTTATTAAGCGGCCCATAGACACATGCTGTATAAGCTCATGTATGAAATATATGTTAGTAAAATGGAAAGAGCATCACACATATATTTTAGTATGTCGGGGTTCACATACAGCAATTTTTCTTGCAGCAATTCTGAGTTGGTAAGAGAGAGAAAGAGAGAGAGAGAGGAGAAGGGAATACTAAGCTTTTAAAACTCTTTACCTCTTTTGCCAAAGTCAGATTTGCAGCAATAAAAATCGCAGTGAGTAAACCTCGACTATGAGAAATCAAAATTATTTTGATTTTGAAATGAACTCATGCCGCAGACAGACATTTGTGCGGAATGACTTTTTTCACTATTAAAGTATAAATTGTATATTTAAAATTACTCGTGTGGAGTTGAGAGATTCTCCTATTTCCTATCGAGTGCGTCCCCAGATGGCAGATAGGGGGAGCTTTGTCATTACTTAGGTTTTAACTGTTAATCCTACGTAATTAAATGAGCTCAGGCCGTGTCTAGTCACTGCCTGCGAACCAAAACTGTCACCAGGTCAAGGTAGTTGGAAGCTGTGCCGAGAACCTGAGTGAATAGTTAGTAGTTAAAGACGCCAGGCACGGGTCGGTTGAAAACGTTGAGTAGCCTAGTCCATGTACTCCGTCAATACATGGATGGTTCAACCCCATACGAGCTTAATCGTGGAAACAGAAATATATGGAAACCATATAACTCGATGGACAAATCGTTTAGTGAAGTAGCCAAAGGTCATGTCATACGTGCTGTCATCGACAGAAGCGACGTTGATTGCACGGTTTCCCACGCAAATTTGGACTTAGTGCGCAAAAATCTGATGGGAGTATTCTGAAAGGTTCTAAAGGAGAACCGCGGACCCTCTCCCTAATGCGATGATGCCGGATGATATCGTAGCCGTTTTAAACTAATGGCCTGCTCAAACTAGCTATCAACCTCGCTCCTGAAGCAAGCTGTCACACTTTTGGAAGGACCATGGAAAGGCGTTAGACTAGACGTGGTCTCTATTGACGGGATTCCACGTCAGTCTAGAGCAATTACCCGAGTATCGGATGAACCATCCAAACCAGAGGAGATTCTGGAACTCATCGATAACGATCCGACTCCGGAAGAAATATCATGTGAGGAGACTATAGTTCTCTCGCTCAAGATGACACCTACTCAAACTCAAAATTCGTGGATAAATTTTTTGAACGGGTGGACGAAGTATTTAACGAAGACGCCCTCTTGGACACGGACGATGACGTCAATGTCACAATCACTCCCATATATAACAATGGTGAAGATAACGCAAGGTAATCTTCACCAATATAAAGCAGCTTCGACTGCGTTAATGCTCCGGGTGACTAAAAGAGGCGAGGAGCTTGCACTTGTCCAAGAACCCTGTATTGCAAGTAAAAGAGTTTGCGGACTTCGTACGAATAACTTTATGCTGCTTCAAGCTGCAGGGTCCGATAGGATACGATCGTGCATAGTAGCAAGCTGGAAACTAGTGTCTTCATTCTCTCTGATCTCACTGATATAAACATGGTTTTAGCGGCCTGGGAAACAACTCGTGGCACCATCTATATCGTCTCCAGCTATATGGCCCATGAAAGCAGCGAAGCACTACCAAATGATAAAGTTCTCCCAATAACCAAGTCGGCAAAGGACAGATATATAACGCTCGTAGCAGGAACTGACGCCAACTCCCACCATATCCTTTGGGGAAGCTCAGATACTAATACAAGAGGTGAGTCTCTTTTTGATTTTATCCTCTGTAGTAATTTAGATGTTTTAAACAACGGTAAGGAACCACAATTTGTAGTTTCTAATATAAGGGATATTCTCGATATTATGCCAATAACACTAGGCATTCGAACATACTCAGTGAATGGAGGGCCTCAAATTATTGCTCATTTACTGATCACTTGTACATTCCCTTTACTATGAGTAACCCTATTCAAAACAGGAGGAAAACGAATTGGACGGAGCAACATGACATTCTGTCCCAATTCCTCCCGAACCCCCAAGCTATTCGTAATCGGAGGGACATTGAGTCCTCTGTAGAATTGCAAACAAATGCATTTGACAGAGCGATATCTACAGCATGCAGACCGAAGGTATGCAAAGGAAGGAGTAAACCACATTGGTGGAACTTCTAAATATTTATATTTATTTAACGAGGCTAAGAGACAGGGAAACTTTTCAGCTTACAAATCCGCAGTAAACAGGTTTAAAAACCTGATCAGGAATGCGAAACGCAAATCTTGGAAGGTTTTCAATAGCGGCGTGGAAGACCATTTCGGGACTAGTCGCTTATGCAAAATCCTGGCTTCCTCACCTACTGTGAGGAAGGGAGTTACATTCAGAAACCTTATGGCTGCTGGATGAGAAGCTGCTATGAGACCTTAAATGTCTTAATGTATACGCATTCCTGGAAACCTCCCTATAACGGAGATCCTTGCGACAGTTTCAGATCTAAGTGACGTTCAGATTCAAATAACTGAAGATGAACTGAGATGGGCTCTGAACAGCTTTGTTTTTCGTTTAAATCCCGGGTCCAGATGGTATTATAGCTGCAGAACTACAGTAAAATGTTCCATGGTTCATTTGGATATAGTTATAGTATATAGTTCCATGGTTGATTTGGATATACTCGGCTTACTTATCATGCTCTTATATCCCTGACTCATGGACTAGATGTAAAGTGGTCTTTATCCCGAAAGCGGTAAGACTTCATATACGAGACCAAAAGACTTCAAAATGAGTCTATCGTCCTACCTCTTGAAAACTTTGGAAAGGCTGATTGACCTGCACCTTCGCAAAACAATCAACCCTAACATTTTGTCAGCGTCCGAAAACGCCTACCTGAAAGGGAAGTCAGTTGAGACGGCGTTGCATTCGCTTATAGGGTATATAGAAAATGCTCTCGAGCACAAGGAATATGCATTAGTGGACTTTCTTGATATAGAAGGAGCCTTCAATAATGTAACCCCGGATGCTATTAAAATGGCTACGGAAAGACTAAATATGCATCAGTCGATTATTGGCATCATATGGAGACCTAACCAACAGAGTTATAATCTCTACTATGGGTGCGGCTACCATATATAGGGTAGCAAATAGAGACACTCTTCAGGGGGAGTTCTATCCCTACTTCTTTGGAATATGTAGCGGAAGCCGTATCTGGAAAATATTTGGATACCATATCTCACCGCCTTTAAAATGCTCTAGACCTACAATTAGTGGCCTTAGCATGAATCTTGGAAAGAGGGAACTAGTTTTCTTTTCAAGGAGATACACACTCTTGCCTAAATGGAGGTGTCACACAGTGCGAAATATCTGGATATAATAACGGAGTCCAAACTGTCCAAACTGCAGAACGCTCAGGCTGAGGCTTCAAAAGCAAACATTGCGCTTTATATGTGTAGGAAGACCATAGGAATATCTATGGCCATGCGACCATTTTTGAATCTCGAATGACATCCTTAACAATATTGATTATTGTATTTCCAAACCCTTTCTAGACAGATGCTTCTCAGTTTCAATCTCATCTGATCCCACCATAGGAGACGGATCTCTAGAGGTTTACACTAATGAATCTAAATCTTCTGAAGGGTTTCGGGGAGGTGTCTTTATTCCCGCATATAGGAGGAACCTCTCCTTTAAATTGCTGGATCACTGCGCTGCTCTTCAAGCGGACATTTCAGCCATTAGCAGAACGGTAAGTTGGCTATTGTACTACAAAGTATTCGGATATTCAAATTTGTACCGATAGTCAACCCGCAGGTGTCTTTTCGACATGCAGACTGGTGCATGAATGCCGGACATCTTTAAATGAGATGACGAGACATTCAAACCTAGACTTGGTCTGGGTAAAGGGTCACTCAAGCACCCCGGGAAATATTATTGCGGATGAATTAGCCAGAACTGATTCCCTTCTTCAAAGTGAAGAAACGTTAGTGGGCATACCACTGTCATCTTGCAGATCAATGATGGACAAGCGAGTCCGCATGTTCTATCTCGAGACAGATATGGCCCCAGTACGATCTGAAATGGTCGAGTTTCATTCCGGGATTACGAAGGTAGTAGCTACTATTACAGGTCACTGGTTTGATGGTGCACACGCTGGGAGACTAGGACTTTCTTTTTTTCTTTATCACTGTCCTGCTTTTGCAAATATAAGGACTACTGAATTTATCAGACCGCATATGCACGGACTATCTGAACTCTCTGCAATTTATTTTAGACGAATCAGATCTTTTGTTCATGCGTCAAGTTAGTTTGATTCGAACCTATTTTTGGACATGTGAAAACAGATTCACATGATCCATTAGGGTAACACAACGGGACCGATAGGACCCAAGTGAGCTGTATAGTTACATTTACAGCTGCCCTTTAACTTAACCTATATTTTAAATTAAAAGAAAAACGAATAAATATTTTTTGAAGTATTCCTTGAAAATTAAAAAATTAAATTTTGATTGACAAATGTGTAACAAAATCGTCAAGCACACACGTATAGATGCTTTGCAGTATGTATCCATTGGCCTTCCAGTTGGTGTACTATGAGCATAAAAAGGGGTGAAAAATCAACTTGTCCATCAATATGATAAATATGAATAATAAATTGTTAAGAACTAAATTAATGTCTACTTTTCAATTTAATTTATAACCTCTTAAACATTTCGAATTTATTTACAAAATTTTGGAAAAAGTTAAAAAATTATCATCGCTAAGTTCTTTAATAATTCTACTAAGAATTATCGCTGCTTAGGAAGTCTTTTAGGAAAAAAATATATATTACTTGAATGATTTCCAAAATTTCAGTCAAATTTTTGTACATTCCTCATACCAAAAGTTAATAATAAATAATTTTTTAAACATTTTTTTTAAGTATAAAAAGCTTACACAATTTTCCTTTAAAAATATCATCAAACATAAAATTAATATTATGAGGAATGTCTAAAAGGATTTTTCTCCAAGCATAAAATCTTTGGTATCAATATTCAAAAACATTAAATATTTATATATACATAAACAGCACATTCTTTTCAAGGTTAACCAATTATAACATAGAAATGCTCTCAACACAAAAAGGAATAATTTTGAACCTTTTTGAATATAAAAATTATTACTTGCTTATGGTTATTCTTGGCCTTTCTTTATTTTATGGTATTTTGTATATACTTTTGCTTAGTCTAAATGTTTTTATTTTTCTTTTCTTTGTTTTAACAATAATCTTCTTGTTATTCTGGAGTTCCTTTCTTTACTTTTTGTTAATACTAATGAGGTCATTTATACACCTGACCTAAAAGAATTATTGCCTTATTAAACTTTTATGAGTTTTTGTTTGGGAATATAGCACAGCCTACTTACTTTCTAGTGCACATAAGATATTCGATATGGGGGAGTAGGAAATAAGGTTTCATTTGGTTGTCTATAAAAGTAAGAGGGCAATAGGAAAAGTTTTTATATAACAATTGATTAGTTAATACTGTTTTTTTTTTGACATTTTACATATTTTTTTATTTCTTAAAAATCAGAATTTACTTTTTGTGAGTAAAAAGAAATTGTAAGACATCTATATATATGTGGGGGAAATAAAAAGAAATTTTGTTAAAAATTTTAATTTAAAAATAAAATTGATTAATGCTTTTAAAACCCTTTTTTATATTACCTCGCAAATATTTACACATTTTTGGAAGTGTTAGTGAATTATTTTCGTTATTACAGTAGTGTTAGTAAATGTATGCATGTTTGTATGTATTTATTTATGTATGTATGTATGTATGTATTTATGTATGTACATATCTATATATGTATGTATGTATGTACCTATGCCCAACTAGTTCTAGAAACCTAGTTCTATTGTATGTATATAAGTTTCTAACAAAAAAAAAAAAAAAAAAAAATGAAAAAAAATAAAAATGGATTTCAATTATGAAATTGGTTATATTAATTAAATTTTTAATTAATTTTGCTCCAGGCACCAAAATGATAATATTACTGAACTTTATAATAATTTATTTTAGTTTAAATTTCATTTAAATTGATAATCAAACTAATTATAATTACGATTGGCTGTTTGCTTAAAATCAATTAATTCAATTCTACAGTTAATTAAATCACTTCATCGTTAAAAATGCATGCATTTTATTATACTTATTTATGAAATTATTAAAAATTTTTTAATAAAGCAATACAAGTAAAATTAAACGAAATAAATACCAAAACTCCAAATTTGATTGGGGGAAATGAAACTTGGTACATAATTTCATCTTGGCGTCTTATACATCTTGTTAAAATCACCAATAATCACATATAATTAAGACTGTTCACATCTTTGATTTCTTTTCTGACAAATATTTATATACGCCTTTACGAGTTAGGATAAGTTAGCAGTAAAAACCTTAAAGAATATTGCCGATGTCTAAACAAATCCTCAAAAACAATGAAGATGTACTGTCCTTTACATATAAGTAATCTTTTCAACTTGTATCTCGAAATTTATTATAATCCCGGATGACAACAACAGCCACATCTACAAAAGCATCGAAATGATTAAAAATATCATCAAATATTTAAAATTAAATACTTATATATTAGCCGTGTCTTCGAAAACTGAAAAAATTGAAACGATAGAATGAGCTCAAATATTTGAAAATGGTTGAAAATTTACTAAATGGTGTTTTATTTCTATAGTTTTTTATTGAAAAGTTTTTCTTTTTTCTGCACATTTTTTATAAGTATCGATTTTTGTCAGGAAACTTTAAACCAATTAGAAAGTTAATTACACTAATTAACAACATAAATAAATTGTAGTATAAAATTAATTATTTTGTTAAAAAATTATTTGGAATGGATTTTTGTATGTGCTTTGAGCATTGGGATATCAATCATCAGTCATAATTTATTTCAAAACTATTATAACTGCCCCTGAGATCCTAATCTACTTTGAATATGTCTCCACTGATTGTATTTTTGAAGAAAACATAGATTTATTTAATAAAAATGAGATGATTTGTAAGATCTAGACATAATACAACCACCAATTTGCTGCAATTTTTATGAAAATTTACCTTATAAAATGTAATTTTTTTGCAGCAGTCTATGAAACATTAAATTAAAACTTCAATTATAGCATTAGTTTATTCCAATTTTAAAGTATTGAAAATACATTTATTTTCAAAAATTTCAGTAACACAAAGCCCTATCTAAGACAACCTTCTAAGGAGTAGAAAAAACCAAAAATAAAAGTCAGCAGATGTATGGAATTCACATACCGCTGCTGCGACAAAAACAGTTATGTATATGTTTTAACCCTTAACTGGTATCGTGGGATTCAAGTTGACCCCAGGACTTAAACTTATTACTCTAGTATACATATGTTTTATACACTTGTATACATCTAAGTAATCTTAGTAAGGCACGTATTTTAGTGGGTGTCGGAAGTACGATACTTAAAAAATTTTTAGAGGCAAAGATATATAACAAAATTGGTGTTCAGATACCAAATATGTATTTTGTTAATTTGTGTTCAAAAATGAAATTTTTGTCTATTTCAATACTTTGAAACAAATGACGATGAAATACGTCAACTAGAAAATAAATTAGGTAAAGAGAGCGATGATAAAAATATAAATGGATTCCGTGATGATGAAATTATAAGTGACAGAGAAGAAGTGGAATTTTTTTCTGTTCGGATAGTAAATACTTCAGTACAAATAGCAGAAGTGAAGAAGAAGATAATTATGGCTATTTGAGCTTCTAGTTATTTATTCTTCCAGTTGGTTTTTGTTCTAAAATTTTGAAATTATAGGTAGCTTGTCAGTTTTTATACTCTACTGATCTTATACAAAATTTAATTTTATTGATGTCTAGAGTAGCATGAGTAGTAGAGTAGAGTAGTTTTTTTTTAGATGTATGAAATATAGACTAAAAAAACATTAAAATGTAATAAATAAGGTAAGAATTAATGTAAAATGTAAAAAACGTGACTGAAAATTTGATTTATATTTAACAAAAAGACTAATTTATTTAGGTGTATAGATAATATCACAATTTGTGTACAGAACAATATTAATTAGCATTTTTTTTTCAAATGGGGGTCATTTTTGGTCCATGATACCAACAATGTTTTATAAATAGCCAACAACTTAATATAGGAGCAAAGCTCCTTAGAGTTTAAAATTTAAAATTTTAGCGTGCATGAAAAACTGTATTTAATGAAAAAATTGTGTATTTTAAAAATAATACAAACATATCAAAATGTCTTAAAATTTCATCATGCAAAAAAGATATTCAACTCGGTAATGCCTTAAAATATAGAAATTTAATTTTATATTTATTTTAGAACCGACAACAACATTACCAAAATGATGTATTAATTAATAATTCCACTCAAGTTTTTCCTATTAAAAAATCCTGTTATATTTAGCTATTCAGTCTCAAACCAACAATATATAGCGTAGAATATTTATTGGTAATAAAAATTTATTTATATGTTTTAAAATAATTTTCTTTTCGTTTGAAGAGTTGTCAATTTCTTCATTTGTTTATTTTTATTTGTTATGTTACAAATTACATGAATTAATTAAATTTTATTATAAAAGTAATATCTAATAATTTTTTCTATGTAAGGTTATTCTATATTTTAGTTACCTGCCTTCTATATAAACAATGTGTATAAATTTCAAGTTTTACATTCATACCACACAGCTACGTATTATAGGAGTATTTAATTACGTTTCAACGTTTTTATCAATAAGTAAGCAAAACATGTCCTTTTGCCTACTTTTGGTGCTTTTGGATTCTTTTATAAAGCGTTGGTTACACGAAAGCGCCACGTCTTCTATTTCATTTAAAAAATACAAACACGTTCAATAATTTCAACCAGTTTGGACATCGTACATTGAATACCAAATTGGTTTCATTTCATTTGTTGTTTGTCTATGGTTTGCTAGAAGTTTTGTAATTATAAACCAAAAAGAAAAAAATACCTATAGTTCGTATACATATCTTTGAAATTTATTTCAATTCTAAGGATTTCTGTTATTGACCTATAATAGATCGTTGAAATGTTTGGGTTGGATTTCTATAATATTAAACATTTTAAGTTTATGCTTGAATAATTTCCTATTTTAAGCTATTAATTTAGGTTTCTGTTAATTGGAATTTTTACATTATTTTTTAAGTATTTCGATTGTATGTTACAGGAGCTAATATTAAGTTATATAAATATTCATGTTTAAATTATAATGAGGATTTTTTATACATGTTTTTTTCTAAATGGGTCACTATTTTACAACCGTTGTTTGCAGTGATGAGGGTTTAGATAAAAAGTGCCTTCATTTTTAAGGACTCATCTGGAATGTTAGAAATTTCTTTGAAATTGCTTGTATTTTAAATTACTATAGAACAAAAGGGGTTTAAATTAAAAAAATAAAAATAATAATAAAAAGTAAAAAGGAGAGTGAAGTGTTATTTAAAGGGATTTTATTTTGTTAATTTGTTAGAACATAATATTTTAAATACATTAAATTATTTAACTGTTAATAGGTATATATATTTAAAAATCCGCTTTTTTAATTTTATCTGTTAAAGCTTTTCAAACATATTTTTTTTAAATAATTTGAAACAATAAATCTGTAAATAAATAGATAAGTAAATTTAAAAACTAATAGATGTTCAATACATTTAAGGATATTTAATAAAGGTATTTTGTTTGTGCTTATTTAAAAGAAATAAAAAACTACAGTTTTTTACAAGCTCTCAGTTCTTTCTATAAGGTATTGACTTTTTGTACGGGTATGTCTAATATTTTCCTCCTTAATGTGCACAATGGGTCAGAATCGAAATGTTTTGGAAATAAATCTGTAACTGCTAATCGGTTGGTTCAATTGTCGAAAAATTTAATTATCGTACCTTAGACATAGAAAGTTTTTAACTGCTTGTCAAACCTTTGTTATATTGTGTTATTTATCTCTTATAGTTTCCTAGTTATTTGCACTATAAATATAAACTTCCAAAAATACACGAATTTAATTTTTTTTATTGTTTTAACCGAAAATATGTTTCTAGCCTAAAGAACATATAATAGTTTTATATCTTCTTGAAAGTTAGCTTCACAGAAATGATTTCAAAATAAAAAAAAAACTTACCCCACCCTATCAATAGGGGCTAGTACAAACCCTACCGAGTTTGACCTATTTAAAAAAAAAATTGGCAAACAGCATATAGTTTTAGAAACTCCAATGGGTTTGACAAAGCTTTTTTCTAGATCTGAAACAAATATGGTGTCTATGTGCAAATCCACTTTTATATCATATATGAAAATTTTCGATATAAATTATTAAGATCCATTCAAGGTTTTATATATGCTTACATTATATTCGTCATATATATATATATATATATATATATATATATATATGACTTGATTAAAAAATTTAACAAATCTATATTCGGTTTCCAAATTAATTGTAATTTTAAATTCTGTTTGAAATCTAATTTTAATTTAACAATTAAAATGAAAAGTACAAATTATATAAATTTTTTAAATAGAAAAATAATAAACAGTTGTGTTGTATCTTTTTTGTTGTTGTTTGTATCTTTATAAGACTTCTACAGGTAAAGTATAATGAATTCGTTACGAATTTTGTAATCTATATCACTATTGCCTTTGTGCTGATGTTTATGTTGCACAAAAAGCTGCCAAAAATTATTTTTATGTATGTAATTTTTAACAATATCTGTTTGTCTGATCTATTGATGCAAGTCAACAAATAATAAATAAAAATCAGCTGAATTATGTGTATTTTTATTAGGAATTGTTTTTTTTGCAATAAAAATATGTATATAATAGGATCAATAATTGTTTCTATTGATTATAGATACAATGTTAATCATAATTTTTATTAATTAAATTGAAAATTTAATTGAAATTTAAACAAAAAATTAACTATTTTCAGCTAATTAATATTATCATTTTGGTGATTGGAAGAAAGTCAAGCAAAGATTATTAATTATTAATTTAATCAATTTCGTAATTAAAATCCATTGTTATTTTTACCATTTAGTAGTTACTTCAGAAAACTAATATAAATTCTACAAACTTCTGATTAAGAATTTAACGAAACAGTAATATAAAAATCAGAGAACCTGTAACATTTTAAAGCTTTTCTTGTGTTTAATAAAAAGAGCCCTTTTTACATTAAAAATTTGACTAATCTCTAAGCTAAACCATAAGAGAAAAATTAAATTGCACTTTAAATTATTAGATCTACAAAAGACTATCTAGTACTTTTTGTTAAAGAAGTACACACATAAATCCCTTTAATATTCGTTAGTTAAATAACCCCCATAATTTTGCCTACGTATGTACAATAGGAAAAATATAAAATAAAATATTTTAAGAATTTCAACATTGTTGTATAAAATTTAAAAAAAAAAATAAACAAATAAATAAATAATCCTAAAAACTTAAAGTTGAAAGTTATTTTCACATTTTTTATTATTATGATTATTGCCTTTATAAGTTTGCAAAATGTTTGTCAAATACTTGAAATTATAGACTATAATTTTTTGATAATTTTAAAAAATACAATCCGACATTTGTTTGACCTTTAAGTCAATATTGTCGCATTTTAGTTTATTTATTCATTTATTGTTTGTCGTTAGTAAAATTTGATGTTTTGAAATTTTTGCATTTCTTTTTTCCATATGATTATTTTTCTTAACAATAAAATATGCTGGTGTTAAAAGTATTTCCTAAAAGTTTGTAGACATTGTATGAATATGAACCTTTTTTTAAGCCGCTGGTTAGACAAAAGTATAAATACTTAATAGAAGTCAAGAGGGTTTAATTGTACCTAAAAAGTATGTAAGTAATAAGATTTTTTATGATATAATAAATTTTGGTTTTTAGAAGTTTGTTTAGTATTGAGTTTAAATTTTATTATTTAAATATTAAATTTTAATTACTGATTTTATACTCACTTAATATTCAAAATTTCGTCAATCTGTAAAGATAAAATATAAATAATAATATTCTTGTTAGTTTAGTGTAATATGAATTTTAAAAAAATTGCATTAAAAAAAATTCAGTTTCGTTAGTTTTTTTTATCAATTTTAAATTACATTCACTAAATTTAAAAATAGCATAAAATTCTTTTAGCTTCATAATAAGTATTCTTAAAAGAATTTCATTAAGATAAGGAATTTCTATAAATTGCTTTACTAACTATAACATTGAATTACACTATGCGACAAATTTTGGTTTAGCAAATATTGCTTCAATAATTCCAAGGCGAAGTGAATGTATACCACCATACTAAATCACTAAAGGTTTTTTCAAAGTAGCTCGAATTTGGATTTTTGTATTAATAAAAATGCTACCAGCGCTGTTTTAAATATAATTTTTTTGAGAGTTCAAATAAAATTTAGCACATTTATCAAGTATTTTTTGGAGAAAACTGTAGGTTAAAATATAAATTGAATTTCAAGCCCAGTTTTAGCTCACCTTCAGTAAATATCAATTTTACCATTTTCTTGATGCTACTAAGACAACTCAAATAAAATTTGACATACACAAAGAATAGAAAATATTGTATATCATAAAATTTAATCTTCATGAGTGCTACGCCGTTTTACGCCAACTTTTATTATACTGTAATATTTGTTTACCATTGTCATCAAAATGTTTACAAAATTTTAAATTTGCTTTCTAAGAAGCAAAGCAACTCTTTCTTGAGAAAAGTGGGCATGGTATACCGTTAGTACTTTCTTCAAGAATATACAATCGCTTCAGTGGTTTAGACATAAGGTCAAGTCAAATAAAGTAAATAATATTATGACAAAAATGCGTGTATAAAGGTGTGGCATGCAGTGAAAATCTATTATAATAATGCTAGTAGTATAGAAAATAACAAAGTCATATAATAATAATTAAATTAAATAATTGAAATGCTTTTTATTTCATTCCGAAAATGTCGAAGTTCTAGAGGCCTTAAAACCGAAATTCGAACTGATTTTGAAAACCCTGTGGGACTTCGTAGACTACTAGTACACTTTCATTTTGCGTTGGAGTTATTGAGGCAATTTTTTATTGTTGCACTGTGTTATAATAACCCTTATGCTATGTTATAGTTTTAGCATCTAGTTTCGAGTATTTATAGCAGCGTATGAGTTATCCTCACATCACTCATACGCAACCACATACTTAGCACATACATTTATTAATGGCTTACAATGTATAAATTAAAACAACATACACAGAAAGAAATAAAAATCGATTTCAATTATAAAATTGCTTATATCAATTAAAGTTTTGTTTGGTTTTGGTTTAAACATCGAAATTGTAATATTAATTAAGTGAAAATTCAATTAATTTTTCAATCAAATTATTAAATTTCAATTAAAATATTTATTGCAAAAATTATGTTTTCAAAATATATAACATATCAAGTGTATAATATTAGATTTTGGCAGTATTCTTTAACAAACAGAAGTGTTTATCCCTCAGAAACAATAAAATAATGGGGGAGTGAGTATGTTTGAAATCTGGACAACAAAAAGAACATTTATCTTATATCATATCACAACATAAATTGTCTAAAAGATTCAGGCATACATATCTCGCGTCTATTCATCCAAAATTATACCCAATAAAGCTATCATGATTTGATATTAAATTCCCTTTTAAATGATGAACATTTCTGCATTCTTAACAATTTTAAGTTTAAAAAATATTAAATAGATATATTTACCAATGATTTACATAAATTTGCATCTTTATAATCCAAAAATTCCTCATATCCCATATAAATTGCATATGTATGATACAAGTTATCGATTTATTTAAAAATATTGTATGTTACTTCTGTATTGTTTTATTTAATTTCTTATTTTTGTTATATATTTTTAAAATATTTTTCTTTTTATTTTGAATTTCTTGAAGGTTTGTCAGTTTATGTAAAACAAACTTTATGACCAATTAAAAAATAATACAATTAATTATTAATATAATTAAATTCATTATAAAGTGAATTAGTTGATTAATTGAACAATTTTTTGAAACATATTTTTCTGTGTAGAGAAGACAAGAAATAAACGAAAATGATAAATACATCCTTATACAGATTATTTATAACGCAATTTATGTTCAATGAGGCGCCAATGTAATAAAAATGAATTATGTTTTTAGTAAAACACATACATATATTACATAGACAAACATAAGTATATAAGCGATAACAAGGCACATTTATAGATATACACTTACATAGAAAAATATATGATGTAGGTCGTGTATATAATATACATAATAAAAATCATATGAATTTGTGAATTTTTGAAATAGAAATTTTCCATGTGGATATTTTTGTATGGTTAAAGTATAAATATTTTACCTAACAAGGGTTACAAAAACAAAACTAATAACATTTTTACTACAAAAGTATGTGTTTATTTTTATATGTGTGTAAGAGCAAAAAAAAGGAAAAAGGAGCATAGAGAAATAATATCTCTAGATAGCGAATAGCATAATGGTGCTAGAAATAAAAATTAAATTCACTTTTATTTTTATACGCTCGTGATTCAAATTGATGATAGAAAATAATGAATACTTTGAGTACTTGTGTAGCAACAGAAACATATTATTATTAGGGTAATTGCAAAAAATGCTAAAGATATTCGTTAGAAAATTTTAGTTAAAATAATTTCAAAAACTACACTGGTCAAAATTGTTTCCTACTTAAGAAAAAAAGAATGGGAGAAGTTTAGCATAATAAGCAAGAATCTGGCTCCATTTTTTTGTTTTAAGTAGCGTTTTTCTATGAGCATGTCTAGTAAAATAATTTTAATATTATTAATTGTTTTTGGAATTATACCGATTTTAGTGTAGATTTTTGTGCAAATTTTATTTTCTTTCTCAAAATTTTTCTGTTTGTTACATTTAAATATAATTCTAGTAATGCCACGAATAAAATAAGGAAAGACATCTATATTAAAAATATTAGGTACATTATACACGTACCTAATATTTTTACTTAATATTAAATATATTATAAATATTATTTATACGTAGACAACTTGTACGAAATTTTTACTATAGGTGTCTTCAGTTAATTGTTAATAAAATCTTTATTTTTATGATATAAAATTTTAATTTGCAACACCGTAAAACCATCATTTATATAATGTTTTGTTATTACATATAATTGTTTTTTTTTTCGAATTGGTACATGTGTACAACTACCTTACGTATATTACACATGTATAAAATACATGTTTTCAACATAAACACATAGTTGTACAAGAATGTATGGTCATTAGTGTTGCCACTTTTTTTAAGACAAAATCTAGACTTTTGATTTTGTTTTCAGTCCAAAAAATTCCAAAAAATTTTTCAGTTAATCTATTAATTCATTTTCTAGTAAAATTTTGTTATATTAATAACACAGGTCAACACAGCAAAAGCATCGTGAAAAATATATATTCATTTCAATCACAAGGAGCATTTCAGTTTTTCTCCATTACGTCACATTTTTAATCCATTGACGACAAAAGAAAATTTATTTCCCTGAGGACTTTTTATGTTATATAATATTCTAGATCATAGGTACTTCAAATTAGCCATCCATTTTTATAGATAATATATGATGCTATAAAAATGTAGTATAATTCAAGTCTCTAATTGGCCACACATATCGTCCAAATATTTTTAAAGTTGTAGAAAACAATAATTTCTCAACTAACCGTTATAAAACCATGGGAAAATAAAATATAGGTTTTGGGCGATGTGGGGAAATTTGTACGTGGTATAACTAATATATAACAATAGATCTCAAAAATTGTAAGAGTTTTTTAAAAAAAAGGTTTGAAAGAAATAAAAATCCAAAATTAACCCATCAAAAAATTTTGGTTCTCGGTACTTATTAAATTATATTCTTAGTAATGAGGTATCAGTTGGATAGAGCGTTGGATTAACAAGTAGAAGGTTGTTGGTTTAATCCATTCTGATACTTAGTTTTTTTACAAAATGTCTAAAATTATAGTAAAATAATATATTAGTATAAAATATATTTTAAACTTAAAAATATATTTTATACCAATTAAGTGTGAGATGGTGTACTGAGTAAGATGTTAGTCATTATGAATTAGTGGTTAATTTGTGCCTAAATTTAAATCGTACTTACAGCAAAATTTTTTTATTTTTATTTTATTTTTTTATTTTTAATTTTGTTTAAGTACATATTGAGTACCCCCAGAATCTAAAAATAAAAACACGAATTTGTGGACAATTCGAACAAAAATAACTAGTTATTTAGGCAAAAACTAAGTAGTCCAATTATACCTGCTAGCTATTTTTGCCAGGAAATAACAAAGTTAACAGAAAATTGGAAAAAAAGTTAAATAATTCCGCATAGTTCTTTGCCTTTTGATCATAAAAAAATTATTTTTTAATTTATTATAATTTTTGTTTTACATAAACTGACGACTATTCAGAAAATTTAAAATGAAAAGAAAAATATTTAAAAAAATAATAAAATAATTCAAAGAAAACCTATAATTTTTTTTAAGTAAATAGAAAATATATGTTATACGTATGTGGACAGTCCTTTTATTAATATGCAATTTAAAAATTTAAAATTCCATATGTCCCGGAATTTTTGAATTATAAAGATGCGAATTTGTGTAAATTATAGGTAAATAAAACTATTTAATGATATCTAAACTAAGAATTGTTAAGAATTTTAGTATCACTTCAAAAATATTTGCCATTGAAATGGCAATTTAACATTAAATCAAGAGGATTTTAGTGTTTGTACGAATAATTTTGTGTCAATAGACATTAAATATGTGTGTATGCCTATTAAAGATTATTTGTGTTCTGATCTCATACAAGCTGCTTGTTTTTTTTGTGGCGTATTTTATTTGTATGCAGTTGTGCAGTATTGGTTATAACTTGAGTCAATTAATTATTACATTAATTAATTTTAGGCAAATTTCCAATCATAAATTTTAGTAAAAAATTAATTGTAATATATATCAAATATTAGTAATTTTAACTTAATATTTTTCTTTTGATGATTAGAGAAAAATCAGAATCAAAAATCAAAAAGTTTAATTGACGTAAGCAATTTTGTAATTGAAATCGATTTTTATTATTTTCTAAATAGCCTTTTTAAATTTTTAAAATTGACTTAAAGAGGCTAAGGTGCTTGTATTTCAACAACGGGAAAAACCATTTCTTATTTGTTTGCTATCACTAATTTTACTTTGACGGAATCATCCATTTAGGAACTTTCGTGTATTTATTCACACAGGAAATTGGGATTATTTAAACATATTTAATAGGAATTTCGGCCCGCGGCGACTCATTTTTATGGGGTTAAAAAATGTGTCATCATAATTATTTTGTTATATACTTCATTAAGCTAGAACTGCTTATGAGTATAATTAGAAAAGATCTTATACAGGTGAAAAATGACCTAAAAATTCCAAAATGCTTAATTAGAAATTAATAACAGTTCAAAACAAAAAATTTGTTCAGAACATTGGGTAATTTTTGATATGAAATACACACAAATTTTTATGGGAATTTTTTTTGGCGAAATTTCATTGGGTCATTTTTCTGACGGCAGTTGTATGCTTTATTTATGATTTTTTTTTCAATATTTAAAAAAATACAATATTTAAAAAAAAGTAATGAGAACATGAAAAAATAAATTTTTAAATTAAAAAGGAAATTATAGGTTTTTTCTGGCTTTATTTTTGATGTCATTTAGTTTTTTTTTTTACCTTTTTTAAAGTTCAATTTTAATTCTTTTTTCCTGGCAACACTGACGGTTCTTAAAACATAACACATTTTAGGTACAAATATCAGCAATATGTAAATATTCATATAATATTTGTATTATATGCATATTTAAGCAACACATAATTTAATAAAATTTATCTATTTACTAAATGTGTAAAAGGATTGAACATTCATTAATTTTAAATTATAAATTTTATGGTAATTATGCATTTTTTTGATTTTTAGATTCTAATTAAAAGAAAATAGGTTTAGGATTTATTTTTGTCAATAAATTTATTACATAAACAATTATATGTTTATTTATTTATTTTTTTAGTTATTAGTTAAAATTAGTAAAAAAAAAGGAAAGAAAAATTAACATTTTTTTTTTAATTTTTATTTATAATAACACATTAATATACATTAATAATTATTCAAAAATGAAGATGTAGCATATATAATTATTTTAAATGTATTTGTATTAGTTTTTATTTATGCTTTTTAAGCCTAAATAAATAACGAATGAATATGTTGTAATGACCTTTCAAAAGAATACTATTTCCCTTATCAGAATAGTAGGTCTAAATGTTTGATCGAAGTTTTGTGTCACTCTTAAATCAGGATTCTTAGTGGATTTAACGACATCTGTTCGTCTCTTCGTGTGTCTGTTCTTATATATCTTAAAATCGAATTATATATATTGATTTCTAATGCAAATGCAAATCTAAGTATCCACATAATCCGTATTAATCGTTAATTTCGCTTCATTTTTTTATGGATTGGTAAAATTTCTAAGGCATGAGAGTACAAGGTTACAAAATTACACTATTGTATCCTAGTTTATAGATGATTTTGTGCTGAATTCTAGCTCGAGTTATACTAGAAGATTTTCGTGAGCAGATGTACATCCCTTGTGTAATTAATGTTATATAAAACTCTATAATAAAACTCCATCTATCTATATTGTAACTAATTACCTATAAAATTAAATTTAGTTTTATGAAAATGAAATATATATATATCTATATATATATCTGTTAAATCTACGATAGGGCTTGGCACACAGTGTCATATTTGGCACTTTTAGAATGACAAAAATACAGATATATTGAACTGAAATTTTACATTCTGTTAGTAAGCAAGCCGATAACGTTACTACTTCAATTAATATGCTTTTAGTTTTGTATCTTTGTCATTTTAATTTGAACATAATTTGAACAAGTGTGACGCTGTGGGACAGTTTATCTTAGGCGACAAGTATTTGCCTTATATAAGGTTTGTTTGGTATTGAAAATGGACCAAAATCCAGAAAAATCGGTTACCGTCATAGCTCCGGTTAATATTTTTCTTTGGATATTTTAAGAACGGATAATTTTAGAAAGATATAAAAGATGTAGAAGATATAAAAAAAATAATATTTTATTTGAGAAAAGTTTTTGGACAAATTTTGGCGCTCACAAAAAGTGTCCAAAGTAATATAACAAAAAATGTACAGAAAACTGACTTTAATTATCAAAATATTTTACTAAAAAATGTAAAAACTGAAAAACCACTATTTTGTTTCCAATTAAACACTTAAAAATACTAAAAAAATAAATAAATAATTTTAAAGTATAAAAACTTAAATTTTATGAATCAAAACTTAAATAAAAATAAAATGAATATTTGAAATAAATTAGATAATTGAACGAATTATAGTGTTAATTAAAGAAATTGTTTTTTTTTATTGGATTTTTTTTTTTAATATATATTATTTCTTATATTTGTCTACTCCGACATTACATTATTGTTACCCATCCACATCTTCAAGGCTCCAATCTTCTTTTGTATATATTGATCGCTAACTTTCTGCATGAGCCCTCAGAAAATGGAAAATTCCTGACTAGATATTGAACGTAGACAGGCGGGAAGAGTTGATGAATTAAAAATATTGAGGATAAATTTAGAAATCGCTACTACTTACCGAACAGTACTACACAAATCTCTTATTTTTATATTATGTATATCTGGTGCCAAAAAATTTTCTATGTAATAAGCGAAATATATTTATATTTGATATGAAATATTTTAAACAAACCTCAAAATTGATTTTCATCAATTATTTCATAATTTGAGTTCTAATATAAAAGCAATCAACAGTATCAATTGAAAAATCTTAGGTAATATTTTTTTCTGTGTACAATTTAAAAAAAAAAAATAATAATAATAATTTTTATTTTTAAATGAAAATAATATTATGGTCTAATTTGTTTACTCTTCTTGATAACTTAGTGGTGTTTACTACAGAAAAGCCGACGCACAACTAAAATAATATGCTGTTGCAAGTTGTACAAAATACAAAATGTTTTTATCGCGATCCTGCGTGAAATGTAAAAAGTTCGTACACAAATCTTTTTCATTTATTTGTTTTTTTTTACTTACAAACAAACAGCAATACGTATTTTTGTATCATTGAAAATTTTTAAAAATACGTATGAGTAATATTAACTCTTATTAACAAATATTACTCAAACAATGAGACGACTAGTGAAAGATATTATCCAGCACCTATATTACGCACACAGAAAAAATGATTGTCTTATATTTTTCAATTTTTTTAGTTGTTTCATTTTACATTAAAATTAAGTTAATACATTGAAGCAAGAATAAAATAAAAAAATTAGTAAAAATAAAATTCAAGTAAGATTTTTTTCTTATTTAAATTTTCAATTCATTCAATCATCTACTTGACTGATTTAGTAAATTTTTTAATTTGACAAATTTTTCTGTTTTTTTTATTTTTACAGTTATTAGTAATTGATATAATCATTTTGGTGAGGTGCCAACTTAAGCAATTTTTAATTGAATGAATCAGTTTGGTGATTGGTGGCTTTTTTCTATGCAGATAACGAACAATGTCAGCAACTTGTGAATGCCAAAGATTATGCATGGTTAAATCAATCGGGAACAAATTAGTTAACCAGATTTATTCAATTATCAGAAATTTTATAAAATTTTACTTCAATTAACTGAAAATATCCAGAATGCTTCAATTTGTAACCATTATGTATAACTGATACTCGATTCTCATATTTTGAGAATATTTTGGAACTTATTCTAGTTCTGGAATCATCTCAGATTCTTTAATAACATCATTGGAACTAGCTGTCTCAAAATCAAATTTTGGAACTCATCACTTATTTTAATAATAAGAGGTAATTTCAAAATATTATTATAAAACTGAATTTGCTGTTCTCGAAATGAATATCATTCACTGTTGGTTGTGAATTGCATTACAAATTAAAATGATAACTCACATGATGAAATATTGAATATATGAAAAAGGTTTTTTTTCACAGAATTTCTTTTGAAGTTTCAGCGCATAGCTGAATTAATCTAATTTATCTAAAGTAAATTTAAACTAATTTAAAATATATTTCCTACATACATTTCTCATCAGAGATTAAATCAATATACATACGTTCCTACAAATAGATTAAGTAAATCATATCCTGTATTTTTTTAGCTTAGTAAAAATTTAATTATATATGATCAGAATGCATTAACATTAGAAGGATTCATAATTATGAAGAAGAAAATAAATATTAAAAAATTCCAAAAAGAATTCTGAATATTTTATATTCTTTTATCATGAAATTTCTGTGATTTTAATACGAAGTAAAAATATTCTACACTTTTTAAAATTTTTAAATAATTTGAGCTACTCTAATGTGTACTTAGTTTATATACAAACATATATACATATGTATTTATATAATATACTTATATTATGTTTACACAACTACACACAACTTATATTTGTATAAATACAAATCATGTGGTTTATGACAAAAATCAAATATAATTTGTTCATACATAGTTGTGGTTTTACCATGTTTAAATAATGAATTGCTTCATGTAAATATTAAAATATTTGATTTAAAATTTTTCTATAGAAGAATGTAAATATTTTGAACACACGTGCTTATTGTGCTATATCGAAAATTCTATTTAGAATGTAATTTGAATTTACTTGGAATATAAAGAATTTTATTTCATGACTATGTTAATAATTTAGACAATTGTTAAATGAATTATAAATAATTCGAGACAAACATTAACGAATTCCTCGAAATAAAAAAAAACACAAATCAAATATAATAGATATATTAAGTGTGACTCCTAAGTGTATAATATTTGATATTGTGTCAATAAATAAGAAATCAAAGTAATGAGAATGTATTAGTAAAACAACTTTATGAAAGCCATAACAGCTCTAGTGCGGATGAACACTCTACATAAAAGAGACCATCGAGCAAAAGTTGCAGATGTACCCCTTCAGAAATGAAGATTGGTCTGTTCTTATATGATTCCTAAAAGATTATATCTGAATATCTAAATTTACGCGAGTAGGATTATTTTCATAACACCTCTAAAAATACATGTTGCTTTAAATAAATATCAGTATCAAAATTTTCCTTAAAAGAAAATTAACTTAAAATTGTAATAGAGGCATACTAAGGCTTAGAATGTTCATTTAAATAATTGCTATATATCTTTTCAGTCGTGAAATATTAAGATTTTGCTAACGTTTTTTGACATATTTCCATTATTATCACATATAATTTTACATATCATGGAAATTTTTCAACATATATTGAGTTTTAGTGTACCATTGGAATGATCTATCCTGATACTATTGAAGAGTACACGTAATTAACCGTTTAACAGCAAAAGTATTTATTATACTTAAATATAGATAAATTTATGAAAAATATAAGTTCCTTTAAACAGCAAAATAATCGTACTAAAGGGATTTATGCATTTCTGGCATTATTTTTATACGAATTTATAGTTTTTATGATAAACATATTCTTCTAGTCACATTAATTTTCTGAACCAACCATTTATTTGAGAAAAAAAATTAACTTAACCTATTATGGACCGGAAATCAAAATATTAATTGTACAACTAACTGGTTAAACGAATAATATACATATATATATATATATATATATATATATATATATATATTATATATAAAAATTATGAGTAAAAAAATTCATATATATATATATATATATATATATATATATATATGAATTTTTTTACTCATAATTTTTATATAATATTTTTTTGATAAAAAGAGTTAAAAATTATGTCCCATATTAATCTAAAACTATATTACTGGAAGTATTTTAAAAATGGTCCAGTTCACGTTGACGGAATAATTAAACCGAAGTATTTTGGGTATTATTCTAGAAACATATCAATCTTTGATTTTAAGGGAGTACATTTTCAACATTTTCTGTATACAAATCAGTGCAATATAATTTTTTAAAATATATTTTTCTCCTAAGTCTGCCCGCTCTTTTTTAAATTCCTGTTTTTCTGTTTTTCGGTTCTACTTCATTTGGAAATCTGAAAATTCTTATCAAACTTAAACTTGTCAACTGAAAAACTTACCTTAATTAATCAAATACCACCATATTGAAATGTTATAGTTTTCAAATAAAGTTCTAAATAGTTGATACTACGCCTCCATATAAGACCACACTTACAGTTGTGTATACACATACATCCATTTATATTGCTATAATTAGCCATTGTTATACACAAAGCTTTCTTAGTTTTTTTTCGTCTTTTTTTTCACAGTAAAATAAACTCCCTTCTTATCGTTGCTCCTTGGTATGAAGTCTGTCTGTAACTTTTGAGGATTTCGTTTGTTTAGTAATACTCATACATTTACGTCGTGTTATTATTTGTTATAATGGTGTACTTTCCCTTTGGTGTTTTATTATTTGACTGAAACTCATTTTTCCTTATTTTATACTTTTATTGTTGTTGTAGTTCTTTTTTGTTGTACACAAGAAACACATATCGTTTATCACATGTTTAGTTTTCGGTCTATCCTTATTTTTTATTCGTTGCTTTTGATATTGCACGGTTTTATGATTTTTTTTTCTACTGTAATACCTTGTTTTGAATGTGTGGGTGTGCGGATGAGAGATGTAAAGGGATTTATAGAAAATAGTTAGAGTATAGTTTTTGGAAAAGTACCAGCAGAAAAATTTCGGTTACTTTAGGTAAGGCTTCATTTACCCCTAGTAAAATATTTATGTAAGAAAAGTTAACAGATCCTTAAAGGTTATCTCTTTAACAATAACAATAACAAAATAAAATCTCCTAAGATTTTTATATAACTAATTTAAGGCAATTATCGTTATTTTTATACCCACTATAGTAATGAGAGTTATATTGTGTTTGTTATTCTGCGTGTAACATGTCGAAATATTCTATTTCCTTAAAGTATATATACTCTTGATCCTCGTAAGATAAGTGTCGATCTAGTCGACTCGGATGTCCGTCCGTTAATAACAAGGGCGGACCACTTAGGGGAATGAAATTCTTGAAATTGAAAATGGGCAAAATCAGTTAATATTTGAGCCAAATAGTAGAAGAACTTAGTGTCTGTCCAGTTCTATTTTTTTTTTTTATATTTTATATTTTTTCGCCGATATCTCTTAAGCAAAAGCATGCAGTCGTCGGTATGCTGTACAAATAGTTTAAAAATCTATGTAAATTTGGAAACCAAATTTGGCCGTGATCCGCCCATTTGGCGCGAACCTTTTGTAAATAGATGTTACAACAGGGTAATTACAAAACTTAAAATATATAGACAAGAAGTTTGAATCATGGACCGGAAAATAATATATATGAGGAACTGAGAAATTTTCGATACTCTTTGAAACCGACTCTATGTGTCTTGCATTCTTAAAGTTTGTTCTAAAAACAGGAAAACTGTTAATGCATTTTGGTGGACCTAACAAAATAACTAAAAGATGCAAAATTTTAGATCATTCATCTAAAATCTCAATGAATTAAAGTCATTTAAACCTAAGTATAAATATATATATACCGCTTTTACAAAAATTGCTCAAAATATTGGGTAAACAAAATTTTTTAATAAATTACACTTCCGAATCAAAAATGCAAAATTTTTATGTACCTTTTTAAAATTTTCTACAAATTTAAAATTTTTTTCCTTATCTTTTTAATGTTTAAGTCAGATGAAGTAGTTTTATATGCTCAATTCATGCGTCAAAATATTTTAAGAACCTTTAATTGTGTGAAACAAGAAAGATGTTTTTAACCTTAAAAATCAGCCCCAAAAATTTCATATTACAGTTCGAGTTTTTAAATAATAAAAACTATTTTCGATGTAGAATTTCTCACTAAATAACATACATGTTCAAAATATAGCAAAACCACATTTAAAAAAATAGTAAAGTTCAAACGATTATATATGATATTCATTAAAATTTTCAGCAAAATATCCCAAATTAGCCATTTTTTTTTTTTTGAGATTTTGCATAAAGAAAATTAAAAATTTTTCTTTTCAGTGCATTTCGGCAAATTTTGAGAATTCTGTAGTAGTTTTTTTTAAACTGATAACATCTTAGAAGTTGTAAAACATCCCATTGTTTTAGTTTTGATAAATCGAAACCTCTATCTTCAAGATTTTGTTTTTTTTAACTATATGTCTCAAGTTTTTTTATATGCGTTAATAAATTTTTTTTTAATTAAAAATTTTCAAAATTCTTCAAATTACTCATACATACATTTTAAAACTATGATTATTTTTTTACCATATTCTGTAGAAACATAATTGCGTTAATGAGAAAACATTTCTTTTAGCGAAATATTGGACCAATTTAAGGCATTTCATCAAATTATCTTCAAAATTGCTACCTGCAGTTTTACTAAAATGTTGATATGGACGGACAGACGGACAGAAATAATTAACATAATTAAAAGGCCGCCTTAGGGCATTTTTTATTTTTATTTTTTGAAAATAATTTTTGAATTTAACTTCATTTCTCTATTCTAATCAGTATTACCGTTTGGAGGCTTTAGATGCTCCTTTAGTTGCCCCTTTTTCGACCATCTGAACACTTTTTTGGCCCCTTTTTAAAATAGAACTAAATAGCGACTTTTTAAGGCTATGTGATAAATGGCGAGAAACTAAGTTGTATAAAATATCTCGACTTAAAAATTAATTCCAACAAAGAAATTAATTATTTAAAGATTATATTATATTATAGTCATGTAAAAAAGATCCCAAAGAATTTATAAATAAATCGAAATATTGAAAAACTAAAGCTAATGATAAAGTTTATGAACATATATATAAAACATCAAATGCATATAATTGGTTCCATGAGAAAAAAGTTAAAGTTTAATATGCATAAAAATTACGGTTTAAAAATATGAGGAATAAATTAAACTCTAATACTGAAAGTCAATTTTAAGACTACTTTTAACACTAATCGACGTTAAAATATTATATATTCAATTGTCATTACCGGCAATTTTATTTATTTTAAGCAAGAAGTAATTTTAATTAATTATTTTTTTAATAACTCGTTTTCTCTTGAAATAAAAATTGCACCAATTTTTGAAGCAAGTCTTATATCCCTATTAAATGAAGCATGAACGCATATAATGGCTTATAAACCTAGTTTTTCAAAATGCATTATTTTTTAATTTTTTTAGTAACAAATTTATATATACTGATACAAAAATAACATTAATTTTATGGAATATTTTTTTCATACTAATTTTTAATTTTTTCTTGCTTTTTTAGATGTTATTGAATATATATATATATATATATATATATAATATATGTATATATATATATATATATATATATATGAATATAATATATATAATATATATATATTTATATATAATATATGTATATATATATATATATATATATATATATATATATATATATATATATATATATAATATATATATATATATATATATATATATATATATATATATATATATATATATATATATATATATATATATATATATTGTAAAAAATGTATTATCTTGTGAGTTTAAATGCACCGAAGTCCAAATAAAAAATAATAATAATAAAAATGGATTTCAGTTACGAAGTTGCTTATATTAATAACTTTTTTTGCTGATTTTGTTCTAATCATCAGAATGCTAATACTAGTTAAATGAAAAAAAATTGATTTTTGAATAATTTTAATTAATTTTTGTAAACAAATAAATTAAACTTATCGAATTTTTGCTTAAATTAATAAAAATAGTAATTGAATTAATTAAAAAATTAACTATATTAGGCCTGCATTTAAAAACATTTCTTCCAATTAATATAATATGTAATGTAATAGCTATAGTAAAATTATTTTATTATAAATGCTTCATTATCATTAACCGCTTATAATATTCCAAATATTTTTTTAGTCTGTTTTGTGTAATAAAAGTGAATGCCAACAACTTACAGGCATAAAATGTCATATTAAACCGAGTGACAGCAAAGGACAAACAACAACCACGCCTCTAAATGTGACTATGTAAGGACGTAAGTATGTTTACATATTATTTCACAATAATATTAGTAAATATAATACATAGGATATATGTTATCTACTATGCTCTAAGTGGATTTAATAATACAGTGATTTCAGTATCCCGGAAAAAAAGAAATTAAAAACAACCCTCAAGCGATGCGTTTCGGTGATCTGAACGCTAGAAAATCCGTATTCTCTTTCCAACATACATCGTGGGTACAAGCTCCAAATTTTGAGATCTATTATGAAAAAATGTCCAAAAACTTATTTTTTTTTTGCTTGTTAGGAAACAAAGATACACTTAGTTTTTTTTTTAATTTTTGCGTATTCAATTCACAGTAGCGTCGTTAAGAAGTTTGTCTATACGAAATATCCCAGGGACAGTGTAATCTATATGTTTGTGGAACGATTTAGATTTTAAAATTTAAAACCTTAGGAAATCATAAAATGTATATTTATAAACATATATATTGGTGTCTATTCTTGAAAACTCGTCGAAGAAGTGAAAATTTCCATTAAAATAAAAACAAAGTTTAAAAAATTGTTTTTGTTTACCGTACATTTCTAAAATGGAATTTACCGTTTTTAAAATAGAGAGAAACGCGTTAAAGCTCATTTTAAAAATATATGGTAAACAAAAACTATTTTTAAACTTTGTTTTTGCTTTAATGGAAAATTTCACTTCTTCGACGCGTTTTCAAGAATAGACACCATTATAAAAAATATTATAACAATATGCAGTATTGTTTTATTGCTCTATGAAGTTTCATCTATTCCATCGTCTTTATGAAATTTGGCACAAATATGTATTATGCATATATATAGCTCATTTGTTCCGAATCTTAATGAAAGCGTGATTAATATAACGCATTTATAAACGTTAACTTTTACTATTGTTCTACAAAAAAATATGGATATTAGCCTTTATTCTACTTTAAGCCTTTATTCTACTTTAAGCTATCTGCAGCCGCAAAATTTAATAAATCTTAACAAATATTGAAAAAAGTATGAAAACAATTAAGTTTTTTGAATTTGTGAAGTTTTTATCGTCTCTTCTAAAATTTTCTTTATGGTTTTTATGCCCTTCTACGCGTCAATGCTTAAAGTATTCGTCTGAATAGTTTTGTTGTACTTATTATATTTGTTATTCTTAGATTATGCTTTATGCTTAAACACTTTATGAATCCTTTTTTCGCTCCGTATTTCATTGTTTTACCATATCCTTTAAGCACACAAAAATGTGAGTATAAACACAGCTACTTAAATACATATATACATACGTACATACATACATACATACATACATACATACATACATGCATACATATTAATATACATATAAACACACAGAGAAAAAATATGTATTTGTAGTATCATAATCTAAGAGCAACATAGTATGATTGGAACATAAGGACACAGCAAGAAATAGAAATTATAATAAGTAATAATTATTATGATTCACTTTGTCATATTGTGTCCGATTTTATGGTTTGTTTTTTCATGTTATGATTCAAGTTTTACATATAATTGAATAATCTTACTGCATCATTATGCCATTCTATCTGATTATGATTTGATGTTATCATATTATTATTTCATCTTATTATACCATATTGTAATATTATTATGACATTTTATCATATTATTATCCCATGTTATCATATAGTTTTCCAATCTTTTCATATAATTATTATAAAGGTGTTATTAAAAAGTTATTATTTTTATAAAATTTTTATTGAAAACAATAGAAAAAAAAAAGCCAAAAAAACAAGAATATTTACATATTATTTGTTCACTAATTATATTCATTTGTACCACCATATGTGATTCAAATGCAAGATATGTTTTTTAAATGAACCCTTTAATGGTAGTTAATCAATATCGAATATTGCTTGCATCACACCGAGTATAATCAAACCTTGTTTATTTATATTTATTCATATCTAAACTAAATGAAAATTATAATGAAGTTGGAAAGCAAACATTAAAAATAAAACACATTAAAAAACAAACAATTGTCATGGGATGAATATGGATTAAAAACAGAATATGGTTTAAGAACAAGGAAAAAGACTCCAAATGTTTAGTGGTTATAGAAGTAATGATATTTTTGACATTAATAAAATTTTGATATGACAAAAAAATATTTAAAAACATACAATTTTTACAGTCAACCATATTAACACTTTTATTGAGTATAAAAATTAAATGACAAAATTTAAACAAAAACATTGTTATCATTAACACGGAGTTCTTAAAGTTCAAGAAATTTAACAATGAGAACATAATATTGTTGTAGTGATAATGCTGTAACCATGTTTTTTCTCTGCGTAAAGATACGTAGAAAAGTTTATATACATGTGTATGTATATATTTGTTTCACTTATATTGTAATATTACTAGAAATGTTTTTGTTGACGATGATTTTTTTTCCTTTATCTTCAATTTCTTTTCTTTCTCTCATTTTTTATAACATTTGTCTTGACATTCGTGTCCCACATTTTCGACATTTCCTTTCTTGTCGTTTTATATTTTCTTTTATAACACAACAAAAGTAGCAATTTTCTCTATTTTTTCCACATGATACACCCAGTTGTATAAAAAACTAAGATGAGAAATGATTTTGGGAAAAAAGTTCATATAAAGAAAGAAGAACTAGTTATATAGTGTAAAAAGGCTTGAGTGTATAATTTGTTGTGTTTTAAGCGGAAGTAGTGATTTATACATGTGTGTGTTTATATGTGTAATTTGAAATATTACTGAAACATACTTATGTCCTTACAAAGTCACATTTAGAGGCGTGGTTATTGTTTGCTCTTCGCTGTCACTCGGTTTAATATGACATTTTATATGTGTAAGTTAAGGTAGCTAATGTAATTAATCCCATGTTGGGTTATTCACTTTTATTACACAAAACAGCATGGAGAAATATTAGGAATATTTTAAGCGGTTAATGATAATGAAATATTTACAATAAAATTTAATGAGCTTGTTTTTTATTTGCCGTAGTAAAAAAATTAGTTTAAAGTAAGAAGTATTAATCATAGTTCAAAGTATTTACTAGATTTAATGTAATCACCATAAAAGAATATCAAATGTAAAAATAAAGATATGATCTAAGGAATACCTATGGATATTCTATATATGTAACTAAACTTCATTAATGTTGAAGATGTTAATAAGATCACATAAAGTTAAGGGTTTTGTAAACTTTTGATTTAATTTTTTTTTTGTAATCAATATGATTACAAAAATGAAGTTTTTAAATAAAGTAAATATAGCTAAGTCAGTGTGTGATAAAATGGCAACAACTACAATTTCCTACTTCAAAAGTTTTTCTTCTATGATAACATATTTTCTAAAATATATTTGTATCATATATTTAGATTTATTGTATCATAAAACCGCTAGTTTGACCTGATTTTGCCAAAAATGTATAAAATATTTATGTTTTCTATAAATTTTTGTTACTTTAAAATTTCACAAAAATTACTTTTTTCATGTTTTGCAAGGATTTGTAATATTTAATTGAAAATACTGTGATATATTTAAATCCTTTTTATCTACTAGTATTTGTTATTTTATTTTCCATCTCCTTCATATTTTATTTTATTATATTTCACTTTAACAATAGCAAATACCTTTGGTGGCATAGAATTACTGAAATTGTGTATCTTGTAGATTTAAAATTACTTATTTTAAAACCAAACAAATTGAAAGTTTTCTTCTTATATCGAATGGTTTGTTAAGTATAGTAAATATACGTGTATGTTATTATTTTTCTTAGGATTTTCCTACATAACCCTTATGATTACAATTGCTACCTATTATCATAAAATAATTTTTCTTTGGCTTATGTTTAGCTTTCAAGAGAAATGTTTTCTTTGAAGTAAGAAAACAATGGATATTTAAAAAAAGTATCACATTTAAGCAGATTTTTGAAGATCCGTAAAAATAATCAATTGTTTGATAGGAATGAGATATAAGTCTAAAAACATCTTTACTATAAAAACAGGAAAAGGAATTGTATTGATAGAGTTGAAATAAGATGACACCAACATAAATAATACATTGTGTCCTTTGTTGGAAGTATATACAAAACCAAAATATTTTATGAATATTTTCTTTGAGATATTTGAAGAAATTAAAATTTTTTTAAATTTGTTTAGTTCAATTAAATGTAATTTTTTTATTTCGTTTTAAAGATAACAATGAAAAAATCCCTTGACTTAATTTCAAAATAAATCAATACTAGATTCGATTTTTTACTCCCAATTTGGTTGGATTAGTTTGCGTTTTTTTTTTCTTGGTATTGCATAACCCTACACTGTTATACTTTGTTGATTCGACGCACAGTGAACCTTTAGATATATTTGTCTAATATATATCACGTAAAAGCCAACAGTTCGTGCACTTTGAGTATGTACTTTATTTTATAATATTTATGATTTGAAATTTTTAAAACTAAATTTTTATTGTTTTACATATTTTTCAAATACCGGTCAAGAAAAAAATCAAAAATTACGTCTTTGTCCTTCGGCCTGGCCAGGTCAAATATTTCAAAATAATATCCAAAAGAGATAATAAATAACAACTTAAAACTTGGATATAAAAAATCTTTTTAAAAAAAATTTTAGACTTTGCTTTATTGGATTTCAATTATATTTGAGTGTGTTATACTCAATATAATTTGACATGAAAACTTAATTATTTATGAGAAATTTTACATTTCTAAAAGTAAACATTTTAGTTTTTTTTTTTAATTTTTATCAAACAATTTATATTTTTTGAATTTTACTCAAATTTAGTAGGTATTAGAACAAATTAGATAATACAATTTTCTTAATTTTTGGATGTATTATATACTCAGATCTTAACTTTTCCTTTATCTTTCTAAATGATTATATCATTATCACAAAAGTTGTTGGAAGTCAAAAGTAAAAATTTTTTGTCCATTATGTCAATATAACTTATTTGAATAAAATCATAAATACTTTACAACATTTAAAAATTATTTTCAATAAAATGGTAAAATCAGTTATAATAAAAAATTAATTTAATTCACTTATATGGCAAGAATAATATACGTAACTATAAAAATAAAATTAAACAAATAATAATAAGTGAAGTAGTTAACATCAATCTAATTTTGGAAATTTATTTTCATCATATCGGATTAAATTTTAGTAATTTTAAAAATCTGATTTTAGATTTAAAATAATTTTGTTGATTGTAGAACACCTTCTGCTATTTCAAGGATACAAGAAACAAATATTCAGTAATTGCTAAAAAAAATATTTACATACCTAAAAAGTAATAAACTCAAGTCAAAATAATAGACATCGTTCCACTTAAATCACGATTTAGAATAATTTATCAAATACATTAAACAATATATTAATTTTTGGATATCTTAGGAGTTTTTATATTATAATACTTTGAAAGTCAACTAAAAATAGGCAGATAACCCATCTTTCATTAGAAAAAAATTATTGCTCAATTCACAACCTCTCTTTATCGATGTATATCGATCAAATAATGTTTGTGAAATCTGAACAAATTAATTTATGGCATAGGATGTGAATTCGCAAACATTTTAATTCGAAAATCTATATAAAAAGTCTAGATTCGGCCTTAAAAAGGCTATTAAATCACACTGGCTACAAACTCATTTTTTCTAAAACTTTAGGTTCTTCTCTACAACTTTACTACACATTTCGTTCCAACCGAGAGTTTCAATTGTATCCGAGTTTAGATACAGATTTATTGTACACAGTTTTGCATTTGATCTCACTATGTAACATTTAAATAAATTTCTCACACATAAGATAAATTTCAAATCAATAATTGAAATAAGAAATTCATCTAAAAAGTGCACAGTGAACCAAGCTCATAGAAAAATGGAAAGAAATAGAAGAAGATGTTCTGCAGTCAATAAAATTATTTTAAATCTAAAATCAGATTTTTTAAATTGTTAAAATTTGTTCCGATATGATGAAAATAAATTTCCAAAATTAGATAGATGTTAACTACTTCACTTATTATTATTATTATTATTTACTTTACATAAGTATAAATGGACAATGTTTAGTTATACTCGGTATGATTCAAGCAATATAAGATATTGATTAGCAAATAATATGTGAACCTTATTTTTATTTTTAGCTAATGAATACTTTTCTCTATTATTTTCACTAAAAAATTTATAAAAATAATTTTTATTAATGGGCCTTATTTTAATATATGATAAGATGTAATAATAACATGAGAAAATTAAATAATAATATGACATATACGATAACATGGTATAACAATGCGATAAAATGGAATAATAATTTAAGAATTATATAATAATATTATAAAATGGAATCATAATATGACAATATGATATAATAATATAATAACGTAGAATAAAAATATAATAATATTAAATCATAATCTGAAAGTGAGATTGTTCAATTATACGCAATATGACAAAATGGAGTCATATTATTATACTACTTTTAATCATTTATATTTTTCGCTGTGATCATATGTTGTAATATGTTGCTCTTAGATTATGGTCACTGCAACTATATTTTTTCTCTGCTTGTAGGAATTTATTTGTATTTTTAGCATGAGCATGGTTCATATAGAGAGATGATAATAGCAAAATTAAATGGAATAAGTATATACTATGCCTTATGAGCTTTTAACACTCTTTCCTTACTACAAAAAAAAATTAAAAAATGATTTGAATCACCAAAATAATTCATTTGATCAAAAAATATTTAAATTTACATGTGTCACCAAAATGATTATATCAATTATTAAAAATTGGAAAAATGGAAAATATTTTTTCCAGATAAACACATTTAAAATTGTAATTAAAAAATAATTAAAAACATTTAAATTTTAAATAATGTATTGCTGGAATGAAGCAATATATTAATCAGAAAATAAATCAGTGTTTTAATCAAGTAAATTATTGTATGAAGCAAAATGTTAATTAATATATATATATATATATAATATTTTTTTACTACTTCTTTCTTTTAACGTATTTTCTTTTCAGTTATTGATATATTTAGTATATGCCAATGTCGTTATTTTAAGTTGTTTTATTTTAATTATTTTTATGGATTTTTCTTATCAAATTCAACATTTTCATCACTTCTATTCATTTCTACTAATAACTACTAATTTCTTCAAAAATTAACACAAAACTTATATTATCCTTTTAAAAGACAATTTATTATATTCATAAATATGTTCAATATTTAGATTGTTTTGTGTGCTTTAGGATAACTCTTGAAGGACTTCTTTATCATGAGTTTCAAAACACAATGTTGGAAACTTCCGAACTTGTTAGTCGGTTATTATATGCTAGTTTACCTTGGAATTTTGTCGATAGCATTCTACAAAACTCTTCTCTGCTGAAATTGGTCCACAATTTATTAATCGATTTTAATTTAGAATTATTTGGAGATCTTTAATTGTAACACTATAATTCTTTCTTTTTACCCTTCAAAATCATTATGTCGTTATGTTCAGTTATTGAAGTAGTTATATCTTTATTGGAGTTATATCTTTATTGGATAATATACCTTGATGTTTCTTTTTATGAAAATCATCAGCTCTGCGCTACATAGCTTAATACGTTAATCAAAAATTTCATAATTTTGAAAAGATAAAAATTCGCCATAAATTGAGTTTGATCCATAGAATATTTTTCTTTTGGAAAAACGTTTGGCCTTAATTTTTGTACTTTACCTATCAATGGATTTACATTTCTTTGATACTCTTTACCAAGTGCGTTAAAATATAAATCATTTTATGTGAGGCAAATACAAAAACAAGTTAAAAAGTTACGCATTTTTTTGTTCAATGAAGTTTTTTTCCATGCAAATTAGCGTATTATAATTGGAAATCATGTAGCTGTCATAAGTATATTGTTATTAAAAAATGAAAGTCAAATTAGATTTCCGAATTGATACAAAAGAATGTTCGACTCAAATTTATATTGACATACATTTATTTCTTCGAAAATCTTTTGGCTGTAATTTTTCTATTTTTTCTGTCAATGGGCCTATATTTACTGAAAAAAAGCTTTCTTTGACTATCATTGCCATCTGAATTAATTAAAAAAATTAAAAATATTTCTTTGGATTTTAATAACAGTTTGAAGAAATTAGAAGTTCGATTTTTTTAAATTTTCACAATAATATGGCAAGACATGTGGACATCCAAAATCGAAGACAAAGAGTATTTATCATTATAGATTGTACATAAATCATACATATGTGTACAAATCTATCTTTCCATCGCGCGAAAAATATAGAACAAAATAATCTGTGGCTCGCAAAAAGAAATGAATAATCTTTTTTGTATATATTTTTGTGTTTGTTTTGAAATTATAAAACAAACGTTAACAATTTTGCTTACTTTCTCAAAATATTTTCATACAATTAAAAAATTATTAAATTAATTAATCCATTAATTGAATTATAATATGGCTTCAAACAACAGTGTAAATTTAAAAATTTTATGTAATAATTTTTTTTTGTGTAGTGCTAGTGGCCGATCTATTCTAGTATGTCTATACCATTGTCTCAAATCTTAATTTTTACACATTATTTAAGCAAAACAAAAACTTTGTAGTTTTTCTTTTAAACAAACTTTTTTTTTTTTTACTTTAGTGACAACTCAATATAATATTTATTTTAAACTTTATTATTAAAAGCAAAAACTACGTAAAGCTATAATTCACATTCAAAGTAAAGAAATCTTTTCAAAATTAAAAAAAAACCGAAATAAAAACAAAGTAACAAATATTTGTCGCATAACAAAAGATTAGTTTATATCGATATTTCAAAGTATAACTTATGTATGTAATATAAAGTAACAATCCTTGTTAAGTCTCCCCTTACTAAACTAAAAAAAGAATACCAGAGAAAGTAAATAAAAGACAATATTGTATAATAAAACAGTTTTTATTTCGATAACTTTAAGTAGATCAACAACAAAATCTAATATTTATGTATGTGTTTATAAATTTCTGAATATGTGTTAGTTGAAGGGTGTGTATGTGTAAGAGAGAGCGCAATAAAATCACATTTTTAAATATTCATGTTAAAACCAATCTATACAATACTTTGCATTGACTTGTTTGTTGTATAACAAACAATCCTTTGCTGTCTGGATTTAAATTCTCTTCATTTTTTATATTTATTTGGTCTTTTGTTGCTTTTTTTTAGGTTCATTTTATCTTTTTACGTTGAGGGACTCGAAGAATTGAAATTGAAATTTTTGCAAAATACATAGACGATTGATTTGCACAATTTAGGTTGAACAGAAGTATAAAGGAGTAGAAGGAGTGAAATTGGTAAATAACTAGATCAATCATAAAAACAAAAAATGTGTTCGATACTTTTCTCAGATTTCAATAACATACTAAGAGAAGTAATTTTATACCCACCATCAAAAGATGATGGGGATTTGTCATTCCATGAGTAAAATGTTGTAGTAATCATTGAAGACCCTATAAAGTATATATATTCTGGGTCCTTTTAGGGGAATGAAATTTGGTTTAAATATTTACTTATATAAGGATTGTTTGGTATTGAAAATTAGCAAAATCTGTTTATAAAAAAAAGTTATGCTCCAAATACTAGAAAAACAAATACTAAAAAACAGATATCCTTCATATCTAAAGTTTATACTTTTCGGCCGATATCTTAAAAAAAACATATACATTAACGAAATTTTTTACAAATAGTTTAAAGACCAATGTTAACTCGGAAAACAGAAATGGTCGTGGTTCGCCCCATTTACTACCCGCCTCACCATATAAGGTGATAATTAAAAAAAAGTCGCAGATGGTTGGTATATGGATTCGGAAAAGCCGAGTATAACATTTAGGAAATCGAAATTATACTTTTAATGCTCTGACACAGCATTTTCAAATAAATTTTTAAATCTTTGAGTTTTCTTACGTATAACTTTAGAAAATCGTTTTGAAATGTGATGGTTTAAATACAAAACAAAATTTTAAAAAATGGAGGAGGACTTTAGCTGATACTTACAGTATGCTTTTGTATGAAACATTAACATGTGTAGAACATAATCACGATGTATGAAATGGTTGTTGCTACAATACTTCTAAAAAGTAACAAAAATTGTTGCTAAATACTTTTGCTTATATGTCGGTTACTAAGAATCCTTTAGCTTCATATGTATCGCTAGCAAAAATGCAAAAGGTACTAAAATACTAAAAAAAAACTCTCAAAATCAATAATATAAATTTCTATTTTGTAATTCGTTGTTATTATATCAACAATTGTAAAAATTATAAAATAAAAGTTATGGGCCCAGAAGAAAATCAGGAATACCACAATTCAATGGACAAAATTTTGAAAATTGGAAGTTTCGAGTGGAACGAAATTTAGCGTAGACCGATTGGTTGGGAAACTCTTAAAACGTCAGCTCCTATAATCGAAGATGGAGATAGAATTAGTAATTTCGTGGTAGAGTGGAACAGGAAAGACTTAAGAGCTCTAAATATTGTAACATCGTTTATTTATGATGATTGCTTAGAACGTATACGTGATGAAACTTTTGCTAAGGGCATATGGGACTAATTAATGGCCAAGTTTGCAAAAAAATCGCATATAATTCCAAATGAGTAAGGAAGTTTGCGTTTAAAAGGAAATAGCTGGTGCTAAGCTAGAAAAAGCTGATGTAATTTCATAACTATTTCTAATATCACCAGAATCATAAGACGCAATTTTGACTGCTTTAACATTAAGCATTATTAAAGCTAGACTTTTATCTGAAGAATAAAAAAAGAAATGTCCTAATTCTGAAGAAGAAGCCGAAGCCTCATCTGATTTTTATTTTAAATACAAGGAAAGATTTAACGGTAAGTATCACAAATGTGGAAAATTTGGACATATGATGAAAGAAAGATAGTTCAAAATAGTAAGAAAATACCAAATGATCTTAATGAAGAATAAATAATTTTCGCTCTAGATTCTGGAGCTACTGATAATTTTGTTAATAATATTTTCATCGCACTCTTATCAAAAAGTTTGCATATTGTTGATAGACTCAAACGTTCCGAAGTTTTTGTGGTCTGAAGCAGTATATACTGTTACACATATACTTAGTCGAAGTCCAACTAAATCTATTTCAGTTCCTAAAAGGCCTGCTGAATTGTGGTATAAAATAAAGCCTGATATATCTAAACTAAGGATCTGATTCAGTACAACAAGAAAATTGTTTAGAATTAAAATTTGTATGAAAAATACTCAAAAAATATTTCAAGAAATGAGTAATTTTCATACAAATTTTATTTTTAAACAATTTGATTGTCGTACTGAATCAGGCCATAAGATTTTTTGAATGTGAAGCATATGCATGAATGCCAAATCAAAAGAGATCTAAATTAGATGGAAAAACTAAAAAATATGTGGTGATTGGTTATTGTCTAAACGGCTACAGACTATTGGATGAAGAGAACAAAACCATAATTCTTTCCAGATATATAAAATTTAATGAAAATTCTTACCCACAAAAGAATGACAACGTAAGTACAAAAAATAATATCGCATATTTGGATGATCAAAAGAGGGAGCAATGTGTCTTCGTTCAGTTACCAAATGAAACCCAAAATGAATTGCCTAATTAATTTGCATGTGAAATATGCACTTATGAATCAAATAACGAAAATTGATAAACAAGATGAAAGCATTTTGTCTTTAGCAGATGAAACCAATATAAATCAAGCTATAGGTGAAGTTGTAAAACTCAAAGAAAACATATTAGATAATACTATCACCGCATCTCTATCAGAGTTGCGAAGATCAAATCGAGGTCATAAAAAACCTCAGAAGGTAACGGATTACTACCTTTTAACATTTCAATTTTTATCATCACAAATTCTGAATAATTTTTCTGAAATTGAAATATCTAATAAAAAGGAACAATGATTAGTAGCAATTAATGATGAATTGAACTCAATAAAAAAAATATTTGGAAACTAGTACCTAAAAAAATGATGCTAAATTAATAAAAACCAAATGGGTGTACAAAATAAAAGAAGATGCAGATGGAAATCCGATATATTTTTATTATAAGTTTAATTGTTTTTTTTTTTTTTTTACAAATTCATACAAATTTCAGTACTCAATTTTTATACAAAATTTAAAAAGATTCTGATCAAATTAAATAGTTTATATATATAAAAAAAAACATAAAAACATAAATAATACAGATAAATTTGTATATATAATTCAAACTTATAAATTTTTTTCTTAATCATTGTTAGTTAAGGCCTTCTGCATTGTAAATAATGATATACAGAATTATAGTAAATGTATTTGTTTTGATAAATATCATATATATACATAGAAAAATATATTTTATTATATTAATGTAAATGGCACGGGGATTTTAACAAACTGAAGAGACTTTTTATTTTGATATTTTATTTTGGAAAGAAAACGTAAACCCATATCAAATATAGAAAGTTATTGAGGGATTTTGTTTAAAAAAAAGTATTTTGTTTTGTTTCTCATTGATTCTTTATGTTCCTTTTTATTTATACAATATTTTATAATAAGTTATAGCGAAAAATTCTTATTCAATATATGTTCTTATATTAAACTGCATTTATATATATTTCTAAGTATATACACTGGGCTCCACATTCTTTTGCAAATCCATACTATAACAAAAATGTAAAAGACAATCGCAACAGAGAAATAGGAAAAAATGTTATGTTTTCAAATCTATAGTTAAGAATAAAAAATTCTTTTTACTTGGTAACAATTTTTTTAGTAAAAAAGATGTCCTTTAGATATTTAATTCTGTTGTAAAAGGGTGCAACGGAAATAAAAGTTATTACAAAAATTATGATTTAATGGTAATTAAATTAAAATTCGCTCTTTTACGTTACTTACGAATTAATTTGGAATCTCACGAGTTCAGCAAATGCAAATTTACAAAAAGTGCAATTTTTGCGTAATTTTCAAGAAGTCCATAAAATTGTTTTGTTAAATTTATTTTTAATGCTTCTTCGAGTTTATTTTGCAAAATAAAAAAAAACAAAGTTCACATATATGAATCTGTGAATGTGCCTAGCAAAAACTGATTTTTGTTTTAAATTTTCGCACTTGTTTCCCAATTTGAGAATATCTACTACATTGACCATTTGGAGATGTAGCGCAGAATACGCAAAACTACGACAAGTATCAATACCTATTTCAAAACTTGTATTTCGTTGAAGGGCGCACGGACCCCGCCAACAAAAAAAAAAAAAAAGACAAAAAAAATAAAATTAAAAAAACTACAAAAGTTGTCTTCAAAATTTGTCTACCCTGTATGTAACTGTTGAAAGTCTGCACAACAACACTGAAGGTTTTTATCCAAAAAGTCCTGTTAGCTTGTACAAGGTCACGTGAGATCAAACAGTATAGACGTGGGAACCAAAACTGTAGAAAAATGGGAAAAAGTTAAGAAACTTTTGGCCCTTTTCCAAGTTTTTTAAATCTGAAAAACATTCGTTATTACAAACTAAAATCTATGGTGCTAAATATTGCACTCTATTAGTTTCAGATTTTGTGAGTTCAGATATATAACCTGTTACAATAATATTACCACAAAGGTTATTAAAGATTAAAGTCAATTTCAGCCAGGTTAAAAATTTTTGATAATGGCCCATATAACAAAAATTTTTTTTTAAATTTTTGATTATTATTATTATTATTATTATTTTTATTATTATTATTATTTTTTTTTTTTTTTGAAACAAAAATTATTATCAATCATATAAACAAGTTTAAAGTTGATATTATTTCCAAGATCCAAAATAACACTCTGCTACGAAACTACGCTTTTTGTTTATACTCGAGAAATGACCTAGTGTGAACTATTGATCTTTTTGAGTACATCACAAATAATTTTCCAAAATTTCGAAACATTCTCGAATATATCAAAGAAAATGTTATAAGAAAGTTCCTGTATAATAGATCTCGCATCTTCCTAAATTTTGAGTAAATTTTCCTATCTATAACATAATTTATATTTTTGTAATATAATTTTTAAATAAGTAGGATTGTTTTACAATTTCAGTGCTGTAATTGGAAACATAATTCTGTTGTTAGTTTCTTAGTCGTGAGTTTTGTGGGCAAATTTAAAAAAAAAAAACATATAAAAATATTTATATATAGACGTATTTCATTTCTATTTTAAGTATTGTGGGATTCATTCCCAGCATAATTGAAATTTGAAAAGTAGGTATATAAATAGGTAATATTCTACATGTTACAAAGTAATGAGTGGTACTTATTTATCTTACTATTTTAAAATATAAGATATCTACGTGCTGTTTCACTCGAATCATAAATAATTGCTTGCTATTATAAAAGCTAGTTAATATTTCAAATTTGGATGATAAACTCATTAGCTTTGGATGGCACCGTCCAAGAATTGTTTGCTGTTTATTCTCATATTTTTCTGTGAAATAATAAATATTGTCTTTTTTAATATTCTGAAGAAAATCAAGCGCATGTATAGTCCAATTGGGGAAATTAAATTTTTGTGAACAAACTCCAGTTGCTCTCAAACAAAAAATAGTTTAAATGCAGACATTTTATCTAACATTACACAGTGGGAAAGAATCGGACACTTATGAATCTAAATTTGTAAATCATAATCGGCTGGTAAGATTTACATAAAATTTCCCACAGGCGTAGCAGAGTAAAATTTTAAGCTTGAAAGAAGGATCCTACATACGTCTCAGGGGCGGAACTGTGGGGACTCACAGCACATCTGACAAAAAAATTTAACAACTAGCCAAATTTTTGTTCCTTACCCGATTTCGAAGATTTTTATATCACCTTAAACCTCACCTTCGAAAACATGCATTTACTATTTATCGCATACATTTTTTGCGTTATATGCATTTGAAATTTCAACTATCTCAATTTGGCAAGATCTTGGAAAAGGTTTACCTTGTGGAGCCCAACATTTTCGACCGATTTTATTATAATCTTTTGTGATTAGTTAAAGAAAAAATTTATCCATCGAAAAAGTGAAGTCGACATTTCTTTGAAACGAACGAAATATAAAAATTAAAATTTGATATATAAAGAGATTCATGTTTATTCCCACAATCAAAAAAGATAGTATTATATTGGATTCGTCAGTTTGTATGTAAATTGTCTAAGAAATCATTTCAAATATATATATATATATGAGATTTGAAATTATGATATACACTGGTAAAATTCTTAGTTAGGATAAAGCTCGGGTCATACCACATAGAAGGACCAAATTTAGCTCAAATATTTCTCTCATATAAAGTTTATTTGGTATTGAAAATCGGTTCATAAATATAAGTTATGCGCCAAGTACTAGAAAAACTTTGTGACCAACGTCCACCAGTATCTCTTGAACAAAAGCATTTACGACAACAAAATTTTATACAAATTATGTAAAGATCGATGTAAACTTGTAAAACAAAAATGGGCGTGATATATCTATCTTCCGAATAAGGTGAAATTTTAAATTAAGGTGACACAAAAAGTTGAAGATTGTGATAGATTTTGTCAAGTCAATAAACCATTTTTACTTGCTTTTTCTCTTTTAGCCTTAAATGGCTGTAGTTACCTGTGATTTTGTGATGAATAACCTAAAATTTTGGATTTCTTAGTTACTTTGTAAGATCTACCAAAATCCGTCAACAGTTTTCTGTTTTTAAAGCACCTTAGAAATACAAGACATAAGATAAAGTTGGTTTCAAATACTTTCGAAATTTTTTAAATTATTAATATACTAAATTTTGGCTTAAAACTTTTATAAATTAAAAATTTACAAAAGTTTAAATAAAATAAAATTTCGCCAAACATTTTCTTAAAACACCATGTATTACCATTTATGCAGCTTCTGAACATTTTATTTAGCAGATTTTGCTTTTATACAAATATCTTTATCAAATTTGTAATGCTATTTTACATATAAATATATGTAAAAAAATCATACATTTTCATTTACATTTGAATAATGTCAAATCTTGTGTCAATATCATATGATTTTATTATGTGCAAATCTCTTTAAAATGTGTTAACATTGAGCTATTTGTGTGTGTGTGTGTTTTTTTTTAATGTAAATGCAAAAGTATTTGCATTAGTGTGTGCATATGTGTTTTATATATATTTGGTTTGATGTGGTTGAATTAGCTAAACAAATGTAAATATTTGAATTTTTATGTGTTGAGTTTCGTTCATGGTATTGGAAAATAAAAGAAAATTTTTAACAAAAATATTTTTTTTTTTTTTTAGATATCAAAACGAAAAAAAGGATGACAAAATACTAGAATGGGTTTTTCTAGTTAAAATTTACCAAAGGTAAACAAAATATTGGGAATATTTTAATAGGTTAAAGTTTTGACTAAAAGTCATAAAATTTACTATTCATTTGGAGGTGCAAAAATTTACCCCATTATGAAATTTAAGCATTTCATTCGTTTGGAAGATAATTATGTATTATAAATAAAATACAAAATTGTATGTATGTTTTATTAAATTAACTTAATCTACGTCGTTCTGCGGATTATAATACAAATATAATAGTTAATTAGCCTTCTAATGTGTGGTCTTTTTAAGTAATAGGACTATTAAAATATCGATCATATATTCTCTATAAAACCCCACACTGTTTAGAATTAAAATTTTAATAAATATCAAAAATCAAGAATATTTTCATGCCTGTCATTCATTGCCACTTATTCAACTGCTTGACACATGAATTCTCATCACTGTACCATTTCCAAAATAATTACTCTACTCTTTGCTTAAAAAATAATTATCGCACATCCACTTATTAACCCATTTCCTTATAATACCTATACAAAACCAGGATGACAACGTAATAATAGTTGAAATTATGTAACTTAATATCCATGGCTAAAATAATTGTATTAATTCTTAATGTCTTTACGGTATTTACTGCCTTTCAAAGCTTAATACTTTCATTATTATATTTATACTTCGTACGTGTGTCTCATTGTCTGTATGCACTTCAGTCTATATGTCTGTCCACCTGTAGTTGTTTTATGGTTTTTCATGTATTACTACCATAACGATTAAACAGAAATATGCAAATACTTATATATATATTTTTATTAACGGTTTAATGCTTAAACGCATACAAGGGGACAAACATCTTTTTAATTAGTTTTATCTTTTGGCAACTTGGATATTTCTATAATTATATAAAAAATTTTTACACAATTTTTACATTTTAACCATGCACAATTATAAAAAAATATTAAAATTAACATTATTATTATTTTTTTTTACACCATAAGGAAAAAAACAAGAAATACCTTATCTCTTAAATGGTGTTGTGTGATATTTAACACCACACAGAGAAAAATCGATATGAACATATTTCTTTTATACTTTTAAATGAAGTTTTACTTTTTTAATTTCTTTGTTTTATTTTTTAATAAAAACTTTTTTTGTTGTCGAAATTAAATGTAAGGATAAAAAAAACTGTAAAATTAACTGCGTGAGTTAAAACAAATAAATGTAAGAATGAAGAAGACACTTCTTGTGCATTTTGTTTATTGTCAATCTTAAATGTTTGGCAATTAAAAGTAATATCGTAATCCATAAGACTTAAGTTTTTTAATCTTGATTATATATGTGCGTTTGTTTATAAGCATGTGCAGACGCATAATAAAACACAAGATTTTTATTTGTTAAGCGACTCACAGTGGAGCTAAACGTAAAATTTGTGCTTATAAAACTGTTTCTCCTAAACTACTGGTTGGATCAAATTGTAATGTATCGAAGAGCTGTAGAGGATCACCTAAGGTTTCCGAAAAATCATCCTATGGCTCTCATGTTGCAAGGTGAGATAAGATACAGGGTTTCAAAGTTGACTACCTCGAGTATATAAAAGTTTTAAAACATTGCAACTTCTACAAATCAAGTCCGATTTAAAGATTTTTATATTTTTCCAAAGTGCTTCTCAAGATATTCTCTTAAGTTATCTCTTACAATTAAAAATATATTTAAGCTTGAATTTTGAATTTTTGATTTTTTGTCTCGACTTTATTTCATTTTCTGGAATAAGTCCTGAGAAGTATGATAGAAAAATGTTCTAAAAACTTTCTGTAATTTTTAATATATTCCGAAATAATATGCTGAAATAATTGTTTGATTATTTCAATTCGTCTAGGCATGAAAGATGTTCAAAACAAGCACTATGAAATTAGTGTGAAAAATAGCTATTTTTTTTAACAAAACTCTTTTAAAAACTCTTTCCTTTTTTTTATTCTCAAAGCTCTTTTTTAATAAAAAAAATTTCTTAAACGGCTAATAAAGAAATTCTAAATTGATTTAGGTTTCCACGCTTCATCCAGCATTGGTCGAAAAAGATGAATTTTAGAAAAAAGTTAATTAGTTTATAGTTTTTTGTTAAACTTAAATTCATTGAATAATTGTAGAAGAATACAGTGTAAAAGTTTTATTGCACACTCGGCAGAATGGAATGCATTTTTTGGTCCGCCACGACCTTCTTAAAAAATATAAAACAAACAGAAGGGACAAATCGAAGGTAACAGCAGCGATATTGTTCATTGCTACTTAATAAGTGGCTAAACAATAACAAAGCATACATTGCTGATTTGCTACCTAAAAACTGGTAACTTTAAGCTTATAAACAATAATAATTGAATACAAAATAATTGTAAAAAAGCTTTATCGTAAACCATTCGTCTTACTTAATAATATATAGGGAAAAATAAGTTACAAATTCCATTTCCCAAAAAGTTGTAAGTTAAATAGGTAATGTTTACAGAGAATACCACGGTGGGAAGCTGAAGAGTGCTGATTCTGCCGAGTGTGAAATAAAACTTGTACACTGCATTCTTCTACAATTATTCAATGAACTTAAGCCTAACATGCAAAAATTCTATAAATAATTTTTAGAAAAAAGTTAAATTTTTACAACAAATAAAAAGATATCACCCGAGATATTTTTAATTTATTAACGATATTTATTCACAAAGTAGGTTTAGGTCGATTTGACAGAAAATTGCTTCCGCTCGCTCAAAAACGAATGCAGGAGTGCAGATTTTATGAAGAATTACAGTTTTCTAAACTACCTTTTTTAAATTGCAATTTTTTTACAAGATTTTTTTTACTACCGAAAAAACTAAGTTAATATCTTTAAAGGTTTTAAAGTTACAGGTTTTAAATTATACAAACTATTAACTTTTTCTGAACATATTTTCAAATATTTTTAATAACTACGATTATTTTTATCTTGCTTAATTATGACCGGCTTTTTATCTTTTCTGGATTTAGTTTTGGTTTGTTTAACATTTCATTTGGAAAGACAACTTGTCAACCAAAACCTCCTGTTAGAATTTTTCCTCTAAGATATATTCACGATATTATCTTCCCAACGATCAGCCTCTTTTTTAAGTTCTACACGATACATTCCGATTTTTTTATATTGATATAGTGTTTAAATATGTTAAATTTCAATTAGATATTGTTATATTTGTTGCATTTATCATCGTTAAACTACTATTCAAGAGGGAAATTGTTATGGAAGCTAGGAGATATAATGGACCGATCATCATAAATTTCAATAGGCTTGGTTTCGTCCTTAGACCACAACATACACGTGTGCCGAATTTCGTGCAACTATTTTCAAAATTGCGACCAGCAGTTTGATTACAAGGTTTACATGGACGGACGGACAGACGCATGAACGGACATGAACTAAGGCCGGCATGAGCTTAGGCGGGTCTTGCACCAATATTATTGGGTGCTAAAAACAAGCGTATATTATTCTAACCTCAATTAAAGTGCAAAAACTGCAATATTTTTGGCATTTTCATCAATATGCAATTAATTTTCATATATATTCTATAGCTTCTTCCACCTTAAAAATAAATTTCAATAAAACTTGTAGTGTCACAAGCAGATAAAAAAATATAAATAAATGCGCACTTGATTTAATAATATTAGTATGATTTAGAACATTTTTACTATAATATTGGTCTAAGATTAACCCTAATGTATAGCAATCACTTTCTGAGTTCATCCTTCTGTCCGTCCATTTAAACCTTGTAATCAAACTAAAAGTTGCAATTTAGAAAATACGGTACATTTGTCTTATATGGTGCATAAGGACGAGGCCAATTGGAATTGCTTATGATCGGTCCATTATTTTACCTAGCTCTCATACAAATGTAGGGAAATAAAAATTTCATGGGAACAAAAATTCCACTTGTTATTCACGATAGGGATGATTATCTTTTTATACCCTTCACCACAGGTGTAAAGGGTAAATATAAGTTTGTCATTCCGCCAGACCCCAAAAAGTATATGTTGCCTTGTTGATAGGAAGGTCGATACAACGATGTCCGTCTGTCCGTATGTCTGTTGAAATCACTTTTTAGAAAGGCCAAGTTATCAGATATATATGTTTTATACATCAGATTATAGTGAATATTTCTTAGAATGACACAAGTAAAAACCAGCAAAATCGGTCCATTAATAGCCAAGATATCGTCAAAAAACCGAAAAGGCCTTTAAAAACATATCTGTTTTCGTCTTTTCTAAGTCCCTGTAACAAGCTTCGTTTTTGCACAGAAAAATCGGAATCTTTTTTGGAATGTTTTTGCGAATCTGAAAAAAATATTAAAAATATACACACACAAACATATACATATAAAAAGCATTGTAAGGACTTTCATTGTTGATTTTTGTATAAGCAAGCAGTAGTCGTTGATTGTATATACATAAACACAATAATTTTTTTATGTATGTTTGGACAATTTTTAGTTGGAAATAGAAGCATTGAAATGACTCAGTGTTATTGTTGTTTTATGCATAAGCATGTATCTACACACAAACATATGTATATAAATTTAGTAGTCATTAGAAGCTATCAGTGTTGTTGTTTTTTTAAGGAAGTAATGTTTGCCATGATAGTTTAGTTTTGTGTTTACATTTTTGTAGTTTGGAAAAAATATACATTATTTTTGTAAGTATAAATGTGGAAACACAAAAGCATACTTTAAAGCGTAAATTTTATTATTTGTTGGTAAGATGGTGAAGGGTATAAAAGTTTTGGCACAGTCGAATATAGAGTTCTAACTTGTTTATGAACTAATTTTATAAACATAGTTTTAAGAGAATAACTTCAAATGCAATGCGCAATAATCATAAAAAAAGCACTGCAGTTTGTTTTCAGCAATAAGTATTTAATTCCAATGACTCTTTATCAATTCTTTTTTCTTTTCTTTTTTGCTGAGAAATTTTAGGAAACTTGAAACATATAGTGTCGAAAATATTGATATTGAAATTCAGCGAAATCTGTTTAGAAATGGTGGAGTTATAACCGATTTTCTAAAACAGCCTCAAACATTTTTCTAATTTCCTTTGCCCAAATTTAATACTATTTTCTTGTGAGATTGAATAGGCTAGAGGATGTATTCTTGGGTACAAACTGTTAAGCCTGAGTTTGTATCCCCGGGACTCCTTGTAAATTTTTGTTTTTCCTAAAAAACATTAAAATTTCCATTACTAAAAAAAATTAACTTGATAAAAATTTCTAGACACGTTTTGATGCCTTTTTTTTAAGTCATATTTAGATTTGAGTTGCATTTTAAGCTTTTTATATATAAAGATAGTAAATTACAACATAACGATGTAGTATACGGCTTGATTGTGTGACTGAAAGATTTTAGGTCCTGAGTTTGATCCTTGTCCAAGACTTTGAAAAGTTGTTTTATAATTTATCTTCAAACAAAAATTAAAATTTTGAAATGTCAAATTAAAGAATTGTCAAATATATTTTTAGCTAATTAAAAATGTTTCCTTAAAATTTAATAAATAAAAATTATATTTTTGTTCGCCAGGTTTCGAACCCATACGCACACTTTAAAGTCCTCTATTTCAATTCTTACCCCCTAGACCACATGGTGTTTTAAAATTCTTAATGGAAAAATAGTTTTACTTTAATTTGTGTAAAAAAAAATATTTTTCAACATTGTTGAATTCAACTTATCCCTGCAAGCAAAATCATATAAAAGTGATTCGAATTCGTATTGCTTAAAATAAAAATTTTATTGCCGCAATAATCATATTCGTATTTCAGAAGTTTCCTCCATCAGAGATATTGTGCATCTGTTAGGAAAATATGCAATATTGCTAGATAATCATCTAGGTAAAAAAGAAGATACCGCCAGATAATCTTCTGAAAGATGTACTTAAATCTTAACATCACACAGAAAAAAATCTATGGCTAAAATTTTTCTAAATAAATCATTATTTGGATTTAAATTAAATTTAATAAAAAATAATATTTGCTTTTAATATTTTATTTTATTGATTGTAAAATAATTTTTAAAACAATTTTCTTTATTTTGACACAAGTTCAGTAAGAATTACAAAATTATTAAAATTAATTTATGTAGATGAATCCAATATTTTCAGACGTCCAGAGGTAAATTATATTAATTTAAGTAAAGATTTTCTAAATGCAATAATTAATATTTATGTATTTTATTCTAGATAACTCGGAAATATACTAAATATGGTGTTTTGATTTTTTTTATACTGTACACCAATATTATCATTTCGGAATCCATTTAACTATGTCGGCCCGTATGTGTAGTCGTTCGGCTAGAGGTCCATTTAAATCATATTAGGGGTTGGTATTTTAATAAAACATATAAGAATATATAAGTTTTATATAGGTACAGTATGTCAAATTTTATGACGATCGGTTTATATTTAACCATAGCTCCCATACAAACCACTTTATTTTAAACAATATTTAGCTCACAAAAAATTTTTAGTACAAGCTGATAATTGAAATAGGGCTTTAGCACTCCTGAAGAATTTCAAAATTATAGTTAAGTTCAACAAAATTGTTCCTTTTTTTTTATCAACAAAGATATTCTTCTCTAAAGACCATTTAAAAAACCCCCATTTTTATAATTAAATGTTTTGAAACAAAACAAAAATTTGTAGATTCTATTCTCAAAACCATCCTAGTGGGGAGCGTATTATGCATCAAAGCTGACGTTTGAAATATTGGTATAAATCCCATGTGCTTGGAATCACTAAGTTAATTTATTGATATCTGACAGTCCATGAAAATTTACAAGCTACAACTATGAAGTTAAATAACTGAAATTGGTTGTCATTTTTATTGTCCACTTGGTTGAAATCGAATTATTATCTTACCTACCCTCCATACCAATTTTTATTTCGAGTGCAATGGTATACATACAGAGTTCTCCCACGAAAATGAGTTAAACATTTTTAAATGCTATAAGAATGTTAAAGGCAGTTTGACGACTTTAGTCGCCAGTTGCCCCTTTTTTACCCACTTGGTAAATTTTTTAAAATGGAACTAAATGGCGACTTTTTATGACTATGCGCAAAATGACGAAAAACTATGCTGTTTGAAATATATCAGTCAGCTATATATTAATTCCAACGAAGAAATTAATTATTATGAGATTGTTTCACATTATTATAAAAAAATGCGTAGAATTTATGAAAGAACTGAAGCTAATTATAAATTTTATGAATAACTATTTAAAACATCAAATGCCAAATCTTTTTGGACTGGATTAGGAAAATTAAAAAAAACTTAATTTATATTTTTATTTTGTTTCATAGCAGTGTCTCTTCGGAACGTAATTTTTATAAATTATCACTAATAAAAAATAAAGGTCAACAGTTGTGAAACCATACTTTCAACTCTAAATTTGTTGGACAGAAATTTGGAAGAATGGGGTTAATTAAACTCCGTACAAAGGTACTGAAGTTTAATTAATCAAAAGAGTGTTTTATGTTAAATATTTTTATGAATTATTTTCCGTTTTTGCAGAAATAAAAGTTTTTATAAATAAATGATTTTTTATTTATAAAATTCAATTTAGTAGTTTTTCTTAAATTACTACCTTTTTGTTTTTATCAAATAAACAAATTTGTAGGAGCTTTTCTGTATTGAATTAGTTGACACCTTAAAAATCCTTTTTTGGCGACACTTTTTCTTTTGGAATCCCTTTTTATGGACACATTTAAAAAATTCTCAGCGGTAACACTGGTTAGAGGCGATATCAAATGTGGAACAATTAAATTTCAAACGTATAAATAAAATTGTAAGATATCAGAAATTGTGCACAATAATTGTATCAATTTAACGATGGTACAGGATAGGGTAGAGTACCATATGATCTATCTGGATTGACCATAATATTCAACCATATTTATTCTTAAATCTATTTCATTTTTGTACAAACTCGAATGAAAGAAAAATTTAATTTATTTTTATGCAAAATATGGGGTACATAGTTTTATAATTTAAAAATTTTCAAAACTTTTTTGCTCATTCTTTATACAAAACTTGTAAAGTTTTAATTTTTTTTAACAAAAGAATTTTGAAAAATAAAACAAATAAAAAGAAAACGATATACACACATTTTAAACTTAAACAATAGAATTTTTGTTTGCAATCAAAACAACTGAAGCCGAACAATTCTACTGACACCCTTCTATTCAAATAAATCTTGAAACACAATAGGAAAATACTATACATATTTAAAAATAAAATCACAAATATATTCTTTTTTTTATATTTCCTCATGTAGGTGATTCATCATTACTGACACCAAACTTAACAACAAGAATCCAACATTCATGTTTCTACTCATACACTCATACCCACTGAAACATATGCATAAATAATTGAAGGAAAAGTAAGAAAAACGAGTCAAAAGTTTTATGATTGCTGTCATTGTTGCTTCTTCTTATTTTGCTGCTGCTGCCGTTGATGATGTTGTTGTGTCTTTATTGTTTTACAAAGTTGTTCCTACTGTTGTAATTCTTCTTTATATTATTTCTGATAACTCTTTCTCTATACTGGTGAATGTTGTTGGTTATTGTTGTTCTTTTTACTAGTATACATAAACGTTATATTGTGTTTTTGTAGTTTGTTGGTGGTTGTATTTTTGTTGGTTTATATGAAAATATTGCTGATTGCTGAAAATACATCATTTTAAATTTTCCATTTGAAACTTTTCCTGCAACATGTTCAAATTGAACAAAATTCACAAGAAGTGTAATTCAAGTTTTCCATTGAAAAACCAAGCATATTTTCAAATGTATTATCTTAAACGAATAAGATGCGGTGAGTTGTAAACTAATGAACGAAAGTATTTAGAGGGAAACTTCTGATGGTTAAGCACAAAATGTGTAACAAATTTTATTTTTTTGAGTATGCGAACCATCGAAAGGATGTGGAAAATGAAGTGAAATTTTTATAAGTATGTTTTGACAGTCGTAAAAGAATTAATTTTTATACATGAATCTGTATAAGATAAACTCTGATTAACATATACAGTATAGATATCAATGAAAACAGTTTTCAGGTAGGTAGTTTTTGGCTAAAATATATTAGATTTTTGAAATATTACATTTCAAAATGTAGTGCAGATTGGGGTAAACTGGAGCATACTTTAATCTAATTTGAATAAAATACCACTCAATAATCTTTTAACTCTGCAATGGATTATAATAGACGGACTATTATGGCTCTGATTTTTTAAAAGCTGTGCTACCTGCTGTTCCGGCCGTGCTCAGGGAATGGATCTTGCTTCTAGCAAATCAGAATCCCTTACATAACTTTTAAACCTATGGTAGCAATGACCCTTAAGCCGACAAAGAAAATTATAAATCAATTAATAAAATTAATAAATATTGAATCGAAACTTATGAAAAGAATTAAGATGTTTTTTCCTTCTAATTCTTCACCCGCCCTACCATGCTATTTTATAATTCATTTTGAATGCCCGTGAACCGACTACCTGGTTTCACCTTTGCAATAAAATACAATTTATTGAACAATCAAAGTGCGAACAATTTTCAACATATATATATATATATATATATATATTAATGTTAACAAATAATGTAACTTCGTAGTTTTTACGATGATATTAATTTTTATTGTCAAAGTGATTGTAATTATATTTAAGTATTAGGGTAAATCAAGTTAATTTAGTTGATGTTTGATTCCTTTGTTAATTTTACAAAAAAAAAAATCTCCGTTAGTATAAAATATATTATTGAATGAATTTTGAATCTGAATTGAAATCTTCAATTAATCTTTGTATTTACTAGACTTGATATTTAAATGGTTTTTAGGTCAAACCAGTAACTTGAATTCGGATTACGAACAATAACTAGACAAATTTTCAGAATTTTGAATTCACAATATAATTTTCAAAGCAAAGGATTTCAAGTTATTGCAAACTCCACAAGATTTCAAGATTTCTAGTTTAGAATCATTTTTTTATGTAACATTTTTTGTATATTTTTTTACCTCCTTTTAGTTTAGAAAATTTTACTCTCATCCCTTCCTTAAAAAAATCTTCAATATTCTCTATTAAAATTTCTATGATAACTCAATTAAAAATGTTGTTTATTTTTTATATTTTTACACTGAGACCTCACTAGATCTGTTACATAGAATTGATTACTGTCTAATTTTTCAGCAGGTGTTGATGAGTAATTTTGGTATGACCCAACCTTAATCTATTAAAAACCCGTAGTTCTAGCCTCGAGTTAGATTTTGGGTAAGTGGGTGACCTGTTTCATTAGAATTCCTTATATAAGTTCAAGTCGTTAAAATTAAAAGACAATAAAAATACAATTATTTATTACGTTTTCAACAAACTTGTAAAAAATGGGTGGAAATTTTGTAAAATTTTGTGTTAACTAGAGATTTACAAAGTCATTATGTTTTCATAACAAAACCCATTTGCAATTGAAATAGGTGTAAAAAATTATTTAATTTTTTATTCATCGATTTAAGAATATACTTGATTTGGATATCTTCAGAAATATCAGCACTTAAAAACACGTTGTTAGTATATTTTTTAAATGTTCCTGAAGAGTAATTATATCAGATGAAATATAATTTAGAAATATAGTGCAATAATGGCAAACGTAAAAAAACAATATAAAAATAAATAAAATAAAAATACGCCAAAAAAAGTAAAACTTTCTTCACCTCCCCCTTATGGCATAATTCCCCACTTTCGGCTATAATTTTTAAACTTTTCGTCTTTGGTGTAACTTAGAATATAAAAAGAATTGTGTTTTGTCATTTGAATGAAATGTTTAGAACTAATATTATACACACACTTAATAAATTACATTTTTTACCACATATTTTCTTCAACTTCACACTCAAGTTGCCACTTAAGTTTAAAAAAACGGCATACAAAATTTCTTCATTTTGTATTCACGATTTTAATTTTTGACACAACAAAACTAATATTCTGCAAGATTTAAAAGTGATAGATAGAGTGACAGCAAAGGATGTGCACCAAGACTAAAATAAATGTATTTTTCATTATTTATATCAATTAAAAAGTTGAAATGTAGTTGTTTGGAAAAAGTGGTTAATAATACATATGAATCTATATTGTGTCATTTTAACTTGACATCGTACAATGGAGCTAAAAATTCTTTTAGAGATGATTTTTTACCTTACAGCTCACATGTGATTTCAGAAAATCTGAAGATAGTTCTTATACCTAATTTATATTTATAAGATAATATGAAATATCTTTCTTACTCTTCTTAAAGGGATCTTGAATGAATCTAGGTCTAAATTTGCAGTATATCCAAAATGTTTTAAACATTTTGCTTTTATTATCTTAATTGTAATATGTTCCACTGTGCGTTATTTTGTTAAAGTTTTGTGTAAACACTCTTGATTTGCTAGAATAGTTTTGTTTGAATAATTTAAATTTCGCGGAAAATTTTACATATGCTGTTTTCTCCAATAATAGAGAGTCATTCGGCCTGTTTCTTGTTGTTTTGCTTTTGGAATCAAAATTTTTTGGAAATAAATCTGTAACCTCTAATCGCACAGAAAAAATATTCCAAATAATTTCTCAATAAAATGATTAATTGATGTTATATTAAGATTTAATTATATTTTTAACTAATTAATATTAAATTAACTTTCTTTACAGTTTTGGTTTACAGTTTTTTGACAAAAATAACAGCTCTTAAAAGAATATAAAAAAATGTCAATAAAAAATATAGAAATGAAATAACTAATAGGTCAATTATGTATGCAAACCGAACTTAAGTTGTGTTGCCAGTTGTCGAAATGATATTACGGATGGCAATTGAAATCTCTCAACTTCAGTTACTACACAAGCAACTAGAAATTTGTGGTTGAAAATATTTAAAACAAAAAATTTAAATCTTCATATATATATTTTTTAAGTACACTGCCTGCCACTTGAATAAGGAATCACATTTTTTTAACTTTAATTAAGTATATCTCTTAAACTAAAGTTCAGAAAAAAATGATTTTTGCGCAACCAAATTTCAAAGTGTTGGCTTTAATTTCCTGAAGAAATAAAAAATATACATATTTTGTTATACTAAAGTTATGCATCTATTTAAAGATATGTATTTCTGTGGTACTATTTCGTGTGTCACTTGAATAAGGAATTCTTTTAATAATAATCAAGAAGGCTATGATTTGAATTTCTTTCAATATAAACGGCTAGAGAATTTTTAATTTGATAGTTTTTAAATAGTTTTTATTCAAAATGGGACGTGGTAAGGCTCTTAGTAAGTCTGAAAAAGAAAAATTCTGATTTTGAAATCTCAGGGTCAGAATCTGGTCTAAATAGCCGAAAACATCAACAGAGAAAAGACAGTTATATACAATTATTTAAATAAGGTGGAAATATATGGAAAAACATGAAAGGGCGGTAGAAAAAGGCAACAACTCCAAAAGGAAGACGAAAAGTTCTTAGAATTGCATCAAATTCTGCAATGTCATTATCAAAAATACGTGAAAAAAGTTGAGTCAGTGCCAGTCTAAGAACAGTGCACCGTATTTTAAAGTCATGCCCATACATAGTCTGGCAAAAACTGCAAAAAAGCACCACTTAATGAAAAACGCCAATCACAACATCTATAGTTTGCCAAAAATACAATGGCATGTCCGACAAATGGTTTAAAGTTGTATTTTTCGGTGAAAAAAAGTTTAATATTGATGGTCCCGACGGGTATAACTATTACTTCCATGACCTAAATAAGGAGGAATTATTTTTGAGCCGTAGACCCAGCCGAAAGGGCGGAATAATGGTATGGGGTGCCACTTCGTATTATGGTACTATATAATTGGTTTTTGTATCCAAAAAAATGACTGCAACGACTTACAAAATCATTCTGGAGGAAGCATTTCCGAAATTTAATGATTTCTTTGGACCCACACCTTGGACGTACCAACACGACAACGCTCCGATTCATACCGCTAGAGCAGTAAAACAATGGATTAATCAACAAGGTGTTCAACTTTTGGATTGGCCCCCATATTCACCAGACCTGAATCCATTGGAAAATGTCTGGGATTGGCTTGCAAGAAAAGTTTATGAAGGAGGAAGCAATTTGAGACGATAGAATCCTTAAAGGATGCAATAACGGAAGCATGGATTTCAATTTCGCTAAATTTCTTAGAGTCATTATACAAGTCGATGCCAAATCGTATTTTTGAGGTTATTTCTAAAAATGGTGGCAGTACTCATTACTAATTAAATGCTAGAAGATAATAACTTTCATTTTTATAACCTAAAATTTAAAAATAAATTACAGTTTGCTTAGTTTTAAAATATTCCTTATTCAAGTGACACACGAAAAGGTACCACAGAAATACATGCCTTTAAATAAATGCATAATTTTAATATAACAAAATATGTATATTTTTTATTTCTTCAGGAAACTAAAGCCAACACTTTGAAATTTGGTTGCGTAAAAAATTATTTTCTTTTGAACTTTAGTTTAGTAGATATAGTTTAGTAGATATACTTAATTAAATTTAAAAAAAATGTGATTCCTTATTCAAGTGGCAGGTAGTATATTAATAGTGTGAGAAATTAGTAGATTAAATACCAATTTCATATATTTAAAGCTACACAGTTTCATTTAATTATTAGGAAATTGGGTACAACATGAATATTAATCCAAGAGCGATTTTAAGTGTCTGAAATGTAGATTAAGCGTCAAGAGCGAAGCTGTTTCTGTGAGAGGATTCATTATAATAATCTCAAGCGTAAAGTGATATATATGAAGCCCTTAAGCTGGGAAAATCAACACAAAAGCGGAATATAAATGCCACCAATGTAATTTTCTGTATTTGGTGACTTCAGAACAGTGCTTCATATTATGAGCTGCTAAAGCGTGAAATTATTATGGAAGAACTGTAACAAACACAATTGATCCGTTTTAAGATAGCGTTGAAAGAAAAATAGAATTTTCAAAATATTATTTTCGATAACTTTTAGGCAGGTAAAAAAAATTGCTATTCATAAATATAAAATTATTTATAGTTACCAATAGGCAACACCACTAAAGTCTTGTTGCTATACATAATCGACCTGTAAGTCAATTTCCAACCATTTTCGACTGTTTCGCTAATTACATATGTATATTAAAAAACAGTAACAGTAATAATATTTTAAGAATTATTATTATTATTACTTTTTTATGTAGACATTGTTTCCAAAATCTTAATGATGTGGTTTAAAACGAAAACATTTTGCCTTAAAAAAACGATACTTTGCTTATGATCTTTTCATTTATCAAACATAGACGCAGAAAAAACTTGCTCACAACATGGTTTCCGCAACAACACTCTTTTCTTCTAATGATATATTGTTTTCGCAAACAGCTTTATTGTTGAATGAACTTTATTTGAACAACAATTTGGTCACTGCAATAACAGTTTTGTTTTTAATTTCATGATAATATTGTTGGCGCAATATGTTTGCTTAAGGAACATTTTATTGGTATTGAAATCGCAACTACAATAAAACAACTTTCATTACACCAAAGAATTATTATGCTTGTTAATATGATTTAATAATATTATTTTATGTTTCATCGATAATCATAAACATTTGCAGTATTTTATTATGACACTGTTTTTACATCAGTTTATTTTGTTCAATATATGAATTGGTCACACGCCAGCGTGTAAAAACTAATATATACTGTACACATATTATCTAAATTTTATATAATTTATAAAATAAATATTAAATTATATGAAATGTTTACATACATACTTTATAATTAAATACATGTATATTCGGAGTGGAAAAAAAAATCATAAAAAAATATTAAAACAAAAAAATGTTACAAACTTGCAACACCAATATCAAAACAAATGTTAATTTACAAAAATAAAGAGTTTAATAAAGAGGAACTAGGAACTGTTGGAAATTTATTGAAATATGTTAACAAACACTGAAAAAATTGTTGTATATTAACTTTAAATAATTTTTTTTTTTACTTAATTTTATATTATAATTTAATAAAAATATTAATTTAAAAAAAAAAGAAAGAAAAATGTGACAGTTTTCTTAAAAAAATTCATATAAGAAAGAAAAATATTAAAAAAAAAGAATGAACATAAATAATTTGTACATACATATTTTAAAATTTAAAATATGTATGTAATCGAGCAAAATGTAAGGAATATTATAAAGCTTTCCCCAATTTGGGAATAATATTTCTAATTAGGATTTTATTTTTATGAAGTGGTAAGTACATATTTTGACTTTTTGGCAATATAGGTATATACTATGTATATCTATAGGTGTTTCATATTATTTTAGAAGCTTTTGTCATGCCACGGTGTGGGCGTAAATTTCTGGGATTATTTGTAATTGCTGTAGTCTTGGAAGGTACCTAATTCATCTGTTCATGGAAATATGTCCACATAATAAAGTACCTTAACGTTTTTTAAATTGTCTAACATATGACATTAAATGCTTTAAAGTTATGTCATCTCAGAGGCAGTACCTTTATAGAAATGTTTATTTAAAAAGGGTGGCTTTATTAGGTAAGAGAAAAGTTTGTGAAATATACTTATATTTGTAGTGTTTTAAAAATAAAGATGTATGCTTTAATTATCATTAAGAAAGTAAATTTTTGGTTTTTATATTGAGGTAGGTATTATGCAATGGTACAGATTCAGTTAAAATGTTATCTGGATCAATTAAATTATTAATCGATTTCAAACATAATTTCAATCATGAAAGTAATTAATATAATTAAAAATTTGTTAAAAATTTAATAAAATTCTACTAATTTAATTTAATTAATATTATAATTTCAATGATTGGAGCAAAAGCAATAAACAGTTTTATAAATGTCATTAATTTCGTAATTAGAATCAATTTTTATTTTTTCCTGTGAATTTATAGTAAATTGACTATATTATTTTTCTAGTAACAAACAACGCAAGGTGAAAATCGGTTTCTGTTTATTTACTTTGGCCATGGCAAGACAATGTACAAACCTGATGGCAAGACCTTCATTTTCTTGGATAGGAAAGGCGAACGCTACTACTTGTTAAGAGTAATCCGCGTAATTTTGTCTGGACCGTCGCAAGCACCGTTAGAATATCGAGGAAGAAGTAGCAAAGAAATGTACCTTAGGTTCTTCGAACACAATGTTTGAAACAAGCCAATTAAAAAAAACAACTAAAGACTGCACCCGTATTGGTGGGAGGCGATGTAATCACCCTCGTTTTATTTAGAGGGTGCACAATGGCCAAAAATCCATTTTTTGGCATTATTGCTGGCTTTTGGAGGCTGTATCAAGGACAATTTATCTATAATTAACAATGATATTTATTAAAACCAATTTTAAGTGTTTTTGTGAAAAACCTTTATAAGACATAATTTTACTATAGTAAATACATTTTTAAATATGATATTTACTTGTTTGCTTTTAGTTTTATTGTATTATTTTGTAAATTTTTATATTTTTATTAAATAGTGAAACTATCCAATTGGTTAAAACTAGGGTTTTTTATACTCATCGGTTAATTCGACAAGCAATTATTCGAGGTTACAAGTTGATCGGTTAATAACCGTTTATTGGCAAATTATTCGATCAAACGAAAAGTATTAGTAATACATGTAAAACATATAAATTACACTATTTGTAATATTTAATCTATTGAAATAGTTATTTAGAAACATAATGTTGATCATTTTAACACCTTTTTGCCCACTTGTATGAAAAAATAAAATTTGTGTTACCTTATGCTACAAAATATTCTCAAAGTTCAGCTTTTTTTAAATAAATTAGTTTTTTTATTTTCTCTTTATTTTCTGTGTGAGAATGATTTTTTTATTGTCATAAAAGTAAAAACTAATGCTTGTATTTTTACGTATATTTATATATATATATATATATATATATATATATATATATATGTGTATGTATACAAATTATGTGGTTATCCCACAACCATATTTTAACCATATTGCGGTTATATCATGAACATATTGAAACTATTATGTTAATTTACTTAGCCATAATGGTTCTATCTCCTAGAAAATCTTTTAAACTAAAAATTGGTTTATGCTAAATAATAATATATAACTTTTTTATACATTTAATGTGTTCTTATAATAATATTGCTAATTTTTTGATATTTTTTGAGTTTCCCGCAATATAAACAGTTAGCTAAATATGGAAAAGTCTAAATAAATTTATACGGAAATTATAACTAAGGTATTGAGGAATGACAACCTGTAAACATATGGGACAAAAATCTTCTCAGATCGTGTCAAATTGCCAAAGATGGTCATGTATCCATATACAAAATACCCAAAGTGTTAAAAAATAGCAAAAAAAAAGCTCAATTCGGATCGCTTCGTGGATATGAGGGCGTATGAGTGTTACTTAAAACCTAACAAAAAAATAAATTATACGCAATAATTTTCGTAAATAACTTTAAAAAATATTTTTTAAAAACAATGTAACAATTCGAAAATCATATTAATTACTTGAGTTTAGTATGACAATTGATATGATAAAATTTATCAACACAATTATCAATAACAGACATCAACAAAATAAAAATAATCTTTTTAAAAGATTTAAGTACTTAAAAATTCCCTTTGGCAATAAATAAATCTTTTACAAATTGCAAAAACATGTTTTACTTATTTCAATTTATCCTTTTATGAAATAATTTTCCAAAAAAATCTTTCTATGCCAGAACAAAATCTGTCTTAAAAGTTAATTTTTAAAACTTAATACAATTATTATAAAACTGCTACAAGCAGAATTCAATCGGATAAAACAAGAATGAAGTTTGTTTTTTTTTTCATTATTTATATTTTCTGTATTTCAAATGGAAAACTTTGTATTTAATTGCACAAGCAGTGGAAAACAACAAAATAATGAACAAACTGAACTGTTCAAAACATTTCAAGAAGTTACTGACACTAAAAAAGAGGCAGCAACAAAAAGTTTATATTTTTTGTTTTTTTTTTAATTGTTTGTTAGGAAACTAAAATATATGAATTTTTCATACGCCTACTTTAAACCAGGAAGAGTGAATAAACCGTAAAAATGATGATGTTGCAGTTATAGTTATTACTGGCATAGTTTCTAATTTTTCTGTTGGTTTCCCTAACAAGAAATAATAAAAATTATTTTGTATATATTATATATATGGTCTATATAGCTTTTTTATGGTAGAAGGTGGTATGCATGGTGTGATGAAACAAGCATTGATACCACAAACATATGTGCAAAAAATATTGCAAATGCATGTATACACAGGAAAAAAACATTAGTTATTTAATTTTTTATACATATTTAATTATATTATTAAATCATATAATAATTTTTTTTTTTAAATTAACAGCTTTAAAAAATTCACACAAAATATAAAAACATCTGTGTCAATCCATTTAAAACCAATACGGAAAATTGCATATTTATTGCTTACCTCATACACATCAAAAATAAGTATCGTGCTGGCACTCTCAATTGCTTCTGAGTTATTGAAAGAATTCTCACCGAATAAAGTGAACAAATTCAGGCTTAAAATTTCTTTAAAAATAATTAGTTACTTTTTGTTTTATACTGCGTTTTATTTTTTATAGTAAGTCAGAAACCATTACAGAGAATATACACAAAGGCTTCATCTTCTATATATGTATTTATTCTCTTATTTAGAAATACCATTTTTTTAGATACGCGACCGTGAAATATAATTCGCGAAATATAGACTATTCAAATTCAACATAAAAATATATCTCAGGTAACATTTTAAAGGTAATATTGTAACATATATATTTTTGAAGATGTTCGTATTTTCATAGAGACAATTTATGTTATTTTAGTAGTATTGTAAATCACGAACCATCGCAGAAATCATATTATAACTGGATATTTGCGTTACTAGTGTTAAAGTAAATATTATTATCAAATTTTATTAAATTTGGATGAGTTTTGGATGCAACTGGCGATTTTTCTGTTTGACTATAAACGAAGCAATACAAATTGAAATAAATATTTTATATTTATTATGACATGATTTGTAATAATTCATAACCTATTGCGAGTCACAGAATGCCATTTACCAAGGGTAAAGAAAACATTTTCAACACTAACATGTACTTTTTACCACATTTGAGGTAGTTACTCGCAAACTATAAATAACGATATATGGATTATTTGAATGTTGAGAAAAAGGTCATATTGTACTTCATATTGAAGGTAATTTTAATACCTTTAGTATGGCATCTCAACAAATCTTATACCATAGGTATTTACATGTAAATCTTTTTAGCTGTTTGCATTTCCAAATCGCTATATTTCGCGAACCACTTGATAGTTATCTGAAAATATTTATCAGTCATATTTTTGATGAGTATAATGATTGTACTGAATAACATTAAATTAGGAAGAGGTGAAGAAACCAGCCATTTTAATGACTCATTTTAAAAAGTAATCTTTTCGTACAACAATTTTGCATAAGTTCTGATCCATCATTGAAAATTGGCATCGTTTTTAAGAAAAAGAGTATGAGATCCTTAAATCTTAAGGCTGCCAGGATACAGAAATTTTAATAACTATTCGGTATATAAACGTGTTTTATGATTGATGTTAGTCTTAAGTATTATGATGTTACTTTAGATATTTCTGTTTTTGATGACGAAATTAAAAATATCTTGCGTGTCTTCTTTTTGGAAAGCTATTGATGACGAAATTAAAAATATCTTGCGTGTCTTCTTTTCGGAAAACTATTTTTCTTATATAGATAAGTACGAGGCAATTATTTTTCGTAATTTTTTGAAAAATCAAACATACACATGTATTTCGTATATTTGTCTTCCCCTAGGTTTCCTACTTTGAATATCTTACAGAAATTACTGCTTTTATTTAAACTTCCAATGATATAAGTGGATTTAATTTTAAGACCATATTTAGTTTCAATACTCATCTGTATAATAAATTAAAATTACATAAATTTTTTATGTAATACTTTTGTGAAATATTACTTAAATAATATTGAAAATACTAAAATATATAATTAGAACGAAATTTTATTTTTTTTTATTAGTGAAAGCATTTTTGCGCAAAATTATAGATTTAATTAATTTTTTAATTGTATTGGCTAATATTTTACTGCATTTTAAACAAAATTCCAATTATAAATGTGATTTATTTGATTAAAATATGAATTGAAATTTATACAACAAATCAATTAAATTCTCTTAATTAAGATTATCATTGTGATGATTAGAGTAAAATCAAAAAAAAAAAAAAAATTTAATTGCTATAGGCAATTTCATAATTGAAATCCATTTTTATTCTTTCGGTGTATGTATGTGTATTTAAGATTCTTTCACTCTCTAACATACTAAAATATATTTAGGAACATATTGCAGAGAATCAAAAGTTTGACATCACATAGTTGAAACACCCAAACTTATACTTATGGTCATTGTGTTTGTGTGTTTTAGATTTCCATTTTTACCTAGATAATGTTTAAGGAACTTGGCATATGCTTTCATATGTCAGTATAATAAAATAAAGATTTAAATAAAAAATTTATAAAAACATTCAGAAGAATATTTAGGCAATTTATTTATATAACGAATAAGTATAAATTTTAAATAGTATGCCTCCCTACAAATTACGTACTAAATCTTCTAAAAATAAATCATCTTCCCATCTGGATTGCCAGATAATAGCTTCTTTTTTTTGTTATATTTTTATTATAATTTGTTTCAGGTATAATTTGAAACAAAAATAAACTACTTATTTTTTGCCTGAATAAGTAGTTATTTTTGTTCGAGTTGTCCACAAATTCATGCAGTTATTTTTAGTCAAAAATATGTACATAAACGAAAATAAAGATATAAAAAAAGTGAAAAAATTTTGCCATCAGTGAAATTTGAACTTGGACACAAATTAACCGTTCTTTTTTAATGACTAATGTCTTAATCACTACAATATCTGGCACCTAATTTTATAAATAAAAAAATTGTTTAGGATAAAATAGCTTTTTAGACATTTTGTTGAAAAAAACTAACAGCATCAGAATGGGATTAAACCAACAACAATCTGGTTGTTAATCCAGCGCTCTAGCCAACTGATCCATGTGATTGCAATATTACTGTGCTACTATACTATTGAGTACTTATTTATGTAATATAGTGTAATGACGCCTCGTTACTAAGAAACTACTTTATTATTCGTCAAATAATTCCCCATGTAATATTTATAAAATCAATTTATACTTTACATATAAAATTAGATTGTGTTCTGTGACAAAATGTTTCAACTGTTTTTATCTAAATCAAGTCTTGAAATTCTTTGTTAATTATTTAAAATCTTTTTGATTATTATTTGTTTAAATTTCATTACAATTTTTGCATCTTTTTCCCCGAAAATATTTACATAATTATTAGAGCAATAAATGCAAAGGAAACATATTCTTAAAAGAAACCAAATTAATATTATTTTTATAAAATTCTCTATACAATTTGTGGTAACTATAGGAATTAAGAAAATGGAACGAATCTGATAAATACACTACATGTGCAAACAAAAATTTAAATCTTAATAAAAATTATAAAACATTAAAATACAATATTTTTATTTTTATGTTTAAGTAGAAAGTAAAAAATAAGCAAAAATTCTCAAAATAAAATAAATTAAATGATATATTTTCTAGACTCAATGCTCTTGTTTATTTAGAAGTACTTGCTAAATCAGTGTTTTCATTGTAAAACTTTTTATAGTGGTATATTTTTAAGTACACAGTGGGTTGAAAGGTAATAAATTTGTATTATAATTTGATATTGTGTGAAACTTCATAAAATTTTATATCGAAATATGTTAGAACAAATATCCCACGGTTTTTTATTGAACATTTTTATTCTTTTCAATAAAAAGATCATTCTGTAAAGCTAACTATTCGTTTTTATAATTGTTCAATCATTCTTTTTTTTTCGCTAAAAGCTTAAAGATATTAAAATAAAAAAAAAACAAAAAAATCAAAAATAACTTTTAAATTTTTTTTCAAATTGAAAAGTTAAGCAAAGAATAAGAAATATATTTTTTGTTATTTTATGATAACCGTTATTGTAGACAAAAAATTTTCTCTATTGCTCAAAAACTTTTGTTTTTCAGAAAGAAGTTAATATTAACTTATATATGTATACTTTTTTTTTGTTGTTCATAATTGTTATTTTTTGAAATAACTTTTACATTGCCTTATTTTTTCCGTTGCTTATAACTTTTATTTTTCAACATATATTTTTTACGATGTTTACAAATTTAATTTTATAATAAGGGCTTTCTTCAGAGCTGCAGAAGATTTTTGTTGTATTACTCTTACGCTCTCTTGTAACTGTCTGAATTAATTCTATATACCCATGACACTTTCAGTAAGGGCAATACAAATGCAATCAGCCCTATCTATATTTTATGGATTCAACAAATGGTTAAAATGAACTAACTAAATAAAAAATGTATGTGTATAAAGTATACCTACATATCTTTTAATATTGCTAAGAAAAGTTAAGCTTTTACATACTAAGCAGTAAGCAAAAGGAATTGAAATAAAAAAATATTTCTATGAAAATTTGTTTGTACTTTGAATTTTACAATGTATTTTAAGGTGAAAATTACTTAGCAGTGTTTCACAACTATCAATTATTGGTTATTTTAGATGAAAAGCACTCCATGTATTTGAAATTGGGGATAAATCCGACGAATTAACATTCCTCAAATATTTTCAAATCAGTCGTGATCCAGAAATCATGCAAGCAATTAAAGAAATATATTTCTGTAATGTATACATATTTTTGTCAGGCGAATAATGTGACTGAAGCATTTGTTTTAATGAAAATTTGGCTCATATCTGCGAAAATTTTACACGAAAGAAACAAGATTCTTATTTAAGTACTCTGTACGATCGTCGTGATTGTGAAGAAACGCCAGTTCAACCATTACATCAGCGTAAATAGAACACGAACATATTAATTTCAACAAGTTTTCTTTGGAGCCTTCAAACGCCTTTAAATATTAAATAGGGCCGGTTGCATTTTTGGTGAAGACATTTCTGTTAAAGAGATATCCTGATACATTTTTTTGCATAAATTTGCATATACTTATTCGGTACAAGTCTCCTATTTCTAATAGCTCTTAGTAGAGGACACTTTTCTGATCCCTCCAAACATCGAGCATAACCATGGCGACAGAGATATTCGGCTTTGGTGTCGATTTTCATGGTTGTCCGGTTCTCACCTTCAATTTTTAGTAGGTGAGAAGAGTGAATCCACTTTTCATCGCCCTTAATAATACAATGGAGAAGAGACATCATTCATCATTAAGACATGCAATATCACAACTAGACGTCAATTGGCTTTATTTAGTGTGGCATCTAATCCAAGTTATTTTAGTTATCTGGAAATCGTCGCTTGATCTACCTCCTACGGTTCTGGAAGCATTTTTTACGTCTAGCGCAGATTTTGTTTATTTATATTTGGGAGTTGTTTTAATATTTTCTAATATTTACAGATTTTGTTTATTTATTTTTTTAGTTCTTCTAATGAAATAACAAATGTTTTGTTTTTCTTTGGCGAGTTCAGTTTTAGTGTGCTTATTTTTAATAGTATTTAGTTTAATAGTTGAAGTATGGATGCGTGCAAAGGACGAAAAAACTTCATAAAATTATAAAACTTATTCCTTTTCTTATCTTTTTTCAATATTTGATAAGATTTGTTAAACATCTATCTCTGTGCAAAGTGTTGCTAAAAAATTCGGATTAGAACATGCAAAATTTTGCGGCTGAAAGTATATGAGAACAAAACAGAACAGGGTTTAAACTATATATTTTTGTAGAACAATAGTAGTAATTAATGTTTATGAATGCTTTATATTAATCACGATTTCATTGAAATGTAGTTTTGATCGTATTAAGCCACCCAATCTGCATTTGTAAGCTTTTACGGCTATCCAGGATGCCTCTTCGAAATCGCCAGTTTTTAATGATGTAAAACCACACAACAAGTTGCCTCAACTAAAGCATAAGCGCCATAAACTTCCACAGAATTATTATGGCTTTCTGCATCGGTTTTCTTCAACGAAGTAATGAATATTCAAGTTAGTATTTTTTAACAGAAATGCCATTTTTAATTTTCATTAACTAATTTGAATAAATTATTTTGTAAGTTGATATGGGTATGTTTTTTGTTGTATACCTAGGTAAGTTCTGAATAACTCCAAAACTAATGAGCAGATAAAAAATTATACTAAAGTAGTTGGAAATTAATATAAAATAAAACATTTTTTAGTGTTTTGTTTATACAAATCAGAGAAACCTTTCTCATATAAGAATGTGGGAATATTGTAAAAAATCCCCAAATTCTTATAAATCGATATAGAAATATTAAAATTATAACGAAATTATTTATTTTATTTTTTATAGAGCAATGCAAAAATAATTTCTTTATTAGTGGCTGTTATATGTTTAAAAACAAAAAATATATCTCAACAATAACTGTTATCAAGAGTCTTAAAAAAAGTAAAAAAAAATAAAAGTTATTGAGCATAGAAATAACCATAGACAGTGTAAAAAATAAGAAATGAAACTATTTTTTTATTATCAATTATAACTGACGAAAATTTATATTTGTTATAAATAACTGTTACCTAAAGACGTAAAGTTTTTTTCTTCATTTCTTAAGAGTTATGTCCTAACATTTTTACACAAATCTTATAACAGTTATATTTCCGAAAAAAAAAGTTAATTGAACTTTCAAAACTCGTTATTCTAAAATTTTTTTAACATAAAAAAGTGGAATTTTTATATTAATGTAAATAATCCGTACTTTCCAAATATGAGTGTTAAAAAATCTAAAATTTTAAATAGAATATTTAACGAAAACACTTTTAAATTTTAATTCTTATATTTTAATAATTCTTATATTTTAAAAAAATATTTTTATCCTTGAAATATTCCTAGTAAAGATAATATAAGGAAAATTAAATTGTTGTTTAAATCATGAATATCAACAGTACTTCCAAAGATATTTTTTGTGAAAATTGAGAGACATCAAGTAAAAAAATTTAACTTTTTGGCCACTGCACAATATGAGATATTGATGACATAGCCAAAAGTCAATTTGTTGGCCATTGATTTTGATTAAAAGACACACAGATTTTAATTTAAAAAAGAAACAGGTGCTTATTCCTGCTTCTTTACCTTTTTTTACAGGAACAAAATGAACACATTGATTTTTAATTTTCGTGTTGATAATAAGAAAATTTGGGTTAAATATGGACCGAAAGTGATAATAATTTGTGAAATAATACCTAGAATTTATTTTAAGATGTATGCTTAATTATGATCCGATATTATTTCTAACCAAAATATTTACGTATATAATATGTATTTTAGAGAAGTTTTTAACTTAGTAATCGGCAATGAATTTAGCAAAATCTCACACTATGAATTCTTTCGAGGAATTGCCGGCATATATGGGCCTTTATCGAAAATTAGTTTTAATATAAAATATTAACATTAATATATATATATATATATATATATATATATATATATATATATATATGGTATTTACTGTTCCCAGATTTGACGATTTTTCATTGTAAAAATACCTAAAAGCGATTTCACGATTTTTGTTCGTAAAATTATGATTTCACGAAATGTTCACACACGCCAGTTTTTCTTGTTTAAATCTGATTTTGTATTGTAGTAGAAAGAGAGAGAGTGAAAAGGACTATAAGAAATTTAAACTTTTACTTCGAAATTCGTTTGCAATTTAACCAGTATTGATGAAACAAAATTTTTGTGTGAAAAGAAAAGTGTTATTTTATAAGCATATGTGAAATAGTTTGGATCATAGATACAAAAGTTTAAGAATGCGTTAAATAGTAAAAAAATTTTATTCAAAATAAAAATAATATATATGATTTTTGAGTAATTTTTTCAGTTGAGTTTATTTTTCCGTAAATTAGGATCTCCGGCCCACTTGATTTTTAAAAAATTTTTATAATGATTCAATAGTACTTTTAATTATGATTAAAGAAATATAAAAAATTTGGCCGTTCAGTGTTAGTTTACGAGTTATGGATTCCTAAAGTTGTGATATATATCTCCTGAATATCTTTATTAATACATATGCGATTTAAATTATACTAATACTGTTTAAAGTTCAAATACCTTTTGAATGATATATAATATGATTATATTCATTAAAAGTCCAATTAGTTTATATAAGATCGCGTGAGAATGGGAATGAGAAAAAGTTAGATAACTTTTAGCCTTTTCCAAATTTTTAAACTTTGAATAACATTCATGATTATAAAATGAAACCTATAACACTAAAATTTGCAATGTTGATTTAGTTTATTAGCTTCGAGTGTTGTGAGCTCAGATCTGTAACCCGATTGTTAAAATAATATTACCACAAAACTTATTAATGGTTAAAGTCAGTTTCAGCTAGTTTAAAAATTTTTTGTTGATGGCCCATATAAAAAAGAAAACGCAATTAATGCAATTTTTTGTTTAATATAAAGAGACTTCAAGATTTTTTACATAAAATCAATCACTCTGATACATCTGTGACAAAATTGTTTATCTAGCAACTACTAACTAAAGTAGGGTGAACTTAAAAGTCAAAAACAATCTTGGTTGTTGTACAGTAACGAACCCAAAGAAGAACAAAAACGTAATAAAAATTTATGCAAATTTTTACTAAATGCGAAAACCAAACCAGAAAACATAGCTACAGCAGTAGTCAAATTAAACAATATGTTCCTTTTTGTACTTTCTACCCTACATCAGCATTTCCAGGAATCAAATTACCATATAACCAACATGCAGAGGACAACATGCTGAGATCTATGAATTTGAAGAGGTTAGTAAAATATTTCATAAACAAAACTGTCCACCCACCAAAAACTTCTACATCAACATACAATTCAAATATTATTAAATCTTTACGGAAACTGGCTGATGAGCCATTTAATAGAAAAAGTATGTAAATATTTTGGTTCGTTTTTAGGAAAACAAATACCAGTAACAACAGCTATTTTAAAACTCTTCTGCCCTCCTTTGAGAAATTTTCTATTATCCTATAAAGTAAACCTTACTTTTTTTTTTGGTGTATAAAAATTGCTATTTTTACTTACTTCATCAGAAATATTTATATTTATATATCGTATTGAAATGGTAAAGAGTCAAAAATTTACAATTTTTTTAGCTTTTTTATTTCTCTGTTTTACTTTTTTGCTTGAGAAAAATTCAAAAAAAAAAAATCAATAAATTTTTTATATACAAAATAATATAATGTATTTTAAACACACACATAAAAAGAACCAAAAAAGTTTTCAAACATTACCCTTTTATTTGGTATTGTTGCGGTAGATAGTGAATGGCAACAGTCGCGGTTAAACTGCTATTGGCCAAATATTTCAAACAACATATTTCTTTACGTGCCATCATGACCTTTGCAATGTTGATTTAGTTTATTTGACTGCCAAACAGATTTTAAGGATATTTAAGTTGTTTAAGTGAATAGAATTAACTGCAATTTGTAACCAGTAAATGAGTTAAATATACGTCTGGGCTAAATATTACTTTGGCCTCTAATGGAAATGAATATTAAGGTTAAAGGACTTAAATTTTTTTTGTTATTGTTTCGAAAATTAATTGAAGGAAGTATATTATATTAAATTTTTATGGCTGAAAGAAAATGTCAATAAATGGGAGGATAATTACTCCAAATAAGATATTTGATGAATAAAGTTAAAATTTTAACATAGTTTATATATAAAATTTTTTGAGGAAAAAAATTTTTTGAAACAATTCTGAAAACTAATTAATTCCAAAAGTTTTTTGAAGAAAAAATTTTCATGGATCAAAGTCAATTTGATTGGACGGGATAGGCATGTTCGCAGGAAACACCGAAAGAGCATTTACAGGTTTGAACGGACCTATGGCTCCATCGCTGATATATTGGGAATGTCTTATCCCGAGGGTTTTAAAGTGGAGGTAGAGAATGGTCCGGAAATTGCTCGTAAGGGTAAAGAGTCCGTGTCTACCGGCACTTTATAACCACAAGTCGGCGCTGGCAGTTATGGAGTTGCTCACAAGCTATCCAGCAGTCCTGTAAGTTCTCTCAAGGGAAAGGACAGGTCAGCTAGGATCGGTAGTGGAACAAAACACATTAAGAAGGGAGTAGAGAGGGTAAACCAAACTCTTGCGAGCCCCGCTAAGGAATCTCAAATGAGGTCTATTAGGGGAGCTCTGCCTGGAGATGAGATACCCTCTACCTCCAAGAAAGCTGGTCATGTACCGCATGACTCTTTTAAGGGTCCTCCTAAGGGGACCATAAAAAGAGTGAGGTCTGGATATGACCAGCAGATTTCATCTGCGAAGAAGGCTGGTAAGGCACCAAGTGGCCCGCTCAAAAACTCTCATAAGGGAGCAGTAAAGCGGGTAGTATCTGGTGACGACCAACCTTCATCGTCCAAAAAGGGGAAGGATTCGTACAAATTGGACATTCTTCAAATAGCAGTCATTGACCGTGCTGATTCAGATGGGAGATTCAGCACGGAAATGTGGCGGCAGATTGAAGACAGACTTATAGACGAAATCTTCCAGGCAAGGCACAGGCAGGGTGAAATAGTCTTCATGGGTGCAGACTGCACAAGGGGTGTCAAGACTGTTGGTTGCGGTAATAAAGCAATTTTTGAGTTCCTGAAAGCCGCGATTGGCAGATGTAGCAACCTTTGTCCAGATGAGCAACTGGAGGTTATACCAGCGTCGGAATTGCCTTTGCGGCAAGTGAATACAAGTCAATGGAGACTTGTCTCTTCATTGACTTGTAAAGAGAACCAAGGAAAAGATTTCCGATTCGCAGTAGATCGGAAATCTATTAAGAAATTGGACTCATTGGGGGGGGGGGGGGAAGGGTTGTTACTTTCGAGCTTACACGAAAATGACAAAGCCAAAGAGGATGCAGATAGTGCAGATAAATCTGCACCATTGTGAAGCGTCCTCGACCGAATTAATAACCTAGGTCAGTGAGACCAATCCTAATCCCTAATCCAAGAGCCTTGGTTAAATAATAACCAGGTCTGTGGTCTAAGGGCTAAAGGATACAAATTGTTCAGGCCGTCCACTGAGGACAAGGTGAGGACTTGTATTCTAGTGAAGAATGAACTTCAGTTAATTCTTCTTAATTCTTTCAGTTATGGTGACCTAACGGTCGTTCAAGGAGAGGCGTTAGGAGGCAGTAAACTGGCTTTGGCCTCGGTGTACATGCCCTATGAGGAGCCGGAACCACCGGATGACAGGGTGTGGGCCCTAGCCGAGTACGCAAGACGGAATGGAGTACATCTATTGCTCGGTTGCGATGCTAATGCACACCACAGTCAGTGGGGTAGCAGGGTTACCAATAAGAGAGGTAAGTCAACATTTAATTTCATTATAACGAATGATCTTTTAATCTGCAACAAGGGTACTACCCCTACGTTCAGGACGAAGGATAGGAATTCGGTAATAGACATCACATTGACTAACTCTAGGAACCTAGTTGAGGATTGGATGGTGGCTATGGGGTGCACTTTCTCTGACCATGGCAAGATAACCTTTAATCTGAACTTTCTGGGTTCTGAAGGGAAACCTTTTAGGAATCCTAGAAGGACGGATTGGGACGCTTTCGGGCGGGATCAAGATTGACTGGAACTCCGATGGAGTTCTTGTCGAGGGATAATCTTGACGAAGTGGTAGAAAAGGTAACGGAATCCATTAACAGAAGCTATGAGCTCAACTGCCCGGTGAGCTATCCGGGTAGAAGGAAACAGCCGGTCTGGAGTTGAGAGCTCAACGGACCACAGTTGGCAGGCTGTACAACAGAGCCCATAGAACTGGTAAGGATGAAGATTGTGGCACCTATAGAGTGTATTTCAATAAGTACAAAAAGGACATTAGAAGAGCTAAAAGAGCCTCTTGGATTAAGTACAGCGAGACCATTGACTCTGTCAATGAACTTTCTAGATTCAGGAAGATATTGTCAAAGGACCCTAGTGTACCTGAGAGTATCCAGAGATCAGATGGTTCATGGACGGAGTCTAGTTCTGAGTCACTTAATGTGCTTTTGGAAACCAATTTTCCGGGTTGTAGGGATCCATTTATGGAGGGATCAGGTGAGGAAGAGCACTTCTTCACAGAGTCCGCCAGTGGGATAATTGAAACAGTGGAGAGAGACCTGATTACGGTTAAGTAAGTTACATGGGCGGTGAATTAATTCGAGCCTTATAATTCACCTGGCCCGGATGGTATTTTTCCGGCCATGTAGCAGAATTCATCGTTGGTGGTTCGTCTATTACTGGTTGAGATTTTTAAAGGGTGTCTGTTACATAGACATATACCGAGGGGGTGGAGAGAGGTAAGGGTCAATTCATACCTAAAGGTGGTAGGACCTGTCACTCGAAACCCAAGGACTATAGACCTAGAGAGACTGATAGACCTATATTTAAGACCTTCTGTTGGCACCAACATCATGAGTAGTACTCATCATGCTTATCTGAAGGGTAAATCTGTTGAGAGTGCGCTGAGTAATGTGGTGGGATATATAGAACAAGGACTTCGGTATAAGGAATATACCATGGCCGCGTTCTTGGATATTGAGGGAGCGTTCAACAATATCAAGATTGACGCTATCAAGCAGGCGCTGGTGGATCTTAAAGTTCATGACTTCTTGATCGAATGGATAATCCTCATGCTAAGCAACAGGATTGTCAATTCGAGCTTGGGTGGAGTATGCTTAAGGAAACTAGTGACTAGGGGGACACCGCAAGGGGGAGTAATCCCCCTCAGCGAAATATGTTGGAGTATTCCTCGATAGTAAGCTGATCTGGAAGAGGAATGTTCAGGAGAGACTCAAAAGTGGCCTCAATGCCTACTACACCTGTAGAAACTCCATAGGTAAGAGTTGGGGCTCAAACAAAAAGTTGTAAATTGAATTTACACTTCGGTGGTGATACCAATTCTTCCTTATGTTTGTTCTGTCTGTTGGCAGGCACTGGAACATAAGAGTAATAGGAACCTTTTGTCGAAGGCACAGAGGTGTGCTTCAATTAGCATTACAGGTGCAATGAGAAGCATACCACAGGCGGCTCTGGATGTCATTACTTCATCTGTGAAAGGTATGGCAGCAAAGTCTGCTGAGACTTAAGGAATTAGGACTATTAGGCTCATCAAGAGCAGGTCACTCCAGGGTCATATGCGAGATCAGCTACGGTGAGGTTAATCTGAACTCCACAGAGGCATCAGATTTTTTTTTAATATAATTGATTAGAAACTATTTACGATTATAATGAAAATTATTTGTAAATGTAATATTTAAAAAATTCTTATAAAAGCGAAAAATCAATAAAAATTTAAGAAATGCTTAATAAAAAAGGAATTTTCATATGAAACATATAATAAATTTGAATGGAAAAATCTTGAGCGATTTTCCAATTTTTCTACAATATCTTTAAAAAATATCAAGAACTTATAAGAATGGAAAAAATAAGGGTTTAAATTAAAAAAAAGTTAACTATTTTCTGGCTCTATCTTTTTTATTTTATTTTTTTGAGAATTTATTTTCTGACCTTTTTTTAACTTTAATTAACCTCTTTTTTTCTTATCTCAACACTGATCCATAGCCGAAGCTTCTATCTCGCCGGATTGTATTTAGTATTGGCTTAGCCCATACGATCCTAGTTAGCCGATAGGAATCTGAAGCATTTATCTTATGGAATTGTATTTTTTTTCATAGAAAGCAATAGGTACTCGCATTAGAGCCGAAAAATTTATCTCGCCGGATTGCATCACAGTAGTTAGTTTTAGCAAAAATATTTGTAAACCCAATTAGTCATATAATCATAGACATCCGGTCGAGAGCAGAAGAATTTGTTTCTTCGGATTTTTGTAAGCTAACTTAGAATTAACTTTGTAGTAGACTAGTATACTCACTGAGTATACTCAGTCTATCTAGCTTCTTAAAAGATCTGCATTTAACATTTAAAGTTACCACAGAGCTTCATTGTTCCTCCGTGATAAGGTATCTCTTCGGTGCTGTTCGTATCACGGAGGAATAAGGAAGCTCTGTGATAACAGTTAAAGGAATCAGACCTTTGAAGAAGCTAGATAGACTTAGTATACCCCAGCTGGAAACAAAAACTGCATTACAAATTTAATTTTTGGAGAAATTTGAAAATTGTTAATTTTGATGCAATTGTATGCAGCATATTTTAGTGTATGTAAGAACTGCTCTTAAATTTTAATATCATTAAATGTATAAATTTTAAACTTTTTAAATTTTGTTTATTATATTACTTTAGTTTTTTTTTATTCTCAATAATACCAATATTAATCTTTTGGCTACAAACAAAATTCTATAATAAACAAATTTACTTTCGGTCTGTTTATCTTATAAATAATGGCAAACTTTTAACTAATTCCCACTGGCTTAAATAAATTTGGTGTTAGGTTAAATTTATATGTATAATGTACACAGAGAAAAGTCAACATATTCTTAAACTATTCTATACACAAATCAAAGCCAATTTGTAAACATTTTAATGTTAATAAATTTTAAAATGATTTTAAAATATTATACTAAAATGCTTTAATATGAAAAAGTGATTCTGTTTATGAATGCTACGTTTATCATATGACCCACATGTAATAAATTTTCCTTTCCATATTAACATATACATCAGTGTGTATATACTGGAACATCATCATTCAACTACTTATATGTGAAACTCAACAAATATTGATCACACTAGCTAAGAAGAATATAAAATCAAATTTTGGAATGACACAAGTTTATCGTTACCGGATAATGAAAAAATTTTCAAAGACACCCATGTGATACAAAATATCTTCTCAGTTCAGGAAGCCTAAATTATTAAATACTTTTTTGGGATTTTTTATACACTTGTGCATACGTCTACTACAGGATTAGATAGACACTCATGGTAAGACCGTATGACATTACATAAATTCATCCTAAATGTTCAATCATAAAGTTCATTTACATCGATTGACTTTGATTTTCCAATATGGTTTCTCTAGAGTTTTTGTCGTTAAATAGAGAGTAAAAGAAATTTTAGTTTCTTTCATCATAATAGCATTGACACGTGTCTGAGCATTAATTTCTTAGTTGGAAAAGTTTTCGTATAAAGGAAAATGGAAAGTTTATTTAGTTTGTGTTTTTATTTGAAATCTAAAGGGATTAGGGATATTCAAGTATTAATTGAAAACAGATTCATAACATTATTTTTCTAAAGAAAACTTTAAAAAAATTCTAAAGCTTCTCTCTGTTTCTGACTCCCTGAAACTAAATTAAATGGGTTAATACTATATTGAACAGTCATTTCAATAACGAGAAATATTTCGGTTTCTATATACCATGTTCAGTGTAAAATTGAACTTAAGTCCAATAATCACACAGTGGCTGTACGCAGCAATAACATAGCCTATTCTTTTATGTGTATATGTCTTATGGTGGACCGCTACAAGTAAGAAATACGTGGAGGGTGAACTACACAGAATTCAAAGATCTGCCTCTATTGATATTACACATGCTTTTCGAACTAGTTCTGCGGAGGCACTGAATACTATTATACACCTTGTACCCGTAATTGTAATAGTGCAGTAAGATTAATTAAGAATGGTTGCTGGAAATCACGAACATATGGACACTCTAATATATTGCATGTAATATCCTTCCCCTATAGACTTCGAAGACACTGCGAATGTCTTATTTCCTTCCAGAAGGGAATGGATAAGTAAAACTTCTTGTAACCTTACAATATCAATATATACACCGATGGCTCTAAGATGACTGTGGTGTTGGCTCAAGTGTCTTGTTCAAAGATCTTGGAATAAGACTTTCATATCGTTTTCCTGACGAAGCAAGTGTGTTTTACACAGAAATACTGGCAATTTGAGAAATATTTAGGGGAATATTGGTATATTTGTCAAGAGCCAAGCGGCAATTCTATCACTCAAATCACACACAAGACCCCTATTTTAGATAGACAGCATAAGAAAGTCAGTTGCATGACATTCCTATTGTTTAGGTCCCTGCAACCGATCGGGCTCTGCTTTATCTATCTCTTCAGCGATATTAGTCTCAATTCCGCTAATATTCATAAAAGACGTTATCTTCATTATTTAAAATATCAGCTATTTAATAAATAATGATTGTTTCATAATTTCTTTTCAAAGCAATTTATAATTCTAAATTGATTATTATTACTTTTTTTTAATGGCCTGACACATTTGCTTTTGAACTAATTACAATATAACAGATTCGACCCGGAAACTCACATGCTAATTTTAATAAATTTTTTTGATTAATTTGAAACTAAATATTAATTTAGTTTATCTGCGCAATATTTGTTATTCTAATTTTCGCAGATAAAATATTTTTAAAAAGTTTTTTTTTTTTCGTAAATAAAATTCATTCATAAATTATCAATAACAATGTTATCGTTTGTATCAAATAAATAACTTTGTCATCTTCTTTTACTAGTTTTTCGATAAGTTTATGTATTTAGCAATTTTCCTGTATGAATCTACTATCGTACAGAACTAAGCCACATTTTTCAAAGAAACTTGCAACTTTCTCCAGAAAAATGAAACAACTTTTCAACAACTTTTCTTTGTTGCTGATGAAGTTAATTTTAAAAACTCGATAGATACACAACAAGTAGATACACATGTGTATTTTATAAATAATCATATGTACACTAGGGTTATAACTTTTTTGGACCATAGCACCACCTTATGTACTGATAATAAAAACCGAACCTTTTAATCATTTTGGAAAAAAAAACTTTACGCACTGAACGCGATTTCTAAAATTTCTCTATACATTTTTTTATATTTTTATTTAAAAAAATTTTATATAAAGCTGTAAGTACTTAAATGTTATACAGAAAAAATATTATGTAAAAATTTTCAATTAATTTTATTTAACTTTTTATTCAGTATTATTTTAAAATATGATTAATATATTAATTAATATTGATTGATTGAATATTTGTTTGACAAGAGCTTAAAATGTTTACATCTGTTTCTATGTAAAATATCAACAATTTCAGTATTTTTCTATCTTTATTACAATAAAAATATCGACCATGATGAGTATTGCTAGGAGGTGAGAAAAAAAAGAGGCTAAATTATACTTTGAAAAAAGTCAGGAAAAGCTAAATGCTTTAAAAAATAAGGCTAGAAAAAAGCTACATTTTCTTATTTAAAAACTTATTTTTATTTTTTTCTTTGGTGTCATTAGTTTTTATGATAATATCTTCTTAACGATTTGTAAATAGAACAGCTGCCAGCAAAATACTCCAGTAAAAATCGCTTACAAATTTTCCATATGAATTTCCAATGTTTCAACGTCATTTTTCGTCATTTTTAAATTATAATTCCTTTCTGATTAGTCATTTATAATTTTTTGGGTGATTTATCGCCTTTATAAAATTTTTTAATTAAATGCTTAAATATTTTTTATGGTTAATAAAGTTGATTAAAAAATTATTACTAATAATAATTTATTAACTAAGTTAATAAAATTGGTTAAGTTATATTTGATATGGAGATTAAAAAGATTCAGAACTTTTGTTAAATATAAATAATATCGATTTTTTTGGCGAATTAATACACAAAACTGTTTAAATGGATAATTATTTAGAAATAAAATAGTAAAAGTAAATAAGAAATCATTTTCTTCTTTCTTGAGGTACTAAATTTTTAGCATTTTTATGAATCAAAAAAGGCTAAAAAAGTTAGAAGTTAAAACGAAACTAATTTGTACAAAACTTCTTCATTTCTTCTGTAAGTAAACTTGTTTATGTTTGGTGAGATCGTGTGTCCTCTCGACATGACCAATTTGAGTGAAATAGAAATTTTTCTGACAAAAATCACAAGTATGTATAAACAACGTTTAAAGCAAACTCCCGCTAAAACATTACACACATTATTCACACTATATTTACATTCCTTAGGTTGAAAAAATTATATATATATATATATATATATATATATATATAATTTTTGGGTACTTATTTACGGAAGTATTTCTGTGCATTAATACAGATTCAATTAATTCTCGTATCGAAACAACAACTAAATTATTTACATTTATGCAAAATTTCAATCATAAATGTAATTGGTGTAATAATATAATTATTTAAAATTCTTAAAAAATCAATTACTTTTACTTAATTAATATTATCATTTAGATGATTGGAGCCAAATCAAATAAAAATTTTATTCGTATAAACAATTTCGTAATTGAAATCCATTTTTATTTTTATTTTTCTTTTCTGTGTAAAACTTATTTATTACCTTTGGATCAAAATCACTTTATTTTATATTCCCCTTTTACTTAAATATGAAACATACTGAGTATTCAGAAGAAAATTAACCAGGACTTATCGTCGGTAAAAATTTCGTTAGAAAAAAAATTTAACACATTTTTGCAAATATTTCTTTGTCAAATTGGCAGAAAATGATTTTGCATTTAAATTTGCATCAGAGAATATTAAAAAATTTAGCAATTCAAGAAAATTATATAAAATAAAAAATAAAAACAATTAATAAATTATTTTGTATATAAGTTTTATACTAACATGCGATTTCACAGAAATTGCCCAGAAACTTATGCAATTTGGCGAAAAATATATTTCTTTTTTTTATACCAAAACAATATTATTTATAAAAAATTTGTGAAAGATTAATATCGTATTCCTTTATACTATTCTATGCTCTATAATACCTTGCTAAAGTATTTTTGACATTTGCAAAAATTGCAAAAATTTATAATCCTAATGTACATGTCTATTAGTATTTTACTTTCTAAACCGATTTTAAGTTTTTTTCTGTCTATGCATAAGTTATACTTCTTTAGTTATAAAGACTTTACTGCAGTGTTTGCCTTTAAATGTGCTAAATAGTACTCATATCATGATGAAAATGTCAGCATGTGTTTGAGTATAAATAAGTACGTATGAGTTTATTTTTTATAGAGTCATTTACTTTACTTTTTCTTTAAGTATCTTACCATCTGCGTCGATAAAAAAATTTAAACTTGAATGTTTCTTGAATGATTGAGGGGTATCTTTTTTTTTTTTTTGCTTGTTCCAAAAAGTGTAAAACTTAATGTCTGTTGCTTTTATGGCCAGATATATATTTTGTGTACTTTTTCATATATTTGTTATTGTATTGTAAGCCATTTAAAGTTTATTGTATGTGATGTTAAAATATATTTAGGTCTTTTTTTTTTGTTTTTTGTTCATATTCTTATATACTTGTATTTAAGCTTGCAACATATTATCCTACTTTTTGTAATAACTACTTTATATGTCAACATATTGCAAAATATTGTATACGAAATTTTTTCCGGAAACTTTTGCTATTAGAATTTTTTAAAAGTAATTTTGTAAAAAGTTTTATCCTTTTATACTTTATCTAGAATATGATTTTATCTGCACAGGTTTTGTCATAAACTAATATTAATAAACTCACCTTTGGTTAAAAAGTAATCTGCAAAGTAGAGAAAAAATATTTCTTGTTAGAATTTTGAAAATTGAGTGAGTTTTTAAGACTTAAACAAATGTTGTATAAATTGGGTGACTTTATTAGAAATATTGTCGTTTTACTGACTGAAAGTTAAACTAAAAATGAGGAAATTGTATGAAAATTATTAATAAAAAACCCAGTTTGTAAATTACGATTTAATGATCTTAAATTTTCTACATAATGTCGCAGTAACTTATAATATGTGTCTATTTTTTAAAATATTTCCACTGATGACAGCGTTCCTTGTGGACATCACGTTCATGACAGAACCAATTAATTTTTAAAGTAAAGAAAATTTAATGTTAACTACAATAATCAATTCCTGGACAATTGATATTTCCAGAGGCAAACAAAGGAGCCGTTAAAGATAAAGTTTTTTGGTTTTTATTATTTTGTACTTTTTTCTTAATACACATATCTTTTGAAAACTAAAAATTCGCCCAGTGACAACACCATAAGAAGAAATGACAAAAAAATGGAAAGAGAAAAAATTAAAAATTTTTATACAAAATAGTAAGATTGTGGGGAAAAAATTGAAAAAGACTTTACGCTTATATAAAGGATGAAATGTACTGCACTTCCGTTTCCTTGCCAGACAGCATTACAATAGGATTTACATACTCAGATAAAAGCTTTGACAATGTTAAGGCAGCCAAACAATGTTCGATTATATTAATTGTTGTTGTAGTCATGGTGAGTAGTCGCCCACATGAAATTGATACACAGGCATATTATACAATTTCCTCTTTATATGTTTCGTTTTTTTTTTTTTTTTTTTTTCCTTAAACATGAGAAGTAGTCTATATTTTCATTTATGTGAACAACTTATTTAAAACTGCATACACTTTCCGGTTAAAACAATTTCAATTTCACAAACTGTATTCAGTTTTATTGGGATTATTTTTCGCGCTTATATCAGTTCTTCTTTGTACGCAAGTACCTATATATTTTACTGTTATGCGTTTACTTAATATAAACCCTTTGAGTGCTAAATTTGAATGGATGGACCAAAAAGTCTAATTTTTTCAGTTTTTATTTATTAATTTTTTTTTTTTTTTGCTCTAGGAATAAAAATCTAAACATATTTTTTGTTTTTTGAAGATAAATATTAAATATTATTCTACATTTTCAATCGGGTTTTTATAGAAATCTTCTCACCTTTATCTTTCACAGCAAAAATGATTAGATAATGTTTTTTTTCCTTTTAGTAATGTTTTATTCGCTTTAAAATTGAATTAATTTTTTAACTGTTTACATAAAAAATAAAAAGAAACAAAATAAATAATTGACAACTCTTCAAATAAAAAGAAAATTATTTCAAAAATATATGTAAATTATTTCTTTTGTTATCAATAAATAAACATTTTATGCAATATATTTCGTATATTTAGAACTAAATTCAACAGGATTTAAGTGTGAAAAATTTGTCTTTGTTATCCGGGAAGTATTAGTCAATCTACTATTTCGGTAATAATGTTATTTTTTCCAACCTTTTTTAGATGTTCCTGAGAATAATGACTAACCACTACAAGAACAGTTTTGCATACATGTTAGAACTTTCGATTTTGAAATTCTGTAATACATGCAATCGATTTTGGTTAAATGGCTTTGTTTTTATTTTCTCTCTAGATTAAAAAAAGTGTTGTTTTAACTCCCTACGTTAAAAGGCATTATATCGTACACTGAGTTGAACATATATTTTCCATTAAAATTTTTTAACATTAGTATAATTTTTATAACACACAAATATAATCGCTAACTCACAAAATAACAAATCGTCGTTGCTCCGACAAAAACAGTTATGTGTAATCTGTAAAAATTGTTTATTCGATCATCCGAAAGCATTATTGAAGGTCCATAGAGCTATCAAAGCATTTTGAAATATCAATAATAATTTGGAAGATATTCAACAGAATCATGTGTAATTTTCTAAAGCTTTCATGGATAAATTAAACTGTTTTTATAGGAACAGGAACATACCTTTATGCGATTTCCAAAATAAATACATATTGCAAGCTTATATATATATATATATATATATATATATATATATATATATATATAAATATATTTGAAATAAAGATAGTAAATATTGAAAATTCTTCTATTTATATTTAATTAAGGGAATGGTATACAATCACTTAAAAGTTTCAATTATGAATGTAACTAATATAATTACAATTTTGTTCGAAATTCAACAAAAAAAAAAAAACAATTAGTTTATTTAATTAATATTATCATTTTATTGATTAGAGCAAAATCAAACAAAAATATAATTAATTTAAACAATTTCGAAATTAAAATTTATTTTTATTTTTTTAAATTTTTAGTAAAACTAAAATAGCCATTTTGCCCAAATGAAAAACGTTTTAACCCAACAAACCAAGAATGATATCATAATATTGAAATTGTATGATAAAATATAGAATTTATTTTTTTCTTAGTAAAAAATTTATATTTTTACAGCATAATTTAGTGGAATTACAAGAAATAAAAGAGGATAGAATAGAGAAATAAATATCAGCTTGGGTTTTAGGGGGAACTGTTTTCGGATTACTGAATTTTATCTCGCTTTATTTTTTTACAAAGTAGTTATATTATTATATATTTAAACAATCTTGGTATGTATGTATATATTCTGGAATATATTGCCAAATTATGGCGCTGTTTATATTCAACGGTATTACTAATATCGATATTTTCAAAAATTATGATATCATTTTCGAGTACACGTTTTAGAAAGCAACTTATATCATTTTTGGAATTATAAACTATATCATTCTCAGTTTTTTTTTTATCACCGAAATTATATCGTTATAATATTATTACTACAAAACCTTTTGTTTTTTTGTTATTACGATATCATTTGGCTTTTGTTTTCTAAACGCAAATTTTTTTTTTTAGATAAGTTTAAGAAAAATTAAAAAAGTTATTTGAAAATTATTAAGAAGACCTTAAAAAATAATAACCTATAAAAACTTGGCTTGGCTCTTGATAAATTATCAAAAAGTGCACGTTTCCATATGGCAGCAAATTAGCGAAAGGGTTAAATCATCAAGTTTTAACTTCTGAGGATATATTGTAAAATTACTGCAAATTCTCGGATGTCAAATAATAATAAATATAAATTAATTGTGTTTGTTTATAATTGATTACGTTTTGGTAAAATTATTTCGCAATTTATTGACGAATTCTTGCATATTAAAATGAATACCTGGCGTTTATATATATACATCCACACTCCAAAATACATAAATGTTTGAATTATTTGTTGCAGTTAGCAACCCAGTAGTTAATTGAGTGTAATGTTTCCAACAAGAATGAACATTTTGTGTAAAAAGGCGTATACATTTTATTTTTGCTTAGACCATTAAAATTTGTATCAGCCTTACATCAACTCTAATTGTCGTTTAATGATAATTCAAATGAATGACGATGATATTAAAGTCAGCGATTATTTTAATAAAATAGTCACATCCAAAATTCTGTAAATCTTAAAGTGATTGCTACAATTTAGTGAGAATTTTTCAGTAGCAGCATCATTTGATCACTTACTTGAAACTGCATATAAAGGATGGTCAGAAGTGTTTTTTTATCATTTTCAAATTGAAATAACTCAGAAACCAATAAATATATTTTCATATTTATCTTAAAACTGTATACACTTCTGTACTAATAAATCTGAATGCCATCTAAATATTGAACATAATTGATCAATAAATTATAAAGTTTTGCAAAACCTGGTGCACAGAAATCATTCTGAGTATGATCTTCCTAAGTTTTATGTTATTTAGAATAACTCAAGTCTTGAGATATATTTTGACATCATATTTTTTTCTTTATAAATTACTTAAAAAGCTAGTATCCTATCAGTTGGTTATTTGCTGGTATGTTACGGATAATTTCTAAATGGTTCAATTTAGAGATACCACCCTCCATTCGTATTAATTAATATAGCCAGAATTAACAAAAATTGTATTATACTTTAGTTATTTGGCTACTTTTTGCGATCGGTCGTTGTAGTATATGGGATATACGTTCCCAGATTTCAATTAGTGTAGTTTTCAAATTAAAGATGTTGAGAAAGAAAGCAGGGCTTAGTAGATCTCCGATATTAAAAATATTGTACAAACATTTTTAATTTAACTAAAAACCTGTGTGTAGCATGTGCATTAGTATGTGTATAAATTAAAAAGTGAAGTTATAAGACAAAATTAAAAATTATTCCAAAGTGGATTAAATCATAACATTAATTTTTTTTTGGGTCAAAGTGTGTATAATTCATAGTTCAAAAACTAAAAATTTTATAGCGTTTTAAAAATTACAAAAAGCTCTTCTGACTATCTTTTATTCAGCAAGAGAATAATCTATATATTCCCATAGCATAATACCATAATATAGTAATGATTCAGAGTAGATAATAAACAAACGTGGAAGCAAACCTTAATAAAATAAATAGTGTTGCCATGAGCCTTATACTAAAAACATTACTTAAAAATAAGAAAAGAAGTAATAAGGCCTGAAATAAGTCCAATATTGTTAATTTAAAAGCTTTCATTTGACTCTCATTCATATTTTTTAAAATACTAGATTAAGTATACTAGTAGTCGGCAGTTAAAATTTTTTCTTAATTTTAAATTATATATTTTCAAGCAATTAGCATGATAATTGTAAACGAGTAAAAATAAAAATAAAATAAAAAAATAACTTTTAAATTTGCTAATTAATACACTTTGTAAAATACATCAAATTTACCTATAGTCGGAATGAAATTTATTTCATTTATAATACATATTTTATCAAATTTTTTATGTAATTGCCTTAAACTGTGCTCTGAAATTAACATAAAAAAAAACGAGAAAAAAAGATATAGTCTTTCGAGAAAGGGACTTATATGAAAATTGATTTGCGATTTATGGAAGTGGGTTTATATAGGATCTATGGTAAATTATGGACCGATTCACATAAAATTTGGTAATCTTGTTTCTACTTACATAAAACTTATTTGTGTCGAATATTAACTTGATACCAACATTCGTATGGGATTTATGCACGTTGAAGTGATTTTCGGAAGAGGTATTTATATGGTAGTTATATTAAATTGTGAACCGATATTCATAAAGTTTGGTACAAATGTTTACAAGAATTCCTTTGCACCGAATTTCGTTAAAATATTGTTATTTTTAAAGCATTTTGAGTGTTCAAACTCTATTCGTGGGGGATATTTGTATGTTTAGGTGAAATACGATTACAACCAATTTCAGTAGGCTTTGTCCTTGTGTCAAATCTCTTTAAATTATCGGACGAAAGGACATCCTTAGATCGATTTAGAAAGTGATTCTGAGACTACTGATATACTGGATAACTTTTTCCATGCGTTACAAACATCAGCACAAACGCATAATATCCGAACTAACTATGGTGTAGGAAATAAAAATCAGAATACTTAATAATTTTTATAATTTTATAAAGAACAATTCTATAGAATATTTTTATCTCTAATTTTAAGTTTAAAACCACTTTTAACACATTTCTTGCAAGCAGAATTGAAGATGTGAATATTCTGCTTATCAAAATCATTATGCAGACAAGTGTTTTCGACAAAAAATTATTTTTTCGGAGAAAGATCAGTTATTTGAAAAAACGAATTTTTGGTTAAAAAACGACTTTTTGGTAAGAGTATTCGAAATAAAATTTATTTATATGACTACGTATTTTCTTTATTAAATCAATACTATTTTACTCTCACACTTTTTTCAATTGTTAAAAAAAAAATTAAGGTTCGAAATAAAATTTACAAAACTAAGAACTTAATTTGATTAAATGCTCGAAAGAATTGACGATATATGTTTACTAAAAATGAAATTATTGATAGGAAGAAAAACATTTATATTCCAACTAAGAGGACTTGAAACAAAATATAGAATTTAAATAATCATTAATTTGAAATTTTTAATGAGCATTTGCAAATATACATATATTTGTATTTAAAACACATAAAAATATGTTGCATATTAGGCTCCTCCAAAGTGTTTAAAACCCTGAATTTAACTAACCTTTAACTAGGCATTACCAAAGATCCATAAGAAGCGAAATAAGCCTGGTATGAGTTAAGTTTTCATTAAATTGTATGCATTTTCTATTATTCTCATTAACTATTTGCTAAATTTTGTTGTACTATTATTAGTTTTTCTTAATATGAAAATTTAACAAAATTAATGCAACCCATATTTTAAATTTATAATCAAAACGAATGGTCGACATGTGTTTTGAATATATATATATATATATATATATATATATATATTTATATATAAAAAAAATTCAGTTTTTTTTTAACCACAAAAAATACAAAGAGTTCATGACCACAAAAAAATCCTACTAACAGAAGAAAAAGCTGTTTTACAGATTGTAGGATCACAAGCAAAATAATACGAGTTTTAAGAAAAAAACTCCTCATATCTGGCTGGGATGTGATTCATTCTTTGTATTGCTCTTTACACAGAAAAAATTAAATTTCGTATTCTATTACTGAATATATAAAATCAAATATTTTTTAATAAAATAGATGCTATCACTGAATTTGTAAAATTCAACTTTCAAATTCGTAAATATTTAATGGATGTTTCTTCTCTTAAAAATTTGAATATCTGAAAATTCCGAGAATATTTAATATATATTTTTTTAAGAAAGCAATAAAAGTAATATTTAATTTTAATTTGTCTTGCTGGCAATTTTTATTTTTGAATTAATGAAATATTTAATAAGAGTTATTTCATAAGATTTTATTAAGGTAACAATTAAAATAATAATTACTATTTACACTTTTTTATTTAAATAATAGTATGTTTTATTAATATAAAAATGTATATATGTAAAATATTTACGTGTTATAAAAATCAAATGATTTTAGTATTTTTCTATATAAACTGAAATCGATAACAAATAAAGAAGAATTGTTATTAAAACTGAAGAAAATTTTAATTGAATATTACTTACCATTTTTGAACTTAGTTAATTGCTATGTTTCTTTAGTTAAAAATTTACAACTATCTAGCTTATGCCAATGAGAAGAGACGAGATTAGACTGTATTTGAAGAGGTGTATTTAATATATCGTCACCTAAAATGCAAAAGATCGCAACCAAACTTTTTATTTTTTATCTCTTCTCATTGGTATAAGCTAGAGAGTTGTAAATTTTTAACAAAGGAAACATAGGAACGGAATTAACTAAGTTCAAAAATGGTAAGTAATATTCAGTTAAAACTTTCTTCAGTTTTAATAAAGATTCTTCTTTATTTTTTGTTGATTTCAGTGAATATAGAAAGATACTAAAATCATTAGATTGTTATAACACATAAATATTTTACATATATACATTTTTACATTAATTAAACATACTACTATTAGTCAAATAATCAAGCTATAGTACAACTTGAAGTGAACATTGTTTGCTGATTTATCTCTAATTTTGTAACTAGGACAAACGGTTTACCATCGTTTAGTGTGATCGCTATAATAAAGGGCTCGTATAAGACAAAAAAAAAAAAAAACTATATGTGACGGAAAAAACTGTAAGCAGATTTTTATATGTTCTATTTTTCTTCAAAGGATGATTTCTTTGCAGAAAAGTGACATCTACGAATATGCAGCTAGCCTTACGGAGAGTTAAGCATAGGGATATTGAGTGACAGTTGCCAACAGATTCAGTTCATTTATCATTGCGAAGCAATCTCAAAATAATGAATTTCTTCGTTAGAATGTATATATAATGGATCGAGATATTTTAAACAACACAGTTTTCGTAATTTAACACATAGTATTAAAAAGTCGCACTTTAGTTCTATTTTAAAAAAAGGGGCCAATTTGTTTGGCCTCATATCTCTCTTGTCATTGCTACAATAAAAATGTAACTGAGTGGTATCAGATAATATTTGTTGCTATGTACCAAAGGAGGCAAGTCAATCTACTAAAATGTACAGAACTCAGTTCATCTGAAATATATTACAAAAAATAAAAAAATGGAGTTTAGAAAAAAGTAGAGTTATTTCAACAAAAAAGGAACTGAAAACACAGTAAATCATTTATTTTTGGTATTCCAGATAATATTAAATGTTTTATTAAAAACTTAAAAGAAAACATTATAACTTTAATTTAAAAGTCCTTGGCGAAAATAAAATTGGTTTCTATTTTATAGACTTAACTATATGCATTAATTTTTCCGCGCGCAGTCTATTTGTGTGTATATATTCATAAATATACTCTTGTCCCTTTCATACATTTTCAGTTATATTTATGTAAATGCAACTTTTTTTAATTTATAATTATAAAGCATAAATTAACATCGAAAATAATGTTAAGAAATAATAATTTGTTGCTGTGTATGCAAATATGAGCACTTCATATAAAGTACCAACAAATTATTTCTCATTATTCGTTACCTTAAGGGATTATTTAATACACATTTTACTACTGTAATACTCGTATATACATTACTATACCCTACAGCACCATGAGTTGTTGTGGTATTATGTGTCTATGCTGATGTTTCTAACACATAGAAAAAGTTATCCAACACCCACCTTAAAGTATAACCATCGACTCATAATCATCTTTTAAATCGACCTAAAGATGTCCGCCCGTCTGGTTGGCTTTCCGTATAAACCTTGCGCACTAAGTACAGATCGCAATTTTAAAGATAGTTCAATGAAATTTGGCACGTGGGTCCATTATTTCACCTAGCCCCAATACAAATGCCCACTTGGAATAGAGTTTAAACACTCAAAAATGGCTTAAAAATAAGAATATTTTAATGAAATTCGGTAAAAAGAATTTCTGTACAAGTGTCAATCTTTGTACCAAATGTTACGAAGATCTGTCCACAATTGACCATAGCTTCCATATAAACTCCTCTTTCGAAAATTACTTTAACTTGCACAAATCCCACACGAATGTTAATATCAAGTTAATAAGTTTTATGTAAGTAGAAATATCTTTGCCAAATTTTATGAGAATCGCTTCATAATTTACATCCCATCCAGAATATGTTAGTATATACGCACTATTCTGTATTTTACATTTAGAAAATTGACCATAGGTGTAAAATAAGTAACCTTCCCGAATTTTTATGCTCGTACACAATGGTGTAGGGTATCATCATCTTTTTCGTTTTTTATTTTGTATTGGCTTTTATTATTGTTTTAACAATATAACAACTTGGTCACGTAGAAATAAACCGCAATCCCTTACATCAATAATATATGTAGTCTGTGTAATATATATTTGTGCATTCATGTGGAGTTGAGCGTATGTTATGTAAAATTTGATATATGTTTTGTGTGCGTGAGCTTGTAAATATACGAAAGTATACAAAATTAAAATTAATACATTTTTTATAAATAATTTCCTTATCAGAAATCAATGATTAATCAAAAATTATTAATTTCCACATAATCGATTTAAATATAAGCATATACGAGAAAAAATTGTATTGTTTTACAATTGATATTTAACGTTACGTTTTTTTTATTATTTTTCTTTTAAAGAAAAAATGTTTAATGTGAAAGAATGAAAATGTTTACCACAAATTATAAAAAAAAATATTACTTCGCTTATTTGTGTTACAAAATCGTTTACGAAGAAATTGTTTGTTAAAGATATAAATATAAATATAAATATAAATATAAATATAAATATAAATATAAATATAAATATAAATATAAATATAAATATAAATATAAATATAAATATAAATATAAATATGTAAATTTCGTTAATCACAATAACATACTAAGTACTTGGTGTTAACTGGTAATCAGTTATTTTGACACAATATTTCACCAATTTTGAATTTCTTCACATTTTACAAAGATTTTTTTTCTCCTTTATATATTTTTTTTAATTTTAAATAACTTACAATTTTCCTCTATCTAAAAATTTCAGGTAAAATTCATACCATTAAGATTTATTTTTCTTTGTAACACTTACCACCGAAAAACAAAAATTATATTTTATAATTCAAAGAAAAATAACTTTTAACCTCATAAACTTTAAAGTTTTCTTTCCATCTAACTTCCCAAAATAAAACCGAACTCGCAACAATTTAAAAAGACAAATGATCAAAAGACTTTTAACAGTTTAACCAAAAGAAAAATGGTCATCAATTTGTAAGTTTAGTAAAACTAAACTTTTCTATTATTTTTGTCAGTCAATGACAAAATGGTAGGCATATACAAAGCAAGATACAAATACCCTTATACTCTATACAATAACAGTGGGACTTCAAAAAAGAAAATAAAACAGGAATTCTACAACTGCAAAACTTTTTTGGAAACCATAAAAAAAGTGTCATAAAGAAAAACTTTTAGTTGTCGAAAAATTATCGACATTCTTGTTTTTATTTTGTTTTTTTTCCTCTCTATTTTCTTCTGTGTTGCCGTGTTATTGTACAATGCTAAATTGATGCCTAAGGATTAATTTCTTGAATTCGCTTTATTTAAAAAGTACCTCTTGGGTATGAGCGAACGTGTAAGTGTAGCTATTTAGTTTTTGTTCTTACTAACATGGAACATGGAGGGTATGACATTTGCTGAAAGACAACAAAATAAGTTATAATACAATATTGGATTATAGCAAATCTTGTAGGGGTACTACAAAAATTAAAGTTTTAATCTCATTTAAGCAGAAACTTCATTAAAAGATCTAGTAGCTGGTCTTGGATATATTGAATCCTAATGAAATATCCCTACTTCTTACTAACGATGACAACAATTACCCTGAAAATCCTTTAAAATAATACTTCAAATTTGAAATCAATCTCAAAGAAATTCTATGTGTTACCAAACATATAACAAAATCAATTTATCGCCTAAATGTTTTGTTAAATAATTAAATAATATCTAACTATAAATATAAATGTAAACATAAATATATCTATATCTATCTATATATATATATATTTATATTTATATTTATATTTATATTTATATTTATATTTATATTTATATTTATATTTATATTTATATTTATATTTATATTTATATTTATATTTATATTTATATTTATATTTATATTTATATTTATATTTATATTTATATTTATATTTATATTTATATTTATATTTATATTTATATTTATATTTATATTTATATTTATATATATATTTATATTTATACATATATATTTGGTGGTTTTCTTTCAATTAAGTTCTATTATTTCCACATAAAAAGTTTTACCACTCATCATCAATCTCCTAAAAAAATAAACTTTTTGTATTCTTCCTTTTTTACATTTTCTTTATTATTACATAAGTGTAAGGTCCTTGGTGCCCTTTTTTATTTAAAACGTGTTTGTTATTATTTTTATCTTTAATCATTTAATTTGTTTATAATTTAAAAACTTTTATATGTGAGTTTCTAAAATGGTTCTGATGTATTTCCGTCAAAAAAAAAAAAATATTCTTCTACTTCTTTTTATTTCTCAAACAATTATTTTGCTTCTTTCTTTAAAGATGAATCACTTTTTAGGGAAATTGTAATTTTAAATGTTCCCTGTAGGTAAATTCCTTAAAAATTATTACATAAATAATATAAACATTCATAATTTTGATTAAGAGAATTTTTTTTTTTTTTTTTTGTTAAATTTTAAATAATGCAATTATGATGATTTAAGAAGTTTTTATAATGACAAATACCAGCGTTACCATTGAGATTTCTTAAAAAGTATCCAAAACAGTGGATTTTCATTTAAAAAAATAAAATTGCCAAAAAAGGGATTTTTTTAAAGGGCCAACTGCTTAAATACCTAAAATGAAATCATGAAAATTCGTTTATTTGATAAAAACAAAAAATATTAAAAAAAAGGAGAAAACCAACTAAACTAAATTTTATTAACAACAATATAATTTATTTATAATAGTTTTTATTTTTGCAAAGAAAAGGATTTCTTCATAAAAATAGTTAGCACAAAATTCTCTTTTTATTATTTAAACTTCTGTGCTTCTTTACGTATTAAAATGAGTTTTGCTAGATAATAATTATTTTAGCCTTTTTTTTTTTTTTGACATGATTAATCTAGGTATGAATTTTTGAGAAATATAAAATAAGTTTAAAGGAAAAGCAATTGTGTTCTTTATAAATAAATGTGTAATTTTATTAGATGGTGACATATAGAAATAAGATTAGACCCTCTACAGTTATTAGACTGCACCAATTTTACCGACTTTTGAATTTTGACGATAGCACCCCCTAGAATCATTTATTGGGTTGTAAAAATATATTGTGTGAAATCCTATTGAAATCGGATATCAGATCAGTGCCGCATGGCTTTTTAGACATAAAAGGAAATCGATAAAAAAAATGTTAAAGTTATTATGAATACACCAGACTGCTAATATGCTTTTAACTACTAATGTAAGGAGTGTGCCAAAAAATTTTTAATTTTAAATCAAAAATATTATTATCACAACTGAAAATATTATACTTCAAAAATTAAAAACGTACCCGGATATGCAGTTGTAAAAGTAGTAATTAAGAAAATTTTAAAAATCTAAGATTAAAAAAAAACTGGAAGCTAAAACGAAAATATCGAAAGGCTAAACAAAAATGCTGCTTAGAACTAGCAGAGGTGACAATATGCTCGTATACTTACTATAACTAACAAATATTTTTCATATGATAATATGGCTAAAGTTAATAGAAATAACTTTTTTAATTTTTTGGGGGTTTTATTTTTAACTCGAGGATTATTTTGGAAAATGAACACAAAAAGCTTTGCACTATGATTTAAGTTAAATTAAAACTACGAGTTGTTTACGCATTTTTTGGAGAAGTTTAACTCTGGGTCCCAACAAAAATGATGGTACCTCCAATGGTTTAAAAGATTGTTCAATTTTTAAATTGCTAAAAATGTTATTCCCTGAAAGATGTTTTAATAATTTGTATTATTGCTGGCCACAATCTTAAAAATTTAATGAAATTCATATTCATATTACTTGATCAATTCTGATCACTCAACAACAATCTAATAGCTAATTCTCCTTACTTTCTATTCTGGAAAAATTTTTTTGAAAATGTTAAAATTCTTAACAAAAATAAAAAAACATTGACCAATAATTTTAAGACTATTGATCCACCTTAAAATTTTAAATTTGAGTAAAATATTCATTTTTACAGCAGTCAGAAGACCAGTTAAAACACTTAAAAAAAAATAAACTTCGCTGTGAAACATTAATATAAAAAACAAACAATTTATAGTCCAAGTTAGTCATATTTTTTTTATCTTCAAAAATAGATTTTAATTTTGTCATGATTCGTCATATATTTTTTTATGAATCAGTTTTTGTAAATTTATTTGTAAATTTACAAAATACTCTCGAATTTATGCATTAAAATTATGGATTTTATAAGGTAATACCACTATAAATTTTTAATTTATTTTGATATATGATTTTACTACCATCATCAAACACAATGGTTCTTAAATGGGGGTGCTCGAACCACAAGGGTCCGTACAGACATTTGAACGGTGTGTAAAGATCAAATTCAATAATCTTATCTATATTTCATTCATACTGAGGTCAAAATTAACAATTAATCATTTCTATTTTCATAAGACTTACTTAAGCAAAATGGAACTTAGCGGACACTAGTGGGTATTTTTGGACTACTTGCACAGGTATTTAAAAGAAATTTAGAAGTATTAAAATCATTGTATAATAGTGTATGTGTGAGTAATTAAATCATTTATCATTCTTCACACTTTAGTGGAAACATTCCACTTTTAGTCATTTATCTTTGAAAATCTGACATATTCTTAGTTCCAAATGGGGAAATGTATAGCCAGACTAACAGTACTGTAATAGAACGTTTGTATTTTATATTCTTTTCCGTATGTTAACTTAATTTCAAGAGGAGGATAGTATTTAACTCCTTTTCAAATGTAAACGTTTTGAAAATAAATTATAAATTATCAACAAGAAGTGTGAAATTTATTCAAAGATTGAAAAATTTGTTACTTATTTATATTTAGTTTTAGATTTCAGAAATATTTGAGAAAATTTTTCAAATTTAAAATGGAATTCAAACTTACAATGTAATGCAAACTTAAAATGCAAATCGTTGATACATGTTTGAATACTATATGAAAATATATTTAAATCAAACAAATCCACATTTAAAATTTTTACCTGGGTATTTACTAGGATAAACAAATTATTTGGTGTTACTAATGTGCAAATAAAATTAATAATTCGAAAAAGATATTTCAGTTTGTTCGAATTATTCAATCGCGTATTTCAAATTATTCGAATAATTGCAGCAAGGTAAAATTAATTAAATTACATTTAAGTGCATGAGTTAAAATCTGTGGACTTTTGATGAAACAACTTAAGTATAATATAATATTATATTTTCCAGGAGAGTTGAAAAAACTGTTGAAAATTAATCCAATATTTAAAGAAATTAAAATATTTGTGAGCTATATCTTTAAAGCTAAAAATAGTAAAATGACGCAGATTCATAAGGTTGCCTTCATAACTAACTGCTTAAAATACGCCTACTTATGGAAATCTTAAAAAATAATGAATTTAATTAGACATTGTTCTTTTATTTTTATAAAATTAGATTTAAAAAAGATATTTCAATAGCGCTATTGCGAAAAATTTTGGGTCACCGAATATTGCCTCAATGATTCAGATTATTATAAGGGTTTTTCAAAGTTAGTTAGAATTTCGACATGGCTTCCTATAAACTTCGAATATCTTAGAGGACTTTTTGTTATGTGTGTAAGAGTTAATTTGAGTTAATGCCCCCTCTTTTTTATCCTAGTTTTCCTAACAGAATTGAATGGAATATATGAATAGTCATATTATTCAAACGGTTGATATATATATATATATATGTATATATATATATATATATATATATATATATATATACATTTATATGAAACTTTGCTTATATATAAACTATGGGCTTAAGTATAAATTGGGTGCCACTCCCAGTTTTCAGTTCACTTTCAGTAAAAATCAATTTTGCTACTTTCTTGTTGCTACTAAGCCAAATCACATATTATTAAATTTAATCTCTATAGATGCCACTTCCCTTTTCCCTTCACCTTTATTATACTCTAAATGTTAAAGAAATTTGAAATTTGATTACTACGAAGCAAAGCAACCCTTTCTTAAAAAAATGGACATCCAGTCAATACTACCTTCAAGGATATATATTTGTGCCATGATTCATTTTAATCGAATCAGTAGTTTAGACATAAAGCAAGTCTAATAAAGCGAAAAAAAATATTTTGACAAAAATGGGAGTAAAAAATTAATGGCATCCAGCAAAAATCTATCGTAATAAAGCTAGTAGTCAATTAAAAATTTTAATGATCAATTATATTGAAAAAAGAGCATTGAAAAATTCGAATTTCAAGAGATCATAGAACTAAAATTCGAACTAACTTTGAAAAACCCTTTGGGTTTTGCTAAACTATTGCTACGCTTTCATTTTACGTTGGAATTATTGAGACAGTTTTTTCTCTTTGCACTGTGGGATGCAGGATGCATTTATTTATTTCTCAATAAATATTCCAACAAAATTGGCTTAATAAAAATAATTATTCGTAATAAATTGTTCAAATAATTCTAACGAATATTATTCAAATGAATACCCTAATATTTACTTATTACATTACAATATTGGTGGGTCGTGCACGAGTTGTAATGTCTCAACGAGGTCGTGAAGGTATTGCTTGTAAGAAACCTTGATCAAACTTGATAAATAACAGTATACAACGACACTTTTGGGGGGAGGAATCATTCTGACTGCATCTTTTGACCCTTAGAAAAATTCAACGTAGAAAATGTATGTATTCGTAGAGTATTTTGATTCAACAAATCCAAGTTTTAATCGATGTCCATGTTATCTTCTAAAAACTAATAAAAAATGACTCCTTGTAATATAAGATAGATGAACTGAAAGTTTTTATGAAATGTTCGTCGTATAGTGCTCAAGATATATGTATGTGCAAATTAACTGAACTCGGAACTATTTTTATATATTTTTTTCCAATTTACGGAAAACTATTTATTAGACAAAAATATGCCCTTTCACCGAAAAATCCTTTGGAATGTTTACTACACTCATCGACTGCGATAGTACTATATTTGTTGCATAGTGTAATTTTAATTTTTGATTCCTTTCATTTTAGTTACTTTTTCTGAAACCATTTTTAATTTGTTAGAAAAAGTATGTTTCTTCTTTATAGTTTTTTAATATATTAAAAAGTGCAATAAATAATTGCATCTGTGAATTCCAAATGACCTTTTATTTTTCCCAATCTCTTAATTCGTCCATAAATTTTCAAAAGTAACGCTTTGCACTTTTGCAAATCTATAAATAGTAAAATATTACAATAAATTTAAAAAATTTCTCTAAATGACTATATGCTCTAAAAAAAAAAAAATAAATGTTTTCTAAACTAGTAAAAAACGACAACAAAAGAGTGTTAGAAGAAACAATAAGAATGAATAACAGAAGTGTACATGACTGCATACACACTAAAATGTTTTCGTTGTGCATATGAAAAACAAAAACACTTTCAGAATTTTCTTAAATTTTTTATTACTTCATACATACACTTTATTAGCAAAGTGTATGCAAATGAAAAGTCAGACAAAATAGCAGTTAAAACCATATACACTCTTAAGTAATATAACGATTGCGAAAGACTAGAAATGCACCGCAAAGATAATACATAAAAGATTGTATAAAAAATTTTCTTAAAAAGCTAACGCGACACAGTGTCCCATTCCAGAAATGAAGTGTAAATAAATCTGCAGATAGCGAATGGCTAGTACGATTTCAATAAAATTATACTCAATGATAGTAGAAGTATAGTGAAACTATACTTCTACTATCTATACTACCTAACGGAAGTGGAATCACAGGGTCCCAAATTTAGACACTTCGGATATGATATGTTTTATCTAAACCGAATTGAAAGATTTTTATATGAGTGGACTACACTGGTTGAAGAAATTTTGTCTTCTTTTCAAATATATATATATATATATATATATATATATTTCTTCAACCAGTGTAGTCCACTCATATAAAAATCTTTCAAATCGGTATATATATATATATATATATATATATATATATATATATATATATATATATACTTAAGCGCCACCACACCTCTACTATCACTGTGTAAAATTTTATTGAAATCAGACCAGCCGTTCGCAATCTGCAGATTTATTTCCATTGAATTTCTTGAATGGAATACTGTGCGTGGGAATATGGATGTTGTAATAGTTCCACACATCAAAATCTTCGTGGAGTCATTTCCCTGTAACCGAACAAATTCGCTGGTATATTGAAGAATATTTTTGAATGTTTATTATTGGAATATTTTAAAAATTCGAAAAAGTGTGTAACTTTAATTACCAAAATCTCTGTAAGCTTTAAACGGATCTTAGTGATTTAAGTTACATATACAGAAGATTAATATATCCTCTTTAAACACAATAATTTAAAAATAACATTACGGTTGAAGGAGGAGCACTCGACATAGGATCTTGAAAATGAAGTAATAATTTTTGTGACACTAATTGATTTTCTCTTCCATATCGCAGATCCATTAAATTTTGTTATTTTTAATTTACATTTGATCGGAGGTAGACGGGATTAATTGTTTCTTCAGTACCCTCCCAAATATATCACTATAAGTATTTTCTGTGATAATTTTGTGAATTTCTGGGATTCAATGTGAGACTATTTCTGTAATATGGAATTGATAGTAATGAAGAAGAATTGACAACATGTGTTTTAATAAATTAACTTAAAGTGTGAAAAAAATTCTCTTTGGTGCATAATTCAACCCGGGGGGCATTCGCCAGACTTCTGGTACGCCAACCCAAATTATACTACGAGAACATCGCAATCAGTTACGAAGTATGATGATTTTTGCAATGCATTTATTTTTTGTCTGCCTTATTTATTGAATAAATAAATATTTTACATAAAATTCAGTTAAAAGTATTAATTTTTGTTTTGCTTCTTCAACAGCAGTATTAAAATAAAAACAAATAAAATAAAATAAAATAAAATAATGTAAAAACATCACATGTAAGCAAGCGTTTCTGCTCATCTCTTTGAGAATTTACCCCACGGGTTTGGGACAGTTTCGCCGTTTTTAGCCACTTAAGAAATTCATAAAAATAACGAACGCAACGGACACATAATCAGGATCAAAAGGACTTAAGTCAAAACCAACATATCTAATTCGTTAGTATAAAAGAAAGTTTACAGATATCCTTTACGGTTATGAGAAGAAAGCACTTTAAACAAAAAAGTGGCAAATATTATCCCTCATATCATATGACGTAAAAATGCATTCATGTTCCAAATGTAATTTTACGATGTATTCTTAAAAAATGCCTACCCCTTAAATTTTTGTCTTCCTCTCATGTTACAAAAATTGCAATGTTTATTAAAATTACTACATAAATTGTTCTGGGACAAAATGGTAAACTATTATAGAAGAAAAAATTTAAAAAATATTTCTACCGATTTTTCATACAAAAATATTTATTTAAAAGTTTTTTTCTTTGTGAATTTATTTTATAATTAATTTTAATCGTATCATTTCTAAATTTTTTATTTGTGGTATGATATTTTTTGTCTCAGAATTATTACTAATAAACATAATTGTTTTCAATATTAAGCAAAGTAATTAAAGCCAAAAGGGTAGAAATTTCTTAAAAATGCACCTGAAGTTGTATTCTTGTTGTGAGTGCATCTTTAGCAAAAATATTATTTTTGAATTATACAATATCATTTACGATATTTATTGTAATAAACTGAATACTGGTTCTTAACTCTTAAAGCTACACAATAATGAATGATTATAACTAAAAAATAAAAAAAAAACGATATTGGGGGTATGCATTAATTCCTATCGTTTCAGATTAGATTGCGGTAATAGTATTTTTAGCAAGCCGTCCATTTTGACAACTATTCCACGTTGAAGCAGTCTTGTTATTGTTTGATAGTTAGTACGTGTCATTCTTTTGAAACGTTACTAACACAGTTTTTTAAAGCTTTGAATATGGAGAGCCTGGTGCTAAAAAACGGAGCATTAGTAGGAAGTTTAACTTCGTTATTATTTTTTGTAGTAAACTACTACAGAAAACTCCGAAATTTTGGTAGAAGTTTATGTGGATTATGCCTTAGCTGAAACAACTTGTTGTGAGTTGTTAAAACGACTTCAAAGTAAGGATCTTCCCGGCCAACCGAATAAGTTTGTATATAAAGAAATTTAGGTGGTTTTATTCGATTAAGACTTATGCCAAATGTAAAAAATGCCTCCAGAATCATTGGGAGTATATAGCGCAATTATTTGTAGACATTTCAAAGATCTTGGATTCATCAAAAAGCATGCAAATTGTGTGCCACACTAACTACAGCTAAGAGTCGTCGAGTGGCGATTTAGCATGCATGACATCCTGATTTAAACGCCACATGAAGAAGTCGTTTCTGTATCAAATTCTGACGGACAGTGGAAAGCAATGGAAATTATAAGTTGAGCTATTGATATTATTATACCATTTTACAACATTATTATAACACATATTTTTATATAGTTTTATCCAATCGTATTATATTATGAATCCATTTTATCATATTATTATTCCATCTTAACATATATTAGAATAAAATACTGTAATTCCAAAATATTATTTTTATAAATTTGTTCATTAATTAATTTTATTTATTTGTACCATCGTATCTTGTGCAAGATAAGACAAGATGTTTTTTATTAACTAAACTCTTTAATAGTAGTTAATTATATTGCTTGAATCACACCAAATATAACAAAATCTTATCTACTTATATATATTCATGTATAAATGATTATTATAATGAAGGTGGAAAACAAAAGTTAAGAACGAAATATATTCAAAAACAAATAAGTTATGAATTTTTCAACCGTATTTGTAAAAAGCATAATTATTTGTAAAATTTTATTATTATGGGAATAATAATATTAACATGGTTTGAAAAAAAAAAAAATAAGATTTAAGAAAAAGGAAAATGATTGATTATATTGAATGATAAAACTAAAACAAAAACATTGTTATCCTGAAAACAGTACTGTTAAAATTATTGAAAATTAACAATGAGAACATAATGTTGTTTTGGCAAAAATGTCGTAACCACGTATTTTCTTTGCGTGCATCTACAACGTAAAGAGATATTAATATTTAGTTACGTATTTTGTCGTTAAAATCTTGAATAAAATCGCAATTTTTTTTGAAATGTATATATATATAATGTCTTCAAAAATCACATACCAATTTATTTTAGTGCAGTCTGCAGTACAATAAACAAAAAAAAAAAAAAAAAGATTTTATTGTTTTATGGTCAGTGTCTCAAACTCACACTTTATTATGAATGTAACAGAAACATAAAGAGAACATGATGCAAAAGATGAAAAAAAAAAGAAAGCAATAAACATTTTTTCCTTACAATAACAACCGAAGTGTTTATTTTTTATACTTGTTTCAAGGATGTTAGATGTAGATAATAAAGTACTAAGCACAAAAAGTGTAAACATAAACATAAAAGAATAAAAAAAAAAACGTACAATTGAATTGCCCTCTTGGTGTAAAGTTGATTTAACACCTTTGCAATTGTAGTACGTTAACGAATAAAGCTCATAAATCTCTCTCTATTTTGAATTAAATTTTGCAAACTCTTAAAAGGTTTGAGATTTATTCAAAAGGGTAAACGTATACAATTTTTTATGGAAAATAAATAAATTTAATGTTATTCGTTGAAATATCTAGGTAAGGGATTCTTTCTTTTTTTAATAATATAAGTGTTTTTTTTTTTTTCTCAATATAAAATAATTTTTATATAAACAATGACCTTGCAATTTTAAATAATTTGTCTGCTAACTTTGACTTGAAAAACAAATATTGTTTCTTAATTTAGATATGAGCCATTATCAAAAATTCTCTATTTTAGATCTTTTAAAAAAAATATATAATTTGGTGTGTTGGAATAAGAAGATTTTTCTGGTTATTAGTTTTGACACTTTGCTTATATATTTATCTACTCTCTGTTCCTGTTGGGTTTATGCGGTATCGGCTACTTGTTTTATTCTTTGAATGTGTTGTTTTAATCTTCTCACTGGAACTTGAAATATTGGTCTAGGATTCATTGATCAATGCCATCAGTTTCAGTAATTTGTGTCTTTATTGAATAGTTGTGTGCAAGATCTGTGGGTTGCTTTTTATATCATTTGTTGTTTCTTTGCATTATAACTCAGGGTATGTTGTTAAAGTTTGGTGCTTTTATTGTAGTTTTTGGGAGAGAAATTGTTACTTGTACTGTGATCATGTTATTCATGGGATTGCTTTATGTTATGGGATTTCAAAGGGTATCTTATTCAAGGACTGATGCTTGCACAAGCGTGTTAAATAAATAAAATAAAAAAAATTAAATAAAATTAAAAATAAAACAAAAAAATCCTTTATTTGTATTGACTTTTAGTACTAAGTAAACTTACGGTTGAGCTTGTGTGTGCTACTTTACGCTTGTTGCATTTTGGAATATAAAGAGTTTATACATATTTTTGTGCGATGCGTTAGTGTAACATGTTTTTCTGGGTATATACCACTTTTGTGGTAATTAGTTTTTTTTTTTTGCCAAGCTTTTGCTCATATAGATTGACTTCATTTTCTAATATTTGTTTATATTATTTTTTGGATGATGGGGCTTTGTTGGGTTGACTTGTGCAATTTAACTGTTTTTATTAATCAGTAATAAGTTTTTAAATATATTTTTTTTATTTGAAGCATATTTTAATGTTTCCAAATAAATAAAAAAATTCTTTATGCTAAAAATATTTTTTTTTAAATTTTGCTAAAAACGGGGTTCGAATCTAAGTTAATTTTTCATATATTATACGAAAATATATTTTATTAGATTTTATTACAAAGAAATGCTATTTACTATTGTTAACCTTTTTCAACCCAAATCATTTTATTTGGTCCATAAAATTTTTATCTGTCTAAATTTTTTTATGCGCATTCATATTTCCATACATCATTATAAACACTACGAGTATCTAATTACGCAAATTATGGTAAATTCCGCGCCATCCGTGTGATGTGCCTTAGCAAAATCTGTTTAGACAAAAGTGTATATTTTTCAACTATCAATGACATTGAAATTAAATTTACGGCCTTGATCAATTATATTTATCTCCGTTCAAGATTTGCACAAATTGCAATTTGATATATTTTTTTTGCGTAATTTAAAAAGTCCATAGAATTGTTTTTGTATTAAATCTATTTTTAATGATTCTTCGATTTTATTGGGTAAAATAAGAAAAAAAAACTTAGTTCACGCAGTAACCCATACTATTTTATATGAAACTGTGAATTTGTCTCGCAAAAAACTGACTTTTTAAAAAATTTTCACTCTTGTTTTCCAAATTTTGCGACTATCTACTGAGTTGGATATTTCGGTCATATCAACGAGATATATTCTAAAATTTTTATCAGGTTTTATTCCCACCCAAAAAATAAAAAAAAATTTTAATTAAAAAAATTCGTCATCAAAATTTTACTATCTTTATGTAACTGTTGAAAGTCTGCAGAACAACAAAGAAGGTATAGAATTTATTTACAAAGTCCGATTATTTTATACAAGATCGAATGAAATCAAAAGGTATGAAGGCGCGAACAGAAATTTGAAAAATGGGAAAATTAAGTAATTTTTAGTTTTTAAAATTTGAATAGCAATCATGATTACAAATTGAAACCTTTAGTGCTTAAATTTTTTACTTTATTTGTTTCAATTCTTGTAAGTTCAGATCTGTAACTAGCTTGTTTAGAATAATTTTACTACAAGACTTCTTGAGAATTTAAGTTAAAAATGTTTGATAATAGCTCCTATGTAAATACAAACTTATAAAACTTGATGGATTTTCTCAACACTCAACTAATAAAAAAAATAAAATATTTGAATTAGATGTAAAATAAACCTGACTTGATAAAAGTCAATTTATTCTTTTAATTTAAAATGTATCTAAAACAAATAAATGACAAAATTCAATTTCGTTAATATACACAGGATATTAAAGGATGACAAAAAGTAAAAATAAGAGAGGAAAACTAAAAAAAAAATAAATAAAAAAGCTACTAAACAAAAAATAAACATGATTAATGGCACTTTGTATTTTTGGTCATTACTTTTATCAAACACAAACAACACAGTTCAGCTGACCAAAAACTAACGAAAAACAAATAAACTTTCGTTCTACCAATTACTTATTTTTTGTTGTTATCTTTTATTTTTAATTTTTTTATTTTTTTTCTCGTTTTACTATGAATTGACAGAAAATTTTCAAACTCATTTGTAATGTGTGATTGTCTGTATAAACAACATAGTTTTTACATTAATTTCCATTTTCAAGCAACAAGATTCTCATATCATTCAAATGAATTTTGCATAACCTTCTAGTACTTTATTAGCAAGAGGATGGTACTGGTCAATGGAATTGTATATACACTCCTTATCATCGGGATAGAACCACTCTCAGTTTTTTGTTAAATCTGTTGCCGGTTGTGATAAAGGTCAAATAAAATTTAAAGTAAAGTCTGAGTCAGGACACAGTATATACACAGTAGCGTACGAAGTCTGACATAGAAAATTAATATACTAATTTTGTGACGAATTTATCTATAGCGTTTTTGTTTTGATTATTTATTCTTCAATATCCTTTTAAACATGTAGCATGCTACTTCAACACTCGTTTTTATTATATTTACAATTATATTTCCTTCTCTTTCTTCCGCGATATTCTAAAAACCTGATTTTGGCACATTCTCATGAGTCCATGAGACGATTTTATTTCTAATTATCAAATGTATTTTAAATAGTAAATTACATCACTTTAAATTAACAAAAAATATTACTACAATATTTCAATAATTAACTTTTCAAAATCAATCTGAATTTGATTTAATTTATGATCGGAGTATATATTCAATAGATTTAGTATTTAATTTGCATAAATAATATCCCTTTTATTTATAATTTTATATTACTTGCACTACTTCCATAATAAAGTTTAAAGCTAAATATCACGAACGCTGGCACTATTGAATTTAGTGTACTCGAATTTGCTTAACCAGTGGAGTGTCCAGCTTGTTAAAATTTACGACCAGCACAGTGCAATTACAAAAGGTACCTACACAGCTCTAACCCCTTAGGCTAGGTGAACAAATCTTTGAATTTCGTTAAATTTAGCGCAGTTATTAGAAGAAAATTGGGTCACGTAATATACAAAACATATAAAACTGACGAAATAACCCCCAATGGTATAATCTAGCAACTCTAGCCGAAATTTCTCTTGAATAGTAAAAATCCCCATCAATAGAAACGGGATTTTTCAAAGTAAATACAAAGAAATGATAAATGTGTACACTTTTAACTTAACAGTTAAATAAAATAATTGGGATAAAATCCCGATTTATTAACTAATTAAAAGGTGGTTCTATCCTGATAACATTTTTAATATGATTATAAATAACAAGACAAAAGTACCGTTATAAAATATTGGAACCTACTTTTTTTATTTAAATAGTCAATTGCAGCAGAATATTTTATTCAATTAAAAACTTAGAATCATAAATGCTTCTCCTTTCAAAAATTATAGCAATTTTTTATTTAAAACTGTGCTGGTTCTATCCTGATGACGAGCAGTGTATATTTTACCAGCTTTTAGCAACGATTTGTTATAGCTAAAATTGTAATGACATGTTTGAATGTTTAAAAACTTGTTGTTTTATGCAGTGTTTTGTCTCTTTTTTCAAATTTTTGTATTTGTATGTAATCATTAGAAAAAGTTGTAAAAAATGTTTTGTACTTTATCATTAAATATAACAAAATAAAAAAACGAATTAATGATTGTATCTAACTAGCATTTTTACAGTTAACAAAGTTTTCTCATCAATTATTTAAAAGTCGCATTTAGTATAATGCTACTTTTGTGGTAACAACTACTAAGTATATATCCCTCCACCTTTGTAATAATTTGTATGTATAAGAAAGTAATACCAGGTACTAATGGTCAATGAACGTGATGAATTGATGTAAAATTAAATTTTAGGGGTATATTGATTGAGTTGAGTTTAGATAAAATAAGAAATTATAAGCTATTAGTTCAAAATAAACTTGAGTTATTAAGCTTAACGCTTCCTAATATAAAATAATGGCTGAAAAGTATCTTTAATTTTAAAAATTCAATGCTCAATTAGAGATGATGGATAAGTTCGGCAACATTGCGATATTGTGGTAAAAGAACTAAAAATATAAAAGTTAATACATTTTTTATTAAGAAGTGTCTCAATGGTGTAGTTGATATTGAACTATTCTGTCAGTCGATTTGAATATATTGTTTCTTAATTCAGTCTAAAAAAATCTCTTCGAAATAATTTAGCTGTAAATAACGAAATATTAATAATTTTAATATTGTGCTAATAATCGCGATGATTTCTTAGAATAAATTCACAATTTATTTGTTTGGGGGAGGGGTAGCTAGTTCCAATGCGGTTTTTTAAGCCAGCCCTTCAAGAAACCTTTCGTAAATACTTTATAAAAACTAAATATATATTAGAGTGAAAACTTTATAAACTCATTGAGAATTAAAAGTTCTACACTAAAATATCAAAGCTTAAACATAGCCAAACAAACAAACCATGATTTAATTCTTTTCTTACTTTCCTTTCTACATTGGTTGGTTTTTTACCGACACTAATTGTAGTGGGTAAGGAGTAAACAAAAATAAAATCAAAACAACAATGATGCATTTTTGTTGTATAAAACCAAAAACAGAATTGTTGGTGGTTTTTGCAAATTTAAATTCAAAATAATTTAGCTGCGAATTACGAAATACGAATAATTTTAATATTTTTTATTCTTTTGTTTGTTTTGTCTGAACGGATTTTATATTTATTTTATATTTTGCATAACTCAGAGAAAAAAAAACCTTTCTAATGTTATATTTTTTTTACTAAAATAGGATGTATAGTATAAGCGTGAAAGGGATGGATTACAAAAAATATGTTTGCCTATTAACTTATTAATATTATTTTCCTCTTATTTAATTCCTTAGATTTTTTGAAGTCTAAAGTTTCCCATTTCACTTTAAAAAATTAAGTTAGTTTCATGTTTGACATTACCTGAAACGAAGTAGATACAATTTTTCACTTTAACGTATCGAAATAACTATCCGACGATTTATACTTTTGCTATATTTTGTGGTTGATCTAAAAAATTATGTATATAGTGTTGTATTGTTCTTTGCTGGATAAAAAAAAACGAAATAGAGAATATTTTTTAGACCTTGTTCCTACAAGATATTATATTTTAATCGTAGCAAAGTTTAAAACATTTTGTAAAATATGTAAGTGTTGATATGTTTTAAAAGCAGCATATTTATGCTGTCATTCCCTGACTTTTCTTTTTTCCTTTCAGAATATGCAAGTATTCAAAAAACTTCATTCAAATACGTAATTGAAATCGTCAATATACCTTATTCGTAATAAAATTTTAAATTTAGAAGACAGTTTAACGAATACTTCATTTCATGTATATATTTAATTTAATAAAAGGCTACAGTATTACTACCTTGCTCTATTTACTTATAATTTGACTTTTTTTTTTAATAAAATCATCGTATTCATTAAATGTTTCTGCGATCAAATCTCCTTAGTCATAAATTATCACTTCCGAAATATAACAAGGCATAAATAAAATCATATTTTGATAATCTACTTCAAAATACTTAATATTCTTAGCGATTTTCCCAAGGGCATTACTAAAAATTTTAATACTTTATACAACATAACATTGTTTCCTTCACCATGGTACGTTACCAACAAATAGATAAAATACATTCAATTTAGCAAACCTCACATACTCCCGCTATTTTCATTCTTAATGGCGAATGGGAAATTTTATAATATATAAATATATAAAAGTATACTTATGTACACACTCCAACACTAGACCATGATAAAAACTTGCTTATAATTCAAAGTTTAAACAGGTTGTATTACGTGTCCACATTTTTAGGTTATTTATACACACCATAAAACATGTTCAGTAAAAAAAAGTTATATTCCTCAATTTAATGTATTTTACTGCTTTATCACTCTGATGAATACGTATAAAAGTGTATGAGTAGTAGAGTAAGTATTGAGTCAGCTTCTCATTATTACCCAGCGGTTCTAATGGTGTCAGTTTGCCCTTTAGCACTAAATATATAACAACTTAGACGACTCACTAGTTACTCTTGATAGTGCAAGTGGTTGATTAACGATCACCTTTTGTACTGCATTTCACTAGTGAAATAAGTAATAGAGGACGTTTTAATTAGAAAATATAATATTATACATATACTGCCACTTCTATGTTTACATGTAATGCATAGAATTGCCGTTAAGAGTTTTAAAAGTATCAATTGAGAAATGTGATTTCGTATTAATATATGTGAATTTGCTACATGATTTCTTGATTACTTTCAAATTCGTTACAACTATTAAATTAGTGAATACAATACTGAAATATAATGCAATAAATGGCCAATAGACATCAAAAATATCTTGAATATATGCGAATTCGTTACAACTGTTAACTTTGTGAATTCACTATTGAAATTTAATGCAGCTAGTGGCAATCGGTAAAAAAATTATTAAATTTGCCTCAAGAAATAATAAAATAAAGTTGATTATGTGCGAATTCTTTATAACTAATACATTAGTGAATACACTATTGAAATGTTTTCGGAAATTCACTTTAATGCATGCGAATTCGCTACAACTTTTTAAATTAGTGAATTCACTATTTAAATCGTGTAGTTTTAAAAAATAACAATTGGCTGGATAAACAGAATATTAATGAAGGTAATTAAATTGATCTTACTTCTGAAGAAAAAAAATCAAAATTTTTACGAAAAAAATAAAAAATATCAAAGCCCCTGGAATTGTTGGTATAAAACCAATTGTAATAAAGAAAATTCCAGATTCGTATTTCAGTAGACTGACCAAAATATTCAAATGATGTCTTAGGAGTGGATATTTTTCTAAATTTTTTAAATATGCCAAGGTGATACCCATATTAAAATAAGGTAAAGATCCAAAATCTCTGAATAGCTTTTGCAATATTAGCATGCTCAACTTTCTGGAAAAGGTTTTTGAAAAAAAAAAAAATTATTTTAAATAAACTACTAGAATTTACATAACGTAACTCAGTCTTAAAGGATAAACAATTTGGTTTTCGCAGAGAATACTCTATTATTTACCAAGTAAAAAGAATTGTAAATATAATGAATATTAACAAACCATAGCTAAAAAATACAGGTAGTGTGTTCTTAAATATAGAGAGAGCATTTGGCTCTATATGGCGCGAAGGCCTCGTAAACTTCTTACATTTAGATATCCAATTTGCATCAAAAAATGTAAAAAGCTTTCTCGCGGAAAGAATTTTATAGTAGATATTGAAAATCACAATTCCCACACAAAAAAAATAATATTTTGGCGGGAGTATTTTAAGGCTCAGTTGTATCGCCGTTATTATACTCAATATACCCGTCAGATTTTAAACTATTTAAAATAAATACATTAGCACTTTACGCAGATGATACTATTATCATATCAAGCGGCAAAATTTTTAATTCAGTTATTAAAAAGATGAAAACATCACTTGTTCATGTTCATAAGTACTTTACTAAAGGGAAAATTAAAATCAATGAAGGAAACACTCAGACTACCATATTCCCAGTTAATAACTCGCACAGAAGAAAGCTAACGATGTCATTAAAATATATCGGCATACTACTGGACAAAAAGTTAACCTTCAAAGAACATATTTTACATGTATACAACAAAGCTATTAGATGCGGTAAATACTTCCTCGCTCTGCTTAATAAAAAATCAACACTGAACACCAAAAATAAACTTTTACTATACAAAACCTGCATTAGACCCATAATGACATATGATTGTCAAGTCTGATCAACTAGATATACTGAAATACAAAAAAAAAAAAAAAAAAAGACAAACAAATTTAAATCTTAGGATTATTTATAACTTAAGCAGACTCCATTCAGAAAGATTCGAAGATAGAAACAGACCTTCAAGTTTCAATGTATTATGAAATTTACTTGATTAATTTCTTCTACAACTTCAGTGATGAAGTTGATAAAAGTTCTTCGTTTAACAGTTTCTTCAAAAAATATAAATATAAGGTATTAAATTTTGTATATATGTAATTAAAAAGGAAACTTTTACTTGTTGACATAATTTACTTAAGTTAAAACTTAAATTTTGTTATTAAAAAATAACTTTAACTATTTCCAAGTGTACTCGATGATAGTAAATAAAAAAAGGAAAACGTAACGCAATTACTAGCCAATAGACTTCAAAAACTCACACGAACTCGTTAAGATTGTTAATTTATTTCAATACTCAAATGCAGCGTTGCCGTTTGGCAACCTTAGTTGCCAATTGCCCCTTTTTTAACCACGTGGCCATTCTTTTGGCCCCTTTTTTAAAATGGAACTAAATGAAGATTTTTTAAGACTATGTGCCAAATGACGGGAAACTAAATTGTGTTTACTAAATTTACAACAGATATTTTTAAAAATCAGATATGAAATCTAACTAAAATAGCTAAATAATTATAATACTTATTTACAAATATACTACTTTATTATTATTAATACATATATAATAAAGTAATATTCAAATTACCAATTCGCTAGCTACATGTTAGTGTTTTTTTTTTTGTAAATTTTTGGCACATTTGATGTTAAATTACAACAAACATTCACATAATTTTAAAACAGCAATGTTACATAAAAAGATCAATAGCCTAGTGGTTAATGCGCGTGCCTATAAAAAAAGTTCAAGCCCAGCTTGAAGACATCGATGGAGAAAAATGTAATTTTAAAGTATCAGAGATAAAAGAGGAAATAAAAATAAATTAATAAAATAAAAATAATCATCAACTTAATAAATAATAATACAAATAAATTTTTTTAACTTTTCGTCCTATTGAAAATACTAGTGACTTGTTATGTTGCTGGTGCCAGTTTATTATTTATGATGTTATACTTAGCTCGGTAGGTACTACCAAAGTATTAGTGAATACAAAGGGTTGCTAATTGGTTACCTACAATGACATCAACATGTTAAATTCACCAGCCAAAACATTGTGAGCGGGTTGGAAAATACGAGGGCAGATCAATAAGTCCGTGACTTTTCGAACTTCCCTCGCAGTTATTGAAATGCAACACTATTCCCATCAAGTACCACCTGTTAATAGACTACTGTCAAAATTTGAGCAAGTGTCGTCATTTACTTTGCGTTTAACAGCTGTTCAAATCGTGTATTTTTCTAACATTATTTTTGGCGAAAAAAAACCGTCAATCAAACCAAGGAAAAGCTCGATAAATACTATGGGGACTCTGCACCATCAATTTCAATGGTAAAAAAGTGATTTACTGACTTTTGTTGTGGTCGCACAAGTACAAATGACGCTGAAGGTTCTAGACGGCCAATTGAGGTCAAAAATTTCGAAAAAAATCCACGATATGGTGTTGGCCGACCGAAGAGCAAAAGTGGATGGGATTGCTGATGCCATAGGCATTTCATATGGCAGTGTGGTTTCGATTTTAAATGATCAGTTGGGAAAGTTGTCTGCAAGATGGGTGCCGCGTTTGCTCTCAATTGACCATAAACTTAAACGTGTGACAACTTCAAAGGATGGTTTGGAGTTGTTTAACCGCAATTCGAATGAGTTTTTGCGGCATTTTGTAACTGAAACATGGATCCGTTGCTGTACTTCGGGGACCAAGCAGCAGTCTAAACAATGGGTTTTCCCGAGTGAACCTGCTCCGAAGAAGGCCAAGGTAAGTTTTTCGGCCAATAAGGTGATGGCAAAAGCTTTTTGGGATGCACGCGGTATAATTCACATCGATTACCTTCAAAAGGGAAAAACAATAAACGGTGAATATTATGCCAACTTATTGGACTGATTTAATGAGGATTTGAAAAGAAAACGACCCCATATGGCCAAGAAAAAATTTCTTTTTCATCAAGATAATGCTCGAGTACACACGTGTGCAGTCTCAATGGAAAAACTCTATGAATCGGGCTACGAATTGGTACCTCATCCACCCTTATTCTCTGGATTTAGCACCTAGTGACTACTTCCTATTTCCAAACCTAAAGAAATGGCTTGGTGGAAAGAGAATCAGCTCCAACGATGAAATTATTGACCAAAGAAATGCCTATTTTAAGGACCTTGAAATATTCTATTTTTTACGCAAACTAAATGACGACACTTGTGGTACTTGATGGTAATAGTATTGCATTTCATATAACTACGAGAAAAGTTCGAAAAGCCACGGACTTATTGATCCGCCCTCGTAACTGGTTGTACTTCTTAGTATCTAACGAATTCGACGTTACGGAACTCGTTCAGCGAACCGCTGGGTTTCTTTTCTGTTTGTGTGTATAGTAGTAAATGTGCCAGTGTTGTTCCAAAAACTTTTTATATTATTTGAGTTATAATGTATAATTTAAACAACCTATAAACACAGATGGATCATTTGTTTTTCCGACATATTTTTTTTTTATATTTTTAAACTTTTATTTGTGTTCTGCAAACATTTTTGGCGATAAAAGTAGAAATTTACTGTTGAATATATACTGTGCGTTTTATAATAAAATGTATTGTTAAATATATAATTAATTATTTTATAAACAAATGCATAAGAAAAAGTTCTTTCGGTAGTATATTGACTGCTTAATTCTGATTAGAATTAAGAACTGATATTTACATTTAAATTTTAGCAATATTTTAATTTTAACAAATAATACAGAATATAAAAAATGCTATATATATTTTTATTGTTTAAAAAAACTGCACATTACAAAACTTTTCTAACAAAAATTTGTTTGTTTCTCTCTCTCTTTGTTTTTAGTATTTCCTTAAAAGCTTTGTATTTTTCTGTTTTTAAAAATATAAATTAAATAATAATATTCTTTTGTCTTACAACTTTCCCTTGAAATAAAGTTTTCGCTTGAATACCATTTTTTGTAAATTTCTTGAATTTTATTGATAACTTATACTTAAATTTTATAACATTTACTTGTGTGTGACAAATAAGTGCAATTGATTGAGTTGACATAAAGTACAAGCAACTTTATTTTATAAATTCAATTGCAATAATTGACCAGTTGACACTAATATCATTGACACTTTAAAAGGGCACAATTACTTTGCGAAAGAGTAATGTTAAATTATGGTGACATTACTAAACATTTGTACTATGAGTGGTTAGAATTTCAATTGAAAAAGATAACGAAAAAAAGAGGTCATATAAGAAAGTGTTCATAAAATAAGGATTAATTTATGTAAGAGTAAATAAAATGTTTGTGCAAATGTGCTTAGATAATTTTCCAATATTTAGGATTGTTAAAAAATTTGGGCTTTGAAAACTTAATGATGTAGGATTCAAAAAATTTACAACCTAAGATCACGATATATTTATATATGTACAAACTGTTAGATCGGTTAAAATGTGACCACTCATATATTGCATACATTGTTTACTGTTTTTTTATCTATCACACATAATGAAAAAATGCTATAGGATTTCCGCAGTTTAATTTTCTTATAACCTTCACCAAAAATTTCACTTTCTGTTCAAATAAGTTTTCTAAATATCGAAGATAACAAAGGGAGTTGTTTTGTGCACGAAAATATTTTATATACTTAGTCGTAAAATTTTGCTATTGCAAATCATTTAATTGGTCAAACAAAAAAAAAAAAAAAGGAAAAAAGGCAAAAAATGTTAAGATTTTCTAAAAAAATTGAGACTCATCTTTTCTCGTTCTCATTAGTTTTTCATATTTTTCTAAAGAAACTGTAATAAATTTATAAATAAAACTTCCCAATGTTTTGAGGTGATTTTTCGTAATTTTTCAATTACAATTCCTTCTTGATAAAGCACTTCCAAATTTTTGCAAGATTTTTCACGTTAATAGGATTTTTTTTTAACTATTTTCATAAATAGTTTCTATTGTTGATGAAATATATTAAAAATTATAACACTATGCGACAGTCAAAATCGGGATGGGATGAAACCAACGGGAAATCTTATATCGGTAAAAAAGAAGTTATACGTGTCCCGGCGTTTCGCTGGGTCACGTCTATAAATCGAGATATATCGATTTGAAGTTAGGAACTATCATATAGGGGAAATTGTGACCTTTGGTGGCTTTTTTTTGACATAACTCGAGAACCACCAGTCCGATTTTGCTGAAACAAATTTTAAAAAATTAGAAATTACAATTCCTTTAATCTGTTCATAGAACGTTTCGCTACATAACCAACAGTTTCGCAGTTATAAATAAATGTATGAAAAATAAAACTATTTTTTGCCTAAAAAATTGAATTTTTTTATTTTTAATTCATAAAAAATCCAAAACGGTCAAAAAGTGTCAAGTCCTATTACTTTCACGTAAAATCACATAACCTTTAAACAAAATGAGACATAGATCATGAAAATTGATGAACGTGTTTCGCTTTTATTCACAATTAAGTGAAGGTATGAATTTCAAAAATTTGCTCGAGATATGCTCAAAATTCCTTGAAAAAACATTGATGACTTTTTTTTATGATTGTCAGAATTAAAAAAAAAGTAATAAACAAAAGGTTATCTGATTTTTATGGTAGCGGTAACAAACTAAAAAACGGTCATAAATGTGCGTGAATAATTAAAAGGAAAGTGCACTTTTTTAATTATTTGGGTTTTTTCCGTTGGCTACCTGCATGATTTTTTACACAAATTACACCCACATTTATGAGTGGTCATGTTTTAGAACGTTTCGAAAAATTTAAAACGCACATGAATCAGGTTTATAGCCACCCTTAAAAGATGCGCGAATTCATAAGTACCTCTCAGTAAAACATTGAAACTTACGTAGTATTTATAGGTGTTCGCTGATCGATTTTTGTCATTCAACAAGTGTCTCCGAACGCGTAAAGTACGGTTTTTTTAAAGTGACGAAAAAGTAATAAAAGTATAAAACCGAAATGAGTGCAAATTGTCCAGAAAATATCAATTTGTTTTGTTACGTTTGTGGCAAAAGAGCCTTTTCAACAAATGCTGAGCAACTGGAGCGCGCTTTTAAACTTTATTTTGATTGCGAAATAATTCGCGGCGTTTCGTTGGTCCCAGAAAAAATTTGTAAAACGTGCTACAACGGTCTTAACATGTGGATCCAAGGGAAACGCAGTTCACTTCGTATTGGTGTACCAATGATTTGGACTGATTCAGGAGAGCACAATTCCGACAACTGTTACGCTTGCGCAAACTATGTGGAGTAAATCGTAAATTCCTTAAACGAAGAGTTTACATATCTGTTAAAAGTGCACAAATACCTCTACCGCATTCGGATGAAATACCAATTCCACCGCTTCCAAGTCCTGACAGAGAAACTTCTTTTTCTATTGAAACAGTGGTTCAGTCGGATTTCACCTGTAAACCAACACCAGAAGCCGGCCCATCGAACAAAATAATTGCAATATTACAAGCAAGAATGGACAAGATTGTTGCAGAATTAAACAATTCTCAACGTGAAGCAGAAAAACTTGTCCAGCTTTTGAAAGAAGGCAACAATTTGGAGCCTAATGTCAAAGTCACCGGATATCGAAGACGACAATTGCTACCCCAACGGTACTACACACTCAACGAAGGGAACACATTTGTTTACTGCCAAGATATAAAGGGACTGATGGAGGCGATGGCTATTAATTATGTCGCAGCTGATTAGCGAATGTTCATCGATTCTTCGAAATCGAGCATTCCCATTGGCTACAGTACAGACATGAGCGAAACATACGATTCCATGAAAATAATTTTGGATAAAGTTTGCTACACTGATCACATGTGGCGGATCAGTTGTGATCTGAAAGTCGTGGCGATGTTAAGAGGTCTCCAAGGAGTGTATACGAAAAAAATGTGTTTCTTGTGTCTTTGGGATACCCGATTTAAAGGAAACCAATACGAAACGCATGAGTGGCTTGCTCGAGATCCAACGGAGAAAGGACACAACTGCGTAAATTATCCACTGGTGCCAATGGAGAACGTCCTCATGCCCCCTCTCCATATCAAACTGGGAATCGTAAAAAATTTCATCAAGGCCATTGTGAAGCAACCGAAAATTCTTAATTGTTTGGAAAATATTTTCCCTCGAATCAGCGAAGCAAAATTGAAGGAAGGTGTTCCGAATGGGCCGGATATACGAAAGCTCATGAAATCAAAGGAATTTAAAGGTGCTTTAGACGGTAATGATTACTTTGCGTGGAGGGCAGTAAAGAAAGTCATACGATATTTTTTGGGAAGTACGCGAGCACACAATTACCCCGCTCTTGTGAACAAGATGTTGCACTACTTCCAGAAAATTGTAGTGAATATGTCCCTCAAAATTCACTTCTTGCATCACCATCTCGAATACTTAAGCAAGCAGCTAGCCTCAGAGTCGGATGAAAATGGCGAGCGCTTCCATAAAGTGGCAATACCAATGGAAACGCGCCATAAAGGCAAAAGGCTCGATTCGCTGGTGGCTGAAATTTGTTGGTGGTCGCAAAAGACGTACGATCCCGACAATGAAAATGAAGAAGAAGAATATACAATGGGAGATTCCTCCGAGGGTAAGTCACAAAAATGAAGTTAACTGACTGATTAAAAACAATTCATTTTTTCCAGATGGATACAGATCCTCATCCGATACAGACTCTGAACAAGTGGGCGAACCACCACACAAGAAAGTAAAGGGCGCAAACAAACGAAAAAAAAGTTTTGCGTTCATCGATTTTTATAACTTATGTATATATGTAATAAACTAATAAATACCTGTAATAATTTTTAATTTTACGTGTTAATAATTATAATAAATAATATATAATAAATATTATCCAAATTCATTGAAACATAAAATCAATATTCTTGTCAAAATGAGATACCTTCACTTAATTGTGAATAAAAGCGAAACGCGTCCATCGCTTTTCATGATCTATATCTCATTTTGTTTAAAGGTTATGTGACTTTACGTGAAAGTAATAGGACTTGACAGTTTTTTTACCGTTTTGGATTTTTTATGAATTAGAAATAAAAAAATTCAATTTTTTAGGCAAAAAATAGTTTTTTTTTTCATACATTTATTTATAACTGCGAAACTGTTGCTTATGAAGCGAAACGTTGTATGAACAGATTTAAGGATTTGTAATTCCTATTTTTTTTTAAATTTGTTTCAGCAAAATCGGACTGGCGGTTCTCGAGTTATGTCAAAAAAAAAAAAACCACCAAAGATCACAATTTCCCCTATATGATTTCTAGATGTGACTCAGCGAAACGCCGGGACACGTATAACTTCTTTTTTACCGATATAACTTTCCCCGGTAGTTTGAACCCGATCACTGACCCCTACCATTTGTCGCACAGTGTAATCATAGACTTAGTAACTCTGCAAAATTTATTAAAGCACATCTTCTTATTAATGAAATAATAATATTTTAGCCTTTTTAAGGCAGTTTTGAGATTCGAAAAAGGCTAAAAAAGCTAAAAGCTAAAGCGAAAATTTTACGACTAATTAAAAACCTAGATTAGTGAAAACAATAACAACATGTATTTTGGTTTTCTTTTTTTAGCTAGCAAAGGTCTGCACAAAACATATATAGTTCTTAGCACTTATAAAAGTAAGTTAATATGTAAAACAAGAAAATATACTTATTTTAATTAACTTAATAAATTTTATTTCACTGAATCCTGTAGTGATGTGAGCACTAACTGTATTCTGGTAGGACTTTTGTATGGGGACCAAATTTCAATAGGGTTCTTCCTATGGTTGTGTAAAGCCTTTGTACCAAATTCATCGAATTACGCCGTTTGTTTATAAGGTTTACATAGACGGGCAGAAATTATAATCGATTTAAAATGCGACTTATATTAATATTTTTAGCGGTTACAAACATCAGCACAAACGTATAAGCTACATCCATATATGGTGGTTTAGGGTTTAAAATGTAGCAATTTAGACGAAACCATTTTTAAAAAACTTCCAAAATTAAGAGAATATATATATATATATATATATATATATATAATTTTTAACAAAGTTAAAGATAATCAAATTAAAAAAACAACAATTTTTCAAAAAGCCAATTACTTTTCAAAAAAAAGTTGCTCTTTTCAAAAGAGTAGGTGATTAGTTCTATGTCAAAGCAGACAAAAATCGGACTTGACATCTCCGATTTGAATGAAATTTACTACAGACATTGGCTATTGGAGGTGTTTCTCAAGACTCATGGTCCTTTTCTAATTTCTAAACTGCATATGGTAGATCTCTAGTTTTAGTTCCATGTTAAAGAAAAAAAAAATTTCCTTTACAACGATATATATAAAGTTTATTTCTATCAAAAGTTCAAAGGTCAAAGTTGAACATGAAACCGTTATATCTCCAAAAACGGTATTTTTAAAATTATTAAAAAAATATATATCATGTTGCCATAACTTTTCTCCCTTTTGGTGTAAAATTTCAAGCTGTACACTTATTTAGTTTGCAAGTTATGAAGAAAAATATGGCAAAAATATTTTTTGGTATACAAAATTTAAAAGATTTACAAAAATTAACTTCAAATTATATTTTTTACGAGCTCATGTATAAAATAAATTATAGTATGAAATTTTGCGCGAGTAGAGAAAAGAGTTATGTTAAAATTTATTTTTTTTTAAGAAATTTAAAATTATCGATGTTGGAGACATAATTTAATTTTATTTTTTATATCTTTAATTTTTATAAATCTTATTTTGACCTTTGAATTTTTGATATAAATGATATAAATATACTTTATACATATCGTTATAAAGGTAATATTTTTGTCTTTAATATGAGGCTAAACGTTGTAATTAAAACCAAAAAAAAAAAATTAAATAAAGCAAAAAAAAATAAAGTATTTCATTTATAGATAATTATGTTGACATAAGCTAAATAATGATTTATGTTAATGAGTAATTTCATTTTAAATTTAAAAAATTTTGACCCTTGGTTGTAGATTTACATAAAATTCGGTTTAAGTGTAGAGGAAGACACATGAATTTTTCTCATTTTTATTTTGAGAACAATGGCAACTCTATAGCTTTGAAAGTGATTAACGAATTTACTTAAATGGCAATAACTTTTGTTAAACAAAAGATATCGAAATAATTATTTTGCAGTGGATTTGTCAAAGTTTGTATTTTAAGATGTCATTTAAAAATTTTGAAAATATTTTTACTAACATATTTTTTGTAATAATTTTCTTTAGTGATGTGTATCTAAAAAAGTTCGTCTTTAGTTTTTTTTTTTATATTTTTTTGGTAGGAGGCCTTATCGATATTCTGGCTACAGAGAAAATTTCGGGGAGGTCACAATTTTTAAATTTAAAATGGAATTACTATAATAAAAAATACCTACTTATCATCAAAAACGTACTAAAACATCAAAAAAGAAAAGAAAAATGAAATAAAACCGTTAACGAATAATTTATTCAAAATATCTACAATACTGACAATATAAACGAGAGAGAAACTAGCCAGAAAAATAGTTCATTAGTTAATGTAGACTGCAAACAGTTTCTTGAATATGATTTTCTTAATAAAAACTTCAAGAGCTGAATTGTGTATTAGCTTGTTTGTGCTTTAAATATAAATTAAATTTCTTAGTACAGCTGTTTGTCTTTAATATGAAACTAAAACCAAAGATCTACTATGTATATTTTAGAAGTTATTAGCTACTAAACAAGTATACCTTTTGTAAAATACTAAGCTAATATCAGAAAAGGCCAGAGTCTAGAAGTTTGTGATTTAAGAAACATTTCCATTAGAAAATATCTGTAGTAAATTTCTTGAAATCGGAGATGTTAAATCCGAAAATGGCTGTTTTTAGTTCTTTTGTATATGGAATAACCCAGGTACTAATTTAGCAAAAATAAAAAATATTCGAATTTTCAAAAAATTACTTTATCAATTTTTTACGTCTATTATCTACACGCAGAGAAAAAATATAATTGTAGTGACTACAATCTAAGAGCAACGTATTATAATTGGAACATATATATATTTTTTTATTTATTTAATAGTCAATGAAATTACAATTTCTTACAGGCTAGCATACATTTACAATAAAATGTTTTTCATAATCATTCAATAAAAAAATTTTATTATTTAATAAGTTAAAAATTTTCAACTTAAGGCGGATTGGATTTACTAAGAAATCAATGTATGGATAAAAACTATTGAATTGGTTCAAAAATATCTGATTTTTAAAGGTGTATAATTTCTAGTTGGACAATTTGGGGTTACAAATTCGATCTTATAAAGCAGGAACTCGGAATTAATTCAAAAATTAAGTACAATGAAATATTCATATATTTTCTCCTATTTTTAAGAGTAGGGAGATCAAAAAGTTATAATCGACTTTCATATGATGGTAAATTAATATTAGGATTTTATAGAAGATTAGGAAGGCAAAATAAGAGAAATTGTTTCTGAACCGATTCAATTTTCTTTATATGAAATTCGTGTTGAGGATCCCAGACTACGGAAGCATATTCTAGGATTGGTTTTTCGAGAGATATGTATAATTGCTTTGAAACGTAAGGATCATTAAATTATCTTCCCTAGCGCTTAAGGAAACCTAGAACTCCTTTTGCCTTATTAACGATTTGCGAAAGGTGAGAATTAAACAATAGTTTACAATCAAGCAACACACCCAGATCAAGAAATCCTTCGACTAGATCAAGTTGATATTCATTTATTGTATATCTACAGAGTACTGGACTTCTTTTGTAGAATATCATGTGTTTACCACTTTCTTAAAGTCAGATGCATTCGATTCATCATACACCAGTCATAAAGATTGCCATGATCTGATTGGAGTAAGGAACATTGACAGGAATAATTAAAACATTTACATCATCAGTATACATTAATAATAATTGCTATGATTCCACTTTATCATATTTTATGGTTCGGTTTTATGTTATAATTCGAGTTTTTCAGATTTTAGTACATTATTATCCCATTCTATCGGATTATGATTTAATTTTATTATATTATTATTCCATCTTATCATATCATTATCCGATCATATTAGTGTTCATTTTATCATATTATTTCCACAACTTATCATTACATTTATTTCAAAATAATAAAGAAAAGTGCTCATTAGCTATAAAAATTGTTTACATATTATCTGTTCATTAATTAATTGTATTTAATTTTACCATCATATGTTGTGCAAGCTAATACAAAATATCTTTATTAACTAAACCCTTTAGTAGTAGATAGTCAATATCTTATATTGCTTGAATCACATGAAATGTCACAAAACTTTGTCTACTTTTATTAATTCATGCATAAGCTAAATGAGAATTATAATGTAGGTGGAAAACAAACTTTAGAAAACAAAAACAAACATGTTATGAATTTTTCAATCATATTTGCAAAATAAACATATTTATTTATAAAATTTTATTGTTATGGGAATAATAATATTAATATGGATTGAAAACAAAATATGGTTGAGAACACAGAAAAAGATTTATAATATATAATAATTGTAGAAATAATAATTCTTATTAATAAAATTTTGTTCTGGTAAAAGTATGTAAAAATATACGATTTTTGTAGTTAATTCTATTAAAAATTTTCTTAAATGTATATATTGAAAACACTATTATTAAAGTTAATAAAAGTTAACGATGAGAACATAATATTGTCGTAGTGACGATGCCATAACCATGGTTTTTCTCCGCGTGTAGTGCCGATAATTAAAAAGTATTTAAGTGCCCATTTATATCCTATTTTACTACACTTAATAACTAGTTTGTCTTTTAGTCTTAAACTCATGCAAAAATTATTTTTCTCTAAACTAATAACACTTATTTTTAGGAACATTTAGTACGTCAACAATTTAGAAATTATTTAACATGAATAAACATTTTTCATTTTTTTTGTCTGTCGCATCCTTCTAAACTTCTTAAAATATGATTCTCTATGCTTTTAAATACAAGGAAATAATTTGTAATAGTTAAATTCTAAAAATAAGGAACACAACTGCAACCAAAAAAAAAGTATGTGGAAAAATCAAAACTAAACCACAACAATTATAGCATGTGCATTTATCACAATTTTGTTGGGTAAAATATAACAACAAAATCCCGAAAATATTTTTCGGTTTATGCATTAAACCAACTTGGTAAAAATACAATAATAAAAAGAGAAATAAAAATAACAATAACAAATATTCTACAAATAGCATACCCATAATTTTTTGGTAGGAAGAAAAAGGTTTCTATAAAATACTACTGTTGAAGAGTGCCGAAAGCACAACTCACTCAAGCAATTTGCTTAAGTAACAAATCTAAATATTTGCAATTTATCTTTTTACAAACGAAAAAACAAAAATCTCTATTTGCTTACAAACTTACATATATTTTTACATGTATATAAATAAACATATAAATATAAAAATGAATTTTAGCAACTCATATAGAATTACAAGCAGTAGTTACTACCATTCGTATTTGTAGTAGTTGTAGTGGTAGAAGCAGTACCAACAATATCGGTAACAACAGCCCCAACAAACAATGGCAAACAAATTGGCAATTGAGTTAAGAAAAAAGGTTATGGGAAATATACATATACTCACTCACTTAAATATAGATGAAAGAAAAAGATGCTACATAGCTAAAGCTTAGAGACAACAATCATGTTTTATGAATGTGGACTAACTTACGTACACAGGTATAATGTGAGAATATTTATTATATTTTACAGTTGTGTTGTGAAGACGTTTGTATGTATATGTTGAAGTTCATACAGATGGTTGTAAGAAAATAGTGGTGGTCAAGTATATTTATTTTAACAATAATTTTGTAAAACTCTCTTAGGAAATAATGAATCTAAAAGGAAAAGAATATCCTAAAAATTTTATAAAAATGTTATTATTTAGAATACTTAATATGACTATATTTAATATAACTATTGAAAAAGGTTTTTTCTTAGGCTTCTTATTAAAAAAATATTTCTTTAATTATAAGCTGTTTAAATAAAGTTTTATAACAACTGTTCCTATCTGTATTTTTAACTTTTTACAAATGAAATGAATTCATAAGTAGTCAAATATTAAGATCATTTCCTATGGCACACACAGAGAAAAAACATTGTTATAGAAGTATCACTACAAATATATTATATTCTCATTCTCATTTCTTGAGTTTTGATAACTCTGTATTTATTATAATGTTTCTATTTTAATTCATTTAATATTTACACTCAATAAAAATTTTAATATGGTTAACTGCAAACTGGTTTTAAATAGTTTTACCAGAAACAAAATTTTATTGATATGAAAATTATCTTTACTTCTACAACCATTAAATATTTGCAGAAATTTTCCTTATTCTTAAGCTATATTCTGGCTTTAAACCATACTAATATTATTATTCCCATAACAATAAAATGTTTCAAATAAATATAAAACTTATCCTTTTCATAAACTTAGTGAAAAATTCATAACTTGTTTGTTTTTAAATATATTCTGTTTTTAATGTTTATTTTCCAAATTCATTGTAATTCACATTTAGTTTATATTTGAATAAATAGAAACAGGTAAGGTTTGGTTATACTCGGTGAGATGCAATCCATATAAGATATTAACTAACTACCATTAGAGGGTTTAGTTAGAAAAATATATCATACATTAAACCACATATTGTAGTACACTTGAATATAATTAATGAACAAATAATATGTAAAATTTATAAAAAATAGTAATTATAAAAATAATAATTTTTAATTTAATATATAATATGACAAAATGAAATAGTAATATTATAAGTTTGGATAATTATATGATAGCATGGGATAATAATATGACAAAATGGATTCATAATATGACAATGTGATATAATAATACAATAAGAGAGAATAATAATATAATAACATCAAATCAAAATCTAATAGAATGCCATAATGATGTAGTAAGATTATTCAATTATATGTAAAACTAGAATCATAGCATGAAAAAACAAACCATAAAATCGGACACAATATGACAAAATAGAATCATAATAATTATTACTACTAATTATTTATGTTTTTAGCTGTGATCACACATTCCAATCATAATATATTGCTCTTAGATTATGGTCGCTATAACTATATTTTTTCTCTGCGTGTAAATCTTGCACATAAATTTAAGGAAAAAGAAGCAAGAACCAATTTGAGATGCAAGAAACATTATGTAAAAAAAATATATATAGTTTGAAAGTGAAATTAGCCTGTGAGTTTTATATGTACGTTCGTGTGTAATCTTAACGAAGGTAGTTTGTTAAGAAAATACAAATTGTATTTGTACCATAATGCTGTAAAAAGGCTTTTCTTTAGTGCTCTTAGAAATTTTTCATAATAAAATATTTTGAATTTTTGTAAAGACTTTCCAAACTTCACCTCGTTTATTGCATTTTTTTATGCTAACAAACCATTAAGAAACAAATTGAGGTTCAAATAGACATTGTATTTTAGTATACGTACACGGTTTACTACCACAGACGCATTTAAGAGTATTTCCAAACAAACAACTTCACATTTTACCTACACTTAGACAAATGGCTGGTTAAATTGTTGGCATTCATACACATGTATTTATATAAGTATTTTAGTATGTGTATGTAAATTTTTATACAGACATTACTACAAACGCCGGTATGCTGTGAAAAGTAACGAAATAGAGAAAAAAAACGTACCTATACATATATACAAATTCTACTTAAGAGAACTGCATTACACTTCTTCATTTAAACCATTCAAGTGTTTATGAGTAGTTTTTCAATAGTAGAACAAAACCTAAATGTAAAAGAAAAAATCGTTGTAAAAAAAATAAACACATTGATAGTGAATGAGAAGGTTGATGGCGGCAAAGCTTTTTAAAAATAGAAACATTTTTCCTCATTCATTTTTTTTTTTTTTTTTTTTTAGTCGAATTAATTTTTTTCTCCTCAGTTGCAATAGATGAATACACATTTTGTGTTTTCATGCATAGAATCCATTCTTTGATAGACATCGTTACTCTAGATGAGTTTTTACTACGCTTTTTTGATAAGGATTTTTTTATTGAAGCGTTCGCTCTTAAAGCAAAGAATAAAAAAAAGAAATAGAAATTTGTAAGTCCCTTTATACAGGGTAAACAGTAGGACATCAAAAGGTAATCAATAGAAAATCTTGGAGTTTTAGGCATACATACACAATTAAAGTAACCAAAAATTAAACACAAATATATCCAAAATGATTTGAAATTTCTTGCAAAACTTTACATTTTTTTTTAGAACGAAAATTTACTTTATACAATTATATCTATTTGTACCCATTGTGCATTGCCTTATAATTTTATTCATATTTATGATGGCTTCATAAAATGTATTTCAGTTTTGAGCTTTTATTTCAAACGGTTATTAGTCAATTCACAGGAATTACACAAATTGTAAGAGGTGTGCAAAATAAAGCCGCAAAGATAACGTTTTGAAATAAGAACCTGTTAAGTGCATAAGAAATATATGTCCATTTTGTAAAAGTTATAATTTTAAAGTTTTATTAACTGATGAAGTTTGATAAAAGATGTGGATAACTATTAAAGTGAGTTTGAGAATATTCTATATATAAACACTGTGACAGTTAGCAAGAAGTATATAGCTCCATCTAAAACTCAGTTGTTTTAAACCGATTAGTTTAAAAATTTAAAATACACAAAATAGAAAACATAAAGCAGTTTAATAACAATATGCGACTAATTTTGGGTGTTTGAATATTGCAAATGATTTTTCAAAGTCAGATCGAACTGCGATTTTATGGACTCTTAAATTTTGGAGCACTTTTTCATTATGTGTGAAAAAAAAACATTTATATCAGTAATTTTCAATGTATTTATGGATGCTTATTATTTTACATAATATAAACCTTCTCTAAGTATAATGTACGATTTTTATCAAATGTCCAGCCCCTTTTACGTCAAATTTTCAAACCAAGATTATTTGCAATATATGAGTAGTCACCAGTGCTACCAGTTTAGCCCTAAATCTAGCCTTGTTATTTTTCGTTTATCCTAAAAATTTTTGATTTATCTTGTATCTTTTTGAATCTTAAAATTGCTTTAAAAAAGCTAAAGTTTTAGTACTTCAACAACAGAAATTAACTTCTTATTTGCCTTTACTATTTTATTTCTACAGAATCAACCAGAATCAATATTCGCCAAATCAAAAAGAATTATAATTCAAAAATAATACAAAATTACGTTAAAACATTGGGTCACTTTTCTGTTTAAGGTACTCTCTTTCCAAAACCTTGAATTTGCTAACTACAAATTGAATCCTTTTGATTCTGATATCCCTCCGTTACGCTAACTGTTTTTTGAATTTCTGAAATTATCAAAATCAGCAAAACTACCCCAACCCATGAATTAAACTCGCCCAGTTACGGGGGCAGAATCGATTTTCTATATCTGATGTTTGTTATTAAATTTTGATACTGCAGCTGAAAAACAAACAAAAATCGATATTTATAATTAAATTTTATGTGAAATAAATAAAAGTTCAGTTAGTAATGCAGATGCAAAATCAGTGCATTGCGAAAATCACTAAATCGTTTTTTTAATTCTGTAAACACTAGGGAATCTTTATTTGTAGTAAAAAATCTACAGTACGCAATTACCTCTTAACTAATTGCGACGTTCCTGTGGCATAAGTTTGGTCTGGCCTACCAGTAGCCTGACCAATGCTCCCCACGTGTAACCACGTCTACCTCTGATTAAATTTAAATTGAAAATATCAAACTTCGGTAGATGAAAGATCAGCGATGAAAGAAAAGAGAATCAATTAGCGGTATAAAAATTATAACTTCATTATCAAGATAATTGGCAATGGCGGATGCTCTCCGTTCTAGCCTATAACCTGAATTTTTATGGAAATTTTGTAGCCGATTTTTTAATGGATATTTTTGCTGGTAACCGTTCTGTACTTTATTTATAAATTTATTACAATATCTTTAAAAAATACCAAAAGCTAATAAGAACAAAAAAAAAAAAAAAAAAAGATAAATAAAGAAATAAAAATAAATCAATAAATAAATATTTAAAGAAAAAAATATTAGCTTTTCTCGAGTCTTATTTTTTGGGGTATTAGCCTTTTCTGACCTTTTTAACGTTTAATTTAGCCTCTTCTCACTTCCTGGCAAAAACGGTAGTCACATTACTCAACCGAATAAAAAAAAACTTTAGCACATGTATATATCGTATACTTTCCGAAAGATAATATAGGATATAATATTATTAAAAGTACAACGCCTGCTTTTTATAAAAAATTCTGTTTTTGAAAGTACAAATTAAACCATGTTACGACCAGTTTTTAGTTTTTCAGTAAAAGTCAATTTTTCTACTTTCTTTATGCTACTAAAACAACTCATATCAAATCTTATATACACGAGAATAGAAAACACTGTGTAAGATCAAGTAAAATAATGTAAATAATATTATGACAAAACTGGGCGTAAAAAGGATGTGAGATCCAGAAAAAATCTAGCATAATAATGGTGGCGTTCTATAAAATAACAGTAACATATAATAATATTTCGATAAAATAACTTTAATGTTTTTTTTATTTCCAATTGTATTGAAAAATGGTCTCCGAAAATTCTAAATTCAAGAAGCCATAAAATCGAAATTTGAAATAATTTTGAAAAATCTTTTGGGTTTTGTTAGACTACTGTTATGCCAATGTCGTATCAATTTTTGCAGCGTACAATTTTAATACATACGAAGTTAAATCAATATTGACACTTAAAGTTATAATTTTGTAGACGTATGTGCGTTATGAAGATATTAACAGAAATGTTCATAGACCTACTATTGATCATAATAACGTTATGAAAATTGTTTATGAAAAGTAAAAGAAAGCTCTGAAACCTTCACTATTACAAAATATCTTCAAAAAAGTTGACATAGATTTTGGAAACATTTAATTCTCATTTTAGAATTAATTAAATGTTAACCATTCCAGCTTGGTAAACATTTTAGTTTCGTGATGATATGTTACGGATATTAAATGTTTGTTTGAATGTAATGAAAATGTATCCCACATATTTTAATACTTGTATAGTCTGTGAATCACCTATAGTACGGCATTAACGTGGGGTTCCCAACTTCCCGGACTTTTTCTATTCCCTGGAATTCTCGTGAATTTTAGTAGAGTAATGTAATTGAAGCTAACTAAAGTAAAATTAAAAATCAAATATCTATAATCCTTTCGCTTAAAAGATTCTTTATATTATAGCGACAAATTAAAATTTTATATGTTTTTGAAAAAAATATTAAAAAACTTAATTCAAAGTTTATCTCTTCAAAGAATTGATCTTTGAAGATATCATTCAATTTCACTTTAACTTAATTTAGTTTTCAAATTATATATATTGTCGCATTTTAAGTAATTTCTTTTCATAATTTATCATATCCTAAGAATTATACATATATTTAATAAAAAAAGAATACCTTACATTTTAATTTCAGTAATCTATGGTGAATAACTTGTCCATTATTTAAAACTTTTTTTGTATCAATAAACAGGTTAAAGCACTCGAAATACATACAAAAATTTTAAAACAAAAATACATTCGCATTTTATAACAATCTTGATATAATATTGAATAATCATCTTAAAAATATATAATGTCTTCTCTTATTTCATGCAATTTCAAAGATACAGTAGTTAGATTTTTTAAAACTATTTAAATGTATTCCTTTAATGAGAAAATAAATTTCCAAAGTCTCCTCATAAGCATAATTATTATTTCAAAAATGCTCGTTTACTAAATAACTAAAGATCAAAATTTTAAATTATTATTGATTGATTTTTGTTAATATTTCACAATATTTCACTTTGGGACATGTATCACCCTATACTAGATTATATAAGACTCAATTTTTGGCAAAAAAAGGTTATAAAAATTCTGTTTAAAAACATTCAAATTCGCAAGGTTATATTTACTACAATGGTAGAAATACATATTTAGCAAACATGTTTTACATATTTAACAAAAATATTTTAAGGTGAAAGTGACAATATCTTTTACTCTGAACTATGCACAGTGTGTTGTCTTGAAATAAAAATTCCTTTCACTATATTACCTAAGATATATATTTGTTTTAATGTTAAGTTATGCATCTGTTTTGATATATGGGCGATTATTAAAAATTTTAAATCTGTCAAAAACTGAATTAAATCCTGTATAAATCTTGTGGTAAATCTATTTTAAATATATGGGTTACAGATCTGAACTCACAAGACTTGAAACTAATAGAGGACAAAATTTTAGCACCATAGGTTTCCTTTTATAATCACGATTAGATAAAGGGCTAAAAATTACAAACGGGTTACAGATCTGAACTCACAAGACTTGAAGCTAATAAAGCACAAAATTTTGGCACCATAGGTTTCATGATATAATCATGATTTTTGTTCAAGGCTCAAAAACTTAGACAAAGGGCTAAAAATTACTTAACTTTTTTCCTATTTTTCTACACTTTTTGTTGGCGCGTTTGTACTTTTTAATATAATACGATTTTACATAAACTAATCGTGGATAAATTCCATACCTTCCTTGTTGCTGTACAGAAAAGTGCTGCCACTTTAGACTTTTTTATTTTAGCCTCAAAATTTTCGTTTTAATTAATTCCTTTTTCTGGTTCTTAAAATTGCCTTAAAAAGGCTAAAATGTTAGTATTTCTGCAAAAAAGAAAATAATTTCTTATTTGCAACTACTAATTTTATTTTTACAGAATCATCTGTTTAAACATTTTTGTGTATTTACTAACAAAAAAAAAAAAAAAAAAAACGTAGATTATTCACATTTGACAAAAAATTTCGCCTGCGGCTCTTCATTTTTCAGATCAAAAATAACTTAACTAATTTTATAGACTTACTACATCGATTATTATAATTATTTTATAATATACTTCATTAATCATAGAAACTATTTTCGAATCACACAAGAATTTGGAAATGCTTAATCAAAATGGAATTATAGTCCAAAAATGACGGAAAAGCAATTCAAGATATTGAATAATTTTCATTTGAAATTTAACCCAAGTCTGTAATGAAATTTTCGGTGACTTTTTATTGGATATAAATTAATTATAAATTGATTTCAATAATTAATATTTTTTTTAATTAAAAAAAAAAATAATAATGGTAATAACTTTTTCCGGCCCTGATTTTTGGAGCATTTAGCCTTTTTTGAAGTTTATTTTATCTCCTTCTTTTTAAGTTTTAAAAGTTTTTTTTTTAAGTTTTTTAAAAGTTATACACGGTAGTCAAATTTTGATGACAAAATTTTTTTAAATTTTTTAATTTTTTTGATTTTTTGTGAGGAGAAATTTATATTCTGTTGAGGGGATCACAGCCTCAACAGAATATAAATTTCGAAAGGCGGATTGATATTTATTAAAATGGTGCGTATTTTGCGCTATATTTCGTTGATATGCCCGAAATAGTCAACGCAGTAGATAGTCTCAAAGTTTGGAAAACAAGAGCGAAAATATTTGAAAAAGTCAGTTTTATATAGAATTTTATATGGGTTACTGTGTGAACTAAGACTTTTGTTATTTTTACAATAAAATCGAAGGAGAATTCAAAATAAATTTAATAAAAAAAATTGTATGCGTTTTATGAAAATTATACAAATATTGTTTTTTTTGTTTTTGTATTTTTATATAGCAAATTGTAATTTGTAAAAATCTTGGATATATGGATTGAGAGCGGCGACAAATATAATTCATCGGGGGCCCTAAATTTTAATTAAATGTCGATGATAACTGAAAACGAGTCACTTTTGTCAAAACACATTTTGCTAAAACACATTATACGGGCAGCATGGAATTGACCATAATTGGCATAATTAGGTGGTGTTTTTAATAGTTAACGGAAATGTATAGGCGCATCAAAACATTTCGAAAGATAAACATTTTATGGACTATAAGTTTTTCTTAGATTCGAACCCCATTTTTCGCAAAATTTTTAAAAATCGAGATTTTTAGTATAAAGAAAATTTTTTATATTTTATTAAGAAACCCTGAAATACGCTACACAATCAAAAATTGAAAATATAAATTTTGTTTAAATAACTAAGTAGGTTTTGATAGTATGCGTAATTTTTATTATAATTACAGATAAACTTTTAATTTGTAAATAATTTTATATGTTCACTTAAATCTCCCTACATGAAATGATCAACATGAACTGATTCTGCATGTATTCAGGTCACTTTATATTTTAATGTGTAGTCAAGAAAAAAAAAATCAAACATTTTTGATAATGTCCCATCAAATGAAATTTTTTTAATAAAATTGTAATTTTTGAATTTTGAATAAAAGCGAAACGCGTCCATCGATTTTTATGATCTATGTCTCATTTTGTTTAAAGGTTATGTGACTTTACGTGAAAGTAATAGAACTTGACACTTTTTTTACCGTTTTGAATTTTTTATGAGTTAAAAATAAAAAAATTCAATTTTTTAGCAAAAAATAGTTCTTTTTCATACATTTATTTATAGCTGCGAAACTGTTGCTTATGTAGCGAAACGTTGTATGAACAGATTAAAGGAATTGTAATTCCTAATTTTTTTAAATTTGTTTCAGCAAAATCGGACTGGCGGTTCTCGAGTTATGTCAAAAAAAGACCACAAAAGGTCACAATTTCCCCTATATGATAGTTACTAACTTCAAATCGATATATCTCGATTCCTAGACGTGACCCAGCGAAACGCCGGGACACGTATAACTTCTTTTTTACCGATATAACATTTCCCGTTGGTTTCATCCCATCCTGATTGTGACTGTCGCATAGTGTTATTGGAAAAGTAGTGTTAGTTTTGCAAAGGACTTAACTTTAAAATTTTTGTATAAATACAAAAAGTAATTTATTTTGTAATGATTTTTAACTTGCAATAAAATACAAAATAAAAAATACCATAACTTCTTACCTTAAAGATTTTTTATTTGTTATTTTCTTCTCATTACCAAGAGCATTAAATTGCCTTCTTTTGTATAAGAATTATTTAATTCTTATAGAGTATTTAATATTCCAACAAAACAAGGTATTAATGTTGTTGCGAATAAATTTCATTTAAAGCTTTTTTTCATTTGACTTGCTTTTTGTTTTATTTATTTATTTATTATTTTTTTTTTTTTTTTTTGTTTTTCATTTCTCATCCTACTGTCCTTGTTTAGAACAGAAAGGCTAAAAAATGCAATAAATTTTTTTAATACTATTTAATACAAGTAATAATAATGGTGATTTCGTGATTTTGTTATTAGATTTTTACTTTTTCTCTAACAAATGTTTTTAAAGAGCTACAATGGTATGGAACAGGAAAAATATTTGTGTAATAAGCTTAAGTCGCTGATGTCAAAATAATTATCGAATATATTTTCACAACGAAATTAGTCGACTTTAAAAATCATATATTAGTTAAGCTTTCTCGCAGAAAATTATAAAATTTATTGTGTATATTTTTATGTCTATTTCTTTTTATTTTCATTAAATTTGCGGAAACTATGCCATTGAATTAGTTAAATAAAGTCATGGATTTAGAAAAATTTTGTCTTAAAAACTGAACTGCATCATATGAACCTAACTAAAATATCAACTAGATGTAAACGTTTGAAAGAAATACCCAGAAAAAAGTTTTTGGTTTTCGGTAAGGGCAACAATTTATTAAAGTAGTTTCTTGGTATTGAGGCGTCATTATTATTTGCCTTCCCTGTATTACATAAATAAGTGCTAAAGAGTATAAAAGTACAGTAATATTACACTCTCGTGGAGCAGCTGTATAGAGCGCTGGATTAACAACCAGAAGGTTGTTGGTTCAATCCCATTCTGATGCTGTTAGTTTATTGTTACAAAATGTCTAAAACTTAAAAAATTAAGTGCGATATGGTGTACTGAGTAAGACGTTACTCATTAAAAACGAATAGTTAATTTGTGCCCAAGTTCAAATCCTACTGACGGCAATTTTTTTTGTTTTGTTTTAGTTTCTTTCGTTTAGGTACATATTTTTGAGTAAACCTAGAGTCTAAAAATTACCAAATATATTTGTGAACTACTTGAATAGAAATAACTAGTTATTGAGACTAAAAATAAGTAGTTTACTTTTGTGTCTAATCATACCTGGTATGTTACCAGAAAAGCAAAGTTTTTGCTGGGTAATGGAAAAACTAAACAAGTTTTTTTAATTTTTTCTATTTGCTTTGTCAGAATTTTCTTTTCAAATTTAAAAATTATTTTCATTGTTTTTAACTTAGGTATTTTTTTTTCAAATGACAAATACGGTCGTAATTGGTGTACAAAATGTAATACTTGGCTAACTATATTAGGTACCTAGTTACTTTATTAACTACGTGACTAGTCACTCTGACATGGGCATGTCCTACAAGGAAGTCTATTGCCACCTCCACGACTACGTGATGTCACATTCTTGCACACACAATCACCTCCACGGCTACGCAGTAGCACTTTTGTGCGCACTCAATAATTTGATTGGTTATAAAGAGTTCTGCAAACATTTTTTGTTATCTTCTTTTTGTCTTCTTCCCGACTACCATATCAATAAAGTGCCAATTTACACGCTTATAAAGGTTCGGTAGAGTTTTAGTTTGCTTAACAATCGTTCACAAAATGTGCGAATATAAATATTGAAAAAAAAAATGTACACAGCTAAGGGTGCTAGGTAAATAGTTACGAATAAATTTTACTGTATAAGAGGGAGTCAAAAACTTCTGGGTCCTATACAAAGAATGGCAATTATTATTAACACCCTGTTTCTCTATATCAAACAAATGCTTTCTTCCACTTTCAGAGCGAACGAAAACTGACTTGGATTTCTCTAAACACACTTCTATGCGAACAATGACTCAAACGACAAGTTAAAAGAAAACGTTAAAACACAAAACGTTATTTTCCGCATCTGAACTGCAACCAGCGTTAGCGTTTGTCGACTTTAACTAACTTTAAAATGGAACTAAATGGCGACTTTTTAAGACTATTTGGTAAATGAAGAGAAACAAATTTGTTTGAAATATCTCGATCCATTATATATTATTTTAATTACTTTAAGATTGTTTCATAATATAATGATGCAATAAAAAAATCCAGGCGAAATTATAAATGAAACTAAAGCTAATGAGAGAGGTTATGAACAACTATTTAAATATCAAATGGATTAATATCCTAATTTATTTCAATTTTATTTTTAAATTTTTAATTTTCCTTATAGCAGTGCCTCGACAAAATGTCATTTTTCCAAATTATCACTAATGAAAAATAAATTATCCAACAGACTTGAGGTCAGTACTTCTTATTCTTAATGCCTTCAGCCCTTAATTTGTCAGACGGGAATTTGGAGGTCTGGAGTTCATGTGAAGACCGCGTACAAAAGTAGGAAAAAATTTACTAAAACTTTTTTCGAAAATATGTTCCCATAATTTAAAACACTAAGGAAATTTGCAAGAGCTCGTGCAGAAAACTTAACTAAAAGTTTTACCTTTGCATTCATAGCCCGAAAAAAGTGACCTAGTGCAAAAATTAATGTAGGAAATAATAAGATCTTGGTTTATTGTAGTGTTTTATCAAAGCTTTGATATTTTATACCTAAAAAATGTTTAATTCTTATTATGTTCAAATATGTTTTTATATATAAGACATTTTTTGCTTTCCTAAAATTTGGGAAAGGTTTTCTAATGAGCTGGCTTAAGCAAACATCGAAATGCGCCTTATTTTTTTAATTACGCCCTGAAAATAACAGCGTGTGGGAAAAAAATTTACTATAACTTTTTTAAAAAATATATTTCCATAATTTAAAACTGCACAGAAGCTTAATTTCTAAAAAGAAATATTTTTGAACATTAACGAATTCAGTTCAACGAAAACAGAATTGCTTTTGCCTTAATTCTCCACTACTTACAACTTTTTTAATATTATATTACTCTTGAAATATTATAAAATAATTTTGTAATGTATTTTAAAATATTGTTATATGAAGGTTGATCTTTTATGCATATATGTGTATGTATGATTAAAATAATATTCTTAAAATTAAGTATATTATTTATACAAATGCATTAATATAAATTGCAAGTTATGTGATAATTTCATTAAATTTTTAAACTAATCTTTTTTTGTGAGAAAACTCTCATATTTAAAATATTATTATATGGAAGCATGTAGGTTATAATAACAACAATAACAATAATAATAACAATAATAATAATAATAATAATAATAATAATAATAATAATAATAGTAATAATAATAATAACAATAGTAATAATAATAATAATAATAATAATAATAATAATAATAATAATTATTATTATTATTATTATTATTATTATTATTGCTGTCAGAAAAGACAATTTTTCATGTAAAATACAAGAATTTTTTTCAAGAATTATTATTATTATTATTATTATTATTATTATTACTATTGTTATTATTATTATTATTATTATTATTATTATTAACATTATTATTATTACAATTATTATTGTTGTTATTATTCTTAACCGTTTTTCCATATTTTCACATGAAATTTCCAATTAAAATTACATTACTTTGATTAAAGTTACTTTACATATTTTAATATGTTAACTCTTTTTATGAATAAATCTTTATTATTATTATAAATAAATAACTTTATTATTTCAAATAAATAATTTTCTTATTAATAAAATTGAGTTTATTAGCTTTTCTTAAAATATAATATTTTTTGTTCCTGTTTTTTTTTTTATTAAGTAAACAAATTTTAAGTAGTTTTTTTAGACACTGAAGCAGTTTGCCCTAATTTTGGAAAGTTCTTTTTTTGGACGACTTTTTTTGAAATACCCTTTTTGTGGACAACTTAGGAGCATTAAAATGCATTACAAATGGAAATAAATTCTTCCACCAAAAATTTTTTTAGCAAAATTTTTACTTTTTTGGTAAAAATTTTATTTTTTAGCAATAATTTTCCTTTTTAGCGAAAATTTTAATATTATTTAAGGAAAAAAAAACATATTTTTTTTTACATTTTGTAACCAAAAATTAGATTTAAAATCTCGATCGATTAACACCCCGTTATCAAACGAATTTGATTTCTAATTTGTAATTTTTTTTTTTTTTTTTTGTAAAGAAATTAAAAGTTTTATGCAGTAACATGTTCCTGATACCTGCATATTTATAAAAAATATTAGTTCTTTTACTAGATCTCCTTTTATCACCCTTCGCCTAACCTATTTTCAAAATAAAAACGGATTCTTATTTATGTGGAGATCATCATAAATCTGCTGGTACAAAAAAAAAGTTATAAGAACTTTACGTCTCACACAATCTAGCTCCTAATATAATTCAAATGATCCATCCGCCTTAACTAGCATCTTCATGCCAAAGTGAAGTAGCTCAGGTGTATGTAAATATTGAACGTATTTCTTTCATTACACAGCCTCCTTCTTCAAAGAAAAGTATTAAAAAAGATAATAATGAACTACTTAAGTTTTCTAGGAAAAGAAACACAAATCATGGGTAAAAAAATAAAAAAAAAATAGAATACATAAGATATAATTTTGCATTCCTTTCTTTTCCGTATGATTCTATTCTTTACCCCTTTCTTCTTCATATTAACAAATCTGATTTATAAAGTTTTTTTCTACTCTCTCAACACCAGTCTTACTTCTAAGAACATTTCTCTAACCATGTGTATCACTCTCAAGTAGATGGCGATTATTAGGAAGTGTGTTGGCAGAAAAAAAAAAAATAATATAAAAATGTAAATGACGTTTCTTGTTAATACAGAGAATACAAACAATTGCTGATTTGCATAGTAACGTTTTTGTAAAATGTATTTATGCATTTTTTCTTTCCACTTATTTATATACATTTGATTTTCTTCATTTTCTTTTGTGTGTGGTTGGATAATGTATGATGTATCTTAAAGTTAATGCAAAATAATACAAATACTACTACATAGATAAATGAAAGTAATATAATGACGGTAACATATGTGCAGCTAGTTTACGTACATTAAACTCATCAATCGTCTACTTTATTGAGGTTAAAATTGTAATATATTAACCCGTTGGGGAAAAATAAGATAAATATAAAATTAAGATTACACTGGTAGCAAAAAAAAAAAAAAAAATCGTGCTCCTTAAAAAAAAGGAAGAATTTGTGGACTGGATGGAATTCGACCTGTTAAACACGAATCTGCTTTCAGTTTTTTTCCATCAAACCGCAATGTTTTATGGACATGTGTAATATCTTCCCCTTAATAAGGCGAATATATTTTATACTTTACCTTAACTCGAGAACGAATTGCCGGATTTAGGCAATTGGAATAGTAGATGATGAAAGCGAAAATTATATTTAAGTCATCTTAACATTGTATTTCTATCTGCTCAATAGTATCGGACTTATTCAGAAATTACTGTCGGAAAAAAAACAATTTTTCATGTAAAATACAAGAATTTTTTATCATAAAGTATTACTATGAATAAAGTAAACCATGTATCACCAAAACTGATATACAAATCTTGATTCTATTCATAATTAATTAAAAATATCCACATATATCCACAATTAAGTGGAAACACACATTGCCCACCGTGTGGGCAAAAAACATCTTCTTTAAAGCAAAAAAAAAAAAAAAAAGAAAATACATGGAATTTGACATACTGAAGACAAATTTGCCTACAGTTTTTTTACTATTAGGTCTACATTATTTTTTATGATTATATCTAATAATTCTTCAATAAAAAAAAAACAATTAGATGAAAATATTTTTCTATACCTCGAGAAAGAGTTGTACAAAAGATGCAAACGAAAATCTTATTCAAGTCATCTTAATATTATTTTTTTATCCGCTTAATATTTGCAGAGTTATTTGAAAATAAGTGGCGAAAAAAATATATATATAAACTTTTCATGAAAAATTGGAAGAATTTTGCTCCTTAGCTCCTAAAATATTTTGCTTTCCTGGTAAGCGGGCAGGTGTAATTGGAAACAAAAATAAACTACTTATTTTTTGGCTGAATAACTAGTTATTTTTGTTGTACACCATGTCGCATTTAATTTTCTAAGTGACAAGAACTTTTTTTAGTATAAAATATATTTTTTTAGACATTAAAAAAAAACTAGTAGCAGCACAATGCAGTAGTATCAACCAACTAATCCAGCGATCCATGTAACTGCAATATTACTGTGCTATTATACTATTGATTACTTATTTATGTAATAAGGTAAATAATAATGACGCCTCCTCACTAAGAGACTACTTTAATAAGTAGTTGGCATTAACGAGATCCAAAGTGTTTTTGCTAGGCTGTTTTCTAAATTACTCTGAAAAGTATAGAAATTTTTAGTCCACTTCTTTTGGTATACCACCTATGTAAATCGTAAATACGGTTCTTGAGTTATGGTGAAATATACACGTGTAATGGCCTTATTATGGCCGAGATATTAGATGTGCTAATAAAAAAAATCCAAACCTACTGTAAAAAAACTGAAAGCAGATTCATGTTTAGCACATCAAAATTCATATAGTCCAAATTTTTTTCTTTAGCGGAGTATTTTTTGCCTCCAGTGCTATTAAAAGAATTTTGTTTTATATACTTTCCCTCACTAGTTTCTATATAAAGTTAATTTATTTGTTGTAACCATATTTTTACTATTTCTCTTCTTAATTTTATGGGTTAAAATATCTTGTCTTTCTGTTTTATATTTTTCTTCTTCAAAAAATGTTTACCATCATTACTTACATTACTTAAGTTCATGGCAAATGAGAAATAATATGTGAAAAGATTCTGTTTTTATACATGGCATGTATATAAGACTGTATCAGACAGACTGAATGAATGCAAATAATTACATATTATTTTCATATGATTTATTATGCGCAGATTTTATATACGTATTTATAATACTTTTTTTTTGAGTTTAATACTTTAGGAAAATTTAAAAAATTAAATTATGGCGAGAAACTGAAATTAAGTTATGATTTATTTATAATAAATTTTTCAGTTTATTGGCTCTACACCAAATAATTTCCCTATATTCAATAAGAACTATCTGCACTCATGCACTTTTAACTCATTTTTCGACATTTTGCAATACGTCTTATAAGATTTATTAATAATGCTTCTACAAAATCTTTTACATTAAAATAAATCTTTTAAGCCCACTATTAAAGATGTTATGGTCCCTTTTTCCTGCTTATATTATTAATATGTATTACAAAATGCATTTTGCGTGTCGAAAATTAAAGTTGTAAAAGACAAAAATTTTCTGTAAAAAGTAGACAATATATTAAATTCATGTTATCTTATAAATCAAGGGATAAATAGCTAAAAATATAATATTTGGCTTGGTCGAATCTATTATACTCACCATCAACACAACCCCTTTTTCAACCATCTGGAAAACTTTTTGCTCCCTTTTTTTTAAAATGGAACTATATAACGACTTTCTAAGATTATGTGATAAACCGCGACTTTTTTCTGAAATCCTCATTTTTTGAGGATTATGGGAGGTAAAATGAACGGATCATCATTTTTAGCTTACGAGTTAACTTCGATCCTTTTACACTTGTTCAAAATTTGGTCCCCCTAGGTGATAATCTCCGAACCCTAGCCTGCTTTCAACAGTCAGATTAACTGACAGATATAGCTAGATCGACGCCGAATCTTACCAGCACCCAGAATATATATGACAAACCTATATACTCTAATCTTTTTTAATGATGGGTATAATATATATATATATATATATATATATATATATATATATATATAACCAGTGAAATGCGCTTTGAAACTCACAACAAAAAAGTACAATTTTTATTTTAATTTTTTTTTGAAGTTTATTTATTACCAAAAAATTTCATTAATTAAAATTCTATTAATATTTTTTATTTATTTTTCTTTTTTGGAATAACTCAATAGTAACTAAAAAGTTATATGTTTTCTAGATAGCTCAAAATAAAAAATAATAAAATAATAAATAAAAAATGTAAAAAATTGTGTTATCATTTTCTAAATTGATATTACTGATAAAGTACAGAAAAAAAAAGTTTGACATCTCAAAAACATTTGTGGTTAAAACATTAAAAGCTGGAATGATTTCTTACTTTTTCATTAAACTTTTTTTCCCCAAATATTTTGTATCCTACTTTTAAGTATTTTAATTTTGCTGAACAATTAAAAAAAAGCATATATGGAAAAAAAGAATTATGTACGAGCAGTAGGATAGTCAAAAATAAAGAGTTTAAACATTTGCAATTGTTTTTTGTTGTTTTTCTAATTGACGAAATATACACTAACAGAGATGTAACATCATGGCCTCCAGAATTTCTCGACATCAACCATATTGGGAACATATGGATTCTTACAAAATGTAATACCGACTACAAATCATTCAGAAATGAACTTTTCCCATAATTGGAGTAGCGGCCCAGCAAAAATTTTTTCGTACTGGTAAGCAGTAAAAACTATTCATATTTTCCGATAGCAGAATATTGAAGCGCAATCGAGTATGTTATAAATGGAGGCGAGAAATTTTCGTTAAGCTATTTTTTTTATTTTTTATCTTATTTTATTATTTATTTTTTTTTTTTTTTTGCAAAATTACAACATGTATCTTCTCTTGCTTACTATAAGTAAATTTGTTTGTAAAAGTTTAAAAAACAATAAAAATAAACTTTAAATAATCTATTAAAACTGTAAGCAAAATAATATTTTTTTAATTGCTATTTATGATAAAAAAATAAATTACTTATTGAATTATAAAAGCGTTAAATAAGGAATGCGCACGGTAAAATCCATGCACATGTTCAGACTTATAACTTTTATTGTGCGTGAAAAAATTAAGCGCCGTTAATATGCTTACATTTATTGGTATTCATGCAAACTTGAAAATTGAAATGTGCAAACTTGCACAATTAAAATTTGTAAACCAAACACATGTCGACCATATAAAACAATTGCTAGGAGTGCATGTGAGTTAAGAAACTCAGGTTTTTAGTCATAAAATCTACAAAGAGCTCATGGTTATCGAAAGAAACCCTGGTAATCGAAAAAAGTTTATTTACAGTCTATGATCGCAGACAAAATAGTACGAATTTTAAGGAGAAATTTCCACATCTATTGAATATGACTCATTCTTTAAATTGATCTGAATCTTTTATTAGAAAAGTTAAAAAAAGCTATCTTTGTAAAAAAAAAGCAAAAAAGTTCCTAGGAAGACATAAATTACTGAGGCAAATTTTTTTTCAAAATATTAATGTTGCCTAAAGGGTGATATAAAGTACGTACTGTTACACTTTTTATAATATTCTAGTTGCGAATTCTATTTCCTCAGATACAAGTTCTGTGTGAATTTAATATACTTGCGAGAAAATCGTTACAAAATAAATAAAACTTTCTTTGCCTTTGAAGGAAAACTACACATTCAACACATTTTTTCACTAGCACACATTATTTTTATAATTTTTTCATGCACGTTGAGTACATTTTTAATGTAGCATGAATATTTTATACAAACCGAAAAGAACAACATTTTTTATATTTTTGACATTCCATTTTTCTATGTTGAAATTTAAATTGAATGAACAAAGTTGCTACCTTTGGTATTAAAAATGAATCAGAATTCAAAATAATTTTAAATTATTACCATTTTTATACAAAGAAAAACGCCAAAGAATATAATTATTTTTATTTCTGTAGATTAATCCGCATCAAAAGATTAGAATTTATGAAATTTTATAAAACTCTCTTGAACAACCATGTGTGCTCATTATGTGTGGTTAAACCCGTTTTAGCACTAATACATGTAAATAAAATTTGACTAGCACAATCTTAAGGCTAAGTTTTTATTTATTTATTTATTTATTTTTTTACAACAATGTTAGGTTTATTTATTGACAAGCCTTCCATTCTTTGTATTCTTTGGCTATAACATTGTGAAACGCATATTATTAATTCTATCAAAAATTATTTTGGTTAAAAAGTGAAAATAAAAAATAGTTTAGTAATAGTGATAATCCTATTTTTCACTAAACTATTTTTGTTATATATATTCTAACTATATAACTTCTAATAAAATCAAAAATTAAGGAACAATTCCTCGGATCAGAAATTTCATTTTTGATTTTACTAGATGTTAAGTTTTTCATTAAAATTTAATCTTTTACCAAAATACCGGATTTTTCTCAAAACCCAATTTTTTATATGTGTATATGAAACAAAAAATTATAAAATCAATTAAACCATGCTAATGTTACAATAATTTCTAACATAAAATAAAATAAAATAAAATAAAATAAAATAAAATAAACTATTTACCAATATGTGTACTATTTTTTCAAAGGTAAAATTTTTTCTCATATGTGGAAAAAAGTGTTAGAATTTGCAAAAGAAAATGCTAGAAAGTGCTAAAAATAAAAAAAATAAAAAATTGCTAGAAAATAGTGTTAAGAATAGAAGCAGTTTGTATTTGTAAAAAAAGAGATATATTATTTCTGGGATTAAAGTTAAAGGAACATCATAGAAAATAATGAAAAAACGTTCTGAAATTAATTATGATTGAAATTAGTTAATCAAAATTTATGAGTGAATTTTTCAAGATTATAATTTTATCATAAGTTATCCAGGAGAATTTGAATTTTTAAACCTCATTTATTAATAAAAACTAGACACAGTAAAAACTTATGACAGACCTCAATCCGTATTGTCGAATTATCTGGATTATCGACTCTTTTTTTCTGGTCCAATTTTGTTAAAAAAATATATATATTAAGACATATCTTTTATTTAATATGTGAAACACTTAGTGTATCAATTTAAAAATTTTCGTGAAATAACATTTCATATTTTAAGTTTTTTATCTAAAAAAAAAAAAAAATTGGTTTGTACTCTTTTTACTTAAAAATTTTCGAAACGATATTAACTGAAAATAAAAGGTTTAACTAGAATCAACCTTTACATTATAATTATATCACTTCTTACTCTATTTTCCAAGATATTCACAAATTTTAACAAGAAAGAACTTTTTATTATTTAATAAAGATTATAGAGTTATGAAATGGAAAGTTAGGAAATGCTGATCCGGATTACCAAGTTTATATTATATTTATGAAATTGCTTAAAAATTTTCTTTTTAAAAGAACCAAATAAAATTTTTATTAAAATTCGAATTTTAACTAAATGATATTCAAATTATATTCAGAAATAATTTTAACTAAATAAACAGAATTCTACCCAAAAAATTTATATTTTGTATGTATCAAAAAAAAAAATTTATTTAAAAATGTAACAAAATACTCGCAATAATATTTAAAAATATAAAATAAAATATCGTAGGGCTGTTAACTTATCAAATTTTAACCAAAAGTTAAAGCATAACCATATATAAAATTACGTTTTTTTCACACAAGCTAATATCATATTTTGATGTTTTATATTGGGTCGAATTAGGTATAAATATTATAGTTTTAAAGAGGATTCGAAATTAATTAAAATTTGTTTTATTTTAATTTACGACATCGATTCATTTATGTTCACAACTAAATTGCAAATTACATTTAAAAATTAATAACCTATTTTATCATAATTATTTTTTATAATAAAAGAATTATACTTTACTTACAAAATTTCATTTGGTAAGTTAACTGTTTGTAATTGTATTGGATTTTAAAAAGAACACCAAATTTTAGTTGCAGTTTTTAATTTCTAGAAAAAAAAGCTGATAATGCTTTTATAGTACAACATTCGAAAATTCTGGAAAAAGTGTCAGGTGCCAGATGTAAAATCTAGCACTAAAAGTGTTAATGTGACTTCATAGAAATAACTTCTAACATATTTTGTTTTGTTTTTTTGTTGATGACCCCTTATGATGATTTCTCATTCACAATTTTTACTTAACCTAGATTGTTAACCCATTTTCGATAACTGTTGCGTTTTCGCATCAGTAACTTTAGTATAATTTAGTATAAGGCTGATGATGTTCCTTACTTGCATATACATTTAGTTTGGAACATTAGCTAAATAAATAAAAAAAAGAAAATTGAATTCCGCAGAATTTTTACCCCCGATAGAGCAGACCAAAAGTAGCCCTTTGTTAAAATTTAATATCTTCTTCAAACTTGTTTACTTTCGGAATTCAGAAAAATTTTTTTAATGACACATCAACGCTATTTAGCACCAATATTAGCTGGCTTTAACTTTGCTTTTAGCAAATGGCGTTAGTTTTATAGAGGTTTAAAATATCGTATTTTAGTCAATATGATTAAAATTCAAATTAAAAGCGATACTAATAGTTGATGATGCCGAAAATATTAGCATAGATACATAATTTGTGTAAGCATTTCAAATAAAATTAAAAAAAGCGAGGTAGTTTTATTTCTCTCTCTTAAAAAAAAAATAGTTTATTAGGATTTTTTAAGTTTCATTTTTGTAAACAATTTAAAAAGTGATTGCCAGAAATAAAAAATTGGAAAATACCGTTTTGGAATTGATATTATGGAATGTGTAATTTAAAATAACAGATGAATAATAGTAAAATAAATAAATGTATAGATGCAAAACTATATTGTATATAGCTTGTGGGAATATTAAAAAAAAAAGAATCAACCTCGGAACCCCTCGCTTTACTACACCATTTGATTTAAAATCACTTTCCGGATCGGCACGAATAACAGAACGAAGTCTATTGAAATTAGCTATGATTGGTTTATTATTTCCCGGAATATAGGTATAACGATCATAAATATTTAATTGGAATAAAGCATAAGTACAATTTTTTTTTCATAAGGATCGCTACATAGTTGACTACACTTGCATAAATTACATATACATTTTAGTATTAGGGCGATATTTGACACGAATAAATTTTATATAAGCAAAAAGTCAGTATTTTATCACTACCGGAGAGTGTTCATCCCAATTAAAATGTAGGGAAGATACCCGATAAAATTCATTATTCTGAACTCGACAGAGGGGAGATTAACTTTATGTTGCAATATTATGATATTGTCTGAAGTGAACCCGTGGCTGCGACTATGAGGTACTCTAATATCGGGTAAACTTGAGTTGATCTCTTTCGTTGGCTATAATTATTATTCAATCCCAAAAGGTTAAGTATCCAGTAATTCTTAGAATATTCTAGGTGTGAAGTCTTAACTTTGTACTAAGTGATTGAGGTCAGGATAGCATTTTCTTGCTGATGGCTTTCAAAAGGGTAACGAGTAGTGATTTATGAATTATTCATAATTTTTAGCATCTTACATCGACACTACATCTGGAGGTTAACGCAACCATAATTTGTCTTGGCATTTTGTATTAGTCTAAGTATTTCTTCTTTGTTATCTTCCTGATCCTGCAGCTGAAGGTAATTTAAAGGCACACACAAATTTGGCCATATTGAATGAAATGAAAATGCCAGTCCTCAAAATTCTCTTAAGGTTTCATTTAGTTGCGGTGGTAGCATCAAATTAAATGAGATTTTATTTTCTCCTTCCTATGTGTTTAAAAGTTTTAAGTTTTTTTTTTATTTTTTGTATTATTTTCTGATTTTTTTAATTTATAAATGAAATGAAAAATATGAACAAAGTGGTTAGATTTTTAAAACGAATATGGTAACTCGATTTGTCGTAATTCAAATAAACGTCAGAACATTAATATGGTGACAAAAAGAGAAACTTCAAATGCCTTCTTTTTTATATCATGGCTATAGCTATAACTACTCCTGAAATTTATAACTACTTAAATTTGTACTCAAAATTTATATGAATTTTGAGAAAAAAATATAAGAAATTATTTAGTCTTACACCGCTAAGATCTTTGAGGATTTAACTTTCTTATTTAAATGCCTTAAATTTCCATTGGAATGGTCTAGCTCTAATTTAGCTGTTTCATACAAGATATATTTAATAAAAAAATTGCTAAATAATCGTAAAACTGAATTTAAATGACAAATAAAACTTATTTTCCATGAAATTTGTTAAAACATCTACTTCTTGCATGTTCGCAACACCCGACATCTGGGCAACTTAAATAGCGAGGAACCTAGATCTTTTGATTTTATGGTGACAGTTACTAAAACAGACCCTATACGAAATATTAATTACATTTTTTCATCTACCATGCTGAAGGTATTATCTATAAAAAAAATTAATAATTTTCTTTTTAAACTAAAAATATTGTTATTTAATTGTGACAATTTAAAACAATTTAAAGCTTACAAATAATGTCTAAATGGTATCCTTAAAAATATGAAATCTTTATACCTCTCTAAATTTCACATAGTTTAGTTTAAACCAACCAGAACAAAAAATGACACCCTTGGGTTTAAGAAAGGAAATGACTTTTTAAGTAAAAAACATGAGCCAAAAAAAGTATAAAACATAAGAACACAGAAAAAGAAGAATATAGTCAACAAATTCTGCATCTAATATTTGGCAGGTGTTGTTTGAAAATACAGACTATTAAATTCAACACATAACTAAGTACACACACTCAAACCGGCATACATAAACTTAAATATATTTTGTTTAAAAGGCAACCTAATATTTAAATACCTTTTTTTTAAGTTTCGTATGCATATGTTTAAGTTTATGTTTGTAGAGATAAAAAAAGAATATAAATTTTGATAAAATTATAACAGAGATATACAAAAACATTGCATTCTCTGCAATAAATGTGAATAATAGTTTAGAATGAAAATAAATATATGTGACTAGAAAACACAACATTTCCAGTAATTCATGACAGCCTTGTATTCAAGTGACACATTCCTAAGGTTCCATTTAAAAAATCTGATATTTCTTGAAAATCTCCAATTAAATATTTAACAATTCTTGATATTTATAGCTGGTACTTTTAATATTGTATTATAAATTGCTTATTGGGTTGTTAATAAAATTATATATGGGCCATTATCAAAAAATTTTAATTTTAAGTTCTAAAAATAAAAATAATGATAATAATAATTATTATTTTTTCGATGGTACATTAAAATCTATTTGTATAAATATGAACTAATTCGAATGCTTGTAGAATCAGTTCGCGTTAACCATTTCGAGCAGGGGGAGCGAAACTTATAACGGTTTTAAGTTGAACATATAAACATATTTGCAAACTATAAAGAAAAAATTATTAACTAAAATTTTTCAATTTTTTCAATAAACACTAATGTCTGGTTTAGTATTTAAATTGTGTAAAATAATTAATCGATTTAATCTTTGCTTAATTGATTATACATTTGTTTTATAAGATTTGACGTATGATATATATCGCCATTCCTACATATATATGCAAGATTTATACAAAATGTAACTTGCTATATAAAACTAAAAAAAACAAAAAGTGCAATTTTTGCGTAATTTTTTAAAAGTCCATAAAAAGTTTTGTATTAAATTTATTTTTAATGCTAAATCGATATTATGGTGTAAAATAACAAAAAACTAAGTTCACGCAGAAATTCATGCTATTCTCTATGAAAATGTGAATACGCCTCCCGAAAAACTAACTTTTCTAAAAATCTTCGCTCTTGTTTTGCAAACCTTAATTATTTCGGGCAACGAGATATAACGCAAAATATGAATAATTATAGCAAGTATGAATCCCTATTCCAAAATTTGTATTTTATTGCCCAAAATAAAATAAAATAAATAAATATAATAAATAAAATAAATAAAAATTATTCATTAAAATTTTTATGAAAGTGTAGAATTTATTCACAAGATCCGATTAGCTTCTATAAGATCAAAAAGTATAAACGTGCGAATTAAAAGATTAGAATAATGGGAAAAGGTTAGTTAATTTTTAGCATTTTTTTATGTTTTTGAATTTATAACAATAATCATGATTGTAAAATGAAACCTATGGTTCTAAAATTGTGCGCTGTTTTAGTTTAAAGTCTTGTGAATTCAGCGTTACCGTTTGGCGACTTTAGTCGCCAATTGCCCTTTTTTAACCACTCCTTTGGCCCCTTTTATAAAATGGACCTAAATGGTTACTTTTAAGACTGTGTTATAAATGACAAGAAACCAAGTTGTTTGAAATATCTCGACCCATTATATATTAATTCCAATGAAGAAGTAAATTATTTTGATATTGTTTCACAATATAGTGAAGAACTTTTAAATGAATTGATACCCCTAAAAGCTAAAGCTAATGATAAATTTTATGAACAACTATTTAAAACATCAAATGCCGAATCATTTTGGACCGGAAAATTAAAAAAGAAAATGATGAATACTTATATCTTAATTCATATTTTTACTTTGGCTTATAGCAGTATCTCGGCGTAATGAAAACTAAATTTTCAAACATACTTTAGATCAACACTTGTGAATCCATGCTTATAGTGTTAATTTGTTAGGCGGGGCACAGTGGGGTCAAACGCAAATTTTTTGGTAATAAATCTGAATCTCCTAAACTACTGGTCGGATCAAATTGAAATGTATGGAAGAGTTGTAGAGGAGGACCTAAGCTTTCAGAAAAATCATCTTGTAGTCACCCTGTGATAACACGAGATAAGCTACAAGGTGTCAAAGTTGACTACCTCGAGTATGTAAAAGTTAAAAAAAATCGTAACTTGTACAAATGAAGTCCGATTTTAAACATTTTTATATTTCTGGAAAGTGCTTGGCAAGGTAAAGAAAAAATAAGCTTACTCATCTAAGTTATCTCTTACAGTTAAAAAGATATTTACGCTTGAATTTTGAATTTTTGATTTTTTGCCTCGACTTTCTTTTGTTTTTCGGGAATAAGTCCGGAGATATATGAGGTAAAAATTTTTTAAAAATATTCTGTTATTTGCTGCATATTTCAAAATAATATGCTGAAAGAATTTTTGGATTATCTCAATTCGTCTAGACGTGAAAAATATTTAAAGTCAGCACTCTGAAATTTTCATGAAAAATGGCTATTTTTTTACAAAAATATAGCACAATTCATTTACTTTTTTCTCAAAGTTCCGTTAATAAAAAAATTTTTTCCTTATTAACTTCAAAAGGTAAGGCTTCATAAATGGTTAATAAAGAAATTTTCAATTGATTTAAGTTTGCACCCTACATCCAGCATTGGCCGAAAATTGTCAATTTAAAAAAATAGTTTCATTTTTATCGATTAATAAAAAAAATGTCACGCGAGATTTTTTAAATTTGGTACCGACATTTTTTATAAAAATAGATTTAGAATGATTTAACACTAAACTGCTTCCCGCCCGGCCAAAAACGAATGCGGGAGTGGAGATTTTATGTTAAAAGTCAGTTTTTTCACGACTATTTTTAAAGCATATTAAAAGCATATTTGCATAATATTTTTAATATTATTTCTTATGTAATGTATAAAACACAAATCAAGCTTTCATTCCTTAAAAAATCAATAAAATAGCTCCAATAACCTATTTTTGGTAATTTTTCAAATATAAATTTTTTTGAAAAAATATCTGAAAATCCAAAAAAATTTAATTTTTTTACTACAACTCCACTAATTTTGCAAATACTTTAAAAATGTTAAAAGAAATTAAAAATAGATTTATTTACCAATTCAACGATATATAAAATGTTTATATAGGTCATTTAATAATAGTAATATAATGGCCTCAAAACTACCAAGTCACGTCAAAAGTTGCAAAATTCACTATTTTGTTCCGTATTTCCATATGTGTGTATACGTAACATTTTAGTTTTCTAATGTATTATGTAGGTATATATTTGTTATTATAAAGTAGTAAATTATTTATTTGAGTAATGTTTATTTAATTTGTTCTACATATTTACATACTTATTATACATATATCCCGTATATTTATTTTATTAAGAATATATTATCGAAGATATTATTAGAGATTTTCTTGAAAATAATCAGAAACATCAAACGTTAGCAAATTTTTAACTTCCTTAGCTTCGGAATCCTCTTTTTCTATTTCAAGAGTGATTTTTGGTAGCCATCGTGTTCTTGTAGAATATATAACTGGATGTGATGATATTAATAAATATTCCATTAAGTCCATATTTTGCGCTATTTTCGAACATTTTCGGGTATTGAAGAGTCGGAAATGTTTAAGATCTTTATTTCGGGCTTCCTGTGCTTCCTCTGTTAGCTCTCCCAATGGCAAAATACTATTTTCTATTATTTCTTTACCATGAGCCAATACTTTGTGAATTGTTGGAGTCATTGATTGTTAAGTAGTTCTTTAGTTTCGTAAATTTTAAATTTGTCCACATTAATTTGTTTTTTGCTATTAATGGCTGCCAATATAATCTTAAAATGCTTCAAAATATTTAAGTCAATGCCTGTGCTTGAAGATGTGAGTTCCGGATTTTCAAAGAAACGTCTTGCTGTATTTTCATTATTTGAGCTTCCATAGCCATGTAGAGCTTTATCAATTATTAATCCGAGTTGTTCTTTGAATTCTAATTGAATTCTTTTCTTCTCCTCTTTTCGTAATTCGTGAAGTTCCAAATTGTTTTTTACTGTACCATTTTCCTGCCCGGGAATATTTCTATACTTCATATCATATGCAAGATGTAAGCAGAACTCCAAAAATCTTATCCTTGCGTGGAGTGGTGATATTCCAAATTTTAAAGAATTTTTATTAACAAAGACTTCAGAATTATCCTGAAATTGTGAAATCTCGTATTGGTTTCTTGATAATCCTAAATTTAATATTAGAGCTAAAGCATCTTCAGAGGTAAAGAACGATGTTGATTTCGGTGTCACTATGCTTTGGATTATCCGATGTAATCGATTGGGAGAAGCTGTTGGTAGCACATCTATAACTTTTTCTACTTCCTTTGGTTGCGTACGTGTTACTAAAGCTTTAAATGTATCTTTTATTTCGGCATTCGTATGTGAATTTAGAATAGATTCCTGTTTGGTCCTCTTTGTTCTTCATCGTAACTTTTTTTTGGTCGACCCTTTTTCTGCTTTCCGATGAAAATTGGTATTTCTCCCTCCAACCACTCTTCATTTTTCTTCTTTAACTTTGGTATTGACCAATCTGAAGCTTGCATCCTTTTTTCGTATGATTTATAAAAATTTTCGAGCTTTAAACTGTCTTCTGCAGTAAGAGTTAAACCAAAAGATACTACTGTATCAATGAGTTTTCTTATTTTTTCTGGACGATTTATAATATCAGATAGATTATCCCAGATTACTTTGCAAATAGAAAAGTGTTTTAATGTAATCTCCATAATGGCAAATTCACTAATAAATCTGCAATTTTATAAGGATACTTATATATAGAAAAAGAATATTTATATCAGGTAAATGGTGACAGGCAAAAATGAATTAAAAAATTTAAATTTTTGCTCAAAACCCCCAATTTCATTCAGTTTATTTTTATGACCTGTAGTCAGGTACGTCAAAAAATGTACCTATGCGATTGTAAAAAAAATCATTTTTGTTATAATACATTAATTAAGTAGCTAGGTAAATTATTTAAAAACTTAAAAAAATGCAATAAAAAACGAAGGAAAATATACTTATTTATGTACTTAGGTAATTTTAAAAACCTTTTCAGTAGAAAAAAATTATGAACACTTTAAATAAATTCATTAATAAATATTATTATCTCGTAACAAAAATAAGCAATGCAGTTGAGTGTCACGTATACACACATATGGAAATACGGAACAAAATAGTGAATTTTGCAACTTTTGACGTGACTTGGTAGTTTTGAGGCCATTATATTACTATTATTAAATGACCTATATAAACATTTTATATATCGTTGAATTGGTAAATAAATCTATTTTTAATTTCTTTTAACATTTTTAAAGTATTTGCAAAATTAGTGGAGTTGTAGTAAAAAAATTAAATTTTTTTGGATTTTCAGCTATTTTTTGAAAAAAAATTTATTTTTGAAAAATTACCAAAAATAGGTTGTTGGAGCTATTTTATTGATTTTTTTTAGGAATGAAAGCTTGATTTGTGTTTTATACACTACATAAGAAATAATATTAAAAATATTATGCTAATATGCTTTTAATATGCTTTTAAAAATAGTCGTTAAAAAAACTGACTTTTAACATAAAATCTCCACTCCTGCATTCGTTTTTGGCCGGGCGGGAAGCAGTTTAGTGTTAAATCATTCTAAATCTATTTTTATAAAAAATGTCGGTACCAAATTTAAAAAATCTCGCGTGACATTTTTTTTATTAATCGATAAAAATGAAACTATTTTTTAAAATTGACAATTTTCGGCCAATGCTGGATGTACGGTGCAAACTTAAATCAATTCAAAATTTCTTTGTTAACCATTTATGAAGCATTATCTTTTGAAATTAATAAGGAAAAAATTTTTTTATTAACGGAACTTTGAGAAAAAAGTGAATGAATTGTACTATATTTTTGTAAAAAAATAGCCATTTTTCATGCCAATTTCAGAGTGCTGACTTTGAATATTTTTCACGTCTAGACGAATTGAGATAATCCAAAAATTCTTTCAGCATATTATTTTGAAATATGTAGCAAATTACAGAATATTTTTAAAAAAATCAAAAATTCAAAATTCAAGCGTGAATATCTTTTTAACTGTAATAGATAACTTAGATGAGTAAGCTTATTTTTTCTTTATCTTGCCAAGCACTTTCCAGAAATATAAAAATCTTTAAAATCGGACTTCATTTGTACAAGTTACGATTTTTTTTAACTTTTACATACTCGAGGTAGTCAACTTTGACACCTTGTAGCTTATCTCGCGTTATCACAGGGTGACTACAAGATGATTTTTCTGAAAGCTTAGGTCCTCCTCTACAACTCTTCCATACATTTCAATTTGATCCGACCAGTAGTTTAGGAGATTCAGATTTATTACCAAAAAATTTGCGTTTGACCCCACTGTGCGGGGATTAGTAAGACTGGAGTCCTAGTGAAGACGTGTAACAATAGTATAGAAGTTTAAGTTATAAACAGGGAATTCTATATTACCAGAAAAAAGTCGCTAATCACCAAAATAATTCACTCAATTAAAACTGGTTTAAATTTGTACATCTCAGCTAAATGATCACAGAAGAAATTATTCGAAATTTTTAATAAATTTTTATTTAATTTCTAATTTGAATTCAATAAAATTATTAATTAATACAAATACTTTTTTAACAACTTTTAAATTTGAAAAGGAATAAGAAAAATTTTTCATTTCAAAATTGAATAAAAATAAATATAAAATAAAATTTTTATTTGAAATCTGAAAATTTAAATTAAAGATTGTTTAGGAAAAATATTAATATCAATAATATAATAATAATAATAATGTAAATTTTGACGAACCCAAAACAAAGGATGTATGCATAAATCAATGTTTTTTAGATGATTGAACGGATAAAAAATTTAAATGAAAAAAACAAGTAATTCCTTGAATATATTAATTACATTTTGATGTAAAATTAAATAACTGTGTTAATTTGAAAATATATATGGTAACAATTTTTCATGTGTATTTTAATGATCTCTTGATCTTGATATGGAAGACATGATAAAAATTATTGTTTATTTACATTTATTTATTTTGTTATTAATAAAATTGAGTTCAATATTTTTGCTTATAATACAATATTTTTTGTTTTTTTTTTTATCATATAAGCAAATTTTAAGAAAATTGTTAGGTTTTGAAGCAGTTGACCACTTTTTGGCGACTTCGTTTTTTTAAATCCCCTTTTTAGAATTCTCAATGGTAACACAAAGAGGTTAAAGACAGTCTTTGCTTAAAATAGTATTACCACAAAACTTATTAAAGATTAAAGCCAATTTCAGTAAGGTTAAAAAATTTTTATAATGGCTCATATTTATTTGGCTACTCTTGAACGTTAGGTAGGAGAAAATTTATATAAACATTTTTCGACATTTTCATTTAAATAAATGCATACAACCCCATTTCTTTGGTATTTCAAAGATTTCTATAAATATAAATATCTCAAAAGTAGTTGAAAATTTTCGAAATACCAATCACAATAGTGTGTTATTATTCTTATAGAGTAACATTCAACCAATAAGATCATTTTAATAAAACAATAAATTTTGAATGAAACAATATATTTAGAAATTGTTCGACTTACTTCTATATTGAATAGCACAAACGTCATTTATTATTTACCTGAAAATAGAGTTCAAATTTAATTATTATATTATTGTAATTATTTTCTTATATAATTGTTTTTTTCTTTTATAAAATAAATATAGCTTAAATATAATTTGCATATTACATTTTTTCCACAACCCAATATTTCAAAGCTCACAAAATACAATTAAAATTAAAAACCTCAAACTTAAGTGCAAAATATTTTACTAAAAATATAATGTCACGTTTCTAAGCAACATAACAAAAATATATCCTTCTCTACACTTAGACAAAAGTACGTGTGTGTAGCCATGTTTTTTTTTTCTTTTTTATTTTTTGTCTAAAACATTTATGATTTTTTCTTTATGTGAAGAATAAAAAGACAAAAAAATTTTCAATCATCTTGATTGTCATTTAAAATATATTTTCTTTTTTTAACAAAAAAAAAAAAAAAAGGATAAAAATATATAAAAATAAATTTTTAACATAACCATTCTAACATTTGTCGTACTTTTTATATAAGATATAATATTATTTTTTAAATCCAAAGACATGCACACGTACACATAACTTTTCTAAATAAATAAGCATATATTTATGAGTATTTATACAAGGAATTTGTAGTATAAATATGATATAACCCAATGAATATATTGAGTAGGATTTTGGTCAGTAAAATAATAATATATTTTTTCAAGTTTTAAATTTATATTGTAATTGAGAAAAATTAAAAAGGAATTTTAAACTGAAATTTTTTGCAATAACACTAAAGAACTTTTTTACAATATTATAAATACCTCTCCGATATCTCATTATACATATATATATATCTTAATTTTCTTATAAAAAGTCCATTTTGTAGGGGAACTATCGTCAGTTATGCTTATATGTAAGATATTTTCGAGCTGGGAGGACATTTGTATGAATTATAGGTAAAATAATGGTCTAGTTTCAACCAGTTACAATAAGGCTTTGAATCATAAGAAGTATATGTAGCAATATTTCATGAAATTATCTTCAAAGTTTACAAAGTTTACATGGATGGATGATCGGACAACGCACGAACACTCTAAAATCAACTCAGCTAGTGATTCGAAGTCAGTTGTTACATATTAGGTTGATCCTTGGATCAATATTTTTGGGCATAAAACACAGAACTTAAGATTTAATGAGACTAGATATCGTACAGCTACGACATGAAATCATATTGATAATAAATATATGCATATTTATTACTTCGGACCTGAATGTTGCTACCGACTCCTATTCGGGAATTAAACTATCGAAAGTTCCATGTTGATCTCTTCACGTATGACATTACCGTTGAGAAACTGTCCAGAAAAGGGGATTTAAAAAAATAAAGACGCCAAATACTGGCATTTTCAAAAAAAGGGGCCAACTGTTTCATTACCTAAAAAACTCCTTAAAATTTATTTATTTGATAAAAAAAAAAACCTATAATAAAACAGAAATATAAAATAAAGATTTGTTCATAAAAATAGTTAACAAAAATCTTTTTATTAATAAAATTCTGTTTTTTTTTTTTGTACCAGCCTTTCACTCGGACTACAGTCTTTTAAATCCCCGTCTAACAAATTTAGGACTGAAAGCATGGATTCACAAGTCTATTCTTTAAGTCTGTTGAACAATTTATTTTTTAATAGTGATAATCTAGAAAAAAGACGATGCGCCGAGGCAATTTTATGAACCAAAGTAAAAATAAAAATTAGGTTATAAGTACTCATCAAATCTAAAAAGGATTGGGAATTTGATGTTTTAAATTGTTGTTCATAAACTTTATCATTAGCTTTATTTCTTAACAGCTAAAGTTAATTTTTAAATTTTTCGGGTTCATTTTTTACATCAGAAAAATAATTAATTTATTCGTTGAAATTAATATATAATCGATGGAGATATTTCAAATAACTTTTTCTCTAGTTTTACAAAGTCGACCAAAAAAAATGGTCAGGTGGTTGAAAAAGTACCAATTGGCGTCTATAATTTTCTAGCGGTATCACTGATGGCGGTATCATATCAATTTCGTTTTTTAATTTTGAACCCAGATTTTATGAACTATAATTTCAAATAATATTTATCGAAAAGATCTGGCGATTGATCAGCTTGTTTCATAATATGTTTTTAATTGAATTTCAATTTTTATTCAAACTAAAGTATATCGCTTTTGTGGAAACAGAGCCTGTGATCAAAACTAAAGTTCTAGGCGAAAACATTATTGACGTTACCATATCATGTGATTATGCAAAGGTGTAATTACTTGTTAAGGATAAAATTATTTGATTCTATTATAAAGTGAATATTGCACCCATATGGTTACCTCGGATATGGATAATCCGGCGTAAATGAGTTAAGATCAGACTTGTTCGATCATCCTTAGGAAAGGGAACTGTCCGTCTATGATTCTTAGCAATGTCGCTTACTCTTGTATTCACTTTAAGGGATATGGTGATGTCTTACGATTTTCACATGAAAACCTGGAGACTTAATATCAAGCTAAAAGCTTCTAGTCTTCATTTTTTTATGAATGGTCTATTAAAGCTTAGCTCTCATTACAAAGTCATTCAGAAAAAGCCGGTTTAATACTAATTTGTATATATAGAATCTAAAACAACACAGTGCGGCTAATACAGGGCACAATTTGTATTTATATTAGTATTTATTGTAAGGATTAAGTAAGCGCAGATTCATTAAATAAAACGTTAAGAAAATTGTTTAAAATCATTATCATGCTGATATCTTCATAATATTCTTTGCCCTAAAAAGCTGCCAATATATTATTGTAATAAAACTCAACTGTATAGTAAGGGTCAACACTTTTTTTCTTCAGCTGTTTGAAATTTTTTTTGTCATTTCTCCGTACAAAAGTATAACTGGGCTTATAATCAGCATTATTTGTCCGTCTCATCATTTTATTTCTAATCTCCAATGTCAAATTGTTGCCAGTCTGTTTCTTTTTTCCTTGGGCATCTTAAGAATAATGTCAATTACTGCAAATTAGATTATATTTGGACTAATCTGAAAAGGGTACAGAATTCTACAATTCTTTTTTTTTTTTTTTTTTTTTTTGAGATATAATTGATGAGAGTTTTTTTCCACAGATATATTTCCCGTATAGAATGAGATCGAAAAATAAAAGTTGTTGACAAATATTTAAGGTGTAATTTAAGTAGATTTTTTTTTAAACCAGGGTGTTAAATTGTCTGGTATTTATATCGTTTTGAGCGATCTGAGCTCCAAATGTTCCTCAACATTTTTTAGAAATTTAAAAAAACACAGATTTGGTTATTACATATTTGTGATAAATAGAATTTCTTCTTTTAAATTTTATATCTTAAAATCAATCATTATACCCTACACCACGATCAGTGGTTGAGGTACTATATGTTAATGCAGAAGTCATAACGCACAGAAAAGTTGTTCTAACCCCACTTTTTCAGTTGATTTAACAATATCAATCCGTTCGTCTGGACGCCTGTCTGACAGTCCAAGTAAATCTTGCACGCCAGGTATAATTTTTTTCACGAAGTCAAAGCCTATTGAATTTGCTTCCTATTGGTCTATTAATTCACGTAGATCCCATACAAATGTCCTCGCCTAATAGATTTTTAGCAATCAAAAATGCCTTTAAAATGAGTACATTTTAATACAGTTAGCACAAGTAAATTTTATGTAAGTATAAATCCGTTTGTCTAATTTAATAAAAATCAGTCCATAATTGATGTAACTTTTATTTTTTGGTGGAATGAGAGGTTAAATAATAGATTAAAGCTGATCAGAAAAACTAATTGAGATATTAAGATATCTAATAAAATCACTAAGTTATTGTTAATATTATCTAGTACTCGAAAATGTTTTCCGAGTAATAGAGCTTGACTGAGAAGCTTTATTATAGATACTTTGAAAATGAAGAATTGAAGGTTTTTCTCGATCATGAGTGACACAAAATGCTTAAATAATAATTTGGAGTAGATCAAGCAAAAAGTTATAGGTTTTAAATGCACTCGAATTAATACCAAAGCTTCGAATTATTACCGACGATCAAATCATTATCATATTTGAAAGACCGGCCAAGCAGGAAATTCGACATCGCTGCAACTAATTAACGCTCTATATTTCATGGGATCTCTTATGCGCTGATAAAATATTGAGATCACGAGAGACCTATGCTGAACACAATTGATCAGCATGAAAAGAGCTTTGAAAAAGGGCCAGAATATGCTACCCGACACAAGTCCATGATATTTATTCATGACCATTATCGGCATCATATTACACGAGCGAATAAAAAGTGTTTTTTTTTTTTGGATTTTTATTAAAAACAATGGAAATTAATACATATACAAATATATTTTCTTGGACACCCTGCAATCAATCTTTAGCTCATTTTGCATTTGTATTATTTGTAGGGTATCATATGTTCGGGCTTGACCGACGACATTTTCTGACTTGTTTCTATTTTGAGTTTTGCGTTTTCAGGAAGGTTTAATATTTATATTTTTAAGATAATATTTGCAACAATAATCGTATGTTTTAAATAAATTATAAAAAAAACCCTAATATCGTCATTAATAAAAGTGTTAAAAATTTATCGAAGATCTACAAATAAATTTTAATGTAAGAGTTGTTTAATACATTATAGATACATTTTATATTATAAAATTTCAATAAAGGCAAAATTTCAGTTTTCTTATTCATTTTATATTCTCGTGTAAAATTTATAAAAGTTCACACTGTTTTGCCCACGATTTAAAAAAAAAAAACTGTACATTTTTAAAGCTCAGTTCTTATTGATACTTAAAAACGTGTATTCATTGTGTCTTAGATAAAATAAACTTAATAAAATTCATTATTGACGTCTTTGCGTATACGTAATATTTAGTTTTTGTAAAAAACTCATACATACATGAGTTCGCACATACATACACGCTAATTTCAAGTTATTTAAACTATTTACTATAATTTAATGTACTAATCTACAAAATGACTTTTTATAATCACTTAGTTTTCTAACAAGCCAAATGCGATGTTTTTCAAACTCATTAAAAAATGTTTGCTATGTTGCTACTACAAATTACGTTCTGTTTTAAAGTATTTTACATGTAGAGATGAGAAATGAATTACTTTTTGATTTCTTTTCGTATTATTTCTTTTTGTTTTCTAAAAGGATTTCTTTTAAAATCATCACCATAACTACAAAATTTTAATAAATCCCCACTCTCTATCTCTAAAGCACCCAAAGTTACAACTTTGTTTAAGTTTTAATATCAGTTGTAAATAAGTAAATGTATTTTGCTCTAAGGAAGAGTATAGACATTTTTATCTATACAAACATTTTATATTTACATGTGAAAATTATTATGTATTTGTATCTGAGACATGTTTAAGATTATCATGAGTTGAGCAGGAAAAATAAAACTGATACATTTTATTCGTTCATTAAAAAAAAAAAAAAAAAAAAAACATATCATAACTCACAATAAGTCTTTGTATTTTATAGCAAATATGTTTTTTTTTACTTTTTTTCAGAGAGATATGAATACATAGAGTATTTTATAAAGAATTGTAATTTATTGTTTTCCTTATAAAAAAAAAACAATTTATTTAAAGATAGCAGGAAAATTAAATTGCACAATTGCAGTAACAAAGTTTGTTTTAATATTTAGAAATAAACTTTCTTTCGTGAACACCGTTCTTAGGAAAAACTTAATAGTTGTCAGTTAGAAAACTATATAGCAAAAATTTTTGAGTTGTATTATTTAAATACAAATGAGTTCGAGATAAAAAAAAAATTATTTATTTAAAAAATTTTTTAATTTGAATATTTTGTTTAATTGGGTAAAATCGAAATAGAAACAAAAAAAATATATATAATAATAATAATAATAATAAAAAATATATAATAAATAAATGTAAAAAAATTACACCTTCGATAATTATGATTTACATTAAAATTTTTTGGAAAAAAGCCCATGGGAAGATGTTCGCATAATCTGAAGACTCTGGGAGGTAAGTAAGATTAAACTTGGAAGATTCAGTATCAAGTTTGTAAATATTTTTATTTTGATATCAATAGCAATAGACATAACTTCAAAACTGATTTGGTCACAATTTTGGTTTTCCGATCTTTTTTCATAAAGATAATATAATTGTGGAAGTAGAACTTCCGCAAACATCGAAATACAGGTAGATGCAAAATATTTTGATGTTTCAATTTATCTGTAAATTAGAAAAAAAAAATATATATATTTCTTATCTTTTCAGAAAATTATTTTGATATGAAATTAGGTCATAGTACTATCTCTCAGACAATAACAGAATCAGGATTTACCGTAAAAGCTAAATTTTTATATAACATTGATTCTCTGTGAGATTACATCGATTCTCTAATTTAATATAAAATTATGATTTTAAAATTAAGGTCAAGTTGGACTAGAGAAAATCCAAAGATTATGTGTACATTACCGATAAATCTGTATTTGTCAAAAAAAAAAAAAAAAAAAAAAAAAAACATTTCTTTTAATAAGTTTTTTAATATTGACTTTATAGATTTTAAAGTATTTTTATTTGAATATCTATTCAAGCTCAAAAATTTTGCTTACTGATTTATTAAAAAAAAATGTTGAATTTTTTATAATTTTCAAACATCATGTTTGATAAATAGTACAATATTTCAATAAGAAAAAATTTATTTATTTATTTCTTCAATAACGCCAATTTAAATGTTTGGTTTTACTAATTTCATAATAGGTAAGTTTTCAATAAAAGCAAGCAAAAAAGATATGGTCGGTCAAGTCCGACCATACAATACCCCAAACCATTTTGCATGTCCATCAAAATTCGTGGAGGGGTCTTATATTAGACATGTGGACAATTGTGGACCGATACTTTTACTAAGTGTAAAATAAAATATATGAATAGATAATATTATGTAAATACTAACAATTATATGAATTTATGCACTTTAGGGTGATTTCGGCAAGGTTCTTATGTAGGAGTTATGGTAAATTATGGACCGATCCTCATTAAATTTTCACTTTGATTTCTATTTATATACAATTTATTTGTGCCGAATATAAACCTGATGCTAACATTTGTATATGATTTATGCACGTTGAAGTAGTAATATAGCTATAGTCAATTATGGACCGTCCTTTTTTAAATTTAGCACAAAGATTAAAACTTTTAAAGAACTTCCTTACAACGAATTTCATTAAATTATTGGTATATTTAAGGCATTTATGATAGTTAAACCCCTAATCCAGGAGGACGTTTGTATGGAGGCTAGGTGAAATAATGGACCCATCATAAACAATTTCAATAGGCTTTGTGCTTGTGTTATTAAAATTCTACGTGCCAAATTTCATTGAATTATCTTCAAAATGGCGACATGTACTTTCAGCACAAGGTTTGCATGGACAGCCAGCCAGACGGACGGACGGACTTCGTTAGATCGACTCAAAAATTGTTTCTGAGTCGATTGGTATACTTTAAGGTGGGTGGTAGATAACTTTTTCCATGGATTACAAACATCAGCACAAACGCATAATACCCCAAACACTTATGGTGGTGTGGGGTATAAAAATATACTTGAGTTTATAAATTTAGTAACAGAATAAAAAATTTAATTTTTTTCTGTTTATGTATAACAGTTTAAGGGAAGGTTTGATTTTGATTTTATTTCAATTCAATTTTATTAAATCATTTTTAAATTATATGAGTGTCAAAACCATGTAATGTAGTGCTATTTTATTACGTCTAGGAAATTAAGGATTCTTATCAAATAATCAAAACAGATGAGAACTTAAGAAATATATTTCTTATATTTTCGAGTATTTAGTATTAATTTGTATTCATATGCTTGCAAGTGCAATGATATTATTATAATAGTTTTGCTAATGTTTTTCATAAATTGCTTTTATTAACCTTTATTAAGACATATTTCAATTAACTCATAAAATATCGTTAAATAGCTTCCAATTTTAAGATGAGAACGAAAAATTGTGATTTTGCAAATCTTACCTGGTTGATAACTTAATACCATATATTCATGATTTTGATATTAAATAAAATAATCTTTTCTTGCTCTACATGCCAAATTTTGTTTTATATGAGATTGAAAAAATGTGTATACAGTAACTAAAAGAACATTAGCGAATCTAATTTTATTGTTTAAAAAATTATATAAATTTTTAAATTAAAAAAGTGCTTTAATTAATGTCTACTAGAATTCAATTCGATACAAATTTAAAAGTTGACAAAAATAAAAGTTATTTTAAAACGCCATTTACATACATACATTACATAATAATATTCAATTAGACTGACATCTGGTGACTATAACGGGGTCTTATTAATTTTGTGCAGTTAGTGATAATAATGTTTTGTATTTGTAACAGAAATCTTTGAATTATTATCCTGGTAAAACATAAATCGGTCGGTAATTCTTAATTTCTCAGCATTTTCATATAAATCTTATATAAAAATTTCTATATAATACCGATGATTCATTATTTCATCAATAACCCAGAAGAAAAAGAACTGCAAAAAACTGAAAAGACTTTATCATTATGTTATTATGAACTGAAAAAAGCTTGAAAGATTTTATCATTATGTTATCATTGGAAGAAAGTACTTAGTGCTGAAAAAGAGCTGTAGAAGTTTCTGTTTTAATACATGGTTGTCATTGGTAGATGATTTTCTTTTACGCTTCTAGTTCATTGCTTTGGAAGTACTTCTATTAAAACTATATTTATAATTTTTTTCAATAAAAATATGGTTTTAGCTTTATTAATATATATTACTTTTCAGTTTGTGAAATTTTTATTTTCTTAGAAATCATTAAAAATTTTTCCTATTAAAAATACATTTATTTTCAATTTTTTTTGAAGTAATTTTTATTAACTTCCAAAATAGTGCAAAATATACACTTAGTTCTAATTCTGAAATGGTGAAGAGGTTATTTTTTCGAAGTGCTTGCTGGGTTAATACTAATAGATTGATTGTGTATGTCAAACGAACTTTGGTTGTGGTGTCTACTGGCAACGCAAATAATCAAACTAATTTAATAAGTATATAAGTTATAGCGAAATTATAAGAAGTGAAATGTTATGTCGAATACTTGTTCCGACTTATTTTAATACTGTATATCAAATTAGAAATCCACTTAATTTCTCTCCCCCTCGGTTATTATTAAATATTCCTAAAACAATTCCACTTCCAGCGAAACATGCGTCTAACAGTTAAGTGCATCACATTTACTTCTAATAATCTAAGAGCTAATAATAATAGCTAATAATGGTTGTTATCTGTTTATAACATCCATTAAAATTTCATAAGACCCAAGAGATTAAAAAGTTTTTTTTTTTCTTAATGACCAAATATTTGGTTTTTAATTGGGCAAGTGTTTTGAAGAGATGCTTTTAACTTGAATTATAAAAGCGCAACTGGCTGTTTTAAATGAAAATTAAATTTAAGAAGTTTTAATACTATTTTCTTATGACCGCTTATAACACAACACTCATTGAATAGAAAATAATTGAATAGATTTGAGTGTTATTAGTAGATAATAATAATGATAATAAGTTCTTGTACTATATAATACTAAAAAACCATTGGGACAATATCAAGCCCTGATCACAAAAATATTGTAACCGACAAATTTTTTCGAAATTCGTTTTTTGATATTTGAAATTATTTACATTATCTGTAAACATTTCAACTGGTTTTGTAGTCAAGAAGTCCTTTTTTGAAGTATGGATTTACAAAGAGTGGAATTTTTTTATTATAATTTTTCTAGACGGGCTTACGTTTATTGATTAATTGTAAAAAAATACATTATAAAAGTTTTATTAGACACTCAGCAGAATGGAGTGCATTTTCTAGTTAGCCACGACCGTCATCAGCACATTTCAGCATCCCACTCTGTAAACATCATAACGAACTTAAGCCCGAATACAAAAATTCTAAAAAAAACTATAAAAAAGTTCAACAAAAACTGCAAACTAATTAAAAATAAAAATGTAATTTTGTTGCCAACATTTCAGACGTTACACAAAAAAAAAAAAAGAGAAAGCAAGTTATAGTCGGTCAAGACCGACCCTACACCATTGTGTACAAGCAAAAAAATTCAGGAAGGGGACTTATATGACACCTGTGGCTAATTTTACTAAATGTAAAATAAAACATACAAATACAGAATAATACATTGATACTAACATCTAGATGATTTTATGCACTTTAGGGCGATTCCTATTTTGTAAACCGATTTTCATAAAATTTGGTACAGAGATTGTGACACTTATACAGAAATATTAAAATATTCTTATTTTAAGGCATTTTTGAGTATTTAAACTCTATTCCATGGAGACATTTGTATGGGGACTAGGTGAAATAATGGACCTATCACAACTAATTTCAATAGGCTTCGCCCACATGCCAAATTTCAGTGAATTATCTTTAAAATTGCGACCCGTACTTTGTGCACAAGGTTTAAGTGGATAGCCAACCAGCCAGCCAACCAGACGAACGAACGGACATCGTTAGATCGATTTAAAAAGTGATTCTGAGTCGTCTGGTATACTTTTAGGTGGGCGCTGGATAACTTTTCCTATGCGTTTCAAACATCAGCACAAACGCATAATGCCCCGACACCGACCGACCACCCTATAGGGTTTAAAAACAGACTGCACCAAACTCTTCACCACGATTTCAAAGTTGGCATTTTTTATACTTTTTATTTTCAAACTATAAGTAGTAAAATTTCGGAATATAAAAGTTACTACAAATCAGTATGCTTAAAGATTATGAATTCTATTAAGAATTTAAAATATTAATAAAGGCATGTAAATTATTTCCCTATTAATTTTGCTGTAGAGTTAATATTTGTGTAAGAAATATCCCTTTTTTCCTCTAAATTTTTGAAAAGTGTAAATCCTTTATAAAGTAGTACTTTGATAATGAAGCGGCATTCATATAATTTGATATATGAGTTATTTAATATCAGCACTATTACTTAAAAATCTATGTGCATTATTTTTAAATATCACAACCAGTAGTGCTACACCAATTATGTGCGGGAAAAAATGTTCTCAGCCAAGATATATATTAAAGTACCTTGATTTGTATGGAGCTAAAATGTTAATAATATACCCATCTAAAACTAAAGATTGACATACTTTAAACTAATCTGCAAACTATTTCGGTTTAGTTGTTTTGTTCTTGGGAGCTGGATCACTTTTAAAATACTTCCAAAAATATAGTTTTCAATCAACAGTGTACATAATTTTTAACCTTTAAAAAAATACAACATATAGGCAAATGTCGTTTAATACATAACGAGTTAAAACTAGTTTTTGTTCTCACGAAATTACAATTTTATTAAAATTATCTCTGATTTTATTTTAAATTCTATTTTATTAAAGTTGGAATATTTGGCACATTTTCCATTGTAATTTAGCACATCATTGGGAAGTTCTCATTCAATACTATTGATAAATATATTCATTTAATACTTTAGTTGCACAAGTACGTTAACTTAAGAAATTATGGATTTCCAGTCCATAATTGGTTAAGTTAATGTTAATGGTCAGTTAAGAAAATAAATGTCACCATTTGTCATAAGAGCTATAAATTTTTCTAAAATAGTGACTAATTTTAAAAAACATTTTAAAAAGGAACTTATTAAATTTTTCATAAATTCATATATACTTAAGTATAACAAATACTTCGAAGTGACTTATTTGCAAAAATTGCTAATTTAACCTTTTAAGAGTTAAGAGTTGTTAAAAAGTTAATTACATGTAATCTTCAACCCAACATATGTTTAAAAATTTCCGAAATATATAAAATTTTATGTGTGAATAAAGAGAATATGAAAAAAGAAAATGTTAGTAAAATCTTAATATTCCGCGTCTGAAAAGATACACAACAATTATTTAAATGAATGTTCCAGGTTTAAGTATGCCTCAATTACAATTTGAAGTTAATTTTCTTTTAACCAAAATTTTGAAAATGATATTGAAAGAAATACGTATTTTTAGAGGTGTTTGAAAATGATACAGCTCACGTAAATTTGAACATTCAGATATAATAATTTGGGAATAATATAAAAACTGATCAATCTTCATTTCAAGAGGAGTACATTTGCAGCTTTTCTTAGTGAAGCTCTGTAATATGTATAAACTAATGGGATACACGGAAGTGGTCATTTTATGGCAATAATAAATTTTGTACCGCTCTTCTTAAAATTCAGCATACCGATCTATACTTATATAAAAGTTATTTTTTTCGAATTTTATTAAAAAAGAGATTTATGTGCATTAAAACCCGATTTGGGGAGATATTTGTAGTGAAAGAATGGACTTACCTTCATTATTTTCAATAGACCTCTGAGCCATAGTAGGCATTCGCACCAAATTTATCGTAAAATCGGCTCAAAAAGTGACTTTGATTCAAAGGGCACACTTAGAGAATGGGAGTACGAAGATTAAATCAGCAATATTCCAACCACTATTTATTAATATTTAAATATTTTATCTAAACGAATTTTTTTCTTTGTTATTATCTCACATGAGGTTTATCGTCAGATTATCCACATTAACCTCAATATAGGCAAACTAGTTTTTATTTCTGTTAATTTAAATATGTTGCAATTATCCGCAACTGAAAATAGAACTTGCACTAGACTAGGCCTAAACATAACATTTAAATAGAATAATAAAAAATTAAATATGTCTAACTGTTTTAAAATAGTGTATACCAAAATATTAAACATTTTCCTAACAAAAATTTTGACTAAATATAGCCGATTTTAAAGCAAAATATATTTTAAGTTAAAAGATTTACAAAAAGAAAACAGATTTAGAATTTTCGCCATGTTTTACTTTAAGATTATTATTACAATATAAATTATTTAAATATTGATTTTTATGTTTTTATTTATTTTTGATCACGCACACCCAAAAAGAAAAGTTCGTAGTGTGGCATACCAAGTACCGTTTAGAATTTATAGCGAAAGAAATTTTATCTTAATTAATTTTCCATGTATCATGAATTCTAGGAGAAATCGATGAAAAATTGCCAGTTTTTGATTTTATGTCCTCTGATTTTCTTGAAATTAAGCAGATATTTTTGCTAGGGAATAAAATTGATACATTCATTTTTATATTTTCAAATTTCAAAAAACTCCCGATTTTATTCGCATTTTTTTTTATAAAAAAAATATATATATATATATATATATATATATATATAGATATGAAGAATCAATATTTAAATATTCATAACTTTTAAAGTTGCAGTCCAATTTCACTGAAATAAAAATCAAGTAGAAAATATATTCTCTTTAAATTCCATGATTAAAAAATTAAACTGTTTAAAAAATTTTTCAGATGAATTTTTTAAAAACTTTCTCCCCCTTCAATTTATTATTATTTTTTTTTTTGTTTATCTTAAAAAGTGACTTATTGGCTCCCCAATCCAATTTAGGGTTTTTTCGTGACGGAAATGTTTATTATTTTTAAAAATTTTTAGTGGGAAATACCATCACTTTTTCCCATACAAAATATTATTTTTTTCAATACGAGTATTTAAATTTTCTACATTTTACGCAAAAAGTGTGCTACTAAAAACATATAAAACTCAATAGTTATATGTCCGATTTTATTGATTTAAAAATTATCTAAACTGTGCTAATATGCACTTTAAGCTAAGTTAGTCAAAAAGATAAAATTTATTAGAAATCGCATTAGATACATTAATGGATTTGAATGAAGAAGCTTTACCTTAATCAAAAAATTTAAAATAAGGTATGATATTATAATTTGATAGTTTTTATTATTACTCAAATGGGAAATTATCAACAAACACGTTCACCACTCAGCGTCACATATATGTGACGTGGGATGTTTCAAAAAAAAATTCACATATATGTGTCGTAAAATTACTAAAATGTACTAAGCTGTTATTTCATGAAAGTTTGTAGTAAGTAATTTTCTTGCGTGTTTTAGTCTCTGGTAAGGTGTCAGATATATACGAATGTTGTGGATTGTATACGCCCTAAGCCGTTATTTTAAAATTTCGTTTTCTCAAGGGGTATTCCCCGAAGTTTTGCAATGTGCTAATTTATGTGAAAATAAGTTTGAAATGCGCTTTTATCAGTTCATTCGTGTCACAATAGCCATAGAAGAAGGTTCTTATAAGTAAAAGTGTGAATATTGATATTATATTTTGTATATTTTTCGTTGATTGTTTAGAATGGAGGATCCTAGAAGAAAAAAAGTATCTGAGGAGGAAATTCTTGAGGATATTTTGAATTCCAGCGAAAGTGACATCGATTTTAAAGATCCTGGAAGCAGCTTCGCCCTAAAAAGTGAGGATGAAGAGTCTGAGGAAGAAAATTGGTCAGAAGATGGGAATGGCATAGAAGAAAACGATCTTGGTGAAAACGTTACAAATGAAATGAAACTATTTAGTGACTCCTATATGTGACACAAGTACTTCCCAAAGCTCATGACACTTATATGTGACTTTTGTGTATGTCACAAATACGTGACACATAGTTTCTCTTAAGAAAATTGCTCAGAAAACTCATGTCACATTTATGTGACATATTCTTTTTGTTCGTGAGTTTTTTTTTTTTTTTTTGAAAGCGCAACCATAAAACCGAATTTCAAATTAACTTTGAAAACCCTTTGGTGGTTTTGTTTTATTGAGGCAATTTTTTCTTACTGTACTATATTAATAATTGTAAAATATCGTTGGCACTAGAAAAAAAAATCGAGAAACAATTTTGTTCAAAATACTTAAAAATCCAAACTCAAGATATAGTAAAGTACTTCAGGATGTATATGCAAAAACTTTGCTTTCCTGGTAGGCTAGCAAGTATAATTGAAAACAAAAATAAACTACTTATTTTTTGCCTGAATAACTAGTTTTTTTTTGTTCGAGTTGTCTACCAATTCATGTAGTTACTTTTTGACTCTAGAGGTATTCAAAAATATGTACCTAAACGAAAACAAAAATAAAAAAAAACAAAAAAATTTTGCCGTCAGTGAGACTCGAACTTGGACACAAACTTACCATTCGTTTTTAATGACTAACGCATTACTCATTACACCATCTCGCACATAGCTTCCTAAGCGACAAAACTTCTTTTTAGTTTAAAATATCTTTTTAGACATTTTATTATAAAAAACTAACAGCTTCAGAATGGGGTTGAACCAACAGCCTTCTGGTTTAATCCAGCGCTCTAGCCAACTCCTCCACGTGATTGCAGTATTACTGTGCTATTATACTATTGAGTACTTATTAATGTAATACAGAGTAGGCAATAATAATGACACCTCATTACCAAGAAACTACTTTAATAAGTAGTTGTCATTACTGAAAACCAAAAAGTTTTTGGTGGATGTTTAGATAAGTTCAGTTACGTGGATTATGTGTCGATACAGACATAAAACACATTTTAAAATTTTTCAAAAATTATACATTTCTTGGGAAATTTATTATTAGTAGCTGTAATATCTGAGACACAAAGAGATAGTTGTAAAGGTACTAATAAATACCAATATTTATATCCAAAATTATTTTGAGATATCTATAAAAGATTTCATTCAACAGCACAATAGTTTTGTTATATTTTACCCAAATTAGCTCCCACTCACTATTTAAAAGACACAATCAAATTGTATAGCGCAAATAAGTAATAAAAATTTTGTTCCCAAAGAATTAAATCCTTCAAAGTACCCCGAGATCTGCCGACTTAAAAGATATTGGATGCTGACGAAAAGATCATTAAAAAAAGGTCAAATAGATAGAAAAACTCTGCCAAGATTTTCAGAATAAGTGGCGAAAAGCCTACTCTAATGTTGACAAAAGTATTGTACAAGAACTAATAAAGGGTGATAAGAAATTGATTCGAATATGTAATGAAGGCTAATCTCAATAACATAATTTTTATTCTAAATATCTTAAAATTTATTTAAATAAAGTTTTAATTGAGATTTAGATACAGAATCTCATTTAAAGACAACACTCTTTTTTTCACCTTACTTTAAGATTTTCTTTGTTAGCAGATATATATACATACTAAAAACATGTATTTTTATATTAAAAAAAAGTTTTTAAGCATTATACATATTTGCCGAAAAATGAGGTAAGTACATAGTACATCTAGACATTTTAAGAAAATGTTTCACTTTGAAGCACTTAAAAAGGAAACTTCTTTCCACATATTATTTTTTTACATTTTTTACTCATACAAAGTTGTGTGTGTGTGCAGTATGATTTTTATTTTTCCAAGTAAGTAAATATTTTCTGGTCTGAAAGAAAAGAAAAAAAATACTGTATGTATGTCAATAATGCTTTAAATAAAAATAACATGAATTTGTATAGAAAAATAAAAGAATCTGAATAAAGCAGGCGCCAAGAGATATTTATAACAACCTGGTGGCAAAATAGAAATTTAAAGAATAATTTTAATAAAATTGAAAAAAAACCAAATATTTTATTTGAATTTTACTTACAAAGGTTAACACTTAAGTTCTTTGTATAAAAAAATAAATCGAAATTTACATATTTGTAAATCACAGCTATTTGGTGAATTCAGAAATCTAAATATGGAAGCAGGTCAAAATAAATAATACATATATTTCGTTAAATAAGAGAAATAACTATAAGAAAAAATTCTTTCATATATAAAAATATAAGGTTAATTTCATATCAAAGCCGGATCTGACGTCTCCAGTTTCAATGAATTTTTCTTTATTTTAAACTCATAGCCTTTTACGGTAAAAATATGAAACGTTTTGAAAATTGATAAGAATTTTTATTAACAAAAAGTTTGCATGTAATCTATTTAGCCCACGCATAACACCGAGTAGAAGAGTTGTTTAATAATTTTGATCACATTTATACGTTGATTTTATATGGAAAACAAATATATTTTAAAGCCCCTACACGCGTTGCAAAATTCAAGGAAAATTATCCCAATTTGACACTTCCTCCTTAATCAGTTATTAGGAGATGGGCATCTTCTTTTGATACCGTAAAATATTACAGACAATATCTTGATGATTTTGTAGATCAGTTTAATAATAATGACTCCAATGATATAAAAAAGTTGAACCAGTATTAAAATCATGAAATATTAAAACTGATCTCTCATTTATTTATTTCAACAATGGACTTCTTTCTGAAGCTATTACTAATTAGAGTGTTTTGATTTATTGAACGGAAGGCTTTACTGCTGAAAACATAAAATTAAACTTGCAAGCTTTTAATATAAATAAATAAATAAAATTGATTTGAGAAAATTAAAAAAAGGAAAAAAAATTAAACTCAATTATACGAAAACCTATCGGTGTGAAATTCCAAAAATTATTTTGTCAAGTGTTTTTAAACATTAATTAAAAAGAAACTAATAAACTTTTGGACCTTAAAATTTTAATACGAAAAATTTATTATTAATAGTACAAATTTTATACGTAAATTTTACGTATCGTTATAAATTGGAATACAAATTTGGAAATGTGATTTGAAATGGCTGAGTAAAAGTCGAAATATTCGTTGGATAATCTTAACTTGGTGGATGTGGTAGTCAATTCTAACTTTTCAATAAAATTAATGTAATAATTGAAAGAAAATTATAAGCTGCTAATTTCTACAGGAAAGAAAGAAAAATATGATAAAATTTTATTATTATGCAAAAATCGAAAGTTTAGAACATATTGTCATGTTTGATAAATACCTTAAGTCTCTGAACACTTGGTTATTTATCACGACTTCTCATTAACAAAATATTGATATATTTTTAAGGATTTTTAATTTTTCATTCTTATTTATTAATTTTTTTCACTTTAAGCCTATTTAAAGACAAATAAGTAATAAGAATAAACTCAGTTGATATAAAAACAAAAAATTAAGTGTTGTAGAGAAATTTAAAAATTTACGTATTGTTAGTATTACCGTATAAAAAATATAAAATATCGTCAGTATTCTAGGGTTAAAAAATGCAGTCTGAAGGAGTACGAGATAGCATTGATCTTTTAAAATATATATAGCTATCAAGGCTCTATTACTCTACCGTAATTGTAAATGTTGCAAAAAGTTTATTAATTCGACAATTTGTTTTGCAGTTTCTCTCACTTAAAATATTATTAAAATTGTTGAAATAAATTATAGAGTTGAAGCAATGATTTAAAATTAAAATTTTTTGTTGTAAAAGAACTAACTGCGTTTTGGACCGAAATCTATAAAGTAAAAACCTATAAATCTAGCGATTTTTAAACTACAATAGATTTACTTGAAATATGTTATGATTGTCATCACTGATGTTGATGTGTACAAAACAATAACAAAATACTTGGTTAAGTTCCATTTACATTAAAATTTTGACATTTACGGTAGAGTAATGGACCTTTAACTTTTAAAAATACAAAGAAACAAAGTAGTTCAAGTACAGTTTCAAGGATAAAGATATAATGAGCCAATAGTGGTTATTTTTTATTTAGTTCTTGCTTACAATAATTTATTTTCTTCTTTCCATTAAGAATAATTTATTTTCAAGTTGTGTTTTCTGGACTGAAAATATAAAATAAATTGTTTATAAACAGCGATTTTTGAAAAATAACAAGTACTGATAATTTTAACAAATATTAAAATATACAGCTTTACAAATATACCGTCCTTCCTGTCTGTTCGCATGTTGATATGTAAGATATAGACATGCGAACAGAAAAACATATCTGTCATATTCAGGTATATATAAATCTTGTTTCTACCTTCGTAAGTATTATTAAATACGTCACTCGAAAATGGATTTTCTTTTCAGTTAAGAAATGTAGAGCCTGTAATTTTATGAGAGTAGCAAGGACATATATTAGAAGCTATAGGTTCAATTACTCCATAGTAAGTTTGTCAGTAAATCAGTTACACTTCTATGAAGGTGTATAGCTGAAATCAAACTGACAAATTCTTCGAAGAAGTGAAGTCGGGAATAAGTCATATATTTTACAAGCACTAAGCTTTAGTGTAATTTTTTACCGTCACGGAAGACATAAATCCAATGATCATGTAATACTACATCGAAAAATATGGTCTATTAAACGTTTTATCAAAGATAAAAACTATTTTAATTACTTTTTTTAATTGTATCAATAATTAAAATTTTCTAAATAAAAATTTTTTTGTTTTACTAAAAATAAAACAATTTATCGGCTTTGAATTATTTTTTCTATTGTATCAATTAATAAATTAATCAAATAAAAAAAATTATAATTTGAATAATTTTATAACTTTGTACTTATTGAGCCATATTCGATAAATATAAGAGAATTTGATTTATATTAAAGTCTTCCCCCACTTAATTACTTGCTTAAGAATAACTGCTAAATAAAATTTTAAGATTGTTATAGCAGCAGTTAAGAAAAATATTTATAATAATTTATTAAGTGGATAAAAAAGTTATGTTTAATTTGTAGAATGGAATGAAAGATTTTGTCATATATAAGTAATCTCACAAATACACAGAAATGCTTCAATCCATAATTCTGTAAAAATGAAATTGGTAAAAACAAATAAAAAACTATTTTCTTCTTTACTGAAATTCCGAAATTTTAAAATTTTTAATGAAAATTTAAGAATGAAAAAAGTCTAGAAGCTAAATGGAAAATTTTGAGGCTAAAAGCAAAATAAGAAGGTTAAATTTAGCCTCAAAAAGGTTAAACTAACAACAAAGAAACTTTTTTCAACTTGTGAGTCTGCATTTCTTTAGAGTAAAATAATAAAACAGTTGTTTCGAATCCTGTGTTTTTCAACTCATTTGTAAATGATTGGCCAGTCTTGTCTAAAATAAAAAAAAAAAAAAAAATATATATTGAAGTGCTTGACGACAGTTTCAAGTAAATATTGAAGACTTTTGCAACCCAAGGGTACTTAAATAATGCATCCAAAATAGTACAACAATTGCATAAAAAACGAAAATTACATGTAATTGTCGCTAATTGTGTAGAGTTGAAGACATTTTTGTTACGCCATCGGTACACGTAAAGCGAGAAAACAGGTAACTTTGTTACCTACTTTTTACTTGTTCTCAACTGATTTTTTATTGATGTCAACTTTTTAATACAATTTTTTTTTCTTTACTTGCTTCAAAAGGCTTCATAAATGGTTAATAAAGAAATTTTAAATTGATTTAGATTTGCATCCTACATTCAGTATTGTTCGAAATGATGAATATTAGAAAAAAAGTTTCTTTTTTGTCGATTAATAAAAGAAAAAAAAATGTCCCTCGAGTTCTTTTAGACTTTTTGACGATTTTTATTCTTGAAATGGATTTAGATATAATTGATACTAAATTGCTAAATTAAAAAGACAATTATTTAAACATTTTTTTTACATTGCATAAAAAAGTATGTAAGTCACATAAAAGTATGTAGTATAATTGCATAAAAAGTACTCGTATATAGTGTATAAAATAGATATCAATCTCTCATTCCTGCAAAAGTCACGTGAAAAACTTTACAAACCAATTTTGGTAAATTTTTCAAAATTAAACAATATTTAATAAATTTAATCGGTTATTACGAATATCATCTCATTGCACATGCAACACTTACTAATACAATTGTATGTTATGTATACACTCATATGGAAATGCACAGTAATATATTATAAAATAGTAAATTTAGTGAGAGTTGACTCGGGACGTCAGTTTTAATGCCATTATTTTATATACATATACATGTATATCTTAAATCATTGAATTGGTAGATACATAAGTCTATTTTTATACTCCTGTAATATTTTATATGTTTTTTAAAACTAGAAGGAGCTTTGCTTAAAAAGAAATATATTATTTCTGTTTATTTTTATTTTTGAAAATTTGCCAAAAATTAGTGGTAAAAGCTCTTTGAATGATTTTCGGAGGAGTGAAAAACTTGCCTGAAATTTTTTATTAATCGATAAAAATGAAACTTTTTTCCAAAATTCTCCACTTTTGACCAATGCTTGATGTAGGCTTCAAAACTAAATCAATTTAGAATTTATTATGTTTAGAAATATGTAAAAAAAATTTATTAACAGAACTTTGAGAAAAAAGTGAAAAGATAGTACTATATTTTAAAAAAATATATATTTTTCATACTAATTTTAGAGAGCAAAATTTTTAACATTTTTCACGTCTAAAGAAATTGAAATAATAAAAAAAAAAATTTAGGATATTATTCCGGGATATATTACAAGTTACAGAATATTTTTAAAAATTTTCCCCTATACACCTCAAGACTTATTCCCGAAAAGCCAAATGAAGTTGAGGCAAAAAAAAAATCAAAAATTCAAAATTTAAGCATAAATATTTTTTGCTGTAAGGGACAATTTAAATGAGTAAGTTAATTTTTTCTTTATCATTCCAAGCAAGAAGTTACGATTTTTTTAACACTTTTACATAGTCGAGTTAGTCAAATTTGACACCCTGTAGCTTATCTCGTTTTATCACAGGGTGACTGATTTTTCTGAAAGCTTAAGTCCTACTCTACAACTCTTTCATACATTTCAAATCGATCCGACCAGTACTTTAGGATATACAGATATATTACCAAAAATTTTGCGTTTGGCCCCACTGTATACAAGTTTTTTTTCGTTTCTTTATATTTATGTATTAAGTCAACCTTATGTCAACCTTTTAAAAATTTCATTTGTTTTCCTCCTTAAATATCTTGAAATATTCATTTTACTTCACACTTAGTGTGCCACTCTTAAGCCTTGTAAAATTTTTCTTAAAGCCTTGGACAAAATCAAACTAAAGTATATAGTATACAACTACGTACACACATACTAACACTTGTATATAAAGTTTTAACAAGTAGTATTTCATGAAATATGAATTGCTGAATTCTTAATCATTTTAGCTTAAGGTAATATAATACGCAAAATTACTTCAATTTTCTTTAGTCTAAAAAGAAAATGGTCCGTAAAGGATATTACATAATGTTAGTGTGTTTATATTATAGAAAGGATATATGTATAAATAAGATAACTAGTGGCTGTAGGGGTAAGAATTTATTCGAGCACCTTATATGTTCTTAGTTGAAAGTGTAAAATATGTACAGCAGAACGTGAATAAATGTCAGCCACAGAAACTGTTGAAGCAACTAACGATGCCAGCAAAACCATCACCACAATACAATAATACCAACATAAAGTTAGTAAAATTATTTCATCATAAATTATGAGTGCAAGAGTGTATTCTATATGTAGAGGTAAATAATTTTTACGTACGTATGTGTGTATGTTATAGAATTCATTTCATTTTATGTACTTAGTTATAGCTTCTATACATATTTATTTTTTTTTCTTTCTTAGTCTTCTTGTATTACTGGGTTAAAATTTTTTGCATAATCAACGCCAAGAAGGAAATGAAACGAGCAGAAGAAAATAATGCACAGCAACAATAGGAATGTGTAAATATGAGCGCTTCTTATACTACTACTGCTGCTTCTATTGGTATTACAATTCCGGATGCAGCAAAAGTCCAAAATGGCACTAGAGCAAAATCATAAGGAGAAATGATAGTATATGAACATATACTTCCCTTTTGCACTATGCAGCTCTAACTGCAAAACAATGACAAACAACAAAAATATACATACTTATATACAAAAGTCAGGAAGGAGAAAAAATAGAAAACAACATTTAAAGTCACGAAGTTAAATTATGATAAACGACGCGTAGAAATTACAAAAGAAATATAAGAAAATAATATTAAAAATATGTATTTCGTTGTACATATTTTCTTTACATATACATACATCCATACAAAATTGATGGTCATAAGAACGATGTTTAAAATACAAGTGAACATGTCTTTAAAATATTTAAGTGAAGAAGAAGAAAAAACGATAATCGCAAATTTATGACAAAACAGTAGTCTAGAGAGAGCTGGGGATTTACAAATTAAATTTGATTAAAGAACTCTTGTTTATGAATTCCGACGAGGAAAAACATAAATTTCGTTTTGGACAAATGTTCTGCATAAAAAAATAGTTTTGTATTACTTACTTTAAAATTTAAATAAATATAATCTTAGGTAAGGAAATATCAAAAGTTTTTACTGATTTTTACCTAACGTCAAATAATAAAATTTATGAATGAAAGTATGTTTTCATATTTTAACTTTTATACTTAAAAATCTACATTTTTTCCCAAACCACAAAAAATTAAACACAAAATTAAACTATCATATCAAAATTAAACCATCTTTAAATAAAATACAATAACATCGATAGCTTCCGATAACTACAAAATGTATATACATATGTTTGAATGTAAATACATGCTTATACAAAAAAACAACCACACTTACTCAATTCAGTTTTTCTATTTGCAAGTAAAAAACGTCCAAACATATATAAAAAATGCCGATATCTCAGTGACTAATAAAACGATTTTGATCATATCTTTCACAGAAAACCTTCTGAAAAAAGATTCTGAATTTTCAGTGAAAAAACAAAGTCGCTAACTTATATTAGGACTTAGAAAAGTCGAAAACAAATATGTTTTTGAAGGCTTTTTAGGTTTTTTGGCTATGTCTCTGTCATTAATGGACCGACTTTGCTGATTTTTATTAGCGTTGTTCTAGGAAATATTCCCCATAATTTGATATACAAAACATATATATCCGATAACTGGGGCTTTCTAAAAACTGATTTCAGCAGAGAGACGGACATCGTTATATCGACTTCCCTATCAGTAAAGATCCAGAAAATATATACTTTTTGGTGTCCTAGATGAATATCTTGGAAACTGCAAACGGAATGACAAACTTATATAAACCCTTCATACCTGTGGTGAAGGGTATAATAAAGCCAGAAAAATGAAAAAAAAAAAAAAAATGTTTTAAATCAAAACTTATTTTTTTCACGTTCTCATTAGTTTTCCTTATCGCAGAACGGCTGCCAGTAAAATGACAAAATAAATGTCATATTTTATACTAAAAATTACCCAATATAATTCCAAATTCTTAACTGATTTTCTCTTATATATATATATATATATATATATATATATATATTAATTTTTACAAGCATGCAGCATTTTTTCTATGGTTAGTGTGTATATTTATTTAGCTACTTTTGATTTTTTTTTTTAATATAAACTTTTTTGTGAATAAATACACAAAAATGCTTAACGGAGTGATTCTGTAAAAATAAAATTAGTAAGAGTAATTGAATTATTTCTTCGTTATTGCTACTAAAATTTTAGCCTTTTTAAGGCAATTTTAAAAACAAAGAAGCTAGAAAATAAGCTAGAAACTAAAACGAAAAATTTGTAAAAGGAATCCCGCAATTCAAAATAAAAGGTCACACTTGTTGCAGGTCTGGGAAAAGCCATTAGCAATCTCTTTGGAACATATCAGAGTTTCATTCCTTTTGCAAATGCATGCATTCGGATTTTAGAACACATAGCCTAAAGTCAAAAATTCGTTGCAAAATAGGTTAAATTCGGAAAGATGACTACTTAGACCTGATGGATAATTGCTATTAATTTTAAAGTCATCGCCGTAAAAATTCTTTTCAGAAAAAAAAAAATAAAGAAATAATAAACCATTATATATTCTTAAGAAAAATTTTATTTTAGAGGCAAAGATTGGACACTGTTTTCGGCAAAAAGAAAAACTCAAATTTTGCAATTTTCAAATTCAAAATCGTTTATTTTTAAACTCGTTAAAGATATTGACTTAAAATTTTCTTTAGTCGATAGATAATTTTGCTACTGAACTAACGTATTGCCAAATTGAGACAGTTGAAATCTCAAACGCAAATAACTCGAAAACTTTCAAAAACAAATAGCACATGCAAGCATGATTTTTATAGGTCTAAAGGTCTTTAAGCGCTTTAAAAGAACATACAAATTTTAGCACCCTGAACTCCTTACTTGAGGGGTCTGTGTGGTCCGCCTTATAATCTTAAAATTATACGCTTTAAATAAATCCAACCAACTGATTAGAAGTTACAGATTTATTTCCAATAATTTTCGATTCTGCCCCATTCCCGATTCTAAAGAGGAAAACAACATATATATAGTTCAGTGATAAACGAATTATTTGATTTGATGAATATATCATTCTATGTCATTTGTGAGGAAACACAAAATGTTTTTTTCTCCACAAAACACTTTCAAACCATAAAATGCTCATCAAGTTTTACTTTATCAAAAACTCCTTCAAATTATTTAGACATGAAGTACACGAATCAAATCAAAAATGGTTGTTAAACCTGGTGTTCGAAAACTAATGACGGACAGAATATTTAAAATTCTCGGTAATCGAAAATCTACTGATTTTGTGCTAATTATGGTTGTTTAGTTATACAACTACCACAAATTTAGAGCTTCTTTATAACAAATTTTCTTTATTCCTGATATATGACATATACATAGATAATTTCAAAATGCTTGTTGCAGTTAAGATGCGTAATATAACGTGCGTGTTTTAAAGCGTAAATAAAGAGCTGTACTTGGATTTAAAAGCAAATTATAATGACGACTTATTATTGCTCCGCGTTCGCGACACCGCTACATTTCCGAATAGATACTAAATATGACTGAGTAACATTTACAATATCTTGTTAAGTAATTCTCTTATTTAGCATTAAAATACGCAGTAAAAGTATCAAGTGACTGATTTTGACATTTTCGTTTGTACTGTTCGAAAAGCAGAAACCCAATTTTGTATGAAAACATCTACGTTTTCCTTCCATTTGTCGTTTGATTCAGACATTTCAGCATTTGTTTGATATAGAGAAACAGGGTCTTAATAATATTTTCCATTATTTATATAGCATCCAGCAGTTTTTTCAGTGTCAAAACTCACCTAGTACACTTAAGTATGTAAATTCTGTTATAATCCACTCTCGAACATTTTGTAAATGATCCTTCAGCAAATAAAAACTTTACCTACCCTCTGTAAGCATGCAAATGCTGTCTGGCACCTGCAGTGAGCGGGAATAAGAAAACAAAACAATTTGTACTAACTCAATGTAACCAATAAAATTATTGAGTCCGCACAAAAGTACCACTTCGTAGCTATGGAGGTTATTGTGTGTGCAAAAATGTGACACCACGTAGTCATGGAGATGACAATAGACTTCTTTCTAGGTTATGCTCATGCTAGAGTGACTAGTCACGTAGTTAAGTAGCTAATAGTGACCTAATATTGTCAGTCAAGTAAACAGTTCGGGACCGCCGCCTGACAATACTGTGAATTTATGTAGTCTAGAGAAAGTGTTCTATATTACAATTCGAGAAGTCGTGGCACATACTGTAACCTATTTAGTTTATGATTATCAGTAAACTTAGTCATAGCTTCCAATATATATATATATATATATATATATATATATATATATACATAAATACATACATATAAATAATTTTGTCAAGCTACAGTGCATGCATGAATTAAAAGGCTATAAAGAAGCTGAATCGAAAGCAAAATATATTGCCTAAATTGCCAACACTACGTCAGAGACAAACCAATAATTTTTAATATAATAAAATTTCTAGCAGATAATTAAAGATAATGCTAGAAACTTGATTCCGTCGTTTGGTCGTACAAGCATACTAATTAGGTACGTTGTAAAATTTGAAATTATACAGATTTATTAAAAAGCACACAACTTCGTATGTTCTAATGCATAGATTTAATTACATTTTGTAATCCAACTACGACGGTATTTGTCGTTTAAAAAATAAAAATACCTAAGTTAAAAACAATGAAAATATTTTTGAATTTTTGTTTTTTATTAAGTATTTCAAAAGAAAATCAAAACAAAACAAATAGAGAAAATTACTAAATTTATGTAGTTTTCCAGTATTTATTTCAAACAAAAAGGAACGCCTGCATCTTAGTTGATGGTAAAATTAACGTTGATATGATGCAGTTCAAAATTTTTCTAGCTTTATGACTTTATTTAATAATTCAATTGCATAGTTTCCGCAGATTTAATGAAAGTAAAAAAAAGCAGATATAAAAATATAAATGGAATGCATCCATCGTCTTCCGCTAGAAATCTTAACTATTATGTGATTTTTAAAGTCAACTAATTTCGTTGTCAAAACATATTATATTGACATCTGTGACCTAAGTTTATTATAATAATATTTTTCTTGTTCCATACCACTGTAGTTCTTTAAAAACATTTGTTAGAGAAAAAGTAAAAATCTAATAACAAAATCACGAAATCACCATTATTATTACTTGTATTAAATAGTATTAAAAAAATATATATTGCATTTTTTATCTTCTCTGTTCTAAATAAGGACAGGAGGATGAGAAATGAAAAACAACAAAAAAATAATAAATAAACCAAACAAAAGGCAAGATAAATGAAAATATAAAATAAAAAAAAACTTTAAATGACATTTATTCACGACAACTACGGTTTGTATTTTGGTTGTTTTAAAGAAAAATACAAAACAAGGTATTAGGGAATATTATATACTCTATAAATATTAAATAATACTCATATAAAAAGCAATTTAGTGCTCTTAGTGCTGAGAAGTACAATAAAATAACAAATATAAAAAAATTTTAAGGTAAAAAGTTATAGTATTTTTTTATTTTGTATTTTACTATAAGTTAAAAATCATTAAAATAATAAGTTAATTGCTTACATTTACTTCTTGTATTTATACATAGTTTCTAAAGTTAAGTCTATTGCAAAACTAATGCTACTTCTCCTATAATGTGTAGTTTATTTAGAGACCTTCCACGTACAAAATAAAAGTGGCTTTAGAGATCACATGCTACAACTAAAATCAAATAAAAATCAAGAATTTCGATTCGAAGTTTTTTCGAGTAATTTGTGACGATTAATCCAATAATTCGAGTAAAAAATATTTGAAAGATTTTCTTTATTTACTAGCTTTTTAAAATGCTTTAATTTTAGTTTTTTTTAATGCTGCTTGAAAACAACTGTTGCAAAATTTTTCTAGAATCTTTGGAATCTAAAAAAAATGGTATTTTATTAAAAAAAAAAATGTTACTTGATAAATATAACAAAATGCTTATGGGACATTTTCAAAAATTTTTGATTTTAGCCTTTAAAAAAAAATATTTTTTTTTTCTTGCATAAGTATAAAGCAACCCGAATACATGTAGAATCAGTTCGCGTTAATCATTTCGTGCAGTGAGCGCGAAAATTATAACTCTTTTAAATTTAACCAAAAAAACAAAAAAAAAAAAAAAAAAATTACAAAGGTATGATATTTTCAGTGTTTGATGGTATTAGTGTGGCATATTTTAGGGTTTTCTGGTAAATTTAAACAATTTTCATTATACTAAAAATCGCGACTTAAAATTTTTGCGAAAAATATGATCAAATTTAAGTTATTTCTTTATTTATTAGAAAAAAATACATTTTATTGAAGTTTATTATTTTTATTATTATTATTATTTTTTTGTTTTTTGATACTTAAAAATTTTATCAGTTGAAATTTTTGATAAGGCTCTACATTTCTGTTAAGCATTACAAATTCCAACCATTTATGGTCAATTTCCTGCTGTCCATGCTATGTGCCTTAGCAAAAAAATGTTTTGACAAAAGTTTCATGTTTTCAACTATCAACGACATTTGACTTAAATATGTGGCACTGATCAATTGTGTTTATCGCTTTTCAAGATTTGTACAAATTTCAATCAATAAGATATAGCGCAAAATACGCATAATTACAACAAGTATCAATCCCAATTTCAACTTTTGTATATTGTTGGGGTACGCACCAAACAAAAAAAAAAAAAAAAAAAAAAAATTTTGTCATAAAAATTTTACTACCCTATATGTAATTGTTGACAGTACATAATTATTCTACAAAGTTCGACTAGTTTATATAAGATTGAAAGGTATCAAAAAGTATAAATGTGCAAACAAAAAGTGTAGAAGAATGGGGAAGAAGTTAAGTAATTTTTATCCCTTTTTTTAAATTTATGAACTTCGAACAACAATCATCATTATAAAATGAAGTCCATTGTGCTAAAAGTTTTTACTCTATTAGTCTCAAGTCTTGTAAGTTCTGATCTGTAAGACCTTTGTTTATGGTAGTTTTACTACAAGACTTATTAAAGATTAAAGTCAGTTTTACCCAGGTCAAAAAACTTTTTTAATGGCCCATATATATGTGTGCCTAAATTACAAATTACATTAAATATCATTTTTCAATCATAAAAATCAAACAAATATATAAAAGTGATTTAAAAAAATATAATGTAAATTTATATAATTTATTTTGTATAATATGGCTTTTAGAAGTGATAAAAAAATATTATACTTTTTACATTAAATTTTACGTAGGGAAAAAATTGGAGGATTTTAAACTTGATTTGGAAAAACATACTGTTACTTCTGCGAATGATAGTACAGACGATATGTGTAAATATGGAGCTAATATACCTACAGTTTCTGAGCCTGGTTTACAGAATATTAATACGATGCCTTGGAGGAAACTTGTGAAGTATAAAACAAAACTTTTTTATCGAAATAAATTCAGAATTTTGTTTAAATTCATAAATGTGCCTGATCAGATTTTTTATGTCTATTTATTTAACTAACAAAGAATTAATTAAATATAAAGAAACAATGACTTTATGAAAACAAATGATAAAAATGCATGCAAATTTTAATTTTATATTATTTTGGAAATACTAGTTTAGAAGGCTTTTCTTTTTTTTTCGTAAATAAATTGATCTCAATAAATGTAGGCATATTTTTAATGTTTTAAATTGTTTTTGTTTTCTTTTATTTATAAAACACTAAGACAACACAGTATACTTGCTTTATTTTTTAATGTGACTTAAAACACAAGTAAAATTTTATGTCATAATTTATCCGATTGACTCGACCAGCGCCAAGGGCAAGTGGAGACTTTAGTAGCCAATTACCTCTTCCAACCATACTGGTTGGAAGCTAAGTTATTTGAAATGTCTTTACCCAAATACCGAGTTTTTTTTGGATCGGATTAGGACTGGACGGATTGTAAGACTGGAATCCGAGTGAGGACCACGGAGTTTAATTAATAACAAGAGGATTTTACGTTAACTATTTTTATAAACAAACCTTTTTTTATGTTGCTGTTTTTATATTTTTTTAAGGAGTTTTTCAAGTATTGAAGCAGTTGGCACCTTTTTTTAATTCCTCTTTTTTTGCGAGTTGTTTTATGAAATAACCTTTTTGAAAACTTTTCAAAAATTAACGTTAACGCTTAACTCGAATTATTTAAAAGATATACTAGATTATTTAAGGAATTTAAATCTGCATTTTCGAGTTATTTGATTAATCGAATAATGAAAATGTTGAGTAAAATGAATACTCTACTAACTACTGACTAACTCTACAAAATGTCTACTATTCATATTGTTGTTATTTTTTCTATTCTTTTTTTATCATCTAAAACATTTGTACGTTGTTGAATTATTGCTTATTCACTGGATTTCATCTTGTCTCTAAATGCCATCGCTCTGACTCTAACGTTTCTTTTAGATCACTAGTCACAGCAAGGACATTTCAACGTCTGAGAATTTAATTTATTATTTTTATTTAAATACAAGCTTATAACCATACAACCATAGAATACATACAAACTAAACAGCCATATATTTTCAAATTAAAAGCATAGAATTTGTTATAATTACAAAGAATAAAATGATGAGATGACATTTATAAGTCTGTGGATTTAGAAAAAAATTAAGTTGACTTTTTTTTGTGAAAGAATTTATTTAAATAATGTTGTTTTCTTACAAGGAAAATTTTATTTATTTTAATTAATTTTAAAATAAATTAAAGTATAAAAGGCTTAATTGAATTGTTGGCATATGTATGTTTGATTTAATTAAATTTTATATATAATTTAATTGAATGCGTTTAAAATTTCTTGTGTTAAGTGATGTGTTGTATAATATGTGTATGTGTTATCACTCATATGTATTGAAGTGCTTGGAATATTGTTTTTCGGAAATTTCTTCATATTAAAAAAAAGAAACACAATTGTTTGTTATTTTTGTAAATGAGAATGTATTTTGATTACTTTAAGAAGAATATTGATTAATAAATGTTAGGGATATAAAAGAGAATAAAAAAGAATATATTTAAATAAAAAATTATAATTTAGATTAAATTACATGGTTACAAAATTGTCACTACAACAATATTGTGTTCTCATTTTATTAATATTCTGTTCATGATAAGTATGCTTTTTTCAGTTTTGTCATTTAATGTTTACTTTAAAAAAAATTGATCTAGTTGCCTACAAAAATCTTATGTTTTAAATATTTTCACCAGAAACATAACTTTATTAATATGAAAAAATATCATTATTTATACAACTATTAAATATTATCAATCTTTTTCCTTCTTCTTAAAACATGTATTGTTTCCAAGCCGTATTAATATTATTCCCATAATAATAAAATGTTACAAATAAATATGCCTTTTACAAATATGGTTGAACAATTCATAACTTCTTGGTGTGATCCAAGTAATTTAATATATTGATTAACAACTAGTAAAAGGTTGTGTTAATAAAAAAAATATGTAAATAATTTTTTATGATTAACACTTTTATTTTTTATTCTGAATTTATTAATTTCATATTTGATAAGAAAGAATAATTATGATATAATTGATTTATAGTATGATAAAATGGAATTATAATATGATAAGTTGGAATAATATAATAAAATGAAATCTTAATCTGATAGAATGGAATAATAATATTTTAAGATGGTAATATGAAAAAACGAACCATAAAGTCGGACGCAATATGTTAAAATGAAATCTTTACAATTAATATTTATAATTATATCTACTTTTAGCTGTGACCATATATTCCAAACATAATATGTTGCTCTTAGGTTATAGTTACCACAACTATATTTTTTTGTTTGCATGTAGTTCCGTCCATGTGTGAGAAATGCTTTTATACGGTATAATATAACAGGATATGAATAATTTAATATTTTTTGCTTCTTTATTTTTCGAAGAATTCATACTTTATAATTTATTTTTCTAATACAACATGAATTGTTTAATAACATAACTGACAAATGTTACACTTAGTTTTTGGTTGTTTTGTTTTAAAAGAAAGAGTATTTATTATTTTTTCAATAAATAAATCTTTATAGTAAATTTTTGCAAAAATAATAAACATTATTTTATGCAAATTATTTTGTTATTAATAAAATTGAATTTGTTTGTTTTTCTTTAAATACAAAATATTTTGTTATTGTTAAAGAGTTTTTTAGGTACTGAAGCACTTGGCTCCTTTTTTATAAAATTCCCCATTTTTTGAAAATTCTAAATAGTAGCGCTGGTAGCAATAAAAAACTAGCACTAAAACAATAAAAATCATATTTCTTAATATATTGCAAATGCACTAGTTGTCAAAACATTTAGAGATGATACCACTTTTCCAATCTCAAAATATTTTGTATAACAATTTTTTGAAAGATTTCGAATGGCTTAAGCCATTTTCGGCCACTGTTGCGTTTTTATATGTTGAATGTTGACTAAATAATTTAAGAAAAATATTGAAATTCAGCAGAATTTTCACCCCTCATATAGTAGATCAAGAAAGGCCTCTAAAATAGACCTTTTTTAAAATTTAAAAAATAATTTGAAACATGGACAGGATATCAATAAGAAAATATTCACAATATAACAAATAAAAAAAATTGGAATACCGTGAAATTTTTACCCTCTTATAGCGTATCAAAACAAAAAAAAAAGATCTCTAAAATAGAACCCGTTTTAAATTTAAATAAATAATTTAAAAATTTTACAAAAATTTATAACAGCTTTTCAAACAATAACCAAGATATCAAAAAATAAGGAAATATTCACAATATGATAAATTATTTATTCGGATAGGAATATTGATATTGCGAAAACGCAACAGTGGTCAACTAAGTGTAGTGTATTTTAACTATATTTACGCACCGCAAACATGGAAATTATTATAGTATAATGTTCAAATTATGCAAAATAGTACTGAAAAAATTTAACAAAAATATTATTTATACATGATTTTTAATTTTTGGAATTAAGGTTACATGCAAAGTAGATTTTTTTGTAATGTAGCCTTATAAAAAATAGTATTGGAAAGGATTACAATTTTTGTTGTAAAAAAACACTTTTAAGCAAATTGCAAGTACTTATTTTTGTACTGTAATTTATAGGAATGGATTTTACGCTACCTGAATATGATTTTTATTTTGCAAAGAAATAGTAGCATATTGTATATGATCACTAATATTCAAGGAGTTACTTAAAATATGATAAAACTTAATGAATGAATTCGTTACATTGTGTACTTTATTTCTCAGTTTTTAAAATTTACCTAAAGAAGGATAATAAATTTTCTTCAAAGGTTATAAAATTTGCTAAAGACAAACATAAAATTTTAAATTTTTATGACTATATATAAATACCATTCGTTTTTTATTCAAAATATTAAAACATTCTAAGAACTGATGTAAACAGGTAAAAATTTTAATAATTTTTTAGAAAAATTTCTCATATAAAAGACTGTGCCTTTATAGGATCGTGCCCGCAATAAATGAAAGTCAGTTAATTTCTATTCTTTGTTCGGGTGTTGTTAAAATTTTGAAATCATAGTTCAATTGGAATACATAAGATAATGCGCCAATGCATTTGATGTTTTAACAGGATTTATGATTTTACATTTTCGGGATGAAAATGCATCCTATCTAGCCAAGAACTAAAGCAATATTTGAAGCAAAACGTGATGATCATTATGGAATAATAATAATAATAATAATAATAATAATAATAATAATAATAATAATAATAATAATAATAATCATCTAAATATCAAAAATGAATTATCTGAAGAAAAACTTGACTTGACTTGCGCCTGTATAAAGGACGGAAAATTCCAATGTACTGTGTCCTATCTATAATATCTAAATGCTTATCAAAATGATGCACATACAATTAGTCAAACGCAGTGTTCTTAATATTCAAAGTGCTTAGATTAAAAAAGAATAATTATTTGTTATATATTATAAGAAATTATTATCTTACACTGTCAAATTCTACAAAGCTATTACTTCATTATTTAACCCATTTTCGACCCGTGCTGCACACTACCAATGCCCTTGCTAATTTAATATATGGTTAATGATAATGTTTTATTCATATATATTTAGCTTGGAATGTTGACTAAATAAATTGGGAAAAAATTGGAAATCCGCGGAACTTTTACCTCCAAAAAAATACCTATAAAATAAACCTTTTTTTAAAATTAAAATAAATAACTGGAAAATTTTAAAAATAAGTCTATAGCAACTGTTAAAACTAACTAAAAAGCTAAGATATCAAAAAATTAGATAATATTCACAATATGATAAATAATTTTTTATATAAATTTTTTTTTTTTTGCGAAAGCACATAAGTGATCATTAGGTGGCGCATCGCAAATATTGAGATTGTTAAGGTGTAATATTAATATTATTTAAAGTAAAATAGAAAATTAAAAAAATGCTTATAAACGAACAAAGAAATTTTTGAATTAAAGTTACATGTACAATATAATTTTTTGTGTTGTAGTATTATAATTATAATTTTATTTTTTAAATACAATTGCTTACAAAAATGCAGAAATAGATTTCCAATAAAGGGTCAGTGTTACCTGAATATGGAGGAAACTCTATAAAGGAATAATAATTTACTGAATATGATCACTAATATTCGAAGAGTTATCAGAAGTAAGCTAAATATGGAATATGAATCAATGAAATTGTTTGATTTTTATTGCTCAATTTTAAATTTAATCAAAAGGTATAATAAATTTCCCACAAAGGTCATAAATTTTGCAGTTTTTATAATGATATGTTATTATTACTTTATTTTTTATTTAAAATTAAAATATTCTAAGAACTAATGCGATTGAAAAGATTTTCTACTACAAAAGTCCGTGCTCTTAACTCAAAATGTCAGTTAAATATTTTGCTTCAATCGAGTAGAATTAAGTGGATAACAAGATTGTGCAAAACATTATAAAATCAATGAATAGAATAAAGTGATAAAGATGCAATACCCATAAGAATATTAAAAATAATCTGAAAAAACGAGGGCAAACTATTTTTTTTTTTTGAAGGGATAGGAGTCCAATTTTGGAAATCATGGTTCAATTAGAATACATCGGATTATTTTCCACAGCCCTTGGTGCTTTGTAAGGATCTACAGGATGCAGATTCCTTTTAGACAGCCAAGTACAACAATATCAATTTATCTAACATTTGTATATTTTTATCATAACGTAGTGTTGGCCATTACGGAATAATTTCAACAATTACACGGAGAGTGTGGCAAATTATCAACACATGATTGTAAGAGCTGAAAAAATAGTCTATGAGCCACATGGACATCAAAAGTGAATTAAATAAAAAAAAATAACTACCGATTATGCGCCTTAATCAAAGATTCAAAAATGCCAATTTTCATTCCAATGCAGAATGAAAGGGTAAATGAAGTTTAAATTTTTCGGAGCCCTTTTTTCAATATAATCATAAATAAAAATCATTTAAATTATTTAATTACCATTTTATTATAGTAATAATATTGTTGAGTTAATTTGACTTGAAAAAATGCTGAACAAATTAAAATAAAACATGGCACATATATATGTCCTTGAAGGATGTACTGACTGGATGCCACGCCTACTTTTTTAAAAAAGAGTTGCTTTTCTTATTAGTACGAGGACGGATCAATAAGTATGTGACTTTTTGAACTTCCCTAGTAGTTATATGAAATGTAACACTATTCCCATCAAGTACCACCTGTTAGTAGACTACTGTCAAATTTTAAGCGAGTGTCGTCATTTACTTTGAGTAAAAAATAGGAATTTTCTAGGTCCTTAAAATAGGTATTTGGTCAATAATTTCATCGTTGGAGCTGAATCTCTTTCCACCAAGCCATTTCTTTAGGTTTGGAAATAGGAAGTAGTCACTAGGGACTAAATCCGGAGAATATGGCGGGTGAGGTAATATACAAATGTTAGATAAATTGACGTGTGCACCAGTGCATTATCTTGATGAAAAAGAACTTTTTTCTTGGAAATATGGGGTCGTTTTCTTTTTAAATCTTCATTAAATTGTGCTAACAAGTTGACATAATATTCGCCGTTTATTGTTTTTCCCTTTTGAAGGTAATTAATGTGGATTATCCCGCGTACATCCTAAAAAACTGTTGCCATCACCTTATTGGTCGACAAACTTACCTTGTCCTTCTTCGGAGCAGGTTCACCCGGAAAAACCCATCGTTTACGTTTATGGTCAATTGAGAGCAAACGCGGCACCCATCTTGCAGACAACTTTCTTAAACCCAGCTGATCATTTAAAATCGAAACCACGCTGCCATATGAAATGCATCAAAAATCTCACGCACCTTTACTCTTCGGTCGGCCAACACCATACCGTGGATTTCTTGGACATTTTCGGGTGTACTGACCTCAACTGTGCGACCACAACGAAAGTCAGTAAACCACTTTTTGAAATCTATGGTGCAGCGTCCCCATAGTATTTATCGAGCTTTTTCTCGGTTTGATTGACGGTTTTTTTTTCGAAAAAAATAATGTTTAATGAGCACTTGAAATTCACTTTTTTCCATTTTTAGAAAAGTACACGAGATTGTACGTTTTGAACAACTGTTAAACACAAAGTTAATGACGAAACTTGCACAAAATATGACAGTATTCTATTAATAGGTCGTACTTGATGGGAATAGTGTTGCATTTCATATAACTACTAGGGAAGGGGCCATGCCCTAAAGTTTACGCACGAAATACACAGAATGAAACCATAATTACAATAAGTGAGCTAAAGTTAAAAATTAAGCAAGCCTGGGATATAATTGACAGTGATTTTCTTCAAAAATTAGTAGAATCAATACCAGACGGAGTTTTTTAAGTTACTAAAAACAAACGTTCATCAACACATTATTAATAATGGAAAATGCCATAAAAATGGCATTAAACTACTAAAATTACAATAAAAAAATTGTTGTACATTTTAAGTTTGTTCTTATTAATTTTTTAACTGAAGTCAATAAATCATTTAAAAAATTTATTTGTAGCATCTTAATTACTTTTATGCCTCGTTTTTGGTAAGTTGATTAAAAAAAAAAAAATGATGTGTGCTTATAGAAATATGCACCAGTTTATATATACAGAATTTATGAAACTTTCAACAATTAGTCTTTATTATATTGGCTACAAAATGTCATATTTAAAATGATAAGAGAACAAAAACAAAAAAATTTTAGACAAAAACTTATTTCAACACTAACCACTCAGTTTTCCACTTTTACATAACTGAAAACAAAATAGGTTATATTTTTCTGAGCATTTCTAAATTTTTTCCCTTGTCATCTACTTTTAGTTTTCAGTCTTGTTACGTGCGATTTTTTTTTTATTGTATATTATCACTAGTAGCACATTTACATAAAAAATTAATAAAAAAAATGAAGAAAATAAACATAGACGCCGAAAACAGTATATTAGCTTTAGCAGAAAGTGGGCGCTGAAAAAATAAACGTGAGTCAGCACACCGTGATAGTTGTACAAAAACAACAAAATGTAGCTTAAAATGCAAGCGAATGGACTGCTCGTACATCGCTACATAGAGTTGGTTTAGTGGCAGCAGTCAAAAAGAAAAAGCCAGTCCTGTCTGATAAGAATATAAAAACACGTGAGGAATTCTGCAAAAAGTATGAATATTGGACCATAGAAAATTGGAAACGGGTTATTTGGTCCGATGAGACAAAAACTAAATAATTTTGGCGTAGATTTCACGAAGCTGCTCAAAAGTATCATGTGAAACAAATTGTAAAACATGGTGAAGGCAGCTTGATAGTTTGGGGTTGTTTCACTTGGGACCTCTTTTTAGAATTCATAGAATAATGAAAAAAGAGGACAATCTTAAAATTCTTCAAACCCATTTACGTGTGGATCACAATGCGTTTCCCGAGGATGAAATCATTTTCCAAGAAGAGTTGCTCAAAATTGGTGAACTGAATGGACAAAGATTTATATTATGAAATGACCTGCGCAAAGTGCAGACCTCAACCCAATAGAATATATATATATATATATATATATATAGAATATATATATGTATATTCTATATATATATATATATATTTAAAATTAAAATTTTTTAAAAATTATTGAATCGTTGCACAGTAGAATCGATCGAAAATTTTTGGTAATAAATCTATATCTCTTGAACAACTTGTCGAATCGGATTAAAATGTATGAAAAGATTGTAGAGAACTTAGGCTTTCGGAAAAATTATCTTTTAGTCACTATGTAATAATACGCGATTAGCTGCAGAGGCCAAAGTTGACCAACTCGAGTATGCTTGGCACTTTACATAAATATAAAAATCTTTCAAAACGAACTTGATTTATGGACTCTGCAATTTTTAAAACTAAAATTTAAAACTAAAAATTTTAATTTATTTATTTTTCTTTTTTATTTTACTTTTTTTTTATTTTTTATTTTCTGTTTAGAAGAAATATCTTGAACTTATTCATCTGGAGTAATTCAATAAAACTTTCCATACATTTACAATTTTTGTCCCATAATGTATGCACCATATAAAATACCTAACAAAATTCTTTGTCTTAAAATAGACTTACTTAGTATGAATAATTTTTCGATAAAGTTTAGAAAATCTGGGATAACTTTTGGAAAAGAAATTAAAATATATTTGAAATAAAATATTTCTCTTTCTAAATCAATTTGAAAAAAGTTTCTTAAAAGCTTTTATATAATAATTACCCGAAGAGGTAGAGTAGTTCAAAATTTAGAGGCTATTTTAAAAATTCTTCGACCGAAAATAAAAAACACTATTTGTAGCTGAGCTTAATTTTTAATAAATAAAATTTCAGTTAGATAAAAAATAAGTATATCAAATTTTTAAAATGAAAGAAAATAATTGCTTCCAATATTCCTTTAAATAAAGAAATATTGTGATTGCTAAAAATTTGTTTTCAGCTGCAAATGTTTTTTATAACCACTATACATATGTTTTTAACAAACAACATCATATAATTAATATTATGTAATATTTACAAATGTAGCCATTACCTCATTTTAACTTATTTACATAATAAAAACTAATTTATTATACCGATTCAACAACAATTCCTGTCCCAAATATGCTTTAGCTTTTTTCATTCGCTTAACTTTATCTCTCTGTATGCTTTCAAAAGCAACGAACTGTGTTGCACAAAATACCTAACGCCTAAAGCGTTACTCTATATTCATAGATACGTACATTTAAGAATTGTCTCTGTATCACCTTCCTTTTCCTTTGACACACAAAAATGTAACAACATTTCATTTAATTTTGTGTTTCAATTTCACTGCCTTTTTTTGCACTCCAAAAGTGCACACATGGGATCTTCGAATACTATGCGAAAGGTGTTTAAAAGAATGTATTAAAAAATTTGCATGAGTTTTTAAGAAAACAGTAATTTAAGTATTTATTGGAGTAATAGAATTTGTTTAAAAAATATTTGTAAATAAAATCGTATATTGATTGTGGTTTTGTTCAACCCATTATTGTCCGACCGGTAGTTTCACTTTTATTTATTTATTTAATAGACAATGAAATTACAATTTCTTACAGGCTAGCATAGATAATATTCTTAAAGTTATTTACAATAAAATGATTTCCATAATCATTCAATAATAAATTTTTTATTAATTACTAAGTTAAAAATATTACTCTTAATGCAGATTTGATTTACTGAGAACTCAATATATTGATAAAAACTGTTAAATTCATTGCATATACGTCTCATGGAATCAAAGTTTGCATAATTGGTTCGAAAATATTTTATTTTTAAAGGAGTATAATTTCTAGTTGGCCAATTTTGGATTACGAATTCGATCTTATGAAGCGGGAACACATAACAAATTGAACCGTTTAGTAAATTAATTACAAATGAAATTTTTATATATTTTCTCCTACTTTCAAGAGTAGGTAGTCGCCTTTCATATGATGGTAAATTAATATTAGAATTCCATGGAAGATTACGAAGGCAAAATAAAAAATTGTTTCTGACCAGCATTTTAATAAAGTATAAATTTTCTTTAATTTCGAGTTCTATAAACATTTTTGCTAAGCTCAAAAACAGGACTGTTTTTAAGGAACGATAAAAAATTATAAAAAATACGAAATATGCAAATTACCACCTGATTTTTACTCTTTATTGCGATGGTTTTAGTTATGTGTACTTAAAAATTTAATCTATTGTGCCTAAAAGTTCAAAATATCATCAAATACTTTTGTGGTCATTTTACTTATCATTGGGCAGAAACATATAGCAAATTTGGCAAATGTCACAAAGAGATACTATGGGCTTTAAATTTGTTTTTGACTTGTTGTGATGGGCTTTTTTTTAATTTGAAAGCTGTTTAAGCAAAATATCTTATTTCTCAATAAAATTTTATTACGTATAATGCTTTTCACTTTGAGTCTTCTTCTCATAATACTCCAAAAACGTTATACGTTTCGGCTATATGCCATACAATTGGGGCTTTATTTACAATTTAGTTTTATTTAAAATTTATTATTTACATTTCAACTAGCTCATAAACATATCAAAAAATATTTTTATAATTTATATTTCTTTTTCCAAACTCCTTTCAATCCTTCCCTCCGTGTGTCAAAAACAAACATTTCAACTAATATTTAGGCAACCGTTTTTAAGATTTCGATGAAATTTCGTATGTGATCTTTTCATGAGCCCCTATATAAAAAACTTCATGTATAATCTTTTCACTGAGCCTATGTAAAACATTCTCCGGAAATAGGTTATAAAAGTCTTAAATATGTATGCATTTAAATATAATTTGTAGCTTCAAAAGTTGGTCTTATCGAAAATCATAACACTAAATTTCATTAGGATCGGTTCATAATTGACCATAGCCCCCATATAAGACTTACTCCCGAAAATCACTTTCACTTTCGTAATTACTATATAAATATCTTGCATAAATTTGAAATTTTGTGCAAATAAATTTTATTAAGGTATACTCTGGTAGCCAAATTTCATAAATATCGGTCCATAGCTTCCATAAACAAGCAGAGAAAAAATATAGATTTGTGATTCCGATGATCTGATTTTCTCATATCATAATTCTATTTTATTATATCATGAATCTGTTTTATCATACGTATTATATAGAAAAATTATAAAAAATTCTGTTGGCATGTTCCAATTTGTCTTATTATGATTATATATTATGTTTTCATTATTTATTAATCTATTTATTTATTTAATCAGTATCTCATATTTTTGAAACACACAAAATATAACCAAACTTTGTCTATTTATATTAATTCATATATAAACTAAATGAGAATTTAATGAAGGTGGAAACAAGCGTTAAAAAGAAAACATATCCAGAAACAAAGAAGTTATGAATTTTTGAAGAAAGCACACTTATTTAAGACATCTTCATGGTAATAATAAAAATAATAATAATAATAATAATAATAATATAGTTTGAAAACACAATATCGTTTAAGAATAAGGAAAAGGATTGGTAATATTTAATGGTTGTAGAAATAATGATATTTTTATATTCATAAAATTTTGTTCTGGTTAAAATATTCAGAAAATAAAGTTTTGTAGTCAACTATATTAAAATCTTGATTGAAAGTAAACATTAAATGAAAAAACTGAAACAAAAACATTGTTCTTATGAATACAGTATTATTAAAATTAATGAAAATTAACAATGAGAACATAATATTGTTGTAGTGAGAATGGCGTAGCCATGTTTTTTTCTGCTTGTAACGACTTGTTATATCAAAGCTAATACAAACTTTTTTTTTTTTGTAAAGTGATTTAATAAACAAAACTAGCCTGACTGTAACTTTCTTATTCGTTTTCAAACATTTTTATAATTCTATATATCTACATATGCATGAATTAAATTTACCTTAATCTTAAATATATAAGAATTCCATTTTAATTTGTTTTGGTTCAGAAAACAAGAATATTTTCTTTGGAACTTTTTAAAAAAATATTTTTTTCTTCCATATCCCAAAAAATCCGCAAAATATTTTTTGCAATTTCATACCACGTAAAAATACACAATTTTTATTTTCTTCCAAGTTCGGATTTTTTGACGGATTTAAAAAAAAATATATATTAAAAGTATTTTTATAACATTAAATTTAGCAAAAAATTAACAAATTCGTTGTAAAAATTACTATTTATGAAATTAAATGCAAAAACCTAAATTTTTAATCTTTACCATTGTGATTAAAAATTACAAAAATTTGTGACTTTGACGACGCCAAACTACTGAATTAGATGGAATTCACCAAGATTACTTTATTACAGAAGATATAGCGATTTCATATGTTATACTCTTTGACTTTATTTTATTGCATCAATACAAATTTTCTTTTACATTCATTGCTTTAATTTTTTTGTTTTTTAATACAACCTTCTTTTGTATTTGAAATTTAAATCTAATATAATGTATTCAATTACTATCATTAAAAATGTTTCAGTACCTTTGCAAACCTGTTGCGGTAATATATAAGGAGACGCTAGATAAAACATTGCAATAATAATTTGAAATGTTGCCTCTTTATTTTATCTATATATATTTTTTTCCTTCAATTATATTTCTTTTATGCTCTTTCATGTTTTTACGGTTTTTTACGGAACGTAATGTATGTATGAATTTATGCTTTTAATTTGCATTTTCCATGTCATTTGCTTTAAAAAAAATGAACATAAAAACCAAATTGTACCTCGACAATTGCTATGTAATTCAAATGTATACAGATACTGAGACACATACGTCTACATGCTATTGCCTTATTGCCATACAGCCTCATCTTACTTCATGTTCGAATACTGAGTATAGAATAACTGACACACTGACGTTCGGTGTAATGACTGACCTATTTTTTATTTCACTATTTTTTTCATTTCTCCAACATTTATATCTACGAGAAAAATGTATAAAATTACTACAAAAACAGCAACAGAAAAATAGCAAAATGTGGCAGCAGCATCATAAGAAAAAGTAGCAAAAGAGGAGGGAAAAACAAACTGGAAATGATGTTAAAATGCTTGTGGATGACAGCAGCTGTAGCACTTGTTGTTTTGTTTTTATAATGTTACTGTGGTAGCAACTATGTAAAACTACGAAAAATTAAACAGAGAGAAAAAAGCATAAAACAAACGTTGCACAAATTGTTGCTTACAAAATACATTTAGAAATTTATGGTTGCTGGAGGTTTTTTCATTTTTTGCAGTTTTTGTTGCTTTCATTTCAATCCATTTAAAAATGAAATGAAATGATTACTTTAACGTGGCCTTGTCCTCAATGTATTACAGGGTTTTAGATACGGTTTAGGTTAAAATGTATTGTTTTGTTAAAGTTTTAGTTAAATAAATGCACTTGTATATACAGCAATTGGTATTGAAAATAAACAAATTCATTTACTATTACAATATGGCATATAATAAGTGCTTTCGTTTGTCAAAAATTTGTACCGTTCATTAAAAACTTTTACTAAAAATAATAGTATTTTTGCATTAAAATTTTATTAAAAATACATTAGACAACACTAATATATTTAAAGCTAAACGAAAAATTTTGTTATTCAACAAAGTGCATATATTTCAATTAAAAATCTTATGATTTTTGTTGTTGTTTTATGTTTATTTGTTTGCAACCAGCTATCGTTGTTATTTTACTCGGTTTTGTTTACACATTTTTTTTTTTTTTTTGAGAGTAAAATCTTAAATTTACTCAGTAAATACTCAGCTTACTGGATTTTATTGGAAAAGTAAAAGAACGGACCTAATGTTACTGTAAATAAATGACTGGATAAGTCGATAAATGTTAATGATAGCAACATGCTTGACGATAAGTAAAAACCACTAAAGACATTTGATGTTTCTGCCACTCGTATGTATGTAAGTATGTACATTTAAAATTCAATTTCATAGCACAATTACGCTGGCTAATTTCACACGTATTCTTACGCTCCTTCATTTAATCGCTGCTGGGGGTGCAAAGACAACACAATTCACTGGAATAAAAATAATCATCAATTTCTAAAATATAAATGTTTTAAGTTAAAGTTGGAGGAATGTAAATTATATTTTTGTAAGGTGACGCTAATTAACTTAAGTGTAAGAAAAGTAATAATGAATTAGAAAATATGTTTTATATAGTAATAAAGCAACATACGTAACTTACGTTTTTCATGTACTAAACCCAACTTTTCTTCGAGTGCACTTTTTCACACTTACTAACACAACTACATTTTGAGTTATTGACATCCCTAATATAAAACATAAGTGTTATTTATACATTCTATATACATATTTCATTTACTAAAATTAAAATAACAACAAAATTTAAATTCAAATAAAACCCTTTAAATGCTGCTATTATAGCATTGATGATAATATAACATTGCAGCTGCAAACCTAAAACTCATCAGTCGTTTTAGCCTTGAAATGACCACGTCTTTTTTTTTTTTTTTTTTTGCTCACATAGAAGAATCATTTTGTCCATGTTTTGGCCTTTAAATGGTATTTTCCTATACGATACTAAATAGCAATGAGATGGTTATTTTATAAATGAACATTTAACAAAGATGGTATATTAAGGTCATTTATGTTGTATAATAGTTTTTAATGTAAAATTTAAATTGCATACCATAACGTAATTGTTCTTTCGTTTTTATCATCATCGTCATTGTCATCATAAATATGTGACATAATTAAACTTGACTTACTAATCAAAATGCACAACATGCTTTTAGTTCTTTCAATATGTAAATGTATGCGATAATGTAAGTATGTATGTATATTTCATCTTCATTAAACTATTTGTTTAAACATTGTTCTTGAATGTTAATGAGCAAAATAAAAATAATAAAAAAAAAGAATTTGTGTGACTTGATAACAAGGATACTTAAAGATATGTGATTTTATTTTTTTCTTTTTAAACACAAATTTTAAGTATATTTCATGACAAATAGAGGCAAAGATGAATAGACAGGAAATAAAAAACATAGAAAGAGGACGTTTTTAGTTCCTTAATTTTGAAATAAATACTCCAGGAAAATTAGACAAAAAATTTCTCAACCTCGGAATTTGAGGCAAGTCAATTTTGACGTACAACTTCATCCTGGTGATTTATATGTACTGTTAAAAGTCACCAATAATCATATGTCTGCTATAAGAGTTATTCGCGGTTAAAATCACAAAAATTAGTTTTTTCCACATATCTCGCTAATTATGCATCGTACCTGTCTTAATGCCATTACAACATTTAAGAGTATAAACTTTCCAAAAATTTTTATGTACCATCATTAGTGTTCACGGCAGTGAACAATTTATCATCACTGATGCTAAATATTAACGCACCAACTGCAGCCAACTTTATTCCCCAGTAGAGAACAGGAGGTGAGGAAAATAGAGGCTAAATTGAACTTTGGATAAGGTGAAAAAAAGCTAAATGCCCCAAAAAATAATAACAGAAAAAAGTTAGTTTTCTGTCAGCTAAACGAACCAATGAAAAATCGCCCTAAAAAATCCCATACAAATTTCGGTTACATCAGTATTTAGAATTCTATTCATATGAAAAATTACTTAAAGTTTTGAAGTAATTTCTCGTGATTTTTGAACAAACTCATTTTTGATTAATCATTTTCAGATTTTTTTATGATTCCTTGCTTTTATAGGAATTTTTAAAAATTATATTCACAAATTGTTTCCACGGTTATTGCAATATATTAAGAAATAATTGCAATAATCAATTCCGCTAGCGAAAAATTTTGTTAGATATAAATTATCTCAATTTTTGTATAAATAGATTTACAAAAAATTATTAAAGGGATGATTTTGCAAAAATAAAATAAGTAATAGCAAGTAAGAAATTATTTTATTCGTTGTTGAAATACTCACATTTTAGTCCTTTTAAGACAATTTTAAGAATCAAAAAAGGCTAGAAAAAAAACTAGAAGCTAAATGACAATTTTAAGGCTAAATAGAAATAAAAGGCTATATTTAGGTTATAAAGCCTGCCAACACTGATCATCAACTCTAGTAAACAAGCTTCGTGTAAAACCCGAAGTGTAGAGTACAACCCAATGTGTTAATATTAGAAGAAATATAAAACCCTAAATCTGAACCGTAACTTATCCTAAAATATTAAATTAGAATTATGTATATGTTAAAATTCTTACTCGAACATAAATATAATTAAATACATAAAACAAATACACATCCAAATGTACTATAAACCGTTCTGTATTTTTATTGTTCGAATAAAACTAATAAGGCATTTTGGTTTATTCGATTTATTCCATCACGCATTAAATATTATTCGGATTTTTCGAATGATTTAAAATATAAAATAGTAATGTAAAATTTTGGTAAGTTTTGATTGTAAAATGATTTTAAAATGAAAACAAAAACAATTTAAAAATTAATAATTCTTTGTAAATATACTTCATGTGTGTCAAACATTAAAACACAAAATAAAATTAATTAACGATCATTTTAAAAATATATAAATAGAGATTGGATTGCATTAATACAAAAAATATATACTTATGTATATTTAAGGAAATTACTTAAAATTGCTTTAAAAAAGGAATTGCAATAAATGAATTAACTTAAACTGATTTCGCTCTTTACTTTTTATAAAATTTAATTTGGAAAATATTTTTTTAGAATTTTAATTACTGCATTTACTTATGTATATTTAAGGAAATTACTTAAAATTGCTTTAAAAAAGGAATTGCAATAAATGAATTAACTTAAACTGATTTCGCTCTTTAGTTTTTATAAAATTTAATTTGGAAAATATTTTTTTAGAATTTTAATTACTGCATTCAGCTTCATCCATCTCAATAAGTTCATGCTATTTTTCACAGTCTTTCTGTCGAACAATCTTCCAAATACTTTATTTCCAAACTCCTTAGTTTTTTTTGGACCTATGCCTTAAATATTTGTAGCTGATTTAACATATTTTAGAATTTAACTATAATTCTGTAGAAAAAGAATTGTTTATGTTAAAATTGTGGATTTAGTTTGTCTATTAAAAATATTATAATATCCTTAAACTGTATTAATGTCGCAGAATATTTACACAGTTGTGGCCATTAAAGAACTATTAAAGAATCAAGGGGCTTCAAAGATTTATTTAAGTCGCTCAGAAATTGTATACCACTATCCGAGAGTTGCAGCATCTGTAGTCAAAATGATTGACGCATTTATAAATGATCAGAAAAGTTGATACTATATTGGATAAAAGAAGTTTAACATATTATTTTAGTCTTCAATAGGACTTCAATGTTTTCTGTTTATGAGAAGATCTATTGAATATTTTATAATATTTACAAATATCGTACGCATCAATATTAAACAATTTAAATTCTATGATGATTCCGAAATCTCTGAGTCCTTTTTTTACAATGTAATAAATGTTAAAAGCAGTTCCTTTTATTTTTAATTGCTCAGGTCCAAAATTAAAGTGTTTAATTGATCTGTTTTTGGAATTACAACTTCTTTCTTTAACTTCTATACATTTACAAAAAGAATTATCTGACCACTTATGTGTTGTTATCGTAAGAAAACCTTTAATATCATTTTTCTTTTCATAACAAAAATTATCAGTATATGAAATTAATTGTTAAAATTAAAGAAAAAATAAAAATAAAATGTAAATTAATATATTTATACCAACAGTTAAAAATATGCTAAAAAGAACGTGTAATATTAAAAAAGGTTATTCGTTTCATTCGAATATTCGTCAAAAAAATTTCCGAATTACTCATTATTCGAAAAAGACCATTTTTAAATTTTTCGAACAATTTTTCGTATTAAATTTTTCGAATTATTCGAACGGACATTATTCGAATGAATTTCCTAATATGTACATTAAAGGTTCTTAGGAAAAAAAAGTTGCAAATCTACCTCTCTATAAATTAAGATTAGTATGTTCTTGCATAAATCTCAAAATATTACGTCTAAATATTTCCATTTACGTAAGTTGGAATATTTTTAAAACACCTCTAATAATTAATCCTATAAAAGCAAAAGGGTTAGGTTTTTACATTTGGTTCCCAAAAAGTTAAATCAGAAATTTTTGCAAATAAGTATTGATGTTATTGCTATACTTAAATATCATGAATTTATGAAAAATATAACAAGTTCTTTTAAAACTGCGATAATAATCGAATAGAAGAAAGTCTTTGAAGTATAGTCGCTATTTTACACGAATTTATAGTTTTTTGATAACTCTATGCTTCTTGTGACATTTATTTTCTTAACAAACTATTTTATATTAATTTAATTTTAATTTAATTTAATTAACTATTTATTTGTCATAAAAATTAACTTAATCTATTATGGAAACTTGATCACAAAATATTACTTGTGTCAAATAATTACATATATCAATTGTACTGAATGAAAGCATTCTAATGCTCTTAATTTTAAATTATGATGGAAAATGTTCGAAATATTAAAACTTTAATAAAATAGTGTATAAAAAAACATAGACAAAATTACTAAAATCTTTATTGCACGAAAATAAAAAATAATTAAAAAAATTCTTTGCTGATTATGTATTAGTTGACATTTTTTATTACATATTGTAATTTTTTGATAAAAAGTTTAGAATTATGTACCCTGTTTATCGAAAACCATATTTTTTGAGGTTTCCTTAAAAATGGTACAGCTCATGAGGACGAAATAATTGAACTGAAATATTTGAGGATTAGTTTATAATTTACCAATCCTTAATTTTAGGGTTCATATTTGCAACATTTTTTGTTTTACGTTTTATAACATTTCCGAAAAACTATGTTTTACATATTTGGAACTATACCTACACCCCACAGTGGGGCAGAATCGAAATTTTTTCTAAATAAATCTGTAACTTCTGATCAGCTAGCTAAATTTTCATGAAATTTGGTACATGCTTAGCAGGCGAGCGTATAATGTTAAGTTTGAAAGGGGGCGCAACAAACCACTCAGGGGCGGAGCTAAGAGTGCTCAAAATTAGGTACCGCTGACATAAAGCGAGTAAATATACATCTAATGGCATATTTATGAAATAAAAAAAAAAATATCAGGTTTACTTTAGATAAAGGAGTTCAGCAATTTTTAATATGCTTAACCCAATTTTTAATCTGAATCCCTTCTTTGTCAGAAATTTCATCCAAGCCATCATTATTATATCTACTAAACTAGACTGAGAATGCATAGGTTTCTTATAGAATATTTTGTTTTAGAATCTACCCCATTTACACACACTTTTTTTTAACAATTAAATAGATTTTCTTTAGCAAACGCACACATTCTTTAAAGAACCCAAACACAAATAATTTTAAAAAAAGAAATTATTAAATAAAATTTATATTATTTAATTACTTTGTTTAAATTAGATATTTTAGGTTTTTAATTTGAACATTTTATAAATCAACTAAATATTTAGTTTTTACTATTGTCAAAATAATGCCATTTCTACATGTATTTCTCTAATGGACTAAAAGAAAAATAATACTGGGTAATGATGTTTTTCAAAATCTAATTAAATTTTATTAGATTTTGGTAAAAACTCATTTGAAGCTATATTTTGATTTGTATGGAAAATCTAATTAAAATTTTATAAAGTTAAGTAGATTTCGGGTGAAATCTTATTTAAGCTAAATTTCGTGCGTATGTGAATGTGCTATTATAAAAGGTTGAATATAATAAGTATTTTTTTTCTTATCTAATCGTTAGATTCTAAGAAGTATAAGTTGTAATTTTAAACTCTACAACAAGTCTTGATCTTAAATAAAGAACAGGTTTCATAACAAACCCTCCGAAAGCCCAACTATAACATTCTTACAATCCTAAAGATTGTTATCAATGATGGCACTAATATGATTCACAATTGAGCACAAGTCCCATATAAGATCATCTCCGCAAATCGTACTTACAATCCTAAAGAATGTTGACAATAATAGCACAGCGTCCTGTCATGTTTGGAGCTACAATATCGAAATTTTACGTGACCTGGCACGAATAGCGGAAATAATTTCAACAGCTTCAGCCTTTGGATATTTTTACATGACATAAAAAAACGACTAAAAATAATTCATCAAAACCACAGTCAATATTGAATGAAGTAAAGGTGGCTGAAATATGTATCATCGTTGTCATTATCATAAAGAATGGCGCAAAATAGTGATAGTGAGAAAAATTTGTAAGTTGTCATATAGTATCTTTTATTTATTTTTATTTTATCTTTTATTCCTCTTTCTGAAACTTCTTAATAACCTATAAAGCTTAAAATTAACTTACCTATAAAACTAGTTTTCCTTCAAATCCTAATGAAGCCAGATTTTATACAACAACCATTTTGTCCGACATGAACACCCTTATTCATTAGCTTAAACAAAAACTTTTTAAATTTTAATTTTAAATTAATCAAAAGACAATAAAAATAATAAATACTGCAAAGAAAAGTTAATTGCAGTGCAAAATTCACATATTGGGTATTCACTCCCGAGGTGTCAACTTTAAAGTCATTTTATATATAGACCAAGTTAAAAAAATTTAGCTTTCTTCAGTTTTTAGCTTTCAAAACAAATATATCGCGACGATCTAAAATTTCGTGACCTTATTTTCGTTATTAAAGAAATGCGATCATTTTAAAATCAAAAAAGCTAACCGGGTACCGGGGTATGTACCGTAGGGTTAATATAACTTCAAATAGTGGTATCACTTGGCGATATACTAAAAACTTTATATTTTAAATATTCTATACAATTTTTTAAAAAAATTAAACTAAAAACATTTTTAAAACTGAAAGTAAATTTTTGAAATATTTTTTACACCAATTTTTCAATTAGTTTGCATACTCGAATAAATTTTTATTCGAAATTATTGATTGTAATTTAATCGAACAATTATTTGATTTTAACTTATCGATTAATCATGCAAACATTATTCGAGTGAATACCCTACTCTTGACACAAAATTAATTTTAAAAATCTGTCAACCGAAAAAATTACTTTAAAGGCACAATATAATTTTTTTTTGGATTTTAAGGTGTTTTTGAATAAATAGATTACAGTCCTTAGAATATGAAGAAGACACTTAAAATTTATGTCATATTTACTCATATTGCAAAAAAAAAAAAATATTATGAGTTTTAATGCATCAAAGTAAAAGGGCGTATATCCATAATTTAAACAAGTTCATAGGATGATCTTTTGGCGTGATTTTGTTAACAATGTTAGCAAATTTATTCGAAAAAACAAGTAAAAAACATGCTGTGAGTCAAATACGATCATTTGATACTGTAGACCATGCGTTTTCAATATTTGTTCTTTCATGAGATCTATGGTCAATTGTCGACCGGTTGTTATAAGATTTGATGGTGTAAATTCTGTAAAACATATGTATATGTAACAATATCGTAATGTTACCATTTAAATTACATTTATTTTGATTAACGGAAGTACTTTTTTTATGGTAGCTATGGACAATTATAGAGCGACTGTGATAAAAATTTGTTTTCTACCAATATAAAACTTATTAACATCAAATACTATTGCAATGCTACCAATTATATTAGACTTACGCAATTTAAAGTGATTTTAAGAAAATAGACATATATGAGAGCATATTCAGTTTTTTACCTATCTTCATAAACTTTGGCCTGAATTTTAATGAAATTGTGATTAGCGTAAATCATTCATAAATATTCATTATTTCATTCATTACTATGATCGCTACATATAAATATATGGATATAATTCCATATTCCATTTTAAGCTATTTTCAATCGTAGAATTTTGCATGTTCTAATCCGACTTTTTTAGCGACACTCTGCTTACAGGCAGATGTTTAATAAATCCTACCAAATATTGAAAAAAAGGCAATAAAAATGATTAAATTTTATCATTTTATGAAGTTTTTGTCCTCTCTTATAAAATTTTATTTATGGTTTATTAGGTAACTATTTTGCCTATTGTTATATGGGTATTTATTCCTATGAGATGATTACTAATTTTACTTAAATCATTCCAAAACCTAACTCAAATCTATTAAACGTTTATATTTTGGGTTATTTATGAAATCAATCTTAGTTAATTTAACCTAGAAGCTTCAGTTAATTAATAGATTAAAATATTTTAGTACATTTTTTTCAAAATTTTTATCTTAAATATTTTATTCTGAACTTTTTATATAGTGTAAATATATTGTACAGTCTTCTCATCACCTTTTTTCAAAGGATTTCTTTAAATATGTGTTCCAAAACATTTACATTTTACTTGGATTAATGATTCATTCACATTTATTTACGTAAAAAAAGTAATTTAATTTCCATATTCTTTTAAAGTTTACAAATTAATTTCATATATATTTAGGTAGGAAACTCATACAATTAATATTAATTTTAAAACCATCAACACTTTAACATCAATAAGGGTAAATTTGTTTAAATATTTAAGTTTAAATAAACATTCTGTGAAATGATTACATTTCCATTGACATAGGTTAATGTAATGATTTTTTTTTTTAACTTACCCTAATGTGTTTTGTTAAGAACACATTTTTAATTTATCGTTTTAAGTAGTAATATTTACGAAAATCCCATCAAACTACAGCTTGTAACATACCTGTAAAAACACAAAAAGAAAGATAAAATGAAAATATTATATATTTTAAATTATTATAATCATATTAAGAGAAAGTAATACTCGAAAAAACAAACTTAACAACTATTTTCTTTTCTAATCCCATTTAGATGATTTTATACACGAAATTTGTGAATTATACTATACTTATACATATAACCTCATGCTGATGTACAGATTTAAGTTCAAATTTTTCTTTAGTTTTTTTCTTTCTCCCTTTTTTGCTCTTTATCTTTCTGGTTAGTTTTCCGGATAATTTTGAGAAAAAAATAAAACAAAAGTAAACTTAAACAAATGTATAGTGCAGCAATATATGGCAAGTTATTAATAATCTGACACACGTCAACCCAAAAATAAAAAAGATTAAGCTAACTCAGCAAAATGTTTGTTTGTTGGATTTTTTCAACACAAACAAAGAGTTAGAATTTTGAAACTGGTCGGTAAAAGTAGAAAAGGATAATGCTGTGCAATGCTGTATGGAAGGGATATCTGTTTAGTAATTTTTTAAGTTTGGTAAGTGACTTAAGAGATAATTGAAATAAATGAATTGAATAATATATTTTAAAATCTTCTTACGAATTTCAGTTTCAGTTTTGTTTTTTTTTTATTTAATTAAAAAGAAAAAAATTACAGAACTAATTAAAATAAATTAGTTTTGTTTATTATAATTAGAAAGTAATTCTTTAGGTTGCAAAACCAGATGTTAACAAATGTCATTACTAACTGCGTTGCTAGTTTCGATGTAGTTTTTTCCCTTTTAGCTATTGAATAAAAGTTTTATCGTTGTTCTATAAAAGTTTGTATATATATTGATTTGACCAATATATTATATGGATTTGACCAATTAATTAAAAACAAACAAAAAAAAAAATAAATAAATAAATACTTTTCTGTTCGATGCCTACATTTTTAGCATTATGACGAAAAATATTGGTTAAAAAATTATCCATGCTAATATAGTTCAAGACTACCTTGTTCAATTTGACTTATTTTGAGTAAAAATTCTTAATTTTGCGAGATCTTTAAAAAAAATCTTTTTTGAGTTAGGAAAAATGTAGTTTTTACTAGTAAAAACTAAAAATATAATTTATGGAATTTTTCTGTTATTTTTTTAGAAATTGTGCGATTCCCTTTGAACAATACCTTCTTTTGTTATAACACCTTATTAAATAGTACCCTCAAACATCATATAAAGAGTGTGTACAAAAAATTGTTGCACACTAGGGTGTCCCATAAAAAATTGTGTAAGAAGACCACTCAAACGATGAAAACGATGAAAAACTATTTACAAATTGATTTTCAGTTGTCCTAAACAAAGTTTTGAATCTCCTAATTTTGAGCGTGTTATGAAAATTATATTACATATTTTTTTCGCAAAATGAATGGTACATATACAAGGACCGTAATGATTATAAGTTAAAATAAAACTCAATAAAAAATAATTACTTTTGATTTTTATTTTTCCGCTCAAGTTTTAGTGACTACTTTTGAGTTTTATTTTTCTGCCCAACTTAAAGTGATTATTTTTTCGCTCAACTTTTAATAATTATTTTGTGATTTTTAATTTATTGCTCACAGAATAAAATATTCCCAATTCTTAGCGAAAAAAAAGTTTTTTCTGTTATATATTCAATTTTTAACACCAAAATTCAGATTTTTTAAACAAAAACCCTTTGGTTTTTATTAAAAATAAAAATGTTTACTAAAAACCTAAATTTTGACTAAGAATCAAAATGTTTACTAAAATCCAAAATTTTTAGTAAATATTAAAACTCTTACTAAAACGCAAAAAAGAAATTGGTTTTTTGTAGGAAATTTGAGAAAAATAAAAATTTTTACTAAAATCTATTTTTTTAGAAAAAATCAAATTTTGCATATATTTTGTTTTTTAAAAAATAAAAAAAAAATAAAAAATTTAAGTCAAATATTTGTACCAAAAATCAAATTTTTTGCAAAAAGTTAAATTTGAAAAATCAAATCAAAAAGTTCGACTTTTAATGACAAAATCTATTGTTTAGTGAAAAATATGGTCTCTATAAGAAAAAATCAAAATTTTGATTTTTAGTCATTTTAATTTTTAGAGTTTTTCAGAATTTTTGCAATGGGGCTTAAGTTCATTGAATAATTGTGTAAGAATACATTGTAAAAAGAATGGAATGAATTTTCTAGTCAGCCACGATCGTCATCTGCACTCTTCTGCGTCCCACCATGGTGTTCTATAAACATCATTTATTTAATTTCAACTTTTCCGGGAATGGATTTTTTTTCCCTATGTGTTATCAAGTTATACGAATGATTTACGATATTTTTATTCTCTTTTTTCCATTATTATTATTTATATGTTTAAAGCTACCAGTTAGGTAGTAACTGAAGTAATGAATGATTGTTATTGTTTAACCACTTATTAAGTAGCAATGAAACAATGACTCACCTAGAAGGTGAGTCAGGTAACAAGCATACGTCATGCCCAGTGTGAAAGTTTATTAGTTTGTAATTTTTTTGAACTTCCCTATAGACTTTTTTTTTAATTTCTGCATTCGAAGTTAAGTTAATTGAATAACTGTAGAAGAATACATTGCAAAAGTTTTGTTGAACACTCGGTGGAATGGAATACATTTTCTAGTCAACCACGATCATCATCAGCACTTTAAGCGTCCCAATGTGTTGTTCTTTATAAAAATCATCTACTTAACTCACAACTTTTCGGAAAGTGAAATCTGTGACTTCTTTTTCCTATATGTTCCTATAAGTTAGTCGAATAGTTTACGATAAAGCTTTTTACAGTTATTTTGTATTCTTCTTTTTCAACTAATATTGTACCCGAAAAGTCGCGGCTGACTAGAAAATGTATACCATTCTACCGAGTGTCCAACAAAACTTTTACAGTGTATTCTTCTAAAATTATCCAATAAACTTATAATTGCTTTCAGTTTTGTAAGCAAATTATATATATGTGCTTACTTTTTCATGCGCACTCCTTATATGATCAAAATAATTTTATAGAAGTGTCTAGTAAGGCACCAGTGGTCATTCGGAATTTTTGAATCTGAAAGTTGCGCAACCAAATTTCAAAGTGTTGGCTTTAGTTTCCTGAGGAAATAAAAAATAAACATATTTTGTTATACCACAATTATGCATTTATTTAAAGACATGTATTTCTGTGGTAGTTTTTCTTGTGTCACTTGAGTAAGGAATATTTTAAAACTAAGCAAACTGTAATTTATTTTTAAGTTTTAGGTTATAAAAATGAAAGTTATTATCTTCTAGCATTCAATTAGTAATGAGTGCTGCCACCATTTTTAGAAATAACCTCAAAACTGCGATTTGGCATCGACTTGTATAACGACTCTAAGTAATTTAGCGAAATTGAACTCCATGCATCCGTTATTGCATCCTATTGATTCTATCGTCTCAAATTGTTTTCCTACTTCATAAACTTTTCTTGCAAGCCAACCCCAGATATTTTCCATTGGATTCAGGTCTGGTGAATATGGGGGCCAATCCAAAAGTTAAACACATTGTTGATTAATCCATTGTTTTACTGCTCTGGCAGTATGAATCGGAACGTTGTCGTGTTTGTTGCGTCCAAGGTATGGATCCAATGAAATCATCAAATTTTGGAAATGCTTCCTCCAGAATGCTTTTGTAAGTCGTTGCAGCCATTTTGTTCGATACAAAAAAAAAAAAAATCTATGGTACTATAATACGAAATGGCACCCCTTACCATTATTCCGCCCTCTGCGGCTCAAATATAATTCCTCCTTATATAGGTCATGGAAGTAATAGTTATATCCGTCGAGACCAACAATATAAATTTTTTTTGCGTTTTTTATTAAGTGGTGTTTTTTTGCAGTTTTCGTCGTACTATGTATGGGCGTGACTTTAAAATACGGTGAACTGTTCTTAGACTGGCACTGACTCCACTTTTTGATACCGAAATGGTAGAATTTGATGCAATTCTAAGAATTTTTCGTCTTTGTTTTGGAGTTGTTGCCATTTTCTTCCGCCCTTTTATGTTTTTTCCATATCTTTCCTCTATTAACGTTTTTGGTTATTTGGACCGGATTCTAACCCTGATATTTCAAAATCAGAATTTCTTTCTTTATCAGAGTTATTGAGGGCCTTATCACATTCCATTTTGAATAAAAACTATTTGAAAACTATCAAATTAAAAATTCTCTAGCCGTTTGCATTGAAAGAAATTCAAATCATAGCCTTTGTGATTAACATTAAAAGAATTCCTTATTCAAGTGACACACGAAATACATGTCACATAAATACATGTCTTTAAATAAATGCATAATTTTAGTATAACAAAATATGTATATTTTTTATTTCTTCAGGACCAACACTTTGAAATTTGGTTGCGCAAAAAATTATTTTTTTCTGAACTTTAGTTTAGGTGATATACTTAATTAAAATTAAAAAAATATGATTTCTTATTCAAGTGGCAGGCAGTTTATTACAATTTTATTAAAATTCGCTACATAAAAGTTTACTGTAAGCAATAATCTGTGTACCAATTTTTAGAAAGACACGACCATATAATCCCACTTCCGAAAACAATTTTATTGTGCATAAATCCCATATAAATGTAAACATCAAGATAATATTTTGACATAATAAAAACTTATAAAAGTAGAAAGCACAGCGTCAAATTTTATTAGGATTGTTTAGTAACTGACCATGGCCTCCAAAAAAAAAAAAAAAAAACATTTTAAAGTGAAAATATCTCATTAAGTATTAATATCGAAATAATATTTAATAATAACAAATTGTATAGCTGTATAAAAATAAGTAAGAAGGTTAAAGTCGGGCTTGGCCGACTTTAACCTTCTTACTTATTTTTTCTTTTTTTTTTCTTTTTTTTATTTAATTTTTAAACAGAAAATACAATAAATTGTTATTATATACAACATATGATAAAAGTATCAACATATTTAATTATTAAAACAATTGTCAAATTTTGATATACTTTATTTCGTTTTTCTTTTTTTTTTTTAACTTCATCAATTTAATTTTCGTTATGCAGATCATAGCTTAAATATTTATGTATTTAGATCTAAAATTATCATTAAGTTCAACAATTTCACATAATTTAAGCTGAATTTGTACATTTTTTTTATTTGCCGAACACAATTGTAATAAAAAAGGGAAGTAATTAAGGTTACAAGAAAAATTCAAAAATCTCCTAGAATATCTAACCATACCAAATCATGAAAAAACATATTTTTTAATACTTTTTTTTAAATTATCCATTAAAACATTTTTTTTTAGTAAATATTAAAAAAAGAAAAAAATATATATATATTTGTGAAAATTCAAAATGACAATTTATTTCAGTCTTAGTTGTACCACAAATATTGGTTTATATTTATTTTTTTACAAATGTCTAAATTAGGCATTTACACCATTATAAGATTTTTGAATTTGCAGTCAAAATTTTGCATTTGTTAATACGTAGCTCCTTACATTACCAATTTATCTGTCAAAAACAATATTAAAAAAACAACATATTTTTATTAAAAATAAAGCATATTCTTTATTATATTTAATCTATAATTAGATTTTTGGTTAAAAACTACGTGAATTTGGATGAAATTAAAAAAATAGTAAACAATTTTAAAATATATATTCCATTTTAAGTATTTAGTTTCAAATCCAAAAAATAGAGATTTTTTTAACATAAAAGAAGCACTTTCTTCATACGCAAATTATGCCCAAATAGAAATAGAGAAAAGTTAACATTTTTCATTAATGATTAGTTAAGATATTATGTTAGCTTACCTAAACTATAAAATTTACTAATATTTAAGGCATAATTATTTTTCTGATTTTTTCCTATGGGTGAAAGCACTGTGCGATATACTATATCCTCAAAACCAAATTTTCCCGATGAAAATTCCAAATTGAAAAACACCTTTTTATTTTACTTTGAGGTATATTCGTTTCTCTTAACCAAAAACAATGTCGTGCTATTAGAATAACTCGCGAATAACGGTACTTTTTATGAAAAAAAAATAATTGTTTCTTGCCTTTGCTGTTTCCTTTAATTTAGCAATCAAAACATATTGTTGATCATTTGAGTGAAATACTCTTATAAAAGCAGTCGAGAAGTATTTGTCTAGAAAGATATTGCAAAAAAAAAAAAAAAAAAAAACGAAGTAAGTTTCTGATGACGACGTCTCAGTTTACTGGAAATATTTTTGCTTTAATTGGGAGATTTCATCAGCTTAAGAGATGCCTAAAGTAACCTTTCTTACAGGCCAGGAAAAAAATCAAAATCAAGGCTGTTTTAACAGAGAAATTCAATAAAAATATACCGTTCGGAAGTAGGCTTTCTTAAGAAATGGCAGAAATACGAGTGGGGAAATCAACTGTCACTTCCATACATGTTGCAAACATTTTGCAAACAGATGGTAACATAAAATAGAAGAAATCAAAACGTAAGCCAATGTTAAAACAGCGTAAGAAAAAAAATCATGGAAAATTTGCGCGCAAATGTATGAAATAGACAGATAAGTGAAATAAATAACTGTCCTAGTCCTTTTAGAAAATACAAAAAAACTAACCTAAAAAACAAAAAGTTAATTTAGAAGCTACTCAAAGATTAGCAAAGCATAAGCAGCAACAAACGTTTTATTTTAAGTATTCGAATATTTATTTTAATTAGAGTTTTTCACGGGAAATCCCAGGACGGGAATTATTAATCCCGAAATCATATGAAATTATGCGGGAATTCCTGAGATTCATTGTATATTATCTTTTCTGATGAAAAGACATTCAATTTGGATGGTCTCGATTCATATCCTTGCTATTGGCATGATTTGAGGTTGAACGAAATTCGTATGTCGAAGCGAAATTTCGGTGGAGGAATTGTTGCGATTTGGGTAGCCTTTTCTGCTGCAGTAAAATCCAAAATATGTTTTGGAAGATGCTCTTCTCTCATTTATGGATGAAAGAATGGATAAATGCATATAACGCTACAATAAATGTCTCGAACCAATCTAAATCGTGCTTTAATGAACATAGTATTGCACTATTGAACTGGTACACAGTTAAACAATAATGATAATAACGCAGTTAAAACTAAAAATTAAGCACGTCCGGGAAGAAGTTGTCAGTGATTTTCTACAAAACTTAGTAGAACTAACGCCAGAAAGAATTTTTAAAGTTATCCAAAATAAAGATTCATCAATACATTATCAATAATGCTTAATTGATTCATTATTTTATGTGCGTATGTAGGAAAATGCCACTAAAATGACATTAAACTACTAAAATTACAATAAAAAAATTTAATGTACATTTTAAGTTTTTGTTGTTAATTTTTCAAGTGAATCCAACAAAAAATTTAAAGAATTAATTTGTAGCACCTTAATCCCCATTTTTGGTAAGTTGATTAAAAAAATTGATATGCGTTTATAGGAATATGCACCAGTGTATATAAAGAAATAGAGACGGTTAAGACCAATCATACCCTAAACCATTGCGTAAGGACGTTAGACTGACGCTTGAGAGAGGGCATTCTATGTAAACTATAGCATATTTAATTAAGATTCCGTAAGTCTAAAATTTCATAGTGTAATTTATATTTAAATGATTTTTTTTTAAACAGAGCATAATAGTTGCATAAAGTTTTTCAATCCTATATAAATGTAAGCATGTACATTTATATTGGATTGAAATACTTAATGAAGTTGTCATGTGCCGATAGTTTTGGAATATGATATTATGATTTATATTAAATGATAATCTTTTTTGCTAAATTTTATCTACATACTAATATCTGTGCAGAATTTATAAATATTTAAGTGAGTTTCTGAAGAGTCCCTTGTTTTGAAGTTATGCTCAATTATGAATTTGATATATTCAGGATTAAAGAACATTTTCTTTGTGCTCAATTTTATTGAAATATGCTTATGTTAAAATTTATGAATTTAAAAATACTATTTCGAGAGATTAAATAATGTAAACTTGTAGGATAAAACAAGATTACTTAGTCGATCATTGAATTATCTTCAAAATTATGATGTATAGTTTGATTACAAAAATTACATAGACGACTCACGGACAACGTTAAATCGATTTTGCGTATGTATTCATTAAGGCACTTTGGTGATGTAAATAATAAAAAACGATGTAAAGCGTTTGTTAACCCTCCATCACCAATTAACTTGCGTTAAAATTGCGCATTATAAATAAGCCAGAAATAGATTTCAAATAATTAGAGCTACTTTAGCAATGAGTTCATTATGTATATAAATCTCCTATTTACAAAAACAAAAACTTTTCTCATATACATAAAACAAAACTTTAAGCATGACCTATAAACATTTGTTTTACATTTACCTATTCTTTTGAAACAACTTTCCGCATTCGTCTACTCTATATTTTGCTGCTTTAGGTAAAATAAAAAAAAGTACTTTTATAAACAATTTACACTTCACCGTTAAGAATCTCATTTAAACAAACCTTTTGTGTAAGGTGTGTTTGTAAGGATACAAAAGGAGTTTAACAAAATACATATATTTTCTTATTCTATGGTTCAAAAGGGTTATTGTTCAGTGTTAACTGATAAACAAAAATATTCTGTTTCATTTCTTCTTTTTTCTACTCTCAACAGAGAATACAAAAAGGTTATAATGTTTGTAAATGAATGCGTTTGTTTGTTTTCCGGTTTACGTTTGCGTATGTCGGTGAATCTTTGTAGGAGTATTATAATAAGTGTGTGTTATTATGATAAGCATATATAAATAAGAAAATATCCTTTTTCAAAGAAATGAGAAAAATAGGTGTATATATATATTTAGTAAAAAAAACAGAAAATGGTAGGTAGAAGTAAAAGTTGTTTCTTACATAGTTGAACATGCTAATATACATAAGGTTATTGTTTAATATTAGCAAGAGAAAAAAAAACAAAAAAACAAACATTTAAGCTTATTGATCCCTTTTTCTGTATGTATATAAGTATGTGCATTTAAATAAATTTTTTCTTATTTAAATATAAGGAATGATTTCAGTAAAACTTTCGCATGAATACAAATCTCTTTAACTTTGTTTATTTATTTTTAACGATCGTTATAGTTTCGCATATGCATTTTAAGAACTATGTAACTTAAACTGTCCTAGTCCTTTTAGAAAATACAAAAAAACTAACCTAAAAAACAAAAAGTTAATTTAGCAGCTATTCAAAGATTAGCAAAGCATAAGCAGCAACAAACGTTTTATTTTAAGTATTCGAATATTTATTTTAATTAGAGTTTTTCACGGGAAATCCCAGGACGGGAATTTTTAATCCCAAATCATATAAAATTATGCGGGAATTCCTGAGATTTATTGTATATGCAAGATGTTTATATTTTCTAACTCATATATGGATATTTTAGTAGATTATGTGTTTTTACATTTCCTTGTATTTAATTTATTTTATTTTAAGTTTAAATATTTCTATGAAAATATCTAAATATTTTTAACAGTTTCCTAATCTCTAATGCATTTTTAAATAACTGGTGGAAAATAAAATAATTCTGTATATGGGAATATTTTAAAAAGGAAAAAAAAAATGCAAAAGAAATAGTAAATAGTAAAATTCGACATTCGATAGGTATATATCGTTCGCGAAAGATTTATAAAAAATGTCAATTTATTTAGGAAGGCTCATCAGATTTTTTTATATTTGATACGAATGTACTTATGGAGCCACTTAGTCTTTCCCATTATTATTTTATCGAATTTGAAAAAAACCGGAGAATTTATTCACGATTTATATTTTTGTAAAAGTTAAAAAATCCGATAAAGTACGTAAGTTCAAACGTTAATATCTCTCTACGATGTAAACATATTTTAATGGTTCAGGCTCTAATGAAGGTCATAATACAGGCAATAATGCAGTTGCAATTTTATAATGCATTTTTAACAAGTTTCTACCCATTCGATTTTAATTTTAGTTGTAAAACTAAAATAAAACTAGTAAATATACGTAGAACAAACATGTTTGAGTTTGAGATAACCGTCTGTCTGTCTGTTTATCCATGCTAAAATTTTAATGAAGCTGCAAGTTGCAATTTTTAAGATAATTAGATGAAATTTGACTTTATATGATGCAGGAACGAACTTTGTTCAAATTAGTTGACAATGGTTACTTATTATAACCTAAGCTTCATAAAAATTTTCTCCAGAGAATAGGATTTCGACGCTCATAAATTTTTTAAATATTACACAAAACCCCATTAATTTTACATAATAATTTGTTTAAAAGTTAAAAAATACAATATAAAATGTTTATGAGATTCGCTCCTCAAAAATCCATAGTTTTCACATAAATTCCACTTCCGAAAATCATTAAAAATTGCATAAATTAATATTGGTAGACATTATATTTTTTACACACATTAGATTTTTAAAAGTATAAATTTTAATTTTAAATTTTATAATAAGAATTGATCAACATTAAAGCACATTAAAGCCTCCAAAAATTGGTCAAATCCGACTACAACGTTCTTACAATCCTAAAGAATATTGTCAGTGATAGAACAGCGTTCTGCCAAGTTTGAGCCACAATTTTGAAAGTTTAGGTGACCTGGCACAAATAACCGAAATAGTATCAACATGTTGAGCCTTTGCATGTCATTTTAGTGTAGAAATATTTAAAATTTTTGCATGATAAACAAAAAAACTAAAATGAATTCATAAAAACTACAGCCAATATTGAAGAATTTTAAAAGTGGTTGAAATGTGGCGCAAAATAGTGGTCATGAGAAAGATTTGTAAGCTGTCATATATTATATTTATTCTTCTTTCTGCAGCTCTCAAATAATCTAGAAAGTTCAAACTTAGTTTACTTGTTGAACTAGTTTTCCGTCAAACCATAACGGAGCCAGTTTTTATACCATGAAACTTCTGCCTGACATGGGCAAGCTAATTCACTAGTTAAAACAAAAGAATTTTAACTTTTAACTTTAGTGGATCAAAAGGCAATCAAAATAATAATATTGAAAAGAAAAGTTAATTGTAGTACAAAACATATAAAAATAATATGGGGGTATCCAAGGTAGCCCAAGACAGCCGGGGTATTGACTTCCATAGTTGTAAACTTTTACACTATTTTATATATAAACCAAGTTAACTAAATTTAGGTTTTTTCAGTTTCTACGCTTTAGAAACATCGCCAAAAAATCCCTTACAAATTATATCATCATTATATCAATCATGGGTCGAAGAACGACTGTCTAGAAAACCATTTTAATCCAGACCAGAACACTATCCACGCTGAAGTTAAAATTATTTTCATTCTGAATATGGCTGATTTTATCCAAAAATTTTATCATATAATGGATTAATTTTCATATCAGAAAGTGTCATAATGGATATTTTATGAGGGCGTTTTTTCGTAAATATTTGGATATTTTTTCACTTTTTTTTGCAAAATTTCCATTTTCTTATTTTTCATTTCTTCTGGGTAATCTTTCAATTTGGTGATTTTTCTATATTTGGTTTGGGCGATTTCGCTTTGGGCCATCTTGCTGGTAGCCATATTTATCAAGCGATCTCCTTAAAAAGTCTGGAATAGCCCAACAACAATTTATGTTTTTAAAGTACCTGTTAAAACATGGGTCTAATAGTATACGAATTCTTAAGTGTATATGGATTTTTTATGAGACAAATTACAAAAACTTCACTTACAAAACCTTGCAATATAAAGAGTCCAATTATTCCAATAACTGAATATGAATTAATTTAATTTTTGAGCTCCGGTTTTCCTTAGCTAAGGACTAGTAGTTTAGCATAAAAATAGAGTGAACTTTTTTGGGGCTTTCTTAACAACAAAGATTTTTCCCGTAAAAGTATCGTGAGATAGAGGAAAGTTCTACAAACAGGATAATATGAAAACCAAAGTAATGATTTGAATTTCGCATGAGTTGTTATATAATAAAATGTTTTCACTTAATTTTCTAAATGTAAATATTTTAAAAAGAACTCAACTGTTTTAACGTTTTATGATAAATTATTATATTTTAACATTTATTATCCTTCATTTTCAAATTAATAATTATTTGTTTTTGGCGGTAACTCCGGGAGTTTCGGGAATTTTAAAATCCCGATTTCTCGGGAGCCCCAAAAGACCGGGAGAAGAAAAACACTAGTTTTAATATAAACACTGTGTATATGAAAGCTTGTGTAAGGTAATTTTTGTACAACTCATGCATATGTATGTTTATAATAGCAATAATAGTAGCAGTAATAGTATTTAGTAACTATAGTAGTTTTGCAACTATAGAGGTAAACTGAGTAGCATTTAATGAATGGTTTTATACAAGTTTTACGACCTTTTGGTATACATTTTTGTTCTACTTTAATTTCTCTCTAAGTACTAAATACGAGTACATTGAAAATATTAAAAAGTTTAACTTATAATTAATTCCTAAGGTACATAAAGTTGCCCAAACAACATGTTGATTTAATAAGTCTTATTTTATAGAAATGAAATGAAGAGTAAGAGTAAGTAACCAGTAGGATAATTCCAAAATTAGGTAAAGAAGAATATGTTTTGAATCTTTGGGAAAGAAAGTCAAGACTTTAAATGAGGAGAGGTGATACATTAATTAGTGTCTTTGAAAGGGAAATTAAAGAAGTTTTAAAAACATTAAAAGTAGATTTTATTATGGCAACATTATTTCGAAGACTTAAAATATATTTGAAATATTAAGTGAGAAAAAGTTGACGATAGTGGCCTAGGATTTTTATGTTATTTTACGAGCAATTAACAAGAAAAATTGATGTAGAAAGTCAAGCGCGACCATGTAATACCCAATACCATTAGATCTTTGTATAAAAATACTGATAGTATATAGTCCGATCCTTGTTAAACTTCATACTACGGGCAGTTCACATACTTATTCAAACTTAATTATGCCAAATTTAATTCAAAATCTGGCATTTATAAGAAACTTAGGCGCTTAAAGTGATTTTCTGAAGTGGATCATATTTGGAAACTATATTTAACTATTGACAGATCCTCTTGAAAAAATTGTTGCAAATACTAACTATTTTTGTGAATATAATAAAAACTAAAAATAATTTTTATTTTATTTTAATTTTATATAGTTATACTAAACCAAATGAATTTTAATATAATTTCGTATTTAATTGAATAAAATAAATTTAAAAGGAAAAAGTTTTATTTAATCAAAAGTAAAGCATATATTTTTTTTAGTTGATTATTCTAACTTTGAATAATATTCATATGTATTATATTTAAATATAAAACAGTTTAACAAGTTTTTATTCTCTTTATTTGAAAACAATATATTCAAATAGAAAATTTTTCAAATAGATATTATGATATTTTTATTTAAAAAAATCCAAAGAAATAAAGTTATTGAGCCACAAAATGTTTAAGCAGAAAAAAATCATATAAGTTTTTTAATTATTTAAGTTAAACAGGATAACGTAGCGACTGTTCCAAAAGCTTTTTCAGAAAATAATGTTCGCCGACTGTTTAAAATACTCTGTACAGGAGAATCTGGTAACTAGAGTCAAGTAAATAACGCTGCAAATAATTATCGAAATGAACTTATTTAAGCATATTAAATAATTGCAGTATTAAAAAAATAAAAAAAATATTACTAATTTTCTTTTTTCAAACAAATTTGTGTTGAATAAAAATATTAAACAATTCTTCTACCCAGAAAAAAGTCCGTACATAAATAAAAAATTTACTTTCATTGATTTCAGTTCATAATATTTAAGCATAATTCCTTAAGCATTAAAACTTTTTTATATTTTTTCAAATGAATCAAAATTCAAGAATACATAAAAAAAATTTTAAATTTTCTTTCATATTTTCAATTTGTAAAAAATGATTTTAAGTTTTTAATGATTTTTAGCTACATTTTGAGAACAGAACAGAAGCGCTTATTAGCAGAATGATATTCTGCAGAATGCGAGCAAAATTATGTAAATTTTTAAACATTATTTTTTGTACAGATTTTCCTTGGAATTTTGACATTTTAAGGCGTTTTTTGTTATTATTTTCATGTATAACTATTTTGATATACCATTTGCAATTAAATCTAATAAAACCAAATCAGAGATTTAACAAGATTTTTGCAAAATTCCTAAAATTTTGATTATGAAAAATTTAATAATATTTATGAAAAAAAATTTCAAAAGGTTTGTATTTTTTTAAATGTTTCAAAACAAGCTAAAGAAATAAACTATATTATCAAATTAGTTGAAGACTTGGGAATTCGATTTAAATTTTATAAATGTACATATATATGAATACTTCTGTTGAAATTTTTTCTAATCTGACTTTTTAACAAGTAAAATATTATTTAAATAATCTTATTATAAATTAATTTTAAGTAACTGAAAATTGTATTAAAAAGAGTAAAAAATGATTTAAAGCTATTTTATTTACAAAAATATAAATTAAATATTAAAATAATTTATTTTTAGTAAATATTTTTAATTAAGATATTCACAATGAATAGCTATGTTGCAAATAAAATTACAAAATAAATTACTTGTGTGTCATTTATGCATGTGATATTCTGGAATTGGTGTTTGTGTATGGGTGATATAGTCATTTAGAAGCCGATCTTTGTGATTTATAATTAAATACAAAATAATCATGACAAGCATATTGGAGCATATATTTCGAAAACAAAATTTGCATAAACGCTGACAGGATATTTTTAAAATTTTATAAAATTTTAACTGTTGAAGCTAAAAGGACAACATGTGGGAATCACATATAATGTTTTTAAAATTAATAAAATTTTAGAATATTTTGTTAGAAAAGCTCAAGGATATTTAAGGATAAATTATTTGAAGGGCATTTTTGACATTACAGACAAATTATAAATTTTGAAATACTAAAGTCCTTTTAAAAGAATATTTAAACTCGAGATAAAAAATTTAATTATGGAGTCCTATCATAAAATGTCTCTACTTCCATATGTAAATGGTTTTGTTCATGAGTGAGAAATGCTCTTGTATGGTGTATTATATTCGGTTATTTAGGAAAATAAATTTTATCGGAATGACGGATATATTTCATAATTAATAAATAGAAGAATAAACCTATATTTAGACTTTTTACCCTTAACAAAGAGCAGCAAAATCGTGGTACAGATTAGCTTTTAAAAATTTAAATTTTATATATTTAGGATTTACTTCATTCGAGTAATAAATATTTTATTTTAAATTTATTTCCTTAAATTATAAGAAAATTTTAAAAAGATTTCATAGAATCAAATCCAGAAACCTTTATACTTAAAATTTGATAACACTTCTAACATAAAAATTTATTTTATCAATACTTTAAAAACATTACTTTACAACAAAATATATTGTTATTTTATTATCACTTTTTATTTCCTGCTAAGTTGTAACACAAAAGAGCCCACTTTTACAATTCCCTACATAAAAAATAACATTTTGAAGATTATCTCAAGTATTCACAAAAATATACTAAATTTAAAATTCATTGTATGAAAACTTGATTCTGAAAGCATTTTAAATTTAAAAGTTGTTTGTGAATGTGTGGATATAACTTTTTTGTTTTATGTCATTGACAATGTTAGGCGTACCAACAATAAATCACTAATATTTTAACATTTTAAATGCCATAAAAATTAGACAACTCCAACTGAAATCTAACTGAAACGAGAGAAACAAACAACAGTAAACACAAAAGACATTTAAATAAAAAAAATAAAAAGTATTTTTAAAATAAAGTAAAAGCTTAAAATTTTCCTATCCCTTGTAAGTAAAACAATATAGTAAATCATGAAATCTGTATAAAAAGAATCAGAGTAAAGAAAAGCTTAGATATAAAAAAAGACAAAGCTGCTAACATTAAACATAGATAAATAAAAGCGTTATACAAAATAAAATAGGGAGAAAATGGCAACTCAAACAGACACATAACATAATACCACTACGTGTGTAAAAACCAACATTAGCAGTAACAAACAGCAGCAACAAGCTTAAAAATAAAACAACACTCGTATGTTTGAACAAATAGCACAGAAGCAGCAATAAAAATATCAGCCAGTAAAGCAATCAGTAATAATATTTACCAGTACAAGTAACACAAATGAATCGTATTCATTTGTATGTGTACATTTGTAGATGTGTGAATTTTTTTGTCTTCTTTAATATATATATCCATGTATTGTATATTTTTTACATACTTGGCTGGCAATTGTGAAATATTTCTTTGATTTATATCACCAACATAAAGTTTACAAACACAGCTAACTTTTAATTGTACCCTATATTAGGCATAATTTTGAGTTACTAAATTCATAATGAAGAATCCTTAATAATGAAATTCCTGGAATATATATCAATATCTATTTAGTCAAGTTACATGCAATTGTTTGATTAAAGTTAGCTCTTAAATTCGCAAAAAAAAATTAATAATAATAATAATAAAAATAAAAAATCTTAATACAATTTTAAATTAGCATGAAAGAAGTGTTAAGTAAGGGAATTGAAAAAGCTTAAAAAGAAAAGAAATTTTAAGTCTTGAAGTTTTTTTAGAGCTATTCATTCATATCATGGACAATATCTTGCAGCATTGCTAATGAACAAGTTAATAAATATTGCGGAAATTGTTGAAGTTTTATTCGAAAAAAAAATTTTTCGGATTATTTCCAATATACTATGTAAAAATAATTTTCATGATATACTAAATTTTAAAATGGCGACGCACAGATTCACAAATGTTGACCTTAACTCTATCGGACAATTTATCTTTCATAAGTGATAATTTAGAAAAAAAGACGTGCCACCGAGGCATTGATATGAGCCAAAGTAAAAATGTAAATTTGGACGGATTGAGAAAATTATCCCAATCCGTCTATATTTATAGCTCTAACAAAAACTTCAAGACTTCAAATGTCGTTTTTTTAGGATTTGGCATTTGATGATTTAAATAGTTGTTCATAAACTTTATCATTAACTTTAGTTTGTAACAGTTTTAGTACATTTATAAGTAATTAATCACATAGACTTAAAAAATCGCCATTTGGTTCCATTTTGAAAATGGGACTAAAAAAGTGACCAGATGGTTGGAAAAGGGGCAATTGACGACTAAAGTCACCAAACGGTAACTCTGGTTCGAAGTTGCAGTACATTATACTATTCCACGTATGATGGTGTAGGGAATCAGCATTACCATTGGGTAACTTTAGTCGTCAATTACCCCTTTTTTAACTATTTGGCCCCTCTTTTTGCCCCTTTATTAAAATATAAATAAATGGAAACTAAATCTAATGATAATCTACCAAATTTGTTATTTCAGGTATATTGTCAAAAGTGTTGAGAAAATCCAAAGTTTTACAACTGTGTTTTATAAATTTCTAAAAGTGGGAATACCTTTCAGTTATATTAAAACATTCAAAACTCAAAACCTTTATTAGAAAAAAGAATACCACCTTTTGTTAAAGTATTATACTATTGCGGATATTACAAAAAATTAATTTAACTTATTTTTCTTATTTTAAATAGAACTAATTCTAAATAAAAAAATTTAGTTGTGTGATTGGTGGAGGATATTTAAGATTCTGCATAGACGAATATAGCATTTTCAGTTTTTTTATTTATATAGCCAAAATGTGTCACCATTCGTTCTCTTCTATATAGAAAATAGAAATATAAAAAAAGTCTAAATCTTTTGTAACCAGACATGGAAAAAGTATGGATTTTTGGCTAAACTTTGAAAAATCTCATCTTTGGGATTTTGACCGCTTTTTTAGGGACTGAAAAAAATTTCTTGATTCTGCCTAGCCAAATATAATCTACCACTTGTTTTTTTTTTTCTTCTTTTCTTTGTCCCTCTAGATTTTTCCTTTTGTCTAATGTGCGTCGTTTTGTTTCTGTAAATATATTAATTCGGAAATGATTGTATATGATCAAGAAATTTTTTTCAGTTCCTAAAAAAGCGGTCAAAATTCCAAACACGAGATTTTTCAAAGTTTAGCCAAAAACGCATACTTTTTTCATGTGTTAATGTTTCATTAACCCCTTTATTCATCATTTCATTATTCGGATTAACCATGTTCGCCCGTATATAAATTTTGTGCATATACTTTGCCGTTCCAGACTCCCACGAATATTTTTCCGAAATAGTCTAACAAAAGGAAAATATGTATAATAGCTCATCAAGCCATTTGGACCGATTGACATTGAATGCAATAATATTAAAAAGAAATATTTGGTGAATTTAATATCACTTTGTGAGTCGATTTAACAATGTCCGTTTGGCTGGCAGGCTGTATTAATACTAATAATAATTTAGTATATTTATACGAAAATCAGTTAGTTGCGTAAAGTCGATACATATGCTTTTTAAGGGTGTTAAAGGGAACTTTAAGGAAAATTAAATGTATTAATGATTTGTGTAATGCAGATGCGTTATTTTATCCCATAACTTCCATAATGTTTGCCTTAAAGTCTTAAATGTGAATGGGCAAACTTTTGAATTTTATAAGACTCAGTCCATAATTGATAATACCTTCCGTAATAACATTAATATTAATATCGATGAATATCGGTTCATAGCTAATAATAATACACATAATTATACATTTCCACGACACTTATTTCCACGTTTATTTATACGTTTTTTTTTTTGCTGGATTTTTTTATTTAAACTAAAGAGTGTGAGGAGAATTATATAAACGTAAATCCCTAAATTATAATTTGGTAACTGCTATATAATAAAAATATTTGTAATTTTTAATAATCATTTCATTTCATTTTTAGGTTTAGATATTGCTAAGAGATGTATTATTTACTATAACTATAGCACACTATGTTGACTTAACGAATTTTTCCAGAGTTAAAGTTTAACCTAACTGAAGTCGAATTTACGCTTTAACTTTTGATAAAAATTTGGTATCAGGTCTATGAATTATTACTTTCAATCACATTAATTGTAACTTACTTAAATTGCATTATATTGTTTTATTTTACATAAACATGTCCTTTTTTATAGGCTCAAAAGTTTAATTTTAATGAATTATAATACTTATATTGATAGCATATCACTATAGTTACATTATTTTGCACGATATATATTTGTTAAAAATACAATGATTTTAATAAATATTTTTTTTTTGTAATATTGTTTTAAAATGCAATTTTAACAAACACTTTATTGATTTTGAAATGAAAATTGCTTGGAAATGTATAAGAAATTAAATTTTATTTTCCTTGTTTTATTAAAAAAGTTATTGAAATTAATGAGAATTTTTAAATGTTCAAATTAATAAATTGTGAAAATGTTTTAAGAAAAAAATATTAAATAATAAAAATTCCAATAATTTTATACATTTACATAGGTTTCTAATTTTTACTATTGATACATTTATTTAGAGCTTTATAGTCTACTTACTAAAGAATGAAATTACTAAAAACAAACTTAAATAAAGAAAACCTTCACCCAGAAATATATATAGCCCAAAAATTACGAAAAATCACTACAAAACATTGAGGCATTTTTCAAACGAAATATGACCCAAATATGTACGAAATTTTTTTTGGATTTTTTTCTATTTTTCTATATAATCTTTGAAGAATTTTTTATGAAAAATTAAAAGTTTTTGAAAAAATTGTTCAAAATGTAAAATACTTTTGCTCTTTAGACCAATTCTTTATGGATAATTCTAAATTATTAAATGAACTGTATGTTATTTCACATTAACTATTACGAATTACCTTAAAATATTTGAAAAAAAAAAATAAGTGTAGGTTTTACAATACTAGAAAAATACTATAAATACTTCTCAAATTATTATTCTCAATTTGTATCAGACTAAATCGTAGAAGATCTAAAAATGAGTTTACTTTTTGAATTGTTATTTTTCGAAAAATATTAGAAATGTGTTAAACGAAGAAGAATATCCAAAAACATATTGATTAGAAATCCATTTTCTTGGCAGAAATTTCAAAATAAAAAATTAAGAAATTGTTATAAATTATAACAGAAGAAGCAACCAAGAACACATATTAAAAAATATATTGTGGGAACGTTGATAGTCTAACATGGCATTAAAGTTGGTAGTTGAATATCAGTTCTAACACTTTTATTTAAATAGGGTTAGAAATATAAAAGGTATATCTATTACGAGGAAAATATGTAACAACATTATTTAATGTAAATTGCGGCCTAGGACATGCATTTTAGTACCTTTTTTGTTATTTTTGAGTTTTGTGGTCAATTAGGTTGTCTATTAGGATAATTTATAATTTTGAAAGAATTTTGCTAAACTTGAATGGTAATTTCATGGTTTTCAGAAACAAGTAGGAGAAAATATTATGTTCTGACCTATCGGGTAGTTTCACTATTTAATTAAAATTTAAAAACTTACAAAATAATTAAAATAAAGCTAAAAGCAAATATTTAAATATCATTTAAAAAATATATATAATATAGTAAAATTATGTATTATAATGGTTTAAGTATTTTATATCAAATGAGTTCGACATAACCTCAAAAAGGCACTAGCAATGCTTATTGAATTTATGCCACAGAAAGTGGATTTTTGACCAGTGTGGTTCTTAAAATCTGTATTACTTTTGCGTATCTATGAAACATGAAAGTAAAAGTATAGTACTGAATATTATCTATATTACCATCTATACCTCTATTTTTATTTATTTATTTATAATTCAAGTAATATAAAATATAAAAATATAATATAAAAAGCCTATTTATCATATTATAATTTTTTAGAGAGTTCGTTGTGGTTCTTCTGTTAAGATGTTGTTTTAAATTTAATTTAAATTTGTTAGAAGTAGTTTAAAAGGTATCAATATATAGTTGTTCAATATAAGTATGTATGGATATCATTTAGCGTATGAGTGTTATATAATTATTATTTCATAACATCAGTTATACGTAACCAATAGCTTTAGGCAATACCAGTCTAAATTAAAATATGTACGGAAAAAAAAACAAAAACAAAATGAAAATATGCTCTCTAAAAAAGTCGAAAAATAGTGTAATGTACATAGAAATATGCAGATCAATTCATGTGTTTTGTAATATAAATATGAATTTTTCTAACTTTAAAATTCTAATAGATTTCGATTTCGAAATTTATACAGGTCAGTTAATCAAACACCAAAAAATCACTAACAACTTGTGTTTTTGTATTCATTATATGCACGTTTATGCAAAAATTTAAAAAAATGCATGTTTTGCAAAATGTTTGTGAAATATGAAAAAGCTTACTTTTCAAGCGTAAAGTTTGAAAAACTTGCCCTAGATATGACAATATATATGAAATCAAAATCTTGAAAAATTAAATTGTTATATCAGTATAAGCCTATAAATAGATAACAAACATCAATTTTGCACTATTTGTTATTGTTAATAAAAATCACTCATACGCAACCAACTGAAATTGTGGTTGTATAATATTTTGAAAAATTGAGACGGAGCTCAATGCAAAGAAGGACTCTGATGCTATTTATCAATATTTTAGATTAAAAATTAATTATTTTTTTTTTTATTTTTATTTTTTGGTAAAACTATATTTAATATTATTTATAGAATTTTTATTTATTTTTTTTTAATTTTAGCAAAAAAATATTTTTCTAATAAATTATATGGAAAAAATATAAATAACAACCAAACTATTCGGTTCCTATCGTCTTTCTTAATTTCCTGTTTATACATTTATTATTGTGGGTACATGTCTCATCATATACATACATATGTAAGCATATATACATAAACATAGACTACAATTGTCTATGTGTCATTTTAGGTTTTTGGGGTTTTTGTGGTTCTCTATTTCGCAACAATGTAATGCAATACAGCTTAATATTTCGCTCCATTGAAGTAAATATTTTTAACACTGTCTCTTCTGCTATACGTAATTTTAAATTGTAAATTTGTATTTAAAGACTGTTTTAGATTTTACGACTATTTTTCTTTTATTGCTCAAGCAAATGTTAACTCATGTCAGAATTATTGTTGCATTTTGTTGTTCTTTAGTAGAAAAGAAGGAAAAATAAATTCATTTGTACATAAATTTCTGTCTTACTGCTGTGGTGGATTATTTTTTCGTTATCTTTCTTTTTCATTTGCGATAGTTTAAGTTCAAGTAAGAATTAAGTACATACTTATGTTTTAACATTGACACATTTCGTTTTAAGTTTCTACAAGTTTTTCAAATCATTTGTTAGATTTATATCTTTTTTATTTATTTATTTTTTCTTTTTGTTGTGACTTAGTCATTTTGAAAACCAGAGATAAATAAGTAGAGAGTTATGTGATAGAAAAAACCTCATTCAATTGTCAAAAATCTAATTCATGCAAAAACAAAATACATGTATTCAGATATATTTTGTTTTGTGTTTTGAAAAACAGTATTTTTTTTTTTGAAAATTTAGATTGAAGTGCCTCTCACATAATCTTCTAGTTGTATTCTATGTTGTAAACCTTAAATTTCCTTCATGCCTCATTTTTCATGTCATTTTTATTTCATTTGTTTTTATTATAAGAAAATTTATATGTATGTATGTATGTATGTATGTATGTATGTTTATATGTATTTGTTTCTTTCTTATGTTGTATTTTTTCAGTATAAAATATTTGTTTATTTGCGGTATGACAATGGGTCATTAAACTTTTAATATTCCATGTTCTTTAGAATGTTATAGCAAAGCACATTTATTGATCCAAGAAATGCCGGCCATAATAGCTTTTAACCACATTTTGTTGTGTTAAATATAATTTAAGTTGTAATACGTGTCCAAAATTTGTAAAAAATTTTTTACATTGGGTCATTTTGAAGAAGAGAGAAGTGGTAAAATGTTTTATCAGGTAATGTTATAATGAAATACAATTTAGAAAATTAGTTTTTTGATTAGAAATGGTTAAAATATCAAAATTTAAGGAAGAATTTTATTGAAAACTAACACAAAAAAGAAAAAGTTTTTTACAAAAAGATAAGGATTTGAATAATCACAAATTAACATTAAAGAAAATTAAATTAAATATTAATTAAGACTTTTTTCATTATATCATTCATTTTTTCATTTGATAAGGACATGACATCATTGAATCAAAAGTTAAAATTGTAGAGAGCAATTTAAACATATCCACTTTTCGTACATAAAATTATTACAAATTTAATAGTATTTTGGTTTTTGGAATATAACTTTGTTTTTGCCTCTAATGAAGAGTCCTCAAAATCTAAAAGAAAATTGCATACTTGCAAACATTTTAATATATATATATATATATATATATATATATATATATATATATATATATATATGTTAATATATCAATGACATTTTTTCAGAATAACAAGTAACATTTAATGTTTCTCTTCTATCTTATCAAGTAATTTATCTTAAATGAAATTTAATTTTTTCTTCCTACACTAACTAGATTTATTCCTATTTGTCCCTCTTAAATTTCTTAATTTTTCTAATATTTTTTGGCATTAATCAAACTTAATTTTTGCTAATAAGTTAAATAAATAACAGTCGAATTTTATTGAGAGCTTTCCAAAAAAGGAAGCAAAAAAATACAACTTTTTTTATTTATACTTGTGAAAAATAAATGAAAATTGACAGTTTCTGTTCGTTAATGCATAAATAAATAAGGGAAATAAAAAGCGGAAAATAAAATTTTGGAAAATAAACAAAACTAAAATGTTATTGACTTTGTGGAATATTTATTTACACTCGAAAAATGTATTAAGTTAATACTAGAGACAAGTATTCATATCATTTGATTTTTAGATATTTATTTATTTTTGTTGTGTAAGGTAAATAGCTTTAAATGTTAAAAACTTCAAATGTCAATAATAGAAATGAGTGATGATTGGTTGCTCTTTGTAACGAAAATTAGTTTTGACCTATATTTTCATAGAAAATGTACTTACGTGTTTCTTCAGTTAAACAGATTATAGTAAGCATTTTGCAGAAATTATTTAGTTGTAAAGTAATATTGTTTATAGCTCAGGGATTTAATTATAATTAAATAAAAAAAAGTCAATTAAGGAATTATGTTGGAAGTGTAACAATTTAAAAGCACAAATATCATGCAAGTACATTAAATTGATATAAATTAGTACAGCTGTTGAGCCTAGGCATTATTTGTTGCCTCAAGATATGAGGAGTGGTTTTGGGATAGAAAAGGGTAATTCCAACCAAAATTACAGCTTTAAAAATTTTATAACTTCGATTTTCTTTTTAATTTGGGATGTTCATTAAACTAGTCGTCTTGCATTTTATCGTGTATGAATCAGTTCCATATCATTTACCGTTCATGTTTTGTGGACTTCTAAAATATGACACATCGGGCATTTTCTTCGAAAATAAACAAAGTTTTAGATTAAATAACTTTTACGCGCATTATCAAATTTTAACAAAATTTTTATCAGTACAAAGGACTGATATTACTCTTTATTAAAAAAGTCATAAATATTAAAAATTTTCTTGGCACAAATCCAATCCGGATTGTCTAATTATCCGGATTAGCGAGTCGTTTTTTCTGCTCTAATTTTGTTAAAAAAATATTAAAATATGTATTTTATTTAATATGGGAAATGAGTTAACTTTTCGTCAAATAACATTTCATATTTTAAATTTGTATCTAAAGATCTGAAAAAACAAATTTGTTTTTATTATTTTTACTGAGGAATTTTTGGAAGAAACGTTAACTGAAAATTAGAAGTGCAACTGGAATAAACTCTTGCATAATAATTATATCGCTTTTTGTTATATTTTCCAAGTTAATATATAAAAAACACACACATGAAAAGTGTGCAATGTGGCTCAGTAAAAACTACATTTTATTTTAAATTCTCTCACTAGATTTTTTGTTACTTTTATTTTCTCACAAAAAATATTACGATATTTTTATAAATTATTGTGTTTATACCATTACACTAAAATTTTATTAAAAAATGACTTTTTATTATTTAGTACGGAATATTGAGCTATGGAATGGAAAGTTAAGTTATGCCGTCCGGGTTATATATTATATTCATGAAATTGCTTAAAAAATTTTCTCTTTTCATGAACCAAATCAAACTTTTATTAAAATTCGAATTTTTAGCTAAGTAAATGATATTCAAATAATATTAAAAAATAATTTTAACTGAATAAGCAGACGTTTTACAATATTTTCACACAAACTAAAAATTTTTTCTGCCCATATTATTATTATTATTACTATTATTATTATTATTATTATTATTATTATTATTATTATTATTATTATTATTTTAGTTTTCAAGAATATTAACTAAAATTTTTAAGTTCACAACTAAATTGTAAACTATATTTAAAAATTAATAAGTTATTTAAAAATTAATAAGTTATATTAAAAAATTATAAGTTATAGATTACTCAATCACCAAATTTTTATTTGATTTGATCATAATTTGATCATAATCATATCATAATTTACGATATCAATTCAGTTACGTTCACAACTAAATTGCAAACTATATTTAATAATTAGTATGCTGCTTTATCATAATTATTTCTTATAGCAAAATAGTTGTAACAGTTTGAAGTTATAACAGTTTGAGAATTTTACAATTTACAATTTTACTAATAAATTAACATCTTTTTAAACGTTCTGATACTTTTATATTAAATTTAGTACCAAAAAAAAAAGGATAAAAACAAGCAGTGTTCGTCAAGATCGACCACGTTTGTGTATAGGCACTAAAATGATCATATTGAGAGGGCCTTATATGTGACCTATGGTCAATTATGGAATGATCATTATGAAATTTATTAAAATAATTTATGCATATATAAAAATTATTTATGCAAAATTTTATTTCGATATTGGCATTTGTATCAGATTTATGCACATTTAAGTATTTTTCGGGAATATGTATTATATGGGAGCTATGGTCAATTAGAAACCGAATATTATGACAATTTCTAGAGCGATATATACTTGTAAAGAACTTAGTTGTGTTAAAGTTTACCTCGATGTTAATTTTTATCTAAAATGTATAAAAGTTTAATTGATTTTCGAGAGTGTGGTTTATATGGGAGCCACATTAAATTATGAACTTTTCATCGTGAAATTATGATTTATACTTATATACGCCTCAATGATGACTCAAATACATAAAATTTTATACTGATGTTAACTCTAAAGCACAGAAAAAAATGCATATATTTGAAATTTTTTATATTTTTCTTCAAATGAATCAAAACACAGCAAAAAACTTCATATATTTGAGAATTTTTTTCATAAATATTATGAATCGAACATAACTTTTTTCCCAAACTTTTTTCATAAAAAATAAAATATTGTTCATAGATACTCATAATATTAAATTGTTCGTAATGAAAATTTTGAGTAACTTTGCAAAAATTTTGTTAAATCTATGGTTTAGTTTTATTAGATTTGAGTGCAAATGATAAATAAAAATTGTTATACATGAAACTATTAACAACAAATGCCTTAAAATGTTGAAATTCTAAGGAAAATCTGTAAAAAAAGTTTAGAAATTTGCAAAATTTTGCTCGCATTCTGCAGCATATCATATTGCGCTTCTGTTCCCAAAATGTAACTAAAAAAAACTGTAAAACTTAAAATTTTCCAAACAAAATTTCAAGCATTTTATTACAAATTGAAAGATAAATTAAAATTCAAAACAATTCTTTCAGTCTTCTTGACTTCAGTCTTAAATATTAACACTTTTTTATATTTTTTGAAATGAACCAAAAGCCATGAAATAAGTTGTTTAAATTTTAATTTATATTTTCAATTTGTAAAAGAATGTTTGAGATTTTCTTCGGAAAATTTTAGATCTTTAATGATTTTTAGCTACATTACAGGAACAGAAGAGAAGCGCTTTTTATCAAAATGATGTGCTGTAGAATGCGAGCGAAATTATGCAATTTTCTAAACATTAATTTTTCACAGATTTTCCTTCGAATTTTGCCATTTTAAGGGATTTGTTGTTATTATTTTCATACATAACTATTTTCATTTATCATCTGCATTCAAATCTAATAAAACTAAACCAAAGATTTAACAACATTTTTGCAAAATTACTAAAATTTTCATTATGAACAATTTAATAATATCTATGAACAAAATTTTACTTTTTATGAAAAAAAAATTTAGGAAAAAAGTCATGTTCGATTCATAATATTTATGAAAAAATCTCAAATATACGAAGTTTTTTTCTGTGTTTTGATTCATTTGAAAAAATATAAAAAATGTTTAAGAAAAATGCTTAAGAAATTATGCTTAAACATTATGAATGAAAGTAAATTTTTATATTTATATACAAACTTTTTTCTGTTAATGGGATTTATGAGCTTTTAAATAAATTTTACGCATATCGGAACATATATGAATGATATGATCAATTATGGTAGGATTTTTATAAAATTTGGTACAATGATCTAAGCTTATATGCTGAAATTACCTAAATACGAAATGTTTCAAATATTTTTATGCGTTAAACTACTATTCACAAGAAAAATGTTGTATGAAATGTTGATGAAATAGTAGATAAATAGTAGATCGATCATGATCAATTTCAATAGATTTTGCCTTTGTAATACCACATATCAAATTTGTGTAAATAATCTTTAAAATCATAACAAATAATTCTGTGGATTTTGTAAAGCGGGTTACAGTGGGTTAAATGCCTGTTAATGTGATTCTGAAATTTCTGAAATAATATCAAATTATTATTTCGGGATTAGGAATATGCTATATTTCCCATTTCAATAAATGATAATCTGTTATATTAAAACTTTAATAAGTTTATCAATATGCCTAAAAACCACTTTGAAAATGTGTTATATGCCGTCTACTACAAACCAAAACTAGTAGTTTTTGGCCTCAATTAGTTTTTGATTAAAAAAATACATAAATTTCTTTAGTTTTTCTATACAAATCGAAAACCATTTTTACTTAGTTTTTTTTTGCAAACCAAGTAAAAACTATTAAAATAATTATATATAATTCAGCCTGTTCGGTTGATTTCAGAGCAGTAAGATTTTTTATATGTAATAAAAAAATAAAGTTGTCAATTTTCATCAATTATTTTACCTGTTTGATAAATTTTGTGCATGAATTATTTTTAAAATATTATTAAAAAAGTGCCTAACATCAAAAGAAAACAAAATTCGATTTAGATACATATATATGAAAAAATATATACAGCAATAAAAATCTCAAAGGGAGAAAAAGAGGTATGTATACGACGAGGTTTTTAAAATTCCGTTTTCACAAAAACCAAATAGTATTCGTTTGGTGTAAATGCGATATTAGTTAAGAAAGGAAAACTGCTGTAATGTCCCATCCCACTGAGATCCCATTTTGAAATTTTTACACTATAAAGACAAATTAATTGTAAACGTTGTGTAAAAAAAGCAATTGAAGTAATAAAAAATATTTTCCATTTCAGATGTCCTTGCGCCAGGAAGATGTGGCGAAAATTTTTAATGTTTAGTGAAATATTTTGTAAAAATATCTAAACTTTAAATGAGAAATTTAATCTTGTAACCTTTGCTCTCATAACCGTATTCTCGGGTATATTTTTCGTTTTTGAAATATAATATTTTAGGTTGTAAAAAAAAAATAAAAATCTTTTATAGCCAAAGCTATAAAATGTTTTTGAAGGTTACCACTTACATTCATTTAATTCATTTTTGAAATAAAATATCTTCAGTTGTACCTGTCGTGTTAACTTAAAAATTCAGATACTCAGTGGCTGTATTGTTTACTACAATATTCCGAAGAAAAAAATGTAAAAACATTTTATAGCAAAAGTTATATATTTTTGGAAGGGTACCCCCTAAATTTACTTCCAGCATACCTCGATATATATTTTATTTTTAAATAGTATATATAAGTTTTCATATCGCCACTACTCTTCAAATTTAGTTAAAAAATTCTTAAGGACATACAAAAATTGTATAACTTTTTGAAAGAAAGCTTTACAGAGATTATTTTAAGTGGAAAAACAGACTTCCCAGTTTGACATACCAGGTATGTAAATGAAATGGATATGTAAAGTTTTTTGGTTGTTAACATAAAGGTTTAAAGATTAAAAAATATTTCAAAAAATTATATTTAATATAACTCATTAACATAGGTTTCACAATGTTATATTAAATTCCATATAAAATTAAAAAAAAATATTAAATAAAGTATTATTTTTGAAAATTACACAACACTTCGAAAAAGAATATTGAATAGAAAATTTAACGATTTACTCCTTTAATAGAAATTTATCAGAAAAAAATTATTGCAAGTTTTTTAATAGAAAATTTATTATCAATTTTAGAAATTTTCAAGTTGTTACTGAAATAATATTTTTTTTAATAAATGTTAATTTCTCAGCATGCCCCCTTTGTCGCATTCTATATTTTTTATATGTTGTTACACTTTAAGGAACATTTTAAAGAAAAATTATAAAAATGGAAAATGGAATGATTTTTTATATATTTTCGTGAAACAATGACGAATATTAATTTCATTATCCTTTTCTCTTCAAAAATGGTGTTTTTACAAGAATAGTTTGAAGTTATATTTATAAAGAATCAATTTGAGCCGAAGCTTATTTAAATCGGACAAATAGGTCCGAAGATATATGGATTTAAATTTCATGTATTTTAAAAAAATAATTTTTGAAGAAAGTGAATTTTGAAGAACTTTAAATTTTTATTGATGTACAGGGAAAAAATATTTTCGAAAAAATTTTAATTAAATTATTAATCAAAATTTTAAAATAATTTCAAATATTTTTATAATTAAATAAATTACTCAAAATCAAAGTATACTAAAAAATAAATTCAAATTTTACAAAGAAAATTCTAAAATCCAATTTTAGTTACGAATAATACATATTCAATGATTTTATTAACCGATATTCAACCAATGAAAAAATTGTTATATTCAATTATTAAAATTTTCATTTACTTTTATTTATATTTCATTAATTTATTAATTGATGTAATAAAAAAAATAATTGAAAGCCGATAAATTGCTTTATTTTTATTAAAATGTATCAGAAAATTTGAATGTTGATGTTGAATGTTGATTTATTAAAAAAGTAATTGGAATAAAACCAAAATTGATTGAAATCGGAGATGGTGTGGTTATCAGGCATTGTTTATCGAAAATTTCCTATAAGTAAACAAAATTTCAAAAATTGTTCATGTAAAAAAAAGCAAAATTTTCTATAAATTGTAATCTTATTGAAATTGTGGTGTACAGAAATATATTATTTAGCCATACTTAATTAGACAAATTAAATTGGGAGTTTTTGAGGAATGAGTGGCAATATTTTATTAATTTTATATATTTTCCTTTTTTATAAAATAAATAGAATAATCATAAATTTCTGATTACAAACTTGTCGACAGTCAGATATTTGTAATTTGGTAAGCCCAATCAATGTTTTTGAAATGGATGCATTGTATCTCCTATATACATACACAAAATTGGGTAGAAATAAGTCTCATATAAATACTAATACCGGTATCAAGTTTTAGGGAAATCAAAATGACCGACTGTAACTTACTTGACTTTTAGTAAAGCTTACTAAAGGTACGTGAAATTTACCTACACTTGACTATTACTCTAAAACGCTAACACACGCATTTATATATATTTATATATATATATATATATATATATATATATATATATATATATATATATTTAATTCAGTGCTATGCAGTTCATAATTTTAAAATCTATTACAAAGTTTCTTTTTCAGTTTTTGTTCATTTATGAGAGCGAACTAATGATAGATTTATTGTGATTATAATGTAATATTCACATTTTCACGTAACATTGTGCAAAGTGAATAAAGTTAATTATATGACAACATGCTACAATTATTTTTTTGTAACTATTTTTTTTTATGCAAGCTGTGAGTAAATTTTAAAAATTTCTCTTCGGTTTTGATATTTAATGATTGTATACCCCACACACCCATATAAACCTACTTTCGGAAATCACCCTAAAGTACATAAATTTATATAATGTAATAGTCTGCATTCCTATATTTTATTTTACTCCTAGTAAAGGTATCGGTCCACAATTATCCATATGTTTAATATAAGACCCCTCCACGAATTTTGATGGTCATGCATAATGGTGTGGGGTATCATATGGTCGGGCTTCACCGATTATGTCTTTCTTACTTGTTTAATAGTAGAGTATTGCACAAAATGGATAGATAATTGTATATTGCCAAAATACTTTTCAATTTAAGATAAAATTTTAATTTTTAGGTGATCCCAAAAATTACCTCAAAAATTAAATTAAAAAAAAACACAGAATTTTTTAATTACATCGCTTAGAGGTGTATTTTTTCATCATAATGAAATCAACATCAGTTTTTTGTTTGTTCCAGATGCATTTATGAAGTTAACTAAGTGCCAATGGGTTTTATTGAACTCAGAAAAATTGAGAGAAAAAATCTGTACCTTATTTTGTATAAAAAAAAGAGAAAACATTAAGAGAAATGTCAGAATATAGGAAAAATCTTTTGTATTATTAAGATTTTTGTATTATTATATTTTGTATTATTATTGTCCGTAGTATAATTAAATACGAATTTAGATAAAGTTGAAAGTTTTTAATCATTTTATTAATTTTTGCCAAATAAGGATTTCATTAATTTACTTTTTAAGAAAAAAATTAATTTAGCTCTTCTTTCATATGAAAACAAATAGAGCTGATTCAAACTTCGACTCGATACAATTCGAAAAGTCATGGATTTTTTGCCCGGAATCGGTTTTTGATGTTGATCAGTATAATTTAAGTTATAAAATTAGCCTTATTAAAAAAAGTTTTTTTTTGCAATTAGCTCTTATTACCTTTTACTATTTATTCTGACGCTATTTAAAAATTATTAAACTCAAATTACTTAACGTTTCTTGTTTTATTTTTTTAAGAATATTTTATCGAATAATGTTTAAGATCTACGCACAGCTTCCGCAAAAACATGTTGATGAAATTAATTGTTAACAAAAGTAATTGCAACACCTTGTTAAATAATTAAATGATAATTTTATTCACTTTTCTCTTTAAATTTTACTTAAAAATTTCATTATAATTACATTGAACTTATCATTATTTCGCCTTCACAAATGATCAAAAACAAGAAAACTGAACATTTTTTCATTAAAAAAAATTCAAAAAAACTTTGGAATAGACTTTATAATTTTCTATTGCATGACGCTGACGTTGAAAGAAAAAAATATATATATACCAACTTTGAATGAAAAAGAAAAGAAAAGGTTTTTATGGGTGAACCTGTCATTATTTCGCTGACTGTATATTGTCCACTAGACTACGACTGGCACACAATAAAAAAGTCATTTCAGCGATCTTATGCCTTTTGAGTTTACAATATCATAAAATCGTAACAACTCATACAACAAGCAAATTAATTACTTCTATTCTATTACTTGCTTTTACTTTCAAATAAAATCCTGTTAATTACATTTACAAACTCTATCTAGCAGAAAAATAAAACACCTCTAGTTAAGGGTTCATAAAGTAAAATATGATAAAAAATACACACACACAAACAGTTAAAACTAACACTTGTATTTGAGTGTAATTTAATTGAAACAATTTGAAGTGATTGTATAAGTAACTAAGAGTGTTTGAGGGAGTGTGTATATTTATGTATACAATTTGCGTGATTACTGTTGTTGTATTGTATTTTTTAATTTCCTGTTACTTGTTGTTTTATGCTTTTTATTTTCCTGCTATTGCTACTATTATTACAATGACTATTTTGCTTTTTACTTTGGTTGTGATGTACTTATACTTACTGTATGTATACACGGGAAAAATTATGACTAGTAATTTTTATAACAAATCACTTATTGGACTTAAATTCTACTCTAATAAAAAAAATTACTTGATTTTATTATTTCGTTTTATTAAAATCTTAATAATGAAGTAAAAACAATTTTGAATTATGACAAATTGAAAAGATAAATAAAAGAAGTATGCACAAATTATATATTTCTTCAGCTGAAATTGAAATTGAATTGAATTGGAATTGAACTGAAATCGCCGTTTTCCTTTTAAGTCAGTTAAAGGTAAAATACAATTAGCGTATTTTAGTTTTAATACCTTACATCACCACAAGCGCGAAAGTTTATTGCTATAGTTTCTATCGCAATTTAAAATGCCAACATGAAGGATTAAGATTACTTTACGAATTAGAATCGCATCGTTTTCAGAAATGATATAACGATTTTTGTTCGACTGCAAGAATGATTAGTTCCTGGTCTGCTAATGTCAACCTGGAGGATAAAGTAAATGTAGCAATTAAAAAACAAAAATATAAATTTTGTCAAGAGATATATTTGGTTCAAGGACGAAAATTATTCACAATTGCTCCTAGCCTCCGTGCATGTAATGCGTGGCTTCGATTTTATATAGTCCTAAGTATTTTAAATTTAATTTAAAATTTTTTACAAAAATTAGTAAAAGGACCGTTGCGTTAATCGCAAGTTCCATACATGAACATCTATTACAAATCGCTAATTATCCTTTAATATAAATGTTGGTATCGAGATAAAATTTTTTATTCACAACAATTGACTAGAGTCCTCATATAAGTTGTTTGAAAAATTTTTATAACGCTTATAAGATAATGTAATGTATTATATGGTTGTAATCTACCGACTATAATTTTCTTAATATATTCAAATTCCTATACCGTTATATCTGCTAGACAAAGATATAAATACCTAAAATTATATATTGTATACAGTGGAAGTATATTTCGCAATACTTACCAGTATATTGTAATAAGGTATGCATCAGTGTCCTTTTTTGAATTGCAACTAATTCCAATTATTTAAATTTTGTTTTTTTTTATGGGCAAATTCTGTACTATGAAGCAGATATATGGAGTTAGGTGCAAATAAATATTTATGTATACTTATATTTTAAAGGTAGGTTATATTATAATTTAAATAACGGAGTTTTCTTCTTTTAAGTCAAGTTATCAATTTCATTAGAGAGATGAACGTGAAGAAACCACGCTTTTAGAAAAAATTTATAATATTATGTAACATTGTTCATTTTAAGAAAAAAAAACAACTTTTTGATTTAAAAATTATTTTTATTAATATTTTACTGATTTTACAAATAAAAAATATTTCAAATAATTTCTTAATAAAATGATTAATTAATTTTATACTGAAATTTAATTATATTAATAATTAATGTAATAAATTTTTTAATTGGTTTAAATTCGAGTTTTCATATTTTTTTTCGTCTAATTGTACCGGTCTTGTGTTATTTAAATATTTTTCAATAATTTAATAAAAAATTATATTAAAATCCGTAAAGGAAGGATATAATTATTTATAGAGTTGAATTACTACAAATCTTAGTTGATTTGAGGCAAATATTCAATATTAATTCTAATTAATTTGTTAAAAAAATATTCTACTTAATTTTAAAAATCAAAAAAAAAAAAAGTTAACTAATATAAGCAATTTTGTAATTGAAGTTCATTATTATTATTTTTTTATTTTTTGTCTTACTTATTTATATTTATTTTTATTATTATTGTTATTTTGTATAACAAATATTGTTTAAATTTTTATTTAAAACCAAAAATTATTTTAATTTTTTTTATTAAAGAAAAATTTTTTTTAATATTTTGTTTAATAAAAAGTATAATTATTTTAATAAAGAAAAAATTTTTTCTATTAAATATTTAAAAATTGAAGTATTAGAAATTACAAATTTCATTAAAAAAAATTATTGATATTAAAAATATAATAATAGAATGTAAAAGTAATTTTTTTCTGTGTACGTAGCATAATCATAAGGATTTTTCAGTCACTGCCACTGATAAGAACCACAAAATTCATTACCTAAATTTTTCTATAACAATTTCAATTTTTTGCCCTTTTTTAACTAATACAATCTACATGTTATAAATTTATTTATTTAAATTCGTGTATCTACAATCTAAATTGATGGATGATGATAAATTTGCGGCTTGCTTCCTTTTCTTAAAAAAGTGGGCGATGTTATCATTGTGCGTTTACAAACTTAACGAACTGGTGCTAAATTAAAATTCGAATGTTAGCAAGAAATATAAGAAAAAAAAGCAAAGGACTAACATTTGCATTAGATTAATTATTCAAATTAATTTTGAAGCGACAATTTAATTTTCCTTCTTTATAAGCAGCAAAAGAAGTTCATTATGTTTTGATTAAAGAAGAAATGGAAGAACAGGAGAACATTTTTATAAACTTACCATTTGTTTTTCTTACGTACTCTATTTGTGGAGGGCGTCCTTAGCACAGGAAAAATATAATCTATTTTTTTTTCTATTTTTGTTCTATAATTTACACATACAATCAAAAAGATTCTTTTTGCTAATAACTCGTAAATTTAGATAGGTAGATTTAAAATGTTGGAAGAGTTTACTTTTTTTGTATGCTTTTTATAACAAGATTTTTAATTTTCTTCTGACACTTGTTGTTTCGCTTTTTCTTTTTTTGCATTTTAATTTGTGTTGTAAATTTGTGTCGGCGACTTTAGTTAGAGGTTAGGTTAGTTACACTTAAGGCTTAATTTCTTTTGGTTAATCGAATTTTTAAAAATCACTGTTCATTTCATTTAATTCTGTCTTTAGATCGAAATTGTTAAAGGAAAATAATTTATTTTCATTTTCTATAAATACTTTCAATATCTCTAAAATAACTAGAAGTTAAAAAATTTTTTCAGTTTTCTTTATAGAGAGACTGTATAGAACACAGTTTCCCAGCCAGTAAAATCATTCCAAGGAGTCCGTGAGAGACCGAAAATTTGTATGGAATTATTTTACATAATATATATATATATATATATATATATATATATATATATATTTTTTTTTTTTGTATTTTTTTTGGCATAAATAGTTATGTCAAAGTTGGAGTCAAAAAAATCATATATATTTGGTGAACTTTTAATTAAACCTTGTTTTGCTGTCGTTGAAAAAAAGTCATAAGAATCCATCTGTTAGGTAACTCTGAGAAAAAAATTGATGACCTGCAGTGTAGTGATACGACTGGTACTTCCAAATTACGTCAACTTTTATTTTAATGATGTTTACTGCAGAAAGTGTAAGAAACGAAAATTTATTGTTTCTAAACCATAGTCACTTAAATCTTGCCATGTAGTCTAGCATTTTATAAAAAAAAAAATAGAATTCTTGAAACCCTATGTGTCGATGTCTGTTAGATTTCCAACGGAAATATGCTGAAGATATTATACGAATTAAAGACAGAAGTAGACATTTTCCTTTTTATGTGCAAAATTTTTTTATTCAAAAAGCTGACTTTAAGTATACGCTGATTGAAAATATTTTGGTTAAAATATCAAAATTTTACATGATAGTTGGGAATGAAGCGTTAAACTTTTGTTAAAATTGATACTTACATATTTATGCGAAACCAGTTTTTCTAACCTATAGTTCATAAAATCCAAATTTAGATCACGCTTGGATGAGGAAACTAAAGTAAGAAATTTCTTTCCAAAAATTTTATTTATAAAAATTTATTAATTTAAAGCTTTCATTATGAATAAGGTCTTTAACAGTTTTTAATTGTTTATGAGATTTAAAACATTTATAGCTTTAAAATTTAATAAATAGATGAATTTTAGAAACGAAATTTTATTTAAAGCAGGTTAGGAGTGCTATATTCGACTACTACTTTACCAACAAATCAAAATAAAAAAATAATAGTATGCCTCTTTTATGCTTCTTATTCATTGCTTTTGATATAATATATTATAACTGTATTTATAAAGTTTTTTAACAAAAATAGGGTTCCAGCTTAATCAGTAGATAATATAAATGTTTTTCAATTTGTGAAATTTATATTCTCTTAGAAATTATTTACATTTTTCCTGCTAAGAATACATTTATTTTCACTTTTTTGGAAGCAGTTTTTATCAACTTCCAAAAAAGTGCAAAACGTGCACTAAGTTTTACTTTTGAAGTAGTGAAAAAGTTCGTTTTTGAAAACACTTGCTCGTTTTCTCAGCACTTGCTATGAAGATTCAAATATTATTTAATTATGGCTAATTTCTTAAAAATATTTGTTTCCAAAAATTACTAGTTTTTGCGAACATTCAATAACTTAAACAAAAATTACTACTTGATTTATATACAAATATTTGTATAAAAATATTTGTATTGCAATGCTTCTATTTCCACCTAAAGAACGCCCAAACTTGCATAAAAAAAATGATTGTATGTAAATACAATCAACAGCTACTGCCTGCTTATATAAAAGACAACAACACTAAAAGTCATTGAAATTATTTTTATATATGTTTGTTTGTGTATATTTTTAATAATTTTTCCAGATTTCTATAACGCGGTTATAAACCGATATGGTTAATTAAATAGACGAAATTTTAGAATATATATATATATATACATAATATTTTAGTTTAACCGATTTTTAGAAACATTAAAAAAAGGAAAAAGATATGCTGAATTTTCTGTGTAAAAACAGTCGCTAGCTTGCATACGGGCTCAGAAAAACCGAGAGGCCTTTTCTGTTTTGGCGATATCTCGGCTATTAATTTAATGATTTTGTTGATTTTTTTAGTTTCATTTTAAGGAATATTCCCTATTATTTTATATACAAAACATATATGTATATCCGGTAACTAGGGCTTTCTAAAAAATGATTTCAATAGACAGACGGATAGACGTACACCTTTATATCGACTTCCTTATCAAAAAGGATCCAGAAAATATATACTTTTGGGTTCTTATATATACCCTTTTTACCTGCCGTGAAGGGTACAACAATAACTTTTGAGTTTTAACTATTTTTCATTTTTACTATACTAAAAATCAAAGAATTGCGCGAAAAAAACAAAAATTTATAAAGCGGTCCGTGAAGCATAAAGAGGTTGAAGTCCCCGGTTAGGATATGTTGAAAATTATTTTCTCATGTTATATCATTTCTAGGTATATTCGATGATTGAATATAAACACAGAGTATAATGTCAAAAACTTATAGACTATATTTGTCAGAAAAGGCTTAAAGGGCAGATCATATGGTCTTTAGATTTATGGCTTTAGAGCTGTCATATGCCATATCTGTTGCTTTATAGAAGAAAAGTAGAAGCAATTTTTTCGGTTTCTTTTTAAAATCTATTTTACTTTTTACTCAGCTTTAAGTGCTCTTCAAATATTTTTTTACTACATTTCAAATGTACTGGGTTCTGGATAGTTTAGTGAATTGACTTTCTTTGGTATATTACAGCACGATTTTTTGAAACCACTCAGTTACTTTTTTGTTATAATAATGAGAAGATAGATGAGGCCAAACAAATTACAATTCTGTATGTTTTCTAGTGATAGTGAGGAATCTTTATTGACGGCACTTATTTGCATAAATTTCGCTATAAAATCTGTCATGTTCTGTGAGACCAAATGTTTATTCTACAATTTCATTTGTTTTACACAATATTTGTCTGAAACATTTTCCATAATATCTGTGATATGATATACCAATGTTATAAATGTTCGACAGTACTTACTTTTTGGCGTGTTTTCAGGCCAGCTTTTTTAACTTTTCTGAAAAAAGTTACAGATCAATTTAAAGAATGTGTCAAATTCCATCTCTTAAAATTCGATTATTTTGTGTGCGATCCTATAGCCTATAAACGTTTGCTTCCGTTATCGAAGTTACTTTCGATGACAATGAACGCCTTGTATTTTATATGACTCAAAAAACTAAAATGCCTAACTCACCTGCACTTCTAGCAATTGTTTTATATGGTCGACATCTGTGTTGTTTATAAATCTTAATTATGCATTTGCATGAACTTTTTTTAAATTTTAATTTTAAGTAAACCTAATTATGCTATTGAAATAAAATATATCCTATTCAAATTATTAAAAAATTTGATTTGAATTATTGTTTATTAATTTTGAATGAAGACTCATTATTATAATGGAAATACGATTTCCATATTAATTTTGTTAGTTTATGTAACTAAACTGAACATTGGTTTGAAATCGTATTAATCACAACCAAATTTAGTAATGTGTATTAAATGACAGTACTAATTATTATTCCATGCACACAAAGATGAATGTTTGTCATTAATTTTCAAATCAAAAATATTTTTTCGGTTGTGGTTGTTAACTATTAATTATATGTACAATAAAAATTTGATTGTAAGAAATTTTTCTTTAAAACCCTATTGAATTTCACAATCGAGAGTAAAGTTAATCGTAACAATTTTTTATCATAATTATGAATTTAAAAAATATTTCTCAAACACAAATGATTTTTGTATCATTTGTGAAAAACTTTTCAAAAAACGAACATAAAACATATAAAATTTATTAAAAAATTATAATAATTAAGAATAAAATTTTGTGCAAAATTAAATAAAAAAAGTTAAAATGTAAAGAAATAAATCTGTGAAAGTAATAGAAAGTAAGCTATTAATTTCTTATTTATAATTAAAATATCTTGTTGATGCGCTGTCGAAAAATTTAATTTTTATTGAACCATCTGCCACTTGGCTTTAATGAACAAATTAATGCTTTTATGCTTTTCCGAAAAGTTGTTCCTAAATTCACAGAAATTTTCCTCAACGCATTTTTGATTTGTAAAAATAGTACGTCTGTCTGACATTTATGGGCAAACATTTATTATATATAACTAACTAAATCTTACATGGTCTAAACTTAAATTCGTCGGCACCTCTACTATAAGTACGTGATATTTCATTGAATTCGGACCAGACTTTCGGAAACTGCATTTCCATTTCATTTTTTGGATCGGACACTGTGCTGTACTGATGTTTAATTTTAGAGTCCAAAAAGGCAATAGCGTTTCTTTTACTACTATAATTATTTCCGCCGACCGAGATCAGATCCAAAACTCAACACTCTGCTAAACTAACCAAAATTTAAGTTCAAGAAAAATTTATTTTACATTAAGTACCAAAAACGTGTTAGGTTTTTTAAATTTAGAGGTTAGAGCAAGCTGATATTGAGAAATGATATCCTGTTCATCTGCAGCCAATGCCTGTATTTGTTGGTCCATTTACCAACTTGAAAACTTACGTCATACTCTTTGATAAAATCTACAATGTAGATCACACTTTGGAAGTTGTTTATATACTTGGGTGTGAATGTTGAATATTTAAGAGAAACTAAAATGGTTTGGGATTTTATCTAAAACTATAATTTGTAAATTTGTGCAAAAGATGACCTTAATAACAATAGTATAAAATCTGTGTATTACAAGCTTTTTCGTTAACTGAATTATATTTCAGTTTGTAATTTTCAAACATATTATTTCAAATATTTATCTTTTTATGTTATTATAAATTATTATATGTTGGTAACTATATAATAATATGAAATTAGAATTTACATACTTTATAATCATACAATTATGTATGTAAATTAAATATCTATTTTACATTTAATTTAATACATGTTTTTATGTATGAAATAAAATAAAATACCTAAAACGTTTTTAGCACAAAAGAATTATTTTATTTTTTTATTTTTTGCTTTGGAGTATCACTTTAAACGATAAAGGCAATTAATTTTTTCAGTTGGCACTACCAATTCTTTTTTTACTTCACTTGCATGAATCATATATTTGGCTGCAAGCAGAGCATTTTCTTTTTTTTCAATATTGATACACTTAACTAATAATATCGTCTGCCACGGCTACTAAAAGTCAATTATTATTCTAAAATATATGGTGCTAATGAATGAAATTATCACTAGATATGAATGGATTGTAAGGTAGCAAGTGTAACCGATTGGCAAAAAATTCAAATCTGTTTTCTCTGCGTAAAAACTCTAGTGAAAATATCTAAAAACTTAATATTTCAAAAAAAAGTCTTATGTTTTCACTCTTATAATACGGAATAAACTATATAAAATACAAATAAATATAATCACCTCTACAAACTAAGGCCGCTTTTAGCGATTTTTAAATTTTCGTAAAGAGCTTAATGAGGTAAAACATTCTTACATAAGTTATCTCTTATTGATCAAACACAAAAAAAAATATATATATATTTGCGTTTAAATTTTTTATTTATACCCTGCACCACCATAGGTGGTTATGATATTATGAGTTTGTGTGCACAAAAATCACTTTTTGAGTCGATTTAATGATGCCCGTCTAAATTTGGAACGAACAATTATTTTGATATAAAAACGGAGCGTATTGAAATTGGTTATTGACGTTCCATTTTACCTAGTCCTCATAAAAATATATTCTATTTAAATATAGCAATAATTAATGAAATTTGACATAAATAAGTTGTATATAAGTATAAATCTTAGTGCCAAATTTCTTGCGGATCGATTCATAATTCACCACATCTTCCACATAAACCCCCTTCCGAAAATCACTTTAACGTGCATAAATCCAATAAAATGTTAGTATCAAGTTAATATTCGACACAAATATGCCATATTTTATGAAGATCGGTCCATAATTTACCATAGCTCCCATATAAGGCTCATTTTTGGGAATCTCACAAAAATGCATAAATTCATATAAACGGTAGAATCAACGTAATATTCTGTATTTGTTTGTTTTACTTTAGACCTAATACAAGTATTATCCACAATTGGCCACAGATATAATAAAGGACCCCTGCCCGAATTTTGTTGCACATACGCAATGGTGTAGGTTATCATATGGTCAGGCTTAACTAACTATATCTTTCTTACTTGTTTTACCTTGAAATTGTTTAATCTTTCGCTAATGTCAGTTCGCCTAGATATGAAAAATTGACAAATTCAACACTGATGTGTGAAATATCTGTTAAAAGTAGACAAATCTTCGTCATTTTTCTCAATATTTCAATAACAAAATAACATTTTTTAATTTTTTTTTTCGATAATAAGGACTCATAAATCGTTAAAAATAAAATTTCAATCAGATAAATAGTTGCGATATACATTCAGAAAAAAAGAAAATTACAAGTTTATCTGGCTAAAAATGTGTTTAAAATCATAAATTTTAAGTGCTCCAGCAAAACCTTGACATATTTTTACCGATCGGTATGCTTCTCACCACGACGCTAATATCGAGATTACGTCTGCAATACTTAGAAGTTGTTTTTGTGTCAACAATTAACTTTTTTCTGCCTTACATGTAGTTAGTTGTGTAACTATTAAGCTTATTTATAAGTTGTTATATTAAGGTAATTAATTATGTAAGACCCTTTTTGGAAGCATTTTTGTAACTAGTTGCCTCTAACGTATTAAAATAATGAATTCAGTTGCAAAAGTGTAAGTAGTGTAGTGTTATTATAATAGCACTTTAATTCAGGAAGCCTCTGCTGGGGTGTTAAAAACATATCAAAAGCGTATATTCAAAAAGGGCAATCTGAAGATTTCCAAAAATAATTTATTGACGTCAAACACTTGGGTTTTGTGTTCTTTATCAGTGTTATCAATTTTGAAAAAGAAACCGAATTCAAAAATATTTTTTTTTATTTTTGAGCTAGCTACACGACATAAACTTTTTTAAGGAAAAATAGGGTATCTGCAGGTTTTTATTTTATTTTTAAAGGCTTGTAATGCTGAAACCCTGTAAAAAGCGTTTTTGAATGTTCTAATCATAACTTAGATATTTATAAGACTTTTAATACAATATTATCAGCTTAAATTTTTTGCAAAAAAAAAAAAAAAAAATTTGCAATTTTTTTACCTTACACCACCATAGGTGGTTGGGGTATTATGCGTTTGTACTGATGTTTGCAACGCACAGAAAAAATGATCCAACACCCATCTTAAAGTATACTAATCAACTCAGAATCTCTTTTTGAGTCGATCTAGCGATGTTCTTCCGTCCGTCTGGCTGGCTGAAGGGCTGACTGACTGTCCATGTAAATTCAATGAAATTTCATGACATAAGTACAATCCTATTGAAATTGGTTATGACCGCTCCAAAACTTCACTTAGCCCCCATAAAAATGTCCTCCCGGAATAGGGGTTTAATGATCATAAATGCCTTAAATATAGCAATATTTAAATTTTAATTTGGTGAAAGGAAGTTGTGTATAAGTATCAATTTTTGTGCCAAATTTCATAAAGATAGGTCCATAACAGATCATAGCTCCCATATAAAATCATCTCCCGAAAATCACTTTAACGTGCATAAATCATATACACATATTAGTATCAAGTTTATATTCGACACAAATAAGTTTTGTATAAGTAGAAATCACGGTGACAAATTTTATGAGGATTTTTTAAATTTAGTCACTATTTTACACGAATTTATGGTTTTTATGATAAACATATACTTTTGGTGACATATTACCAGGGTGAATTTAGAGTAACTTCACTTTCGGGAGACACCCTAAATTGCATAAATTCATAAGAATGTTAGTATTAACATAATATTCTGCATTCGTATATTTTATTTTACACTTAGTAAAAGTATCTCTTCACAATTATCCACTTGTCTAATATAAGACCCCTCCACGAATTTTGATGGACATACACAATGGTGTGTGGTATCATATGGTCGGACTTGACCGACTATATCATTCTTACTTGTTTAGCGTGAAAATTTTCTTTTTTGCAATATTTGTTTAAAATCTAATTTACAAACACATTTCTGTTTTTTTGAGTAACCAGACCTGTTATTTTACAGTTGTCACGTTTGAAGATGGTTCTGCTACCCACCAACATCAACTTTCTATCTCCTTTATTCTAATATATCATAAATTTAATATATTGTATAATTTCTACCGAAATTTATCTTTAAAATTAATGGTAATTTTCGATAAAAAAAAAAACTATCTGAACATTTTAAAATAAACATTGATAATATATTAAGAAAAATATGCTACCTATCATAGCTTCGTGAATAGTGGCCTTAAAGGATTTATTTGTATATGTGATGTTTAATAGACGTATTATTAATAACTCACAGAATAGCTGATTGCTAATTTACTTAAATTTATTTTTAATACTATGTATAATTAAAATAGCATAAGAGTTTCAAATTTGAATTAGATTATTAAACAGCCAATTTGTTACATATTTTCAAATTTTTTCAATGTTCTATGTAAAATTTTTCAATTATTTTCAGTTTTTTAAGTCTTTAAAACAAGCGAAACAAAATATCAACAACAAAATTTTCATTAAAAGAAAATTAACTTCAAATTATAATGGAGGCATACTAGAGCCTGAAATAATCATTTAAATAATTGTTATGTAAATGTTATGTTATTAGTCGCAGTATATTAAGATTTTACTAATGTTATTGTTATATTATCTTTACTCAAACATATAATTTTATATATTTCGGTCATTTTTCAATATATAATGTATCATTGGAATGGTCTATCCTGACACTTTAACAGCAAGAGAGTAAATTGTGTACATTTAGTTTCCAAAAGGCTAAGTTAGCAAATTTTTCAAATAAATCATGTGAAAGTATATATTATAGTTAAAAATATATGAATTTATGAAAATATAATTATTTCCTTTAAAATCATTATAATAATTAAATTAAAAAGATTTTTGAAATTTAGTCACCATTTTACACGAATTTATGGTTTTTGTTGATATATTTTCTTAACTAAACATTTATTTTATATAAAAATTAAATTAAACGATTATGGACCAAAAATCCCGAAATATTACTTGTGAAACTAAAGGGTTAAATGAATATACATACCAATAGTACTGAATGAGACCTTTCCAATGATTCCCTAAAATATAACTTACGATGAAAAATGTAAAAAATGTTTAAACTTTAATAAAATAGTATTCAAAATAAAATCATAGAAAATTTTACTAAAATTTTAGTTTCGCGAGAACGGAAACTAATTTTATTTTTTTACCCATTATGAATTAAACGTCATTTGTATTTCATATGTTGTATTTTTTTTTTTTTTTTTGACAAAAAGCTAAAAATTATGTACACGGTTGATCGAAAACTATATTTTTGAAGGTATTTTGAAAATGGTCCAGCTCTCGTGAATGAAATATTTTGGAGATTATTTTAAATCATATCAAGCTTTAATTTCAATTTGCAATAACGCACTTTAATGTACATAAATAGCGTCCATATAGCTTGTTAAAAAAGCAAATATAACGAACTTAAACCTCATATCTCGGGTAAAATTGTTAAAAATTTACTGTTTTCTTCCATATGTACATGTATACATATACGCATTTCGGAACACACATTAGTAAATATAACGTCTTTTTAACGTATACGCACAGATAAATATCTTACAAGATATTGTATTTTTAATAAGGACCCCAATAAGAATAAGTTCTAAAATAAAGCTCAATGAATAATGACTATATTTAATTTTTATTTTTTCGCTTAACTTTTAATGATTATTTTGTGATTTTGCTTAAAAAATAAATTATTAAAAATTCTTAGTAAAAAATTATAAATTTGTTATAAATCGGAATTTTGGCGTTAAATCGAATTTATAACAAAAATTAAGAACACGTTAAAAATTAAGAATATGTTTTATTCTTTGAGCAATAAAATAAATATTACCAAAAAATCATTATTATTTAAGCGACAAAATAAAACTGAAAAATAATCATTATTTTTGAGAAAAAATAAATAAATAAAAAATAATACAAAAAATTAAAAATAATCATTAAAATTTATTTTGTTTAATAATAATAAAAAAAAAGATTAAAAATCATTCCGGATTTCGATAAAACCTGTTCTGACAATTATATTTTAGTATTTAACATTTTTATCAGGTCGTTACTTGTATTTGATTTTTTTTTTTTTTTTTTTGTAAAATTTCAAGAATAATTATTATTTTTTATCTCTAATTTTTAAACAATTCTACCCAAAAGATCTAGTTTTAGTTCGCTAAATTTACTTTATTTAATAAGCTAGATTAATACTATACATTGGCGAAATAAAGACAGGTTCACCGATAAAAATTATTTATATTTTTTTTTTTCAAAATTGGTAAATATAATTTTGTTTCAACTTCAGTGTTATGCTTTAGCAAATCATAGAGAGAATTTTTTCTTCATTAAATGAAAAAATTTTCAGTTTTTTTTTTTTTTTTTTTTTTGATCATTTATGAAAAAGAAATATTGATAGGTTTATTGTAACTATGATGCAATTTTCACCTAGAATTCAAAGAGGATAGTGAATAAAATTGAAATTTAATTATTTGCCAAGATTTCATTAAAATTTTTTGGCTAAAGCTGTGAGTACATTTTTAAAATTGTCTTTACTGGAACTTTTTTTTTTTTTGAAGAAAAAATTCAAAGAAACTTTGTAATAGACTTTATAATTTTTTACTACATAACACTGAAGTTGAAAAAAGTTATATAGACCAATAAAAAAAAAAATGATTTTTAATGGTGAACCTATCTATATTTCCACCACTGTATGTGTGTATCAGTACACATGGAATTAGATCTATTTTTACGGTATCTTAGTAATTTTTACATACTCAGTAAAAAGATCTTGCAATAAAGAAAAATAAAGATTATTTTCACTACTAAGTGCATATTAACAATTACTTCCAAAAAAGTGAAAATAGATGTAATTTTAATAATTTCTAAGAAAATAAAATTTCACAATTTTTTAAGAAAAGAACATTTGCAGCTCTTTTTCAGCACCAAGTATTTCCTCCCAATGACAGCATGCTGGGTACTTTAAAAATTTAAGAAGTTTTAGTAATAAACATTGACAAATTTCGAAAATAAATATTTAACTACTTTAGGGTGCCCTACATTCGTTGTTTTTCAACCTCTATTCATAATTTTCCATCTTAATATAAAAAATATTTTATTCTACTAATTTATATATTGCTGGTTCTCTGGCTATCATTTTCTTTATGTTTCATATTATTTTATTATAATTTCTTATTTATTTTATTATTACTTTTTTCGTAAGAGCTTGAAAGTTTTGCTAACAGTCTGTAACAAATTAAAAGTAAACGGTAATGAAGTATACGGGCTTAAGGGGTTTTTTCTACTTCGTGCCAACTAACTCATTTTGTTTTCTTTTCTTTACGCTTTATTTTTTATCATATTTTTTTCTTTCCGTTAGAAAAAAAGCAAAGAAAACTTCACTAGTACAATTTCCTATACATGATGATATTGTTCATAAAAGTAAAAAAGTCAACACTTTTTTGTGTATTAAAAAAAAAAAAACCTTAACAAAATAGCAACTTACTTGTGTTGTTTTACTTCTTTTTTTATTCACTTGGAAATAATCTTAATGAACAACTTTAATTATTTCTCTTGACTTAAATTAAAAACATAAAGATATAAATAAGGAAATAGAAGTAATAAAAAATATACTTTTTATTGTAAAAGTCCTGTCTATGCTCTTGATTATTGTTATTTTTTGCTGTACATTTATACAATTTTCATTAGTAACTTTTTTATTTTATTAGTTAAAAAAAAGTTCCAAATAACAAGAATTTGAATTTAGTTTTTAATTATAATTTTCATGTTAAATTTTGTTTTTTGAATTAGAGAATGAGAGAAAGGAGGAGTTTTGAAGTAAAAATTTTTGTTTAAAGAACAATATCGATGAAAAAATGTTTAAATTTTTATCAAAATTTATAACAAGGATCCCTTGAACTTAATATTATTATAATTCTTTACTTTCTATATAATTTTAAGCAATTGTTATATTTTTAATATTACATTAAATTTAAATAAATCTATTTCTAAATTGTATAAAAAAATTTAATTATATTCACGTGAATAATTTCATACGCTTTACATAACACTTAATCCTCACAGAACAAATGAAAATTGCAATAAATTTAATATCTAGCTTATTTCCACATGTTTTTTTTGTATACAATAAACGACATATATTCAAAACCCTCTATATCAGGATTTAATGAAACTGCGTTTTTGATATCATTATATTTTATAACAACGCTTATCTAGGATATAAATTTTATATGAAAATTCATAATTTTTCCAATTTAATCAACGTTTTTGTATCTCTCTATCTTACAAAATAAATATTTTATTTTTATTTTTTAGTGCGAAACCCTCTATCTCTTAATAATTATTTATTTTTCTCTCTTAATAATTATTTATATTTTTTACAATGCAAAACCCTCTACAACGTAATTTTATTTATATACATTGAATGCTTTAAAAGTGCAAAACCCTCTATCTCTCTTTCAAATTGCCAATATTGCAAAATATTAAAAACAAAATTATATGTAAGATCTAGTCGTGGTTTTTAATAAATATTGTAAAAGAAAATGTTTTGAATAATTGCAAAATAAGAGAAATAAACATCTGTTTTGCTTTCCTGAAAATTTGTTTTTTTTCCGATATAGAAGGTTTTGAAAATAAGCCTTCGATATATATTTACCTACATGGCGAAAAGATTGATATTTATTCCAATGCTTTCATATAAAAAATACTTTTGAAATTACTTCTGTTAATGTTTATTTTATTTTTTTCTTAGTAAATTTAATTTAAAAATAAAGCTTTTATACCTCCTACGCATAATATCAAACAAAGTCATCCATAAAGGCATGTTTCTCATTGGTGCCAATTCAAAGGAAATGAAATAAAAATAATTTTTGTCTTTGAGAATTTTTACAAAATAATATTTTTTACATGTAGATTAATAAAATACAGATAAATATAAAAAAGAGAATAATAATAATTATTATTAAAAATCAAATGGAAATTTCCTTTTGGGATTATTTGGCATCTTTTATGCTTTGTAACTTTCGAAATAAACAACTAAGTAGAAATGTGCTTTAATTATAGACTTTTAAAGGAAAATCAATTTTAAAATGAAATTTATTATGTATAAAAATATTTCCTGCTCTTTGGCATTTACACCCTCTTTGTCAGAGTTTGGTTGCGATAATATTACAAGGAATATTCTAAATATATTTTTCAAGCAAATTTTCCCAGTAAATACGATTATATTTGGTTTAGTTCTGAAATAAAAGTGTAAATCATCGGATTTAAATTTTTTTTTTTTTAAATACTTTCATTCATAAAATAACACATGAGTTTGCTACCTATATGAAAAAACATAACTACATTCCTATATTGTTGTATTGCATGTCGTTTCGTGGAGACCACATTCTAACTAAAGTAATTCGGACGTATTCTATTTATACATTTCATAGTCAGTGTAGAATGATAGAAAATGTATTAGAGGATTAATAAATTATTGGTTTTGGTATACAATTTTAATTTAAAACTGAATGCCTTTTTATAGAAAAAAAATATTATTATTTTTTTAAGAATATTTTCTTCTACAAATAACAAAGATGTTTAGTATGTAAATTTTAGCAAAAGTGATTTCGTTTTTATCTAAATCTATACTAAAGCTATATATATATATATATATATTTTTTTTTTTTTTTTTTTTTGATTTCCCAAAACTTAAAATATTTGATACATAATGATAGGTAAAGCAACATCTTTACGCTGAGATAAGATAGAAGTGATGAATGCAGTGTCTTCTCTACATAAAACCAAAGTACTCTCCTCTCAAAGAAAAAACATATTTTACGAATGACAACCACCCATTAGTAGTTATCGATTTATGTGGCTCTCTCACTCTTGATCAGCGTTACCGTTGGGTGACTTTTTTAACCATCTAGCAACTTTTATTGATCCTTTTTTAAAATGGAACTAAACGAAGACTTTTTAAGACTATGTGGTAAATGTCGAAAAACTGTTGTTTGAAATATTTCGACTTCTTAATTCCAACGAATAAATTAATTATTTTGAGAATGTTTCACAATTTTATAAAAACTTCGGAAAATTTATAAATGAATTGAAACTTTTAGAAATTGAAGCAAATGCTAAAGTTTATGAAAAACTACTTAAAACATCAAATGCCGAATTCTTTTAGTCCGGATTGGAAAAGTTAAAAAAAAAACAGATTCGATGATACTTAATTTATATTTTTACTTTGCTTTATTGCAGTGCCTTGGCGGAACGTCTTTTTTTTTTGTAAATTATCACTAATGAAAAATAAACTGTCCAGCAGATTTGAGGTCAACACTTAAGAATTCATGCTTTCAGTAAAAAATTTTGTTAGACGGGGATTTGGAAGACTGAAGTCCGGATAAATACCTTTTAAAAATGTACAGAAGTTTAATTAATATGTTAATTATGTTAACCACTTTCACAAATTGATCTTTAGTTTTGAAATAATAAAAATTATTAAATATAAATTGTTTTGTTATTAATAAAATTGAACTTAGTAATTTTTCTTAAAATGTAAAATTTTTGTTTTTGGTTTTATCAAATAAACAAATTTTCAGAAGATTATAAATAAGTATTGAAGCAGTTAGCCCCTTTTTAAAAAAATCCACTTTTTTGGGGATTTTTTTATTTATTTTTATTATTATTATTATTTTTTTTTTTAATCCGCTTCTTTGGGCACTTTTTAAAAATCCTCAACGGGAACTATGCTCTTGATACATCCATCACAAAATTTGCTAAAAATAGAAAAGTTTATCATTTTATTTATAATTTTTATAATATTAATTTAGAACATGAAGCTTTCATATTTAGTGTTCCCAAAAGGTAGCGGAGGTAAAAGATTGATTTCAACTTATTCGTTTTTTATTTTTCCTAAAAATTTTCTAAAGAAAGTTATTAAGTCGGTTTAAAAATTATGAGAAAAAAAGTAGTTACATTTTTTTTTAAAGTAAATCCGAAGTTTTTAGGTATTTAGCCTATGATATTTCATGGATCAAAAACTTTTTTCCTAAAGAGACGAGATACAAAATGAATTGCACAAAAATTTTCTCATAATATTTGCAAAAGAAATTCAATTTGTGAATTTTGTTTTTAATCAAATTTAATTAAACTATAAATTGATTTAATTATTCTGTTAAATATTATTCAAAAAAATTAAAAAAAATTGTAATTCACAAAAATAAAAAAGCAAGTTAAAATGCTATATTCGGCTGTGCCGAATCTATCATATCCTTTACCACTTCACCAGCAAATAAAAAATAATAGTATGCTTTAGTATTTTCATATTTGTAATACAAACAAAAATGTCTTCCAAAATCTTCCCTTGCTTAAGCAAAAAAAAAAAAAAAAAAGAGGAACAACTTATAAGCATGCATAGATAAGAATCAGTGTTATCAGGAGCTGAGAAAAAGAGTCAAAATTGAACTTTAAAAAATGTCAAAAAATGCTAAATATTAAAAAAAAAAATTGCCAGAAAAAAACTAAAACTTTTTTTCAGTTTTAAAACTTATTTTTTCACGTTCTCGTTAGTTTTTGACATTTTTTAAATATTGTAATTTATAAATAAAACATGACACGGTTGCCAGCAAAATGACCTAATGAAAAATTATTGAAAAAAAAAAAAAAAATACAAATTATTGTTTTGTTTAGTAAGAAAAATTACTTAATTTTTTGAAAAATATAAGTTTATCAAAAATTTATTTCTTATAAAAAATATGTATATGTGGCAGCTCGAAGGTCGTATGAGCAATCAAATAGAATCAATAACATACCATGTTGTTGGTTAAAAGGTAATTTATTATATAACGCGGTTATATTATTGATTTTACTTGATTGCTCGTACGACCTTCGAGCTGCCACATTATACAAATTTTTTTATAAGAAATAAATTGCTGATAAACTTATATTTTTGGGATAAATATCAATCAAAAATGATATTGCTCTGAAAATTTATGATGGATATTCGGTAAATAGTTATCAGTTGCCAATTTCAAGAGTTTCAAAGATAAATGACAGAATTTATTCCCAGTTCACATTGGGGCAGAATCGAAATTTTTTGTAAATATGTAACTTCTAATCGACTGTTTGAATTTACATAAGATTTCACACAGTTGTTGTAAGGGAGAGAGCAATTTTAAGTTTGGAAGAACGCCCTACACACCCTTCAGGAGCAGAGCTATTAGGGCCAAAAATAGGATACCTCTGATATTAATAATTTTTCATCCCACAATTCTCAAAGAACCGGCGAAAATCCCAAAAATGGAATTTTTGAAATTTGCCCATAAAGTCCACATTCATTGCAGATTTGAAAAATGTCCTTGACATACTCTTTGGAACATACAATAGTTTTCAAAACTGCATTTGGTTTGCAGAACTAGCCTTTGGAATTTTAGAACATATAGACTAAATTAAAGATTTTGATTTAAAATAGGTCAAATTCGGGAGGACCTGTAAGTTCTCTTGTCGGGTGTTTGGGCTTATTTTCAATTCTAAGTTTATCTCTGCGAAGATACCTTTCAGGAAAGTGGAAAGGGGAAAAGAACAAAAATCATAATTTTTGAATTTTCAATTTCAAAAGTCGTTTATTTTTGGACTCAGAAGACTTGTGGTTTATCATTCGATAGATAATTTTGTTGGGTAAAAATTTATAAAATCAGACAAAAGTATTGGGATATATATCGAAATTTAAAATGCAAATAGCTTGATAACTATACCTCTTATAGTACATTTAAGGGGATGTAAACAAGCAAAAGTTTGACAAGCGATGAAAAATTTTCTATGTCTGAGGTACCCTACGCTGAGCTCCAATAGCCTCGTTCCTGAAGGGTATGTGGAGCTTTACTTCCGAACATAAACTCGCACACTCCTTTGCTATGCCTATACCAAATTTTATATAAATTCAACCAGCCCATTAGAAGATATATATTCATTTCCAAAAAATTTCGATTCTTCCCCACTGTGCAATTGCAAGGAATGGGTTTTATTGGTGTTTAAACTAAGCATTAATTATAAATTGAAAGATGTTTGACTACCTATTCCGAAGAATTTTGAAGCAAAACTATTGCTTTAAGTTTAAGTATGCATAATACATTCTTTGGAGATTTTTCAAATTATCTATCTATTATTACTAAATCCTCACTATTTCTGTATCATTTTCCTGGATGAAAAATGTTTAAATTTCCATAGTAGGAAGCCATGACCAAGTTGAATACCTTTATTCGATGGATGATATTCAAGATAATTAATTTTAAATTTACATAATGTTTAGAACAACCAAAATACTACAAAATCTTTATCAAAAATTTATATCACTATACACATATAAATAATATATTTGTCGTTTACATAGAATAAAAGTATTATTGTAAAATAGTTTTCATATTTGTATGTATATAAATCTATTTGTATAACTATAAATTTACAATAAAAATAATAAATACAATATCCTTAATTTTAGGACAAAATTCAATTATGCACTTAACTGGTTTAATTAGAATTTTAATTAAAATTATTGGAAAAGATCAATTATTTTCATTTTATTACAGTATATTTTTTTTTTAATTGGGACAAAAATTTAACTAAAAAGATATATAATAAGTGATAATTTAATAATGTACCGTTTTCATAAATTATGTGGTTTCTCTAAAAGATTAAATTTTTTAAATTAAATAAATAAATAAAAAAAAACCCTTTTTTAAAAGAAGTTTTACAAAAAATGTACTACTATTAAAAATAACTATATTCTAAAAAGGTGAGACTAAGCTGATTACAGAAGTTTCGGTGGAGTTATTAACAGTATTCTAAACAAACATAAAATAGTTATTAACTCCTGTTTTTCATAGGGAAAATATTTTCTACTTAACGTAAATCACAGCTAAAATTTGACGCCGTTTTTTTCTCTTACAAAGTACTGATGCAAGATCAAATAGCGACAAAAGTATGACCATAGCTTAATGTACTTGCGTACATCTTAGGTGAATGTATGGAAGATGTTGAAGATGCGAAACATTTGTTTATACTGTATATATACTGTATATAGGTGACAAAAACGAGGCTAAATTGAACTTTTGAAAAATCAAAAGAGGATAAATTCTCCAAGAAATAAGGCAGGATTTTTTCTTCTTTTTAATAGTTTTTAATATATTTTTTTAACGATATTGTAATAAGTTTATTAATAAAATAAGAACGGCTGCCAACAAAATAACCCAATGAAAAATCGCCCAAAAATTCCCATGCAAATTAAATATGCATAATGTTTCATATAAAAATTTACCCATTGTTTTGAAGTGATTTTGAAGTAATTTTTTAACTTTAATTTTTTTTTTTTATGAAAAATTTCGAACATTTTGCTGATTTTTAGTTTCATAAGATTTTTTTTAACAATATTCACAATAGTTTCTATGATTACTGTAGTTCATTAAAAACAATTATAGCAATCGATTTAGTAAGTAAATAAAATTAGTTGTTATCTTCGATTCGGAGAATGAAGTGCATTAGGCGAAGATTTTTTTATTATAAATAAACTAGATCTTTTTGCGAATAAGTATGCAAAACTGCTTAAATGGATGATTTTGCATGATTTTTTCTTTGTACTTTTTTTTCTTGATTTCTTTTTAATTTCAAATAGTGATGACAGTAAAATAATCGATGACAGTAAAAAATCGAACAAAATGAGATAGGAACACTTTTTAAAGATATTGCTATCTGAGCCCCATACAATTTTTATGGGAAGATGTTAATATCTTGTAAAATTTATAGTAGACATTAGATGTGAGCAACTGTGAATACTATATAAGAAGATGAACATAATTTTAAAAGATTAGCATGCATGTCACGATTTGGTAAAAGTTTAAATATTATTGCAATTTATGTCTAATTGATTTCAAGATTTTATTGGCACATTCTATCATTAATATAGTTTTACTCTTTAATTAATTTTAAAATTTCATTTCCACTTTTAGTGAAACTTACTATTAAACTATTAAATTCAAAATTTCTTAAAATATTCAGCAATATAATATCTATTATCTTAACCCTTTGGTAAGCCGTGATGCACATATAAATTAACCACTTCTCTCTGTTATTATATTTTATTCGAACACTAGTGACATCAAATATTAACACTTTGTATAATATTAGAGCAATTTCTGTTATTATAAAACAATATTTAATTTATTATCGAATATTTGGACAAAAATGTTCAAGATTGTTATTTCGATTTGCAATTTTTTCTACTCTGCCGAATTCAATACAATTAAAAATTAAAATATAGGTACAATTGATCAAGGCAATTTTTAAAAATATTGATTACATTGTGTGATGCTTACGTGCTTAATTAGTGAAAGAAAATATACAACATTTTTTCAATTATGATTTCTAAATAAAAAAGTCGGTTGAATAAAATATAAATCACTGCGCATTTGTGTGGTACAGTATTACAAATAACAAACGTAATGTAAAAAATGTAGCTAGTGTAAAAAATTATATATTTCCACCACATACCATAAGTCATAGAATACAACTAGAAGTTTGTGTGAGAGGCATTTCGAACTAAATTTTCAAAAAAATTACTCAGTTCTTTCAAAACACAATAACAAAATAGATGTGACTACATATATTTTGTTATTGGATGAATTAGGTTTTTGACAATTGAATCAGGTTTTTTTCTCGCACATAAACATCCACTTATTAAAATATGCCATAAGTATTATTTATAAATTTAAAAAAATAAACCAAATCTTAATTGTTATTTTTGGTTTTTATTTTATTGTTTGGAAATAAAAAAATTGAGTTTTATTTTATCATACAAAAATAAAAATTACTTTTTTTTAAATTATTTTTTTTAAAACAAAAATCAAAAATAAAAATTAATTTTGTGAGTTTTAAAGTGTAAATTAAAAATAAAAATAAAACAATGAGTTTTTTGTTTTCAAATGAGAATGAAAAACGTTTTAGTATTTTTATTTTTGTTTTTAACAATATAAATATCGTGTATTCAAATTTTTTATTAATATGTAGGTGAAGATTTTTAGTCAACTTCGACTGAGGATATTTTGAACTAATTTCCTACATATTGATTTTTTTTTTTTTTTGATCTAAAATTACAGAAATAGTGGTTATCTAAGTCTCTGATTTCCAAATTTTTTAAAAAATTTTCAATATTATCGGATATTATTATATTAGTTCATCGTTCCAAATGCCACTTAATTTAATTCAGAAGCTATAAATTCGGTGAAAGTTTTAAATTTAACTTAGCAAATGACTACAGTCGAATGTTTGTCGCAAAAATATATATACTCAAAATAAATGATATAAAATTGCTAATGTATGTTCTCGATTCAGAGTATCAACAGTAATACCTAAATTATTTTAGATTTCCAAACAGTAAGGCCAACATTACCGAGTGAATATATTATATCACCTTTTGCAGATATTTGTAGAATAAAAATATGCTAAATTAGTCTGATTAGTTATAATATTATCAAAAGTGCTATGATTCAGAAAATGTTAAAAAAATATTGATTTGTTTTTACATATTAGAGAAAATTCTTTACAAACAAATGATTAACCATAGAATTAGAAACCCATTATTTCAATAAATATATGAAGAAAAACTGCATATGTATAAGTGCGCAATGATGCATATATGGATCATATTACTTATTTAAAAAATTCCACTAAAAATTATGGAAAATAAAATCATTAGTCCCTAAATCTCACATAACTTTTGCATAGAATAATTTTTTTTTACTCAAAAATAAAAAATTGCGCACTAAAGGATTAATATAATATATTTATTATAAATATGCCAATTTAAAGCTGTCAAAACGTATTGCTAAATAAATATTTACAAATTAAATTTAAAAAACTTTTTCTTCAGATTTATTATGGCATGTCAGACATCTATAATCGTAAAATGTAATCGATAACAATTCACTATAAATTCTGATTAATCACCATAAATTACGTACAGTTTTTTTTTATACATATAAACATTAAAAGTAATAGTACTTCAATAATTATTTAATTGTCAATAAGTAACCAAAAATAAAAAATAAACATAAAAAATATAAATTTTATAGACTTAAAGATATTTAACCAATATCATTTTACTGAACATTTGCTATAGGAAAACATGTGTATTTTATATGTATAGTAGACATGTTTTTAATATAACAAGGATGCTTCTAAGGATGTGGTCAATACACGCACAAATTTATAAAGGAAAATACAAATACATTTACCATATAGTGTAGATTTAGAAGAAGAAGCTATAAGTTTTGGTACATATGTTACTTGTTACATAAAATTTACACAAATAAATCACAGACATTGAAATTTTATTATTTTCATCAAAATATAAATAAGAAAGAATAAAACACAAATAATCGAAAAACAGATTTTATCATATTAAAGAACGTTTGTGTATGTATATGTATGTTGTCTGTTTTATAAAGCAACCATTTGTATTTTATGTGAGAATGTGAGTATAAAAAACCAATCAAATCATGAAATGTATCAATAAAAAAATATTAATGCCAAAAACAACAATTTTGAAAATTTTGGATACATATGTACATTAGGGGTATAACTGTTTGCAATGTTTGCGAATATCAAAATTCACAGAGCATAGTGCTATACGGCATGAAAAAATACTTAGATGCGCTATATTAAATTTTCGCGATCGTTAAAATGTTTCCGCACCAAAGGCTTTTAAGTTTTGAATTTAAGACTTTTGTAATTTGTGTATTATTTTTATTAAAAACAAATATTATATTTTCTCACTAATAGCATTGTTCTCAATAAAATCGTTTTTTTTTTCATAAAAAGCGATAACCGCATTTTTTCTGCAAAAATTCATAATTAGGCCTGTTCTTAAATCACGGATATTTCAAATTACGAACGATTTTGAAATCACGCAATTGATTTTCAGCTGTTATGGAAATCACATGTTCTTAAATTTTTTGGAGTGATTTTAATTTTTCAAAATCACGAGCAGACAGCGAGACCTATCAAATCCTATGGAAACAGAAGATAAGTTGTAGGTAAACAGCAATTATGTACATTAAATTAACAAATTCGTGCAAATGGCTTTTCAGATTTATTTAATTTTACCGACTAAACAAAAGGGTACTCCAATTAGTACTTGATAGTATAGCATCACACCTAAAAAGGTCCACAATTCCTCAAAATATAAAATTTGCAGCTGTTTTAAGATTTTTAGCAGTTGGGTCGTGTCAGAGTATTATAGCGAACGACATGAGAATAAGTGTAGGACGTTCAACTTTTTGCATAATACTTTGGAAGGTAAATGTAAAAATTTATACGCAGAACCAAAGGTGCTTTCAAAAAATTGCTACTTTTTAATTGCTTTTCAATAAAATTAAAAATATTCAAACAAAAATGGATAAAAAACATAATAAATTATTTACATAAGCTATTTAACATTTGATTTATAACACAGTGTTTGCAAAAATAAGCAAGTAATTTGAAATCGATACAAAGAAGTTGACCGATTTGAAATCATATGATTTCATAATTTTTTTGTTCACGGAACACCTTTTAGGTGATTTGAAATCACTTCGACAAAAAGTGATTTCTAGAACATACTTGAATATTTGTTTTATAATTTTTAAACTTTTTATTCTTTATATATAATGATAAGTGAATGTTTCAGTCAACATTACTATCAGAATGCATTTTAAATAAATTTTCTGTTATATTTGACGGTTAAAAATGTTGATTTGCATAAATCTTCTGAATTAAAGAAAAGCTGTAAAAAATGTGACCAATATGAATACCATTTTATTTTATATATATTATTAAGGAAATAATTAATAATTCCTTGGTACTGAGCGGAATATTTAGTAGAGTGCCAATTTTTACTATTTTTATTATTTTTTCTTTAATATTAAAAAAATAATAATAATTTAATAAAAAAAAATTAAATTTGAAAGCGGTTTTTAGTATCAGTACAACATGGGCTATGATGTAGTACCCTGTAACATTTTTTTCTGTAAATAAAAAGTTATACCTCTAATGTACATATGGATTTTAACATAAATACATTCAAAGGCTATAGATATGAGGGCAGGTTGGAATTATATCCTAAAACGTATAACCCAAGAAAACAATAATATTTTTTTCACCAAAATTTTACTTTAATTAATAAAATCAGAAAAACAATGGGCTTGAAATTTTTTAAATAAATTCTCTGTTCTAGCTGAAGTAATTTTTAATTATATACAAGATGATTATAGCCAACAGTATTGCCAGTTCAGCCTTTTCCAAGCTACATCTAACCTTTATTCGTTTTAGTCTCGAAATTTTCGTTTTAGCTTCTAGCATTTTTTTTAGCCTTTTTTGGTTTTTAAAATTTCTTTAAAAATTAAAAACTTTATTACGACATCCACGGAGAAAATAGCTTCCTATTTGCTTCTACTATCTTTACCGAATCACCTATTCAAATATTTTAGTGTATTTATTACCACGTTTTTCTTATATTTACCAAAACATTTGGCGTGCAAGATATCCTCCAAAAACTTGAAATTGCTTAATTAGAAATGAATTACAGTACAAGAATTACAAAAAGTCAATCTAAAATATTGATTATTTTTTATATGATATATGACCCAAATTTGTATGGGTTTTTGTATGATTTTTCTTCACATAGTCTGTTATCAAAAAAATGAAATTGAGAAATTATGCAGTTTCGAAACTATAGGAGGGTTTAAGTTTTAAGATTAGGCCAATTAGACCTACCGGGGTCGGATCCCAAATTGGACGCCTTGGGTATGAAAAGTTTTTAAAAACGATTCTAATTTATTATATCTGAGTCGAAGTGAAAGATTTTTATATTTACTGGTCTAGATCCACAAAAAACATCCATGTGTGCATATTTTATCTTTTTTAGTTTAAGTGATATTGGGTTTGAAAAACTAAAATATCTATATTTTAACGTACCTTTTTTGTTATAACGTTTTTTTGTTCTGCGGGTCCAACTTTCGTGCGTTTTTTTAGGGATATACTGGCATTCAGTGTTATTAGGTTTGATCTGTGTAGTTAAGCGAAGACCACTAGGGCTACTAGAGCTACTCTTATGTGGACATTGGCCATCGATTAATTTTTGAAAAAGTTTAATAACTTTAATAATTATATTCATTTGTACCACCACATGTGGTTCAAATGCAAGATATGCTTTTTTAACTAAACCTTTTAATGTCTATTTATATTTATTAATATATATACTAAATGAGAATTATAATGAAATTGAACAACATACATTAAAAACAATATAAATATAAATATAAATATAAATATAAATATAAATATAAATATATATATATATATATATATATATATACATATATATATACATATATATATAAATATATATATAAATATATATATATATATAAATATATATATAAATATATATATATATATATATATATATATATATATATATATATATATATATATATATATATATATATATATATATATAAACTAGTTATGAATTTTTCCACTAAGTTTGTGAAGAGGATAATTGTTATATTTATTTAAAAAACTTTATTGTCATGGGAATAATAATATTAATATGGTTAAAGAATAAGGAAAAACTTGCAAAAATTTTTGCAGTAAACCATATTAAGATTTTATTAAGTTTAAACATTAAATGACAAGTTTAAACAAAAATGTTTTTATCATGAATACAGAGTTCTTAAAATTCAAGAAAATTTACAATGAGAATATAATATTTTTGTAGTGATAATGCTGTAACCATTTTTTTCCTATGCATGCAGGTAGGGGATATAAGGATATTGGATTTATATCCCTACATTGGCATAAATGACTACCTGTCTCCCCCTCTGATGTTAGGCAGGAACTTTAATGTTCTTATACCCGACATAAATTTATGGTTCGTCCATGTTTGGCGGCATCGCAGACCAAATTTGATTCACCCAATTTCCATAGGATATTGCCAATAGATAAATACTCTTCGATTTTCCAGGCCGAGATTTAAGCCATCATCACTTGTGTTACGAGAGTGAAGGGTTTAAGTATACATGTGATGTCGCACATTGAGGCAGCATTGAAGGCTTTATCGTCTTTTAGGGCAAAATCAAAGGTTGCTATGAGCCCTTAATATCTCTCAACTTGGTGCGTAGTTACGTTGTTTTATATCCCAGGTCATGAGAGATACTTTGGAAACTAAAGAGCTGACTAGGTTGAGAGGGAATTAGCTCACCTATAGGAGAATATCTATGGATAAAGTTCATAATGATCTTTAATAGGATAAAGTTCCTGGGTTAGGCCATTGTACATCCAAAAAAAAGAGGCATTTAGTCTCTCTCCAACCAAGATAATTTGCATTGTTCATAGCCTCAACTTGACATGGTGAACGCATAGGGCTACACAAAAGATTCTTCGCATAATGCTCTATTTAATCAATCAAAATCATCAAACAACGTATACAGATTTATGATGAAAGTTGATTTTTTAGCAGTTTTCGATTTACTAAGATTTTTAAAAATAAAAAAATTAAATATTTAAATATTTAAAGTATCCTTTTAAGTCACCCTCGTCTTCCAAATGGGGTGAGTTCAAACAGAAAACAAAAAACAACAAAAACTAAGAAGTATAAGTGTAATAAAATCTTAATAAATATAAAATAATAATAAAATTGATATAAAACCAAGGCATGCCGGTTTAGTTGAAAAAAGTTATATGCCTGTAATTGAAAGTTGGTATAGACAAGTACGAAAACAAATAAAAAAGGTAATTGAAAATAAATGAAATAAATTGATTTCGATACGAAATATATGTAAAAATAATAAAAAAAACAAAATCAATAATAAATATTTTGTCAGAGTGTTGGTAAGTATTTTACATTATATTTTTATTGATTTTGCTATGAATGAGTGAAATAAAAACTAAAACTATTTCTGAAATTTTATGATTATATATATATATATATATATATATAATATTTTTTGTTAACTTTCTTTAAACATTTTTTAACAGAACAGTTTTTTTTAGCTACAATTTAAATTACACTTAAAAACAAGTACAAAAAAATCCCGTTTAATAAAACAACACTATTAAATTTTATATTTGGTCCATTGTGAGAGTTCTTCCTCGTCAATAAACCGCAGAACAAAATTCCAATTTTATTTACAAATTTCATTTGCTGAATCTGAAAGAAAATCTTTTTCACCAACTTTCCTTTAAAATGCGTACAAACTCAACATTTTATTAAATAATATTTCGTTTATTTATTATTTTTTTCTCCTCACAGACCTTGTTCAGATTTATATGAAATTAAGTTGTTAAAAATTAATGTTTTGTTTATTTGTATTTGTACGCATGGATACCAGTAAACATTATACTTGTACAAATAAAAACAGAAATACATTTATGTATACAAAAAATAAACACGTTTATATGTATTCACCACAGCATCCCAATCATAGATCATTTGTTGCAAACAAATTCATTTTAAATATTTGCTGAATATGGTTGATATCTTTCTATCTTTTATTCTGTCTCTGGTCCTTTTAGTCAGAATAGTATTGTGATTGCATTCATTGTTTAATATTTCTTTGGTACATAAATTTCATACAATGACCACAAAATGAAATAATAATACTGCAATAAATTGTCGAATAAAAATCTATAAATTTGTTATGAGAATTTTTTTATTTTTTATTTAGACTTTTGTTTAATTTATTGCGTTTTGATTATTTTTTGAAACAAAAACTTTGATAAGAAGAAGTATGTTTAAGATATTTATTATTAAAATAAATAAAAATATTTTCAATTTCCTAAACTTTTAGTTTGTGGCAGGTAGTCTTACATCTTGTGATATGTGGGATGGAAAAATAGGAATAAATATAAATATTCAAAAATGTTTTTTATTAGGCAAGAGAAACTGGAATTTGAATATTATTCTGTAACTACACAGAAAAAATAAAATTGGATTTAAATTACAAAATTAATAATATTAAGTAATTTTTTTTTTTAATTTTGCTCCAATCATCAAAATGATAATATTAATTAGGTAATATTAATTCAGTTTTTTTTCAATTTCAAACAATTTTTAATTAAATAAATTAAATGGTTTATTGAAATTTTATATATAGTCAACTAAAATATTTATTAAATCTTTTCCATTTCGTTAAAAGAAATCCCATAAATAATATTAAATAATTTTTAATAATAATAATAATATTATTTCAATTATTTTATTTGCACATGCATATAAAAAATTAATTTTTAATAATAAATGAATATAATAATGAAGATAATTAAAAATTTTATTAAAATGTGTAAGTTATCTAACATGTTGAGTTTATTTTATAATGTATCCAATAGGTGTAAATATACATGTTCTAAAACCACTTATTCTTAGTTTTCGGAACAAAAACAATCGTTCTGGTTTACTATTAAAACAAATGGGAATGAAAATATCACTTGGGTAGTTTAGACCTAGGAAAGGGAATAATAGATACAGCATTTAACGATGTCTGGTAGCTTCTTTAAAAATCAATATTTAACAAATTAAGTATTTTCGACTGGGAGTTGGATCATTCCAACGACAATTGACCTAATGGGATTAGTGTAGTAAACCCTCCAAAGGTTTACTTTTTCTTTAACGCTTACTAAATTTTTTCTTTACACCAAAGTTGTTTCAGAAAATTTAACAAATAATTCAATATATTTAAAGAATATTATTGGAAGCATTTCCTTCAAATTTTGTAATGATACATCTCAAAATTTAAGGTATCATGTAGGTTTGTAAGAGACGTCATGAAATAAAATTTAAGCATACTAACCATTTTATATATATTAGACTAGAATGATAGAATGACACTCATAATGAGAGATAGACTATCGGAAAACTCAAAACAAATTCTAAATTCAGCATGGATGTATATTTATATTATTGTTATTATTATTATTATTATAATAATAATAATAATAATAATAATAATAATTATTATTATTATTATTATTATTATTATTATTTTTGACTTCTCTTAAATATTAAAAAAAAATACTCCTAGCTTTATATCTTCTGGAGCGTCCACTATCAATGCTTACTTTTAAAGATACATTTTTCTAAAGGAGACATTCATAAACTCCATTTTCTTCTATGTGCAATAACATCTACAATTACATCGAAACTTTAGTGATGTCATCTAAAATTTAAAACTTATACTTACTGAACAATTACTTGAAATTAATGTCATTTTAAATTTGTTCTGGCATAAAATATTTTCTTAATTTATTTTTCATTTTTTTTTATAAGAAAAAAAAAACATTAATAATAAAATTTATTAAAAGGTTTTCCGAAATAATCTTTTCTGTGTATTATTGTATTTGTTTTATGACATATTATTGTTTATTGTCGCCTTCCTTTTGTAATTTTTTTAGTAACAATTCATTTTTTTATTTCAATTATGAACAATATAAAACTGTAATCCTGTCACTTCTTATATTAAAATTTTAAGTATTTACTTTAAAGTATTTGAATATAAAAAAGTCTGTATTTTTTTAAAGGAATTTAGGTTATTAACAAGGTCCATTGTCAATTATCTAGAAAAGTAATTGCTTATTTCATGCATCAAAACTTCAAATTTTCAATTTACTTATGATGAGAAGGGATTTAAGCTCCTCGAAAATATTTTGCTGCAAGTATTTTCTGTGATAACTTGCTTAGTTTTCGGAATTTAAAAAATGTATTGTTTAGTTTGATAGTAATTAAAATGTTTCCGTTTAAAATGTGCAGGCATTGTGATTGATGCATTATTATGATTAAAGATCATTTGCAAGACGTTTGGAGGACCGGACACAACATATTCTCCAGGAATGTTCCAATCAGCTTTAAGCTGATGGCAATGACAAGTTACTATATCAGGTCCAGGTTAGTGCTGGAGTGTAGGAAGGAATTTAGGAGGTTAATGGATACCTGCAGAATAAGACTTTGTTTGGTTCCTGGTCACTGCGATATTTTCGGCAATGCAATAACCGATGAGCTAGCTCGTAAGGACTCGGAGTTGGATAGGTCTTTTGTGGAGGTATCGGTTAGGATTCCGATTGGGTCATATTTCATGGTCATATGGGAATGGACCATAGGTAGATCGGACTGCAGGTTATCTAAAGCATTATGGCCTAGTCTTAAACCAGCTTATTCGAATCATCTTCTAGGCATGAGTCGTGTGAACCTAAGGATCATTGTTGGCATGATTACTGGTCACCTCGCAATAGGGAATATGATCAGTAAGTGGAGCACTGGCGCGTCAGATTTTTTCAGGACGTGCGATGATGTGGAGGAGCTACAGACAGTGGATCATATACTCTGTCACTGTGCAGGGCTTCACCGAAGTAGATTGAGGTGGTTTGGGAGCCATATTCTGCATGAACTAGAGGAGGTTGGGAGTAAAGAACTCGGCAACCTTATAGGGTTTGCAATGGGAATAAAGTGGCTTAGAGGTAGTCAAGGTTGATTTGATGGGTCTTAGGTCCACACCTTTCTTATTATTATTTTTCTTATATTTAGCTATCTTTCTTTTCAATCTTTTACTATATTCTACTAAGATTTTTCTTTTTCTTTATCTGTAAGCTTTCTCTATTATCTATAAAGGGATCAAAATGGACCGAATTGTCTCTGGGTGGAGGCGTGAAGACGCCGCCCTTTTTAACCTAACCTAACTTACTTAATTGATGTAGATTTGTACCTGATATATGTAGAGACTTTTGTGTTTATAGAATTAAAAAAAATATATTAAATTATAATACACAGATTTTGAATCTGTATTATTTTATACAATTGTATTTACTTTACATGAACTTACAAACTTGCTTGAAAGCCAAGGCTTAATATTATTTTGTATTGGCTTTGTCAATTACAGAATCAAAAAAAAAAAAATAAAAAAAACTAAAACATACCCTATATAGACAAACTCTTCTACTCATTTGGTAAATTCTCCCCATAGATGGAAGCTACAAGAATTTTGATCACTTCAGTTTTTTTTCTGCTTTTGTTTTTAAAGTTGTATCACCGGAGTTATAGGTTGATCATTAAAAAGACAGTAGCATGAGTCGTATACTTATGAGAGTTTAATTTTTTTTATGGGCCTGGCGAATGCGTCAGTGTTATGTTGACTTTGAAAGCTCCTGTTATTTGTAATATTGATTTACATATAACGTCGACTTAAGAGAAAATAAATCTAAATCTAAAAATCTAATGACAAATAATCGCTTAATTTCAGTGGCCAGCTTATTGTGCCTTCACGGCAGATTATCATGGCCTCAAAGCGTTCGAGCAGAATGTCTACTATAAGCCTGTAACGTCCTATAATCAAAGTTTTACTTGTTATTATTGATATTATAGTGTTCGCAGTTGACGAGCATACGAATCAAGGTACGAATCCCAGACGCCACCTGCGCATAATTAAACCCGTGACTTTTTGCGGATGAATTTGTGAGGACTGAAAATACGACAACTTTGATTATTTACGTGCCCGTGGGTCTCAACATTGAATTTTTTGTTTTTTATTTATTTATTTTATTTTTATGCAGGCATTTATTTTATGTCAAGGGTGAATGTTTCAATTTAAATTTGTTAAGCTTCAAATTTAAAATCACGACATTATTTCTCACACAGAAAAAAATATTCCAAATAAATTTTCAATAAAATGATTATATTGAAATTTAATTATATTATTGGTTTGAAGATTTTTGACAAAAATCGACAGTTCTCAAAAAATATAAAGAAAACAGAAAAATTTGTCCATAAAAAAAAAAATATAGAAGTAAAATAACTTTAAGTTAATTTCCAATTATTTTCAACAGTTTGTGCTCATTATATCTATTATAAAAAAGTAATATGAAATATATACATGAGACGTGTTTAATAATTATTTTGTATGTGCGAATGCCAAATATCTGATGAGGTTATTAATCGTTTGTAGATGTTCCCGTCATTGATACCGGGGGTAGGATTAAATTTCAAAATCTATTCTTGCTTCAAAATCAAGGCACTCAGACAGAATAATAAGAAAATCTTTATTTGAGTATCCCACAGAAGTGAAGGCTTTTATGAGAAGTTTTCGGGAACTAAATATAAATACACTAAATATTAAAATTTATGTAGAAAGAACTCTTACCGAAACATTACGCACATTCAATGTATATTATACATACACTAAATATATAAGTATATTATTGTAAATTCTAGTTAACTACGGGCATAACACTAAAATGTTATGAAGGAAAGCGGAACTTAACATATTGTTCCATCTTGTCATCTTATATAACCTATTGAAAATTATAGATAATCATATCTGAGGTGTACGAGACATTCGTGGTCAAAGATTACAAAAATCACATTTATTTTTGATTATCGGTGATTTTGACAGGGTGAGTATGACATTAAGATGAAACTATATACCAAGTCTCACTTTTGCCAATAATATTTGGATTTCATATTGTTTCCGGCTAAGTTTACTTGTATTTTATTAATAATAAAATACAAGTAAAGTCAGATATTAATATTATATAAATAACTGATTGTTGAAATAAGGATTTTATTAATTGTAGAATTCAATTAATATAAATTTTAATTAATTTTTGGCAAATATTCAATCAAAGTTAATAATTCTAGTTAACTAATATTATCATTTTAAATAATACAAGAAATTTCGTAAGCGAAGTTAATTTTTATTTTTTTCTGTGCATGTAAGACTAAATTGAAAATAGTTACATATCATTCGATGAATGAACTGTAGTAGTTAGTCCGTCTTTTTGGTTAGGTGGGCGACCCATAGGAAATGGCACTGAAAAATATACAGTGAATATCGTAAGTACAAGATATTCGCTGATTAAATATGGAATGAATTCAAGAACTCTTTACTGAAGTTGATAGTGCAATACTAGACTTATTTTAAATATACCTAATTAAACTTCTTAAAGATACACAAACGTATTAAAATGATATTTAAATTTTGAAATTCATCATCAGTTCAGGGATTTAAAATGTCAAGTCTGGTACATTTGTAAAAAAAAGTTTTAAATATATTTCCGTAATAGGTCTTAAAAAATCGTAATTTTGAGCTTGTTAATAATATATATATATATATATATATATATATATATATTTAGATTTCTCTCCATGGGATTTTACTTCTCGAGAGGTCTTTTTAGTACATTCTGATGAAGACATTTCTTTGAACTACTTAATTATGAAACATAATTACTACAGAATTACTTTTTTCGGTAAAAATTACTAGACTTATGATTTTAAATCGCTGGTAGTTAAGTGAAGATTTTTTATTTATTTATTTTTTTTATTATTATTATTACTTTTTTGTTAATGCGACATTCTAATGATCATATATATTACCAGTGAAAAGTATAACACCAAGTGAAAAAGTATAACAGATTTAAAAGATCTTGTAAACATCTTTGAGATGTATCATAAATTGCCAGTAATATTTACACTCTAAATACGTCTGTCAGAAATTTGACAAAATATACAAAATGTCAGACTACGACAAGTCATAAAGTGTTGTGAAAAAGTATTGAATATTTTGTCTGTTATCCATGAAAAGATATGATAAGGATTTATAATTATATTCCAGCAAAGTATCCAAGTAAAATACTCTTTAATACCATTTAAAATCTCATTTGGATTACCACGGACGTTTTCATTAAAAACGTTGTCACTTTTTGAACTCTTTTCTGTACAATTTACATACATTTAGAATTGTCTAAATATATTTTTTACTTCATTGCAATCCATAGAAATATTTTTTTTTTACGTTTTTAATAAACTATTCTTTTTTTGTAAAATTAATAAATAAGTTAAATTTTAAGCGAGTTGATTAAACAATTGATCAGATTTTCCTTTCTCTGTACATGTACTACACGGGCTTTAAAACTATTGTATTACTAGTTTCCATTCTGTATGTATGTATTTCAAATATTCAAACTAGATCATTTATTGATAAATATTGCTTTTAAGACGGGATTCCGGGAATCGTGGTATGTCGACAACATTTACCACTTCCCCGGGAAATTTAAAAGTTCCTACACACATTGGAAAAAAATGGAAAAAGCACTCCATTAAATTAAATTGATGGAGAGGTATTACAGTTTATCTAATACGAGAATCATTATTATTAACATTACCCACATCTAACCGAAATACAACAAATCGTTGACGTAATATATAATAGGTGTATTTAAATTTGTTTTATTATATAATTTTCTGAATATTTTCTTTTAAATATAAATCCCTAAAAAAACACAATCAACTATGATGGCAATAATAAATTATGCTTTTGGGAGATGTGTTTATCTATTGCAAATCGGGAATTATGGCCTTTATTCTTTAATTTATAAATTGAACTTTTTGCATATTTTAATAAATAATTTGTATAATTTTTCTATATTAAACATTCTTTATTTACTTCAATCATTTTTATAGAAATTCTTCTAAATATTTAAACATCAGCTGTAAATAGAATACCATATATTAAATTTTGTAGTCTTTTTTACTTAATATCACTATTTTACAAATAATCTAATTAATTTATTGTCACACAATTTAGTTATAACTCTTTCCTTAAGGAAACATTTTTCTTAATTACTAATATTAAAAATTCTAAATTGTGTCTTTCATTTTCCTACATATACTATAAATATTTTAAATTATTCCCTAAAAGACTAAAATTTAGTCCTTTCATCCGCATAAAAATTTTTGCCTTTCGTAGTTAATGTATAAACATGAAAAAAGGAAAAATAACCATATATTAAATGATTTTAGTTGTTTTGTTGTTTGAAGAATAAAGTGGAATAAATGGACCTCATCTGCTTGTATAAATTCACATAAATTTCATTTCAAATTTTTTATTTTTTCATGTTTTGCTTGTACATACTTTAGATTATTTAAGTCTATGGCATACTCTTCTACACATGTGATTTTTTACTCTATTAATAAACATACATACGAACTGTGTATGGAAAATATGTTATGAAAAGCCGTAGAAAATATTTAAAGTACACATATGATTTGTCTATGTGGCTAAGTGGGATGATATATACATATATTTAGCTATTTGTACACAGTAGATGTCTACGCGTGTGGGTGTTAGTTTAGCAAAATGGGTTTAAATTTAAAAAAAAAAAAAAACAAAAACAGTATGTATTTTATTTTTATTTTTTGTATTTTTAATCCAATGGTCCATAATAATTTGTTCACATTTACTATAAATTTGGGTCATCATCACTGACACAATCAGTTTTTATAACTTTATTTTGCTTGTTGCGTTTTTTCCCACTTTCTCGTTGTCATTGTCGTCTACTGTGCAAAATATATTGAAAGTATACATATAGTCGTATGTTAAAAAAATAATGGCAACAGCAATAACTATAGATAAAATATAAAAAAGTAATAAAAAAAATAGCATTCATATGTTTGGACGCAATCCAACAGTGATGTTTGTTTTTTTCTGTTATTGTCCTGGTTTGTAATATTAAGTATGATTTTGTGTACTCAATAATATATATGTCAAGTCTAAGTTGGGCTAATAAAGACTGATGATGAGAAAGATTTTTTAATATGAAAAGAATATTTTTTTTTTTTTATTTAAAATAAATTTATAAAATGAGAACTTAAAGTGCAATTATGGTAATATTTATCTATTTAAAAGTGTAAATGTATATATATATATATATATATATATATATATATATATATATATATATAGATATATTGGAAAGATATTCACAAAAAAAGGTAAATAAATCTGTGAAAACGTTTCTAATGATTGTATATTTAAAGATAGAGTGATCAGTTAAGAGTTAAGCTATGCAATATATTTCTGTGTAATAGAAAATTCAACTTCAAAAAAAATAATGAAATGTAAATACCCTAAACGTAACTTATTTTCTATGTGCTAATAACAAAAAAAAAAATATATATATATATATTTATATATATATAAAATAATATAAAAATATAAAATAACCTGGCCAATTATTTTACCCATTTTTTGAAATGAAGTTAACGGTAACTTTTTACGACGATCAAAATAGGTTTGATAAATGTTTATATCATTATTTATATTATTATTATTTTAAACAAATTAATTTTTTTATTAATTAGTAGTTTTTCTTAAAAGACAATATTTTGTGTTTTAATTTTTGTCAAACAAATAATTTAAAATTTTTGGAATTATTGTAAGTATTGAAGCAGTTGGCCCCTTTTTTACAAAAAAAAAAAAAAACTTATTTTGGTGACTTTAAAAATTCTTAACGGTGACGCTGCTTATAAACATACTGCTATTATAACTTTAAAGATATACATATTTATGTAAATGAATATATATATATATATATATATATATATATATATAGTAAATATGTAGTAAATATGTGTTAAATTTGTTTTCATATTAACCATAATATTATATTTCTTCCTTTTTTATGTTTCCTTTAACTCATCGAAAAATATTAACTTATGGTCAGTTACAGATAACACGCAAATAAAATTTGTATAAAAAACAACGACGACAGGGGAAAATACAAAAAAAAAAAAAAACTGAAAATAATAAATTTTCATATATGATATTTTTGTTTACATGGGTATAATAAATCTTGACTAAAATAGACATTTTACATTCTCTAAATCATATGTTCGGTCAATAGTATAAATATTATTTTTTTATAACATTTTTTTTTTTGGAGTTAATAACAATTTGTAGTTTAACATAAATTTATGTGGAATTTAAGTAAATAAAAGGTTTTTTTTAATATACAAACAAATAAAAGTTCAAAGGAATGAAAAATATGTTAAATTTGCGGATTATATTTTTCATAGAAAATATGTTTTGAATTTATTTGATTGATATTACTTAAACGTTATATAAATATTTCATAGGAATTATATTTAAAAATATAATTTCCCTAGCAATTAAATTGAAAAAAGAAATTACTATCTTGATACAAAAAGGAGGAAGAAGGTAGTTTCATTCTGTTTGTGTAATATTATATTTCCACTGAATTCAAGACAATACATTTTGAATAAAACACTTGAAAGTGTTTCCACTAACCTAACTCGTTTTCATATAGTCGAATTCTCGAACTTTTTCTGACATTTTCTTTCACAAATAAATTATTATTATATTATTAAAATATTTTTCTTTACACTTAATTCAATTCACTTTTTTTTATTTATTTTTCATATATTTTTTTTTTTTCTTAACAATTTTAGTTCTTTTATGTAAACTGTAAAAAAAATATTAATATTTAATGTCATTTTTCGATAGAAATATTCAGTTTAAATGGAGGTTTTTCTTGTATCCTAGCCATATCGTAATGTTGCTAAAATAATATTTTCGATATGCTTTAAAACAAAACCAGTAAAACGAGGTAATTTGGTTTACTTGCTAGTGGAAACATAGAAAATTTACCACATTTATGTAAAATTTATACTTTTTTAATTAATAAATTTAAAATTTATTTGGAATCATATAGAACTAGCATTTGAAAAAATATATATCAAATACGAAGCCCAAGCACAAACCGATACACCTACATGTTTCATAATAATTCCTGTAATCATAAGAGTAACCGGAAAAAATATATGCATAATAGAGTACAGCAATTTATGAATACAATGTCTGTAAGTTAGCCACCAATTTACTAAATATACACTGCCTGCCACTTGAATAAGGAATCACATTTTTTTAACTTTAAGTATATCTCCTAAACTAAAGTTAAAAAAAAAAATAATTTTTGCGCAACCAAATTTCAAAGTGTTGGCTTTAGTTTCCTGAAGAAATAAAAAGTATACATATTTTGTTATACTAAAATTATGCATTTATTTAAAGACATGTATTTCTGTGGTACTATTTCGTGTGTCACTTGAATAAGGACTTCTTTTAATATTAATCAGGAAGGCTATGATTTGAATTTCTTTCTTTCTTTCCCGATGGGTATAACTATTACTTCCATGACCTAAATAAGGAGGAATTATTTTTGAGCCGCAGACACAGCCGAGAGGGCGGAATAATGGTATGGGGTGCCATTTCGTATTATGGTACAATAGAATTGGTTTTTGTATCCAACAAAATGACTGCAACAACTTACAAAAACATTCTAGAGGACGCATTTCCAAAACTTAATGATTTCTTTGGACTCATAACTTGGACGTACCAATGCGACAACGCGCCGATTCATACCGCCAGAGTAGTAAAACAATGGATTATTCAACAAGGTGTTCAACTTTTGGATTGGACCCCATATTCACCAGACCTGAATCTAATGGAAAATGTCTGGGGTTGGCTTGCAAGAAAAGTTTATGAAGGAGGAAAACAATTTGAGACGATAGAATCAATAGGATGCAATAACGGAAGCATGGAGTTCAATTTCGCTAAATTACTTAGAGTCATTATACAAGTCGATGCCAAATCGCAGTTTTGAGGTTATTTCTAAAAATGGTGGCAGTACTCATTACTAATTGAATGCTAGATATTAAATTTCATTTTTATAACCTAGAATTTAAAAATAAATTACAGTTTGCTTAGTTTTAAAATATTCCTTATTCAAGTGACACAAGAAAAAGTACCACAGAAATGCATAATTTTAGTATAACAAAATATGTATATTTTTTATTTCTTCAGGAAACTAAAGCCAACACTTTGAAATTTGGTTGCGGAAAAGATTATTTCTTTCTGAACCTTAGTTTAGGAGACATACTTAATTAAATTTAAAAAAATGTGATTCCTTATTCAAGTGGCAGGCTGTTTATATGTATGTTACCCATTAAGAAATTAAAAAATGTTATCAAAATTATTACCAATAATCGCGCAAAATCATTGAGATTAATTGTTATACTTACCAGAGACCAAGAAACTTAATCTACGTAATGGTCCCATTGGTATAAGTATCCTATAATATAAGTGTAAACAGACTTTTTTGTTGAAGCAATAAATATTCAAAATTGTTTCTTATGGTGCCCTAGAAAAAAAAAAATAAAGCTAAATAGCATTCGCAAATTTTTGCTTTTAACTCCCAGGCTGCCACTGCTGCATTTATTTTGGATAATGATGAAGCCCTTAGGCCTTCCAATATTAATACTCGCAGTTGCCAATTACGATTTGCTAAAAGATTTAGCTGACTCGACTTGTGAGGTAATGAAATAAAAATTGAAATTATTTTCAAACGTGACTCTATGGACTATATAGAAAATATCCCAGAAAATGTACTTGGTATTTATGATACTGCAAATTTGTTTTTGTTTCTGCTTGTTCCAGAATTTATTTCCTTACTTCGAAAAGGGCAATATCTGTACTACTTTATTTTATTTTTTCTTCAAAACATGTATTTTTATATATTCCTAAAATATAATATAATAAAATCCTAGAAACATTAAGGCGACATCTTCCTAGAAGAAATTTCTTCTTTTTATTACTTGGGCGTAAATCATCAAAGGAATATTATTCTAACATTATATTTTTATCAGTTTAAAGAAAATTAGGCAATAAACAAGGAAAAGGATATAAAATTAATTTTTTTATTTTTATCCTCAAAACATTGCTCTTTTTCAAGCAAAGTGGATTATCAACTTAGCAATAAATTTATGGTGTCCTATTGAGATCATGTGGAAGAAATTAACACAATACTTTTATTTTTCAGTCACAGTTTTTTTAATTGTCGAAAAATATTTCAAAAATGAAAAAAATATTTAAGAAATTTGATTGACTTTTGGCAAAAAAATTAATATTTTATATTATAGTTTTAGATTACATACTTTATGATACATACAAGATGTAAAAGTTGTCTTTATTATGTTATTTCGAGATTTATTTAGTGATAATTTTTCTATATATTTATTATGTTAGCGGGAAAATTATGTGACAGTATCTTCTTTTTTTCACCTAGATGATTATCTAGTAATATTGACTATTGCTTAGATGTATTGCCTGTGACGCTCAATCTCTTTCTATGGGGGAAACTTTCATAATAATAATATGATTATTGTGGTAATAAAATTTTTCTTTTAAGCAATACGAATTCGAATCACTTTCTTATTATTTTGCTTGTTGGCTTGTTGGAACGAAATTCATTTGTATATTTATTGTAATAAAAAATATCATATAGTATTATTGCACAATTTTATTAAAAAGATTCCTTGAAATAAAAAATGTTTACAAAAATAAAATTTCAAAAATCCTTAATTTTGTAAACAAATAATTGCTGAAACTACCATCTTTTTTGTATCATGGTTACCATGAATTTGTTAAACTTCAAAATTATTTCATTATATTTAGATTTATAATAAATTATGAACACAAAAGTATTCTAATAAAAAGTTCAAAAAATATTAGCGTTCATCTCAAGATTTTTATTAAACTAAAATACAATTTTTATTAAACTAAAATACAATACTTTTTTTTAATAATACTAGAAAAAAAAGAAGTTTAATGTTTATTTGTAAATTAAAATATTTTTATAAAAATTGTTTAAATATTTCTCATCATATCATTCTAATCTTTGTTTTATCCTTGTGTCTTAAACATGCACAGATTTTTTTTACTAAATAATATATAAAATATAACAATATAAAAAAATAATATCAAAAGCCAGGATTAACACATAAAAATAACACACAATAAAGACAAAGAGTATAAATAGAGTGAGAGAGAGAGAGAGAGAGAGCAAAAAAAGTTGATTTGCATTTTTATATGGAAAATTAGAATATATCTAAAATATACATACGTTTTTGTTTTCTAAGCACATAAGAAAATATAAAAATACGAGGGTCAATGTACAATTTAAAAGCGTTTACTGCTTTTATATAAATATAGTATAAAAAAATTCATTGTAAATAATAAATTACTTTTAGATTAAAAAAATGTGAAATTTATTCTAAAAAGAAAATACTTGAACAGCAAATTATTCAAGAACTTGCTAAAAATATTAAATTATTGAAATTTTTTTTTTATAAATTAAATTAAATTATTTGAAAAAAATTACATAAATAGTAAACTGTTGGAATATATTGAATAAATAATAAATATCACTATGCGACAAATTTTGGGTCATCAAATATTGCCTCAATGATGCTAATGCGAAATGAAAGTATATACCAACAGATTATTAAATCTTCAAGTGGTTTTGCAAAGTTAGTTCGAATTTTAATTTTATGGACACTTAAACTCGTAATTCACAAAGATATTATGTAAGTGTTGTATTAAGTGCCCCTCCTTTTTTATGCCTACTTTTCATAGTAAAAACTTTGCAATTTATAAGAGTAGTTACATTATTCAACCGATTTAACTGATTTTAAAGGAAAATATAGGTTATAATAACAATAAATATCCCATGACCACTTTTTGTAAATAATTCTTTTTTGAAAGTTGTATTAAATAAACTATGAGCTTAAATATAAGGTTCGTAGTATGCCCAGTTTTTAGCCCACTTTCCGTAAAAATCTATTTTGCTACCTTAAGGATACTACTATGACAATTCAAATAAAGTTTGATGTAAACAAGAAATAGAAAATAGAAAAGAATAGAGAATATATTATAAAATGTAATCTGTATGGGCACCACTCCTTTTTTCATTTTTATTGTACTGTTATTATTTTTTACCACTGTCATCAACATTTTAATAAATTTAAAAATTTTCCTTGAAGGATATACATGTGTGCAAAGTTCAATTATATTCGAATCAGTATTTTAAACATAAGGTCAAGTAAAATAAAGTAAACATTATTATGACAGAAATGGGTGTAAGAAGGATATTGCATTTAGTTAAAATCTAGTGTAATAATGCTAGTAGTCTATTAAGCAGCACCAAAAATAATAAATCTAGGATTAAATAATTTAAATGTAATTTATTTCCAATATTTTTGAAAAGAGGGCTCCAAAAAATTCGAACCTCAAAATGCCATATAACCGAAATTCGAGGTTTTATTAGACTACTGGCAGGCTTTAATTTTGTGTTGGAATTATTGAGGCAATGTTTTTTTTGCATTGAGCGCAGTGGGGCAGAATCGAAAATTTTTTAAAATAAATCTGTAACTTCTAATCAGCTGGTTACACTTACATAAAATTTCATGTCGGCATAGCAGAGGAGCGCACTATTTTAAGTTTGCAAGGTGGACCCTACATAGAAAATTTTTAAACGTTTGCCAATTTTTTGTTTTTTATTCGATTTCAAATATTTTTACATCCTCTTGAAACCCTTAATAAGGGCCATAAAAAAGGTTTACTTTTGCTATTTATCTCTTATAATTTTCGAGGAAGTTTTTGGTCCATTTTTTCATATATGTTCGATTATTTCTGATTGATTTTACTAGCTTTTTTTTAGCAAACTAAAGAACAAAATTATCTATCGAATAAAGAAAATTTGAAGTCGATACCTTTTGATATTGAAAACTGCAAAAATTACAATTTTTTTTATTTATTTCAGTTTGGCCGAAAAGGTATACACTCTCTTCTCTCTAAAATGTAATTTTCTTTAACAACTTATAATAATTTTATACTTTTCTGAAAGGCATCTTCAGAAGGATGATTATGGAGTAGAAAATAATTTCTAATTGTCCAAGCGGTCTAAGTACATACCTTGCTAAATTTGACTTATTTTATATGAAAGTTTAGATTTATTCTATATGTTCTAAAATACCAAAGCAAGAATCTGCAAACAGAATGCAGTTTCGGAATTTATGATGTGTTAAGATATCTTAAATAATAACGAATGAACTTAATTTTTTTCAAATAAGTTATGTTGCCCAGCTAACATAATTCTTCATTATATATAAAAATGTTGAAGTCAACATCCTTTACAGAACCGAAATTACGCTACTTTAAAATTTAGTGTCACGAGATATTTAAAATCGAATAAGAAAGAAAAAATTGGCAAACACTTAAAATTTTCAGTGGAACCCTTTTTTGAGCTCCCATAGCTCCATATCCTGAGGGATATATACAAACTTAGAATTGTACTTTTATTATATAAATCCCACTAGCCGATTGGAGTTCGAAAGCGAAATGAAGGTATATAATCAGATTAATTAAATCTACAGTGGCGTTCGTAATGTTGTTTCAATGTTTCTCTATATAAGTTACTTTTTAGAGAAATTTTCACAGTTGATAAAATTTGACTATTAAAAAAAAAAAAATAATAATTATTGTAATAATTCATATAGGATATATATATATTTCTTTTTATCTTTGTTTTACTCGTTTAATGAGGGAATTCAAAAAACATGTGCAAAACCATTCATTAATTTTTATTTTGAAGTTATTAGAAAATCTTATTGAGTGGCTTTTGGTTCAAGGAATTGGATTTTAAGGTAATAAAAAACATAACAGAGAATTATCGAAAGAGGCGAAACTTGGTTTAGAAAAATAAAGAGTTACAATATTGAATTCAAAAGATAGAGAAGCTCCTAACGCGCGTGGTGTACTTTTTTAAAAATCCAATATGGATGAGTCAATTAAAGGCTAAACATAGCCTTTTATCCAAAGATGTTAAGAAAGTTTTAAATAATAATGCTAAGGAGAACACAATAATGAAAACATAAGAATTTTTCAATGTTTTGCATTAGACTACTTCGTAGGTACAATTTCACTGGTCAGCAGAAAAAATCCTCCTTTAAACAAGATTATGTGGGATAGATGAAATTTTACATGCTAAACACGAGTCTACTTTCGGTTTTTTTTTTATTAGGACCTGATTTTTTACGGAAATGTCTAATATAGATTTTACCGTAACTCGAGAACCGTTTGTCCAATTTAGATAGATGAAACACCAAAAAAATGCAGACTAAAATAGCATTCAAGCCATCTTTACATAATTGTTATCTGCTAAATAGCTTCGAAGTTATTTAGAAACTAGTTTAAGATTCTTTCCTTTATTTTATTTTATTTTATTTTATTTTATTTATTTGTTTTTATAAATAGGAAAGCTGCAGAAATGTTCAATTTTTTATCCTTTGGCATAAAGTTTGTAATGCTACGTATAAAATAAACAATATATCATTAAAATTGATGCAAAAATCTTTTATTCATAATTAAGTCAAAATACCCATGTATACCTCAAATTAAATGGAGACAAACTGGTGGGCAAAAAAAAAATTGTTTTTTGTTTCTTCTTTAATCAGATAAAGAATTTGAGTTCAGTTTTTCTCTACCGGATCTTGATTTTTTTATGGGCATGCATAAACCTTCCCCATTAATAAAGCAATTATAGAATTGTTTTTCACCATAACTGAAAAGCCGTTGGTACGATTTATGTCTTCAAGTCATTTTGACATCATATTTTTATCTCCTAAATATTTTCAGAGTTCTTCGGAAATTAGTGGCAAAATAAAATCACGAGAAATTGGAAAATTTTTGCTTCTTAATTCTACAATTTGAAAAAATTTTAATCGACATTTTATTTATCTAAATTGGACAAATCGGTCTTAAGTTATACTCTTGTCATATTAATACGTGCTAGAAAAAAGTAAAAGCAGATTCTGGTTTAGCACATCAAATTACATCTGGAGTATCTATTTTTGTTTAAAGAAAAAATTTTTTTTTTTATTTAACAACTTTATTCTCATGGTAACAATGAATTTGTTTAAATTTTGTTATTTAATGTTTACACTCAATAAGAATTTTAATATGGTTGACTGCAAAAGTTATATGTTTTCAAATATTTCTACTACAAACAAAGTTTTGTTAATATGAACATATTACTTCTACAACCATTTTAAAATTCTACAACCATATTAATACTTGTATTATTACTCCCATGGCGACAAAATATTTCAAATAAATAAATTTTCAAAAACTTAGTGAAAATGAAATAATATTATGATATGATAACATGAATATAATGGAATGATAATATAAAAATATGGTATAATAACATAATAAGAATAATAATACAATAACATCAAATCATAATCTGATAGAATGGGATAATGATGTAGTAAGGAGTCATAATAATTATTACTTATAATCATTTCTATTTTTCGCTGTGATCACATGTTCCAATCATAATATGTTGCTCTCAGATTATGGTCACAAGAAGTATATTTTTTCTCTGCATGTATACATGATTATTTTCACTTAATTCTGAATAAAATCATAACTTGATGATACATCACTTATTTCATTCGTAGCAATACCAACTTTATGAGTAAGTATTGAAAACAGAACACTCTTGCCGTTTTCATACCTTAAAAGAACTTTTAATGAAAAAATCTTTAATTTTGAATGAAGGATGTGTTTTTTCGAAAGTAATTTCTGAATAAATCCAAAAGCATTAGGCAAATCAAAAAGTAATGTTAGGATAACTTGGGGGCAATTTTGGTTTACATCTTTTGGTTTTTCATTTATCTAAATCGTTCCAGTCGTTATATACACACAGAGAAAAATGTGGTTGTGGCTGTAATCTAAGGGCAGCATATTATGAGTGGGATATATGATTATATATATATATATATATATATATATATATATATATATATATAATTTTAATACACTAAAATTATATTTAATGGAATCCGAAAAAAAGTCGTTCTAGGAAGTATATCATATAATATCACTTTCAGGTTTAACTTTTTTACCTTTTTTATTTGCATTTATTTAGTTTTATTTAATTTTTTCACAGATATTCACTGTTTTATCTCGAATTTTTAATAAATACATAAACATAGAAAAAGTGGTTACTTACTGATAGACAAAAATGTGTATTCAATAGTTATTGAGAAAATAATATGTCTTAGAAGCAAACACTTAATTGTTGTGGAACATCTGGCATCTTTGCCTCAAGATAAATCGTGTTAATTTTTACTTGAAAAATTAGTTGAATTTTTTAATTAAAAAGTGTAAAAAAAACTATTTAAATTTGCTTTAACTTTCTTTTATTTTGGCAATGTTTGCTCAAAAAAGAAGAAAGCATTGAGGCAATAGCCATAAATTCAAGGTGCCAAAAACTATAGACGATCCCAGCACTAGTTCCAACAGGTTTCAGCTTCTGTCTGAAGATGAAGAAGAAGAAGCAGTTGCTATCAAAGAAAAGATTCCACCAATAATTGTGGACTCTATCCACAGTTTTTCAACTGTGATCGGATTAATTGGGGATAAGTGTCCCTTGGTATAAAAATTGTATCAAACTCGTTATCGCTGTATAATGAAGCTTTGAGTGTTCTCAAAGACAAAAAAATTCCAGTATTAAACGCATGAATTGAGGGATGCAAAAACTTCTAAATTGGATTTATTTGGCCTGCCACAACTGGACACAAAGATAATTGGCGAAGAATTTGTAAGCATTAAGGAATTAGCAACAAAAAGATCCAGTGTAGATGACGCACTCTATCTCATTGAGTTTGATCGTCAACATGTTTCAAAAAGATTGGTTATGAAAATAGGATATTTTTGTAATATATTTGTATATTGGAGGAAACCTCTAAAGGGCAATAAAGGTCCCACACAATGCTCCAAGTGCGCTATGTATGGACATGGTATCGTAGTATGTTCAGCCTGCGCCGGAAACCATGAGTATGCAGTTTGTTCACTCAATAAAGGTAATAGTGATGGTAGTATAATTTATAAGTGCTATAACTACATAAAGAAGAACTTAAAAAACGTTAACCATAGAGCTGATGACCCAAAGTGCCCAAGTCGTCAAGAATATTTAGAAATCCGTCATCGAGTAACATTTAAATCTAGGGCGACCAGCAGAAGAACTAACGTAACATATTTTAAAGAAGACGATCATGATTTTCCTCAATTGCCAAGGCAAGAACCCCATAATATCTCACGAAATTCCCGCGATTTTGGTAATTTGTATTCTGAGGTAGCTAAAGGCAAGAGCTACGACAATAATAATAATGATGACGTTTCCAATGAAAGACTTCTGGAAATATATTTTGATGCTGTCGATGCTTTGCAAAGATGTCAAAATAAGTACGACAAGCTACGAGTTTTGTGTATGATGCTTAAACATGTCATATAATTCAACCGGTAGACACAATGTTCATGTTATGCATTGGAATGTCCAAGGCATAACAACTGAGTCAACAGCTGCCCAGCTGGAATACTTTTTACACAAAAGAAAATCGATATTCTCCTTTTAAAAGAGACTTTTTTGAAACCGTACCACAAATTTCAACTTGGTGGTTATAAAATTTATAGAGAAGATCCGCCTCATGGCGGAGGAGTTCTAATTGCAATTAAGCATACTTTGTTACCAAAAATAAAAACAAGTACTGCTGAAAGTATTTCAGTACAAGTTATAATTAATAGAAGGCTAGTTATATTCACTTCAGCGTATAATCCAGTTCATACTACCAATTTTAAAGCTGATTTGGATAAATTAACTTCGTTTTCAAAAGACTATTTTATTTTCGGTGATCTGAATGCCCAACATACACATTGGAATTGTATGTCAAATAATTCGGCTGGTAATGATCTCTACTGCCATTGTCTTCAATCCAGCTACTTCATTTATTACCCAAATGGACACACTCGCTTTGGACAAAATATCAACCCCGTTCAACCGTCCACAGTAGACATTCTTTTATCTAACTCGTGTCTCGATTTTTCAAACCTTGAGACACATCCAAATGTTTTACAGTCGGACCATGTACCTATATCTTGTGTTATTTATGGCCAGGTTCAAAACATGACATATTCAGTTCCCTTGTATTATCGCGCAGACTGGTCAGCAATCAGAAACTGGGTTGAAAATGAAATTAGGTGTCAGAACATTGATCAACAAGTTACTAATTCAGGTAATATAGATTTTTATTTTAACAAATTAATATTTATAGTTAAAGAAGCGTTCAATAAAATACCTGTCGGTCATAAAAATTCGTGGCAACGAGAAATCTCTGAAATTAGTAAAATGTTAATTAGTCAGAGAAATAAATGCAATCGTAAATTTCAAAGATGCAGCGATTTTAATTATAAAAATCAATTGAAAAGCATTTTGAAGCTATTAAATAAACTTATTGATTTTCACCTTAATAAAGACCGCAATGAATCCTGGTCAAAATTTATTTCGAATTTGCCCTCGGGCTCTAAAAAGTTTTGGAAAATAAAAAAGCAGTTAAAGAAAACAAAATGCCTTTTGCTGATCTTCATGTAAACGGTGAAGTTTTAAAAACTGGCAATGAAGAAGCTAATTCAATAGCAGATGTATTTGGTAATTCACACACCATTACTTTAAATAATTATTCACCTATGGACACAGACGTCTCAAGATTCATTCATGATCTTAACGACACAATTCTTGACAGATCTAACGTAGAGCTTACCAATTTAGATGAAGTTAAATCATTTGTACTTTTATTGAAAAATAATAAAGCCCCCGGTTTAGATGGCATTAATAGCATTATCCTTAAAAAGATGCCCGATTGCCTTTTTGAAACTCTATGTAAACTTTTCAACTCTTGTTTAATAGAAGGCTATTTTCCAACTATTTTTAAGAAAGCAAAAGTTATCCCAATTCCTAAGCCAGGAAACGATCCTAAATTACCGTCTAGCTATAGACCAATCAGCATCCTAAGCCTATTGGATAAAGTATTTGAAAAAATAATTAATAAGAGAAATTTAGATTTTTCCAACCAAAATAATATTATTAACCCTCAACAGTTTGGATTCCGCAAGGAGCACTCCACAGTACATCAACTAAAAAGAGTCGTTAATTTTATTGAAACAAACAAAAGAAATCGTAAGAGCACTGGAGTTATTTTTCTTGACATTGAAAAAGCCTTCGATTCAATATGGCATGAAGCCAGGAATTTTAAACTAAATTCCTTCAATTATCCAACGTACTTGTAAAAGATAATAAAGAGTTTTTTAGATCAGCGCTCATTTGCTGCATCTATAGATAACACGCTATCTAGTGATGGAATATTCGCAAGAATCAAGAAGTAGCTTTTTACGCTGACGACAGTGCTTTTATTTGCTGCGGTAAGGTGTCAAACGCAATAATCAAAAAAAATGTAAGATAGTTTAAAATCTACCAATAAATACTTTGATAAATGGAAGATAAAAGTTAATGTTAGTAAAGCACAAGCTATTATATTTCCATATAATAGATCACAGAAACGTATTCCTACAAAACATTTATATTCTAGGGGAGTTTTTATTCCTCTGCAGGATAGTATCAAATATTTAGGTATTATCTTAGATAAAAAAACTATCATTTAAACAACACATACAGTATATTTGTGATAAAGCAATAAAATGTGGCCGTGCACTTTACCCCTTACTTAACAGAAGATCTAAACTTAATTTAAAAAACAAGATCCTTATTTACAAAATGTGTATTCGACCAACTATGACCTACGGATGCCAAGTCTGGTTTAATAAAGCTGCTAAAACTTACACAAGAAAATTACAGATAATACAAAATAAAAATCTGAAAACAGTTCATAACCTACACCCCAGTTATTCTACTGATCTACTGCATAGGAACTTTAATCATAAAATGTTTAATTCATTTGCAAGGTAACTGACTATGTCATTTAATGAAAAATGCAGAACGTCTACATATGAAATAATCAGAAATTTGCTAAACAATCATTAAGACTCTTTTTTACTTAAAGAGTTATAATTGATGGTTGTTTTTAAAATATCTTATAACGTTTAAGTATGTAAAAGGTTTTTTTGACAACTTTTCCTTAACACTGTGATATTAGTAGTTTCCTTATTTAATTATTTAGATTTTAATTGTGGTAATACTTTTAAGTAAATTCTCATAACAATGTAATTATTTTATAAAGGTTTCAATAAAGTCAATAATAATAAACATATTTATTATGAGCACAATATTATGAATATCAATAAAGCATAACTACGAGAACATTATGTTATTGTGGTTACCATGTCGCAACCATGTTTTTTCTTCTGTGTGTACTTGTGCGATAAAGAAAAAACTGAAAGCAGATTCATGTTTAGCACGTCCAATTCCTTCTGATTCACTTAAGTTTGTTCAGAGGAGGACAAAAAAAAAATTCGACCAGTGATTTTAGCAATAAAATAAACAAGAAAATGGTCGTAAATAGTATCATACTGAAGAGTAAGCAACATTTACAAAACAAATTATCGTATCACCAGTTTACTCTAAATGCAACACGATGTGTGATTGTTTAGTGTGAATAAACTCAAATAATTATATAAAAGATTGTCATTAAAAAATATTTTTACTAATCCTATCATATAATAATATACTCGTATCTAGCATTTTCTGGCTTGAATTAGAATTTTTGTCGTTACAGTAGAAGCATCCAGAAATGGACCACTATTATATTTTTATATTATATTTTCTTCCAACAAATTGTTAATTTTTTAACAGGCCAAAATCTTGGCATTTAGAAAGGTGTTAGAATGAAGTAAAAAACAGGTTTAAGAAGGCTCTAGATGTAATCAATTCTGATTATAAATATTAAATTTTTATAAACACATAGGACCAAAAGTTTAAAAATTACTTAATTTGTTTTTAGAAGGCATACCAAAAAATTTAAAATTATTAAATTAAAAATTTAGTTACCAATTAGTTTACATATAAAGTTATACATCTGAAGAATCTGTAGAAGAAATGAATTACTTGCACTTAACCTTTTATAATATGTATGTTACATTTTATTTGAGTGCACTTAAGGATCACAAAAAATATGTAAAAGTAGTAGACAAGGAGTATTGTAAATTTTTTTGGGCGAAGTCTGTGCGCATCTCAACAAAATACAGGTATTGAATTGCATTTTTCACAAATTATTTTTTAAAATAACAGCTAAATCACGTAGTTCATATAGTACTGTTTTCGGCTTATCATTTTCCAAAGCCCATTATATGCATATATTTATCCATGTTATACAATCGTCCACTTTAATTTTGTTTTCTTCATGATCACTATCGTATAAATCTTCCGATTCCGTATATGATAATTCCATTTGCTCCTCATTACTTTCCACATAAAATTCTTCTTGAATCCAATTCTTTATGTCAGCATTCGTGAATAATTGAAAGATGTTCGTTTTCTTTCTGAATTATATTTTGTAAAATATTTAAGGGCATGTTATCCTCTTCAATCCATTCACTACCAAATTCGAGCAAGGCATTCTAGGATTTTCGGACATTTTACACTGATATTTTATCCCAGGACATAGGTAGAATCTGAACTGCATTTTTGACATTGAAGTTTTTTAGCTTGAGCTCTAAATTTGTTCCCTTCTCGCGAAGCAAGTGGGTGAGCAGTTGTTGTTTATAATTTAATTTGACAAAGTTGATAACGTTTTAATCTAACGGTTGAATAAGCGCAATTGGGTAGTACATTCATTGCTATAATTATACCGACATAATTTTTTAGTTCCTAAACTGAGTGACACGTCGCGTTATCTAAAAGCAAAACTTCTTTTTACGGAGGACCTTTTGAAACTAAAAGTTCTCAGACCTAAGAAAGTTTTACTTATGAACAACTTACTTTTACTGATCGGTGAAAATTAACTTATGTGGGGAACAAATTCGTAATGGAAACAGTCCTTGAATATAAACGATATCACCCAGGCGTTATTACTGGAGTTGTATATCACAGGTTTATTGATAAAGCATTTAAAGGGGCATTGGTTTTTCGATTTTCCAATAACCAAAAATTTCAGTTTGTCTGTGCCATTTGCATTTAAATAGGGCTAGGAAAACCGAAAATATGCTGAACTATATCATCAAATGTTGAAGATATTATAAGTTTTAATCGATTAAGTCAGTAGGATTTGATATTGCGTGTAATTTTTACCAGAATTATACATAAAATTCAAGTTTGTAAAACTGTGTATATGCCTAAATTAAAACCGCTATAATTTTTGTATCTTTGGCTCGAAATGATTAACGCAAAAAGACTTTACATGCATTAGAGTAACTTTGTATTTACAAAATCAACAATTTGAAACTTTGAACAAATTTCGATTTTTTTCAACTAAAATTTAATGCTTTTTTGAAACAATTAATTTTTCTTTACCCCTACCCTCGTTATCAATTAGCCATAAGACCAAGATATTCGCAGACATAGTTTATTCATATTACAACCCATAATAAAAAATTTATATATTCTTTTATATCACTAACAGAATATAGAAAAAAATAATCATAACTAAATAAAATGTATAGAAAATCATTCCACATCTTTAATGAAGATGACTATGAATAATAGAAAAAGGAAATGAAATTTATATGGTCTGTTGTAAAATCAAATCAAATAAAGAAGACTTACTGCTTACACATACTAACAAAAAAAAAAAAAAAAAACAAAAAAATAGCAAACTGAAAAAAAGAAAATAAAAAAGGATTTTTCTAATAAATACAAATTGGTAGTTTTTATGACAGCCAACAGAAAAGGGTTTTACTTGGGGCCAAAACAAAAAAGTTTTTATACTTTTCATATATTGTGCCATTGTTTCTGTTAAAGTCATATCAAAAGTAAAATTCAACTTTATGAACTTGTGTGTATTTACAGTCATGTTTATATTTTTATGTATTTTTATTTATTCATTTTTTGATTATTTGATATAACAAGGACATGTTAACTTTGTATTTTTTTTTTTCTTTTTTAATTTTTTAAGCTTAAAAAGATGTGGTTATAACAAGATGTTGATGGTAAATTTTTTATTTCTATTTAAGTTTATTTTGTTAAAATAGTATATAAATATAAACAGTTTATTGCTGCTGAGTACTAAATAAAATATATTTTAGGTTGTTTGAATGAATTTGAAATTCATGATAAAATGTCTTTTGCTTTATTAAATTTGAAATATTGTGAAGTTTTAAAAAAATAAATTTTCAGATTTTAATATATGTCGGGCAAATAAACTTTTGCTAAAAAAGTAAGCTATTATTATTACTTTAACTAATTTATAATAATGTTAATGAGCATAAATCTATTCTCTAGGGGACGAATTTTTAGTTTTTTAAGTTAATATATAATGTAATGTTATGGTGAAAAGTGCACACTTTTATAGGATACCTCACACAATAGCCTACGAAAAGCAAAAAAAAAAAAAAAAAGTTGTTGCAAAGAATACGCAATAGAATATGAAATTTGGCTTTTAACGCAAATACAAAAAACTCAAAACATCATAAAGATTTCTTGAGTTAATAAAATACTTTATTTAGTATGCACTAGTGATGTTAACTCGTTGTTGCAGCAAATGAACGATACGAGGAATTTCAAAAATTTGCGAAACTCTATAAAACCGTTTTTATGTGTTGTGTATTTCTAAAGTTTGTTTCAAAAGCACGAAAACTGTTGATTCATTTTATTGGACCTTGCAAGGTAACTAAGTGATCCTAAATTTAAATCATTAAATTAAAATCTCAAAGAAATACAGCCACTTAAACCTAAAAAAATAAAAAAATTGAGCTGAAAGTTTCAAGAATTTTTTCACTTATTACGCTTTGGCACTGACAGTTTACATCTTTTAGGTTCAAACTATTAAACAGACGAGAGACAGCACTTACGAAATTTATATTTTGTATAACAAGTAACCGTTTTATTAGCTGGCGGACAGTTATGCGTTGATAAAAAATGAAAGCAAAAACTTAAGATATTTTAAATTTTACACTTTTTTTGATAGAAAATTTGCACACGTAAGTGAAATTAAATTTAGAGAACAGAATTCTAGAAACGAAGTAATTTTCTACAATTTGAGGTATATCTCGTTGATGTCAGGCATAGGATAATATCAACACAAACTTCCATCTAACTGGTGCAAATATTAGTAAAATGTATGTTTTTTGCTACTGAAATAAAATATCGCTTAAATAGAATTGTTTAATAAATGACACTTACGAGTCAAAGGGGTGTTAACAAATTTTAAAACGCAAAAAATTATTGCACTTTTTTAAATTTTCACAAAATTTTCAAATTTTATTCCGAATTGTTTTAAGACCAAATATGAATGACTTTAGATTATAAAAAATATCTGCAAAGAATCATCTAAATGGTAAAAATTTTCAATGTTGAATAAAAAAATAAGAAACAATATTTACAATGGTTACAGCGGCATTCTACTCTAAATACATTTCGCTTACTGACAACTATCACGAATTATAAATTATTGACGTCAAATGAAAGCATTTTATTTGCTAAATACTAAAATTCAGCGGGCGTCAAAATGTTTTCGATGTAAACTAATCACTAAATAAAATTCATGATTAAATTTTTACGAAAATTCACTTTTTAAAAAAAGAAAATCGAGCTTTTTGTAAGCAATATTAATAGGAGTATTAAGTTTTAAACGACTATATTTTTCAATCCAGTATCGATATTCATTTTAATTTTTCAGCAAAATATCTTAAAATATGTCTATTATTACTTACTATTTTTAGAGATTTTAAACAATAAACATATTTCGCCATTTACAAAATTCTGCAAGAAATAATTTAAAAAATGTTTTCTTTTCAGTGTACTTGGAAACACATTTAAGATGCAGTAATAGTTTTATTCTGATAGCACTTTAGAAATTTTATGAAATTGGTTGCGATAAAACAGTATCTCTATTTTTAAGATTTTTTTTAAATTTAATCTTTAAACCTTTACGTTTCTGTGCGAACTAATAAAAAATTAAATTAAACCCCAATATCTCTGTAAACTGTAGGCGGATTTTAGTGATTTAAATCAATTATTTAAATTACAGAATATGTCGTCTGTGCATACAATATTTTAATACGACTTAGAAATACATTCATGTTGCAAATGCAATTTTGGGATGCATTTTTGAAAAATTTTTACTCTCTCAAATTTTTTTCTCCCTGTGATATTATAAAAATTATAATGTTTATTAAAAATTGCAATATAAATTTTTCTGCGACAAAATGTTCTACAATTTTTAATAATTTTTTTTAAATATTTCTACAGATTTTTTCATGCAAAAAAAAAAAATGTATGTAAATATACATATATATAACTAAATTTATATATGAACCGTTTATTTTGAAAGTGGCCTAAGTCCTTTCATCAAAAAAATTTATTTAACTTGTGAACACAACAAGACCGGTCCGGAAATTTCCATAAAAATTTGTATGCGGCTCGGTTAAAAAATAAATTTTATTTTAAATTCTCTCCTGATTTTTTGTTGATTTATTTTCTCACAAAAAATTTTTATGAATTTCGTAAAAAAATTAAATAAAGTTTGAAAAAAATGAAAAGAAAATAAATAAAGTTGTTGTTTATTTTCCATTGCCGTCTAAGTTTTTGTTTAATTTTACAATGCAGGCTATGTAAAAAAATAGGGACTTGTTGCGTTTATGCAATTAGTCCTAAAATAGTTAAATGTCTACTTAACAAGTTATCTTAACAAGTTTTAATTTAAAGAAAATAATTTAAAAGAAAAAATAAAAAAGTAAATAAATAAATAAATTAATAAGAATCAACTAATTACGTACAAATTTAAATATTTTCGTACTCAATTTCACAATTTTTGTCTATGGACTTAGGTCACTTTCAAAATAAACAGCTTATATAGTTGAATGAGAATAACCAAAAATTAAAAAAAGAAAACAGAAATGCTAAGAAAAAATGTTCTATGAAAAAAACTGACAGTCTTTTTTCTAAAAAAAATATTAAAAACAGTAGATTATATTGTTCCAGAACAATTAATATTGCAATTTGTTGTAAATTCATTAGATCAGATATTATGGAGGAAATTTTTCAAAAATGTGTTGTAAAACTGCTATTGCAATAAGAATGAATTTTTCAATTAACATTAAACTTTTTTATTACTTTAAGGAGGCCCCAATTAGTTTTCATTGGAGCCATTAACCAATAAAATCACTCCATTGTAAGGAGATATAAACATTTAAAGTTACTTACTTTTCAGTTTTCTTAATATTGTAAGAACTTTAATTGCGAATAACAGCAAGAAATGCTAAATAGCTCCATATTTTAACAAAATCGGATGACCCCTTTTCAAAAAGTAGCCATTTTATATAAATCTCATGTGAAATGCACATTATATATTCTCCATTCCGCAGAAACAGTAATAAAATTAATTTAGTATTATCCGTTTGTCCATCTATATGAGGAAAACATTATTAAGATTAAATAACTGATTCAATTTAAACAAAACTCACTTGAATTCTTTGTTTTTTTTCCAAAAAAAAAAAAATGCTATTTATAATAAGCTAAATCGGTTCAGTAGAAATAAAGTTATGGGCAAAAATATGTCTCAGTCTTTAATTTTATTTTCTTTTATTTATCTTTTTGATCCTTCAGTCACAATATAAAAAGTATTTTATTTTTTCCACGTGTGTAAACCCCGTTGACAACAAATATAATATAAGAATGAGCATGTGCGCTTATTTTAAAATGGTGAAGAATATTTGGTTTCGGTTTAGCCGCCATTCTAACATATTTTGATATCCTTAGTTGGTTACGTGTATATTTATATTTTTAATACCTATATTTCCTAGCTCTTTCTACTACACAACATTTATAATTAAACACACTTGGAATATGTAAATATTTATTTAATTTTCACACAAATAAAAATTATGGGAAAATTTTGTATTTTTGATGATGGCATATTCATTGCTGCGTCATTCTACGGTAGAATCAATTAAATTCTGTCTAGCCGGCAGAAAATAAAACAATATAGTCTTAAATTATAAACAAAATTAATCCTTTTATTGTTCTACTTTTACGCTAATTAAAATGCCAATTTTATTAAGACTCAAGGACACAAGAGAGACGTATGCGTTTGTTTCTCTCAATTTTATGATGAACACAATTAAATGAGACTTAAACTTAAATGTTAAATTTGACGGGGTTTTTTATGTTTCTTTTCCTTTTTTGGTATCTTTGTATGTTCTAGGCTGACTTTAGAAGTGTCTAGAATATTAAGCAAAGTACTTTTTATTACTTTGCTGCTACTTGAGAACATATTTTTGGTGAGTTTTCTTTCTAATTGATAGCAAACAACTTATATTTTATGAGGAAAATATAATTTTGTATAATTGAAATTTTTGCACTAAGGAAATGTGTATATTTAGAGAAAACAACTTAAAGAGAATTTATAACTACTATCCGATATTTTTAACCTTTGGCAAAAACAGAAGCTTAACCCAAATTGAACGGGAATGTTTTTTTGCTTCAGATATTGATACAATTTTCAAATGTAGATTTATGGGACCTAAAATTGACTTATTTTATAAAATTTTGTTTCGGCCCCTAGGTCGGGCAGAATGGGAAGTTACAATATGATCATACCAGGTACCACATAAACTTTTTTTGAAAGAAAAAAATTACTAAAAAAAAGCTCTTTATTGACAAATTTTCTTAAGGAAATGCAATTTATTATATGTTCTAGAATGGTATTCTGAATCATATTTTACATATCAAATATCCATCATTAAGTATACCCATTTGAGATGAAAAAGTCACCGATAAAATGTCTTATTTTAGCTTTTGATTGATTGATTTGATTTGGATATTGGAAGATATAAACTTATTATAATATACAGAATACTAAGTGGCATTTATACTCCTAAATTCTAATTAACTAAGACTTATTCTCTATTTTCCCTGAAGCTGATCCAAAAATTTCAACACAAATTCTGCTTTGCAATTTTTCTCTTCTGTATTCAATACAATAAAAATCATATTTTGGTTTAAAGGAATATGTCAAGGACTAAAATTAAGATTTCTAATAGGAATACTACTATTAGAAATGTTACCATCATCACCTATGTCAATAATATCACTATGATCTTTAGACCATTCGATAAAAATCCTTCAGACGTATTTACTATTGTCACTTTCAAGTTTTTCAAAGCTTCACTGACGAACAATTTTCTGGGAAAACACTTTTTGTACCAAGAAATAAAATTACATTTCTATCAAATAAATTCCTATGTTTAACTGACACACCCTTATGGTAATGAAGATATATAGTTCATAAAAACAGGATAAAGATATTTTATGTATTTTATTGATTCAAACCAGTATAATACAGTACTATATTGTTATATAACAATGATAACACATTTTTCTTAAAGGCTATACAGTGTCAAAAATATATGAATTACTTTTTCATCTCCTTAATTTTTTACATTTTTAAAAATAAATTTTTTAAAGGCTTCAAAAAGGATAATTTGCTTCCAAGCATATAATATAAATGACCTTCCATTATGTTAATATTATTAACAAATTTACATATAATGAAATGTAATTTTAAATATATTCTATACTTTATAGCTTTTTATGTAATCGTTGCAAAGTGATTCGTTCCCACATAACGACTTGACAAAAAATAGAAGGAATTGTCTCATAGTTATAAAATTTTGTACACAGTTATAATAGAGCATATTTAAGCAAGAATTCTCTTACTTCATATATATCCTGAAGCTAAAAATTCTGATATTTTTCTGATATCTATTACAAAAAAAATTACTTATATGGTTGTACGTATTGCTGTATTTTTCTTTCAATCGGTCCAAAGATACTTGTATCTGTTTTATATCCTTTTATTAAAAATGCTATTATACTGCTAAAATCAAAATTTGTAAAATTTGATCCATTAATGCCAAAATTTTAGAAATCTCATTTTTTCAAAATAGAGTATATTTGTTATATTTAAAATATATTATGCATACGCTAAGATAACCAATATTAAATGTACTAAAATAACTAAAATAATTTTTTTTAATAGTTCTTTTTATTTTTTAAGTATATTAAAGTAAAATTAATTAACAATTAGAAGCACAGAAAATACTGATCTCGGATAGCTAATTTGTTGAGAATATTATGACTTCAAAAATATGTTAGTAGAATATTTAAAATTTTTGTACATATACACACATGTAAGTAGACATGTGGATAAACAACTAGTTCATTCAATAAAAGAAAGTAATAATAATTGTTTATAAAAACTATCCAAAACTGTTGCCATTTATTTTCACTATAATCCTAATTATTAATTCAGAACCATTAAAAGAAAACTAGACCCAAAAGTAATTACTCAAAATAACCATGTGAGTATGACCGTAGTGTTTTTCGTAATAGACATGGAAAATATTAGAATTTTTAGCTTCAGGATATGTAGGAAGTATGCGAATTCTGACTTAAATATGCTCTATTATAACTGTGTACAAAATTGTATAACTCAGAGACAATTCCTTTATAAAAACTATCCAAAACTGTTCCCATTTATTTTCACTATAATCCTAATTATTAACTTAGAACCATTAAAAGAAAACTAGATCCAAAAATAATTACTATTTGTGCATATATTCTTATTTCATTATTTATTGATTGGATATATTATGAAGTCACTTGAGATAAATTTATTTTAAATATAATATACATATTTAACTCATAGTACTTTGCAGCACTAATAATTAGCTTGAAGTTTTTTTGAAAAAAGAAATGTAAATCTAAAAAATGTAAACAAAAATTATTTTTGGTTTAAGTAGAATAGATAATGCAATATATAAAATTTTATTAAATAGCATTATTTATATCGTTTTAAAATTAAAAAAAAAAAAAAAAATACAATTTTGAGTAATGCGTGTGAAAGTTTTAGAGGTTCAAGGTTTAAACTTCAAAAAAAAAAATCTTAAAACTATATCGAAACCAAGTGTTAAATTACCAATTTTTTGATATTTATCGAAGTATATTAAAAAGAATAATTTTTAATTTTATTTTTTTGTAAAATTTTGCAAATAGCAACAATTTTTATTGTTTAAAAATCGCTAAGAATAGGTATCATAGTAAACATTTTTTGGGATATTTGTCTGAAAAAACTAATGAATATCAGTACTGGTTTGAAAAATATAGTAGTTTAAACCTTACTACTGATGACAATTTTACTTTATATTCCTTATAATAAGCCCAATTTAAGTCTTTCCTTTTAACAAGTGAATTTTCGCAAAAATTTAAACAAGTATCTTATTTAGTGATAAGCTTTACACGGAAAACAGTTTTTATTATTTTAAAATTCGAAGTATAATGAGAAGTATGTGGGGCTAATTTTTCGGGTTAAGAAGACATTTTTTGATCCATACAATTATAAGTCCTTAAAATATTTTGACGTCACCTGAATTTTAGTGTTAAACAAATAAAATGAATTCATTTGGCATCATTAGTAACATCATTTATACTTAAATTTAGTGGAAATTTTCCCAATTGCATAAAATATTTGTATATAAAAAAATTTTTAACGCCATTTTGACTCGGGCGCGTCATTTATTATTAAATCCTGCTTACTCGATATTTTGAAGAATTTCTATAAAAGTGGAATTTCTCAGTAGCGAAAAACTCCAATTTACTCCAATTATTTGAAAGTTGGTGAAATGCTATCCCATGTCTGATTTCCTGACATCAACGAGATATACATTAAACTGTAGGTAGTCACTTTGTCTTTAAAATTCTGCCCTCTAAATTTAAATTCACTGAATGTCCAAAATTTTCTATAAAAAAATCTTCAGAACTTTAAAAATAGTAAATTTTTTGCTTAACTTTCCAACGGATAGCAAATCGGATAAATAAATAAATTTCCTACGTCTTTCCTTTCGACTCGTTAATACTTTAAATAAAAATGTTGTAAATTGTCAGCGAAAACTAAAATGAATTCAAAAATCCGCGAAAGTTTCAACTCAGTTCTTTTTATACTTTTTAGTTTTAAATTCCAGTATTTTTATGAGATTTTACGCGAATGATTTAAAATTTAGGAATTCTGAGTTATTATTTAAGATTTACAAAAAGCCATCAATACTTTTTCTTGTTTTAATTTCAAACAATTTCGAAATTTTTTGAAATTCCTCAAATATGTATAAACAATAGCTAATTATTATAAAAATAAGTAATAAATAAAAACTTATTTTTATTAATTGACTTGGTGACGTTTAAGAATTATTTAAACGTCACCAATTTGTAATCAACAATTATATAATGATATTTAAAATAAAATACTAAAATAATCTTCCGTTTTTATTATATTTATTAATTAAGTTTTAGTTCTGACGTAAAACTTATTACAGTATTCTATATAAGTAAAAAAAATTTAACTCGCTTAAAATTTTTTTTATTTATCAATATACATACGAGTAAATATTTCAAACATTACATTTAAGACATTTACAAATTATTTTATTATACATGTAGGGTACAAAAAGTGATTCTATTTGTAATTGTTTCAAATAAGCCAAATATATGCCTACTATTAAATAAAAACGAGAAAGAAAGATATAGTCGGTCAAGCCTGACCACATGATACCCCACACCATTGTGCACGTCCATCAAAATTCGTGGATGGGTCTTATATTAGACATGTGGCCAATTGTGGACCGATACTTTTACTAAGTGTAAAATAAAATATACGAAAATAAATATACGAATACGGAATGGGAGCTAGAGTAAATTATGATGCGATCCTAATAAAATTTGTCACCTTGATTTCTACTTATATAAAACTTATTTGTGTCGAATATAAACCTGATACTATCATGTGCATGTGATTTATGAAAGTTAAAGTGATTTTCGGAAGAGGGTTTTATAAGGAAGCTATGGTCAATCATGAACCGATCTTCATGAAATTTCGCACAAAGATTGATACTTATACAGAACTTCCTTGCACCGAATTTCATTACGATATTGCTATATTTAAGGCATTTATTATCGTTAAACCCCTATTCCGGGAGGACATTTGTATGGGGACTAGGGGAAATAATGGACCGATCATAAGCAATTTCAATAGGCTTCGTCCTTGTGTCATGAAAGTTCTACGTGCCAAACTTCATTAAGTTAAATTTTAAAATTGCGACCTGTACTATGTGCAAAAGTCTACATGGACAGCCAGCCCTCCAGCCAGACGGACGGACGGACGAACATCGTTAGATCGACTCAAAAAGTGATTCTGAGTTGATTGGTATACTCTAAGGTGGGTGTTAGCTGATTTGTATGTGTGTTACAAACATCAGCGCAAACGCATAATACCCCAACCACCTATGGTGGTGTGGGGTATAAATAATAATAAAAACCATTATTCTAATCTTCTTCACTAATCATCTTTCTATATTGATTCAAGCTAAAATCAAAGATTTTAAAATAAAAATAAAGCGAAATATAAAATTAATCTAAATAAAACATTGAAGGGAATAATTGTGTAGTATAATTTGATAAAATATACTACACAAAATATAAAAAATAAAAGATCAATTAATTTTTTAATACAAATATTAAAAACAAAATTATGAAAAAAATATATATTTTTGGAATGTACAAAATACAGCTTGTATGAGTTGTGAATAAAAATTGATTTCATTCTTTATTGTTTCTAATATACTTAATATTTGCCTATAATTAGTTGAAGAAAAAATTAAAATTTATGAATCTTCCTTAAACAAAAAGTCAAACTTTGTTAATTCAATGACTTTATAATATAAAATACAGAATTAACTAAAAAATAAAATTATAATCTTGTTGTAAAATTTTGTACAACATACTAAAAAACTTAATTAAATATAAACAAAAAATCATTTTAAAATAGTTTTTTAACCATGTATTTAAAAAAATAATCAAGAAAAAATCGCATTTTAAGCCTTTTCAACATATTTAATTATAAAATATAAGATAAGTATCAATATTTTAATGAAAAAAATTTTAATCCATGTACTTATCTTCATGAAGAAATTAATTAAATTTGGCTTATTTTCAATTTTTCGGTGCAAATTATGTTTGCATTAAATGCAAATTTCAAAATTAATTTGAAACAAAAGCGTTATAAGAATTTGAAAAATAAGATAAGCAGCTTATAAAATAAACAATGGTTTAAAATATTCGAGAGAATAAAATAAAAAATATGTTACATCTGATTTTTGTGAATTATTTTAATAAAACCATAAAATGACAAATATTTTAAAGCAAACTACTTTATTTATATTCACTTGACTTTGGCATCCTCTGGTGCTACCAAGAATTACTAAAAAAATATTACTCATATATTTCTAAATAGGGAATTGTGTTAGCTTTTAAAGAAAATATATACTTTTCAATTTAATTTTTATTTTATTTTTTTCGTATGAAACGAATTACTGTGCATTGTTTGCGTCACCATATGAGTGCGCTAGATCAATTTGTGTTACAGCTTTTACAACTGTCAGTGTAAATTCAAATAATATAACTGCCTTGTATAGTTATATGAAAATTTTAAACTCCTAAAATCCTTAGACTCAAAATAATCCTTTTCTTGTACAAGATTTTTCTTTATAAGCAATACAAAAGCACTTCAAAAATTCAACAACTTATAACCACATTGTCTAAATCAGTGACGAGTGCTTTCGAATATCACAAATGGAATAAGGAAATTTAAATAAAACCTCTTTTTCTCCCATAAATATTATTAGAAAGGGTATAAAAAACAAACATAAGAACATAATTTCAATTTATGTTTAATTCTTATATATCTTCTTTACACTCGAATGATGTATTACTAACATACGTATGATGTAAGTGATTTTCACATTGAATGATTACTTATAAATTTTTTTGTTTAAAAATATTTCTGTTATTTGTTCTTCTGTTTTGCGTTTTTTCCTGTTTTGTGTTTATTTTAAAACCCACAACCACTTAGCAGCAAGTTTTGTGGAATTTATGCAATTTTTTAAGTTTTTTTTTTCGTTTACGCTTAGAGTAACATTAAAGTGATAAATTTCTAACTATTTATTTTAAGGCAAAATGCGTAAAAGTTTTCATTGGAATGTTTCTTTTGGAGGAAAGGTAGAAGTAAAGAACCAAATAGGAAATTTACATATTTTGTTGAGAAGTAATGCAAATTTAAGTCGAGTATACCAATAAAACAAATTTTTGTATTCAAATACCAATAAACAATTTTAATATTTTCTGGAGCTGAATATCATAGAAAATAGTTCCTTTTGCGAAGAGTTTTCTGATCAAAATAATTGTGACTACTATATTTCATACACGTGTTTGTAATATATACAAGTTTTAGTCAAAAATTACCAGAAAACCAACGAAACGCGAAGATATTTTTAATACGGGAATACCTCCTTGTAAATATTGACTAGCCGAGCTATTAATTTTTCATTATTTCAAATAAATGTAAATTAAATGTATATAAAATTAAAATTTTAGCACAATTTTCTATGATTTCATTTTGAATATATTTAATACATTAAGTATTATATACTGTTTATATATGTATTCACTTAACCCTATAGTTGCACATGTAATATTTTGGGACTTCCGGTCCATAATAAATTTAGTTAATTTTTATGTCAAATAAATGATCAGCTAGGAAAATAAATGCCACCGACATAAAAACTACAAGTTCGTGTAATATAGTGACAAAATTTCAAAAATCTCTTTAATTCGATTACACAGGTCAAAACTAAAAAAGTATCGTGAAAAATATGTTGCAGATATTGTAAGTATGTATGGTCATTCCAATCATAGGGAACATTTTGAATTTTTTCTCCATCACGTCACATTTTGAACCCACTGAATACTAATAGTTAGAGCAAATTAGTTATACATGTTTTATAGACAAGAAACGATGCTATAAAAATGTAGTACAATTCTAGTCCTTCACTTGCCACACATATCCCTCGAAGTTTTTAAAGTTGTAAAAATCAAGAATTTTTTAATTTTCTCTCATTAAACCATAAAAGAGTGTGTGTAAATGGGAAATTTATATTTTATATAACTAATACCATCGATCCCAAAAATGGTAAAATTATTAAAATCTCATTGACAAAAATGCGTAGACATAAAACAAAATCAATAAAAAATTATAAAAAATTACATTATGAATAATTCCGCATAATTCTTACTCTTAATGCTAAATATAGTGAAGAAATGGAAATGAAAGATTTTCATCACATTGACAACCAAATAAGTGTATACCTCAACGAAATTTTTGGATTAAATAATTTTCTGGGTAAGAGATAGAGCAAATTCGTCATCCGAGTTAATAGAGAAGGAATAGTGTAACAAAAATGTAGAACATGCTATGTCACCAACTTGCCCTACATAGCTCCTGGCAATGTTAAAAATTACAAAATTCCCGAAAGTATATGAGAGCAATAATCGATACACAATGGGAGTTTTTTCACCGAAACGCTGCTTTTGAGATTTTTAATCCCACTGTGCTGGCTATTGTTGTTATCTATTATGAGAAGAAAAGAAAAATAGTGCTTTCTTTTATCCTTAATTTAGAATATATATATATATATATATATATATATATATAATAAAAACATTATTTAATAAAAACATTACAGTCACTTAAAATTGTGACGGGATGGAATTGTTTCATTTCACTTTCTACTCTATATATAGTCCAAGGAAAAATAATTACGCGGAATTACACACGATATAATTTTCTTTTTATTCTTTTGTTGACTTTGTTTTTTAAATTTTGGAATTTTATTTTTTTAAACTTTTGATGACTATGCATTTTCTGTCAGTGGGATTTTAAAACATTTTGAGATCTACGGTCATCTGTTAGTTATATAATATGCAAACTTGTCCCCAACACACTCTCCATACACCTAATTTTTCTACGGTTTTATGAGGGTTAATTGAGAAATTCTTGATTTTTGAAATTTAAAAGCTTCTAGGGACTATGTGTGGCAAGTTGGAGACTTGACTTTTACTACATTTTTGTACCACCATTTCTTGCCCATAAAACATAAGTAAATAGTTGGCTCTACCTATTACCTAGAAAATTATATAACCTAAAAACTCATTGGAGAAGCAATGGGTTAAAAGTGTGAAGAGATGGAAAAACTTCATTTAACTTTGTAAACTATATCAAGACATTTTAAATTATATTTCACAGAATTATTCGCGATATATTTTTTTGCCATTTTGTTGATCTGTGTTATTATCGCTATTTCAAATAAATTATTATATTTTTCATAAATTCATCTACACTTAAGTATAATAAATACTTCTATGTGACTTATTTGCAAAAATTGCTAATTTAACATTTCGGGAAATAAATGCATAAAATTAACCCTCTTTCTATTACATCTTCAACAGTATTAAAACAGGCCAATCCAGTGGTACATTAAGGCTCAATACGTGTTTCAATAAAGAAAATATGACAAAAATGTTAGTAAAATCTTAATTATCCACGACTGAAAAGAGACATAATAATTATTTAAATGAATATTCCTAGCTTTAGTATGCCTCTATTGCAATTTGAAGTTAATTTTCTTTTAACGAACATTTTGATAATGATATTGAAAAAATATGTGTATTTTAGAGGGTTTTGAAAATGGCACAGTTCACATAAATTTAAACATTCAGATGTAAAATTTTGGCAATCATATAACAGCAGATCAATTTTCATTTTTAGAGGGGTACATTTGAAATGTAATCAATGACAGAATCGACTAAGAAATGTTATTGTTCAACAAAATATGTGTTTTATAAGAGAAAAAAGTATGAAAATAGCTAAAATTTTTTGGCTTTAGAACTGATTATTTTTGTTTTTTATTTGTTACCACTCGCATAAAAAACAAAGTTAATGAAACCAGAAGTGAGGCATCTCATCAATAAAAGTATGTTATTTATTTCCGTGATAAAATGTGACGTTAGATTTAGTTCTATTCTTTAACACTTATAAACTTATGGAATATATATCAGCCACTTTGTCGCAAAAAATTGTAAAATTTTGTAAAATTTGCTATTCGAAAACCAATGATCGATAGAAACTTCATAGAATATAATTTGAAAATTTTTCTTAGAATCTTCTCTTCTTTCGTGTCCAGAAAATATGAAAAGATTGGGCCTAAATGATGATGAGTTGTGTAGTGACAAAGAAAATACGTATTTTATATTGTTGTACATCTAGTCTAGTCCACAAACTCTGCCTTAGTACCGCCAAACAGAGAAAACCAGACAATTTAAATTTGCTAACTTGTGCAAACTAGAATTTATTCAAGCAGCACGATTTTAAATTTTTTAATAACAACTTTAAAAAAAAGAAAGGAAGAAAATAAAAATGTGATTTTTGGAGAGAGTATTATAAGGGAACTTTGAGAAAATTGGGACCGATTCCTGTAATAATATTTTTTGTCAAATGTTATGATTTTTCTCTAAAATCATTAAATTTTAAAGAATAGTGTCAAGCAGTGCGAACAGATATTTTCATGGTATTAATACTGGTAGATTAACTGTCGGTCTCTTCCGCCTAAGTTTTTGCGACCTTTCGTAAATTCGTAAGATATAGCCCTTCAATTAAAAAGGCCCCTCAAAATTCATACTGTAAAAAAATGGTGTAAATTTAGATAATAAAAAAAAATTGATTAATATGCTAATTTTTTATAATTCGAGATAAAAAAAGGACACGCAATAAATGTAATTTATAATCTTTTGCAATTAAGTAAATTTTTGTTTTTATTTTAACATTTTATGCAAACGATAGATATTTTATAATTTGACGGTATATTAATATAAAAATAAAACAAATTATTGTCGACATTATAGGAATCGCCATTTTGAATTTTCAATGTTTTATTACATTATCATGTGCATATATATATAATATGTTGATGCTAACATTTATGTATGATTTACGCATTTTAAATTGATTCCTGAAAGTGGGCATATTATGGCAACTATTGCCTTTTATTTTTTGGATAGACGAAATTCACTAAATCAACTCAAATATCAGTACAAACCAACCAATTCTAGGAACCATACGAAAGAACAGTATTGATTTTCAACTAGATCTTTTTTATTTCTAGAGAAAATATTAAAATAAATAATTACTTATTGATTGTAATTCTTTTATGTAATTATGTTTAAACCAATTTGTCTTATTTGAATCGCTTCTACGATTATTTGGAACATATAAGTGAATTGTTGTGACGGAGTAAGTAGCACTCCACGATTTCTTAACTATTAAACCAAAAGAGCTCTTGGGCAATTATCTGACATGAATATAGATCTATTGAAATAGATATGAATAATATATCTAAAGTAATAGACTTAATTTTATACAAATGTAAAGTAACATTAGGGTAGTCCAAAGTATTATTTGGTGAACTACATTTAAATGTTACAATTATCGTACGAAGTTGAACTTTGGTCAAAATATTTTAAATAATTTTTTGGATTGTAAATGTGCGGTACACTTTCTTTTTCTTCATACAATGATTTAATTCTACAAATCCTATTCAAGTAATATGTTGCATTTTCCTCAGTATAATATTTTTTTTTTGCATTGCAGATATTCTTAGTCTGTTGTTTGAGATCATGTGGTGGGTTATAACTGTAGACCGGATTTTAATATATATATATATAAACAAACAACAACTTTTTATATTTATTTCAATCGAAAAACAATCTTTGATATTCAAAAAATGATGAAAAACCATAATTTTTTTATTTTCAACAATAGTTTTATTCTTTGTAATTTTGATCGAAATAAAACATATAAATATATGATATTTGTCACAAAAGTTGAAAATTATTTTCAACAATTTCATCAGATGAAAAAATTGTAAACAATAACTTCATTGAATAGAAAAACATAAAATATATTCACACAATATATAAAAAATTCAAATAAATAAAACAATAGAATTTATTTTTTGAACTAAGAACAAAAATATGAATAAAAAACAAACATTTGAAAGATTTTCCATACTAATATTTATTTTTAAAGATATTTATTTTTTTTTATCATGATGGATATTTATAGTAAAAATTCCTCACATAATTTTTCATTAAATGAAAAAAACATTTTGAAAAGTAAATATATTTATATTGATCAAAAATAAAAAGGTTTCGGGTGCTTGGTTATAACCAAGTAATGAAAGTAACTATTAAATAATTTTTTTTTTTTTTTTTTTTTTTTGAACTCACTTTTCCAATATGCAATAAGATTTTATTTTTTGATTTTAAATAAAAATAGAAATAAATATAATAGTTATGTTAAAAAAATTAAGAATAATAATTAAATTTTAATTTTTATGATATTGCTCATAACCGCGGTCAGCGTTACCGTTAAGAATTGTTAAAACTTTACAAAAAAGAGGATTTCAAAAAATAAAGTCGCAAAAAAAGGTAATTAAAAAAAAGAGCCAAATGCTTCAATTTAAAAGATTTCTTAAAGTTTGTTTGTTTAAGAAAAATAAAAACTGTAGTAGCCTCAGTTGTATTTTAATTTCGTAAACATTATTTGTATTTTTGATAATATTTAAGATTATTTGCATTTTTATTATAATTACAATTATTCAAGAAAATCCGTACTTACCGTACTTTAACACCGTTCCGGATTATTATTATTTACATTAATTTTTTACTATAACATTTATTAACTTCATTTTAACGTTTAATTAATTTATACACAATTTTTCTATTACTTTTATTTGTGTATTGAAAACCCTATCAAAATAACCACAAGCAATAACCAATAATCAATACGAACACAATCACAACACTAAAAGAGATTACTAATTATCACAGCTCTCACTCTCATTATCATTTATCTTGATTTGTTATTGTATTTTATTTATTTCTTTATATACCAGACGACTTACTGATTTTACTAAATTTAAGTAACTAATGAGCACTTGTTAATTTGATCATTCTGAGTGTGACAGCTAAAAAAAAGAACAACCTAAAAAAGTGTTTGTTTTCTTTAAAATTATCACTAATAATAATAATAATAATAATAATAATAATAATAATAACATTAATAATAGTAATAATAATAATAAATACTAATTCTAAGACCTTTGTGAACTACTGGGACTAGCAAATACTGAAGGCGAACACTGGCGTTACTTCTTGTTCGAACCAGTTAGTAATTGATACAAATACAAATAAAATAATTTAAACTCTCCAAATAAATTGAAACTATTTATCACAAAACAAAAAATGCTGTCTTTAAAAAAAAACTACTAAATTAAATTTTATTGTTAACAAATATGTACATTTTTTCTTGCAATTTCTGACAAATTCTGACTAAAACCTGTAAGCACGAAACTTTCACTGAGACTCCTGTCTTACAAATCCCTATCTAATAAATTTAGGACAGAGAGTATGGATTCACAAGTATTGATCTTAAATCTGTTGCACAAGTTATTTTTTATTGGCAATAATTTAGAAAAAGAGATGATCTGCCGGGACACTGCTATGTACTACTTTCTTTTTTTTTAATGTTACCAATCCGATGAAAAAAGATACGCCATTTGATGTTTTAAATAGTTGTTCATAAAATTTATTATTAGCTTTAGCTTTTACAGTTTAAGTTCATTTATAAATTTTTCGGACTCTTTTACTACATCATCATACTACATCATAAATATATAATGGATCGAGATATTTCATACAACTTAGTTTCCCATCATTTAGCATATAATCTTAACCATTTAGTTCCATTAAAAAAAAGGCCAAGAAAGTGGCTAGTTGATTGAAAAAGAGGCAATTGTCGACTAAAATCGCCAAACAATAACTCTAATCGCTATCCCTGGTTATAGGCGATACTAGACTTTTTGTTATTTTTTCCTTTTTATTATTAAGGCAAGTATCAATAAAGTGTTTTAATTAAAAATCTTGATTTTATATATTTCCAACTGACAGTATCTCAGCTACAAAACAAATTGCTAACACTCAAATAAGAAAGGATTGTTCATTCGATTGCTATAATTTTGCCAACCCACAAATTGGTATGTATTTGAAATGTAAACACAAAGTATAACTTTTTAGTTAGTTTTATATTTATATGTATACATATCAATATAAAGTTTACCTTTTAAATAAATATTATTGAAGCTTATTTGAAATATTTATTCCTTCAAAACAACTGAAAGATTGCTAATGCAACCACAAATGCTAATCGTTATTATATCCCACACGCCACCTATGATATTGCTAGGGTATTATGCGTTTGTGCTGATATTTGTAGCGCGCAGAAAAAATCAAACACTCATCTTAAAGTATACCAATCGACTCAGAATCACTTTTTGATTCTATCTAACGTTGTCCATCCGTCTGGCTGGCTGGACGGCTGGCTGTCCATGTAAACCTTGTGCGCAAAGCACTGGTAGCAATTTTGAAGATAATTTAATGAAATTTGGCACATAGGACTTTCATGGCGCAAACCATGAAATTGGTTATGATCAGCCCATTTTTACCTAGCCCCCATACAAATTTCGTACCGGAATAGGGGTTTAATGATCGTAAATGCCTTAAATATAGCAATATTTTAATGAGATTCGGTGTAAAGAAGTTTTATATAAGTGTCAATCTTTCCGAAAATCAATTTGACGTGCATAATCACGTACACATGTTAGTATCAGGTTTATATTCGACACAAATAAGTTTTATAAAAGTAGAAATCATAATGACAAATTTTATGGTGTTCGCTCCATAATTTACCATAGCTTCCATATAAGCCCACTTTCGGGAATTACTCTGAAGTGTATAAATTCATGTAAATGTTAGTATGTACGTAATATTCTGTATTGGTATATTTTATTTTACACTTAGTAAAAGTATTGGTTCACAATTGTCCACATGTTTAATATAAGACCCTCCACGAATTTTGATGGTCATGCATAATGGTGTGGGGTATCATATGGTCGGGATTGACCGACTATATCTTTCTTACTTTTTTAAATATAAAATATTACCAGTTTTTTCCCCTTCTTTACAAGGCTGATAAATTTCCAAGTAACAACATTTCATATTATTATTGAAGAAACTCAAGTTATGATTTTAATTTGAATAAATTTTTATATATTTTTTTATCTAAGGAATTCAAAAAGAAAGAAAAAATAAGATAAAAAAATAAATAAAATGAAACTTTTCTTATTTAAATCTCATAAATTATGATTAATACTAAAGCAATGGTAAGACATTTAGAATTCAAGCAATTTTTTTTAAAAGCCAATGAGTAGCAAAATATAAGAGAACAATTTCTGCACTCTTCTTCTTCTTCTTTTCCTCTATCGAATGTTGCTTTCGACAATTTCAGGCTTTATGAAATTTATATTTTTGCCCTTGTTTTAAAATTTATTTATCTTAGCTTTTTTTTAAATTTCTCCTGCCATAAAGAATTAATGTGATTTCAGATCATAACTTACTTATTTTCACTTTTTTTTCTTTTTCATATTACTTTTTTGTTTATGCCAGAAATTACTAAGAATTGAAAAATAACCTGAAAATACAAAACATTGTCTGTTTCTGTTTTTCGTTTTAGTCGTCTATTTTTGCTGGAAAAATGTTTCGTATCTGTTATCTTTACCCGTATTTTATTATGGGTATTGTTAACATCTTTTTTCCATTTTTTTGCGGTTCATTTGTTGTCACCGATGAATGACCGCAGGATACAAGCCAAAAAATTGTACGCAATGTAATAATAGATGAAGTTGGTGTAAGGTTTTTTTCCACTTTTTTAGTTTTTTCATACACTTTCATCTCTTATTTATTCTATTGTGCGGCCAAAATAACACAATCGTACATATTCATAGCAAATTTTAACATTTTTATATTTGTATACCCTTCACCAAAGGTAAGAGTAATACGTATATATTGCATTGCCATATAGCTTGCAATTCCTTAAATATTTGGTTTTTGGTTTTCAGAAATTAAAGTTTTTTTCTTACTAATTTTAAAGAATTCATCAATTGACTTTAATAGTTAAAAATAAATTAAAAAACTTGTTAAATACATGCTGTTACAGCCAAAAATACTCCAGATATGTCGTAGTAGGTCGTAGGCCTTCTTGAGAACATCAAAAATCAGTTTTAAAAATTTGCAATACACCCTTAAAATTTTGAGTTATTCGCAATAAAATGTTTTTGAATAAATTTATTTCTAATTCTTTTATTTTCTGTTTATTTTTCCGTTTTAAACTTTGTGGGCAATTAGAAGAACCAAAGTCTTCAGCCGTATGCATTTTGTTTTTTTTTTTTTTTTGGTAAAATATAAGAGCAAATTTTCAAACACCTTTGAGAAAAAATAAAATTTTCCACAATTTTGCCAGCTCAACTGCGATTTATTACAATTTTTTCTATAAAAGCCTATGCAATGATGGAATAATTTTTAATTTTTTTGTTGGGAACATAACCAAATTTAATAAACAATTTTAACTAATAAAAAAAAAAAAATAATTTTATACTGGACAAAAACTGTTGAACTTATGCGATTTTACCTGTAAAAACTTACTAAAACTTTTAATATATTTTTATTTTTATCCTCAAAAAGTAAAATTTGTTGAATTTTCAAGCGATTTTATATAGGAATATCTCATTTTTATTCCAAACAAAATATCATTTAAAACTTTCTAAACAAATATGTGGTCTTTTAGAAAAAAAGACAAAAATTATAAAAATTTACATCAAAATTAAAATTTCGAAAAAGAAAATAAATTTAAAAATCTTGAATAATTCATTATTTAGTTTAAGTGTATATAAAAGGTGTCAATATAGTTAAAAATCTACGTCTTAAAAAAGGTCTACAACTCACATTAGATCGTTTTCCGAGTGAAAATATATAGTGTAATTTTTAACAGCGTGATATTTCTTTATTTTATATTAAAAATCGTAGTTTTTATTACAAAAAGATTTTTATTTTCGTACTTTTTAAAGAAATAGCTTCTTTTAGTCATTTGAGAATATTATAATTAAAAAATATTAATATATTTCAGAAAAAAATACTATAAGGTATTGTTATTAATTTATAAAAAGTTCGTCTTCTAATAAAACCCATTTAAAAAATAAAAAGTTACCAAAACAGTGCCTAAAAAAATACTTTTTGGTCAAAAACTTTGAATTAAAAAAAAATCAAAATATAATAGGTACTAATACTTTAAAAAGTAATATTAAAAAATTAAAAATATATCATAAAAAGTACAAAGTAAAATTTTTTTAAAAAGAATAAATTAAAACCTATTTGAAAAGTTTTGAAAATTTTGAGTAAAAATATTTTTCTAATTATTTTTATCCTGACACCAACTTCAGTTCATGATTTTAAGGACTGCACGCGAAAGAATCTGTGCGCATTTAAAGGCTTAGTAACAATGTACTAACTTTCATTGAAATAGCATAATTAGTTTTTTTTAGAAATGAAAATTGAACAAAATTCATCCAAACCCATAATTCAAATTTATAACCAAAATACATGTCGGCCACATGAAACAATTACTAGTTGTAGAAGTTGAGAAATAAAGTATTTTGAGTCACCAAAAATACAAAGAGTTCATAATCATCGGAAGGAATCCTGATACTTGAAGTAAAAGTTGATTTACGTACTCTAGGATCGCAGACAAAATAATTTATATTTTAAGGGAAATTTTCTACATCTCAGAAAAGTTTAGAAAAGGTAGCCTGAAGATCTACAAAGTAAAAAGTTTCCTACCAAGAACTCTAGAAAAATTGTGGAGGCTAAGGATACGACGAAAATTATTGAGACTAAAATACGTACCTTCGAACTTTTTACAATTTCCTGTTCAGGAATTCCATATTACAGATGGTATGGAAAATGTATCAGATAAGATAAGATCTAACTTTTTGAATAAAACTTTGGCCTGACCACCAATTTGTACGTGAGTGCAAAGGACACTTTTAACAGAGAAATGTGCCCAAATGAGTGCTTTCGAAAAAGATTCCTTTATATCGTTAGAAAGCACAGTGAATTCTGGTTTTTCTTGCTTAATAACGAATCTCATCATTACAACAAAAAAGTAGCTGGTGCTGCTATGTACAAAGGAAGACCAATTCACTAAACTGTACAAAACTCTATGTATTTGAAATGTATTGGGTTGTAGCAAAATGTTATTGAAATAATAATTAAAGTTGAGTAAAAAATAAGATAGAGTTTAAAAAGAAGTGGACCCATTCCAACAAAACAAAGTAACCGGCAACACAATAAAGCTCATATTTAGGGCATTCGAGAAAATATTGAATACCTTAGTAAAAGCAAATAAAAAAAAATTTTTATTTTAACTTTAACTAAACAAAATTTCAGAAAAATTAGCCCATTTTTCCATTTTTAAAAGCTGAATTATGTGCACTAATTTTTTCACGCGCAGTCTAACCAATTTTTATGCATGCAAAGTTTGCTCCAATTTTATCAATGCTATGAGTAATAAAAGTAATATATATATATATATATATATATATATAGGACTGGTTTGAAAAACATAGCAGTTTGTGTCTTACTATGATAATATTCCCTACGAAAAGCGTGATTTAATTTTTTTTATTGCATTTTTTCAAAATTAAAAACATATATTATATTTAACTAAAGCTTCGAAAATAGCTTTTTTTATTTTAAAATTCGAATTATATTGCGAAATATGTTAAGATGCTTTTAGAGGTTATGAAATTATTTTCTGGTACATAATAAAGCCTTTTAATAGATACAATTCTCTCATTTCTGACAGATCATAATATATTTTCATGTAAACTTAGAAACCAAATACTTGGCCAAGAGTTCAGAGAAATAAGTCGAAAAATTTGCGGTTATGATAAGTCAAGAAAAAGCTTAAACAGTTACTTGCAATGTTTCCATGAATCTGGCAACCCTATAGAAGACGTTTCACAATTAGTATTATTTATTGCCAATGCTATGCGGAATTCTACCGTAGAAAAGATTGACAAGAAAATATTAAAGCATGAATTAACTCCGTGGATAAATAAAAATCTACAATACCTTATAATATATAAAAATAAACTTTTAAAGTTAAGAAAAAAAAAAAATGAAAAACTAAGGAGTTTGACAGCAGAATAAAGAGAGTGAGTAATGTAATTACGAAAGCATGTAAAGAGTCAATGAATGACTTTTACTTTAATAATTTAGAAAAAATTCAATATGAACCAAAAAAGTGCTGGAAATTTTTAAATGGGAATCTGAGTAGAAAGACTAAAAATCGCGTATTTATAAAAAACTTCAACGGAGGAATTGTAGCGGATAATCAAATGAAATGTGATTTGTTTAATAAATATTTTGTTGATATTTCAAAGAAATTAAAACAAAAAATTGGTAATAATATTAGCGGTCTTAGAACGCACACTTATTGTCAAACAACTTTTAATTTTACACATACCACCGTTTTAAAGATCGAGCAGATTATTTCAGATTTGAATGCAACTAAAACCTGTGGATATGATGATATATCTCCAAGAATATTATTAGAATGTACAGATATTATATCTCCTTTTCTCTTCAGAGTGTTCAACTGTATAATTAATACATCCATATATCCCGACAAATTAAAAATTGCCAAAATCGTTCCAATACCTAAGAAAAATGCTACTTAAGTCGATAAATTTAGACCTATAACCCTTCTGCCAATAATTGATAATATTTTTGAAAGAATTCTACATAAACAACTGTCATCTTATTTGGAAAATAATAATTTATTAAGTTTCAATATGGTTTTAGGAAGGGATGTGCTAGGGAGGGAGCTATATTGGATGTAGTTAACAATATGTGTCGAGGCTTAGATGGTGGTTGTACTGGTGTTGCTGGAATTTTTTTTTTTGATATTTCAAAGCCGTTTGATTTAGTAGATCGTAATATATTAGTCCGGAAGTTGATATATTATGGAGTAAATGGAGACGCATTAAGACTTTTAAAGAATTACTTAACAAACCCTAAGCAATATGTTACAATAGAAGATTGCAAAAGTAAAATCGAACAAGTTGATTATGGAGTACCTCAAAGAAGCATTTTAGGACCATTGCTATTCAGTGTCTATCTAAATGACATGACAGAATATTGGATTATCTGGGAAACTGTATATAAATGCAGATTATTTATGTCTTTTTTACCCTTATAAGCTTGAAACAGTTGTAAAAGCCTATATGGAAAACAATGCACCTTTAATCTGAGAGTTAATAAGACTAAAAAAGCTTGTGTTAAATACTGAAAAAACAAGACTACTAAGATTTCGCCCATATCTAATAAAAAATATAAACTTTAGCATATTTGTTGGTGGAAAAGAAATTTTTGAAAGCGATTAAATAAAATATCTTGGAGTTTATTTTCAAAATAATCTGACCTGGAATCTACATACTCAGAATCTTAAAAATAAAATATTATGTGATCTGGGATTAATTTACAAGTTAAAAAATAGGTTTAAAGGACAAAAGAAACTAATACTTGATCAAACTATTATACTTAGCCACCTAAATTATTTGCCTATGGTATATGCAAGTAAAAGGAGTAATGAACTAACAATTTTACAAAGGACTCAAAATAAAACTTTAAAAGCTGTTTACAATTTGCCTTTAATGTATTCTACAATGTTATTGTAAAAGACTATATCTAGAATAATTTTACCCGTAAATGGACTCTATAAGTTACAGTTACTTCTTTGCGTTTTTAAATCTATCCATAATTTATTAAAGTTCCATTTATATAATATTATATTCTTAAAAAAAAAACGAAACGTTTTGAAAAATGCGTTGGAGTTTGGCGACTATAGTCGCCAGTTGCCCCCTTTTCAACTACCTGACCACTCGAGTTTACATTAGGCGTTGAACTATTTGTGCAAAATGTCTTTAAAGTTTTTTTTTTTTTTTTTTGTAAAAGATATTTTCATTTTCAATACCAAACAAACCTAATACAATACAAGACAAATATTAGAACCAAATTTCGTCCCCATAGATAGTCCTCCCTGAGCCCAGTCCTGCTTAGAGGAAGAGACGGACGGACATCGTTAGATCGTTTTAGATTTTTACGAGGAACTAGAATATATATACCTCATGGGGTCTTGGAGAATTATTTCGGCTATTTCGTTTCATACGGAGTGACAGACACAATATACCCCGACACCATTTTTGGATGATGGGTATAAAAATATAAACACACATTTATATTAATTTAAAATTCCATTTTTTTATCTTCAACACACAAATTTTAACTACCATTACTCACAAATCCACTGATACGTATGTAAGTACACTTTTTGTCAATTTAGCACAAAATAAAATTATTTTGGTTACAAAATTTTAATTAACTTTGAGTTGAAACCAATGAAACGAAATAAGTACACGACTATTGTAATAGAGTTAATTAAATTTTCAACCTCACTTAGTGTTTCCTCATTCAAAAAAAAAAAAAAATAAAGAAAAATTATATATTTGTAGAAAAAAAATTCACTTAAATTTTCTCTTAAAAAAAAAAAAAAGAAAAAATATACATTTCTAGAAAAAAATTCAACAAAAACTTTTCGTTGAAAATTCTTTAGTAGTATTACTTTAAGAGAAATCTTTTACACTTTGTTACACTTTTTGTGCTGTTAGTCTTTATTTTTTGTCAACAAAAGTTTATTAAAGTTTTTGTTCTTTTCCGTTGTTTTACCTTTTTGTTACAAAGAAAAAATCAATATAGCAGTTTATTTTTTCCCTACTTCTATTAATTTATTTAAATGGCAAATAAAAAGAAAATAATGCCGTATAGCATATAAAAATTAAAACTTTTTAATTTATTCCAGACATCCAATTACATGAATATTCCTGACGAAAACTTTATTGTACTTATATTTGTAGTGGATATTTTTTTATTTTTGCATATTCTTATATAATATTAATGACACGCATAGTTTTTTTTAATTTTTTCCGTTTTCGCATATTAAGAGTTATGTTACCCAATTAGCAAATCTTTTTTGGTGTTGCATTATTCAGTTAAGATTGAAAAGTAAATAATAATAAAATGCTCACATAAATGAAGACAAATCCACAAAACAATTTTTAAAAATTTCAAAATACTCCAAAATTTCGAGGTATTGCGAAAAACTGTTTTGGGGTAGTTCCTGTACTTTACAGCTCCTAGCTTCATAAATTTTAAATCAATTTTATATTTCTAAGTTGATTTTGAAAGCAGAAGAACGTAACTTTTTAAGACAAAATATTTTTTATTTATATTTTTTACTTGATCTTTACTTTTTTAGGATAAAATTACAAATATATGTAAAATTCTAGCAAGTTATTATAGGTTAAATCGAATAAGTTCTACAGTTTTCGCTAAATTTAAAAATATTAAATGTATATATATTTACAGCAAAAAATACTTAAAAATTATTGCATCCTTACATAGGCCTTTTATAGGAAAAATTGTAATAAATCGCAGTTAAACCCAAAAGAAGTTGTTTGAAAATTTGCTTCTAATATTGAACAGAATAAACCAAATACACAAGTTTACAAAGGAAAAATAAACAAAAGAATAATAGAATTAGAAATATATTTATACAAGAACCTACCGAATAACAGTGTTTTCGAATAACTCGAAATTTTGATGGTGTATTGCAAATTTTTAAAACTAATTTTTGGTGTTCTCAAGAAAGCCTGTAACCTAAAGTATGTCTATCCTAGAGTAATTTTTCACTGTAATAGCGTGTAGTTATTATCTTTTAGAAAATTCCTTTATTTTTAACGAAGCGTAAAAAGTATTAAATAAAGTTATATCACTTTTCAGTTTTTTATTCTTTTTCCCACGGACTCTCAGATATATTTGAATTCTTTAATAATACAAATCGTCACCTAAAATTCAGAATTCCTTAAGCACTGAAAAATCAAATGTTGGTTTTTTACTGGATTATAATGTACTGATCCAAACTACATCTACAAAAAAAAATTTTATATTAATGTCTTCAAAAATGACATCAATATTAACAAAAGTCAAAAGGACGTAACACCAAGTTCATAAACTACAGTCGTAAAATTTGCTCCATTTAAGAAAATTTTGGTTTGGAGAATACTTTATGCTTTGTCTATTTTTGCTTTAAGTAAAAAGTTAATAAATGTTACTTAATTGCTTTATTTCAAAGCAAAAAATTAAAAGATGTAGTTACGCCATTTTGCATTGTAGGTAACGAAGTGTAAAATGAGTAAAAAAAATGTTTGCAGTGCTGCCAAGAAAATGCATTATTTTTTAACTGATCGCGCAATATGTAACCGAGCATGATTATGATGAAAAAACATAGACTCGAGTCTGGTTATATATTCTGGCCATTTTTCATTTAAAGTTCTTTTCAGCACTTTGGATTATAATAGTGGTTCGTTTTTTTTCATTGCCCGTAACTTTTCGATGCTTTTGAATAAATGCAAGTGCTTTTTAATTTATAATTATTGTTTTATTTACTCGCAATTATTATAGAAGCATTTCTTACATTTGGCATGAGTCATGATCGAGCAAAGCCACCAATTCTTCTTTTTCAAACTTTTTTCGATTTGACACTTTTATATCGTCTTCACCACACATGACAAAATGTTTCTACTAAAGCATACGCGATGGCTTCTCACATCGCTTTTCTTAACAACTGTTCTTAAAAAATAAAGTAAAACTTCTCAATCAGGCTTCTAGTCCTCGGAAAATAATCACGAGTACTAGACAATGTACACAAGACCTAGATATTTTAATACCTCAAATGTTTCGTTTATCGGCTTCGTTCTCTTGCACCCCCTTTTATTAAAAAAAAAAAAAAAAAATCAATTGAAATTATATACTATCTTAGACCTCTCCCTAAAACGTTACTACGGACCACCATTTTGGAAACCTACGTTCTAGACTATTGATTTTAATTCAAAAATAGTGTATAGCGAAATTATAGATATAGTATATTATAAGCTTTTAGAATATTATATTATAAGTTATGCAAAAAGTGTTAGAGAATGTTATAGTACATACATATGAGAAATTTCAAAAATTTTGAATAAAAATGTTTTCAAATTTCTTTTCTGATACTAACTTCGATTTATGGTTTTATTAACGAATATTTATGCATTCAAGGTCCTTTTATCAAAAGAGGGAAAAGTTATGGAGGTTTAAAGAGTTTAAAGTGCTATCAACACTTGTTAGAACTATTACAGTATTTTCAATATACTGAAAAGAAGTATTTAAGTATTTTATATTTTGCGCAATTTCGTAAATAGCAGAAAACGTTTATTGGTTAAAAATCTATAAAAAGAGCGGATAAAAAAAAGCGTATTTTGTACTATTTTTCTGAAAAAATCAAATTAATATCAGTACTGGTTTGAAAAATATAGTCATTTAAAGCTTATTACTTATGATAATATTCCTTGCTAAAAGTGCATATTTTTTAAGTAAATTTTCGCAAAATTTTAAACGTGTATCCTATTCAGTGATAAGTTTTACATTGAAAATGGATTTTACTACTATAAAACTCGAGCTATAATATGAAATATGTGGGGCTAATTTTTAAGGTTAAGAACATTGTTTTTGGTCCCTAAAAATATAAGTTCTTAAAATATTTTGACGCCACATAAATTTTAGTATTTAGTAGATAAAGTGCTTTCATTTGACATCAATATTAATGTTAGCAATCGAAATGTGTTTGGAGATGAATGACGCTTTAGCCGGTATAAATAATTGTTATTTTTTCATATTATCAATTTTAACCATTAAGATGATTCTTTGTAGATAATTTTCGATGATTTAAAATCATATCCTATATTAAAATAATACGGCACCAAACTTGAAAAATTGGCGGAAATTTAAAAAATTGCATAAAATATTTGCTTATAAAATTTTTTTAACGCCACTTTTACTCGAAAGTGTCAGTTATTAAAAAATTGTCTCCGCTTTCAGCCGTCCAAAAATTTTTTCGAAATTTTCCAATTATTCTACGTACAATAAAAGGCGTTTGGTAACCTTTGGTAACCTGCATTCGGGAGTTTAAACTTGCATAGTCATCCAAGCATTTCTATGGAAATTGGTATAAATGTTTCTAAAATATTAAAAAAAAATCGGCCTATGTTCTGGAATATGCATATGATTCTGAAATAAAACAGCAGTGGAGCAGTATTACTCCTTTAAAGTTTGTCCAACTCCATAAAAATTGCACCCATTAGTAGCACATAAAATCAAAAGGAAAAAAAAATTTCATAAAGGATGAAACACGGGAAATTATATTTTATTCAAATTACTAATTAATTTTCTATAATATTAAACATAGGAACATGAACGTAAGCATACATAGGCTAAAATTAGTGGAAATTCACAAGACATTGTAGTACTTTGTCTTTCTTTAAATAGAACTTTTTTAATTTTTGTAATAATTTGGCTAAAAGCATGAAATTTAAGATACAAGGTAATAGTACTTCTTGATTTTTTTTGTAATCGTTAAGAGGGAATTTTGTGGTAGTTTTTCATTCTTCTAATATTACTATTTGATTTTTGTTGTAATAATTATCCTAGAAACATGGAATTAATGATATATGGTTCTATGTGGATGAGAATCCACAAGCCTATAATCACATTCTTCTCTACTAAGAAATAATAATAGAAATGATTTGCTAGTTTTTAAATATTCGAACGTTTTAGATGTAAAAAGATGCTGCTTTTATTGGCACCCTACAAATCTTCTAAACAAAAAATCCTAGAAGTAAAATAAATGGTACACTTTATCTTTATCACAAATCCATACATCAAATACGTTGTTGGTACTTTTTGAATATACTTTTATTTATTTTATATTTACCTTTTTTAACCAAAATAATTATTTAAAAACTTTTATTTTTATTAATGCCGACACAATGTCTTAATGAAATGTCTTTAGAAATTTTACTCTAGATAACTCTCACCCAATTATTTTTAGAAATTCGTTCTGGGGGGTAAAAGCGGATAGAAATGGTACTTTAACATCTCCTAGACTCTAAAATGTAACAAGAAAATTTAAATACTTTTTGAGCACATGATGAAATGAGATTTTTTAATTGGATACCCTGTGCTATTTAATGATAAACTCATAAAGGGTTACGAAGTGGTACGATATGATCTTTGTTTAAATATCAACTTGGAGGTATTAAATTAGAAACATTAGAATATGCGATTAGATTTATGTTATTCATTTTTTGAAGATACCAAGATTATAACATACTAAAAGAGTTGGGAGTCATAGTTTAATTTTCCAAGTTTTTTTACTTTTAGTAACTTTTTTTCTAAACAAAAAAACATACCAAGTTTATATCCTATCTATGTATGAGTCCCACAAGTCCGCTAACCCAGTAGCGGGTTAAATGATAGTATTATGTAGTTTATTTTTTGGTCATATTACGCACATTTATTTTCCTATTTTTGGTTGTTTAAACAAACATTAAATATAGCCAAATTGGCAAACAGGAAAACAAATTTTCTCATTGGTGACATTTGAAAAATTATTTTCCTTCAAGAATTTTTTCATCAAACTGTCGAAAACAACAAATTTATTTTCCATAAAAATAAAAAGCATAGAGGAAGAATATTCTTTGGTTTTATGCTGCTTCATTAGATTTTTTAGAAGAGGAAGAAAATAAAAATAAGAAGAAAAGAAAAAGACAATGGCTTCGGAAGTGGGTTAAAAACAAACTGAGGAAGGATGTTGGGTGAAATAGTTAAAAGAACTACGGCTAGAAACCCCATCTCTATACGAAATAAATATAAATTAATAAATTTTTTGCGATATAATAAAAAAAAAAAAAATACATATCCAAGGTGACCAAATTTTGAAGTCTACTCTTAGCCTCGTAATCTGCTGTGGACTTGTATTCCTTCAAGTCAACTCAAAAATACCTCAGCTCTGACTACTCTGACTACGTTAAATTTTAATTAGATATCTCTAACTGTTCACAAGTTACAGAATTATTTCCAAAAAAATCTATTTGGGACCACTCTGACATGTGAAATAAAAAATTTAAAAGATATCAAAACTAAACAACATAACTAAAATGTTCACGATCTTTTTAAATATTATAATTTAATAATTAATAGGAAAAAATTCACTAAATAGTTAAAAATAAAATTAACTACAAATTATTTTAAACATTCTTCCTCTATACACTGAAAAAATAATAATGAAATTTTTTTGCGCACCGATGCTGCCGCTTCATCGCTAAGAGTTTTAAGTTCGCTTAGGTAATAACTTGAGAACGTAATGTTAGTTTCTAAAGAGTTTTGGGAAGGTTCCTTTATTGCTGTGACTGCCTCATGCATAGTTGCTGCAATTTGTATTGCTACGGATGACCATATAGAACTTTTTGGCTACGTATTGTTGTTGCGGATTGCTGTTGTGGTGATGTAAATTATCTAGAGCTATAACAAAAAGGATAAAACAGAATTGAATTTAATAAATGGTTTTCGCATTAAATTTGCAGCTTTTATTATCTTCTGAAAGAATATTTGAAAATTTTTTTTTGAATTTGCTGATCCTCAGCTCGTCCAACAAAGCTCGTATCACTATAAAATCTTCACTTAGGAACTTTTGATGTACCCTGCCCAAACTTTGTTTTCATTCTGCTAGCATAACTGCGAAATTAAATGCATATGTTGGGGCATATTTTAAATTAAAATGTAGGGATATATTATTCCAAGCAGAGACGCGCAACATTTTGTTGTGATAACTGTCATAACAAGTATCCCACAAACATTTTTCTTCCTCTGCTAAGGAAATCAATTTGAAAATATCTTCCTCTAATCATTCCCTTACTACTTTTGGTTTGGTTTCAGCTTTTTTTTTTTTTTTTGCATGGGAGCATCAGTATCATTTTCCATTTTCTATGAGAATAACACTAAAATATACCAATTATCTAAGCATAAAATTTATATATTTAATGTTTTTGCTTACGGTTAGTTCATAATAAAATATTTTCACACATTTATTTTTTATTGTTTTTTTATTATTTTATTAATTTTATAATTTTGTTAAAATGAATCCAACTTTTTATAAAAGAAATAAAACGCTCAAATTATTTTTACTTGATTTTTAATTGATTAATTAATTGATATATTTATTTATACATCACTGATCGACCAAAATCCTCTATTAAACAAAAATAGTTTGAATAAATGGATTGTGACGTGCTGAAACTAAATGTGCTTTCAGCTTTTCTCATTAGGACTCAATTTAGTTTATTCGAAAATTAGTCAAATTTTGTCTAACAAATGTTATTAAAAAGTTTTAAATGCCTTAGTTTATTTTTTTTTTTTTTTTATATTACAATGAAAATACGCCATATATCATAAAAATTGATAGATAAATTAAATAATGATTTTATATTTAATATTTTCTATAATAAATATTTTACACAATTTTTCTTTTATATGTATGTAAATATATATATGTATGTATGTATGTATGTATGTATGTATGTGTGTGTATTTCAATAAGGCTAATATTTTAAAACTTTCGATACTTAATTATTATGACTCTCCCGAGAGATTTCAAAAACAAAAAAACAAAAATGTGATTATCGGTGACTTTCAGCAGTATATATAAGACACCATGGCGAAGCTATATGCAAAAATTCCGAGATTAAACCATTTTTTCGTCAAATTTTCCTAAGAATATTAAGTGTAATAACATATTTTGCTTTATTTTATTATTTACTTTTTTACTTGCTTAAGATAATGAAATTATTAAAATGATCAACAATATTATTCTATATACATATAGGCGGAATTTATTGCTTAAAACTTCTCATTTATTTATATTTTTTCAAATTTTCTGATTTAAATTCAATAGTAGAAAATACGGTTCGATGCAGCTGTTAAAAAAATTTTGTAAGATCAAATAATTATTTGTCCAAAAAAATTTAAAAATATTTTCTATTAAGTGGTCACACTATGCTCACATTAAGAACTTTTTATTTGCTAACAAATATATATATATATATATATATATATATATATATTTTTTTTTTTTTTTTTTTTTTTGCCTAACACCTGCTGATTTGTTGTTTGCAACACAAAAATATTTTATGGCCACATTACGGCAAAGAAATATTTGTCAGTTTCAGTCATATGTTTCCCTAGTGTGACCGTACCTTTACTCTTTTTAGTACAATGATTATGACTCTTAACTTCAAATAATATGACACCATTGGCGTAATGTCTCACTTCATTAATATCCTTCACACAAAAAATTCAGAAAACTATTGTCATCTAGTACCTATTTACTTTAAAAAAAAACATTACTTTCTATAATATTAACTCCATTTCTTAAGTCAACTTTCTCATCATTACTGCTTCCAAAACTCTACAAAATGTCATTGTTTACTGGGTACATAAAGTAATTTCATGTATGATTGTATATCTTTTTTACCTGCTCTAGACATAAATAGTGAATTCACATTAGTTGCATACAACAGCACAAATAAAAATAATAATCTGAGTGACACTATTACTATACCTCAGACGAAATACATCTACCAACACACACATACAGATATATCAAAATTTCTGTTAAAAAAGCATATATCGTTTCTTTGTTGCCACAACGTCATAACTCAAAAAATCTATTTTTTCAGGAGACGAATTTTTAGTTTTTAACATGATACATATTTTAAAAAAAATTTTTAATGAAAATAATGTTATGTGCAAATTTAATCACTTCTAGACGCACAAATAAAATAATAGTTTGTTGCAAGGAATACGCAATGGATTACAAAATATGGATAAATGCTTTTATCACGATCCTGCGTGAAATATAAGAAACTTGAACACAAGATTTTGGCAGTTAAAAAACTCATTATTTACTATGCATTAGTGATGTTAAATCGAAATTTGTGATTTTTGAGTTACGACGTTGTTGCAGCAAATGAGCTATATATGTACGTAAAGCACTTCAATGCTGTGTACTTAGTAAACTTATGTTTTTATTTTCTCCTTACTTATTTTACTGGAATTTAAAAGGGGGCAACCATTATAATATAAACATTTATATTTTATTTTTTATTTTATATACTGTTGATCGTTAACAACAACTATTTACTGGTAAAAAAAAAAAAAAATAATGAAAATATATTTTTATATACACCTATATGTAAATTTTTCTGTTATACTTTATAACTTTAGTTTGTGTGCGTGAAAGATACTCTTAAGGATGTCAAGTACAACGTAATTAAGTATGCAATAAATATATGTTTTCGTTGTTGAGGTGCTGTTAATGTTTCAGTTTTTGTTCTTGTTGGGTTGGTAGTAATGTAAGTGGGTGCTTTAATTTTTTGAATAAAATTGTTAAAATGAAATTGTAAGTAACTTTTTTATATAAAATGTATTTTTGAATATATTTAAATGTTGTGTAATGTAATGCATTTTTTTTTTTTTTTTTTTTTTTTGGTAAATACGAATGTATATAATTTCTTTTCTCGTAAATGTAATGAATAAAAAACTAAAGTAATGAAATAATGAAAATTATGAAAGAGTCCTTGAAGATGACAATGATATAAACGTAGTACAAATGCATAAAGTAGTGTGAATATGTTGTAGAAATTAATTAAAAATAATAAAATATTTTTCAAACTATAACCTAAAAAAACTCTCTCTTCAGATTCATATAACTAATACTTATATCAATCAAAGTGGACTTCCCAATAAGCTAACACTCGTACGTCGATAAGAATATAAGAAACCGGCGAAGTTAATTTCTCGGCGTACACAAGGAATTGGACATTCGAAGAAGTCAAGGAAGCTTGTAAAAAGAACTCGAATTTTTAAAGGGCCTGATATAGGAGATTTGCAGAGACGACATTAATTTTGACCATTTGATTTGACTTTCTCTTGTTAAAGGCGTTATCTTTCAGTGTCCCCAAAGTGATTATAAATTGGGTTTTTTCTGGGAGTTACATATTGATTCCATAATACCTGTACTGAACTGTTTTAAAGGTCAAAGAAATGTTTTTACAATTTTAATTATTTTAGATGATATTTGACGCAACTATTGAAAATCAGGAATTTTTTTAGCTGGCTAAATATTTTTCATAAACGACGACCAATTATATGAAAAGATTTTAAATTACAGATCTTAAGCTGTAATTTCGTTTCATTTCATCTATAAAAAGAGCTAACGAATGCTTTTAAAGTTGCACACAAAATCTAGTATCAAAAAAAAAATTTTTCAATTTATCGTATTACTGATGAAATAACGGTCCCAATTAATTAACATTTTTTTGAAATGATTAAGCTTCTAAATACAGAATAAAAAATTACACACTTGGTGTATATTGCAAACAGATACAGCGGGGTATGTTAAAACTTTATTAAATATAAGATATGTTGTGCTAATTATGCTTTTAAAACTTGCAAATATTTTGAACACTTGAATTTTTACTTGTTTTATTAAAATTTTTTTTAAGAGTTTTAATATTTTATATCCCAGCAAAAATAAATAGAAGTAATTTTTAAGGGAGTACTTTTTCATTACTTCCAAAGTTTCGGTTTCTTGTGGTTAAGAAGATATATAAACATCATTTAGAGATGTTATTAAAAAGCTATTCATACACATTTTTCTGATATAAAACATTGAGAATTTAGAAATACGTTTTGCTTAATAATAACTCTTTTAGTAAAATAATAAAATATTGTTATACATATATATATATATATATATATATATATATATATATATATATATTTAATAAAATATATTTGGTTTATATAAAACTTAAAAGCAATTTCCTTGAATTGATAAAAAGAAAAGTACATAAAAATCAATTTTACATGACATCGTACTTTCTGAATAGGTATCCAAAAAAGAGAACATCTTTCAATGACAAGCCTATGTTAAATTCATTGGAAATGATCCGAATTTGCGCTATTTCTGAATCAAAGGTTTAGGATCTTATTTACTTCTTTGGATATTCATTTTTACTGGGGCTGATTTAATAGATAACACAGTGACAAAAAAAAAAAAAAATCTGCGGTGCAGAATTTTTCAGTCAATTTGAATACAAGTCACTTTTTTTAATTGACTTTAGTATTTAAGATATAATCTTATACACAAAATTCATTAAGCTGTATACCTACAAGTCGCCTTTTTTAATTGATGTTAATATTTAAGATAAAACTATATGGAAAATTAAATAATATAAAAAAAAGTTTTTGGTTTTAAGCGTTCAAAAAAAGTTGAAAACATAAACATTTTTACAAACTAGAAGTTTATGTATGCTCTTAGCAAAAAAATATGCATAATAACAAAATCCACTGATTGACTTAAATAAAATATTAAATAAAATGTAAGTTATTTTTCAGTATATGATGGTATAAGTGTGGCATATTATAGGCTTTCCCAATAAAATATAAAAAATGTTCATTATAGTAAAAATCACGATTTTTAAAAATTTTACAAAAAATGTGGATCGAATCAAAATCATTTCTCCAAATATTATATGAAAAAATATTTTATAAGAGTTTGTTACAAAGAAATGCTACTTAATATTTTGATCTTTTTTACTTAAGTTAATCTTTCTTTTTTTTTTTTTTTTGGTCCAAAAAATTTTTGTCTTTCGAAAATTTTTGATACGCCTCTACTTTTCCGTTTAGCATTACGAACCCCAACTTTTTATGCCAATTATGGTAAATATCGTGCTACACATGTAATGTGCCTTAACAAGATATGTTTTGAAAAAGTGTCCCGTTTTCAACTATCAACGAGTTGTGATGTAAATTTATGGTCCCGATCAACTATATTTATCGCGGTTCCTATACCAATATATGCAATATTTGTACAAATTGCAATTTGCAATGTAAAAATACAAAAAAAGTGAGATTTTTGAATAATTTTCAAAAAGTCCATAAAATGTTTTTATTAAATTTATTTTTAATGTTCCTTTGATTTTATTGTGTAAAATAACAACAATCAAAGTTCACCAAGTAATTCGTACTATTCCATTGGAGACAGTTTGCGTTGCAAAATACTGAAGTTTTTAAACATTTTTGGTCTTGTTTTCTAAACTTTAAGACTGTCTGCCGCGTTGACTATTTCGGGTACATCAATATCAGCAAAATAATTATAATTACAACAGGTATCAATCCTTATTTCAAAATTTGTATTCGGTGGAGGGACGCACAGACCTTGCCCAAAAATCAAAAAATGAAGAAATGTCATCAAAATTTTACTTCCCTAAATGTAACTGTTGAAAGTCTGCAAGGTGTAGTTTTTATCCACAAAGTCTGATTAGTTTATATAAGATCGCATGATATCAAAAAGTATAACCTCGTAAATGATTATAACCTACAGTGCTATAATTTTTTACTCTATTAATCTCAAGATCCGGAACCCATTTGTTTAAAATAGTATTATCCCAAACTTATTAGAAATTAAAGCCATTTGCAGCTAGGTTAAACATTTTACATTATGGCTTATATATATTCGGTGTATCCATTAATTTTAATAATTTTAAATATTTCTTCAAAGTGGTCACTAAGCTTTCTTCTTCAGTTCTGTTTGAAACGTAAGCAACGTATTGTTTGAAGTTTAGAATATAGAGAAATTCAACGAATTATTTTCTGAAAATAAATAGTGAAGCTGATCAAAAACCTTCCTAGTAACTAAAACTAAAAAAAGTAAAAAAATGTTAACCATTATAAAGCAATAGCACCATGAACTGCACTGTAGTTGAATGAAAATATAATACAAAGTATTATTTCTTTTTTTATGAGAAGCTAAATTTTTACTATTTGTAAGGTTTTATTTTAAGCAAGATCTTTATTTATTTTTAATTGTGTTATCTATCGTACAATATAATAATCTTTAAAAAACGTTATCAAGAAAAAAATCTTGGGAAGTTTTCAGTGTTGCACTTTTTTGTATTTTTCTTTTTTTATATTCATTTTTATTGGACAAAAACTAAAAAGTCCCACAAAGTACCGTTATCTTATTTATACTATTGCAATATCTGATAGGTGGTCTTCCAAAATCAATAATAAAATTTTGCAATTATTGATCATGTGTCAACATAATTACTTGCATCCAAGAACAAGAAAAGATTGCTTGTTATTGAGTGTTTTTGAGGTAATATTAGCACAAGCTCAATCAAAAGTAATGCTATCGAATCAATTAAATCCTTTTCAAACAAAATAATTAATAAAATCGATTCAAGATGGCTGTTAGTTTGAAGAATAAAACCTCAGTTTTCCATATTTGGTTGATCAAAGACATTGATTTGTCAATGTCTGTTACCGAAAAAAATGATCCTCCTCTACTAAGAACTTGTGCAAGTCTCAGTAAACATTTCGAAGGTTTTTCAGTTGTATCAAGAAAAGAAAAATTTAAAGATACACTACTAATCCCTATGATATACTGATTGCAGCCGAAATACGAATGCATTCGGCAGGAAAACGTTCATCAGTTACAAACTTACCATTAACTGCTTTAGCTATTCGGAAAATAGTAGATGTTAAGTACTGTCCATCAAGTCAAATGCTCATCAAAAGATGATAAGTGATTCTGGTATAGAATCCATAAACTGACAGAAAGAAGGGAAAAGGTCGTAGCATCCGATGGACAATACACTTTACGTTTTCACGTTTTCCTGCAGTAAACATTCATTTTTCACTAAAAGTCGATGGAAGTTAATGAATAAATCCAATAAAATATTTTTTTGCTTTATATATTAAGAAACTTACAATATTTCTTTTATTGAAGGATATTTACCTGAAAAGAAAAATAATATATATAATTAGTATTAATGATATAAACAATTTCATAAAATTATAATGAAAAATTTCAGGCTTTCAGCTAACCAAAACTATATATATTCTACTAATTTTCGAATCAATATTAAGATTATTTCACCAACTCAACTATTCAGTGTTGCCAGATTAGCCTTTTTAAGGCTATATCCAGCATTTTAAAGGTTAAATTTAACCTCATTATTTTCGTTTTAGCTTCTAGTTTTTTTAGCCTTTTTTGATTCCTAAAATTTTAGTATTTCAACAAGGAAATATTTTTTATTTGCTTTTACTATGTTATTTCTACAGAATTGTCCATTTTTGTGTATTAATACGCACAAAAATCGAGGTTTGTTATATTTAACTAAAATTTTCGCTTGCACCTTTTCAATCTCCAAATTAAATTTAACAAAATTAGTACCTCACCTCACTGCTGAAACTAATTCTAGTTTACTGAATTCAATGGTGGCAGATGTCTTTCGAAGTCAGTGGTAGTATTCGCAATATTTTAATTTAAAATTTATTATGGAAGTAATGCAAATAATAGAAAATTATAAATAAAAAGGACGTTATTTATATTAATTAATAAAGATATAAATTCAATATTTACTCCAATAATAAAAAAAATCAATTTCAGGACGATTTTTAATGTATTTATGTTTTTTTTTTTTTGAAAAGTTGCCATTCTAAAATTATTTTTCGTTAATTTAAGGTTTTGTAATTTTCAAACATATTTGATAATAAGTATTCATGAACCTATATTCCAATGGAATCTTAGCTGTTTATTTTGCTTAAATTTAACAACTAAATTATAAAAAAAAAATTAATTTCCTTTTAGCTATTCAAAATGAAATATCTCAAAAACGAGCAGCGTTGTTAACTTACTTTTATCCAATGGGTGCCCATCTTGTTAAAATAAATCTATTTTTCGAAAACAGTTTTATTATAGGTAAGTATTTTTTAATAAACTTTATTAACCACAGAAAATAGTTATAAATATAATTTAATAAAAAATGCTTTTAAAAGCAAAAAATCACCCAAAAATTTGGAAATGATAAATCAGAAAAAAACTGTAATTAAAAAATGACGAAAAATCATGTTACTGGATCTTTTTGCAGCCGTTCTATGTTTCATTTATACATTTTTTGTAATATCTTTAAAAATATATCGAAAACAAATGAGAAAAAAGTTTTTAAATAAAAAATATATATTCTTTCTAGCCTTTTTTAACCTTTTCCAAATTTCAATTTTTCCTCTTTTTTTCTCACCTGCTGGCAACACTTCAGCTAAATTATTTTTCCCCTAAATTCCACAAAACTGATTTACGATTGCAGTATACAATTATTACCTCAATACACGCTATCTTGTATGAAAATAATTTAATATAAAAAATCTTTTTCCATATCAAGTGAGCTAAATAAATGTTAAAATTAAAAAATAGTCTTTAATATATATATATTCGTTATTTTTCTATACCCTTAAGTCAGTTTTTTATTTTTTTTATTTTTTCTGACACGTTTAATTTGTTTCATATCAATCCTATAGAATTTTTCAGTCTCTTTCGTCAGCGTTTAACCAAATATGAAATTAACATATTTTATTTGTTCTATCTTTTATTATAAAGATATCAATATCATGAGACCGACTTTGATCATCCGCGGTGGATGTTTGAGTCATATCAATTTAGAATTTTTTTATTTTTAAAATCAAATAATAAAATTATCCTAATATGCATTATAATAAAAAAAAAAAAAACGAAATATATTTATCCAGAAGCAAGTATTTAATATACTAAAATATTAAAATAATAAGAGAGTAAAATAATAATAAAAATTTCTGTAAAGAATTTATAAATATATTTTCTGTCAGAAATCAATTAAATTTATACATGCATATGCCGTTGATACGGCGAGTACAGTACTCAATGTTGTCTTATAATATTGTAATCACATGTAGAATTTATCGATGTTTGTGTAAAACTTACAAATGTGGTAGTGAATACACTTACAAATAAACAAACCAACTTTTAAACAAATATATATGACCCAGTAAACTAATACAGTTAAGATTAAGATTAAAGTAGATTACTTATGAATAAAAGATGAATGAATTTTTCAACGAGATTTTCTTGTCAATATGTCGTAGACAATATTTATTTTATATATGTATATGTCACAAATAGTATGGTATAAAGAAAATATATACAGTGGGAAATAAAAGTTCTCATTTTACTTTATTCTTTATTTCTTAATTACAATACAATTACAAATAATATTCTAACTTTAACAGGGGGCAGCAAGAAAGACTATATGCCCGTTATAGTAAAAATAGACATGAGTCTCTGGCGGGAATCGAACCCACAATATCCAGACTAAAAGGCTAACTTATTACCAATGTTTAATTAACATTTAAAATTCTCTTCGATTATTTTTCTGAATTTAAAGAAATCTATAACAACAGATACAACAGTCTTTATTAATCCTTCTGTAATAATTTTTACTAAATATTAACATGAAATTCAAATAATTTAAATAAATTCCTTGCAATTTTCCTTGTTAGTTTTTTTCAGAAAATTATTTATCAATTATATATTAATTTACGTCTCTCACTGTTATAAATTATTCTTAAACATACACAGATACACTTATTCACATACTCATATTTTGTATGTGCAAAATATCAACATGTTTATCATATTGTGTATTGAAAACGTACGTATATTAAAGTTGACTATTACTACTTAAACACAAATATACGCACTTGCATATATTTATAAAAAATATATGTATATACTATGTACTTGTATATGACTTTGACTGCGATAACAGCTATGACTTTACACAACAAAAAAAGCAGACAACAACAATGACTACAACTACTTACAAACACTGTCTCGTTTGTATGAAACGGACGCAAAACTGATAAAGCATACACACGTACTAACACATATTCTTGTAGACTGCTTACATTTGTTAGTTTTTATTTTCTTTGTATTTTACTATTTTTTCTTTTTTACTTTTTTCAATTTACACATACACACACTCAGAGAAACATGTAATCCATGTAAATACAACAAGCATGCAAAAAAAAGTTAAAGTAAAAAATATATGAAATGATTTACATAAAAATCAAATAAACAATATATTTCTTCGACTTCTATGACTTTGGATATTTTGCGGGTAAAAGCAAATAAAATATACGTTTGTTAAAATTATAAAAATGTATATGTTTAGTTACTTATGTACAATGAAAATATAAGTGCACTCATATGGGTATGATGAACATCTATGAAATAACAGTTAAATAAACACATACTAAAAGTACATTAGAACAAACATATTTTAATAATACAATAAAAATATAAGAAAACCATACAGGCCATTATAAAAAATTTTCAACCTGGCTTGAAACTAACGGAGTACAAAATTTTTGTAATCACGAATACTGTTTAAAGTTCAAAAACTTAGGAAAAGGGCAAAAGTTGCTTAACTTTTTCCTATTCTTCTACACTTTTTGTTTTGATCGTATTCGATCTTATATAAACTATTAGAACTTCGTGGATAAATTCTGCATCGTCTTTGTTTTTGTGTAGACCTTCAACGGTTAAATACTAGTACAGGGTAGTGTAGTTTTGAAGAAAAAATTGTTTAATTTATAAACTTTTGTGTTTTTCGGGCAGGGTCAGTATGCCCCTCCACGGAACACAAATCTTAAAATAGATATTGATACTTGATTGCTATTGTGCGTATTTTTCTCTATATCTCGTTGAAGTGTCCGAAATAGTCAATGCAATAGATAGTCTCAAAATCTCAAAATTTCTTAAAAAGGTCAATTTTTCGCGAGGAATATTCACAGTTTCATATAGAATATGTGGATTACTGCACGAGCTTAGTTTTTTGTTATTTTACGCAATAAAATTGGAGAAGCTTTAAAAATGACTTTAGTAAAAGAATTTGATGAACTTTTTGAAAATTATGAAAAATTGTACTTTTAGGTTTTTGTTTCTTTATTTTTATATAGCATATTACTTTTGTGTTTTTTGGGCAGTGTCAGTATGCCCCTCCACGGAACACAAATCTTCAAATAGATATTGATACTTGATTGCTATTGTGCGTATTTTTCTCTATATCTCGTTGAAGTGTCCGAAATAGTCAATGCAATAGATAGTCTCAAAATCTCAAAATTTCTTAAAAAGGTCAGTTTTTCGCGAGGAATATTCACAGTTTCATATAGAATATGTGGATTACTGCACGAGTTTAGTTTTTTGTTATTTTACGCAATAAAATTGGAGAAACTTTAAAAATACTTTAGTAAAAGAATTTGATGAACTTTTTGAAAATTGTGAAAAATTGCACTTTTAGGTTTTTGTTTCTTTATTTTTATATAGCATATTACAATTTATACAAACCTTGTATATATAGATATAAGAATGACTATAAATACAATTGATGTAGATCATAAATTTATGTCAAATGTTGTTGCTATTTCAATACCGGACACTTTTGTCAAAGCGGATTTTGCTTGGCCACATCGCATAGAAAGCATGAAATTAAACGCAATTTACTTAATGGGTGGTATTTGTAGATGCAAGATACAAATTTTATAAACCAAAAATTTTTGTTTTGGATTAAAAAAATAATCACAATATTAAATAGAATTTCTTTGTAATAAATTCTAATAAATTACATTTTCATTTTATATATGCAGAAATAACTTATTTTCTGCAAAATTTTTAAAAATCGCGATTTTCAGTATAATGCAATTTTTTAATTTTACTAGAAAACGATGAAAGAGGCCACACTAGTACCATCAGACACTGAAAATATCATAAATTTTATTTAAATGACTCAGTAGGATTTGATATTATTCGCAATTTTTACCATAAATATACATAAGCTTTTAATTTTTAAAAATTTGTACGTATGTATATGCTCAATTTAAAACTACTGTAACTTTCGCGCCCCCACACGAAATGTTTAACGCGAACTCATTATATATGCATTCCAGTCATTTTATATTTATACTTTAATGTGCCATCAAAAATTATCATTTTTTTTTTTATTTTTTGAGGCCTAAAATCAAAAAATGTTGATAATGGCCCATATATGCATGTATTAGTAGTGGTAAATTTAACGTGTATACATATTTATGCAAAAAGTATAAAGATAAGCGAGTAAATAGTTCGAAATGGACTTAAATACATATCTAGATTTATTGAGGTAACACTAGAGTTAAGACTAAAAAATTTAATGCCTTATATTTTATTTCAAACCTATTAAAAAAAAAGAAGAAAGATACAGTCGGTTAAGACCGACTATATGATAACCTACACCATTGTGTACGGGCTAGCTGAAATAATGGACCGATCACAACCATTTTCAATAGACTTCGTCCTTCTATCATAGAAGTCCCACGTGCCAAATTCATTGAATTATCTTTAAAAATGCGACTAATACTTTGTGCACAAGGTTTACATAGACAGCCAGCCGGACGCACCTACATCTTTAGATCGATTTAAAAAGTGATTCTGAGTCTATTGGTATACTTTAAGGATGATGTTGGATAAATTTTTTAATGCGCTAGAAACATCAGCACAAACGCATAATACCTCAACCACCTATGGTTGTGTAGAGTATAAAACCATAATAGGATTTAAAAAGGTGTTGTTTTTCTGGACGCTTTTTTGAAAACTTCCCCCAAAATAGAAACATTTTATTGGAAATTATGTCCGTTATCTTTGAGATCTAGTGAGAAATTTATTTTTTGTGTTATAATTTAATTTATATAAGCTTTTTTAGAATTTTTGCATACCGGTTTAAGTTCATTGAATAATTGTAGAAGAAAGCCCCGTATAAGTATCAATCCTTGCGCCAAATTTGATGAAGATAGGTCTATAAATGACCATAGCTCCCATATGAAATTCTATTCCGAAAATCACTTTAAGGTGCATAAATCACATACACGTGTTAATATAAGGTTTACATTTGACACAGATAAGTTTTATATAAGTGGAAAATACAGTGGAAAATTTTATGAGGATCGCTCCATAATTTACCATTGCTCCCATATAAGCCCACTTTCGGGAGTCACCCTAAATTGCATAAATTCTTATAAATGTATAAATATAATATTCTGTATTCGTATATTTTATTTTACAATTAGTAAATCTATCGGTTCATAATTGTCCACATGACTAATATAAGATCCTTCCACGAATTTTGATGTACATACACAATGGTGTGGGGTATCATATGGTCGGGTTTGACGGATTATATCTTTCTTACTTGTTTATTTCTAAATTTGTATGCCAATTAAATAGTTGGTTAAGAAAATAAATGTCACCAGAAGCATAAATTTGTCAGAAAAGCTACGAATTCGTATAAATAAAAACTAAACTTCAACGACTCTCTAATATAAATGTACTTGTGCAGAGCATAAATATAAATAAACAATAGTATAAGTATCAATAATAATTAATTTTTAATTAAATATTAGCGACTTCAATATATACTTGCGTTTCTTTTTTCAATCTAAAGAAAGAGTATTTATAAAAAAAAAAATAAAATAAAAATTATGGTAGGGAAAATATTTATTTCACCATAAGTTTTCTCCTTCAGAGAACTTTTTTAAACAAATTTATATTGAGTCATTCCATTTAAAATAAAAATTAAAGACTATAAATTTGTACCTTACTTCTCTGAATTTACTGATACCGATGGCCACCTGTATAGGAAACCTTTTTAGTCTAGACCAGAATTCTACCCAATCCAAAGTTAAAACTGCTTTCATTTTGATTATGTCTGATCTTGTCCAGAAATTTTATCATATAATGGATTAATTTTCATACCAGAGAGTGTTATTATTGTAAATTTTTTCACTTTTTTGGGAAAAATTTCCATTTTTTATATTTGGACAATTTTAGATTTCTTTTGGGTAATTTTCATTTGGGGTAATTTTTCTATATTCGTTTTGGAAAATATTGCTTTAGGTCATTTTTCTGGCAGCCGCCATTTGAAGTTTTTTAATACAAGTTTGACTATTGGAATTAAAAAAATTAAGGAGAGCTAACATCGCTAAATTGTTGAAGTCGAAGAAATGTAAAAAATTGCGCTCTAAATTTTTTGCTGATATTTCTAAATGGCTAATGAGAATTATTTCATTAGAAGTTTTTAGTTGTCTATCTATCGTTATATGAAACCATCTACTGTACGTCTGTTAGGTATAGTATGAATGTCAATTAGAACTAGAGTTTTTGTGGGTTAAAAATGTTCTTCGTCATATTTCACTAAATATCACCGAAGTCCAAAAGTTCAGCTTCGTACCATTTCAGTTTCATAAATTTTTTGATTTCATCTTATATTTATTTGAATATTTTAATATGTTTACATGCATATATATGTACATACATACATTTCATTTTGTGCATATCTCTCAGAAGAACTTATATTGAATTATAACGAGACCTCCAGGTGAAAAGATAGATTTGATACTGTTGAAAAAAAACCCATATGGTTTGGTTAATATTTCGTATTTATGTAAATAAAAGACAATTTTAAACTGAAAATAATGATAACTAAATATTTCAATGACCAAATATGCTCTTAGGGGTAAAATATGTAAAATTATGACACAAGAGATGTAAAAATATGATGTAGAAAATACATATTACATAAAACTGTGCACTTAGGTTAATAATATGCAAAAACCAGGCTGCTAAAGGCATACATTGAAGTCTGATTGACCTATTTATAACATGTTCTTAATAAGTAATCATTTATCCGTATTATTTCATTTAATAAATAAATAAAATAAATAAATAAATAAAATATATAAGTAAATAAATAAATAAAATAGATAGATGGATAAATAAATAAAAATACATATACAAAAACTATTGAATTTTTATAATAAATTTTACTAAAAGAAAACACTATAATTAAATAACTTTCACTTTTTCGCTCTAACTGAAATATTGGTAACGTCTCCTCAGAGTATAAATTACAATTATGGTATATATTAATATTTGATTAAATATCTTTTGCCTTTTCCTTGATATTAAATATGGCTTTTATTTCACACATACATATATATATATATATTTGAATAATATGTACTATTTCCGTAACCATAGCAAGAAAAATAGACAGAGGAAATGAAAAGAATTCATTGTTATGAGAAATGAAATTCTAGAATCGATAAGAAACCATTGTACAAAACAACATCTGTATTGATCATATATGAAGAAAACATATTTTAATATTATCCTTTCTATCTTCTCAAGAAAAATAATACATATATGTATTTATAAATGTATATATACAATACTTTGTGTATATTTATATAAACAGTGCCATGTGTATATGGGGAACTCTGTTTTTAAGTTTACCTTTATGAAACTGAACTTAAATCTCGCATATTTTTTTAATTCTGATTTTTTGAAATAACTTAATATAATTGCATAAAATATTAACAACACTTCGTGGAGTAAAACTGCAAGAACTTAAGACCTGAAATCGTTCCATGTGGTACCGGAAAGCACTCTAATTTAAAAACTCAAAAAAGGCTGTAAACACGAAATTTAGCATATGCGTGCAATCCCTCTAATGTAAATTAGAAAGTCTTGTAGAAATAAGCCAACTTGTGCTCAATTAGTGTATCGTTGACCAGTGTTGAATCATATCATGGACAAGTGGTGAAACCAAAATTTTCAAAATATTAATTTTTTGCAATTTTTCGATTAGAAAATTTGCACCGTTTCGATTATTGCAAAATAAAAAATGCCCTTGTAATTATGAATTGTTTAATATATATCTCGTTAATGTGCCCTCAATAGCAGCACTATACGTGTTGCCCTAAGAGATACCTTTTTTTTTCGAAGCACACTCACAGTGTAATTTTAATGAAGCTAAAATCGCTTGATCAAAAAGTGTTTCGATATTACATCTTAAAATAGTTACGGTATGATAAAATATTAATTTGCAAGTTTTGGTAAATTTTAGGTTAAATTATACTTATAATAAATAAATATGTTTTAGTTAAGCGAAAAATGGGTTTGAAAAAAAAATGCATAAAAAAGTATTTATGATCGAAAGTCACGGTGCATTTAATATTTCATAAATCATCGAGGCATATCCAAGGTGCTAACTAAAATCGCTGAAAATGTATATAAATATAGACTATACCGGATTCAGTGCTATTGTTGAAATTTTATAAAAAGTTCCCAAAAAAGAGGAGTTTTTGAAAAAAGTGTCCAACTGTTTTAATACCTAAAAAACATCTCAAAATTTATCTGATAAAAAAGACGAACAATATTATATTTTAAGAAAACCTGTTAAACACGTTCTTTATAATAATTTTTGTTATTATTCTTCAAATCTATTTTTTAGTTTTACCAATCTAGACCAAAAAGCTTCGGCATTTGATGTTTTAAATAGTTGTTCATAAACTTTATCATTAGCTTTAGTTTTTAATAATTTCAGTTCATTTATAAATTCTTCGTGATTATTCACTATATTATCAAAAAAATCTTCGTTGAATAATTTTTTATTTCCGTTCAATGGCATCAACCATATCGTATCACTTTTAATTTGCATTTTGGACATACTGTTGTAGGTCATACCCATGTGTTACTTTTTTATATATTGTTGAAAGTAGAATTTTTTCAATTTTTTTTAAGTTTTTGCCTTAAACCTTCATAACACTGACGCCACTGGCGAAAAGTTTATTCACGCGCAGTGTTACCACTCAGAAGTTTCATAAAGTGTCAAAAAAAGGATTAAAAAAGTCGCCAAAAAAGAGGATTTTTCGAAAAAAGAGCCAACTGCCTAAATAACTAAAAAGCTCTTTAAAATTTGTTTATTTGATAAAAACGAAAACGTTAAAAATACTACTAAATTCAATTTTATTGATAACAAAATAAAAATAGTTTACATAAAATTCTCTTATATTCTTCACGTGGAACCAGTTTTCCAAATCATCGTCTAAAAAATGTAGGTCTAAAACCATGGATTTACAAAGCTATTGGCCTTAATTCTGTTTGAAAATTTATTTTTTATTAGTGATAATTTAGAAAAATAACGTTCTACCGAGGCGCTGCTATGAGGCAAAGTTAAAATAGAAATTAAGTTTTCATCGAATCTGTTTTTTTAATTTTCGCAATCTAGTCTAAAAAGATTCGGCATTTGATGTTTTAAATAGTTGTTCATGAAATTTGTCATTAGCCTTAGTGTCTAACAGTTTCAGTTTATTTACATACAGAAAAAAGATTGATTTGAAAATGGTAACTGTTATTAAATTTCGAAAATGTAAGTTCAAAATACATTATAGATATTCAAATATTAACATTTCAATATATTTTCATTAATTGTAGTAGAATATTCATTAGTATAGTTGTATTAGAGTTCTTGTAATAAATAAATTTGATGCATATATCAATTTGTATTTTTTAAAATAATTTAAGATCAACTGGTCATGATAACGGTATTAAATTTAGACTTCAAAACGAAATGTTTGTTATTTCTATTAATAATTTATTTGCTGTCAAATATTTTAAAGTTTATCTATATTTTCAATTGCAATAACTCATAATTTTAATAAAAATTCGATCATATTTAATAATAAAAATTTTGTTCGGTTTTTCCGATCGATAAAATATTGTATTTGCCAAATAAAATCTAAGTTATTTAATTTGATATTTTTCAAAAATTTAATAAAATTTTGTTTCAGTAAAAAAATACACAATCTACTGCTTTTTTAAATTGGTAAGTAAGAGCGGTATTATTTTTCGCATAAATGTCAAAGTATATATTGTTTCATTCTCTACATATCTTAGATATTAAAAAAAATAATAATAATAAAAATATAACGTCTAATCCTCAATAGCTTCTTGATAATATTTAAGTTATCACTAAATCGATCTCGCCAGTCCTTTGCTCGTTTATCTGAGGGGTTTTTAAATTAAAAGGCCACAATTCCAAAGATATCATTGCATCTTAATTGCCGAAAGTCTTTTTAACCTTTTATTGGTGAGACAATTTTTTCCACTAATATATTTAAAAAACATTACAAAAACAGTTTTACCAAGAAGTGTCTACACTTCAACACATTTCCTCACTACCGTTATCAACTTTGGATTCCTTTAAGAATGTCTTGGAATTTGGTTTGTTTATTCAGTGCTGCTAATATCTAGGCCCATAATGAACAAATATAATGGATGATAGTCCGAATTTAAGATAAATAACGAAATTCGCTATTATGTTTATAGAAAACATATTTAGTGTGTACAATAACTGCCATTATTTACATTCTAGTTACAATAAAAAATATTTAAGGAAACAAGTATAAATATAGATTTTTTAATTGGATATACTTAGAAGTATATTATAAAACTGTTCTATGTATACATAGTTTTAAAATAATTCAAATGAAATATTTTGTTGTGTCTATCATCAAATACCGATATTCCAATCGAATTATGGGAAAGTACACGCAACCGACTTAATTCAGTTGGTTAAAAGTTGGATTGCCACAATAAAAATGTTTTGTCTGTGTTTAAATTCTCTTCTAATTCTAATTCTAATTTTTTTTTAATTTCTTCTTTTAAATTAATATACTCGTATAATGAATTAAGATTAAAAACAACATAGGGGCAAACGGTAACGCTGTTCATGCGATTTGTGTCACATTAAAGCCAGTTAATATTGGTGCAAAATAGTATTGATGTCTCATTAAAAAAAAAAGAAAAAAAAATGTAAAAATTTTTTAATCCCAAAAGTAAATGAATTTATAGAAATACCCATACCGCTCATTCGCGTCAACAACATCATAACTCAACAAATCTATTTTTTACGAAACGTATTTTTAGTTTTTAAAACTTTTGAATGAAAATAATATTATGTTCAAATTTAATTACTTTCCTTGATAACTAACTTCACGATGTTGACTGCACAATAACCGACACACAAATTAAATAATACATTGTTCCAAGTAATACGCAATAGATTATATAACTATAGCAAATATCCTATGTGAAATATTACAGACTCGAACACCAGATTTTGTCAGTTAATAAAATACACTATTCACTATGCATTAGTGATGGTAATTCAAAAATTTTTTTGAGTTATGACGTTGTTGTAGCAAATGAGCGATATAACGCTTGTTCTATATATGTATGCAAATATACTTTATATTATATTCACTTCCTACCGGAAACGGAGTTGTAGCAACAGAAAGTAAGAATATAATAATATGAGAAGAAAAAAAAAAACTTCAATATCTTAAGCTATTTGTTTCGTCTCATAAATATTTTCCTGTATGTTATAAATAACAATTTATATGTTTCTTCTTGCCATATTCAACCCCCTCATTTTGGTTCTGTTCAGTTTCCAGTTCCTATGAGCATATTTAGTTAGATTTTTTTATTTATTTTGTTTGAAAAGTTAACAGTTTTACAATTTTCTTCTGAATCTTATTTTATTTAATGTGCAAAAATATTTGAGTGATTTTAAAAAGGATATATTCATATATAGACAAAACGATTTGTTACACATTATTAAGAATGTTAAATGGAAAGTTTGTTTTGTAGATTTTAGAGAATTTTTTTTTATTTTTTTTTAGATATTGTTGTACTAAAATAGAAACTTTTTGATGAAAAATACTTTTGAAATAAAAATTTTAGTATAATTGAGTTGGAAAAATACAAAGGAGTGGAATAAAAAAGTTGATCTATAAATTTATAACCAATTTATAGCTGATAATAAAACAGACAGAAGTTACTTTAAAATTATTACTTTAAATAAAGACTTATTTATTACTTTAAATAGATTACTTTAAATAAATTAACTCTTGCATTATATACAGCTTAAGTCCAAATTTCAAAGCTAAAATATCCTCCTCAGCAAATAATTGAAATATTATTGGTAGCCCAATGTTAAGTAGATATATCAATAAGATTATACTTATAAGTAGGTTTTCCCTTTTAAAGCTGTTTTTTTATGTTATAATTTTGAAGTGAAATGAGATTAATATTAAATACTATATTTGGAAGAGCACTCTATGTGTTTTGTTATAACTAATAATTATCTAAAATTAAGTCAAACATCTCTTTGTTAAATTTTACTTAAATCCCAAATTATGTTTACTTAAGTCTACTAAATCCACTTTTAAACTTATTCACGACCACTTTAAAATGACCTCTAACACATACAAAATATGAATAATAACTTCATTTTACTCAAAGCGAAATACTTAACAAACACAAATACAAAAAAAATCTAACAAGTGCACAAAGATTCATTGCACAAGTAAGTGTTAGCAACAATAACTAACGAAAAAAAAAAAAAGAAATAAAATTCTAATAAATTGGCTAAATCTAAAAGAACACTTATCAAACTAAGTAAATGCTAAAAGTGCAAATAAAAATGTACGATTTCTCTTTACTTTTTCGTATGAAGTAGGAAAGAAGAAAAAAGAAAAAAAAAACTACGTTGCAATTTTTGTTGCTTGTATGATATTGCTGATGATGATGACAAAACCTTGGTGATGGTGTAAATGATAAGGGAAATATACTTATAAATTCTTCTTTCACTAGTTTGTTTTACTCCATCTTTGTTGTTGTTTTAAAGGAATATATTTTTTTTTGCAATTTTCTTTCGAGAGTCATACAGGATATCACTGGTTTTAAAAGCTATCAGACTTTTATATTTTAATTTTCTTTCTTCTTTTCTTAGTTGCCATTAACATCGACACCAACATCTGAAGACGCCGACCTGGCTCATGATTTAAATACATATAATTGTAGACTCTGTCTTGAGTGAGGAAAGTAAAAGAATTTAAAGTATTCGTTCTTATATTTCCTTTTTGACTTTGAAATTACAATAATATACCAAATGAAGGAATTTGTTCAAATGCAAACAAGTGTGTCATTCCGTGTATAATACTATAAAACAATATAATGTTTGCATAAAATTCTGATTCAAAGTAGCTATGTTCTCTAGTTCGTCTGACTGTGGAAAACATTCTCACGTCCAAATTAATTATCATCATTTCGGACATCTTCTTAAGAATGAGTTATTTCAAATCAAATTAATCGGTTCAGTCGAAAAGTAATGAAAACGTTTCATATAAAGAGAAAATTTATCAAAAAATGTTTCTAAATGAAAAGAAAATTTTTCAATAATTTCCTGTAAGGAAAAAATTAAATGAAAATTTTCAGTAAAGAAAAGAAAATATTAGTATTATTTTGTGGAAAATTTTCTATAAGTTGAAAATTTATGTAAAATTGTCTATTTTCTACAAAAACCAAATGAACATAAAATTTATCTAGTTTTCTATTAGGAGAACATTAATCGAATATCTCCTATAAAGAAAAAAATATTGGTAAAGATAAAATTAGTTAAAAATTATCCATAAAGATGAAATTAATAGATTTTTTATAAATATAATTTTTGTCTAAAATTTTCTATAAGGAGAATTTCTATTGAAAAATATCTGTATAGAGAATTTTGATAGAAAAAAGAACAAAAATTTTCTATAGAAAATTTTGATCGAAAGTTTTCTATAAATAAAATTTTAATCCAAAATTTTCTATAAAGACAATTTTGGTCGAAAATTTTCTATAAAGAGAATCTTGACAAAACAATTTTATAAAAAATGCATCAAAAATTTTCTATAAAGAAAATTTAGATTGTAAATTTTTTATAAACAGAATTTTGATCAAAAACTTTCTATATAGAGAATTGTTATCGAAAATTTTCTGTAAAAAGATTTTTAATTGCAAATTATTTCAACAGATTTTGATCGAAACTTTTCTATAAAGAGACATATTTTCAATTTTTTTCTATTAAATAGAAAAGTTAAAGACAATTTCTAAATAAAGAGAAAATCTATAACCCTTTTTCTATAAAGATAATATTTGTAGACTATTTTCTATAAAGAGAAAATTTATCGACAATTACACGCTACTACAAAATGACACTTTTAGTTTTCACTCGGAAAACGATCTAATGTGGGTTATAGACCTTCTTGAGGATATCACACAACAATTTTGAAAAATTTCGAAACATCCTACACTGGTGAAAAATCCACTTTTTCTAACATAAATTCAAAACGACTTTTTGAGGTTATATCGAAGTCGTTTTCTCAAAAATTAACACTAATATTTATTAATATCGATTTTAATTACTTTTGCTTTAAGCTCTATAAAACTTAATTTTTCTACAGTTTATATATTTTTTAAATATGATATTTAATTGTTTGCGTTTGGTTTTATTTTAATTATTTACATATTTTTTAATTTTTATTGACTAGTGAAACTACCCATTGGGTTAGAACGTAATATTTCCTCCCACTTGTTTGTGAAAACCAAGTAATTTCCGCTCAGGTTTAGCAAAATTTAACTGAAAGGAAATTGACGATTGCATGAGTTTGTCGAAAAATGCTGGCATTATTTAAATTGTTAGGTAGAAAGGATGAACTGGCGAACGATTTTACGTTTTTACATAACTTTTCGTCCTTCAAAGTTATAGGTTATCTGTAGGACCACAAAACTCAAAAACAACGATAAATACAGAACTTTTATAAAATTTATAATAAAGGTTTTAAAAAATATCTCCTTGCATTATATTTTGTAATACATTACATTATAAAAAATTGTTGCAGCTTTTATAATTTTAACTCCATTTAAATAAAAATGTTAAAAATATTACTAAACTACCAATTTTAGTGCCTTGTCAGACTGTCAACGTTGCCACATTACATGTTTTAATATTTTGAGACAAAAACCAGTTTTTAGGGTAGTTTCTGCACTATATGTATCGTAGCTTCATAAATTTTAAATCAATTTAAGATTTTTAAATTGATTTTTAAAGCAGAAAAAAGTAGGTTTTTAACCATATTTCAATGATTTATACACAATCAAACTAAATATTGAATTATTCATCACTTTTAAATTCATTTTCCTTTTCTTTTTCAAAATTTTGACTGATGTAAATTTCTCTGATTTTTTTCTAAAAGACTACACATATTTGTTAACAAAGATTGCAATGCTATTTTGTTTATAATAAAATGGAATATCCCTATCTAAAATCGCTTAAAAACTCAAAAAATTACTAAGCATTTTCTAAACTTTATTAAAAAATTCTTCACATATTTTAAGACAAAACATTTTTTTATTTTTTACTTGGTTTTTACTTTTTGAGGATAAAATTAAAAATATTTGGGAAGTTTTAGTAAGTTATTACAGATGAAATGGAATAAGTTCTACCGTTCTTCTTCTAAGGTTCTTAAAAATTACTGCATCTTTAAACCCGAAAAATAGTAGAAAATTTGTTATTTTTTATAGAAGTTGTTTGAAAGTTTTCATTTAATATTTGATCAAAACCAACCAAACGCATACGGTTGGAAAGCTTGTTTGTTTTACTTTCTGAGGAAGTTTAAAAAGGAAAAATGAACAAAAGAATAACAGAATAATAAATACTTTTATACAAGAACCTACCCAAAAACTGTTTTTTGCGAATAACTCGAAATTTTTAAAATGTATTGCAAATTTTTAAAACAGATTTATGATACCCTCAAGAAGGCCTATAACCTTTCGCGTGATTTTTCACTGTAAGAGCATTTAATATATATTGAAAATTTATCGACAATTTTCTACGAAAAGAAAATTTCTCGACAATTATCAAAACATTTTCGAACAAAAAAAAAAAAAAAAAGAACACATTTTTTTGACCTCAACACATCCGATTTTTATAAAATTTGGAATACGCACTCTTTATGCCAATACAAAATTTTATATTCTTCTAAATTTCCAAATTCTCTATAAAAAATTTTGAATTTACGAAGGTTATATCAACCCAATATGGACGTTAAATAATATCTTTTATTTAAATATTGTAGTACAAAAAGTTAAGAAAATATATTTTTGAAAATTTTAACCCTTTAAAATTACATTTATTAGTTAATTATATACTTTGTATAAAGAATATTTTTTAATATTTTGTTCTGCTACATTTAAATACAAACCTTTTTTATATTGCTGAGATTCTTAGCTTTCATTTTATATCCATATTGGATTGATATAATTTTGGTCGTGTATTTTTTGAAAAGTTAAAGTTCTTTTGAGAGAAAATTTGACATCCTGGAGAAAAAAATGAACAAATAGTTTTATTATGTATGGACGCTTTTGATGTATTTATCGTTTTTTTCTTGCGTAAGAAAATTTTTGGAGAATTGTTACATGGTGTTATTAGCAATTCTATTTTATTAATTTGAAAAATTGTAAAAAATGAATATATCTTGTGGAATAATATAAGTAACTTTAAAAAATAATCCTTGTAAACAGGATTCTTAAAGCGGCCAAATGGAAACGTTGTAAAAATCAACGATTTCTAATTAACTGTTTCAATTGATATGTGAATATGTGAGTTGTTCTAAGGAATCTTTTTATGAGTTTCTCTTTTGGTTCTACGAAATCGTTGATTTTCGTAATATTTTTTGATATTTTGAAAATTTTTAAAAAACATAAAACTATGTAACTTTAAACAACAATAACTCGGAGAACACTTAACGTCATCTTCAAATAAGATATTTAAAAAATTTTTTAAATTAAAAAAATGCATTTGAATGAAATTGCATTTTTAGATGCAAAAGTCGTTGAATGTACCACCTTAGATTTATGTTATTTTTTTAAAATTTCTAGAATATATGAAATTTTTTCATTACAATGGATACCCAAATTTTTTGGACACACTTATTTATTCACATATATATTTTCGTACATAAAATAAAACTGTACATCAAAACAAAATATCAAATTGTTACTGAAATAAATGAGTTTTGTTTTACTAAATGTTAATTTTCAAAGCATTCCTCTATGGTTACACTCCAAATTTGTTATATGTTGTTGCCAACAATTAAGGAATATTTTAAATAAAAAATATACAAATTGAAGGAATGATTTTTTAAATATCTTTGATACAACAACAAAAATTGGTTTGATTATCCTCTTCTTTCTAAGTGTCATATATCTAAACTAAACTAGAACGAATTTGAAAATTTTAAAGAACTTTAAATTTTTTACTGACATAGTGAGTATGTGTTCCGAATTTGATTGAAATCGGAGATCGTGAGCTTAGTCGGGTGTTCGAAAATGTTTGTTTTCTCCTTATAAAAAAATCTATCGAAAATTTTCGACAATTATCTATAAAAAGAGTATTTACCGACAATTTTCTGTAAAAAGAAAATTTATCGACAATTTTCTGTAAAAAGAAAATTTATCGACAATTTTCTGTAAAAAGAAAATTTATCGACAATTTTCTGTAAAAAGAAAATTTATCGAAAATTTTCTGTAAAAAGAAAATTTATCGACAATTTTCTGTAAACGGAAAAATTATAAAACATTTTCTATAAAGAGAAAATTTATATACAATTTTTGTATAAGGAAATATTTATAGAAAATTTTTTTATAAGGAGAAAAGTTATATAAAATCCGAAATAGAAAATGTTTAGAAAAGTTTCAGTAAAAAACTATAGACAATTTTATACAAAGAAAAAAATGTATAGAAAATTTTTTATAACTAGATATTGTATAGAAAATTCTGTAAATAAAAAAAAATCTTTAGAGATATATTTTCTCTCGATAATCCCATGAAAGAAAGCCCAAAAATTCACTGAGTTTTTTTTGATATTCAAAAAATTTTACTCGCAAGTTGTCTACGTATATCTATATCGATTTCAGTTTACAGTTTCCCAAATTTTTGAATTCATTTCGCTTTTCTTCCTTCTAAAAAACCAAAAATTGTTCAAAATTTTTATGACTTAAATAGCATTTGAATTTTGTTTTTTTGAGATTTTTACAAAATGTATATTAAGCAGTTGCATTAAAATACATTTGTATTATACGGGCACATCCAGCCCATAATTAGCAAATTTAGGGAAATTGCATGTAAAAATGCACTTACAGTAAAATGCATTTAAAAAATATTTATTATTTGTAAAACCTTCATAGTAAATAAATAAGCGAAACTCAAACGCCGTTTAAATCATTAAAGATAAAAGATAAGGGCATTGAAATTAAATACTTTTGAATTTTTTTCTTTTTTTTGCTTTTGAAAGAGTGAAAAAAAACGAGATAAAATCGGAAGTTTTCTCAATTTCGCGAAATTGGTTTAATGGATTTTGTGTTTATAAATTTAAATTTTCTTTCGCAGAATTGTTGATATAAAACTTTTCATTTAAGAAAAAATTTAGGAAGTTTTTCTATAAAGGAAAAATTTATAGAAAATTTTTCTGTAAAAAGAAATTGTAACAAAAATGTTTAAAAAGAGAATATTTTTGAAATTCTTCTATAAAAAGAAAATTTATGGTTAGAGATGTTATAGAAAGTTTATGAAAGTTTTTCAACAATAGAAAATAAATTCCAAACATTTTAATATCGACAAATGCTGCGAAGTTTCCTCTCTCCCAAAAGTTGCTCCCAAATATATCATCTGTGTGCATCCATAGTAAAAAAAATAGTTTAAAAAATTATGATCGTGATATTTGTCACTACTGAGATTTCATGAAGTTGTCCGATATAATTTTTCATCACCAAATGACTTGTAGCTCAAGAATCACTTGATAAAATTTCCAGCAGGGTGTTTTAATCTCTGCATCATAGAAATTCGAAAGCTAAATAAATGTTTTCTCTTATTTCAATTAAAAGAAAAGAAACCTTTAAGAAATTTTACTCTGTTATAAAAATGTCGATAAACTAATGATACATCCTGCCCACAATTAAACTCACAGCAGCACGCCAAATTATAAATAATCATTATTATGTTTTTCTACAATCTCCATGCCACAAAAAAAAGAGCATATTCCACAAAATTTATACTCAAATACCATCATGTTTAAACAAAAGCTAAACATGGCACTGGCAATATGTATTTATATATATCTTATGACTTTTTTTTTGCTCCCACTTCTCTATAAGTACAACAATGTGTAACAGTAAAATCAAATATACATGTTCTTTCTAATTTTGTTTGAAAATTTCACCAATATTAGAGTATATTGGTTTTTATATAACGACATGTTTAAAATGGGCAGAACGTGAGCAGTGAAGCGTGATATTTTAAAGTATTCTGCTAATAAAAATGTCACTTTGCTTTGCAGAGAAATAATACAAAGAAGACGAAAAAAAGATATGACGAAGAAGTGGTTGGTTGATAACAATTATTGTAATGGTGATGACAACGAGTTACAGGAGGTTTGTTTCCTTTCTATTTATATTTGTGATATAAGAGACTCTAAAAAAGACAGATATACATATAACCAAATCAAAAAAGTGAACAATTTCTAATAAAAATTTTAATTTACTTTACAAAAAATACCTGATATAAAATATAATTGTAAAAAAATACATACCGAGATAATTTGTATTTTTGAAAGCATAATATTAAAAAAATAATGAACAGATATCGAGTTGACTTTTAAGTTTTAACATTTAATTGGAAATATGAAAAGATCTGACAAAAACATTTGTAAGTTGAAGAAGTTATACTTAACTGCAATTAAAAGAAAATATAACTCAATCATAATTGAAAGATAAAAGTAAAATTCTACCTTTAATAAAAAAATATGCATTTTTTTCTCCTTTGAAAAACTGAGTTTAAATTTATAACAATTTGTATGTACGCAGAAGAAAGTAAATTTCAAATTCGATAATAAAATTCATTAAGTCAATATTTTATTCTTTTTTTTTTTAGCTGAAATTCGTAAAAACAAAAACTAATTCGTAAATTGTTTAAAATTAAAGATCGATATGTTTTAAATTAATCCCCAAAATATTTCGTTCACGAGAGCTGGATTATTTTTAAAATACATCTAGAGATATGGTTTGCGATCAACTTTTGTTGTAATTTTTACTTTTTGTCAAAAAAATTAGAACATATATTAGACAAATGACATTTAATACATAATGAGTAAAAAAAAATCAAATTACTTTTTAGTACAATTTTTTATGATTTTATTTAAATACTATTTTATTAAGATTTGATAGTTAGATAGGTATGTAGAAAGATATTCTTACAATTATTGTAGACATTACTATATATGAAATGATGTTGTATTAGTGCACATAATACACTAATTTCTGAGCACTCTGTAAAATTCAGTATAGGAAGAAAAATGAAAGATTTATCGGACCTAAAAAGAAAACTAATCATTATTCAAAAAAATTAAATTTTCAAAAAATTAAATTTTCAATTGATTATTACCTACCGTTAAATTAAATATTAATTTGTATACATTTTAGGAACAGGCCACGATCGCACCTAACATATATCTAAAAGGACATAGAAATACTATTTTTTAAAACTTCATTTAAACAATTTACAATGCACATATATATCTGTAGTTTCCAAGTTCAGATTATTTTGGCAGGGGATTATTTGAATTTAAGTGTTGAAGCCGGTTTCTTAGAAACACTCTACAGGATCTTCAAATAGAGCACTTTCTCACGTGCATTTTTTTTTTTTTTGTTTTACATCTCTGCTTTTGCCATTTATCTCTTACTTATAGCATCTGAAAATTTCACAATAACTTGGTATAGTTTTTTTTTTATTATCAAATATAATACATATAACTATACTTCATTCAATTTGGTCCAAATGATAATATTGTAAGTTGGAATAATTCATAAGAATTACTGGGCAAAAAAAAATTAATTTCTTATAAAATTGGATATAAGTTAAGTTCTAATCGCTAATTGAAAACGTCTTTAAAATCACCTTCGTATAATCAATTTCTTGAGTCGATTTAACTATGTCCGTCCATACAAACCTTTTAATCGAACTACAGAAGATCGGGCCATAATAGCTCCCCTATAAGCTACTCTTTAGAAAATCACTTTAACGGACATAAATCCTATTCAAGTGATAACATCAGGTTAACAATTGACACAAATTTGCTACATAAATAAAAACCATAATGTCAAATTTTCTGGCCCACTTCAGGAAATCGCCCTGAAGTGTATAAATATCATAATGTAATGTATACATATGTTTAATAGAAATAAAGTGTCAGTCCACAACTGGCCACGGATTCCATACAAGACCCCTCACCAAATTTGTATTTGTATATATAAAAAAGAAGTATGTCTTAAATGCTTTTCTTTTACATATTGGCAAATATCCATTTCCTATTTTTTCACAAGTCTGGTAAAATAGAAATATTAATCATTGTTTTCGTTAAAATAGTTCCAAAGCCATATTTTTTCCTTTTAATAACTTTGTATATTTTTTTTATTATTTTCGTGGAAGTTGTCAAAATAATTATTTTATTTTAGATTTGAATTAAAAAAAATAAAACTAAATAATTATTTTAATCAAAAATGTTTATAACCAGTAATTTATTTAAAAAAATTCTGCTTGAAGACAAAAAATATAGTTGCGGTGACTATAATCAAAGAGAAACATTTATGATTGCAATATATTGTTACTATAAAAATGTTCATGGTCAATAATAATAATAATAATAATAATAACAATAATGATAATAATAATAATAATAATAATAATAATAATAATAATAATAATAATAAAAATAATAATAATAATAACAATAATAATAATAATAATAATAATAATAATAATAATAATAATAATAATGATAATAATAATAATAATAACAATAATAATAATAATAATAATAATAATAATAAGTATGAAAACTATAGTCATATTTTTCAAATTAATAACTTTTTTTCTGGTAAAAATATTCTAAAACACAAAATTTTTGTAGCCGAAACATAAACATTGTTATCGCGAGCAAAGCATTATTAAAGTTAATAAAAATTAACCATGAGAATATAATATTGTTATAGTGAAAATGTCGTAATCATGTTTTTTCCGGGTGTGGTAATAATTTTTTCTGTTTACAGAAAACTATATTGCTTTGAAGTTACTTAAAATGTACGTATTTTACTTAATCTTGTTGGAAAAAGCATCCATTCCATTGAAATAAATATACAAAGTAAATGTTTTATCAAAATCAAAAAATTACTTTTCAAGAAAACGTTGTAAAAATATGTACATTTCCAAATTAGTATTTAAATTTAAAAGATTTTCTTTATCTCAGAAACAATATTAAGTCACAACATAAAAGTATAGTGTATAACCAAACTTCATTTGAAACAATTCTTGCTACAATTGTTTCCATTTATGAAATTCTTTTCATTTAATTTTGTTGCTTTTATTTGGTACTTCTCCCACTCCCTTTTTTTCTTCTTTTTTTTGGCGATTTTGTTTCTAATTCATTTAATTTTTATTACATTTATTTATGTTTTTCTCTTTTTCCATTCGTTAATGTTTGAGAGAAAAGTGTATACAAAATTTACAAAAAATAAATTAAAATATTTTTTGTGAACAATTACAAAAAATAAATAAATAAATAAAAGGAAAATAATTAAAAAATAAAAAAGTGAAAAAACAAATACATAAATAAGCATTTTTACTACATAATAATAATAATAATAATAATAATAATAATAATAATTATAATAATAATAAAAATAAAAATACATAAATTCTAAATAAAAGTTGTTCTTTTTATAATATATATTTTCTAAAAGCCTGTATATATTGTATGAGAAAAACATCAGGAAAATTATTTCTTAGTTAGAAAAGCACTTAAAAATATATACACAGAATTTCAAATATGTACTTAATAATAATAAAAAAAATATTGAAACAAAATAAACTATATTTTAATGGGAAATTTAAGGCACTTGCTTTCTTTTGAAGAGTTTCTTTTAGTTTCTGTTGTTTATTAGACCCTAAAGTATTTAGCATTTTATTTTCGCATATTATCTTTGCTTAGACGAGGTTTATTTATACGACATTGCGTCATTTAACTTATATATTTATTTTTTTTTATCCAGGAAGTGATTTTTCGTAGACGCAAACTTTTCTCAAATCTTAGATTATTTAATATAAAATTTATTAAAATAATAACACAGGGCATTATTAATTATGTAAAGGTAGGTGGTTTCTCACTCAATTTTAATACACTTTATCATGGAATTCTAAACCTATAAATCTCTTTTTTAGAATTGACTCTATTTAGAGGTAAACATCTTTTTAGAAAATTACTGAGGTTGCACCATATATTACAATATATATCTGGAACAAATTGTACCTTTTATTTTTGAAAAATATCTAGAAATACTATTTAGAATTACCGACAAGTTGAACAGACATTATTGTTTAATCATCTAAATAGTTTCGGAAATATGTGCAAAAAAGCAGTTAGAAAATTGATTTTTTTACGAAATAAAAAACAAATGTTTTTTAAAAAAATCACTAAAATTTAGCATTATATTTTTTTCTTTTATAAGACTAAATTATCGATGAATTAGTTAAAAAAAAAAAAAAAAATCAATTTTTCCGATATGAGATACTTTTATTTATTTATTAATAAATCGACATTATGCATTGATTTTTAAAATTTGAGTAGTCTTACCCATTACAGTTCAAAAGTGCCATATGGCACTCAAATTAGTTTAAAGTTTAAAAAACAATATTATGTAAATGAAAAAAGATATTTCGTTATTCTTTTGCTTCGTTATTCTTTTATTTGCTGACAACCATGACATGTGACTTGAACTGCAAAAAGCGAAGTAATTTTCAAATAATTACCCTTTTTCTAGAAGGCTCCATTTTTTTTTTTTAATTTTACAGTGTTATGGATCGCCAAAAGTAAAGTTAAAAAAAAAAATCATGGAAAATTTCGTACAATTTGGTTATCTTGAAAAAGCCTTAAAGAAATATGTAATCTTGAAAATATATAATATAATATATAATATATATATATATATATATAATGGAACAACGGCTTGTATAATACTCGATGTTTATAAATGCTTTATATTGATCTCGATTTAATTAATATTAGGACCAAGTAAACATAATTGAATGTACAAAAAAAAAAGATCATTTGAAAGAGCATATGCTACATATAAATTCTATCATAATAATAATAACAATTTTGCATGACTAGAAAACCTAGTGCAAGCGAAGTTGTCCATAGCCCCACATAAGACCTACTTTCGGGAACCAAGCGTATAATAAATTCTATACAAACGGTAAAATCGTGATAATGTGACATATAAAAATGTTTTACAAAAATATAAATACACCATCAAATCTTATAAGAAACGTTTAACAATTGACCATAAGTCCCATGAAATACCGTTTCGGAAAATTTTAAAAATGCATAGTGTAGGGCACCAAATGCTCACACTTTACCGACTACATGTAGTTTACTTGCTGGCCTTTTTAATAAATTTGCTAAAATTTTTAACAAAAGATGGATATATGTCCTTTTACCTATCCTTAGTTTGATGCATTGAAACTCATAACATATATATATATATTTTTTTTTTCAGTATGAGTAAATATTCCATAAATATTAAATGTCTTGTTACTATTCTAAGCTTTATGTGTCATTCAAAAGATGAATAGATTATACTTCATTTATTCAAAAACACATAAAAATTTATATAAAAATTAGTATGGAAAAAATAAAACCGCCATAAAATCGTACCATTAAAGTATTTTTTGAGTGAAGTTGACGAATTTTTAAATCTATTGTTATATTAGTAAATGTATATTGATTAAACTGTGCAACAGTATTTTGGAACATAATCATTCCATCTGCAATTAATAGCTTTTTATGCGTGTAATAAACTCTCAAAAGGATTTTTCGGTGGTAGGCAAAATGTTTAATTTATGGCTTTTCAAACTTTTCCTATTTGAGACCAACGTAATAGCAGATGAGTCGGAAGAAATAATAAAACCATAGCTCCAGATCAAATATTTTCACATAAATATTTAGAGCATTTAACGGGAAATATTTCATTAGAACTTTCAATTAATTTATGTCTGTTTATAAGGACTCATTTTCGTTTTTAAGAAGTGGCATGAAGATCGATTAAAACTTTCATTTAATGTTAAAATGTTAAAATGTTCTAAAGATATATTTTCTTTGTCGAATTTTACTATGGGTCTCCGAAGGTAAAAAATTCACCCGACTTATCAGGCAAAACTGCCTGACATTAACAGTTTGCTATTGTAATTAAGAATCGTTTAAGATGCATCTCGTTAATGTGCTCTCAATGGTAGAGCTATGGGGGCGAATGACTCTAAAAAGTGCTTTTTCCGCGATTAAAAAAGATTTCTAAATTACATTTCAAAATTTTTGTGGCGTAATAAAATATTAAATTACAAAAACGTTATAGCTCATTAAAATCGACCTAAAATTTTGCGTACTTCATATCAGCATTTTTTATATTTAAGTGAAATTACATTTATAATAAGTACATCTGTTTTAGTTAGGTGAAAAATGGATTTAAAAAAATGCATAAAAAGTATTCACGACCTGAGATCGCGGTGTATTTAGTATTTCATAAATCATCGAGGCACACCCAAGGCATTAATTGAAATCGGTTAAAATGTATAACAATCTGCAGCTGTTATTATTGCTTATATCCAAATCAAGTGCAACTCAAATATGATTACGCGTTTGAACTTAAAACAACTTTTAGCAAATTTTAGGTGTGTATTTTTGTCATTGAAAAATTTTTTTACAGTTATATAACTAATATTTGCAATTTGTTTATTCTTGAACATCACTTAAAATGTTTTTGTTATTAGATCTTGAAAATACATCAATGAATGAAATGCAGTTAAAAAAGATATCAAAAATCTATGCACACTTTGTGTTTTACTCAATATTCTAAAGGTAGGTTTAAATCTGAATTATAGTCATTATTATGTTCACTGTTATAAATTGTATCGATTCTACTTTAATTTTTGACCAAAGGTTATCCATCCCCTATCCTCTTTTCCCAATTACCCTCTTTTCTCCCCTCTTATTCCACATCCTCTTTCCCACACAATTACCCTCTTTTCTCCCCTCTTATTCCACATCCTCTTTCCCACACTTGTAAGGTTAAGGTGGTTGGTAGCAGTGCCGAGAACCTGGATGGCTAGTCAGTGGTTAAAGACGACTAGTCGCTAAGAGCTCCCCTCTGGCGCCAGGACACGGGCAAGTTGTAAAAAAACAACAACAACAAAAAAAGTGGAGATAGGTATCTCCTCGAAAGACGACCTTTTGGCCTCTAGTCAAGAGACCTTGGTCGAACAACCTGGCAGCAGGGGAGAAAGTCATAGCACCTCGATGTCACAAAACACAATGGCTCCTCGACAGGATGTCAAGTCAGACGACCAGTCGAAGGAGAAACGAAAGAAAAAGAAAAGCCAGAAAGAGATTCTGAGACAACGCTATGTCAAAGCTCTCTTGCAAAGAATAAGGCAAACGGAACTCCTCATGAACACGATAAGGAAGATCGTGTCAAATACCAATCGATGGTTGACGAGTATCTTAAGTTTAAGGACTCTCAACCATCCACATCCCAGGCAGCGCAGGAAAGAGCGAAACGAAACCGCTCTCAAGCTGAGGGTAGCAATTCGCCGAAGAGGAGAAAGGTCCAAGATAAATCGACCGCTTCGGCTCCTTCCACAATAACCTCAGCAAGAAGGCCGTTTAACGAGGTGGTTAAAGATCACTTACTGATGGCACTGGCCAACGACAAAAGCGGCTATCTAACTCCTGTGGTAGCAGAATGGGGTGCTATAGAGTCTAAATTAGCTGAACTCGTGATGGAACACGTACTCACCAATAAAGACTCTACAGTTCCTCGTTTTGACTCCGGTGAGATACACCGGGGCTACAGGATAATCAAATGCTTGGACGTGTTCTCTAAAGAATTCCTCAGCAAATGCATCGCAAAGGACCTCGACATTGCTATAGTCCAGGAACCCTGGGTTTTAAACTCCCAAGTTTAAGGATTCCCGACTTCAGCATATAAAACACTATATGTAAAAGATAAAGGTAAGCCAAGATCTTGTCTTATTGCTAAAAAAACACATAAATATATTTCTCTGCTCAGCAGAGCTAACAGTCGCAAGGGTCGAATTAGTGCGAAACAGGAGTTTCCTGATCGCCTCCAGCTATATGGCACATGACAATCCAGCTCCGCCAGATGAAGTGAAGGAGTTTCTGGCCTCTATAGAGGCTCAAGATGACATTATCCTTGGCTGTGATGCAAACTCAAGGCGTACAATATGGGGTAGCACTGAAATCAACGACAGAGGTGAGTGTCAATTTGATTTCATTAATACTAACCACCTGATCATATGCAACTCTGGCAACGACCCCACATTCGTTTTTCCGAGCTCGGTGAACCGTAATGGATGGGAAGAGGTGCTAGACATTACACTTACGAAAGACAGAGCTAATTTATCAGTTGATAGGTGGAGAGTATCCAAAGAGAAATCCTTTTCGGATCATTGCTAGATACTTTTCGACATTGGACTTGTCTGCATAGAAACAGCATCAACTTTCAGAAACCCAAAACGAACGAACTGGACTAAGTTCAATGGGATTCTCATGCACAAACTGAAAAAAATACCTACCAAAAAATACTACAGAACAAAATCGTGGGAGTTATATCACGATAAGCCTAGGGAATATAAGAATGCAATAAAGATCGCAAAAAGAGATTCATAGAAAGGCTTCTGCGAATCTATCGACAATACCAAGGAATCTGCTAGACTCAGTAAGGTTTTGGCAAATGGTCATAATAATCCATCCTATATTAAAATATAGGATCTCTTGTGTGGTGGACCGCTACTAGTAAGAGATATGTGGTGCATCAACTTTACAGGATACAAAGATCCGTTTCCATTGGCATTGCAGGTGCATTACGTACTAGTCCATCAGAAGCTCTGAACACTATATTGCACCTAACACCTATAGACCTATATAAATTGAATCATCAGTTAATAGTGCGATAAGATTATCTGCAACGAAAAGCTGGAGATCAAGAACGTATGGGCATGCGAGGATATTAAATTTAATACCACCACAATTCAATCAATTTACCGACTATATGATTCCCCAGATGGACTTTGGAAATACTATTAAAGTCCTATTCCCCGCCAAGAGTGAATGGAGAAGGGGTAATCTTCTTGAACAATGTGGAACTAGGATATACACTGATGGCTCAAAGATGAACTGTGGTGTCGGCTCTGGTGTCTTCTCTAATGATCTTGAAATTAGACACTCATGCAGAATCCCTGACGAGACAAGCGTATTCCAAGCGAATTAGCCCGGGCAGGCTCTGCTATGAATACCTCCTTATCGGTTTCTGTCGCAATCCCGTTAGGAACAGTCAAAAGCAGAATCCAAAAACACTTTCTAGAAAAGGCAAAAAATAGATGGCCAAATCTGGACAAATGTAGAGTCGCGAAAGAAACGTGGCCTACCTACAACGAAAAACGACCAATGCAACTCATTGGCTACAAACGCAAAGACATCTCGAGACTAATAGCATTGTTTACAGATCACTGGACGATCGGAAAACATGCAAGCAGACTTGGTCTCCCTTACAATGAATATTGTCGTAGTTGTGGCAATCGCGGAAAGGAGGAGACAGTATTTCATCTTCCTTGTAAATGCCCAGCCTTGAACGCAAGCAGACATAAATTACAGTGAAGGGTAGATATCTGACACTAGACTCAGTGACATCAATAAATATCTCAATGCTACAGGCTGGATCTAATTAATTTATATTCTCATTATTCTTCCCTACACTTCTATCTCATTACAGACTCAATACAACTCATTCACCTGACGAGTAGTGTGGTTCCATCAAAACGGACTCTAACGAGTCTAATTGATTGCCCGTAAGGTTACGGGCTACCACGTAAACCAAAAAACCAACCAACTTTAATTTTTATTTCAGACTTTTTGATATTGAAAAATGGATTTTTTACAATTTTTTAAAATTATTAACTACTATTACTACTATTTTTAACTACTATTTCTTGTTCATTAATATCAATTTAAAATTTTTTTTGATTGTCAGATATCTAGAATATGTCAAAACATTTTTATGAAATTAAAAAACGAGAAAATCTATGCATACTTTGTTTACTAAAAATAGTTTAATGAGATTTAAAAAATCACTATGATCGCGGTAATCTTCGGTGTCATCAACAATATCGTATCACTTTTAATTTGTATTTTAGAGATATTGATGTGGATTACATATGTGCAGTAATTTTTTGAATGTTGTTGCAAATAGAATTTTGGTATTTTTTTTTTAATTTTTGTCTTAAACCACCATAACACTAACGCCGTTCGCTAAAAGTCATTCACGCGAACAGATTTGTATTTTATTAAAGCCAACTAATATTAGTACTAAAAAGCGTTGATGTGCCGTAAAAAAATTTCCAAATTTTTTAACCCCAAAAGTAAACAAGTTTGAAGAAATGTCCATATAGAATATATTATAATATTGACCACAACAATAATTAATGATGTTTCAAGAAAATTTTTAATTTTTTAACATTCTAATACTTCATCACAATCAGCAATAAACTTGTTGCTTGTCTAAAAATTTGTTGATAAAAAAAAACTCGTAATTGACACTAACACTCAGCTTGAAAATTAAACATATTTGAAACTTAATATTGAAAAATTCTAAGTTAAACTAACCATTAAAAAAAAAATAAATAAAAATAAAATAGAAAATCTATTGAAGGCAGCCATAGCCCTAAGTATTTTTCTACTATCAATTAGGTTAACGACATATTTCAATTGGACCGAAAATTTAAGCCGATTTCAAAAATTAAACGTATCCAATACTATTTTACCCATATTAAACATGTCATGTGTAAAGCTACAGTAAAAAAGAAATATTTACTAGCTTGTTTTTTCTTTGGACACTATCCAAAAAAAGTTTTGACTATGTTAACTACAAAAAAGAGCGAAAAAACATTAACAAAAATTGTAAATGTGCGTTACAAAACTGAGACCTCTTTCAGCATCAAATTTTATTTTAAATGTAGGTTTCGTTTGTTTATATGAAGCCCTTATACAAACGGATGTAAAACTGAGTAATCTAGCGCATGTATGGGTAAATTTATATATATTTTTTTTATTACTTTTATGTGTTCTTTCGTCTACAAAAATATTTTGAACTATAAGTTGATATTTGTGTTACGAATATAATTCTCTTTTTATTATTTTTTTTTTTTTCGACATTATTTGGGGGTATAAAGTTCTATAATAAAAAGCACGAAAGACTAAAGACTAAACGGCGCTTTTTTGATTGTCTACTGTCACAATTGTTACAAACTAAAAGCCATTATTGTTTTGTTGTTGGTTACATAGTTGGCCATTAATTTTTTTCCTCCAGACTGTCTTTCCTTTGATATGGTGATTTTTATTTCTGAAAATAATCCTAGCATTTTTAAGGCCATAAATAGAACTAAAGGAAACCCTTTTTATATTAAGGTTTATTTTCTTTTATCTTTAGGCTGTATGCTAATAAAAACTATATATGTTTCTGATGACTCTACTACACTTTTTAGTTATAGTGTTTTGGTTTTTTCCTGGGAGTTTGTGTTCACTATAAAACGAAAAAAAAAATACTTCTTTACAACTCCTACCCTTTCATATGCGATATATGGCTGCTACTTGTCAATGCCTGAGCTAACAACTAACAAACATTTTCAACATTGCTGCTAAATCTTAAAAACGTTTTTTGTGGGTTAAAGTTTAAAATTTTTTCTTCGCAACAAAAGAAATAACATGAAAACAAAAAGAAAATTTCATAACATGCACTTTTAGACGTTGTCATATAAAAACATACATTTTTCTTACACATTTACTTTTTTAAGTTGTTTATTTTTCATTGTTGTACCAAGCAATCGCTTGTAACTTTTTATCATTTTGGCTTTAGTTCAAGAAAAAAGAAAATCCGAACATCTACAAAAAACATGTGCGTGCGCTTTTACATTTTTGCCAAAAAAAAAAAAAAATGAATAAAAAAATATCGTAAATACTTTAACTGCTTTTAGTCTACATGGATGATAGCCAAAGTTAAAGTAGAAATAACACACAGCAAATTTTTAAAGTAAACAATAAACTGCAACTTAAAAGTGTTGAAAATATATGCATTTAAAAACACAACATTAAAAGGAATGACAGACTTACGGACAGACATTTAAAACTTATGGCACAAATTATTCAAATAAATATGTGTCATTTAAACTAAAGGTATAAGGTTTATAGTTTGTCGCAATTTATATATGTGTGAATTTCTATTTTGTAAGTGGAGAATTACATATTTGTTAGGAATTTATATTTGGATACTTAAAAATAAATCCCAGTAGACAATAAATTTTCAGTGTATGTATAATAAAATGATCGAATGTCTATTTCTCAAATTTTTTTAACATAAAAACACGGTTTTAAAATAACATTTTATCTTAAAAAAAAAAAAACAAATGTACCAAATAATAATATTTTAATGGAAATTTAGGAATAATGTTTTAGCTGATTGATAATATTGATAAAGTCTAATTTTCCGTTATGTTTTATGAATATAATTTCAGGTTAAAATTAAATTAATTCTGTTAGTTCATAGTAAAAAGATCAAACTTCAAACGAAGCATCATTGTAAGGGAGAAAAGTAAAATAGCACTTTCACATTCCCTTACAAATGGAATAAATGTTTTTATGGTTCTCACTTGAATTCAGTACATTTTTAACATAGTTATTGAAAAAGAAGCGAATGTTTTATTTATAATAAACACCTAGTTAGTTTCACATATTATTATTTTCTTCCACACAATTGTGAACTTATTCGCTTAGTGCATCGTAGTAAGAGCATAAAATTGTATTTTTTTGCAAAATGTTACATTAGTGACATGCAGGGGGATTGTTACCGATATTCGTAATGGTTTATCTTAAAATCTATTACACTTAAAGCCCTCAGTGGAATGTTGAAACTACTTTCTTACCATACTGCATTAATTAAATGAAATTGGACGGATAGATCTAGAGGAAGAGATAGCTCCCATATAAAGCAAATATTAATTTTCTTATGTCTAAAGGAGTATTTCAGTGAAAGTCTTAAAAAGTATTAGAAACAATTTTTAAATCAAATTTCTAATATCGCATCAAAAGGGATAGCGAAGAGCACCGGAATAAGCTAGTAATATATAAAATACGGTCTCTGTTTGATGATTATTTTTTTTTTTACCTTCATTACAAGTTGTTTCCCAAAATAAATTATTTAAAAAATTCTAACTTGATTGTTATAAGATTTATTGAGTTTTTGTTAGGAAATATAGTTTTTTTTAATTGAATTTCTTCGGAATTTTAAAAAATACAAACGGTTTTTTTTAAATCTAACTATTCGAACTATCTGAAAACTGGTTTCTGTAAAAAGTGGAATAACCAATCACCTTAGAGTAGAATTAGTATCTAGACTAGACAGTTCTCAGTAATTTCTTTTTATTAAATAAATAATTTTTAATTTATAAAAATTATATATGACCTTCAACGTATTGCATAACATACTTACAACAAAGAATTGTTATTTAGCAAAAAATTTTTGTTAAACAAGACAAATTAAATAACATATTGTGTCAATCGTATTATTTATTTAAATAAATAGGTATAAAATATTTTGAAACGAAGTTGAAATTTTTAGTCCTAATCTAATATCTCCAGATATAATATAAAGTTCCTTGAATACACCAGCCAACCAGTGTTAATGAAAAATAAATTGTCCAACAGACTTAAGGTTAGCACTTATGAATCCTTGCTTTCATCCCTATATTTTTCAGGTGGGGTCCTAATGAAGACCTCATACGAAAGTACAGAAGCTTATTTAATAAAAATCTATTTTATGTTAACTGTTTTTATGAATTAATATTTTTTTTGCAAAATTATTAAATTAAAATTATTAAAAACTATTATAAGTAAATTATTTTGTCATTAGCAAAATTGCATTTAGTAGTTTTTTTTAATACAACATTTTTTGATTTTCTTTTATCATTTAAACAAATTTTATGAAGTTTTTTAGGTATATTTTTAATCCCCTTTTTTCGGCATGTTTTTTAATTCACTTTTTGGACACTTTTTAAAAAGTCTCAAAAGTAACACTGCAATCAACTCTAAAATGTGTTGCATATGAAATATATCATTCATGTTCATTAGAAGAAGATTAAGATACAAAACTGTAGTATTCGTTTAGTCTCTAACTAGAAGTTCTTAAAATTATAAAGAATAAGAATAAGATTTTTTTATGGGCTGCAAACCATACATAATTCTGGCAAAAGAAGAGGTAAAGAGAGGTTGTAAAAAATAATGTGTTTAACGTAGTTAATATATGGTCATAGATCACGAAAATTATGAAACAGTCAAAATTGAACCAACAAAAAAATGTGTGAACATTAAAAGTTAAAAGGTATATTACCTTTTCCCAAAATAAATAAATAAAACTGATTAAGCTCACTACCAACTGTCTGTGGATTGCGGGTTCGAATCCCATTAATGGGCACGAGCTTCACATTAAACTCCCCAAAGACTCACAACCATATTTGTTTCTCAGTTATGTTAGTTATTAAGAAAATTCTTCTCACAAAATGTTAAGTTTACAACTGTAAGTTATAATTCATTAGATATATGCGTCAATTAAAATCCAGTAATTTATCTATTCTACTTTAATTTAAATTGAGAATATTGCTAAGAAAATAGTCCCACAAAAACTAGCGTCGAACAGGTTGAGTCAATTAGACTTACATAAAATTGCTCAATAGCTGGAGTTCAAAATACGTACCACTTTTCTACGCTACCAGTTTAGTGGTAATGTGGCTAATCATGGATATATTTGGGGACAACATCAAAAAGTGGTTAAATGGGCCCAAACTGACTGTCGGTATTATGATTAAAGTAAAATAACTGCTTTTATATTATTTTTTGTTTTATTTGTAGCTATAACGGGAATGTTGTTCGACTTCGGTGACATAAATGAGAATTTCATTAGTACCATTAGGTAGTTTAGAGGGTAACGTAGGGAAAGCGACTTATGATGGTGAAAACTTACCGAGAAAGGTATAAAATTTCTCACACGAAAAAATATGGTAAATTTAAACATAAATATATAAATTATAACAAGTTAGTTTCCCCTAAACATACGGATTTTTACTCCAGTGAACATGCAAGATTCCTAGCAAAGATCAGTACATGTTATAGGATTTTTTATATTATTTTGTATAAAATCTGAAAGATCTCTATATATTTTATACTAAAATGTTTATTCTGTTAAGTCGTTTCTTAATATTTTTTTTAATAATTAAATAAAAAGCTAAACAGCTAGTTTTACATAAATATGTGTCAAAAGCATCATTCAAAAATATAAAAAGATATATTTGTAAAAAATATCTTTACTAAATTTAAAAAATTAAGGGATATATTATTGAAAACGTTTTCGGGTCAAATTAATCCACATGACCGTCCGGCAAATTTTATACAACCAATCCGACATCGGGTTAATACTTTCGCTCTATTAGTTCATTAAATATGCAATTTTCAATATTCATTTATATGGGGGCTATGATTTAATCTAGCCCTATATGTACTATTTTCATTTCAGTTATAGAGTTGAATAGGGTAAATGTTTCCAGAAAATCTAAAAACTATAATAGTCATTAGATATGTATTCTTCAATACTGATATTGTATGGAGGCTTCGACCTATAGAGGTATCCGTGAACAAAACTTGACATTAACTAATCCAACAAGTTTTAATATGAACGTTTGATATCATTGAAAATAGGAAGTCTTTTAGATATCAAATTAAGAAAAAGAAGTTTGCGCATAAGCCAAATATTTATTGCAAATTTGAGACTGATGAAACAAAGTATAAAAAATATATTAACTGATAACAGGTATGACCAGTCTGGTGTCCAGAAAATTGAAAGTGTCTCTTTTTTACTCTCCACCAATTTTTGTCGTAAAAATTACTGCTATTTTTAAATGGAATACATTTTCACATTTATAGTTTTCTGGTTAAATGCAATGTAAATATATTGCTCAGATATTTCCAATTGAGTTTTGATCCGAAAGCCATACATAAGAAAACAAGAAATTATTATTCTGCGAATGTTTAAATGATTTTTCCCATTAATATTGATGACTAAAGTATTTTTTCAACCGATTTAATTTATATATACCCTCGATATATACGATAATAATCTATTAAATTTGCCAAACATTTTATCAAAGAGTCTACGCATAATATCGAGTGAAATTCCAGAAATTTAATAAATTAAGAAATTGGTTTAAATTTGCCCAATAACCGCAATTAAAATTATGTAAGAAAGTAAGTACTTCTGATAAGGCGGACTAAATGCATTTTTATATTTATAAGTCTAAACACAATAAAATGTGAAAATTGGTAAACTGCACCATTTCCGGTAAAATTTAGAATTTAATTTTAAAGCTTTATGAAACCATTTTCTCTTCTTTTCTTTTACAATATATTTAAAAGATCATAAAACATAATTTTCAAAAGAACAATAATTTTCATAAAAAATATATTTTAATAATATAAAAAAAGATTGTTCTCCACATATCCAATTTTTTATATATATTTTACCAAAACCGGGTTTCATTATCTTGAAGCATTTTTTTCTTAACGTAAAATCTAGACGTAGTAATTTTTATCAGGACAGACGTCAAACCTTATGGGCATAGACCTCATGTGTTAGAGTTCTAAGCGTTTATGTATTTGGCATTAAATTATGTCCCTAATTTTAAATACCTTAAAATGTACCAGGAAATGATTTTTGAACTAAAGAGTGCTTTTTGTTATTTTTAAAAAGTAATAAATAAGAAACTATTAATACATTTTCATAATTCTCTCACAACCTAACTAACATATGTCCAAATGATATGTGCATAAAATATTATATTGGTCAGAGTTCTATTTACTAGGTTATAATAAAAATAAGAAGGGTAAAATTATGGTTTAATTTAGAATAGAGCCAACTATAATTCTTCCGTGTAAATTTGGGAGAAAGATTTATTTTAAATTTGCAATATATTTGACTTTTAAATGGAAAAAAGTAGTTAGTTCTCAATAATTGTATATTTGACTAATTGATTATACAAATTTATAGAATTTATGTAGAATTTCTTACATTTTTTCTCCGATATTGTTAGAAAATTAAGATCTGCGAAATATTTTTACACAAAGTTGAACTAAAAAATGATTACGATATAACCATAATATAAAAAAGAGTAAATTATCTTAAAAACTGTATACTTTAACTGTGCAATAATAAATGATTATTTTAATACCTTCTAAATTTTGAACACAATTGATCAATAAATTATAAAGTATTGTAAAATCTGGTTCACAGAAATTATTCTGAGCATGATATCAAGATATATTTAGATATCATCTTTTTAAATTACTTAAAAAGCTAGTATCCTTCCGGTTGGATATTTGCTGGTATTTTACGGATAATTTCTAAATGATTTTATTTAGAGATTTCACCCTCGTTTTGTTCCAATATATATAGCTGGAACTAACTAAAATTTTATCATGATAAAGATAGTCAAGTATTTAATTTATTTTTTTTATTTATATTTAATTAATGAATTATTAATATTTAATTAATATTTAATTAATTTTAATTTATGACTGGCGATCAGTTAATAAATGGGTTATACGTTCCCAAATTTCTGTTAGCGTAATTTTGATACAAAAGATGTAGAGTTATTTTTTTCGCTACAACTAAGCCATTTAAAGATGTTTTATGCTTCAAATAAATCAGGGTTTAGTAGATCTCTGATACTTAAAAATATTGTACAAATGTTTTGAAGTGTATCACATACATTACTATGTGTCCAAATTAAAAAGTTAGGCTATGAGACAAAATTGAAAATTATTCCAAAGTGGATAAAACTTAACATTACATTTTATTTGGATCCAAATTATAGATAATCACCTTTAATTGTATATTAGTTTTTTCATAGTGTAAAACTAGTCATTTTATAGCATTTCAAAAATGACAAAAAGCTCTTTGGACCATCCTTTATATGACAATCAAGTGATAATTTATGAAATAGTGCCTACAATTACATAATTTTACGCAAATATAACAAAAGAAATAAAGATATGTACGAAAAACTGCTTTTTGGAATCAATATCATATCATCCATCAAGATCAATATCATCAAGAATATATCATCCATATTCGTACAAATGAAGGATATCGTTCCAATATAAAGTTTTTTTGCCTTTTAAATGCATTTGCTTTTTTTATAAATAAATCATCACAATCTGTTTCTAAAAATGCATTTTTCTAATTTGCATGCTGGGTAAAACAATTTAGTTCTTAATGCATACATGTGTATTTTCTGTTGTAATTTTCTAGCTGCGTTCTGTATTTGTTTTTAAAACGTGACATATTTTTAGTCTAAAGCAACATAAAAGTATAAAAAATAATGCATTCGGTTGTATATATCCGAACATATGAAAACCCTATATGATAATATTCCCTATTGAGTACAATCTCCAACTGATTAACAAAAAAACAATTTCCTTTAAGAGATAACACCTGTGTTAGAAACTATCTGTTAAAACTGCAAACTAGTTTGAAGATATACCATAATGAATATTTAAAATTTATTTACAAATTTTAAGTTTTTATTATGAATACGACCTGTAATTTAAAAATTTTTAATTAAGTTTTTGTGTGACTAATTTTATACGAAACATTACAAAATTGAATAGAAAAGAAAAATTTTAATTTAAAATCACTAAAATATTAGTCACATTAAACTTTCCATTTGTAGTAGCGTAGGGTATAAAAAACATAGAAAACTAATGTCACAAGTACCGCACACTTTAAATGTCATTGGACCATGTGGCAACTTGACTACTATTAAACAGGCGTCACCAGGGAAAACTTGTATTTTACTTGTATTTCTCTAGTTTTAAAATGAGTATGTCTGTAGATGTGAATATGTATGTGTGTCTGCAAAAGTGTGTATAAATATCTGGGTTTGTTTTTTTTCCATATTTTTGTTTATGTCGTTTAAAGCACCACTTAGTGTCAATAATAGCGGTGAAATTGTTTAAACATTAAGATTATTATATGAGTCAGCATACATATATGGGGATGAGGATAAGAGTAAGTGCACGTGTGGGTTTTTATATTTAAAAAACATGCATTTTGACATTTTCATATATTGTTCATTTGCTGCAACAACGTCATAACTAAAAAACTTATTTTTCCAGGAGACTCTTCTTTAATTTTTATGTTGATATATGAGGAACTTCAAAAATTTTCGGAACTCTTTGAATTCGCCTTATATACCTTGTATTTGTAAATAATAAACTGGCTACCAGTGAATCTCATGGCCAAACAGATCGCCAAATAGATTCGGCCATACGACCGTTCTAGGATTCCTTAATAGCATTCCATACAATATTGATTACTGTATTCCTACACCCTTTCTTGGCAGAGGCTTCTTAGTATCATCCTCAACTGCTTCGGAATTAGGATCTGGTTCAGTGGAGGTTTATACTGACAGATCTAAATCTGCTAAATGAAAAACATTTCCTTTAAATTGCCAGATCACTGCAGCATTCTTTAAGCAAATATTTGCGCCATAAAGAAGGCGATGAACTGGTTAGTGAACTAAAGGGTATTCGGAGTGAATATCCAAATCTGTACAGACAGTCAAGCGGCAATTAAATCGCTCTCGGGTGTCTTTTCGGCATCCACGTTAGTACATAAGTGCCGGACCACTCTGAACACGATGGCGAGACATTCAAACCTGGAGCTGATCTTGGTTATGGGTCATTCAAACAAGATCAATAATTTTGCGGAACTTATCGAGAAAGAAGAATCCACATGCTCAACCTCGAGGCAAATGTAGCCCTATTATGATGAATCTCGATCTAACTTCATTACGGGATTACAGAGGCATTGATTACGAATTCAGGTCGTCATAGGGCACTGGATTGCTGGTGCGCATTCTAGTAGACTAAGCCTCTCTTTTAAAGACTTTTGTAGAAGTTGTTAAGATGGTGAAGCATCTTTTATGCCACTGTCCCACTCTCACTGAAATCAGGACTGCTAATTTTGGTAATCCATTTTTGCACGTATTATCATATCTCTCTGATGTTGATTAATCAGTTCTTTCATACATGCGTTTGGCTGGTTCGATTCGAGTACTGGTATGGACATGTGAATTAGAAACACAAATTGGACCCAAGTCTCCTCTTGATTAGACAGCTGCCCATAGAACCTAATAACTTAAACTAATCACTAAATAAGATACGTGTTTAAAATTTTGCACAAATTCACTTAAAAATAGAAAACTAAACTAAAATCGCGCTTTTTGTAAGAAATATTAGCATGAATATTAAGGATTAAACGACTATGATTTTCCATCCAGTATTGATATTTATTTGACTTTTCCAGCAAAATATTCCAAAATGTGCTTATTATTGCCTACTATTTTGAGATATTTTTCATCAATAAAATTTTCTTGCTGTGTACAAACCTGAGCAAAAAAATAAAACTAAAATGTTTCTTTTCAGTGTACTTTTGTACGTGTAGTTATGGTGCGGTAACATTTCTGACATGGGCTGATAGCACTTGAGAAGTTCTATGAAACTGCGTTATTTTGGTTACGATAAAACAATACCTCTATATTTAAGACTTTTTTGAAAGATTTAATTTTAAACGTTTTTTTAATTTTAACGTGAACAGACTTTGCATACAAAAATATTGGTTTATAAAACGACAAATCGTTCATGACAGAAGAAAACGAATTAATATTTTTACTAAAATTTAAAAATGATATTACTATCAAACTTAATCACTTTTCTAGATAACTTTACTATGTTGACTACATAATAGCCCAATAATAAATAAATAAACGTTTCTGCAAGTAATACAAAATAGATTATGTAGTTATGACAAAATTGTTTAACACATAATTTACTATATGCATTAGGGATGTTAAGGATGTTGCAGCTAATGCGCTATATGTATATTATCATATATATATATATATATATATATATATATATATATATACATTTAGCTAAAATATTCATAAGTATGTATATGTATTTAGATAAATGTATTTACGTAAGGAAGATTGGGGCAAAGTGGGACATACTTTAATTGAACTTCAATAAAATACTAACGAATAATCCTTTGAACTCTCAAAAGAATAGAGTATTGTCAAACGTTTTGCATAAAAATAATGAATTCAATTTGTCTTTTTTCTTGGTTTTTTATCAACTATTTTTTGGATAAAAATGGAAATGTTGAATTAAAGTAGAAAATATTAAAAATGGAAAATTTAAAGATATTTATTGTTTACTAAATATTTTTAAATGATTTTTGTATTTACGAATCCACAATTCAAGTAAATGATTAGAACAAATATGTAATAATATGATAATATCAATAGAAAATAATAAAACAAAATTTACAAATATATACAGTAATTTCTTGTATTTGGAAGAGTTTAATTAAGAGGTGCAATAGGTCCCTATAATTCTCCCAAACTTTAAGTGTACAGACTATTTGCATGACTTTTATCATATCTAGCGTGTATTTTTACAGCATCCAATATTTTCGCGATTTTTAAATCCAGATCTTCTTCCTTCAATTGGCAAATGTAAAGGTACATACTGATCCTAGGAATTTTTGGTCTTATCGCCGAGGTTATTTAAAATTTTTGTATATTCTATTGCTTTTACTAAAGCATAAAATTTTGTATCTATTTTATTAAATATTCTTATATACTTATATCCAATCATAACAATTATTTCCTATATTTTCAGCAAACTGAAAAAGTTAGCAGAAACTTATTTAAATGATACAGCGCATTTTAGCCCAATGTATATATATTTTATATTATCCCAACTCCATAATTTTTACGTCAACTACAAATCTGTATTAATTTTTTGGGAGAAAACATTGTTGTAATGTAAATATATACAAAATAAAGTATTTAATTTTGTATTCACTGATTTAAAAATGCACTTGATTTGATATTTTATTTGCTTGTGCTCGAAAAGCAATGAAATCAGATATCTCGTGGATAAAATATAATTCGTAAATGTACTGCAATAAAACAAAAAAAAATTTCACTATCATTTTATGAAAAAAACAATAAAGTAGGTAAATAAATAAATAAATAAAAATAAAAATATATGAAAAAAGTAAAAGTTTCTTCATTAACCCATAGGACATACATATATTATAACTAAAATTTAATAGGGCTTATATAATTTGATTTGAAGAAAATACTCACATAAATACATATTTTTTTAATGCGTAAAGTCAAATTTTGTGTAAAAACATATGAAAATAATTCACAATTCCCCTGGTTAAATATTTTAAGACTTTTCGAAAGAAAGTATTCATATAAAATTAAATTTTTTTATATATTTAAATAAAATTACTCCCTGGAGTTTCATCATAAACAAAAATTTTGTTTTATCTAAAATCACAATTTGTGAAGAAAAAAAGAAATAATGTTGAATAAATTATTTGAAAAAATTAGCATGCAAATATAAGATTCTCTACCTCTGGTAGTAAATGTGTTGGAAATGCAAATTGTGTCTTTATCTTCACATATCTACTATAACAATTTTTAATTTTTTCTCTCGTTTTAAATTTGATCTAAATACGTGTGCGTAGTTTAGGAAACAATTATCAAGAATGTCACTCAAAAGAGTCGTTTTATAGAACGTTTTTTCAATACTAATAGAATAGACAGAACTAGAAATTTTAGCTTTCGTTTGTCAAATTAAATAAATGTGATTTCAATCACTTAAGTCTAAGTTAGGAAAGAGAATATGAAAAAATATTTTAATTTCAAGATTTTGACGCTAAAACATATTTTATTTAATATTATGACAGTTGTTTTCAAAGTATAAGATATTTTTAAAATAAACATTTTTACAATCCAAGAGAATATTGTTAGTATTGTCTTGATCTATGCATATATATATATATATATATATATATATATATATAAATTACAACGAAAAAAAATACGTACATTTGTAGTACCTTAGTTATTTTTTAGTCCCATTTTTGGTAAGTTGATTACAAAAAATTAATGTGCCGTCGTAGATGGGAAAGATTTGTAAGTTGATATATATTGAGTTTTATTCCTCTATGTAAAGTTGCTAAATAACTTACAAAGTTCAAAATTAGCTTATTTATTCTTAAAATCCGTTAAAACATAACGGAGGCAGATTTTAAACAATAACCTTTTAGCTAATATTGACAGACTTATGCACTAGCTTAGATGAACATATTTTTAAATTTCACTTCAAGTGCTCGGGTATTTAACGTAGGGTTAAGCTAAATAATCCGTCCGTCCGTCTTCTTATAATTCAGGTAAATAATATTTATAATTAAATTTCAGAATAGCAAAGAAATTAATATAAAATCTACTGATCAAATTTAACTTTCCTACCTTCATCCAAATTAAATACATATACTTTTTCTCAATAATTCTTCCTAAAATTACTGCTTTAAATCTGATTAAATTATTGCCTTTATGAGCAAACATTTACAAAGGCCCTTTCATTAATCATTGCTTGCTATATTTGTAAATTTTCTTTTTCCTACCATAAATTTTCTGAAAAATAAAAACTAATTCTCAATAAAAAGATTCGAAATGAGTAGAAACCAAACCAATATTTAACAATCATATCACGTGCGTGCTAGCAAAGGCTTTACAACAAATCTTATTAGCTATAAAAATAAGCCGAAAAAAAGGTTTAGAGAAACAAAACAACAAAAGCAAAAGTAGTAAAGATAAAAATAGGGCCAATTATTTATTTTCTTGTGACGTATGAAAAATAGCTGGCAAAATAATACTTATATATGTACAATGTACATAGAAAAACAATTTTCCTAATAGAGAGAAGAGTAAAAAAAAAAGATAAAATAAAACCACAAAACTTAAAGTTAAAAACAATCAATACTTAAATATCTCGCACTACACATAAATATAAATACACTTTTTGTGTACAAAAGTGTTTATGTATGTATTTTGTGTACAGATCCTTAAGTAAATATTTAAATGTAACCCAGCTAACAATAAAGTTATAAGCAATATTTATTTTAAATTGAATATGATTATTTTAAACCTATCAGAAATGTGCTAGTAAAAATTTATTTAAAGTTTTTGCACAAATAAACTAATAAATTTTGCATTATAATTTTGGAATATACTAATCACAAATTTTATCCATGTTTTTTTTATGAACGTATTTTGTTATATTTAGCTAAATCAATCATAACATTTGTTATGTTTTAAATGATAAAAACCAGCATTAATGTTTGGCGAGTTCAGTAGACAAATATCTTGTATATTAACTGCAATGAAAAAGTAATCATTTTGAGATTGTTGTAAAGAATGAACTGGAATATTCTCCAAATGAACAGAAACTGGTAAAAACTATATATATATATATATATATATATATATATACTATTTCTGCTCATGATTCAGTACACCGTATTGAATCTTGCACATTCAAGGTTGTTTATTGTTGTATCAAATTTGCGTTAATTAAAATCGCATATTTTAAGAAATGGTCACTATTATTGAATCGTGTTATAAGGAAATCGCGTAAATGAAGTATTACATAAATCGAGGGTTACCCGTTTTTGTATGAGTAATTTGGCGTATGAGTAACTTGTCATAACTCTAGCAGGTGTTCGAACCGATTTTTTTTTATCTTATAATTATTCTAAACTACAACTGTGTATTAAGTCTATGTGATGGATCTTCTAATGGTGAAAATTAGAAGAAATTTAAATTGATTTTCTGAGACAAAATCGAAATTTTAATTATTAAATTATATTAAAGAAATGACAATTTTCAGAAATAAATTATAATTTACAAGTGATTTTGTTTTTAATTCTTAACGCTTCAAAACATAAAATCTGCTTTATTATCTATTATAACACTAAAAATTTTAGAAAATTTATTAGAAGATATATGTTCCAATGCTTACATGAAAACAAAGAGTTTCCTCAGAATTGATCACAAGTGACAACAAGGTATTTATTCATGTATGCAAGTGAAATTGGGCAATATTAATTTTTAAGAACGACTCAAGTTGGGATAAAGTGTGTCAAAATGGACGTTTACTTGAATTTTGAAAATTAAATTAACAGCAGTAGAAATTAATGATCTAGTATGCGTTGTTTTTTTTTTTTTTTTTTTTTTTTGTACTTAGCAATTTTTGGGTATTGGAATCAAATCAAATTTCAAACAAAAATATTTCGTAAAGCTAAATTTTAAAATGGAACCATCCACTTCAGATATTTTAATGTATTTTCCCTCAAGTATTTGAAAATTTAATTTTTTTCCAAATGTTTTTAATTTTTTTTTTTTTTTTGAAAATTTTCCTAAAATACAATAATTTTGAACTTTGATGGAATGGAACTTAAAATAATAGTTTGTTCTCAATTTTTTCTGAAAAATAGTACATATTTTATTTTTTCACATCCTTTGAAAAAAAATAGTGCTTTTAAAAAAATTTCCAGATAAAAAACACTTTAGACTTTCTTTTATTTATTGATGTTTTAAATATTACACAGTGGGGAATATTCGAACATTTCTGGAAATAAATCTCCACATAGGCATATTATAGGAGAGTGAAATTAGGGCATCTCTGATATAGACAATTGTTAACCACTAACCAAACATTTGATCCTTACCCGTTTTCAAAGATCTCATATATTTTTCGAGTTATTTGCATTTGAAATTTCATTTATGTCAATTTTGGTCAAGTTTTTTCCGTATAAAGCCCAACATTTTCGAACAAATTTATTATATTTTTTTTTTTGCAATTAGTTAAATAATAGAATTATTTATCGAGTAAAAGAAATTTAAAGTCGATACCTTTACTGAGTCCAAAAACAAGTAATTTAAAATTTTAAAATTACAAAAATTAATAAACGGACATCAAAATTCTGCTAAGAAATCTCAAAATTCCGAAAATGTATTTTCTACTTAATAATCAATATAAAAGCAAGATGGAAGCATTATTTTATTTTATTTTATTTATTTATTAGTCAAAGAAACTACAATTTCTTACAGGCTAGCATACATATTTTTCTTAATGCTATTTACAATAAAACGTTTTTCATAACCATTCAATAATGCAGTTTGGAGTTACTGAGAAATCAATATACTGTTGAATTGATATATATATATAGTGTTTAAAATAAAATCAGAGAAAATTTTACTAAAATTGTAATTTCGCGAAAATAATTACTAATTTTAAAACTTAGTGTGTATTATACGTCATTTGTCTATTATGTGCCGTAATCTTGTTCGAAAACTATATTTTTAAAATGATACAGCTCACGTAAACGAAATAATTAAAATGAAATAAAGAAAGGGGTAAAGTTGCAACATTTTTTGTCTCCATGCAAATCAATGCACCTTGATACACATTACGCTTAAAAATATTATTGATCGGCCCACAATTGGCAATAGGTCCCATATATGGCCTCTTCCCTAATTTTGTTGCAAATAAACAATGGCCTTTTCAAAAATTATGGCACTGTGTCTAAGATCATAAGTTCTAGAACTATTGTTATTATAGCTACTTCAGATTTTTTAATAACATCCTTATTAATGTAGTATCGCAATCTATTCCGACACTCATGGAACGGTATTAAGATCCTAAATTGATTTCAAATAGTGTTTTTGCGAACTAGTGTTTTAAAATTAGTCCCCTATAACTTCTACATCACTTCTTCAAAACAAATTACTGGTTCTCAAATAACTCCGTAAAAAACTTAAAAAAAAATAAAAAAAAGAAACATTGAAATTGATTTAAATAAAATGGAAAATAAAATCAATGAAAGTTCATTAATTTTGGCAACTTTTATCTGAAAGGCTTCCTAATGCTTCGGCATGAACTAGTTCTAGTGTGACAATTTGCATCTAAAATCATTGATTAAAGTAATAGTTCCATAACCGTTCCATAGAATAAAAAATTATTGGTCGTAACGCCAAATTAGAACGAGCACTGGCTATTTTCATACATTTTACAACTAGTTGTTGAACTCATATATTTTTGCCTGGGTAGAGTACCTAATTTTTACAGCAATATGAAAAGTCATTTTGGGTCATCCTTTCATTATTATTTAGAATCTTTAGTGAAATATCCTTTTGTTGCAAAATATAATTTTTGTCGAAAAACGCAAAAATTCGCAAAAAATACAAACTGAAATGGAAATTCTAATTCTTCTATCTGAAAATTCTTTACAATTTTATACTAGGCAGAGATTTATAATTTTGTTAAGTTTTTTATGAAATATATTAATTGTATATGTTATACGAAATATCGTTTTTTTTTTTTATTTTTTCATATTTTTTAAGCATTTTTCTTACTAAGTAGAGTATATATCGGTAGTTTGTTTTTCCCTAATATACTTTTCCATTATTTTATTTTTAACTAAGAGCAATATTAACAAACATCAAAAAAAGTTTCTGGCAATTTGTTAGAATAGTTAAACTCCACCAGCCAGTAATTAAACTTATTATTGGAAAAACGAAGTGCTGTCTTTGCTAGGCAGAAGTATGCTCTATCCTAAAAAAAATAAGATTAAAAAAATAGTCCTTTGAACCACGGTACAGTAATTGAAAATATCAAATATAGTACAATTTGTTCAAAGAAAGTTTTGAGTATTTTTTCTTTCGAAAAAAGTTCAAAATATCATAAATTTAAACTTTTTATGGAATAACTATTTTGCTATTTTCCCCATGGAATTTTGTTCCACGGGAGGACTTCACTTAAAGATATAAATACATTAAAGACGTGTAAAAGTAGAACTGAAAGTAAAAAGATATCGGTGTCCTAAGCAAAAAGGTAAAATGTTATTTAATTTTAATAAATTTAGAATAAAATATGGGAAAATGCTTACAAATTTACTGATTAACTGATTTTAAAAAAGTTCTTTGCCAAAAATTTATTATGCGACGTTCTAAGTTTAAACTTTTAGAAAAATTAATGTCATTAACAATCATCTTATTGAAAAATCTATGCATAGTACGATGTATTACTTAATTGCTTTTTGCCCATTAATTCCAGGATATAATTTGATTTTAAATATTTTCATATAACCAATTCTTTACATAAAATTAACTTTATTTTAATGTAATTTTTTAAGAAAAATATCAAATGTATTTGCTTTTTATTGGTTGAAAACATGGAACTATAATTTTAGTTATTCCAACAGTACTATTTCTGATAACTGCAACTGAATGCTTAGTTGAATTTTGAATGTTTTTCACACAATTTAGGTTTATTGAATTAAAATTAAATAATTTTAATCGTTTTCCAACCGTTTGTTTTTTTTATACATGTATCCAAATAATTAAACTTTATTGTTTGTTGGGTTATGAAGTTTTATTCACATTTATTCGGAGCTTCGAATGAGCAAGTCTTAGATCTAAAAGAATAAGTATTATTTTTTTAAAAAATATGTAATATTTTCTGGAATACCCTCCGTGTTTCATGGTAATTTCTGTTACTTTTTCGTTGAAATGGTTCCACTTATTTTTTTATTTTATTATTTAATCAGCTTTAAATAGACTTTAAATATTTTATGACCAAATACACTTAAAATGGAAAGAGTTCTGGACAGTTTAGTGGTACACAGCAACATTTTTTTGATACCACTCAGCTACTTTTTTGTTGTAATAATGAGATAGATATGAGGTTGAGCAAGTCAGACTTGGTTGTATTTTCTAATGATAGGAGGGAATCTTTCTCTTTTAAAAGAATTATTTGTTATGAATGAAGAGCTTTTTCCCCACATGTACAAATGTCTTGCCAAATCTATAGTTTTGTCGACAACTTCGATTCTTTACACTATATTTTTCTGACACATTTCCCATAAAATCTGTGATATAAAATTCATGAGCAGGATGTTGTAAAAAGTCTGCCAATAGGTATTTTTTTATCACTCATTAGGCAGCATTCATGTTAAAAAAAAATAGTAAGAATGAGAGGCATTCCATCCAAACATGTGGAGATATTATTTTGTCTGAGATCCTAAAGTTTCTAAACTAACTTGTTCTTCAATTATCAGGGTTCTTTTCGGTGATCATGTATTTTTTATGACTCTGTATCTCTATATTTTTTATGACTCAAAAAATTGAATTTCCCAACTCATCTACGTTTCAAGAAATTTAGAATTCTATATTTTAGGTCTAGTGCATATAGTTACTCCGAATATTTACTTTATGGCGTTTCAAATAATCCTTGTAGAAATTAAAAATAAAATTTTTAGTCCGTTGCTTTCTATAAGGTTATTGAAAAGATAATAATATATATTAAAAGTTCGTAGACCCCTATGAATTTTTAATGATTGTATTTCTAAAACAAATTTCCGATTTTAACATTTGACCTTTTAATCCAAATATAATTTAGCTGGCTTTAAAAGTGATGAAAATTTAATTATTTTCTATAGTTTTACGTAAAAAGGAATAAATCTGAACTACATAAAATTAAATATTTTTAAATTTGACCACTTAAAGTTCGTACAGTATACCAAGAGTTTGATAGCTTGACATTTTACTATTACCTTAGCATAAATTGTTTATAAAATCTAATTTCATAAAATCTAGTACACAATACACTTCATAAAATCAGAAAACGTTTATTAAAGGTAACTCGGTGTTTACAATTTAACTTCTGTCTCTACATATATTGTTGGAATTAAATCCGCATTGGATTTTAGGAATATAGATGAATATAGATCTTTAGGCCCATTTCGTTTAATATTTGTCCATTATAAGTATTTTTTATTGTCGACGTTATAGTTTAACCCAAAAATGACCGTGAATGTCAGAAATTACCAAATATATATCTATTGGACCTAAGAAAATTTACCTATTATATTAAATTTTGTTTCGGCCCCTAGGTCGGTCAGGCAGTGCATAGGATTTTTTTTTATAGGAAGAAAATAAGAAAATTTTTCAAAATTGGTTTTTATTGGCGAATTTTCTTAAGGAAATGCAATTTAGTATTAGATCTAGTATGATATTGAGAAACATATTTTATATATCGAATATTCACTATTAAATATACCCACTTGAGTTGGAGAATTTACGATTTAATATCTTATTTCAGCTGTTGGTAATAAAAGATGACCATCATCATGATCATAAAAACTTTTTCTGTTGGTAATCTGCTTTTGGATATTCTTATTTACAAAGTAGTAATAGCTATTGGATTCCTCAACTCTAATTAACTAAGATTTCCTTTCTATTTACGCTGAAGCTGACCAAAATTTTCAACAAAAATACATTTATATATATTTTATATTTTTTTTTTTTTCTATATTTAATATGATGAACAATCATATTTTAAAGAATATTTCAATGAGGAATATTAATTTAGAAACGTTACCAGCATCGCCTTCTCACTAATATTAGTATAATATTAAGGCTATTTGATAAAAATCCTTCAGACTGATTCACAATTTTCACACTCAAGTTCTTCAGAGCTTCATTGACGGATGACCCATATGTATGTAAATACAAATATTTTGTATATTTTATAGGTTTATACTAATGCAAGACAGCACTACTTGGTTACAGATAAATTACAAAAATATACGAATTACTTTTTCATGTCGTTAAATTTTTACATTTTTAACAATAATTGTTTTAAAGGTTTCAAAAAGGATCATTTTTTTTCAAAAACATTATATAAATTACCCTTCATCAGGTTAATATTATTAACAAGTTTCCATATAATGAAACTTTAAATATTTTCTATGCTACATAGCCGATGTTTTCGTTACCATACAGGTCCGCTAGGTCAATTTGGGTTAACATCTTATTTTTCTAGGATATGTAACAAAAATATTCTTGTGCTTACAGAAACCAAATTATAATTTTAGCTGCTTGCGGATATCTTATCATGGACTTACTTATTAATAATCACCACTAAACCACACATTTTTTTACAATAGTTTGTCAGTTCGCAGAAAAATTATAGGACAATATTGGTTTTTTAGTTTCAAATTTGTGTTTAATAAAATTTATTTATTAACATTTCTTTTCCAGTACTCGTTAAACTTGCAATTTTTAATCAGAAATTACAGGAAAGTGTTCTCGTACTAAGAATTTATGTGAATTTTGCAGTTTTTCTAACTATTTCTGAATAAAACATATAAATTTGACGTGCACTGGAACAGATATACGAGAGCGAATCAATAAGCCCGTGACTTTTCGAACTTCCCTCGTAGTTATATGAATGCAACACTATTCCCATCAAGTACCACCTATTAAAAGACTACTGTCAAATTTTGAGCAAGTGTCGTCATTTACTTTGCGTTTAACAGCTGTTCAAAACATACAACCTCGTGTATCTTTCTAAAAATTGAAAAAAGTGAATTTCGAGTACTGATTAAATATTATTTTTTGCGAAAAAAAACCGTCAATCATACCAAGGAAAAGCTCGATAAATACTATGGGGCTCTGCACCATCGCTTTCAATGGTAAAAAAGTGGTTTAATGACTTTCGTTGTGGTCGCACAAGTACAAATGACGCTGAACGTTCTGGACAGAAAATTGAGGTCAGTGCACCCAAAAATGTCCAAAAAAATCCACGATATGGTGTTGGCCGACCGAAGAGTAAAAGTGCGTGAGATTGTTGATGCAATAGGCATTTCATATGGCAGTGTGGTTTAGATTTTAAATGATCAGCTGAATTTAAGAAAGTTGTCTTCAAGATGGGTGCCGCGTTTGCTCTCAATTGACCATAAACATAAACGTGTGACAACTTCAAAGTATTGTTTGGAGTTGTTTAATTTCAATCCGAATGAGCTTTTGCGGCGTTTTGTAACTGTGGATGAAACATGGATTCATTCCTGTACTCCGGAGACCAAGCAGTAGTCTAAACAATGGGTTTCTCCGGGTGAACCTGCTCCGAAGAAGGCCAAGGTAATTTTGTCAGCCAATAAGGTGATGGCAACAGTTTTATGGGATGTTCGCGGGATAATCCACATCGATTACCTTCAAAAGGGAAAAACAATAAACGGCGACTGATTTAATGAGGATTTAAAAAGAAAACGACCCCATATGGTCAAGAAAAAATTTCTTTTCATAAAGATAATGCACGGGTGCACACGTGTGATGTCTCAATGGCAAAACTCTACGAATTGGGTTACAAATTGGTACTTTATCCACCATATTCTCCGGATTAACCCCTAGTAACTACTTCCTATTTCCAAACCTAGAGAAATGGCTCGATGGAAAGAAATTCAGCTCCAACGATGAAATTATTGACCAAACAAATTCCTATTTTAAGGATCTCGAAAAATCCTATTTTTTACGCAAATTAAATGACGATACTTGCTCAAAATTTTACAGTAGTCTATTAACAGGGAATAGTATTGTATTTCATATAACTACGAGGGAAGTTCGAAAATTCACGGACTTATTGATCCGCCCTCGTACCTATTATTTGTGAACTTATGCTTTGACTTTAATATAAATTGAAAAAATTCTCTGAAAAAAATTAAAAATTTTTTTTTTGTATATTAAAGATAACCAGTTTCAGATGTTTTAAGATTTTTTGGTGTGCTTTTATCCAAAACAATATTTTATCATACGAAAAACTAGTAATTATTTGCTTCGAATGTTTAGTAGCATACCTATTTATTGATTGTTCTTATATTGTTGCAGATATTCAAATCATATTTACATCGACAAAAATAACGGGTATGGTCTGTTATTTTAACAGTGGTGCGTCAGATAAACAATTAAAGCTAGACTTGGAGAAACAAATTTCGTGTGTGTAATCATTTTTATACCCAACATTAAAAAATTTTGGTGAGGTATATTGGGTTTATAGTTCCGTGTGCAGCATGTCGAAATAATTATCTAAGGTGCCATAAGCTATATATGTTGTGAGTGCTTGTGAAAATCTAAGATGATCTATCTGTCTAATGAACATAGAATAGGGCTCGAGGCGGACATTCTAGTGGCCCGAAATTTCGCTCAAATATTTGCCTTATATAAGGTTTGTTTGGCATTGAAAATGAGCAAAATCGGTTTCTAAACAAAAAAATTATGGACCAATTACTAGTGGTCATTGTTACTCCATTTTATATCTTTCGGACGATATCTTTTAGAAAAAGCATATACATCAACGAAATTTTGTACAAATTGTTCAAGAAGCAATGTAAACTCGGAAACAAAAATGTACGCGGTCCGCCCACTTTACCATCCAGCTCCCATATAAGGTGAAATTTAAAAAAGTTTCAGATGGTGGGTATATAGATTCGGCTAAACCTTTATATTCTCATTTGTTTATTTTAATTTGGTAAAGATTTAGTTTATATTTTATTTAAATCAATTAATATTTTTCTCAATTTTACGAGAAATTTCAATCAAAAATATAATTTATTTGATAAATGAAATTAATTGAAATTTAAAAATATATATATATATATTTTGCTCAATTAATATTATCATTTTAATAATTGGAGCAAAATCAAACAAAATGTTAATTAATATAGCAAATTTTGTAATTGAAATCCATTTTCATTTTTTTCTGTGTTCCTTTATTTTCAAATCGCTAATGTCTAATTAAGATAGATTGATATATTCAATCCAGACTGGAGGAGTAATAACTACGCAAATTATAACAAAACGGTACTCAAAGATCATATAACGATTTTTATGTTATATAAAAAATGTCAAAAATATCGTATTTCATTAAGATATTTTACGAAATAAAGTAGTTATAAAAATAAAACGCTATGATTCAATTAAAATCTGACGCCACTTTAAATTAAACAACACTTTATAGGGAATTTTAATTTAAATTAGAAATATATAAATTTAGATTGATAAACAATTTCCATTTTATACGTCAAAGTTTTAAAAATAATTTACTAATTTTTTTCGGGTTTAAAAAAATAATAGAAGATAATTTTCGAAATCAATGTTCAATTATTATTGGAATTTAACAGTTTCTAAGAAATACAATTTTTCAAATTTTAAATATGAATATTTGAATATTATGAATATATATTTTAATACATAACATCGTTAAATTCTATTTATCAATTTACCGTTGCAAAACAAATCAACCTCTACTAATACTCCCGCCAGTCATATTTATTTACGTTTTAAAAGACATATTGGTTAAACTTTAAAACATATTTGCATAAACTTTACACACAAATACACACACAAAACACATATAACCTTTTTAAACAAAATATTCTGCGGGAAAAAGAAATTTTGCTATTTTTTGTAGTAACTAAATTTCCCTAAGAAAGTGTTGGCCTAGACACATATGAATAAATTCAAAAAAATACATATTTATTTGTATAAAAGCTAAACCCATTTCTTAGTAGCACTCGCTTCGAGCCTGAACATACATAAAAACAAAGGAAAATAAATAGCATCAAAAGGAAGAAAAAAATATAAAATAAAAAATTTTTTGCGGAAAATCCTTTAACATAACTCATCATATGTTGCCTATATATATAAGAAAAAACATTCAACCCTTTAAAGTATATTTTCTCAAAATATTTTGGCTTCTATGCCAGCATTAATTTTTATTTTATGGTTATATTCTACTAGCAAAGAAAATGGAAATAACTTCATTCACCCTCAACGTCAACCAAACAAAACCCAAGTCTCTTTTTCTCAACATCGTTATCGTCTTCATTAGAATTTTGTTGAGTATTTGTATTAAAGGAAATTCAGTTATTTTGGGGTAGACAAGAGATTTTTTCTTAAGCATCTATTGTTGGTTTAAACTAAAAAAATTGTTTTTCTAGGAAATATGATTTTCATGGAAAACAATTTGCTTCTTTACTTTTCGATCGCTTTTAGTTGACATCAAGCCTTTTTTCTATACACTATTTTATATTTCAAATATTTTCATTTAATTTTGTTGTCTTCCACCTTTTTATTTTATTTATTTTTTTTTTTCGAATTGAATATCTTTATAAGCTTATTAAAAACCATTAACATTTCCTTACACAACTGCTTGCTTTCTTCTTCTGAATGGCCAAAGAGCAGCCATACCAACTGAGATAAAAAATACGTATATTTATATAAATTGAGGGAAAGTAACCATTTACGTGTAACGAACTGTTAGATCTACAGGCGGTTGTTGTTATTAAAACTTAAATTTTATTGTCTACAAATTGCTTATAAGCTCAGTAGCAAAAAATAAAAAAAAAAAAAAATTAAATCGTTTACAGCTTAAAGTGTAATGGCTAATAAAATCTATAATATAAGTTAATTTGTTAAATTATCTCTTAATGTTTTCGAAAACCGCAAATGTTTTGAGAGCAATTTTGAGTTGAATAAAGAAAAAAAAAACACTTACATGATTCAAGATATTTTAGTTTTAAATTGTTTACCTAAAATTAGACAAAAACAAATAAAAATATATTAATATCAGTTGTATTAAGGGGATTCAATAATATATAGTCAATAATATAAGGCACATATGTAAATAAATATCGAAATAACACGGTGATAGCTTTTGATATTTCCTAAATTTATTTTAATTATTTTACGATTAACTTCAATCATAAATATTATCCCAACTAATTTTCCAAACATATGTATATTCGCTATCTAAAAGTTACATATTCTCAGTTTTTTACCTACATAGAAAAAAAAATATTCCATGAAATTTTTCAAATATTTTTATAATTCATTTATTTTTTTTTTTAATAATTTTTTAAAATAGTAATTCAATTTATTTATTAACATACTGTTGCAGTGAAAAAACACTCGAGAAATGTATTGAGGATATCATAAATCAGTTATAAAAATTTACAATACACCCCTCAAAATTTGGAGTTATTCGCAAGAATTGATAGGTTCTTGTATAAATGTATTTCTAATTCTGTTATTCTTCTGCTTATTTTTGAAAAGTAGAAGAAACAGATTTTTTAAACGTATGCATTTGGTTTGTTTTAGTCAAATATTAAAAGCAAATTTTCAAACTTTTTTCTTGCAAATTTAATTGCGCTTTATTACAATTTTTTTCTATAAAAGTCCATCCTACGATTAAATAATTTTTGAGAGCATCTTTGTTGTGAACTTAACCAAATTTAATATTTTTAAATTGGAAAAAAACTTTAGAACTTATTCGACTTTACCTGTAATAACTTACTAAAACTTTTCATACATTTTTAATTTTATCCTCAAAAAGTAAAGATCAAATAAAAAATATTAAAAAAATATATGTATTTTGTTTTAAAATATATGAAGAATTTTTTAATAAAGTTTAGAAAATGCTGAATAACTATTCAAGTTTTCAGCAGTTTTATATAAGGATACCTCATTTTATTCTAAACAAAACAGCATTTCAAAATTTGTTTTTTAGAAAAAAATTATAGAAATTTACATCAAAATCTAAATTTTGAAAAAGAGAAGGAAAATAAATTTAAAAATCGTGAATAATTATATAGTTTAGGTGTATATAAAAGATATATAAATAAAAGACATCCTACTGCTTTCAAAATCAATTTATAAATCTTAAATTTAAAATTTATGAAGCTACGAGATCTATAGTTCAGTAACTACCCTAAAAATTATTTTTTCGCAATTTTTTGAAATTTAGGGCGTGCTTTTTTTAAATTGCTTTGAGGTGTTCCTAATTGCTTTCTGAGTGAAAATGAAAAGTGCCGATTTGTAACAGTGTATAATTTATTTTTCACAAAAAATGATAATTCCTAAAAACTCAAACAAAAAAGAAATATATTTGGAAAAGAATAAAAAGAATTTTATTTTATAATCAAGTTATAGTTTTTTTTAAATGCCGATAATTTCTTGTTTTTGCAAAGTATTAGTAGTGTTCGTTTATCCAAAAATTTGAATTATCCAGTAAAGAGATTTAAGAACTGAGTATTTGCATATTTTATTAGTTTTATTTTTGTTTGAAAATCAAGTAAATCATATGGCTGCAAAAACTGAACAAATACAATATATGTCACAACTATAAAACCAATCTATTTTCGCAAAATTTCATATGATGTAAAAATCGTAGAATAATGAAATTAGGATATATGTTAAATTGGCCAAAATAAAATATATTTCGATTAAAAATATTTTTCTAGTTTGGAGTTTACTACTTGTGTTGAGGAAAAAAGGATTTTGAAGTGTTTTATAATATAAACCCATTTAACTAAAATCTCCAAAATTTTTAAAACTGAATAAACAAAATATAACGAATATATTAATTAATAATAGCTATAATCTGCATTATTGACAGTTTAGTCTTTTTGAGGGTTAATCCAGACTTTTTATTTTACTTCTAGCCTCAAAATTTTCGGCTAAAATTTTAATACTTCAACAAAGAAAAAAATAATTTCTTATTTGCTTTTACCATTTTATTTCTACAGAATCATCCATTTAAGTATCTTTGTGTTCTAATTCGCTCAAAGAATCGAGATAATTTGTATTTAACTAAAATTTTTGACTGCTGCGATTTAAATTCCAAATCACTGATTTTAAGGGCTCACTTAATCAATTATTATACCTAATTATTTTTTAATTAACTTTATTAACCACAGAAAATATTTATGAATATAATTAAAAAAATATTATAAAGGCGAAAGATCACCCAAAAATTTGGAAATGATTAATCAAAAAGAAATTATAATTCAAAAATGATGAAAAATCACGTCAAAATATTTGGTAATTTTTCATATGAAATATGTATAACCCAGATTTGTATGGAAATTTTGTGGGCGATTTTTTACTGGATCATTTTGCTGGCAGCAGTTCTATGTTTTATTTTTAAATTTATTACTATATTTTTAAGAAAATATCAAAAACATGATAAAAATAAATAAATAAAATACTAGTTTTTCTCTAGTCTTATTTTTTAGCCCCCTTTTTTTCCACCTCCTCGCAACACCAGATGACCAGTTTAAATTTAAGTTAATTGAAAAAATCTCTCTCTTGGATATGAAAAGCTACGTCAGCGAATAATTGAGAATATATTTGGTGGAGAATGCGGGGGAGATTTTTTAATTAAATTTTTTTCAGTAGCAATTTTTAATTAATATAATTTTTATATTTTGTTCTTTAAGTTTTATAAATTTTGAAGATTTTAGTTAAGTGCTTTTATAGTTATGAAATACTGCAAACAATTTTTTTTTTTTTTGAATTCTTGTATTCCACCTTAAGTTTATTGAATAATTATAGTAGAATACATAGTAAAAGTTTTATTGGACTCTCGGCAGAATGGAATGCATTTTCTAGTGAGCCACGACCGTCGTCAGCACTCTTCAGCATCCCACTATACTAAAAGCTAATTAACCTTCAACACAAGGCACGATGCAGAAAATGTTACTTGACTCCACTGTTAAGTATTTCTAAAAATAGAAAACAAACAGAAGGGAAAAATCAAATAACAACAACATTGTTCATTGCTACTTAATAAACGGCTAAGCAATTATACATTGCTTGATTTACTACCCAACTGGTAGCTTTAAGCATATAAACAATAATAATTCAAAAACGAGAATACAAAATAATTGTAAAAAGTAAGCCATTCGTCCAACTTAATAACATATAGGGAAAATAAGTTACATATTCCATTTCCCGAAAAGTTGTAAGTTCAGTAAATGATGTTTACAGAGAACACCACGGTGGGACGCTTAAAATGGGTGGTTAAATCCAAAATAGAAAAACCTTTTTAATCGGAGTATATTTATTTTATCTTGACTATATCCAAATTTTATTATTTTACGAATTTCAAATCTTCTGAAATTTGGGAAAATAATGTGTGTAAGGACAATAAATGGAGGTGCATTAAACAACAATATTTATAACAAAAGGAAAAGTGTAGCTGTTATTCACTAAAATGCATAAATTTCGTCAAAAGGTCTGATGACTTTTGTTGTTGTTTTATGTTAATTTGTTTGTGTGGTTAAAATAACGGACCTAATATCAAGCGTAGCTTATACAAACTTTCAAGGATTTTAATAGTGACAGTAAATTTTCTCTATTATTCGGTGGGTCCAAAATTTAAGTTTTTTTTTAATGCTTAAACATCACTATTGGATGTCAGATAGTATTGCACGCTGTTTGTGAAAATATCTTTTACGTGCTTACAAGTATTACTATGAAAAAGTTGGTATATTTTATTAAATAAATATGTATTTGTAGTTTTTAAATTAATAAATAAATAAACAAATATATAAATAATTAGCACAAAGCTTTTGCATTTTTATTGTGGGAGGACTTTTTAGCCATACCATCAATTCAGTTAATTTTTCAATCGCTACAATAAAAATTTTAATTATTAAAAAAAAAAAAAATAATAATGAATTTAGCTTATTTTCTTTTTATTTAGTTTATAAAACTAATTCAAATTATTAAAAAAGTCAATTATATTTTCTTAACTAAAATTATGGATTAGATGACTGAAGCAAATTCAAATTAAATTTTAGTTGACATTAGTAATTTTGTAATTGAAATTCATTTTTATTTAGTTATAGTTTTTTTCTGTGTGCCTTTTAATAACTTTTTTTATGTTTTCTATTTAATCTGTTTAAGGACAACATGTAACTAAAGTTACAGTACATTTAAAAATTTTATTGTAAAGTGCAGATGTTGAGATTCTATTAAACATCGACAATAACTAAGAAATTCAACACTTAGAAAACTCAGGAAGCCTTGTGAGTTTCTTGCGTGATCAAACGAAGAACTATTTTGAGAAAATAGTTTTCTTAAAATAATATTACTTTCAATCGTTGCAACCGATTGGCGCTGATTATATTGGAATCCATATTGATGACTGCAGAACTTTGACGAATTGAAAAACAACTGCACGATTATCGATTATGTTATAAATCTTCTAGGACCAATCTGTTAATGAGAGCTGACAGGAAATTCACACTATTCGCAATATTAAAAAGATGTTAAGCAAATGAAGAGCATGATATTTAACAAAACTCATACTAACTTTAGGCTAAAAATGATTGTGCGCGTATACCGCCTTTAGTGATTCCAGCAATTATTTTCGATAAAGTTTAGTGCTTGCTTCAAATTTTATTTACAACATTCTTTTAAGCATAACTTTAGTAACAGATGCTGGCTTGAAAATGAACGTTGCAAAAACAAAAACCCTTTGATGTCCCAGAAATTATTTACAATATGGAGTAAACAAATAAATAATGCCAATCAATTTTTCTATGAATACAGAGAGTAAAATATCTCAAAAGCGATCGTCGAGCGCGATGACACGGACAATTTTATATAGAAAGTTCGACAAGCTGCGGTCATTTGGAACTCGACTTTTATTTCTCTGTTTAAAAAGCTGATCGTCATCACCGCAAATATGAAGTTCATATACGGTTATGAGACATGAGACAGTAACATTCAAAAGATACAGGTTTACATGAACCGTTCCTCCGAAAGATTTTGCGAATTTTCGGGACGAGAAATATATCTTATATCAGGCTTTGGAAATAATTCAGTCAACTGCCTATAACAATGAAGATTAGAAGACTCAAGTAACAATGGATTGACTATATTCTTAGAAGGTAGTTGAATATATCGATAAAAATTAAACGGAGATGCCCAGCTCATACATGGAGCAGACAGATTGATGTAGAAATAGCGAGCATCGGCAGGAGTAGAAGCGTGGCAGCAATAACACGCTTCATAATACTTTATGATTTGGAATAATTATATGAATGAGTAATCATGATCAATAGAGTTCCGTTGAAAAAATATTTATAGGAAAACCATTTAAAGTATATGTACTGTTAGTAGAAAAAATTTTAAAATGTGAAAAGTAAATCTTAAGTTTCCCACCAGGTTTAGTATCTTTTATCAAAAAAAAAAAAAAATTAAAGATTCATCTCGAAATCGGTATAAAAAATTTTTAATTTAGCTAATTTTAGAGTTATACCCACTGTACACTTACTCTTGAAATCTCGTATGAACGAAATTTCTAAAAAACAAAATCTAGTCTGTTTACATTACATAATTGCAATAGTTTTGTAAATTTTTAATATGTTGAAATGTTGCAGTTTCAAAAAATATGTTCTTTTTAACTCACTAGTATCCAAAACTATTTTGCTCAGAGCTATGAAATTCGACATCATTAACTTATATTATGTAAATGACAAAAGCACATAACAGTTTACTAAACGATTAAATTCTTTTTGTATTTTTAATAGCACTTGCATTGGGTTTTCAGATAACGGAAAAGGGATAAAAATCTGTTGGCAACTTCAGCTGCCACGGGGTATTAATAGGCTAATCGTTTAAGGGAATTGAAGATGGATTTTTAAATTTTTTATATAAAACTGTGCTCTACTTTACCCCGTTATCCCCTGCTAAATAGACACTAACATTAAACTTAAAAAAAAACCTTTTATAATTATAAGAAAAATCACTTTTATTGAAGATTTTTTTTCCTTTCTTTCCATTACTTTTCTATCTTTCTAATCTTGGCAATTATTTATGTTCACTTTTCTTTCGAGAGGATATCTACTACGTAATATCATTTTCATAAAATTGATTATGAGTACATATCGATTCAATTATTATTATTTCTTGTCGATGACTTTTAACAGCTTGTTCAGTGTAGAACATCTAATAACCATACAATTAAAATATAAAGTAAAATGACGTTCAGGACATTTTTTTTCTTTTGTTTTACATTTTAGTAACCCTACTCTGCTATGTTTGATGCTGTTTCTCTATATCTATTTAAAGTCCATAGTTAAGAAATACTCTTACTGTAAAGATAGAAGTTCAAGAAGATAGGGAAAAACCATTGTTGAAAACACGCTCTACTACTTCTTTATGACACTTAAACACCCACAGACTAAAAGACGTCTTCTATATTTCTTTTATTCTTAGAGTTGTGCTACATACACATACATACTTGTAAATGTTTGAAAGTTTAACAGCTAGATATATACAAATATACATGCAAAATACTCTACCATGACTACCCAGTTGTCCGAGTCATGCACGATGTCTTGATGATTTGACATAGTCCTCGATGACACAAAGGCGACAACTCCGAACAAATATGGATGACTTCTGAGTGACATTGTCATGCACATTATCCGTCAACCATATAAAATTGGGTTCTGCTGAAATTTGAACGTAGGCCACTTCAGTTTTCCCTGTTGAATAGTTAAGCGCACTAACCACTTCAGCTACAGCATTCTCTATTAGTGGTTTTTGATAATGTTTTTACTCATCTGGTCGTAAATTATGTTCAAAGATAGATGTTGATGATAGTCGTAATGCAGCATGTCGTGTGTTTCATTTAACATATGATATTTTCGCTAAACATTTCAGTCATGTTGTCGTGAATACGGCTCGCAGTATTAAATTTTAGTGCATTTTCTTAATAAATGGGGAAAGGCGACTTTGTTTTCAAACCTTTCCTCTGCATGTATTTTATTGACGATTAATTTAATATCTTCCTGAGTACAAACTCGATGAAAGTACCGACAATGGACAACTGGGTATATTTGCGTATTGCAATGAGAGTGTTGTCTTAATAATAAAGAGGAAAAAAAGAAGACCTTTGGGCTATTACTGAATATGAGTAAATTTTGTGCTTTTTATACTTTGGTATAGTAGTGTTAGTATAACAGGAAATAATATAACAGTGCTTTTATTTCCACAAACTTCTATATTTATTCTTATGTGTAGCTTTGGTATTGGAAAAACTTTAAGAGTAAACTATATATAGACTTATATATGTGTATGAAGGGTATAGTGCGCTTTATAAACATGTGTATTTTATATAGGAGGGCCAAACGAAAAGAATTTTAACATTTTGATATAATATAGCAGAAGCTTTATGTTATTTATAAGTTTTATCTATAGCGTAGAGTAAAAGTTAGCATCATACTTCATAGATAAAGAAAAAACTAATGAAATTGTAAAACTCTCAGAAAAAGTTGTCGGATTTGAAGTCCTTTATTAGAGAAGCTTTAAAAATTATTTTATTAAGTGCCCAACAAAAAAATCTTTTATTAAAATTTGAAAAACTTTATGGACTGATTTTGTATATATTTGTCGTATATATATGTTTGTCCATATAACTTCATAAAACTCTGTTCATTAGACAGAAAGGATAAAGCAAATAAGAAAACAACCATATGACAAAAAGTTGAGATGTTACTTTAAGTTACAACTGTCAGAAAATGTTAATAATACAAATACAAAAAAAAAAAAAAATTTATACAACCCAAAGAAAGAAAAAATGCATCGCTACTTTCTTCAATCCAAATAGTATTTCAAAACAACTTCCTTTAGAGTTGAAAAAAACCCGACCAAGTAAAGAATTAATTACAAGAAAAAATAAAATCATGAAAGAATTGCTGACATTTTCAAAGGCCTTAATATTATAGGAATGAGACTTTTAATTCAGTTTGACTCGAATGGTTTTAAATATAGTTTAAAATAGCTGTTTAAAGCGTTTTTCACATATGGTTTGCACGCAGACAGCGTTACCGTTGAGAAATTTTAAAAAGTGCTCATAAAAAGGGATTTAGAAAACAATCGACAAAAGAGCGGATTTTATTTTTTTACATGGCCAACTGCTTTAATACCTAAAATACTCCTTAAAATTTGTTTACTTGACAAACACAAAAACGAAAAATTTTGTATTTTAAGAAAAACTACTTAAATCATTTAATTAATACCCAATTATATAGTATTCGGGCTCTATTTTTGCAAAGAGTAATTTTTATTTCATACCGTTCTATTAGTTAAACAGTTCTATTAGTTACTTTATATATTTTTTCTGCTGAGTTTCCATCTGTGAAACCAAAAATCTTTTATATGAAACGAAGTGGTTTTATTCGTAAGTTTTTATTAGTTTAAACTTTTTTCTTTCGAGTTCTTCTCATTCTTTAATCGATCCCAGTCTTTATACAATTTCTTTTTGTTTCGTTGCTTTTCTAAAACTATTTTTCATCTCAGTTTTGCTTAAATAACGTAGAAACTTCATGCTTTACTAAGCAAATTTCAAAATTCATTAAAATTTTTTTTAACATTGGTAAAAATATCACAGTAGAATAAAACTGGGCATAAGGGAGGCGTGGTATCCAATCAGAATAAATTGTATAATACACAGCTATTTTTATTCCTTGTGTATATTAAATTTTATGTGCATTATCTGAGTAGTATCATGAAAGTAGCAAAATTTATTTTTGCTGAAAGTGGGCTAAAAACCAGATTATATTTTACCAAATTATTTTGGCCCAAATTATATTTTAGCCCATAGTTTCCCCCATGTATTTTATGTATGCGATAAATTGTACTTCAATATTCAAAATATAAATTATTTACAAAAACTGGGCGTTGCATTTTTATTAATATTACAACCTATACTTCCTTTAAGTGGAAAATATCAGTTAAAATTGTCGAATAAAGCGACTACTCATATACTGCAAACAATCTCATTAGGAAAAGTAAGAAACGCTTTGAATTCTATAAGACAATAATTATCCTTAAGTGCATTGAAAATTATTGATTTAAACATCTTTATGTACACACATAACGAAAAACAAACCCCAGAAAAATCCGAGGTTTAACAGTCTATAAAATTGAAGTTCGAACTTTTGAAAGCCCTATAAAAAGTTTATTAATCTGATAATCTGATGGTGTACTTTCATTTCTCGTTGAAACCATTGAGGCAATATTTGATGACATAAAATTTGTCTCATAATGTACTGAGTCTTGAAGTAATATTAAGAAATATATAGCGATCGGACCAGTTTATACTGAAAAATTCTTTGAAAAATTTTCTGTTTTTGATCCACTATAAGAACATTTGTCCTTACAAGCAAAATAATATAAAATGATTACAATTCGTATTACTTAGAAGAAAATTTTATTGGCGCAATAATCATATTCGTATTGCGGAAGTTTCTCCCACGGGAGAGATTGTGCTTCGCAGGCGATACACCTATGCATCTAGGTGAAAAAGAAGACACTAGGTAATCTTCTGGATGATGAAATAAATATATGCAAAAAATTATCACTAAATAAATCTTAAAATATTATATAAAAGAAATCTTTTGCATCTTGTAAAGCATGCATATATTAGCATCATAAAGCACGAAAATATGCATTTTTTGCAAAAAAAAAAAAAAAAAAAAAAAAACAAATTTCTTTAATATTTTTTTTTTTTTTTGTTTTTAATTTTTGGACAAATGAAAAATTTTTACTGAAAAATAAAAGTATTGCGTTAATTTCTTCCAGATGATCTCAATGGGATATCATCAATTTAATGCGGACGTGATAATCACCTTACTGAAAAAAGGGGGATACTTTGAGTATAAAAATAATAAAAACATTTAAAATTTTATATACTTTTTGTTATTTATTGCCTAATTTTCTTTAAACTGATAAAAATGCAATATTAAAAAAATATTGCTTTGATGATTTTGGTCCAAATAATAAAAAGAAGATATTCCGTAAATTTCTTCCAGGAAGATATTTTTCAAATATTTAGGGTGTATTCTACTTCTACAGTTATGTACATATTACTCTTAAAGCCTGGCGTTTTTCTAAATATTGCATAATGTTCTATAAAATTTGAAACAGTTATTTAAAATGCTTTAAATCATAAATATTTACTTGAATTTTAAACTTTCTATGAATTTTATAAGTACGCGAAATTAAAATTAAATTAATTTTTTAATTTTTACATAAAAAATTTCTAAAATTTTATATTTAAGTAAATGGTTTCCATGATCTCAAAAAAAATGTGTACGAACCCCTTATGGAATGTGGTCTTCCATTGAGAATCTTTGCTTTAGAATTTCTATACTATCAACATATTTTTTTTTTCAGCAAGAATCTCAACTTCTTTCATTTAATAAAGTTTTTATTTTGCAAACCTCTTTTTATTATATATATTTTTTTCAAATTCTCTTTAATTTCTTGCAATTTTTTAGTTGGAAACTTTGTAAAACAAAAGAAAAAAAGACTATTTAATAAAACTCAAAGGAACTACATATTACTCCACACATTTCCTTCTTCAAATATATACTGAATGTGTTTTCTAGGGTTTTCGAATTATTCGAATAATGGAAACAAAATAAGATAAAGGTAAATTATTAACAACATTGTAAACTTAATTGATTGAAAAATGTTAAAAATGTTAACAAAAATGTAGCAATTAATTTAGAGTCTCTTTAAAAATATATACACAATATAAATACAATAGGTACTATTCTTACATCAAAAATTAAATAAAATAAAATTTTAACAAGATAAATACAGGTAAAAATTCATAAGATATCACTTTCTGAATATATATATATATATATAGATCCATGGTTTCAGCTCCCGCTGAGCGACACAAAAATCCCCACAAATACACAAAATTGTCAAAATCCAAAATCTCAATTTTTTTTTTTCAAAATTGCGTTTTTTTTTAGACCCATTTCGGGAAAGAATTCTTAACATAGTACTTATGATGTTTCCATCGCTAGTAGGTAACTATTTTTAAAGAGGGAAATAGTTTTATTATTTTTTTCCGTATTCTAGTTATCAATGTACATCATTTAAGTGATCTTCCTGTATCAGAATCTTTTTTTTCAAGTACCTCAAACTTATATACCCGGCGTGGCTAGGTTTTAATTTTAGACCCCTAGTTTCTTACAGAAATTTTTGAAGAATTTTGCATAGATTTCGCTTTTACTAACGCTCTTTCGCATTTCTCTCATTCGAACAATTTGACCCTTATATATAATATATATCTTTATATTTCTCGACGTGAGATAGGTTTTAATTTTAGATCCCTAGTTTCGTAGGAAAATATTCTTAGAATTTTGCGTAGGTTTTTTTCATATGAAATAAGCGAAAAGTTATTTCTCAGTCGAAGAAATTGACCCGCCCTAATATACATAAATATATATTGGTAAATGGTATGTTACATCGATTTTAGTCGAAAATCATTTTGAGCCAAATAAAATGGATTATATGCAACCAATTTTATGTTAATGATCTTCTACTGAAATCGACTATTAGAGCTTAAAAATTTGTTTTACTCTTTTTACTTTGATAACTTTGAACAATTTTGAAAATTTTAAAAATTTTTTAATTTTTAGTCGAGTGAAAAAAAGAGTATTAGGGTTTTGTGGAAGCACCTGGCAAAATGCTATAAAATTGATATTATCTAACTATAACTTCTTTGCAATTATGACTAGATTAATAATTATATTTAAATGTTTTAAATTTTTCCAGGAGAGCTAAAGAATTTTTTAAACATTTGTTTTTAATGAATAACGTCTTACTCAGTGCACCATCTTTTCAAAGTGAAAAAACTAACAGAATCAGAATGGAGAACCAACAACCTTCTGGTTGCTAATCCAGCGCTCTAGCCAACTAATCCATGTAATTACAATATTATACAATTGAGTACTTATTTATGTAATACAGTGTAGGCCAATAATAATGACGCCTCATTACCGAGAAACTACTTTAAAAATAGTTGCTATTACCGAAAACCAAAAAGTTTTTGCTGGGATGTTTTATGTAAAAAACAAAACACAACAATAATCCAAGGTTTTATTTTTTTTACTTTCTTTTTGCAACTAGGTCAGCAAGGGCAAAAAAAAGCAACAAATAGTGTTGGTAAAGTTTTCTGCACGGGTGCTTGCAAATTTTTTAGCTTCAAATTATAGGAATATATTTTCTAAATATTTTCAATATTTTGTACTATCCTGGTGAGATACCGCGAAAAATTTCGTAAAAGTATTTTAAAATTCTTTCAAAAGTCATACCCAAAAAAAATAGAAAAATTCCATTTAGCAATTAATGATATATCAGAAAAATCTGGAAAAGAAATGCTACATATAGTTGGTTTTAGCTTTAATCCTAACTTATTTCTTTCGTTTTTTATTAAAAAAAAAGACATTTTCTACGATTTTCTATATAATACCATTTTATTAAAATTTAAATATTTCGCACATTTTACATTAATTATTAAGGTTTTAGAGCATCATTGGAATGGTCTCATCCAGTAAGATTGTGTATCCATTTAACCCATTAGTAACAAAAGTAATATTTTGTGATCACGGGTCCATAATAAATTAGCTTTACATTTATTGCAAATAAATGGTACAAGAAGTACACAAAAGATTACACTTCAAAGATTATTAACGCGGTTTTAAAAGAATTCATTATATTTTTCATAAATTCATTGACACTTAGGTATGGTAACTACTTCCATATAACTTTTTTGCACAAATTGCTAATTTTACCTTTTGGAAACTAAATGTACAAAATTAATCCCTTTATTTTTAAAGGTTAATTATCTGTGCCTTTCAATAGTATCAGAATAGCTCAATGGTACATTAAAGTTCAATATATGTTAAAAAGGTTTCGAAATATATACAATTATATGCAGGGAAACCACAAATATGAAATAGCATGCTTTTTCCTTGCATGCTTTGTAAGTGAAAATTTTTACAAATTTTCCCCTTAACGCCATAGTTTTCCATGTAGCGATTTTTAGTGCATATTTATAGCATACTTGGTTATTTTCGGAGCATATTTATACCTTTTAGAGCATAATTTGGTATTTTGGGAGATAATTTTGTTATACCACATGGGATTTTTTTTAAGTTGATTTTATAAAAAATAAGACGTGAGAAAATATTTATACGGTATTTAAAATTAACTTTAATGAATATCATTTTATCGCTGAGGAACTTGAATTACAGCAACAGCACTGAAGATTTAGAAACAGATTAATTGATCTTATTTAAGCCATTTTGAATTGATCTTCATTAAAGTTATTTTTAAAATGTAATATAGAAGACGAATCTATTAGAATAGTAGCAGTTAATGTTATAAAAATAATATTTTTTAATCTAATTTTAGTTTTTTAATGAAAGCATTAGATAATCTTGATAATTTCTGAACCAATAATAATGACTAGAATTAAATAGGTATGATGAATAAAAAAAATCGGAAATCAAATTGATAAATTTCAGTTTTACCATATTTTATAACATAAAAGTATTAATAAAACGCTTTGCTTTGATGAAAAATACAATTTTTGTTAAAAAATTTTACTAAAATTCTTGCACATTTTCGTGTTTTAAGACCATATTTTTTGTTTTTCACTTCATATTTAATGCGCCTAAAACTTTTGTTGAGCATATTTGTAGTTGGTTATATGTTTAAAATATGAAAATATGACAAAAAAAAAGTAATAATAGCAATAAATAAATTAAAAAAAAAAATATTAAAATCTTGATATTTCGCGAATGAAAAGAGTTGTGAGAAGTACTTATATATATATTCAAAGTGATATGTCACTATAATATTTTGAAGATAATTGTCTTGTAACGAAGATTTTTATGATGCTATTAAAATTCGCATGAATACTCTAGTATTTTCCCATACTTACAAACATTACATAAAAATTTTAACATCAGTGTTTCAATTTTCATCCAGATTTTTTATAAAAATAAATTTCCTATGTTTTCTCTTTCTTCTTTTCTCTCCAATGAATATTTATTTGAATTTTCTATGAGTCTAGTAATGTCTAAAAGGGCAATCAAACAAAATATGACGAATGAGCAAGGGCAAAATTTTTATTTTATTTTTTAGAGAATTTTATATAATAAAGGGAATAAAGTAAAAAAAGTACTAGTTGTGCAGTTGATATTTATTGATTTATATTAATACTTTTTTTATTTATTTTTTTAGAAAAGTTATTTTTTTTACATTTATTAAAAAAAATACAACAATTAGTAAAACACTAGTTTAAAATCTTAATTAGATTTTGAGTTATTATGAGTCAAACTTGAAAAATGGCTGTAGTATAATAAATTCAAAGAAAACTGCTTAAAATGCGCGTGTGCTTTAAATATATTAGTACTATTTTAATATTATTGCTACAAGTACGTAGTTTAACATGCATTAAATTTTAGTTACGCAATAAACATTTTTTATGTCAACATCGCTGCAGATTCGTGATATTTTTAAGCTGTTGCAGGAGTTAAAGAAGAGTACAAGTAGTGTTGTAACACAAAATTAATTTCTTTAAAACTATTTACAAAGAATGCTACTATATGCAGAAGTGAACAAATTAAATTTTATGCTTTTAAATCAAAGCAAAATTGAAGCAAATACTCGTGTATGAAGGATAGATTTGAAATGTTTAGTGAAAAAAGGTTTTAACAAAATATGATTTAAGTAATTTGACAACACATCTAAATTAAAAAGAAGATTGTACAATTATATTATCCAGAAATGAATTGATGGAAATGTTTGAAAGCAATAACACCAGTGATTATAAATAGAATATTTTCCAATATTTATGTTTTCTGTAACAAATTAAAGTATTACTTTCTAAAGTTTATTTATATGGGCCTTTGTTAATCATTTTGCGCAGACGTCAGAACCGATAATTTCGATATATAGTGATAAAACAGTTTTAAAGAACTATTATTTACGTGATTTGACAACACATATAAATAAAAAAGAAGATTGTACAAATATATTATCCAGAAATTAATTGTTGGAAGTGTTTAAAAGCAATAACACTAGTGATTAGTATAATATTTTCCAATATTTGTGTTTTCTATAAAAAGTTGATGTATTAATTTTTAAACTGACTACAATCCTTAATAAATTTTTTGATAATACTATTTTAAACAAACTAATAGAGGGCAAAATTTTAGCACCATAGCTTTTATTTTCTAATCAGGATTATTTTTCCAAATTCCAAAAATTGTGAAAAAAATTCTTAAAATTACTTAACCTTTTCAAATTCTTCTTTTTGTTCACACATTTATACCTTTTCACCTCACTTGATCTTATATCGGACTTTTTGGACAATTGTGCAGACATTCAACATCTAAATACAGGGTAGTCGAATTTAGATGACCAAATTTATTAATTTTAACATTTTTGGATTTTTTTGGCTGGGTCTGTGTGTCCCTCGACGCAACACAGAAACAGAGATTGATACGTATCTCGTTGATGTGTGTTAAGTAGTCAACAGGGTAGTGAGTCTCAAAGTTTGGAAAACAAGAGAAAAAACTAAAAAAATCTGTTTTTCTCCAGGCATATTCAAAATTTCTAATGGAATATCAAGGACTACTGGGCGACCTTAGTTTTTTAATATTTTGCACAATAAAATCGAACGAGCATTAAAAATAAATTTAATAAAAAAAATTTTAATGACTTTTTAAAAATTACACAAATATTATACTTTTTGTTTTTGTATTTTTATATAGCAAATTGAAAGTTGTACAAATCTTGGATATATAGATATAAGAACTATAAATATAATTGATCAGGAACATAAATTTAAGACAAATATTGTTAATAGTTGTAAACGGGATACTTTTGCAAAACAGATCTTGCCAAAGTAATTGTTATAATTAAGTGGAAATGTAGAGGCGACTGTGAATGAAAAGTATTTGATGGACTAAAATAATTTATATAAGTTAAAATAGGACTACGATATTAAAAATCATATACGTTATATATTAAGAAATAAATTAGATTCGAACTCCATTATCGCAGAAATTTAAAAAAATCACGATTTTTAATATAAAGGAATTCTTTTTAGATTTTGCTAGGAAACAATAATACCAAAAAGCATTGAAAGTATCATGAATTTTATTTGGATAACTCAATAGATTTTGATTTTGCAATAATTTTCACTATAATTAGACATAAAATTCTAGTTTGTAAAAATTTCAGTTAACTTATTACCAAAAATAAACTATACAATTTTTTTTAATTCGAATTAAAATTTATTCTAAATCAAAAAGCAATAAATTGTACTAAATTTTGTTCAATCCGAATTACAAATTTCCAAAATAATAGATTTTAATAATTCAGTATGTATGCAATATGTATCTATTTTTATTTACTTACGATAACTCCTTCTATTTTTGGCCAAATTTTCTATGAAATCTCTACAGTGTAGAACGTTAGTCAGTTATTCAGTTTTTACGAGTATTTATTTTTTTTCGGTTTACCTAGTTAAACCATTTGGAATTCAGTTTCGTTTGCATAAGTGAATTTAGAAAGATTATAAGAGTTGGCAGTTTTATTTTAATTTTATTATTATTTATTACATTTTATTAATATTCTTATTTTGTAAGAAGTCTTACCAATATAATTTTAAATTTTCAATAAATACCCGTATTCTGAACTTCGTGATAATGATAAAATTAATTTTTTGACATTTATACATTAAATTTGGTTACTTAATTCATTTTGTTATAGTTTTCTCATTAGTCATAAAGTTAAAAATAACTCAGTTTATATCACTCATTTGATGCAACAACTCATAACTAAAAAAAATTAATTTTTCAGAAGACGCTGTTTTAGTTTTTAAGTTGATGTATAATTCTTTTAAGTTTTGAATGATAATTATATCATAATTTTTTATGATTATTCGACAATGGAGTTCATCGAATAAAATTTCATAATTTTTTTAATTTTCGTATGATGAAATAAAATTTCAATTCTCTACGATTAATCGAATGAGTAAAGAATAAAATATATTGTTCGAATAACTACAAGTTAAAAACAAAATAAAAATTTCAAAAACTAGTATTTCTTAAATCAATTCTTGAATTTATTAAAAATTAAAAATTTAAAATAACAAACTAGAGTGCTATGCTCGGCTGTGCCGAATCTTATATACCTTTCACCTGTGTTGAGATGTGTTATATGGAAATGAAATACATTATATTGGGATTAATTATAAATACACTTACCTATACTATATCTATGTAAACACTGAAAACTTTAAATTATTTGCATTGTCATATAAAGTTGAAATAGAATCAAGATTTTGTTAATCCTTATATTCCTATATATAGAGGTATACGTTTGTTTATTTATTTGTTTGTTTGTGTATCATTCGCGTCTAAACGGCTGAACCGATTTTCACAAAATTTAATACACAGATAGTACAACTGCAAAATTTAGATCTCGATTGGACATAATACCCATATTTTACGTCCACTTAAAAAAAATATTTTTCCAATTTTACATGTTATTAGTGAAGCTATTTACATGAAGTATGATGCAAACATATTGCTTGCACTGTGGAATGTTATAATTTATATTAGACCTTGAACGGCTGCCACGCTCATATTTTATGCCCACTTTTTAAAATTCTAAAATGGATGAACCCAAAGAAAATATTCATTATGGCATATCTAGGGAAATATTATAGTGAAGGGAACCTTTATCCTATCACATCGCATTGATGAAATGAAAATAGGACGCATAGGTCCAGGGGGAGAGTTAGCCCCCATACAAAGAAAATGAAAAATCTCTCATCTAAATGACTATTACAGTGAAAGTCTTAAAAAAATTAAAAGTAATTTTCATGTCAAATTTCAAATAAGGTGAATAGGTCCAGCTTATATATGTATGAGCTTTAAAAAGCTGAAAAAACAAATATGCTTTGGTTTTTTGTTGTTTTTGTTGTTTGTTTTTCAGTACCCATGAAAACAACAACTATAAGGCAGCAGACATTAAATAAGTAAAAAACTGATTTAAAAATAACTCGGTTGTTTACGAACCGATTTGGTTGATTCAAAAAACCGAAATTCAAGAAAAATATTTGTGATTTATCTATGTAAGAACCATGTCCATAGCTTATTTAGGATTTGGAAATAGGTCCAAAATTCGTTATCATTTCTAACTAACGCCGACTAACTTCATTTCTTCAGCAGAAAAGTTCAGAGAAAATTTTCCAATTTTTTTTTTTTTTTGTAAAAACGAAGAGGTTTGAAAAACCGTTCAAATTACAGACAAATTTTATAACGAAATCAAATTTCTTTTAATATTATAATTCATCTGGAGCATAATTAAGCATTTTGCTTTAAAAGGATTTTTTTTTTTTGTAATAAACACTGATGTGTGGAAAAAAATGCTTACACTAACTATTGATAGTGACAATACATAGTATTAAGAGTAAATCTAGGTTTTCTATGCTTTTTATATTTTTCTAAATAAAATCAATGATCATAAATATTGCTAAAATCCATTTTTTTAAGTTTTGATATTATTTATTGATTGAGTTCAGTTAACAAACCATCGTTATAAATTTCAGAATCTTCAGTTATTTTACATTACTTGAGTTATTAAAACGATTTTTGAAATAAATAATAAATGCAAAATTCTCAAAAATAAAGCATTTACATACACTTTTGCTTCACGTTTTGTTGAATATTTAAAAGAATTAATATGCGCTGGAAAATTTGCAGAATTTAATAATAAGTTATACGTCTCCCGTTTATTTTAACTTTAAGACATTTGACTGAATCTTTAGAAAAGCTCTTCCATTTTCTTTTTCGTAATAATGCTGAGACTTTAGTGTCCGTAAAAGGCTTTAACCCGAAATCTATTATAACGTGATTTACACATTTATATATACTAACGAAAATTTTAATAATTTTCAACAGGGTTTTCCAACTAAACAAAAGGGTCTACACTTATAATTTCCAAAAATCTATAATAATTTAACAATAACTCATTTTGAAAAGTTATGTGACCTTTCGATTAATCGTTAAAAACTAATAGAATAATTTTTTATTCTAAATTTAAATTGCGTTCGTTCGAAAAGAATAAGAAATTTATTCCCTGAATTATCGAATAATTTCTGTTCGAATGACAACCCTAATTATGATCAGCTTTAATCACTGCACTATGTTGACGACACAATAGCCGAAGAATAAATAAAATAATATATAATTAGGATCAGAATGCTTTTATCGTGATTTTTGAAAACTTTATAAAGTTAAATCTTTTTCATGTCTCAAGAATTTTATTTATTTTTTTCTATTTTCAGACATTTAGTCCATCAATATCCCACAGTCAGCCATAACCTCTTAATTTATCAAAATTTAGCAAATACGTTTGATAAATGGAAAAATCATGTGATAAGTAATTTTTAAACTTATATGCAAAATAAAAAGCATGGCTAAATTATACATACATACATACATACATACATACATACATACATACATAGATACGTACGTACCTACATAAAAAATGTTTAAATTTCCTATTGTTCAAACACGCACACTATTCAAAACAAAACAAAAATTTTAATATACGTACACAAACACACATTCATTAATCTAAAATATCCAGAAGTATACAAATGAATATACATTCAAACGTACAGCAGATAACAAGTTGATTCAAAAACTTTGACATGATTCCATTGAGATATGACTGAAAATCGCACTTGAAACTAATGGCTCTACGAAAAATATGAATGCTACTAAAAATTCTACTACAACAACAATAACACAAATGACAATGACAACAACATAAGAGTAAACAAGTAAAAAAATAAGTTTTGTTGTAGTTCATGACTGAATAAGTGACAACAACCAATGGTACTTGTCATTTGGCATCAACATCATCAAACAGATATATAGAAAAATATTGTCATGAAGGAGTAGAACATTTGAAAAGAAAAAAACGACAATAACTACATCTAAGTGCTATGAAATGCAATGGCACAAATATGACTATGTATGTGTAGATTCTTATCTAACTATTTAGTCAGTTGTAGAGTTAAGAAAGAGAAGAAAAAAATGTAAATGACATGTCTAACTCAATGTCTAGTATCTTTTAACATATTTTGAACGCACAAATATGATAGCATATACCGTATAATAATTAATACTTTTAACGAGTCAAAATGTAGTACATACAAATGATTTTTTTTCTATTTTTATTTATATTTTTCGAATAAACTGTATATGAAGAGAAGAACACCAAGTATGTGAAGCAGTGATCAATTGTAAAAACAAATCTCTTTCTTTCTACTAAAAAAAATATATAACTAACATTTCTTAAATGACTTACTCTGTTGATAATTTTAAAATTGTTTCTTGGTTAAAATATATTTATGGTACCATTTTTGACATATTTTAGATAAAATATACATTCGAATAAAAAATAATATAAAATTTTCGTAATAACATGTCAGATTTAACAGCAAATCGTAAAATTTGAATTTGTTTAACTTTATTTCAACTTTCCAAGAATACAAGTGATATCATAATATCATTACGATATCACTTTGGTGGAGAATGACATCATTCATAATTCTAAAATCATATGGGTTGCTTTCTCAGGGTACACGTGCAACTGATATTATAATTTTAAATAACTATGATATTAGTAGTAATATCGAAAAATTTAAGCTGCGTGATAATTCTGTAATACTTTCCAATATATTTACATGGGTATTCATTTGTAAGATTAATCGATAAATTAAAATCAAACAATTGTTCAATTAAATTAAAATTAATAATTTTTAGTAAAAATTTTCGAGTAAATTATGCCGATTATTCGGATAATGGAAGTAAAAAATATTTCAAAAATTTACTTTCTTAACTACGTTTAAAATGTTTTTTATTTTAGTTTTTAAAATAAATTTTATTTGAAAACTACTTGCTTAGTCTAAAGGTTTTAATATATTGTCAAGTGATACCATAATTAAAAGAAATTAAAAGAAATAACCTACACAGCGCTATCGTTTGGCGATTTTAGTCGCCAGTTGCTCTTTTTATGAAACCTGACCACTTTTTTCACACTTTTTAAAGATGAAACTAAATGGTGAATTTTTAAGACTATGTGCTAAATGAAGGGAAACTAAGTTGTTTAAAATTGTTTGCCAATTATATATTAATTCCACCGAAGAAATTATTATGAAATTGTCTCACAGTATAATGATGTGAAGAAAGACCCGAAGAATTTATAAATGAAATTAAACTGTTAAAAACTAAAACTAATAATAAAGATTATGAACAACTGTTTAAAACATAAAGTGCAGAAAATGTTAAATTTTTTTTACAAAAAGAAATAAAATAATAATAATAAAAATTTTTTTGATACTTTTAAAAAATTCACAACGGTAACGCTGACACTGAGTTAATATTTTATTTGCAAGTTAACAACTCACGAAAACTAATCGTTATTAGTGAAACTAACTGCAAATAATGCGTACAGCGTTGCCACTTCATTTTACGTTCATGAGATTTTCTGTGACAATAGTTCTATTTTTCCCATCTGGCACAACAAAAAGGAAAATATATTTCTTTAGGACATTTGCGTATAAACAGTGAGTTATTTATTCGAAAGTTATTTTTATTTTCAATAATCGTGCGCATAAACGTAATAATAGAGGAACAAGGACTTTAAAAACACAAAAGAGAAAAATATATTCATATTTAAATTACATATTATGCTTTAAAGACTATTTTGGAAAGGAAATTTAGGCCTTTCTTATAATATAATTGATTTTAATTGTTGTAGACGTATTTTTAATTTTTTTCAACAATTTTTATATTTTATTAAATTTAATTGTTAATATTGCTTTTGTTTTTTTTAACAGACATAGAAAGATTGATTTATTTTTTATTAACATGAAAAAAATGAGAAAAATGTTACAGTAAAATTTTTTCGAATAAATCGAGTAACTGAAAAACTTTACGCGATTAATAGATTAATTTTAAAAATTTAATTATCGGATTGTTTGATTAATCGAATAATGAAAAAGTCGAGTAAAACGAATACCCTTGTATTTATCGATATTATGAAAATAATGTCATAAAAGATATTACAAAAAATTCAAAATATAATAGTAATATAACAAAATCATTTATGGTGTTGTTATCTAAAAAATTTTAAAAATAAATAATAAACTAATCTTCACATATTCTTAAAGATTTTATTTAATTGAAAGTTAAAATTTTACAGTAATTTTAATATATAGACACAGATTAGCACAAGTAAGTAAATAAATATTTTAGTATAATGCAATGTACAAAATTTCAAAAAGATCAGTCAATAATTAACAATGCCTCGATACAAGACCACTTGCCGAAAACCAATGAAGAGTGCACAAATCCTACACGAATAATAATACATATGTAAGGAGATAAAATTTTGCAAAATAATTTTATGAGGTTCGGTCCATAATTGGCTATGGCTAAAACCACCATAAATTGCATAAATTATTCATATTATTATCACGATCCTTTTTTGCACACGTAAGTTTTACAAAAGTAGAAACCATAATTAAATTTTGAAGGACTTGGTCCACAATTGACCGGTGTTCCCATATGAGGAACTCTATGAAAATCGCTTTGATTATCCTACATAAAGGTGTAGGGTATCGTAGGCTCGGGATTGAGTGACTTTACTTTTTTACTTATTTCATATTTAAATTTATTACTTCTTGTGTCATTTTTGAATGAGATACTATTACTGTTATTATAAAAATAATTTATTATTACCAGGGTAACCAAAATTATGTTCTAAAAAGTGTTTTCTGCGCATAAAAAATGCCCATAAACAACGTAAAATATGCCTCTTTAATGTAGTACATGCAAAATTATACTCTTAAGTATAAAATATGTTATTTAAGTCGCTAAAATATGCTCTAAAATAAGGATTTTCTGTGACAAAAAACTGTCGAGTTCAATATATGCAAAAATATGCCGTTATAACCAAACTATGTAAAAATATGGTGTAACAAATCGATTCCAAAATTCTTAAAATTGTCTGCAACGGATAAACAACTAAAAGTTTGGATAATTTGAAGTTATATGACAGCATATTTTTGGCTGCTCTGATTAGTCAAAAGGATGACTTATGTAAGCAAAATTCTAACAATAGTATACAATTCTTTGGTTAAAAAATGTAACTAAAACCTTGAACTTACTGCACAAAACCTTATATATTTAAAAAATCTGTAAAGGAGGGAAATTTTAAGCTAAAATACTATTCTTCCAAAAGATTATCATTTATATATATGGGTTTCATATATTTTAAAAGGATAGTTAACAAACCTTAAATAGGAGAATAATACAATACAGTTAAAATGTTTATACAAAATGCTTATAAGGAGTAAAACATTCACCTGGTATTAAAATGCCTATAATTATGATTATTTTTTATTTTAAAATATTTAACAGAAAAAACTATTCTATATATTGGTTCTTGATTTTAGACACAAAAAATTAAAATTACAAAAATTAGGTTAGTGGAAAAAAGTAGAAGATTTTCCTTCTTTCAAATATTACTGTCAACATTTTCTTTGAAAATATTAAATAATCTTTACTACTAAAATCGAATTTTGAAGTTTAAAACTTAAAACGAATAATGTTATTCTTCTGATTTTTAAGTTGCTATAAACAAGCTATTGATAAAAATAAATTAGAGTACTATATTGGGTCGTGATAGCCTACTGTAGTAAATACTAGAATATGAGCTGATCACAAATATTTTTGAAATTGTATAAAATTTTTAATTTATTGTAAAGCTTATATATTACGAATTATTAGGCAAAAAATTGAAAAATTACAACCAATATAACTGTCCTTAAATATTCGCTAAATTTAGTATATTTGAAACAAACAATTTTTGAACAAAAACAAGCACATTTTTCCATCTTAAGTGTTGGGGAATCTTAAACCTTGGGTAATAAGATTTATGCCACTTTACATAGAGAATTATGCACATATTTTATTTATAGTCACAAATTTCAAAAACAGTTGAAACGTGGTCAAAATTCTCCTACAGATTATATTCAAATATGTAGGGCTTAATATAATTATTGTAATACAATTAATTAATTTTTATTTTTATTTTTATTAATAAAAGCGTCTTCGCAACCACGGATTTTTTGTACTAAATATTTGATTTTTTTAAATAAAATGTAACTACTTACTTCTAAAAACCTTAAATACATTAAAATTTATTACTTATCACAACGTTTTTACTAATATCTCAGAACCTGATCAATCTATTACAGTGCAAATTTGTACGAAGCGGGAGGAGATAATATCAAATAATGCATCATTTACCAGAAATCATTATAAAATTATGTGGTCATATAATGTCCATCCAGCTGTCTTTCCAGAAAATTAACCCTTAACTCCAAAATGTATTTTATTATCATTGCTTAAATCAATTAAAGTATTTGCGCTAATACCTTAAGTCAAGAGCTTAAAAATTTACCATTATGTGACCCTTTACTTCCTTTATTTAAGAAGGAATTTCTCTAACAGTTTTATATTTTTAAAAGTATGTATTTTTATTTTTAACAGACACCTTTTGGGAATTGTTATTTTTTTCGGGAAAGTTTTTTTATCACTACTTTTGTAAAAGTTTTTCTTCCTATGAAAACTGGAACTTAAAAAAAGTCTACGTTATTTGAAATATTTATTGATTTTGTATATTATTGTCCATTTTATTTAAATTATAGTTTTGCGTAATAAAAAAAGTTAAATTCAATGCATCTTTGTTAGATAACAAACTCCATGTAACCTTAACTGAGGGACTGATGGCTAGATATGTCTCAGAGTTATCAGTTATCTATGAAAAGTAGATTTCAACAGAATAACAAACGTTGTTATCTAGATTCCCCTCCAATAAGAGCTCAGATATTTTATGAAATTCTAGACTAATATTCTGGACAATACAAATCTAATGGCAAAATTTTGTCATCTTAAGTAAATTTGTTTAAAATTTAAATTTCTCAAGTTAAATTTTGGGATATCTATTCTCAATAAACATAATTTGAAATTAATGGAAAATCTTGGAAAAAAATTGGCATAAAATATTCATACATAGGTATCCATATTTTAATAAAATTAAAAAAATATATATATATTTATATATATATATATATATAAATTAAAATTATATATATATATATATATATAAATTAAATATATATATATAAATTAAATAGAAAATCCAATATATAATACTACGATTACTTGATATATATTCTATAAAAAATACTTCCCCTGCTTCCCACACATATATATTTGTAAGTGTCTGAAAATTGAAATACTTACTTTTCTTACCGTTAGCTACAAATATTTTCTTCGTTTTTTTTTTTTTTTTTTTTTGTAATTCCTTTAACACGAATCTTACGAAATGTCAAAAGTTTAATATTCTTTATGTATTTCAAACTTAAAGTAGTTTATCATGATTCATTTAAAAGCATTGGATTTTCCTTTTTCTTTTGTCGTCATCCACTCAATATGTAAGTGAGTGAATAAAAACATACGTATACATAGTGGGACAGAATTCAAATTTTTTGGAAATAAATCTTTAACTTGCAATCGTCTGGTTAGATTTACATTAAATTTCGAATAGGCGTAGCAGAGGAGTGTCAATTTTAAGTTTGGAGGGGAGGTCCCACGTGTCCGTCAGGAGCGCAGTTGGGGCTCAAATTGAGTTTGCAATTCCGAAATCTTTTTTTGAATTTTGCCCGGAAAGTTGCCGATTGCAGGTTTGGAAAATGACATTGCAAACTCTTTGGAAAACACAAAAGTTTTCGAAACTGCATTCGGTTTGCAGAAGAAGCCTTTAGGATTTTCGAACATTTAGGCTAAATTAAAAATTTTTATTTAAAATAGGTCAAATTTAAAATGATCTGTACATAGTCCTGTTGGATGTTTGCGCTTATTTAATTCTAGAGTTATCTCTGTGATTATACCTTTCATAAAAGTATTAAATTATTGTATGTTCTGTTTAATTATTATATGTTTTGACAAAAAAAAAAAAAAAAACACAAAAAATCTTAGTTTTTGCAATTTTCAATTTCCAGGTCCTTTATTTTTGGACTCAGAAGAAATATAGACTTCCAGTTTTTTTATTCAATAGATAATTTTGTTTTTTTACCCTCTGGGTTAAAAATATATTGAAAAAACTAGACCAAGCTTCTGTAAAATATAGGTAGTTAAAAGTATAAGAGATAAATAGTACGTGTAAGCATGTTTTTCATAGGCCTTATCGAGAGCTTTAAGAAGACGTAAAAGATTTGAAATCGCTTAAGAAACAAAAATTTGCAAGCGTTAAAAATTTTTCTGTCAGAGTTACCCCATTTATAGCCCTAATACTTCCACTCCAGAAGGGTATATGGTGAAACTTTATGTAAATCCAGCCAGCCGATTAGAAGTGACAGATTTATTTCCAAAAAATTTCGATTCTGCCCCATTGTGGTATGTAGCTTTGTTTGAACGTTTCTTATGCACATATTCTTTACACTTGAATAGTTTAACTCTGTGTGTGTTAGTATAAATACAAGAATACGATTGTATGAATGTGTTTACTTAATATTTGAAGAATGAAATTTTCTGCTGATTGATTGTGTTATTTTCACAATTAATTGATGTTTTTATATTGATGAATTATTATTGTTGTTGGTATGCCATTGTTTTTAGCAATTTCTCGTTATGTCTGGTACGACATTTAAACATTCCTTCACATTCATATTTATATGTACGTACATATGTATATGTGTATACACATGAATATGTATATATATATATATGAATTTAATAATATAAGTGTTTAAGTTTGTACTTGTTAAGAATGTTTGTACTTAATTGTGCAAGTACAGTTAGAGTCACTTGAATAGAGACAAAGCTTTTGAAATCTGTTTCCCAGGATGTTCGGTTTCCAAGAAATAACTTAATGCTTTGTGGGACCTGGAGTTTTCAATAATTGTTGCAATTTCCACATTTTCATTCTCAAACTTACTTAACAGTATAAAATATCCTCTATTCACTTAACGCGTAAGTTAAATTTGTTTACATCTGTATATGTACTTGTTTATCTGTGTGTGTACTTAAAAACTTACACTTGTATGTGTTGCCTATTTATTTAACAACCAAGAATGTGTTGTCAGAATTGTTACCATCATCACATCTTACATATTTGCTGCTTGTACATATACTTATACAAAAAGTACAATTATTTATTTGCAGGTATATTCGTACGTATATGTTCTGTACCAGGGTATCTAATCGATTAAGCGGTTATCCGATTAATTTTGGTCGATTAATTGTTCGAATAATTTATAATGGTATATTTTCGAATAAAGAATAAACTGAATAATTAGTTTCAGATGACGGATTAAACGAAATTAAGTTTTTTGTAATTAAAAATTTAGAAAATTTTTAATTTTAAAGACAAATTTATGTCAAGAACATTTTAAATGACTGTTATCCCAGAAAAAATAAATAAAAGTAATTTTTTGGGAAGTATGAATAAGTGTATGTTTTCTCTTGCTTAAAAAGTAATACAAGGAGCATACAGTGATATTATTAAAAATAAATTCAAATGAAAATGCAAATAATTGGTACTAAAAAGAAATGATTTAAACAAATGATAAACAACAATTTTTTTTTATTAAAAAATATCTCGGTTTGTTAAAATTTAAAACAAATTTCCTTGTGACGTAGAAAAAGATTTTGCAATTTTGCATGACTTACTTCTCAGTGAATATATATCAAGAAAGAGATCATCTTGCAATAATCCGAATTTGTACTACGTTTGGATCACAAGTTCAGGAGCCTTCTTTGCATATTATTTTTTTTTGCCGGGATAGAATATTTTATAAAATGCGATAATAGTACAACTTCATAAATACTTAAACTTGTGACAATTCATATTCTGAAAACGTACCTATAAAAAGTGCATACTATTCATTAGTAAATTCACAAATGTTAGTGAATGAATGAATTTAACACGTGGTTGTCTTAGGAGGGAAGTAATCCAAATTACTGATCAGAATGTTATAAAAAGTTACCCTTTTTTGAAATAACATTATTTAACATTCTTCATTGACGATCAAGGTGAATTTTATAAAGTAAATATTTAATGTTTATTTAAAATATGTACTAAAATACATATTTTCAATACTTCTGAAAATTATATGTAAATCACTTTATATTAATTTCAAATAGTTACTTTTTTGTAATTCGTTTAGAACTTGTTAGAAAAAAACTGATTTGGAATAATAAAATCAGAACATTAGATAATTGGTGTTCAATGAAGGTGTTATGAATATATTTTGCTGGGTAGTTTTTAGTAAAGAAACTCCAAAATTATGAGGCCATAAAAATCTTAATCCTCGTCATCAAAATTTACGTAAAAACACCAACATTAATGGTTGTTATTCTCATAAAAAAGTCACACTAAAAACACAATTTATAAAATAAAGCTGAATTAGAAGAATATTTGTAACACGTTTTATCGTCGGCTGAGGCAATTCAGTTGTGTCTAGGGTCGACTTACGGTATCCACGAACCTTAATTGGGAAGACAATTAGTTTACCCTTCCTGGAGTTGAAATATAAAGTGTAGCTTTATTTAGTAATTCAGTGTTTTATTTATCGATAATAATAAATATTAATAAATATTTTATGTTAGATAATTAATAAATACGTAGGGACTCAGTTGGATACTTCTCAGGTAGTTCGGATTCTACTACTGGTAAATGAGATTCGGTTCCCTCGGGTACTATGCAGCAGGCCGCATCGTTTATGATACTTAGAGGTATCTAACGAATACTGATTTAAATAATACAATTCCTTAAAACTAGGTTACAAAATTCAATCTTAATCTAAAGAGAAACAGTGAACCGAAGTTGCTGTGCCAAAACAGTCAACTGAAGTTGCTGTGTCAAAACAGTCAACCGAAGTTGCTGTGCCAAAACAGTTAACGGAAATTGCTGTGACAAAACAGATGACCGAAGTCGCTGTGCCAAAACAGTCAACCGAAGTTTCTGTGCCAAAACAGTCAACCCAAGTTGCTGTGCTAAAACAGTCAACCGAAGTTTCTGTGCCGAAACAGATGACCGAAGTCGCTGTGCCAAAACAGACCACCGAAGTTGCTGTGCCAAAACAGTCAACCGAAGTTGCGGTGCAAGGTATCACCCTGACGCTTGCACTTGATCCGAGTACCAGAGGAACAGTGGCTGGTTTCACAATATTAGATGTCTTGGGAATAAGGCAGATTATATTGCAAGATAAGCTGTCTTAGTTCGCAACTACTTCAACCAACCTTAGAAAACTCATGTGAAGAATTCTATAAACTAAATGAGCATTATTAATTCTCTATTACATATGATGGTTGGCAGCTAAGGTAAATACGTTAATGTATTGGTGTAAACTAATGTAGTTAGAGACGAGTAAAGGATTGAAATGTTAATGGGATACAGATAAGGCAAAGAATGTAATGAACATAAATATTATAGGTATGTAACAAAGTTTAAATAGCTATTTCTATTAACTTTGTTACATATTTTGTAGTATAAGATAAAAAAATGCATTTTTTTTCATAAAATGGGTGAAAAAACTGATAAGATGAATCCTTTATGAAAAAATGTAATCTATATCATGTTTCTAAATAACTATTTCAATATATTAAATACCATAATTAGTGTTAGTTATATGTTTTACGTGATTTTATTTAACCTCGAATAACTATTTGACGAATTAACCGATTAATATTAAAACCCGATACCCTATTCTGTACAGAAATTCATATACATGTATGTGTATATTTGTTCTTATTTTATTATTTGTTTGCATTGTTTTGTTTTTGGTTTTTTAAAGTTTTTTTCTGTTGTTTTCATCTTGCTTTATAACTTTTAACATTTACCACGCTCACACAACACACTCATACTTCTTATATCAAGCATACACTTTTAACTTCCTGTTTCCCTTGTTTTATTATTGTTACTGTTCTTTTATTATTTTAGTTACGTTTCTGCCACATATTTCATTTAATTATATTGTGTGTTGTTTTTTTTTTTTCCTGTACTATATATACCAGGTACATTCACTATATTTATTTTAATGTCTTTAATGAAAATTGTACTAGTACAATTATATTGCTTGATTCTTAAAAAAATGATTTTATAGCATTTCAAAAGTAACTTTTTTATGAAATTTTAGTTTATTTTTTGTACAAAAATTTACAAAAGAATAGTCATACAAAATTCTGTCTTATTTGTTGTTAAGCATTTAAGAAAATTACTTAAGGTAATTATAACTATTATAAGTTACTATAGAGTTGAATGATGTGAATTAGAAGAAAATATAAGACAATAAAAATTTTAATTTTATTAATGTGATAATGGTACACTGCAACAGAATACATAATATCACAAATTTTTAAATTAAGTTGTCAAAAATACTAACTTTATTAAAGAAATTCAAAAGAGCACAACAACAAATTAGTTTTACTTTTCAGAAATAAAAGGCGTAGGCCAACACTATTTCACATCAAAGTAAGTAAACCTGCTAGAGTTCTCAATTTCAAATGTGGTTTTTGTATTAAGATTTAATAAAATCGTTTCTGGAACTGCAACTGCTTTCAACCTATTAAGTTTTGTTTCTCCACTAAACTTCAAAAGTGTGATGATGACTTGCACATTAACAAAAATAAAATTATAGTTTTTTTTTTTTTTTTTTTTTTTTTTTTTTGATAAAGAAAATTTTCTAAAATTTATTAATAAAATGTACATCAAATTATAGCTAAGAATTTCAACATTCATTCTCGCTTTTTATTGCGCAATTATTCTGTATAAAATAAGACGGCTCTAAAGTCGAAGAATTTTTCAAGTATTTTTTAATTTTAAGTAACATAAAACTGGTTTGGAAAAGATTTGCATAAAAATCTGTTTTGAATATTTAGCTGTTTATTAATTTGATCTATTAAAAGTTCTACAAGAAGCAATATTATAAATAAAAATATGAAATATTTACTTCTGAACTGTGAAAAAAATTGTGTAACGAAGGCCAAAATATCAGGAATTTTCTATTGTTAAAATTTATGGACCAACAAAGAAAGGTACAGTGAAAACAATCTAAGTCTGAGCGAAATTTAATATTTTGAAATGTTTTCTATACAGCCTATATTAAATTATATGTATTTTTTACGCCAACTCTTGGACTAGGTTAGTTTTAAACATTGTCCATATTATGGACTTTGTATTAAATATTTCAAGTTTTTCGATTTATATATTGAAAATATTAAAGTGAAAGGATATTAAAAATTAATAATTTTGAGGACTGAATCCTACAGTGACAGTTCATCAAAACATAACAAATCAAAACAACAGTATTAATAACTATTACGTAACCAGTAATTTATCATTAAAAGATGATTGCGCATATAGTTTTTTAATGGTTTAACCCATGGGGAAATGAAGCAAGTAGTAGTGATTCTACAAAAGCAACAACACAGAAAATTCAATAATTTTTTTTTTATATATATGGAGTTTGACACTTCAGCGGGTAAGTAAAATTTGTGCATATATGAAGTTTGAGAGTTCTAAGTCCTAAAAAAATAACCAGATGAATAAAACATTGGGAAAACTAACATATTCGTAAATTTTTGTAACACATAATCGCACTGATTTTTACAAAAATAAATAATATAAATATAATAAGTGGTCCTTAAATAAAATAAAATAAATTACAAATAAATATGAGTAGAAGACGAAAATAAGGTAAAAAAAATAAAGTAAATTAAAAAAAAAAATAAAGTAAATCCAAAAGCACTATGGCAACACTCATTTACCTAAAAAGTAAATAATTTATTAAAAGAATACCATAATTAATATCTTCCTGTATGTTGCAATATATATTATGTACTCTTATAAATTTAGTATTTAGGAGAGGGTATTTTATATAATTTATTAATCCAATTTAGGGAAAATAATAAATTTCTTTTTAAATTTTAAAAACTTTTTTTAAATAGGCGGTCAATGTACATATATACAATATTTCATAATTTTACCTTGTTTCGTTCTACGTTTTTTCCAATTTTAATATAGGCTCAGTTCCTGAGTACCGAAAATCCTTGTTTACTCGATTCTTTGGCAGATAGGTGGCAAGTTTGCAATTTTTTTATTGCATCTGAAATTTCGTATTTCCAACTTTTTTCCACATAGCAGACTAATTTTATATCTGATTTTATTATCAAAAAATAAATAATTTTTACTTCTTTCACAATTATTTTATAATTTTTTATGTATACCCTTCGAAACTTTAAAATCCTTTTGAGAGAAAATTTGACGACTGGAAGAAATACTAAATACTTTTTTTTACTACGTGTGGTCTCTAGTTTCATGCATATATCGATTTTTTTCCTGTGTAAAAATGACTAGTGCATTCAGAAACCCTTAAACTGGGATCCACAAACAGCTTACAATTTAAAAAAAAAAAAACACAAAAAACCTTCCGTTATAATTTTTAGTGCAAGATATATTTCGGCTGATGTTTGACGTACGTTCGGCGTCCTTTTTAAGTTCTACACTATATATATGAATTTTTTTTATTTCTAAAAATATTTTTGAATTAATATGGAAAAGTAATCAGAAAATATTTAAATCGCTCAATAATCTCCTTTAAGGAAGAATTTATAACGTCATCAATTTTGAGATTATGAAAATGCATTTTTGTTCATAAATTCTGCAAACTTTGTAACTTTTTAGAGCGCCCTTTTTAGGATAAATTTTGACAAACCAAACCTTGCTATTGAGTCACATTTTGATAGTATTTACGCCGGGACTTGGATGTGCTCCAGCAAAATGTGTTTAGTTAAAAGTAACTCGTTTTCCACTAAAACTGATTTATTTTGACAGATTAAAGTCATTAAAATAAACTACATCAGGTTTCCCAATAGGTTTAGTGTGTATTAACTATAATTACACTGCAACATGGAAATTGTTAAAGTTAAATGCTAAAATTATGCAAAATTAAATTGAAAATATTTAAGAAAAATGTTGTTGATAAATGAATATGGAATTTTTGGAATAAACATTACATGTTTAGTAGACATTTTTGTACCGTAACTTTATGAAAAAATAGTATTCTAGTTTTTTTTTGTGACCTATTGAAAGAAAGCACTGATATCATGTCAGCCAATTACGGGTACTTATTTTTTATAATCATTTGCAATAAATTTAAGTGAAAGAATTTCCAAAGGATCGACGCTATCTGGATATAAAGTGTATTTTGTAAGGGAATTTTATAACATATTTGATATAATCACAATTATCTGAAACATGCTAAAAACTAATGGATTAAACCTCTATAATTTTGCAAAAGGAATAATAAAGGAAAAACATAAAATTTGCAATTTTACGATTCCAAGAACTATTGTTCTTGGAAAGAATTTCTCCTGTAAAAGCATGTGCTCTATACTCAAAATGCCATTTTAGTCTTTCAATCAAGTGGATAACAAGTGATAACAAGTGTTAAAATTCTGAACCGTATTACAGAACCAATGAGACATATAAAGTGACAGGAAGATAAAATTTAGAGGAATACTCAAGGTATAATAAAAAAAATAGTCCTTATGTTCTCGGGATGAATGAAAGCAAGCCAATTTTTTCTTTGTCATGGTAATGTTTCAGTTTTGAAATCGTAATCCAATTCAAATACATCAGACTGTTTGCCACTGCATTTGGTGCTTTACCAGGATTTACGATTTTACAATATTCGGGATGAAGATTTATTTTACTCAGCTAAAAACAACAGATTCGATTTACGTAACATTTCTGTTTGAAGCAAAACGTGGTGGTAATTATGCAATAATTTCATGAATTACTCAGTGAAAGCAGGGAATAGATAGATTAGATCTGAAAATAAACAGTTTATGAGCTAGTTAGAAATCAAAAGTGAACTATCTAAGGAAAAACTTGACATCCGTTTAGGGCGCCTATACGAATACCTTATCTAAATGCTAATCGAGATAATACACAAACAATTAATCACTGGAATGTTTTTACTATTCCAAATGCTTTGGTATATAACATACATATTTTTAAAAGAATAACTATTTCTTATACATTATAAAAAATTGTTTGGTCTTACGCAGTCAAATTATTTATTTAAATTTCTTAAATTTCCATAGGAATAACCTTTCCTCAATTTTTTTGCTTCATGCTAGATATAATTCATATACAATTTGTAAAATAATTATAAAACTAAATTTAATCATTTTCCCATAAAATTTGTTTAAGCGTCTGCTTCTTATATACAATATATCTCTAATTGACTATAGATGCGTTTCCGCAACACCCCATAACTCGAAAACTAAAATACCTAGGTACACATATATGATCACAGTTACTAAGTCAGATCTAAATTTTATTAAATTATCTTAACTGATAGTGGTTGGAAATGGGTTAATTTTCAAAAAGTTTTTGACAGTTTTGTGATTAAATATGTTAAAACTCCCCTCCAGAAAAAAACTCAGTTCATGCCGAAAACCGATTTTCGTATTCCTGGCAAAAAATTATAATTTTTTAAAAAACGTACGCTTATTTTTTCAAGATTTGCAGATACCAAGATCTTTTATTCACGAGGGCACATTAATGTGATACGTCACAAACCAAGCAGAATTTGACTGATAGTGATAGAGTCATAATATATAAAGTGATATTATTCCTCTATATCTGGAGAGCAGTTCTCCTATAAAAATCTAATGCAAAAAATTTAAACTTGTGGGAAAAATATAAAAAAAAACTCTGGTTCGTTTCAATCACATTTTTTTAATTTTTCAACTTTGATGAACTGTAGCTAATAACAATAAAGATCGTCGACCACAAAACTTTGCAGTTTAATTGCCAATGGTGTTACGAATACAAAGCTTTTAGCCATTGTTCGAAATTATTATATCATTAACTCGGTTTCATTGATTTTAAAATGTTTCTGTTGTTGCCCAAATATGTAGATATTAATCAAATATTAATCTGTGGTATTATTTTTACAAAAAACATAAAGAAATGAGCGAGACCTTAGTCTATGTTATACATTTTCATAATTAAAACCCTCCTTCAATTTCAATATAATTTAATTTCTTGTGTTTTTTTCTTGAAATTCCTCAGCAGATAACATTTCATCGACTTAATGTATATTTTACTGACAACAGTAATAGATATTATCACAAGAAAAAAATAACAATAATAAAAAAATACAGGCTTTAAATTTAGAATTTAATGAAACCTTGATTTCCCCCAATGAACTCATTAGTTTTTGATTATTTTTAAAATTTTCAAGCCACTTTATTAAATTTTAACATGTAATATTCCCGCTACCCAACCCACAAATTGTTTACTTAATATTTGCCATCATTACTTAATTTTTGTTTGCACATAGATGTAGAAGTATCTGTGGATGAGTGGGTGTCCTTAATATTTTCTGTGTCACTTACAGGCACTCTTTGGCAGAGAAACACTTTTATTTTTTTAATTCTTTCTTTTTCTATTCTTGCTTCACTCATTTTTTTATTCTATTCGTTCGTTCATCTATTTTTTTTTCTAGTTTTGTTGTTCTATTGACACATTTAGTCAAGGAAGTTTAAGCGAAACTCGTGACATATTAACAAAGTATACACACTTTTATACGCAAAGGTAAATATAAACAAAGAAAAATAAACATACGCATACAAGCAAGAATACTTTCTTATATTTGTAAAATATACATATGCATGTGTTTGCTATTCACTACCCAGTGGTAGGCCGAACTAGTTACGTAACGTCGAATTCGTTAGCCAATAAGACCTATCACTAGTTATTCTTCAACTCACTTGCAATGTTTTTAACTGGTGAATTTAATATGGGAATATCATCGGAACCAATTGGCAAACCTTTGCATTACTATTCACTAGTACTTTGGTATGTACTATGAAATATATCGTCATAAATAATAAAATGGCACCAGCTGCATAAGAATTCACTAGTAATATACAGGGTGGTCAGATTTCTTTGGGCCTCTATCGCCAAATCGTTAATCATAAATTGCCAAAAATGACCAAATTTCAAATTTATTTGGGACTTCAAAGAAAAAATTTAATTAATATTTAATAAATATAAATTCAGCTTCAATAAAGCCAATGATAATTCCTAATAGTAATTGAATAAAACATAAAATTATAACTTAAAATAGGGTGATTCCATGTCAAAATGGACAGCAATCATAACTTCTAAACTAATTAAGTGTCCACCTTGACATTTTACATATGTGCGGACAAAAGTTTTATCAACATCACATACTTTTTAGGAACTTTTAAACTTCCGTTTTTTGATATATAATGTTCTGATTGTTATATGTACATTTTTGACCTTTGAATTTTTGATATATATAAACTTTATACACATTTTTATAAATATTATATCCTTGCCTTTAATGTGAAACTAAAACAAAGTTCTACCATGTATTGTTTAAAAGTTATTAGCAATTAAACAAGTACGCCTCTGTAAAGTTTTCTTTTTTTGTTTCTTAAAGCGTCATATTTTTGGACCAGAAAAGTTTATGATTAAAAAACACTTCCAATAGCCTGTTTTGATATGGAATCATTCAAAATATGCTTTTTTTTGCATATAGATTAATTTTGTGCCAATAATTTTAAAAAATGTATTGAAATTTATTATATATATTTTTTATGAATAGAATTTCTCAAACTAATATAATGTTGTAAAGTCATATGCCCTTTTTCAAATCCGCAATGCATTTTTGATAACTTAAAAATATTAAAAGATAAAAGCTCAAACTTTGCAACTAAATACTATTTATATATTAAACGCCATTTTTGTATATTGACGTTCTCATGTGTGCTTCGGCTGACATCTCTTAAGAGTAATTGTGTCTTGTTTCTTTTTTATATTAATTTAAAAAATTCACCTTTTATGAAGGAACATAAAAATTTTTGTGCTTTGGTATAGGATATGCGGCACAAACAAACTTTTTGTTCATTTGGTTAAATTTTAATAAATGATTTAATTGAATTTCAAAAGTGTTAAAAGAATTTAGGTTTTGGTGCTAGTATTTAAGAAAAAATATCGACAAATAGTTAAAGAAAAAAAAAAAAAAAAAAAATAAAAACAAACTTTTTTTTCGTTTTTTCAAAAGCATGATTTTGTTCTATGCGGCATATATTTAATACTACGATTATGTACACGTGTTTTGTAAAAAATCATTGGTTTTAAAATTAAACACACAAATACGAATTCATTTTTCATAATTTAAATGCGTAACAAAACTTCTAAGTTTGAAATATTTAATTATTTAACATAAAAAAAAACATTATAATTTCTATACAGGGAAGATATCTTTTATATATTTAGTACATTGGAATTTGTTGAACATACCTAAAGTCAAAAGTAATAAAACAATTTAAAATAAAAATTATGAAAAAATTTATGTTCTCTTAAGTAACATACTTTTAAATGTATAGTTTTGGGAAATAAAAGGCGTTCGTATGCGTAATTTGCATTTTATTTTAAGATTTGTGAAAAAATGTGAGAACTGAAAAATATTTCAGTTGAAAAACCCCAAAAAAGTGATATGTGAACAGTAGTGTTTAAACATATTGTGTTTTACAAAAACCACCTAAAAAACACTAATTGTGAATGTATTATAGTAGTTATTTCTATTTATTTTAATACAAATTTATCCGCTAAACGCAATTAAAAATCGCCACATCTGACAGCTCCTGTTATATATATATATATATATATATATATATATCTATATATATATAGATTTGAGTACAAACGAACGCATAATGTGGTGAAGTTTGCAATGCACAAAAATATCGTGTATGTATCAATCGATTTAGAATCACTTTATGACTTGATTTAACGATATTCATCTGGCTAGCTGGCTGTGCATGTAAACCTTATGAACAAAGTGCTGCTCGCAAATTTAAAGCTAATTTTATGAAATTTCGCACAGATAACAATTTTGGCATAACAATGAAGTCTATTAAAATTAGTTGTGATATGTCAATTATTTCACATAGCTTCACACAAATGTTCTCGGAATGGGATTTTAGCGCTCATAATTGCCTCAATTATGTTAATATTTCAATAAAATTAGGCAAAAATAATACTGATAAAAGATTTAATCAGTATTTTTTTTATTAAATTTTATAAAGATCAGTACAATGTTGATAATTGCTCCAATACAAGTCTCATTATCCAAATCTCTTTAACATACATAGATCACATAAGTGCTTATATCGTGATAATATTTGAAATAAATGTGATTTATATATATATAGAAAGCACGGTGCTATATTTTAGGAGGATCGGTTCAGAGTTGACCATAGCTCCCATATAAGACATTCCCAGAAAATTACTTGTACGCATATACATAACGGTGTTGAATAGGATCGGGCTAGGTCAATTATAGCATTCTTACTTGTTTTTACTTCACATTTCTGAGGTCCTAATCTAAGTATTCCGAAAAATTTTTTACTCTTTTAAGTTAACAACTTTTCTAATGTATCACACAACTATGTAACAGCATTACATATCAATATTGAATTCACTACATTAAAAGTTGCAACGAATTCACATACATTAATGTTAATTTCTGAAGTCGAGGAGCCACCAACTTCACTACATTTCGAAAGTGAAAATGGTTGTAACAAATTCATATATAACACCAGAACAAATTTCTGAATTGATACTTTTAAAACTCTCAACGACAATTATATTCATTACATGTAAACATAGAAGTGGCAGTTTCCTTTATGATATTATACTTTCTAATTAAAATATTAAACATTTTCTATTACTTATTTCGCTAGCGAAGTGTAGTAGAGAAGGTGATGGTTTGTAACCACTTGCACTACCAAAAGTACCTAGTGAATCATCTAAGTAGTTTTATTTCTAGTGCTAAAAGGTAAACTGGTACCTTTAGAACCGCTGGGTACATAAACTCCTACACACATATTAGCAAGAGTTTTATTTCAATCTTCTATGCTATTTTTTAATCGAAATAGAGCAGGGAAGTGAAAATTAACCTGTCAGAGTACTTAAACGACTGTTTGACTACATTTACTGTGTGTATTATAAGAAACTAAATTGCAATTGTAGTACTTCTGCAAGAAATAGAAATGTTAATTTAAAATACTTTGTTGTTGGTTTTGCTCGTGATATTAAATGTTTGAAATGTAACGATTCATTCTCTAGAGATTTACATATGAGTCATAAGAGCGTATGAGTGCTTTTAATTGTTGTTTGCTAGTAATGTTTATATGTATGTGATTAAAAGTAAACAATTTAATTATATTCTTTTAGTTTTTTTCATAAATATCTAAAATCGTTGTTCTTCTAAGGGAGATTGAGACTAATAGTACTGGAGTTGTTTGCTATGGTGACCGACATACAAAATGATGAATTCAAATTTAATAAAAAAAATTTCTCATATTCACAAAAGTACCTTAGGAAAAAAAGTTTTAAACGTGCCCCCTAGCAATGGAAATTAGTATGTTCTTGTATGATTCTCGAGATATTACTTCTGAATGTTTTCATTTGAGACAGCTAGAACATTTTTAAAACACCTTTAAAAATACGGATTTCTTTCAATAGCATTATCAAAATTTTTGTTATAAGAAAATTAACTTCAAAATATTACAAACACATACTAACACTTGGAATATACTTTTAAATAATTCTTACATCTCTTTTCACAATGGAAGACCTATTCTGGAAGACCTATTCTGATACTATTGAAAATTACAGACAATTAACCCTTTAATACAAAAGGGTTAATATTATAATTAATTTTATAATTACTGGATGTATTTGAACGGCCAATCTTAAGATGCACTTCAATTGATTTTGAGGACGCACAGATTCTTAATAAATCTGAGGGACAGGGTGTTCTCCTCCAAAGATGGTCACCTCAGGTATGAACATTTTAAAAAAATCGCAATTTTTTCACTTTAAAGTCCATAATTTTCTAAAAAAAATGCTTAATGTAAATGCAAACAAACCCGAGGGTATTTAGGATGACAGTCTCCCCGCAAGCTCTATCATAATTTTGTTCGTTTTAATATTTTTATTTATTTGTTGAGCTCAAAAATGTCAAAGCTAAAATTAATAAAAAAAAAAATAAATAAAAAAATAAAAAAGTTATCCCTGGACTGGAATTTTGGGTATTTCGGAATAAAATAGTGGGAATATAATTATGTTCTTGTTTTATATTATTCTAAAATTTAATAATGATAGCTTTTTTATATACAGCCCAATTATGAATAACAATTCCCCGGGAATTTTTTCCCTATTCCCTGTTCCCCTATTATAAATAGAATCTCCCCGGGAATTTTTTCTCTTTTCCCTTTTCCCTTATTCTAAACAGACTTTGAAAATGAGAAACTCTTCCCCGGAAAAAAGTAGGCATTACGAATGTCAATTTAAGGGAGAATGTGTTGGAAAATTTTTAAAATAATTCCGCCAAAAAATTGCAATGGAGTGGTGCTAAAAAATGTAAGTTATTCAATTATTTTTATAAAAAAAATAAATATCACTGCATTTCTTATTTTCAGGTCAAAAATAACAAATAAAGAACAGTTTGAGATCCTTTTAAACGAAATGGAAACCCACCCAGATATTGCTCGTGGCATGTTTAAAGGAAGTAAAGACGAGTTAAACCGTTTTGGTGCAATGTGGAGGCGGAGTTGAACTCAGCAGGCCCACCACAAAAACATATTTCAGAGTAGAAAAAGGTATGTTGATGAATTTTGTCCTTGATGGTATACATGAGTGATGAAGTGCAAAATTTTTATTTAATTTCAAATTAAATTTCTTTTTACAAAATAACACAAAACATCAATATTTTACGTTTAAATTCTATTTGAATTCGCCCTTTCCCATATGCTCTTATTTCCCTAAGTTCCTTATTATTCCTAATACTTTTTTTGGTTTCCAGGCATACTTCTATATATTAGATCATACGTAATATGAAGCATTTATTTAGAAAAGCTAATACGAGCATGTAGGTGTGATATACCAAAGTTTAGGGCATCTTTGTTATTATTTGTAGAGTTGTTTGAAGGAATTTGTGAAAATTATGATTTTTCTAACCCACATAAAGGGCATGTTCAGGTTGAATAAGTATTAGTAATGACATACCTTTCCAACAACCATTGTTAATTGAATTTCCAAGTATACGTTGATATAATAGCCATATATTTCAATGCAAACTGGGCTTAAACTTTCAATTGATTGTATTAACCCAGATTTGAATCTCTTTTTTTTGTAGATTGAAACCTTGATGGTCTGCAATATACCTTTAATCCTTGAGTTGGGTTTTTCAAAACATATTTAGTAGTATAAGTTGACGTAGATGGTTTATGCGAATCCTTTCTTAAGTGTAGTGAAACCAGCGATACCATAAAAACTCTTTTATAGTCTGTACAACTTTTCCCTGATGAAGGATGCTTGTATTCTAATAATGCTGACAGTCCATCACATTATTTAAAAAAGCATGTCCAAAAATGTGTCAAAATTTTACTAAACATCTCTTAAATAAAAGGGATGTCCAACACATATAAGGATATTTTTTGTGAAAATTTATAAGGACTATCTACGTGTGACTTTTTTGATTTCAATCAAATCATAAATTAAATTTTGGCGATTTTTTAAAAAATTTCATATCCGAGGTGAGCAATTTGGAGGTTCACTGCCTGTCCCCCTGACCTGTTAAGAACTTGTGCTTCTCTATATTAATTGCAAAACACCTCAAGATTGGTCACATGAAATTTAATTCAAATATATCTGGTAGTGCTAAAGTTATATAATTATTAAAAAAAAAATCATTTTGGAACCATTGTAAGATGTGATTAATGCAAAAATCTTAATATTCAGGAACATATTTATAACAGGTTTTTAAAAAATGGACTCTGAAGCTTATATAGAAGCTTCGCAAATGCATTTTGACTGATATATCAGTTACTAATGAACCGATTTTGTTCATTTCTTTCGAAATGGAACGAAGTCGACAGCTTATATAGGGACTTAAAAAACTCGAAAACAAACACGTTTTTAAAGACCTTTTCGGTTTTTTACGATATCAGGACCATTAAATTACAAATTTTTCTGCTATAGTTCTCTATAATTCGATGTACAATAAATATATAAAACATATATATCCGATAACTGGGGCTTTCTAAAAACTGATTTCAACAGACAGGCGGATATCTTTATGTCGACTTTCCTATCAATAGGGATCCAGAAAATATATACTTTATGGGTTGTTAGATAAATGTTGTGGAAATAACAAATGGAATGACAAACTCTATATACCCTTTACGTATATGGTGAAGAATATAAAAAAGACTTGCTAATCCTATATCGTAGCTACATTTTCTTTAGCTATTAAAATCATTAATAGTATTTCATTCTATAATCTCTAAATCTATATATTTTGGAAAACCAAAACTTTGCGTGGTTTATCACACCTACTCATCACATAAATGTTAATTGTGCAAACTTAGAGCAAAAAAAATCGATAAAAGTTTAAAAATTCAACTAAATAGTTTTGATATGAAAGCCTTTTAAACAAATTATCTTATTCCTTAAATAAATTTTTATTAAGAAAATAATGTTTTTAATTTTAAGCCTTCTTAAGTGTTTTATTTTAATATCTTTATTGATTGTAAAGTGAATAGAACTCAAAATAAACTTTTTTATAAAGAATACGACAACATTTCAAGAAATTCTTGTTAAATATTTTTTGTTTTTTTTTAAATAATGAAAATTTTAATATTTTAAAGAAAAACAGAAACTTTCAAGGATCCCCGAGTATGGGAACTCAGGTATAGGCGTTTATAGTCTAGAACACTTTCTCTAGACTATTCGTGCTTATAAATTTCCAATAAAAAATATTTTTATATTATTCAATGTGAAATAGAAAATATTATTAAATTTGGGAAAATAAAATTGAAAAAAATTTGAGGCTGCCTTAGAAAATCGTTTTCGATGAATTTTCAATGTGTTGAAAAAAATGTATTTATTAAACTACGGGCTTCAAAAAATTCATTTCAACAAATGTAGAAAGTTGTTTACGGAAAATTACGCCGTTAAGAGTCCCAACACCATACCTTTTCATGAATTTAAAAATAACATTTTTTGGGATACGCGACCGCGAAATTTAATTCACAAAATATCGACCATTCAAATTAAACGTAATTTTATTATCTTTAATTATTGAACTCAATAAACGTCGTAAAAACCTACCTTTATAATAACCCAGACGTATCATCGTTTCAAAATTTCTTGAAGTGAATAAATCCATTAACATTGCAGTTCACTTTTGTCGATCAATAAATAATTAAAAGGTTTTTTACGTAACTAGCAGCAAACTGAAATTGGTCTGAATCTAGCTCCAGTTCCACATTGATGGGAAAATTCTGATTCAACTCAGGACATAATATTTTATATAACATACCAACCAGAGATATCATGATTGGTAGATTAACTATTAGTTAACCCACCAATCAGTTCGTTTTATAATCGAACTGAAAATTTTGTTTAGCGAGCAAAACCCATTTACGAAGCAATATCTGAAATAGTATTAAAATAAAATTATGAAAAGTATTTTAAACTTTCTTTGACCTTCTTATAGAAGCTAATAGAACCCATCTTTAATGGAGTCAACAGTACATCTCTTAAGTATCATCTATGGGTAAATAGTATGCATATCATAACGTGAAATTTCGTTATATCCTTGAATATTGTGATACGTTTAAAAGCGACATAATATCCTTGAATAAAGTGATACTTTCTGTTATGAAAAGTATTACATTATATGATAAAATTTCTGTACACAATCAGCTTTCTTCAGGATAAAAACGGTTCTAAATCTAGCTAGTATGAGTTTCTGATCTTTATTAAAAAAAATGTCCTAAACAGGAAGACTTTTGTAAAATATAAGGTATTTCGCAAACTGACTTCGCTGTATAAAATATTTTGAAATATTCGTATGCCACGAATTTTTTTTGATTTTTGTTTCTTGGTCATTACATTTCATCCATAGACACTATGACAATATTTATTAAGTTCATGGACATTATGATATTGGATGTTGTAACATGTAACTGGTAGAGATCTATCACATTTTGGGAAATCCACCTCTTTCGTGTTTAGCAGCTGTACGTAGAGTTTTCCTTATGAATTTTTGTGAACGTTAGAGAAACAAAAATAATTTTTATGCGAATAATTTGATAGAAATTCTGTGAAAATTATATAAATGATAAACTAAATTTCGATCGAACATCTGAACAACCTTATTTAGTGATTCAAAATATCCAATCGAGGACATTTTTCCAAAAATTTTGACAAATCTATGATATGTTGTTGACCGATTCAATAGGATTCAAATTCAATTATTTTATAAAATTGAATGTTGCTCAATCACAATACCTATGATTATAAACCATTTTGTATAAATATATGCCTAAAATATTAAACATGGAAGAGGATATTGCAAAAGTGATATAGAATGCATGCCACACAATTCACATTAATTACCTGCAAAATAAAATAAAAACTAATAGTGAATATCTTGTCACCATTTACGATTTTTACTATAGAAATCACTTTGCTTTTATAGAACTGTAATTTATCATAAATTCTTCAACAATTAAACTCATCATTTCTCTCTTCATTCCCCTAAAAGACATATATGAAAAGATAATGTGAATAACATCCTTTATGTTTATAAAAATATCAAAACAATATAACGGATATGTAAACATCTGCATACAAAAAATACTAACAAAAAATATATATAGCTATTTATATATTTATTTTATTAGTTGGCATAACTACATATGTCTAATACAAGTATATGTACTTAATTACTTCATAGGCATGTATGTACTTTTATTTCTATTAAAGAAAAGTAAAAGTTTCCTACGTCTTATATTATATTTTCCCTTTGATTTCTATGTGTTTTTGTTGTGAATTGGGGTGTGCATATATTGCCCTCTTATTTATTTGGCTCAATTCTTTTATATTCTGGGATTTAGGTTTTTGTTTTTTTATTATTCTTTTCTTATGTATTTATTTCTTTAAAAAACCTTTAAAAGAGCTCTTTCAAAACACTGCAGAGAAAAAACAAATACAAACAAAAGCCTTAATCCTTGACATGAAAACAAATTCCTTATAAATATTCTGAAACAGGCAATGAAAAGAAATTACCCCTAGTATCCGCTTGCCTTGGGTTTAGTGGACTAGTTTGCTTTTTTTAACTACAATAGGAAAGTAAGGAATATGGAAGAGTCCAGATATAGAAGCTGGAAATCATAATATTAAGAACTTAAATTTAGAAATTAAAAAACTACGCTCTTATATTTAGTTGAAATATTTTGCGAAATTTATTTATTTCTATATTTATTACCATTTCTTCTTATATGACCCAATGTTCTTTACAGTGTCTAGGCTTTAATAAAGTTCTAAATAAATATATTATATTTTGTTTGTATAACTTTTTTATTATTTTTTTTTAGAATTTGCATATTTAAATTTTCCTTAGTTATTTATTTAAAAAAGGAAAAAAAACTAGCATTAAATCGTGTTTGTTTTCTCTTTTCATTTTCATATCAACAAATAATGCTCAAATTGTTTAAGTACATTTTTAAGTTTTATTTTTATAATCCTTTTGCAAACTTATTTAAAAAGTTTATTTTTGCAAAACAAAATATTTGAAATATTGTACTTCTTTTTAATAGTTCAATAAGATGCAGCTGTTGTATTTCTATTTGGAGATTTTTCTTTTTTCTTTAGTTCAGTTTTAAGAAGAAAAGTAGTATTTTTATTTTGTTATGCTTTTAATCAAATAACAGAATTTATTTGCAAAATAAATAAATAATCCAAAACTTTATTGAACTATAAAAATTATGTAAATCTTTTAGAACACTAAGACTTATATGATAAAACAATAATGAAAGAAATGAAAAATATTTGGAAATTTTACATATCAGAAAGACAGTTGAGACTTAATTATATTCTAAAAATTTTGTATGGATTGAAACTAAGGACAGAGCGACCAGATAAAAGTGTTAAATACAGAAATGTAATCCTCAGACCAGACTCTATCAAAATTCGCAATGGCCTTTTATTTTTTATTTTTAAAGCAATTTTAATGATTATTTTTAATGTTTATTTTCTTGCTCACAAAATAAAATCTATATGTTGCGAAATGTTTTACTACCTCAATTTTTTTGTAAAAATCATTTTTTTACAAACAATAAAAGATTTTTTTTAAATCAAATTTTTTTTTTAAAATCAAACATTTTACAATAAATCAAATTTGTTACAAAATCTAAAATCTGATTTGAAAATTTTGAATTTGGTAAAAATTTTGACTTCTGGTGAAAAATCTGACATTTATAAGAAAATTACGATTTTTATCAAAAATTTTCTTTTTTTTTAATATTTTCAGTAGCAGTGAAAATTTAGATTTTTGGAGAAATTTTCGTTTTCTAAAAAGATGATTTTAGTAAAATATCTGATTTTTATTTTGACTTGTATTAAAAATTTTATTTTTAGTAAAAATCATAGTTTTATTAAAAAAATAATAACAATAATAATTTTTCACTGAGAATTAAAAATACGTTTTATTGCTTGAGCAATAAAATGAAAATTACAAAATAATCATTATTTTTGAGCAAAAAATTAAAAATCAAATACTAGTTAGATAAAACTAAAACTAGTGTAGAAAAATATTTATAACATATTTGTGTAAAAATTCCGAGGAAGCTTCACAAAGTTCAAAAATGAGTTTTGACCGATATCTCAGATACTAATGAACCGATTTTAGTCATTTTTACGCAAAAACATTCTAAAACAAGATTCAGAAAATTCTGTACAAAAACGAATGTCATATATAAAATACTCCAATAAAAGTACATACAAAATTCATCAATCACCATGTAGTAAATAATTTATTCAATTAAAAACTTTTTTCAATTTACAGCTCTCATCAAAATGATTATATCAACTACTAAAAATTGTAAAAAATTAAAAATAGAAATTTTTTTCTAATTCAAAAATTGATCCAATCAATCAAGTAGATGATTGAATAAATTAAAAGTTTAAGTAAGTAATACATTTTTACTTCAATTTTATTTCTATTTTATATTTACTTGAATATATTATTGAATTTAGATGCAAAATGAAACACCTATGTTAGTTGAAAGATATACGGCAATAATTTATTTTTTGTAAGTAAATAATTTTTCATATTATTTAATATTAATAATTCTCCTAGACAAAGTGATAATATTAATGTTTAAATATAAAATATTTAACACTTTATGTTCATGATATAACGCCCAAGACTTGTTGTACTGAAATTAACTGATACAGATTTACGTCATCTAAAATTTTAATAATATCCGTCGGTCCGTTTGTCTGGCAGTTTTAGATTATTATTTAATATTTATTGTGAATAAGTGTTTGATTATTCTTAAGGACGAACTTTGTATAATAGTTTAAAATTATAATGATTTAAAATCTCGCAATTAGATGAAATATATATTAATTTATTTACTTACCCTACAAAATTTAAAAAACACCAATATTTAACGATGATGATCATGTTAATCGAGGTAGGCCATCAAATCATACGTAATAAATTACTTGCGTTTTAAGTTTTTTCTTAAATTAAATCAGACCAGGTAAAAAGCCGGAAAACCGTACTATCAATGACATCCGAGCATTACTTTATATATAATGTAATTATTTTGATCAAAAATTACAAGTTGTGTACAGTGTAGATCGAAAATTATATTTTTAGAGGTATTTTAAAATTGATAAAATTCACGAAAGCAAAATAATAGATCATAAATATTTTGGTGATTAGTTTATAACACATCAATTCTAAATTTTAGAGGGGTAAGTTTGCAATATTTTTTGTCTTCACAAAAATTGATGTACTTTATTGAGTTAAAGAATTTTTAGCAAATCTTTACTTTATTAATTTTTTTAGCTATCGTTTGATATATGTAGCACTAATTTTGTGGATTTTTTATTTATTTATTTATTTTGATTTTTTTTCTTTGAAGATTACTTCTGGGATCATTAAAAAATTACTGTTTCAGTCATCTTAGGAGATTGAAATTTGGCCAAGATATTACAAATAATAGCTCCTTCCATAGTTCAAACTTATATCTAATTAAACTTAAGAACTTACAAAAAGAAAAACAGAAACGTATCTTAATAAAAATTGTCCTACAAAATTACCTATGTAAAGCTTTCCTTGATTTTCTCCAAAGCGCGCTAAAAATTTGTTTATTTTTCATAATGCACATTAATTGCGTTACTATGCGTATTAATAAAAGGAAGAATTTCGTAAAAATTTTGCAAAGTAACAATGAAAAGCTTTCCTGAAAAATTATTGAAAATTTCACATAAAATTCAGTCAGCGTAGGGACGATATACCCTTTAACCCTGTGGTTAAAAATCAAACGAAAAAATAAAAATCGAAAATTATCATTATTTGTTGAGTTTTATTTCAAAACTCATAATCATTACACAGAAAAGAATTACCAATCATCGAATATATTAGCAAATAATTCATTCAACTAAAAACTTTTTTATGTTTGCTCCTCTGTAAAAAACTGTAAAAAATTAAAAACAAAAAATTTTTTTCCAATTAAAAAATTTGTGAAATCAATCAAGTGATGATTGCATGAATTAAAAATTTAAACGAGAAATAAAATTTTACTTAAATTTTATTTTTATTTTATATTTACTTGAATATATGTAATTGTTTTTAGATTCACAATGAAACAACTGTGTTAATTGAAAAATATACGGTAATAATTTTTTCTGTGTACGGTCCTTGATTGAAACATACTTAATTTATATAGATTTAAACGATTAAGTTTCCTGTTTATGCATATTTGTGCATATTTGCGCGACATGTTTCAAATGTTGTGCAATATTAAGGATAAACAAAAAAAAAAAAAAAAGAAATCGTTATAGATAATTGAAAAATTTTGTTGAAATTAGAGATACATACAATGATTATATCGTAGTTGTTAATAACTTTTTAAATATAAACAAAAGATAGCTGATTTATAAATACAATATTAAACAGCGCAAGTTTGTGAGAATAAATAGTCGCGCAAACTTAGAAATGGTTGTGCCTAAGAATTTCCATACAATTTTTGACAAATTATTCGCCAGTGTGCAAACTTCCACACATTGAATAGTTTGTGAGTGTGTAAGCGTTTTCATGAGGATTATTATCATTATTATTATTATTATTATTATTATTATTATTATTATTATTACTATTATTATTATTTTTATTACTATTATTTAAATTTTGCTTATTTTTACTTATTTTCTTTTACTTATTTTTAAAAAATAAAAAATTTATATTTTAAATGTATCTAAAATATATAAAAGGAACTGGAAGTATATAAAAATATTTAACGTAAACTGGATTTTAGGTGAGATATATTTTTTTGTATTTTGCCGTTTATATTGAAAGTGGCATAAGTCCATCTACAAAAATGTTGAAGTTAGGTGAAAATATTTAATATTTTTATGTAATTATTAGATTATTATAAAACATTTTCCTTGTGTTGAAACTTGCGAAGATTACGGAATGAATAAAGATAAAGACTTAAATTAGAATAAAATATTTACTAAAAAAATTTTACTATTTTTATTACCAACTAGATTTTTTATGTAGAGACTTAGGTCACTTTCAAAATAAATTACTCATATGTATGTACGAATGTATGTGTTTATTTACTTAATATGTGAAAACTACTATTAAAAAAATTACCAGTTAATTTATATTTTTATGAATTTATTTGCGGAATTTTTTTTCTTATTATATTATAATAATTTGTTGCAATATTAATATGTGTGATTAAAAGCATTATTTTTTACTACTAAGTCGGGATTGTTTAATTAATGAATGCATTTTATATGGAATAATATTAAAAATAAATAAATGAAAAATTTATTTTAAAATTATTTATTGTTTTAAAGAATAAGGGACAAAAATATTAATTAACTATCAGGCAAGTGAGCACGGAGTACTAAGCTTAAAAATCGTTATACAGACAAATAATGAGGTTATATTACGTATTGAAACATGTCTGAAAATACCTATTTAATGAAAAATATCTTCAATATATATATATATATATATATATATATATATATATATATATATATATATATATATATACATATATATATATATATATATACATATATATATACATATATATATATATATATATATATTATATATATATATATATATATAGATAGTTTCTGAGATAAATATTATTGTTTTATAGTACATTTCGTGGCAACTGTAGGATTCGAAAGACCATTACTATTTTATTGTGTTTCTATTCTCAGAGTTATTTTCCTCAACTTTTATGATTTTGATATCAGTTTAAATGAGTAGTGTATATTTAACGTATTTTATTTTTATATATAAGTCTGTTGTATTATTATATTGCTAAAATATTTTTATAAAAAAGAAGAAGTATTAACTTGATATTATTAGCAACACAAAAATAAAAAATATGTGGTATCTATATATTAATATGTTTCACGAAGAAAAGTAGGAAATGTACCTATCTAGAAAATAAGATTATTATTCTCATATATGATTACCAAAGTATTATATATGAATGTTTAATTTCCGTAAGCTGGTACGTTTTTAAAACACTTTTAAAATTATGTATGTCTTTCAATAGCAAAATATTATAAGAAAATTATTCCATTTTCGACACCTACCCGTTTCCGATAATTTTACAAAATTTGATATGAGCTTTGTTTTTATAATTTTGATAAAAAATTCACAAGATTTGGACGACTATATCTCTTTGGTTCTGAAATACAAGGCCTGAAAATTTTCAGAAATTGTATAAAAAATTTGTCTGAATAATATTTTGGAAATTGTTTTGCTCAAATTTAAAGTTATATACCTTTAGAATATGTCCGTAGTATAAAAAAAACTTTTTCGCAAAGCAAATATAAGGATAACGCCGAAATGAAAATTGATGCAACATAAAGTTTTTAGGAGATCTGAATGTCATCAATAATCAAACTATATTTTTTCTCTTATCTTTAAGCAACATAATAATCTAACAATTAGTCAGAAAAAATACAATTGAATGCATAATTAATTAATTAGGCGATGTTAACATTACTGACGTAAAAACGTAATTAATTAATTAGGCGATATTAAAATTACTGACGTAAAAACGTAACACCGGTTGAAAATGGGTTAACTTCATAATATAATAGATATATACTAAAACCTAGAACATATATTTCAGTAATTTTTGCAACTCTTTTCATTCACGGAGTATTTAGATTTTATTAAAATTTTTGTCGTATTTTCTTCATCTAAAATTGCTTACTTATATACTTCGGATATTCTACACCTCATACTGGGTTATAGGGTACCATTGGAAAGGTATATTGAAGATTACAGGTAATTAACCCTTTAACAGCAAAAGGTCAATTTTATACATTTGGTTTCCAAAAAGTTAAATCAACAATTTTTGCAAATAAATTGTGTGCAATTATTTATTATACTACCGGGCAACAAGATTCAAAAATTTTTTTCACACATAGCAAATGTGTGAAAATATAGACTTAATTGAGTATATTTAAATTGCGTTTTCACTTTTTCATTTTGTAATCATTTTTTCTTTTCAAAGGATTTTAAAGTTTTGAAGGATTTACGAATTTAATTTTTTATTATGCTACTTTCTAGTAGGGTGATATATGCATCAAATGAAAGAGGCAATATATCAGATTACCTTTTGTTAAAATAATCTAAATAAAAGTTTCAAAAATTGTCTTTCGAATATTTAATACTTTAGCATCCCTGAAAGTTATATATATATATATATATATATATATATATATATATATATATATATATATATATATATATATATATATAATAATGACATTAATAATATTAAAGACATTAACATCTAGTTTCAAGCACCAAAGTTTTATGGCTTTAGCTTTATTACTTTAGTACACACAACGATTTGAAATTTATTTCTAAGAACAAAAAACAAATGTAGTTTTCAGTTTGCTGATACTTGAAGCATGTAAAACCAATATAGTCATTTTTGAAGTCATTGCATTTAAATTTTAGATAATTCTACTATAACTGTAGTATGAAAACATTATTTGGAAGGCTTTAAAATATATTTTAAATCCTAAATAACGATGAGTTTCTCTTTCCTAAATTTTTCTGCCTTTTTTAATTTTTCTCTTTATTTAATTTTAAATTCACTCCTTGTATTTTTAGTCCGAGAAAGAAAAGTAGGTTATGATTTCTATATTATATTTAATTTTTTTATGAATAATTAACATGAGAAGAAGGTGTAGCCACTCAAGCATGACTTTGTAATACCCTAAAGTATTATATCCGCGCGTTGCACTAATTTTCGTGTGTGACCCATATATAGAAAATATGAATTAAGTAGGACCGATCTTTCATACCGCGATTTACTATATATTTACATAATACTTATTCTTGCAGAATTTAATTTAAAATCTGGCATTTAGATGAAATTTCGGCACTTAGAGTGATTTTCCGGAGTGGATCTTATATGGGAACTATATTCAGTTATGGAGCGATCTCTTGAAATTTGGTAGTATAGTTTATAGTTATAAAGATTCCAATATTTGCAAATAAACTCACAAGCTAAATTATTTATATTCAATTTGCGAGAGTTAAAGTGATATTCTCGAATTGGTGTTGGTGGACTTTGCGAAATGCTATAGCATAATTTGTACTCAAAAAAAAGCAATCATGTCAAATTTTATTTCGATACTTATATATTTAGGTATTTATACAGGTTAAAATAATTTTCATTAAGGGGCCTCATATGGAAACTATGGTCAATTATGCATACAAACTCCTGAAATTGTATAGTATATATATATATATATATATATATATATATATATATGTATATATATATATATATATATAAATATACATATATATATATATATATATATATATATATATATATCTTAGATCAGAAGATATAGTTTGTTTTTGGCCAAATTCAAATTGTGCAATCCAAATTTATTAACTGTATTGTAATTGTAAACTCGTCAACTGAGCAGATATTGTTTTTTTGTAGAAATAATTTTGCTTCAACCAGCTTCAAACGCTAAAATTTTTTTTGCTTAGAAAAAGTAATTTTTAAAAGTGAGTGTTAACTTTTTTAAATAGTTTTTTTCAATTAGGGACATAAAGCCAAGGCCATAAAATATTTATTATAGAAATCCAAAGTATACAAATTGTTAAAAGTAAAATGCAGCATAAAGTGATGGGCAAAAATATACTTTAAAATTTATATTTTTATATTTCTATACGAACTTTAATGAAAGTAAAACTAAAATACCCACATTATTCCAGATAGAAACAATAAAGAAAAATATAGTCGGTCAAGCCCTAACACATGATACCCTACACCACTGTGTATGTTCGTCGAAATTCTAGAATGGCTTTTATACTTTTACTGAGTGTAAAATAAAATATATGAATACAGAATATTACGTAAATACTAATATTTATAAGAATTAATGCACTTTCCGGTGATTGCCGAAAGTGGGCTTATATGGGAACTATGGCAAGTTATGGAGCGATCCTCATAAAATTTATCACTATGATTTCTACTTATATAAAACTTATTTGTATCGAATATTAACTTGATACTAATATTTGTGTGCGATTTAATCACATTAAAGTGATTTTCCGAAGAGATGTTTATATGGGAGCTATGGCCAATTATGGACGGATCTTCATAAAATTTGGCACAAAGATTGATATCTGTACAATCCATACACCGAATTTCATTTAAATATTGATACATTTAAGGCATTTATGATCATTAAACCCTTATTCCGAAAGGACATTTGTATAGAGGCTAGGTGAAATAATAGACCGATCATAAATAATTTCAATAGGCTTCGTCATTATACCAAAGTAATTATTCGTGCCAAATTTTACCAAGATATCTTTAAAATTGCGACCTTTACTTTGTTCATAATATTTTCGTGGGCAGCCAGCCGACTAGACGGACGGACATCATTAATACGACTCAGAAAGCGATTCTGAGCCGAACGATACACTTTGGGGTGGGGGTCTGAAAATTTTTTTCTGTGCACAAGCACATAAATAACCCAAACATGCAACGATTTGTTGGGTTCTAGATTCATTTATAATATTTTGCCAAAACTTGTCAATTCGAATAAAAAGAAAAAACTTGTATAGGTATCTTTTGCTTCAAAATAATGATTTTTTTAAATCGGATAAATAATCACTCCAAATTGGTAAAAAAAGAAATTCTTAGCCATTATAATCTGAAGGTTAAAAAGAAATTTAAAACATCAAATAACCTATTAAAAATTAATAATAATATAACATATCATCCAAAAAATATATGTGTATAGTTTTGGCCAAAAAAAAAGTGGTATGACAGACCTATGGGCTCCGGTAGGGAACAAAAGATAAATTTAAAAAAGTTTTTTAAATTATTTTTCAGTATTCTGCTGATCAATAAGCATTTTTTTAGTGGTCTTCTTACATATTTTTTTAATGGGAATGTTGTAGACTTAATTATTTAATTAAAATATTATTCGTAACTTTCATAGTATTTTTCAGTAACCAATTTTTTTACTGGAGATCTTGGTAGATGAGACATGGTCTTGCTTACTTACTTCTTTTTATGCCATAAATTTAAGATACTTTTTGAAGGCATACCAGTTTGCATTTTTAATAATAAATTTGTTAATTTTCTGGTTTATTTTATTGTCTGCTATCATTTGTCGAATACTAGATGTTTAACTTAATTTGAATTTTTTTGTATAAAATAGAAGATTCGAAGACAAAATTTATTAGTCCCTATAATTTATCATTACATAATAACAAATATTTTATACATTTATATAGGAACACTTTTATTATTTTATTTTTTAAATAAATCCTGACTAACACAAAACTTTCTAGAAATAATATTAGCAAAAATATTTCAGTAACATTGCAAATAAATTTATTTTAAATACTACTAAGAACTACTTATATGTATGTTGTAAATAGAATTAAATGCAACACATATACTGAACTCTTGCACACATATATCCGTACATACAATAGATAAATATATATGTAGCTATTTTGATCAGTATATGTTCTCATATATTTAGAAAATATAATGAGAGCTAATTAATAAATTGTATTGTTAGCAACATACACTTGCAAATTGTAAGCTTGTTATTACATTAATTTTACTTTAATATTACACAAAAATTAATTTACATGTTTTCCTCTCTAGTGTGTATGGAATGCATTGATGTATTCCTTTATGTCTAAATGCGTAGGTGTTATAGTGAGTACGTGTTCATGTTTGTTTGTGTATATGTGTATGTGTATTTTTTTTTTTTGGTAAAGCTTTAGCAAACAAATTTGAATTTTATTAAAAACCACAAAAACTGGACATAAATGAAATGCATTTTGGCACATAAATTGCACTTTGGCACAGAAACCACACAAAATCCAGAATTTCGTGAAACAAACACCAACACGATTACGAATACTCACACACACTAGCAACAATACCACCAAATACAAATACATACCTAACATATGTATGTATACAAAAAAAAAAGAAAAAAAAAAAAACAAAAATACCTCTCTTTACAACCAAGAATCGGGCTTATATAAAAGATTAAAAGATGAGTTGAGTAATGTAACTAAAAAATATACCATCATTCCTAGTAACAGCAGATATCTTCTTTGAAAACGTGCATTTTTTGTAACAGAATTTCTGGTCCATTTTTAGTGTTTTAGTTTTACATATCAGGAATTTATGCTCTTCTATAGATTAAAGTCTGAACAAGATTGGTTAAAAAATATTAAATAAAAGTATTAATTTTTTACAAAAAAAAAAAAAAAAAGACCATTTGACCTTTTAATTATAATAGTTTTGTTTATAAACAATTTTCGTTGGTCCTCTTTTATTTTTGGCACATTTATATTTACCTGATACCCGCTGTTGTGGTTATATGAACGTGTTAAAATAACGCACATATTGATGCTTGTAATACCACAACTATATTAATATAAATGTACGCACAAACACTCGTAAGCACCCTATCGCGTACCGTTTTACTTTTAATAAAAATCTATATAGAATTTAACAGAAATAAAATATTTTTTGGTTAAAAATATAGTAATAAAATAAAAAATGTTGTTTACACCCGTAAATTCTCAACAACTATTGGCAAAGAGATGATAACGAGTTTAAAAATAAATATAATAGTTTTAATAATAAATTTGCAATAAAACATTTAATATAAAATTAAAATATATTATACATAGATAGATCCATTGTATTATTTTATTACATGCTAAAGTTATGTGCGTAAGTTATAAGCGTATGTAGGTATTTTAATATATACATACCTATGTATACATTTACTTACACATTGTTATTGCAAAGTTAATTTAATATACAACAATACCTGACAACTATGTTTATTATTGGTTTTAAAATTAAAAATATGTATATATTCATGTATGTACATCGGATGTAGATAATTTGCTTTTTCAGTCAAAGCATAGGGTAGATAAACAATTTAACAAATGCATTCATTCTACAGGATATGAAAAGTAAGCGAAAAAGTTCTAAAAGTTGGCATATAAATGAATCTCAATGGGAAGGTGTACACGTTGAGTAAAGCATTTTTATGCACTTAAAAAAATATACGTAAATATTATGAACTCTTTCAAGCCGCCTTTATGTGGCTTGTGTTTCCAAAGTTTGTTTTAGAAATTGTTGATACTATTGATATATTTTGGCAGACCTTGCACAGTAATTAAGAAATCCAAAATATTAGATCATAAACCTAAAATCTTAAGGAAATACAGCCATTTAATCTGAAAAGTATAAAAAATTGAGCTAAACCTTTCAATGAGTTTTTGATTTATTTCAGTTTGTACTTATAATTTATACCTTTTAAGTTCAAATTCTTAATCAGTAAATAATCAACACTTGGCTTATATAAAAAACAACATCGAGAGCTTATATTAAAAACAGGCTACCTATAGATTTAAAAATTTTTTTTTGTGTTTTCTAACTATGGCATTAATTTTAAAGCTAATTCTAGCACTGCGTTTTTCACTTTTCATTTTTGTATATTTTTTAAGGAAAAACGAACATCTACAAGTTTTTGTCCAATTTTCAAAGTAGTGTAAAATTAAAAATTGGTAAATTGGTAAATAATGAGAACTTTCCAGGTATTTAAACCTTTTTTACACATGTCAAATTGGAATCTTAAAATGTCCCATCAAGAAAAGAAGCACAAAGAAAAGAGATTCCTTACCGCAACCGAATTTGTTGCTCATCGAATTTGGTCAGTTCAACATACTACAACTTAAATGGGTTGCAATATCAAACTATTTAATTTTTTTTCTGTTCAAAGAAATTAATAAAGCAATAAATTCGATAGAAATAGAACATTTATTTTTCACAAATTTTTCATTTTAAAATAATTCTATGTAACTAAAATTTGCATTGACACACATCATCTAGACACAAAGACTTGGATATATTGAATATGTATTATTTATTTTCAGAATGTCATCGTAAATGATGTATAAAACTGGGTACCTTGCTTACAGCAAAAAACTGAGTGCTTTTTTCTTCGGCTTTGGGAAATGTAATTCCTATTTCAGACAGATTATCATAGCTCAATTTTAATAAGATCTACATTTGGCAATGAAAAGAATCCATAAATATATTTTACTAGATAAAAAGTAAATTACACTAAATTTAAATTTTTAACTTTTTTTGAAGGTTTATAGACTATGTGAGGCTAAATGAGAGCATTATACCTTAAATTTATATATAAAGACAGTGATTATAAGAGAGATATTTTAAATGCACAGAAAAAACAGACTTTTTCTGACAACTGAATTTTTTGCCAATCGAACTACTGGTCAAATTCATTGCAATTGCCGAATTTATCATTTGTCAGTACCGTAATATTAGCATAGAGAGAAAAAATGTTAGTTTGTGATAAACGAAGTTATCACCACCAAATATTTATAGTTAGTATGATCATTTATTGATTACAGTTACTGAAAACACATTTCTATAAACATGTTTTACATTTTATTCTGCTTTTAATTACAGAAACCAATATTTATAACATAAATGTGAATTTATTAAAGTTTTATCTATCGAATGGTTTTAATTGATTGCTCTATGGTGCGAAATGGTGTAAGTATGGTGTGATTGTATGGACTTCATTACTGTTCTTATGATGATTGTACTATTATGATTATAAAAAATTCCTAGGATTAAGAAATTTTCTATAATAACAACAATACTTTAATTAACTTTATTAAATGTTCATTACTGCTATCGTTTTCCTACCGACTTTTTCTTTGTGTATACCAAAAACAGTTTCTTAAGAAATTTATATTTATATAAAAAACGGAATATATTACAAAAACCGTTGACATTGTTTAGAGATGTAAAATGTACAAAGGTAAAGCAAAATATAAATTATTATCACTTACTAGGTCATATACAGCACAGAATGGAACAAAATAATGTAATATAAAAACTTATAACAAATTATTCAACATTCACCATTAAGTATAAAGTCTGACTCAGAATCAATTTCTGAGTTGGTTTAACATCTTTCTATAACGATTCGTTTATGTTTCACTCTCATAAAAAAACTGAGAACTAGATTTATTTTTTTATTTTTTTAAGTTCACCGATTGAGTTCAATATTTTAAATAGCTTCTTTGATCGTTTTAAACACAATTGTTAATATATAATTTAATACAATTTTAATTAGTTCAAAATTTTTTCGCATGTAATTTTTTGTTTTTCCAATATTAATTTTTTATCTACTAATTTTTTAGCTTTTTTTAATTTCTTGATTGGTAAGATATCGTAAATTTAATATATTGTCAAATTTTCGTCAAGAACTTTATCTTTTATACATTTAATTTTCGGTAAAAGAAAAGAGCTATATGAACATTTTGTAACAAACATTAAAAATAAATTAAGAAAAAACATATCTTCGCGAATAATGGGGCTAAAAGATTAATTATTAAGTGTGAGATTTAGTATGGGTAATATTAATAAATCGAAGAAGATCGGATTACAAAATTTTAAAATAGAGTGAAAAAACTGCTTTTATACTCTCCTAAACAATTGTGGTTTTGTGTGTAGTTTTATTATCTAGTGAAAAGTTATGAGCTGATAAATAAATTTTTTAGATTTCTGTTATAGAAATTTTGCGCGCATAAGTGAAATTAAAGAGAACAGAATTTCAAAGACAAAGTGATTTGAGATACATCTAGTTGATGTTAAGAAACCAGGCATGGGATATCATGTTTTTCGCTACTGACAAATACCGCTTCTATAGTAATTGCCAAAAATATGACGTAAATGACATTTCCCAGTCAAAGGAACGTTACAAAATTTTAAAATACAAAATGGTGTGCAATTTTTAAAATCCTTACTAAATTTTTCACTTTAAATTATCGAAAAGTATTACATTGTTAATGCGAAAAAAAAACATTTCTTTTATTGACAACTACCGTGAAGTATAAATTACATAAATATTGATATTAAATGAAAGCATTTTATTTGCTTAATACTAATATTCAGGTGTTGTCAAAATATTTTAAGGACTTATAATTATATGGACCAAAAAATATGTTCTGAATTTTAGAAATTAGCGCCACAAAAACAAAAACTATTTTAGATGTAAATCTTATCACAAAATAAGATACAGTTTAAAATTTTGCGAAATTTCACTAAAAAAAATAAATAAAACTTATATCGCCTTTTTCTAAGGTATATTATCATGTGAAGTAATATTCAAATGAATATATTTTTTAAACCAGTATTGATATTCATTTTATTAATTTCTGCAAAATATTCTAAAATATGTTTTTTATTACCCACTATTTTTAGAGATTTTTAACCGATAAATATTTTATGCTATGTACAAAATTGTGCAAAAAATAATATTATTTCTTTCCTTTTCAGTGTACTTCAATAAATATTAAAAATCCAATAATAGTTTTGACATGTGCTGATAGCACTTTAAAACTTCTATGAGGTTGCGATATTTCGATTTCGATAAGACACTATCTCTATTTTTTAGGATTTTTTAATTAATAAAAATGATTAACGCGAGCATACTTTGCATGCATAAATATTGCTTAATAAAACTTAAACTCGACGTTCGTATCAGAAGAAGAAAAATTTTGAAAATATTTTTGCTATAATTTTTCAAAATTTTTTAAATTCATCATATTTATTTAAGTACTTATGTGTTTTATAAATGATCTTCATTTTAAATATTTTCATACTGATTTTAGTCTTGAAGATCATATTTTTTAATTAAAAAAAAACAATCTTTTCCACAGTAGTTGAAATCCTAAAAATATATTTTCTTCCAAATTTATTATAGGTCTGATCAAAAACTTTTACAAAAGATTTAGAACGTCTTGAAATTTAGATCTATGTGATACTATTTGTAGGAATTTAAAGTCTTTATATGTCCTTAAAAAAAAAGTTATTATTTAATATAGAAATTTTATTCACTTCAGTGGGAAATTTTTGTTATTTTCTGATTATAGGTATCAACGTTGTCAGTTTAGCCTTCTTAAGGCTAATTTAGCCTTTTTATTTTGCTTTTAGCTTAAAAATTTTCGTCTTAGGTTCTAGTTATTTTGAGCCTTTTTTGATTCTTAAAATTGCCTTAAAAAGGCCAACATTTTAGTACTTCGATAAAGAAGAAAATAATTTCTTATATGCTTTTACTATTTTATTCTAAACATCATCCATTTAAGCTTTTTTTTTGTGTATTTATTTGCACAACAAAAAATCGAGGTTATTTATATTTAGCTAAGATTTTCACCTGCGGCGCTTCAATCTCCAAATCAAATATAATTTAACTAATTTTATGGAATTACTTATTACAGGTAATTATGTTTTAATAAACTTCATTAACTACAGAAAATGAATGAATATGAATATAATTTAAAAAGAGCTTATAAAAGCGAAAAATCATCTAAAATTTGGAAATTATAAATCAAAAAGAAATAATAATTCAAAAAAGATGAACAATTACGTAAAAACATTCATATGTAATACGCCAAAATTTTTGTGGAAATTTTGTGCGTGATTTTTTACTGGATCATTTTGCTGGAAGCCGTTTTAATATATTTATTATAATATGTTTAAAAAGATATCAAAAAATAATGAGAATAAAAATAAATAGGTTCTTAAATATATATATATATATATATATATATATATATATATATATATATATATATATATATACATTTTTCTAGTTTCACTGATAGGTTTTTCAGTTTTTAACATTGATACCGTAAGAATATAATTATGCACCCATAATCTGAACTCACTTTAAAAAAGAATGCTGTTTAGAGAAACGCGGTTGTGAGAACTTAGTTTTAAGTTATCTGCTGAAAAGATCAAATAATTAGATCTTCATATCGTTTTATAACGACTCATAATAATTTTTATGGTATCCTCCTGTCTCCCACAAATATTCGTAATGGTTACTCAAGGAGTATTATATTCTAGGCCACTTTATATAAATATTTTCAGAAGTGATTGAAAAATCGCTATTAAAATTAATATTGTATATATTTTATATATCATCGCGAATCTTAACGGTGTTATAATAGCGTCCGTGTGTCCCACACAAGCATTTGATCTCCTGTTTATAACCGCAAATATCCGCATATAAAACGTTTAAAATCGAATAGACAACAAATCAAACTTTCAACTTAATTTAAGCTCGGAGATTAAGTGAATTTTTTATTCAATTTGCATTTATATAGGTAAATTATATATTTAGAGGATTAATAAAAATAATTTTTGCAATAAAAAAACAATTAAGAAAAATATAGTCGGTCAAACCCAACCATATGATACGCTACACCACTGTGTATTTTCATCAAAATTCGAGAAGTGGTCTTATATTAGACACGTGGCTACTTGTAGACCTATACTTTTACTAAGTGTAAAATAAAATATACGAATACGGACTATTACGTTAATAGTAACACTTATGGAGCAATCCTCTTAAAATTTTTTACTATGATTTTTACTTATATAAAACTTATTTGTGTCGAATATAAACTTGATACTAACATGTGCATGTGATTTATGCACGTTAGTTAGGGTTTTATATATGAGCTATGGTCAATTATGGCACGATCTTCATGAAATTTAGCACAAAGATTAAAACTTATAAAAAACTTCCTTACATCAAATTTCATTAAAATATTGCTAGATTTAAGGCATTTATGATCGTTAAACCCCTACTCCGGGAGGACATTTGTGTGGGGGCTAGGTGAAATAATGGACAGATCATAACCAATTTCAATAGGCTTCGTCGTTTTTTGAAAGTTTAACATGCAAAATTTCAATGAAGTATCTTCAAAATTGCAATCCGTACTATGTACACAAGCTTTACATGGACAGGCAGCCGTCCGGCCAGGCGGATGGACGGAAGGACATCGTTAAGCGACTCAAAAGGTTATTCTGAGTCGATTGGTATACTTTAAGGTGGGTGTTGGATGATCTTTTCTGTGTGTTACAAACATCAGCACAAACGCATAATGTCCCAACCACCTATGATGTTGTGGGGTATAAATATATTTAGTTAAACAATTTTCACTTTCAGCTTAAAAACTTAATTCAGCACAAAATAATCATTATTTGTAGATCACGTCTACTTTACACAAAAACTTTATAATAGCTAAAAATATACACCTCTTTAAAAGCTCTATAATGGTTTAAAATGTTTCAAGGAAGTTTTTTAAACAAAACAAATTTTCACTCGATTTTTTTTTTTTTTTAATAAAATAAAGTTATCGCAATTTTAAAAGATCTCAGCAAAACGGAGCTTCAGAGCACGAACAGTATAGTTTTACTACTTTCCATAACTGTCTTTGAAGTTCTTCAAAGACATACATAATTAAAAAATATGTATCATAAATTCGGCAAAAGAACACATAAAAACGTAAAATTTTTGACCTTTCAGTTTTCATCATATTCTCTAAATGTGTTCTCTGTGAAGCCAATAAAATGTATCCAACTTTTGTTTAAAACGGAGAGCCAAAAACCGTGTTTTTCTGCGGTTTGAAATGATTAAAAAACAAACAAATTCTAAAGGGTGTGTTATTTTATGAGGCGCTATTTTCCATATATCTCTTTTATAATAAATTTATCAAATAGTTTTAGTTTTTCTAACTGTATTTTAGACTTTCCCTACGACTTTTTTGTTCATTTTTTCAGATTAAAGTGATTGATAGGTTTTTCGGAAATATTTATCATTTTTAATAACTTTTAAAAAGAAAAAATGCGAACAATTTTTTCTTTTTTTAAGTACTTTTTTATTTTTTTAAGTACTTTAGTGTTTTTTACCATATACGCTAAGAGTGTATAACTTAAAATATATAAAACTACGTATGTAAATGATAGATTTAATTTATTTAAACAATATTTTAACAGTATTTATATATGTTTTAACTTAAATAATTCAAAAATAAAATTTTAATTATAAATTGCATTAGATGCATAAATGCAATTGCAATTATTCACGTAAATTTTTTATAAAATTTCTTCAACAGATATTTTTCAAAAAGGTGTTTTATCAAAATTTGATCATTTTATTAATCTTTTATAAATACATCATAAAATTTGGTTAAAAAATATTTTATGTTTTTAGTCCAAAGCACAAAACTGTTTAAATAAATGAGTTTTTATATGGGAAACTTTGTTGCTGTTTTTTTAGAAAATAAGTTAAGTTTTACGTTTATTAAGAAAATAAAAATTCGAAATTGAAAATGTATCTAAAAAAGAATTTTGCGTTGAACATGCATTTTTAAAAATTATTTTTTTAATTTTGAATTTAAAAGAGGAATCAATTGCCTTTCTAGTGACTTTTAAATTAATGAATTCGCACTTAAACTTCCTAAGATATGTACAATTAAAATTGCATATAAAATAAGATATTTTAATTTTTAAGAAATTAAAAACGTGAATGAAGCCACGATTTTTTTAATTTCAAAAATTAAAATAAATGGCAGATATGAACCAAATCTGACAAATATGGCATTTTTTATATGAGGCATCTCATGGAATTTATGATATAAAACTTTTTTGAAGTTGATAAAGAGCTTTTTAAATGGTAAAAGTGTGATTTTCTTAGAATTTATTAACTTATATTATTGCAAAAAAATATTTTCATTTTTAAAAGAATTCATTCAGAAGTACTTAGTTCAACTTTTGAAATGGTGAACATTTTAAAACGATGAGGATTTAATGCTACTTTTCTTATTTTTGCTTGTATGGAGGTTTTTATAAATACAGAGCTTGATTATCTGTATGTATTATACTCCAAAGTGGGCACAATATCGCTTGATTACTTGTTAGCTCAAATTCTGATACCTGCAAAACAGTTCCTCTAATTTTATATTCATAGAAAGTAATAAAGGGAAGAAACTCAATGACAATTTTAGCCGGTTAACCGACTTAAAAACTCGGATAAGCTCTTTTAACGAAATTGAACATTTTAAATTAACCGGTTCACTAAAGACCGAAATTATTGGACAAAAATCCGTCTTTCTATCAACGGGTTTGTAACCACTAACTAAAATTGTAGGTGTATGTTATTTTTTAAAAAGTTAAATATTCGAACATAACTCTGCTGAAAACGTAATGCATTTGCTTAATATTTTAGGATAGTTATAATTATTAGAATTTTTAAATATTATGACATTAAATTTAGTTTAGTTTAGTTTAGTAATTGCTGATTGGCTTGTTAAATTAAAGATAGGAACTCGAAAAAATTGTATTGAAAAAACTGCACCAAGTTTTTTTTAAATTATAAAATTTTAAATTTTAGAAGCGTAAAACATACTAACTGTATGACACAAATAGAATATGGTATCTTAATATATATAAAAATAATAACAAAAATTAAAATTTATAAAATATGGTAAATTCAGAAACTAAGTTGAAAACTAATCTTTGAGATAAATAAACTTTTCAGTGACTGTCACGGAGAGAGAAGATGCGAATTTAATTACAAGAAAGTACTTTACCCAATGTAATTAAAATATGATAAAATAAAATATTCTAAAAACTGCCATTAACCATAAATAAATATTTAATTATTATTTTACAACAAACCCATTTGTGGTGGTTGTAAGTCTATTTTAGAAATCTGTGGTCATTTTTCTTCTTTTTTGTTTGCAATAATGCAACGTTGGTTTCTAGAATTTCTTAATGGTACAACATATTTCTTGCTTAAGTATTCCTCAATATTTATTTATTTTTTTTTTCTTTTTTTGTAAAATATCTTTTATGATTTTAGCTTAATATTGTACAATTCTTTTATTATTATTAATATATTTTTGGCAACATTTCTTATATAGTCCATTCTATTATACAAAAATGTATTATTTTTAAAAAGAACACATTCTTTACGCATGTCTTATATATATATATATATATATATATATATATATATATATATATATATATATATATATATATATATATATATATATATAACTTAATGCTCATTTAAGAATTCTACTCTATGCATATTTTTTACAAATAAATGAAGGTTACGCAAACATTTTATATAAACATATAAATTTGTATGTATTATTCTTTCCGGTCGATTAAACAATTAAATTCCTTTCAAATTGTCATTAAAAAAATATTGCGAGTAAAAAAGTAGCACTGGAAATTTATTTATTATTTTCTTTCTTTACTAGCTTTACAGGAAATAAAAATATTAAAAATAGTCATAGAGAAGGCAAAACAACCCAACTTGAAACTTTTAACATATGTCAGGTTCGATTTAATTAAATGCCATTTAATGCCAAATAATGTAAAAATATCATGCACACATATCTTTATTTACATAAAGCTCAGTAATATATACACATACACACTGATAAACATATGTGTTTATATATTAATGTACACGAGTATGTACATAAGAATGCATGTGTAAATAAACGTGCAGACATTTACAAAATTATATTATGTTTATATAAATTTGCATACACATTTGTAAATATATGTCTGTATGTAAATTTTTGCCCAGCGAAGAAAAGAACTGACAAAGAGCTAAAAAAGTCATGATTTTAACATTATGTTGTTATTTAGGGGATGTACTTGTGCTGAAAAAGAGCTGCAGAAGTTACTTTTTTAACCCGTGGTTGTCATTTTTCTTCTTTTGTGCTTCTTGTTCATTGCTTTTGAAACACTTCTCCTAACACTAGGTTTATAAAATATTTTAACAAAAATTCTGTCTTAGCCTTATTAAAATATATTAAAAATACTTTTAATTGGAATTTAATTTTCTTAGAAATTATTAATATTTTTCTGCTAAAAATAAAATTTTTTCAATTTTTTGAAGTAATTATTAATACCTTCCAAAAAAGAACAAAACATGCATTTATTTCTATGTTTGAAGTGGTGAAAATGTTATTATTATTATTTTTTTTTTTTTTTGTAAGCACTTATCGTTATTTTGTTGGGTATATTTTGTTATTTTATTAATTCTCTATATTATAATATTGTTAGTTTTATTATACACATACACTTTTATAAGTCTTTTCATTGTTTGCGTTTTCATCAAAATATACTCGTAGGTGTGTGTATTTGTAGGTTTATTTACATTTGCAAGTTATTGCTAGTATTATTTTTTAGTTACATTTCTGTGGAAAGCTTGTCTACTTCTGAGGTATTTGTGGTAAATTTTAAATTAATATTTAATGCTTTCATTTGATCATTTATAAAAAAATATATATGTATGTAAATATATGTATTTTGTTGTATTTATACTAAATGTATAAATATTTGCAGATAATATAAAATAATAAAAAAGTGCATTTTATATATAAATATATTTATGCATAAAAACTAGTTTAAATTTACACACAAATATCAAGGGTATTTATAAAAAAAACTGTGATTATTTCATTCAACTGGAACATAATATTTTAGTCTAGGAATATGTATTTGTTTGAACAAAGTTTATTTCAGTTTATTAATTTTTCAATATATTGCATTCTAATATGTTAAAATTGCAAAATTTGTTTAAAATATACATAAATACCTTTGTGTCATATTTTTTTAGAAAATTTAGTTGAAGTTGAAGTGTATGAAAAAAATAATTCATAAAAATATGAACTTACAGAACAGCAAAAATCTTGAATATATTTTATCGAATAATATTTGAGTAAATTTAATTTTACCCACATATGTTTTTATTAAGATTTGCGTTTTATTATGAAAGTACTTGTGTAAGAGAATTCTAGGCATTGAAACTAATTTAAGACTTTTGAAACATTAAAAATATACTAATATTTAAGCTAGTTTAAGAATTTAGTATCACTTTAAAAGAGAACCACAATTTCAGTATACTTAAAAATTTTTAATTTGAAACTTTTAAAAGACTTAAAAAGAAAAATAAATAGTATTTAAAAACTACGGTTGAAACTAATTAGGATTTTTTAAAAAAATTTTAATAGTCCAGATAGTTCAGATTTAACACGGAATATCTTTCGATAGATAGTGTTAACTTAAACGACCTTCAGTTTATTCTTATATAAATTTTTTTAGTTTTTAAACTTCTATCATAAAGATAGGTATATTGCATATAAGATATATATTATGAAAATTGACGAACAATATAAATATTGATTTTATTCACAATTAACTGAAAGCCAGTTAGCTTTTCTACTTTACATTTAGCCTCAACTTTTCGTTTTAGAGTCGGCCCTTTTTTTAGTTTATTAATCTAATGAATATTTTAAAAGATTTGTGCATAGACAACATGGATAGTTAAATGAAGCAAAATATTTAATTTTGTGTTAAAACTTTAATTCTGTGAAAACTTCTTTCAGACTGAAATTTTGCGAATTCCTTACTTACCACATGATGCTACTTGTAGCGCTAAAAACATCAATATAATTTTCATTGAGGCTTTCGCAATACTAATTTTAACTAATTCGGGAATTTTTTTAAATTCATTCTGAACAGAACTACTTACTCTAACCAATATAATTTTATTTTGACACAAAAAAACTCCCAATCACCAAAACAATTCATTCAATTAAAAATTTTTTAAATTTGCACCTCTCACCGAAATGAATATATCAATTACTAATGACTGTAAAAAATAAAAAAATTTTTCCAATTAAAAATTTACGAAATTAAGCAAGTAGATAATTGAATGAATTATAAATTTAAATGAGAAAACCCGTACTTGAATTGCTTGAATATATTGAATAAATTTTGACATAAAATGAAAAAAACTGTGCTAAATAAAAAGTATAAGGCAATAGTTTTTTCTATGAAGGACAAACATACAAATTAACTACACTTTTACTTAATTATTATTTGGAAAATTTCTATTCATGAATTTTCATTTCAAAGTTTAGTACTTATTATATTCATTGTAAACACGGATCAATTAGTACATTTACCTGTCCAGAAATAAAAAAAAAAATATTTTTTATCACAATAAATTAGAAATCTTCTTATGATTTTAATTTTTTGTTTCCATACTGAATTTAGTACTTGAGTTTTACTTAAAAAAATCAATAATTACACATTGTTATAGTGAAAAAATCGCTCGAGAGGTTAAATACCTTTTTGAGGTTATATGCCTTTTGAGGGCATCAAAATGTTTAGTTATTTGCAAAAAAAATATTTTTGAGCAGGTTCTTGTGTAAATGTATCTCCAATTCAGTTATTCTTTCGTCTATTTTTCCTTTTTAAACTTCTTTGGAAATTAAAAGAAAGAGGCTTTTCAACCACATGCATTTGATTTGTTTTGATCAAATATTAAAAGCAAATTTTCAAACAACTTTTATAAAAATACAAATTTTCCATAATTTTTTGAATTTGACTGTGATTTCCCAGCAAAAACTTTGCTTTCCTGGTAAGCTAGCAGGTATAAGTGGAAACAAAAATAAACTACTTATTTTTTGCATGAATAACTAATTATTTTTATTCGAGTTGTCCACAAATTCAAATGGTTATTTTTTGACTCTACGGGTACTCAATAATATGTATCTAAACGAAAACAAAAATAAAAAAAAACAAAAAAATTTTGCCGTCAGTGAGACTCGAACTTGGACACACACTAACCATTCGTTTTTACTGACTAACGTCTTACTCAGCACACCATCTCGCACATAGCATCCTAATCGACAAAAACTCTATTTAGTTTAAAATATCTTTTTAGACATTTTGTTATAAGAAACTAACAGCTTCAGAATGGGGTTGAACCAACAACCTTCTGGTTGTTAATCCGGCGCTCTAGCCTACTCATCCACGTGATTGCAGCATTACTGCTCTATTATACTATTGATAAGTTATTTATGTAATACAGAGTAGGCAAATAATAATGACGCCTCATTACCAAGAAACCACTTTAATAAGTAGTTGTTATTACCGAAAACCAAAAAGTTTTTGCTAGGTTATTACAATTTTTTCTATTAAAGTCTACGCAATGATGCAATAACTTTTAAGGGCATTTTGGTATGAATTTAACCAACTTTAATATTTTAAAATTGGACAAAAAATGTAGGACATACTAAAATTTCCATACATTTTTAAATTTTTTCTCAAAAAGTAAAAACCAAGAAAAAAATATATAAAAAAATTTTTCTTAGAATATATGAAAATTTTTTTAACATAGTTTAAAAAATGCTTAATAACTTTTAAAGTTTTTAAGAAATTTTATATAGGCGTATCTCGTTTTATTCTAAACCAAAAATTATTTCAAAATTTGTAAACAAGTAAAAAGAAAATTTAGAAAAAATCAAAAAAATTTACATCAAAATCAAGATTTCGAAAAAGAAAGGGGAAATAAATTTAAAAATAATAAATAGTTTATTATTTATTATTTAAATCATATATAGCTAAAAAAATTCAAAATCAATTTAAAAATCTTAACTGACTTAAAATTTATGAAGCTTCGAGGTCTATAGTGCAGAAACTAACCCAAAACGTTTTTTTTTTTCAATGTTTCGAAATATTTTAATACTGTTTTGTAATGTCCTCAGAAAATTCTATAAACACATTAAATCATTTTCCGGGAGAAAAGTGCCACTTTATGGCAGCGTGTTATTTTTTATAATTCCTAAAATAAAAATGAAAAAGAATTTTTATTTCTGAAAAAAACAAAATAAAAACTTTAATATAATAAAAGTTTGTTACACAGTAGGTTAAATAGCTTAATAGCAAATGTTACGGTGTACTCAGGATATTTTTAACTAATTTCCTTCATATTGATTTTTTTTTAATTCAAAATTTCATAAATATTAATTATTTTTGATCTATTACTGCTGTTAGGGAACTGAAGCCGAATTTTTAATTTTCTTTCTTTCATTCTGCTTATCGATTTTTATGTTTGCTTCTTTCAAGAGCTTTCTGAATCTCTTACATAGTACATATAATTATTCTTCAAATCGTAACGCAGCCTATTTCTGTTTTTGAAAAAAAAACAGTGAATTTTTGAGAAACAGTTAATTTTTACTACTTTAATAAAAGATTCTTAAAACTAAATATTTTACGTTACATAATAGTATAACAAATGTTCTACTTTTTATTTATTCTAGAATCTATATTTAAAAATGCTGTAAAAGTCGTTCATATAATTTCATTAAAATTTATTGACCTACATTTTAAAACAAGTCTTTAAAATTGTTGATGTTACTGAAACACAAGTATACCATATAAAATAATTCAAAACTCATTTGGTGTGGGCTACTAAACCAAATTTTATGTCAGGTGGACTTTTAAACACTTAAACGGGCAATTTAAAACCACTTACACTATACATTAAAAAACTCATTACAAGTTAAAAATAAAAATAAAAAATATATAAAAAACAAGAACAATACCTAAGACACTAATGCACAAGGTAAGAGACAATGAATTGTATATATGTTTATGTTCTATAAAAAGAAAAGTATTACTAACCTGTTGCTATTTTATATATTATGTATGGTGCAGTATTTATGACAATATAAATACTCCAAAAATTACCAATACACACTGCAACATTAATGTACGTTACTGTTTTCTTTTTTTTCACTCTACAGTACAGGATAAGGTTGGCACTTAAATTGTTAACGATGGCAGCGACGAAGACAATGATGACCAACTATTAAGATGAAACAAAGCAGGAGTTGTGGCAGCAACAAACACTCAACGAAAATACTTGTAAAATACAATCAAACAATATGAAGCAACATTAAGATTTTACGTATGTTTGATTTTTTTCTTATTTTATATATAAGAATATATGTGCTCTATGTTGAGTGTAGGTATGTGTGTGCAGGAATAGAAAATTATTATTATTATTATTATTATTTTTTTTACATAAAAACATATATTATGTTATATTAGCAGCATTAAGTATTGCTTTTAGAAAGCACAAGAATTGCTCTTTAGTTGTTTTTTATTTTTATTTGTTTTAGTTATGTCGTCAATTTTACTTTGTTTCAAGAACTTTTCCTTTTAGATTTTTTCACTTTTTTATTATTATTTTTTATTTTATTTAATTTGTTTTATTATTATTATTGTAGCCAGTTGTTAACACGTTTTGGGTTTATGAGTTGCCAACAAAAAAGAGAAAAACAACCACAATAAAAAAAGAAAAAATAATAAAATTGTTTTTATTAATGTTCAAGACTAATACAGATAATCTGTATTTAATTTCATGGTGCCGTAACAATCTTTACGACATGCTACACTCATACACTAAAAGATGCAGTTTATATTGATGATTGTTTTCACATTTATGAGAATGATTTTCAACAAATATAAATTCAGATTATTTTTGTAAACACTGCACTTGGGAACAGAATAATGTTTATGACAGATCTCTTTTTTTATGTTAAAAAAATGTTTTTGTATAAAATTACTGAATATATTTTTATTCAAATAATAATTTCACAATTCTGAATTTTCGTTATATGAAACTATTTAATGATTATTTTTATTCACTTTGATAAGCTGTATGTCCTTAAGCTTTTATATTGGTTATTTTTGTAGTGCCATTGGTCAAACACCAAACAGTTTTCACCCGAAAATACTCTTTATGGTTTTATTTGAAATTAACGATTATATTTATCGCATTTTAAACTTTTCATTTTTACCATTTAAATAAAACATAAATAAATATTGCAAACAAATTTTTTATTACTTCTTAAGTTTTTTTTTATAGATAAATTGGAATTTAAGTACAGTTAGGTTTCAGTATTTTACTTAACGAAATTTTCACTTGTTTTATTCGGGAAAAATAAATAAAAATATATATTTATCATACAAAAGAATTTTATTTTTTCTTTATTATTTTGCCAAATACAAAATGTTATTCAATAGTTTTTATGCTTTTGTCGCCAAGCAATTTATTATCTTTATTTATTTTTTTACTTTGACAATTTATTTATATAAATATTATTCCATATAAATTTTTTTATTTGTATTTTCTGTGAAATATTTTGGACCAATTTTTATTAATTTTACCATAAATTTTACACTTTAGTTTGTTTATTTTTTACATACACTTATAATATCCATTAGCAATTCATTCCGTTAAAAATTTTTCATATTATTTTTATTTTACATCCTGATAAGTTTATTTATTTAAGATGATTTTCAATTTTTTTAATATTTTTTAGGGGTATTAGTTTGTAGTTTGTATTTTTTTCCAAATGTTATCTAAATTAGAATTGCAATAAACAAGATTAGATTATATATATATATATATATATATATATATATATATATATATATATATATATATAACTTAAATTTTATATTTAAATCCACAACTATCAAATCAACCAACAATGCGTCATGAACAAATTATTTGATTAAAATCTCATGGGATTATTATTAAATATATATAAATGGTAAATAGATGTCATATATATATAAATTGATATATATATATATATATATATATATATATATATATAAATTGATATATATATATATATATATATATATATATATATAAATTGAATATATATATAAATTTAAACGTAGATACAACAAACTAATTTGTTTATTAAAATAAAATATAAAGCTATTCTAATCATTGAAACTGTATTCAAAGCATGAATTCCAAAATAATAAGAATATAAAAACACGTTCATTTTTCAGTCCATAATATTTTCGAAGATCAATTTTCTTCTGAATTAGTTACTACCTTGTTCTAGTCTAATCTAATTCGTATGAGTAACATTTACCTATTCAATAATAATCATACGCTGAATTGTTTTAATAGAAATTTTTAAAGCATATTTAAATATATAAATTTCTATAAATACCTAAAAGTTCCATAATTTTTTCAAGGTCCCGTTTAAACAAATTGTTAAGAAACTTAGGTTTTTTTCAGTTATAAAAAATTGGTTTGTGGTTTTTATTTTCTTTAAAAAATTGAAAGCTTTAAATTAAATAACAAATAAATGATACCGGGAAAATTTTTTGAACTTGTTATGAAATCATTAGTTCTAGAACTTAGAACTGTTTCAAATTCTTTAATAACAACCTTAGAACTAGTGGTATCATAACCAATTTTGGTACTCATGCAGTAGAAGCGGTCTGTGATTTAAATTGATTTTGAATAACGTTTCTGTGAACAAATTACTGGTTTTCAGTTGACTTAATAAAATTATTTTAAATAAATTTAAGAAAATCCAACAAATAAAAAAAAATATTTCCAAAAGTGACCTTTAGCTAATAGCTCTTTAGGATGGAAAATAGAATATAAAACTTTAGTAACTGGTTTTGAACCGTTCATTAATTCTTCTATAGAACTAGTTCTGAATGTGGCAATTTTTAACAAAAATCATTAAATAAATAAGCAGATCTGGAACCGTTCTATAGGACGTGTATTGTCTAGGTAACGCTTCCAAAGAAATAGTTCTAGAAGTGACAATTTTGAACAAAAATCATTGGCCGTAACGACAAAGTAGAACAAGACTATCTTATCAAAATTTTAACATGAATGCATATAATTACGTATTTAAAAATAATTTAATTTTTTCATGAAATAATTTATTTTTTCATATAATACCACATGTGTATTGAAATATGGGTATTTTTAAAATTTTAAGAATTTTCTTAATTTATTTCCATTCCTTTAATATCCCGCATCCAGATTTTTGGATAATGACAAAATAACAAAGAAAAATTTTTTTTAAATTTGTTTAAAATGCTTTAATGGAAATCGAATACACTTAATTTAGGAATATAAACAGGAAAAGAAGTACAGATGCTATACAATTATTACTTCAAAATGGAACAAGAGAAACACGCCTATAGAAGATTTTTTTGTCATTGTTTTTCCTATTTGAAATATATGCTAGAAAATTTTTAATTTTTAAAATTTTTGTCATTTTACAAAATTAGTCCCTAGTACATTTCAGTAGATAGTATAAAATTGTTCAATAAATAAATTTTTCAATAAATATTTTAAGGTGTTTAGCACAACTGTAAAAGCTAAAGAGTTCATTTTAAAGCCATTAGTTCGATTTTATTATATAAAATATCTTCAACCTTCACAGGTTCGTTTTAAATTAAAAAATAACAAACGTTTTTTTAATTTTTTTTATGAGTAGATAGATTGATAGATCGATATATAGATAGATAGATAGATATATAGATATAGAAATAGATATAGAAGTAGATATTTATAAGTTTCAAAAAAATTTTAAAAAAGTTTTTTAACTTCAATTTTAAAAATACAAGGCATGTGGTGAAAATGGATTTCGAACAAAAAACGATATACATTGCAAAAACGAACTCGGATTCATTTTCCATTTTCTTATATGAAAAACCGTAATAAATAGGTTGTATTGAAAAACAAAACATGATTTTACTGTTTCCAAATCAAACAAATTTTGGTAATTGTTTTAAAATTGAATTTTTTGCAAAAGTGTATTTAAAAATTCTTCGAATTATACGTTTCATTAAAACATAAAAAAACAATATTCTCAGAAGAAAAAAAGTACACATATAGCATAAAATATTTCAGATTGTTATGGAAGCTAAAGACAAATATAAGGATTCTGTAAATCCTATTATTTAAATCTTTAATGTGCATAACCGACCAAGTGTCAAATACAAGTTCTTTGTACTTATGGCAAAGCGATGATCGATCGTACCGGCCATCATCGCTTGTTATTACTGAGGTTTCTAAAATTTACAAAACGGCTTATTAATACTGTCTAAGTGAACTTTAAGAAATTAAAAATTATTTGATATACCATAATGGATATCTTCACCCTAAAAGTTTTGGTGTTTATTTTTAAATTTTAATAATCACAATATCAATTTCCTGAAGTATCACCACGTTGAATCAACATAAATATGTTTTCCTTTAACAAGGTGTTACAATTCTGAGCACACTGATTCTTCTGTGTAATGTTCGAAAGCAAAAGTTGTGACAGCCTCATCCAGGAGCTTTTAAATTAATTGAGTATTTATTTTATTTTTTCTTACAATATTTTAAATAAATTTTTAATAAGTTACTCTAGAATAAACTAAATTAAATTTTATTTTATTTATTTAATCTATACAAAACAAATTTCAAAATAAATTTGTTGTGATTTGACAAGATCACGTAGAACGGAAACAAAAATTGGAAGATGAAATCGATCGAAATTCGTCGCGATCCAATCGATTTAAAAGTTCGATTTTACTTTTTAAATCGATCGAATTTCATCAAATACATGAATATGGATTTGTCAAAATTTATTTTTATTTAAAAAATATTCCTAAACCGATTGAGTAATCGACAATTTTAAAAGTTTAAACTATAAAAAAATACAGAAATTTTTTTTTTGCAAAAAATTCACTGTTTTATGATTTTATTATTATATAATTTAGTATAATCAAAATGGTCTATATTTATTATTAAATAAATGCTAGGAACACAATTCCTTTATATGAACGTGGAAACGTACTACGTACGTAAGTATTAAAATTAGAACTCGAAAATGCATTTTAGTTATTTTTATTTATTGAAAAGCACACAACAACCGGCGTATAGGTTGAATCGAATGTACGTCGTAAGTTAAAATAGATTTAATTCTATTTTTTACGAAAAGTACACAATTGGAAAACAAAAATAAGGAAAAACCATTAAATTATTTTTTTATATGAAATATTTTATTATTTGAAAAGAAACAAAACAAATAGAGAAAATTTCACAATGTGTTTAGTTTTACTAACACTTATTTCAAACTAAAAAGGACATCTATGTTGCAATTGTGGGTAAAATGAACGGAAATACAACAAGAAGTATGTTTCTAGCCATAATTCATATCATTTTACACTAGATTGCGTTAATAGATTAATTTCCGAATCTTTTTTACTCATAATATGTTGGAATATAAAAAACACAGTTTTCAAGCTGACGTTTAAAAGTATTTAAATTTGTCCATTGGACGCATCGAATTGTTACGGACGATTAAAAGTGGTTTCATACTGATAAACCAAAGTTCAAGCAATATACATGAAGCCCAGCCAACCAGAAAAATCAACACCAAAGATGAATATCTGTGGCACCAAGGTAATGTTCTGTCTTTCATGGTATCAAAAATACGTCACTTATTATGGGCTGTAAAAATCAATTGAAGCGATAATGAGAGAATTAATCTCCTTAAAGCAAAAATGGCCTTCTATGGTTTTTCACTATGACAAACCTATACGAAATATAGAAGATGTAAAATTTTACCTCATCCATCATATAACCCAGACATTTTCCATTCTGAGTACTTTTAGCTTCATTCGATTCAGAATTTTCTAGCTGGAATACATTTTACTTCAGAATAAGGTATCAAAAATTGACTTGATTAGTTTCTGGCTTCAAAAGATAAGAATTCGTAAGTTGCCAGAAAGATAGGAAAAAGTAGTAGCTGCCCATGGAAACGTTGAATGAAATACATTTAACGTTTATCTTTAAGTAAACATTAATTTATCATTAAAAAATGATGGGAACTAAGCCATATATCGTTGCTGCTCCGACTTGATCTGTTATGTGACAATTTCCGATTTTTTTATTGCATCATTTTGAACTTTTTTGGTCTTAAAGTGCCCACCAAACCATTCTAATATATCTTGATTTATAAGTTGATGGGTTTATAAGTTAGCTATGTGTATGTTATATATGGAATGTTCCAACAAAATGATTTATGTATAAAATTTCACATAACTGGTTTTGGGATTTATTTCTTTTTGCAAGCTTTTTTCAATTTTTTTTCAAAATTTTATTAGAATATAAAATCATTCATAAAAAAATTCTGGAACTAGTCAATAACTACGTTAAACTAAAACAAAAGGTATTTACAGATTTTATAAAACGGTTATTTCATATCAAAATGGACAGAAAACATCCATTTTTGGATTTGACATCCCCAATTACAATTAAATTCACTTCAAAGCGTTTCTTAAATATAAACTTTTATACTCAGGATCCTTTGTAATCCAAAAATATAACTTTATGAAAATTTAAATAATGCTATAAAAGTTTTACTTGCTAATAACTTCTAAAATATAGATTGCAAATCTCTGGTTTAATAATATAAACAAAGATATTGCCTCTACAACGGTACTTGTAGAGTTTATTTTTATCAAACGCTCATAGGTCAAAGTTGGACCTATAAAAATCAAAACGTTACGTCTCAAAAAAAAAAAAAACAGTATTTTTGAAATTCTTAAGAATTTATGTAATGTTGAATTATATAGCGCTCCTTCCTATTCTTACAAAATTTTAGGGTGGACACTTATTTAGCTTAGAACTTATAGACCAAAATTAAATCTAATTACAATGAAAGAGATCAAGCGCAATAAGTATGGTAATGCTATGCAAATTTCTATGTAATAAGACCTGGAAAAAGTTCTGAAGAACGTACTGTGAATAGTATTAGAATAATTTTATATAAAGAAAATGTAGTAACGTACAAGGTTAGATAGATAAAAATGCAAAAAAGAAATAAAAAAGATTTCTTAAATTAAAATCTTATCTTTGCATGAAGCAAATCCAAAATAGAGGAAACGAAATTTAACAATTTACATTCTTAAAAAATATATGCATAAATATTTCCATGCATTTCATAAAAATTTAAATCACTTTCTTATTCATTTTTAGGTAGTATTTAATAACTTGAAAAAATTAAAAAAAAATTATTTAATTTTAATATTAAAAACTTTCTAACTAATATATTAGTATTCAATAAAAATAAATAAAATAAAAAACAAAATCGTTTTGCCAGAATAAATCGAATTGCAGAAAACCATACACCAGTTGACTTTCATTTTTATAACAATATTAACTTATTTATGCTTCTTTACATTTATTATTAAGGATATCATTAGAGAAAATATAAAAGTTGGAAGAAAAAATTAATTATTTCTTAAGAATCAATATCCATGTTGAATAAGTTGTTTTTTGGAAATCTCATAAAATTTTCAAAGTAAAGTTTTACGAACAAAAGCAATTATGTATGTACAAAAAATATTATAAATCAAAAAATAATTTTATAAAAATTGCTATGTGTGAGTTATGTGTAGTCTTTTGAAAGATTTTATATTGCTTTCTTGTATCTAGTCATCTTGTTTTTTGTTTACGTAATATCTGTAGTAATTGTACTAAGGTTCCAACTAATCGTATAAGTTTGAACGAAATTTACCAAATTACAAAACAAAAGAGTTTTTTTCGCTCTCTGAAAACCTAAAAAACCTAAAAAAACACAATTGTGACGATATATAGTTACGGTTGCCAGACGGGCTGTATTTGGCTGGCTTTTCAGCAAAATGAATACGAAAAAAAACATAATTACACGATATAATGAAAATCGTGTCAAATGAGTATTTAAATCCCGAATAAGAAGATAAAATCTAGTTTTAAGCTATTATAATAATAAGAAATGCTAAAAAGACATACATTCGTATTATATTTTTTTTTTTTTTTTTTTTTGGTTTGACTGATAAAAGTAAGTACTAACATAAAAGTCAATAATTTAAATTTTAACATTTATCTTAATGTTAAACATGTTCAATTTTCTAAATCCATTTTGGTTTTATTTTATCTGTTTTAGTATAATGATTATTGTATTGTGTGCGATAGCTAATTTGGTGCACAATCGCACTAAAAAGAGGTCTGTGTATCTTACAAGGTACACTGTGAGCCGCAGCATAAAAGTCATTTCTCAATTATGTTATTTTTGTATTATAAAGTTAAAAGCTACCAAACAAAATTTTATTCGAATTTTTTCACAGGAAAATTAACTTTAAAAAATTTAGTGCATACTTTATTTTAAAGCATACTTTTTTAATTACGAAAATTATCTTTTTGTCCTTTTTGGTCTATAAATTTTACTAAGCATCATTTTCGTATAATTAAGTGTATTATTTACCGTAAAAGAAAGCTAAAATAAAATATTTAAATCCCAAGCATTAATTTTCTCCTTCTTTTTAACGAAACGTACTTTTTTAAAATTGTTTACAAACTTCCTTATGTTCCTAATTAAATATCAAATTTCTAACACAAATTTTAAGATAAATATATTCAGTTTAACTACATAGGCTTAAAATACGTTTTTTAACTCATAAAGTCGTCTATTATTTTCAAATATTTACCATAAAATATTTTGCAAACTAAATATAAAAAATTTTTAAATTAAAAAAAGCTTTTTCGTTTTGAAAGCTAATGAATATTTTATTTTTATACATTATTTCTGTTCTTTGAAAAATATTTTAAAATTTTTAAATGTATTAGTTTAGCTTTTAAAACAGTTTTTTAAATACTTTTCATGGTACGGAAAAAACAAAAGTTTTATTTTAAAATAATGTCGATTTTAACAAAAATGCAATTGTAATTACAAATATTTTAAAACTTTACATTTCTAACAAAGTGCAAAAGTTTTTTTTCAAAATGAAAAAACACTCTTTTCTATATATCAAAATTCACCTTTTTTATCCCAAATTTCTAACTTTTTGTGAACCTGTATCTAGAAACTCTATATATAATAGATTGTGCCCAGAAACTACTTTTTTGCGATTCTTATGTAAGAAAACCTATAAAACAATGTGCATTTGTAACATAAAAAAAATATGTGGTTACTTTTCAATGATAACAACATACTGCTTGGATTACATAGGAATAATTGAGTAACTACTTTTTTTTAACCCGGTATATAATTACTTATTTATGATCAGAGTTTTAAAAATGATATTTTTGATTTTTTAAATTCAGTTTACCAATTAATATTTTTAAGGTTAGGTTTCAAGTGCTATATATGAAAAGGCAAGATTTGCTTATGAATTATTTTTAATTTAAATTAATTTTTCTTTCAATTAAAATTTTAAAATTTTTTGTCAAAAACAAAAAAAAAAAGAGTATCTTATATACTGATATGTCATTAGTTATTTGAAGCCTAGTTCTCATTATTAGAGAACTAGGCTACTATTAAATCAATGAGTTAATGAATAGCTTGAAATATATATATATATATGTGTATATATATGTATACATCGTGTTATTACTATAGGCATTTTATATTTTATATATATATATATATATATATATATATATATATATATATATAAAATGCCTACAGTAATAACACGATGTATATTTGGAAATAATATTTCATTTTAGTGAACCGTTCTTTATCATGTAGTATGACTGCCTGAAATATTTCTTTATTTTCTTTCATATTTCATTTACTAAAGTATGTGTGTAATAAAACCGAATGAAAAATGCTTTTTTTCTGTGAAACAATGATGCCTATTGAAGTATTGAGCATTTCTTTTCTTAATATTGATTCTTGTTATTATAAATGAGCTATTTTTAACATACTATATTTGTGTATTATTTACATAAAATTTATTTAATGAAAATTAAAAGAAAAACGAAATATGTCAGAAAGAAATAATGAAAGAAAGAAATGTGAAAGAAAAGTGAAATATAACAATGAAAGATTGTGAACTATTTCATATCTTTCATTTTACTGAATCGTTCAAATGAAATATTTCTTTCATAAACGACACAACTCTAATACAATGTAAGTAGTATCAGCATCTAATGCCACCGTCTTGTTAAAATAATGGGTTATTCAGCTAATGTGTAAGTAGTGAAAAACTATTATATTAGCTTCATAACTTATTATATGAAAACCAAAGTTTTTGCTGGATATATAAATTTTTTAATTAAACTCAAGTCAAATGAGCGACATGAAAAGCTTTTGTATAAAGTTCACTTCCGAGAAAAAAATTTTTAACGTATATTAACTGCATATAAACATAAACGTTTTCTCAATATTTCCTATATTCAGAGTACGTAAAATTTATTTAGTTACTGCTACTATGTTTTTCTTTTTTGATCAAAAGATAAGCGGAATAAATTAGAATGAAAAGTAAATCAACTTGTAGCATTTTTTTCAGATCTTTCTGATATAACATTTTATATAAACAAATAATTGCTAACTAGATCATTTTTAATTGCTTTATTTATGACTTCTGAAAAACATTTTAAAGTATTATTATGAAATTTTTCGCGCTATCTCTCTACAAGAATTTAAAACTAATAATTACAATTGAGCACTGATGGGGCCTTCTTAAATTCGCTTTTTGGATCCAAGTTCCTTTACAATTGCCAAAATTCTGGGTAGTTTAAATAACTAATACTCTGTGGGACTGAAATAATATTCCCAATTATAAATCTGGCCAGAAACTGTTGCATGTCATGAGTGTCATCGAGTGTCATCAATTATGACACTTTTTTATGATTATTTCAGTTTATTCAGAACAAAGGAGCACAACAATCACATATCTTGTCGCATCTTGAGTAAACTTATCATACGAAAAATTGTTTTGTAAATTTTAATTGTTTTTAGTTTGATAGAATTCAGAACTATTTTTCGATTATTCGGTATACAACTTGTGTGTATTCCAGGCTAATGAAAATATTTTTTTTTTTTTATTACTAACGAGTTTTAGTCATTCTTTACCTCATAGTTCTTCTTAGCTTTGTTATTTAAATTTTTTTTAGCTTTGACTGTATAAAGCTTTAACATGACTTATATTTGATTTTGAAGAAATGAACACAACGTGCCATTACGCGGCCGAACATGTTTGGCAAAGCTCTTAGGAGCTTCGTTACTTTTTGTGCTTGGAAATCATTCTTATAAATTTATAAAATTTTTCTTTTTCTGAACCAAATCAAATTTTATTTTTCATATTTTTCTTTGAATGTGCACAGACAAAAGTCACTAATAACCAAGATAATTAATTTAATTAAAAACTGTCTACCCAAAATATTTATAACTGTAAAAAATTAAAAACATAAAAAATTTTAAACTAAAAAATATAGTAGACACACAGTGAATTTAGCCCATATTAAAATTGGAAAAATAGTAGAAGGAAACTAGTTATAACAATGACATTTTGTACATATGTACACACTGAACGTCTATTTAAAAAAATTTTTTAAAACCTAAAAAAAAATCTTAATATTTTGCCTGTATTGTATTAATAAATTTACCAAAATACCCTCTTTTAAATATTAAGTTCATAAGAGTATATAATACCTATTGCATTATTATAATATTTTTTGCATAAATTGTTTACTTATTTACTAAAATGAAAAACATAAAACATTTTAAACTAAAAAATATAGTAGACACACAGTGAATTTAGCCCATATTAAAATTGGAAAAATAGTAGAAGTAAACTAGTTATAATAATGACATTTTGTACATATGTACATACTGAACGTCTATTTATAAAAATTTTTTAAAACTTAAAAAAAATATTAATATTTTGCCTGTATTGTATTAATAAATTTACCAAAATACCCTCTTTTAAATATTAAGTTCATAAGAGTATATAATACCTATTGCATTATTATAATATTTTTTGCATAAATTATTTACTTCTTTTTGGTAAATAATGTTTTTGTCATATAATAAAAACTTTTTGTATTTACTTTAATTTTTTTTAACTTTTGATTCCTCTATTCATATTTATTCGCAAAATTATTTAAGGACGATAACATTTATTTCTGTAAGAATCGGTGTAGAGATGTATTACAAAAATTTACAAAGGATGATTAAACCATTAAAAAACAATAGGCATAATAATCTTTTAATGCGAAATTACTTGTTACGTAATAGTTATTAATACTGTTGTTTTTATTTGTTATGTTTCGATGGACTGTTACTGTGGGATTAGGCGTAATTAAATTTATTTGATTTTCGTTTGTATTTTCTTTCCTATTTTTTTTTTTTAATAAAGTCACGATTGTTTTTGGTTGTTTTGAAAAGACATTCGAAAGTATCTTAGAAATTCCTTATAATTATTCATTTATAATATACTTTAACTTTAATATTTTTAATAAACAAATCGAAATACTTGAAATATTTAATACAAAATCCGTAATACGGACAACTTTTAAAACTAACCTAATTCAAAAGTTTGCATAGAAGAAGCATATAATTTAGTATGAATTTTATAGAAAACATTTAAGGATATGGATCATCATTCAGACTGAGATTGTTTTCCACTTTTTTTTGCTGGTCCATAAATATTGCCAATATTTTAGAAAATTTTTGATATTTGACCCAAGTTACACATCTTTTTTGCAGTGTAGAAGCAAATATTTCATATTTTTATTTGTAGTATTGTTCTTTGTAGGATTTTTAATACATCTAATTAATAAGAATAACTACATATACAAAACCGAATTTTTTTCGAATTTTTTCCAAACCTAAATTGTAAAAATTCTTGCAAAACTCTTCGATTTTAGAGGCATCCTATTTTGTGCAGACTAATTGCACAATAAAACTAGACGTATCTTGAACGCTGAAAGTCTTACCTATCATTTGGTGTAAATTTTGTTATTAAACTTTAAAATAAAAATGTTTAACTTTTTTCAAAAGAAAGTTTATTGTGAGACGGTTTTATGAGTTAAAAAAATTTAAAGAGAAAAAAATTTACTTGAATTTTATTTTTACTATTCAGAGAAAACAAAAAAATCATCTCCGATTTTTACGAAATTTGGTATATACACTTACTACGTTAATACACAGTTGAATTGCATAAAAATTTTCAAATTCATTGTAGTTTCGTTTTTATTAGGGTTCCAAGTTCATTTTTTTTCAGATATTATTTTTAAAGACACGAAATCTAAATACATATATCAGCGGACATATTTGTCCGAATTCAATAAACTTTGTTTTAAATTGATACTAAGTAAATCAGGTTTTTAGTTATTTTAGTAAAAATTCCACTTTTGAAAAGGAATGGATAATAAAATCAATATTCACTCTTATATCAAGAATATTAAAAAAAAATCATATCTTCCATTTTTATAATTTTCCTTTAAAATTTTTCTTAAAGTGTTAATGTATAAAAAATTTAGATTGGGACCATGAAGGCACGCTGTGAAAATAAACATTTAGTAAAACAATATCATTTATTTCAGTAATAATTCGAAAATTTCTTATTTGTATATGTATATAGAAACGTTAAACGGCTTATTGTTTGCGATTCTATTTTATTAACACACTCATTTATTTTTTACCATATTGATTTAAAAAAAATCTATTCACATACTTTCATACACAAAACAAAAAAACATTAACAAAAATATCAAATTTTTACTGAAATAAAAGAGTTTCTTTATTAAAATTTAATTTTTTCAGCATCTCCTCATGGCCCCACTCTTAAGTTTTTATATATTGTTAGCAACACTTAAGGAACATTTCAAAGAAAAATTATAAAAATGGAAAATTTAATTTTTAGATATTCTTAATACAAAGACGAATATTGATTTCAATATAATTTTGTTTTGAAAAATGGTGATTTTATATAAATAATTAGTAAGTAGATTTTTTAGTCATTAATTTGAGACAATGTTTGTTTAAAACGGACAAATAGGTCCGAAGATATATTGATCTAAAATTCATGTATTTAAAAAAAAAAATTAAAATTTTGAAGAACTTAAAATTTTGTGTTGATGTAATGAGTTTTTATACCAAATTTCGTTGAAATCAGAAGATGGTGTGGTTCATCGGGTGTTCGAAATCTTTTGTTTTCTCCCTATTTCTCTTATTTTATTTTTACTTGAATATATTAACTAAATTTTGCTGCAAAATAAAATATAAGGTAATAGTTTTTTTCTGTGTAGGGAAACGACCGGATTTCAAGAATTTGATCTGTTGTGAAATCTCAGATGTCTCGAACGTAACTAATTTTTCCACAATTTCAAATCATTTCTCAAACATCTTCCATTATATATCTAACAATTTTTAATACTTAATATCCTTAATTTTCCAAAAGCAATAACAATTGTGATATTTGCAACATCCTGATTATATTAGTAGATATTTACAAAATACCTCTTAGTTATTTTATCGAACTAATATTTAACAAATAACTATAGGTCATTAACTATTTGTAGCTAATAACTTTATAACAGTTCAAGTCAAGTTTGTAGAAAAATATAATGAGTTAAACTTAATTCATTAGTAACGAAATAAAAATTCATAGATATTATCATAAAAATAAATAACTAATAATTCAAAGAATTTGTCATAATTAAATTAATACTCTTCAGTTAGTTTCAAGTTTAATTGCTATATCATAACAAAAGTTTTTTTCTTTTAAAAGCTGTATACTAAATAGAAACCAGTTGTTTAAAAAAAAATAAAAAAGAAAAATAGAAACACTTAAAGTTTGTCTTCATGGAAGTGAGTATTTGTTCATAAATTGCTTTTGAATAATTTTCCAAACAATTAATTAACACAACAATTTCCTAATAAAATTATTAGTTCATATTTTTATTAATTAACCTTCTTTGTGTTACTTAGTTGTTAAAACAAAAAAAAAAGTTTGTCCCTAAACCTCAAATTTATTTCAGTTTTTCATATTGTGGCAGTAATGTTTTTAAATAATTGAATTTATAATTTAAAACAAAAAGTATAAATACAAACACAAAATAAAAATTTTATTTACAATTCTTTTTTCTTTATTATTGCAACTGACTGCCATTATAGTAGTAAAATAACCCCAAAAAATGTTTACACATATGGAATCGCTATCGCTTTTGGTTATATTCATATATTCATGAAAATATAACCACCTACATACATGGATATTTACATAACACTTTTAGCCCGGTACTAGTGTAGTTGTATGTAGGAAAATGGCAATAGAATAATATATATATTTATATATATATATTATTATTATTTTTTTTTTTTTTCTTTCAACAATTCACACCAGGTTTTCGGGTTTTTTTTATATATTTTTGTTATTGTTATTGTTTGAGGCCTGATGAAGAGGTAGAATGTTCATTTTTTCTTTTTATGGATTTTATTTTCGATTGAATTTTGTTTTATCGTCAACCTAAATTTAATTTTTATCTATCGTTTTTTATGGATGTGTATGTGTTCATTTTGCTGTTGTTGGTTGATGATAGGTAGAGAGACAAAATGGGAAATATATAAAATAAAAGTTTGATGTGTTTGGTTTAGGTATTAGTTTTAGCATTATTTTTTCTAAGGATACATGAGCTAGAAAATAAAATATAGAGAGAAAAGTGACACTAGTGTTTGTTAAATGTTTTTTTAATTTCCGCTCGAGTGTTAAACATATTTCATTACATTTTTTTATTTCGGTGTCTTTTATTTTTTGTCAATAAAATTTTGTATGATTTTTAGTGATTTCTAACTTTTTGTTACTTTGCTATAGGAAAATAAAATAAATAAGTTTGATTGACATTTATTTACTGTGATACTTTCAAACACATGCTGCTTAATACTTAAAGATATTTTTGATGAGTAATTTTTTGTACATTTTTTTTTTTTTTTTTTTTTTATTGGTAGAATGTGTTTTTTTATTTGATATAAATGATTTTTCTTGTGTGTCTTTTTATACACCAGAAAAGCGGGGTTTATATTTTATATATTATAATTATTTAAACTAACATACACAGTTTTATACACATTCATTCATTTATTCCAACTCCCATATAATCACTGAAATAAATTTTTAAAAGAAATTTATTTCATATTTAAAGGAAGCAACCTTTCACTTTTTTTCTTGTTTTCTGTTTCGAAACAGAAGGGAGTAAACATTTGCCCTCGCACCGGTTAAAAGATTTTTCTTAAATTATTACTTGAAGGCCACTGATAAAGAAACCTGTATTTTTTCTCTTTATTTTTTATTTCCATTTTCACTTTTCTTTCAGAAATTTCTTTCTTTTCACAAATTTCACTTAAAATAAGTTATCAAATAAATTTTCTTTATTAGTTCTATCTATTTTTTGTTTAAAAAATTTATTAAAAAAAAACACTTTTTTATTTAGCAAGTTGGCAACTGAATAAAATCATAAATTTTTTATATATTTTCCGTTCTCTCTTATTTCCACTTATCTAAACATAACTTAAACAAATTATTTTTCCTTATAAATTAAAAAAAAATATAGAAAACACATTACTCAAACTTTTCTCCTTTTTTGATAAATTAAAAAAATAAATTATTTTTAATTTTGTTAATTACCAGAAAATTTTTTCACAAATTACGTTAAATGTTTTAGAAAATAATTCAGGAAAACTTCGTAGAGTTCTTGTTAGTAACACGCCGTTACAACAAACGCGGCGATGACGACCCACTCAGCTAGGTTACGATACGGCTACTGATTCATAAAAAAGTTAAATGCAACTGCAGATGCTGGAATGTCTGCGTGTGTGTGCAATTCTAATTTGCTTTTGCTTTTATAACTTGTGGGAACACTACAAGTAGAAGCAGCATTAGCAGCACCTGATTATTTTATTGTTTCAACTGTTGAAATTACTATAACCGAACCGACACTTTATAAACCGATAATCACGAATAAAAATCGTATAAAAATACACACTCTTTCGCTTATCTTTTGTTATTTTTTCCGCCGTTTAATTCGTTATATATTTCACTAAATTTAATTTATTTGATTTTATTTTATTTCTTTTTCATTTCCATTTCAAAATATTACACAGACCCGTTTTTGTGTAACTTTCAACAGTTTCCCATATTCTTTTTTGTTTTTTATTTCCTACTGTTTTATACATAAACTAAGGTGCTGTAAAAAACGACCGTTATATCCTCGTGCTCCTTATGGATGCTGGAGCTTAACTGAACAAGTTTTTCCCAGAAGTTTTCCGTGAAACTAAACTACCTCTGCAAAGAAAAAAACGCACACACACTCACAATCATACTGAAAAGTTTTATTTTTCCATTAAGTTGAAATTGTACTAACAAGAAAAAAAAAAAAAAATAAAAATAAAAAATAAACAAATTCCTATATACAGGAAAATTACGCACAGCATCCTTGAGTGCTCTTAAAACAAAGCTTTTTATGTAAATAGCTCTTTTTTAATAAAAAGCTGTTAATAAAAATTTCTTACTTGTACTCTTAAAAAAAGAGTATTTTTTTCTCTGTTGTAAAATCAAAGAGAGCATATTCAGCTATTACTTGTACTACCCTTACTTTTAAGGACTCAAAGCTTTTGCTTGTCATTACAAAGCTTTGTAAAGTTTAGTTTAGAACTTTGGCTGTATATAAATATTGTTATTTGACAATACGCAAAACATACCTTTGTTAACATTTATGTGTCAAAGTTTTTTTTTTTATTGTGCGATTATGTGTATTTGTTTATGTTGTAACTTTAGGTGTATTGTTGTAGCATTTATGCCCGTTATGTTGCATTGTTTCTTAAGGTTAATGGTAAAATGGTAAAAACTTTGACTTTTCTAGTCAATCCATAAAAGAAAATCTTAGACAATTTTTCTTCACTACATTTTAAGTTTTAATAAAAAACATAAAAACTATATTACGAAGAAGACAATTTTAAACTTAATTGTTTATTTTAAACTAGATATTAAAATAAACTATTAATATATAACTTTTTATTAAAAAACCAAGCTTGCGCCGACATTTTTTTAGTTTTTAATAAAATTAAAAGAAAGTTCGAAAGTTCTATTTTAATGAAATTCGGCACATATAATCTACTCCCCTGTGTGCTTCATGTTAACCTTTACCATGTCGATAACGGTTGATGTTCTATGGACGTCTAAAGTTGGACACATTGAAATTTTTTGTATAAAATTAGCTTAAATAACTTTTGTATACATTATCGGATTTCAACAAACTTCGTATCATTGGAAAGAACTGAGATCCTTCTTTGTCAGAAAGTCATAATAACTTCTTTACAAACTAACACATTTTCTATTAGATATTAAGTGATTTTTGGGTACATCGATATACTTATTCAAATTTTAATATAAAAGATCGTTATTTATTGAAATAGTTCGCATATATAGCACATTTCTGATTCCGAGAAAAAAAAATTATATTATTTGGGAAGTTTCAGGTGCACATTAGCAGAACTCTAACCCACTGTAAGCCATTTTACAAAATCCTCCGAATTATTTCTGATGATTTTAAAGATTATTTACTCAAATTTAATACATGGAGTTACAAAGGCAAAATCTACTGAAATTGATCGTGTTCGGTCAATTATTTCACCTATATTCCATACAACTTTTTTCCTCGGAATAGTGGTTTAACCCACATAAGTATCTGAAATATGTCATAATTATATAATTATAGCACACATAAGTATAAGCATATGTCATTGTACCAATTTTTATAAAATAGGTCCACAGTTGATTATATCTTAAATGTAGATTCCGCTATATAAAAATTACTTAAAAGCGCATAAGCTCCACATTAATGTTAACATCAATAGAATGTTTTATATATTTGAATTGTATATAAACATAAATCATCATTTAGAATTTCACAACACAAGGTTCATAGTTCAGCGTGGCTCCCATATAAACCCCATTGCCGAAAATCAATTAAACTTGCATAAATTTCACACAAATGTCAATATCGTGATAAAATTTAACACTGCTAAGGTAAGTATAAGTATAGTGCGCTCCACTAAGTTTCATAATGATCGGTTCATACTTTACCATGGCTCCAGGGTTTGGGGTTTCCCGAAATATTTTCTTCCCGAGGAACGGGAATAAAATAATCAAATAATATTCATATGCATTTCTTTTAATTGAAAAAAGTTCAACAAGTTCGTATGATTTTTATTTGAAAACAGAGCAATATTTTTCTAATATTTCATTTTTATACCTTTAAAGAAAATTAGGCAATAAACAAGAAAAAATAGATAAAATTTAAATTTTTTTCATTATTTTTATTCTCAAAATATCGTTCTTTTTTCAGTTGGTGATTATCACCTCAGCAATAAATTGGTGATATCCCATTGAGATCATCTGGAAGAAACTAACGCAATACTTTTGTTTTGCAGTCACAATTTTTACATTTGTCGAAAAATTGTTCAAAAAGTAAAAAATAATAAAAACAAGTTATTTGCCTTTTAGCAAAATATTAATATTTTATGTGAGAGTTTCAGTTTTCGTGCTTTATGATGTTAAGATATATGTGCATGCATGCTTTACAAGATGTAAAAGATTTCTTTATTATATTATTTCAAGATTTATTTAGTGATAATTTTCTATTTATTTATTATATGTTCCAGTAGATCTTCTGGTGGTATCTACTTTTTTTCACCTAGATGATTATCTAGAAAAATAGGCTATTTTTCTTCTAGGCGAATTGATTTCTTATTGTTTAGATGTATCGGCTGTGATGTAGAATCTCTCCCGATGGGGAAAACTTCCGCAATACGAATATGATTATTGCGGCAATAAAATTTTTCTTTTAAGCAATACGAATTCGAAATACTTTCGTATTATTTTGTTGTATTTTTAATATTTTTATTAAAAAATTCAAAGTAATAAAATTCTTCAGCCACAAGAAGTTTGAGTAAAAAAAGTCATATAATTTTTTTCAATTATTTAAGTTAAAAAGAATAATGTAGCGATTGTTTCAGAAATTTTTTAGCAAATAATGTTCATTGTGGTTTCAATGTCTGTTTAAAAACTCTGTATAGGGTCAATGGTCATCGAAACTAAACTTATATAAACGTATTAAATAATTGGAGTATTAAAAAGAATATTGTTTATTTTTCTTTGTCCTAAAAAATTTAAAATTATTCCAAAAAATTTATGTCTAATAGAAATATTCACAAATTTTCAATGAATCAAAAATGGAATATTTTAAATCTTTAATAAAATAATTAAACCTTTTTTTATTTTGCTTCAAATGATGAAAAAGTTCGATTCTTAATATTTATAAAAATAATTTTAAGATATATGCATTTTTTCTGTGAAAATAAAATAAAATAAAAAAGTAATTTTATTCAAGCTAAAGATATAAAATTTATTTTGAAATTAGTTGAAGTTTTTGGAATTTGCTTCAAATTTTTAAATGTGTATTCGAATACTCCCTTTGAAATTTTTATCTAAGCTGACTTGTTAACAAACGGAATAATATTTAAACAACTTTATTCCAAATTAACTTCAGTGTACAAAAACATTTGAAGCTATTTTATTTTTAAAATTTCAAATTGAATATAAAAATAATTTATTATTAACAAATATTTTGAATTAATAAAATTAAACTATCTAAAATTTTAACATGACCAAAATAAAGTTAATTTAAAATTTCATGTGAAACAACTTGCAAGTAAATTCGTTAAACTGTAAATAAGTACATAGATATTTGAGAGAAAAAAAACCTAATTCAATAGTCAAAAACCTAATTCATGCAATATTAACGTTCTTCTCAAATAACTTTCTTGTTGTAACTTTCTAGTCTAGTTTAGAATAATGTTAATCTTTCATTGATATAAGGAGTTACAAATAGCAAAATGTTTGCTATAGAATTTTAAAAGTATGATAACGTTAAATTTTCTCTTTTCCTGGGAAAACTAAAAAAATTCCTGAGAGTGTTTCGACGGCAAATCTCAGGATTTCATGCTTTGCTATTCCCGGACTCCAAACCTTACATGGCTCCCATATAATTCACAAATAAATTTCATAAGAATCGTTTCACAATTGACTATAGATCCCATATAAGGCCCTCTCCCGATAATAATTTTAATGCCAATACACAGCCGCGTATGGTATTATGTCATTGATCTTGAACAACACTGCTTGTTTTTGTCCTTTTCTATTTTTTATTTTATTTTATTTTATTTTTTTATTTATTTATTTATTTTTTTGATACTAGATTTAAAATAAGTCTGATACTTAAAAAGTATATAACTTATTAGTAAAATTTTACTAACTGCTGTAGACACTATAACGACAAATTGATTGTAAATATCAATTCAAAAAATAGTGAAAATTAAGAGACACTTTCACAGGATATCCTTTCATTTTAGAAGTCATTGCATCAGGAAGATGATTTTATGGCAAAGAGGAATATCAGTCCTTGACACCAATTCTGTTAAAATCCGATAATGCACATAAAAGTTACTTAACCTTAAACTTTGTTTGATGTCCTACTTTAGAGGTCCATAAAACTTGAACCATATACGATATCAGATTGATTAATGATAATAAAATGCTAGTTTAAAAAAACACCCGAAATTTAAAAGAAAACGAAGGTATAAAATTTTTAAAAATGTAATTTTTGTAATTACTCAGAATTTATAAATATAATATGTAAACTCATTTTTACTTTAAAATAAAGGAAACTAAAGTAATACATTTTAAAACTAGTATTAACAATAATTTGTTTTCTTTAAATAAAGCAAAGCTAAGTACGTAAATATTTCATATGAAATTTTTTATCGTGTTTTCCCGTAATTTTTTCGAATAAGTGTAGTGCTAAATTTTTGTTCACATTACTCGCATTTATTTGACATTCTTTGTTTAATGAAACAGCTATCAAATATCGAAAAATACGAGAAGGGGAAAAATATATTAATACGCTTCAGATTAGATGCAAATTACTTAATCAAAATTATTTCATTAAACGCATGTTAGGTTATGTTCAGTGAGCAGCTGTCTAATCAAAGCCTGAGTGATTACTAATTCACGTGTCCATAACAGCGTTCGAATCGAACCAGCTCGGCGCATGTATTAGAAATTGATCTATCTGGTGTCATTATCAGAGAGATCTGATAATACATGTACAAACGAACTGCCAAAATTTAGAGAATGTTATACGCGCGATTCATTGTGGATGTCATATAGTCGGGCTTAACCGGATATATGTTTCTTTTTGCTATTTTGCCTTTTATTTAATTGATATGAAAATAGTTTAAAATAATTTAAATTTTATCATCAAATAAAAATAACAAGGTAGCGTCTCTCTATCATTTTGTCGCCATGACAACCATCTGACGTTTAAACTAACACTAATGTTATTCTCTCAAATCTAGCTACCGTACAAATTTTAAAAAATCCGAGGTTTTTTCTTTTTTTAAGTTCAGTTACATTGAGAAAATTACTAAAAATGATGAAAGCTATATGTAAATGTCTAATCTTGACAAATTTTCTTAGCTTTTTAGTAGAGCTATTTGTTTTAAGTTAAGCTAAGCAAATTTTAGTTTAAGTGATATACAGATTTCAAGTTTCGTTATATAAACTTTTACATATCCGTTATTTGTAAACCGATCGGAATAAGATGTATATCACTTGATAGTGCTTTCAAATATATGTTAAATTGTATTCAGAATAAACCCCGTTAAATGGCAATATCTAATAGAAAAAGTCGTCCAACTACCAATCGACCCAGAATCACCTTTCAAATCGATCCAATGATGTCCGCCAGTTCGTCCGTCCGTCTGGTTGGCTGTCTATGTAAGCATTGTGCACAAAGTACGTGTTGGAAATTTAGCCCAATGTCTCCCCGGCATAGAATTTAAACACTCAAGATGCCTTAAAAATAAAAATATTTTAATAAAATTCGGTGCGAAGAAGTTATGTACAAGTATCAATTTTTGTACTAAATTTTATGACGATCGATCCACAATTGACCATAGCTGCCACATAAATCCAAGAATCAGTCTAAAGTGCACAAAATCATCTACATATTAGTATCAACGCATTATTCCGCATTTGTATATTTTATTTTATATTTATTAAAATTGGCCACAGGTGTAATGTAAATCCCCTTCCCAAATTTTTATGATCATACAAAATGGTGTGGGGTATCATATAGACGGTCTTGAACGACTATATCTTTCTTTCTCGATTTAAATATTAAATAACTGCTGTAATACTTCAGCAAAATCTCTCAGATATGCTTTTTTTCGAGTCCAAATATTACTATGCACGCGACAAAATTGGTTACTTGCAATATATAAATTATACGTAATAAAAAAATTTCCAAAATTGTTTTTTATTTTTATTTTTGTGGCAACGTTTTTTTTCTGTTTATTTACAAAAGAAAAAATATCAAATAATTGACTTAAAATTTTAAAAAATTGTGAGAACGAAGAGAAACTACATCCTTATATTTTAATGAATTTTTCTTAATTTTCAATAACAACAATTGCAACTTCAGTTCAGTTTAAAACTGTACACAAAACAAAACATCAAAGAATTATTTTTTTTCGCGGAAAATATTGTGTATTGGAAGTTAAAATGCAGTGAGAATGTGTAAAAAATAAAAAAGTTTATGCCTTTTTTTTAGCTAAAAAAATAAAAAAAATTATTTCATGAAAGAAAGCCATCTGTCAGCCTTTGTAGTCTTTGACTATAAGTATCGAAAAAAATATTAAAATCTTTACATAGCTTTTTTGTAAAAATAATTACAGAATTATAAAAAATTTTTGGAAATGAAATCAAAAGGTAATTTGAAAATGTTTCCAAATTTTTATTTCAATATTTTACTTAAAGTAAAACATTTTTTCCGAAACGAACTTCGGACCTTAAGGCTCGAAGTCACAAACCCAAGCAATAGTATATATATATATATATATATATATATATATATATATATAATAAACTAGATATCGGGAAAAATAAATTTTTCACTTTTTGAAGTGAAAAATTTATAGATCGGTCATGAATATTTTTATAATATTTCGGTTTTTTAATTAACCAAATTGGTTCATAAGCAACTGACTTATGACCCAAAAACTAACAAAATCTGTTAATAATATACACAGAAGTATTTATATTAAGCATTGATGACGACAATATTATAATGATTATTGGTGTTATCTTTTACATAGGCAGGCAGTTTCTATATACATACAAATATATGCAAATACTAGCTCACCTGGCAAATGTTCTTTAGCTATATAATTTATTTGTAATGAATATTTTGGTTTTTAATTAAAAAATAACGAATGTATTGCAAGTGTGTGCTTTTACATTTTTTGTTTTATTTTATGCCCTAAATGTTAAACTTTATAGCCTTTATTTCCTTCAAGACTTTTACCCGTTTTCCCTATTTTATGCTCTAAATGTTGGAATTTTCAAAAAATGTAATGTGTGTGAGTTCTTTTCACATGTTACAATATCTGCATGCCAAATTTTAAGAGAACCGGTTGATTAGTTAAGTAGATATAGGGAGGGGAAGTTTTTATCACTCTGGCCCTACTTCCTGTCCTCAATAATAAAAATTATAGGCTTCCAGATGTTACCCTATTTGCATGCCAAATTTCGAGATAATCGGTTGACTAATTAAGAAGATATAGGGAGGGAGAGCTTTAGTCCTTTTTTACGAACTAAGTAATAAAAAATTATAGGCTATAGTTTCTTCCAGAACCTACACCATTTGCTGCCAAATATCAAAAGAATCGGGTTATTAGTTAAGAAGATATAGAGAGGAGGTTTTTACCACTTTTGGCTTATTTTATGCTCTCTAGCGCTATGAAATATACTTTACGGCCTATTTTCAAACCTAGCAAATACTCATACAAAATTTCATAAAAATCGGTCAAGCCGTTTCGAAGGAGTTCAATTATAAACACCGTGACACCGTGTGTTGCGTATTTTTTTTTTCTTTCTTTTTTTTAAGCGTTGCTTGTGGAACAAATGTATGTATTATTTTTAAGTATAAACATGAAAGTATTAAAGCATATTATAATTATTTATTTGTAGAAAAGTTGTGAAGGTTATAAAAGATTCGTATAGCCCTCTAACTTGTTTCTCTTTTTTTTTTCTTTGTTTATTTTTTTATTTTTATTTTTTATTTATTTATTTATTTTTTTTTTGATAATTGTGCTATAAAGTACGAGTATATAACTCAAAGAACAATTTCCATGAATAAATAAGGATTATTGTTTTTTTTTTTGTTTTTAAAGAAAAAAGTGTTTTTTTTTTATTTTTTTTATTATTTTTTTAATACAGATTGAATTATATATAGAAAACTGTTTTTTGTTTTTTTTTTTTCACAGAGTGAATATAAAAAAAATTGTCCTAAAATTTTTTCTATGTAAAGTTGTTTCTATTAAATTTACTGATTTTTTTCTTCAACGAGAACTGAAACTTTCTATAGAAATTTTGTTTAAACAAAATTCTAGAAAAAGATTATTTGATATTAATATAATTTTTCCTTTTTAAAGAGAGACAATTTTTGTACGGATTTTCTACATAATGAGAAGATATTTTTATACCCTTCACAAATATGAAGGATATATCGGCCATTATCAAAAATGTTTGAATTTTGAGGTTAATCAAAATTTTAGTTTTTTTTACGGTACATTAAATTCCATTTGCATAAATATATAGTGATTAAAATGCATATCAAATCTGTACGTTAATTATTTCGAAAAAGGGGCGCGAAGGTTATAGCAGTTTTAAATTGAGCATAAAAAAAATTTTACAAGCTTGAAAAAATTACAGAATTATTCAAATAAAATTTGAATAATTGAAATTTTCAATGTATGATGGTTTTAGAGCAGCGTATTTTAGGATTTCCGAGTAAATTTAAGAATTTTTCTTTACACTAAATTCACGATTTTAATAATTTTGTTAAAAATGGGCTTCACTTCCGAGATTTATACCAATAGCAATTTGCAATATAAAAATATTAAAACAAAAAGTGAAATTGTTTCCGTAATTTAAAACAAAAAGATTTTTGCACTAATCCTATTTTAAGTGCGCCGTTGTTTTTCAAACTTTGAGACTGTCTACCGCATTGACAGTTAATATCACATCAATGGGATATATATCGCAAAATATGCATAATTGTAAGAGGTATTAAGCCCTATTTCAATATTTTTATTCCGTTGAGGATCGCACAAACCCCACCCAAAAAATAAAATTTAAAAAATGTTGATATCAATCTTTGACTACCCTGTATGTAACTGTTGAAAGTCCGCACGATAAAAAGAAGGAATGGAATTTCTTCAAAAAAATCCGATTAGTGTATATAAGATCGAATGAGATCTGCAGTATAAACGCGTGAAAAAATGTGGAAGAATGAGAAAAAGGGTAATTTCAATCCCTTTTTCTAAATTTTTGAATTTTGTACAACAATTGTAAAAAAATTTAACTTATGGTGTTAAAATTTCGCGCTCTATTATTTTCAAGATTTGTGAGTTCAGATCTCTAACCTGTTTGTTCAGAATAGTATTACCACAAAACTTATTAAAGATTAAATCAATACCAGCCAAGTTAAAATTTTTTGATAATGGTCAACATATACGCGTATAAGTTTGTCATTCTATGAAATTTTGAAAATGCACCTCTTGGAAACCAAAGAGAAAAATATTTCCGATTCTAATGATTAAAAATATAAAAAATATTACTTTTAAGAAATGTCCGTATGTCCGTCGTGTGGTGAAATTGATTTTTTAAGCCCATATTCTAATTATATGTCAAATTTAGTCTCGAAAATTTTGATATAGCAATCCACTATAATCCGTTTAGGAATGACGGCGCTATAAGCAGTTTTATTTTATGAACATTTTTCATAAACACATAATTTTGTTATTAAATAAAAATTCCATAAAATAAATGAAATATTTAAACTATATATATTTTCCATATATTCCATGAAATTCATACTAAAACATACAACATTTTGACACTATTTAAAAGACACTATTTAAAAGAATTTCAACACAGATTATATCACCTTTCATATAAGCAACAGTTAGAGTTTTATATTTTAACGTTAATTCCCTAACGGGAAATATGAAACTAAACAAAACCATTTTATGGTTAAACATTAAGCTTCGTAACATTTAACTTAAACCTAACATAATAATGTTTGCATTTAAAATTCCGACAGATAATAGTGATGTTCTTTATGGGTAATGTTTCAAAATTGTAATCCTATTTGAAAGGAAGTTATGATGTATGTGAGTATATAGAAGACTTTGCATGCGCAATGTTTACGTAGAAGGAGACACAGATACGCGAATATGTATAGAATAGTGTATAATAATAATATTTTTTTTTTTTTTTTATAAAATATAGTGTAAGTGTTCGGCATATACCCGTACACAGTGAGACGTTGAAGAAATGAAATGGAAATAAATCTGCAGTTTCCGAGCGGCTGGTACAATTTCAGTGAAATTATACACAATTATAGAAGAAATGCAATGGAGCTCGAGGTTTGAACTTGGTATGAGAACTATTCTAAACTATCCAAACTGATTTGGAAGATTGTTTTGTTTTTGTTTTTGTAGATTCATACAAAAACATTTTTCTATGTATATGTTGTTTCCTGCAGTATACGAGATTTGGGTCTCAAATATTACAATTACTTTTGAATGCACCTTAGTGAAGTTTTATTTCGAAATATTCTTTTTTTAATTTTATTAACAACAAACAACAAAATCGTGCACAGAAAGAACTTTTAAAAAAACTAATACGAAATCAAAAGTTGTAAGCATTTGAATTCGAACTTAGATTTTTTTTTGTCAAAAACTAGTCACATTAGTTTTCAGTTATATGCAAATTTTTTAACAACTTCAACAGTATTTATTTTTCTTTTTCTGAGAAGAAACTTAATAGAAAATAGCGTGAAGAAAAAAAACTTTTAAAAATTTATTTCAGCGATATAAATTTTAAACGTTCGCCTTAATTTCTTAAATCGGAAAGCTGAAATCAGAAAATTTTAATATTTTTTATGTAATATCCCGGTATCGGAAAGATATAGCAAAAAAGTAAAAATTCTATTTTTGGAAGTTTTGGAAATTTTTTGAGAATTGCGGATTTTCTGTAGATAAAACTAAAGAGCTAACTTCAGTTTCAAATTAAGCATCTAAAAGTCTCTACAGCTGTAAAATTTCTTTAACAAATATGTATTAATAAAAATTTCATTGCACTATTGAAAATTAGTAATATGTAAAAATTCTCAAATAATTCTTTTTTGATGTTTTTCAAATCTTTCAAATCAATTTAGATGTAAAGAATCATTATTGTTTAAAACAGTTGTTGTACCCGAGGTGAAATCGGAGCAGCCGTTCGGAAACTGCCGACAGACATTGTGCAGTAGTTATAATTTAAGCATAAATAAATAAGAATAGTGGTTATCAAATATTAACATAAGATCAAATATTAACATAAGATCGATTTAGCTTTGAAAATATATTCTTCTTTCTAGCTTTACTGGTTAAACTATGATGAGATGAGCACTTTTGTAGCATTTTTCCTCATTCTGTAGCAACACGTTTTGTATTACTTTTTCCATGAAAAATTGCTATGTTTAGTTCAATTGTAAAACTTCTATTAACCGTATTAATTTAAGTTATATTTTAACTAGAAATTATCCTGAGGGTGGATATTTATTCCAAAAATGTGTACTGTACTCTGTACAAAGTAGTGAAATAATATTGAATTTTTTATTTTAGTGGTTGTAGACTTTAGAAACAAAAACGTTTTATACTTTCCATTAACCAACAGTCTTTGCCGGTAAAATCAACATTTTTCAGGAATCCTAAAGTTGGCATTAGTTTTTTATTCACATTTTATTGAAACTTCTAGACTAAGAGGTCTTGAAAGAAAATGTCAATTTGTGCACATGGTTTGCACTTTATTTAAATTTTAAAGTCACAGGTACAAAAACAAAAAAAAGAGAAAAAAGCTGTCTGCTTGAAAAATATGCAAAAATATTAAAAAGTGTAATATTTTTTTTACCAGCGATTGAATTTCGTTAATCTTGTGCATTCTGGCAAAAATGCTTCACATTTTTTTTCTCATGACTGATCTCAAATATTCGAAATTTCGGTCTTCTAGAGAACTTTTTAGTACATCATAGACAAATATTTGCAATATCTTTACAAAATTGTGACGAAATTTCATATATTTTACCTTTTGTGAATAAAATAATGAAAGATAATTTTACTCTCTATAAATCTCACATTTTTAAACTATTTTCAGCAACTTGTTTTTTTTTTAACCAGAACTTCCTAAAAAAAAATTCTCTTATGGACCGAAATTGGTAGCCCTTTGGTGGTCAAATTATTTTTATCGGTGTTTGGACTTTTTATGATTGTGTGGACATAGATATAGGTCCGAATAATAACCGATATAAAGGTCATAGTTGATTATGTTTGTTCTTTATAAGGACTGTAATTATTGCTTCTTTGAATGTGTTCTGAAACATAACGAAATGTTGTCCTTAATGCTAATTTACTTATTTGATTTTCCTACATACCAGTTTTTGCAAAATTTTAGCCTTTTTGTCTTTGATATGAATAAAACTAAAAGTACTTTTTCTCAAATTTTTGAGACTAATTTCAAATTAGAGATTTGTTTATTGGTTATGAAAGACCTAGAGAAAAGTTTAAAATTAGTTTTTCCATAACATCTCCAAATTCGGAACTTTTTCAGAAATATTTCAATATAAATCTCTAAACTGTTCTTTGGCTAAGCTGTACTTGACTTATGATTTTGTAATCGCTGGTAGGCAACTGAAGATTAATTTTAAAAAGTATTGAATACTTTTCCGTATTTAGTTCACTGATTCGCATCGTATGAGTGGGCTTTGTACATCAGTGTACTCCATAATTTTCCACATTGAAAAATTACATATATCCGCATTTTATAGAATAATGAGCACAAAAAATAGATTTTCAGTGCAGTGTTTTTTTATGTCGTTAATAAAAATTCCATGTCGACTATTGGATAACGACGCAGAATAAATTGTCTAGGGAACATTTTTTTTTAGAATTTAGTAACAGAATTTACATCAAATGATAGCTAAGGCTTTCAGCAATCAAGGTATGTCGTTTTTTATTGTGAAGTTAGTCTGCATAAGATAGGATAACTTTAAAATCAAGGAATTTTTCGAGTATGTTAAAATTTTAGGTAAAAAAGGAATGAAAATCAAATAATCAAACTTTTAGTTCGGCCAAAACTTGTAGTAATAGTTCATCGAAGCATAACAACAGTATTAATAACTACTACGTAAGATAATTGCGAATATTTTTTTCAAACGTTTTAATCATTTAAACCTAACACATTCATTAATTTTTGTAATACATGTCTACACTGATTTCTACAGAAATAAACAATTTAAATATAAGTCGTCATTAAATAAGACAAATTGTAAATAAATATGATTGGAACACGAAAAATTTAAGAAATAACAAACTAAATTTAAACACATTATAATCAAAAAACACTATGGCAAAAATATAGATAAATTGTGCGAAATACAGCATAATTAATATTTGCTGTGTGTTGCAATAAACTCTTATAAAACTTAATATCTAAAAGAGGGTATTTTAGGCAATTTATTAATCCAATAGGGGCAAAAAGAAAAAAATGAAAATTTTAAAAACTTTTTATAAAGAAAAGATCAATGTCTACACATTTACTAAGTTTCATTGTTGTACCGTCTTTGCTTCTATTTTTTCCCCAATTTTAATATGACTCAGTTCAGCGTGTGACATGCCGAATATTGCGAAAAACACACTGACTAGAAGCAAATTCGATTTGTTTTATAAAGCATTTTAGTTAGGTAAATTTACCAATATATATTAATAAAAAATCTGGGCAAATTAGAAACAATATCCTTTACTGAAGCGCGATATCTATTTATCGTTCAAAAATAATGTTAATATTCATAAGCAGACTACTTTAAAGTAAGAAAAAAGACAAGTAAGAAAAAGTCCGACTATATGAAACCCTACACCATGCTGTATGTACATCAAAATATATGTATATTATATTATGTTGTTTATGCGTTTTAGGCTGTTTCCCGGAATTATACCCTATATGTGACCTATGGCTAATTTCTACTTGTGTAAAACTAATTTGCGTCAAATATTATCTTGATACTAACATTTGTGTGAAATTTATGCATGTTAAAGTGGTTTTTGAAAGATAGTTTTATATGGCAGCTATGCTCAATTATAGGCCGATATGTATGAAATTTGCCATACAGTTTTTTTTTTTTTTTATATAGTACTTATATATGCCAAATTTCAATTAAACATCTGTATGGGGGCTAGTTGAAAAAAATAGACCGATAAAAACAAATTTCATTAGGCTTTGTCCTTGGAGCATGAAAGACATATGTGCCACATTTCATTAAATTATTTTCAAAATTGCGAACTGCAGTTTGAAACAAGTTTTACATGAATAAACGAAGGGTCGGACATAGTTAAATCGACTCAGAAATTGATTCTATGTCTATTGATATAAATTTTTGAGTGTTGAAAACTTTAGCACAAATGCATAATATAATAATCTGCCGCCTACTGGTACACTTAACCTACATAGGATTTTCACAAAACAAAAATTAACTTCCTTAAAGCTATTTCAAGGTATAAGAAAAATTTCGAACTCATGTATGCACGCAGGGAAATAGTATGGTTACAGCATTACCAATATAGCAAAATTATATCCTCATTGGTAATTTTCATGAATTTTAATAACTCTGTGCTCATTCTATCAATGTTTTTGTTTACATTTTGTCATTTAATAATAAACAATAAACATTTAATATGTTTGATTGCAAAAATTATATGTTTTTAAATATCTTTACCAGAAACAAAATTTTATTAATATGAAAACTATCGTTACTGTTACAAGCATTGAATATTTGCAGTCTTTTTCCTTATTCTTGAACCATATTCTGTTTTTAAACCATATTGACATTATTATTCCCATGACAGTAAAATTATTCATATAGATATAATACTTATCCTTTTCACAAACTTAGTGGAAAATTCAATACTTGTTTGTTTTTAGATATATTTTGTTTTTAATGTTTGTTTGCTCAATTTAATTCTCATTTAGTTTATATATGAATAAATATAAGTAAACTAGGTTTGGTTATACTTCAAGCTATATAATATATTGATTAACTACCATTAAGGGGTTTAGATAAAAACAGATCTTGCATTTGAATTACACATGGCGGTACAAATGAGTATAATTAATGAACAAATAATTTGTAAATATTTTTCCTCTATTATTTTCAATAAAAAATTTATAAAAATAATTTTTTATTAATACGTTTTATTTTATAATAAAAAAATGGAATAATAAAATAATAATATGATAAGATTGGATAACTATATGTCAACATGGGATAATAATATAATAAAATTGAATCATAATATGACAATGAGGTATAATAATATAATAAGATAAAATAATAATAAAAAAATATGGCTGTGGCCATGTGTTCCAATCATAATGTGCTGCTCTTAGATTATGGTCACTATTATATTTTTTTTCTGCGTGTGTGAATAATTTTTATAATATTGAATACACATTCGTTATTATTAATTGAACCCGTTTCCATATGTTGCGTTATGCTTGTTTTAGTAGTACTTGTGACTCTATTTCAATTATCCAGATAAACCATAGAACGATAAAATAGCAAAAACGAATCATATTTGGTTACGATTATAATATCATATTGTGTTACAGAATAATATTAAAATCCCAAAATATTTGTTTTCAATAAAATAAAAAACATAAACATTTGGAAAAACTTCAAAATAGAAATATAAAAATTAAAAGATTTTCAACAAACAAAAACTAGCTGAGAATCAAATATAAAAATAATTTGTTGAAAGTTTTTTAATACTAAACCCAAACGTTTTTAAAAACTTTTTAGGTACGTAATTACAAAAACGTATCCGTAAGGGAAACCCGTGCTTGCAAATATTATTATTGATAATAATTACATAAAAATATGTCATTTATGATGATTTTTATATATTTTAGTTTTATTTACGATTTTTTTTTATTTTAGCTGATTATTGTTCTTAGTTGTTGTATTTGGTATAATTAAATGCAGAAAACATAATTTTTGGTATTAAATAGCATTCAGAACAAAATAACAAAATAATATTATGGAAAAACGATATCATAAGGAAAGTTACACTTTAATCCGTAAAAAGTATCGTTTTAGATTCGAAAACGATTATCACTGTGATAATTTTTATCACCTAGACAATATCGTTTCGATTTCATTATAATATCATTTGGTTTATTATGATATACGTTTTTTGTACATAAGTTATTTTAATAATATATTTTTCAACACTTAAAGTCTGAAATTCACAAACTCAAATTATTTTTTTATTAAGTAAAATAATATTCTTATAAAACTTACTGCCTACACTAAATTTGTAAGAGATTATGAGCTATGGCAAACGTGATTCTTCTCACGGTATCTTACAATTAGGTGGAGATAATATCGAAAACTGGAGTGTGCTTTTGTATTTAGATTCTTTTGGATGCTATCAACGATGTTCCGCCAATTGAGCCAATTGGTAAAAGATAAGAAAGCTAAAGCGGCTTTGGTCAGTTTATTTGCTGATGAATATTTGGAATGTGTACGTGACAAAAATACGGCTAAAGAAATGTGGTCTGCTCTTCAAGAAACTTTTGAAAAGAAGTCAATCACAAGTCAGAACTTTATGAGAAAGTAATTAGCGTTATCGCGAATGAAGCCAGATGATGATCTCCGTAAACATCTTTTAGTGTTTGATGGCATTATAAGAAAATCAAAGACTTCTGGTGCTCACTTGCCGGAATATGATATTGCTGCTCAATTATTTGTCACACTGCCAGATAGCTTTGACCCGGTAGTAACTGCATTGGAAAATATGAGCGAGACCGATTTAACAATTGAAATTGTAAAGCACAGGTTGCTTTTGTTGTCTTGACCTTACCAAGACAACAGCATTTAGTGGTGAAAAAAGTCTAAAAAATTTGATAGTGTATATTTCCGTTGCAAGAAAAAGGAGCATAAACAAAATTATTGTCGGGTGCGTTTGTGGAAAAATAATAGAAAAGCTACTACAGGCGTTGATATCAAAATCTGTCTGTTTTATGACAGGTGTTTTAAAGAAAAATTCATCAAATTCAAAAAATATTTTGAAATTTAAGATAGAAAATTTAAATGAAGTTTTAATAACTTAGATAATCTTAAAAATCCTATATGTATTAGTGTAGCCAAAGATACAGAAAAGTTGGTTGCGCACCATTCTGGTGATATATCAGGATATGAAAATGATGCCTTAGTTAATACGAAGCAATTTTGATATGGTATTCATATTGAGTTTTACGAAAAAGTGGATATGTTCAAGAAATATAATAATGCCATTATGATAGCTTCTAAAAACGGTAAATTATACGAAATAAAAATGAAGGTAACAAACTATGAAGAAGCAAATGCAACTATTACAAAAACAAATATATTATAGCGTTCAAGAATGGGTCACGTAAGTGATAATTTTTTGGAAGTACTAGCACGTCATAAGAGGTATAGAAAATTTCTTTTGAAATCAGTTTCCCGGGAGTTTTTAAAACTTTAGTATAAGAGAGTTAAGTTATTATAAAGAAAATTATTTTTAATAAATAAAACAAAAAGAAAAATAACGAAAGTTAAATCATACTGAATTAACGAAAAACTAAAAAATATACAAGTATAATGATATTTCTAAGATTAAAAAAAAAATAATAAAAATAAAAAAATAAATAATAATAATAATAATAATAATAATAATAATAATAATAATAATAATATTAATAATAATAATAATAATAATAATAATAATAACAATAATAATAATAATAATAATAATAATAATAATAATAATAATAATAATAATAATTATAATAATAAAAATTAGTACCTTTCGTAATTCAAGTTAAAAACTCTGTCGCAGATTTTTACGTTATTGTGTTTTTAATGCTAACGCAAGTAATTTTCTCAAAAAACACAAACAAAGTGATTTATTTTTTCATATATTTTAAATCCAAAAAACATCTCGATTCGAGTTGTTTAATTATTTAACACGCAAAAAATATACTAAACTTCCATACAGGGAAGAAATTTTTAATATCTTTAGTACATAGAAATTTGTTTCAAACAGAATTAGTAAAAATTGTCAAACATGTAAAAAAAAAAAAATAAAAATTTATATTTGTTCATAAATTTTATTTTTTGAATTAGAAAGTGTTTGTGTGAAATTTTTAATTAAATCAAAAATTTTTGAAAATATTTTTACAAACGAAAAACAGGTTAAAAGGAAAAACACAACAAACTGATATGTGAACTGCAATATTTAAACTGATAGTGTTTTTCAAAAACAAATGTGTGTGAACATAATATAAAACTTTTTAAAAATAATAGCTTGCCTTTTATTTTCACTTTACTTCTCTAACTTATATTTTTTTCTTTTTACTTTAATAATCCTTACTAAATTAAACATAAATCTGGAAAATCCCACAATTGGTTCACCATGTTTTCCCAGTCAATCATAGTGTTCAGAAATCCAATGAAAATAATCTCATATACCTATGAATAACACATGAGAATAGTTTTTTTTTCTATTTTTTAATAAGTATTTTGAAGTTACAACATTTACATCTAACAACTGCAGATCAATTGCTTGGATAAGAGAAGCTATTTCAAAAGAAAATGTTATGTTAGAATGAAAAGTCTCCCAACCAAGTATGTTTTTTATAATAGTGAGTATTATCAAAGTTCAACTTATTTAATATTCATCCCAACAAATCTGTAATAAAACTATAGTATCTAAAATTTTAACAAATTAATTAAATTAAAATTTAATGTGAAACAACTTGTAAGTAAATTCGTCAAACCATAGATAAACAAATACATAGATATCTAATAGGAAAAACCTATTTGAATAGTCAAAAACCTAATTCATGCTACATTAACATTCCTCTCAGTTCTAGTTGTATTGCATGCGTTAAACTCCTGCAAGTAACATGTTTAGAGTAAAACGTCAATATTTATTTGATATAAGATATTAAAAGTAGCAAAATGTTTGCTATAGAATTTGAAAACTACGAGAATATTTAACTTCCCGTCTTCCTGGGAAATTTAAAAAAAATTTCCGGGAATTCCCGGGATTATTTTTATGGTAAATTCCGGGAAGCATTACCCAAGAATTCTCGGACTCCAAATCCTATATGTGTGATACGTGTTTTCAAGGTAAGTAAACCCGTAATCTATTTAGTGGAATTCATCCAAAATCAAATCGTGTGATAGGGAGAATACCTGCTGATATGTTTAAATGTTTTGTTGGATATGTCCACCGCATTATACAATGTACCCATATCAATGATAACTGTAGATCAGTTCTTTAAAAGTAAGAGAATTAAAATCCAAACCTCTATAGGTTATACTCCTCAGCAAAATGTATTTGCAGAGAGATTTAATAGTACTTTAGTAGTAAAGATACAATCGACATTACTTGCAACTAACGCTCTAAACCATTTGTTAGGTTAAACTTCTTTAACAGCAATATATTTAATCAATACCAATATCCAAGTAAAGCTCTTGATGTTGGAAAAACTCCTTCGGAAATATGGTATAATAGGAAACTAGACATTTCAAAGTTAAAAATTTTTGGTAGTCCAGCATTTTTATGGATTCCACATCAAGGGAGAAAGAAATTATATAACGAAACGGTTAAAATTGTTATGATGGGATATACTTCAAACTGTTATAGATTGTGGAATCTTCAAAAGAAAAGCTATAGCGAGCTAGAGATATCCGTTTCAATGAAAGATTGTTTAAAGAAACAAAAAATGAAAGTTCCGGACCAGATTTACTAGATTTGTGTGAAATAAGGAAACAAGAAGGAGAAATAAAGATAATTTCAGTATCGTTTCTATAGAAGATATTAAAGAGGAAAATAGTAGGGAAAATTCTAATTTATTAACGGATGATGATTCAGACTTTTATGAGAATGAACCTAAAACAGAATTTAGAAGAAATGAAAAATTGAAAAATAAAATTTTGGGTTACATTACAGACCAAAGTAATTCTGCAATTGCTGGTTCCAACATCATAGAATCCAAATCTTTTAAAGATATTGAAAGTTATCCAGACAAATCCAAGTGGTTAGAGGCTGTAAAAGATGAGCTAAAGTCAATGAAGAAAAATAATGTTTGGGAATTAGCTCCGCATCCAGAACGCAAAAAGCTTTTAAAGTCTAGATGGGTATTAGTATTAAAGAGGATTCAAAGGGAAATCCAGTCCAATATAAAGCTCGTTTAGTAGCAAAGGCGTTTCTTCCAAAGGCAGTCATCGATTATGTGGAAACTTACTCTCCTGTAGCCAAAGCCGCCTTTTTTACGGAATTTTAAGGGAAGATATTTTTATGCAAATTTCTGAAGTTATAGAAGTTTCTCCTAATCAAGTATGCAAACTTGATTAATCAATTTATGGACTTCAACAAAGTCCACGGTGTTGATATAAAAAAATTCGATGATCTCTTAACCCAAATAGGATTTGTTCGTTCGAAGCATGATTGCTGCCTGTATACATAATTCGATACTAATTATTTTATATACTTTCTAGAATATGTTGATGATGTTTTCATTAATGGAAATAATATAGACCAAATAGAAAAACTTAAAAAACTCTGACTATGGTTTTCGAGATATCAGATTACGGACCTCTTCAATATTACTTAGGATCGAAGATTGAATATGATCGTAAAATGGTGAAGTTAAATCTTCATATAAATATGGAACGAATAATGAAGAGATTCTCAATGAATGATTGCACCAAAGCAAAAAATTCAATATCTTTTGTACAACAGTGAAAATGAACCAACTAAAAATCCATATCGTGAAAGTTTAGGAAGTTTAATATAGCTCATGTTGTGTAATGTATATGTTAGCAAATTGGATACATAGATAGATTTCAAAACAATCAAAGTGACATTCATTGGACCAGTTTAAAATATATAGTTCATTGCGTCAAAGGTACTAAAGATAAAAAAGTGTTTTATTCGAAAAATCATGACGACAATGAAATTATAGGATACGTAGACGCTGATTGGGCTTCAGATGTCGAAAATAGAGAATCTGTTAGCGGTTATGTCTTAAAGTATTCAGTTGTCCATTATCTTGGAATAGCAAAAAACTAACTGTCGTGGCAACGTCATTCGGTGAAGCAGAATATATTGATCTAAACCTTGATGCTACAGAGACAATTTGGATTAGAGAAATAGTATTCGATCTTCATATACTTCCAGAAGATAAAGCAGAAATAATTTGAGAAGATATTAAGGAATGCATTGGATTTGCAAAGAACTCTGATAACAAACGATTCAAACATAGTGACCTCAAATTTCATTTTGTATGATATTATATTTCTAAAGGATCTGTCAAATTAGAGTTTCTATCAGCACAAGAACAACTTGCCGATATGTTTACCAAAGACGGATTCAACAAAATTTAATGCGTTATACTTATTTTAATAATACTTATAATTGTATTTTAATCATGTAAGTTTTTTGTTCATAAATTATTTTAATAATTGATTTTTCAATACTTCAATTCTAAAATTAAAAACTCAAAATATTTTTTTTTTAATAAAATAATATTTATTATACAAAATACTGCATGCTCTAAATTTATAACTAAGGCTATATTTATGAAAACCTTATCTCATTTTCATTAAAATTTTAGCAAAGAACTTATTAAAATATTCTTACTTATAAAACTTACAAAACAAATAAAAAAGAAGAAAATTCTTCTGAACAAATTGTGTCACCTTAGGTTCAGTTTATATGTGACAATTGTATTTACCACCCTTTTTCAGTACTGCAAAAAGCAACATTTATTTAAACTTACAGTAGTACAATCTACAGGTGGTATGTTAATTTTTCAACTGCACTGCGGTATGCCGAAACAAACATCAATTAAAGATGCACATTGTGTTGCTGGTTGTCTCTTTTTCTTTGTAAGTAAAAAAAAGAAACTGTAAATTTCTTTTTCACCATGAAAAGTGAAACTTGAGTAAAGGAACCTAATTAAAAAAAAAAAAAAAAAAAAAAAAAACTGAAGAGAAATAAAAACCCACAAGAAAAATAAAATTATGAATACTTATTCCCTTTGAGAACAATTAGTACTGCACTCTTGTTAATTTAAGTAAAAGTGTCATTCTTATTCGTTTGTGTACTGCATGTATTTTAATAATTCAGAAGTTTTAAGTAAAATAACATTTGTATTTACTAATTATTTAATTAATTAGTTAATAATTGATTAATTAGTTGTTTTAATATTAAATTATGTTTTATTTATAATATTAAATAAATTGTTTATATTAGTGCGCGAAATGTACTTTAACGGACAACAAAGCAATTATTAATATTTATTGTTTTCGTTGAGATTGTAAAATTACTATGTAATTAATTAAAAATATTAATATTTTATGTAAAGTTAGTTGGCAAATATCATTAGAGAATATAAAAAAATAATAATGTAAAATGTTAAATGTATATCAAAGCAGATAATTGGCCGATATACATCTATTAAAAGTACGCCCAAAAATTTACTGTATGTAATTGATTTAAATAAAATTTTGTACGCAAATAGACCACGAATTTTTACACCGATTTCAGTTTTCAGTTTTGCAAAGTTCCGCAAACTCGCGATTTTATTTCGCTTTATCACTTTCTAAAAATTTTAAAAAGTCCTAAAAGTATATATATCTAAGGGACAATATTTGTGGGAAGGCTTTGTGGAATTTAATGATCTAAAAGGCATTTGAATTGTTATTACGTAATCACTAACACGAATATTTCATAAATAAAAACGATTTTTGAAAGATGTATTTTAATGCAATTGGATTTTTAAATGCATTTTTCGTGAATATGCTTTCAGATTTTCGATTTTTAAGCATATTTAGAAAGTAGGAAATCTATGCACTAAAATAAAAATCTCAATCTTTTGGAACACACACATATACTTCGCAAAATTTCGCGTTTTCTATAACCTACTAAAATTTTTGCATATGTGTGATACGAAAAATTACAAATGTGGTCCCTACATCTCCGAATTTTATGATATTCGGTATAGTCATTACGGTCATCAAAAATATAACTGGTGCAAAATTTTAAATCATTTTTTCTAATAGTTCGCGAAACATAACGATTTGGAGGTATAAAATAGATAGAAAAAAATGTACAAAGTTTTATACACGTAATTACAAATATCTTTCAAGACATTTATGGTGCAAGATTCACTTAGATATCGTATTAAAGGTATCAAAATTACCCTTAACATAACGTACAATATTACATTTTTTTGAATATAAAAATTGCCCATATATAGCTATTTCTATTTCGCGGGTAAATGTATCAAAAAGTAGTGTTTTTTAAGAATTTAAAACAAAAAATGAATGCTAATGATGAAAAGGTTTTCTATACTTCTGGTAAGTGGCATTTTAAAACGCGTAATAGTTTATGAATTCTTAAAAAAAAAATCATGTACAGTACTTCTAAAATAACATAAATTGTCTTATATCCTCCAAAATATATATGTTACAAAGTTTATTGAGGTCTATATAGAGTATCCAAAAAACCGACTACGTTAGAAAACTGGTTCTCGGTTTAACCGAAAAATCTAATTAAAAAAAAGGTTGATCAGTTTTGTACTCTTGAAAAAAACGGTTAACCCGTTTTTAATAATTTTATTTTTTAAACAAGCAAATATTATTTTTTAGAATATTTTAAAGCAAAAACCTAAATTTATACGTGCATATAAGTTTCACTCTGAAAAAATAATAAATTTTGGTGTGCGTAATTTCAAATTTAAAGTTTTTTATTTCACGTTATAAATTTTAATAAATTATTTTATTCTTATTTTTTTTAATTTGAATTTGGCATTGTTTTTATCTATTTTATTTAATTATATAATTTCTTCTTTAATATTTCAGTTCCTAAACCTGGTACACATAGAAAAATTATAAATATAACTTTTCTTCATAAATATCATGAATCGAACATGACGCACTTTTCCAAAAAAACAAACTTCAAACATTTTCTTTTCAAATTAAAAATGTAAATTGAAATTTACAAAAAAATTTATTTGATCCTTCTTAAATTTATTTCATTTGAAAAAAATATAAAAGAAGTTTTAATATTTAAGAATTTATTCTTAAATATTAGCTGTGTTTTGTTATTCCTTTGAGTTTTAGCAAAAAAAAAAACGACATTAACCCGACTTGAGGGTCCTTTATATTTATTTGTAAATTGCACTATGAAATTCTCATGCGTTTTTTATTTAATTTAATTTTAATTTTATATTTTTTTACCTCTTTTCATTGTTATATTCATAATTTTATTCACTTTTACCAACGTTAATATGAATAATTCTACACATTAACTTCTGACGTATATAAATTGAAATTTTTATGAAATTATTTACCTATTAATGTAATGTATATTTATGTGCAAATTTTTTTCTGTGTATTTTGAAATATATATTTCCGAAAAAGAAATTATTTTGTAATTAAAATAATAAGAATTTGTTTTGGTTAAAATAATTATACCGATAGATGGTTCGATTTTTATGAAAGAAAGTTTTAAAATTGAAATAATAATTTTTTTCTCATAGGATTTTAATAAAACTTTTAAGCTTTTCTGCAAAACTTTATACATTTTAATTGACCGAAATTTTTAGCAATTTGGTTGATTGGACACCTTTGGCAAAAAGCAATATTTTAAAACACAAATTTTTTCGAACGCACTCAATAGTTCGATTTATTTCAACTATTTAAAGAGAGTTGTCCAAGTTAAATAAGCTTTCAGTAATTTTGATTGCATTTAGCAATTTTTATGAAATTTTTATTTTTAATCATTACTCGTACATAAAATGAAGGGTATATATAAATTTGTTATTTCATACAGAGGTTTTTAAATATATATCCAGCCTTCAATAGAAAAATATTCATTATTGTTATGATTACAAATAACTTTTGAGAATATGTGTCTGTCTGGCTGTCTGTCTGGCTGTCTGTCCTTCTGTATGTGGAAATGGATTTTTTAAAGCCCATACTCCAATAAATACAATTCTCTTTCAATGCATATGTGGCATATAGTCTTGAAATTCAGCGAAATTCGTTCAGAAACGGCGGAGTTATAAACGATTTTCTATAACTTTGAGGCTGTTTGAGAAAATTTTCCAATTTCTTTTGCCCAAATTAAATTTTTAATATTTCACATACAATAACATACAAATATTTAGAATCTAGATGTCTAGAATCTAGTATAGAAGAAGTGTTTCTGTTTTTTATAAAAAATTACTATTTAGATTTGAGTTGCTTTTTAAACTCTTTACACGCAGAGAAAAATTATAGTTGTTGTGACCATAATCTAAGAGCAATATATTACGATTGAAGCGTATGATCACAGCAAAAAATAGAAGTGATTATAAGTAATAATAATTATGATTTGTCATATTGCATCCAATTTTATGGTTTGTTTTTTCATGTTGTGATTATAGTTTTACATATAATTGAACAATCTTATTTCATATTATGATTACATTATATCATATTATTACCTCATGTTATCATGTAGATATCCAATCCTATCATATTATTATTTCATGTTATCATACATTAATAAAAATTATTATTTTTATAAATTTTTATTGAGAGTTTGATATATATAAATATAAATATATCAATATAATTATAATATATAAATATATAAAATATAAATATATATATATATATATATATATATATATAATTACATTTATATTCCCCAGGATTTGAATCCATTAAACACTTTAAAACTACTAAATTTGAATTCTTATCCTCTAAGCGAAATAGCATTTTGAAATTCTGAATTCAAAAAATTGTTTTATTTTAATTAGTGTAAAAAAATAATAACTTTTCAATATTGTGTGAACTATATATTCCAAATCTTCAAGCCATTGTTCGTATCCTCGTAGAATCCACTTGAATTTTTTTTCAACATTGACTAATTTTTTGTCAAAATAATAAGTTTGGCAAGTAAATCTGAGTATGTGAGTTGTTTTTTTCTTAAAATATGTAATTGTGTTTTAGGTTTTTAAATGCAGATAATAAAATGGCATATCATGCTTAATGCAATTTTGTCTCAGAGACCCAAAGTTAAAAATTCTTAAAAGGTCTGAAGATTTTAAAATAACTAATTCAAGTTTAAAATATCTAATTCTAAAGTAGGTATAAGTTTGGGAAAAAAATATTTGGTAGAAAACTGAAAGGGAATCAACAATTTTACATATCTCTTCTTTATTCAGATTTTCAATTCAGGTAATCTGAGCGATCTTCCTGACTCATATGCTCGAAAACTTTTCGGATACTCTTTATGTTACGAATATAACACTTCCACTTGTTGTTGTTTCTTTTTTTTTTCCTTTTTGGACTCTCTTCTGAGTAAAGCGACCTAAAAATTTAAATAAAATGCTGTTAAAAAAAGTTAACCGCACTTAAAAAAATTTCTTTTAAATTTATGTAGACTAAGCCATTCTGTATATTCTCTGTAAGTCTTGTGCTGGGACTTTTAATGGCTTCTGAGTTATTACAAAAGATTTAACGCAATATAAAACAAAAAGTTATTGTTTTTAAAGAAATTAATTATTCACTTTATTCGAACTTTCTTTCATTACTCTGTAACTATTGAAAGTACCATCACGATACTTACAGTGAATATATAGAATGACTTCATCGTCTACATATATTTTTTTTCTCGAATTTTAAGGTATCATAAAGCTTTAACTATAGACCCCGATGAACATTGTAGCATATACATTTGCAAGATTTTTATAAAGACAATTTATGTTATTTTAGGAGTACTGTAAATGGCGAACCATCAGGAAAATCATTCTAAAAATCGGTATATTTTTTACATTTCGCGCACCATTTGATAAAATTATCTGAAATTTTGTAACAGTCTTAGTTTTGATGAGAAATGTAAGGAAAACAAATGGTTGGTCTTAAATGAATAACTCATATACAAACTAATTTTTTCTGGTATTATTTTGAAAATATGAGTAGGTTTACATATTTTATTTCAAAAATTTATTAGCTTACTTTTTGAAAATTTATTAAAAATAGAAAACCTTCACGTTCTAGATTAATTAACATTGCAATTTATAGTAAATAAAACAATTTAAAATACACATGAAGAAAATGTTTAAAATTTAAATTGCACCGGTATTTTGCAAATATTTTTGAATGAACGAGATGCTGACTGAACTATTCAAAAATAAGAAAATATGCTTTTTAAATTACGCAAATCCGTCAATAACTTCAAGACATATGAATATTTAAATTTGCATACTTTCTTTATTTTGTTAACTTTTATAAAAATCAAAATATATATATTTTTAATTAAATTAAAAAAAAATTTACATGGAAAATTTGTAGAAAGATTTTTTAAAAATTATGTTATGAAAAATAGATTTGAGCGTCCCAAATTTTGAGATTTTTGTTTTTATGTAAAGATCCCACACTATCCAAATATTTTAAAATATCAAAAATTTTAAATAGCATTTTTAACAGAAATGCATTTAAAAAATTCAGTTGTATTACAATGCACAGTGGGGCAGAATCGAAATTTTTGGAAATAAATCTGTAACTTCTGATCGGCCGGTTGGCTTTTCATGAAATTTGGTACACGCGTAGCAGAGAAGTGTACAATGTTACGTTTGGAAGGCGTGCACAATAATCTCCCAGGGGCGGAGCTAAGGGGGCTCAAAGTTAGGTACCTCTGACATAAAAAATTTTTAATCGCTTGCTAAATTTTAGTTTTTCGTCCGATTTTAAATATTTTTATATATTGTTGTAGGCCCTGATAAGACCTATAAAAAACAAGCTTAAATGTCCTATTTATCTATTATAGTGTTCGAGTTATTTGCGTTTAAATTTTTAAGCACCATAATTTTGCATGTTCTTGGTTCAGTTTTTTTCATATATATCCTAGTATTTTCGACTGATTTTATTCGTTTTTTTCTTAACTGGTTAAAGAACAAAATGATCTATTAAATAAAAAAACTTGAAGTCGATATCTTTACCGAGTCCAAAAATAAACGATTTTGAATTTGAAAATGTAAAAAAGACGACTTTTTGTGTTTTTTTAGCCGAAAAAGTATTTACAAACTTTTTTACCTAAAATAAAATTTTCTTTAGCAAGATATAACAATTTTGCACTTCTCTGAAAGGTAACATGGATGACTTTAAGATAAAAAACAAGCCCAATAACTCAATTGGTCATGGTACATACCCTCCCGAATTCGACCCATTTTATATGAAAGTTTTGACGTTAGACCATATTTTCTCAAATCCCAAAGCCCGCATCGACAAGCGGAATATATTTTATATGTTGTTAAAAGTCTAAAATCAAAATCTACGAAACTTCGGAAAAATGTGGATTCTGTAGCCAAAAATGTAAAAAAATCCAATTTTTAGGAATTTTGATTAGTTTATTTGGGAATTCAGGAAAACCCTACCCCTGCTTGAAATTTGGTTAACGCGCTTTTATTTATAGTAATTAGATCCACATTTTCTGTAAATTTCATATAGATATCTTTATAAACAAATATGTTATTACAATTAAAAAATATGTATTTTCTCCAAAAACCCCAAAATTGGGCCTTTTGTTAGGTTTATTTCTAAATAGGGAAAGCATATATAATTTCCGATCTTTTGCAAAAAGATTCAAGTCAGTATCATGCCTCATTTCAGAAATATGCGCCTTTAAACTTTTATATTTCCAATTTATTTTATAATACTGTATATTTACAAACTTGCAACTTTTGCCTTTAGTTTTGCGTGAATAACTACTTAGAAAATTATGAATATTTCCATATACTTTTACTAATATCTATACACAAAATATTTTTATAAAAGTAATTAATAAATATTTTTTATTTTTAATAGGGTTTCCACATTTCCTAAATTTAAGTAAATCTTTATCCTTTTCTAAGCATTCATATATTTCTATTAATGAATTTAAAGTAACAAAACAAACAAAAAAATGTCTATTTTAACTTAATCAATAAGTATTTTATTAGTTTACATTTATGGCGTTTACCATAAACCTTGGATCAGCGTACAAAAAGATTAAAAATTAAACATTCCGATTGGATGGATACTGATATACAAATATCAACTGGAGCACCCTGCAAGACATATGATGTTTTAAGTACAAGATCTAAGAAGAAAAAGCTTTTTATAATTTCGAATGAACAGAAATGTTAAAAAAGGAGAAGCAACCTAAGACTGCAGTTAATATTGCTGAAATACTGCCAACTGCATCACCAAGACGTCTTAAACGGATTGCCGAAAGTGTACCTAATCCAACATCACAATCCAATTTTACAGAGGAAGAAGCATTTGCTTCAATGCTTGAACTGGACTTCAACCGAAACAAATATCAAACTTTTAGAAAAGCTCTGCTTGAAAAGGGACACTCAATTCTACCATCATACAAGGATATTCAAGAAAAAAAGCAAATTATTTTACTATATATTTCGGTTACCGAAAAGGAAGCATGTGTAGAGCCATCTTTTTTCGTTGAGAATATAGCTACCAGGATAGTTGCAGATCAGTTGGAAAAAGTAAATAAAAGCGACGTTGTATTAATTTGTAAGTGGGGATGTGACGGACTGTCAGCCCTTCCTGAATACAAGCATGCTAGTGGAAGTAAGAAAATGGTGGATTATAAAAGCATATTTATAGCATCTTTGGTGCTATTAAGAATGCGATCTTATTCCTTAAAGCAATCTTCATCAAAGTGTAAAACCTCATTTGAATATATATGGCTTAATACTCCAGGATCAAAACATTTTTGCATACATATTTGGCTCGAATACACAAGGGAGTCGAAGACAACAACAAAGGATTTAGTGTAATATATTAAAGATGAAATATGTGATTTACAACCTCTTTCAATAACCATAAACCAATACACATTCGACATATCCTTTCAACTTAATCTAACAATTATTGATGGAAAGGTTAGTAATGCCATTACGGAAACATCTTCTCTTTGGAAATGCTCACTATGTGATGAGACGAAATCACAATTTTCGGATATTGGTAAAGCAAGGAGTATTAAACATCGACAAACCTCTGCCGACTAGTGGTAGTACAAATGATGGAAACACAGCAAGAAGGTTTTTCGGAAATTTCGAAGCTACATCAAAAATAACTGGCATTAATAAAGAGTTACTTGAAAGGACTAACATACTATTAATGGCAATGCTAAGCACAAAATTAACTCTGCTCGATTCGGAGAAAATGCAACAGAAATATCTAAACTACTTTTTTCTCGATATCCATGGAAAGAAATGACACCAACAGTAAGTAAAGTATTGTGCCATGGCGAAATTATAATTGATTGAAATATTCTTCTACCTGGAAAGCTTACAGAAGAGGCTCAAGAAGCAAGAAACAGAGATTTTAAGCACGTTCAATTATTCAGTTCCAGGAAATGCTCCAGAACGTCACAAAACGAGAATATTTTTAATAACCTATTGTTATCATCAGACCCTGTACTATCATCAATGAGAAAATGTAGGATTTATTATGAGCCGTTATCAACTCAAAATACTGAAGACTTGAAGGACCTTTATTATCTTTTAGATATGTATAAAGATACAATAGATTATTTTATAGAAAATAAGTAATATAGGTTTAAAATATTAGAAAAATTGTCTATATAAATTTCATGTAAATAAGTAATAAAAAATCGTAATAGAAATAGAATATTTATTAAGGAAGATGATAAATACCAAAAGTAGTAATATTGATTAAGTTAAAATAGACATTTTTTGTTTTTTTGTTATTTTAAATTCATTAATAGAAATATATGAATGCTTAGAAAAGGATAAAGATTTACTTAAATTTGGAAAATGTGGCGACCCTACTAAAAATAAAAAATATTTATTAATTATTTTTATAAAAATATTTTGTGTATAGATATTAGTAAAAATATATAGAAATATCCATAATTTTCTAAGTAGTTATTCACGCAAAACTAAAGGCAAAATTTGCAAGTTTGTAAAAATATAGTCATATATGCAATAAATTGGAAAAATAAAAGTTTAAAGGCGCATATGTCTGAAATGAGGCATGATATTGACTTGAATCTTTTTGCAAAAGGCCCAATTTTGGGGTTTTTGGAGAAAATACAAATTTTTTAATTGTAATAACATATTTGTTTATAAAGATATCTTAATGAAATTTACAAAAAATTTGGATCTTATTAGTATAAATAAAAGCGCGTTAACCAAATTTCAATCAGGGGTAGGGTTTTCCTGAATTCCCAAATAAACTAATCAAAATTCCTAAAAATGGAATTTTTTACATTTTTGGCTATAGAATCTACATTTTTACGAAGTTCCGTAGATTTTGATTTAAGACTTTTAACAACATATTGAAGATTCTTAAAATATATTCCGCTTGTCGATTCGTGCTTTGGGATTTGAGAAAATATGGTCTAACGTCAAAACTTTCATATAAAATGGGTCGAATTCGGGTGGATATGTACCATGACCAATTGAGTTATTGGGCCTGCTTTCTATCTTAAAGTCATCTCCGTGAAGTTGCCTTTCATAAAAGTGTAAAATTATTATATGTTGCTAAAGAAAATTTTATTTTAGATAAAAAAGAGTGCAGATACTTTTTCGGCTAAAAAAACAAAAAAATCGTCGTTTTTGCACTTTTCAAATTCAAAATCGTTTATTTTTGGACTCGGTAAAGATATCGATTTTTGTCTTTTTTTATTTAATAGATAATTTTGTTCTTTAACTAGTTAAGAACTAAACGAGTAAAATCGGTCGAAAATATAGTATATATATGAAAAAAACTGTACCAAGAACATGCAAAATTATGGTGCTTAAAAATTCAAACTCAAATAACTCGAAAACTATAAGAGATAAGTAGGACATTTAAGCTTGTTTTTTATAGGTCTTATCAGGGCCTACAGCATTATATAAAAATTTGAAATCGGACGAGAAACAAAAATTTTGCAAGCGATTAAAAATTTTTTATGTCAGAGGTACCTAACTTTAAGCCCCCTTAGCTCCGCCCCCGGGGGGATTGTTATGCCCCCCTGCCAAACTTAACATTGAACACTCGTCTGCTACGCCTATAAAAAATTTCATGAAAATCCAACCGGCCGATCAGAAGTTACAGATTTATTTACAAAAAATTTCGATTCTGCCCCACTGTGCAATGCAAATAAAATCGCGATCATGCGCAACTATAAACTGAAATTGATAAATGGTTTAATTCAGTCTGTGTATACTAATTTTTATGGAAATTATAAGACGTCAGGTAAAAAAAACACATAAAGTGGTAAAAACATGTCAAGAGGTAATACATTTTTAATATTTGAGACATCGTTGAATGATGTATTTTATATTTTTTTATGCAGTTGCAAAAAACAATGCCATGCTCCTATGGATTAATTCCTGATCGTCTCAAAGCATTCGTGATTGACCAACACACCAGTAGAAAGAATAAAATTAATGAATGCGTGTTAAATATAGTAGACCAACTCTTCAGCGAACTCCCAGTTAGCTTAGATCCTTCGTATAGGTTCGACTCTTCACAAATGGACGTCGCTTCTGAAGAGACGACTATGCGCAAAAGGAGATCTCACGCTAAATGATACGTCACGATTAATTTTACCATGATGTATGATAGATTCGGTATTTCCGACAGAAAAAATAAATATCGCTTAATAGGAGCTTGCTGCAATGGGGAACCCACCGACATTGGAACTGAAAATGGAATTCTTCGAAAGTTTGAAGTTTTGTTTAATAAATCATTACATTGGTTTGTTTGTTTGTTGCATTTCAACAAACTCCCGCTTCGCTATTTGTTCAATGCTTAAGAAAAATCTACTACATGTGGGCAACGTACTAGTGGGGCTTTGAGGAAAGTAAAAGATTTCGTTGTAGGCTTTACCTGAATTTTAATCAATTTTATTGGAAAATATGCCTCAATCTTTGAACGTTAAAGACAAAAAAAAAATATTTCGACTGACATTCTATATCTCTTTCGAATAGCTAAAGCTGTATCGGAAGGTTCGTGTCCAGAAGATATAGCCAGCATGAAACCGAAACAAATTGTTCATTCTCGCTGGTTAACAAAATCTAGCAGACTCTTGCGCCTTGCATCTAGTTTGTCTTCGAAAAATTTAAAAAGTTGGCTAACTTTATTATGAAAGTTTATGTACCGATATATTTTAATGTAAAATTTTATTATTCTGTAGTACATGGCAGTGCGCTTTTTTATAAATTTATTAAGTCAACGCAATTTTTACCAAAAACCTTTCAGAAATTGTAAACAAAAAAGAAAATATATTGTTAACAATGCTTTCCAACGAAAGGAAAACCGTTCGTGAAAGAGTCATTAACAAAAACTCAGGGCTTACAAAAAGCATACCATTAATTTTGTTTGCATAGATTATATGGATTTAGTTGTCTTAGATAATGACAACATATTATCTGAGCCTCCATTTACTACAAGCATCCCACACGAGCACCTGTTAGAGTATATTAAATCAGCTGATGTACCACTGCCGGATCCAGGAATTCCGTCGAATATCCAGGTCACCGAGCGATGTGAGCAGTTGCTAACACACGTCTCACGACGAGTTATTGAAAAAAATCCTGACGATGTTATGGCTTGACTTCAGAAAGTCGAACCCAAAACCCCGAATAGATTGTAAAAAAGACTTAGGTTGTTTGAATTACGAAATATGACATTAATTAAAAAAGTTGTGCTCTTACTGATTGTTCAATAAAATTAAAAACTTAAGTTTTTAGGTTTAGGCATACCAAAAACATTTAGAAAAGTGTATTTTGCTACAAGTGTCTTAAAGAAAAAAATACAAATTTTTTTTAACCTGCCGCTATGTTTCCATTAATCTCTCAGGATCCAATCAACTCTCTATTCTGAAAATTTAACTTAGGTAGTATAGGAAATCCGTATTAACATAAATTTTTTGCAAAATTTTTGAAATAGTGCTTTTTGTCGAATACCTATTAATTGAAACCTAACTGAGATCTGTATCCTGAATAATTTTTGAGACTGCAGTACTTATATCAAAACGCTGTTGTCGAATTTAAAGGATTTTCCTGAATTTCCAGGATTCCGTTATGTCTCTTGGTTTAAGAATTTAGACCCATAGTTTCTTCTTAGGCAAGTTTTCTTAGAATTTATTGTAGATTACGTTTTTGCGACATATATATATATATATATATATATATATATATATATATGTTTTCGATTGCACTGATGACTTAATCTGTGTCATTAAGATATCCAATGAGATCAATATACAGAGGGCAGTGTTATAATCACAAATTTCCATAATTTCTTTTCTATATAATATTTAATAATTCAGTAAAAAGTAGTCGCTTAAATTATATTTTCGATTGATTCCTTTATTTTTATTTCTATTATTATATTTTTCAACTCAGCCATCAGTGAAATCGAATACAAAACATACTTTTTAAAGATTCAATAAAATTCTATATACATGGACTAAAATCATGCATGCGAGTACACTGCATACCCAGCCGGAAAAAGAAGAGCTAAAGAGGCATTCTAAAATGTTTTATTTGGTTTGGTAGCCACGAGGTATTCCACTCGCATTCCAACATAATTTCTTCTTTACGCGGCATATCATTGGAGATAAGGCATTCCCTTCTACCTTCTAAAAACAAGCGCAAAGGCAAGGACTTACTCTTAAGTAAATATGGTTTTTTATGTTCAATGCTATTACAAAATAATCGGAAATTGAATTAAGAAAAAATGCTGACTACCTGCATTAACGATACTTAAAATAAAACTAAATGTTTTTGAGTTTTGTAAGTCTCGAAATTAAAAAAAAAAAATCTGTTTGTAATGACATAGTTAATAAGTGAGTTATAGATCTTCTACATCGAATCTAATGAAAGGGAAAAAAGAAATAGTATTGGATTTTTTAGAGGAAGCCGAAGGTTTCTTTGAAAAATGTTCATAGAAGGCAAAGTGAAATGTGTTTAAAATTCTTTTGGGAAGGTGTAGAAGAATTCTCAAAAGCATGCAGGGATGAAGCATTATCATACCTTTGTGAATGCGTCCACACCTTTCCGAAAAAGTTGTAAACTCATTCCACTTTGCCTTCTTTGAAAATTCCTCCAAGAAAGTTTTGGCTTTCTTTAAAACAATCCGGCAATAATACTTGTTTCCCTCTCATTAGATGGAAAATAGAAGGTGAAGAAAGTTAATAGGTGAATTATTGACTTTCATTAGAGACTGAAATATTTTCAGTTGCGTGACTTACGATGCTCATAATTATTGCCTTATTTAGAGTCGTTTATGAAGGTAGTCCGCATGTACTTTTTCCCTTTAATTCAATTTCAGTCACTTTTTTAGTAGCAAAGAGTCCTTGCCTTCCAACTTCTTTTGGAAGGGAGAAGGGAAGGCCTAACCTCCAATGATACACCGTGTGAAAAAAAAATTATATTGGTATGCGAGTGGAATGACTGAATAAAGCATTTTAGACTATCTCTTTAGCCTTTTTTCCAGTTGGGAACCAACATTGCATTTATGTGTATGTTAAAATTGCATTGTAGGAAGTGTTCTCGATTTGTCGTGCTGTGAGTTTACATGCAGATTTGATATTAGTTAGATCCAAAAACATTGTTAAAAATGTAAATTCAAGTGATTTTATACTCCACAAAAATTCGAATAGATATCAAATAAAGGCAATAGCAATTTTTTTTCTTTTTTTTTTTTGTAGAAGTTTTTTAGTCTTAATAGATTCTCTTAACCCTTTGAGGCCCGCCAAAGGGTCGAAAAAACAGATTTCCTCAATTTGCGTGTTTTTTAGATCCAAGCTTTGGATTTTTAAGATTTCAAACTTCTGGAGTTTTTCAGTTCATATACGTAAAAAAAGCATGGCTGCGCAATTGTCACTCCAACAATGTTATATTCTCATTACAATATGCGACAGTAAAAATCGGGATGGGATGAAACCAACGGGAAATGTTATATCGGTAAAAAATACGTTATACGTGTCCCGGCGTTTCGCTGGGTCAAGTCTAGGAATCGAGATATATCGATTTGAAGTTAGTAACTATCATATAGGGGAAATTGTGACCTTTGGTGGTCTTCTTTTTTTGGCATAACTCGAGAACCACCAGTCCGATATTACTGAAACAAATTTAAAAAAATTAGGAATTACAATTCCTTTAATCTGTTCATATAACGTTTCGCTACATAAGCAACAGTTTCGCAGTTATAAATAAATGTTTGAAAAAAAAATATTTTTTGCCTAAAAAATTGAATTTTTTTATTTTTAATTCATAAAAAGTCCAAACCGGAAAAAAGTGTCAAGTCCTATTACTTTCACGTAAAGTCACATAACCTTTAAACAAAATGAGACATAGATCATGAAAATCGATGGACAAGTTTCGCTTTTATTCACAATTAAGTGAAGGTATCTCATTTTGACAAAAATATTGAATTTATGTCTCAATAAATTTTGATAATATTTATTATATATTATTTATTATAATTATTAACACTTAAAATTAAAAAATATTACAGGTAATTATTAGGTTATTACATAGATACATAGGTTATAAAAATCGATGAACGCAAAACTTATTTTCGTTTGTTTGCGCCCTTTACTTTCTTGCGTGGTGGTTCGCCCCACTTTTTCAGAGTCTGTATCGGATGAGGATCTGTCTTCATCTGGAAAAAATCAATTGTTTTTAATCAGTCAGTTAACTTCATTTTTGTGACTTACCCTCGGAGGAAACTCCCATTGTATATTCTTCTTCTTCATTGTCGGGATCGTACATCTTTTGCGACCACCAACAAATTTCAGCCACCAGCGAATCGAGCCTTTTGCTTTTATGTCGCGTTTCCATTGGCATTGCCACTTGATGGAAGCGCTCGCCATGTTCATCCGACTCTGAGGCTAGCTGCTTGCTGAAATATTCAAGATGGTGATGCAAGAAGTGAATTTTGAGGGACATTTTCACTCCAATTTTCTGGAAGTAGTGCAACATCTTGGTCACAAGAGCGGGGTAATTGTGTGCTCACGTACTTCACGTTCTTCACTGCCCTCCACGCAAAGCAATCATTACCGTCTAAAGCACCTTTAAATTCCTTTGATTTCATGAGCTTTCGTATATCCGGCCTATTCAGAACAACTTTCTTCAATTTTGCTTCGCTAATTCGTGGGAAAATATTTTCCAAACAATCAAGAATTTTCGGTTGCTTCACAATGGCCTTGATGAAATTTTTTACGATTCCCAGTTTGATATGGAGAGGGGGCATGAGGTCGTTCTCCATTGGCACCAGTGGATCATTTGCGCAGTTGTGTCCTTTCTCCGTTGGATCTCGAGCAAGCCACTCATGCGTTTCGTATTGGTTTCCTTTAAATCGGGTATCCCAAAGACACATGTTTTTCGTATAGCCTCCTTGGAGACCTCTTAGCTTCGCCACGACTTTCAGATCACAACTGATACGCCACATGTGATCAGTGTAGCAATCTTTATCCAATTGTCGTCTTCGATATCCGGTGACTTTAACATTAGGCTCCAAATTGTTACCTTCTTTCAAAAGCTGGGCAAGTTTTTCTGCTTCACGTTGAGAAAGGTTTAATTCTGTGCAACAATCTTGTCCATTCTTGCTTGTGATATTAGAATTATTTTGTTCGATGGGCCGGCTTCTGGTGTTGGTTTATAGGTGAAATCCGATTGATCCATTGTTTCAATAGAAAAAGAAGTTTCTCTGTCAGGACTTGGAAGCGGTGGAATTGGTATTTCATCCGAATGCGGTAGAGGTATTTGTGCACTTTTAACAGATATGTAAACTCTTCGTTTAAGGCCTTTACGATTTACTCCACATAGTTTGCGCAAGCGTAACAGTTGTCGGAATTGTGCTCTCCTGGATCAGTTCAAATCATTGGTACACCAAAACGAAGTGAACTGCGTTTTCCTTGGATCCACATGTTAAGACCATTGTAGCACGTTTTACAAATTTTGTCTGGGACCCACGAAACGCCGCGAATTATTTCGCAATCAAAATAATGTTTAAAAGCGCTCCACTTGCTCAGTGAGTAATGCAGCATTTGTTGGAAAAGTACTTTTGCCACAAACATAACAAAATAAATTGATATTTTCTGGACAATTTGCACTCATTTCGGTTTTATACTTTTATTACTTGTTCGTCACTTTAAAAAACCGTACTTTACGCGTTCGGAGGCACTTGTTGAATGACAAAAATCGATCAGTGAACACCTATAAATACTACGTAAGTTTCAATATTTTACTGAGAGGTACTTATGAATTCGCGCATCTTTTAAGGGTGGCTATAAACCTGATTCGTGTGCGTTTTAAATTTTTCGAAACGTTCTAAAACATGACCACTCATAAATGTGGGTGCAATTTGTGTAAAAAAATCATGAAGGTAGCCAACGGAAAAAACCCAAATAATTAAAAAAGTGCACTTTCCTTTTTTCCTTTTAATTGTCCACGCATATTTATGACCGTTTTTTAGTTTGTTACCGCTACCATAAACATCAAATAACCTTTTGTTTATTACTTTTTTTTAATTGTGACAATCATAAAAAAAGTCATCAATGTTTTTTCCAAGGAATTTTGAGCATATCTCGAGCAAAGTTTTGAAATTCATACCTTCACTTAATTGTGAATAAAAGCGAAATGCGTCCATCGATTTTCATGATCTATGTCTCATTTTGTTTGAAGGTTATGTGACTTTACGTGAAAGTAATAGGACTTGAGACTTTTTTTACCGTTTTGGATTTTTTATGAATTAAAAATAAAAAAAATTCAATTTTTTAGGCAAAAAATAGTTTTTTTTTTTCATACATTTATTTATAACTGCGAAACTGTTGCTTATGTAGCGAAACGTTGTATGAACAGATTAAAGGAATTGTAATTCCTAATTTTTTTAAACTTGTTTCAGCAAAATCGGACTGGTGGTTCTCGAGTTATGTCAAAAAAAAAAAAAAAAAAAAAAAGACCGCCAAGGGTCACAATTTCCCCTATATGATAGTTACTAACTTCAAATCGATATATCTCGATTCCTAGACGTGACCCAGCGAAACGCCGTTACACGTGTAACTTCTTTTTTACCGATATAACTTTCCCCTACTATTTGTCGCACAGTATTATTAATTTTCATTTATTTTAATAATACAGTGTTTATGAAAATAACGTTTATGTTTCAGTTTTATCATTCAAAGTTTACATTCAATAAAAATTTTAATATAGTTCACTACAAAAATTTGATTTATTTTAATATTTTTAAGATATGTAAAATTTTATTAATATAAAAAATATCATTATTTCCACAATCATTAAATAATATCAATCTTTTTTCTTATTCTTAAACAATATTTTGTTTTCAAACCGTTGTATTATTATTATTATTATTATTATTATTATTATTATTATTATTATTATTATTATTATTATTATATCCATAACAATAATATATTACAAAAAATATGCTGTTTACAAATATGGTTGAAAAATTCATAACTCTTTTGTTTTTTAATATAATGTTTTTCACCTTTATTATAATTCTCATTTAGTTCATGCATGAATTAATAAGTAGATAAGGTTTTATTTTATTTGGTGTGATTCAAGCAATATAAGATATCATATCATATTTGTAACATCATATGTTGCACAATATATGATGTTACTAATGAATAAAATTAATTATTAAAGAAATAATATGTAAATATTTTTTTATGATTAATAATCATATAATATTATAAGATTGGGTAATAATATGAAAAACTCGAACTATAACATGAAAAAAGGTACCATAAAATTGGACAAAATATAATTAACACTAGATTTACCATACCAGTCAAAATGACTGGTTTTACCTTTTATTTCATAAATATTTACTATGTATATTTATTTTTTTTCGAAACTATTATATGACTTTTATAACAACAATTAAATACAAATAATTTGATAAGTTAATTTGATTTTGTGTTCATAACAAAAATTTTTTTTTTGTTTTTGGTACTTATACCGAAACCAGTCATTTTGACCTGGTACACGTTTTTGTAGTTCTATGTGCAAATGCTTTATATTCTTCACTTTTAGGAAATTCCCTTGTTTGGAAAATGGCGTGTAAAGAAAAATGTTTGCACATCCCTGGTAAAATAGTATTGTATAACAGCATATTTTTCAAATTTCATATTTTTCGGGGATCTCCCTATTTATTTTTTTTATCAAGAATTTCGTAGGAAACTGTTATAAACCATTATTTATTCATTGAGTTCTGTTCTGTTCAGTAAGAAATAATTTTATTACTTTTGCTACATACAAATTGCTCATAATGGAAAAACGAAAAATTTTGAAATTGGAAGAAATACAAGATATACTTTCGGATCTATCAGACGTTGATGGTGGTGATAGCGAATATGAGTTTTTGGGATGCGACAGTGATACGGATGATGATGGTAATCAAAGTGTTCATATTGAAAGCAGTGATAACGAGGAATTTGATGAAAATGTTGGAGGCGAATCGAGTGACGAAGAAGACAACATAAGACAACAGCATAATACGCAAAAACGAAGATGTATGCGGCTTTCCTCGAGTTCTGAAGAGGAAAACACACAAAATATGCAAATTGAAGTTTCTGCTGATGGAACAATTTGGAAAAAAATACAAGAAGGGGGTGCCGTTGGAAGGTTACCAAGTCATTGCATTTTCAAAGATTTACCTGGGCCTACAGCACATGCTAGAAGAAATATTATGGAAGAAGAGATAAGCAGTGCCTTCTTACTATTGATTGATCATCATATATTAGAACATATTAGAAATTGCACTGAAATAGAAGCCTCTCGAGTTTTAGGTAAGAAGTGGACCCTTTCGCAGGAAAAACTGAAGGCTTTTATTGGAATATTGTATGGCCGTGGTGCATACGAAGCAAAAGGTTTGAAATTATCATATTTATGGAACAAAAAGTGGGGTCCTGATTTTTTTTCCGAAAATATGAGCAGGAATGACTTTACGGAAATTTTACGTTTTATTCGCTTTGATAAAAGAAATGAGAGGAGTCAGCGCTTGCAAACGGATAAATTTGCGCTGGTATCAACTGTTTGGGATAAATTTATCGAGAATAGTCAAAACGCTTTCAAACCAGGAGCATTTATCACAGTAGATGAGCAACTGTTTCCAACGAAGGCTAGATGTCGATTTACCCAGTATATGCCAAACAAACCAGACAAATTTGGGATAAAATTCTGGCTGGCTTCTGATGTTGAAACGAAGTATGTTATAAATGGCTTTCCCTATTTAGGAAAAGACGAAAAACGAAATTCGTCAACTCCTCTCAGTGAATTTGTTGTAACAAGACTACTAGAACCTTATATCATGAAAGGAAGGTGTGTGACAACCGACAATTTTTTTACCAGCCTCCCCCTGGCTTCAAAATTATTAGCTAAAAATACTGCATTGGTTGGTACAGTACGTTGCAACAAACGGGAGCTTCCAAAAATTTGCAAAGAAAAAAAAGATGGTATGGAACGTTTTTCAACGCATCTATATGAAACAAATGAATGCACACTTACTGTTTATAAGAGTAAGCCTAACAAAAAGGTTGTTTTATTGAGTACTAAACACAAAGGCGTCAAAATTGATACCAGTTCCAAGAAACTACCTGAAACTATATCTTTTTACAATAAAACCAAATTCGGTGTTGATGTAACTGATCAAATGGCAAGAAAGTATAGTGTGAAATCAGGATCCAGAAGGTGGCCACTTCAAGTATTTTTCAATATTTTAGATTTGGCCGGCATCAATTCCTGGATTTTGTATAGAAGTATAACAGGAAAGAATATTTCTAGGAAAGACTTTTTGTTTCGATTAGCTGAAGAGCTCACATCTGAATATAAGTCATCAAGCCAAGGGAGGGCAAGTGAAATTCTCCGTCCAGCAACCCAGAATCCCCGGCCAGTACGTAAATGGTGCCAAATAGGACTTTGTAATAACAACAAGACAACTACAAATTGTGACATCTGTAAGAAATATGTGTGCGGAAAATGCGTGGAAAAAAAAGTTAGTATTTGTAAAGCATGTAAACATGATCATTCTGAATAAAACTGGAATATAATTGATGAGTTTTTATATTTTTATTTTTTATGGGGGTACGAACTTATGCCTCAAACTGAAACGGAAGTTATGCCCCAATTTTTTTTTTGACATTACTTATTTGCCCTGTGACATAAATTGATTTTTGGGATATAATTTCATATTTTTTTGGGCATATTTCATAAATAACCGAGATATTAAATCCCTAAATTTTTAATTTCAATGTTATCAATGCGGGGGGCCTTGCCCCTCACACCCCCCGCTTATTGGAAAAACAACCCTTGCTTCGCCTTAGAACCAATTTTTATATATCTCATCAATTCTCTCAAACGATAAAGCATTATAATATAAATGAATAGAACTTGTCATATACAGTCAAATTGACTGGTTTTGGTATAAATAGGTATGTAAATTTGTTGGTATATCTAGTGTTAACTGGAATTGTAACAATTATTATTTATATTCATACCTATTTTTAGCTGTGACAATATTTTCCAATTATAATAAATTATGGTCACTACACCTATACTTTTTTTATGTATGTAGATTTCGGAAGTAGCTCATAAATAATCTTGAACCGTTTTAGGACATATATATTAAAAAGTGGTAAAACTAAAAAATTATATTATATTTTATATTTATTAAACTGCGTACTTGCTTTTTTAAATTTTTATTTATAAAAACTTTTATGAATTTTTATTTAATTTTTAAATTTTTGACTAAAATTTTACAACCTAGAATTTTATCGACTTTACACTGAATAACGCTTCGCAGTTATATTGATAGTGGCGCAACTGATAATTTTTTATTTGTTGTTCTTACGCTTGCAATTAACTAATCAAGAACATACGGAATTGTTCTTGATTAGTTACTTTGGTTTAAAATAAAACGGTGCTAAACTCGACGTTGCTTACAAGCAACCTTATAGTCGAAAGGGTTAAGGTTAGAGTTGGGTTTATTAGCTTGGTAAATTGATCGCTCTTTTTAGCTCAGCTCTCCCAATTGATCTAGTTCGCTCTTTTATTGCATTCGCTTAGTTGACTTTCAATGAAATCGCTCGTTATGCGAATTGCTTTAGAAAACATTTTCCATAATGGGCTGTTTAATTAAAAGCCCAGTTGGCGTTTAATGAAACAGCGAATACGCAAAAAGAGCGATCTAGTTCAATTGCTTACTGCAAACCATTCATTTAATAAGCTGTTTCTATTTTTTACAAACATACAAAAATTAATAGCCTAAAACTAGATACTGATAAACCAAAAATTAACCTTTTGAATGGATCTTTTTATATTCAACGTTTCAAAAGTATGAGTATAATATCAAAATGAAAGAAATGAGCGCAAAATAAAATTACTCATACGTTTTGCAACAACAATTCTATATTGAGCTGAAAACGCTCAGAAAGACTAATGATTAACTTCGATCAGTTGAGTAAAATGTTTAATTGAACTAGTTCGGTCATAAACTACACAACTCTATTTAAGGTAGCCACATTAAATTTTTTATAATTTTCTAAAAATTCCTTCTTCAAAATAATCGTAGTATAAAATTTTGGATATTACATTATTCGTATTACTTTCTCTACATTCAATTGCCAAAATGTTAGTGCATTTCAGCTGATTTGATTTTCATTGTTGAAGAAGATTCCTTATTCAATGTTTGTATGTCTGCATACAATATCTGTATTTTTCTATTATAGTTTCTCTGTATATGATAGAGAATAAGCTTAACATATGTATATTTCCATTCAAGCCAAAGCGAAAAAAAATTGCACTAACCCATTCACAGTTATAAAAACACGGATACAAACATATTTTTCTGGTACTTGTACTCGTACTATTGTCGGTATAATTAAAACACATTTCCATTTGTATTTTACAATTTCAATGATAATATTGCTAAGAATGCCTGACGTTAGACAGCACCACATAAAAGATATTGTTATGTGGTTTATTCATATTAGAACTAAAATCTAAATTGAAATGCTGGAAAAATTTTGCAAAAGCAGATATCTTGTAATTGCTTGTAGTTAGCGATAAATTTTAAAATATGTTTATTAGATAATAATGCTGATGTTAATGGAAAACTATTGTAGCATCCATAAAACGAAAACCATTTCTTAGAAATTTTAGAAAAAGCTTTAATTAATAACTGATATGTTGTCAGCCATAACTATTACTTAATTAAACGAATTACTAACAACCATGCGCGGTATATTTCCACTTCATAAACAACTGTTATATTTTAAATTGCTTTTTGAAAACAAATAATTAGCGTAAGTTGTTTTTATTCTTATTTAATAGATAAATTTTGTGTGCCATGCAAGTTATAATAATTAGTATTTATCTTTTCAATTAAATATTGTCAAAACCTTTAATACGATGTCTATTATGATTACTAACACCGTACAACAAAAATAAAAAAATTCTCATACAAGATAAATTGCATATGCATGTAAATATGCAAATATACACTTAATATAGTATAACTGCATTTTCAGTTTTTCATTTTGTGTTTGTTTTTTCTTTTTAAAGTTTTTTAAAGTTTTGAAGCTGGCGCGAAATTAATTTTTTATATTGATTCTTTTTATTGCTATAATATGGCGATATATGTATCTCAAAAGAAAAAGAATAATTTTGGCATTATATCGGATTACCTTTTGTTAAAATAATCCGAACAAAATTTTCAAGAATTGTCCTTCAAATATTTAATCCTTTAATATGCTTAAAAGTTTCCAAAATAACATATGTTAAAGGCTTTAACTTTATTTATTTAATACATACAACGATTTGAAAATTATTGCTAGAAAAAAGTACAAATTTAATTCTCAGTTTAGTGAGACCAATATAGCAATTTTTGAAGCTATTGTATTTAAATTTTAAGTAATTATTACTTTAAGTGTAGTGTGACAAAATTATTTGAAAGCCTTTGAAATACATTTGAAAGATTACACAAGTTGAGTATTTCTATTTATTTAATTTTAAATTCTTAATTTTTTATTATATTTAATTATATTTTATGAATAATTAATATGAAAATAAGATGCAGTCAGTCAAAGCGTGACCATGTAATACCTTATAGCATTATTTACGCGAGTTAAACTGATTTTCGGGTAAGGTCCTTGTATAAAAACCATGCACATATTTAGATTTATTTTTGCTAAACTTCATAGCGCGGTTTATACACTTACATAAAACTTACTAATGCCAAATTTAATTAAAAATCTGGCATTTATATGAAATTTTTGCCTTGAGGTAATTTTGTGTAATGGCTCTTATATGGGAACTATGTTTAATTATGGACCGATCCACTTTAAATTTAGTAGTACAATTTACAGTTATATACATTTAAATTATTGCTAATAAAATCGTAAATTAAATTATTTATATTCAATTTATGCATGTTAAAGTAACATTCTAGAATTAGTTTTATTTGGGAGATATGGTCAATTAAAGCATGATTAATTGGGATTAATTTGCATTATATTCGACCTTTGAGAATGTAGTACAAAATAATCATGCAAAATTTTGTTTCCATACTAGTATTTTCACGCCCAAGACAATTCTGATCACTTAAGCATATTTCTGGAAATATTTGAAGGGTATATATATATATATATATATATATATATATATATATACACGGGCGGATCAATATTTCCGTTACTTTTCGAACTTCCCTCGTAGTTATATGAAATGCAACACTATTCCCATCAAGTACCACTAACAGCGTTTAACAGCTGTTCAAAACATACAACCTCGTGTATTTTTCTAAAAATAGAAAAAGTGAATTTCGAATGCTCATTAAACATTATTTTTTTGCGAAAAAGAACCGTCAATTAAACCAAGGAAAAGCTCGATAAATACTATGGGGACTCTGCACCATCGATTTCAATAGTAAAAAAGTGGTCTACTGACTTTCGTTGTGGTCGCACAAGTACAAATGACGCTGAACGTTCTGGACGGCTAATTGAGGTCAGTACACCCGAAAATGTCAAAAAAATCCACGATATGGTGTTGGCTGACCGAAGAGTAAAAGTGCGTGAGATTTTTGATATCATAGCCATTTCATATGGTCGTTTGGATTTTAAATGATCAGCTGGGTTTAAGAAAGTTGTCTGCAAGATGGGTGCCGCGTTTGCTCTCAATTAACCATAAACTCGTATGCGGTCTCAATGGTAAAACTCTATGAATTGGGCTACGAATTGGTACCTCATCCGCCATATTCTCCGGATTTAGCCTAAAGAAATGATTCTGTGGAAAGAGATTCAGCTCCAGCGATGAAATTATTGACCAAACAAATGCCTATTTTAAGGACCTCGGAAACTCCTATGTTTTGAAAGGGATAAAAAAACTGGAGAAACGTTGGTCTAAGTGTATTGAATTAGAAGGAGATTATGTTGAAAAAAAATTTTTTGTTTTGCAAAAAAAACCTGTGTTTCATTCAAAAAATCATGTACTTATTGATCGTCTATATGTATATATTTATATATCGAAAACTAAATTTAAAATTTAGTGTTCACGTAAATTCAAAAAATTTGCATGAACACTGACAGGGCATTTATAAAATTACATAAAATTTGAACTTCTTAAGCTAAAGGCACAAAATATGGTATTCAGAAATTTCAAAATTACTTTTTTAGAATTAATACAACTCAAGGATATTTAGAATAAAATATTTGAAGAACATTTTTGACATTACAAAAAACAAAAAATGTTACTAGAATTCATAAATTATATTTTAACATTTGATTCTCATATCGGCATTGCTAAGCAACTTAAAGATTTTAAAATAATTCATACAAAAATTTATGAATTATTTTAAAATCTTTTAGAATATCCTCTTAATCCTATCATAATATCTTTACTTCGATATATATATGGTTGGTTCATTTGTGTAAAATGCTGTAGTACGGTGTAATAGTATGCATTCATACAAGATTTTATCATGAGCTCTATAAGCTAATTGAAATACTAATTTTCAAATAAATTAATTATATCTTATCTAATATCGGTAGAATTAAAATATATATATATATATATTTAAAATGCAAAAAATGTTTATTTGTTATTTGAATTTTTCTATTGTTGACAGGATATTACAAAAAAAAAAGAAGAAGTAATTGGACAGAATTTTGAATTCTTAAGTAAAATTTCAAAATTAGAATGTAAAACTTTTTTGACTTTATAACATTTTTATAAATGAAATGCATGTTCCATCAACAATTTTTTAAATACTGGGAAAGGTAATAATCAGGATGTAAGGAAAAAAAACACCGTTCTCTCTCAAAGAAAAATTTTTTGAAGTATAAATAATTTTTGAAAGTATAGCTTTTTATAAACAATCAAAAAATCGTTGCCACATTACATCAAAGAAAATTGTATTTAGGAAATTGTCATCAAAATTGTGTAATTTTTTTTAACAAAAAATATATATCTTTTGCTAATCTATTCAATTACAGCAAATATGTCTAAAAATTTATTTGAAATATTATTAATGAGATTTTAACCTTTTTGTTACTTTAAACAAATGTTTTACAGTAGCAGTATTTAATTGTTTGTTATTATTTGGGATTATAAAGCAACGAATGTATCGATAAAATATTGACTTCTAAATCACTCAAACATCATATAATGGGGAATAAAGTAACAGATTACAAAAGTATTAAAATGATTAAATAATCTTTGAATTGAACATAAACCATTTATGTTCTTTTATTTCAATTAATGTATCAATTGATTGAAAACATAGTTCGTATAAAATTAAATTAAAGCAAAAAAAAAACTTGAATTTTTTTAAGTAGGTATGATAGCACTATAAAATAATATATCGCTCAAACGTCAAAAGGCTATGGCGATGAAAAGAGAGAACTGCGCTACCCGTATTTCATTATTTTATGGTAGTAGTTATTTCGTAGATTACAAATTAATGAGTGGCAATTATTTGTCTCATTATTTTAAAGTATTATTTAATTATTTGCTGATAACTACATAAATAAGTAGTGTTTTATATAATTATTTAAAAGACATAAATAATGACATGCTTTTAAAGAGTATAATGAAAGGAAGTATATAAATTTTTTTTCGCCCTGTTGAACAACATTTTTCATTTTCTTATAACTCCACAAAAAACATATAAGTTCTAATTAAATTTCTATACAAATTTCTACAAAGATTATTTCTTAAGTTAATTACTCGATAATAGATTTGAATTTTAGAACATTTAAAAATGTTAAGGGCTATTGAAACACTAATATTGTGATTTATATAAGATTTTTCTATCCTGCAACGATATTGTGATATTTGATATCAATACTACAATTCATATAAAACTTATGCACGTATGATTTTTCGATACAATTTTCAATGCAGAGCCTTGTGTGAAATCTAATTTTGGTGTTTAATATTCTCAAAATTGGGTATTATAATTTTCACTTAAATAGAAGCTGTGAAAACGTATTTCGGAAAAAACATTTTTATGACAATTTTAACCAAATGAACTTGACACCTCTTCAAAAAGGAAGTTGTGAGTCAAGTTTTATTAATATATCTTGCAAACTTTATCTGAGATCTTCCACGTTTCAATGCTTTCAATAATTTGTTATAGAAACTTACGGTTCAGTTAATGCTCAATATTTTGCGATGAACTGAAATAACCGCTTGTGGATCGAAATTTTGTGGGCAAAACTGGGTTTATAACAATCTCAAAATTAAAAAAATTTCATTAACTATATTAAGATAAAACTCGAAACTATCGAATCAAAACGTACTAATCCCGTGAATTTGAGCCGTTGGTAGGGAACCGAAGATCTAAAATTGCGTATGTAAATTTACTAAAAATTTTTTACAATTAATGTTGATAAAAAAAATGGTACCAAATGGCGACTTTTTAAGACTAAATGCTAAGTTATTTGAAGTATCTCGACTCATTATATATAATCCCTCTAACTGTCGGAACAAAAATGTATAAAATCAATTTTCATTTTAAGGGTAGATATTTAGTTTATTACGTCAACTAATTAACCAAATGATTAGAATACGAAAAAAAAAACTTAAAATATAAATTATTGTCGCAAAAGCACAAATAAGAAAACATGTGTCCTGATGTGTTTCACAATACAGTGATGTAAGAAAAGACCCCGCAGAATTTATAAATGAACTGAAAATGTTAAAAACTAAAGCTAATGATAAAGCTTTTAAACAACTACTTAAAACATTAAATGCGAAAACTGTTTGGTTTGGATTGGGAAAATTAAAAAATAGTTATGATTATATATCCCAATTTATATATTTACTTTGGTTCACAGCACTGCCTCGGCGGAATGTCTTTTTTCTAAATTATAAATAATGAAAAACACATTTTTCCAGGCTCTTCATTAGACGGGGATTTGCAAGCCTGCAGTCCGAGTGAAGACCTTGTGCAGAAGTACAGAAATTTAATTGATGAAAAGAGAATTTTGTGTTAACTATTTTTCTGAATAAGCCTTTATTTTTACAATAATAAAAATTATTATAAATAAATTATTCTGTAAGTAATAAAATTGAATTTAGTAGTTTTTCTTAAAATGCAATACTTTTATTATGAAGTAAACAAATTTCGAGGAGCATTTTAGGTAATGAAACAGTTGGCCCCTTTTTTAAAACCCTTTTTCGGCTTTATTGAAATTGCCTTTTTAAAAATTTTCAACATTAACGCTGGATATATACCCTCTATCTCAGGATTACATGAAACTGCTTATTTGATGCCATTATATTCTCTATAATACATTTCAAGTGAAAATTCCTAGTTACTCCAATTTTATCAACATTTTTGTATCCTTCTATAAAATAAATATTTTTTAGTGCAAAACCATTTATCTCTCTGAGTAATTATTTTATTTTTTGACAATTTAATTATAATAAATATATTTGAATTCTGGCTAATATATATACACATGGTTTTCTAAATTACTAACTAGTTTAGAAACTTTAAGAATCATACATTAATTGAAATTAGATGTATTTTTTACCATGCAAAGTCCTCTATCTATGTTTAAAATTGAAAATATTATAAAATGTTTAAAACAAATTATAGATAAGATTTAGTCGTTGTTTCAAACAAATATTTTAAAAGAGAATTCTCTAAATACTTGGAAAATAAAAGAAATAAATTTTTTGTTTTTTGCTAACTGAAAAGTCTCGTTTTACGGGATAGAGTGTTTTGAATATAGGCCCTCGATATATTTCAGTTTTATACTCCAATACGGTAGCGTGATCATCTTAATAAAAAAGTAAATTTTAGTAATGCAGTTCAAGTACTTTGGTTTATTAAAGTAAGAGTTTCTTTAACCAAATCTTTAATAATCTGATTTTACGGCAACGCTTTTCCATAATGTTAACCTCTAAAACAGAAAGGTTGAAAGTTAAATTTTAAAACATTTGAAATTTTTAACGAAAATGTAACTCAAAATTATTTATTTTTAGCTAGACTTCAATGTAGTTTTACAAAGGTATAACTAAGACATGATATCCACATCCAAAACCTTAAATTTAACCCCAAACTGAACTTGTAGTCAACATTTTTGGAAGCACATTCTTTTCCTAAATATGTGCAAAGTTAACTTTATTATTTTATTTGGACAAAGAAAATTATACTTAACTCATTTCATCATGTAAAGCTATTTTAACAAAACTGTATTTATTATAGTAATCTCTGATTTGAAATCGATATAAAAAGAAATAATTTTTAGTTTTATTTCAGATAAAAAATTTCTTTTTGCCGAAATCCGCAAAATTCAAATCTAAGGTACAGCGAATTCATAAGAGATATCGATCTAGTTTTTTCATTATCTATAATTTAACTGTTACTATAAAATAACTTAGTTCTTTTTTCTAATGCTCTTGAAATTTGGTTAATAAATTTTAAATTGGTAACTTGAAACACCCATAATAAAAATCAACATTTATTTGTAAAGAATGAAAAGGGGTTTGTATTATCCTACAGGATTTAAAACTATTTTTCAGTAACTATGGTTTAAATTTGATTTAAAATGGCATTCTTTTCAACATTAATAAAAAAAAAATTAAGAACATGTAACTGGTCTAGGGAGTTTCTAATAACTTTTAATATAATCTAACCGATTTATTTTTTTATCATATTTGATAGACAATTATAGATAGATTATAACTTCTTTACATTAAATCGCAAAAAAGAGTTTATATCAGAAAATTTTTGCAAAAAACTGTAAAAAATTTTCTCATATAAATGCAATCTAAAAAACTCTAGGGACGATGCGGTACGTTTTAGCGACATCCAAACCCATCCCAATCCAATCACTCTAACTAATATTTTTCACACTATTTTTACATAAAAAAGAAACAATAGGGGGAGTTAGGTCGAAATTCGAAAACCGGCTGTTTTTGGAGTAATCCAATATACACAAATTTGATATAATATCCTAGTAGTTGAGTCAGAGATTGAATGTTTGTTTCCATATAAAATTGCCAGAACTTTTTCATTATATTTAAATCTATACTAGATTCAGTTATAGAAAAGTTCTAAATTTAGAACGAATTTATGTTTATCACTTACGATTTATTATATTTACTCTAATATTTTGCGCACTATTTTTATATAAAAAAGAACAATCCTAGGATGAGTTGCGGTCGAAATTAGAAGGTCGGTTTTTTTGGAGCAGTCTAATGTACACAAATCTGATATAATATCTTAGTAGTCAAGTTAAATATTGAATGTTTTTATTTATACACCTCGATTTCAATACATAGTAATTGAGGCATGTACTAGAAACTAGAGATTCCACATAAAATTGCCGCAATTTTTGCATCTTATTTAAATCTCTACTAGATTCAGTTATAGAAAAGTTCTAACTTTAGAACGACTTTATTTTTATTACCTCTGATATATTATATTTCTTCCTTAGACTTAATTTAAATCAAGTTATATATTTCTCATGCAAACAACAATTTTATTAATCAAGGTTAATTAGTAATATGTAGCAAGATAAGGAGTACTTCAGACACCAAACAGGCTTAATATTATATGATCTGCATGTGTGTTATACTAATAAATGTAAATATCTTTTGGCCTCTGCTTGTGAATATGTAAGTAAAGTGTGTGCCGAAAATATTAGTAAATAATTTCTGTGAACATTTCGTGATATATCACTCACTCGGTTATGTTACTATGTTTTATATAACTAAATGCAGTAGAAATAATAAACTTATTTGTGTATATGCGATTTTTCTTATTAACCCAAATTAGCCTACCGCACCCATATGTTAGCGCAATTAACTGTTACATAAAAAACTTTATAGCATAGAAAATATTAAAAATTTTGAAAAGATCTGTATCATCATATTAAACTGATGGAAGGTCATTTATATATATATATAAATATATAAATAATATATATAATATATATATATATATATATATATATATATATATATATATATATATATAAATATAAATAATATATATAAATATTGTTAAAAATGTAAGAAATGAACGACATGAAAATGTAATTAAAATATTTTCTGACACTATTTAGCATTAAAAAAAAAATTGTTGTGATTTATATATAACCAAGTAGTGCTATATTATATATGAATCAATAAAATTTATAATATCCTTTTATCCGGCCACATCATAGAAATATTTCTGCTAGTATTTTCCTTTCAGTTTTTTCAAGAAATTTATTTCTTTTTTTTTTTGGTGCAAAACATATTTTCCTAGAAAATTGTCTGTCAATGAACCTTTGAAGAATTTGAGTGTGAAAATGATGACATTTCTGAAGGATTTTTATCGAATGACCTAAAAATTAACGTTTCTAATAGTAATATTAATTTTTTTAGTCCTTGAAATATTCCTTTAAACTAATACATGTTTGTTTATAATATTGAATAGGGAGGAGAAAAATTGTAAAGCAGAATTTTTATATATCTAAATGCATTTATGTTCAAAATTTTGGCCAGCTTCAGCGTAAATAGTCTTAGTTAATTAAATTTTAGGAGTCCAATATCCATTTAGTACTCTATAAATGACAATAAATTGATATCTTCCAATATCCAAAAGTGGATTCGCAACACAATAAATTTTGATGATCATAATGAAGGTCATCTTTTAGTACCAACAGCTAAAATAAGACATTCTCCAATTCAAGTGGGTACACTTCATGAATGTTCGATATGTAAAATATGTATGTTTCTCAATACCATACTAGATCTAATATTAGATTGTATTTCCTTAAGGAAATTTGCCTATAAAAACCATTTAATGGTAACGACCCATTCTGTCAGACCTCAATATCTGAAGCAAAAAACATTTCCCGTCAATTTGGGTTAATCAAAAATATATTTACAATCTTAAAAATCTCACAAGAAAATAAAAACTTTATTTTGTGTACACTCTCTATATGACAAAATGTAATAGAGATTAAGCACAACTATAAAGTAAGGACTATTTATTTATCTCTTGTATACCTATACATACCAACACTCTTATATGTATAAATATACACGTACAAACAATAAGGAGATTTATTTCACTTTAAATGGTTTCTAACATATACGTGTTGATAGACTGGACTCAAATATACACACATCTACTGATACATATTCGCATATTACATATTGTTTAAATATGATTTAGTAAATAAAAATCTGAAAGTCTCGACTGGCAGACTTTTTTTCTTCTTCAATAAATTTTAATTAGTCTTGATGGCTGTGATATAAAATATGATGTTCGAAAAATTACAATGTCAATAGCATCACTAAACTTTAGATAACGTAAAGTATATTTTTCTACTATTCGATATCGGTACTTAATTTTAAGTACCTTTAACTAAATATATAAACAGTTCAAATTAAAATCTAAAAAGTTAAATGTTAATTTAAAAGAAGAGTATTAATAGTTTTATAATAGTTAAAAAAATGCACTGAGAATTTTTTAAATTTACGACTTTTGAATTTTTAAGCTAATACGTTCTTCTTCTTGAAATAATAACAACGTGTGACGTGTCATTTTCACACATGCATGAAATTGGAAACCATGCGTGGTAAAACTACGTACTCAGTATTTCTATAGGACGTGAAATTTCCTCCTAAAGAGACTTGAAAGTTTTAAAGGATACACATTAAAAAAATAATAAAAAATATTTACGAATATTATATCAATCCAGTATAGTTGTCAGATGAAATCTACGAAGGCCATGAAATATAATAATATTTTTTATTTATATCTTGCAGCACAAAAACTTTTTTATTTATTTAATAGCCAATGAAATTACAATTTCTTATGGCCTAGCATATATATTATTCTTAAAGCTATTTACAATAAAACGTTCTTTATAGTCATTCAATAATAAAGTATTATTATTCAACAAAGTTAAAAGTATACCTCTTATACAGATTGGATTTACTGATAAATCAATATATGGATAAAAACTGTTGAATTGATTGCATATATGTCACAAGGGATGAAAATTAGCATAATTGGTTCGAAAATATTTGATTTTTAAAAGAGTATAATTTCTAGTTGTACGATTTGGGATTACGAATTCGATCTTATGAAGCAGGAACACATTATAAATTGAACCGTTTAGTAAATTAATTATAAATTAAATATTCATACATGTTCTCCTACTTTCAAGAGTAGGGAGTTCACTAAGCTGTAATCGATTTTCATATGATGGTAAATTAATATTAGGATTCCATGGAAGATTACGAAAACAAAATAAGAGAAATTATTTCTGGGCCGATATAATTGCTTGGAAACTTAAGAATATATTCTTTTGAAAATGTTGTCTTTTACTATTTATTTAGAGATATGTATCACCCTGCAACAATCATTCCTACCCAAAGGAAGGTCGCTAAATGGATAGAACTAGAGACCATCTATGTTAAAACTATGTATCCAGTTTCAATCTCAAAGCTTATTATAAAATATTTATGAAGATTATATCGATCCAATATAAATTTAAAATGAAAGCTACGAATCCGTACAATTTGTAATATATTTTATTTAAATATTGCAGAACAAAAATTTAAGAAAATATCTTTTTAAAACTATAAACCTGTAATATTATATTTATTAGTTAGTTATATACTTTATATAAAGTATATTTTCTTGGCATTTTCTGCCGTAACATTTAAATAACAACCTTTATTATAATGCAGAGATTCTTAGCTTTGATTTGACAACCATACTGGGTTTATATAATATTTGTAAATATTTTATATATATTTTTTTTTTTAAGTTATGCGGTAATGATTAAATAATAATTAACAAACGTGCAATAAAACTCCCACACAATTAAATACTTTCTTTTTGTTTCTAAAAATAAAAGTCAATTTAATATTAGAAATTTAAAGAAAGGCCCTTTTCTTTTAATTTCCTTGCTCCTTGCTAATATTTTCGTTTATTGCTTGAAGTACAAAAACACAAAATAAAAAAATTAATAACATTTATATAATGACTTTGTACGAAGACATTAAAATATGTTAAAATTAATGATTTTATGGTTACGTAAATTAATATTATACGCGCGTGGCTCCATAAATCCTTTTTTTCATCTGCTTTCATAAAAAGAATAAAAAGAATTTCCGTTTTTGTCTTATTGTGCGTGTTTGCTTTTTGGTTTTAAGTTTTCTTTCTCAATGGAAGCTATTTTTTATATTTATTGTCAGTGTTACCAAGAGGTGAGAAAACAAGAGGCTAAATTGAAAAAAATGCCCCAAAAAAATAAAGTCAGAAAAAAGCTAAATTGTTTTCTTCTTTTATTTAAAAATTGCTTTTTTTCTCGTTGTCTTTATTTTTTGATATTTTTAAGGATATTAATTTGTAAATAAAACATAGAACGGCTGCCAGTAAAATGAGTATACCCCCCCCCCCTCCCAATATATATATATATATATATATATATATTAAAAATTACCATATACTTTGAAGTGATTTTTTTTTAACTATAATTTCATTTCCAAATTTTTGGGCGATTTTTTTTATTTATATTCATAATTCAAATAATTAGAATAAAATAAAATTAGTTATTATCTATGATTTGGAGAATGAAGCGCCGCAAGGGATTTTTTTTTTTTGTTAAATATAAACAATCATGATTCTGTAAAAACAAAGATAGTAATACGAAATAAGAAATTATTATCTTTGTTGTTGCAGTCCTAAAATCTTAGCCTTTTTAAGTCTATTTTAAAAATCAAAAAAGGCTATAAAAGTTGATAGCTAAAAAGAAAATTTTGAGTCTAAAAGCAGATTTAGACTTAGAAAAGCTAAGCTGGCAATACTACTAGCAAATGTAAGAGGTGGTAATGGAATTTATGGTGCGATTTAGTGTATGAAAAATATTTATTATTAAAAATATCTAAAGTTGTATGATATTTATATCACAACCATAATTACTATTTTAATCCCACATACACATTTTGGTTGAAAATCTGATTAAAACGGCAATAAGTTCAAAGAAGGGTCAAATATAACAAAAGTCACGATCTTAGCAAGAAAATAATTGTATTGTTTAATTACTTATTATATATACATTGGGGCAGAATAAAAATTTTTTGGAAATATAGCTCTAAATTCTAATCAGATGTTTGGTTTATGTAGGAGAAGCAGAGGACTATACGACTTCAAATTATTAGCGGAGTAATGCGGGTTTAATTTTTTAACAATTACAAATTTTTACAAATTATCTGTCAAATAAACCGACACTGAAAATTGTGTTTTTTTTTACCGAAAAAGTGTCTAGACTATTTTTTCTCTGAAATGTATCTTTATGGAGATAATTTTTACTTTAGAAATGAGATAAATCACTCCTGATGAGTTCTACAAAAGTTGAAAGCGTGTTTTTCCAACGGCCGGGAAATTAGACTTTGTGAACAAAACTAGAAGCAAATTCCACTTCTAGGATTTGCGCACGTTTTTTTGAATCTTGAGATTGATTTAATCAAGATTGAAAGATTTTTTAGTATTTAATTATTTTAAACACATAAAAAATAAAAAATCGTTTAAATTATCGAAATGATTTATTCAATGGAAAAATATTTAAACTTGCAGCTATCACCAAAATAATTACATGAATTACTTAAATTTGTAAAACATCTAAAATAAATATTTTTTTCAATTAACCACTTGAATTTTAATTAAAAAATATTAACCAAAATACAAACTTTAAATAGTATATTTATTGAAAGAATCAAAAAATTATTTAATCGAAAATAATTATTTTAATTAAAACAATCAATTAAGTGAATTATTGAGTAAAACAAAATATTAATTGACAAAAATATATAGTATTTTGACTGGTTCTTCTATTTTTGTTTCATTTTGACAACTTTAGCATTTTGTTTTGTTTCAAAACAATTTAATTTGACTAAGATTTTCTAATATATATTTTTTTTTTGTTTTCTTCAATTTTGGGTCGCCATCGTCATTAGCATCCTGGTAACAGAATAAGGTATAAATGAGAACCATTCAACCATTTGAGATATATTTATTATAGGTAGATGTTAAACTAACTAACTTTCCAAGAGCCTCCTGTTCATTTCTTATCACCAACTGCCTCTCCTTTAGCATATGTCCAATCATTTAGGCATTTACTTGAAAAAACCTGAAAAATAAAGAAATATCAATAAAATTATACATTAGTATGAATACTTGCTCAAGATGTAAGTTATACTTTAAGCTTTTAAGTTCTTAAATTCTTTTAAAGCATGTAGAGGAGACATTTTTAAATTCTAAATTCCAAATATTAAAACCACTATATAAAATACTGAAAAAAGCTAAAAATTTTATGATTCTGTAAAGTCTTTAAATTATATGTACATTTACATTTTGTGTTTCGTGAGATCTCTCAATAAAATATCTTAAATATTTTACATCAAAGAAAAAAAATTTTGGTCAAATTTCTTAAAAAAATTTGCAAATGAAAAAAAAAATGTAACTAAAACGTAAATTTTTCAGTCCCTATAAGCAATGTGATATTTCAGAATCTGTGAAGTCTGAAGATTACTAATATATATATACACTGCCTGCCTCTTGAATAAGGAATCACATTTTTTTTAACTTTAACGAATAATATATATATATATATATATGTATGTATATATACACTGCCTAAACTAAAGTTCAGAAAAAAATAATTTTCTGCGCAACCAAATTTCAAAATGTAGGCTTTAGGTCCTGATTCAGCACAACAATAAAATTGTTTGAAAATAATATTTATATGGAAATTACTCATTTTTTGAAATATTTTTGGAGTAGTTTTCATACAAATTTTATTTTTAGACAATTTGCTTGTCGTACTGAATCAGGCCCTTAGTTTCCTGAAGAAATAAAAAATATACATATTTTGTTATACTAAAATTATGCATTTATTTAAAGATATGTATTTCTTTGGTACTTTTTCTTGTGTCACTTGAATAAGGAATATTTTAAAACTAAGCAAACTGTAATTTATTTTTAAATTTTGGGTATTAAAAATAAAAGTTATTTTCTTCTAGCATTCAATTACTAATGAGTACTGCCACCATTTTTAGAAATAACCTCAAAAATGCGATTCGGCATTGACTTGTATAAGTAATTTAGCGAAATTGAACTCCATGCTTCCGTCATTGCATCCTTTAAGGATTCTATGGTCTCAAATTGTTTTCGTCCTTCATAAACTTTTCTTGCAAGCCAACCCCAGACATTTTCCATTGGAGCAGAACACCTTGTTGATTAATCCATTGTTTTACTGCTCTTGTGGTATGAATCGCAGCGTTGTCGTGTTGGTACGTCCCGTAGACGTTGTGATTTGCGTTTTTCATTAAGTGGTGTTCTTTTTTGCAGTTTTCATCGGACTACGTATGGGCACGACTTTAAAATATGGTGCACTGTTCTTAGACTGGCACTGGCTCCACTTTTTCCACGTATTTTTGATAACAACATGGCAGAATTTGATGCAATTCTAAGAATTTTTTTTCTTTTGGAGTTGTTGTCATTTTCTTCCGCCCTTTCATGTTTTTTACATACCTTTCTATGTTATTTAAATAATTGTTCATAATTGTCTTTTCTCTATTAATGTTTTTGGCAATTTGGACCGGATTCTGACCCTGAGATTTCAAAATCAGATTTTTTTCTTTTTCAGTGTTATTAAGAGCCTTACCACGTCCCATTTGGAATAAAAATTATTCAAAAACTATCAAATTAAAAAAAAAAAAAAAAAATATTAGTACCACAGAAATACATGTCTTTAAATAAATGCATAATTTGGTACAACAAACTATGTATACTTTTTATTTCTTCAGGAAACTAAAGCCAACACTTTGAAATTTGGTTGCGCAAAAAATTATTTTTTTTCTGAACTTTAGTTTAGGAGATATACTTAACTAGTTAAAAAAAATGTGATTCCTGATTCAATTGGCAGGCAGTATATATATATATATATATATATATATATATATATATATATATATATATATATATATATATATATATTAATATATAAAATTGGAATATAACACAAAATTAATCCTGCATCATCCAACTTTAACTTGAGAAAAATTTAGTTTAGTAATGATAAATTTGGTAAATGATACATCAAAGAAAATACAATTTCATAGCCTTACAACTACAATACTAAAAAAATGTACAGATCGGAATTTCAACTAGTTTCGTCAAAGAAATCGGAAAAATGGTTCAGTTTAAAAACTATAAAACACACTGAAAATCTGTCCCATAAAAAATTAATAAGGATTAAACCTAGTTGAAAAAGGCGACAACTACTGTAAAAACTATAAAAAAAATTGTAAATATTTACAAAAGCTCTAAAAAATTATGTCTATTAAAGCAAATAAAATAAGTAGTGTTTCTGAAATTTGCTATGCTATAAATAAATTTTCCTATACAATGATTAGATTTGCTAAGGCTAGTACACCTATTATTCCGGGCTCATACGTTAAGTGTATTAGACTTCCAAGGGAAATTATCAAACTTATAAAAATAAAGAATAACTATAGGATGCAGTGGCAAAGATACAGATATACTCGTAATTCTGAACTTTGCAAATACAAGCAATATGATCGATTAGTTAAATCTGAAATGTGAACTTCCAGAACCGTAAATGAGATAATACTTTACAGAGACTAGATAATAGGTCGAAACCTTTCTGGGATATAATAAATATTTTCAGGAGAAAGGTTTCTAAAAAACCTGCATTGGTAAGTGGAAATCGAACTATTAACACAGACTTTGAAAAGGCATATGCTTTTGCGAAAACTTTTTATAACAATCAAAATGTATCTGATAGTTTAGGCTATCCAAAGCTTGAAGAAGTCATGCAAGACTTTAATAAACTTTAATGAACTTCGTTAGACAAAAGTTGTTTAAGTAGTCTAAAAGTAAGAAAATCTTGTGGTCTGGATATGATTAAAAACGTATTTCTGCAAAATTTTCCAATTTCCGGAATTAGACATTTAACTTATATATTTAATTCCTGCCTGAAGTTTCAATATTTTTCTATGCCCTGGAGAATTGCCAGAGTTGTACCTATTTAAAAACCGGGAAAACCAGCTAATGAGGAGGGAAGTTATCGATCCATCAGTTTATTAAATGGAATGGGAAAACTTTTCGAAAGAATTATTAAAGCAAATTTTGTAGTTTTATTGACAGTAGGAACGTCATACCAAATAAACAGTTTGGTTACCGTCCTTCCGACAATGTAACTCAACAAGTAAAACATACTAAAATTCTTGTCAAGCATGAATTTGAAAATCGAAAGTAAGTTGCTATGGTTTACTAGACGTTGAAAAAGCCTCTGATACAGTTTGGAATTAGGGTTTAATATCCCATGATATATTTTTAAACCTATTAAAAGTTTTTTGAGTACTAATATTTTTAATATTAGAAATAATCCTACATTATCGGAAAAATTTCGTGTTGATGCAGGCGTACCACAAGGTCCTGTTTTAGGACCGCTGTTGTATATCATCTATTGTACAGATATTCCTCAAATAAGAGAATGCAACTATGTTTTTTATGCGGATGATACGGCAATATATAACGCACTGAATATTCTTTATCATTATTTTAGAAACCGAAAATCTAAATAAATGCTGATAAATCACAAGCTATGTTTTTCCTTAGAAAAAGAAGACCCGGTAGTCTTCTCAGTTCCCAGTTAAACATGAATTGTACATATGTTCGCTGGTCTAATAATGTTGGATACTTGGGAGTTTCTCTGAACCGAGGTTTGACGTTTAATTAACACAAGGTCTACATAATAAGTAAATATAATACTGCAATAATAATGTAGTATCCTTTAATATGCAGGAAGTCAAAGCTAAACACACACAATAACATAACGATTGCGAAATCAATTTTTCAAGCCGTTGCATTATACGCTTGTCCTGTTACAGCAGGAATATATTACTCGAAATGATTATGAGATTACTTTGGTATAACTCCACTAAGAGATTACATACTTCATGTAATGTGGAATAGATCACTAAACATATTCAGAAACTTTCTAACAAATTCAAAGTCAGAAAAACGATTGCGTTTCAAAACTGCATACATAAGTTTGAATTGTAATTAGTTTGAGCATCCTATTATCCTTGCGTAGCTTTTACAATTATATAATTCATGCGTGTATACAAAATTTTATTTAAATCGACTTAGTGCTCTCACGTAGTTGGCAAAATTTCTTTTTACCAAAAGTGGGCTAAAAACAGTACGTATCATCTAACTAATATTGAAGTCACCAGTTTTTTTAAAAAGATAATTTCATTCAAATGTTGAAGGGCTACTCTGTAGGTAATCTATTCGGAAGTTCAAATTTTCGGATAGTATTTCGAAAGTGTGTCGATTCAAATCTCATGTATCTAGCATTATATATTACAAAGACTTTTGGTCAGCTAGAAAGCGAAAATCTTACACTGTGAAGAGATTGAAAATCACAGGTCAAGTATATTTTGTGCAAAAAATGTTTAGAGTTTTTTCTCAAGAAATAATGTAACTATGTCAAATACTGTAAAAAATTGAATTATAAAAAGTAGGTGCCAAAAAACAAAAAATTTGCTTAATAACTAAAAGAAGTAATGAGTGATGCCATGTGAAAATGGACAGCAATCGCATATGACATTTCCGACTTCAATAATATTCTCTACATAAATTGGCTATTGGAAGTGTTTCTCAAGACGAAATGTTTTAGACTCGCGGGCCTTTCCGGTCCAAAAACATGACGTTTTGAAAAACGAAAAATACATGAAAATTTCACAAAGGTGTACTTGTTTAATTGCTCTTCTCCATACACAAGTAAAATTTCAAGGTAGACACTTATTTAGTTCGGAAGTTATTAAGCGGAATATGTATATTAAAAAGTAAATTTTATAATATTTACAAAAATTAACTTCAAAGTAGGTTTTCCTTATGAGCTAATGTTTAAAACAAGGACTGCGCATGAAAAATTTACCGCATTCAATTCAACTAATCAAAATAAAACCAATGGGTCAATCTCTTACAGGTTTTGATTATACTAAAGGATTTTATATTTAAGTTTTAAATTTCAAAGCAACATTTTTTTCTTTTTTTTTTTAATAAAATATTTAATACCCTCCATAAGAGCTTTATTGTATTTTTGGTTACTTCTTAATTTTTTAGTCAGCTTTCAGTACTCTTTAAATATTTTTTTTCTATGACTAAAAATATTTAAAATAGAGCATTGAACAGCTTAATGAATCAGTACTTTTCAGCACCATTTGTTTCATACTACTCAATTTCTTTTCTGTTGTATTAATAAAAAAATGAGTTCAAACAAATTAGAATTAGTTGTATTTCCTGATAATAGGAAGGAATCTTTTCTGACGGCACTAATTTAGTTACACTTCCCTCTTGAAAGTGTTATTTGTTATGAATGTAGTGGTACCTTCCCCATATGTACACATATTTTGCCAGACTAAAAGCTTATTCGATAATTTAGATTTTTTACATGATACATTTCCCATAATCTGTGCCTCATAAACAGGATGTTGTAAAAAGTCCATCAGTACATACTTTTCATCACATTTTATTTCCTTGATCATTAACACTTTGTATTTTCTACGACTGAAACTGCAATAATTTTTTATGATCGATATGTGTTTTTGTTCAATTTTCATCTTAAGTAAATCTAACTATGCTGTTACAACAAAATTTAGTATATAGTAACTGAGGACCAGTGTTGAAAGTTTAGACCTTGCAGCGCTAAATCTATCCCTTTTATTTTGCTTTTGGCCACAAAATTTTCATTTTGGCTTTTAGCTTTTTCCAGCCTTTTTTAGTTCATAAAATTGCCTTAAAAAGGCTAAAATTTTAGTATTTCAACTAAGAAGAAAATAATTGCCTATTTCTTTTTACTAATTTTATATTTACAGAATCATCTGTTTAAGTATTTTTGTATATTAATTTAACAAAATTTACAAATTACGATTTTTATAAATTTTGCGAAAAAAGAAAATAGAATCTAAATTATTTCTTCATATATTATACGAAAATGTAATCTATTAGTTTTTATTTAATAGAAGTGCTATTTAATATCGTGATCGTTTTTTAACCCAAGTGAATTTTTTTTTTTTTTTTGGTCCATAAAATTTTTTGATACGCTTCTATATTTTAGTTTAGCATAACAAACTCCAACTTTTTATGCCAAGTATTTTCAATCGCGTGATGTCCATGATGTGCTTAGCAAAATGTGTTTTGATTAAAGTGTTCCTTTTTTAACTATCAACGACACTGGCCTTAAATTTATGGTCCCGATCAATTTTATTTGTCACCGTTAAGAATTACAAACTTCAGTTATTTATGCCAATTATGGTTTATTTTGATAAGTGTCCCGTTTTCAACTAACAACAACATTTGACTTAAATTTATAGTCAAGATCAATTCTATTTATCATCGTTCCTATATTTGTATATGCAGGACTTATACAAATTACAATTTGCTATATAAAAATATAAAAACTTTTTTGTTGCAATTTTTGCGTAATTTTCAAAAAGTTCATAATTTTTTCTATTTAATTTACTTTTAGTGATCACTTAATGTTGTTGTGTAAAATAATAAAAACTAAGTTCACGCAGTAATACATGACATTCGATTAGAAATTGTGAATGAACGGGCGCAATAAAAGACCAAAATATTTTAAAAATTAAAAACATTTGTCATCAAAATTTTACTATACTGTATGTAACTATTGAAAGTCTGTACAGCAACAATGAAAGTGTAGAATTTTTTTATAAAGTCAGATTAAGTTATATAAGATCGCATGAGATCAAAAAGTGCAAACGCGCGAACAAACATTGTAGAAGTGTGGGAAAAAATCTAAGAAATTTTTTGAGCTTTGAGCAATAATTATGATTATAAAATAAAACCTATGGTTCTAAAATTTTGTACTGTATTAGTTTCAACTCTTATGAAATTTGTAACCCTTTTGTTTAAGGTGGTGTTACCACAAAACCTATTAAAGATTAAATTCAGTTTCGATAAGGTTGAAAATTTTTAACAATGGTCTATAAACCTATTATCACTTTGAAATTTATTATTTACTTTTTTAAACTTTTTACTCATAATAAAAGGTAAAGTTTAATTAACTTTACAAAATCCTTCAAGGATTTTATTTGCCTGAATTAATACTTCTGTTTCGTGTTAGAACCATTCACCGGAAAATTAGTCCAAATAATTTTTTAATAAAATGATATTATGAAATTTTTTAATAAAAATAGACAGCTCTTAAAAAATGTAAATAGAAAGAAAAACTTGTCAATATAAAGTATTGAAATACAATTATTTTAAGTCAATTTCCAACAATTTTAAACAGTTTGGGCTTATTAATATGTAGTATGTACATGATTTATCAGTGTTTGGAGACGTGTTTAATAATAATTAATTAGTATGTACGCATTTTAAATATTTTATGAGCTTTAAAGTTTTTATTGGTATATCATTCTAGGTCAGGATAATATGGATAATATGAAAGTATTTATTTGGAACGTCCCTCAGAAATGAAGGCTTTTGGGAAAAGTTTCCGGGAATTAAATATAAGTATACTATATATTTAAATTTATTTAGGAAGAACACTTACAGAAACATTATACATATCCAATATATTTTATATAGACACTACATATATAAGTATATTATATAAGGGTATAACACCAAAATTGAATACAGGAAAATGAAGTTTCATCCTGGCATCTTATATGTCCTATTGAAAGTTGTGGGTAATCATACATGGGACTTTTGAGTTCAAAGGTTACAAAAATCGTATTATCAGTGATTTCAACGGAGTATATATGACGCTAAGTCGAAACCATATGTCAACTTTCGTTCCTCCCAAACAGATTTGGAGTTTTAATATAAACTTTTCCTTCGTCTAATTTTCTTGTAATATATTATTTAAATATTATAATTATAATAAAATAATTATATCAATATCCGTGCGTTTTTACTGTAGGAAGGATTTGATTAATTGTAGAATTGAATTAGTATAAATCTTAGTTGATCTTAGGCAAACATAAAATCATAATTCGAATTAATTTTTTTAAACAAATTAATTGAAATTAAAACCAAAATCAATTATTCAATTTAGTTAATATTTGATAACTGGAGCAAAATCAAAACAAAACTCTAACCAATATAAGCAATTTCGGAATTGAAGTCCATATTTATTTTTTTCTGCATTGGGGAAATATTTTATAACCCAAAATTTATTGCATGGTATTATTATTTTTTTATTTTAATCAAATTAGCACTTTGTTGGTAAGAGCTTAACAGAAGAAGTGGTATCTATAAGTACAAAAAGTAAAGTTGTTTTTATTTTTAAAAAAATGTAATTACTTTAGAAATATTTGCCATATTGAAGATTAATGAATAAGGTTTAAATCTTAAAAATACAAGATAAAAAATACAATTTCTAATACACTTATTCTACAAATATTTTAATTCAAAAATAAATACAACATGGAAAAAATAAAAGTGAATTTTAATTACGAAATTGCTTATATCAATTAAAATTTTGATTAATTTTGCTCCAATCTTCAAAATAATTCTAGCAATAAAGTGTAAAATCAATTGCTTTGATTTTTTCAAAAATTTTAATAAAATTTTTTAATCAAATTAATCACACACAAAATTTGCCAAAAAAATAATTCTTTATCATTGTAACAAAGTAAAATACTAGTATTGGATTTAAATTAGTTATTGTAAAATTACAAGTAGTATATACTTTACAATAAAATGTGTAAATTAAATATGTGTAATCTATGTAATGTACCTAATATATACAAACACCAATTGTAATATGTTGTGCGTAACTAACAAAATGTATGTAAGAAATAAATGTACACAGAAAAAAATAAAAATCTATTTCAATTAAAAAGTTGCATAAATCAATTAAAATTTTATTTGATTTTGCTCCAATCATCAAAATTATAATGCTAATTAAATTAAATAATTGATTTTTATATAAATTTCAATAAATTTTTTAATCAAATAAATAACAGTTTTAATTGAAATTTTTCAAAGAAATTAATCAAGCTGTTAATTGAACTGATTTGAAAGTTATCTGAATGTGCATTATTGTGTAAAAAATAAAATAGTATAGAATTTTAAAAATTTCAAATATTTATTGTAAAAATTATATATTTAAAAAATTATGATACATGTATTAAAAAGCGTCTGAATGTGCACGTTTCTCCCTTCTATTCGGAAGGGAGAAACATGGGGAGGGGGAAGGTTTATAAACTTCGGCTGTAGTGGTGTAACTTTTATAATCTGTATAATAAAAAGGTCCATGTGAGATGATGTTTTTAGAAATAATTAAAAATAATCAAAGTATATCTACCTTCTATTCTTCAAAAGAGAATCAAGAATCGCTACATATTCTTATTTCAATGACGGAAAATTCTGTAATGAAACCAAAACTGTCAACAATTTTTAATTAAAAAAAAAAAAACTAAATGGTTGTAGTTACCAATAACTATAAATGTTTTCTATATTAGAGCCAAAAAATTCTTTAAGATTTATTAAATATTGACCGCATATGGCAAAAATTTTACATTTACTAAACAATTTTATATATATATATATATATATATATATATATATATATATATATATATATATATATATAAATATATATATATATATATATATATATATATATATATTTTATTCATTTTTTGATTTTTTTGTTCTGAAATTCATTTCGTTATAAATTTTTTGGGGTATTAATTTAGTCAGATATTAATATAATTAAATTTTAATAAAAAATGAAACAATAGATTAATTAAAAATATCTTTTGAATAACTTTTTCTATGCACATATGAGTGTGATGAGTGTGAATGTTATACTATTAGAAAAAATCCATAACTTATGACTAAAGTTCCAGTATAGGAGACAATAAATGCTTCTAAGGTAACTTTTATAACAAAGATGTTGACGTATTTGGAATGTCATTAAATGCATGATTTAAACATTTGAAATAATGAAATAGTCTTCCAAAGATACAGATTTGATACAAATCTAGTATTATTTCGGCATTTATGTTGGGAGCATAATACGAAACTATTAAAAATAATATCGAATATAAAAAAGTGTACTTACTGAATAATTTTTGTATTAAATGTAACCTTTGGAATCGATGAATATTTTCTAGACCAATCTCCACATGGGATATTTCATATAAAATTGCAGGTTGTTGCGGCATATAAATATTTTCTTCAAAAAAATCTTTTTTTTTTTTTTCTTTTGTTCTATTTTTATTTCAGTAATTTTTTTCGTGGTCAATTTTTTTAAAAAAGTACCTAAAATAATGTTGATTATATTATTTATTAATTTAACCAAATTTGCACAAAAACGTAATGAACAGTATACCTGGTAAATTGAAAAATTTTTTTTATGAAACAATTTAAACATACTCGAAGTACATTACTAGAGACGCCAATTTAATTACAATTGTATTAGAAAATGCTAGTGATTATATATTTTTAATATGAAAATAATCATAATAATTAAATGTGAGAAAAGGTCAATATTTTAACATAATCAAGTATTATGATTATCTTTATACTAAAAGTATTACTTATTAACATTTTTTGATAGAATTTTAATTAAATTGGTGTCTCTAGTAATTTACTTTATTGTAGAATATGTATGCTTATTTTAAGGATAATTAGCTAAAAGTGATTTTTTTACTTTTTGTTTTTACTTTTTCTGACATAATAGCTTCTAGTAAGAATTTAATTTCTACATAACATCAGCCTCCCTCATCTCTTATTTTTATTTTTGCGGTAATCGCCAGAAAATTTTCTTTTAATGAGCGGTTTTTCTGCCAATATTTTGAAATGGAAAATTTTTCTTATGAAAAAAGCATAACCTCAGAAACGAACAAGACAATGGTATACACTTATCCACCAAAGGCAATAAATGAGAGAATGAAAGAAATTAAATATATATATATAATATATATATATATATATATATATATATATATATATATATATATATATATATATATATATATTATATATTATATATATATTATATATTTAATATTATGCACAAACACACCCACATTTACTACTAACAACCTTTTGCGGAGCCACAACAAAATATTTGCGGTTGACACGCACAAAATTGTATTTTGTACATAAAATGTTTGATTAAAAACTGAACTGAAAGCATGTAAATCAGAAATTAATGAACATCATTAAAAGCTAGTACACCGTTAAATTTTTATTTGAATTTGCAGTCAATGAAGGTTTCTGTTGCGGAAGAGATGGAAACTTAATGCATTTTTAAGTTTATGGGAAGAAAATTATATTAATTAAATGTTTCGATTTTATGTTATTGTACGTAATTGGATCGTATGAGTGTTACTTAATTATATCATTTTAATCATTCGTATACAGCATATGTATATTAATAATGTTTAAATTTGTTATATTCCAAGAATTTTGTTTCAAGTTTCTTTATAGGTGTTTGAATTTTTCTTTATTAGAGAATATATTATCCTCTTTGAACCATTCCTAACCAGCGTTACCTTTGGACGACTTTAGTCGCCAATTGCTCTTTTTCCCATCACCTACAATTTGGTTCCTTTTTGAATTGAAACTAAAGCTAATGATAAAGTTTCTGAACAACTAGTTAAAACATCAAATGATTCGATGAATACTTATAACATAATTCATTTCAATTTATTACTTATATTTTTATATTTTTACTTAGCGGAATGTATATTTTTCTAAATTATCACTAGTTCAGCCCTAAATTTTTTAGATGGACATTTGGAAGAGTGGAGTCCGAGAGAAGACCTCGTGCAAAAGTACAGAAGTGGAATTTCTGAAACTTAATTTTTTAATATTCATTTAGAATTAATATAAAATATAATATATTTTGTATTAATTCTAACTACTTACTTACAACCCATCTCAGATTTGAAACATTACTATGGAATTATTAGTTTTAAAATGTAAGAATTTTTCCTAATTTTCACATTAAAATTATAATTAAAATTACATTACTTTAATTAACCTTTAGTGCGCCATGGTGCACATATGAAACAACCATTTCCCACTGATATTATATTTCAATCGAACAATATTCGCATCAAGTATTAACTTTTCCTATATTATTAGAGTTACTTTTGTTATCACAAAAAGCAATATTTAATTTATTACTGAATATTTCGGCAAAAATTTTCCTGACTCTTATTTCGATTTGCGCATTTTTTTTTTTTTTGTTTGTTGTGCCGAATTCAATACAATTAATAACTAAATTTTAAAAATATTGATTATATTGTGTAATGATTGTGTATTTCACTAATTAATGAAAAGATACAAACTTTCTTCTATTGAGATTCCTATATAAGAACAATCGGTTGATTCAAATATGAATCCAAACGTAATATAAAAAATTTAGCTAATGTAAAAAATTATGTATTTCCACATTTCTTAAAAATTTTGTATATCATCAGATATGATTATATTGTTTCATTGTTTTAAGTGCCACTTATTTACATAATTTTAATTCAGAAACTATAAATGTGGCGAATTTAACTCTGCAAATGGTAAAAAGCGAATATTTATTAGAAACATATGAGCCACTTTTAAAAATCTTTGATTTTAAGTCTTCAAAAAAACATGTTTTTTGCTGGCACATTAAAATACATTTATATAAACACAAAGTGACTCGAGTGCGTTAATTAAATCGTGAAGGCGACGCGAAAGTTGTAGCGGTTTTAAGTTGAAGATATAAAAATGTTTCCAAACTATAAGTTTATATATAATTCAAATAAAATGTATGACATTTTAAACGTTTAATGGTATTAGTGGGGCATATCTTAGGGTTTCCTAGTCAAATTAAAAAAAAAATCTTTATAATAATAATCGCGATTTGTAAAAATTTTGCGAAAAAATAGGGATCGAATCTAAGTTATTTCTCAATATGTAATACAAAAATATTTTTTATTGTATTTTATTACAAAGAAATGCTATTTAATATTGTGATCCTTTTTCAAACCAAGTAAATTTTTTTTCTTTTTTTTTTTTTTTTTTTTTTTGATCCAAAAAATCTTGTGAAATTCTCTGATGCGTCTCTACATTTTCGTTAAGCACTATAAACACCAATTATTTATGCCAACTACGGTCAATTTCGTGCCGTCCATGCAATGTGCCTTAGCGAAACAAAAGTGCCTCAATTTCACTATCAACGCCATAAATTGGTTTCGATCAATTAAATTTATGGCTATTTTTCTACCTATATATCCAAGACTTGTATAAATTGCAATTTTCTGTATAAAAATTAAGAAAAAATAAAAAGTGCAATTATTCCGTAATTTTCAAAAAATTCATGTTTTTTTATTAATTTTATTCTTAATGTTCCTCTAATTTTATTGTGTAAAATAACAAACGACTAAGTTTATGTAGTAATCCATGATATTCTATATGAAACTGAAATTTAGGACTATCTACTAGGTTGACTATTTCAGGCAACTCAATGAATAAATAGCGCAAAATTTGTATAATTCCAAGAAGTATTAATCCCTATTTCAAAATTTGTATATATATAGCACCTAAAAAACCAAAACATTTAAAAAAATTAAAAAATTTTGTCACCAAAATTTGACAACCTTGTATGTAACTGTTGTTGTCTACAGAACAGCGAAAAAGGTGCAGTATTTATCCACAAAGCCCAGTTAGTTTACATAAAAAATATAAACGCGCAAAGAGCAGATGTAGAAAAATAGGAAAAAGTTGAGTAATTTTTAGCCCTTTTTCTAAGGTTTTTAACTTTGAACACCAATCACGATTACAAAATAAAACTTAGGCTGCGGAAGTTTGTATTAGTTTCAAGTTTTATGAGTTAAAAAATATTTTCAGGTTAAAAGTTTTTAATAACTGCTCATATATATATATATATATATATATATACTCAAAATAAATGGTATAATATTCAGCGTATCAACATTAATACCAAAAATATTTTAGATTTCCAAACAGTAAGGTTCGCATGACCGAGTAAATATATTATATCACTTTCTGCGGATATTTCTAAAACTAAGATACGTTAAATTAGTGTGTTTAGTCCTAATATTATAACAAATACTATGACCCAGAAAATGTAAAGAAGCATTGATTTGTTTTTACATTTTAGCGACAATTATTTACAAAGAAACAATTAACCACAGAATTTGAAGTCTATTATTAAAAAAAATATATATATGAAGAAAAATTCCATACAAATGCACACTGATGCATATATAGATCATACCATTTATTTAAAAAAAAATCTGGAAAATAAAATTATTATTATTTCCTAAATTTCACATAACTTTTGCATTGAATAATTTTTTTAATCAAAAATAAAAAATTGCGTACTAAAGAGCTAAAATTATTTTACATAGGTATGTAATTTAAAATGCAAATATATTTTTTTAAATAATTTGATATTTTATGGGCTAATTGGTCTTCTAGTTTTTTATATTAAATATGCTAAAGAAATTTCAATATTTGTTAGTTTTTCATTAAAGACAACACTTTTTTCTTTGTTTTTATCAAATAAAAAAAATTCTAAGGAGTTCTTTTAGGTATTAAAGCAGTTCACTCCTTTCTTTAAAACACATTTTTGGCGTTTTTTTTTTTATTTTTTTATTATTATTATTATTTTTAAATTCATTTTCTGTACGCTTTTTAAAAATTCTCAGCGATAACGCTGCACATAGGGGTAAAGGAATACCAAACGTGGCATTAAATAAACCGCAGTATTATAACATAAGTGATTGGTATGGCAAAGATAATTTTCTCTAGATTTTAATTGTGTTTTAATAGTAATTATAACCTACTGAACAAAATTAATGAAAGAATAAATATATATATATATATATAGATTTTTTTATTTTTTTAATTTTCTTTCTTAGGTGAATATGAACTTTATAAATATTACTTTATTATCCAATAATTAAAGATAGGTATAAATACGTTATAAAAATTACACTATTCTGGAGTTTATTCAACATATTGAGAATTATAAATTTGGAAAAATAATTTTTTTCCATGCTGCCACCGTTCTGATATCCCTGAATCTTAATAGTGTTATAAATAAAAGCTAGTTTTGACAAATTTGAACTTGATATTTAAATTATTATGTGATTCATATGGAAAAATTCCTACAAGAGTAATTAAAAAAACTTTTTGTTAAGTTTTATTGAAATCTTTGTTATAACGGGTCGATGATAAGCAATTCCGTTAATGATATTCTTCTTTCAAAAAAAAAAAAAAAAAATATATATATATATATATATATATATATATATATTCTAAATTTCATTTAAGTATTTTCAAAATTGTGTGCTGTGCTTCTAAAAAATCAAAGATATATCAAACATTTCGTATTGGCTGAACATAGAAATTCGCAAAACATTAAAATGTAATATACAACTGGATATTCTAATATATTTCTTCATGCAATTTTTGTATAAACAGTGAGTTATTTATTTGAAAGTTAAAAGTTGTGTAGAAAAATGTCCTCTTTAAAGTTGTGTAATAATTGTATCACAAAACGCATTTTAGATTTTTGATTTATTACCAAACGTCACTTGTCCTTATGAAAGCTATTTGTAACCCTTAACATACTTTCCCCTTGATAAATCTAAAAAAAGTATAATCAAAATCTAAAAAAATAAATCTTTCTCATTAGCTGTAGCGGTAGTATTTACAACAATTCAGATAACAAAATACAACACAAAATGAGCTCATTTTATTAACACTTTTTATATACATACGTCCTCCCTTTAGTCCATTTTTCACACTCAGTAGCCAACACAGTCTATCAATGTAAACGAGTCCTTAAAAACCCCTTCTTAATATTTTGGAAATTTTTTTCTTGTTGTTGTTTTATTAATAATACAAAATTTGTTATGTAAAGGAAAGTATTGATATTGAGTGCGTGCTTGCGTATGAATGGGTGTGTGTTTATTAATATACCAGACAACAGACAGGAAGTTAAGTATAACAGTGTTGTTGGTTAGTACATATTTAATAGTTCTTTCATTTTCTCTCTCTTCAATTAAATTCTACATCAGTTCGTTAAATTCCGCTTCATATTTACGGCTCTTATTGCTACTTGCATCAACGAAAAATAAACGGAAATGATTGTGGTTTTTTATAATATGGGCCAAGGGTCAACAATGCGTAATGTTTGGTATTATCAACTTGTCACTGCGCGTATATGAGTTGCTGTATATAAGTGTATATTAAATTGAAGTCAAGTATTTCCAGTTGCTGTTTTTTTTTTCTTAAGACCGATAGGTATATATATATATTTTTTTTTTATGTTTTAATAATAAATAATAAAATTGATTATTTCAATATATATACTAGTAGCATATGTATTATATAATTTAATGTAGAAGAGTCAATTGAATAGTTATTTAAAAATAAAAAATGAAAGATTTTGCTGCACTACTTGGTAGAATTTTAACATTATCGTGTATAAAAAGGTATTTGGAAATAAATTTAAGTTGACAATAAAATAATTTGCCTTAAAAAAAAGAACTATTATTTGGAAAAAAATCATTAGTGAATCATCGCACTATATACTACAGCTATGAGACATCATTATACCCCACACCACCATAGGTAGTTGGGGTATTATGCGTTTATACTGTTATTTTTAATGCATAAAAAAAGTTATCTAGTACCCACCTTAAGGTATACCAATCGACTCAGAATCACTTTTTAAATCGATCTAACGATGTCCGTCCATATGGTTGGCTGGCTGTCCATGTAAATCAAAGTACGGGTCGCAATTTCAAAGATAATTAAATGAAATTTGGCACTTTTATAAAATAGGGGGTTTGCCTATTGAAATTCGTTGTGATTGGTCCATTATTTCACCTAGCCTACATAAAACTGTCTCCACTGAATAGAGTTTAAACACTCAAAAATGTCTTAAAAATAGTATAATTTATCGAAATTTGGTGGTAAGAAATTCCATATAATTACCAATATTTGTACCAAATTTTATGCAGATCGGTTCACAATTGACCATAGCTCCCATATAAACTCCTCTTCTGAAAATCACTTTAACGTGCATAAGTCCCATACAAATGTTACTATCAAGTTAATCTTCGACACAAATAAGATTTATGTAAGAAGAAACAACGTCGCTAAATTTTATGAGAATCGATCCATAATTTACCATAGCTCCCATATAAACCCACTTCCATAAATCGCCCTAAAGTGCTTAAAATCATTTAGATGTTAGTATGAACGCATTAATCTTCCCGAATTTTTATGCACGTACACAATGATGTAGGGTATCAGATAATCGATCTTGACCGATTATATCCTTCTTTCTCGTTATAAATGTAGTTGTATAAACTCCAATAGAAATACGAATACTTTACCAAAATATTTATCGAGTAGGACAGCTTATGTATATGTATGTACGTCTGTAGTAGTATAGTGTTAACCAAACATAATCTGATTATATGTGACATACAAGTTCAAATACAATAAAAACAAACAATTTATGCATGTATATACTCACACAAATAAACTCAAGAAAACACTATTCTCAGCGGTAAAAATGTCAAGACCTCCATCGTGCGGGCCGTTGAGCATTTTTTTAAAAAGTGTCAAAAAAAAGGGGATCTCAAAAAATACATTATCCAAAAAAGGGGATTTAAAAATTGAGCCAACTGCTTCTATACATAAAAGCTCACTAAGGTTTGTTCATTTTATAAAAACAAAAAATAATGTATTTAAAAAAACTACTAAATTCAACTTTATTAAGAAAAAAATAATTTATTTATAATAATTTTTATTATTGAAAAAAAATGGATTTATTCATAAAAATAGTTAACATAAAATTCTGTTTTAAACTGCCATACATTTGGACAGGGTCTTCAGTCGGACTCAACTGTTACAAACTCCCGATTAACAAACTCAGGACTGAAAGCACGGACTCTCAAGTATTGACCTTAAGTCTATTGAACAATTTATTTTTCGTTAGTGGTGATTTCCACTGAGGCACGGCTATGAGCCAAGGTAAAAATGTAAATTACGATATAAGTATTCATCAAATCTGTTTTTTGATTTGTTTTAAACCTTATCATTAGCTTTATTTTTTTAGCAATTTCAGCACTTCTCAGAAGGCCTGATGACAGTTTTAATTCAAGAGATCTTTTGGAGGGACCGCATCGAGTCGAAAATGTATAAGGCCTTGCTCTCAGTGGCATCGCGTGTAATAAATACATGAACATGGTATGCAGGGAAAAGTTCTTCTGGCTACAAAACAAAGCCTTCCGGAAGGGCTGTATACCCCTTGTTCTTAACATAGACACAGGTTTATGTATGAAGGTATGCATTGTATACATATGAATATATGTATAGTACTAGTATAACTGTTTGAAGTGTATTCAAATCGACAAAATTTTAATTATTGAATATCTATGAATATCTATGAATATAGTTATGTATCTATATGTATGTATGTACGTATGTATTTATGTACGTGTGTATGTATGTATGTATACAGCAGGAAAATATATTAGGACTTTGTGAATGCCTCCACATCTCTCCGAAAAAAATTAAAAACATTCCACTTCGATTTCAATGAAAATTCTTTAAAGAAAGTCGAAATTTCCTTAAAAAAAAATCAGTTCTAATTCTTGTTTCCCTTTCATTAGATGCGATAGGATACGAAAATGTATCACTCACTTATTAATTTTCTCATTACAAACAAAAATATTTTTAGTTGCGAGACTTGTAAAACTCAAAATGACTTAGTCTTATTTTAAGTGTCGTTAATGAATGTAGTCCGCATGCCTTTTTTTAAATTAAATTTCAGACTCTTTTATAAGAGCACTGCACCTAAGAAAGCATATTTATTTATTTATGAATCCTTGCCTTCTCGCTCCTTTTTGAAAGGGAAGACCTTGCCTCCAATGCTATATTAAAAAAGAAATGGTGTTGGAATGCGAGTAGCATGCCTTGTGGATCCTAAATAAAGCATTTTTGAATGTCTCTTTAGCCCTTCTTTTTCCGGTTGGGTATGTATGTAAGCTCACTCATTGCATACAAGTGACCAAAAATTGTATATGAATGTTTCTGACAAGTATTCACAATGCACAATTACATACATATACATATGTAGACTTATGTGCATAAATACTTATGTATATGTATACTGTCAATAATTGATCACTGTTAAAGTACTTTTATTGATTTTAATTTTGGTAAGTTAAACAGTGAGTGCCGAAATTTTAGAAACAGGTATACAGATATATATAAATCAATATGGATTTTATTTAAATTTGGACACTATAGAAAATTATTTTATAGAAGAATTTTTACTAGCATGAACCACTATATCTGAAAAAAATATTGGTTGGAAATCGGTCTAAAATATCAAATTTTGATAAAGCGAAATTTTATTTTAAAAATTTTTCTTTGTTTGTGGCTCTAAATATATAATTTAAGTTTCTAAAACTGAAAAAAATTCCTACAACTGAAAAAATTTTTTATTTTAACATGTGTTTTTGTTGATACTAAACTTGCTTAACGAACTCGAAAACAACAACCGAATTAAATTCAGCACTATATGTTTTAAATCTGAAATACTAGTCATAGTTATCGAAAAAAAAAGAAATGTACCAAAATTGATATAAGAAAAAAATGTAATAACAAATAGACAAATAAATTAAAAATCCAAAATTTATAATATAACCATATAGAAACGAATAGCTAAAAGAAATAATAAATAAAAAACATTATTCAAACAATATATGAGGTATGTGTTTCCACTTTTTCTATGTTGGTTGTTTCTAATAAAAAATTACATTAAAATATTAAGTTTATTTAGACTAAAATTAGTTAGTTTCATCACCGGGGTAGGGATGAAAAGAAAAATTTAAGTTTTTATATAAATTATCAGTGTGGTCTTTTACAACACTCATATCTTTAGAAATCTAGCAAATCAAACTACTAGTAGCTAACTAACGCAAAATAGTAAGTGTAAATTAATTGCTAATTATATGTATTAAATAAGTAAAATAAATTTACTTCTTAAAATTTAGAACATGCTAACAAAACAATGTTGATATATGGACAAGGTGTATGTATTCCTGAAATCAAATTCCATATTATTTCCCATCTTAAGATCTATCAATGTATAAAAGAAAAACATAATTTCTTTCCATTTACCATACGATATTGTGAGATTAACGTATTTAGAAAAAACGGTCCCGTGCTGTATATATTTGTGTTTGTAATATAAATAAAATAAAAAGAAAAACAGTATTTAAAAACATCAAATGATAAAAAATTTTAATTATCCTACTGATTCTTTCAGTAGCATTCATCGAATTGCTTTAATTTTTTTTTGCATTAATTTAGCAACCGAATATTGCTGGCAGTCGAATTTCTAACATACTTGTAACCGACAAAATTCGATTGACAAAAAATTCGCTTGCCCTTGTCTGTTTTCTCTGTGTAGTTATAAGAAAAATTAGTCAAGTTTTTTTCTCACTAACGGTCATAATTAGACGAAAAATTTTGGAAAACTTGCATTTAGCACATTTTTTATTACTCCTGGCAATATATGTAGCCACTGTAACTTAGATTTTGCTTTGTTTATATGTATTGATATGAAAATTAGTTGTGAAATGTTTAAAACAAGCCCGGAAGTTTTGCTATAAATCTGCAACGTGTCTTGGGAATAGCCAAAAAACAGAAATTATAGTGAATTATATTTTATAAATACAAATAATAATAATAATAATAATAATTATAATAATAATAATAATAATAATAGTAATAATAATAATAATAATAATAATAGTAATAATAATAATAATAATAATAATAATAATAATAATAATAATAATAATAATAATGCTTTATTGGAGTAATAACAAGAACAGGTATTTAGCGTACCCTTTTGCAACCACCTGGTCACTTTTTTGGCTACTTTTTCTTAAATGATCCTAAATGGCTGCTTTTGAAGATTATGTGCCAAATGACGATAAACTAAGTGGTTTGAAATATCTCGACCCATGATATATTAACTCAAACAAAAAAATAATTTTTTTTTTGAGATTGTTTCACAATAAAGTGATGTTAGTAGGCGTCAAATGAATGTTAAGAGTCCTTTCAATATAAAAATGCATCAATTTTTGTTTTCGTTTTTATCAGATAAACAAATTTTAAGGATTTTTTTAGGTATTGTGGAAGTTGGTCAATTTTGTAAAAAAAATTCACTTTTTTGGCGACATTTTTTTATTTTTTTATTTCCCTTTTTGGACACTTTTTAAAAATTCTCAATGCTAACGATGCCTGTTTTATTATAACCATATAAAAACGTTAATTTAGATTACATCTATAGTAGCTAAACGGTGTTAATTAATTCTCCCTAATTACAACCCCAGAAAAGTGATAGCTCTTTTTCATACAGAGTTTCAAAACCAAAGAACCTGTCGACGGACTAACTAATGAGAACAGTATAGTTTCAATAGCTACCTGCTCGCTTTAAAAGTATCAGTTGACGGTTAATGCCACCTTCTTGATTAACTGAGTGCAAGTTCCTAAACTGCTTGTTAAAGCCGCAAAAAAGCATTATGTACGCAAGAATAATGAAAAAAAAAAACAAGAAATATGAAAGCTAAATATGTCGACAACGCTTAACAAATGTATAAGTCAATTTTTGAAAAGTAAAAAAACTCTTATTGCATTAATCTATACTGATTATATCCACATAAGTTAGTAGCATCAAATTTTCCCTTCTAAGCCAAAGCCATGTTAAAGTGACAGGTCCCTCTTATAAAGAGTGTTCAAACTGGAACCAGTTCCTGTCACTTAGAAACTAGTCACGTGCAAATTCAAAAATTGTTTTTTTTTCAGGTTTTTTCTAGTGTTTTATCATTTTAAAATATTGTATAACATTGAATATATTAAAAAATAAAAAAATTAAATTAAATAAAGTGTATGTCAATATATTATTTTGAAATATAAATTTTTCATTAAAAATTAATATTTTGAATGAAATATTAATTCACCAACTAATCGATTTAATATCGAGAATCTATGATCACTTGCACTTTTCATCAAAAATAATTGTTATATATAGAAAAATCTTGTTCCTATAATCACAGCGATAACTTATATTTTCACTAAAAATCTATATTTTATATAAAAAAAAAAACCTAAAACTGGCTCTAGTTTCTATTTAAGAAACTAGAGCCTATAATCGAAAAAATAACGAAAATCTGTGATCACTTGAATTTACATTAAAATTCGGTACTTTATAAAAAAAACGTAAAAGTGCCTCTAGTTACTTAAAAATGCCTCAAATTGAGAAAATCATGAAACATTTTGATCACTTATATATTCATCAAAAATCAATATTTTATATGTTTGAAAAACCTAAAATTGGCAATGGTTTTTTAAATAAACCGCAAATCAAGAAAAGAACGAAATTATGTGATAACATACATTTTTCATCAGAAATCAATATCTAATATGAAAAATATAAAAATGGCTTCTTTCTTAATATGCCCCAAATCGAAAATTCAATAAAAATCTGTGTTCACTTATATTCTTATTGAAAAATCAATACTTTTATTTAGAATCGAAAAATGCCAAGTTTCGTGAAAAAGCTTTAAATCAAGAAAACAACGAAAATCTATGATCATTTAAATTTTAATCAAAAATCGATAGTTAATATGAAAAGCGTAAAATTGTCTTTAGTTCCTTATATAAGCCCCCAAAAATCTGTGGTCACTTATAATTTTCACAATCAATATTCCCTACGAAAAATTTATAATTGTCTTTAATTTCTGAAATAGTCCTCAAATCGAGAAAATAATGAATATCTGTAATTATTCATACTTTTCATCAAGATTCGATATTATATACGAATCCCAAAATTGGCTCTTCCCCTTCATTTATTTAATTTAAATTTACCTAGAATCAAATGTATTCAAAAATAAATTGTTAATGAATTTCTTATAAAATGCATGTAAATAAATCACATGGTTTTATTGTTTGAAAAGTCAAAATGTCTCAAACTTTTAATCGTTTTAATATTTATTTCTTTTGTATGTAAATTGAAATTTACTTTTTTTAAAATAAATAAAACAAAATATAACAACTGAATATTGATAAATATGCCTTCACCTCCTAAATTTTATTAAATTTAATACAAATGCCGCAATCAAACACAGAAAAATTCAAGGTTATCAAAAGGGACGACAACAATAACCTTTTCATTCAGTTTCCGTCCTTTTTTGTGTGTAACAACAACAATGAAAAAAAATATTTGTTAATGCCTTACTTTTATTTGTGTGAATTTAAGCTTAAAATATATTTCAATTACAACAATTGCATAAAGTAAAATCAATAATGTTATACTAGTATAAACACAAATATACATTTATCCAGAGGAGGCAAGGACATTTATAAGCACGCATACAAGCAAACAACATACAAAATTTCGTATTTATATACAACTGACCGCTTTGGTATAAACACCAGTATTAACAGTAATGAAAGATATTGTATTTCACAATGGTGGTCTAGATACAATGAGTCGTTTGTACATGAATACCGAAAGAAAAAAATGTACTTACTACCATCATCATTACAATCATTGAATGACCATTATGTTCAAGGTAACATATAATTTATTTAAAATTGGGCGAGATTTTGACATGAGTTTTTTAAAGACTTCTTAATATTTGATTTGTTTTTAATTTTAGAAATTTTTTTGATTAAAAATAATGTCTGTTTATGGTCATGATATTTTAACTAGTTTTACTAATTTTGCAAGTACTTTACTCGAAAAGCTTTTCTGTGCACATAAAAATAGCAAATGTAGTAAATATTTCAAGAGAAAATATGTTTCTCTTTTGCTAAATTTTTCTTAAGTATTTTGTACGAGTAAAAATAATGTAAAAATTTATTTGCAAATTCATACTGACTTTTATTTTGAAAAAGGAATGATTAGAATGTCGAAACCTGTGGCCAAAATTTACGTGTACAAAAGTATATTTTATGCACGTTAAGTGATTTTCCAAAAGGGCCTTCTTATAGGAGCCGTGTATAGTGGTCCCAAAACCCTTTTTTTAGTAGTTCTGTAACTTGTGATCCATTGAAGATATCGAAATAAAACTTCACATGGTCACATCTAAAGTGTTTTGAAGTTGCTTAGAAGGAGCGCAGGCATCTAACGGGTCATGTAGATTTGGTCACGTCGGGTATGTAGTTTTTTAAAAATTCGCCAAAAATTCATTCATGACTTGAATGTAAAAAAAATTTTACATAGGCAGTCCTTGTAAATCCCTAGAAAAAACTGGTTATATCTTTTAGTATAAGAGATATTCAGGTCGAAGAAAATTTTATCCTCATTTTTGGACTAGCATTTTTGTAAAGCTTTTTAAAGTGCGGGCCTTAACTTAGGCCCTACAATTTTTTGAGAATTTCCACTAGATGTCTTACAAAATTCTAAATAATATTGCTGCAAGGATAATATATTTTCAATAAAGAGTTATATTAATCTGAAATTTAAACTTTAAAAAACTTTCACATTAATGGGGTTATTTCATATATATATCATATATCTATATGATATATATATATATATATATATATATATATATGTATAATATATATAAATATATATAATTTATTTTTTTATATTTTATTTTTTTGTTAAATTTGTGTAATGCTTTCAAAAGAAATCTTAATGTAAATGCGTATACAGCAGTTTCCCAACAAATCCTATCCAAACTTTGCCAATTTGGAAAAATTTTTCAATTTTTTTTTTTTTTTTTTGTAAATTACGTAAATGCTAAACCAGAAATCAACAAAACAGTATATTGGCCATATACCCCCATATATTGGTTAAACACAAAAAAAAAATAATTTCTGAGTCACGTCTTTTACACCGGCGGAGTAATTATTTTAACGAAAAAAGTAAATTTTTGAAACAAGTTTTCCCCGGAATGGGATTTTGGATATTATGATATAACACTATGAGTTTTTTAATTCAAATATACAAATTTATAATTAGTAAAAATATTTTAATAAGAAAAAAATTTTAATTTTTTCAATAAAATATTTATGAACTTCAGTAAAAATATTTTAATAAGAAAAAAATTTTAATTTTTTCAATAAAATATTTATGAATTTCAGTATTTGATTTTACTAATTCATTTATAAGTCCGATTTTAGTACAAAATGTAATTCGTTTTATGAATTTTTTAATAAAATACAAAACTTAATTTTTATTCATATTTTTGTATAGCTTAAAATGTTTCTATCTTTGTTCCATATTATTTTACAAATTTTTCCCTTTCATCGAATTGTCGTCATTAGCGCTGGTGTCATTTCGTCGCTTGCAGTTTCCTTGAATTCGATTGTCCATACCATAAATATTGCGTTAATAAAAGTAAGCTGTTCTTTATAAAATACTAACAAAAAATTATGGTTGAAATTTCTATAACTAAATCATTATTTGAATTTAAAATAAATTTAATAAAAAAAAAAAATAATGTTTGGTTCTAATATTTTATTTTATTTTATTGGTTGTAAATATTTTCAAACTCATTTTTTGGTATTTTGACATTTTCAGTAAAAAATAATAGCAAAAGTTATTGAAATGCTGAAAATATAAATAATTTATATATATGAAATCCAGAGGTAAATTATTTAAGTAAAAATTTTTGAAATGCTAAAATTAATATTTATATGCCTTACTCTAGGCAATCGGAAACCTGTTAGCTGCTGGTCTTAAAAGACGTAAAAATTAATCATAAAATTAAAGTAAGTAATGTTGTTTTTTATACTCTATACCATAATCACAGAATCGATTTGACTTTGCCCTTTGGCTAGCAATATATTTAAATCATATGGATGTATAAATGAACATAAATGAACATCTTTTAGTTTACTTCATAGAACTTGGTATGTGTAATAATTTTGCTACACCTAACTCTATTTAACTGTTTTGCGAAAAAAAGTCTTTCAGCGCACACAATTATTCATACTTATACCAAATTGGCATCCGTGGACTGCATGATTTCACTAACATTGTTTTAGGTCGTCTGCACTGAATTTTGTTTCATTCACAATGATAAAGCAACTCGCAATGTATCAAAATATTAGATCAAAGCTGGAAACTGTCTTATTATCTTTAGGACTGAAGGATTGTTTCATACTTTCAAGGTCTTTGTACATTTAGATTGTCCAATGAAATGGACATGTTTCCTCACCGAGAAAAATTAATAAAAGGGACCGTGAAGTACAATTCTGTTGGCACTTCTGTCTTACACCACCATAGGTAGTTGGAGTATTGTGTCTTAAAGTATACCGTAACTATGTCCTTTCATCTGATTGGCTGGTTTGCAATCTTAAAGATATCTTGGTGAAATTTTTCAACGAAAGGTTCGATTTAATTAAAATATAATTGTTGCATAGATTTAGTAACAGAGTACGAAATTTGATTTTTTCTGTACCAGGATCTTACTTAGATTTCATTGTCCATAATAGTTACTTATATAATGGGTAATATATAGTTTTTAGTATAATGAGTTAATAGTTCATACTTACAAACAGCGCCACATAATCATTAGTTAAAGGGCCAATCAGTAAAATTGGTAGCCAACGAATGAAACATGCAACCATTAACCCATTATATCTTGTAAGCCGCCAAGGGATCTTTATATCAACATCTATAGAGTCATCGAAATATTTAACAATAAATATTAAAATTATACAATACATATAATTACAACAACTAAGTTGTTATGACTACCGTTGACAAAGAATCCTTGCTCACTCAAGATTAATTTTAATTCAAGGAAGAGTTATTCACAATAAAATTTTAAAAAATTTTACAAAATAGTTCTATTGGTGGGAAACAGAAATTTATAATATATATTTTCAATGTCTTTTTATATTTGTTTTAATGATTTATAATTAAATACAAAATAATCGTGCCAAATTTTATTTGGATAATAACATTTTTAGGGTATTATTCCTGTTTTCTAAAAATACCAAAAACTCTTTTTTTATTTTTAAATGATTTTTTTTTTTTATTTTTATTTTTTTATTTTGTATATTTTTTTATCTATAGTAGTTTGGGAGATAAAAGGTTACCAGATTTATACGTCTTAGTCCAAATTTTACTAATGTACTTTTTGTAGTTTTAGCTGGGCGATGCTGAATCAGTCAGTCAGTCACTTTTTTATATACATAAATATACAGATAAAATAAATACAGTTAATAAAATAGGTAAATAAATCAAATAAATCATAAAAGTAAAATAAAAAATTAAAAAAAGAATGAAATAAAATAACTAATATAAAACATATCTTAAATCAAATATTTTTTTTTTTTTAATTTATGTTATTGCCTTTAAATATATTATTTAAATATTTAAAATCTTATTTTTCTTTTATCTTATATTTTTTAAACAATATACACACAAATAAAAATATTGCATTTGTTATCTTTCTACATATAATTCAATTCAATTCAATTCAATTCAATTCAAAATTATTCGTTGCTATGATGTTTTGATGATTCCCTGCACAATTTATTTTGTTTATTTTTTAAGTTTCTTCAATACTAAGTAATACTTTTAAATGATATGAAAAATTCTTAAATTATGTCGTTTTCCATTTTCTTAGTTTTTAGAATTGTTGTATTTCGTTACATATAGTGTAAATTTTTTACAAAAATCTGTTTATAAATTCGATAGATATTTGTATTCATAATAACATAATTCGTTTGATTTTACATTTTTCGAAATGTAAAAATTGTATAAATTAACGTATGCTTTTGCCATATTTCCGATATTAAATTCCATAATATACTGTTTTGAAATATGTAGTTTTTAAGACATAAATTTTATTTTCATAGAATTTTGGAAATGGAAAAAACACGTAACTCAATATGTGCAAGATATATTGTAAAATTACATTACATAAAGAAAATGTATAATTTAAGATATTAAAAAAAGAACATATTTTTATAAAGAGAAAACAACACTACTATTACCCGTCAATACACATATCAGTTTTAGGAATGTACCAAATAATTTTCATACGAATTTCAGATATATTTACTCGGTAGATAATTCAAAATTGTATACCTATGACCTTTAATTTTAATTTAGAACCTAAACAATGGTGTCCTGAAAAGTAATAAAAATCAATTATGTAGTTTTTCCTTCTTGTCACTGATTTGATTAGCTCTTTAGTCTGGAAAAAATTAAAAAAGGAAAACATTTTCTGCATAATATTAAATGATTTATTTAATAAATATTTTAGTTTCTTTTAAATTTACTTTGTTTAAATAATCTACCCAGTCCTATAAATAACGTTTTACTTAACACACCAAACTTTTCTTTAAGAGTGAAAAATAATATAAAATTCAAGGTAATAAAAGGTTTTTGGTGTTTCAACAATATTTGTAGCTAGTTTTAGGAGTTGTTGCGTGGTGTGCAATTTTTTTTTTTTTTTTTTTGGCTTATATTGTGTTAAAGCCTCAGGCAGAATCATTGGATTTTTTTATTCGTATCCAGAGGAAATTGAAACGGTTGCAATTTTGTCTATTGAATGAATGATAGCAAATGTATTTTTCTAAACACAGTGGTTTGTGGTTTATTAGAATAAAATCGAGATAAAGATTTGTCATATGAGTGGAACTTGTAGTGATTCTTGATGTCTGCAAGTATTTGCTTTTAAAGTACTCAGGAAGCAAATAAAATTTGAATCTATGAAAGTTAAAATTTCTATGCACATCGAAAAATCGACGTTTTATAGATCTACTGGATAATTTAATCTTTTTAATAATAAACACCCATTTTTAGCTGACTTTGTGAGCAGTGAACACCAATTTTTTTTTATCTAATTATAATGCTTATTCTGTTTTAGTTATTTAAATAATAAAATTGCTAGAAATTTAAATCCAGTTATGTTCTCTTTTAAACTAAAACAATAAAATAATTTTCCAAATTTATAACTTTTTTTAATTAAAGAAATGCAGAAATAACTTATACCTGACCCTAGGTAAATGTTTTTAAAATGTACATTAGAATATTTTTTAATTCACTTAAAAGAGAAAACATTATGTGGTCTGGAGATCAGGCGTATAATATGCATAAACCAAAATATTATACATATTTTCAAGCAAAAGCAACCACAGTTCTTCATACATCTTCAAGCAAAATAAACATATTTTTGTATTTTAACATTTTGATTTCAAATAGGTTTTTACAATGATGTATGCGAAAGTGTGTGTATACGAATGTGTGTATGAAAGGTGGTAACGAGAAAACTGCAACATCATATTGAGACAAACAAATTTCATGCAATGTTGGTTTCAAACCAGCATACACACCTAAACAAATGTACGCATCTAGTCATATTCAGGTTATAGAAATGTTTTAGGTTATGTGCCCTAAACAAGTTTTATATAACAACGTATAGTATAAATTTTTATCTAAAAAGAAACTAGTTAGAAGGAAAATAAAAAAATAAAAAAAACTGGAATGTATTCAAAAAATCCTTCGGCGTTTAAACAAGATATACAATGTCTAAATATTCACGCCAAATAATGTTGGTTAGCTTTCTCTTCTAGTACTCATATGTTTGTCATTTTTACCTTTTTCTCTTTCATAATTCCAAATGCTTTTAAATAAATATCCATTTACAGTTTAGTAAATATTAGTTTTTATATAGAGAGAAAAAAGAGACCTCATGAATTTTATATGAAAAGCATGAGTAGTACCACCTAAACGTATAAGTAATGTGTAATTCTTTACATTATTTTATGTTACCTTTTTCTAAAGAACAAAATGATTTTTTAATAATGCTTTTGATGCCTTGTGTACACCAAAAAAAACTCAAGATCATCTTTAATAGTTAATTTCAACTCAAAAAAAAAAAATCTACGTTTTTGTTAAAATGTTTTAAGGCAAGCAATAATGTGCACGATAATCATACGCCCAGTAGAATTTTAGAGTTAAGTTTTTATTTTTATTCTTTTCGGCTATTTAAGGTTTGAGTTTTACATTTTGCTAAATCATTGAAAAATTTATGCTACATAATAATTCGGTAAAGTTATTGATTATGGTAATTTGTGATAATATTTTTTAATATATATGGCCAAAAACACACAAATTTTAAAATCAATGAAACCGAGTTACACAGAAAAAATTAAACTTTGTATTCTATTACTAAATTCATAAAACCAATTATATTTTTTACTAAAATCAATTAAAATTCGTTAATATTTTATTGAAAAAATGTTTAATTTTTTCTTATTAAAATATTTTTACTATTTATAAATTTGAATATTTGAAAATTCTTAAGAAATTCAATAATATGGTTTATTAAAATCAATAAAAATAGTATTAATTTTTTGCAGATTTTCAAACAATTTTTATTTTTTATTTAATATATTTTTACATTTGCTATAATATATACAATAATTCGGATCGAATGTTGTTAGTATTGCATTTTTTCATGTAAATGCATGTATGAAAATTTGGTGTAGAGAAGCGAAACTTTTATATAATTCTAATTAATGAAGACTTTTTTAGATGAAATATAGTTTAACGGTAATACACAGTGTATAGATTATGTGTAATTATGCTGGTGAAAAATAATGGTGCCACAACTAATAGTTTATGTATTCATGTATAGTAGTATATAAAATAAATAAATAAATAAATAAATAAAAGATATATATGCAATAAAAGGAGACACGACACTATTTCAAAATTTCGTTAGTGGCCAAAACCATCTAAAACAAAAACGGAATCATTATTAATAGAAGCATTTTCTAAATGAATTCAAAATACATAAATTTTAACGGAGTGAAATATCTAAGTTTCAATGAAACCAAAATAGATAGGATATAACAAATGCACAAACATACTCCGCTTTGGTACCGCAAAAACCGTATAACATTTCCGAAAAATACTTTTAAATACAAAAATTAAAATACATGAAATCATCTTCAAGAATTTCAGTTACTTTCGCATAATTATATCACGAGAGGGAGCTACATGTTCAGGCACACAATTAAAAGAACATAGTTTAATCGACTTGGTGATTATACAACAATATACAATAGATCCCATCATTTATGCGATATATTGATACATACATGAATATTTCATATGCTTTTGATTCTTCTAGAAGATACACAAAAATAAATCACTATACGTATTTGGTAATGAAATAAATATGAAAATTAAGGTAACTTAACTCTGGAATCCTGCAAATGATGGATTTTATTATTATTATTTTTTTTTTGTCAACATTTTTATAATTTTATTTATTTTTATATTTTTAATTGTCAAAAAACAAGAAATTATTATTGTTTTTCGTATTAGTTTAGAATGAATTTACAAGCAATAAAATAATATATTAAAATCAAACAAATTTTTTTTAAATATTTTATTTAAAGTTAAATAATGATTTATTTAAAAAATTCTAGTTATAATTTTTTCTGTGCAATAAAATAGAATATTAAAAGCAAATATTATTTTTATTAATTTTAATATAATTCAAATAATGATCTATTTAGAAAAATTTTAGCCATATTTTTTTCTGTGTATTTTTATTTTATGTTATTTTTTTATTATTTTTTTTCAAAAAATGTTTACTAACATTTTATTACCAACACTAGATGCCAAAAAATTTTCTAGTTCATGGACTTTATTGTTACTAATTATAGTTTTTCAAATTTGAAAAATTAGACGAAATATTTGTTTCATATTTTTGAAAATTTTCTACAAGTTTAAATTTTTGTGTTGAATTGCATCAGAATACTGCTCCCCCGACATAGAGGAATAACACTACTTCAAATGTTATGTCTCTATCGCTATTCGGTCAAAAATTATACGATATTATAGATTTTTGTTTGAAGCCAAAATTTTAGCCTTTTTAATATTTTTTCTACTTTTGGGTCACTGTATGTGCACGAAGATAAAATTTCATATAACAAGTATTTAAAAATGAGGTAATTTTGCTTCATTAATATGCCCTCGTTAATAACAAAGTTTGGTCTGTCCAAATTTTGAAAAAATAAGAGTGAATTTTGAAAAAGTACAGTTTTTCGCCAGGCTCACTCTCACGGTTTCTTTCAGAGAATTGGTTTCTTGCGTGAATTTATTAATTTATTTTTTTACTTCATCATCATAAAAAAATATTTAATATATAAAACTTAAAATTTTAAGGGTACTTCCAAGCCCCGGCACATAAACTATCAAAATTTATTTTCCGAGATATCAGATGTGGCGAAAACGCGTCAATGGTTAATTAGATGTGTTGCTATGCTCATATAAAAAGCAGACATTTTAGTAAATTTTATGGGAAAATTAGTTTATTTGTTATTTTAATTTAATTTTATAATAATTTGTATATCATTTATACCTAGTGTAAAACAGCAAAATACGCAGTGAAATATTACAATGGAAATTTAAAGTATTTTAATAACTAAATAAAAAATCAAACAATTTTAAGTCGTAAGACCAAATAATTTATCATATGAATAAAAAAATAATTATTCTTTCTGAAAATCACCAAATGTAGTGTTACATAGTGTGATTTATTTCAATTGAAATATGATTTCCATAATTGGAACCTTATCCGGTCTGATAAGGAATATGTGTAGTTTGGTGTATACATATTTCCTATCAGATGAGTCTTCCATTATACTCTTAAATTTCACTGGATATTACCTTCTTGCCGCTTTAAGCAAATTATTGATTGTGTAATACTGCACAATTTTAACACCTGATATGCACATAATTCCACTCAAGGTCAAAATTAAACTGGACATTTTGAGTTGAAATCAAGGGCTTTTATAGGAGAAATTTTTTTTCAAAAATTATAATTCGATATAGTCCTTAGAATATCCACATTGTAAAAACAAATCTTTTATAAAAAAAATGCACTGTAATTACGTGTCATCATAAAAATTGCTGGTTTTATGACCTTTGTGTGAAACTTTTTATCCCTTTTTGAGCAAATTTAAAATACTGAGCAATAAGAAGCATTTGGTTTAACTTATATTAAAAAAATATTAAAAATAAAATTATACGTGAAATTCTTAATATAACAATTCTTAACTTATATTTTTAATATTTCAGCAAAATGCGCTATATTTATCTGTCTAAAGGTTACAGCAAAAGCAAAAAAAAAAATAAATTTAATTTATCTCACATATAAGCTTATTCCAAAAATTCTTATTCGTTTATTAACAACATTATTCTTAAATATTTTATATTTTATTTTGCATAATTTTAATATTATACCTTAACAAATTTCCATATATTCGGTGTGCCACCCTGCGTAAGTATAGTTAAAACACACTACACCTAATTGGCCATTCATGCGTTTTCGCAACAACAATTTCTAGAAGCTAAATTATTCGTAATATTGTGAACATTTTCTTAGCTATCGCTTGAAAAGCTATTTTAGTTCTTGTGTAAAATTTTTCGAATTAATTTTTTTTTAATTTTCAAAAAGGCCTATTTCACAGATATTTTTTTTTTTTTTTTTTTTTGTTGACCCACTCTGCCAATGGAAAAATTTCAAATTTTTTTCTTAATTTATTTATTCAGCATTCCAAACTAACCATATATGTATAAAACATTATCAAAAACCTAACAATCAAATAGTTAGGATATGGATAAGTTACTGATGTGAAAATGCATCAGTGGTCGAATATGGGTAAAAAAGACATGCAATTTTTAAACTTTATGGACAAAAATGCATTTAAGTAATCTCAAAAGTTACTACGTTATAGTCTTCTTTAAAATAAATTATTTAACGATTTAAAAAGCATATAGTTATTTTTATATAGGTTAATTCGAAAACAGCTTTAAAAGTACAAAATTCGGCTTATATTATATAGAACTAAAAAAGTTTATCATCCTTTTTCATCAAATAATATCGTAAAAATATATTAGAGCAAAAATTCTAACAGAAGCTTTTTAGTGAGCAAGTTAGCTCTCCGAATTAAATTTATGAAATTAAAAATATCATGTCCAAATTCCAGAAAAGATGAAACAACATGGCGTAATTAAATGAAAACAAGATCGTATTTTAGATATAAAAAATATTTGAAAATATGTTCCGAAAAAAATAAGGATTTACATGATTTAAGCCATGTAACTTTTAAACCATTAACGATATTAACTCAGCTTTTGCTGTATATATATATATATATATATATATATATATATATATATATAGTCACTAGCAAAATAAAAAAATTCATATTATTAATTATATTCATTTGTATCACAATATGTAGTATGTAGGTTTTTTTAACTAGGCCCCTTAATGGCAGCTAATCAATATCTTATATTGGTTGAATCACACCGCGTATAACTAAACCTTGTCTATTTATATTTATTGATATATAAACTAAATGAAATTTATAATAAAGTTAGAAAACAAACATTAAAAATAACATATATTTAAATGCGAACAAGTTATAAATTTATCCACTAAGTTTGTGAAAAGTATAAGTATTATATTTATTTGAAACATTTTATTGTCATGGGGATAATAATATTAATATGGTTCAAAAATATAAAATGGTGTAAGAACAAGGGAAAAGAGTGCAAATATTTAATGGCTGTTCAAGTAATTATATTTTTCATATTACTAAAATTTTGCTTCTGGTAGAAATATTTAAACACATATAATTTTTGCAATCAAACATGTTAAAACTTTTATTGAGTGTAAACATTAATTGTCAAAATTTAAACAAAAACATTATTATCATCAATACAGAGTTATTAAAACTCAAGAAAATTAATAATGATAACATAATATTGTTGCCCATGTTTTTCTTTTCTCTGCATGTAGTTTTTTCTTTTTGACCGCAGAATTTTATGCCGTCAAAAATCTCTTCGTATTTCAAATTACATACATATATCTTCCAAAAAAAAAAAAGCAATAAGAAATGTTAGTGCTAAATAAAAGGACTTGACTTGGCATCGTTATAATTCGTCTTTGCTGTAAATTTTCATGGTTGACCGGATTCCACATGTAATTTCCTTACATTAATAATTATAATGGATTAATATAATGATTTTTAGATATCTTAAAATTGTTATTTGATCTACTTTCAATGATACTGCAACCAAAGCCTCCAAATTTTTCATCCGGTCGGAACGCCTCTTAGCAAGCTCATTGAAATCAACTCTTTTAAATTTTCTGAAACATTCACCATAATTTATCATGACTTTTCGCAGTGGTTTTAATGGGCATAATATCGGTACAAGCTAAGCCACTAAAGCCAATAATTAAATACTCAATAACAAATATATTTTAAAGTTTTATTTATTTCTTTGCTTTTTCTAAACATTCTATATTCTCTATAGTATCCTATAGTAATTGGAATTTACTAAAAACAACCAAACATAAATATAAAACTATACTCACACTTGCATAAAAACATCATCTTTTTACACACACTTTATATTATATTCATACTTTTTCCATGAGTATATACATGTAATTCATCTTTATTTTATAATTGTAAAGAAGTATGTAAATTTTTTAAATGATGTCATGTTGATTTAACATGAATTGTAATTTTTATTCCTTTATTTTATTTTGAGCTGTTGTTTATTAATTTTTTCTTATATTTCTTATACATCATATGTTGCATAGATTTTTTTTTTTTTATTCATCATAAATCTTAGTAGTCGTTTTTAATAACGTTTTTTTTTTCTCATTTACTATATTTGGATTACTTTTCTGTTTTAAATTCTTGTAAACTTCTATATGTTTTGTTTTTCATATTTTCTTAATGTTTCTTCTATATTACTTCTTTTTTTTTTTTTTTTTTGTTTTGTTTTGTTTTTTTTCATCTTTTCTCAAATGTAGTTGTTAATGTTTTCTATATATCAAAAGAAAAGCAATCAAGCTGAATAATCACTATAGATGTAGACTATATGCGGTAAAAAGGAGGGATATAGAGACCTTCTACAAGGCCTTTGTTACAGGCAGAAGAGCTTCTCCCTGCCATACATTAACAACTAGATATTTATGTGAGAGAAAAAAAAACCTTATTCAATTGTCAAAAACCTAATTCATGCAACCACAAATTATATATAGACACATATATTTTGCTTTTTTGTTTTGAAAAAAATGAGTAATTTTTTTGAAAATTATTTCGAAGTGCCTATCACATAAATTTCTATTTGTATTCTATGCTCCCTGCATTCCATTTTCATGTATTTTTTACACGCGTTGTCATTGAGAGCAAGGCCTGAACTATTCCCGACCTAATGCGATCCCTCTAAAACTCCTTTTGAATAAAAAATGCCAACGGGCCTTCTGAAGAAGTGCTACCAACAGAACTTCTTAAGAAAAGCTGTCGGTTGTCTTCTACACAATTTATAACAACAATATTTTATTTTAGAAAACTTAAAAAATTTTGTATCGGAAAACATTTCTGAACCTTTTACGAAACATCTTAAGTCGAGATAACTTATCCAAAAATTTATATTTTTATAGAAATTTTTTAATTTTTTGAAATTGTTTAACTCTCCTGAAAAAAAAATTAAGTTTTTTTTTCAATAGTACACAGATATAATATAAACGAACAAGTTTTGAATAAAATACATAAATAAAAAAATTAACTTAGAAAAACTCAACCTACTCAAATAAAATATTAAACAAAACTAAATGAATTCTTATAATTTCTTTTGAAACTTCTAATTTGTGTTTTTATATTATTTTTGTAACAGTTTCTGAATGCTTTTGTTTTTTCTTAAAACAAACAAAATGTTGTAATCCTTCTTTCCTTCTAAGAGAAGAGAATTAAGACGCTGTATTTTTTATTATTAATATATATTAAAAAAAAAATATTAAAACAAATACAGCTTCTTACTCTCCTTCTGAGAAAAGGGAGTGGTATCGGATATTATAGAAGACAAGAGTGCGACATTCTTGAAGGCTGGTTAGCATAAGCAACTGAATTTTAAAGAATGTGTAAATAGACTTTCTAAAAGGCTTGCACAACGCAAGCCTTGACATTTTTACCGCTGAGCACTTACTCACAAATACATATGCTAACACATTATTGTATAAATAAAAATTTACATGTTTTGTCTTAAAGGAGTAGTTTGCAATAGTAGTAGTTGTAGTGTTAAAAGGAATATTACATGGAAACTTGTTTATTCAAAGTACATAAAATCACTTTAGAAATCACAAAATTGCTTCAAGTGAAATAAATGATAGAAACTGTGAAATCTTGTAGTCAATAATTAAAGTTTTTTCTACTTTTCTTTGATTAGTACAATATTTTATAAAAACACGTTTCAAACTTGAATTGAAATAATTAAAAACGGTATAACTAGAATTTAAACAATAATATACTGGTCTGAAAAAAATAAAAAAAAAACATTTTTCACAATTTAAATTAATTTCTAGTCTTGTTTTGGCTATTGTAAGTGTTACACGTGATTTATTTTTTCACTTGTTCAACAAAAAAAAAAAACAAAAAAATATATATATATATATATATATATATATATATATAAAATTACTAAACGTAGTCGTGCTCTTGTCGATGAAGTACTTACTTCTTCATCTAAATTTCAAAAAAACAGGGTCCAGGAGAAATTTTTGGATCCCTTTGCAAGTTTTTGATAATAATGATGAAAATAATACTGAAATAAACAGTGAAAAAATTGAAGAGTCAAATTCTTAAAATATCACCAATTAAAGTTCTAACGCAAAACACTGTAGATGTATTAAAATTATTAAATTGCAAAGGCATGACAAAATACTTAATAAAAAGAATGTCAATCGGTTTAAAAATCTTATGTGAGACAATAATTTAATACAATAATTTAATTACAATAATTTATAATTTTGTATGAGAATAACTGTTAGTTTTTTACACATGAAAGTAAGAATAATAAACCTTTTAAAGTAGCTCTTCACGGTCTTTACTGCAAAACTGAAACTTAAGTAAAAACTGAATTCATTTCTCCTGGTTTAGAATGTACTGAAGTTAAAACCATTAAGAGAAACTTCCAAAACTATGTTGATACAATATACATTGTCTATTTTAAAAGCGGTACAATCAAAATGATCGATTTAAGAAAAAACACACTTTTTCGCACCATAATAACCTGGGAATATCAACCTAAAATAAAAAAACAAACCGATTTCAATATTGTGAATGCTAAATGTTCGGTCATGGAGGGAAAAGCTAGATGTGCTAATTGTGCAGAAAAACATAAAACAGTTGATTGTCGATCGGAAAATAAAATTCAGTGTGCCAACTGTGGTAATAATCATAAAGCAACTGATTGGTGTTATTACACAATTAGCATTTAAGTTCGTTTATAAGACTGTATAAAAAAAGGATATGTCAAATAGTATTCTGGAACTGTAGAAGTATTCGCAATAAAATAACAGAATTTATTAATCTTTTAAATAGTTATGATATAGGTATTTGTCTCTTAAGTGAGACTTGGGTCACTAAGTCAGAAAATCGTATAAATGTAAACGAAGGTGATGTTGGAAAACAATTACTTTTGCAATTATTCCCAAAATTATAACTCCGGTAATTTAAAACGTGGGAATTACAATAAATGTTGGACGGGATTTAAGCCTTAATATTTATAATGTATATTACCCTGAAGGTCGCAACAATAGCACTCTCTGGTCTAAATTTAAAAGAATATATTATTTGCGGTGGCACAGAAATTGGAACTGTCTTCTTGCTAACCAATGAGACAAAATCCTTAATGATTTCACCTCCTACTTTCCTGTATCTATGATATTTCTTAATTCTCCCACCTATGTACCCGCTGCTTCTAATATTAGCTACTCTATACTTCATTTAATACTATCTAATATCCCTCAATGAATTTCTAACCCTATTCCTATAAACGATCTGAGTTCCAATCACTTTCCAGTTTTATTTAGCTTATCCACAATCGTACCTATTGCAGAAAATTTATATTATAATTTTGAACATGCCAACTGGAAGAAATAAAAACTCATTTTAAAGAATTCAATTAACAACGGTTTAATTGATACAACTATAGTTACAAATATTAAACATTGTACTAGTCTTCTATTAGAAGCTGTTAGACAATCTGTTTCCAAATCTCCACCTAAGACAAATAAAACTTCCTGATTATATATTAAATTTAATAAAACTAGGGAACCAATTTCGTAGAGAGTGGTCGCGCTATAGACAATTTTCTTATTATAATTTAATGAATAATTATACCGTTCTTATTCGAAATGAAATAAATGCTCAGTGGAATCGTCAGTGGAACAACAATTTGCGTACAATGGAATGGAATGGAAATTCTGGAATGTCACATAAATTCTAAAAAGAAAAACTACAAACTGCCATTTCCTTGGAACTGATATTGTTTTTCTCATTTCTAATGTAGACAAGGCTAATGCTGTTGCAGAAATTTTTGTTCAGAATCATTTGGTTTCGGAAAACTTGGGTATTTATTATCACATAAACTCTGTAAATCAAGCTATTGTTTGTTTTGACTTAATGAATATAGTCACTTCCAATTCAGAAAATATCTCTTTTGATGATATAAAATTAATTATGTATAATCTTAACAAAAGAAAAACTTGCGGAAATGGACGACATTAAGAACCATATTATAAAAAATTATCCTAAAATTTCTTTAAGGTTTCTTACAAATATATACAATTCATGTTTAGATATTTTCCAGAGCCATGAAAAACCGCAAAAATTATACCTGTACTAAAACCAGGGAAAATGCAAACTAGACTTGAAAACTATATTCATATAATTCTATTAAGCTTCTTGGGAGAAATTCTTGAAAAGATCATAAGTGAGAAGGTTCAGACATTTCTCAACAATACTCATATTCTACCCAACGAACAATTTGGCTTTAGGCAATCACATTCAACCATTCATCAGGTTAAAAGGATCTGTAATGATTTAAAACTTGGGTTGGTATCAGGCCAATCAACTGCACTTGTACTGCTAGATGTTGAAAATGCATTTGACTCGGTATGGTGCAAGGGCCACATTTATAAACTTTTACGCTTTATTATTCCTATGCACCAAGTTAAGCTAATTAAAAGTTTTCTGGTCGACAGGTACTTCTGTGTTACTATAGGTAATTGCTTTTCGAATTTTATCAGAATTCCTGCTGGTGTTCCGCAGGGTTCAGTTCTTGGGGTCCAACCCTTTTCAATATCTTTTGCGCTGATATACCTCCTATTAGTGCATTAAATTTGCTGCTTATGCAGATGACTTGGCAATCTATTACACACATGAACTCAGTCAGGGTATTCTGACTGAAATTAAATATTCGTTATCCATGTTAGAAGAATATTATACTAAATGGAAAATAAAAATTAATTCGGATATGAAAAAAGAAAATCTTGTTATCTACCTAGTAACAACTTAAATATTTTAGGCAGTAACATTAATTGGTCTAGCAATATTAGATATTTAGGCATCACCTTGATCCCAAAGTTAACCTTTAACCCTTATACATGTTATATTATATAAAATAAACAATTATAAGAAGATATTATATCCTTTAATCAGTAGAAATCCCTTCTCAGTAATTCTAATAAAATTTTGATAGTCAAAATAATTTTTCAGTCAATTAAATGCATTTGTTTTGCATCATAAGAACTTAATTAATTTTTGCACCTTTTATGTAACATAAGCAAAGTTTTGCTTTTTTGGTTAAAAAGTCATTCTAAAATGAATTTTTTTTATAATTATTTCCAAAAAACCTGAATTTACCTTTGGCAATAATAATTTTTTATAGGAAGTTAATATATCGACACTTGTTTAATTTCTATATTTACATTTTTTCTTACAAACCAATTTTTTTTTTTTGGGGGAGGGGGTTTCATGAAACATACATTTTCTCTCAAGATGCTAACTAGTTCCTAATATTTCCATATTAAATTATAAAAGTACCAGTCACAAGATCTACTTTGTGTAATAAACTATTTAACAAAAAAAAAAAAAAAAAAAAATTGTTGTATTCAAAAGTAAAAATTAATGAAAAGTATTGAAAAAAGAGTTATTTTTATAGATATTTTAAATTTGGTTAATAAACCCAGCTTTGATCTGTTGTATTATGATTGCAAATTTTATGGAGTTTTAAAGTGTTAACTATTAAATTACAATAACAAAAATACAAAAAGAAAATTTGGCAAAAATTTAATTTTGGCCAAGAAAATTAGTCAGTAAAACCATAGTGCAAAGCTTTGAAATATAACTTTAATTTCTGGCACAAATTCAAATTTTAAAAGTTCGAATTTTGCAAAACTAAGTATAGCAATCAGTAGCTAACGATGTGATGACCTTTACCCTAAACTTATTATGTTGGTATAATATTTGCTGCAGCTTTGCCAATTTAGCGCTTTTCGCGCTGGATTTAGAGCTTTTTAGCAATCAAAAAGTCGTATTTTTTCTGTTAGTGTTATCGGTTAGAAACATGTTTTTACGTCCCAATTAACTAATAAAAAATTGTATCTTGGGGCCCGTGTGAAACGAATTTCTGAAAAAAAAGTACATACATTTTAGAAATTTTAAAAATGATAAAAAAAAATTCAATGTAAAATATTTACATAGAATACGAACATTAAATTTTATATATCTTATGATGTCCTCACATTACATTCTTTAAAATAGTTCGTATTCATTATTAAATGTCCAAATTTAAATTAATTAAATGGCCAATTTCCAAAATACAGTGAGGCTTTCAAAAACAAAATCACTTTGTTTGTTTTATTTTTATAATAATATAGAATTTTTCGTTATTCTTTTGATATAGTAGTATTGCATAATTATTATTATTATTTTTTTTTTCTTTGAAGGTTTTTGTTAATAGCTTTCCTTCTAATTCACCAATATTATAAATAAATATTATTATTACTACTTAAGATATAAATAAAGCTGACTTACACCAATTCTGTGCAATAATTTAGTTCTAGCAATTAAGACTTTTTTTTATTTTTCTATTAATAAATAAATAAATAAAAGTAAATAAATTAATTAATTTAATTGAAATTAAATATAGCTTCGCATTGCCGTAAAAAAAGCGTGTTATGTTTTGAAAGTAATAAGAAATATAAGACGCATAATAGTATCCAGAAAAAATTGTTAGCTTATATTTTCCAGTTAGAACAGTTGTATATATAAATGAAATGGCAAAAATAAACTTCAAGTGTTTATGTTTTTCATTTAAATTTTGAATTCATTTAATAATCTACTAGATTGATTTAATAAATTTGTTGTAAAAATTTTTATAGTTTTCATTTTTACCAGTTATTAATAACAATGTGCGACAAATGGTAGGGTTCAGTGATCGGGAAGGGTTCAAACTACCGGGGAAAGTTATATCGGTAAAAAAGAAGTTATACGTGTCCCGGCGTTTCGCTGGGTCAATCTAGGAATCGAGATATATCGATTTGAAGTTAGTAACTATCATATAGGGAAAATTGTGACCTTTAGTGGTCTTTTTTTTGACATAACTCGAGAACCACCAGTCCGATTTTGCTGAAACAGATTTAAAAAAATTAGGAATTACAATTCCTTTAATTTGCTCATACAACATTTCGCTACATAAGCAACAGTTTCGCAGTTATAAATAAATGTATGAACAAAAATAAACCTATTTTTTGCCTAAAAAATTGAATTTTTTTACTTTTAATTCATAAAAAATCCAAAACGGTAAAAAAAGTGTCAAATCCTATTACTTTCACGTAAAGTCACCTTTAAACAAAATGAGACATAGATCATGAAAATCGATGGACGCGTTTCGCTTTTATTCACAATTAAGTGAAGGTATGAATTTCAAAAATTTGCTCAATTATGCTCAAAATTCCATGGAAAAAGCATTGATGACTTTTTTATGATTATCAGAATTAAAAAAAAAAAGTAATAAACAAAAGGTTATTTCATGTTTATGGTAGCGGTAACAAACTAAAAAACGGTCATAAATATGCGTGGACAATTAAAAGGAAAAAAGGAAAGTGCACTTTTTTAATTATTTGGGTTTTTTCCGTTGGCTACCTTCATGATTTTTTTACACAAATTGCACCCACATTTATGAGTGGTCATGTTTTAGAACGTTTCGAAAAATTTAAAACGCACACGAATCAGGTTTATAGCCACCCTTAAAAGTTACGCGAATTCATAAGTACCTCTCAGTAAAATATTGAAACTTACGTAGTATTTATAGGTGTTTACTGATCGATTTTTGTCATTCAACAAGTGTCTCCGAACGCGTAAAGTACGGTTTTTTTAAAGTGACGAAAAAGTAATAAAAGTATAAAACCGAAATGAGTGCAAATTGTCCAGAAAATATCAATTTATTTTGTTACGTTTGTGGCAAAAGAGCTTTTTCAACAAATGCTGCATTACTCACTGAGCAAGTGGAGCGCGCTTTTAAACTTTATTTTGATTGCGAAATAATTCGTGGTGTTTCGTGGGTCCCAGACAAAATTTGTAAAACATGCTACAATGGTCTTAACATGTGGATCCAAGGGAAACGCAGTTCACTTCCTTTTGGTGTACCAATGATTTGGACTGATCCAGGAGAGCACAATTCCGACAACTGTTACGCTTGCGCAAACAAAATGTGTGGAGTAAATCGTAAAGGCCTTAAAGGAAGAGTTTACATATCTGTAAAAAGTGCACAAATATCTCTACCGCATTCGGATGAAATACCAATTCCAAGTCCTGACAGAGAAACTTCTTTTTCTATTGAAACAATGAATTCCAGTATCACAAGCAAGAATGGACAAGATTGTTGCAGAATTAAACCTTTCTCAACGTGAAGCAGAAAAACTTGCCCAGCTTTTGAAAGAAGGCAACAATTTGGAGCCTAATGTCAAAGTCACCGGATATCGAAGACGACAATTGCTATTCCAACGGTACTACACACTCAACGAAGGAAACAAGTTTGTTTACTGCCACGATATAAAGGGACTGATGGAGGCGATGGCCATTAATTATGTCGCAGCTGATTGGCGAATGTTCATCGATTCTTCGACGTCAAGCCTGAAAGTCGTTTTGCTACATAAATATAATAAAAAACCAAGCATTCCCATTGGCTACAGCACAGACATGAGCGAAATATACGATTCCATGAAAATAATTTTGGATAAAGTTTGCTACACTGATCACATGTGGCGGATCAGTTGTGATCTGAAAGTCGTGGCGATGCTAAGAGGTTTTCAAGGAGGCTATACGAAAAATATGTGTTTCTTGTGTCTTTGGGATACCCGATTTAAAAGAAACCAATACGAAACGCATGAGTGGCTTGCTCGAGATCCAACGGAGAAAGGACACAACTGCGCAAATGATCCACTGGTGCCAATGGAGAACGTCCTCATGCCCCCTCTCCATATCAAACTGGGAACCATAAATAATTTCATCAAGGCCATTGTGAAGCAACCGAGAATTCTTGATTGTTTGGAAAATATTTTCCCACGAATCAACGAAGCAAAATTGAAGGAAGGTAAGGTAAGGTAATGATTACTTTGCGTGGAGGGCAGTGAAGAAAGTCATACGATATTTTTTGCGAAGTACGCGAGCACACAATTACCCCACTTTTGTGACCAAGATGTTGCACTACCTTCAGAAAATTGGAGTGAATATGTCCCTCAAAATTCACTTCCTGCATCACCATCTTGAATACTTCAGCAAGCAGCTAGCCTCAGAGTCGGATGAACATGGCGAGCGCTTCAAGTGGCAATGCCAATGGAAACGCGGCATAAAGGCAAAAGGCTCGATTCGCTGGTGGCTGAAATTTGTTGGTGGTCGCAAAAGACGTACGCTACCGACAATGAAGATGAAGAAGAAGAATATACAATGGGAGTTTCCTCCGAGGGTAAGTCACAAAAATGAAGTTAACTAACTGTTTAAAAACAATTGATTTTTTCCAGATGAAGACAGATCCTCATCCGATACAGACTCTGAACAAGTGGGCGAACCACCACGCAAGAAAGTAAAGGGCGCAAACAAACGAAATAACTACCTGTAATAATTTTTAATTTTACGTGTTAATAATTATAATATATAATATATAATAAATATTATCCAAATTCATTGAAACATAAAATCAATATTCTTGTCAAAATGAGATACCTTCACTTAATTGTGAATAAAGGCGAAACGCGTCCATCGATTTTCATGATCTATGTCTCCTTTTTTTTAAAGATTATGTGAATTTACGTGAAAGTAATAGGACTTGACACTTTTTTTACCGTTTTGGATTTTTTATGAATTAAAAATAAAAAAATTCAATTTTTTAGGCAAAAAATAGTTTTTTTTTCATACATTTATTTATAACTGTGAAACTGTTGCTTATGCAGCGAAACATTGTATGAACAGATTAAAGGAATTGTAATTCCTAATTTTTTGAAATTTGTTTCAGCAAAATCGGACTGGTAGTTCTCGAGTTATGTCAAAAAAAGATCACCAAAGGTCACAATTTCCCCTATATGATAGTTACTAACTTCAAATCGATATATCTCGATTCCTAGACGTGACGCAGCGAAACGCCGGGACACATATAACTTCTTTTTTACCGATATAACATTTCCCGTTGGTTTCATCCCATCCCGATTTTGACTGTCGCATAGTGTAATCGATATAATCATTTTGATGGGAGGTGTAAATTTTTAATTGAATAAATTATTTTTGACGTTTTTCTGTGTGAATTATTCAGATAGGCTTAAATTCTTAAGCTCTAAAATAATGTTTGTTAATAGAAGTATGAAGTGTTATATATCATTAAAAAATTATAAAAACATGAATATGCATTCATTTAACGCTTAATTAATTTTATTCCATCGCATATAGAAACTTGTATATAAAGAATATTTTGTTCGGAAAAATTCGAATAAAATTCGAACAAAAATACTGAAGAAATAGTTTCAGCTTATATTATATAATTTTGATCTTAGTTTTTTAAATATCCAATTTTTTTTTTTTTTTTTTTGAAAAATTGCAAAATTTTGGATCAAATTCGACCTGGTTCCGAATTTTTGTTACATCATTAAATTCGCGTCCCAAAGGCTTTTTTTGCGATATAAATTTTTTTATATTATTCCTTTGGCAGAAACACAAAAAAAATTCGAAAAACCCGAAAAAGGTCCTTTATTCATTTTGATCCAGCGAATAAAAGGAAAATTTAAAGAAACTTAATTTTGGAACGAAGTGAATTTTCATTTGAACTTAAAACACCGATACCTTATTTTCTTATATTAGACTCCACTAAAATTTTCCGACTTTAGAATTTTGATAGTAACTATCCCTCGAATCATTCATTGGGTAGTAAAAAGAAATTGTGTGAAATATTAGTGAAATTAGATATTGGTAACCCATGCCACATCGGACCTGAAGTTTGTATGGAAAAAATATTACTTTCTTACGGTTTTTAGAAAAATTTAGCTACAACATACACTTTTTTATAACAAATTGTTAAAAGATCGCTATCTACATATAATTATCTATCAAACAAGATATAGAAGGATAGAAGCGGTTAAACATTTTTAAGCTGTTATGAATTCCCTAGACTATTAATTTGTTATAGATCACTTTTGTAAGGACTCAACAAATAGTTTTAAAACTTTTTGAGAAATATTTAAATAAAATACTATTTTTTAATTAAATTTGAATCACAATTACTGAAAAATACGTGATTGTCTCTCTACGGTAATTCAAACCCCTCTTCATGATTATTTAAAAAAATGTTGACCTTGTTTAAGACTGTTTCAAAACTCCAATTTCAATCTCTTAACAATTCTGTTAAATAAATTCCAAAAAGTTCGGAGAAAATTATGCAGATTTATAGACATTACAAGAAGTAAAATTAAAAAAAATTAGGTCAGTACCATGTATGACTCAGCCGTGTCTGCTATGTAAATTTAGCGGATTTCAGTAAAAAGGCACTTTTGCGGTTTCTTAGTTATAATGTATTTTTTTTTTTTTTTTGAACTCGTATTCAGACAGAATTGTTATATAATAACTAAAATATATCTCAAAAAAATAAGTTCTGAAGTTTTTAAAGAAATCGAACAAAGGCAATCTTTAAACTATGAAATCAAAAGATGAAATTTAAAATATTTGAATATTTTAAGAAAACTTATTTATTTTTATATCTATTGCAATTTTACGGAAATATAACGGAAAAACTTTCGTTGATACCAAAAGCAGAAGTCAAATTTAACCCTCAACTGAGATTGGGGCCAGCATCTTTTAACGCACCTATTCTTAAATATTTATTTATTTTTGTTATACATTTTCTACAATACCTTTAAAAATTGTCAGAATAATGAGAACAAGAAAAAGTAACCTTCTTTTACTAATTAAAAAAAATGTAACTTTTTCCGACCTTATTTTATCTTTTTTAAAGTTCAATTTAGCTTATTTCTTTTTTCTCACTTCCTGGTAATACTGCTCCTGATGACTGCACAATTTATATACATATATTTTTATGTAGATATTTGCTTATGCAAAAAACAACAACCGACTAGAAAACGTGCAAACAAAGAAAAAATTATTATGTGTATGTATATGCAATGTTTGCATATACAAAAAACAGAAACACACACATATATATATATATATATATATATATATGGTTATAGAAAAATTTAAAACAAACAAGTTTTTAGATACCTTTTTGGTTTTTTCTCTGCTATTAATGCACCGATTTTCTTGAGTCACTCTAAGAGATAATTCCTATAATTTAATATATACTTTTTAGGGTCTTACGTGAATATTGTATCAATTACAAACGAAATGATGAACTTATATATACCTAGTACACCTGTGGTGGAGGGTAAAAAATTTTTCGTGATGCTTTCCTTAAAAGTTTGAAATATTTCAAATTTTGACTTTTAATCCTATCTTTTTAAAAGTAATCCTTGTCACGTTTTATTAAAAACTTTAAAATATATTTTTGAGCTACGGTTTAGCTTATTGATTTATAATTTTGTTTAGTCTGATTATTAGTTAAAAAAAATGACTACCCTTTTTGCAAGTACGGCTTAGTCATGTAAATCAACAAGCAAACAAAGACGTTTGCATTATTAAATTAAAAAATCATTTCATTTAAACATTTCTCAAAAAATTATATATTTTTATGTACACTCCTTGTACAAGTGGTCTAAAATGGATTAACGATTTGGGGAATTTGTAATAACTTTATATTTTTTAACCGATTTTTGCTTTCTATATATATTTTTTTTTTTGATAGGTAATTATGCATAGATTGCAATTTTTTAGCATATCGCTACAGAGCGAAGTACATATTAGCTAAATATTTCTAAAAATTGTAGAAAACTATATTTTTTTCTATATAAACGCAATATCTTCTTACAACCTAATGAACAATTCTAGAGTTACAGTCAAAACTCAAAAGTCGGTAAATTTTGGTACGGTATAATGAATATACATTGATTCGTATGCTCCCACATCAGCCCTTTTTTTATTTTTTTACATTGGCCACTTTTTTCTCACTTATAGTGCGGTCGTACGATACGCAGTTGTAACCTCACAACCAAAAATTAAAAAAATATTTTTTGGATTATATTTGCAATTCAAATATAAAAAGTAAAGAAAACAAATTTTATTGAAAAATTTTTGGACTTTGTTGGACTGCCTAAGCAGCTCACTATTTCCAGTATTCGTTCAAGTATTTCCCGGGCAATGGCTTTTCAGATTCCTCTAATAGCTAGTGTGAGAAGGCGCTCTGTCATGTAGGCTGAATGGTTATAGTACATCTTAACGCCTCAGACAAGAAGCTAAATAAGCATGAGAACTTACTGAGGCATGATATCGTGTATGCAGTGTGTATCTGGAGGCGTTGCTGGCAGCCCCAGCTCCAGGATCGAATGCTTTAGCATAATCAACTACTCATCTTAAATTTTGAAGGTTACAGAAACCACAACAAATGTAAATAAAAACCAACAGATTAAAATAATGACGACCTTCAGCTTGAAAAAATGGACATGATTTAAATATCACTTGTCTTGCACAAAGAATTTAAAAAATATAATCCACTCTTTCTGGGCCTTTGGGAAACCAGATCATTTGAATCTGGAGAGTTTGCCATATCACATGAATTAACTCTCATATAATCCAGCAGACCAGCAGATCAACCAAAAATTAGTAGGGGAGGCATTCTCTAATCAAGAGAGCCAAACGGTACTCTCATCGAATGTATACCATACTCTGACAGGATTATCACAGTCCGTTTTCGAAAACGCGCCAGAAACATAACTTTTGTGCACTGCTATGCACCAATCGAAGTTGCAAAACCGTCGGTGGGAGAGGATTTCTACGGCCTCTTAACTATGTTAGCTGCATCTATAAACCGAGGAGATGTCATGCTTCTGACATGCAACTTCAACGCCCAAGTAGGCCCCGTGAATACTGGCCTTGATAAGACAATGAGGAGACACGGTATGGTTAGAATGGTCGAAAATGGGGATCTCTTCCTGGAAACATGCATAAACAATAACTTAGTCATTGGTGGAACTAGAAGATCTCTTATTTAAACCTAGCAGATCTATTAATAAAATAATAGAGATTTAATCATATCCAAAAGAGACCAGATGGATGTATGGGAGCACTATTCCAGATGTTAGCGAACATATCGAACACTGGTCACAACCTAGTTGACTGCATTGAACAAAATGCTCGGGACGATATACGCACAGACTGCCCAGAAACTCCCGAAATTATGAATGTCATAGTATCCCTGAAAAATAAAAAAGCTTCTGGAGCGGATAACTTATCTCCTGAACTATTAAAAGTATCACCTGAAATCAGCACCAAGTTTATCTATCACGTTAAAAAAATATTTGTGTAACAAACTCACTGTGCGATAACTTAAGTGAAGGTTTTATTATTAATATACCAAATTAATGCAAGAATTGGCGCGACATAACCATTACCAATATCGCAAAAAATATAATCTGTCAAGTCATCAAAAAACAAAAAAAGCTATCAGTCGCATTCGCTCCGCTTCTCCGCAATAAGCAAATCATGCATTGACCATGTCAACAGTTTACGGATTATAACTGAGTAATCTGTTAAGTGGAGGCCGTCGCTCTGCTTGATATGCATCGATTTTGAGAAATCATTCGATACGTTTTCCCACTCAGCCATGGAAAAGCATGCAAAGGTACCCCAATAAAAATAATTGATATTATTAAAGCCCTATATCATAACGCAGACTGTCGAATTATTTATGATGCCTGTATTAGTGACTTATTTACAATTAAAACTAGTGTGAGACCAAGTTGTGTTCTGTCTCTCCTACTTTTTAATATCGTCCTGGACAGCATAATGAGAAGAGCCTCATGTCAGCAGAGTGGAATAACTTGGGGATTCCATAGAAGGCTAGAAGATCTCGACTATGCCGACGACATATCCCACAACTTCAATGACATGCATGCTAAGATCAACGCAGTATAAATAGAAGCAGATAAGGCTGGGCTAAAAATAAATATTGCAACAAGTAAAGCAATGAAAATTAGTGATTCTAACATCAGGACATTCGCAATAGACAAGAAAAATCTTGAAGATGTATCAACTTTCTGCTATCTCTAAAGTCTTCTGACTATAATAGGTAATTCTATAGACGACGCGAGAAAGCATCATTGGCATTCTAAACTCCATATATCGATAAGCACATATCGCGAAAAGAACTGAGGTAACTCCTGCATAAAATCATCCCTTTTGTATGGATTCGAATTGTGGAATGTAGCGCAGAAGGACGCTAACTCACTGCAGGTTTTCATAAATCGCTACCTTGATAAAATTTTAAAAATATTCTGGCCACTTACGATATCCAATGTAAAGTTATAGGTCCAAACCACTCAAATCCCCATACATGTCGAGATCCGGAAAAGAAAATGGCTCTGGCTGGGGCATACCCTATTAAAAACCGTTGATGATGCAATACAAGGCATCGAATTGAATCGGCAAGGAAGCCGTAGAAAAGGAAGACCATCGCACACGTGGCGCCGCCAAATCGAATTTATATATATATTTATATATTATATATATATATATATATATATATATATATATTTATCTTCTAGTTGCATTATGGGCTACTTTTATCGTTTAATATTGTTTAATCTAATAAACAAAAGAAGTTTTTTAATTATTTGCATCGAGTGTTGTGTAAAATAAAATAATATGACACTTTACTAAATTCTTCAATTTGGCTTCTAGTTTTTTCCAATTCATTGTTACAACATGGAAGTTAGATGTTTAGAAAACTTATTATTCATTAAATTCTATTCAACTTATTATTACATTTGAAAAGTAATTATAATTCCGCACATATTATTGTGAAGTCTTCGACCGCAATCCGGGAAAAGTTTTTGATTCAAAAATGGGATAATTTCATTATCCGATTTTTTTCATTATTATATCTGTATCTGAGGCTAAAAGAATCATTTAGCCACGTAAAATGAGAAAAAAAAAACATGTACAAAATTTCTTGTTGAATATTCTTTTAATTTAGAAGATAGGAAGCAAAACATAATCCAAAGTAAAATTTTCTATATAAAATTTCATTTATTTTAATCAAGAGCCATGATATAAAGGAACAAGGTAACACCGTTCTCTCTCAGGGAAAATTTTTTTAAGTATAAAAAATTTTTTGTAATATATTTTTTTATAAACAAACGAAAGAATTGTTGCCACATTACAGCAAGAGAAAATTATATGCAGTAAATTGTTATCAAAATTGCGTAATTTGTTTTAGCAAAAAATTTTGTCGTATATATTCCTTTCGCTTACTTATTAAATTATATCAAATATAGATTAAAACGGCTTTTTATAGCATTACTGATGGGATTTTGACCTTTGTGTTACCTTAAATCTCTAACTGTCAGAGCAAAAGTGTAAAAGCTTTTGAGAATTTGAGGTCTATAATTTAGTTTATTATATAAACTAAATATCCCAATAATTAGAATATAAAAATAAATTAAAATATAAATTATTTTCATAAAATTATAAATAAGAAAAGATGCCCAGAGGAGTATTAAGTATTTAAGTATTTAAGTTTATTTAAGTGTTTAAGTATTTAACATGTTGCAGTAGCAGTATTTATTTTTAGTTATCATTGAAATTTGGGAACAAAAAGCGATCAACGTGTCCCTAAAATAATGACAGTTAAGTCACTGAAACTTCATAAAATAGAGGATGAAGTAATATTATAAAAATGTTAATGTGTATAAATATTCTTTTTTATGAACATAAACCTTAAATTGAAATGTGTTTTCGTTTTCTCATATCAATCAATGTATCAATTAATTGAAAATATAATTCGTTTAAAATTAAAATTAAAAAATCGTATTTTTTAAGAATATATGATATTACAGCAAAATAATATATCGCTCAAACGTTAGAAGGCTAGTGTGGTGACAAAAAAAGAGAAAGTCTCTACCTCTATTTCATTATATCGTGATATAACCTCACAAAAAAAAATACTTTGAAATTAACTTATGTAAATGTCTTCAATTTTACATCCAAAAAAAAAATCTTTTCACTATAATTTGCTTCACTAATTCTGAACTAAATAAGTGTCCACCTTGAAATTTTGCAGATATAAGGAAACGATTTATATCAACATTATATATTATATTTTTTAGAATTTTAAATATACCATTTTTCAGATATAATGGTTGAATCCTTTATATATACATCTTTGACCTTTTTTGTACATAGCCAAAGCCTGTATTGAATTTCATTGAAATAGGAGATGTCAAATCCGATTGGCGTCCGTTTTGGCATGAAATCACTCATAAACTCCACAATTATAATAGAAAATTCGTTAAATCTAATAATATTTCCCCATATCAAAAATAAATTGTTAGGTCAACATTTTCGTTGCCTCAAAAAACGTTAGTTTCAATGAAAATCAATGGCTTAAAGAGAAGAAGATGTATAGACTATCATATAGAATACTTTGAAAAGACATAAAGCTTCTAGTAAAATATAAAAATCGCCCTATATTATATTTACTATTATAATTTTCTTTGTAACAGAAAAATATATTACACCTCAAAAATATATTATTTTGTTTATAACGCATAAAACTTATGCTGTGAAACTAAAACAATTATTATTGCACTTATCTAAACAATGAATATTATCTATTGTGTAGACTTTTGTGAAGAAACCTACTATAAAAATCATGCAACAAAGGATATTTTGCTACTATAAAACAACACTATTTAGTTTACTAATTCAATACAAAAACTCTTTTGTTCATTTAATTTTTCTACCCAATGCAACAAAGTAATTAGCAAAAAGTGTAGAAATAACAAAGATGTTGTAAATAAAGTTAAAAGAAGTAAATTAATAGAATCATGTTACCAGCACAACAAATGAACGGATATTAAATAGTAAAATCCACAAAACAGTGAATGTATAAATTAAAAATCTTCTATTATATTAAAATGCTACTGGTTGCTTTTTTGTTTTAGCTAACTGTTGTTAATTATGGCATAGAAATTGTAATATTTCTGCTGTAATAAAAAGTCAAATAAATTAAAAATGGTTTCAAAACAACAGATCGTTAAAAAAATATTTCTTAAATCTTAACACAATAAAATTACATGAAAGATGCAACAGAACAAAAATCCTTAAGCCAAAATGAAAACTAAGATCATGTTAAATTATACAACAACATTATTTTTTGTTTTTATTCATTTTTGCTTTATTTGCTATTTTTTAAATGAAGACTGAGTGTTTTAGGAACAAATGAAAATCTTAAGGAAAGAACAGGCAGACAAAAATAAAATAAAAGGCCAACCGTGCTTGTTTGAGATGTTTATAAGCGAATATTCGCCTAATAAAGATGTTTCTTTTTTCCTTAGATTCTGTATGTGCTACTTTAGCCGTTTGCTTTAGTTTAAAATTAAATTTTCAACATATTTGCCACTGAATCTCATGGGAGCAACCGAAAACAAGTTGTACTTTTATGTACTAACTTTTTTTGCTCTTTTTGATACTGCTACAATATAAGATGAATAAATGAAATATAAATTCGACGAAAGCAATTGTATATACACATATACTTCAATTTATGTACGGGGTTGTGTCAGCACATGTCGATTAAAAAGATCTCAGCATTTTGAAGTAATAAGAAGCCGTGTAGAAATAAACTAATCCAGGTATTTATAGTTGAAGAAATAAGATGGACAAATCTGCAATATTTACATAGATGACAACTATACGCAAAGAAAAAATATAGATGTAGTCATCACAATCTAAGAACAACATTTTATGATTGGAACATATGATCAAATAGAAATGATAATAAGTAATAATTATTTTGATTTTATTTTGCCATATTTTGGTCTTTTTTCGTGTTATGATTCTAGTTTTATCTAGAAATAAATAATCTTACTGTATCGTTATCCCATTTTATCAGATTATGATTTGATGTTATCATATTATTATTCCATCTTATTATACCACATTGTCACATTAATATTCCATTTTATCATGTTATAATCCCATATTATCAAATAGTTATCCAATCATTATTCCAGCGTATCATATATTAAAATAAAGTGTATTAATAAAAAGTTATTATTTTTATAAAATTTTTATTGAAATTAATAGAGAAAAAAAGAAAAAAATTACATATCATTTGTTCATTAATTATATTAATTTGTACCACCATATATGGTTCAAATTCAACATATGTTTTTTTAACTAAACCCTTTAAATATAGTTAGTCAATATCTTATATTACTTGCATCAGACCAAGTATAATCAGACCTGATCTATTTATATTTATTCACATCTAAACTAAATGAAAATTACAATAAAGTTGGAAAACAAGCATTAAAAATAAATATATATAAAATCAAACAATTTTGAATTTTTCTGCTAAGTTTGTGAAAAGAATAAGTATTATAATTATTTATTTGAAATATTTTATTTTCATGGGAATTAATAATATTAATATGGTTTAAAAATAGAATATGGTTTAAGAACATGGAAAAAGACTGCAAATATTTAGTGGTTCTATAACCACTAAATATTTTAGAATTTATTTAATATTAATAAAATTTTGTTTCCGGTAAAATTATTTAAAAACATATAATTTTTTTGTCAACCAAACTTTAATTGAGTGTAAGCATTAAATTACAAAATTCAAACAAAAGCATTGTTATAATTAACACAAAGTTATTAAAATTAACAATGAGTACATAAAATTTATTTAGTGATAATACTGTAGCCATGTTTTTCTCTGCGTGTTGAAGTTTATGGGAGAGACAAAAACCTAATTCAGTTGTCATGTGGTCACATATATTTTGAATTTGTGAACTTTTTTGAAAATTTAATTTGAAATGCTTCACACATAAACTTCCGGTTGCATTCTATGGTTAAAGGTTTTATAAATATTCAAATTATATAAGTATGATTAATAAACAACTATCCATATAAGTAATATTACTCATACGCAACCGAGGTTGCCAAGCGTCGTTGAATGAACTTGATTGTAAAGATACTTTGAAAGTTGCTAAGTTACAAGTTCAAATGTAATCTATCAAACTGAAAATATTTTGTAGTTATATATAAAGCTGTGTGAAATCTGAAGCGTTGTTGAAAAATATATATATTTGTATATGAAATGTATATGAGATATATATATCATTTTACAAAAGAGGACTGTTTTAAATTTAAACTAATATTTTTCAGAACCAAATGATTACCGTGTTATACATTGACCAGTGTTTCTTCGAGACTTATTTGAAAAATCCAAAATATTCGACGTAAATAAATGTTCCAAAGCAATATTAATATATATTTATTGAAATATTTCTACTGAGTCAATATAAAGAACCTGTGCCTTATGTTTTATTATGTTTTATTTATTTTTTAAAATAACAATAGCAAAAATCTAATATTGGATTTTTTTTAGTATTTGTTCATGGTCTGAATGGATATGCTATGTAAACTCCTATTTTTGCAAAAATTTTAAAAGCCATATCCCTATTGTACCGATATATTTGTATACATTCTTTCATATAGGTTTCATATAAATAATAAACAATTTTTGGCAAAAGTCGATTATCTTTTTTTTTTTAATCAAGCTTGTTTTCAAAAATGTCAAGTTAGATCACAAATCAAATCTGGCATTTCTATACACAACACTTTATATTTAAATAGCAAATTCTATATTACGTATACACAGCATAACTAAATACATATTTATGACGATAGATCAAAAAATTTTGTATCCAAATACATAAAGGCGATACCGAATTCAATATTAACACGGTGCTATAGTGAAAAAAAAACACTTGTAATATAACATAGTGTAGTTTGTAGATGCATATTGGTAAGTAAAATAGATAACCATCATTTTGCGTCATAAATAATGGCAACAACAAAATAAACATTAAATAGCAGGATTTTATTAATTTTACCACTTAGAAAAAAAGCATACTACAATTTTGATCTGATTTTATTCAAGCAGCACACATTGGAGCCAATCGCAAAATTTTTGGTAATAAATATCTATATTCCTAACGCGTATCGAATTGAAATATATTGGAAATTGCATAAGAGTATGTAAGCTTTCAGAAAAGATCATCCTTTAGTCAGACTGCAAGAACAGAAGATAAGTTACAGGGTATCAAAGTTGACTACATCGTATGTAAAAGTTTCAAAAAAATCGTAACTTGTACAAATAAAGTCATATTTTATATTTCTGTAAAATGCTAGGCGAGATAAAGAAAAAATATGCTTGCTCCCCTAACTTATATCTCACAATTAAAAAGATATTTAAGCTTGAATTTAGAATTTTTAATTTTTTGCCTCAACTCTTTTTCGTCTTTCGGGAATAATTCCTGAGTTGTATGAAGAAAAAAATTTTTAAATATTGCGTAATTTGTAATACATTCCGAAATAATATTCTGAAAAATTTTTTGAATTATTTCAATTTATCTTGTTATGAAAAATGTTCGAAATCAGCTATAGAAAATTAGTATACATAATGGCTATTATTTTACAAAAATACAGTAAAAGTTTTTCGCTTTTTTCTCGCAATTATGACAATAAAAAATTTTTTCTTTACAAATTTCAAAAGACAAGTATTCATAAATGGCTAATAAATAAATCTTAAATCCTACATCTAGTATTGGCTAAAAGTTGTGAATTTTAGAAAAAAATTTAATGCATATCAATCAGTGAAAAAAAATATGTATATTACACAAGCTTTTCTTACATTTAATGATTCTGTTAAATTACAAAATATACTTGGACCGATTTTTCGCCAAACTGCTTCCCGTCCGACCAAAAATACTACACCAGAAAAAGAACGATGAAGTACTTCCAAAAAATAAAAATTTCAGCACTTCAAAAGTAGAAATAAGTGTATATTTTGAGCTTTTTTAGAAGTTATTAATAATTACTTTCAAAAAGGTTAAAATGAATATATTTTTAGCATGAAAAAAATTAATTATTTCTGAGAAAATTAAAATTTCACAAATTCTGAAAAATTTTTATTATCTATTATTAAGGCTAAAAGACAATTTGTATTAAAAAATTTTAAAAACCTTAACAATTTCTGACAAAATTAAAATTTCACAAATTTTAAAACATTTTGAATATCTTTTAATAAGGCTAAAGGAGAATTTGTACTAAAATATTTTAAAAACATAGTTTCAAGAGAAATACTTAAAAAGCAATGAACAAGAAGCATAAAAGAAGAACATCCATCCAATATCAACCATGGGGTAAAAAAAAAGAATTTCTGCAGCACTTTTTCAGCACTAAGTACTTCCTTCTAATGACAACACAATGTTAAATCATAACTGTTTCTGCGCATTTCATTTTTTTCTTGCTGGGACATTATATTATCTTTAAAAAAAATAGTAGATATATAATACAAATACGTTTTTTGTGCAATTTAAATAGGTCTTTTGGAAAGATAATCTTTTTAATTAAGTCTACACCCCTGTATTAGTTATGTTTATAGCCTTGCGGGAAGGAGTTTAATGCCAAATCAATCTAAATATATTTTTTAATTTAACAGCAGCAACAAATTTAAAAAAAATTTGCGTGACATTTTTTTTTTTTTTATTAATCGATAAACATGAAATTTTTTCTAAAATTTACCATTTCCGACTAATGCTAGATGTAGGGTGCAAACTTTATATAAGTAAAAGAATTGTACTGTTTTTCATACTAATTTCAGAGTGCTGAATTTGAACATTTTTCACGGCTAGATGAATTGAGACAATCTAAAAATTTTTCACAATATTACTTCGAAATGTAGCAAAAGTTACAGATTATTAAAAAAAATCCCTCCCTTTTTTTCCTAAAAAATTAAATGAAATCATGGTAGAAAATTAAAAATTCAAAATACAAGCGCAAATATCTTTTTAATTGAAAGAGAAAACTTAGGCGAGTATGGGATTTTATCTCACCAAGAACTTTGCAGAAATATAAAAATCTTTGAAACCGGTGTTGATTTGCAGAAGTCATTTTTTTTTAACCTTTAACAACTTTTACTCGAAGTGGTCAAATAAGAAATACTTAGCTTAGCTCATATTATTACGGGAGACTACAAGATGATTTTTCTGAAAGGCTCCTTTTCTACAACTTTTCCATATGAGTAATTCCAATTTAAATTTAAAAATTTAAAAGGCTTCCTACCAAAAAATATAAAAAAATAAAGATGGACATTTTTAGATACACAAAAAAGATTATTTTTATATCTTTTATATAACAAAACGAGAAAAATTGATTTTATATGCCTCTGTACCCTGCTCTACATATGCACCAAATTTTATCTAAATCGGTAATCAAGGGTCAAAATTTTTTAAATTTAAAATGGAATTACTCATATATTTCAATTCGATCTGACCAGTAGCTATGGAAATTCAGACTTATTACTAAAATTTTTGCGGCTGCACTGTGCGACAGCTCATTTAGTAACTAATTAAACATAGTATTAGGAAAATAATAGAAAAATATATTTTCTAATAAAATGTGGGTCAAAAATGGCTTTACGTTCGAAAAAAAATAAAATAAAATAAAATAAAATAAAAATACTTAAAATTGAGATTGTCTCCTTAATATTTTACGCAACTTTTCTATGAAGAATTTTGTGTATACCTTTTAAAAATGATCAGGTCAGGTGTTCGAGATAAAAATGTTTAAAACCGTGAAGTCCAAAGAACCAGTTTTTTGGATATAACTCCCGAATTCGGGGATAGACTGAAACTTCCAATGGTATAATAATCTAATCACCCATATCTACAATCTACACTATGCTACATTCCTAGCATTTCTAGGCATTTCTGTTTTGCTGCACCGTATAATTTACACAAACTTTAATGAAATTTTTACCAGAACTTTTACATGAATCAAGTTCGGCTGGACCTCTGCCTTAGCAAAACAAAAAGAAAATTAAATCTTTCCATTTGAAAAACTTTAGTAGCATTGAGTGAATACGCATACATTCGCTTTTTTATATCTACATATAGGCATACATACATACCTACATTCGTACATACCTTCTTTAAGTATATCTTTTCTTTTACTGCCACAAATACAATTTGGTTTTCCGTCAATTTCCTGTACAGAGAAAAAAGACACGACAGGCAACATTTATTAAAAAACAGCAAGGAAATAAACCGGTATTTTCTTATGTATCTTGGCTTTCTTATATCTTTATTCGTTTTCTTTTTTTTCTTTCATTATTATGATGAATCCCTTTCTGGAAATGAAAATATATACAACGACTACTTAAGATGCAAATTTAATTAATATGCAAATAGGTCAATAATAAACAACCAAGAGACGAAGGAACAAATTTAAGAAGGGTTATTTCTTTAAACCATAATGAACTAGAATCCTTTTGAATGAGGATACCTAAAGTATAGAATTAAAACACAAAGTTTTGTGGTAAATTACTTTATTTAAATATCTATTTTGTATATTCATATTTCTTTTATAATTTTGATAAACATTTTTCACTTTTATGGTTAGCAGTTAAGATGCTATATATATTAATATATATACATATATATATATATATATATATATATATATATATATATAAATATAAATAATTAAGGAATTTTTTAATGAACGATTTAAGTATTTAACTGGCGATTTTTACTTTATAAAAACCTTTTGCTAGGAAATAAATATATTGCAAAATTTATGTAATAAACCATAACTTATATTAGCCTGGAAAACTTTAACCATATTCTAATTACGTGGCTACTTTGTTAGCCTCTTTTTTAAAGTGGATCTTACGGTGACTTTTTAAGACTATGTGCTATATAACTAAGGTTAGGGATCCGGGAATTCCCGTCAAAATTCTCTCGAGAATGTTTTTAATTTTTAGCGAAAACGAGAAATTAAATATTCTCGTAGTTTTGGAATTCTATAAGAAATATTTTGCTGATTTTAACGCACTATATCAATAAAAGATTGACGTTGCTCTAAACATGGTACTTGTAAGAATTTAACGCACATAATGACAACTAGAACGCCATCTGAGAGGAAAGCTAAAGTTGCATGAATTGGGTTTCTGGCTATTGAATTAGATATTTTTCTATCAGATATTTATATATTTATTTATCTATTTAACGAATTTACTTACAAGTTGTTTTATATGAAATTTTAAATCAACTTTATTTTTGTCATGTTAAAATTTATTATAGATTTATGAAAATTAATATTAATAAAGTTTAACTTCGAAAATACTCACTATTTTAAAAGAGTTACTTGGTTGGGAGATATTTGATTCTAACAAAACATTTTCTTTTCAAACTGCATCTGTTATCCAAGCAATGGATTTGTCAATGTTAGGTGTAAATGTTATAACTTCAAAATACTTTTAAAAAAGGTAATATCGTGTTGTATTCATACGTATATGAGATTATTTTTATCAGAATTCTGAACGCTATGATTAATCCGAAAAAACATTGTTGCGAAACGATTTTTAGTATTTTCCAGATTTATGTTTAATTTAGTAAGAAATATTTAAGTAAAAAAAAAAACAATGTAAGTTAGAGAAATGAAGTAGAAATAAATTGCAAGCTATTTACAATGAATTATATCCAACAGATTATTATATATTTTTAAAAAGTTTTGGCATTAAGAACTCAATGATGTAAAAATCTGAGACACAGTTTTTAACATAAATCGCGAAAAGTACTAATTTCATTTGTACAAAACATTTATAATTTTTTTAATCTTACTTTCATATTACTTTTTTATTTTATCATTATCCGTTAACTCCCTGTGATTTATAATATTTCGTTTTGTTTTATTTAATAAAAAAAAGTAATTTTTTTATATGAAGTCATGGCCTTTTTTTATAACTGAAGTTTTAGAAAATTCCCGTTAATTCCCGGAAAATTGATTTTTGCTCTCGTTTCCCAGGAAACACCAAGCACTATAAATGACGAAAAACTATGTTGTTTAAAACATCTCGACCAGAGATCATGTGTTGTAAGTTTTGTAGTTGATTGCAAACCGTTCGAATAAGTGTGGAAACACAACCAACGGCGGCAACGGCAGTTCCATACAAATTTGACTTTAGGTTGTCGTTGAATAAATGACAAGTCGTTCGAATAAAATTTATTTTATTTTCTTGATGATATACTATGTTTTTTTTTTCAAGAAAATTGCCATCATTTTTGAATAAAATTTATTATGAAAAAAAAAAATAAATCTAAACAAAAAAAGAAAATGGAAATTCTTTAGTATAGTTAAATTAAACAAATAAAATATAAAAATATTTATATATAAGAAACGATAATTAGAGTAAATATTACAAAAATATATTGATAATTTATATTTTATACAAAACTTTGACAATCGCAGGATGATTGTCAAAGTCCCACTGTCGTTGTTATTATGTTTATTTTTTCTCAATTGGAGGCAAGTCGTCCCATTGTAATATACTTACGTTATATTTTCTTGGCAATATTCTATGCTTTTTTCCAAGAATATTGCCAACAGTTGTGGAAAAAAATTATAAAAAAGAAAAGAAAATTAAATAAAGAGGGAAAATGGAAATTTTTATAGAAATTAAATTAAACCGATAAAATATAATATTTATATATTCAAAATAATAATTGTAATAAATTAAAAACGAGAAAATTGATATAGTCGGTCAAGACCGACTATATGATACCCTACACTATTGCGTACCAGCATAAAAATTCGGGAAGGGGACTTGTATTATACCTGTGGCCAATTTTACTAAATGTAAAATAAAATCTACCAAATTTCATTGAATTATCTTCAAACTTACAACCTGTACTACACAAAGTTTATATAGACAGCTAGCCGTCCACCTAGCCAGACGGACGGAAGGACATCGTTAGATCGATTTAGAAAGTGATTCTGAGTCGATTGGTATACTTTAAGGTGAGTGTTGGATAACTTTTACTATGCGTAATAAACACCAGCACAAACGCACAATACCCCAACCACCTATGGTGGTGTAGGGTACAAAAAATAAGATTGATAAGATTACCGTCCCGCTGCTGTTGTCATTTATGTTTATTTTTTCTCAATTGGAAGCAAACCGTCCCGTTGCCGCTATTGTTGAGTTTTCATACTTAAAAAAATAAATATCATAAACTGATTTTTATAAGTTTATGATTTTATTTATATCAAAAAAATAAAAATCATAAACTTATTTTTATTTTTTTGTGAGAGAAAACTTTTATTTAAAAAATCATTAATAAAATTGTTATTTTATTATTCATATAATAAATCAGAAATAATTTTTATTTCTGAGAAATGAAATAAAAATCAAAAATAAAAGTTTATTACACAATAGTTTAAATAGCGTAATAGCACATGATATGGTCTACTCAGGATAATTTTTAACTAATTTCCTTCATATTGACCTTTTTTTTTATAAAAAATTACACAAATAATAATTATTTTTGGTCTCTAATCTCGACACATTTTATATTAATTCCAACGAAAAAATAAATTATTTTGAAATTGTTTCACAATGTTATAAAAAAAACCCGGAAAATGTATAAATGAATTGAAACTGTTAGAAACTGAAGCTAATGACAAAGTTTATGAAAAAAAATTTAAGACATCAACAGACTTAAGGTCAACACTTATAAGTCCATGTTCTCAGCCTTAAATTTGCTAGACGAGGATTTTGAATACTGAAAAAAGAGTAAGGATCTCTTACAAAAGTACAGAATTAATTAATAAAAAGAGTATTTAATTTTAAACAATTTTATGAATTAATTTTTATGTTTGAAATACAAAAATTATTTTATTATTTATAAAATTGAATTTAGTAGGTTTTCTTAAAATACTAGATGTTTTTTCAAAATTCTCAACGGTGACACTGACTGTATGAAATTGTTCCCAAAATATTTTAATTTTCTACTACATATTTATATGAAATATTTGATGCAAAATTAAACATATTAATTTTTAAACTTTTATAAACTCGCTCGTAGCTAAAAATAGTAAAGACAATTTTTATCTCTAAACAATAACGTTTTAAAATAGTTTTTACTTTAGCAATAATTTCTTCAAATTTAAACTTTCTTCCTTCAAATCCTTTTCATCTAAAATGCAAGTTAGTAAAAGTTTATATCCTGACATTGCCTGAACAATTTATTTTTTCTATATTTATAAAAGCATATAAGTTCAAAGATATGCTGCTTCTTATAGCAAACTATAGTTTTACCTTAAGTTTCCTTTACTTCATAAGGCAATGAGCTAAAAAAAATCATCGATAAATGTAATATTTAATAGCACTAATAAGCTACATGAACATTCTCATATATATTCATATTGGCAGTTAAAGTTTAAACGTGGTACGATATAAGAGACATTACTGAAAATAAAGGAATATAAAAGTGAAATAGTGGAAAATACATGTCATGCACTTAACCCAATACTCCAAAAGTTAATATGACAACCAAGACCATTTTTTGTTCCACCATTTTTAATTGCCATTTGGGAACTTTCTACTACATTTTCAATGACATGAAAAATTTTCTCAAATTTTTGGATATTGTCTTTTATCCAACTGTATGTTTTTTAACAAGTCTACGCCTATTTTAATGAAGAAACAAAAAAATATGAATTACTCAAACTTACCGGCCCACAGTGATTAGTTTCATAGCTAAAAAAGTCCAAAGGGATTATTTTAAAATATCATAAAAGTCATAAAGGTCAAAGAAGGCCCGATAATTATTATACATATATTTGTATAATAGGGAAAAATTGAAGTAAGGAAGTGAGAAAGGTGTGCTGTTTTTTTTTTCAATTTGTATATCCTACCCTATCATAGGGGGTTGGGGATTACGTGTTTATGGTTATGCTTGTAACCATTGTGGCCAAAAGATGAGGGTCTAAATTAAACTTTAAAAAAGGTCAAAAAACGCTAAATGCCCAAAAAAATAATGCCGGAGCAAAGTTAATTTTTTATTTCTGTAATTTAAAAATTTATGTTTTCTTCTTTTGATTACTTTTCTATATTTTTTTTAAAGATATTGTAATAAATTTATAAATAAAATATAAATAAAATATTGAATAGATACCATCGACTTAGTAAACTCATAAGCGAATTTAAGATATTTTGGATTTGGAAAATGAAAATTTTTTGTTAAACAGAAACAATCTTGATACTTACCAATTCTTAATGGATAATTGTGTAAAAATAATATTGTTAATAGCGAAAAAAATTACTCTTCTTCGTTGTTGAAATACTATACATACTAACATTAAGAATCAAAAAAGTCTAATAAAAGCTAGAATCTAAAGCGATAATTTTCACGCTAAAAGCAAAATTAAAAGGCTATATTTAGTCTTAAAAAGGCTAAACTGCCAACACCCTTTATAATGCACAGAAAAAATCGTATACAGTTGTAATCAGAATCACTTTCGGATTCAACTTAACGATGTCTGTCTGTCCGTCTGGCTGTTCATGCAAACCTTGTGCGCAAAATAAAAGTAGCAATTATAAAGGTAATTTTATGAAAATCGATACATGATTTTTTGACACAAGGGCAAATTCTTTTGAAAGTGGTTATGATCGGTCCATTACTTCATCTAGACTCCATACACATGTCCTTCCGGAATGAGGATTTAAAATCATAAATGCTTCAAAAATTAAAATTCAATATTAAGATCGCTTTATAATTTATCAAAGCTCCGATATAAACTTCCGAAAATCATTTTAACGTGCGTGAATCCTATAAAAATTCATTAACTCACAACTATCTCTCCCTGAAGAATCCTACATTGATTTATGAGGAAGTTTGGGAATAAACTCTTCTCCTTTGTTAATGGATGTAGGAAGTGGTTTTTAATTCCCTCGACCCGGAAATCAACATCTTACCACGGAGACAATTTTTGTTTTTTAGTTTGCCATTAGTCTATCAAAGAGCTGATAAAGTTTATATATATATATATATATATATATATATATATATCTTTCTTGGTCCCATTTGGCAAAAAAAATCTCCTTAAAAAATAAGTAGACTGATAGAATTTTACATTCTAAACAAGAAGAACAAGAATCTGCTTTGAGTTTTTTTTATCGTGTACTGATAATTTTAATTTACAATTTAACTCACAACTATCTCTCTCTGAAGAATCCTACATTGATTTATGAGGAAGTTTGGGAATAAACTCTTCTCCTTTGTTAATGGATGTAGGAAGTGGTTTTTAATTCCCTCGACCCGGAAATCAACATCTTACTACGGAGACAATTTTTGTTTTTTAGTTTGCCATTAGTCTATCAAAGAGCTGATAAAGTTTATATATATATATATATATATATATATATATCTTTCTTGGTCCCATTTGGCAAAAAAAATCTCCTTAAAAAATAAGTAGACTGATAGAATTTTACATTCTAAACAAGAACAAGAATCTGCTTTGAGTTTTTTTTTATCGTGTACTGATAATTTTAGTCGACATCGATTGAAGTTTTTTTATCTCAATTGGACAAACCATTCTTGAGTTTTACTATTGTGATTACATATTAGTCGTGTCCATAAAAAATCAATACATAATGGAAAACCAAATGAAAGCAGATACTTTTTTAGCAGGTCAAATTCCATCTAGTTCAACTATTCCTTCTTAAAGGAGATTCCTTTGCCGACCAGTGTAATCATTAAATGCAGTATAAAATTGTGACCCATATTTTGATTAAAAGTTCACATGGACATTCAGCTATATATCTTAAATCTATCTAGAAAGTAGATAATTTTGGATATTACAAATGTCTGTTTTAAGCAGTGTTTCCAGTTTATCTATTTTAAAGCCAAATTAGCTGTTTTATTTTGCCCTTTGCCTCGAAATTTATTTTTTAACTTCTAGCTTTTTTAGCCCTTTCTGAGATTTAAGCTGTCTTAAGAAGGCAAAAAATTAGCAATTTAAAATCAAAGAAAATCCTATTTAAACTCTTGTATTTGCTTCATCGATTTAATTTTTAATTAACAGACAATAACGAAAGTGTACCTTCTTGTAGTCCTGATTAACTAAAAGCCATTCTGAAATCTTTATTTCGATTTTCTATTGGCTATAGATTACAAGAGAATATTTGTAAAAATGTTAGTAATTTTTCATTAAAAACTGCTTAATAGAATTGAAAAGCGATCGGATTGAATTGCTGATATTGTGTAAAATATATACCAAGCATTACAGTAAAACGGCAGTTGATTATCCTAAAATATTTTAGCCAAATCTTGGAGGAGACAATTTCATTGGTTTTCAGGATAAATTCTAGATGACGATGAGTTTTTTTTTTTTTTTTGATATAATTTCCCTTGATCTTCAATTTCTGAATATCAGAGTCAACAAATATTCTTCCATTAATTTTTATATATAGTAACTTGATTCAGTAAAAGTCAGTCAACAGGTCAACAAAATCGTAAAAAAATCATATCACGAAAAATTCTGCGAAATTTTTATTCCTTAGATTTGATGTAGTATAGAAAGTTAAATGAAAATTTTCCATTACACAGTTTTAATCCGTTGACGACCAAATAAAATATGCTTCTCTGAGAAGTTTTTAGGTTATATAAACGTCTATGTAATAGGCAAAGCAAATTAGTCATTCATTTTCTATAGACAAGAAATTATGCTACAAAAATGTGGTAAGATTCCATATGCCTTGATATAATATCTTAATGACAGCGTTTTGGTGAAAATGCTCCCCTCGTTAATCGCTAATTGTACCCATTTTTTAAGGAGATTTTGACAATTTTAAAGACTTCTAGGGGATATATAGGGCAAGTTGGAGAAATGGCATATTCTACACTTTTGTGACACTGTTCCTTTTCTATAAAAGACGGATGGCTAGTTCGCACTACCTATTTCCCCGAAAGTTACATAAGCTAAAATTTTCATAGAGATACATATTTCCTTTGATCGCCAATGAGTTAAAAGTGTGACGTGATAGAAATGTTTCATTTCTGCACTATATATATAGTAATTTTATACATATATTTAGCCTTATTAAGAAGAACAACGCGAAATTACTCACGATGTGTTTTTTCACTTTGCTATTTAAACTTGAATTTTTATTTTTTCAAACTTTTAATGTCTACTCATTTTTTGCCAATGCAATTTTAAAAATTTTAAAACTTTTTATATCTACGGTAATTTGTTACATTTTCCCTCTACACGTACTCCTTGCACCTAATTCTTTTATGATTTTATGAGGGTTAATTGAGAAGTGATTAATTTTTATAACTTTAAAGGTTTCTAGGGGCTATTCGCGCCAACTTGGAGACTTGACGTGTACATTACACATTTTTTTAGCATTATTTCTTGTCTGTAAAAAATAAATAACTACTTTACGCTACCTATTACCTAGAAAATTATATGATCTAAAATCTCCTTAGAGAAGAATATTTTCTTTGGTCGTCAAATTGTGACGTGACGGAGAAAAATCAAAATGTTCCTAGTGATTGAAATGACAATACCTATAATAACTATGACATAATTTTCACTATACTTTTTTAGTACTGACCTACTAATATCTTTAGATATATTAAAACACTAATTTAAACTACAAGAATATAATAAGCTTTTAATCTTAACTACACTGTGCTCGAAAATGAGACTTATTTTTTTTAATAAGATTTGCACCCATTGGATTAGACTAAGTCGACGACACTAAATTTAATGGCGTTATTAATTTTTAAAAGTTAGCGCTTAGTTATTGAAAGTATATTAGGAAAATTAAGCTTTTTTGCTTATATTTGATAATTTGGTTGTTAAATTTAAACAAAATAAATAATTAAGATTCTACTAACTTCTGAAATAAAAATATAAAAACATTAAAAAAATTGATTTAATTTATTATTGGAGTCGATACAATCGATTTATTGTTAAATTTCATAAATAATGTCCCATTTGTTTCTAAATATCTATTGCTTGCGCTGCTTCCATAATGAAATTTAATTCCATATATCATTAATGCAAGCACCAAATTCGAAAAGCAATATATATATATATATATATATATATATATAATTAAAATATATATTTAATTATCTTTATTCAAGCTCAATTGCATTAACGTAATAATTTTTGTAGAATACTGAAAAAGATTTATTAGATACTAGCATGATGGAAGGCATTTTCTGATCCACTACGATCGTCATCAGCATAAATTGTGTCCTATAGTGTTAATTATAAAGATCTTCCTTTTAACTCACACTTTTCTGAAGAAATAGAATATGCAATTTCATCACTTTACATATTCTAGAGTCTTAAGTATTGAGTAGAAATGAACTTTAAAAAAGCTTTTCCTTATATTAATTGTATTCTACATTATTAAAATATTAATGTAATTTTTTTTCAGTATTCTACAGAAATTATTATATTAATGAACTTGCATATAATTCATGCAAAAAGCGGAGAGCTTAAAGAGATTAGAATAAATATTCAAATAAAATAAAAAACTGTAACATTAAAAGACAATTTCATATAAGGTAATAATATCTTTTGTCAAAAATATGATTCTTATTCATAATCATGAATTTCCAAAGCATAGTGCAAACCAGTGCCAAAAGATATTTTCACTCTTAAAATCGTTCACAAATTCGTTATCTATAGCCCTTTAACTAAAAAAGTCCTTCAAACATATATTAAGAACTAGATATTTATATGAGAGAATAAAACCTGATTCATTTGTCAGAAACCTAATTCATGTAACAAAAAAAATACATGTCACATATATTTTGTTTTTGTGTTTTAAAAAAAATAGTAATCTTTTTGAAAATTTAATTCGAAATACCTCTCACATAAACTTCTAGTTGTATTCTATGCCTTAAAATCTCTTTCATTGGTACTATAAAAGAATTATGTAAATAATTTTTTTATAAAAATTAAGAAAATAAATAAAATTTATTGTTTTTTTATTTTAGATGATGTAAAAAATGGCGAATAAAATTATGGCATTAATGTGAAAATAAATATTTATATTAAAATAAACATATATTTAGAATGAATAATGCACATGAATTTAAAAACACTAAATAAAAGTATTTTGCATTAAATAATTGAAAAAAAATATAAACTACAACCATTAGCCGCCATATTAAATTATTTTTTTTTTTTTAATTTAACTTAAATTTATTATTAACTACTTCACAAATATATAAATTATATATACATATATTTTTTTTGGATTTCAATACAAAATTGTCCTATAGGGCAAAAAAGCCCTTACAGCTACTTATAATCCACCGTACTGCTTCCACTTTCCGAATTCAGAAAAAGAAATACTATTCAGTAACCACAAATAATAAATTTGTTGACCGCCATATTAGATCGTGATCAACGCGCCCATGAACCTTATATTTGATATATATTTTTTATGTGCACCATGTGTTCTAATTATGACGAAAATTCAGGGACCGTGGCACAGTATGCTATATTTAAATAACTAAACCAGTACTACTCCAAAACAATAAATAGACAAAGAAAAATGTGTTAAAATTTTAAAGTGCCTTCACTAATTTTATTTTACCCAGACTAAACGATATAGAAACTAATAAAAAAAATAGTGAAATTTTAGGCAAACGTTTTCACTTTCTTAATTTCTTTTCTAACTAGAAATTTAATATAAGCATTTCAAAAATGGATAAGAATGCAGCCAACCCACATACTTAACCATATATGAGTTATTTATTTTAAAAGCGACCTAAGTCCCTTCATCAAAAAATAAAATAAAATAAAATAAAATAAAATAAAATAAAATAAAAAAAAATTGAGTTAGTAATAAAAATGTTTATTTTTGACGTATTGTTTTACCCTAATTCAAGTTTCTTCTTTATTCGTTCAGAAATCTTAACAAGTTTTAACACAAAAGAATAAGTTTTAATATAAAATCAAGTAATTGTACAAAAATTAAAATATTTTCATGACTAACTCCACCATTTTTGTCGATGGATTTATACCACTTTCAAAATAAACGGCTCATATATCCTCCAGAGACAAACTAAGTTGGTAAAAGAACAAAAACAACAGCAAAATCAAATGAATAAGATGTGGTAAGTGCTAAAAATAGACACTGAATTTTACGGATGTCCTATTGCATTCTTTAATCCGGATGTTCGTTCATTTCTTGCACTTAAAACTTTGTACCTTAAAAGCAAGTGGATTGAGAGAAGAGTTACTTATTAATATCTTAGTTATTGGCAGCTCTACTGTGCAAGTGCACAGTTGGTCAGAATCGAAAATTTTTGGAAAAAAATCTGTAGCCTCTAGTCGGCCAGTTGGATTACATAATATATATATATATAATATATTACATATATATATATATATATATATATATATATATATATATATATATGTATATATATATGTATACATACACATATACATATATATTAAAATTTCAAATGCAAATTACTCAAAAACTATAAGAGATAAATAGCACATGTTTTTTTTTAGACCTTATTAAGGGCTCTCGGAAGATATAAAATTATTTAAAATCGAATTAGAAACAAAAAATTGGCAAACGTTTAGAAATTTTCTATGTCAGAGATGCCCTACTTTGATTCCCCATAGCTCCCTTATCGAGGGATAAAATTGCACACTCTGCTACGTGTATATGAAATTTTATGTAAATCCAATCGGCCGATTAGAGGCTACAGATTTATTTCCAAAAATTTTCGTTTCTGCCCCACTGTGGAATATAAGTGTGGTTTTGAAAACTATATGTAAGTAAATTGAAAATTTACTCATTTATACTTTTCTGTTCTTTATTCCTTTATGTCTTACTTATTTTTATTTCATTTCACTTCAGGAGGATATTTTTTGTGGATAGTAGAGCATTATTAGAAGTTTTTGTTGCATCTTAAGTTTTTATCGGTTCTATGTACGTTTGTAAGTATTGGCAAAGGTACTTTGCGGTTAATTTGCTGATAATGTTAGTTAAACAAGAAATAGGGTCAAAAACGGAATTTGTAGTATGAATATGGAATGAGTAGGAAGAAAGAAATACAAAATATACAATTGAATGCACTTGTAAGTACAGGAGATGCCGTTGTGTGGTAAGTATGTATTAGGGTTAGTTTGAACATTAAAACAAAACTATATTGTCGATATCGTTGTGTTGTTATGGTTTAGTTGTTAAGCTTTAATTTTTTTTTTTTATATATATAAAAAAATGTTTTAAATTTAGCTTCAAAGTTTTATGTTGGTGGTAATTGTAAAGGTTTTGCTTCCTTCAATTTTACTTTTCTTCTGTGCGTATATTTAGCTATATATAATTTCCCCAGTTGCATTGTTTTTTTTTTTTTAGTTTTCTACTAATTGCTAAGGTGCTTTGATTAAACGTCAAACTTTTTCGCTTTCTTTGGTTTAATGTATTCATCTTCTTCTATTTTTATCCTTATTATAATGCATTTTTTTAAGGTGCATATAACTTTACTCCTTAAACTTTATGTTGCTCATTTTGTCTAGTGCTAAATTAAATTGTTTCGCTTGAATTACTTTCAATAGTTTGTCTGCCATTCATGTCGTTTGCAAGAGTAAGAGAGTAAATTTTATGAATTTTTACACATTTTTAGATCTACGTAGTAGTAATTTTTATAGAGAATTAAATGAAAGAAAGAAGATTTTTATTCTTTTATACTTTATTATAAAGATAGGTACATGCACTTATGTTAAGTATATTAAGTCTAATTAGCTTAGACATTTTTTCAATAAAAAAAATTGAAGATGTTGAAAGGATTATATATCTATTGTTTTAATAATAAAAGAAGCATTAACACCGGTTAACAAAATAATATCGCGAATAATTCTGCAAAATTCTTATTCCTTTGACTTGATATAGTGTAGAAAATCATATAAAACTTTACCATCACGTCACAATTTTAACCCATTGACGATAAAAGCAAATATGCTTCTCTATAGAGTTTTTAGGTTATATAATTTTTTTAGATAACAGGTGGAGAAAATTTGTATATCATAGAAAAGAAATAGTGCTAGAAATCATTAAAGTTGATAAAGTCAATAATTTCTCAATTAACCTTCATAAAACCAAGGAAAAATAAGGTGTAAGGAGTGGTCACAGAGAGAAATTTGTATTTGATAACTAACACATGATCGTACATCTCAAACACTTTTAAATTCGCACTGAAAGAAAATGCGTAGACATATCTTTCAAGAATTTTTAAAAGAATGATTGCCACTTCAACATATCCACATAATTTAGAAATAGCAAAAATTATACCAATACCAAAAGAATCTGAAGCTACAATGATAGAATAGTTTCAACCAGTTGCTTTATTACCAATAATTGATAATATTTTTGAAAAAAATACTCTACAAACAACTTTCTTCGTATTTTGAAGTCAATTATTTACATACTATATAATTGCCAGTTGGTTTTATAAATTAATAATTAATAATGTATGTACTATGAATAAATAATTAAAAAAATATTACAGCTGTTAAAAGAGAAAAAACTAATTTCTTTGATATGTGCATTTCATTCAAGACAATTACACTGTGCTCGAAAATGATACTTAATTTTTGAACAAGATGCTTACCCATTAGGTAAAATTAAATAGACGAGGCACGGTGGTAAAGAAAATAATTTCATTGTCCAAAAGTCCAATTTTTTGTTAACACCGATTTCAAAAATTTTAATGCCATTCAATAGTAAACATTTTTAAATTAAGGTAGCCAAAAAAATATGCTGTTAAAGACAAATATTTTATGATACTTAAAAAAAAAATGTGATTTTTGCAAATTTTACCAGAAGTAAAATATAATTACTTACAAATTATTATCGATAATTACATTTTTCAGTCTGGACCAGCCTGTAGAACACTTTTTCTATTTGAATGAAATAACTTCCATCATTTTTTCATATGACTCAAATATAAATACACCAAGCCCTGTAAGATGTGATAGGTATCTTAAATGCGAGTATATTAAATAATTATTATTTTATTACTATTTTTTTTTTTTTGTGTTATTATTTTGTATTTTTAACCTTTTTTAGTTTTTAACACTTTTTTATTTTACTTATTTATGTTACCTAGGAACATCGTATAACGTAATGTAAGAAAAGGATAAAAGATATCGGTATTCGAATACAAACTCATTTGATAAAATATATCTATATATATATATATATATATACATATATATATATATATATCAATAAAATTTTTAAATTTTAAAAACGCGGAGAGCTCCAGATATAAGGGATTAACCGAAGAGTATTTTAAGAGCAAAACGCGGGAAGATAATAAAAAAGAAACATGTTCAAGATGAATTCTCAAATATGGTTTAGTTATAGATCAACCAGCAAGAAGATTCTTTTCAGATTCCGAAAGAGCATCTAAAATAATAGGTGTTGATATAAATCTTATTTCAAGATTCTGAACAATTATCGATGTACTTGTTTGAAATGAACAAATTGATGCTAGAAAATTTAGTAATTATGCGAAGGAAACTGCACGAATATATACAACCAAATATTCATGGTGAAATATGTCTGCAACAGTTCACAAAAACCTTTATGGAGGTCTATCAGTAGAAGCCCAGGAAAAAAGAAGTAACTATTTTACAGAGATCACAATACCAGAAAAATATCACGAAATTCTACAAATTAAGATCTATTTAATATATTACTGGCAACGCCAAATCCGTTCATCTCTATCATTCGAAGTCAATAGAAGTAGAATATCGTGACTTAGATGAAGGAGCAAAAGGGCTGCTATATGACAGAAATAATACGGAACTAAATGTGGAAAAAGCAAAATAAACGTTAACAAAACCGGTTCTTTAAGATCCGGTTCTAGTGGAACCTGTTCTAGAATTGATAAACTGGGAATCTTTTCATAAAATTACCTAGATATTATTAAAATGTTTTTTATCTGTTTATAATTTTATTTACAATTATAGCTGATTCAAAAAACAAAAAATTCGCATTTTCATACTAAAAGCTATAAAAAAATTAGAAGTTCAACTTTAGCCTTATATTTTTCAACAACTGCTGAATTGATTTTAATGAAATTAAAACTGGAGACAAATTCAAGCAAATATCTCCATCACAAAAAAAAAATGAAAAAATAAAATAAAATCTAAAATATCTCTATCGATTCCAATGTTACATAGTTTTCGCCGATGAAAAATGATTCTGAACCACTATGTGATGCTGAATTTAATGGCGTTAAACATTTTTTAAAGTTAACGTTCGAGTTTATGATATTTAATTTTGAAAGGCTAAAAGAATTAATTAATTAAGTCAAATAAATTAGTAATTTAGTTGGTAACCAAATTAAAAAATTAAGATTCTATTAAAGTATAAGATCATGCATTCTTTCTATAATATATATTTTAAATGCTAAATTTCAAAACTTTGAACTAATATTACCACAATTTCGAAACTATGCTAGTTGGTGCTACCAGTAAGTAATTTTTCAAATAAAAATTAAAAATCGGGATAAAATTTATTCAATTTATGATTGCAGTATATAGTCCATCGATTTCATGTTAAATATACATAATGCCCCTTTGTTTAAAGTGCTCATTTTAATAAAATGTAACACATATTTTTGTTTATAACTTTGTCTGCTGATAACTTAATTTTTGTTTTGTGATCAATATATCTTTGAAGAATACCCCAGATTTTATAATGATATGAATTTTCAAAATATTTTCAAATAAAAAAATTTTCAATAGCTGCGTATCAACAGATAATTAGTTTCTAGTTAGTGGTAAGAAAGTTGAATAATGACCTTACAATTGATCGAAAATCTGGAACAGAAAAACATCGAAATGAATACAAGGCCAAAAAGTCGAGCAGTTCGTAAAAAGTATTGCAATCATTTCCGGACACCAAGTAGCTAGATGTGTAGTACTATAGAATGGTACAGTAAACATAATATTAATTTTCTTCTGAAAAATCCCAACCCTTAAAACTGCCCAGGACTTTGGCTAATTAAAAGATATTTAGCTCACATATCGATAATATACTTTTTTAATTTTTAAAATAATTTTTTTTTTTTTTTTTTTTTTTTTTTGCTTAAACTTTTATCCGTCCGGCCATGCATGCATCAAAAGCCATAATTTCTGCTAGAATAAATGAAGTGCTCATTAATATCTGCAATATATCCGCATTTAAATAAAATTTATCACAGATGAGTTCTGTCTAAGCAAACATTAAACTACCAAATTTCATGAGGATGGGTTCAAAATTAACAGTACCTCATATACGGGAATACCTCCTGGAATCACTTTTTCGTTCATAATTCCTATATAAACGATCGCAAAAATATAAGATTTTGTAAAAATAAATCCTATTTAAGTGTTAATCTTAGGGCTTTATTTCAAAAGAATCGGTCCATAATGACCATGGCTTCTCACCTCAACGCAAATATATAATTGTACTTGCGCATTAAAGTAACTTAATGTGACAAAATTTACTCAACTGTAACTTTTCTACTTGTTTTAAGAAATTTCTAGAGTTATCTTCTTAAACAATGCAACTAATTAAGTCAAATTAACTTTTAATTTAATTTCTTGTTACTAAAATTTTATTTTTTTTTTTCGTTCAGGAAACAAGCATATTTTCTTTGGAATTTTTTTGAAGATATTTTTTTTCTTCTGAATCGCAAAAAATTTACAAAATATTTTTTTAGAATTTCATACTACACATGTTGCTTAAAAATACAAATTTTTGTTTATATCTAAGTTCGACCAAAAACTATTTGAATGTCTATATAAAAGTAAAAAATGCTTGTTGTTTTGACCGATTAAAAAAATATTTAAAGTATTTCTACAACATTAAATTTAACAAATAAATACATATACATATACTTATTAACTAAATTTTTACAAAAAGTACTTTCCATGACTTAAAATACAAAAACGTAAACTTGAAAAACCTTAATTTTCAGTTTTTACCACTGTGATTAAAAATTGAAAAAAAAAATTGTGAATTTGACGGTGTACTACACGCAATATGAAAAAAATTTTAATTTTTTTTTACGAGATAACGGTGCATTATTTTATCTATTTTTACACAGAATCAATTATTGTCCATGTGCCCAGTAAAAACTCTGGTTGCTATGTAATGAGTTAAGAAGCTAACATAATGGCTCTTCACTACTTACATATTAGGTGAATAACCCATAATTTTAAAATGGTGATTACATTAGAGGTAGCTACTTACGTTTTATTATTACAAGTAAAGATTTTAGAAAGTATTTACTGAGATGTCATTACAAGAACTAATTACTTCCAAGCTATTCAATAACTCATTGATTTTAAGGTATCACACAAGTCATTATTAGTGAAAACAATAGGAACTAGTTATATTTAAGGTTACAAATTACTAATTGAATATCAGAATAGAAAAGCTGTTTTTTTTCTTTTATTTTTATTTAAACTTGAAAAGAAAATTTTATATACTTGAGTTACATATTACAAAAACTTAACAACAACATATCATTTTGGCATTCTAGTTTAAGTTTTTAAGTTGCGTAATCAAATTTTTGCATTTTCATATATATATGAAAATATATGTATTATTAAACTGGATTAAAAATCAATAGAAAGTCGAATTTTTAAAAATTTTATCATAAATAAGTAATTACATACCGGTTTATTACTAAACAGTTTCTAAACTACTCACATGTAATGCTGTACGGTCTACGGTATGCTGTTGTCATTTAGAAGTAACTACATTCGTAAATACATGCTGTTACCACGGTTTTACTGGGTACTATAAAGCAAAGTATTTAATTAAGTTTAATTAATAAATATAATTAATTGCAGTTAAACTCAAAGAAGATGGAAGATTACACCACACAACAAAAATAAACAATTTTTATCACACATGACAAATTTCATATACATGTGAAAATATAAACGTAACATAGTATAACTGCGTTTTCAGCTTTTTATTTCGAGTTCGTTTTTCGTTTTTAAAGTTCTGAACGATGCGCGATGTTAATTTGTTATTATGACAGTTTCTAATTGCTACTAGAGGGTGAATTTATTTATCTATTAATTAATTTATTTATTTTTGTTAAACTTATCGAAATAAAAGTTGCAAAAAATGTCCTTCGAAAATTTCCGACAAATATTTTCCAAAGTAATATGTTATATTATTTTAATACATACAATGATTTGCAAATCATTCCTTAGAACAAAAGTACACATTTATTTTTCAATTTATTGAGCATGCAAAAGCAATAACCATTTTGGAAGCGATTGTATTTAAATATTATATTTAGTGTTGTTTTATGAATAATTAGCATGAAAGGTGCAGTTAGTCAAGCGGTACCATGTAATACCCACACCATTATATTTACGCGTTAAACAGATTTTCGAATGAAGTCCTTATATAAAAACTATGAACACATTTGGATTGATCCTTGTTAAACTTCGCTTATATGAAGTCATTTATATGAAATTTGAGCGCCTAAAGTGATTTTCTGGAGATTATCTTATATGGAAACTGTGTTGAATTATGGAACGATTCTCTTAAAAATTGGTACTGCAATTTATCCTTTATATATATATATATATATATATATATATATAGTTTGCTTCTTTATTTCTTTGTTATTCTGTCACAACAAGACTACTGGACTGATTTACATTAACGGGAACGGAAGGAACTTTTTTTTGACTCAACCACTGAATAGCTTCACATGAAATCCGGCACACGTACAGTTCTAATTGAACTATAGCTTATAAAATTTATTTGTTGGATACCGCGCCTCTTTTAGCGCCCACTTTTTCTAACAAATTATTTGACTTAATTTTTTCTTTTTCGACCATCCCCTAAATGGTTTCACATGAATTAGTGCAGAAGGAACTAAGGCCTATAAGCCCTATTTAATGGATGTCATGTGCCTTTTTCACTCCCACTTGTTTTAGCTAATTATTTAACATTATTTTATACATTTTTTTTTTTTTTTTTGTTAACCATTACTGAATAAAGTTCGGACTGAACTATGACTTATTTCGTATAATCCCTTTTTACGCCCACTTTTGAAATTAATTAATATATATAGTTAACTTCTCTATTTTTTACCTCTTTCCGCCCACATTTATACATAAATTTTGTGATTTATTTTGTGATAACATCACACGAAAACAACTAAACTGACGCACATATTTGGCAGAAAGATATTAGTTCTCCGAAAGGAACTTTAAGCTTATCAAATCCTGTTTGTTTAAGCCTGCTTTTTGCCTTAATCCACATAGATTTTGGCTTATCTGTATATATATATACTTTAGAAGTAACAAAAACTCGTTTGCTACTTTTTAAGAATTTAAAAAGTTTTTGTGGATAACTTTCGATGTTGATTGTGGATTATAAATTGTAAAAATAGTATTTTGCGAAAATTCTATATAGTTCTCTTCTTAAATAATGCAAATAATTACGTTAATAAAATTTGTTATGCAATTATGCTAATGTTTGTAGCGCACAGAAAAGATCTTCGGACCCTTAAAGTATACCGTGGTCATTGTTTGATCATACACGCAGTGAAAAAATATAGTTGTAGTGACCATAATCTAAGTGCAACATATTATGATTGGAACATATGATTACAGCGAAAAAATAAGTAATAATAATGTTATACTTCTAGTTTTACTTATTATTGAACAATTTTATTACATCATTATCCCATTCTATCAGATATGATTTGATGTTATTATATTACGAGTATTATTGTCACATTATGATTCCATTTTAATATATTGTTATCCCATGTTATCATATAGTTATCCAATCGTATCATATAATTATTTAATTTTGCCATATTGTTATTCCATCTTATCATATTTATTAAAGCATATTAATAAAAAAATATTTTTTTAGATCTTTTATAGAAAATATTATTTGTTCATTAATTATACTCATTTGTACAACCATATGTGCTTCAAATGCAAAATATGTTTTTAAACCCATTAATGATAGTTAATCAATATCTTCTATTGCTTGAATTGCACCAAATATTGTCTATTTATATTTATTCATATGTAAACTAAATGGGAATTACGATGAAGTTGGAAAACAGACATTAAAAAGAAAATATATTTAAAGACAAATAAGTTATAAGTTCTTCCACTAAGTTTGTGAAAAGGATAAGTACATTTTATTGTCATGGAGAGAATATGCCTTAAGAACTAAGAAAAAGACTGTAAATTTTTAAGGGTTTTAGAAGTAATGATATTTTTCATATTAATAAAACTTCGTTTTTGCTAGAAAAATATATAGTTTTGCAGCCAACTTTTTTTTTAAAAAAACATATAGTTTTACAGTCAACTATATTAAAATTTTTATTGAGTGTAAACATTAAATGACAAAATTTAAACAAAAACTTGATGTCATAAACATAGAGTTATTGAAATTCAAGAAACTTAACAATAAGTATATAATATTGTTGTAGTGATAATGTTGTAACCATGTTTTTTCTCTGCGTGTAGTTTGCAAAACATGTATGATATCACACATTAAAATCATACATATTTAAAACCTTTGATATGATATTTAATTATTTTATAAAAATTGTGGTGGATCGCTCTCTAGTTGCAATGTGTCAAGGGTAGCGTTACCGTTCGGCGATTTTGGTCGCCAATTGGCCCTTTTAAATACAACAACCTGGCCACTTTTTGGGCACTTTTTTAAAGAGAAACTAAATGACAACTTTTTAAAACTATGTACTAAATAAACAAAAACTAAGTGATTTGAAATATCTCGACCCACTATATATTAATCCCAACGAAGAAATTAATTATTTTGTCATTGTTTCACACGAAGAATTTTTTAAATTAACTGAAACTGTTAAAAACTAAAGCTTATGAACAAATATTTAAAACATCAAATGCCAAATCTTTTTGAACCGGATTGGAAAAATTTTAAAAAAAGTTTTGATGAATACTTACATTCTAATTTACATTTTTACTTTTGCTCAAATCATATCACTAATGAAAAATAAATTGTTCAACAGACTTAAGGTCAACACATGTGAATCCCTGCTTTCAGTCCTAAATTTTTAAAGTCTTTAAAAGTATAGAAGTTTAATTAATAAAAGGAAAATATTATGTTAACTGTTTCTATGACTTAATCTTTATTTTTGCAATAATAAAAATTATTATAAATAAATTATTTTGTTATTTTTAAAATTTAATTTGGTAGTTTTTCTCAAAATAAAATATTTTTTTATTTTTATCAAATAAGCAAATTTTAAGGATAGGTATTGAAGCAGTCGGCCATTTTTTCAAAAAATCCTCTTTTTTTAATCTTATTTTATTTATTTATTTTTTTTTTTTTTGATAATTTTTAAAAATTCTTAACGGTAACACTGCTCAAGGGGTTTGTGAAACTGATGCCGCTGCGATAGAATATACATTTAGATGTTTCCATCTCGTGATTGTTAATACAACTCTGAAATAAAAATGAGCATGTCTCTGAAACCCTACAATCAATCTTAAGCAACCTCTTAAATATGCTATAATTACGCAACAAGAATTTTACTGAAACAATCTGAAATATGCTACCACTTGTAATTAATTACAAAATATCACATTTTCGTTAAATTTTTTTATACATTCGTTTAAAGTTTTTCATATTCCGCATTTCCAAATGCGTTCATAGTAAGCCCTACACAAATTAATTTGTGTATTTACACTGTAGAGATTCGCTAACAAATTATGAATTAAGGCATATAGTTATAATCCAAATTTAATTACATTAAATTACATATGCTTAAAAAGTAATTTACTATTTATTTTATAGTAATATTTATGATTTATCACAACGTTAGGTAATTTCATGTATTAAGCAGGAAAAAACTACAAAATTTTCATAATTTTTAAGCCTTTAATATTCAACACATATAAAAGTACGGGAAAACAACTGGGAAAAATAGCACTTTCTAAAATGACCAAAATATGTTTATTTTGTACACTGAGTCATATATACATAACGCACATCTCAACGGAGTCATAAACAATAGTGACAAAATGAAAAGATGCAAACTGAAAAGCACCGAAAATATATAAACGTTTACACCAGACCATCACTACTGTTAAGCGTATCCTATTCATGATAAATATTTCCTCGAAATGAAAAGCATACAAATACTTACAATGTTATAAGCACATATGTGTGTGTGTACATAAATGTTTATGTGTGGAATGTGTGAAAGCGAGTATGTGGTATTCTTAGCTAAAAGTGCATAGTCTGCCACAAAATCCCTAAAGAGGAAAAATTCACGCATTTTGTTTACGCACACATACACGTATATATTTATGCCTTGTTTCTTACATTTTCGTACATACACATAAATAAGAATGAATGTAATGTAGAAATAACCCAGCAAAAAGCCGCAAAAAAAGTGGAGGTTTTTTTTAAATTTTCGTTAATGTGCTCTCATAAAATTTAAAATTTTTATTTTGAATTTGTGTCAGTTTGTAAATATTATATAATTAAATTGGCAATTCAAAATCTTGTGACAACTTTGACTAGGTTATATCCTCCAAATTAAAGTAGCATATGTAAATTTCATAACAATTGTTGTTTCTTGTTGTACTTTTTATATACAAATGTACATTTTAATTTTTTATATGACAGATTAATGCAACATGGAATGTTTTGAATTCGCAAATAAACTTAGTACCGATATACATTTATAAGGAAATTTGTTCGTACTCTATTTGTTAGTTAAAAAAAAGGATATTTATTATTTGCTCTTTTTACATTTACTTATATCTTACATATTAAAATGAATCAAAAATATTAATTATATATTGCATTTAAACGAAAATTTTTTTACATTTTCAATTGCCAAAAATTTCTGATTCTTTAAGGTATTGAGAATATATTTATATACATTTACTTTTTTTAGTTTCGAATGATCAGTCAACGGAATATATTCAATATTCTAAAAGAACCGAAAAACAATTTTGAACACATTTGTTAGAAAAAAAAAACGTGTAAACGGTAATTTTAGTTTTAAAACTTGCTTATGTAAGTCCCTATAAACAATTATGATATAGATCTGATACTTTTTGGAATCTGCAAAGTCTGAAGCTTATAAACATGTTATACTTTTTTTTTAAACCAAACCGTTCGTTCGTAAACTTGTGCATTGAAATATAACACAAAATTAATTTTGGACAAATATCAAGATGAAAAAAGTTAGTTTAGCAATGGTAATTTCGGTAAAGAAAAGACAATGTCATAATTAAGTACAAATATTGAGGTATTTTCAGTTTTTGCTTAATATTTTGAAAACAACGAAAAGTATTTAGGAACTTTTGTTGTTATTTTCTTTAAATGAATACTTCAAATAAAAGTAAATTGTTTTAATTGTAATGCTACGTCTGCAAATATTTTTAATTAACCTTTAATTAGTCGCATGGGGTTAGGAGAAAATAAAATTGAAAAATCTATATGTGTTAGAGTGTTCAACTTGAACTCGTTTTTCTGTAGCTTAATAACAATCTTTATGCGATTTTCCATACTATTTATTATTATTTTGTTGAACTGATTCGAGTACTTAATGAATCGAAACCATTTAATTTAGTAATAGTTTCAGAAAAATAATCTATATTTGGAACAAACAAGTGAGAGATTAGTTTTAATATTTCTTGATTTTAATAATCGTTTAACTTTTTTATAGCCTTAGAGTCCTTATCATTGAATTCATCCACATCTTTTTGAAATGAATTCTTACAATTTTTTAAAATGAAATGAAAATTAGTCTATAAATATCAAAAAAGAAAAATATGAAAATAAACAAAATGAAAACAAATATAAAAAAATTCAATGCAATTTTAAATTTGATATACTCCGAAAACATATTTTTAAGATATTTTCTGTAATAATTAAGTTCTTTCATCGCTATTTCACTAAATTTTAAAGAAAATTGTCACATAATTATTGAAATATTAGTTTTTATATGTATATTTCTCTTTCCTAACCTTACATTAAATATATATATATATATATATATATATATATATATATATATATATTTATATATATATTAGTACTAAGTTTACCTAAATGTAACTCCAAATAACAAAATTTCCTTTTTTTGGAAAATTGGCAATAAAAAATTTAAAATTTGCTGAATGATTCACGAAGATCGGCCAGATTAACCAAAGATCCCATATAAACCTCAATTTCGAAAATTAATTTAGCGTGCATAAGAATTTAATATTTATTAATATGTACTTATGCTATATATTATATAATATATATAATATTATATATTATATATATTATGTTAAAATATTATATATAAAATTATAAATTTAAGCTTAAAAGTAAGTCATGCCAATTGTATTCCCTCGTCTAATTAGGTCTTGGAATCTTAAAAACTATAGAAGAATATAAATAAATAAATAAATAAATATTTGACACAAATCACTTTTAGATACAAAAATTCCATACAAATATAAGATATATGACCCCTCCCCAATTTTAGTTTAAAATATATTGATTTAGGAAGCTGAAAATGTAGCTGTTAACTGCATTAAATTTTTGAATACACATACATATATCTGAAATAAGTGATGTCACATTTTATAAATAATTTTCCTTTAGATTTTGATGATTGATTTTTCTTAAAAACTAAACATAATTTCAACTTTAACCATGAAATTAAGTCATGACGTAACTCCAATACAAGGTTTTTCAAAATGTGTCCCGAAAGGAACTGGTAAAATGTAACATTTTATACTGGACTGCCGCTGCAGTTTTCGGAGAAGCAAATATAAAAACAGAGAAATTTTTCTTAAACTATTTTTTATAATAATCGAGCAATATACATATGTTTCTGGCCTGCCTCAACGTAAAGTTATATTAATATAATATATATTAACAATAAATGTAAAAAGTATTCCAATTATTTATAGTATGTTCGTTGTAGCATGAGTCGCAATCTTGTTATATCACACTACGAGGCGATCGTAAGGATGACCAAATCTATATGCAAAATAATCATCCTGTTAGCATACGTTATAAGTTATGGATTACCGAATTTGACAACAACTAGCTTGAAAATATATTTAGGAGCTCGTAACAACTATCAACAATGTTTTTAAACCTTCTTAAAATAAACCTTGGTACATCTTATCATGTTTCCCAAAATATTGTGGTTCTACTGATAACCGTTAAAAAAAGAAAATCTTTCTTAGTTTTTCGAAAATTTTTGCATTTTCTCTTAAAGAAACACAAAAACAAAATGAGGTATCACTTAAAAGGTATTTGGGAACCGCGTCCATTGGTATATAAAACATATTCAAGAATGATCTTAACATTTACATATTCTATAAGATATCATATTTTTGAAGGTTTTTTTTACAGTCTTGTTTGTTATTTAAAAAAAAAAAAAAAAATAATAATCAATTAAAATGCTTTTGCAAGTAAATCAGAATTGCTGTATGGAATTTTTATTATAAATATATTGCACAGAACAAAGCACACATATTTAGTATGTATGGATTTTTTGCTATCCAGTCTTGTTTCTCTGCTTTTAAAAAGTCGTGAAAAAATTGAAATTTGCATAAGGAAACAAACATAACTACATGTAATTTTACAGGAAAAGGAACAAACTGAATACAACCTCAGATAATTTGGATGCAATATAATTTGAATTAGAACTGCAAAATATACAGTTTTAATTAAAAACATGGAGCGAAATTAATGGTGACTTTTATTTTTAGATTTTTTACTTTTAGGAAGTTATCTTAGACAGGGCTTTTTAGTATTGGAATTCTTGAAAATGAATGTAAAGTTAGTGACTTTTTTAAAAAATGGAATAAACTATTACTATAATTGATGTTTTAATAAACGGAAATTAACATTTTAATTGATTACTGAAGAAATTGCAAAAATTATATTCCATAAAGTAAATTTTCATAAAAATGGTGGTTTTTATGTCTTTTTTCAAATAAGATAATTTTTTCTTTAAAAATCAAGGGATATATAATCAATTATAGACTTCGACCTTTGAACTAGTAATTAGTATTCACTAATTATATTACTTTCGAAATAAAGTATTCCTAATGACTCATACTCCAATGCTCGAAATATCTTTACTATGTCATTTTCAGTACTTCTTCCTGAAATTTGAGATCATGTTTTTGATGGACGATGAATATGGCTTCCCTAGTTGCCTAGAATGCTTTTTACAAAGATTATTTTTAGAAATATTCATACACTTTCCATTCGCTTCTTTTATTTTAATTTTGATTCTATTCCGCTTTATTTGGAAAATTTTTTCTCTTTCGAACATTATTTAAGTTACGAAGTTATTTTGCACAATTCCTTTCATTAAGAACTTTAATATAATAACTGTCCAACGCAAGAACAAACAATATTTTGATATGCGAATGTTTCACAAAAATTATTTTCATTATAGATTCTAGGAATTTAAAAAAAGTCATGAAAATAATAAAATTAACTTCAAATGACTTAGGGCTTTTTCTTTCAAATATATTTGAAATAAATTAGGGTTTTTTCTAAATGCCTATAAATCTGTTATTTGCAGATACATCATAATAAATTTTTAAGAGACGTGCATTAGATAGTGGTCTAATAGAATACATTACAAACGTCATTTCAAAAAATCCAGTTACGTCTTTTCTCTATTAATTCGAATAGCTATTGTTCTTAAAGAATAAAACCACACAAACTTTTTACACAAAAAAACATACGTATGTATGTATGTATTCGTATGCATAAATATGTGGATAAAGCGCAACATTTTATTTTGAACACATATAAGTAAAGCAAATCACTTTACTAAATTGGTCCCTTGTTAAAGGATATTACGAATTTCCTGAATACTAAAATTTATGGAAAAAAAAATAATTTTGACTACAAACGCTATTATTTACTGAATGAAGTATACTCTCTTTCAAATTCCTTTCAATATTTAAGAATTTATTAAAATGAATAAAAAAAAAAAAAAAATACATATGTGCATAATATTTAGAAATAATACTAATATACTTTTTAAATTTTTTTAACCTGCAGTTTTGGTGACAAGCAACTTTTAACATATTTATATGCATGTCAGACTAGTTATTTCCTATAAAAAGTTGAATAAATATATAAAAATAATGAAAAAATATAATAAAATAATCTAAACACATGTGAATGGTTATCCTGACGAATAATAATGGTGCGAATAGTATCTATGATTTTTTTAGACATTCTCAACAAACATATGTTGCATGTTGCATAATGTATTTTTTTTTTTTTTTTTTTGAATGTTGTAATAACATATGATATTGGACATTTTATAAAATATGATGATGGCTATGTTGAATAAAAATAACATTTGTGACAGCTAAATATCAAAGAAATTTTCATCACCTTTAGTATAAGCGTAATAAAAAAATGCTAGTACATAGATACATCTTATGACTATTTTAAACATAAAAATATTCATAAGAATTAGATTTTTTAATATTGTTATAAAAAATATTTTGCTTAGCATGACAGAAATAAACTTACAAAGTTTAATTATACCACCAAAAAAAGAATAGACTGAACTAGGCTGAAGAGCCCCAAAAGGGCTAAATTGCCTAAAAAATATGGCCCAAAAATGTATAATATTTTAAATTGAAAACTATTGCTTCTTAGCGCTCTCATTACTATTTTCTATAATGTTATAAGTTTCAAACATTCTTTTACAATTATTACAAGATTGGAGCTCGAATGTATTTTTAAATATATAACATTCGTTCTCATTTCAACATTTGAATCCCTTGGATTTATAATATTTTATATAAAGATAACAATGATTTGTTTAGAAATACCAAAAGAGACAATTTGTGTATATAATATTTGGTTGACTAGCACCAAAACCGTGTATACTTGTGTAATTATCTAATTAGAAAACTGGAAAAACTGCTCATATGATTCAGTCTTTAAATACCATTAAATATTAATGGTATATTTTTCTTTATTAAAATGGTATATGGTTTCGTTAGTAAAAAAAAAAAACTCAGTACCAGTTGAGTACCAATTGACACTTAACTGCTCATTAAGGTTCCAGTTGAGAACCAATTTCCACAACCACGCTCACTAAGTATCAGTTGAGTGTCAATTTTTAGCGTTACTGTTGAATGCACAATTGTCTACATGCGCACAATAACAATCTGTGGCTGAGTAAGTAGCGTGCATAATTATAAAACATGTTATAAGTTAGATGGACGTGGGTTCGTTTCGAGATACCTTAAATAAAAAAAGCGTATAAAAAATCAAAAAAAATTCTACTTTTAAATAAAAATAAATTGAATTTTCGAAAATTATTGTAAAAGCATCTGATTCTGAGACTGTGAAAATTTATGTCATTGTGACCAGTATTAAACACTAGTGCTGTGATAGGTCCAACAGTACCTAAACGGTGTTAATTAGCCACCTCCCATGATAATCTCATGTAAAAGTGGCAGGTTCCTCTCATATAAAGTTCCGGAATTGGAACTGGTCACAAGCCTGAAGAACCTGTCACGTGACTATTTTTAGACCGCTTCTCTTAGTTCTAGGGCAGGCGCCGGTACCCATAGCACTCCGGAGCCGAGTGTTTTCGGCATTTTCACATACACAACACGAAGGTCAACAAAGCTAAACAAGAACAAGGGATATATAGGGTGGTTAAATTTCAAGGGCCGATGTTGATTTTGAATAAAACACAAACTATTTAGGAAATTATTGTAATTTTATTTTATTATGATATATTGGTATTACTCAATTATGTATGGAACAAAATATCGGCCAAATGGGCGCCGCGACCACGGCGGCACACCTCCATCCGATGGTCCAAATTTTCGATGACCCTGAGGCATAATGGAGGTTCTATGCCGTTAATGTGCCGAATTATCTCATCCTTTAGCTCTTGAATTGTTGCTGGCTTATCGACGTAAACCTTCTCTTTCAAATAACCCCAAAGAAAAAAGTCCAACGGTGTCAAATCACATGATCTTGGCGGCAAATTGACATCGCCATTACGTGAGATAACACGGCCATTGAATTTGTTGCGCAAAAGAGCCATTGTTTCGTTAGCTGTGTGGCAAGTGGCACCGTCCTGCTGAAACCACATATCGTCCACATCCATATCTTCCAATTCGGGCCATAAAAAGTTCGTTATCATCTCACGATAGCGAACACCATTCACAGTAACTGCCTGACCGGCCCGATGATGCCGCCAGCCCATAAACCGCACCAAACAGTCATTCTGCCCATTCACGACGTTTGGAATGGTCAAGAGGCTTTAGTTCTTGAGCCAATTGCACCTTGTAAGCGTGTAAATGCAAGTCTTTTATAATGTCCATCAACGACGAGCGTGAGAGGTGCAATTGTTGGGCACGACGACGAGTTGAGGTGGACGGCTCTTCAGCCACACTATCGCGAACAGCAGCAATATTTTCTGCAGTACGAGCTGTACGAGCATGCACTGGTGTTCTCACATCTTCTACAGACCCGGTTTGCTCGAATTTTTCCACGACTTTTGCGATTGTACTCACATTTGGACGATCAAATTGACCAAAAAAATCACGAAGTGCACGATATGCATTTTGATTTGAACGCCCATTTTCATAATAAGTCTGGATAACTTTAACACGTTGTTGGATTATGTATCTCTCCATGGTTCAAATTGAGTAAGTCTGAAATAGAGAAATGTCAAATAAAATTCGGAAAAAAGCTTGGCGTTTAGGTGTGGTTCACATTCAACATCGGCCCTTACAATTTAACCACCCTTTAGTTGTTTTTTAAATCATTTATACTAATGCGATTTGGCATAATATATATATATATATATATATATATATATATATATATATATAGTGAGAATAAAAAACAACTCTTGCTATGATAATTTAACTTTGTGTTTACATTTTTGTAATTTGCTAAAAAATGTATATTATTTTTGTAAGTATAAATGTGAAAAGCATACTTTTAGGAGTAAATTTTATAAATTTTATTTTATTTATTTAGTGAAGGGTATAAAAGACTCCGCGCAACCGAATATAGCGCTTTAACTTGTTTAAATTAATTTTATTCTAGTATCTTTATTTTTAAAATATAAGTTGGAAAGAAAACATTTAACAACAAAGAAAATAATTTATTATTATCTATTACTAATTTTATTTTTTGTGTATTTATTCCCAAAAAAATCTATATTTTTTATGCTTAACAAACATTTTCGACTACGGCGCTTCATTATCAAAATCAAGAACAACTAATATACTAAAATACTAATAAATAATTTGATGGAATTACTAAATCGATTATGATCGTTAATTTTTTATTTGCTTCCTTAACCATATCAACTATTTATAAACGTAATTTTTGCAAATTCTTATAAAAGCGAAAAATCACCCAAAAGCTTAAAAATGCTTAATCAAAAAGGAATTTTAGTTTAAAAATATTGAAAAATCACTTCAAAACATTACGTAATTTTTCATTGAAATATAACCCAAATTTGTATGGGAATTTTTTGGGGGATTTTTCATTTGGATCATTTTACTGACAGCTATTCTATGTTTTATTCGTGAATTTATTATAATATATTTAAAAAAAATATAAAAAAAACTAATGAGAACGAGAAAAAATAAGTTTTTAAATTAAAGAAAAAATTTTAACTTTTTTTGTCCTTATTTTTTTTGGATATTTAGTCTTTTGCGACCTAATAGTTGAACTTAGCCTCTTTTTTTCTCGATTTCTGAAAACACTGCATATGTATAACAGCTTTAAATGTTTTTCGCATACAATTTTTGCTTAGCGGAATAGTCGGAATTGGTATAAAATGATAAGATATGCAAGAGATTAGGCACAACTAGCTGGTGTTACGAATATGAAGCAGGCCATACTATTAATTCCATTTTTGAGAATACATGCTATTTTTTTATATTTATCTTTCTGAAATGATCTTAAAGCTGCCCAAAATTTTCTGAAATAACACGATTTATCATGAAACATTAAACAAATTTCTAAACGGCGAAAGTTTTTACAGGTCAATATATCGTTAATTTGAGAGATGCAGCAGCAAAGCGATTATCGCGTTCCGATATAAAAAAAAGTTGTGTAAAAATTCAAAACCACTGTCAATTGCTCAGTTGTTAAAAAATTCAATCTCTTAATGTTTTAGAGACCTAAGTGAAGCAAGAAATGGATGAGACTTTATCGTTTGTGTATTTTTTATATTTTATTACATATTATAAAATTGTATTACCATAAAATAAAAAATATAAAATAAAATATCCAAGAAATAATCATCACACATTTTTGTTGCTTTTAATTCACAGTAGAGTCATATCTAATTTCCAAATCCAAATCACAATTAAATTATATGATAGTACGTGGAATCGAGCAAATTCGATTTGCAATAAATTCGGTTGCCACAACGAATCTGTTTTCTCTGTGTAGTATTTGATTTTGAATCTTATTTCTGTAATAATCTTGTCAGCCTTACTCATTTAACTTTTGCATATATTAATCTTCTACGAACTTATTTAATTGGAACACCCGGCTACACAGAGAAAACAAATTCTTTGTGACAACCGAATTTTTTTAGTAATCGAAATCTGTCGCTTCCGAAAACTACAAGCCAATTCAGTTCTAGAAATTGAATTAATGTGGTACACATAATTATACATGAAAATTAATCGGTGAACAAAATATAATTATTGTGGATTAAACAAATATATACATATATATTTTTGTTTTAGTTATTATATGGAAAAGAATTCATATGTACAATACTTTAATATCTTTATAAGTCGATGTAAGTACACGGAGAGAAATCTAAGAGCAACATATTATGATTGGAACATATGATCACAACGAAAAATAGAAATTATTATAAGTGATACTTACTATTTTTTTAAATATATATATATATTTAAAAACAAACAGGTATTGAAGTTTTACACTAAGCTTATGTTACTTATTTGTAACACCTTATTGTTATAGGAATAATAATATTAATATGGTTTAAAAACAGAATAAGGTTTAAGAACAATAGAAAAGACTGGAAATATTTAATGGCTGTAGAAGTAATAATAAAATGTAAAATGTAAGTATATTTTGTTTCTGGTAAAAATATTTAAAACATACAATTTTTACATTCAATCATATTAAAATTCTTATTGACTGTAAATATCGAATTGAATCAAAATCATTCTTATCATGAACACAGTGTTATTAAAGTTCAATTAAATTAATAATGAGAACATAATATTGTTGTAGTAATCATGCTGTAACCATGTTTTTTCTCTGCGTGTATTTAATATTGTTAGGACACTTATTTTCGGATCACTTATTCTAAAATTTTTAAGTATTTTGGCGTTCACAAATAGCATAAAAATAACTTGATTGACACGTTAGTTTGACTATGTACGCCATCAGGAGTACGGGTAAGAGGGGTTCTTTCTCAGACACAGACTTCATAGTTACACTTGAAAATATATGTAAGAATATTAAACAATGTTGCCGAAATTTTTAACCAAAACTTTTATTTAATATTCTTATCATCATTGCAAACGATTTTTTATTTGAATTTTTGCGAACATAGCAGCCACTGAACTAAGAAATAAATCAATTTGTGGGTCTCTCTGATGGAAATAACTCTATTTCTATGAACTGTTTTCTCGAGAACATTATTTGTTTGAAAATTTATTTTTTTTTATATATATTTATTGTGTAATTTATTTCTTATAATATTTTTAATTTATTCCAAAGTGTTAAACAAATTTATTATTTTTATCTAATTTATATAACAAATTTGTAATTGCAATCAAAAATATATTCTATGACAACATTTTATAAAAGTAAAATTCGTTTGCCTTTTTAATTTTTCTAAATAAAACTAATATTATTGTTTGGTTTACATAACTGAATTTTCTATTGTGGGAAGTTCAATTATATTCCAACCATATTAGAAATGTTATAAATATGAAAATCTCTTAGATCTCTCAGCTTTCTATTATTCAAATTGAGTTTTTGATATTGGAACACTTTTTAACTAATATTTTTTCTGTGTGTACATATAAAACTTTTTACTTTTAATTATATTACAATCAATATCCAAAAAAAAAAAAATATATGTAAACTTTCTTTATCAAGGTCATGACAAAAATAATTATTTTATTTAATTTCATAGTATGTATTATGGTGAATACAAATTAGCTTTCATGGAATCTAATGAAATAATCGTATTAAATCCAACTGTGTTGTTATAAATCCATTTGTTAGTGTCAAAGCATTGTTCTCCATTAATGTTTTTGTACATGCATAAATATACTTTTTGACATATTCGCACATAGTTGGTAAAAGTTTTGCTTACCTCCATCTAAATAACTATACTATTGCAATAAAGCAAATAGAATTTTTGTATGCTAAAAGAGCTTTCAGGGATTATAACGTACAGTTTTTCTTCTGTGCAATTATTTTTAGTCAGGGTGTGAAAAAGAGCTAAATTAAAATAAAGTTTTTTTAAGAAAATATTTTCCTAAGTTATTTTAGAATTTAAACTTCCAATTCTTAACCCGATAAATTGAATAAGATGTTATTATTAAGCCTTATAGTGCTGTTAAATTTTTCACTAACATTTTAAGCACCCTGTCTTATATTAACACAATTTGACAATATGTACTAGCTTTATAAAAATCACTCAATTTCCATTTGCTTTAAATTTATAGACGACATTTCCTTAACTCGCAAATTAAAACATATCCAGGGAAACCATTTTGCCATTTTCAATTTGATTGTCTTTCCCTGGTTGTGAAATGTCAAAGATATTCGGAGAAACAATGAATATCACATCGCCAAAAACATGAGTTGTTGTTTTAATAATCGTTAGTTAAGAGCAAATACTGCAAAACCAACATATTAAACTTAAAAATATAGATATGTATAAGTGTACGTACGAACATACCTTTCAGAAACATAAATAATGATGGATAAAAAAAAATAATAAATGTATTATTTGGTACTATAGATGGTCAGAGATGATTGTGTTGATAAATAAAACTTGACAACGTCACTTTTACTACAACAATCTAAAAAGTTTTTTTGCTATGTTCTTTTGTAAAAAGTTATGAAAAATGTGTTTTTATGCTTTCCGTCGCGTACGCAAGTAACACCACATAAAGCTTAATTAACACCATCAAACAATAGATGAGCGAACATAGTGGGTAGACTAACAAACAAAATCAAAAAGAACAACAAGAACCGTAACAAAAACAATATAGCAAGCATAAGGATTTTAAGTGATACATCACAGTAAAGTAAACAGATAGACATGTGACGGATACACATGGTGCAATTTTTTTTTTTTTTTTAATTTTACACGTACTTCGTTAGAGGTGTGGTAAAAATCATTTGATTTCATTGTTTTAACTTTCAGTTTGTTTTGTTTACTTTTACTTTTCCACAATTCTTAGCGCTGACCACGGAATAGGGTTTTCCTACCATTCAGGGTATCAAGAATTGCGACAGTATAATAAAACAAGATACTAAATCTTTCGATTAGTTTCTTACTAATTTCATATAAAAATAAGCAAAATAATTATCCTATTTACCAGTTTAAAAAATAAAAATTAACAACAATTTTGGAAGCTTAACAGAATTTTAAGAAAAAAAAAACCATTCTGAGCAAGATAAATCATAATTTAGCTTTAATAAGGTATCATACACTATTAAACGCCCTAATATAATGTAGTGGTTGCCCAGTCTAAGACAACATAATATAGGTGGATTATATGATTGATGTAAAAATGGCTATGGTCATAAATAATATGGCCATTACAATAATAAAAAATATCGAACTTTATCATATTATAATCATATCTTCGGACCCCCCTTAAAGTATACTGTTCAACTCTGAATTAATTTCTGAGTCAATTTAACTATGTCTATCCGTCCATCTGGCTGGCTGAACAAAGTACATTCTGCAACTATAAGGATATCTTGATGAAAATTAGCACGTATAATTATTTTAGTAGAAGGTTATGATCGAATCATTATTTCACTAGCCCTCATACAAATTTCCTTCCTCAAATATAGCAAAAATTTAACGAAGCTTGGCAAATATAGGTTTTATACAAGCAAAAATCTGCGAATCAGATTTCATCAAGATCGGTCCATAATTACTCCCACATAAACCCCTCTTTTGAAAATTATTTTAACGTGAATAAAGCCTATACAAACATTATTATTAAGATTATATTTGTCTGCGTCAAATATCAAAAACTTTTATATAAGTAGAAAGCAAATTGAGAAATTATATTAGTATCGGTTTATAATTTGTTACAGCTCCCAAATAACTTTCATTTTCGGGAATCACCCTAAAATGCATAAATCTTAATGCAAACATAACTTTATGCATACTATATATAATTCTCGACGCAATGGTATAATATATCATATATTCGGGCTTCACCGACCATAACTCTCTTACTTGTTTCATATTGTATATACAATTTTTATCATTTTCTGTTTTAGCATATTATGATATGATTTTATCATATTATATTTCAGTTTAATCATATTATCATAAAAAATATGATCAAACATCGTAAAAATTTTGTTGTAATATTTTTAAAATTTATTTTATTTGATCAAATTATTTTTTCATTAATTATACAGTGCAAGAGGAAAAAATTGGCCTCATAATTCCAGCGTAAAATGAAAACGTATCAATAATCTTAAAAAAAACCCAAAGGGTTTTTCTAATTTAATTAGAATTTTGGTTTTATGGCCTCTTGAAGTTTATATTTTTGGACCCCTTTTTTCAATATGATTGAAAATAAAAAGCATTTAAATGATTGAATCCAAATGTTATTACATGTAGTTGTTGTTTTATAGATTACTAGCATTAATATAAAGTTCTCATTTCTCAAAAAATTAACACAAATAGTTTATTATTTTATCAAAACATAACTTATTATGCTATTTTTATATCTCTAAAACATGGATCAATTTTGTATACTTTTGGATCAGTTCTGAAGGACCTTATTATCATGAGTTTAAAAACTCGATGTTGGGAATTTCCGTATCTGATATTCGGTTACTATATCATAGTTTACCATGAGATTTTTCTTGAGAAAATTCTACAACCTATCCTCTATTTAAATTGGTCCAAAACTTATTAATAGATTTCAATTTAGAATTAGTTATTTAACTTTTTTTAATTTTTAAACTTTGATTTAATTTATAGAATTTTCCAAGCCCTAAAAATCATCCAATCGTTGCATCCGGGTATTCAGGTAGTATAGAATATATATCCTTATTGGACAGTATACCTTTATGTTTCTTTTTATGAAAAACATAACCCCTGCGTTACACAGCTTAATATATTAATCTAAAAATTCAGTCAAATCTGAATTTTGAGAAGTTAAAAATTTAAAAAAATCCCAAAAAATTATTTTTGATCCACAAATAGTTTATTTTTTCAAAAACACAAATTTTTTTGAATTTTTGTACTTCTTCATTTAATGGATTTATATCTATTGAAGAAATAAATTTTTTGACATTCATTGCCACCTGAGTTAAAATATAAATCATTGTTCAATGTAATTCAGTTTTTGTTAACATTTTGTAAAAACTGACAGTCCGATTTTCATGTAAACTTGCACACTTTAATGAAAAAATATGTGGCCGTCAAAAATTAATGATTAATTTTCTTTATCATAAGTACATTAAAATTAAAATATAGAGTTGAACCAGATTTTTGAAAACTTCCAAAAATTATTCAAAAATTTAATTAGACTCATGCATATTTTTTTCTTCGAAAAACGTTTGCCCATAAATTCTACATACTTTCTTGTTATTAGTTAGCTTATATCTATGGAAAATTTTTTTCTTTGACTCAATGCCATCTGAGTTAAAATATAAATATCTTTGTGATTGTATATATATATATATATATATATATATATATATATATATATATATATATAATCCAAAAATTTACAAATATTTTTTTAAGGTAGTTCTATTTTTGTTAACATTTTGAAGAAACTGGAGGTCGGATTTCCATGAAATTTTCACAATATTATGAGAAAACATGTGGTCATCTAAAATTGATGACCAAAGGTCTTTTTCATAAAGACACTATTTTTAATTGCAATTTTATTCCGCTTACGTTACTAGATTTTTTGTTAATACTACACCCATCTTACGTTTATTTTTGTCATAATATTATTTACTTTATTTAATTCGAACTTATCTTTAAACTACTGAACAGAATAAAATTAAACTTGGCATAAATGTATATCCTTCCAGGAAGTACTGATGTATTGCAACGCTCCACAGTAACTTAGAATCATTTTTCATCGGCGAAAACCCTGCAACTTTTGAATCGATAAAGATATTTTAGAATTTATTTATTTTCTATTTTTTTGATGGAGAGATATTTTCCTTATTTTTTTCTCTAGTTTTAATTTCATTAAAATCGGTTCAGCATTTGTTGAGTAATTTAATTCTAAAGTTGAAACTTTAATTTTTTTATAGCATTTATTATGAAAATTTTTTTATTTTTTGAATAAGTTTAGCTTATAAAAAAAGTTATAAACAGAATAAAAAAAAAACATTTTTTAAGACCCAGGATAATTTTGTGAACGTTTTCCCAGATTATCAATTCTAGAACAGGTTCCGCCAGAATCGGTTGTTTTTTTTACAAAAAATTACGATTTTTTCAATGTTTATTTTGTTTTTTATTTAAGTAATGTTAAGGACAAAAATTTTTATTTTTAATAATAACTAAAAGTTTTTTAATGTTTATCTTTTTTACTTAAATAACAATAAAAGAAAATTATAATTATTGTTCCTTCGGTTGAAAAATAGCCAGCAAATATTCCATATTTAGTTCTATATTATTTCTGTCCTCTAATAGCTCTTTGCTGCATCATATAAGTTCCAATATTCTACTTTTCATTGACTGATGAGCAGATCTGACGTTGCCAGTAATATATTTAATAGATCTTCATTTGTAGATTTCGTGATATTTTTCTGGTATTGAGCTCTCTACAAAATCTGTGATCCTTATTCCTTATTTCCCATGGGCTTCATCTGATGGACCTCCTAGTGATACTAAATGACGCTAATGACATCCTCTCCATGATAAAGGTTTTTGTGAACTGTTGCAGACATGTTTCTCTATGAATATTTGGTTGTATATATTCGTGCAGTTTTCTACTACAAATACCTGTTATTTCAGATGAAAATAACCTTTTTTGCTGTATTCCCATCATTCGCATTCCCTGATCCTTTTTTTTTGGTTATAATCGTCCTGTTCCTTCTTTAAGCTTCTTAATTCCTTATTGGTGTCATGGTTTCTTATTGATCCTGTAGGTTTAAAATCCAATTCGTAACTAATTTTTAGTATGTGTTCCATCAACAATTTTGGGAGTAATTTCATTCAAATGGAAAAAAATTTAAAATTTGTTTAACTCCTTTTGGATATCAAAAGTTCTATTCAACTAAAATTCAAATTTGACTAAAATATAGTAGCTGAGAAAACATTTAGTAACACAAGATATATAAACGGTATAGTGACACATCAACCACTTCATAAAAACTATTATTCTGCTAATATAAAAAAGCAGCCAATTATGGATAATAGTTCGTGAGTAATGATAACTTACATACTTCTGATCAAATTTACAAAAATCTCATTTTTTTTTTATAAAATAACATAAAATATTTGTCTTTAACAGCATGCCACGCCCACAATTCCCAATATCTTGATCCAATTTTTTGGCTACCTTAGTTCTAATATGTTTAGTATTGAATGACATTAAAATTTTGGAAATCGGTGTTAACAAAAAATTGAACTTTTGACAAATGGAATTAATTTCTGAGCCTTTAAAAAAGGGTTGATTTTAGTAAGCGAATTTCAAAATTAATTGAAATTTTGATAACAGCGAAAAAAAAATATCACTGAACGTTTTTCGGCCACTTTCATTATATTATAATTTTTTTCACTGTCATTAAAATTTTAATTTGCTCCCAGAGGCGTGGTACTCATACAGATAACATTTTATAATATACATTCTTTACTTTATATTCTTTGTTTATTTAAATTGTCTTAGTAGCACCAAGAAAGTTTACAGTAAATTGGCAATTTACTGACCCTATGGTCAGAATTTTGGCCATCATGCTCATTTGTGACAGAAAGGAGAGCAACAGGTAGACAATGAACACTAATGAACCATACGGTATAAGAAGGGGTTAATTCCACTCAATATACTGCCCGAAAACTTATGAATTTTAAAACTATATATAAAAACCTGGATTTTTCAAAATTTTGCGAAAAATATGTTTCGCATCTAAGTTATTTCTCCATATATTATACGAAAATATATTTCATTCAAGTATGTTACAAAAATAAATGCTATTTAATATTGCGATGCTTGTTTAACCCAAGTACATTTCTCATGGTCCATAAAATGTTTATCTTGCGAAATTGCTTCCCTACATCTCCGTTATGTAGGCGAATTACAAACGATTTGTAATTTATAGAGAAAAATAAACCGTAATATCGGTACATTATTTACGTCCCCAAATATAACTTAAAACATTGACACATTTAAGTCTTGCAAATGAAGTTTGCACGGACCGAAAATTAAAAATCAAATTTTATGGAATTGATTTAAGCTTTATAAATTTGACTTTCATAAAAATCATCAAAAAGATGAAAATATCTTTTAATTTTGATCGAAAGAAATTTTTTCTTTTTGTTAGTTAAAATAAAAAATAGAAGACAAATTTCTCAAATTTCTAATCAAAATATAAAAATCACTAAATTATTGTCATCTTCTGACTTTTATAATACAACATACGGTTCCCGGTGTTCATACTAAATACTGCCAAAAACCTTCTGATGATTACATAAAGGTCGTGAAATATATTCTTAAACTATAATATACAAACAAAATTATTAAGCAAATAAAAACCAATCGAACCCCCTTAAATACCAAATTCATTATATTATTGGGTATTTAAATAATTTTAATTTTAAAAATAGGAATTTTATTTGAAACTCTAGTGAGTATGCTAAAAAGTTAGCTAGTGCAAAAGGAGAGTGGGGCCCCTAAGAATTGCAACTCAATGTTGCCAAGGTGATATTGGCAATTGTATTTTACTGTGGTAAAAGAATGAAAAAACAAGTAAGAAAGATGTAGTTGGTCAAGCCCGACTATATTATACCCTAAATCATTATGTACGAGCACCAAAATTCGGGGAGGGGTCTTATATAGGATCTGTGAATAATTGTGGACTGGTTATTGAATAAAGTATAAAATAAAATATACGAATGAGTCATTCTATTTAAAACAAATACGAAAAATTACAAATTTAGACCTTACAGTCATGAAAGTAATACAATATAAAATTTGTATCTAATATTAAATAGAATGACCCAACAACCAATTAAATATATTTTTTTTTTTATTTATTTTAGTTAAAAAGAAAAACAACTTTATTGTTTGGGAGTTTATTTAAGACTAAAAATTATTTAACACAACAAATCTTAAAACTTCTTTGTCTTGTTTATTAATTCTACTGTTACAGCCATGCAGACACAAGTTTTTTTTCTTTATAAGAAATATGAGTACAAATTAATGTATTTGTTATTCTTAATTATTTTTCATGTCTGCATATTTTTAGGCATTTTATGTTTCAATTTTTTTATGTTAGCTTGCAAAGGTAATAATCAGTTTTATGAAATTAAGCAAAATTTTTTTGCTTATACTCGTACACTGATGCATCTTCCTATAAATGTATTTAAATTTTTTGTTTTCTTTGTGATATATTTATTTCTCTTAACCAAAAACAATGTTATGTTGTTAAAATAACTCGCGATATAAGGGTACTTTTTTATGTAAGAAATATTTGTTTCTTGCTTTTGTTGTTTTCTTTAATTTAGCAATCAGAACATATTGGTGATATATATATATATATATATATATATATATATTAAAAAATTTTAACAGTTTTAGTTGTTTGTTTCACTTAAGGTAAGTTTCTGATGACAACATCCCTGTCTACTGGGCTTAAAGGATGCCCAAAGGAACTTTTCTTACAGACCAGGAAAAAATTCAAATTAAATTTTCATGATTCAATTTTTATGATCAAAGCTGTTCTAACAGAGAAATTCTATAAAAAATTAACCGCTCGGAAGGAGTTATACAGAGTACGGAAAGCATCAAAAAGTAAATAAAAGTTACCGAAAAAGCAAATTAATAAAATAAAAGAAGAAGCCACCTGCAATAAACTAAATGCTACACAAATAAAAAATAAACTTAACCTTCCGAACATGTTGCACACATTTTGCGAAGAATTAAGAAACCAAAATGTAAGCCGATATTAAAACAGCATCATAAGGAAAATCTGGACAGAAGAGTAACATAAATTAATCTTTTCTGGTGAAAAAAAAAAATTCAATTGAACGGTCCCGATTCATATTCTTGCTATTTACATGATTTGAGGTCGAAACGCAATTTCGGTGAAGGCAGTGCTATGGTTTTGACAGCCTTTTCTGCTGCAGGAAAATCAAAAATATGTTATGTTCCAACTAAAATGAACAGTGCAATTTATAATGAACTGTTGGAAGATGCTCTTCTCTCATTTATGGATGAAAAATGGATGAAGATTGCATATTCCAACAATCCATGTCTTGAACTAATCTAGATCGTGGTTTAATGAATATAGTATTCCACTATTGGCTGGCCGGCTTACAGTCCGGATTTAAATCCAATGGAGAATCTGTCCCGTAAAGTTTACGCAAGAAATGTACAGAATGAAACCATAATGACAATAACGTAGTTAAAACCAAAAATTAAGCAAGCCTGAGAAGAAGTTGACAATGATTTTCTTCAAAAATTAGTTAAATCAATGCCGAATTTTTAAAGTTATCCAAAACAAAGGTTCTTCAACACATTATTAATAATGCTAAATTGGTTCATTAGCTTAAGTGCGTATATAGGAAAATGCCATAAAAATGGCATTAAACTACTAAAATTGCAATGAAAAAAATTTAATGTACATTTTAAATTTTTTGTTATTAATTTTCTGAGTGAAGTCAATAAATAATTTAAAAATTAATTTGTAGCAACTTAGTTATTTTTTAGCCCCATTTTTGGTAAGTTTTTCAAAAAAAATTGATGTGCGTTTATAGGAATATGCACTAGTGTATATGGGTTGTGTATCCACAACAACCCCGGACGAAGACAGTACCTTGAGTTTTCTTATTTCCTTTTTTTTTCGCAAAGTATGTTTTGTTTTATAATATAGTTTTTATTATCCTATTTATTGGTTGGATTACAATTTCTTTATTGGTTTCAGTTTCCCATTCTTACCTTATTTTTCGCATATTTAGGACTGATAATATCGTCATGTCTACTCCTATTTATATAATTTATAGTTTTTGCTTTTTATTTTCATTCCATCATACATTTCTTTTGGATTAATTTTATTCGAAAAGTGAAAGCTATTGGTTTACTAGTAGTTAAAGCTGATGTCGTTTTCCTGTTCTCTAATATTCAAAATTCTCATCTTTTAATTTAACGTTTCATGAAATCTTTTGACACCAGAATTACCTGTGTGTCTATTTGGAGTTGTGAATATTTGAATATTTTTTTTCCAAGAAATATGTAAAAAAGAATGACTTATAACCATTTTCATTATCCAATCCCTAGGAGTTTCTGTTTTCTCAACAGGTAACTTGATTGATTTTATTTCATGATTTATGTTACAAATGTTACAATTGTTACATAACATAATAAATTTAGTTGTTTTTTTTTAGATTTGGATAGTAATATAATTGTTTTAAATTTTCATAAGTTTTGTTTATTCTAGGGTGATTGTTTTTTTATTTTAATTTTTTATTTTATTTATTTATTAAGTCTATGGACAAAATCCTTACAGACAGAAAATACAAAATTGTAACAAATTATATGTTACATTAATTATTTAAGAGGAATATTAAATTACGTTAAATTAAATTTACATTTAGAGACATATGAATAACATTATAAAGTTCATTAAAGTTTAAACATAATATACGGAAGGGATCAGCGTTAGCATAGTTTTGTCGAAAATATTTTATAAATTATATAAAAGTTTCGTGAGGTACGTTGAGGTACATTAAAATTTATTATATTCTCAAGAAATTCTGCTTCGATGATGCAAGATATAAGCTTGATAACGAAAATTATATTTAACGTAGTTCTTCGACTTTTCAGACTTGGTAATTTCATTTACAATAATCTGGTCTTGTATGATGGCAAATTCTATATCGAATAAGAATTTCTTAATATAAAAAGTACGAACTGTTTTGGTATAGATTCAATACGGTCAGTATGAATATTATAAAAGGAGTCCCAGGCAACAGAAAAGTATTCCAGAATTGGTAGCTAAAGAAGTATATAGCTGTCTTGTTATACTAACATCATTAAATTCTTTAGCCAATCGTTTAATAAGACCAAAAACCACATTTCCTCGAGTACTGCATATGTTTGCATTTTTTATATTAAGGTCCATTAAGTTCTCTATACACCATATAAAAAAGCTATTTAAATCAGTTTGTAAAAATGAGCTTATAAAAATGTTAACGTCGTCTTCATACATTAGTAAGTTGGAAAATTTTACAATTGTTAGGAGATCGTTTATAAACAGTAAAAAGAAAATCGGCCCAAGATGATTGCCTTGCGGTACACCGGATTTAACATATATGATTTTAGATAGGGAATTATTAAAATTAATGCGTTGTTGTCGGCTTATCAAATATGATTTTATCTAATTTAATATTCTGTTTGTAAATCCCAATAAGAAAAATTTTCTTAATAGAAGGTCGTGATTAACTTTATCGAACGCTTTACTGAGGTTAGTGTATATAACATCAGTATATTGTCTTTTCGTGAAACCATAATTTATCAATGTAGTAAGTTATAATAATTTAGAGTGTACTTTTCGAAACCCTTGTTGGTATAGAGTAAGTATTGATGAAATTTGATGGTAAAGAGGTTCAGTTAGACATTGCTCAAACAATTTCGGAATAGCACTTAATTTAGCTATACCCCTATAATTACTTATGTTTGACTTATTTTCCGATTTAAATAATGGTATGATAAATGACTCTTTCCATATTTTGGGAAAGTAGCGAATTTCGATTGAGACATCGAAAAGTATAGTAAGTGGGAAGGAAGCTTGAAAACAGTTCATTAGAATGCAATTAGGAATTCCATCAGGCTCACAGAATGAAGATGATTTGAGTTTTTTGATATTGGAAATAATACCAGATGAGTTCACTAGAGGAAATGCAATTGTTTGGTGTTCTTAAACGGAAACAGCTTAGAAGTATTGAATTTAGAGTTAGAGATTGTAGAAGCGAAAAAATCTGTAAACATGTTGCTAATAGTGAATGTATCTGGTGTTTCTCTGGTAAGGTATTTCATATTTATTGGATAGCTAGTAGAATTTATTTTGGAGTTGACAAAATTTTAAAATAATTTAGGATAACGTTTGAGATTGTTTTTATTCTTATTGTTTTATTGTAATCAAACCTATGGTGTCCTCCTAAAATTTCTAATATTTTATCATAATTCCTTTCTTCTATAATATGGTGGGTTAAGAAGGCTTCTGCCTCAATAATATTATTAGGGTTGGACTTTCTATTTTTTAATTCCATTTTGGGTTCTATTAAATCTTCTTTATCTGCGAAATATAATACCATTAATTTAAATAATATCATTTTGTCTAATATTTGCGCTATCAGACAAAAATCAAGTTCTTTACAATTATACATTGCGCTATTATAGGAAAGTACTATATCTCCTTTAATTTTGAGCAGATCAGATTTTTTAAGGATAATTTGATTTTTAAAGTGCGGGAAAGGTTTTTCTGTGACCATAAAAAAGTCCAAACTATCTTCTTCAGTATGTATAATAGTATGGTATTTATCTTCAATAATTGGAATATTTTCTAAAATGTCTACTGTGCTAATTGTTTGTTTTTTACTATAAGGGTTTCTTGGGTTCCACAGTGGGGCAGAATCGAAATTTTTGGAAATAAATCTGTAACTTCTGATCGGCTGGTTGGATTTCCATGAAATTTGGCACAGGCGTAGCAGAGGAGTGTGAGTTTAGAAAGGGGCATAACAAACCCTTCAGGGGCGGAGCTAAGGGGGCACAAAATTAGGTACCTCTGATATAAAAAATTTTTAATCACTTGCCAAATTTTTGTTTCTCGTCCGATTTCAAACATTTTTATATATATATTGTTTTCGAGTTACTTGCGTTTTTGAATTTTTAAGCACCATAATTTTGCATGTTCTTGGTCCAGTATTTTTCTTATGTATCCTAGTATTTCCGACCGATTTTATTAGTTTTTTCCTTAGCTAGTTAAAGAACAAAATTATCTATTGAATAAGAAAAATTGGAAGTTGATATCTTTACCGAGTCCAAAAACAAACGATTTTGAATTTGAAAATTGCACAAAAAACGACTTTTTGTGTTTTTTTAGCCCAAAAAGTATCTACACTCTTTTTTATGTAAAATCAAATTTATTTATATTTTTATTTTCTCCAAAAACCCCAAATTGGGCCTTTTGTTTGGTTTATTTTTAAATAGCGAAAGAAATTTTAAAAATATGTATTCCAAATTAAGCTTATCCTTTAGCATATATAATTTCCGATATTTTGCAAAAAGATTCAAGTCAATATCATGCCTCGTTTCAAAAATATGCGCCTTTTAACTTTTATATTTCCAATTTATTGTATATGTGACTATATTTTTACAAACTTGTAACGTTTGCCTTTAGTTTTGCGTGAATAATTACTTAAAAATTATGAATATTTCTGTATACTTTTAATAATATCTATACACAAAATATATTTATAAAAATAATTAATAAATATTTTTTATTTTTAATAGGGTTGCCACATTTCCCAAATTTAAGTAAATCTTTATTCTTTTCTATATATTTATGATCTAGTGACAATGTACAGGTATCCTTTCCGGTGATACCTAGCTGCAGCATTTATCTATTACTGATGGCTCAAAATCTATACTTTTATGAGCTAGTGAAAATGCACAGGTAATATCCTTTCCGGTGATAACTAACAGCAACATATAACATCAATGAATTCGGTATAGGTACTCTTCCAAATTGACTCTTTCAGATATTTTACCTAATAAAAATTATTCACAGAATACCAGAATACTTAATCACAGAATACCTGTAAATATATATACCTGTGCGGTATATCTAATAGATATATATAATTGCGTAGCTAATCCTTATCAACATTATAACGAAGTTGATTAACATGGTGATTACATTGAAACATGTACAATTGTGTTGTGTTCTGTGGAGTTTATTTAAAAATGATCTTAATCGTTTAGAAGCTATAGTGGAATGCATAAAAACTACATATCATGCAAAAGTCGACGTCATTGGAAAATCTCAGATAGAGAGTTTCTTAAAGTTGTATGATGTAAAAATGAAGTCTTTGAGTCAGCGTACTAACATAATAAAAATTAAAGATTCCGATTGGATGGATGCTGATACAGAAATATCGGCGTGCAAAATATCAACTGAAGCAGCCTGCAAGACATATGATGATTTAAGTACAAGATATAACAAGCTTTCTATAATTTCGAAAGAAGAGGTTTCTGATACATTCAAAGAAATATTAAAAAAGAAGAAGCAACCTAAGAGTGCAATTAATATTGCTGAAATACTATCAACTGCATCACCAAAACGTCTTAAACGGATTGCCGAAAGTGTACCTAATCCAACATCACAATCCAATTTTTCAGAGAAAGAAGCGATTGCTTTAATGCTTGAACTGGACCTCAGCCGAAACAAATATCAAATTTTAAGAAAAGCTCTGCTTGAAAAGGGACACTCAATTATACCATCATACAAGGATATTAAAGAAAAGAAGCAAACTATTTTACCATCTATTTCGGTTACCGAAAACGAAGCCTGTGTAGAGCTATCTTTTTTGCTTGAGAATACAGCTAATAGGATAGTTTCAGATTTTTCTGCAGATCAGTTGGAAAAAGTAAATAAGAGCGACGTTGTGTTAATCTGTAAGTGGGGATGTGACGGACTGTCAGCCCTTCCTGAATATAAGCATGCTAGTGGAAGTAAGAAAATGGCGGATTAAAAAAGCATATTTATAGCATATTTGGTGCTATTGAGAATGCGATCTTATTCCTTAAAGCAATCTTCATCAAAGTGTAAAACCTCATTTGAAGATATATTTCTTAACACTCCAGGATCAAAACATTTTTGAAGACATATTTGGTTCGAATACACAAGGGAGTCGAAGACAACAACAAAGGATTTAGTGTAATATATTAAAGATGAAATAAATGATTTACAACCTATTCATAATAACCATAAACCGATACACATTCGACAATCCTTTCAACTTAGTCTAACAATGATTGATAGAAAGGTTAGTAATGCTATTACGGAAACATCTTCTTTTTGGAAATGCTCACTATGTGATGAGACGAAATCACGATTTTCGGATATTGGTAAAGCAATGAGTATTAATGAAGAATTTCTGTCTTTCGGAATATCTCCACTTCACACCAGAATACGGCTCATGGAGCATTTTATGCACATATCATATGATTTAAAGTATAGAAGTGTGCCAGAAAATTTAACAAAACCTACCAGAAACAACGAGGATTTGAAAACACTTAGAATATCTAAGAAAAGTAGAATCCAGGATGAATTCAGAGAAGAAACGGTATTAAACATCGACAAACCTCTGCCGAATGGTGGTAGTACAAATGATGGAAACACATCAAGAAGGTATTTCGGAAATTTCGAAGCTACAACAAAAATAACTGGTATTAATAAAGAGTTACTTGAAAGGACTAACATACTATTAATGGCAATGCTAAGCACAAAATTAACTCTGCTCGATTTGGAGAATATGCAACAGAAATATCTAAACTACTTGTTTCTCTATATCCATGGAAAGAAATGACACCAACAGTACATAAAGTATTGTGCCGTGACGAAATTATAATTGAACGAAATGGTGTCCCACTTGGAAAGCTTACAGAAGATGCTCAAGAAGCAAGAAACAAAGATTTTAAGCACGTTCAATTATTCAGCTCCAGGAAATGCTCCAAAACGTCACAAAACGAGAATATTTTTAATAGCCTATTGTTATCATCAGACCCTGTATTGTCATCAATGAGAAAATGTAGGATTTATTATCTTTTAGATATGTATACAGATACAACAGATTATTTTATAGAAAATAAGTAATATAAGTTTAAAATATTAGAAAAATTGTCTACATAAATTTCATGTAAATAAGTAATAAAAAATCGTATTAGAAATTGAATATTTATTAAGGAAGATGATAAATACCAGAAATAATAATATTGATTAAGTTAAAATAGATATTTTTGGTCTATAAATATAAAAAGTTACTTAAATTTGGGAAATGTGGCAACCCTATTAAAAATAAATAATATTTATTAATTATTCTTATAAAAATATTTTGTTTATAGATATTATTAAAAGCATACAGAAATATTTATAATTTTCTAAGTAATTATTCACGCAAAGCTAAAGGCAAAAGTTACAAGTTTGTAAAAATATAGTCATATATACAATAAATTGAAAATATAAAAGTTAAAAGGCGCATATTTCTGAAATGAGGCATAATATTGACTTGAAACTTTTTGCAAAAGATCGGAAATTATATATGCTAAAGGATAAGCTTAATTAGGAATACATATTTTTAAATTTTCTTTCGCTATTTAGAAATAGACCAAACAAAAGGTCCAATTTGGGGTTTTTGGAGAAAATAAATTTTTTTTAATTGTAATAACATATTTGTTTATAAAGATATCTTAATGAATTTTGTAGGAAATGTGGATCTTATTAATATAAATAAAAGCGCGTTAACCAAATTTCAATCAGGGATAGGGATTTCCGGAATCCCAAAAAAAAAACTAATGAATATTACCAAAAATGGGATTTTTAAAATTTTTGCCTATAGAATCCACATTTTTCGAAGTCCCGTAGATTTTGCTTTAAAACTTTTAATAATATATTGAAAATTCTTAAACTATATTCCGCTTGTCGATTCCTGCTTTGGGATTTGAGGAAATATGGTCTAAATTCAAAACTTTCATATAAAATGGTTCGAATTCGGGAGGGTGTGTACCATGTCCAATTGAATTATTGTACTTTTTTATCTTAAAGTCATCAGTGTGGAGTTACCTTTCAGAAAAGTGCAAAATTATTATATGTTGCTAAAGAATATTTTATTTTAGATAAAAAGTGTAGATACTTTTTCGGCTAAAAAACACAAAAAATCGTCTTTCTGCAATTTTAAAATTCAAAATCGTTGATTTTTGGACTCGGTAAAGATATCGAATTAATATTTTTTTACTCAATAGACAATTTTTTTCTTTAACTAGCTAAAGAAAAAACTAATAAAATCGGTCGGAAATACTAGGATATATATGAAAAAAACTGGACCAAGAACATGCAAAATTATGGTGCTTAAATATTGAGCTCATTTAGCTCCGCCCCTGAGGGGTCTGTTGTGCCCCCCTTCCATCTTAACATTGTACACTCCTCTGCTATATAAAGGACAATTTGTTTTTCCCGCGTGCATCAAAATGTGCTGATTTTCACTGTTTTTGTTTCCGTTATTTTTTTCGCATTTTGTTAGCGTTAGTTTCTCTAATTCTTGAAAGTGCGTAAGCTACTCTGTTTTCTTTTTCTGTACATGGAATATACCGAATTCGTATTCCTTTGATTTTCCATCGAAAAAGTTAAGAATTGGGTTCTTTAAGTTATGCTAACCAGATTAGTGATTCGTGGTTTTCATATACTTTTAGTTATTTTTCAGTATTTCATAAGAAGAAGAAGAAATTGTGATAAAAAATCAATATATGAAATAAATATTAAATAGATGTTTAAATTATAATTTAAAAAGTGTAGAAAATGAACTAAAGTGCAAAGTTAAATAAATTATAAAATTATTTTTGATTTGTGAGAAAAAGAAAAGAATTAGTGAAAAATATTTTTTTCGTTTTTTTTTTTTTTTGAAAAAGTATGCAAAAAAAAAAAACGAAAAAGAAGTAAAACGAAAAATGAAAATAAGAAATTAGTTAAAAATAACGCAATAGAATCAAAAGATTTCTTTATAGTTAAAAATTTTAATGTCCATGCATAAATTTATGGATAAAATCAATATATTATATAAGGTAATTTCTCAACTAAATTTTTTGTTAAATATTTTTTATTATACTTTATTATATTATTAAAAATAAGCCCGTCTTTCCGGATTATTAAACCCCTCTCTGTCTGTCTTAATTATTTTTATTTTTTACATATTCATATTCTTTAGAACTGACCTACATCAATCTAACCTAATTTCGGTTTTCTTTTGTTATATATTTACATTCATACTTTCTTTATACAGGATGTGAAGATAATTTTAAGTTAATTAAAATTTGAATATTTTTCTATAATAAATAAATTTAATATATTTTTTGTGCATATGCATATATAATAAATTATTAGTGAAATGATAAATTATTATAAAATTATTTTTGGTATTATTATTTTGTTATTATTATTATAATGCAATTAAAAATTTTATCGTCTTGATTCTGCAGGCAAAGTTTAGTTATATGATGATATGAAATTTTAGGGATTAACTAAAAATTAAGATGTACGAAAGTAGATGATCAAGGCTGGGAGGGAAAATGTTATAGATTCACCATCTACTGACAACACAAATTTTAGATGCAATATTAATTTAGTTTGACAATAGATTCAATTCCTTGTTATTGTTGTACCATTTTTATAGTTTTTTTTTTTATTTGCTAAATTCATTTATTTCTTTTTATATTATAATGCATGCAATTAAAATATATATTACTATGTGGCCTTTATTCATCTCGTGTTAAGTTCATATATAGACCCAGCCCAATAGCCGACGGACCAGAGCCGGAATAACGAATGCATGTAAAAACAAACACTCAGCTCAATCATTAAGTATTCAGTTATATGCTACAGCTTTGCTACTTTAGCGTAATCAGGTATAAATTTTCTATAATACCCGCTGAGTCCTCGGAAACTTTGTATTTGCTTAACTGTTTTTGGAATGACTTGTTTTTTAATAGCTTCTATTTTATTCGGAATAGGCTTAATGCTTTCGTTCGTAAGTATATGTCCTAGAAATTTTGCTTCTTTATTCAAAAACCCACTCTTACTCAAAGATACTTTTAAGTTTGCCTGTCTTAATGTATTAAATATTTTTTCTAAGTTACCAAAGTGTTGTTGCAAAGAACTTGAAAACACCAAAATGTCGTCCATATAAATAACGCAGATTTTGTTAACTTGTTCCCTAAGAACATTATTCATCATGCGTTGGAAGGTCGAAAGAACTCAAAATGACCATTATGTGTAGAGAAAGCTGTTTTTTTTCGCGGTCTCCAGGTTCTACTGATATCTGATAGAATTCTTTAGTAAGGTCGAATATTGAAAAATAATTAGCTCTACCAAATTTGTCCAATATGTCATCTATTCGGCACTTGTATTCCTTAGTAAGCCAATTCAATTTAACCTACAAATATATGCCATTCTCTATTATAATCTTTATCCTCTTTTTTTCAGACATTACTTATATATGCGTTGTATGCTTTATAATTCCCTGTCCTAACATTTTATTCTTATTTTTTCTACTTCTCCTGTATGAAAACTGGGATATCTGTATCTTTTGGAATATATTGGACCTGACAATCGTGTATAAATTTTATGCTTAACTTCATAGGTAAAGTCAAATTATCACCTATATGATAGAAAATATTTTCATGATTCTGAATCAGGATACGAATAGCTTTTGATTCGTCGAAATTCAAATGGTCTAAACTTAATTGTTCAATACTATACACAGAGAAAACAAACGATTTCTTTGCCCATCGAATTCTGTCGGTTGCAAGAACTAACATATAATTCGGTTGAGATTACTATATGTTTTTGGTGTACATAACTATTTTAAAAAAATTCCGTGCTAGGGATACAAATATTGAAAGAAAAAATATTTTATACAATAAATGTAATGCGCAAAGTTGAAAGCAAAAACATATTTAGAATACTGAAACTTTTGATAATCAATTATCAGTCTCCGTTCCATTTTGTTCAAATAAAGAATGTTTTGAAAATAATTTTGTAAAAACTGTATTCAACAAGATGTTGGTAGATAGATAGATAATTATGTCATATTTTTTAATTTAATGATATAAAATCAAAAATTAATTTAACCTATTAAATTAAATTTTATGGTAATCACATTTCCATCACAATAACAGTAAAACTGGCATAAATATTAGGATGTGTAGCTTTAAAGGAATGTAATAAAATATTGTTTATTTTTATAACATGTATATTGCTGTAACCAACAAATATTTTTTCTGTGTATATAATTCTGGTAATTTATTTATATCTGCTGAAATTGTTGTCTCCTCGTCATCTCCTTCAAAATATAATTTTAATGTTTTCCCATTCATTATTAGAGTTTTTTCTTAGTAATTAATTATTATTGGAAAAGCTTATGGAATTTGTACAATCCGAAAGTTTTGTCAGAAGGTTTTGTGCTATACTTCCTTCCTGTGTAATTTTAAAAAGTCCTGATGCTATTTTAATTGAAGTTTGTTTTTTCAAATTTTTTGATGAATTGTGGTGGAAAATGGTCTAAGTTTAAAAAATTTCAATCGATCCTGTATCAATTAATAGGATCTTGATTTTCCTCTAAGTAGGATAGAGAGAAGTCCGAGTTGCCTGAATCTTTCAGTGAAGAAGCTATTAGAGGAAACTTTCCTGGTTATAATTATATTTAGAACACTTGCAGTTACATTCTGGTTTAATAACTGGTTGAAGATTCTATCGTTTAGCTTGAATGGTTGTACTGTCCATCGGTTGTGGTTTAGGTTGCTGGTTGTATTGTTGTTGGTCCGTGTTACCAAACGTGATTGAAGTTCCTTTGTTGATTGTTTTGAAGTGTATATACTATCATTTGTTGCTTTTTTGTCTTTAAGAATTGGTCTTAGGCTGCCAATTATTTCTTTCTTCATTTTTAAGATGTTGGTCAGTCTATTGATTTAAGTTATCATTTTCTTTATTCAATAATCCTGATTGTGATAATTCATGGATAGCTTCTTCTATTGTTTGGGGGTTTAGTACACGCAACACTATTCTCATATGTACGGGCAAATGTGTCATGAATATTTTTAGTTCTGTTTGGATGTTTCTGTCGATGTGCAGCATATTTCTATCTTGAAGTTGTAAAAGTCGATCGTATTGCCTCTGTATTGTGGTGCCCATAATTCTTTATAGAGTTTATCTGCTGTTTGTAAAGCTCCAAAGTTAGTTTCAAGTATAGCTTCAATTTCCGTCCAGTTATTTAAACGTGGATGAATTTCCATAACTCAGCGAGCTTTACCAGTCAATTTACTTTTGACTATATTAATGTGCTGTGCTGGTTCGCTGTAAGACAGCAAAGTGGGTATGATGTCGCCAACGTATGTGCAAAAGGTAGACAAATCTTCCTTTCTTGCATCAAATTCTTGTATCTTTTCCAAATATGTTAATGGATTGATATCAAACACTCGTGCACTGGGTTTGGCGAGTTAACTGCCATTTTTCCGACTGCGCCAGTACTGGAATGTAATTTCACATAAATTTTACATGTAATACTACATAGAATTATCAGACAATAAATTAAATATTTTTTTATTTATTTTAGTTAAATTAAAAAAAGAAAAAATAATAATTTTATAGTTTGTTAGTTTATTTTAGACTAAAACTTTAAAAATATAACAAATCATAAAACTACTTTATTTTTTTTTTACTAATTCAACTGTGCCAGTAAGCAAATAAGAAATTATTACCTTTCCTGTTGAAATACTAAAATTTTAGCCTCCTTAAGCCAATTTTAAGATTCAAAAAAGGCTATAAAAAAACTAGAAGCTAAAAAAAATTTTTGAGGCTAAAAGCAAAAATAAAAAGTCTAGATTTAGCCCTAAAAAGGCTAAACTGGCAACACTGTTCTGTACTCTTGTACAAAATCTTCACTTGAACTCTTGTCTTACAAATACCCGTCTAATTGAAATCATAGATTCACAAGCGTTGGCCTTAAGTCTGTTGGACAATTTATTTTTCATTAGCGATAATTTAAAAAAAGACGTTCCGCCGAGCCACTGCTATAAGGCGAAGTAAAAATATGGATTAGGATATAATTATTCATCAAATCTGTTTTTTAATTTTCCCAATCTGGTCCAGTTGTTCATAAGCTTTATCATTAAATTTAATTTTTACCAGTTTCATTTATAAATTTTTCACTATCCTGTGAAACAATCTCAAAATAACTAATTTATTTGATATATAATGGGTCGAGATATTTCAAATAACGTAGTTTTTCGCAATTTATCAAATATCTTTAAAAAGTCGTCATTTAGTACCATTTTAAAAAAGTGGCCAAAATGTAGACATGTGGTTAAAAAAGGGACAATTGGCTACTAAACTCGCCAAACGGAAATTCTGCAGATATACAGTTAGCAGCTTTTATACTCATGAGAAATACTCACCAAAACTAAGAAAGACACAAAATTTCAAATAATTTTATCAAGTGGTTCGCGAAATATAACGATTTGAAAGTGTAAAATAGCTAAAAAAATTACAAATTTATATACAAAAAATTACAAAAATATCTTTCAAAGTATTTTTGGTACAAGATTCAGAGAGAAGTCATATTAAAGGTATTAAAATTAGCTTTAATATGACGTACGACATGACTTGTTGCTCAGCAATAAAATGGTCTATATCTCCCGATTTATAGTTCGCGCGTAAATATCTCAAAAGGAGGTATTTTAAAAAATTTTAAAAAATATATATGTTAATGATGAATATGTTTCGTATGCCCCCGGTAAGTGGCATGTTATGACTCGCAACAGTTTATAAATTCCCAGCAAAAACTTTTTGGTTTTCGGTAATAACAAATACTTATTAAAGTAGTTTCTTGGTAATGAGGCGTCATTATTATTTGCCTACTCTGTATTAGATTAATAAGTACTCAATAGTATAATAGCGCAATAATACTGCAATCACGTGGATGAGTTGGCTAAATGCCGGATTAACAACCAGAAGGTTGTTGGTTCAACCCCATTCTGAAGCTGTTAGTTTTTTATAACAAAATGTCTAAAAAGATATTTTAAACTAAATAGAGTTTTTGTCGCTTAGGATGCTATGTGCGAGATGGTGTACTGAGTAAGACGTTAATCAGTAAGTGCAAATGGTTAGTGTGTGTCCAAGTTCGAGTCTCGCTGACGGCAGAATTTTTTTGTTTTTTTTTTTTTATTTTTGTTTTCGTTTAGGTACATATTTTTGAGTACCCCTAGAGTAAAGAAATAACTACATGAATTTGTGGACAATTCGAACAAAAATAACAAAAATAACTAGTTATTCACGCATAAAGTAAGTAGTTTATTTTTGTTTCCAATTATACCTGCTAGCTTACCAGGAAAGCAAAGTTTTTGCTGGGTTATTACAAAAAACGTTGTAATACATACGAAATATTCGTTCATAGTTAAAGAGAAAAATCGCCTGTTGCTTCCAAAAATCACCCACATTTAAGACGTAAGAAAGATATTTTTGACACTGGTAATGCAAATACCTAGTTTTCGAATAATATTCGCGATGGTTCGCAATTTACAATAATTCTAAAATAAGTAAACTATCTTTATAAAAATACGAATATCATCCAAAATATATGTGTTACAATGTTCTATAATTAAAGGCAATAAAATTACTTTTAAAATGATACCTGAAACATGTTTTTATGTTAAATTTTAATGATCCATTATTCGCGGTCGCGTGTATCAATAAATGGTATCTTTAAATTTATAAATATATATATGTAGACGATGAAGAAATTCTTTATATTCTCTGGAAGTATCGCGCTGAGACTCCCATGACTTTTGAATTATTACAAAAAATATAACTCAGTGTAAAACAAAAAAGTAATTATTTTTAAAGAAATTTTAAGAATGAATTTGCTCTTCATTACTTTTTTTACAAAAAAAAAAAGAACGACATAGCAATATTTATAGAATAAAAAGTTTCATTGAAATATCGTTATACTTAAAGCATTTTTCTGGGGGAATATTTGTATGGGGCTAGGTGGACCAATCACAACCAATTTTAGTAGGCTTCGTCACTGCTTCAAAACAAGTATTCATTGCAAATTTCCTTAAGACATCTTTCAAATTGCGATTTTGTTCGCAAGGTTTACATAGATGGTCGACCAGACGGTCGGACATCATTAAATCGACTAAGAAAGTGATTCTGAATGTAATGAGGCGATCCGAACATTTTTTCAGTGCGCTACAAACACCAGCACAAATGCATAATACCCCAACCCCCTATGGTGGTGTAAGGTATAAAAACCTGACTAAAGTAAACAGTTATTTTAAAGATATAGCATAGATTAAAAGAAATAACATTATCATCAGTTTTGTTATTTTGTTGTTTAGAAATTGAATTTAGAATCAGGGAGACCAAAAATATGCTCTAAAAAGCTGTTTTTTCCCCTAAAAAATGCTCTTAAAATCGAAAAATTTAATAAATATACACTTAAAGTATTATTTTTTGCATCTAAGTTTTAAATTATCTACTATCCTTGTCCAAAATAAATTGATTTTTCATAACAGATGTCAAAAAACATTTTCTTTTTGTACTTAAAAATATTCAACACTAATACATTGCATCAGAAAATTATAAAATTTCTATTAATTTGTAAGATGAAAATTATTAGGGAATCTGATACGAAAAACGTATGTGACAGTAAAACAAAAATTTATCTAAAGATAAATTATGTAAAAATTTCCACTCGACACAAAATGTGCAATATATATATATATATATATATATATATATATATATATATATATATATATATATATATATATATATATATATATATATATTTAAATTGCTAAAATATACTCTAAGATAATGATTTTTAATGAAAATATGACAAAATATACTGCTAAGCCCAAAATCTTGAAAAATATGGTGTAAAACCTAATAAGTGCTGTAACAAATCGATGCCAAAATTCTTAAAATTGTCGGAAATGGATAAATAACTAACTAACTAAAGTGTGGTTAATTTGAAGTCCAGGAAAAAACATGTATTTGCATATCCTTGGTTTCCCTGCTAATAATATACTCCACGTGTCAGTTAGCATTTTTGTACCTATATTTTTCAACAAATTTATTGCCACAGTTATATAATATTATATCCTGCAAAAGGCTAAAACCTCACCTGACTATCATCACAAATCACTTGCCGGTAAAGACGCACCCACTTTTGTTAATAAGTATACACGCGTTTACCCACACATTTTCGGCAAAATGTTCTTTATAATTAAACGTCATAAAACTGACAACAAAATAAGGTCAAACAAAAGTCCTTTGAAGTTATTTGCATATTAACACAATTAGAAATGTTAACTTATAGAGAGAAGAATCCAAAATATAATTAAGGCTAGAAACTAACATTTCACGTATTATATCTATCATTTGTTATTATTATAAATATTGTTTTACAGCAACCACCACATGTGAACATGTTGCATGTGTATACAGTTAAATGTATATGTGACCAGGATATTACAATAGAAGCTATGTTGTATGTATGTTTTCGTACGTTAAAAATTAGATGTTTAAAAAATGTATTACCACATGCATGTCCTTTATAGTAAATTACATGCATATTAATGAGTTTGACTGCGTGGGCTAATTAGGGAGTAAAGGAAATAATATTAAAGTAAAATTTTTTACAAAAATGTAGTAATAACAGCATAAATAGATTCAGTAAATAAAAAAAAAGAAAAAAAAATACTTTAAAAAGTTCCATGTAATGTTAAGCAAATGGGTAAACAGTTTGATAATTAGCCTTTAACCTTTGTTGAATATACAATACCGTATCACCAAAAATAAAAATAAATTGACAAATTTTACAAAACTTTAATTTTTATTAAATGTATAAATAAAACACTTTAATCTTCAATACAATAATACTAAACCACTTACTAATCAATAAATTGACAAATTTTACAAAACTTTAATTTTTATTAAATGTATAAATAAAACACTTTAATCTTCAATACAATAATACTAAACCACTTACTAATCAATCCCTCGCACTTTTAAATACTGAGGTTAAATATTTTATATCATATAATTCTTTTTTGTAAACTTGGCTTTTATTTAAAATTTTGCTATTCCACATAGAAGCCACAATATATTTTTATAATTATAACGGAGGGTTGCTAGAGTGACATTAATATAATTTTTTTATTATTTCTAGTTTTTTGTTGTGTATAGAAAGAAACAATCAAATTTCTGTGATTATTACCGCATAAACAAGTACTTTTTACATTTAATATCTTGTGTATACTAATACCACATAGAGCAAAAATTTTAATTACAGGTGGTTAACGTAGAAATACCACCAACGAATGAAAAGGACTCGTAGCAGTGCATGACAAAGTAAATTATTCTGAGCAATGAAAATGCAAGTGCTTCGTGCAAGTTTAAATAAATATGATTGAAAATAGCAGTAATTTCGATTTAAATAAAACTTAGTTTGAATTTCGAATCATTTTTAGAATAAAATTATATAGGATGTATAAAATATATATATTATATATGATATATTATATATGATGTCCAAATAAGAGATATAGGCTGCATGAGGGGATAAAAATCCTCCTTTCAAATAAAAAAAAAAAAAAAAAAATATATATATATATATATATATATATATATAAATGAATAAATAAAAGTAAAAAAAATAAAAATCTCCAATAAGATGGGATTTAAAAGCTCTGCAATTATTGGTCCATCAAAGTATTATCCCATTGAAATATTTGTCATTACATTTAGAACAAATTCTGTGCTTCGATAACTGTCCACATAATTGTTACGAATTCTGTGTCATTTATTTACAAAAAGGTTTAAAGTTTATAAAAAATCAATACCGTTAACTCTTTTACATATGCTATTATTCTCATTTACTATATCCTAAACTTTGTTGTTTTTCTTAAAATGAAAATTGAACATAATTCGTTCAATCATATAATTCAAATTTATTAGCGAAACCTATTAAACAACTGTTAATAACGCGGATGAGTCGAGAATACAATTTCTTGTATGATAAGAAATGCAAAAAGTTCACGTTCAGCGAAATGAATCTTGACAACCGAAGAAAAAGACGATCTACAGACTATAGGATCGCATACAAAATAATACGAATTTTAGAAGAAAATCTCATGTGTCAAAAAAATATCATGTAAAAAAATCGAAGATATCGAAAAAAAACATTTGGCCTGGCAGTGTCCGTAGAATATATTTCGTAGAAAAATTAATGAAACGATGTGTATTAATGTGCAGAATATGTAAAGAATACTCGTAAAATTTTTAAAAATTTATCTTCAATTTCCTACCAGCGAACATTTTGTCCTAAAAAAAGTTATGAGTTTTGTCCCAAAATGGGTATCAAAAAATTCGTAATTTTGAGCCAGTTATGAAAAAAATATTTAAAGAAAACTCGCAAAACTTATGTTCCATAAACCTTCATTTCAGTACATCATTAAAAAAAAAGTTCGATATTTTTATTGCAAAATGGATAAAAATGTCATTTTATTACATATAAAGAAACAAAATTATGACATTATTATTAATATTAAAAAGTTGCATTGTATGGCCCATAATAAATAATTTTCATAAAATTTGTTCACAGAAATGCATTCAAAAATCCTCTAGCAGAACAAAATCCCATGGGGAAAATTTTTCAATATTTTTTTCATAACAAATTTTTTGAGACCACATAACAAATTTTTTGAGACCTCTTTCGCGAAAAATCTGGAAACGGTTTTTGGCCAAAATGTAGCAGAGTAGAGATTTTAAATCGCTGGTAGGGAACTGAAGATGTGTTTTAAAATTTTTTATATATTCAACTTATCAATATTCATCATTTGACGGATCTTCATAAATCGAAATTGCAAAAAAGCACGGAACACTCTATTGTACATGTGGGAGAAAAGAACTTCATTCATAACAAATGACGCTTTCAACAGTGAAATGTACGCAAATGAGTGTTGTTAGAAAAGATTCCTTCTTATCATTAAAAAGCTCAACAAATTCTAATTTTTCATAACTGATCTCTCATCTCATTATTACAACACAAAAATAACTGAGTGGTATCAAACAAATGGTGCTGCTATATATCAAAGGAGGCCAATATTCTAAACTGTCCAGAACTCTGCCCATTTTAAATGTATTGGGTCATAGTAAAAAGATATTTTAAAAATCCTTAAAGCTGACTAAGAAGTAAAATAGAATTTAAAAAGAAGTGGATCCATTCCAACAAAAAAGTAACCGAAAGCACCATAAACCTATGGAGGGTATTCCAGAAAATATTAAATATTTTATTAAAAATGAATTAAAAATAAATTTTTCTTCTTAATTTAAAATGTGGATGTAACAGCATTTAACAAAATCAAAACTGTAAATAGTTTAACCCATTGGTTCCACTCATATAAGCTGAATTAATAAATTTTTCGTACGCATTCCTTGGGTTAGAATGTTAATAACTGTCTCAATATAACATACATAGCTAAATCCAATTAAACCAATTGAGCGAGCAATAAATAAAATTAATGCAGTTGAAGGAAAAGTTTCCGAAAAAAATTTTATAAAATCGCAAATTAGAATTATCTAAAATTTCACCCATGTGATTCATTGATGTCAAATTGTCATTTTTGATATATACAGTAGTGTGCAGCACACAAACAACAAAAAAGGGGCTATCTAAAAGCTGATTTGCAATAAAACTAATTTTATACATTATTGTTAACTCATTTGTGGTGAAGATGTGAATCTGGTTCTTACAAAAATCAGAATAAAGCCTTATATATTCTATATAAAAGCGTACACAAAAAGCAACAAAATTTCCAAATGTAAAAATTGCGGCAAGTTTTTAAATTTTTTGTTTAAAGTTATTAGCAGTTTTACGGTAAAAAAATCTTATTAATTTCTTTATTACTTTCATTTCTTTTTATTATTTTTCTTTTTACTTAACAAATTTAAAAAAAGATTATGGTGTGTTATAAAATGTTCCTATGCATCAAATATTAAGTTTTTTCTTTTTTTTCGAAATTAAAAAATGGAAAGAATCCAGTTTCATCCTAAAAATTACGGAACATTGTTTATTTAAGGTCTATGTATATATGAAATATTTTCATTTTGCACTTAAAAATATTCAAAGCTAATGCACTATCAGTTTTTAAGATGAAAATTGTTAAGAAATTGGATTTGAAAAAATTATGTGACAGTAAAAAAATTCTCTAATGACAAATTATGTAAAAAATTATATGGGCTACAAAATTTCTCTCTTAAGTGTAAAATATGCAGAGTATGCAAAACTATGCCAAAAAAAAGGATTTTCTATGAAAATATGACAAAATACGCTGGTAAGCCCGAAATATGCTGTTAGCTGCAAAATATGCTGTAACAAATCAATGCCAAAATTCTGAAACGGATAATAATTAACAGTTTGGTTCATTTGAAGCCCTGAATAAATATGATTTTTCATATTGTTGGTTGCCCTGGTTACATCATTTGTGATGACAAGTAATAAAAAGTCATATCGCTCATCTACGGCTATAGGCTCATGTCAAAAATTTTTATTTTTTTTTTTTTTTTAACTAATTTCTAACAAAGTTTCTTCTGATCCAACTCTACCTATATACCTACTAACTAAAATTCTTTCTTGTGACTGAATTTTGTAATTTTCTACCTAGATTTTTTATTAATTAAAACTTGTTAAATTATATATTAAAAAATATACAAATCTCAGTTTTCAGAATGTCTGGTATTGCTCAAATCTTATATTACAAAGTAAAAAAAACTAAGCTTAAAGCTTTGCCAGAGAATAATATAAATGAGAAATACCTTCAAATAATTAAGGGCCTGATCAGTACATCAAGCGAATTATTAAGGGCCTGATTCAATAGAACAACAAGACTGTTTAAAAATAAAATTTGTGTGAAAAGTATTCAAAAAACATTTCGCCGGTGCTCTGACGAAAAGTCCTATGTGAAATTTTCTGAAATTTTTTAATGGGTTCTATTTACTGATCCTTTAATTTCAATTTAAATCTTTCTCCGAATATCTATATATTAGTTCAGATAAAGGATTAATATAAAAAATGTATATTTAGTGATTAAAAATTTCTAAAAATAGTGAATAATAAGAGACATATTTTGAAATATTTTTCTGAAAAATTAAATGAATATCGGTACTGGTCTGGAATATATAGTCATTTAATATTACTACTCATGATAATATTCCTTACATAAAGCGCGATTTTTTAAAGTGAATTTTCGCAATATTTTAAATATGTATCTTATTTACTGATAAGTTTTACTTTGAAAATAGTTTCTATTATTTCAAAACCCGAACTATAATATCAAAATTGATTTATACTCGCGATAGTTATCAGCAAGCGAAATGTGTTTGGAGATCAATGCGGCTGTAGCCGGTATTAATAACTTTTAATTTTTTTTTTTTTTCATATTATCAATTTTAATCATTAAGATGATTCCTTGTGGATAATTTTCGTTGCTCTATTATATTAAAAAATACTGAAAAATATTTAGAAAATTTGTGAATATTTTAAAACTTTCATCAAATTTTTGTTTTTAACATTTTTTTTTAGCGCCACTTTAACTTGGAAGTATTATTTATTAAAAGGTTTTTTTTACGCCATATTACAATCTGTAGTTGTCAGTCGCGAAAAACATATATTTTGATAGTATTTACACTATTTATATGGAAGTTTGTGATGAGATGTTCCCTAACCTCAGTTCCTGACAACAACAAGATATACTTCAAACTATAGAGAATCACTTTATATTTGAATTATTGTTCTTTAAATTAAAATTCACTTATTTTTTTTTTTTTTTGCGAAATTTATAAAATCTTCATTTTTGGTTTAATTTTTTCATCAGATAGTAACATCGTAACATATTATATAGTATATGAATTTCCTATGTGTTGTCCCACGACTAGTTAATATTTTGAATCTAAAATATATAAATTGTCTGTGCAAAACTGAAAAAAATCAAAAAATCTTCAAAAGTTTCAACTCAGTTTTTTTTATTTTTTAGCTTTAAATGGCCGTTTTCCGAAAGATTTTTTGCTAATGACCTTAAATTTTGCATTTCTTAGTTATATTGAAAGGTCTATCAGAATAGATTACCAGTTTAGTTTATCTATTTTTCAAACAAACTTTAGAAATACGAGACTCACAAATTCGATTTAAAAATTTTTGGAAATTCTTCATGGGCCAGGAGGCGCGAAAGTTTTAGCGCCCCCTGCATGAAATTTATGTATTATTCTGGTAAAAATTAGGCGTAATATCAAAACCTACAGGGTTATTTAAACTAAATGCATGATATTTTCAATGTTTGATGGTACTAGTGTAGTATATTTTAGGGTTTCCTAGTGAAATTAAGAAAAATCATCATACTAAAAATCGCGATTGTTAAAAATTTTGGGAAAAATGCGGATCGGATTAAAGTTATTTTCCCATATATTATACGAAAACATATTTTATTAGAGTTTAGTACAAAGAAATGCTATTTAATATTGTGATATTTTTTTAACCCAATGAATTTTAAATTTTGGTATATAAATATGCAAAATCAAAAAGCGAAATTTTTGTGTAATTTTCAAAAATTCCATAACATTTTTTTATTATATTTATTTTTAATGTTCCTTCGATTTTAATGTGTAAAATAACTAAAAATTAAGCTTACGCAAAAAATTCATGCTATTTCATGAGAAACTTTGAATATGCTTCGCGAGAAACTGCCTTTTTTAAAAATTTTCGCTCTAGTTTACCAAAGTTTGAAAGTATCTACTGCGTTGACTATTTCGGACAAATCAAGGAGACTACAACAAGTATCAATTATTATTTCAAAATTTGTATTTCGTTGAGCCAAAAGGTTTTAAAAATTAAAAAAATTTTGTCATCAGAATTTGACTACCCTGTATTTAACTGTTAAAAGTCTGCACAACAACAAAATATGTGTAGAATCTATTTGAAAATTCCTATTAGTTTATATAAGATCGTACGGGATCAAAATGTATAAATACGCGAAAAAAATGTAGAAGAATGGAAAAAAGTTAAGAAATATTTAGCCCTTATATGGTATTTTTGGTACTAAAATTTTGCACTGTATTAGCTTAAAATCTTGTGAGTTCAGATATGTAAAATAGTATTACCACAAAACTTATCAAAGATTAAATTCAGAATCAGCCAGGTTAAAAATTTTTGATAACAGCAATGTTGTCGCATAGACCAAAGTTTTTTTTATGCTTGAATTCTAACTGAGGATCTTTTAATAAAAAGCATTAAATAAAGAATACTTTAGTTTTCTTAATTTGATATTAAAAGTTATTTTTAAATCATTTTTTATTTATTTTTAAACATTTGACATTTGAGAAGTTTAATTTTATACTATCATCAATTTGAAATCAAGCCTTCATATTAAATAAAAAAAATAATAAAATTGCGATTAAAGTACCTTCTGTCTATTTGTCCTGTTTTTAAGGTAACTTATCAAAAACGGAACGTCTGAATATTGATCAATACGAGTAACCAAATTCATCTCTCAAATGGATATAATTTTTTGTTTACTTTCTATTTTTACTATTTTATATTTTATGAGAATATAAAAATAAGTGGATATGTATTATTGACCTTTAAATAAAAAAAAAGAAAAAATGCTTTAAATTTTATACTTAACTAAATGGTCTTCGCGACCCTCTAGAATGTTTGTACAGACCTCTTGAAGGTCGCGAACTTTAGAAGTTATTAGCAATTAAACGTCATATTTTTGGACCGGAAGGAGCCATTAGTTTAAAAGTTTACGTTTTGTGAAACATTTTCAATAGCAAATATCTGTATTAAATTTCATTGAAATAAGAAATGTAAAATCCGATTACTGTCAGTTTTGATATGGAATCACTCATCTTTATAATAGGACATATAATTAGGGTTTAAATATTTAAAGTAGAAAATTTTAACAGAGGGTAAATAAGTCTTTCTTTATGGACAACGCGTTACTTAATACCCCATAAATCATAAAGAAAACTTTTCTCACACTGTATATTTAAAATATTTGTAAAAATTTGTATCAATCATGTTTGCGTTGCCTAGCATCAACATTACAAATTATTAAATGTTTTCTTTTTTTTTATTAATTTTTCTTCTTTTTTTTGAGAATTTAGCACCATCTAATGAAATCTCCTGATGATTCCAAAAACTTTTTCGGTTTCAGTTACTATAATGTCAGCTCCATTACCCATTTAGTGTTTAAGAGACCATTATCATTATTTGTGTATTGTTGTGTTACTACACTGTTTTTAATATTCCATCACTTTTCACCTGATGACTGTATTCCCAGTAGAGTGAACCAACATTTTATGAAGACAACCAAAGTGTATCACACATTTAAACATATCTAAAAATGTGAAAGGGGCTATCATTTAAAATTTCAACTTCGTGCGATGAATAGAACAGGATTCTACACGACCATTTAAATTGATAACTCAATGAAAAAATTTCAAACAGTCTTTCTCACCAAAATTAATGATAACTATTAAAAACTACTAATAAAACTAATAAAAACTAATAAAAAATTATTATACCCATATTTCTTAATTTTTCAGAAAACTTTAATATAAACGAAAAAGGAACATTTTATATAAAATTTATTAGAAAAGTTTTACTTTTTAGTTTTACGAAATTTTTGTATATAAGTTATTTTTTATTAAAATGACGATTTTATTCCATCCTTTTGAAAAATTAAAAGAAATTATTTTATTTTTTAGTTATCGTTATATATATATATATACATATATATATATATATATATATATATATCATAAAAATTAATGAGAATAAAATTTTAAGATTTGTTTTGGGATCATCGACATAAATGGCCTTGTACCATCCTGCTCCAAATATATTACACTGTACCAAAATTTATCTACTTTCGAATTTTGACCGTAACTCCCACTAGAATTGTTCATTGGGTTGCAAATAAGTTGAGTGAAATATTAGTGAATTCGGATATCGCTAACCCGTGCCGCATTGGAGCAGAAGTTTGTATGGGGAAAATATGTTTTTTTTTAGCTTTGCTTTGTAACAAAATATTAAAAAATCGTAATCTACACCTATTATTAAACCAGACATAAAAATGGTTAAAAAATGTTTAAATTATTACGAATTTCCCAGGCCATTAGTTTGTTTTAGACCAAAAAACAAAAAAAAAAATTTCAAAAACTACATCGTTTACATACCTTCCCAGCAAAAACTTTTTGGTTTTCGGTAATAACAACTACTTATTAAAGTAGTTTCTTGGTAATGAGGCGTCATTATTGTTTGCCTACTCTGTATTATATTAATAAGTACTCAATAGTATAATAGCGCAGTAATACTGCAATCACGTGGATGAGTTGGCTAGAGCGTCGGATTAACAACCAGAAGGTTGTTGGTTCAACCCCATTCTGAAGCTGTTTTTTTTTATAACAAAATGTCTAAAAAGATATTTTAAACTAAATAGAGTTTTTGTCGCTTATGATGCTATGTGCGAGATGGTGTACTGAGTAAGACGTTAGTCAGTAAAAACGAATGTTTAGTGTGTGTCCAAGTTCGAGTCTCACTGACGGCAAACTTTTTTTGTTTTTTTTTTTATTTTTGTTTTCGTTTAGGTACATATTTTTGAGTACCCCTAGAGTCAAAAAATAACTACATGAATTTGTGGACAAGTCGAACAAAAATAACCAGTTATTCAGGCAAGAAATAAGTAGTTTATTTTTGTTTCCAATTATACCTGCTAGCTTACCAGGAAAGCAAAGTTTTTGCTGGGTTATTTCTTCAAAATGTAGTTTTTGTTGAGATTCACATTTCTCTATTTGCCATTTCTTCGATTAGAGATTATACAGTTTCCATATTAAAACATATTTTAACAATTTTTAATAAATTATTTATTGTAATAATTTCATAAATAAAACAAATAATTTCTATAAATTTTATTTTTCTCTTTATATATAAAAGCTATGGTTCTAAAATTTGCTAAACAAGATGTATCATTTTAGTGTTTTTTTTAGTTTTCAATAAAAACTAGTTAAAAATGGTTTTTGATTTGTATGGAAAAACCAAAGAAATTTATGTAGTTTTTTATTCAAAAACCAAAAAAGTCAATAACTACTAGTTTTTGTTTGGTGTAAATGGCGTATTAAACAAATTACAAAAAAAGTTGGAATAAAACTATGGAGGTTTATAGATAACACCACAATTATATATATATATATATATATATATATATATATATACATATATAGTTTTGAATTTCGACGCCAACTCCCCCTAGAATCCGCAAAATATTGTAGTGTTACCCATAAACCTCCATAGTTTTATTTTATATATATATATATATATATATATGTACATAGTGGGAAAAAATTCAAACCCGAAATATACTCAAAATTCTAAGAAAATTATCCCAAGAAGCCGATAGAATTATTTCAGTTTGGGAAATTAAAAAAAAAAAAAAGAAACTGAACTGTAGTGTCCCGTAAAACGCTTTTTTGAAATTTTGATGTAGAAAGAGCACTCAAATGATAACCACTCATTGATGACCGAATACCGAAAACTACAAAAAAAAAAAAAAAATAAATAATTAAAAAAAAACAAATAAATAAAATTGAAACTTAGTTCCCTACTAGGGATGGAAATATCGTAAGTATCACGTAGTAGTAGGTGTTATGAAAAAATTTACATTTATAACTTTATACCGGCTGGCTTTTAGTGTAATTAAAACATCACCAGTGACAGTCACACCTGACACACACATTCCCAAACAAAATTTTCTATTTATATACTTATATGTATGAATGTATGTATGAATGAATGTATGTATGTATGTATGTGTTTATATATGTATGTAAGTTTATACTATATATGTATATATATCATGGCACAAGTAACAAGGTTAGCTTTGCTGACAATTTGTTTTGCTTTGTTAAATTGTCAAACTCCATACAAAATGATAAATTTCTCTGTCAGTATTTTGTTTAAACGTCAAAACTCCATATATAAAACATTTAGTAAAAAATCCTCTCCGAAGCTCTGTTACCTTATTAAATATGCCTTGCTATATATTTTCAGACACACACATTCTTTGAAATATATAATATAGCAAAAATTACCAACAAAAAAAATGAAATGATGACATGAAAAGTGAGTTTGTATGTACAGGTAAATATGTACGTATACAAAAAGCTCTTTGAAATTTGTGTTAATGGGTAATAAAATGCATAATTCTCATTCATTTTTATATTTTTTTGTCTTGTATGAATTCCCTTTAACATGGCTTTAATTAAACCTCACAAATTATAATGCTGAAATAATATTGTCGCGCTTATGTATTCGTTAATTTGTTTCTTTTCAAAAGCCATTGAAAGGCGTCTGAGGAATATAAATTTTTATTATTGGAATATGAGTGCATTTTTTACTTTTTGTATTAAACTCAAAAAAAAAAGAGAACAAATGGAAGCCGAAACTTTTATACCCTCCAAAAAAATGGATATTTCAAAAATACATAAACATATTGGAATTATCTCTTATAAAGAGTTTTGCTTTAATATGGAAATATACTTGATATCTGTGAACTGGTGTTAATTATGATATCGGAAGTTTGCCTATAAATTGGCATATAACTTAGGAAGATTGCTCAGAGCTAAATAAAGAAGAGATATACAAAATTATAAGTTCCTTTTTAGGTTTCTACCAATTATTTTTTTTCGAAAAAGATATCTTAAAATTAGATATGTTCAGAATTTGTAAGAATTTTTAACTTTGGGTATAAGACTCAATTTCACCATCTTATTATTTACATTTAAAAACTAAAAATAGAATTACAGTTAAGAGATAATATTTTAAGAAAAAAACAACTCACATACTCAGATTTACTTGTCAAACTTATTTTTGCACAAAAATATGCCCATATTGAAACAAAATTCAAAGTGATTCAACGAGGTACCATGGCTTGAAGATTTATAATCTAGAGCACTTCTTATTTAATAAATTTAAATTTTTATTTAATAATAAATTATAAAGCAATTTTTCGAAGTCTTGGCCAAGAATGTGACTAAAGTCTTTCAGTCACAAATTCAAACGGTATGTCACATCGATATGTTGAAATTTACTATCTTTCTTGCTTATATAAAGAGTTTAAAACACAACTCAAATCTATATAATACTTTTTTATAAAAAACACATCTAAATCTGCTTAGATATTCTTGTCAAATTAATTTTTTAATAAAGAAAATTTTTTAGAAAAAACAGAATTTTACAAGGTATACTGGGGATATAAACTCAGGCTTAATGGTTTGGAGTCTAGAACACTTCCTCTTGACCATTCAGTCTCACAACTTTGCAATGTAAAAACGTTTATATGTTATCGCATATGAAATAGAAAATATTATTGAATTTAGCCAGAGAAAATTGGAAAATTTGTTGAGGCTGTTCTAGATAATCGTTTATAACTCCGCCATTCCTAAACGAATTTCGCTGAATTTCAATACCGAGATTTTCGAGACTATATACATACTGGACTATGGGATTCAAAAAATCCCTTTCAACATGCAGACAGACATACATCCAGATGGATAGACAGAAAGAAATATACATACATATATTCAAAAGTTAATCATAACAATTTCGAATATTTTTCAATTTAAAGCCCTGGATATAAATTTAAAGATTTTCATATAAAATGACAAAATTATGAATACTGTTCATGTTATGTGAAGAGTATACAAAAAATACATTTGGTTAAGTTAGAAAATAAAATATCCTCTAAAAATTATATTTTTATATGTAGCAAACAGGAGTTAAATTCTGTCAATTTAATGTTCTAAAACTTTGCCAAATAATTTAAATGTTGTTAAGTTTAAATCCATTTTTCCCCTTAAATTTATTTACAATTCATAAATTTTCATTTACTATTTACTTCTTACACATTTACCCAAAAGTCATAATTTTAAATGTTCAAAAATAGTTCTCAATTAAAAAAAATTAAATGTAAAGCATTTTCAAAAGCCTTTCAAAACTTTATTGCCATCCTTATTAAAATTTCTCTATGCAAAATAAATTTGCACAAGTTTACCCATTTATAACAAATAATCTTTACACTTGCACATCTAAATAACAACCTTTTCTCTGTGCATAAAATATCATTTAAATTATTTACCCTAATTTATAAGTCGTTCATAATATTTTTCAGACTTTTTTTATCCCTGTTTTATGTGCGAAACAAAGTGCATGTGAAAAGTTTAATAGAAATCAAATTAATTAAATAAATTATGATAAAGTCAACGACAACTTGGTGTATTGAAAAGAAATATTTTATATAACTTCTACTTCAACTTGCATTCACTGTATGTCTGCGTGTAATAGTTGCAACCAGTGTTGCCAGGAGGTAAAAAAAGAGGCTAAATTGAACTCTAAAAAAGGTCGAAAAAGGCAAAATGTCCTAAAAAATAAGGCCGAAAAAAGTTAGTTTTTTTGTCTTTTAATATAAAAATCTTATTTCTCGTTCCTTTTGGTTTTTTATATTTCTTAAAGATTACACGAATTTAATTTTTGAATTTAACATAGAAAAGCTGCCAACAAGTGATCCAATAAACAAAACGCCCGAAAATTTCCATACAAAATTACCCAAAATAAAATTGATCAAAGCATATTGAAAAAATAGCCCAAAAAGATTCCCATACAAATTTGGGTCATATTTCATATGAAAAAATCTAAAATTTTAGGGTGATTTTTCATCATTTTTGGGCTATAATTCGTTTTTTATAACAAATTTGCGATATTTTGAGTGATTCTTCCCGATCAGAATCCTACTCAGGCCAAAGTTATAACTATTTTCATTCTGAGTATGGCTAATTTTGTCCAGAGATATTCTTCTTTTTAATAATTTTAAAATTTTTGGATAATTTTTCGCTTTTATTAGATTTTTTTAATTATATTCATAAATATGTTCTACAGTTAATGAAGAATAATATAATAATTGATAAAGTAAGTTCATAAAATTTGTTAAGTTATTTTTGATTTGGTGAATGAAGTGCCGTCGGCAAAAATTTGGGTTAAATGTGAGAAACCTCGTTTTTTTGTGTTCCAAAATACACAGAAATGCTTAAATGAATTATTCTTAAAAAATTAAATTTGTAATATAATATAAGAAATTAATTTATTCGTAGTTGAAATTTAAATAGTTTAGCCTTTTTAAGGAAATTTAAAAATCAAAAAAGGCTAGAAAAAAGCTGAAACGAAAATCTTGAGGTTAAAACAAAATAAAAAGGCTAGATTTAGCCTTGAAAATGCTAAACTGGCAACACTGGTTGCAACACAAGGAGTCTACTATTGCATAAATGAAATACAAAATAAAAGACTATTTATGAAGCTAATAAATTATATTGAACTATAAACAACTACAAGTGCTGACATACAAGTAGTACGTTTGGTTGTACGTGCATTGGTAATAACAACAGCTGGATATGTAATTTAGGGTACAGTGTGATGCTAAATTGTAAAATTATATTAGTTAGAATGTAAATAAAATATGAAACACTTATGATATAAAAAAATTATTAAAAATTGTATTTTTTTTATTTTAACTTAATCAGTTTTTTTATAATATTAAAAAAGGAATATTTTATACATTTTATTGGTGTTACAAATGTGATATAAACGCCCTTTAACCACAAGTAATATGTAACTTACACATTTTTAAGTGAAAAATGTTTCGAAAGTTTAAATGTTTTGAAAGAATTCGAACTCCAAGCTTGTGATATTTTTACAACAAACCCTTCATTATTTGGTTCGAATAAAGTTATTGCGATTTTCGGCAATGGAAATTATATCTAACTTTGCAAAATCCTTTGGAGATTTTATTAATCAATAGTATACATGTATTTCGCATTGTTATTATTGAAGCAATATTAAATTGACAAAATTTGTCGCATAATGTTATTTAATTAATATTTTCAAAATGAATTGAAATAAAGTTTAAAATTTTCTACTTAAAAAAAAAAAACTTAGATAAAATTTTTAATACGAATTTTCTTACAAAGTTTATTTTATTTTTTTTAATACACTTTTTGATAAATTTTCAATTTTTTTTACATAAAATTTCTGAGGAATTATCTTTTATTGAAAATTTTTGAGGAATTTTCTCGTTATAAAAAATGTGATTAATTTTCTTTATATAGAAAAGATTTCATGAATTTTCTTTTTAGATAAAATTTTCAATAAATTTAATTTTTTGGAAAATTCTTAATAAATTTGTTTTTATTAAAAATTTGTAGTAAATTTTAGATGTTTTATTTTTATAGAAAATTTTCGATAAATTTTACTTCTACAGAAAATTTTCAAGAATTTTATGAAACTTTTTTTTTTTAATTTATATTATAAAGTGGAGATTTTTTGAACAACAATCTTTATTTTGGAGACATGAGCGGTGTTGCCAATGTGTCCTTCAATTTTTTCTCATATTTTAGAATAGTTTAATTCATAGATATACTAAATTGCTATAATTTTCATACGATTTGAGTATACATTACCATATCTATCATATCTAGCGTGTATCCGCGATTTTTAAATTAGATTTTCTTCCTTTAATAGGCTAACTTAATGATAGATATTGGTTCTAGTAATTTTTGGTCTTATCGCTATAGAGTTTATTGAGTTATGTGCAATTTTCGTATGTTCTATTGATTTTATCAAATCATCAACATATTTGTCTCTTTTATCAAATAAAGTACTTAATTTTGTATTCATCGATTTAAAATGTTCTTGATTTGGATATCTTCCTCAGAAACGTCAGCACTTAAAAAAACTTTTTTAGTACATTGCGTTCGAATAAAACCAATAAAGTCAAAGTCTTCATGGATAAAATATAATTTAGTGCAATAATGGCAAACATTTACCAGTAAACTTTTCTGAAAAAAAGTTCAAAATACCCAAAAAAGTAAAATTTTCTTCATTACCACATTGACAAGTATTGGAACAGAGCTAATGTTTCAAAATATAAAATAATAACGATGTTTAATTAATTTTTAATTAATTTAATTATGTACATATAAATATTTTAGTTTACAAAAAGATTCGAAATTAATTAAAATTTTATTTTAGTTTACGACATCGATTCAATTATGTTCACAATTAAATTTCAAATTGTATTTAAAAATTAATGAGTTATTTTATCGTAATTATTTTTTATAAAAAAAAGAATTACAGTTTACTTAATAGCCAAAATTATATTTGACAGTTAGGTTAACTGTTTGTAATTTTATTAGTTTTCACAAACACACATATTTTTTAAAGATCACATTAGTCACCATCGCTAAAAAAAAACTGATAATGTAGTACAAATCTACAGATTAATAAAAACATGTACAAAAGGTGCTAAAAATGGCCAATAATAATTGGAAAAGTAATAGAGAAGGAACCAGATGCTACGTTAATTTCTTTTTTTTTCGTACTAAATGAGTTTAAAAAGAGTTAGATCTAAATTGTCAACACTGGTACCATCATAAATTTCATTTCAATTTTGCAATTTCTAAGTTTTATTTTAAATTATATTAATGGTTTCTAACTTAGGCTTTTTAGCTTTTGAAGTACTCATTTTAGGGAATTTTGCATTGTTTTTATGAAGCTCATGGAAGAAAAACTTTACATAAGGCAGAATTTTTCTGGCAATACTATCCATAGTTTATTCTATCTACTACTGCAGCTCTTTTTTAGTACAAATGTTTACTCTGTATTAAAATCATTGTTTTTGTATTTTTTTTTTTATTTTTTGCTAAACACATAAACAAATTTACAATAATCACTCCAAATACACCATAGTTTTTCATATTTAAACAATAGTGTTGATCCAAAGCGACTCAACTCTTTCATTTTTCGATTAAGCATCTTTTATTCTGTAATATCCTCAGAAATAAAAAAAAAATTGTCATTTGATTTTAATTTATTAAAGTTTACGTAAGATATATATAATGATCTTATATGCGATCTAATGGAATCTTGTTCAGTGATAGCTAATTTGCCAGAGCTATTGATATTTTAAATTCATCACGATTTAGGGATAAATCCGCTAAGCTGTGCTCTGCAATTAGTAATATGATATTTAACTGACACTTTACACCATCATTCTAGATCAAGAGTTATCAAATGAAGGTCCGTGACCCACATTTTAGGATAGTCGCGAAGACCATTTACTTAGTGATACGATTTAAAAAAATGATGAAATGAATGATTTAAAAAAATGAGATTCCGAATCAGTTTCTTATTACTTGTGCCAGCTTTTAAAAGAAATATGGAAGTTTTAAAGTCATTTTAGAATAAGGTAGAATGAATCAATTAATAAGTATCCTTTAAATTAGTATTCGTAAATACAAATTGGAAACCGGAAGTAATTTAATCACAATTTTTGTATTTTATACCTTTTTTTAATACGCAAACTTGATTTAAAATTGATGCTGATATAAAATTAAACTTTTTCTCAAAAGCCAAAGATTTGAAAATATCAAATATCTAAAGAAGTTAAATTTATTCATAAATTGGAAAGTGAATTTTTTGGAATAATAATTTTTATTTATTTTATATCATAATATTAAATATAACAAACTTACATTTAAATCTTTGGTCTATATTTAAACATTATTTAAAAAATATATTTGATATCAATCATAATCATGTTTTTTACTTTGACTTGGTATTTAGTTATTTATTTTTTTAAGTTCAGTTTAATGTTTTTTAGTATCCGCTATATTTCAGGACGATATAGGAAAATTATAAGGATAATTATATCATTAACTACTATGGATATGTACTCATTTCTTATTATGCAAATTGTCGAGAAAGTGGTTTCTAGCCCATGTTAGGGCGTCCGCAAGTTTAAAAATTTTAATATCTTTACATACATAAGTCACAATCGAATATTGAATTCTGGAGTTAATTTACAAGATGTATTAACAATATTAAAGAACTTTCCTAAACCTTAGGATAATGGAGAAAATACCATTAGTAGTTTGGAATATATTTATTCTTAGTTTCATTTCGATAAGATATTTCTATTTGCACACTTTTGATAATTTTTCTTGAAAATATTTCTATTATTATTGTAATTTTTAATATAGTTGTATATAAAACTTCTCATTCTTTTGTATAAATCATTAAATATTGAATTTGAAGTTATGTTTTTTTATGTTTATTACTATATTAAACAAAATCATCAAAAGTAGAGCATACATTTTTTTTTTTTTTTTTTTTTTTTTGTTTTAAACACTGTATTACAAATTTTGTTTATCACAATTCACTTTTCAACTCTATCATACTGTAAAGTTTTCTGTCTATTTAGACCAATAAATTATCGACTGATTTAAGCAAATCTAATTTATTTTATAAATAAAATACCGCTTTAAACTTACTTAAAAACATAGACAGAAGTATATATCTGCATATTTATATATACTTGTAATCACTCAACTAAGAAATAAGGTATACATAAATTAAAAGACAAGTGTGGGAATATATTTTACGTTTTCTTATTTCATTTCTAATCTAAAAGACGTTAGATTGATTGTAGGTATGAAAATAAATAAATAAAATTTCTTTGCCTATCTATAAACTCTTTAGCATGTATTGCCATGATGACTTTTAATTTCTGACTTAAATATTATGACTCTTAGAGAATAGAAAAACAAGAAAAATAGTAAAAAAAAAATAACAATGTTCATTATTAGTTCTTGACTTTGTTGATTTAGTACGATGACTTTTTGGTTCTGGACCGCTGCACATGATCACATAAAGGTAAGAACAATAACAACAATGCTAGGTACCAAACAACATAACAAAGGCAACAAATAGGCATTACAAATTGTGTATATTTTGTGGTGGATTGTGTGTGTGTGTGAGAGTTTGTGTTACTAAAGGTGGCAGGTTAATAATTACAATCAGATAGAAAAAGAAGGAGTTTACAACAACTCTAATAACAACTGAATGAAAATGAGAACAACAATTACGACTACAACCTGTTCTACATTCAGATACAAAAATATTTGAATATAGAGAATATCAGGGATGAAAATATTTTTCCATTTGGTACAATTAAAAACTCAAAAGTACATTGAGTGACAAAAATTTTATTTGGAGAAATTTTATAATTTTAATTTTAAGCTATAAAGTACCTTTAATTAATTGTAATCCCTTGTTATCTGAATGTCTGTTTGCCTATTAAAACAATTTTTGCCTAAAAAATATAAATATGTCTTTACGAAAAAAGTAATCAAAAATCGATGTAGGCAATATATGTCAATTTCCAAATGTATTCTAAAATAAAAAAAGTTAATAGTACTTTTACCATTTTGCTTCACTAGCTTATCTTTTGAAAATTACTCCCAATTTCAATGTAGGTAGCACTAATGTATATGTATGTGTATATATTGTTATTGTTGGACTAGTTATAATAAATAGGGAAGAACCAACCATACGGATATACCTTAAAGGAATAAACATACTGAAGTTACAAGAGTAATAACAATATAATAGCAACAAAAAAAACAACTTTAGGCTATAATCAACATTATCTTATGTAACTTAAATAAAAGTAGACAGACACTGTATACAAAGCAACAATTACTTAGTCGTAATACAACCAACAACCACCTTTGTTGTCCTCGTCATCATCTTTATCAACTACTAAAATAAACACCTATACCTGGTTCATGTACAAGTTAACCTATTGAACTTTTCTGCATCTTGTTCATATTGTTAGTAAGTAGTTTCTGTTGTATGTAGTTTTAGGTTTGATGATCTGTTTTGTATGTATTTTATTGTGTTGAAAGGTTATTTCTTAGTTTAATGCAGAGAGTGAGTCTAATTGTTGTTTAAGTAAACCGTTTTTGCTTTGTATACCCTACACTTGATATGTGAATGCAAATTGAACAATTAAAATTTTTAATTTATATAGAGATATTGAAAGAGTACAATTAAGATATGACACTTAAATGTTTGAATGGAATTAATGTTTTGAGTAATATTTATGAAATAAAATCTTCCTGTAGAGCTCAGTAACAAAATGTGAATAATTTACTATTATTTACACTGTGTTCTAAAGTAAAATTTCTTGCACTATATATGAAACCAGTAAGAAATATTCATAAGCAACTTCATACACGAATCCTAAGAGCCAGATTATAACATTACTAAATATCAAGTTTGTTAATTTGTTAGATAAATAAATTAATATTATTGATGGAAGGCGATGGAAAAATTTACCTATTGAAGTATCTTCAATAAGGTAGCGCAAATCTCGGCACAAACGTTAAAACAGGAGGGCTCTGTGCTACATCACTAAAATTACTGTTTGTTTTAACGCGAGTTTAAGTTTGGAAAAGGGTTCCAAAAACTCTGCAAGATCGAAGCTATAGGGCTTAAAGTTGGGCAGCTCTAACACCAATAATTCTCATCCGATTTCAAAGATTTCTATATATTCTTAAAGTTCCTGATAAGAGCTTTTTAACTCCTATTTGTGAAATATTAAACTTTAAAGTAGCGTAATTGTCAAAATAAATTTTTTGATAAAATGCGTCGAACATTTATTTTTTAACTACTAATAGAGTGCAAAATTTTAGCGCCATAAGTTTCATTTTATAATCACGATTGTTGTTCAAAGTTCAAAAACTTAGAAAAATTGCTAAACATTGTTTAACTTTTTTCTATTCTTTTACATTTTTTGTTCGCACGTTTATACTTTTTGATCTCATTCGATCCTTCTTTCTTGTGCCCGAAATAGTCAACGTAGTAGATAGACTCGAAGTTTAGAAAACAAAGGTGAAAATTTTCCAAAAAAGGCGGTTTTGTGCGAGGAACATTCACAGTCTCATATAGAAGAAGATGGATTACTGCTTGCACTTAGTTTTTTGTTATTGTACGCAATAAAATCGGGACTATAAAAAGTTTCATTAAAAAAACTTACGATTTCATCTTTCCTACTCAAAAGTCTAAGTATATTTTATGGTAAGATATTTCATGATATCAAATTGCTATTTTAAAACTAAATAAAAAAAAAAATTAATTTTTTTTTTAATTTCGGAATAAATGGGAGGTTCACGTGTCGTTTAAAAACTTCACCGTGTGCGTTTAAATAAAATGTTACATGTTATGGTATTTTTTCTGCAAATGTATCATTTTACATGTGAGTAAATCCATACCCAAACTGACAGAGAATAGCCATTTTCGGATTTGACATCTTCAATTTCAATGAAATTGCCTACACACATTGGCTATTGGAAGTGTTTCTTAAACTTTTTGACCCATGTTCCATTTTGGTCCGAAAATTTTGCAAAATGAACAAAGCTAAAAACTTTACAAAGGTGTACTTATTTAATTGTAAATAACTAATAATATTAAAAACAAAGATATTACCTTTAAAAATATATTTTTTTAAACCCCCGTTTTTCTTTTTTAACCCAAGTAAATATTTTTTAGTTAAAAAAATTTCTATCTTTCGAAGTTTTTTCGATGCGCCACGACATTTCGGTTAAGTACTGTGAACTCCACCTAATTATACTAATTATGGTTAATGTCGTGCTGTCCACGCGATGTGCCTTAGCAAAATCTGTTTTGACAAAAATGTCCCATTTTCAACTATCAACGGCATTTGACTTAAATTTTTTGTCGCAGTCAATTATATTTATCGATATTCTTATACCTACCCAGCAAAAACTTTGCTTTCCTGGTAAGCTAGCAGGTATAATTGGAAACAAAAATAAACTAATTATTTTTTGCCTGAATAACTAGTTATTTTTGTTCGACTTGTCCACAAATTCATGTAGTTATTTCTTGACTCTAGGAGTACTCAAAAATATGTACCTAAACGAAAACAAAAATAAAAAAAAAACAAAAAAATTTACCGTCAGTGAGACTCGAACTTGGACACACACAAACCATTCGTTTTTACTGACTAACGTCTTACTCAGTACACCATCTCACACATAGCGACAAAAAATCTATTTAGTTTAAAATATCTTTTTATAAAAAACTAACAGCTTCAGAATGGGGTTGAACCAACAACCTTCTGGTTGTTAATCCGGCGCTCTAGCCAACTCATCCACGTGATTGCAGTATTACTGCGCTATTATTATTATTATTATACTATTATTATATTATATACTATTGAGTACTTATTAATATAATACAGAGTAGGCAAATAATAATGACGCCTCATTACCAAGAAACTACTTTAATAAGTAGTTGTTATTACCGAAAACTAAAAACTTTTTGCTGGGTATATATCCAAGATTTGTACAAATTGTAATTTACTATATAAAAAAGAAAACAAATTGTGTAAAATAACAACAGTAATCCAAGCTATTCCATTAGAAACACTGAATGCGCATCGCGAATAACTGTTTTTTTTTTTTTTAATATTCGCTCTTTTTTTATATTGTGTTGACTATTTAGAGCACATTAGTGAGATATAGCGCAAAATACGCATAATTATAACAACTGTCAATATCTGTTTCAAAATTTGTATCCCATTAAGGGTAGACAGAGCTCGCCCAAATAACTAAAAAAATTTAAAAATTCAAGAAATTTTGTCATCAAAATTTGACTACTGTGTATTTAACTATTGAAAATCTGCACAATGACAGAGAAGGTGCATAATTTTTCCTCAAAGTACGAGTGTATATATATATATATATATATATATATATATATATATAGGATCGAATGTGATTAAAACGTATAAACGCTCGATCATAAAGTGTAGAAGAATGGGTTATAAGCCATTCTTCTATGTTTTTGAATAACAATCATGATTATAAAATGAAACCTATGTTGCTAAAATTTCGCACTCTATTAGATTAGTTCAGATCTGTAACCCGTTTGTTTAAAATAGTGTTACCACAAAACTTATTAAAGATTAAAATCATTGTCAGCCAGGTTACAAATTTTTGATAATGGCCATATATGAGGAATTACAAAAATTTTCGAAACTCTTTGATACCGACCTTATATGTCTTGTATTTCTAAAGTTTATTTTAAGCACAGGAAAACTGCTGACGTGTTTGAAATAACTTAAAATAAAAGAAATAACTTACGAAATAACTAAGAAATCCAAAAGTTTTGATCAGTTACCTAAAATCCCAAAGAAAATTTGAAACTTTCAGATTTTTTTTTTTTTTTTTGATTTAAAAAAATTGAAATTTAAAAATTAAATTTAGAAAACAGAATTAAAAAACGAAGTGATATTTTGAGGTATATCTCGTTGATGTCAAGAAACCAGGCATGGGATAACATCATCGCTAAGTTCCATAAAAGTATGTTTTTCGATACTGACAAATATCGCTTTTATAGAAATTGTTCAAAATATCGCGTACACAGGATTTTTAATAACAAATGCTTCCGGGTCAAAGGGGCGTTAAAAAAAGTTAAAATACAAAAATGTTATGCACTTTTTATAATTTTTTAACTTTTTATAATTTTTATAAAATTTTCAAATTTTGTTCTGCATTTTTTAACATAAGATATGACTTTAGATTATCGAAAATTATCTATAAAAAATCATCTTGATGGTTAAAATTTATAATGTGAAAAAAATTAAAAAACGTTATTATATCGGCTACAACGGCATTCTTCTCCAAAAATATTTCAATTATCGCGAAGTATAAATTACGTTAATATTAACGTTAAATGAAAGCATTTTATTAGCTTAATACTAAAATTCAGTGTTCTTAACCCCAAAAATCAGCACCAAATATTTCGAATTATAGTTCGAATTTTAAAATAATAAGAAGATAATAAAAAAAAAAAAATAATAAAAAATATTAAAAAAATTTTGTTAAAATTCACTTTAAAAAATTGCGTTTTTTGTAAGGATTATCACCATTAGTAGTAAGGCTTAAAAGCTTATATTTTTTCAAACCAGTACTATTGTTCATTTGATTTTTCAGCAAAATATCTCAGAGTATGTTTATTTTTACCCATAATTTTTTTAAGATTTTCAATCCCTATTGATTATTTGCTCTTTATGAAATCGTGCAAAAATTAAAATTAAAAAATTTTCATTTAGTGTACCTTGATAAATATTAAAACTTTAGCAGTATTTTAGTTTCGATGAACTAAAACCTCTATTTTAAGAGGTTTAAATCTTCAAAAATTTTGCGCCTATTGATAAAAATTATTAACTCGAACAGACTTTATATGTATAAATATTGCTTAATAAAATCAAAAATCGATTTTCGTGTCAGAAGAAAAGAAATTTTAAATATTTTACTCAAAATTTAAAAATTTTTGTAAATTCCTCGTATATTTTTTATTCAAAGAAATTATCTTTATAACGATATTTTTTTAAACCCCCGTTTTTCCTTTTTTATTAATTTTCAAATAATCGTAATTTTTCCTGATTTCACGCCTCTGTGATTCTGGTTGGTTTGATTTGCTCTTGTGTAAGGCTATATAGGAAAACAAAGGGATCACATAGTTTTCAAATATGACCATACACAGAATAACACAACGCAACCTATAATGGACCCAAGTGAGCGTGCTTTCAATTGAGTCAATACAACATATCCTTTGTTATATTAACGTGTGAGAGGAAGATGAAATTTAAAAATAATATCAAAAACTCTAGTCAGATTCTTAACGTATTTAACAAGTTGAGGTAAAAGTACTCTTGAAACAATTTACATAACTTTCTCGGAGGAATACTATAAAATTCCGTTCTCTATTACCTATGTACCTATTAAGAGTTTATAATCACCAAAACCTATCTCATAGCAATAGAAACGTAACACTTTGGTAAATTGTAACAAATATTTAAAACAAATTTTATTAATTTAAAATAAATATTTAAGAATACCGCTAAAGCTGAACTTAATTAATACAAATCTCAACAAATAACGCCTTTAAAAACTCATTAAGTTTTCCTATAAAAGTTTTAAACTACAATACACATATATATTATCTAAACTTCTAAACATTAATTTTAATTAGGTTCATAATAAAAAAAACCCTTTAATTTAAATATCTAATCAATTTCAAGCGATAAACCACATAATAAAAAGAACCATACACACTTTTTAATTAGGGAAAATTAAAACAACTATATGTTTGTAAGTATGAGTGTTTACTAAATGTATGTCACCGTGAGATATCAATAAATGAGTAATTTAAATGTCGCTTTAAAAAACAAATTGTTTTAGGTGTGACGGACACTATTCTAAGCAGACAAATACTAAATTAATAAAAGTAAAGAACAACTATAAAATCTTCCATTGTTGTTGTTAGAAACGGCCTGGAATCACAGTAAATAATAGTATCAAATTTAGCTTGTATACAACTCTAACAAAACTTGTTTTATTTATCTAAGAATCATTCGCCCACTCAGACTATTAAATACACTCTCCCTCTTTCTCTCTTTTTTCTTCGTTTCTTCTTTATCGAACTAATGTAGGATAAAATTTTGAACAAATAAAAAAAAACTCAAAGAAAAGGGGATTGATTGAAGTCATTGAACTGTTTCAGGTGTTCAAAGTCTAATAACAAATAGTAACAACAATTTTCCGCAGTAACCCAGGTTACAATGTAAGGAATAATGGATTCAAACTAAAGACGACCACATACGTATACTTATTTTTGGATGTATGTGTGTAAAAGTATTAAATAAGAGTAAGAGTTTCGATAGAAATACCATCATCCATTGCACCAGTTGCAACATCATCTGTACTTGTAGCCGTAACATGCAACACTTTGCAGCAGTTGTAATGTTGAAAAGAAAACATACTCACACTTGAACGTAATCTAAACGAAAATAAAAATGTTTGCTAAAAACTACAAGAAGCGAAATTATGGATAACCAGAAAGGACAGACATTAGGAAAATCTATTAAAAAGAATGAAGCCAACTAAAGATTTGAGGTAAAAAGAAAATATTTTGGAACTAAATAATTTTTTTTTTTTTTACTATTAAGTCGAAAAATATTTAAAAACATTTAAATTTTAACATTTTCTGTTTGTGAAGATCAATGCTTTACAGTTGGTCCCCTTAAACATTAGATGAATGTTTAGTAAAATTTTCTTTTAATCCTATTGAACAATTGTAAATAGAAAAATGTACATTATGGCATCAAAGCCGTCACCACAGCTACACAGCACCGTAGTCATCAACAAAACCCATCATTATGGTTTACTCACTGGCACGTACAAAAAGACAACACGATTTAAAACGCACACCTACTACTCGAGCATACTCCAACCGAACAAACATTTAATCTTAGAAGGAATGGTAAAAATGGTTAATAATAAAAAAAAAAAAAAAAACAACAAAAGACATATGAACAGTCACAATCATACATATATCCATGCTCATTACATTACACAGTGGGGCAGAATCGATTTCTTTTTTTAAATAAATTTTTAACTTCTAATCGGTTGGTTGGATTTACGTATAATTTCATACCGGCGTGGCAGACAAGCGTATAATTTCAGGTTTATAAGGAGATACAACCCATTACGAGCACACTCGTGGAACAAAAAGTTGATTTAAAAATGTAAAAAAAAAAACAAACAAAATAAACAAATGAAAAACGATGAGGAACGATGCGTAAAACCGGCTTCCAATTCTGATGCAAAAGCAGCGAGGTGCCTCTGACCTTCGCACCAAGCACCTCAAAAGCTGCTTTGGTCGGCGCCGAGACAGTCTTCCGAAAATCGGGCGACAGCAACCCCAGTGCCTACTGTAACCAAAGGAGTTGCGAACAAGTTTTCGGGCTCTCAAGCGTTACCTCCCCAGCCAGTGAAAGAAATGCGAACTAGCTTTCGGTTTCTAGAACTGAGCCTCCTGCCCGGAAGGGCATAATCTCGTCCCAAAAGCATATTACACCTGTCAGAATGGCCTTTTTAAGACAGCTCGCCGATGAACAATTTATGGATCGGTTGGTTAAAAAGCCTGCCTAGTCCCTTACTCACTGTTGGCCGAATTGTAGCGTAACGGGCCTAAACGGCAACTTTCGAAGGTGGATGCTTTTTTGAGCAAGTGGACGAAGTAGTTGACGAGAACGCCCTCTTGCACTCCGTCCAAGATGACGTCATCGTCACAATCATCCGAAGAGACACACTTGGTGAAGATAATCATTCTAAAGCAGCCTCGGCTGCGTTGCTCCTCTGAATGGTAGAAGGAAGAGAGGAGCTAGCACTTTGCGGACTACTTGCGGACAACTTCAAGCTGCTACACGCTGCGGGATCAGGTAGAATACTATCTTGTATAGTAGCAAGCAAAAAACTCAGTATCTCCATTCTCCCTGATTTCAGTGACGAGGACGCTGTAACAGTGGCCTGGGAGAAAGTTTTCTACATTGTCTCCAGCTACAAGGTCCGTGAACACTGCGAGCCACCACTAGCTAATGTTCGCGAGATAACAGAGCAAGCAATATACCGCTCATAATTGGAGCTGACGCTAATGCCCATTATGTCGTTTGGGAAACTACGATACAAATGCAAGTATTTATATGATTTTATTTTTTGTAGTGGTTTAGATATTCTAAACATTGGTAGGGAACCAACCTTTGTAGCAGCTAATAGAAAGGAGGTTCTCGATATTACACTAGTTAGTACTAAGCACTCTAATATGATTAGGGATTGGAGGATCTCCAATAACTGCTCATTCTCTGATTACTTGTACATTGAAGTTTGAAGAGCTAAACCCTTTTAACACAAAAGGAAGACAAGCTGGACAGTGCAACATGATATTCTGTCCCAACTCCTTCAAATCTCCCGACCATCAACGGTTGTGGTGATATCGAGTCATGTGTCAAAAAGTTAACGAACGTTTTTTATACAGCGACTTCTGTTGCATACAGACCCAAAATCTGCAGTGGTAGGAGTAAACCACATTGGTGGAACTCCGAGATAGGCCAAACTCGTAAAGAATGTCACCGTATATTCAATGAGGCAAAGAGACTAGGAGACTGGTCTACTTATATGTCCTCAGTTAACAGGTTTAAAAACCAGATAAGAAATGCGAAACGGAAATTCTGGAGGGCTTTCTATAGCGGTGTAGAAAGCCACTCTGAGACTAGTCGATTTCGTAGAATTCTGGGATCATCAGCTACTGTCCCCTATAATATCTTCAGAGATCATTAATGATGTTCCCATCCCCATAACGGATAGTGAACTGAGATGGGCCTTGAAGAGCTTTGCCTCATTTAAATCTCCCTGATAGCATTATACCTGTTGACCTACAGTACAATGCGGATTTAATAGTTCCCTGGCTAACTCAGATATACTCAGCATGCTTATCATATGTTTATATCTCTGAGCCATGGACTAAATGTACAGTGGTTTTTATCCTTAAAGGGGGTAAAACCTCACATCACTTGAACACACTGGAAAGGCTAATCGACCTACACCTACGTAGAACGATCAACCCTTGCCTATTATCAGCGTCTCAACATGCCTATATGAAGGGCAAATCTGTTAAGACTGCATTATATTTCCTCGTAGGGTATATTGAAAAAGCTCTCAAGTATAAGGAATATGCATTAGTGGCCTTACTTGACATAGAAGGGGCCTTTAATAATGTGACTCGGAGGCAATCAAACTGTCCCTGGAAGGACTGAACATTCATCAGTCGATCATCAGCCCTAAATGGAGACTTCCAACCAATAGGGTTATAATATCCAGCATGGGTGCATCTACCATTTACAAGGTACTAAGTAGGGATACTCCGCTAGGAGGAGTTTTATCTCCACTTCTCTGGAACATCACAGTTAACTTATTACTCAGGGAACTAGATTCACTGAAGTTTAAGACTAACGCTTACGCAGACGATGTTGCGGCTGTATCTGGGAAATATTTGGATACTATATCTCAATGCCTGTGCAACTAATTAGTACATGGAGTACAATTAGTGGAAAAATGGAACTTGTTCTCTTTTCTAAAATATATAAGATTCCATTTTTACCACTTCCACGTCTAAACGGTGTTGATTAAAGGTGTCAGATAGTGCGAAGTACCTAGTGATTATACTGTACTCTAAACTATCTTGGCTCCAGAATACACAGGCCACAGCCTCAAAAGCAGGCACTGTCTTATATATGTGTAGGAAGGCCATCGGTAATTCCTAGGGTACAAATTCCAGGAATACGAAATGGCTCTTCGACACGGTGATTAAGCCCATACTTATGTACGGAGCGTTAGTATGGTGGAAGGCTATGGAGAAATCCACCTATATCGTAATCATTGATAGGCTTCTGCGTAGTTCAGGGCTACTCATAACAGGAGCGCTTCATACAACTCCATCGAAAGTCCTATTTATTCTAATGAACTAGTTACCGGTGGATCTTATGGCCACCATCACGGCGACAAGACTCAGGACTATAGGTGCATGGAATGAAAGTGATTTCAGCTATGCGACCATTATGGGTTTCCTTAATAGCATCAGTTGAGGTTTATACTGAAGGGTCCAAATTTGTTGAAGTGGTTGGGGGCTGTCTCTATTCCCCTTATAGGAAAAACATTTCCTTTAAATTGCCAGATCACTGTAGCATCTCGGCCATAAAGAGGGCGATGAACTGGTTACTGGATTATAGGGTATTCGGAGTGGATACCCAAATCTGTACGGACAGTCAAGCCGTGATCAAATCGCTCTCGGGTGTATTTTCGTTATCCAGATTGGTACATGAATCCCGGACATCTCTGAATAAGATGGCGAGATATTCCAACCTGGAGCTGGAAGTCAATCAAGCACCCCGAGTAATTCTATTGCGGATCCATCAGAGATGGATCCTTTTTTCGAGATGAAGACACGAATCAACTGGTTGGAGTAGTGCAGATCAATAATTCTGCAGAATCGAGGCATAGCCTAAGAAAAAATAATACGACTTTTGTATAAGTTTCCGGGATGAGAAAGAGGAGGAAACGGTGGGGCATCTTTTATGCCACTGTCCCACTCTTGCCGAGATCAGGACTTATAATTTTGGAAGTCCGTTTATGCTTGTATTATCAGGTCTCTCTAATATTGATATCAGATGGATCAATTCTTTCATACATGCGTCGGGTTGGTTCGTTTCGAACGCTATTATGGGCATGTGAGTTGGTAACACATGATTCCTTAGGGTTTCACAATGGGACAAAATTGGACTCATGTGTGCTGTCTCTTATTGACTCGATAGATGCCCTAGGAACCTAACCTAACCTAAAAAGGACATACCCTTCAGAAGCAGAGCTATTAGGGCACAAAATAGGATACCTCTGACATAGACAATTTTTCATCGCCTATTTCTTATGCGATTTCAAATATTTTTGCGTCTTCTTTAAGCTCTCGATAAGACATATGAAAGACATGCTCCTTATCTTTTATAGATTAGCATTTGAAATTTCTACTATATTCGTTTTACAAAATCTCGATCTACACTGAAAAAATATTGTATGTTTTATTTTAATAATTTTTTTACTTAAATTTATATTATAAATTAGTAAAAATATTAATTTATAGAACTAAGTATTTTAGTACTTATTAATTTAAAAACGAAGAGAAAAATATGACAGCTTATTTTAAAAAATTTAAATAAAAAAGAAAAATATTTTTTAGAAAAAAACTGAAGATAAATATTTATTCATATATATAAAATTCAAGCATTTTTGCCGAAGAAAATGCAAGGAAGATTTTGAAGCTTTTTTCAATTTGGGACCAATATTTTTAATTAGGATTTTGTTTTTATGAAGCGGTAATTACATTTTTGTCTTTTTGGCAATATATGTACTATGCATATTTTCAGTATACCAAAATACGAGTATCAAATCAATTTCTGGGATTATTGTTACTGCTGCAGCCTTAGAAGTTACCTAATTTAGCTGCTCGTGGTAATACGTCCACATAAGTAAGTACTTTACCGTTTTCTAAATATTCTATCGCATGTCATTAAATGTTTTAATGTTGTATCATCCCATATATCAAAATGTTGATCAATAAAGGATCCCTTTGTAAGATAAAATATTTCCCCCATTATATTAAAAATAGTTTGTAAATTAAAAAAAAAAATGTATTAATTATCAATAACAATGTAAATTTTTGGTTTTTTAATTGAGAGAGATATTTTGCAATGTTGCAGATTCACTAAAAATGTTAACTCTGTCAATTAAATGATTTTAAACATCATTTCAATTATAAAAGTGATTAATATAATTAAAAATTTGTTTAAAATTATATAAAAATGTTTATTATTTATTTATTTATTTATTATTATTATTATTATTATTATTATTATTATTATTATTATTATTTTGGTTTTTTTCAATATATATCACAATAATTTTGTTATATTTTATAAATTATTTACCCAATTGGTTAAAGAACAAAACTATCTAATGAATAAAAAAACAAGAAGTCGATACCTCTTCTGAGTCCAAAAATATACAATTTGAAATTTAAAATTGCAAAAAAAATAATTTTTTTGTTCTCTTTTTTTCGGAAAAAGTCTAGTAGACACTTTTTCCGAAAAAAAGAGTTGTTATTTGAACAGAAATTATTTCATTAGTCGAGCAACAAATTTTTTATTCTTTTCGAACGAACAGAATTTTAAAATTTAGAATAAAAAATCATTCGATAAATTTTTAGCGATTACTTGAATAATTTTTCCAAACGAGTTTTTGTCAAGTTATTCTGCCTTTTTGAAATAATAAATGTAAGAATTAGTTGGAAAATCATATTTTCACGGACACTAAATACTCAGTATTATTTGGAAAAAAATAGGATAGCCATTCTAAAGATTTAATCAAAAGTCTTAAAGTCAGAATAGATGGGAGACGTATAAGTTACTATTAAATTCTGAAAACTTTCCAGCACATTTTTTTTTAAAGCTCTATTTTTGAGAATTTTTAATTTATTGTTTATTTCAAAAATTGCTTTAACGATTCCAGTAATGTAGAAGTAACTGAAGATTCTAAAATGTATAATGGTGGTTTGCTAACTGAACTCAATAAATAAAATAAAAAATATATATTTCAGAAAAAAAAAAACATAAAACTAGATTTGCTTTTAATGCTAAAATGATTTTTTCCACACATCTTTTTTATTAAAAAATAATAATCTTGTTAAAGCCGAAATGCGTAATTATGATCTTCATGAGTGATAATTTTAAAAGAAATTTAAGTTCATTATATAATTTGTCCGTAATTTGAATATGGTATAAAATTTTGAATATTTTTTTATTGTACATTTAATGTTAAAGAATTGTTATGTTTAGGTTTGTTTTATGTTAATAAATCCGATAATGTATTTAAAGAAAACTACTTTTTACGTTTTTTTTAACTTATATTTAATTACTCGAACAATATATTTTATTCTCTATTCATTCGAGTAATCGAGGAAAATTTAAATTTTATTCGATCACATGAATAATTAAAAAAAGTATGAAATTTTATTCGATCAACTTCAGTGTTGAATAATTGACAACTCTAGTGCCTATTCTCTTTTCTCTTTAAAAAAAATTATTTTCTGGAGAAAATATAAATATTTGATCTCTAACAAAGTCTTAGTTTGTTAAGATATCTTAATGACATTTTTATTTATCATTTGAAATTTTACAAGAATCTTAAATTTGTCAAAAATTTAAAATCCCACAATTCTGAAAAAATCGACGAAAATTCCAAAAATTATTATTTTTTTTTTTTTAATTCTGCCCATAAAGTCTATATTCTTTTCAGGTTTGGAAAAAGCCATTAACAAATTCTTTTCAATACACAAAATTTTTCGAAACTGCATTCGGTTTTTAGAACTAGACTTTGGGATTTAAAACATATAGGCCGTAATTAAAATTTTGATTTAAAATAGGTAAAATTCGTGAGGACCTGTTGAGTGTTTGGGCTTGTTTTTAGTTCTAAAATTATCTTTGTGAAAATACCTTTCAGAAAATAGTTAAATTGTTATATGTTCTTAATTAAAATTTTATTTTAAAGGGAAAATAGTGTAGACATCTTTTCGGCAAAAAAAAAAAAATCATAACTTTTTCAATTTCAAAATCACTTATCTATCAACTTCTAGTTTGTTTTTGTTCGATAGATAACTTTGTTCTTTTACCAATTGAGTAAAAATTTACAAAATTGGATAAAAATATCGGAAATATATTGAAAAAGCTAGACCAAGCTTTTTAAAATTGAGATAGTTGATATTTCAAATGCAAATAACTTGAAAACTATAAGAGATAAATAGTAAACAGCGACCTTCTCCAGAGATTTAAGAAGATGTAAAAATATTTAAAAACGGATAAGAAACAATGATTTGGCAAGCGTTAAAAAATTTTCTATGTCAGAGGTACCCTAATTTGAGCCCCAATAACTCCTGAACTCCTAAAGACTTTCCTTCCAAATTTAAGAATGTACATTCCTCTGCTAGGCCTGTATGAAATTTTATGTAAATCCAACTAGCTGATTAGAAGTTACAGATTTATTTCCAAAAAATTTCGATTCTGCCCCACTGTGCATTCCTTCATAGTTGTTATAATGGTCTTCTAATGCTACATGCTTCTCCTGCTGCTGATAATTTTTAGTTGCCTTTGTTATCTTTTGGTTCGTGCATCCTAAAGGTTTGAGTATATTACGTTTGAGTTGTATTTTTAAAAATTTTTTCGTTACTTTTAGTTGGTTCATCATTTGAACAATTGACTAGAGGTTATTGACTTTTTATAATGATGTTATTGTTACTGGTTCTTCGCTTCTGATGGTGATGATTTTGTGTTTTTGTGTTTTTGTGTTTTTGTATTTTTTCTTTTTTTTGGCAGCCAAGGTATAAGATTACGGGTTTATGTTTTACTATTTTATTAAAAATAATATGAAGAAGTGTATATGACAGATTGTTGGAAAAGAGTAAAAACAAAAATATCATAGAATTTGTAATAAAAACTGACAATTAATAGCGGATATTCTGATAAACCTTATATATATATATATATATGTGTACGTATATATATATATATATATATATATATATATATATATATATATATTTGTCATCGCTGTTTTTAAGTTTAGTTAGATTTCAATGGTCAATGCAGGGAATAAATCAAGCATGTTATATGCTGTATGTTGCTAGCGCTAATCTTATTCAAAATATTATTTTGGAATTGTTGGGAGATAAAAAATTTAATTTTGAATAGTTTTTGAGTTTTGATATTGCAGGTAGATGATTATATATGTATATATATATATAAATTTCAATACAAAAATAAAAATATGATTCAGGAATGAACTTGAAACGAATTAATCGAATAGAAGTAGTGTAAAAAATTGGCTTAGCTTGAATGGAAGTGTGAATGTTTATAACATTTGTATGGACATATTCACATGCGTTGATAAAAATCAATCAACAGCATTGTTTATAGCAGTAAGAGACACCTATACGCTCAATTATGTTGGTAATTAATGAAATAGAAAAATGGGAATATTAGAATCGCTCCGCAATTTTTTAAATTTTAATGTAGATTTAGTGAAAATTAAATAAATATGAAAATGAAAATAAATATAATACGCGATTGAACGCTATATAAATTATTGTATTACTAATGTTAATATTTATTAAATACAACACATTAAACATTTAAAGAAAGGAATATTGAATTTTATAAATAAATAAACAAAACAAAATTTATGATAAAATGTGTTATAACCATTGGTTATACATGATCATGATGAAAGAAGGCTCAGCACCCAGCAAAAACTTTGCTTTCCTGGTATGCTAGCAGGTATAATTGGAAACAAAAATAAACCACTTATTTTTTGCCTGAATAACTAGTTATTTTTGTTCGACTTGTCCACAAATTCATTTAGTTATTTTTTGACACTATGGTACTCAAAAATATGTACCTAAACGAAATAAAAAAAAAACAAAGAGATTTTGCCGTCAGTAAGACTCGAACTTGGACATACACTAACCATTTGTTTTTACTGACGTCTTACTCGGTACACCATCACGCACATCCTAAGTGACAAAAACTCTATTTTAAAATATCTTTTTAGGCATTTCGTTATAAAAAACTAACAGCTTCAGAATGGGGTTGAACCAATAACCTTCTGGTTGTTAATCCGGCGCTCTAGCCAACTCATCCATGCGATTGTAGTATTACTGCACTGTTATACTATTGAGTACTTATTAATGTAATACAGAGTAGGCAAATAATAATGACGCCTCATTACCAAGAAACTACTTTAATAGCTAGTTGCCATTATCGGAAACCAAAAAGTTTTTGCTGGCCATAAACGACAGAAATCCGTATATATTTCTCTATGGGGAGAGTTCAAAAAATAAAAATATTTGTGATCCACATTATAAAAAAAAATATTTAACGTCTAACCATTTGAGAGAGCTTCCTTTGTTCCCCCGGAATTGAATTACACGATGAAAACACACAAAAAATATCACCATCTATAAATTGTTTGGAACAAAACATAAAGTAAAATCATTTATTCTGTAAATGCATCTCTTCATATTGGAAAAGTTCAGCAATCAGAGATTAAAAAAAAATTTAAATGGAGATTCCATAAATTCAATTTGCATGAATTACAAGTTGCATAAGTCTTCGGTTTACCGAATTATAAAAAAGACGAAGATCTTTCAACTATTGGTACACTTATAACTCAAATTGGTACGGAACATCTTCTCGCGGATGCTGACATAAACAACTGGATTCAAAAAGAATTTCTTATGGAAAGTAATGGGTGCAAATGGAATTATAAGATACAGAATCGGAGGATTTATACGATTTTGGTCATGTAGAAAACAAAGTTAAAGTGGACGATTGTATAACATCGATAAACATATGCATATGGGCTTTGGAAAATTGTAAGCCGATAACAGCACTATATGAACTACGTGATTGAGCTGTTATCTAAAAAAAAAGTAATTTGTTAAAAAAGCAACTTAAAATCTCCAATTTTTTAGAAATTTCTTTAGAAATGATATAAATAAAAAAAATCTAATTTTAAAAATTACATAAAATTTTTAAATAAAATTTTAGGTTCTGTTATCGCGAAAATGGAGCTTGCATTGTACTACAAAAACTCATGCTTAGATGTATAAATATTAATAAAAGAAATTTAAGATATCAGAAAATTTTGACCTGCTGAAAAACGAAAGGTAACTGATAATCTCTTGATGAGTAACCGTTTTGTTCTCTTGAATAATGATATAGAAAATAATCATACCAAAAATGGAAATTCTGTCCAAAAATCTTCAAAACACCCATCAATATATCTTCATGAGCCTAGCTCCAATAATTTAGTTAAGGCATTTAGTTAGCTTATTGGAAAAACAATTTTCATGTTGTTCCAATACATTAAATTATGACTACATAATTGTTGTTAGCCCAGAGGACATTTAGATAATCATTAAATAAAGTATAAATGTTAGAAAATCATTTGGATATGATTCAATAACACCATCAGTGATTTAAAACCTACCCAATATGGCAATAGTTGTGCTTTCAATGATTTTCAACGCGATCTTGAAACTAGGAGTCTTTGCAAAACTTTGGAAAATTTCTATTATTAAAATGACATCAAAGCCAGGAAAAATTCTACTGTAACATCTTCATATAGACCAAATATCTTACTTTTTTGCTTGTCGAAGCTGTTCGAAAAAGTATTTCAAAAGAAAATTCTGCCTTTCTTGAACGATGGATATATAGTCCCAGTTCAACAGATTGGTTTTCGTGAAAAACACGAAAATATAAAACAAGTGAATCGTCTAACTGGAGAGATAAGGAAATGTTTCGAATTAAAGTAGTATTGTTCTGCTATTTTCTTACACAAGCATAAGCATTCGACAAAGTTTGGCACAAGTTCCTAAATTAAATTAAATATTTATTACCAACATCTACCCACAAATTGCTGGAGTCCTATCTATCTGACCGTATATTTAGGATAAAGTATATTTACTTTGTGACAGAAGAATTTGGAATAAAAGCCGGTATTCCACGGAGAAGTATTCTTTGGCCTACTCTATATCTAATTTACACCTCTGATATATGTGATGAATTGATTGTTTCAACATTTCCTGATGATACTGCAATACTCAGTTCTCATGAAAAGCCACAAATAGCATCTAGCCAACTAGATATTTACCTCCGACGTGTGGAGACATGTTTGAAAAATTGGCGTATTCGCGTAAATGAAGTGAAAAGTAACCATGTTACTTCACCCCGAGAAGAGGTAACAATCCTTCAGTTAAACTTAATGATATAAATATACCCCAGAGATTATGTTAAATACTTTGTTATTCATTTAGATAGGTGACTAACTTGGATTCGCCATATAGAAGACAAGAGACTTCATATGAAGTTAAAATCTTTCAGTCTTCACTGGTTAATTAACAGTCATTCAAAACTAAGCTAATTTTGACATACGGCATCCAACTATGGGGAACAGCCAGCAATACGAGTATCGATATTATGCAGAGAGCCTCATCAAAAATTCTTAGGACCATGACGGGTGCAGCATGGTACATATGAAATGAGAATATTCATACGGACTTAGAGGTACCATTTGTAGGAGACGAGTTTAGGAAGCTCAATGAAAAATACATTCTCAAACTAGAGACTCACCCCAACATACTCGCAATGCTTCTTGCTGAAGTTCAAACAGATACAAGGCTTCGCAGAGTCGAGATGGTAGAAACAATGACCTCGATAGAGATTGAATAGTGTTTAATTTTTAGTTTTTAAGATCTTAATACATATTGTGAGGTCTAAAATGAGGCAGATTCAATAAATAGATTTTTAATTTTTTTTATCATAATTTATGCATAAATATCTGAACTTCTTATTAGTATACTTATGTACTTTTTAAATTTTTCATTTTATGTGAATTAATTAAAATATGGAAGATTTTTTTATTTTTATTTTAAAGTCACTACATGTTTCAATGAAAATTATTTTGTATAATAATTATAAAATCCTTTTTTACTTCTCTTATCATACATATGGTTGTATATTCATAAGTATGAGTAGCCAAGCAAAAATTTGTTGAATTTTGATAATGACTACTACTTACTAGACTCATTACTTGGTAATTAATTGGCATTATTTTTTGTCATTTCTTTGGAAATTTCTTTGGGGGAATAACTAGTTAAGAGTAAATGGTTCAGTTCGTTAGAGTGACTGTGTAGCACTCTGAAAAATTGTCGGTTCAATAAAAAACTAAACCCGTATTTTTTTAGGAAATTATTTTGTTTTCTATTGAATGTTAAAACTAATAACAACGCACACAAATTTAACATATATAAAGCGTAGTGAGTAAGACTGTAGCCTTTAAAACATGAAAAAAAATTTTGCCTAGGTTTAAATCTCAGTTAAGCCAATTTTTTATTTTAATTTTTTTCAGGAATGTTGTAGTATTTGATTAACTACTTATTTGATTGCTTAAAATAAGTACTTAAGTTATGGGGACCTACGAATTCGTTTACATCGCCATATAAAGATAATAGGTTTTTTTACCTAAATTATAAGTAGTTACCGTCTTTTGGCAATGTAGTATGTTGGCCTATTGGATAAGTAAGGTTTTTACTGGGTAGCAAACTAAATTAACAATAGTTTTTTTCACTTTTTCATGGTATACCGCTGTATTATTATTTTTTTTTTATTATTAATATTTAATTTTTTTGCAAATACGAAGGGACCGACAAATTTAGTTCATTATAAACGTAGTTCGTTATATCTGTAAAAAGTCAAAAAATTTATTTGTTACCAAAATATGTGTATTTCATTGGATACGAATATTTTTAATTAAAGAGTATTTCCTTTCTTGGGCTGTATTTATGATTTTTAAATATGTATTTATTAATGATTTCAATGTAATAAGTGATACATTGAGATTAATTATATTTTTATACTTATTAAATATTTTAATTTATTACCGATGTTCTGAAGCTGGCATGTTTTCAGGTCTTTACTCTTTGAGGAATAGCGATTTTCTATTTAATTAAGTTTAGGTCAACAAAAATAAATATAAAATTCCTCTTTAACTTGCCGATCATTTAAATTGAAATGTTAGTTATTAAATTTTTGACACATTTTTAATGTACAATTTTATTTATCTAAAACTAGTATTTATGGGAATTCTTTATAAACATAGTTTTTTGTATGATATATTCCTCTTGGGACCATAAACATGTGTTCATTATTAAATAAGTTAGCTATAACCATGTTCATTATTTGTGTGAAAAATTTCGGTAAGTTCAATGGGACCGAAGAAAATTGTTCACTATAGCTATAGTTTGTTATAACCGATATTCGCTATAACCGTGTTCGACTGTATATACATTGATACACAAGCTCAAACATCATCCTTTGTTTCAAGTAGCCACATTTTTTTTCTCTTACACATCATTGCATTGCGTGTATGCGGACGATTCGCAATTGTAAAATAGCGGTCTTTCTACCAACCACAAATTAAATAAATATTTTTTGATTATATTTGCAGCTCAAATATAAAAAGTAAAGAAAACAAATTTTACAAAAAATTTAATTTAATTTTTTAAATTTTCGAAAACAATTTCTAAAACTGAAGAAAAAATTAAAATTGTATTTGTAAACCGAATTATGGTCAATAATTTACCGACCCTCATAAAGTTTAGCGTTTTGCTTTTAACTTGTGTGTGTAAAATAAAATTTTAAACTTAACATTTATATGGGATTTATGCACGCTAAAGTGGTTTTCGGAAGTGGTACTTATACGGGAGCTCAGATCAGTTATGGACTGATCTCCTTGAAATTTGGCACAAAGATTGAAGACTGAATAAACTTGTTTGTATAAAATTTCATTAAAATATTGACATATTTAAGACTTTTATGAAACTTAGCATGGTGGAAAATGTTATAGTACGAGTTGATCATAAATATAAAATTTTGAAATTTTGTTAAATTTTTAATTTACTATAAAGCTAACATATAAATTATTGTGTGCAAATATTGCGAAACTGTCGAAAATTATTTGCTAAATTTAGTATATTTGAAATAAAAATTTATTGAACAAAATGCTAGCGTATTTTAAAGCAAGGATTCTCACAAACTCTTGATTTGAGAATGATCCAACGCAATTTTGGATTAACAAATAAGCTGTATTTCACCAAACTTAAACGTTTGAATTTTGATAATTTTTTCTGTTTCTTAAAATATATTCCATGTTGAATCTGAAGTTTGAATTCTCAATGTTATTTTTAAATCAGGCCAAAAAAAAATTAATAAAATGCCAAATATTTTTTATTTAATATTAAAATATTGTTTTTACATTATACAAATGCATTTGAAAAAAAAGTTTTGAGATACATTTGATAATCGGATTAGAGCCAACTCAAGTAACTAAAGGGAGAAAATACACATTTCTGAAAATAAACCCATTTTTTAACCTTACCACTTCCGAATTAAGTTCTTAAATTTTGATAAATTTTAAGTTCTTCAAAGCTTTCAAATTCGTTTTAGTTTAATTTTAATCGCGATTTAAATTCACTTTTTTCAAAAAAAAAAAAATAAATAAATATATGAAAATTAAATCCATATATCTTCGGACATATTTGTGCGATATAAGCAAACTTTAGCTCATGCTGAAGCTTAAGGAATCTAATTTCTAATTACTTTTAAAAAGGTGACACTTTCGAAATAAATAAGATAATGAAATTAATATTCGTTCTTGTATCAAGGATATTTAAAAAATCATATCTGCTACTTTTAGTATCTTTCTCCAAAATTAAGAGAGGGACTATGACATGATGCTTAGAAAATGAAGCAAATTGTTTATTTCAGTAATAATTTTAAAAACTTCTGGTTATTATTAGCGATTCTATTCTATTAAGTTGAAAAATTATAATAAAATAAATATATCTTGGGGACCTATGTCCGTCCATCGATCCACCAAAGTAGGACAGGGCTCGGGGTGACTAAGATCTCCGGGGACGAAACTTGACTTAAATGTTTATCTTATATAAGGTTTATTTGGTATAGAAAGAAAGCAAAATCGGTTCATAACCATAAAAGCTATAAACCAAAATCTAGAAAAACAGGGTGTCCATCATAACGCCAGTTTATATTTTTGCCGATTTCTTAAAAAAACATGTACATCAACGTCTTTTTATATAAATAGTTCAATTATTAACGTAAACTCGAAAACCAAAAATGGGCGTGGTCCGGATACATTACTGGTCACCTTCCATATACGGTGGAACATCAACAAAATTTTTAACGAGTAATTCAATGACCAATGTAAACTCGGAAACCAAAAATGGGTTTGGTCTTTAATTTACAGCCCACATCCCATATAAAATGTAATTTTAAAAAGTTGAAAATGGTGGGTATATATATTCTATAAATATTTTCACCGATTTCAATTAGCGCCTTGGGTGCGCCTCGACGATTTATAAGATATCAAAGACACCACGATCTCTCAGGTCATAAATTCTTTTTTTTTTTTATTGAAATCTACTTTTGTCTTAACTAAAACATAAAATGTAAAAACTGCTAATACAAAGTACGCAAAATTTTGGATTGAGTTTAAAGTGTTATTTTATAGCACCACAACGATTTAAAAATTATATTTGGAAACTTTTGTTGATCCTGTGATACTCCAGTTTCATTGAAATTACGCTTTGGGTATGCGTTGTGAAAAAGTCACTTCTTAGAGCCATTCAAATTTTTTCCCCAAGTTCGAGCATCCCCTATAGCGCTGCAGTTGAGAGCATATTAAGGAGATTTATTTAAACGGTTTATAAATAAACCTCCATTCTTTATTATTTAGATCAATATATATATGTATATATATTAAACAAAATTATATGATATCAAATTAAAGCTGAGAATCGTAGCAAAATGGTCCAATTTTTGTTAATTAATTACATTTAAACATATCTAGAATTACGAAAAGATGCTACACGGCTAGACTCATTAAAAGGGAGTCCTAGTCTCCTAGCGTGTGCACCAGCAAACCAGTGTCCTGTAATAATGGCTACAAATATTCGTAGCTGACACCTTGGAAATTCCAGAATTAAACTCGACTGTTTCCGATCGTACTGGGGCCATATCTGTCTCTAGATAGAACATGCGGATTCGTTTGTCCATCTTTGTTGAGCTATTATTTATGCCCACTAACTGATCCGTTTCTTCACTTTGAAGAATGGAACCAGTTCTGGCTAATTCATCCGCAATAATATTTCCTGGGATACTTGAATTACCCCTTACCCAGACCGATTCTAGGTTTGAATGTCTCGCCATCACATTTAAAGATATCCGGCATTCATGTACCAGCCTGGATGTCGAGTACACACCCGACTATCGGCACAAATTTGAATATCCACTTCAAATACTCTATAGTCATTAGCCAATTTACCGCTCTTATAATGGCTGAGATCTCCACTTGAAGAGCAGTGCAGTGATACTGCAATTTAAAGGAGATTTTCCTCCTATATGCGAGAATAAAGGACACCTCCCCAAACCCCTTCAGAAGATTTAGATCCATTTGTATAAACATCAATCGATCCATCTCTTATAGTGGGATCGGCTGAGATTGAAACTGAGAAGTCTCTGTCCAGAAAGGGTTTGGGAATACAATAAAAAATATTGTCAGGGATGTCATCCAAGATTCCCAAAATGGTCGCATGGCCATAGCTGATGAACGGACGAACATCGTTAGATCGATTTAGAAAGTGATTCTGAGTCGATAGGTATACTTAAAGGCGGCTGTTGGATAAATTTTTCTATGCGTTACAAACATCAGCACAAACGCATAATACCCCAACCACCTATGGTAGTGTAGGGTATAAAAAAATAAATATTTGAGGTCTAATGTCGGTTTCGTCAAAGAGCCCATATATAATAAAACTACGTATTTTGTTTTTCTAAGCCTCGTCAAATTTTCTCTCAAAGTAATCTTCAAAATTATATATATATATATATATATATATATATTATAAATATTATATATATATATATATATATATATATATATAATATATATATATATATATGAACCCAATATGGATATCAAATTAAATCTAAGGATCCTAGCCATATAAAAAAACTTTTTATTTAAATGTTAAGAAAATATCCTTCACATAAGGTATATATATTTAACTAATAAGTATAATATTAAAGTACTAAAAGATATTTTCTTACTTTTTCTATTGCAACATTTAATTAAATGATATTATATTGCGAGGGTAGCTTTACATTGACTTTCATATTGGGTCCATATAATCTTCGTAAATGTTTTATAATAGTCTTAGAAATTACTCATCTTTAGAAATTACTCATCTTTGAAGTCATTTTGAGAGGAAATTAGACACTGTTTTACCATGAGTTGTCTCCATATTACGATTTTTTCACACGTGGGAATGATTGTTGCGTGCTTATATACTTATATTTGAAAACAAATAGTAAAAGTTATAATTTTCAAAGCTTATTTTCTTCAGTTTTTGTGCTGAAATATTTAAATAAAATATATTATATTGCAGAGATTCCTAGCTTTCATTTGATACCCATATGTGTTAACATAATATTTATAATATAATATTTATATTTTTTTTTAAACTGTGTATCCTTCGAAATTTTCAAGTCCTTTAAAAAGGAAATTTGACGTCCAGGAGAAAAACTGAGTGCGAATTTATGGTCTCTATTTATATACATATATCAAGATTATGATGTGTGCAAATGACTGTCGCACGTTGTTATTAGTTGTCATATTATTTAATTTTTGGATTAAAAAATTACAACGAACAATTGAACAGAATTAAATAAAAACGAAACTACAGATAAAAAAATTTTTGCATTACCATATTTAATATCGTTTTAAAAATTTTCAAAATCTCATAGTACAAAATATTAAAGGTATTTACACTACAATACATTATGTAATATTTTTTTATATTAATAGAAAATAACATTACATAAAATAGCCTTTAGCTATAGAATAGTAGTGCAGCATAAAAAATTTAAGAAATTTAAATATTTTTTGTATGAGAAAAGCCACTATTCATATAAATGAGTTATAAATCTGGAAAGAATAGGGCTTCAGAATTCTGTAGAATTCTTTGGGGCTTTTTTAACAAGAGGGATTTTGTGCTCATAGGGCAATATGTAAACTAAAGTAATAGTTCGCTTTCGGATGAGTTGTCATATAATAAAAGGTTTTCATTTAATTTTCAAAATGTCAATATTTCAAAAAGAACTGAATTAGTTTATAGTTCTATGATTAATTTGTTTATTTTAGCAATTTGTTATCCTTCATTGAACTGAATTATCTTATAAATATTGAAAAAATTTTAATTATTTATTTTTGATGGAAATTCACAGGATCCAGGGAAATTTAAAAATTAATCAAAGCTCTAATTATTATCTGCAAATAGAAATGAAATCGGTGAAGCAGAGTTAACTAAGTTTACATTTTGAATCTGTCGATTGAATACTCTCATGTATGAATTGATTATATTTAAACTAAAGATTCTGAAAAAATAAAATTAGTAATTGAAAATGAGAAATTATTTTCGTCGCTGGTGAAGCTATAATATTTTAGCCTCTTTAAAAAATCAGAAAATATTAAAAAAAAAACTTGAAGTTAAAACGCAAATTTCGGGGCGAAAATAATTTTGAGCAAAACTTAAAAGGCTAAATTTCATATACGGTGTGCGTTTAAATAAAAATTTTGTAATAACAAACTATTACTTCTTTGACTGCCGAGAATTGCGACAATTGAAAGGGAATTGGTTCCAAGCTAAAAGTCATTTTAAGAAGGCCATAGCAGTGTTAAATTACGATTAAAAAGTTTTAATTTTTATATACAGATTGCGCCAAAAATTTGGTAAATTTAGTTTAACATTTTTTTCAGAAAGTACATCGAAAAAGTTTAAAAAAATTTTTGTTAGCAATTAATTAAAATATATAATGATACACCGCAGCAATCTGTATCAAAAATGCTACAATAAATTGATTTACATTGACTCGGATGAATCGTTCTAAAGTTATACTTAGAAGAACAGCAATTAATATTTGCACCCACCTAAAAATCATCATCAGGGCAACCAATAATATGCTCTAAAAAAATCTTTTATGCGTATAAAAATGCTCTTAAAATCCAGATGCCGTTAAAACTAAAAAATATTCATAACAAGTTTTTTTTTTTTTTTTTTTTTTTGTTAAATTTTAAATTATCTGCTATTCATGTTAAAAATAACTTGATTTTTATTTGCAATTTCTCAAAAATATTTTCTTTTTTCATTTAAAAACTGTCACATTTAATCAGTAAATTACAAAATTTCTATCAATTTATAAGATAAAAATTATTAGGTAATCGGATTAGAAATACGTATGTGACAGTAAAAAGAAAATAAAAAAGTCACAAAACCAAACTGAAACCCTTTTAACAATCTGTTGTAAATTGTAACACTTTTTCGATTACAACCACATACCACAAATCCACAAAGTGTTGACATTTAACCCCACTTAGGAAGTTTATAACAGTTACCAATCGAGGAGCATGCAGCAGCACTAACTAATGTCAAAGTACTTGGCAAAACAGACACAATTACAACGAAAACATTTCAACTATTAGAAAGTGTATTTAAACCGTTAAAAAAGTTTCTTAAAAAAATATTCATACTCATACATTTAACTTTACAAAATGAGCAATAAAGAAATTAATGCGAAAATATTAAAGACATTGAGAAATTTGCAGAAAAAAAAAAGAATATATCATACTCTCATTATGAAGTTACTTAAACCATAAAGTGTATTGAAGTGAAAAATGTATTATCAAATCAAATGCATTAATACGCTCAAAGACCAGATACATGACAACTGCTTTAACAACTGACAGTTACGCTTAATTGCTTCTTTAAGCACTTGCACGATGACGTTGATATAACTAAAAAAAAGGAATAAAAAATTTAAAAAAGGAAGCTAATAAAGGCATCATATCATCAGCAACGACACCAACAACAAGGACAATTACAAATACAACAGCAATGAACAGTAGATGTGGTAAAAAGTAACGCAATATTAGCGACAAACAGAGTGAAGGGATGTATTTTTTTTTTTTTTTTTGGACTTACAATGACACATTATATAAGCACATACATCTCCCGAGTTATGGCTACATATAAGAAAACCACAGTAAAAGAAAGAATGCATTGACACATAAATCCTTTGAGCAAACAACATACAAAACAAAATACTTCTTGTACGTATCTTTTACAAAAATGGAAAAAGTGAAAATGTGTGGTAACACGAAGAAGGTTCTAATGTTTCATTTTGCTACTTTTATTATGATGATGGTGAAGACTTTATGGAATAGGAAATTAGAAGAAGTAGAATTAGAAACTAAAGACTCACAACATGTTGCACGAACATATTTCTGACAGATATCGAATATAACTTTGGATTCGCTATTGATGTAGCAATGTGCCAATAATAATTTGTGGGATTTATTTTATTACAAATTCAATCACAGCAGTAATGGAATGATAACCATTAATAACTATTATTATGATTAAATTGTAACTATTTAAATATAAAATTAGGAAAATATTTTTGAAGCATGTTACATTTAATTCGTTTTATATATAACATTCGCATTCATCCAAAAATATCCATCTTTTTACAACCCTCGCACAATACTTATTTATACTAGTTCTTTTACCAAAGTGTGAACCCATACGATTGCAAGATATTTTGTAGCAAATAGAGGGTGTCGTTATATATAATTTGTCTTTTTTTTTTTTTTGGTGCTAATCGTCTTTGTGTCCAACATCCAGAACGAAACTAATATATTTTAAAAACGGCGTTGTACATTAAATGGCACGCTTACTCTTATCTAATAAATATCTCAATCATGTTGAGAAAGATAAACTTGATAAAAAAATAAAAAAAATGGCAAAAATGGGTTAAGCTGCAAGACGATTATAATCTTTGATATGTAAGATCTCATCAAGCTTTTAAAATGTTTTTTTTTTTTGTGGAATATAATTTATTTTACATTTTTCGAAATAAAGTTATTCGGCATTGTAACAAATCGATAACGAAATAAATAGTATACATATAATTCAGCAGAAATGATAGAAATATAAAACTTCTCAATAAAAAACATAAAGTTTCGAATATCAAGAAAACTTTAGCCCTCGTTGTGTGAGGGCTAAAGTTAACTCACAAAATTACTTCAATGTGAACTAATGACCAAGACTCCCTCCCATAAATATTAGTATCAAGATTACATTTTTTACTAAATATTAAATTATATAAAATTTACAAGTAAATAATAATTCCAAATTTTACAAGATTTAATCAAAATTAACCACAGGTCTCATATAAAATTCTTTCCGAAAATCTAAAAAATCACCTTGACGTAAAAATTAATGGTATAGGGTATCATATAGTCGAGATTAACCAACTATAGGTTTCTTAAATATTTTTTTTTTACCAAAGTAGAAAAATATATTTTAAAATTGACTGTATTTCATATAAACAAGGGAAATTAGCACAATATAAAAATCTTAAATAATACAATAATCTATCATTAATGCCAATATTGAATTAAATTAATAACTTCGGTTCAAAATGTAATGACTATGATTAAGAATTTATTTTTTACAAGATTTCCTTAACTTGTCCTTTACCAGTGATATCTCCAATTTCCTAAGAATAATCCAATTTGTAATGTACCATGTTGTACTTGTCATGATTCTTTCGTGAGAACATATATTGCTATGTCATCAGACTATATCTATCATAATTTAAATAAATGATGGGTCCGAAAATACAAATTATTTTATATGTTTATCGATTTATTTCTGTCTTTTTGCCCATTTTTAAATTTATTTTCAATAATAAAGTAAAGCGGCCAATAAATAAATGGATTATGTTTCATAAATTTCAATTAAGTTATCTGAAACAAAAGTAAATTCTATATTAACTATTAATATTTTAGAACTGAACAAAATTTGAAAATAATATCTGTGGACCTTTGACAAAACAAATTCACTCAAATTTTAACAGTTTTCAAAAGAGCTAAATTTAATTTCATTATTAAATAATCTGAAAATTGTTTTGCCTCTACTTAAAGCGTTTTGTCAAAAGCCCACAGAAATATTTTCTATATTTCTAATATTAGTTCTTGTAGGTGAAAATAGTTGTCGATTTAATAAAATCTGAATTTAATATTACATTTCAATAACTTGCATCATTAGTACCACTCTACAAAATTACACAATTTATTTTTACTCGAAAAGCAATGTAACGTGAGCTGTAAATTGTCTTTTGGGCATAAAAGAGCAAGTTTAAAACATTTCGAAGATATTTTAAAAAATCGAACATCTTAGATTTTTAAACTTGTTTAGAAAGCAAAAAAATAAAATAAAGTATCTCTTTCACTATATAAATATCTTGCATATATTTCCCAATAAGTAATAAATTATTCAACATTTTTATACCATCCACCACCACACTTGGTTGAGCTATTATATGTTTGCGCAACACCCCCACTTTAAAGTATACCGTGTAAACGATATGGTCTTCGTTGAGTTAATGACGAATCCTATTGAAAATGATTATGATCCGTGCATTATACATATTCGAGGAATTTCAAAAAATTTAAAAAATTTTAGTAAAAATATTTGCAACATTTTTTTTTTTTTTTTTGACACAAACGTCGATTTGTGGTTTTATTAAGCAAAATATGGTCGCGTTAATAATTTTTATTAATATGCGCAAAAGTTGTAAACGTTTAAAATTACTTAAAAAAATCTTAAAAGTAGAGGTATCGTTTCATTGCAACTTCTAATAATTAATTAATTAATTTAATTTATTATGTATCGAAGTAGACTGAAAAAAATTTTACTTTTTGCACAATTTCGTAAACAGCAAAAAATGTTTAGCGGGTTATAATAAACATATTTTGCGATATTTTGCTGAAAAATCAAATAAATATCAATACTAGTTTGAAAGATACGTTAAACCCTTACTACTCATGATAATATTCCTTACAAAAAAGCGCAATTTTATTATTTTAAAAAGTGAATTTTCGCAAAATTTTAAACATTTATTTTATTTAGAGATAAGTTTTACAAAATAAAGTTTCGAAAATATTCTTTATTATCTTAAAAATCGAACTAAAATGCGAAATGGGGCATTTTTTTTTTTTTTTTTGGTCCATACAATTACAAGTTCTTAAAATATGTTGACGTCACCTGAATTTTATAATTAAGCTAATAATATGCTTTAATTTGACATCAATATTAACGTGTTTATACTTCGGGGTAGTTGTCAGCAAGTGAAATGTGTTTGAATCCCACTGTAACGGATATAAATGATGTTTCTTAATTTTTTCACGTTATCAATTTTAAAAATTAAGATGATTCTTTAAAAATACTTTTTCTATGGTCTAAAATCATATCTTGTCTTAAAAAATGCGAAAAAAAATTTGATGAATATTTTAAAAAGTGCATAAAATTTTTTCCAGTAGCGAAAAACATATTATACAAACGTTTACGCCTATTATATGAAAGTTTGTAATGATGGCATCCCTGGTTTCCTGGCTTCAATGAGATATACTTCAAATTGTTTGAAATCACTTCGTCTTCAAAATTCTGTTCTCTGAATTTAATTTCACTTATTCGCGCAAATTTTTTGTCAAGAAAAAAAAAACTGAAAAGTTTTAAAAATTTAAAATTTTTGGTTTCATGTTTTATCACCGCATAACTATCACCAGGTAGTAAAACAGTTACATGATACACAACATATTCATTTTGTCTCTCGAATGGTTAATAATTTCAAACTAAAAGATGTAAATTGTCAGTGCAAAACTAAAATAAATCAAGAAATCCTTCAACGTTTTAACTCATTTTTTTATATTATTTTAGGTTTAAATGCCTGTATTTCCTTGAGAGTTTAGGTGAATGATATAAAATTTTGAATTTCTTAGTCATTTTGTAAGGTTTATCAAAATGCACTAACAGTTTTCCTGTTTTAAAACAAACTCTAGAAATATAAGACACACAAATTCGGCTTCAAAGAGCTTAGAAAATTTTTAAAATTCCTCATATAAAAAAGTATATAAGTATATAAGCTTACTTATAAAAATCATTTTAACTTTAACGAAAGTGGAAAGCCTATTGACAAATTTAATGCTTATCGGTCTTTAACTGACTATTGTCATGCAATATATCAATCCGAGAGTCAAAATAATATGCATAAAAACCATATAAATTCTACTATCATGATAATTATTGTACATACAAATTTAAAAAATTCTTAAATAATTCTAAATAAATTTCATATTGTTAGAACATCAAAAAAATAATTGTACACTTCCATGGGGTAAAAATAGACAAAATTAAATGGCCTTAGACTCAGAAAATGTCAGCGCATCGAATACATATTGCCACTTATATGCTCAAAATAAACTTATTCTCTTTCAAAGAGGAATAAATTATTTTGGTAAAATATTAGAATTTGCTTTTAATATTTTACTAAAACGTAAATTGATTTTTCAAACTTATGGATACATTTATTAAAAAAAACATTTTTTATCCTACACAAAAAATTGAGGGTATATTGGACAATAATTTATGATGTCCTAAATATTTATTGCACCCGTGAATAATTATTTCCCGCTTTTTATATCAATCTAGAGCAACATAGATATAATTTTAAATTACCCTAAATTTCTTAAACATATTCAACAGGGCAAAAGAAGCTGCCAGTAATACTACTAATGACCAACGACATTTAATGGCTTCACTTGTTGAAATAATAAAAATATATACTATGCCGATCTATTGTCCAAAACTAATGACTGTGTAAAATTAACATTAAAAATTTTAATGAATAGAAAACAATAATTTTTAAATGTTTGCCTTAAATATTTAATAAATATGTAGTTTTGAAATTGCATAAAGTTTGTGCATTACTGATTTGTAACAATAGTAAAATGTATTTGTTTTCATTATACAAAATAACACTTACGCATGTATATGAATATGTTATATATATACCCTGCAAACATTTTCTATCACGGAAGTCACTAAGAGAGTCACATAAAATTTTGTATTTAAAGAACTCCAACTAAAATCCTCAGAAAAAACTTCTGGTGAATTCTCGTACCTTTAAAGGAAAAAAAAAGATTAATAATAATTTTTATAATTAAGTAAATTATATTCAGATTACCTTTTGTGCAAAGAATGCGACAAAAAAAGTTTTGGACCTTTTTAAATATGCAAATAATTGGCTGTTTGATAAGCTTTTTACACAGAAGAAAATAAAAAATAAAAATGAACCTCATTTACGAAGTTGTTTATATTAATTATATTTTTAATTGATTTTGCTTTAGTTCCCAAATTAAATGATAATAGTAGATTTTGGCTTAAATTTCAATTAGTTTTTTTAATCAAATTAATTACATCCTTCCCTCAATAAAAACGCATGAATTTTATTACAGTTATATATTAAATTATTAAAAGTATCTAAATAATGAAATGCAAGTAAAATTAAACGAAAAAAATAATAAAACTCCACATTTTTTTGAGGGAAATGAAACAGCATATATAGTTTCACATTCGGGTCTTAAACATCTTGGTAAGATCACCGATAATTATATATATATATACAATTTTTGAAATCTTTGATCTCGTTCGAATAACGATTTTCATATAATTATACGTAAAGAAAAAGTTAGAAAATGGTTACTATTATTAAAATTCAGCTAATCAAATACAAAATGAATTATAGATATCAAAAATGTATCATTTCAATACATTTCAAAAAACAATAATTAATATAATTGTATTAAAGTCCTTGCTATTATAAAATTAGTTGCCTTAATTAATTTGTATGTTTTAAAATAAGTTAAAATAAAATGGTCAACATAACGGAATTTAATTTATACTTCAAAACGAAATATTGGTGAATGCTATTGAAAATTCATTTCTATAAAATAACCATATTTTCAGTTGCAGTATCTAATAATTTATAAAAAATTTATTCGGTTTTTCCAACGGGTAGAAAGTTGTATTAGTTAAATAAAAAATAAAATAAATTACATATTTGTTTTGGTATTTTTAAAATATTAATATAAATAAAATTTTGTTTCAAATAAAAAAGCACACATTATATTTATATACATATGTATATATGTAGTTAGTTTTTAATCTTCTGCTGCTTTTCAATTAATATTAATTTTCGCATAAATGTGCAGGTGTTTATTGATTTATTCTGTACTTTTTTAAAATATTTCCTATAAATTAACAGCTAATGTTCAACAGCTCCCTTGCCGCATTCCAGTTGCATATATATTTATCAAGATAAGAAATCTTTTCTAATTATTAATTTGGTGAGTTTTTTACCTTACTATACATTGGTTTTGTACAGTGTTTCTGTGCTGTTTAATGGTTTTATATTTACTTTCAGGTACACTTATCGATCAAAAGCGCTAAGTCTATTCGAACTGTCTATTTGCTCGTTCATCCTAAGATTTTTTTAAATTTAAGTCACATTTCTATAAATGTCATTGCGTTCTAATTGCCTATGTGTTAAACCAATACAATAAAAGGTTTCATGAAGCACTGTTACCGTTGAGGATGTTTAAAAAGTATACAAAAAAGGGGATTTCAAAATATAAAGGCACAAAAAAGGGTATTTTTTGAAAAATTTTTTGTTTTTGTTTGATAAAAATAAAAACAAAAAAATTTTATTAAAAAAAAATTAATAGCAAAATAACTTACTTATAATTTATTATTATTGCAAAAATAAAGACTTATTCATAAAATTAGTTAACATGAAAATATAAATCCCCGTCTAGCAAATTTAGGACTGAAAGAATATACCCACAATTATTTACATGAAGTTTGTTAGACAATTTATTTTCATTAGTGATAATTTAGAAAAATATGTTCCGCCGAGGCACTGCTATGAGACAAAGTAAAAATATAAATTAGGATATAAGTACTCATCAAATCCATTTTTTTAATTTTCCCAATCCAGTCCAAATTTGTTCATAAACTTTATCATTAGCTTTAGTTTTTATAAGTTTCATTTTATATATAAATTCTTCGGGATCTTTTATTTTAACATTATGCTGCGAAACAATCTCAAAATAATTAATTTCTTCGTTGGAATTAGTACATAATGGGTCGGTATTATTCAAACAACTTAGTTTCTCGTCATTTATCACACAGTCTTAAAAAGTCGCATTTATGTCCATTTTAAAAAAGGGGCCAAAAAAGTAGCCAGGGGATTAAAAAATGGGCAATTGCCGATTAAAGTCGCCAAAGGGTAACGCTGTTGTGGAGCTGCCCATACTTAAGCAAAGCTCCATTTTCTCCAGTCCTAAGGTATTATGTTTATCTCGCTTGATTGACTATAAGTTCCTAAATAATTTTGTTTAATTTTTCTTTTGCAGTTATAAATTTTGATCCCCATTAAGAATGTCCTGGATTTATTTCTTTCAATGTCGCTGTTCGTAATCATTTTGTCGAATAATAGCTAAAGTTGTGAACGATGGTCAGAAATTAAATATGCTGTTAAGTACATAAAAATAATTGTGCCTAAGTGCCATTATTTATATCCTAACTATATTGTAATAAAAAAGTAAAAATAAAAACAAGTAAGATAGATATAGTCGGTCAAGCCCGACCATATGATTCACCACACCATTGTGTATGTCCACTAAAATTCGTGAAGGGGTCTTATATTAGACATGTGGACCGATACTTTTATTAAATGTAAAATAATTTGTACAAATACAGAATTTTATGTAGATACTAACATTTATATGAATTTATGAAATTTAGGGTGATTCCCGATAGTGGGCTTATATGGGAGCTCTGGTAAATTATGGAGCGATCCTTATAGAATTTGTTACTGTGAATTCCACTTATATAAAACTTATCTGTGTGAAATGTATACTAGATATTAACATGTGTATGTGATTTATGCACGTTAATGAGATTTTCGGAAGATTGTTTTATATAGGAGCTTTGGTCAATTATGGACCGATCTTCACGAAATTTAGCACAAAGATTGATACTTACACAAAACCTTCTTATACCGAATTTCATTGAAATGTTGCTGTAATTAAGACATTAATGATCGTTAAAACACTCTTCCCGGAGGACATTTTTATGGGGGCTAGGTTAAATAATGGACAGATCATAACCTATTTCAATAGCATTCGTCCCTGTATCATTAAAGTCCTACATGCCAAATTTCATTTAATTATCTTCAAAATTGTGACCTGTACTTTGTGCACAGCCGTCCAGCCAGACAGACGGATATCGTGATTTTAAGTCGATTAATATACTTTTGTAAGATGGGTTGATTTTTTCCGTGCTTTACAACCATCGAATTGTAGGACAGTGCCGACCGAATTCGATTGGAAAAAATTCGGTTGTCACAATGAAACTGTTTTCTCTGTGTATCAGAGCGCCTTTACGGCGTATGATGACATACAAATAAAAATATTAAAACCTCTGGTATGCATATATTCTTCCATAGTACAGCTCTCAAATAAATTTGGATCTTGAAATTGAATATAACTCCCGCTTTCAACGATGGCAACGTCTACAAAAGCATCGAAATTCTTAAAAATGTCTTCAAATATCTAAAATTCGTACTTACTAAATCATTACATATTAAATGCCTCTCCGAAGGCTGTGTAAATCTTTACGTTATGTTTATATTTAGTTTTTTTAAACGATAGAATGAGCCCAAATAGTTGAAAATGTTTCAAAATGGATTTAAAATTTTCATATTTTTATATTTTTTTTATTGATAAGTTTTCCTATATATTTTGTCATTCTTGTCAAAAAAAAAACCCCAAAACCAATTAGAAACTTAATTACATTAATTTATAACATAAATGTAATTAATTAATAATATAACTAAATGTAATAAATAAAATGAATTTATAATTAAAAAAAAAATAATTGGAATAATTTTTTCTGTAAATAAATTCAATTTGTGAGAAAAGTCCGATATTACTAAATAAAAGGTCAATAAGATCCTTTATTGATTATTTACAAAATATGATTTTAAAACAATAAAAAACATTTAATTATCACGAATATTTTTCTTCCCATATTTAATAATACATCCAAACTGTACCTAAGTTAAATTATTACTGAAGTTAATGATTTTACTTGCTTCTCTATTATATTGTTTTCTTTTCATAAAAACTGAACACGCCAAGAAGTAATGTATTATGTTTTTGAAAATTTCGTACACAATTCTGATCTAGAAGTCGCTAATAAGTGACGTCTAGATGATTAATGCGCAATAGCAATGACTATTGTTTTTCTAAAATTTGAAAAATCTTCCGACAATCACCTAGGAGCTACTATGAAGTAACTTTTGGACGATTGGCAACAAATTTATCTTCCAAATGTTTGAACTGCTAGAATATACAATATTTATTAGTTTGTGTAAATGTGGTAAGCGTTGCTTATAAAATATTTCGCTAAAAGCCAACATAAATAACAAGCAACAGTTTTAGCGAGTCAAATACAAATGACAACAAAAGAAATTGCAACATATTCGCTAAATGGCTGTATGAGGATTTTTATTTTTAGCAAGGATTTTATTTATCTTCTTTTTATATTATAAAATACATATATATGTATGTATGTATTTCTGGCTGTTTATATAACTGTTGATTTAACTGTGTATTTTAGCTAGTGTTTACATATGTGTACTCATATTAACACTCGAGAGAGTGACAAAAAAAAGAAAGATGAAATAAATACTAGTAACAATGAACAAAATGGTAGGGTAGGATTTATGAGATTTCTAAGTTCTTTGTGGCTGTTTTGGGATGTGGATTATGTGGCTAGATTGTGTATATGTGTAAAATACATTATGGTTTTATCCCTACTTCTCATTTTACTAGAAATAAAACTCTTATAAATATAAGGATACAACATAGATTTGAAAAAGGGAAAGAATTTTTAGATAGAACATATTTAGTACCAATTTTTACTTTATAGATTCCAAGCTAAAGACTTAAAATAAGTCTTAAGAATGAGTTCAACTTTCCAGATATGCAAATTTAGTAAAATTATATGTGTATAACTTAAAGGGTCTTGAGGTTATTAACAATTATTTTTTAAATATTTATAAAAAAGTACTATTTCATTGTCAATTAGGAAAATTAAGTAAAAATCAGATTTAACTATTTTATATTTTTCTAAAATTTCTTAATAACTTCAATTTCATATATAAATATACCAAAAAAAAAAAATATTATTTCTTTTAAAATTATGTATTTTTTTAATATTCCAATTTCCACCTCTGCATTGGTATTTGTTTGGTGTTGGTATTAAAAGCTAAACAAATAAATTTTACTGCTATATCCTTTCGTTTATATTTTTTATTTTTTCTAACACCAAAAAAGGCTTTGTATTTATATTTAGCCCTATGGTGCCATAAAATTATATATAAGCATTAAGCTAATGTTTTTCCATTGCCAGCAAAAAAGGGACAAAATTTATACAAAATTTAATATCAAATGCAAATAATTTTTTTCCGTATGTATTCCACTTTTCATACATCATTGCCATCTCACCCACACTTTATTGGCAACTTTAACAGTTAATAGAATACTTTTTAATTGCATCCATTAGTAAGACTGACACATTCATAATTCTTTTGTTTTGCAACCCTAAATCCTTGTAAATCTACTCAATATAGATTTAAAGTTAACAAGTTTTTATATTTTTATTACCATTTTCATTTTAGTTCATCACTAAATATTCAATCTTATAGTAAGTACTTATATAAATATACGTATCTCTTATGTTATCATTTTTTTCAATTTAGTGTGCCTTCTTTAAATGTTAACATAAATCTTTATCAATTGCCTGGTGTGGGTAATAAGTTTGTCTTTCTGTCCTGTTAATTTGGTTGAACGCATTACTTTATAAATATTGTAATTATGTCTTTTTGCATTGGTCTGTGTTTCATTTAACGAAATTAGAAACTTTACTAAATATAATTCATTAGTCTCAATCATGAAAATAATTTTTGAACAGTTGTTGAAATTGGCATGTAAAATTAAAAGGACAAAAATGTTTTCAATTGTGGTAATTTTTGGTGAAATATGGGATAATTTAATAGATTTTTTATAAAAGAGGCCGGAATAATTTTTATAAAAAGAGGAAGGGAATTTACATAAGCTGTGAGTGAATTTTAGAGATCAAATTATGGTGCATCAATCAATTAAATTGAAAATCCTCAATTTAATATTTCTTTTCTGTAATATATTTAGTTGATATCGAACCGTAACCAGTGGTATCTCAATTTGCTTTTTAATTTAAAGAAGCACAGAAAGTGGTAACATAAGTTATCGTTATGTTATAAAAATGAACAGTAAGTTTCTTTGTTTCTTTTGTATATTAATCACGTCTAAACAGCAGAACCGATTTTCACGAAGTAAACTATAGGCTGTGTTTGTTATCAATTGGATGTGATGCTCACATTTTACGCTAAAATTTGGTTTTCAATTTTAGATGTTATTTATGAAGCTGTTTACGTAAAATTTGACATATGGATAATGTTTGCAATGTCACGCCTACATTTTACGCATAATTTTTTAAAACTCTCAAATTGCGGAACCGATTTTCTTAACATTTTCAAAGCATCTCTAAATTCAATCTAAAAAGCTATTATATTATAGTAGGAGCCGTCAAACTTTCTCGGAATTACTTTCTCATCATTATTTCATTGATGGAATTAAAAAGGACAGATTAGTCTAGTGGGAGGGATAAACCCCATGCAAAATAAATACTAATTTTCACATATATAAAGAAGTATTACAGTACATGTCTTAAAAATAATTTTCATATAAAATTTCAAATAAGGTGGATAGGACTAGGGAGCCCCCATATAAAGTAAATATTAGTTATCATATCAGAAGATGAAAATAATTTATTTATGCTAATTTTTTTAGGAATATGTAGGACATTTATGAGAGGTGAAATAATGCACAGATTTTAGCCACTTTAAATACGATTCATCTCTGGATTATGCAAAGGCCATGAACTAATTTTTATAAAATTATCTTCAATACAGCGAGTTTGATTATAATAATAATTATAATTTACATGGGCGGACATATGGTCAGACAGACCAGCGGACATCGTGAAATCGATTTAACTAGCGGATTAGTTATTAATGTGTGCGTTCAAATAAAATATAATGTTTTTTTAATAAAATAAATATAATATATTTATTATATATATATATATATATATATATATATATATATTTTCACAAAGTAAAATAGGCTTCTTTATTTTTCGGTAGGAGCAGAAGACAAAGTAGATCTCATACAAAGAAAAAACTTAATTTATGTTAATAAGTATTTCCTTAATTAATTAAGAAAATACTTATTAACGGATAAGTTAAATACTGTTGCACCAAAGACTTTAAAATTTTACTGGAATATATTTTTGGACAACTTTTACACTTAGAATAAAAACCTCCCATACATCGATAATGACAAATACCGTATATCTTAAGAACTAACCAGCAAAATTCTTAACATTTTGCAGGAAAAACTTTCTCATCAATCACAAGGGGCAATGATATCCTTCATACAAAACGATTTTTCTTAATGGCATATCTAAAGAATTATTATGCAGATAGAACTCAATTTTTTTTGCGGACTACTTTCTTATCATATTGATTGATAAAATAAAAATTTGACGAATAGGGCCAGGAGAAGGGCAACCCATATACAAAGTAAGTAATAATTTTCTTATATCAAAATTAATAGTTTATTGAAATTCTTAAAAAATTGTGGAAAAAATTTCGTATCAAATTTTGAATAGGGTGAATAGGTCGAAGCGTAATAGTACCCCCTATAAAGTAAATAACAGTTAAGTTAATTTTATATAAAAGATTAATTGCCAAGTAGTTTATTTTTAATTTTTTTAGGTATAACCTGAAAAAATTTAAAAGTACTTTCATGAAGTTTTTCGGGATATCTCTCTATAAGAATTTAAAATTAATAATTACAATTGAGCACTACTGGGGTCTTCTTAAATTCGCTTTTGACTTGGATCCAATTTCTTTACAATTGCCAAAATTCTGAGTAGTTTAAATAACTAATACTCTGTGGGACTAAAAGAGCATTCCCAATTCTGTAACAAAATTCTAAAGCTGGAAAGAAAATGTTAAAATCGCCGTTGCATATCACGAGTTTCATCAGTGTCTTTTTAAGACACTTTTTGTTATGATAATTCGAGTTGTTCAGACTAAAAAAGCAAAACAATCACATAACTTGTCGCATTTTGAGTAAACTTGTCATACGACAAATTTTTTTGTAAATATTTATTGTTTTTAGTTTGATACTATTTAGGACCATTTTTTCAATTATTCGGTATACAAGTTTTTTGCCTTGGAACATCCAAAAAGTCAGCAATAACGTATGATTTCTAGGCTAGCACATAATAATGAAAATATTCAAATTTTTTTTATTAAGGAGATTTGATCATTCTTTGCATCAGAGTTGTTATTTAAAATTTCTTTAGCTTTGATTGACTAAAGCTTAGTCATAGCTTTAATACGTCTTATATTTGATTGAGGGAATTAACACAATGTGATATTACGCGCCCGAACATGTTTGTAGTAGGTAGTAGGAACTCCCCTACTTATTGGGCTTGGAATTCATTCTTGTGGCTTTTTTTCTGAATTATGCTTCATTTCATTATTTAATACTTTGTAATACTTTTTTTAAAAATTTAGTCAATCAAGATTTTCTAGTAAGCTCAAAAAAAGTTAAAAAAAAATCAAACGGCCCGATTTCAAGAATTTTATCTGCTGTTATGATATATCTCTAGAAGATATTGTAATTAATAAATATATCTAAAATTAATGGCAGTAAGAGTTATTAGGAAAATTTTGTGTTCTGTTTTATTCGTATGACTACTCTAGTTGGTCTTAGACCATTGCAAACATCTACAAAACGTATAATACCATCCCCTATAGCGATAAAGGGTACAATGTTTTGTAAGGATGAGTAAAACGCAAGTAAAGTTTTAAAAGCTTTAAACGAAAATTTAAAAACTGAGAGGTGTAATTTGCCGTTAATTTAGACTTTCTTGCATACAAATAGACAGATTTTTAATAGAGTTATGAAAATATTCTAACCAAATTATCGTTTTATCACTGAAATATTTGTTATAATTTTTATTACTTTATCCCCCTTTGAAATAACTAAAATCATGTATTAATATCGCGTTCTAGAAGGTAACGTAAAAAATTAATTTCGAGACCTCCAGACCCTTATTAAAATGTGCATATACTGACCGTATATCTATAAATATAGATAGATTTATTATTTTTATGATTTAAAAAAAAGCTGATTTCTTTTGGTGCCTGAAAAAAGGAAAAAAAAAATTTTAAAATTTACACATAAGCTTCTTGATAGGAAAATTATTTTTTTTTTTTTTTTTTTTGTTAACAAACTTAACAAAGGTCCAATATGTGGAAAAAATCTACGCTTTTTTTTGTAAAGGAAATCGACACATAGGACATTTTTTAACTTCTAAACCTGTTGAGGTAATGGAAAACGCTACAAGGTGCGGTATGAAAAAAAAAAAGACTAATCGTCAGCGCACCGACGGTATGAAATGTGTATGTATATGTAATCCAGGAGCCATTGTTTTCATGTACTTTTACTAGATCTGCAATCAAAATAAGAGTAAAATTCGTTAAAGTCGCATTTTTTTATATCTAACAACTGGTTTATGTCAATTTTGAATTATGAGTTTAAGAAAGTATAAAAATTATTGAAATCGAATAAAAAAATTTGTAGTTTTACGAAATGTTTAAATACATTGGTATTCAGCAATGTGATTATGATTTTTTATAACAATGCATCCATGCTACACATATAGGCATCCGATAACTTAAGCTCCCGAAATTATAAAGGTTAAAATTATTTGATTGATGATCATATTTTTAATACTTTGACGATTTGATGAATTTCGTCATAGTGGCAGGGTGTAGTGTTTTGATATCTGTTAGATCCTGAAGGAAATGAAGATAAACAAATGTTAATAAAGAATATTCTATGTTAACGAAATAAAACGTTTTATACTATGTTTTTATATATTTTTCTCTTTTAGTAAATATAAATAAATTTACTCATAATTGGCCGTGGCTTAACTCTAGAGTAGACATTAAGGTGGGTCAAAAAAAAAAAAGTTATGTCAGTCACCCCCTAGAATGCAAGAATAGTTAATGGGGTTTCCATAAATGTAAAAATTATTTTTTCCACGCCTCAAAATACCACCCTTTTTGCTTTTTGTGTATAGCGTTACCATTTTAAGTGTCATTGTAAAATTTGGTATGTAATGAAAGTATTCAATTTTATGCATAAATAAAAAAATTGCAGAGGTTTAAAAAACTATTTAAGTTTAAAGCAATTTCTTTTAACAAAATTTGAAAGATACCAAAGTTAAAATGGTTTAACAAATATTTTTGGTGAGACAAATGTTTATTTTTATTGTATTCCATAACTTCTACAATTATTAGCAAAGTTAAGTCATAACCATAAATAAATAAATAATATTTTTCACATAAAAGTTTTTTTTTAATTTAACTTTACTATTTCAAAAATTTTGTTAATTTAAATAGAATTAAACTTGCACAGTTTTTTAGACCTTTGCAATTTTGTTGTTTGTGAATAAAATGAAATATTTTAAAAACCAAAAGGAGTAGGTTTACATAAGGCTTTCGTTACATTGGACATTCATCCCCCCTGTATCTGGGATATCAGAAGTGACATCGAGAATTTAATGTCAGATTCAAAAATAACCAAAGAGAAGTTTTAAGCTAGATTTAAACCATTAACAACATATATAACATTCTACAGTCAGTCTTAAAATGGCGGTATTTTGGGGCGTGGCAAAAACATATTTTTTGCGTTCATGAACTGCATTTCCATTTCATGCAGTGACTTGCAAAAGTTTTTTTTTTTTTTGTATGGAGACCAACTAGCTCTAGCAGACATTAACAAATTCGGGTTTTATGATCAAATAATTCACTTGGTTCAGTATACTTCGAGTTGAACTTGAACGGACTTAAAAAACTCATTCAATTATACCCATACAAAAAAATTGATATCATATTTTCTAATATTTTCGCTTTGCTTTTCTTGGAAAATATTATAACCGCTATCATTGTTGGACCATCAGTGAAGACCCATTCTTCTTTTTTTATTTTAAAATTTGTATCAAAATTCGGTACTGATATTTGGTTCGTTTGCCACAATATTGGCTTCAATTTACCTGACCGTTTATGACTTAAAATTCCCTTAATAAAGATTGCTTTTTCTATCGCTTGTTGTTTAGAGTAAATAAGTGTATTCTGCTTTTTTTTGAAATTGTAATGGAAAATCTGAATTTAATTATTATATTTTCACAAGTTGTTACAACACAAATTTACACAAAGATGCCTGAGTGACCGAGCAAATAACAAAGTGCGTCCAATTCTGATTTCATGAGGTCGTGGCAGAAATGTTCTTTTAATAAAAATCACGACATGAAAACTATATTGGTGCTAATCACACTAAATTTAAAAAGTATTTTATTTATAATAATTGCAGCTTTGAATAATTTTATTAAAATATGGGGTATAATAAGGTAGAAAAATTCTTAAAAATAAAATGATAGCAAATAAATACTTAAATAAATAATTTATAATTTTTTATATACATGAAGTATAAAACTATAAAAATAAAGGTATATAAAACTTATACTTCTTTACATTTAACATTTAATAATTAACTTCAAAATGTATCTTTACTTAATTTCGATTTAGTATAAGTTAAACATGTTCTTCTTGTTAAGATATGCCTTTTAAACATGTTTTTTTTATATCTCTTGCCAGACAGCTAACTAAATATACATATACGAGTAGTATATGTAATATTTGTATACAAAATGCATGGGTATATAAATTTCAACTTTGACCTCCTGCTCAAAATAACAATAATAAAACTAACTTTCAACACAACATAGTCAACTGTGAATAAAGACCACAAGAGTCATGTAATGCGATATATGAAATTGAGACTTTAATGACATTGTCATCTTCATTTTCTATACACATAGACAAGAGACGAAAAGCAGACAGACAGACAATCAAGACATACCTTCATAGTTAACTGGCTGCTAAGCAAGGTAAAACGTTAAAGCGGACCCAAAATAGTCACTTAAGGTTTGGGTATGTAAGTAAATGCATATGTACAAGAATAAGTATTATGTATAAATTTATATTCTTATATATAGCATGTATTATACATATGTACGTATATATGTAGTTTCTAAATGTAAGCGTATATTTAGATCCCTATGTACATGTTTTTGTTAATGTTTGTATGTTAATACTGTAAACATTTTGCTGCTTTACAGTACAATGTTGTTATTGTCAGGTTCTTGCCAAACCCTTAAAATTCTATAACACAAAAGATAAAATAAAAGAATAAAAAAGCATTAAAAAAAGAAATAGAGCCATATTAACATTTACATATATCTTACCTTAACTTTAAGGTTAGATAGCGTTAAAACAAACTGGGTGGATTGGATCTAAATTACTTGGTATGTAGAATTAAATAAGGAAAATATAAATTTCTTGAAATAATAAATATTCTGAAACTTCTCAAAATTGTTAATTTACTTTTACGCAAATTATAGAAACATTTTATTGAGTTTTGACAAGAATAGCGAACGAAATATTAAGAAATCTATATTTTGTTATAATATTGAACTAGCAAGAAACTACTTTAACGCCCACCTAATATGTTATATATACCTACATATTTGTTAAACTTTGGCTAACAACGTAACGGAAAGAACAAGCAAAATAACAACCAACAAGTGGCAGTTTTAGTTAGTTAAAGTCAATTCATAGTCGTACTTAATATTTAAATATGTATGAATGGATTTTATTCGTTAGGATTTCTACATATTTTCGCCTTTACTTTCTACATACACCGCACAATTTCTCCTACAACAAATACATACTTTTTTCATTTACACAAACATTTACATGGAACAGAATAGCGTTTCCGTACCAAAGTTATACGAGTATTTGGATTTTTATTCCCTGTTTATTTACCTTAAAGCTTGGTATTCTCTTTTATTTTTTCTAACTTTCTTGTTGACATTTTTTGGTAGAAATGTAAGGAAAAAAATTATAAAAAACACCTCAGGGGTTTTATAAGTTGGCTGGCAATGTTGTCATCATCAGGTGAAGTAAAAAGAGTAAAGTTGGTTTAAAATTTCAAGATGAATAAAATAAAAACCTTAAAAAACCACAATTTACTATACGTAAAGTTTGTATATTTATTGTAAAAACTTTCTGTTATTTATACCCTTAAATATAGACGTAATCGTGGTTCGATATAGGTAAAATAAATGTGTATATGTATGGATGTATTTATGTATGTTTGTATGTATGTATGTATGTATGCATGTATGTATGTATTTATGTATGTATGTGGGTATGTATGTTATGAATAGGTAAATATAGAAAGGATATATTTGTGTATTGAATTTCGTTGCATACGTTTACTTACACCTATATACATATGTAACATATTTATTTGTATTTATTATATACATATATACATGTCAACAAACATTCTTCTCTTCGTGCTAACTATTATTCATAGTACAAATATGAATTTTATACAAGTTGGTTTCAAAATAGAAATTACCTAAAGAAATCAAATTTGTCGTTTCTTTAATTTTTTTTTTATAAATTTTTTATTAGACAAATGTTCTTATTGTAGCTATTGACAGTCTGTCAGTTAAGTTAAAAGAGCTGGATATATTTATTTGGTGATAACATTTAATAATATCTTTGATTGAATTTGCAGCGACTACAAGCTCCAACGTATCTGTAATCACTTACAATTTACATTAAAATTTAATTCTTCATATAAAATCATAAGAAAACTGAAACGATCCGTGTTTCTTAAATAAGCCTACAGTTAAGAAAAGGAGATTTAACTGTGAGGAATAAAATAAATAAAATAATGATCATGTAAAATCATAAGAAAACTAAAATCAGCCCCAGTTTTTAAATTAGCATCAAATTAATAAAAGGAAGTTTATCTGTGAACACTTATATTTTTCATTAAATTTGATTTTTCATATAAAATCATAAGAAGTTTAAAGTCATCTCTAATTCCTCAAATAAACCTCCAATTGAGAAAATTACATTTTTCTGTGATCACTTATGTTTTCCTTTAAAATTTGTTTTTTTTTTTTTGTGATTTTTATGATTTGTTTTTAAATAAGCATCAAATTGAGAAAATGGCGTTTGTCTGGGATTACTTATACGTCCTTTTCTTTATTGGAGGCTTATTTAAAAAACTGGAGCTAAAATTTGCTGTAGTTTCTCAAATAAGCATCCATTTAAGAAAAGGACGTTTTTATACAGCGAAGCCATTCCCTAAAAACTTTAAAAAATATCCAGAAACGGGTTTTTGCACTTTTTTGGTATATTTTTCCAATCGATATCGAGGATCAATATTTTTTATTACAGAAAAATTAAAAACACGTTAGACTACAATATATATATATATATATATATATATATATATATATATATATATATATATATATATATATATTTATATATATATATATATATAAATATATATATATATATATATATAAATGTTTTTATTCATAGTGAAGATGTTGAAAGTGTTCCAAAGAAAGAAAAAAAAATTCCGTATTTCAGGACATTTTCATTGACATTTCACATTTTCGATATGTTTGAAAATTCTGATCTTTTTTCGCCACATGTAGAAAGAACAATTCCAACTGGAGGAGGTTCCTGTTATGGCATTGCTGACTTTCCCATCAATCATTGTAATTTTCATATCAAACGAAATGTTAAATGTATATTCCGATATTTCAATCGAAATAGAATTCAGGCTTCTAATCACTGCTTCAATACAATCTATTAATTCTTGTGTTGTATTTGTTGATTCTTTCTTGTACTCAAAGGAAATTGGTTTGCAAAATCATTTTGATCCAAGGGCTTAATTTATCCAAATGTCTTCAAAACTAGTTAATGGAGTATTGCTGTTAGCATATTTACTAATTTTTAAAGAAACCAATAATATCATAAATACATTTTTATATTTCGAAGATTCTTAGCTTGGTTGTTTATATTCTGAAATTAATGGCAAACCATCTCATCCCAATTTGCAGATTAATTGAAGATAACAACAATTTTTTTTTTTCTTTTTTCGTAAAATATGATGATGTTGGTGTAGGTATGCTCTTCGCAATTCGTTTAAGACATTTTGGTGATGCTGTTGGAATAATATTTACGATTTTTACAGCCTCAAATGGGTAGTTTTCCTTTGCTAACATAGCTTTAAATGTGTCAGAAGAAAGCGTTGCAGACAGTCGCTGTTTCTTAAATTTTGAGCACAAATCTCCATACTACTTACAATGTGCACCAACATCTGATGTACAAAGTTCTATGTTTTCACCCAGCCAGTCACAACACTTTGATTCAAACTTCTTAGTAGACCTACTTCCTTTCTACATCGAACAACTTAACATTGCTTTCAATCTTAGATGATTCCTCTTTCTCCAGCTTATTTTCATAATTAATTTCTACGTATTGTTAATAAAAGTCTCAAGTCTAATATAAATGATTAATTGGTGAATAACATTAACTAAGCCATTACGTTACATAGTAATTGTGAAGAAGCGAACTATATGAGTAATTTTTTCTACGATTTCTGTTGATTTTGATCACTAATTTTGACACGTAGAAAAGCAAAGGTGGACACATATTATACATTATTGTGTAGGTAATAGCATTTTATTTTCAAAACCATATAATAATATTTATAATAAGAAAATTCGTTGATAACTTTTCGCGAAAAGATGCGGAAGAGGTATTGAGTTGAGATTTTGTGCATATTATTAATTTTTAATTATTATGCAATAAAATTTTTGTTAATGGATATTTTCGAAAATTTCACCTCAGTAAAATTCCCAAAAAACTTTAAAAAATTTTTCCAAAAATTTTAGTTTTTACTTTTTTTTGCTATATCTTTTCAACCGTTATCGGGGAGCAAAAATTTCTATTACAAAATCAAATACATTAGTCTATATAAAAAGTATAAATTTTTTGAATCCAGCTTTGTGATTTGAGAATTGAGATTGAGGGCGAAAATTCGAAATTTGTTTGAGAAATAGGTAAATTTTAGGAAACTATGGTTCCCCCATGTTATATATGTTACTTAAGAAAATTTTTATATAACAGAAAAGAATGTGACCACTTTTTGATAAAAAAAAGGAAAAAGAGAAAAAGCCGACTTTTTTAGAGTTCAAATTTAAATGCTTATGTAAAAAATTCTAAAAAAATCGCATGAAATTTGGGCCCATCGTAGCGAAAAAACTTCACCAAGGCAGGCTAAAAAGAAAAAATTTAATTTTTGAAACCTAAAACTCTGAAATTAAAAGAGATAATTTAGCACTATGTGAAACTTCATTGCAATCGGAACAGCCGTTTCGAAATTCCGCAATTATTTCCATTTCATTTTCTGAATCGCACACTGTGGAGCGTATAAAACTGATTTGTCAAAACGCGTTTTTTTTTTTTTCTTAAGATTGCTTTAACAACCAATTTACAACTACAAATTTAAAATTTAAACAACTTTGAAAATACGATTTTATTGACTTTTTATTTTTTCGTATTCATTTTTACTTGAATTTTTAGGTGCTTTTAAATAAATGAAGTACAATCCCGAAAATATTTCAAATTTATCTAATATTACAAAAACTGTTATCATTTTATGAGTTTTAGTGCATCAAACTAAGAACAAGTAAAAGGGCATATATCCATCATTTAAATGATATAATAAAATAATCTTGTGTTGTGTCAAATGTCAAGAGAAATCGTCGGTACAATATGAAGCGGACATATGACCTCATAATACAAACGGAATCATTTTGATGTAATTGACACTTGAAATGAACTTTTAGTTTACTCAATTATCGGTTTCTAATTAAAATGGCAAGACAACGAAACCACTTAATTCGTGATTCAAATGTGTGCAAAATTTGTTCCTGCAAATTCAAAAGTGATAACACCATCAATTAAAAAAATACTTAACAACCATTCATATAGAACGATATGACGAACAACTAATATATGAAAGTGACCTGGATGATAGCAATGCCGATTCCAAGAAAGTGAAGTTTTATGTGAAAATATCAAAAAGGGATGCAAACAATGCACGTATTAAGCTCGCAATTGCCCTTTTATACCCTACATCACCATAGGTGATATATATATACATATATATATATATATATATATATATATATATATAAATTGTTCTTCTTCCTGCTCTTTTTCAAATGTAGCATCGTCATTTAATAGCTTTTGTCAAATTTCTGTCATTCAGCGTTACCGTTTGACGAATTTAGTCGTCAATTGAAGCTTTTTCTGCCACCTGTCCCCTTTTTTAAAATGGAACTAAATGGCGGAATTACTAATTTACAAAGAAATATGTACGGATAACCTCAAACTAGTGGGATGAAATAGGTAAACTTGTAGAAGCAATGAGCCAGCATAAGTTTTAACGATGAAGTTACAGAAAGAGCAACTTTTATCGGCGGATTCCTATAAAGCATGGCCTTTTGCAGATCCGAGTTTTTGTCCTAATTTCACGCTGGAAAGAAGTCAAAGGCCAAGCAACACCTTAAATACCTTGCAAACCAAATGAGTCAGTTAAGATGGGTAATATTGATGATTTATTAGTTCATCGAGTTAAATTGATTTAGATGACAAGTTGTTTTTTAGCTTTGCAACAATTCTAATTCAACTTCTCCTGATATATCATCTCAATCATCACAAGATATTCTCAATAATGATGCATCGAATCGTAGCGCAACATCATTCCTCAGATCAAAGTTAAAGAACCTAAAAGTAGAAACAGCACAAAAAGTTCCAGCAACTCAAGTACCAGTCGTTTTCAGCTTTGAGACTTCTTTTAACTGACAAAAGGTGCAACTTAACAGACGAAGCTCTTTCTCAGACTCTATTTGTAAAATTAAATAATGGTCACTATAACAAATATAATTAAAGCAGTAAAAAATAAAATAACTTTGAATAGTAAATATAAAAATTCAATGCATTTTTATTTTTATCAGTTATCATTTCAGAACACTAGGTTTAAGGTTTTTGGGAAATATATCTATAAATTATTATCGGATTGTTGAATTTAAATTATTAGCAGATCTTAATTTATCGCTCAATAACTTTGAAGTTTGAACTTAAGAAATATTTATTCAAATAAGTTATTGAAAAAAAATCAATAAAAATGACGTTTTTGTTAACAGTTTTTCGACCACAATTAAATTTTTGAATCAGTAATTTTATTTACACCCTTACTAATTCAGTTAATGATAATTTTTTATACAGTATATGGTTAATGATAATTTTTTATACATAAATATTTATTTAGTTCAGAAAAGATTTATAAAATATACTTTTTTTAAGGTTCAAAAGATTTCTTTAACAGCAAATTATTCTTATATCCCCGCCGAAGGTACTAAGGGCATATAGAAGTAATTTCCAAAGGGAGCATGAGAGAAATGAAACTAGAATCTCCTCCAGCTCCGAAAGAAACCTTCTTCTTGTAAAATAAAAGTTCCAAACAACGTAAAAAAATATATTTCAATAAAAACTGTTGTGAACCAACGTAAAAAATATTTTAGAAAAATAAGTAAAACAAAAAAATTGTCGACAATAACAGTTATCAAATAACATAAAATATATTTCTTATTCTTTACTCAACTTTCCCAATTCTAAAAAAATAAGTTATTTTTGGTCTCTGAAAAAAAACTTGTACTGTTGCGTTAGTAATACATTAATGGCGTTACTCCAAGCAGTTAGTTGAATTTCGAAACTTTCAGTTAGGCTTTTGAATCTTTTTTTTTTTTAAAAAAAAGGTGAATAACCAACGATCAAAATATTTGCAAAATTTAGTTTTTTTCTGCTACCAAAATTTGTAGAATACTGCTTTTGCCTAGTCTTTAAAAGATTTAGTTTTTCGTATTCGGAATAGCTTCTGGTTTTATTTAACAATTTTGTAATTTTTCGCAAGAAAACACTAACACTTTTTTTACTCATGAAAGTTCAAAATAATTTTTATTTTTTGCAATTATTACCTATCAGTTAAAATACTTCATATAATATAAATATTTGCTTTACGACTAAAATCAATATTAAAGTTAAGTAATTATTGACAGCAAAATTTTGTTGTTTTTATAAGGGAAAAAACTATACCAAAAAGTTTAAAGCTAAAATAATGTAGACTAATTGTTACTTACTTAAGGAGATATAAAGAAAAGTTAAGGTTATAAAAAAGTGTATAAAAAATAATTAGCTTTGGCAACATCATCATACTGACTGGTAAACTAAAGTAGACGCCTTAAAGTATCTACTGAAAAAATAAACAATAAAATAGAAAAGTTTTGTAACAATCATGAAATGGAGATGAAATTATTTTAAGGCAGTAATGAAAATAATAGTAATAAAAACAAAACAAAATAAAATGTGCATGGAGGAAAAAACAATATTGATGTTCAAAATGAAATACACTACACATATGTTTACAAATAATAAATTATTAAATGAATTTCATACAAGCTTAACGTCGAATATATTCTAGACAATTTTTTATCAAGACAAATGTAAAATTTTAAGATAAATATGTTTCTGATGTAGACTGAATTTGTCAGTATTATTGCAGCGTTAAAACAAAATTGTCAGCGTTCGATCACTGACACCTTTGCCTCAACATTTCTTGATAAAAGACATTTTGATTATTTTTCTGTATTTTTACATGACTTATTATGACGTACGTTTTCCACTACAATTGATATAGAGAAAAAATTATCTGCAATTCAGACAAGAAATTTACATTTGTCTCGATAATAACCTCTTGTATAGAATCTACGTAAACCAACAGAAAAAAACATTTCTTTAAACATTGCTTTAAATTGTCTTCGCATATCAAATTAATCAATAGCCTCTCATTTGAAATTCTATGTTAAAAACAAGTAAGAAAGATATATTCTGTCAAGCCCGACCATATGATACCCCACACCATTGTGTATGTGCATCAAAATTCGTGGAGGCTTCTCCTATTAGACCTGCTGCCAATTTTGGACCGATACTTTTACTAAGTGTAAATATACGAATACAGAGAATACAGAGTATTACGTTAATACTACTTTAAGGTGATTTCTGAAAGTGGGCTTATATGGAATCTATAGTATATTACAAAGTGATCCCAATAAAATTTGTCACTGTGATTTCCACTTATATAAAATTTATTTGAGTCGAAGATTAACTTGATACTAATATATGTATGTAATTTATGCACGTTAAAGTGATATTTAGAAGAGGGTTTTATATGGGAGTTAATTATGGACCGTTTTTCATGAAAATTGGCACATAGATTGATACTTCTACAAAACTTACTCACTGGGAATTCCATTAAAATATTACTATATTTAAGACATATCGTTAAACCACTCTTCCGGGAGGACATTTGTATTAGGGCTAGTTGAAATAATGAAAAGATCATAACCAATTTCGTCAAAATAATTATTCCTGCCATCACGATATCTTTAGAATTGCGACCTATACTTATTTTACAATGTTTACATGGACAGATAGCCAGCCAGACAGATAGACGGACGTCGTTAAATCGACTCAGAAAGTGATTTTGAGACGAACTGTATATTTTAAGGTGTGGGATTTTTTCTGCGCTTTATAAACATCAGCACAAACGCATAATACCCCACTTACGATGACGTAGGGTATAACAACATTTGTTTCAATTTTTCGATGCTCCCCACAAATAAGCCAACTACTAAATTTTCCCTCTATAAGCAGTATGTTGCAAAGGTATACAACAGAACAAATATGCATATTCAAAACAAAGCATAATAATTTATCTTTATTAAGAATATAAAAAATAATAAAAATGAAGCAAAATTAATAAACAAAACAACAAAAAAGAAGAAGAAACTGAATATTAAATACTCTACAAACAAAAAACCAACAGCATCTATTCATGCAACCTACGCTCGTATGTCATTAAAAGACTAAGGACATATTCATACATGTATACAAAACTTTCATTGGGAGATTGAGGAAAAAAATAATAATAATGGTTACCTTAAAGGCATTCATACATGTACAATACAAACAAGGAACTCTATTTATGGTCACAGAAAACAACAATACAGAGAAACTACCAACAAAAAAATTAAGAAAATCAAAAACAAAAACAATACGCATAAAATACAGGCACCCACAACAACTGCATGATGTACATTCAAAATGTTGCACAACTACTCAGTTCTTTATACACACCATAAAAAATGATGGAGTATATTGGTTTTGTCATTCTGTGGGTAACATATCGAAATAATCATCTAAAACCCGATAAAGTATATATATTTTGGGTCTTCGTGAAAATCATCCTAGAGGGACGAAATTTGACTTCAGTATTTGTCGCATATAAGGTTTGTGTGGTATTGAAAATGAGAAAAAAAGAAATGCAGTTTATACGTTTCGGCCGATAACTTTTTCAAATAAGCATGTACATCAACGAAATTTTGAACGAATAGTTCAAGAAGCAATGTAAACTCGGAAACCAAAAATGGGGCTTATCGCCTACCTCCCATATAAGGTGAAATATCAAGAAAATTTTGTAAAATTAGTCCAAGGGCTATCATAAACTCGTTGCAGATGGTGGATATATAGATTCTGCTAAGCCTAATGTAACATTCTCAATAGTACTCATTTTGAACAGACAGTGGCAAGAACCTTAAAGAGAAGATGTAGAAAGAAAATAACTACTACAAAAATAAAGAGGCTTTTATGCTTTCAATATACATATGCAATCATAATAACAAAAAAAATCCTGCAACATCCAGGAATATACTAGCGGGCGGCATATGCTCATACAAACTTACATACATACGTTACTCATACAAGTATCAAGGTACAAAGTACTCAGCCAACTTAATAGTTGAATATGTTTTAATATGGCTGTTGTTATTGTTAGCGTTTTATTTTTTTTTATTTTGATTTCTTTTAAAACATTAAATGCATGCAACACATCATCATCACCAGCAACATCGTTTTCGTAGTCAACAACGTCAACATTATCATCTACAACAACATCATCGTCATTGCCATGTATCAAATATAGAATGGGGTTCATAAAATAGAAATAGCAGAACACAAGACAGAAAACAGTAACAGTCAAGTTTTGTGCAGTATTTTTTTTAAGTGAACTCAGAGACGTCACTTTAATTCCTAAAATTTTAAAGAAGAGAATATTTATAATGAGCTCTAGAAATTTATTTCGGTGAAGATAAATGGAAAAATAGTTTTTAATGATTTTAGGAAAATACTTAAAAAATTTGTTACAGAATTAGAATTATTCCCTAAAGCAGGAACACTCATTACTTGGCTGTGTAATCCATGATAAGACCAAGTACCTATAGATTAGGTGTAAAAAATATTGTACATAAATACATACACATCTGCTCAAAATAAAAGATAAACCTTATACGATGATATTTAAGTGCCGATAACCTTGCAAAGTTCTTCAGAAATACTCTGAGTGTTTTTCTTTTAGTAAACAATTTAATCTGGCATAGAAAATGTGAAGAAACGAACATTGTACCAAATATAGAGGAAAATGGTTCAAAATAAGAGAAAAAATAAAATATAGGGGTTTTAAAAGACCAATACATTTTTTCCAAAATGCCTTATTTATATTTATTTTACAAAATGCCTTATTTTATTTATAATTGTTATAAAATGAGCCACATAAATATGTATACAAAAATCAGGATTAAAGATACAGAAAACAAATTTTGAAATCAGATCTTAGGCTTACAAAAAATTGCAATTTAAAAATTAAAATATAAAAGTTACAATATAAAAGATTAAATTTAAATAAATAAATAAATTAAAAATTAAAATTGCTTGCAGAAATTATATAAAGATTTCCTAAATTGTACACGCAGAGAAAAAATATAGCTGTAGTGAACATAATCTAAGAGCAATATATTATGATTGGGACACATGTTAGAAATTATTATAAGTAATAATTTTATGATTCCACTCCGATTTTATGTTTTGTTTTTTCATGTTATGATTCTAGTTTTACATATAATTGAACAATTTTACTACATCATTATCCCATTCTATCAGATTATGATTTGATTTAATTATATTATTATTCTATCTTATTATATTAATAACCACATTGTCATATTATGATTCCATTTTATCATATTATTATCTCATATTATCATATAGTTATTCAATCTTATCATATTACTTTTATTTAATTTTGTCATGCTATCATTCCATCTTAACATATATTAAAATAAAACGTATTAATAAAAATTATTATTTTTATAAATTTTTTATCGAAAATAATATAGAAAAGTATTCATTAGTAAAAAATATATATTTACATATTATTTTTTCATTTATTATATTTATTTGTACCACCATATGTGATTCAAATGCAAGATATATTATATTGCTTGAATCACACCGAGTATGCCAAACCTTTTCTATTTATATTTATTCATATATAAACTGAATGAGAATTATATTGAAGTTGGAAAACAAATACTAAAAACAAAATATATTTAAAAACAAACAGGTATTTAAGTTTTCCAATAAGTTTGTGAAAAGGATAAGTATTATATTTATTTCAAAACAGTTTATTGTCATGGGAATAATAATATTAATACTGTTTAAAAATAGAATTTGGTTTAAGAATAAGGAAAAAGACTGCAATTAATTAATGGTTGTAGAAGAAATGATATTTTTCATATTAATAAAATTTTGTTTCTGATAAAAATATTTAAAAACATATAATTTTTGCAGTCAACCATATTAAAATTCTTATTGAGTGTAAACATTAAATGACAAAATTTAAGCAAAATCATTTTTATCATGAACACACTGTTATTAAAGTTCAAGAAAATTAACAATGACAACATAATATTGTTGTAGTGATAATACTGTAACCATGTTTTTTCTCTGCGTGTATTGACATACAACCAGCTACACTGTATGTTGTGTTTAATTGCATTCCAAAGACGAATCGCGTTTGTGAAAAACTGCCATTCTGATACGAGATTACGACGTAAGGGGATAATAATTCTTTTACCTCTTCCTGATCTAGCGAATTTGATCAAATTATATAAATATTTAGATTCCTTGGTATAAATAATTTTATAAAGAAGTAAATATATCTTTATATTGATCAAGTTTGTGAAAGAAACTCCATATAGGCTTTTAAAAAAAGAGGAGACATCATCATTCTTCTTTTAGGCCATGTACATATCTAATAATATTATAAAGGACTTTTAGTTTCCTCATACTGGAGCTGTCACAATATCCAAAAAGCTCACAACAATATATCAAACCCGGAATTAAATATGCTGTTGCAAGAAGTTTTCTCATTTTAGATGATGTGAAATATTGAGTCTCCCAGAGCGTTCTTAATTTTATATAAATCTGAATCATCAGTGAATCTATGTGGCTTGATTAAGTTAAGTTATTATTGAACACTATGCCAAGATTCTTTACTTTGTGCACAATTTCAATAGTATGATTATTTATCAATATGTTATAGATCGGAATACCCAGCGATGAATTTTATTAAAATCCTCGTTCAACTTTTCAACATTTTCCTCTACAGAACTAGCGGAACTACTAATATATACTTTAACATCATCAGCATACATGTGTATAATTGTTGAGGTAGATCATTAGCATAAAGGGAGAACAATAAAGGTCACAGTATTGAGCCTTTGAAATTACACTATTGAGTTTTCTCGCAGACATATGAAAATATTAATTGTATTGAGGTGGAGTAAAAATTAAAAAGGTATTTTAGCTTCGAGTTGATGAGAATGACTGTGTCGAACGCCTTCGAATGATCAAGTGAGACTAAAAAAGTAATTTTACTACCATCGAGCTCTCTTCTTATAACGTCGTAACGTCGCATAAGGCTAGTAAAGAGCTGTGTTTAGAATCAGTCATCGAATTTTGTTCATATATTTTTTGATCTATATATATATATATATATATATATATATATTGCTATTGACTTATAAAACACGTTTTCGAACACTTTTGAAAAGTAACTTAGTATTACTATTGGCCGGTATTACTTTCGCATACTTCCATTTATTAGGGTAAGTGCTAATAGTTGTGATTGTGTTAAAGAGATGTGTTATACAAGGTAATATTAGATGTAAAATGATTTTTATGAACTTAGAATGGGTATTATCGAAACCCACCGCGTTGGATTTTATTAAGGAAAAAATAAATAGTACGTCAGGCTGGTTTATACAAGTAAATTCGAAAGCTGTGTGATTAGAAGAGGAATAGATATTGTTGAAGTCATACTGTTTTGTTACAACATCTGATGTAGCTAAAAGTGTATTTGTGAACTTATTTAGCTCATTAACGTCAATAAGACAGAAATTATTTTTGCTTTCCTTTCCAATAACAATGTCCCTAATAGTTTTCCATATATTTTTGGAATCTATTGCGGAACTAAATTTGTTTGAGTAATTATTTGTCTTAGCTCTTCGTATCATCATATTAAATATTTTTCTGGCTGAACGGAATTCTAGTTTTAAGTTTAAAATTTTGAAGAGCATCCACCAGAAATAAAGTTGATCTCCAAGTTTTATTGCTTCTTTTATATCTGCAGTAAACCAAGGATTTGTTTGGGTCCTGATTCTTTTTTTATTTTCAAAGGAACAGCATCATTATATAAGGCCAGAATATTGGAAACCAAAAGATCTTATTCTTCATCTACTGACGCCATAAAATATATGTCGCACCAGTTGAATGAGGTAAATGATTCGAATAATAAAGCATAGCTAAAATTTTCAAAGCCACGGTAAAAAATATCTTGGAGCTTCTGCTGAAACTCCAAATCACAAGCTATAAAAATCAGGTCATGTTTGGAAAAAGAAGGAGCAGATGTTCGATAATATCTAAGAACATTCAATGAATTTCCAACAAAGGTGATTAGGGTACTGAATATCATTGTGAAATGCATTAGTGTAGTTGTGTTACGAGGTGTTAATCCCATTGCTTCCATGCCTTGTTTGAGAGATGATTCATTTTATATATTTGCATTAAAATCACCTAAGACTGTCACATCATTATAGGACATGATTAAACTCCCATTTTGTTTATAAAATCAACAAAAGTATATCACGATTTGGTCTGTAAACACAACCAACTAACATTTTCCTACATATTGTCGAACTTTCTGCAAATACGTACTCAATTTTATTATTTTCACCTGACTTGCAACAGAACCTGCATATAAATAAGCTTTTGACGAATGCGACACCACCATCTCTTCCAATATGATCACAATGAAAAACACTATAGACAATTGGACATATTAGCCGATTGGAGATAGCTTCGTTGAGCCATGTTTCAGAAACACACAACACATCCATATTGGAATTCTCGTCGATATTGGTTATTAAACTTTGGATATTAATATGGCACATTTTAAGACCATTATAACCCAGCAAAAGCTTTGCTTTCCTGGTAAGCTAGCAAGTATTATTGAAAAAAAAATAAACTACTAATTTTTGGCCTGAATAACTACTTATTTTTGTTCGACTTGTCCACAAATTCATGTAGTTATTTTTAGACTCTAGGAGTACTCAAAAATATGTACCTAAACGAAAATTAAAAAAAAACAAACAAATTTTGCCGTCAGTGAAAATTTTGAACTTGGACATAAATTAACCATTCGTTTTTATGACTAACGTCTTACTCAGTACACCATCTCGCACTTAATTTTCCAAATGACAAAAACTTTTTTAGTATAAATATTTGCTTTTAGACATTTTTTTATAAAAAACTAATAGCATCAGAATGGGGTTAAACCAATAAACTTCTGGTTATTAAACCAGCGCTCTAGCCAACTCATTAACGTGATTGCAATATTACTGTGCTATTACACTATTGAGTACTTAGTTATGTAATACCGAGAAGGAAAATAATAATGATGCCTTATTGCCAAAAACTTACTTTAGTAAGTAGTTGCCATTACCGAAAACCAAAATGTTTTTGAAATGTAACGTCTTTGGAATTTTCACCACTACTACCAATAGGTTTCATTTAAACATAATTCAAAAATAAAATCAATACTAAGTGCAACGCAAGTTTTAAGAGATCTATAGAAAAGGATTTTATATATATTTGGTAGGTACAGGCTTAAAAATGATAAAGAAAGGAACTAGTTCAAATTTGGTTACCGAAATACAAGTAGGGTCATCATTGTTTGTTTGTTTGTTTAATATAGACAAATCCCCTGTATGAGTGCGCAGAGTATATACGTCTTTGCTTTTTAAGGTTTACAACTTCTTGAAGTATTTTAAAATTACCATTTGTTAGATTTTCTTGGACGTAAAAATTTTTCGATCTATCATCTGCCTCAAACCAAGTAGAGAGATTTTTGTTTTCTTTTTTAAAGCCATTTAGCTTCAAAAACAAAGTTTTTATCATATGGTATCATCAACATGGCTGTTACTATCCGGAGAATTCATGTTGTTTTTATTATATTTGTTTTTTAAGCAATGTATAGATTGTAATTGTGGTGTAGAAATATTTATTGTTTTATAAATTTTATCGAATATTTCACATAGATCCCCATTAACAGTAAAAGTTGATTTTATTTCTAGCATTTCAAGATTGAAAACACGCTCAGTGAGATTTGGTCATTAATATTATTAGTTTGTTTAAACAGTTTTTTTCTAGAAAATCATCAATACGAGAGCATAAATCTGAATCATTTAGTACCCATATCTTGATTACTCAAATCTGCATTTATTGCAGGTCTCTTGAAGGTTTGACGTGTTCTTTTATCAAATATAAAACGGAATAATATGGTTTTATATTTGATAAATTTTTTATATGATAATACCTTAAGAGTTACAATTTACCTCTGATAGTTTCACTATGTATAATAATAACTATGTATTGTTATTTTTACTTGTTCGTTTATTATTGTTGCAGGTTTACTTCAATATTTAGTATTTGAAAAGTTAAATTCGGAAAATAGTTAAAAAATAAATAACCGTAAAAACTCGACATAAACCTCTTAAAATAAGCGCAAAAACAGACACCAGAAAAAGTTAAAATTTTCTATCAATTTAAAACTCATTTCTTCTCATTCTCATTAGTTTTTGATATTTTTCAAAGATATTGTAATAAATTTATAAATAAAACATAAAGTGGCATAAATCGCCTAAAAAATTCCCATTCAAATTGGATTATATCAAGTTTTAGAATTTTCTTGGTATGGAAAATGACTCAATGTTTCAAAAAGATTTTTTTTCTTAATTTTTCCTTTTTAGTTAAGCATTTCAAAATTTTTTGAATGATTTTTCGCTTTTGTGTGATTTTTTTTTAAATTATATTCATGAATGGTTAATAAAATATGTATGTAAAAAAAATATTAAAATAATCGATTTAGTGTATCCATAAAATTAGTTTAGTTAGTTTTGACTTGATTAATAAAGCGCCACAGTCGAGTACAGAGATGACCTTAAGAAAAAAACAAGCCCAATAACTCAATTGGTCATGGTACATACCCTCCCGAATTCGACCCATTTTATATGAAAGTTTTGATTTTAGACCATATATATTTTAAGAATCTTCAATATGTTATTAAAAGTTTTAATTAAAATCTACGGTACTTCGGAAAAATGTGGATTCTAAAGCCAAAAATGTAAAAAATCCCATTTTTGGGAATTTTGATTAGTTTATTTGTGAATTCAGGAAAACCCTACCCTTATTGAAATTTGGTTAACGCGCTTTTATTTATATTAATAAGATCCACATTTCCTGAAAATTTCATTAAGATATCTTCATAAACAAATATGTTATTACAATTAAAAATATGTATTTTCCCCAAAAACCCCAAATTGGGCCTTTTGTTTGGTTTATTTCTAAATAGCGAAACAAATTTTAAAAATATTTATTCCAAATTGAGCTTATCCTTTAGCATATATAATTTCCGATCTTTCGCAAAAAGATTCAAGTCAATATCATGCCTCGTTTCAGAAATATGCGCCTTTAAACTTTTATATTTCCAATTTATTGTATATATGACTATATTTTTACAAACTTGTAACTTTTGCCTTTAGCTTTGCGTGAATAATTACTTAGAAAATTATGAATATTTCTGTATAATTTTAATAATATCTATACACAAAATATTTTTATAAAAATAATTAATAAAAAATTTTTATTTTTAATAGGGTTCCCATATTTCCCAAATTTAAGTAAGTCTTTATCCTTTTCTAAGCATTCATATATTTCTATTAATGAAAGTTACAAAACAAACAAAAAATGTATATTTTAACTTAATCAATAAGAATTTTATTAGTTTACATTTATGGTGTTTACCTAAATTTAACAAATATATTTATCTATTGGTGATGGCTAAAAATTTATATATTTATGATCTAGTGGCAATGTACAGGTATCCTTTCCGACGATACCTAGCTGCAGCATTTATCTATTTCTGATGGTTCAAAATTTATATTTTTAAGAGATAGTGACAATACACAGGTAATATCCTTTCCGGTGATACTTAACAGCAACATATAATATCAATGAATTTGGTATAGGTAGTCTTCCAAATTGACTCTTTCGGATATTTTACCTAATGAAAATTCAAAAAATACCTTTAAATATATATATATCTGTGCAATATATCTAATAGATATATATAAATGCGCAGCTAATTCTTATCAACATCATAACGACACTGATTACTATGGTGATTACGTTGAAACATGAACAAGTGTGTTGTGTTTTGTGGAGTTTATCTAAAAATAAACTTAATCGTTTAAAAGATATAGTGGAATTCATAAAAACTACATATCATGCAAAAGTCGACGTGATTGGTAGAGGTAGAGAGCTTTTTAAAGTTGCATGACGTAAAAATGTAGTGCTTGAATCAGCGTACTAACAGATTAAAAATTAAATATTCCGTTTGGATGGATACTGATATAGAAATATCGACGTGCAAAATATCAACTGGAGCACCCTGCAAGACATAAGATGATTTAAGTAAAAGATCTAAGAAGAAAAGACTGGCCCATAAGTAATTAATATTGCCGAAATACTGCCAACTGCATCACCAAAACGTCTTAAATGGATTGCCGAAAGTGTACCTACTCCAACATCACAATCCAATTTTAAAGAGTGAGAAGCAATTGCTTTAATGCTTGAGCTGGACCTCAGCCGAAACAAATATCAAATTTTAAGAAAAGCTCTGCGTGAAAAGGGCCACTCAACTCTACCATTATACAAGGATATTCAAGAAAAAAAGCAAACCATTTGACCATCTATTTCGATTACCGAAAAGGAAGCTTGCGAATACAGCTACCTGGATAGTTGCAGATTTTTCTGCAGATCAGTTAGAAAAAGTAAATAACAGCCCTTCCTGAATACAAGCATGGAAGTAAGAAAATGGTGGAATATAAAAGCGTATTTATAGCACCTTTGGTGCCATTGAGAATGCGATCTTATTCCTTAAAGCAATTTTCATCAAAGTGTAAAAACTCATTTGAAGATATATGGCTTAACACCACTCCAGGATCAAAACATTTTTGCAGACCTATTTGGTTCGAATACAAAGGCAGTCGAAGACAACAACAAAGGATTTAGTGGAATATATTAAAGATGAAATAAATGATTTACAGCCTCTTTCAAAGGACTAACATACTAATAATGGCAATTAATTGTAAGCACAAAATTAACTCTGCTCGATTTGGAGAATAAGCAACAGAAATATCTAAACTACTTGTTTATCTATATCCATGGAAAGAAATGACAGCAACAGTACATAAAGTATTGTGCCATGGCGAAATTATAATTGAAGGAAATATCCTTCCACTTGGGGAGCTTACAGAAAGGCTCAAGAAACAGATATTTTAAGCACGTTCAATTATTCACCTCCAGGAAATGCTCCAGAACGTCACAAAACGAGGATATTTTTAATAGCCTATTATTATCATCAGACCCTGTACTATCATCAATGAGAAAACGTTGGATTTATTATGAGCCTTTATCAACACAAAATACTGCAGACTTGAAGGACCTTTATTATCTTTTAGATATATATACAGATACAAGAGATTATTTTATAGAAAATAAGTAGTATAAGTTTAAAATGTTAGAAAAATTGCCTATATAAATTTAATGTAAATAAGTAATAAAAAATCGTACTGGAAATAGAATATTTATTAAGGAAGATGATAAATACCAAAAATAATAATATTGATTAAGTTAAAATAGACATTTTTAGTTTTGTTTTGCTATTTTAAATTCATTAATAGAAATATATGCATGCTTAGAAAAGGATAAAGATTTACTTAAATTTGGGAAATGTGGCAGCCCTATTAAAAATAAAAAATATTTATTAATTATTCTTATACAAATATTTTGTGTATAGATATTAGTAAAAGTATACAGAAATATTCATAATTTTCTAAGTAATTATTCACGCAAAGCTAAAGGCGAAAGTTACAAGTTTGTAAAAATATAGTCATATATACAATAAATTGGAAATATAAAAGTTTAAAGGCGCATATTTCTCAAATGAGGCATGATGTTGACTTGAATGCAAATTACACTATTTCTAACGTTTTGTTAAAAAATTTAAGACTAATACGTAAAGAGCAAAATTTTGTTCACAATTAATTTTTTTCTCCTGAGATGAAGATTTTAGTAAAATTTTCTGTGAATTTTTTTTTTAATATATTTTTTTTAATACCATTTTTATGTATTATTATATATGTACTCATCTAACAATTTGTAACAAAAGTAATGTTTTGGGATCACCGGTCCATTATAGGTTAAGTTAATTTTTATGGCAAGTAAATGATTTGTTAGGAATATAGATGTCACATGAAGCATACATTTGACAAGGAACTATAAATTCGTGTAGAATAGCAACTAAACTTCAAAGACTTTCTTTTATTCGCTTATTATTAGGATTTAAAAGAATTTAATATAGTTTTCATAAATTCATTCATATTTAAGTATACAACTTTAAGTACAACTTATTTGCAAAAATTGGCGATTTAACCTTTTGTGAACCAGATCTATAAAATATATCCTTCTGCCTTTAAGGGGTTAATTATCTGTAATTAGTAGTAGTATCTGAACAGACTTTTCCAATGGTACCTTAATACCCAATATTTGTTGAAAATATCCGAAATATACACAATTATATGTTTAAATACTGCAAATATAACAAAAAATGCTAATAAAATCGTTTAAATACATATTCCAAGTATTAAATTGTCTCTTTTATATTTTGATGATAATTTTCTTATAAAAAAAATTTGTTGAAAAAATTCCGTATTTTTAGAGGTGTTTTAAAAATGGTCCAGCTTACGTAAAGAAAAACATTCAGACGTAATATTTTGTGAATGATATAAGAACATACCAATCTTCATTTCTAGAGGGATACATTTGCAAATCTTTTTCGTAAGGCACTTTAATGTATGCAGACATTTTCACGAGAATTACTTGAGTATCTCATTAGGATAGTCTTTAAAACATTTAGAGAAATAATTTCTTGACCGCAAATGATCTGAGAACACTGCTTACATGAAAAAAGAGTACATCTATATGCTGCTATATCCTTAACAAAAAGATAAATGATTATTTAATAGGAAATTTGGAAGGGAATGCTTACCAATTTGCTGATTTAACCAATTAAATTATTTTCACTGGTTTTTCCTTGAGTTCAGCAGTAATTCATTCCGCCATATTAACATTCTCAAAATTTGTTCGGAAACGAAACCGGATTCACAAACTTTTTCCTCTGCTATTTTTTTTATAACCTACACCACCATAGGTGAGGAGGGTATAATGCGTTTGTGCTAGTGTTAGTAAGAGCCGAAATATTGGTTCAAAACCTACCTAAATATAAACTAATCGGATTGGAATCACTAGCGATTCAGCGTTGTCCGTCCGTCTGACTGACCGTCCGTCTATGTAAATACGTTAATAATACTACAGGTCGTAATTTTGAGATAATTTGATGAATTTTCTATCTCGTAAAATTAAAGATTAAAGATCCATAGAGGATCAGGGAGGTAGTATATGTATGTATTTTTTTTTTTTTTTTTTTTAATAGAGAGATATTTGAAAAAAAAATGAAATTTTAAACATATATAGTGCTTGTAAATCTCTAACTTCTGACCCTCTTCGGATCTGTGCTCCTTCAAGTCAACTCGAAAACAGTGCAGACCTTATCGTGTCAAATTTTAGTCATTATTTTACACCAATTAATAGTTTTTATGATAAATTCTTGCTTCTGGCTGTATTTATTTTTTCAACTGTAGAGATTTACAAATTTTTTTTCAAAAAAATCATAAATTAAATTTTAGCGATTTAAAAAAAATAGATACCCGAGATGATCAACCCATACCCATTATTGTACTTATACGCAAGGAATCTGTGATCCTCCAGATCAATTCGAAAAAAGCTCAAATCTGGTTATATAACATCTCACTTGTTTCAATAGGCACTGTAATACCTGCAAAAGAAGAATCAGACCTTCAGCTAATATACGACTTCCTAACCTGAATGAAATCTGACACAGGCTCTTCGGGAAACAACGAGCTAAAACGTTCCCATATTATGGGTTCGGATCCCTTCGGAAACTCCTAAAATCTTGCTATGAACCTCCTTTTAAGAACCGTTTTTCTAAAGTTAAATATAATTCTAGTTATTATTGTAAAAATGCAGATCAAGTAAGTTTTTCTTAAATAGATGCATATATTATAAGAACCTGTCCATAATATGCCTTTATTGGATTAAAAACGTACCTCTATGATAAGATAATTTACAGAACTGTACACTAACATTCTAACTCAATTTTGCTTTTTATTTCTCACTATAGAAACATATGTTACTTTGTTCGCAATCAAAAATATTCAACACGATTTTCTTTTAGTCTGAACCACTGTTAGGACAATAAACTATAAATGAACCAAAACGTGAGATGAACAACATATTTAAGTGTAACTATAAGAATGAACAGAGATAAACGTGATTTTTGTTTTATTTCACTATTAATTATGAAACAATTTTGCCTAATCATGTAATTTAGGTTTATAAAAAATCTTCTAAAACCACCTACATAATCAGAGTTTCCAAACCACAAATTTGGAGTCCAAATACGCAATTTAGCAAAATATTCAGAAGCAACGTCTCTGGTCTTAACTAAAAAGACGCCAAAAATATAAGAGAGCATTAAAGTAAGAAAACAATCTACAAATAAATAAGTTACTTGGTAACCATCATATGAAAATTCGGAGCAAAAAACATCAACAACAGCAACAAGAATATGAAAAAAAAGAAACCCAGTAAATGTATAAATCTCTACTTGGCCATATGAACATAGTGGTTTTTGTTGTGTTTTTGTGTTTTTTTATTCTACATGTTTTGTGTTTATAATTCAGGTCTTTAGAAGAGCTGAGATACAAACACGCATACAATTACATTTATGAGAACTTACAAATACGAGTTTAAACTTAAAAGTATTTTTAAAATTTAATACAACACTTAATTTATGTAAGAAGAATGAACATTTTTCAATCATTACAAAAAATATTGAAATTCGTTGGCAGCATGTTCGGTGGAAACTTAAATTAAAAGAAATTTAATTTAAAGTATCTACTATTCTTAAATTCCTTTTCAGTTTACATCTACTATGTCCAAACCAAAGTTAAGCCAGCAATATTGTACAACAACTGCACTAGCAACAAAAGAGACTGAAGAGCAGCAAACACTTAAATTTTGTGACGACATAAACCGGCTTTTAACGCTTTTATAATTTTTATTATTTAGTTCTTTATCCCCCCTCACTCTCCTATTCTACTTTACTTGTTCAAAGTTTTTTTTATGACGCTTTTGTTTGATATAAAATGTATCTAGATAGGTGGCTAAAGATGTGTGAGTAAGTGTTATTGCCAATGTCTGTGTAAAAGTATACATATGACTGTTTATTTAAAGCACTACATATTGTTGGTTAAGCAAAAAAAAAAAAAAAACTAACAAATAAAAAATATAATAATAGTAGAAGTAAAAGGCAAAGTGAAGGAGAATAATAGAAGAAGACGAAAAGAAAAAACAAAAAAAAAGTTATATCTCTCACATACTTGGAGTTGGGATTACTTTAGTAAAACAAAGCAAAAAATAAATAAATTGTATATACCCTACCACGTTTCTGAATATAAATTTATTAGTTGAATTGAATTATCTGTGTAAGAGCAAATGTTTTATGTGTGTATTTTAGTTTTGAATTATTGTTTTATTAGATAAATAAATGACAATCTGTTCGTAAATAAATAAATGTTATTTTATTGAATTTGAAAAAAAATTACGCTATTTCGGTTTTTTATAAATTTCACACTTTATTTTAGGAAAAAATATTTATAATAAAAACAATTAGGTATTATTAGGTAAGGGAATTGAGTGAAATATAGACTAATATATAGACAGTAGAAATAGTTGTTTAATGTGTCTTTAAGTGTCTAAAATAAACAGTTTAACAAAAAGGCAACGACTTTTGAACAGAGCAGAGTTTTTCCTCTAATGATTCTCTGATCCACAATATTCAGTCTAACTGTACTCTTACGAAACTGAAATAATGTCTGGTTTTATTTTCCGAGGTATTTTAGTAAGAAAAGTCACAGTTGAATGTCAAATTGACACAAAATATACAATTCATTCAATCATCTATATGATTGATTTGATGAATGTTTTAATTGGAAACATTTTTTTGTTTTTCTTTTTTTACAGTTTTTAGTAATTGATATAATAATTTTTATTTACTAATATATTTGGTTATTGGTGACTTTTTCTATGAATATCAATATAATAATTATTTACAAATGGTAAAATTTGTTTTAGTAATTTAGTTTCACTGGACAAGTGGCAAAAATTAAAATTTTATAAAATACTATTTTAACGCATATCGCAATATAGAAATTATAAACCGGAAAATTTATAAAAAAATTATAACCGGAATGACATTAGTACAACATCCATATCGACAGTCTAATGGACATGGAAAAGCCTTAATTCTCCAGACACACATATTATTGGGCAAACACCTATTAGGTGACCTTTCGAAAATATGTGGAACCAGACAAAATGATATATATATATATATATATATATATATGTATATATATATTATATCCAAAATAATAAAAAAAGGTTATCAACAATGCCAAATCCTAAATCCATAAAAGTATAACGTTTCATTTCACGGAAAGTTCTTATACATAGCTTTCATATATGGAGAATTTGTTCATATATGATATAATATATGACAACAAAATTCCATATATAGTTCCATATATGGATATATTTTTCATATAAGGTTATATATAGAAATCAATATATTCCAAAAATTACCATATAATAATGCATGTATTACTTTTTCATACATGGAATCATATATTTTCATATATGGACCATTTATAATAATATATGATCGCTTTTAGCTGGGTGGTTTAAAAATTGATTTTTAGCCGAACAAATTATAAAAAAAATTATTTGGATGCATTTGTTATTACGTACCAAGAAAATCATAACAATATCTACATACAGATATATGAGCATTACTTCAAACTCGTTTACTTTTGAGGTTCAAAAAAAAAAAAAAAAAATTAAAATTTTTTTAATGCATATTAGTACCAATTAGCTGGCTTTAATGAAACTCGAATCTATTCGCGTGAATGACTTTTAGCATTCGTGTTATGGAGGTTTAAGATAAAAGTTATAAAAAATTTCCAAAATTCTATTTTCAACAAAAATAACCATTCAACATTAAAATGTCTAAAATACAAATTAAAAGTGATACGATAATAGCGATCACATGGACAAGTAATGTTATGGTAGTTAAAATTCAAAACTTTAAGAATATTGCAAAAATTACAATTATAGCCCGATATCAATAATAAATACGCAAATGCAACCTAGACAGATGTATATCAAATACATATTAAAGGAAGTTCGGTAAGTTTTATATTATTGATCATAATCGTGACCACAAATCTGTTTAAAGCTTTCTTTAGAACAGAGAGCAAAAAGCAAAGTGTACATAGATTTTTTATATTTTATTAATTTCATTTAATTTTTTTGACATTTAACTACAAAAAAATCTTTAAATGATGTTAATAAATAAATGGTTGCAAATATTAATTATACAACTATAAAATAAATGATAAAAGTATACACAGAAAAGTATTAAAAATTGCATTAAATTCACACGCGTAATTATTTTTAAGGACCACTTAAAAATAATGATTTCGATGTAGGCTATAATATTTCAATTAGCGCCTTTAGTGTGCTTCGACGATTTATGAAATATTAAAGACACCTCGATCTAAGGTTATGAATACTTTTTATGCAATTTGTTTGTTGAAACCTATATTTTGCTTAATAAACAGAATCGATATACTTATTACAAATATAATTTCATATAAAATGTGGAAAAATGCTAATATAATGTACGCAAAATTGTATGTCGATTTTAAAATGTTATAACTTGAAATTTAATATTTTATCGCGCTACAGCGATTTTAAAATATAATTTGGATACTTTAGCTTCATTGAAATTACGCTACGAGTGTGCTCGCAAAAGGGCACCTCTTAGAGCCATTCACATTTTTTCTCCCCAAGTTTGGGCACCTCCTATAGCGCTGCTATTGAGGACATATTAACGAGATGAATCTCAAACGATTCATAATTACAAGAGCAATAAGCCTCCATTCATTATTGTGCAATACTCGAAAAGGCGAAAATTTTCTAATCGATAAACTGCAAAAAATTAAAATTTTGATTTCACCACTTGTCCACAATATAATTTAACAACGACAGATAAATTTCTACAAATGTTTGTAGTTTACATTAGGGAAATTGAATACATATAATCCGCTATTAGAGGAATCAAAAAAAAAAAAAAAAAAAGAAAAAGAAAAAATAAAAAAAAATAAAAAACTTATTATTTTCAAACACTTTTTTGGATTTTGGACGTACTTAGTTCTATTAAGAATACATTTGTCAAATAGATATGAACGACTAAAAATACAAATAAGTGGATTTTTAAAATTTCGCTTTGTTACTTTAACTCATAAATTAAACTTTTTAATGATTTGGAAACTGTTAATGGTTCAATAATGTCTCAACATCTGTCAATGTTCAAATATATTTATCATGGTAAAATATACAAATGAGCGATATTCAAAAACTATTATATCTCGAATTAAATTTGAGCCTTTTAATTCTGAGATAGTCTAATACTATATTGTGAATTTTTGGACACTTTAGGATAAATCGACCTCAATTTTCTGTCCGGGGCATATTTCATGATGATCGATCTTTAACTGTCCATCGCTTTCATGCAATAGACCCACCAGAGAGTCACAATAAAATGCATAAAAGCCATATAAATGCTACTATCAATTCTTAATAAAAAACTCTTAATAAATTTTTACGTAGGACAAAAACAGGTAAAATTAGGCTTAAACTCAGAAAATGTAAACGCATCAATTGCATATGGTCGCTAACAGGCCAAAATCTACTTTTTCTCTTTCAAAGTGGAATAAATTATTTCAAATTTATTAAAAAACTAATTATTAAATGTTTTATTATTTTATTATTAAAATATTTTAATAATCGCAACCTAAAATAATACTATTACGTTTAAAACATACGTAAATATAATATCTTTTTTAACTTAAAATATAAAAATGTAAAATCAAAAAAATTCAATAAAAATTTTTAAAAAGAACACTTAATTTTGATACTTTGGAAACGGTCCAATAAAGATAGATTAAAAAACTAATAATACAGCTATATGAAGAAAACGAATTTTTCAAGATTGACCTTTTTCCAGAATTTCTTACAGCTGAACCTCTGTGCAATGTGGGAAATATTACGTATAGATCTAGATATACAATCTGATAAGATCATACTAGCTTAAAAACCCACAAATTAATCTCCGTAAATAGTCCAGTAAAATAGCAACCTTGCGCACCTACAGGGGTCATTTAAACAAGATTATCATACTTTCATAATTGATTCCTTTTGGAGTATTATACTAGATCGGCTCATTTTCGAAGGGACAAATCAGTACAGTTTTGGATAAAATTACCATTAAAAAGTATATGGCTTATTCATTATTTAGAGTACTAATTTTAGGTAAAATGTTTTTCAGATTAAATAAAAGCGACACTGAGATATTTTCGGATGTGAATCAAGCTACGGTCTTTATCAGTATAAAATTCTCTCCTACGGTGTTTTAACTTATGGAGTCAGAGTTAAATTGATAACTCACTCCTTTTAAGAAAATCCTATCTGAAAGTAAACTAAACAATATCCAAATTGATTAATATTACCCATAGATAAAAAAGCAGAATTCATATCAATTTGCTTGTTTATTATCATTCCAGAATTTTGAAGAAGAGCTTTTGGAAAATAAGAAAATTAGGCACTAGATCATCCAGCAATGCTTGGTCGAACTTTGGAGAGCAAAACATTCAATTAAACATTAATAAATTTATGACGATTAGCATAACCAGAGAATAATATGTGGAGAATATTGCTGTTTCATCCAGAGTAATTTCAATATTAACAGATGGGACAACGACTAATTTAAAGTGATTTTAAACCCTTTAACTCTTATTATTCACATGCGTTCGTGATATCGAAGGGAATATTTTCTATTGAAATCAAACTTTTGATATCTAAACATCAAACTGTCTAATCTTGTCATAATCATCGAAGGAAAATGGATCGGATGTGCATAAAATCAACTCCCGAATGTATATAATTTCCATTGAACCATTTAATATGCGATTATCGCTTCCAACATATCCTAACACCTTTGGAATTAGGCTTAATATAAATGCGAGCTGTGAATTCTACAATAACACTAAAAAAAAAACACAACTGAGAAGAAAAGTCGCTGCAATATTATCCTGTACTACAGGAATGTAGATTTAAATATCTCGTTAGGTATTCTTTTCGAGATTTATTTATTCTCAGTAAATTATCACAGGCTAGTTTCGAAGTAAACAGATACGTTTTAACAAATAAGTGAACTTAAATCTTACCAAATCCACGTATTTAGCCTACTAATAGTCCCACGAAAATCAGTCTTAAAAATGCAATAAAGTCTATTTTGCCACATTAATGTTTTTAATCATTTCCTTAAAAAACCGAAACCAATATATTTACCATATATTTGATAATTTTAGCGTGAACAATTATGCTTTTAAATCCTAAAAGTAATTTCATCAACTTAAAAATATAAAACATATTTACAACATTTTTGTACACTACTTTAGATTCGTTCTTTTCTAGTTACTTTCTAAAATCTTCTTTTCTCGTTTTCTACTTCAATGTAACAATAAAATAACATAATACTGAAATAAAGTAAGTAAAAGTAAGACTTATACATATTGTCCCATTATTGTTATTATGGTGCTCTTTAAACGTTGAGGTGTAAAAAAGCAAGTAGTGCTTTCGAAAACGAAATAAGTATACGATGCATTTTGTTTGAAAAATTATAAACTCACATAAGTAAAATCAAATAACAGTAAAGATACGTCCAGACTAGTCAAATATTTGACGAAAGTGAGGTAACCACTATATAAAATATTTCCTGAGTTGTCTTTTTTTTTAAATGGGAAATGATTTTTTACTTATTAGTAATCATAGCTGACATTTTATCGAATTTTGTTTGGCGCTATTTTCGATTACAAAACATTGCAAGATCAAACAACGTCGAGCAATATTTTTATAAAACTAGTGGTCACGCAATTTTATTCAAACATTTGGCAAATGAGAACATAGCTTAAGACTATAATCAAGTAAAAATGCGTTAAATATTAAATATGCAGTATATAAACTTTCAGCCACTGTAAAAATAGACCCACCTAACTACAACTGTCAGTTTCATTAGATTGTGTTAAACTGTTTGTAAATATGTATGTATTTAGTTTTTAGGTTGGGAATAATAAATGCTATAGAAAATTTTCTTTTCATCACACACATACCATTTAATATTTATGAATATAAAAGTCTCATACTATTTTCTAAACTCTTTTTGTTTAGTTGATTTTTCTTTTATTCACATTAAATCAAAAGTAGTCGGAGTACATACACTGTCTACTATGCATTATGGTATTTTTTCTATTGTTATTTAAAAATTATATATAAATGGATAAATAGTTATGCTATTGTTATATAACTACTTTAAGGGGGAATCATAATGTTGGTTGAAGTTGATGATGCTTTGGTTAGGCTTCTTCCATAATTCAGTTTGGTGTTGTGTCCGTCTATTCATACATCCATCCATCTAACCATCCATCTATTTGTTTGGAAATTGTCATGTTAGTAAATTTTTACTAACATTTTGTTTTTTGTATGAATAATGGGAAAAAATTTAAATTCATGTTTTGTGTTTTTTTCTCTATCTGAAGTTTTACCTACTTACTGCTAACTGATGAAGGTTATGAGAAATTTTATGTTAAATGTATAGAATTGTAGTTGTAATAAAGAAAACGAAAAGTATATATTAAAATTAATTTAAGAATTTTATAATGCAATAATCAAAATGATAATTTTGCTTGATATATGAGTTAAGAGTTATTAGATTTTAGATATACTTACAGACATATGTACATATTAATATAGACTCAAGAAAATTAACCTAATATCATGTTTATTAAAAAATAATAAAAATGTAATGGTAAGTCAAAATTATCAATATAATATCACATACATCATTATATAATTTGTATGGAATTCTGAGTGAATATTACAATTTCACTTCAAAATTTAAATTAAATTCGCGCAGATTGTCGTTTTCCTGAGCATCTTCCTATTAAATATAAGCAATAGAACAAGGCTTAGCTCATCCCCTAATTATAAATGTATATATATTTATATATATATATATATATATATATATATATATACTATATATATATATATATATATATATATAAGAAAGCTATAGTCGGTCAATCCCAACCTTATGGATGTGAGGATCTTATATGAGAGCTATGGTCAATTATAGAACGACTTTCATAAAATTTTGATACAGTGCTTAAAACTCAAATATTTCAAATATTATTATGGTGCTAACATTTATATGTTGTGAATCCCGAAATGTATAGAATATATTATGATAATTTCTGAAAAAATTGCAGTATTGATTTCTGATATTAAAAGAAAAGTTCTTCTGAACTTTTCAACATTTACACATATTTGATAATTTTCTAAATTATTTTCACGCTTCAAGAATCAATTATTTACGTAGAAAGTTGCTAATGAGAAGATCTTTGCTTTAGAATAATATAAAAGCTCGGGATACAAACTCAACTTTAATAAGTCGTAAAAATCCAGAAACAATTGCAAAAGTTATTAAAAAATCTCAGAAAGTTAAAATATTTTATAAATAACAATATTTGAACTATTTTTCAAATTTTGAAAAAAATTTTAGAATGTCTAAATATATTTGACTATGGTTATATATAAAAAACTTCAATATAGTTAAAAAGTTACATGCTTCTGCTTTCGTAATCAATTTAAAATTCTAAATTGACTTAAAACTTAAAAATCTTCAAGATCTTTAGAGCAAATAGTACCCTTGCAACGATTTTTTCAAAATATCACAAAATTTAGAGGGTTTTTCGATTTTTTTCATTGCTATGAATATCCATCAATAGCCACATTAGATAATTTTTCGACTGAAATAAAAACCTAATAAAAAATTCGACCTTTCCAGTAGCAAAAACATTTTGGTTATCACCAGTGTTACCAGGAAATGGAAAAAGGGCTAAATTAAACTTTAACAGTAAAAAAAATAAATGCGATTTAGTAATTCTATATTTGGAGAAGGAAGCGCCACTGGCGAAAATTTTGTCTTAGGTATGAATAATCTCAATTTTTCATGCTTATAAATACACAAAAATGCTTAAATGGATGATTCTGCAAGAATAAAATTACTAATATTAAATAAAAAAATACTTTCTTCGTTGTTGAAACATTTTAGCCTTTTTAAGGCAATTTTGAAAAATTAAAAACGCTAGAAAAAAAGCTAAAAACAAAAAAGAAAATTTTAGGACTTCAAGCTAAATAAATGCTAGATTTAGCCTTAAAAAAAGCTAAACTGGCAACACTGATTATAACGTACATCCCAATGATTGATTAGGTTATTGAATAATTTTTACGTAACGTTGGTAGTCCTGTAAAGTCGGCATATTATAAGTTGTAATACCCTGAGCTGTAGGAGGTACTAACAGCTTAAGGAAGGCGATATGCCTGTAAGCATCAGGTAGGAAGATGACGTGGAAGCCAAACAAGTTCCAGATATAAAAGTCTTACTTTCCGAACATCTAAAGTTAAACTGTTAAATAATCTATATGTTTAAAGGCCAAAATTTACACCTTTAAATCAGCTGGCAATTATTTTTCAAATATTTCGCTTAAAATGGTTTAAAATCATAAATAGCCTTGTTGTCACTATTATGCAGTGCCAAGCAGAGTTTGTAAGCTATAGTTAATTGACACCAGCAGACATTAGACATACAAATTTTCTGTGCCGCCACACACTTAATCAGCATTTGTAGTGTATTATTCATACACATGTTTCCAGCCTTGTACTGGTTGCATTTTGAGAGACTCAGGTAGCAATGCAAACGTTTTGATCAAAAAAGAGGTGCTATTGAAGATGAAGTTACAGTAGTGTCGCAATGCGGTTCGGAGGACCAGAAACAAGTCTGCATTCGTAAATTGCCTTTTTGTTTATGTATAGCGGTTTTTGCGCCACTGTACATTTCATTCAGTTTTTGTGGACATTTTTGTTTTTCTTTGGCAAAAAATCTATCTTTAATGATAATTAGCTTTTTGATGAAAAATGTATTTATGGATAAAAATTCAGAACAATTTGTGATTTTCGATGAAAATTAGTTTAATTACATTCTAGAAATAAAAAAAAAAACAAAAACGTCAAATATATCAATAAAATACTGAATTTAACTAGCCAATGAATTTAACATAGGTTGTCTTAGACTTTTAATAACATTATTAAAGATTACTTCTACTTATTTTTGCTGGGATGTTCTTGCAGTAAATTTTTTTACAGTACAGTATATATGTAAATGAATTATATATAAAAAAACTAATGGCTTAATAGGCTAAAAAACACTAGAAATTTGTATAATATGTTGACCACAGAACATACTTAAATACTAAAAAGCTGTTGTCTATTTTAAGTGGAATTTCAAATCACTTTACTTTTCCGTTGTAATCCTAAAGTAGGTCAATTTATAAAACAGCAGGTACTATATATTAAAGCCGAAAGTGGTATTATTATTTTAAAAACCTTTCTAACATTAATTATTAGTGTGAAATTGGAAAGTCAATTAAAGCCAATAATGAGGTTTTCCTCTTGAAAACAAATACAAAAAAAAAAAAAGAAAAACAATATTTTTAGAATTGTACTTTTATAGAAAACTCAATACTCTAGAATACTCAAAAACACACATAAGCATCTTACATGAATAAAATAAAAAAAACTCCAATATATTCCCACAAGAAACACCACCTTTTTCGTGTTGAATATGCAACGAAATATAAGATTTCGTAAAAAAAGAAAAAATATACATATTTTCATTTTTTTAAGCTATTATCTAAGTAAATATATTGCATGTGTATGTGCATTAAAAGAAGTTCAGCATGACCTTTTCCGAAGCACAAGTCAATACATTTATTTTGGTCAAAAAGTAACTCTCGAAGTAAATAAATAAGAAAAGTAAACAAACTACAACAACAAAAAGTAAAGATACTTATAAAAAAGACCAATACTTTACAATGTTGCATCTTTAAAGTTTCCCTTGGATTAAGCAAAGCTGTATATAACTGACACATAGAATAAAAAGAGAATTATAACTCAACATAAAAGAAAGAAAAAAAGTGAATCTAACCACAACATTACCGGTACAGTCACTTTTAAATCTATGAAAATGCTTAAATTACATATATACAGCCAACAAACAACAATGACCAAGTTAGTTCGGTTTTTATAAACATTTTAACATTGAGATACTTATGTTGCGGAAGCGAAAACTTTATGAAATGATCGTGAATTTAAAGAGAATATGAATTTATCTAAATTGATACAAAGAGAATTTTAGATAAAATATATAAGCAGCATTTATTTATCTTATGTTATGTTGCTATACATTTATACATCATCAGCCGGCAGCAACATTTCCATAAGCTTCATACACATAATTATTGCTTTAAAACCATTCGAATTTTAATTAAAAAGGTTACAATTTGCTGTTTTTTTTTTTTTAACCCATCCCTTTTAATATCTTTACACTTATATATCTTCTCTACAGCTATAAATTTTAATTTATAAACTTTGCCTGTGCTTGCTGTATGCATACAGTTCATTCGTATGTACATTATTTCTTTCATTCATTCATTCATACATTTATATTGTGCTGTATTTTGTTATATTGTTTAGAGAGTGATAAACATTACAGAGATTTCAAATTTTGTAACGTTATAATTTCAAATGTGAGATGCGCTACAGAGTAGTGATTCTAGGAGTATTTTTGCATAGTTGTTATGATGTTAGTTTGGTGTGAAGAAAATTAAAAAATGGGATATAAATAAAGCTTTAGTAAATTAAGCAAGATAGATTTTTTATATTATACTTAGTAAATCTTTGTTGAATTTATTTTAAAAATTTAAAGTCTGATTTTATAAAAAATGAAATTCGCTTCAACAAATTGTAAATACCGGAACAAATAAATTGAAATCTTATTTGTTGATATCTAAAATATACAGCGGTTGTTAAAACGTTTGCAACTGAAAGGATTTTTTAATAATAAGTATTTAAAGTAGTGCTTTTATTTCTCTTAATAATTCAAAAAATTTGGTTTTATTACGCAGCTAAAAACGGTCACATATTATATATGGCCCATGTATGAAAATATATTGATATATATGGAACTATATATTAAATAGTAAGGATTCGTACATGGTCCATATATGAAAAAGTATAGACTCATATTTGATAATTTTTGTAATATCTGAATTCATATATAATATCATTTATGAAAAAGATATCAATTCTCCACAATCGTTGGTCAAGCGAATAAAATTGCTAATTATTTTATAATTATATTACTTTTTTGTTCGATACAAATTGTTAAATCTAGCTAAAGAAATCAGCGGTTACACAAATACAAATATTTAAATACTATAATATGAGGATATGTAAATATATATGTTAAGCAACTCGCTGTACGATCTGATGTTTTGGAAAACATTTAATTATTTGATTAACGCATATATATATACAAGAATATAAGAATATAAAAATATAAGTATATGGTCTTATATTTCCATATACCCTCAATGTACGGATATATACATATATATACCTGGAACACCATATATGCATAAATATATGATCCAAACATATTATTTTTATTATCTATAATTTATAAAACATTTATTAAATAAAAATATTAAAAAACAAGTTTTAATAAAAGAGGAATTCAAAATATTTTTAAATCTTAAAATTAAGTCAAAGTATAAAAAATACATCATTTTTTTGTCTTTTTCCGAACGTTTCTGAGGCTTTGATGCTAACAGCTGAAAAACTAAAAATTTTAACATCTTATTGTCATTGTAAAAAATTAATTATTAAATGCTGCAAAGAGCTGCCAAGATAATTATTTCAACCTAAGATTTTCATTGGTAGGGTATTGTTTTTTTATAATTTTTAGTAGCTCTTCTCTTAAAATTTAAAAATTGTTTAATAAACTTTAATAAATTTTAACTTTGTTAAAAATTAACAAAATTATTTTTCAATTTATAAAATTATACCGTGTGACAGTAAACCATACGTAGTAAAACTGCGTACTCAGGTTTTCTTCAGTACGTCAAATTTCCTCTTAAAAAGAATTTAAAGTTTAGAAAGATACACAAAAAAATTATAAAATATTTACGAATATTATATTAACACAGAATAGGTGTTAAATGAAAGTTAAAAATTCCTAAAATATAACCATATTTTATTTAAATGTTGTAACATTAAAACTTAAGAAAATATTCTTTTAAAATATTACTTTATATTTTATGTCCTCGGCAAAAATGTGTATCCAATTTTTCCCTCAAAAGGATTTCAAAATTTCGAAATATGAGCAATTTTTAAGAATATTACATAAAATTTACTAAGATTATATTATATTAATTTGAAATACTGATTCTATCTATTAAAGAAAAGAAAGACAAAGAACGAACTCAACAGAAAGAATGCTATAGAAAAAGAAACCTTGCGCAAAAAGTACACCTAGAGAAATAAAGATCACAATCATGTCCAAGATGATACCATTCACATATGTATATGTTAAATTTGTAAACGACGTTCAAATTTGTAACGGAAATTTGTAAACGCAATCGTGTCAACATGACACTGCACGAACATGAGATCGCATTTGTGAAAACTTTAAAACGAATTGCCTATTTTTTAAACTCACCCTTATTTTAAATAAATTGAAATCAATCAAAAAAATTTTTTTTATTTGCAGTCATATTTATTAATATTATTACAAAGAGTGTACAAATATTATTAAATAAAATATAATTATAATTTTACCTGTTCTTTTCTAATCAAAAAATTTTGTTCTGAAATCCGCTCGCAGGCCTAATTTTTGCAGAGCCTCCTCTAAGTCGTTCATACTTGAGTACGGCAAACTCTTTAATGTCACTTATACGGCTACATTTTATGGTAAAGTTAGATATAATTTTTAAACTCACTTTTACTTTTTTACAATTAATATCAGGAAGCTAAACTTTATATTACAAATAATCAAAAATGCATCAAAAGCTGTGTGAAAGGCATATCATTAATTTGTAGGCGCCAAAGAATATTCCTAAAAAATTCAACAATTATATTTCAACTATTACATTAGATTTATCAAACTTAAATTTCGACGATTGTAATATCTTTATGTTTGCAGTAGGTCACAGCTACATACATCGATTTTGTGGCTGCCATAATATAATAATAATAATAATAATAATAATAATAATAATAGTAATAATAATAATAATAATAATAATAATAATAATAATAATAATAATAATAATATTAATGATAACATCTGAATGCCAGATTTCAGTATTTGTTTATTTTCTGACAAAGAAGTAGTGATTAGTGAATCCGATGTTTTATTTTTATTTTTTTATTTTATAATTACAATACAATTACAAATTATATTCTAATTCTAACCGAGCGGAGTAATGAAGACCATAGCTCATTGTAGTGAAACAGACTATAGTCTCTGGTGGGAATCGAACCCACAACCCCCAGACTGACAGACTACCTCACTACCAACTAGGCCATCGGGGCACCCAATATCCGATGTTTAAAACACTTGGTATATTTAGAAACTTTTTGATTTGTGGTTGAAATCCACAATCAGGCTCCAAGAACCATATACATATATATATAGATTTTTTGAGCTATAATAAATTACAAAATACTTGAGAGCAATTTTTACATTTCTGTGCCCTATCGTATATTACAAATCTGTTTTATCTAACGCAGGAGATGTAAATCATTTGAAGGAAAATTAATTCAAATCTGTAACACGGTGCTACAAAAAATGAAATGTACATGAATTGAATACATTTGGAATGTAACATAGTGTAGTTTGTAGTGAGTAGATTATTAAACTACTTTTAGAATATGCAATATACCCACAACATCGGGAGTTATTTCCAAAAAACTGATTCTTCACGGTTTTAAAATTTTTTTATCTCGAATTCCTGTTATTCAAATTAAGTTTTTTAAACGACATTAGAAGAAAAAGATTTTTCTCTTCTTAAAAAAAATAAGCATAAACTTTTTTTATTTTTTCTAATAAAGTGTGGGTCAAAAATGGCTGTAAATTCAAAAAATGGGAAAAAAAATGAAAAAAAATTAGTTTGCATCCTTAATATATTACACCGTTTTGCTATGAATAAAAATGGGTATATACTTTTCGATAAGGGAATGGTCTTTTTTTGTAATACCGTTAAAAAACTTTAGTTATTTTTACAGGTATTCAAGATAAAAAATTCCAAAACCGCGAAGTCTGAAAAATCGGTATTTTATATATAACACCCGATTTTGGGGGTATATCGAAAATTATGTTTTTGAGTTGACTCTTGAAATAAACCATTATGTAGAAAATTATATAGGTTGCACCGCATATTGCAACATATCTCGAGTAGGTACTTTTAAGATATTAAAACAATTGTGTCGAAAAGAATAAAAAAAAGTATAAAATTTCTTAAAAAATTAAAAAAAATGTTTTTAAAAAAAAACTTAAAACATTTAACACGTTCACAAATTGTTCTTTTTCTCCTGAATCGTAAGTATGGATATTTTACAAATAAAGCGACCCATTTTTCATTAAAATATACGCTTAAATGTGTTCTTTGTTCACATTTATGTAAGTGGAGATAATCTATATAACGATTTGCTCGAAACTAGAGTTAATTAAAAAACGATTTTTCGCATTAGAACTTCATAATAACGCAGAATCTGCGTTGCCCTTTGTTTTGTATTCAAATGTTATTTTAAAAGCTGTTTTTTCTATTAATTGCACCAATAATTCATCTGCTCTTTAAAAATCTTGCAAAACTTCTTATTCATTTATATATGTAAGTATAATTCCTTTCCTACATTACTTAATACATGCACTTCCGGTTTTGTTTATCTTCCCTTTTAAACACTTAATCGGAAGTTAAACTTCATTATAGCGCCTAATAAAATCGACGATTTTCTTTATGCAAATCATTTCTATGTATCTCTTTCATTTGTTCACTTTAAACGCTAACAGCGTAAAATTTAATCTATTTTACTTTCTAGCCATATTTAGTATAAAATACGTTCGCATTGGGATACATTAATACTTATACTACAAATGTAGTCATATGACTTTATATGTATTTAGAATATAAAATATATTTCACACTTGCACAAACGTCAAGTACTTCATAGCATATACATATACTAACACGTTGAAAACCACATGCATATACACTTACAACGAAGTGTTGCCGCAGGTTGGCTGGAGGATATATTTATATACTAAAAGATATACACTTTAAGTTTACACATATATTGCTATATAAGTAGAGAAGGCAAATTTAAGCTATATGATTTAAAAATTTTGTTAAAACCACTTGTAGTTTATATATATTTATGTATCTACATGCACATGTATCTCAACATGCTCATCTATATGATGGTTGTAGAAATTTTCCCACATCACCCATTGCCATATCAGTCCATATGTTGCGTTAGCAACATTATGAACATCATATTGAGACTGAAAAATTATGGCAAGTCAAACAAACTCATTACGTTTTGTTAAAAGGTGATGTATTAAAAATTTAATAATGATAGGAATTGTATATTTAAAATGTATAATTTACTCCAATAAATAACCACTTATATCCACATATTATCATAAAAAAATTAAGAAAGTTTAAAATTCTATACAAGATTTACGGTTTAGATTGGCTATGATTTTATGGATTTCAAAAAATGGAATTTACAATATGGGAGGCATCCAGATAGACAAATCCATATGTCTATTACAAATATCCATTAGGATGATAAAATATTAAATTTTGAATATTGCATTTACAAAATAATAGTTACACCCTGTAATCTCACGCTTCATACTTATAGTAGTATGTCTATTATCAACATCTAAAAGAACGAGTCGTTAAGCAGCCAGCCAGCCTACCGACTTAACAACAACAACATCAACACCCATAGAATCTACTATTAAAACTTAGCATCTATTCACGTATCCTTTTAGCCATCATCTGGTTTGCCTTGCTGCATCTCACTTTGCCCCGACCGTAGAGCTGACAATCGTTTATTCATCCGCCCGTTTGTTCAACCGTTCGTTGATTCTGCTATATGAATCTTTGTCTGTCCGCCTTTTCCCGCTATGTGGCTATTTCCAATTGAAGTCTTAAGTTTTTGTTATTCCAACATTTGCATTATGTTTATGGTTTTATGTAAACACATGCAAATTCATTCATTTGTTCTATTTGCCTCAGCTCTGTTCACTGTTCTGTTCACCAAACGAACATTCTCTGTAGCTGTCTGTTAGACTGTCTTTCTATCACACCAACTATGCATAAATACGTAGTATGTATGTACAACTAAGTTTCTGTTGCTGTTGTGCCTGCTCCCAGGCTGTTCTATTGGATGACTTGTCTGCTTCATTGTATGCACTTACATACACACTTACATTCAACACATCTACATGCATTTACTATTTGTATGTTTTGGAAATTGTTGTCAAATGGCATCTTTTTCTTTATTTCGTATCCCCAACATTTGTTTTTTTTTTGTTCTTGTTTTGTTTTTGTTTGGTTACATTTATTTTTGATTTTATTTCCGTGTTTGTTTTCTGTGAGTTTTTCCTAAACCTGACATCTAGAAATGTGATTTTGTGGTTGGATTTAAGATATATTTTTTCTTAATGCTTGTTAGATTTTTGTTCTCTCTGTCTCTTTTTTTTTGCGTTTTATTTTGACATTTGGTGTAATCGTTTTAAGCTGAAAATGTTTGTATACATATGAATGTAATTGTTAAATTTAAGATAACTCTAAATATTATAATGAATATAAATATGTGCATAATCCTATTAACTGCACTTTAAGTAAATAGTTGGCTTTTTTGTGTTGTGATACTAAAAATCTTATAAATTTTTAGTTAAGAATATTAGGATTATTTTATAAATTTGTTTGGAAATAACTACAATGGAAATTGCTTAAGTTTATTAGCATATTTTATGATGTATTTGTGGAAGGTTTTTAATTAATTTAGTTTTATTTTTAATTTAATTTTTGGTCTATAAATTTCTTATATAGAGTATATAAATCTTAAAAATAAATACATATTGTATGATAAGACAGAAAATCCAGATTTATATTTTGTGATTTTTCCCACAGTACAACATTTTTCGAAATATGTATAATAGGGATTTTTCGGTTTTTTTTTTTCATATTTCTGCCAATGGGACAATATGAAGATTTGCTATCGCAAGAAAGTTCTTTGGGATACGCACTTAATAAAATAATTAAAATTTAGGACCTATTCTAAATGATTTCAAAATTTTGCAATTTTTCACAAAAAATTTGGATATTTGAATTTTCTACATATAAATATTAAAAAAAAAAAAAAAAAAATAAGACCAAGATAATAGAATGCAACGGGACCAACAGGATCTGTCAATTTTACATTTTCAGCTGTCTATCTAATCTAATAGAATGCAATTCTCTAGCAGATATACAGAAATTGTTTTTCCGTTTTTTAAATTCGAACTTGTTTCGATTTTATTCGAATTTTTCTAAACACATTTTCCTTCATATACAAATGTTTCTATATAAATGAATTTAGAATCAAAATACGTATTTCTATAAGCTCTTTAATGATATATGTATAACACTTCACACTTCTATAAAATACCCACAAATGCTATGCTATGCTAGGAAGTGTATTTGTTTACATTTTTTACACACAGAGAGTAATTTCTTATCGTGACCCAGCAAAAACTTTTTGGTTTTCGGTAATGGCAACTACTTATTAAAGTAGTTTCTTGGTAATGAGGTGTCATTATTATTTGCATACTTTGTATTACATAAATAAGTACTCACTAGTATAATACTACAGTAATATTGCAATCACGTGGATGAGTTGGCTAGAGCGCTGGATTAACAAGCAGAAGGTTGTAGGTTCATTCTGATGCTGTTAGTTCTTTTTTAAACCAAAATGTCTAAAAACATATATTTAAATTAAAAAGTTTTCGTCACTTAGAAAATTAAGTGCGAGATGGTGTACTGAGTAAGACATTAGTCATTAAAAATGAATGGTTAATATGTGTCTAAGTTAAAATCTCACTGAAGTCAACATTTTTGAGTACCCCTAGAGTCTAAAAATAGCTACATGAATTTGTGAACAACTCGAACAAAAATAACTAGTTATTCAAAAAAAAAATAATAAGTAGTTTATTTTTATTTCGAATTATACCTGCTATCTTACCAGGAAAGTAAAGTTTTTGCTGGGAAGCAACAAAAAAAAATTCTCTATGTGTTACTTAATAGGTATAATTGTAAACAAATAACCTTATTAGCATAAATTTTAAACTTAATTTATCTAGTTGTTTGTCAGTAGAAGTATATAGTGTTATATATCATTAAAAACTTTAAAAAATACGCGTATTTTGATTTTAAATTCATTTAGTTTATCCTCATATAGAATCATTTATATATGAAGGAAAATACGTTTTGAAAAATTGGAATAAAATTCGAATAACTTCGAATTAAAAAAAAAAAAAATGGAAAAAACGTTCCGGTAAAACTGCTAAAGGATTATACTTTATTAGTTTGGTCTTATTTTTTCAAAAATTGCAAAATTTCGGACTTATTTTGACTGGTTCTAAATTTTAGTTATGACATTCAAAGGCCTTTTTTGCAATACCAAATTTTTATCGGAAAAATGAAAATAATCCGAAAAACCCGAAAGAAGGCCATTTTTTGATTTTGATCCACTTCATGAACGGATAACTTCAGAATGAAAATTTTGAGAAACTCTACCTTAGAACGAAGTAATTTTTCATTCTCATCTATATCTTTTTCCATATCTTTTTTTCTCGCCATACAAACAGGGCCACGCCAATGTATAAACATTATAATATATGTTTATGCATAGCTCCTAATCATACTACATTTCATTGTAACCACCATTCAAAAGTTAAATAGAAGAGAACAACCATGGGATATGTCAATGTAAAAACCTATAGATAATTTGGATATAAAGTCATATAGTTTTATGCGCTGTAAGTAGTCACATATTTAACATAATTTACTGGGGTTACTACAATAAAAAACAATATATTCTAATCTTATCGTTTTCCAAATTTGGCTTTAATCGATTAAACAGTTTAAAAGTTATTTTGTAACAGATATTGACTACTATGTGCTTCTCATATTTCCTTATGATAAACATGCAAAGTCCCTACGAATACACGAAGAGTACTAAATTCTCATCGACTACTAAGCACTTCTCATTATCGTTCATAATTCTTTTAATATTCTTTAATTTTACAACGGTTTGTGCTCTCTACTCTGTACGATCCCAAAAATGAAATGAAAATAATTGCGCTGTTGGGGAACAGCTGGTCTGATTTAAATAAAGTTTCACACAGTGATAGTAGGGGTATAAGCGAGTTTAAAATTTGAGTTTGGACTATATATACCTACCGGGGACGGGTTCACAGAGTCCCAAATTTGAACACCTCGAATATGAAGATTTTTAAAAATGATCCTCATTTGTTATATATGAACCATTTTGAAAGATTTTTATATGAGAGAATTCTGTAAGTATATTCGACAGGCCAGTTTTTTTCTTTCGGTTAACTGGTTTTTTATAAAATTTTATTTTTTTACTAAAACAACACACATTTACCATTTTTATACTTGCTCAGACAACCTTATATATTCATTATAGTAATTAATTTATGAGAAAATAAATTTGTATGAAAATTACGATTTTGTCAAGTGTTTTTTGAATAGTTTTCATATAAGTTTTATTTAAAAAAAAAAAAATACTCTTGTACTGAGAAATACTTTTAAATAATTTGGGGTTTAAATTATAGGTTAACAAAGCTAAGAAAGAAATCAATTGAAAAGAGATTACTAATAAAGCACACGTAATAGTACTGTTTTTGCTTTCAATAAAATATTTTTATAACACTCTCTTACACTTAAGTTCTTTTTTTGACAACCGACTTAGGTTTTTTACAACAGAGTTTCATATCTATGTTAATATATGCCTAAATTATTTGAAAGTATTTGTCATTTACATTATGATCTGATAAAACTTTAAGAAATATTTCCCTACCTAAAATAATGTACATTTTTGGTAAATAATTCAAAAGATAAAAAAAATTAAGCATGATCCTCAAGCTAGATAAGGCCGATATGACTTTTTATTATTATTATTATTATTATTATTATTATTATTATTATTGTTATTTTTTTTTTTTTCTTTTGTTACTTGTCATTACAAATGATTTGTATTATCAGTTTACATCCTTGAGTAAAAAATTTTAAAATTTTAGAAATATTTCTATGTTTAATAAAAACCGGTAAATCACTTTTTTTAAGTAAAACCGTATTCGAAACCGGTTTTTTTAAAAAATCTATTTATCAGATAATTTGAAAACCGGTTTTCTGAAAGTGTCGTTTTTTTGAATACACTAATTCTGCTGGTCAGATATATATATAAAAACATTGTCATATGCATATCGTATTTTTTTATTTAAGAGACATTTGGCTCAAAGATTAAAATTTTTATTTTTTACGTACCCTAGTGGATTTTTTTCACTACTATCGGCCAAAATTTCACCCGATTTTTGAATTTTATTTATTTTATTAACAACAAATAACAAAATTGTGTGAAGGAAGAATTTTTAAAAAATAAGTATTTAAAATTGAAATTTGAAAAATTTCGATTATTATTCCGGTTCTTTTTAATTTTTTTTGGTAATAGAAATTTTTGCTAACCGATGTCGGTTAGGAAGATATAACAAAACAATAAAATATAGCAGTTTTCGTAAAAATTTTATTGGGTATTTAAAATTAATAATATGCACAAAATCCCAAATCAACATTTTTTCGGTATCTTTCTGCAAACAGTCTTCTATATATATTTGAAAAGAATTCAAAATTTCTTCCTTTACGGGATTTTGCTTTCAAATAATGCTTAATAGTAATAATACCTACTAATAAAACATATTCATATTCTTTTTAAGGTTTTAATTTTAATAGTTTTTTACGACTAGACCAATTGTGATAATGAAGAAAGATATTGACATATTGTTTTATAATATATTATAAATTACAGGATATAAAAAAATATCATTCCTATACTAAGGAAATTATGCGTGAAAATCACATTGTAATTAAATCAAAAAAATCAACAATTCACAATTTAAATGTATATAACTTGTTTTGTAATTATTATTGTTTAGTAATTATTTATTATTTACAAAAAATTTAAAATCATCGGAAATCGGCCTTAGTTTGTATTTTTTTCATGCTCGAGGTGGTCAACTTCGACACACTGTAGCTGATCTCGTATTATAACATGGTGATTGCAAGATACTTTTTTTAAAATCTTGAGTCCTTTTCTACAGCTTTTACATGTATTTCAATTCTATCCGACCAGTAGTTAATGTAAGATATAGAGATACACATTTATTTATTTATTTTTTTTTTTTATTTATTTATTTTTGCGATCGGCGTCACTGTTCTTAAAATTTGTTCATGCTCGAGGTGGTAAATTTTGACACCCTGTAGCTTATATGTGACTGTAAGATAATTTTCTGAAAGCTTAAGTCCTGCTCTACGACTTTGCCATATTCGATTCGACAAGTAGTTTAGATATAGATTTATTATGATTTTTTTTGCTATTGGTCCCACCCTACAGCCAATGTCTTGATCCCACTAGTCGATACTACAGCCGATAATAACTTAAAACAATCCAATGCTGTATGGGTATAACTTTCTATCGGACATTTGATAGAATGTCTTCAGGAACTCAATAAAAGAAAAGATCGGTTTACGATTTGACCAATTTCACGCACATAGCCCCCATACATATTTCCTTCTGGAATAGGGTTTTAACGCTTATAAACGTGGATAGCTCTAGAAGGTGCCTCTTTGGCGAGAAATCCAAGTTTTTTCTCCCCAAGTTTTGTGCCACCTATAGCGATGCTATTTAGGACGCATTAACGAAATGTATCTTTTCTAATCGAAATTTTCTAATCGAAAAATTGCAAAAAATTTAAATTCTAAAAATTTTGCTTTCACCACCACTAATAATAATAATAATAATAATAATAATAATAATAATAACAATAATAATATAATTTACTCCAGCAAGTGTCGTTAAAAAAATATTTAACCTTAAGGTTTCATAAATAATTTATATATTTGTTTCTGAAATTAGCTTTTAGTTCTTCCATTTTACATAGTTTAAGTTGAAATTGTATTTATTTATTTTTTTTTTTTTTTTTTTTTTTTGTAGTAGATGTAAACAATTAAGTTCTTAATACGTACTATAATAAAAAGCAAGAAATTTAGATTGCAAGAAAAATTGACAAATTTCAAATCTGCAGTCAAAAATCTAAAATTTTTTAATTTAGTTTTCACAATCACGAATAAAAAAATAAAATATTTTTTCACTTTTTTAATTAGCCCTGAAAAATACGTTTTTCCGATTAAAATTATATTATATTATTTATATCCCAAATATTGGCCTATGTTTTTTTTTTTCAAATGGCTAAATTATTTATTTACGCCAATAAAAAATTTTTAAATTTGCGGTTAAAATTTTGGACTCATCTTATATATATATATATATATATATATATATATATATATATATATATATATATATATATTTATAAATTTGAATGAATATCAACAAATCACTCTTAAAGTAGAAGATTTTCCTTTTTTGTCTAAAATCAAAAAAAAAAAAACAATAACTTCAAAATTAGAATTTTAGCATTTTTTTTTTTCTAAAAACATAAAAGAAACACTTTTCACATATGTAAATTGCTCCTAAATTTGAAACGAGATTTTAGGAAACCAGAATATATATACTTCATGGGATCTTAAATGAGAATTTCGATAGTGTGCAAACAGAATGACAAACTCATTATACCCTTCATATTTTTGGATGATGAGTAGAAAAATTAATAAACAAAATATGTTCATTAAAAAATATGAAAATCCGTTTATGGAATAAACTTTACAACTTAAGAATTACGTTAATTTTTTGTGCCGAATTTTATGTAGGTGGCAATATTTTGTTATATACACACAGATTTTACATATATATTAGACTGCACCAAAATTTACCGACTTTTGAAATTTGATCGTAACTACCCCTAAAATCGTTCATTGGGCTATAACAAGATATTGTGTGAAATATTTCCAAAACCAGACATCGTTAATCCGTGCCGCATCGGACCTATTTTGCTTTGTATCAAGATGTTAAAAAATCTTAGCCTACATATAATTATATATCAAACAAGATATAACAAGAAAAAATCGGTTAAAAATGCTAAATGTTAAAGTTGGGCAAAGAGCGCACAAACAAATTTTTAGTTTTTTGAGAAACTCTTAAATAAAATGATATTTTTATTTAAATTCGAAGCATAATTGCTGAAAAATATGTTTTTAATTCTGAAGAATATTTCAAACCACAATTTAAAATTTTTAAAAATTTTGTTAAAAGAATTTCGAAAAATTTCGAATAAAACAACAGGATAATCGAAAACATTACAGGAAATAGAACTTAAAAGGTAAAACTTGTATGGCTAAGCCGTACCTGCGATTTGAATTTTCCGCATTTTGGCGAAAGAGCATTTTTTTTTTTTTTTTTTGAGTTATAAAGTTAATTTTATTTTTATTATTATTTTTTTTTTGATCTGATATTCAGACTAAACAAAATTATTACAGAGTAATGTAAGACATATCTTAGAAAAATGAATTCGGAAGTTTTTAGGAAAATTGGATAAAGATTAACCTTAAAACATGAAGGTCAATCGTAAAAATTTGGAACGAAAACTAATTTGTTTTATCTTGATTTCTATAAAATTTTATGGAATTATAACTGAAGAATCTTTGTTGATATTAGTAGTAAAGCAAATTTAACCCTCAACTGAGCTTGGGCCTATTTTTAAATATTTGTAAAATAAATATTATTAATTAATATCATGGACAAATAAAATGATAATTACCTCGTTATAACAAGTAAAGTTTTGCTAAACCATCAAAATCCTCACAGAAATCAATGCATTGAAAACCACTTAAAAGAAAATAATAATTTTTCATGATGGTTTCCTTAAAAATTTTAAATATTTAAAATTTTGCTTTTTGAACTTCCTTATTAAGGGTAAGCCTTGTCCAGTTTAATAAAAAACTTCAGAATAAATTTTCTGAAATATCTTATTCTGTAATAACTCTGTTTAGTGTGAATATCAGTTCAAAGAAAATGACTTTACAACTAAAAAAACCTGGATAAAGTGTGTTTTTGCTGAAATCCGCAAAATTCAAATCGCAGGCATAGCTAAGTCATACATGGTATTGATCTAGTTCTTTTTAATTTTATGTTCTATAGTGTTTCCGGTAAACTTGCGTAGTACTACTCGAACTTTGAAATTTGTTAAACAAAATTTTTAAAAGTTTGAAATAGGAATTTGAAAACAGTCTTAAAATATCAACATTTTTTAAAGAAGCATGGAAAGGGATTTGAATTATCCTGGAGAAACAAAAACATATTTTTTTAGTAATTAAGGTTAATGTTTAATTAAAAATAGCATTTTATTAAAACATTTCATTTAAAAATTTGTTTGTTTGTATACTCCTTGCCAGTGTTCAAATTTTAAAAAATAAAGTCGCCAAAAAAGGGATTTTTGGAAATAAATTGACCTACTACTTCAAAATCTAAAAAACTTCTCAAAATATTGTATTTTAAGAAAAACTACTAAATTAAATTAAATAATTTATAATTTTTATTATTGACAAAAAAAAGTATTTATTCATAACCAGAGTTAACATATAATTCTCTTTTTTTAATTAAACTTCTCTACTTTTGTACGAGGTCTCCACTCGGACTGCAGTCTTAGCAATCCCCGTCTAACAAATTTAGAACTGAAATCATGAGTTCTCAAGTGTTGACTTTAAGTTAGATAATTTATTTTTCATTAGTGAGAATTTATAAAAAAAATACTTTCCGCGAAGGCACTGCTGTGATATAAGCACTCATCAAATCAGTTTTCTAATTTTTACAATAAGAATCAAAAAAATTCAGCATTTGATATTTTAAATAGTTGTTCATAAACTTTATCAGTAGCATTAGTTTTTAAACGTTTCAGTTCATTTATAATTTCTTCGGGGTCTTTTTCTACATCAGTATATTGTGAAGCAATCATTGGTATTAATATATAATGGGTCGAGATATTTAAAACAACTTAATTTCTCGTCATTTAGCACATAGTCTTAAAAAGTCGCCACTCTATTTTAAAAATGGTCTGGAAAATTCGTAATAACTAGTTTGTATGTTTTGTTTTGAACTGTTTTAGAGTTTTTTAGAATTTTTGCATTCGGGTTAAAGTTCATTCAATAGTTGTAGGAGAATACATTGTAAAAGTTTAATTGGCCACTCGGCAGAATATGATGCATTTTCTAGTCATAAGCACTCTTCAGCGTCCCACCGCAGTGTATATCTTTTAACTTACAACTTTTTATGAAATGTAATCTGTGATGTCCTTTCTGTATATATATATGTTATGTATGTATATGTTATTAAATTGTTTACGACAAAGCTTTATGCAATTATTTTCTATTCTCCTTTTTCAATTATTATTATTGTATATGCTTAACATACAATGTATTCTTCTTCAATAATTTAATAAACTTAAGCCCGAATGCAATAATTCTTAAAAAATATCGTAATAACTTTAAAACGTTTTAACAGATTTTTTCTTTATATATCTTACAAAGATAATATCTTACAACAGATAACTATGTGCAGATTGCGATCTTTTGACACTTTGTTACAAGGCAAAGTATTTAATAGCAAAAATTTTCTAAAAACTGTAAAAATCCATATTTTTTCCATATAATATTCAATTTCGTAAATATTTCACACAATATCTTGTTACAACCCAAATAACGATTGTAGTAGTAGTTACGATCAAAATTCAAAAAGCGGTAAATTTTGATGCAGTCTAATATACATATTAGCAAAAACCCCTAATATGTATTTATCTCTCATAACTATTAAAGTGTAAGGTAGAAATATGGATTTTATATTTCTAAAGATTTGTTGTAAATCTCAAAAAGGATCTAATATTGCAAAAGGAATATAAAATAAGGTTTAAAATAAGGTTTAAAGGAATATAATATAGGTTTAATATGATTATCTGAGAAAATATACTAAATTATTAAATATTCCATAATTTAATATTCTATCTAAAGCCAATTATCTCAATTATTTTGTTCAACAAGTGTAAAACTTTTTAACAAGAAACCCTAACAAACAACAATGATTCAAACAACAAGTACACAGGTTGTCATCGAGATAGAACCAGCTTGTCCTAAGATGTTGAAACTGTATGAAATAGATTTTTATTGTCTTAAATAAGGAGTACTATGTTCTTTGTCTGTCTTAAAAAATAGTTTCTTATTCTTAGCGATCTCTTCTTAAAGACGTTTGCATTATAAATTAAAAATTACAAAATAAATTAAGATTAAAATTTTCGTTTAAGAAATAAATAACATTTAGCATTTTTGTTTTAAGATTAATGACATATATTTTACATATGTATGTATGTAAGTATATACAGATTACTAACAAGACAATGAGGGTCGCATTAGCAAACATCATTTGACCCAAAAACAGAAAAAAATAAAAATTTACTTACTCTAATTCCTCATTTAAACGCAACAAAGCATGTTAGTTTCTACTTACTTTAAGATAAGTTTTATATATTTTTGACAAACACAAACAAGTAAATACATAGTATGCATATATTGAGCACATGTTGAATAAAAAAAAATAAATATTAGAAAAGTTTTCAAAATTAAATGAAACTAGAAAAACAAAAGCAATATTTAGAGAAGAATAACTATTACTGAATTATTTGTAATAAGTAAACACTCAATAGGAATTAAATTTTCTTTTATAGGTATTTAAATAAAAGTATGCAATTTACAATTTAAGATGAATTTTTGGCAATAGAAGAAAAGATTTTGTATGAAATTTTATAATAAATACTTGTACTTTAAAAACTTTAATTATTATTCAATAGGAAATATCAAGTAAAAATCACAGACATACGGTTAAGAGATCATAAGTTCCAATACGAAATATATATACTTACTTACTTTTTGTAGCATAGTTTTAATTTTGTTTATATAAGTGAAGCACTATATTAAAATTTTTCATATCAAAAATATCCAAAATGCTTCTTCAAATATTCAATTTAAAATCAGTAACTTTTACTCTATTTATTTTCAATACTCTCTCTAAATCTAAAAAGAAATAAAGCTAATTATATTCATATGGAAACAGTAGTTTCCAAAATGGGGTTTTTCAAAAGAAAAGTTATTCTTTTGTAAAATAATATGAAAATAAAAGTTTGAGTATTATTTTTCTATCAGAAAAAACAAAACAAAGTTTAATACTTTCTCGTGTTTATGAAACAAAATATTAAAAAAACGGAAACAAAACCCAAGGGTATAACAACTTTTAATTATAGCAAAACGACAACAAAACATAATAGCAAAACCTCAGTACAAAAATAACATGGAAACAAGTTGAAGTTTTATATACAAAAAATAAAGGAAGAGTAAAGGGATACAAATATTCAAGAACCAATTATGTAAAATGATTGAAATGAAAAAAAGTGTAATGTTACTTTTGACTGCCCACAAGACAAGAAAAATTCATCTACAGATAAAAGCTACTCATGTTGATTATAATGTAGCGATTAATAGCTTTATAGTTTCGAAAATTTGATAGATATATAAATATTTCAGGTCTAGTTGTGCACCTGTCATATTTGTGTAAGATTAGAAAATAAAAATCTACTTCCTAAACAAATACTAATTTCAATCATTAGAAAATTGATCATTTTTGTATATACAAGTAGTTAAGGAAATAAAGTTCAAACTTTATGGTTAAGCAACTCAGATAGAAGTTATTTGCTAGAGACAACAACAAAAAAGAGTTTTAAGTGTTACCATGTATAAGACAGGACATTTTGGCATTTTAAACAAACAAGTTGAAAATGTAGTAAGTAAATTTGTTTGTAGTGAAAAAGTATAATGCATAATTAGGAAGTGGTCGACCACATTGCACTTTAGGTAAGTATATCATCGAGTAATTACTCAGTTATTTGATTTCCACCCCGCTACAAAATTACACTATTTATTTGCACGAAAAATTATCTTATATAGGTATAGGTTTCCTATAGGATATCGCAAACAAATTTTAATCATTTCGTAAGTGACTCTAAATTTTTCCTGTACTAAAGAGCTCGTAGCTCCCTAAATTTTCCATTTCAGAAAAATAAGTTATTTCGTAAATCTTTTTGGTAAAATCTAATACTTGAATAAAATCTAATTATTTTTAAAGTATAATATTCGAAAAAATCGAGCTTAAAACAGTTTGGTACTGAAATCATTTGATTTTTAACACATTTACATTTGTTTTCTCTCTTTTTATATAAAGGTCAGATGTAGTGTTGCAAGTTAAGCCTTTTTAAGGCTAAATCTAACCTTTTTATTTTGCTTTTAGCCTCAAAATTTTTCATTTTAGCTTCTAGGCTTTTTCGATTTTTAAAATTGTCTTAAAAAGGCTAAATTGTGAGTATTTCAACAGCAGAGAAAAAAATTCTTATTAGCTATTACTATATGATATTTTCGTAATAATTATCTCATAAGTACATCAAAATCTCCTTTTTAATTTATAATATTTTTTTTTTGTCCAAACCACAGCCTGCCCGGCTGTCCGTGCAACAAAATTCAATATTTAAGCTAATATGTAGGTCACCGTTTTTAAGATACCTTAATGAAATTTTGTATAAGATCTTTCCTTGAGTCAATAATAATTGGTCATTATTATACCATTATTTCACTGGGCCCCCAAGAAAGAAATTTCAAAATTGTCAAACGCTTATAAAAGTCTTAAATATATCTACATTTACGTAAAATTCATAACAGCAAAATTTCGTCTAAGCAAAATTATACCATAAAATGTCATGAGGATCATGACGATAGCTCCCATACAAGATCCCTCCCGAAAGTCACTTTTAGCAGCACAATTCGTATATAAATGTTCGAAAAAAAGATTAAATTTAGCACAAATAAATTTTATTCGTATACAAATCTTACAGTCAAGAATATTAAAAATATTTCCACAACAATAAATTTAACGAAGAAGAAGTAGATATGATAAAAGCCAAAAACATCAACTTAAGAAACATAAATTTTCAGTTTTTACCGCTGTGATTAAAAAGTGCAAAAAATCTGTGAACTTAACGGCACACCACATAGAGTGAAAATGTTAAGAATTTTCTTAATACGCAATGATGCATCATTTTATCGATTTTTCTCTAGAGTAAATTATTTTTTCAAAACATTAATTTTTAATTTTCAATTAATGGCCATTTTCACCCCTCTGTGTGGCGCTTCCAAATTAAAATCCTAATTGAAATCAAAAAGAATTTTATAGACAAACTAAACTGATTATTTTTCAATAACCATAAAAACTATTTACAAAACATAATTTAAAATAATTTTATTTGTTTATAATTGTATTTATTTTTACTTAAAATACTTATAAAAGCGAAAAGTCAACCACAAATTTTGAAATGCTTAATCAAAAATTAATTATAGTTTAAAAATGGCGAAAAATCATTAGGTAATTTTTCATATGAAATATAACCCAAATTTTTTTCTAGCAACTGCTCTATGTTTTATTTAAAAATTATAACAATATCTCTAAAAAATATCAAAAACTAATAAGAACGAGAAAAAAATATAAGTTATTAAATTAAAGAAAAAAATTAACTTTTTTGTGGCCTTTTTGGGACATTTAGCCTTTTTTAACCTTTTTTAATTTAGTCTATTTTTTTTATTTCCTGGTCAGATGATCAGCCATTTGACAAGCAAAGCCCCATTGAAAAAAATGAAATTTTATTCGATCAAAGCTAAACTCAAATAACACTGTGCGACAATATGGAAAAAGTTTAATATATTTTTCAAATGAGTGTGGGATGTAGGTCTAGTTGAGTAGAATATGCATGTACGTATGAATTTTTTCATATGTGAAAAAATTTTGAAAATTGTTGCACGGTGTTATCAATAAATCGTTCATGAATTTTAGCATTTGAACTAGACAACATTAAATTTTCAACTGCCTAAAATCAAATCAGAAAATATTGTCGGTCAAGCAAGACCACATGAAACACTATACCATTGTATAAGTGCATCAAAATTTGGGGAGATGTCTTATATGGGACATCTTTCTAATTGTGCATCCATACTTCTATTAAGTGTAATGTATATTTATATAAAATACACGTATACCTAATACTATATTCATACTAACATTTATATGACATTTATACATTTAGGATAATTTCGGAAAGTAGTAATTATATGGTATGTATGGTCAATTTTGGGCCGATTCATAAAACTTGACACTGTAGTTTTTACTCTTTTGTATAAATAAAATATTAATATAATACTTACATTTCTGTGCCAGATTAAATTGATTTTAGAAAGAGGGGTTTATATGGAAGCTATGGTCAATTATGGACCGATCTTCATGAAAAGGACCGGATTTATGTTTAAAAAATTTGTGCCAAATTTCATAAAAATATTCCTATTTTTAGGGCTTTTATGAGTGTTGAAACTCTATTCCGAGAAGAAATTTGTATGGGGGCAAAGTGAAAAAAACACTATAAAGTTTAATGTTGGTTTACCTCATTATTGAGTTAAAAAAAACCTTTCACAGATTTGAAAAAAGGCTACCTAACAAAGTTCAGTTACATATAACCATTTTATTGTTTTTGGTTACGATACAGAAAGCATTCCTCATATAAAAATACGAATCCTTCTGGCTAAAATACCACGGCGTTTTTCATTTCGACCAAATATTATCAAATTATTAATAAATATTTTTTTATTTAGATTGACAGACAAATGTATAGACTCTAATTCGATTTTCATATTTTAATGGGTTTCAAGTAGTGTATTCAAAAACCGAAACCGGAAAACGATTAACCGGTTTCGTATAATTTTTATTTTCGAATAATTTGACAGACTGTTTTTTTCTGTCGGTTAACCGGTTTTTTGATAAAATGCACCTTCTTTTATTTTTGTTTACTAAATTAACCTATACTTCCCATTTTTAATATTTTTTTTTTTTTTATATTGAAAATTATTTATGGTCTTATTCATTAAAAATACCAAATTGTGTAGGAATAAATTTGTATGAAAATTTAAAATTTTTTGAGTAATTTACATACAAATTTTATTTTTAAGCAATTCACTTGTTGTGCTGAATCAGGCCTTTAATTATTTGAAAGTATTTTTCATTTTCATTATGAGTTAATAAAACTTTAAGGCTAGTTTTTCTATTTTTAATTTGAATAGCACCAGACGTATTTTTGTATATTTTTTAATACATTTAAACTAATTTTTATTAATAGATTCTAGGTAAGTAGTATCCTTTAGTTTTATCGTTTGTCCCAAGAATAAGGTGAATTTTAAGTAATAGATATATAGGAATAGTTGGATCAGAAGAAGTATTATCAGAATTTGATTAAAAAAATACAAAATTTGAGCATTATTCTTTGGTTGCAGAAGAGCAATATGACTTTTTACTTTTATATTACTTTTCATTACAAATGAAATGTATCATATGTGTGTTTTCTTTAGTAAAAATATAATAATAACAAAAATAATTTAATAAATATTTTTTTTTACACACATCTGTATTCGAAACCGGTTTGGCAAAAAAGGCTATTTATCGAATAACTCGGAAACCGATTTTCTGAAAATGTAGATTTTATGAATACACTAGTTTCAAGTTATTAACTTTTAGTTTTGTGATTAACAAATATCAGCATAAACGCATCAAAAATTTTGTGATTATATCTCACTGGGTTGTGTTGTTGGATATAAAAAGATATGGAAACCCAGAAAAAACTGAAAAAGTCAACATTTGAGGGAGTACTTAGTGCTGAAAAAGAGTTATAGAAGTACATTTTCTAACCCATAGTAGTCACTGTTTCTTTTTATGATTCTTATTCTTCTCCTAACCCATTAAGGCTCAGACCATGACGCCGCACAATGTTCCATTCAAGAAATTAAATTTAAATAAATCTGCAGTTTCTGAGAGCCTCAATGAAATTTTACAAATTAATAGAAGAAGTGCGGTGGAGCTTAAGTTTTGAACTACTAGGACTATATAGTTATAACGGGGCTGATACACAGGTCCCAAAGTTGGACACCTCAGGTATGATAAATATTTTAAAGGATCCTGATTCTTTATTTCTAAACCGATTTAAAAGATTTTTATATGAATGAATTCTGCTGGACAAGATCTACAACAAAACATTGTCGTACGTATAGGTTATCTCACTTAGTTTACGAAATATTGGGCTTAAAATATTAAAATTTTACTTTTGGGCGTGGCTTTGTAAAGTTTTTCTCTATAGTGAGTCCAAGTTTTTCCCGATTTTCTTGAAATGCTTTTTGTTTTATTAACAACAAATAACAAATTTGTGTATATATAGAATCTTGAAAGAATCAAAAGTTGTATTCATTTGAATTATAAATTTGAAAAAACGTCGATTTTTTGTCGTTTTTTTAGTAGGAAAGTAGTCACATTATTTTTCAATTATACATATTTTTTTAACATATATTTTATTAATTTTTTTTCTGAAAGATATTTTAATACAAAATAGTGTACATATAGAATCTTGAAAGAATCAAAAGTTGTATTCATTTGAATTATAAATTTAAAAAAACGTCGATTTTTTGTCGTTTTTTTAGTAGGAAAGTAATCACATTATTTTTCAATTATACATATTTTTTTAACATATATTTTATTAATTTTTTTTCTGAAAGATATTTTAATACAAAATAGTGTGAAAAAATTTCAATTTATTTAGGACCACGATCTTCCGAAAAATTATTTGTAGCTTTTTATTTCACATTATAATTATTGAGAATTTTTTTATTTTTTCAATTTTAAATGGACATTGTTTTTATTTATTTTATTTAATTTCCTTTCTTAAATATTCTACATCTAATCCTGGTATTTGGAAATATCTCTTTCCGAAATAAAATAAAACTAACTTTATTATTATAATCTTGAGAAAACTTGTAAATAAAATTCTGGTTATAAAAATTATAACATTAGGTGGTTTATATTTTTTATGAAATAAAGTTTTAAATTTAAAATAATAATTTATTTCTTACTGGGTTTTAATAAAACTTTTGGGCTATTCTGCAAAAATTTTACTGTGTATTCTGCGATATTTTTACTTAAATATGTGTATAGTATTCTTTAATTATTTCCTGAATAAGGCCCAATACATTTTAATTTATCGGAGTTTGGTTAATTGATAAATGTTTTTCATATTCAATGTACATCAAACGTTATAAAACAAAAAATTTACTGTTCTAATTTTTTCGAGCACACTCAATATTTTGATTTATTTCAATTATTTAAAGAGAATTTTCCAAGTTAAATAAGCTATATGTCTGTCATTTTTATTGCACTTCGCAAGTTACATCAAACTATTTTTAGTAAATATAATTTTTATTATTATTATTTTATTTTTTTCTATTTTATACTCTTACATAAACAGTTAAATAAAATACTGTTTAAGAAAACCGGTTAACCGCCTTTAAAAAACTGGTTTCGAATAAAACCAAAAATTTAAAACAAAACCGAAACCGACAACGTTTGTAAAACCGGTTAACCGGTTTCTGGTTTTTCCACAATACGATTCTGATTATAAGACCTGATAAAGTTAAAATTATTTAAATGCATAGACATTAAAATTTGTATAAACTTTTAAATAATTATTTTTTTTTTTTTTTTATTATTTTACGCATATGACAAATTATATGCCTTATTTGATAGTGCCTATAAAAAATCTAATTATAGATCTCCATAAATTTTAACATTTTATATTTCTTCCAAGCTTGAAATAAAAATGGTGACAGTCATTGCCGCAAACTCCCTTCTTTAAAAATAATAAATGTTACAAATAAATTGACAAACGTATGAATACCAACCCTCATTATCAATCTTAACAATTCATTGCAGTATATAAAAAAAAGAAACCTATATTCTAACCGAATAAAAACTTTACAAAACTGCTTAAAACTCTTTATTACCCCCCCACCCCCCCCCCCCCCCCCCAAAAAAAAAAAAAGGAAACAAAACACAAAGTTTATGTTGTAGTAAATGTTGCTAACAGAAATGTTGCTTTAGCACGTATAAACATATTGCCAGCAAGTATTCTTTGCTTAAACTTTCAAAACAGCACAACAAGTGCTTAGTAAACATTTCTATTTTTTCTACATGTTGCTAAGCATGTTGGTTTATAAAGTTAATGTGAATAAACTTTACTTAACATGTTTGAATTTTATTTATTTTTTTATGTATTATTTTTTGCCTTTTAATATCAAATGAAAAAAAAACTGAATTCATATAAAGTAAAGGTGAAATACATATAGCTATGAATAATGTTGCCAATGATGGTGATAATGATGTAGATGACGAAGCTTCATAATGTTTTAAATAATAATGATGTTAATAATAACAATAAACACATTGCTGGTAGCAATAAAATGAAATGAATTTTTATCATATAAATGCACACAGAGAGTTATTGTAGCAGTTAAGCGGTAAGGATGAAAAGTTATTTTAAATTAATTAGTGTTGGGATATACTGCAGGAAGCCTTAAGGAGGACATAAGCATATTGTGTTGGAATTTAATTTTCAAAAAAGCCAATAATTAAACTTTTTAAAGACATACATTTCAAGGACATTATTAAGCTGTTTTATATCTTATCCATAACTATTTTATCTTTTAATCATATTTCAAGTTTGAATGCCTTTCCCGCCTGCTTTCTCATTCAGAAATGCATTTTATTCATTGCAAAGTCACCCAACTAAAGCTGTCAACAAACAAATGCATGGAACATTGTTGTCTTGTTGTTGATGCTGCATCTAGTTGTGGTCTTTTGGTTTATATATGTAAATGTTTGCTTGGTTAATGTTGTTGTTGTTGATATTAGTATTATACTGTTGCTGTGTTTTTACTTTGTTTTATGAAAATGAAGAACAAAAATACTCTTACATGTATACGGGCGATTGCTACTACTGCTGTATAGTTGCAAGTATTGTGTATCTCAAAAGTTTAAATGTATACAATTCGAAAATAAATAAAAAAACTCACAACACAACAAACTGAAAACAAAACAAAAAACAAATGCAATAACAAAAATCAAGCAAGCATATGTGTGTATATGTTTGTATCTATGTGTAAATTACACTCTTACTCCGGCTTAATGTTAGTGTGTATATGTGTTTGTTGTATACAAGTATTAAAGTATAAAATGTATGGAACATATGAATCTATGCACAGTGCGTTGGGTGGTATGTTTTTGAATTTTGTTTATTTTTATATACAATTCCATACAAATTAATGTTTACGTATGTGCATGTGAGTATCTGTGTGTGTATATACGGGTCTTGATGTTTTCAAAAACAAACCATGCCATTCTACGACAAACGATGACTACTACTACCACACCAACTACAGCTCTATACTAAAACCAACCAGAAAAGTTGAGCTGTTTGGCAACTTTATAAACATACATTGCCTCAGTCGTTTAGTAACTGTTGCATCGTACGTTGTCATATTTTTTACAACACTCGCGCTCATTCGTTCGTTCGTTTGTTCGTTTTATTCCCTCACAACATTCTTCGTGTATTTTAAATCTTACAGATACAAATATAACCCATAAATAAATTTATGTGCGTTCTATTAGTGACAGTCACAACAATTTCTCCGCTTTTTCTTTACGAAAACGTATAGAAAAAATATAAAAATTGGTTTCTAGATGTTTTTTTTTGAAGTAAACTAAACAAAAAAAAAAAAAAAAAAAAAAAATACAAAAATACAACACAACTAGAAAAATTCTGATAAGATAAATTTATAAAGTTGAAAAGAAATATATTTTTATTGAATAAAAATTATAACAAAAAATTCTAAGAATTCAAAAAAATACAAGTCGGATTGCGCGCCAAATTTTGAAATTAAAAAACAGGTTAAAATAAAAATTAATAAAAGTGTTTTAAATTTAATAAAAATATAAAGAAATAATAAATAAATAATAAATCTTTACTAAATTAATTATATAAAAAATCAAATAAAAAATATTTAAAATACATTAGTGTCAATTGTATTAAAAAAAGTTTCTTCTTTATTGAAATTAAAAAAAAAATATATATATATATTATTATTATTACAAATTTTCCTGCATTCAGCATTGGCAATATTATATTCCACACAATGTATCAACAATTATTAAATAAAATGGGTCTGCAGCAGCAAAAATTCTTTATGGTTTTGTGTATTTTAGCCATTTTAACAGGTGAGCAATATATTTAGCTTTTCTTTAGTTAGTTAGTTTAGTTATTAAGTTTTTCTTATAAGGAAAAAACCGGTATTATTTCTGAAATCGATACAAAGTGAAACCATTTAATAAACTATGCGATATTTTTAGCAAATATTTATATTATTTATTTTGTTATTGCTAATTTTAAAACCTGTTTGATTAAAATTATAAAATAAATATAAATAATGTTTTAAGATTATTTCTTAATTAATGAATTTTAGTGAGAGGTATTTCTGTGGGTGATTAAGTGTGAAATTTATTATTAACAATAAATGAGTATAAATATGGCAATTTTAAATGCTTGTAATTTCCATTAAAAAATCCCCGATTTAGAATTTTAATTAAAACATCCAACATCACTAAGCAGGGGTGCATCAAATTCCAAGAAATTGTAATAGAAATTTGATATATATATATATATATATATATATATATATATATATATATATATATATATATATGTATATATATATATATATATATATATATATATATGTGTATATATATATATATATATATATATATATATATATATATATTATTTCACAAAATAAATAAAAAGAAATAACAAATAATATTTCCTGTGAAAAACAGATTAAAAATGGAATTATCAATAATTATCTTATTTTATAACAAAATTTTGCACTCTGCCAGTAGGACCAAAAACTTATTTAGAGCCAATTTTGCTTCATATTTTGACTAAATATATATATTTATGAATATAAATATAAATATAAATATAAATATAAATATAAATATAAATATAAATATAAATATATTTACAAATATAAATATAAATATAAATATAAATATAAATATAAATATAAATATTTGATTTCACTGCCACTTTTATTTCCAATTGTAAACAACAAACTCTTTTCTAATGAATTATTTCAGGTATAAAGATTTGTTTCCGAGTACTTGTCGTATTCAACATCGTGTATTTTCGGTTTTTGCTTCGGGTTAATATTTGGCGCTAAATTTTCTTCTTAATTTCTACTATATGCAGCTAATAAAATATTTCCAACTCTACTAAAATTGGTTTGCGCAGGTCCATCAAAATGTTTCTTAACAGCGTGTAAATTTTTTTAAACAAAATTTTTTAACATTTGATTCAAAAATATTTGGTCCTTAAGCACTTTACTTATCTTCTTTTTACTAATAAAAATTTAGTATCAGTATATTCACCATAAAGAAAGGAAGGTATATTGGGTTTGTTATTCTGTGTGTAACATGTCGATATATTCGTCTTAGACCCCATAAAGTGCGCATATTCTAGTCTTTAATAAAATTCTAAGTTAATCTGTTGAAAGCAAGGTAGGAATCGAGCGGATCACCTAATGGGACAAAATTGCATATAAGATTAGTTTGGTATTGAAATTGGTCCCAAAATGCTTTTTTCGAAACAATTATGTAACTTGTGAATCATTGAAGTTATTTAAATAAAATTTGACATCACTTCAGATCTCAGATATTTCCGAGTTGACTCGGTGGAGCACAGGACCTTCGTCACATCGGTTATATAGTATTTTTTTAAATTCGGCAAAAATTCATTTATGACTTGAATGTAAAAAAATTTAAACATAGGTAGTCCTTGTAAATCTCTACAGTCATGCTTACATGTGAATGTTATCTCTTTTAGTTTAAGAGATAACAATAAAATTTAAGTTTAAGAGATATTTCAATAAAATTTGGCACACATTTTGTTCAATTTTCAATTAAATTTTAATTTAAAAATTTTCAAATTTTCTATATAAATTTTCCTTTAGTAAAAACTTTGCTTTAAGCAAATTCTTAAACATTTTTTCAAATAATTTAATATCTATTTTCTATTGTAGTTAGGATTTCCACACGGGAAATATTATGTTTTTTTTTAACAAAATTTTATTAATATGAAAAATATTTACTTTTACAATCATTAAGTATTTGCAGTCTATTTCATTGTTCCTAAACCATATTCTGTCTTTAGTATTATTATTTCTATGGCAATAAATTATTTATTCTTTTCACAACCTTAGTTGAGCTTGTTTTTAATGTTTGTTTTCCAACTTCATTGTAATTCCCATTTAGTTTACATATGAATAAATATAAATAGATAAGGTTTGGTTATACTCGATGTATGTGTAGGATATATTAACTACCATTAAAGGGTTAGTTAAAAAATATATCTTATATTCGAACCACATGTGGTGGTACAAATTAATATAATTAATGAACAAATAATATGTAAATATATATATTTTTTCTCTATTATTTTAAATAAAAAATTTAAAAAAAAATATATTTTTATTCATTCGTTTTATTTTAATATATAATATAATGGAACAATATGATAAAATGAAGCATTAATATGGTGAGATTGGATAACTATATAACATGGGATAATAATATGGTAAAATAGAGTAATACAATGAAGAATTTCATAATAATATTACAAAGTGGAATCATAATATAAATCATAATATAATAAAATAGAATAATAATATAATAACATCAAATCACAATCTGGTAGAATGTAGTAAGATTGATCAATTATATGTAATACTAGAATCATAACATGAAAAAACAAACCATAAAATCGAGCACAATATGACATAATAAATATTTTACTTATAATCGTTAATATTTTTTTCTGTGATCATATGTTCCAAACATAATATGATGCTCTTATATTATGGTGACTTAACTATATTTTTTCTCTGCATGTGAGATTCTAACTTATTTATAGCATTTCATAAAAATCTGCAAAATGTATATCGATGATTTACTGGCTCCTATGATATTCTTAATTATATACACAAAAGGAGTGTGCACAAAAAAAGTGCATTACAATTTTGCTTATAAAAATAAAAATAAGTTCAGAATTTAATATAAAATATATTTTCTTCTTTTTCCTTTTGGTGGTCATGAACAATTTTTAATTTTATGACCCAAGAAACTGTATTTCGTGACATTTTTGGAAAATGTCGTATACGGTCGTTACGAGATTTCTATATAAATTTAAAGTACCCATTTGCATGAGTTTTTGTTCAATCTCCATTTAAAAAGAATCTAATTTCGTTATTACAACAATATTTCACACATATTTACTAAGGGTAAGAAAAAATATAAACAATTCAACTGTATTAACATTTTCCAAATGTAATAAAAGTTGTAAGCGTTAAAGTGTAAATTAGTTTTTTCGTGCGCAATCCTTCCAGTTATTAAAAATATTTTTTTGAACTCTCTTTAAATAAAACATTTTTATAAATAATTTTATTATTTAATTGAGAATAAAATCGACATTTATGTTTCAATAATAATAATAAGAAATATAGCTTATATTTATAAAATATTAAGCTTCATGATAGGGGAGATAATTTTACTTTTGTATTATCTTCCCCCTGCCTCAAAATCAGTATTGCTCTATAATTAAACTTAAAATATGAAAATATAATCCAATTATGACCTATGTCCAGTTTTGCTAGTTTAGCTTTTATAAGGCTGAATCTAGCCGTTTTATTTTGTTTTTGGCTCAAAAATTTTCATTTTACCTTCTAGCTTATTTTTTAGCCTTTTTAATTTTTAGAATTGTCCTAAAAGGGCTAAAATGCTTGCACTTCAACAATGAAGGAAACAATTTCTTTTTTACTATTACTAATTTTATTTTTACAGAGTCATTTAAGCATTTTTATATATTTAATAAAAAATTTCGCCTACGGCGCTTCATTCTCTAAATTAAAGGTGCCCTAACTAATTTTATGGAATAATTAAATCGATAATTAAAATAATTTTACGAAAATTATTTAAAAAAGATCTTACTAATAAGAAAAACTATCCAAAAATTTTAAAATGCTTAATCAAAAAGAAATATAAGTAGTTGAAAAATTACGAAAACTCACTTCAAAACAGTGGGTAATATTTCATATGAATATAACCATAAATTATATGGGAATTTTTTAGGCGATTTTCCATTGAGTCATTTTGCTGGGAGTTATTTATGGTCGCCAGAGGAATGAGTCAAAGCAAAGTTGCTCAAATCAAATATAGAAAAATCGCTAAAAAATTCCCATAAAAATTTGGGTAATTTTTCATATGAAGAGTAACCCAAAATTTTAATATTTTGCTGATTTTTCCTTTTATTCATGTTTCTAAATGTTTACAAGATGCATAAGAAAATAAAGTTAACAGTCATCCTATTCAGAAAAAGATTGATATTTGAAATACGCAAGAGTTGAAAACACTTGCATCCGGCCGAAGGACTGCTGTCTAGGAAACCGTTTTGATCCAGACCAGAATCCTTCCCAGACCAAAGTTAAAAGTATTTCATTATAAATATGGCTGATTTTATCCAGAATTTTTATCATATAATGTATTAATTTTCATACCAGAAAGTTTCATAATGTACATTAGATGAATTTTCGTAAATATTTGAACATTTTCCACTTTTTGTTTGGCAAAATTTCAATATTTTTATTTTGGGCAATTTTTCATTTCTTTTGGTTATTTTTTCATTTGTGTTATTTTTCTATATTTGCTTTGCGCGATTTTGCTTTGGGTCATTTTTCTGGCAGCCGTTAATTATAAATTTATTACAATTTCTTTAGAAATATTTCAAAAACTAATAATAATAGGTTTTTAAACTTTAAAAAAGTTTACATTTTTTCCTTGCCTTATTTTTTGGGGAATTTAGCCTTTTTTGACCTTTTTTAAAGTTCAATTTAACCTCTTTTTTTCTGACAGAAGTTAAACTGAACTAATTAAGTATTAACATTTGAAATAATATACTTATTATTGCATTTAAAATTCGAATAGAAAAATTACTAAGTTTAAAACAAGTCGAGTATATGTTAAATGTTAAAATTAGACTCAATGATTGAATTAAATATTTATCCCAAAATGACGTGTATTTGATTTAAGACTAAATAAAACTTGATATTGGACTAAAAAGAGAACTTCGGTTGAAGTTAAATTCTAGACTAAATACAGGCCAATGGTTGAAATTATTACTAGACTAAATGAAAAAAGAAAAAAAAACCTATGATAAAAGTTATAATTGTATAAGAAAAACTAATATTTGAAGTAAAACTTTATCTAAAAAAAATTAAATCTAAACTGAACATGCGTTAAGTTAGTCCTTCCCAATTTTGTTGTTTTACTTGAGAATAAAAGAATGTTCTAAGTTAATATTGAACTAAATAAAAACAATTGGTTTAAAATTTAAATTCGAGATAAATTTAAAGATAAAACTAGACTAAATACAAGCCAATATTAATATTAAATTAAAAACTGTACAACACAAACCAATATTTGAAGAAAATATTTAACTCAAAAAATATATCAATTTTAGGCTTAACTAGAGTGGTATTCATTTAGAGAAGAACTATGATTGAAATTTAATTTAAGACTAAATAAATGTCAATAATGGTGTAGTAAATGAGTAAAACGTAACCTTCTTGAGGTCAAAGCTGCTCAGGCCATCTTTTTTTTTTTTTTTGAAAATAATTTATATATTAACTTCTTGTCAAACATATTATAATTAGCTGAGTCATTCATTTTGTAAGTGGTCTAAGTCCATCCACAGAAAAGATGAAGTTAGCTATGAATATATTTAAATTTTTACGTAATTCTTAGACATTTATTTAATTTTTTTCCTTATTCATTCAGAAATCTTAAGAAATTTTAATAGAAAAGAAGAAAATTAAATAAAAATCAAATAATTACGAAAAAAATAAGATATTTTCATATCTAACTTAATTTTTTTGTGGATGTTATTAAGCCCCTTTCAAATTGAACGGCTCATCTGTCATAATAAACTAAATATTTGGACTCTAGATCCTCCAAAAATTTTAGTTATTATTTTTTTAATCTGTAAATTGATTTTATACATTTTCTCTCCGACCGTTAAAAAAAAATGTAAAGAGCTACCATTGGCGTTAAAGTTATCTTAAGATATGATTTAATATTTTCTTCCACTTTCCAAATTCAAAAAATTAATTAACTAACAAAGTTTATAAAATATGCAGTCTTATATAAATTATCTTTAACCATTACAAAATTCTTTTGTAATTTTTTTTATTTTTCATTTTAAAAACTACAGCTATTACTTAAATTAATAAAAATCAAAATTTATGACCTAAAAACAAAGGTTGTTTAAATTTATTATTAAAAATTTTTTTCAATTTCTAAAATTAAATATCATGGCTCTATAAATATGTTGCTCATTTAAACTAAATACTTTTATATCATATTAAATAAATCTCCTACTGCGCAAGTCTAGCATACTACATTTGGTCTACTCACTCAAACACACAGATACTAAATCTTGCCTATAAAATAAAAAAAAAATTAACCCAGCTAAAACGTTATAAACTCGTTTCTAAATAGATTCTTCTGTGTTGTCTCTTCTTAATATCTTATTTTTGATTATTTTCTCTTTTTCTACATTTATGTTTTGTTCATTTTCCTTGTAGACCCCAGTTGCAGTTGCTTTGCGTGTCTTGTTGCTTTTGCCTTTTACCAGTTTAATTTTTAATATCTGTCTTTGTGTTTTTTAACCCGTTTTTTATTATTTTATTTCTTGGGTTTAAATTGAAAATAACGTTTTTTTCATTTTCTTTTTTACCTCATTCTATATTTGTATATGTTTGAGTTCTTCTCTGGTTTGACTTTTGCTCTGTGTCATGTCTTCTGTTTGTTACCTTTTCGTTTATTATTTTTTTAGATTGTAATGAAAAAGTCAGTTTTATTTTTTTTATTATTATTTTCCTTCTTATTTTCTCGTTTTATTCTTTGCATCAAAGTTCTTGTTATTGAAGTATAAACGTGGTTTTTGTGTGTACATGGACAAAAAAATAAAATTAGATCATGGTTAAATGTGCTGGTTTTTAATTTCAATAAAGTAGTTTCATAACTTCTTTGATTAAGGTAAAAATTATGAGGCAAAACTGAGAGAAAAAAGAACAACGCTCCAGAATTATGGTAAAAACAGAAAGTATTGTCTGAATTCGTACAAACATATAAATGCGGAAAAAAGTTGATACTGATAAAACACAGATAAAACACAAATCATAAAAAACTTAGGCATGAGAGGCGGTTTTCTTTTCCAAATATATGTACTTAACAAAATAAAGGGTGTTTTCGCAGAAGGTTATACATTAGATTAAATCCAAAAACGTGACTTTCGGTAATTACTCTCGTTCTTTTGGTCCTATCTAGACCAAATTACATTACATTTTTTAACCTTCTAAATGACCACCCTTTACATCCTTATAATGATAGTTTAAAGCCAAATAGCTATTTTATTTAGTTTTTCTCTTTGCAAGTATAACAAGATTTGTGAATTTTCACAAAGCTACAAAAAGAAATCAATGTACTTGTAAGAGAGATTATAAAATTATAAGTTAAGTTGGTTATAAAAATTGTAATAACAAAGGTGATAAAGAACTTAAATATAATAAAACTAAAACAAGTGAGTACAACGAGAAAATTTCCCATTTCCAAATTATAATACTTTGTTAAACTTAGATCATTTAATACCATCAAGCTTCATTTTAAAAGATGTGACTTACAAAAAAGTTTTGAAATTTCACATGAACTTATTCATTTAAGGTTTCTAGAGAGAATATGCTAAATGAGTGAAATGTCACACATGTTTTAGAAGGACATTTTTTTTATCGATTTTATATTTCAAGTTAAATTTATTAACAATTACATAATTTCATAGCCAATTTATCACAGATAATTTATTTTCATAGAAAACTTATAACAATTTGAAAAGTTGTTGTCGATAACTTTTTTTTAGAAAAAACAACTGCTATCGATAACTTGTTTTAATAGAACAGAAATTAAACTTTTTATAGTTAAACAGTTTTATCGATAACTTTTTTTTTAGTAGCCAAAATTTTATCGTATTTTTTTTTTTTGGTAAAAAATATTTTATCGACTTTTTTTATTAAAAAAAAATTTAATCAATCCTTTTTTGTAAAAAGGTTTTTATCGATAACTTTTTTGTACTAAATTTTTATCTATAACTTTTTGCTGTAAAAAATTGTTATTGATAACTTTTCTTAATAAAAAAAATGTTATCAATAACTTTTTTTTAGCAAAAAATTGTTTACCGATAACTTTTTCCAGCAAAAAGTTTTAATCGATAAATTTTTTCAGTAAAAATGTATTCGATGACTTCTTTTAGTATTATCGATAACTTTTTTCAGTGAATCGATAACTTTTCATTAAAAATTTGTTACCAATAAATTTTTTCATTAAAAAAATTGTTATCGATAAATTTTTATAGTAAAAAAATTATTATCGATAATTTTTTATAGCAAAAAGATTGTTATCAATAACATTTTTCAGTAAAAATATTGTTATAGATTACTTTTTTTCATTGTCGCCGATAACTCTTTTTGATGAAAAATTGCTATCGATATATTTTTATCGATAACAGTTTTCTGTAAAAATATTATTATTCATAACAGTTTTTTGTGTGAATATTGTTATCGATAATAGTTTTTAATAAAAAGTTTTTATCGAAACTGTTTTTAGTAAAATTATTGTTATCGATAATTTTTTATTTTTTTGGTAAAAATACGGTTATTGACAAATTTTGTTAATAAAAAATGTTGATATTTTCTTTATTGCAATTTTTTTTGATATTTCTTTATTAAAAAAAATTGTTATTAATATTTTTTTATGGAAAAATTGCAATTTTTTTTTTGTATATCGGTAAATCTTTTTTTTTATTAAAAGCACTTTTTTCAATTTCTTTTCTAGTACAAAATTTTTGGCGACATGTTTTTCGTAGAAAAAATGTTATTGATAATATTTTTTTTTTTTTTTTGTACGAAAATTGGTAAAGATAACTTTTCTTTGGAATAAATTGGTATCGATGAGTTTTTTTAATGAAAATTATCGACAAATTTTAAAGAAAAACTATTTATTAATAAATTTTTGTTTTAAAAAGTTGTTATCGCTATTTTGTTTTCATTAATTTTTTATGGTTTAAAGTTCAATTACTCGTTTCAATAACAATATTAATATTTTAACTCCTTTTACATTCGGCAACACTTTTGCAAATATTATTTTAAATTATTTAACTCTGTTAATTAGTTAATTTCTTCAATTTCATTAAATTATCATATCTTATACTCTTAGCTCTGTTTTTTATTTTTTTGCATTTATTTCATTAAATTTCATATTTTAAGTGAATTCATGTATACTCATCCAATTAGACAAATTGAAGTGATACCTGAATTTATTATTATTTTTAAAGCAGCTGTTAAAACAATTGAGTTTTTGCTTCTACTTCTTCTTCGTCCTCATTTCCATCACATCATATTTTCTACACTTTTATACTTTTAAATATATGTATATAAATGTTGGAGAGTATGTATATTAAATACCTTTAAGATATAAACATACAGCTGTAACAAGTATAATATCTAACTACATACGTCTGAATTATAATAAATTACTTTAAACGAATCATAAATGCTATACTAAGCAAAGAAATATACATACTTATATTTGCGCAAACACAAAGGATTCTTTAACCTTTTGGGCATAGTGTAGAGTTGGAAATAGTTAATTTTTCTATTTTTAATAACAAAGTAGCAGAATTCTTGTTCTAACAAGAATGTTGTCTTAAAAACTAATTTAAAATTTCAAAACCTTTATTACAATCTAATTTGTTTATCTCTAATCCAACAAATGCAAATCTGCTGTCTGCTGCATCAAACTAAATATATCAAAGAATTTAGAGTAGCATAAAGAAAAAAAAAACAGACATTAGAGTTGAAAAAAATATTTCTTTATAATAGTACTTATTATGTCTACAATATAAAAAGCACCTACATATGTTGTACCATAGTAAGTTCACATACCCTTGCATCTACTCTTACATATATATACATTAATAATATTATACACATATGAACAAACATACATCAAAAGGAAATTTAAATAATTTATAGAAAAAGCTAAACACAAAAAAAAAAAAAATTATAAAATAAAGCAAAGTCAAGCTAAGATATAAGTACTACTATAGGGCATATCTTCATACAGATACATTTATAAATACATACATATGTATAATTGTCTATATATATATATATATATATATATATATATATATATATATATATATATATATATATATATATGTATGTGTGTGTGGATGCACCTCTACTAATGATATACATTAAATACGCCCTTGCATTATTATCAAAAATGCATACAAAATGATGAATCAGCTAGCAAAAGACCTTCACTTTTTCCTGTACTTCTTTAATAAATTCAAAGTATAAAACTAAGGACCCGGTTTCAAGTGTTTAGATTAAACGATTTAATAATTTTTAAGAAAACACAAGAACTTTAAAAAAAGAATGTTTGAACATAACATTTTTCAATCCAAGTCATTTTTAGAAAAAAAAAATGAATAAAATTTTAATAAATTATTTAAGAAAACACGTGATCGATAACAATCCACTGGAAAAAATTCTTGTCGATAACCCTTTTAATAAAAATTTTTCTATCGATAAAGGTTTTAAGAAAAATCCTGCTGTCGGTAATAGATTTTAGTATAAAACTTGTTATAATAAAGATTTTATTTACCAGAAAATTGTTATCGATACCTTTTTTTAAGAAAAACTTGTCATGGATAAATTCTTTTAGTGAAAAATGTTATCGATAAGTTCTCTTTGTAAAAAACTAACGATAACTTTTCTTAGTAAAAAAATTGTTATCGATAACTTTCCATAGTAAACTAAAATGTTATCGATATTTTTTTAGTAAAAAAGGATTGTCTGTAATTCTTTTTCGTAAAGATATTGTTATCGATAAATTTTTTTAGTATAGAATTCTTATCGACATCCCTTTTTAGTAAAAAAAATAAATTGTGTTTTTTGTACGAAAATTGATATCGGTACATTTTTCTTGTATTAAGAAAATTGTTATCGAACTGTTTTTAGTAAAAAAATTTTTATCCATAACTTTTATAATAAGAAGTTGTTATCGATAAATTTTTAGTTATTATAATTTGTTTTTAGTTAAATAATTATTATCAGTAACATTTTTTTTTTTTTTTTGCAAAACAAAATGTTATCGTCCTTTTTTAATAAAAAAAATTTTTATCAGTAATTTTTTTAGCAAAAAATTCTTTTCGTCAACTTTATTTAGTAAAAAAATTCTTATCAATAACTTTTTTTAGCAAAAAAAAATTCTCTCAATAATACTTTCATTAAAAAAATTATTTCGATAACTTATTTTAGTAAAAACTTGTTATTGATAATTTCTTTTAGTACGAAGATTATTAACCTTTTTTAGTAAAAAGATTGTTACCGATAATTTTTTTTAGTAAAAAATTTGTTATCGATAACGTTTTTTAGTACAAATATTTTTTAGTGAACAATTAATTTATTATTGATAAATCTTTTTAGTAAACATTTTTGTATCGATCTTTTTTTATTAAAACTATTTTTATCGATAAATCATTTTAATACAAAATATTAATTATGTATCTTTTTTTACGTATGTATTTTCTTTTAATTTTGATATTTTACTAATTAAAACCTGCCTCAGATAAGTTTATTTCCTTTTTTTAATGCTACTTGTTAATCTCTTGCCTTTAAACCCACCCTTTATATTAAAAAGCTTGACTGTAGAAAGGAAAATCAACTTTTATTTATGCATTAAAGAAGAAACAAAAATGATTTTAAATTATTAATATCATATATATTTTTTTCACCTCATATGCTAAAACAAAATGTTAACTTACATTTTTTTTAAGATTTTGGTAGATTTTGCTTTTGTTTTTAATAAACTCATATGAACATTAAATTCAGGGAATTTTTCTCTGGATATACTTGTTGTTATTGCTGTTGTTGTTTTGGTTGTTGTTTCTTGTTAAAACACATAGGTTGCCTGTAGTTTATTGTACCATTTTTTCTGATGTTATGATTCCATTATATTGTAAAAACTTTACAAATAAAAATACTTGTACCAAATTGAGGTTTTATATGTTTTATACCTGTATGAAAAAAATATATATACAAAATTTATATTTATATTAATGTTGATGAATGTATGTATTTGTATATAGGTGTTTTATATAATTGCGTGATGCATTTTTAACATTTGCTCATTCACTATATTATATATGTGCATATTGTGTTTGTTGTATGCAGTTGTAGCATATATTGCACCTAGTTTGCCTGACTGACTCCATCCATGTCTGACTACCAACTTGCATCATTTGTAATTATAAATTTTTAATGCTCATCTGCATATAAACATTTATTCAGACTTATTCAGATGTCTGTCCGTCCATCTGTATCTTTATATTTATTTTTAGCATAGTGCTCAGTTGATTTTTTACCTTAACATATGTTTATTTTAACTGTCTATATATATTTATTTGTAAATTTCCTTTTATTTAAATATGTTGCAACATTATGTATGTCTCTAACCGTGTTTTGTTTTTGTTTTGCTTTATAAATATAAAACGAACAAAAAATGTTTACAAACTTTCAAGTCAGTATAGACAAAAAACATTAACGAAATACCAAACGAAATGTAGATATAAAAAAAAGTTCAAAAAACTTTCGGTTTTTTGCATTTTATTTTACTTGAGACCCGGTAGAAAAAGGTGCAATGAACTAAACTGTTTTTCTATGAGTTCGAATGGGTGCATATAGGACTGAATATAATAGTATAAAAATTTTATTGAATACTATTCTTAACCGCAATTTGAACAACTTTTTTGATGTTTTTGTTGTAGTTTTTATGCGAAAAAGCTTTTTATGCTGTAAGGATTTGTTGTTTGATTATTTATTTGCATTTGTGTATGTTTTTGAAAACTACACTCAAAAAATATTTCCGTTGAAATTTATACAATAATGATTAATGCTGTTTAAGAGATTTTGCTAAATATATAATATATATTTTTTGTTTATTATTTTTTTTTTTATTACATAACTATTATTTATTGTTATCTGGGGTATATAAAAAGAGAAATGGTATTTCCAACAAATACAAGAAATATTTAGAAGGGTTCACTATAAAGTGGATATTAATAAACAGGAGAAATGTAAACAAATTGTTATTGATAATATTTAGTAGAAAATTGCTATTGATAACTTTTTTAGTAAAAACAAGTTAGAGTCAGGGATTCTTACAAGATCTTGCTCCCCCTTTTGACACTCTAATGGAAGCTCGACCCACTACAACTTTAAATATTTAAAAAATTTTATGAAATATTATATTATCTTTAATACTAAGAGACTTTTTCGGATAATGAATATCTAATATCATTCTCCGTATCCACAAAAGATTGATTCTTTCTTCTGATGGACAATGGAGCGCTACAGATAGTTTCACATAAAAATGTATGTTGATGAATATTGTTATAATAGTTTTTGGCTTTGAAGCCAACAAACAGATAAATTTTGCTATATTTTAACTAAAATGCCTTGAAATCTGTTGATTCAAAATAAAATTTAAGACATAAGTTACATCTTAACTCTTTTTCTTGGCACAATATATTTACAAAAGGTAAAAGTAAAAATGTGAAAAATCGATAGTTTCTTCAAATTGAAGTATTTATAATATTGACTAATTATTTTTTGATCATTATTGCTGCTTTTATCAAGAATAATATTTTCAATCGAAACAAAGCACGGATACTTTCATTGGTTTTTCACAAAGATAGTGCTAGTTGATTCTTAAAAGAACTCATTTATCTTAATTTTTGTCTTAAATTTCGGGATATTTCCATTTTAAAATAAATATTTTCAAGTTTTCATTAGAATTTTTATTTAAAATTCTAAATAATGTTTACATCAAAAAATTTAGTGTTTAAGTATATTTTTTGGGATCTCTTTGAGACCCCCCACGAATGTTCTCACGGACACCTTGTGGGTCGCGAACCCCCATTTGAGAACCGTTGTGTTTTTCACCACCTTACCGACAAATAATGAAATTTCCACCTTCAAGTATGCTTTAATATTTTCAAATTTATAATTACAAAAATAATCTACATTTTATTTCAAACTACAAAAATTTAAACACAAAATTAAACTATCATAATAAGCGTTGCTTCCTTAAAAAACACAACACAGCTTCTGACGACTACTAAGCATGTATCTACATACCAACATTTACATATGTAGATACATGCTTATACAAAAACAACAACACTGACTCATTGCAATGCTTCCATTTCCAACTAAAAACAAAAAGTACGTAACAAATTATTTTGTGCATGTATATATTTATACAAAAGGCAACAACACTAAAAGTCATTACAATGCTTTATATATATATATATATATATATATATATATATATATATGTGTGTGTGTGTTTGTGTGTGCATATTTTTAATAATATTATTTTTAACTATTACTCGGTTGTTTATGGACCGACATTGTCTTATCGACAACACTTGTTACAAGGATCCAGAAAATTTTTTACTTTTTTGCTCTCCGTTGAAAACTGTGGAAATTTTAAACGCAATGACAAACTGCAAAAATTTCGATCAATATTTGCTTTTTTTTGAGTAAAAAATTGAAATTGTTTTATAAAAAAATTGTTATCGAAAACTTTTTTAGTAAAAAAATTGTTATCAATAACTATTTTCAGGAAGCAAATATTTATATCGAAAATTTTTTAGTAAATAAATTGTCATTGATAACTTATTTTAGTAAAAAATTTGTTATCTATAACTTTCTAGTAAAAATATTGCTATCGACAACTTCTTTTAGTAAAAAATTGTTATAGACAACTTCTTTAAGTAAAAAATTGTTATCGATAATCTTTTTAGGAAAAATTTTTATCTATAATTTTTTTATTGGAAAAGTTTATATCGATATCTTTAGTGAGCAAATTTTTTATCGATAACAATAAGAATACAGTAATGTATGTAAAATAATTGTTATCGTTAACTTTTATATGGAAAAAAAAAAAATAAACGCAAAATGTATTGAGAAAAACATTGCTGTCGATACATTTATTGAGAAAATATATTTTGTATGGAGAAAAATTGTTACTTATAATATAATGAAAAACAAGTGAAAAATATATAGTCGGTCCAGCACGAGCCTTATATTGAACCTGTGACTAATTGTGTTTGTATACATATTTATGCATTTTAGGGTACAACCCGGAAGTGAGAATTATATGGGTGCTACGGTCAATTATGGGCTGATTCTCATAAAATTTAGCAGTGTGAATTATAATTATAAAAAAGTTATTTGTGTCCAATATTATCTTCATACTAACTTTATTATAGGATTTATGCTTGATCAAGTAATTTATGAACAAGGTTTTATATGGCAGCTATTTTAAATTACCTATCTATCTTCACGAAATTTGGTAAACAGATTTTCGATTTTTTTTATTAAAATATTGCCATACTTAAGGCATTTATGATCGTTAAATCCCTATTCCGGAAGTACATTTGCATGGGGACTAGGTGAAATAGTGGAGCGATCACAACCAAATTATAATAAAATTAAATTGAACGTACAGAGTTGTTACTTTTGGTATTGAAAATAAAACATTATGGTGAGTGTTGGATAATTATTTCTGTGCATTGCTTTCAACATCAGTATAAACACATAATACCCCAACCAGCTATGATTGTGTAGGGTAAAAAAATTGAAATGGATAATGTTTTGATATCTTTTGGTAAATAAAGAATTTTTATGGAAACATTTTTCCTTTTTACTAAAAATTTAAATTTAAAACCTTTAAAGAATCTCATTTTAAAATCAATAATATTTAAGTGTTTTAATTTTTACTATTTCCTTTTTTTATAATTTTCAATAAAAATAAAACATCTAAGAATTAAAGCTATTTACATAAAATATCCAATTATAATACACAAGAGCTCTGTGACCACATGTATTTAATGCAATAAATAAAATTTAAATTGTTTTCTTATTGGTTTACAATTTCATGAATAAATATTATAATTTAAATTGTTTGGTTTTATTTTTATTTTATTTTTTTTTTTCTTCTGTACACCCACGAAAATAATGTTTTCCTGTTTATATTAAAAATATACAGTTTTATGAATAAATTTTGTACGCAAAAAAATTAACAAAATTCTTTAAGAATAATTTTGTAAATAAACTTCCTTCAACTTTACTATTTTACTAGAACAACTATGTAGTGAATATTCAAATCTGTTGTTTATTTAAGGAATAAGTGAATGAAAAATATGTAGTAGAAAAATCAACAAAATTTTGCTTACTACAATTAAATAACTTGATGAACTGTAAACAAAATAAAAGAAAAACACTAAGAACACAAAAAACTGAATATGAACAAAGAATTTATTAAGGAATTTAAATTACAAATACGAAGAGAAATTTTATAAATTTTGGCAACACTTTTAACGCGACGATAAAGGATGATGACGGATTATTAAAATGTAAATGGAAAAATAAATTCATATTTTATGTGGTAGTTTATTTATTTTTCAAACTTAACAGTTCTTTAGTATGCAGATGCTTTAAACATTTTTAAAAATAAGCATATGTTAGTTGACTAAATGAAGTTTAAACTTGCTTTCAACTTCAAAATGTTTTCTTCTACATATTTAATTCTCTTATCGCTTGTAGTTTTTATTCTATTTGAATGAATCAAGATGATCTCCTTTTAAAAACTCTGTGTTTAACATATTTTTAATCCCCATTTGCACATCTAATTCTACTTATGCTTTTCAAAAGAGTTTAAATATTTTTATAATGGATATTTTTTTTATTTGAAACATATTAAATTTTTTCTTTACAAAATTAAAGATATTATAAGCAGATAAAAGATAACATAAATATATTTGGTTTATTATTTAACCTTTAAAACAAGCAACTCCATTTTGTACTTTACCACAAGTTGTTGACAGTTGTTGTAGTTTACTTGTTTGGTTTTAAAAATGTTATAAATGTTAAGAATAAAAAAAGCTGAAAATACTGTAGCAATGCCATTTATAACGAATTATTTGAAAGCACGTAGAGTTCGTGAGGCATGAACAGACTAGAATTAGGTTTTGGTGACAAGGTTTGACTGACTGTAAAATATAAAAAATATATGTATAAGAATACAGTAATGTATGTAACTATAAGTGTATGTTTTATATAAAAAATTTTGGTTGAGGTATATATGAAAAAATACTTTCAATACAGTTTGTTAACTGTAAATTTACTATAATAAAAAGGCAACAAGTCGGCTATAACTATATTTAGTCAAAAAAATATAAATAAATTTGTAATATAATTTATGCCATACAAATAAATAACAGCAATAAAATTTAGTTTTTTCAAACTAAACAAAAAAGAAAGTTTTGAAAAGAAAACGTGCTTTTTTATTGCAATTTCCTTAGCTATATCTTTCCCTTATATTTTTGTCTTACTGTAGTTTGATAAAGACACAGATATGACGTTTCAAATTCAATAATTTTTATTGCAAACAAAAGCTAAAAACTAACAGTGAGTCATGAAAGAATTTCATGATAGAATTTATATTATAGAGTTTTAAAAAATTAAGTGACTCAGTTGAAGAGTAGGTAAATAAATGAACTTAAATTTGAAAGGTGTTTTTATTTGCAAAAAAAAGAAAGATAAACTGTGAAAATGAAACGTTTACTTAATTGTTTGTCTGCACAGTAATAAGATTTCAATATTTAATAAGAATTCACATAAAGCATTTCCTAGTTTTATTTTTATTTTTATAACAAAAATACGAAAATCACATATCGAAGACGTAAATTTTGGATAGAAGAAATATTTGCTTTGGAGTTGTACAAAACACACACTTGTGCTTCTAAAGTAGTTTCAAAGGAGTGATTTTTAACTAGAGCGTTTTAACTGGAAAAACAATAATTGAATTAAATTATTATTTCAATTATTAATCTCCGAATACAGCATAATTGCCGGATAACTTTTAATATTCAAATGATCTTAGGAAAATTCTACCGAAATTGTAAATTTAAAAATTCTATCAAATTGGGCATATCAATAAGAATATTAAAAGACCTTATGGAAGTAGATTTTGATCATATATTCAATGTTTGCATTAATTTCCTTGTACTGAAGTGAAGCACACAAAGTGGTCGGAAAGGGTGATATCTGGGCAATATAGCAAGTGTGGGAAAACTTCTCAAATCATTAACTATCATAATTTAAAATTTTGGACTCGTATTTGGTGGCATATTCTGACCATCTTTCGTTCAATATTCTTTTCAAATTGTTTTCGGTACATATCTGTAGTAATCGCTTCATATGGTTCTAACAGTTTGTTATAAATGATTATATTCTGATCCCTCCAAATGCAGAGTATAACTTCGGACTTCATTTACGAGTTTTTACACTTTGAATTATTATAGCAGATGCACTTTCCATTGCTCGCAAAAATTTTATGCATAAACGACAACCTTTTGTGATGCTAAAATCTAATTTCAGGCATGCAAAATCACCTTTCGACATCATTTGACATAAGGTCGTGTGGTACCCAATTTCCATGCTTTTGTATAAATACTTCATCTGAAAAAATTTCCTACAGGCAGGGATGATCTTTATAATGCTTATCAAAATCGCCAGTTTTAAATATTCTAGACCACTCACGAGAAGTTGCCCCACTTAAAGATTTATCCGCACAAAATTCTACCTGTAAAAGCTCCTTCTTTGGTACGAAACTCTCCGTATTCAAGGCCTTCAAAAACTATGTTGTTTTCGTTCCAACAGGCTGATACATACTGAATAAGAAAGCCTATTGACAGTATTTTCAGGTAACATAGTTATGAAAAAGGACCGCTTAGAAAAAATACTATTACTGCAATCTAATGTTAAAAGATGGGAATTAATGCATACTGCCAATAGTTAACTCGGCAGATTTCGCAGTAACATATTTTCTAAACCCAATTTATATTTTCGGTAAATCGGCAATTTGGAAGATTTCGAGAAATAAGTTAGAGAAAGAAAATTGGTCAATGAGATATGAATGGCAAGCAAACTTTGCGTTTTGTAATGTATTTAGTCTCTTGCAAAGATGTTGGCAACAGCAGATTTAATTTTATATCTTTCGTAATTCTGTTTCAAATGAATAGCATTGGTTCGCAAATTGGTGAGTTATGAGCGAAAAAAACGGAACAATCAAATACTTTAAGAAAGACTTTGCATTCTTGCAGATATGGTAAAAATTTTATATATATATTAAGGACATGTATGTGCTAAAAACTATTTTGAAAGATTTCCTATTCAATATCGGTAAAATCGACCAATCTCTCATATGTGTCAGAAATTATCTTTAATTTTGTTTTCATCGAAAAAAATGCATCAAAAATCGTTTTTCTCATAAATAAAAACGTGCTTTTACTACAGTAAGTTAGTTAATGTTAGTACTAAACTGAAATATATATTAAATATATTAAATTCTGTGCAGACTGATATAATACCATTTTTATTGATGCGATTTTTTTTTAGAGTACCATATTAAATTGATAAATAACGTAAAAAATTCCGAAACAATTGATCTTTACTCATTTTTATCTTTTTATTCAATGCTTTCTAAATTATCTGCTGCAGCTGATTTCATATTTCAACAAACAGCTAATAATTAGAACTAATTCTTACAAATTTTCTCCAGAAACACAACAAATACACAAACACACCTAAATATACACAAGATAGAAACAGAAAACAGAAACATTTGTTTAACTCAAGTAAAATATTTAAATTCAGCACATAATTGATCTTGACTCAAAAAACTCTGACTCAACAACAAAATAATATAATTTTTTTTTTATCCAAGCAAAAAATATAAAAATAAACAAAATTACTATAAAAGCTATGCAGAATGGCATTTAAAAAAATTATAATTGTTTTAAAACAAATTATCATAAATATTTTATTGTTTCCAACGTGAGTACGTCTAGTTAAATAAATATGAGTATATATTTTTAATTTAAAAATTAATCATAATTACCTTTGACGTCATCTTTTTAAGTAGTATAAATATAAGAGAGATAAGATTTCGTAAACGAAAAGAAAAAAATAAATACAAAAATAAATTATTAGATAAATCCCACTTCTAAATAAAATTTTATATTTAGTAGTGTCTCTTTTTTTTCTATTATTTATTGTCTGATTGTTTCGTTTACACACAATTAGTTTTTGTTGCTAGTTTTTTTTATATTCTTCAATTTCAAATCGCAGAGAGATACTTAATAATACAATTGCAATTTTGTTATTATTGTAAACATAATTACAACCACAAATGTATACACATATGTACATATATAGAATATGACAGTTATTATTTATATATGTATAGTATATGTTTGTGTAGTTATGTTTATGTTTTGTATCATTACTCATTGCAATTTATCATAATTTTGTGTAACTGTATACATGCTTATAATTTTCATAAATATTATTATTTATGTTTTGTGTGTTTATGTATATGTATTATAAGTATATAATGTACCATATATAAGTATGTATATAACCCAGTTTGTTAGGTTAATCACCTGCTAAAATTATAATAGCGTAATTTAATTGTTATTATCAAAACAAAAGCTTTGTTACAAATACACAAAACAATGCTCACCAAAAATTTATTTAACCTCAATAATTGTAAATAAAAATTTTTTTTTGTTATTAATATTCTGTTACCCAGCAACAATTTGAAAACACAGTTCATATTAATATGTTATATACTTTTGAAGCTAAAAGTCAAAGCTTATCAGAATTTTATTTTATATATAGATAATTAATTATCAAATTTAATACTTTACAATAATTTTCTTTTTAATATTTTAACTTACCTAAACTCTCAAAGATATCTGAATATATTGTTACCTTCGACTTTTTGAGAAACTGGTTTTTGAATAGTTCAAATAGTTGGAATTTTGAAAAAACCGGTTAACCATTTTTTTTTTTTTTTCATCATGTGGCCCATTGTGGACCGATATTTGTTGTAAGCGTAGTGTATATTTCTACGAAACATACATATGCATTATATTATGTTATTTATGCAATTTAGGGGGATTCCTGGAAATAGACCTTAAATGGAAGCTATGGTCAATTATCGGCCGATTCTCATAAAGCTTGGCAGTGCGATGTCTATTTATGAAACACTAATTTGTGTGACATATTAACCTGATTAACAATAACTTTTTTATGCGACTTATGCTCGTTAAAGCGATTTTCTAAAAAGCTGTTAATATGGGAGCTATGATGAATTATATATATATATATATATATATATATATATATATATATATATATATATATATATGTATATATATATCTTCACGAAATTTGGCACGCAGATTTATGTTTATATAAAACTTATATAAACCCAGAAAGCGATTATAAGCCGATTGGTATACATTATAGTTACAAACGTCACCACAAACGCATAATACCCTTTCAACCTATGGTGGCGTAGAGTGTAAAAAAAACCCTTAAATATTTTAATTGCTTGTAAGGTATTAAAAGAGAAAAAACTAATTCCGTTGATATCCGTATTTCATTCAAGATAATTATTACTTTAATAATTGTTTAAACTCCAAAATATATATCTCATATATGTATATGTAACCGTATAAATTACTTTGTAAGTATTTTTTAACACTTCGAACATAATTGTAAAGAAAAAATTATATAAATTATAAAAATATTATACTATATACGTACATTTTTAATATATTTTTAATATGACAAAGAATCGAAAACTACTTATAAGAATTTTTATATTAGACAAATTCATATTTATATTATAAGACATTATTAATTGGTCTGCTTTTTCAAGCGCCCATTTTTATTTTTTTTGGTGAGTATGTTAACTTGTCCTGTTTATAAAACATAACAAGAAATCATTCTTTATAAAAATTAATCAGTTAACAAATTTTCTCTAAATTTCCAATCAAAAATTAAATTTAGTACATATGTACAAAGTACAAATGAAATAAAATGTAATTTTTAAAATTGATTTTTTGTTTTAAAAAAACGGTTTATTCCACATTCCAAAAATTAACATTTTGAAAAAACCGACAGTACTTAAACCGAAAAAGTGATTTAACCGGTTGGTAATTCGAGTCGATCACTCTATTACAATAGATCAATAATTTAGGTAATCGATTGTTTTAGATGGACTAGCGTTTTTTTATTAATATAATGTTTAGAGTGCCGGGAAATCATTCATATAGATAAAAATATTTAAATACCAACTATTTTTTTTCTAGAATGCAAATTTTTATATAAAATTTCATCTCCTAAGTATCCTCTGATCAGAAACTACTAAACGGACCTAATCGTTTTAGAATGTGATTTATACTTTCTCATATTTTTCTTCGTTATAAAAAGTTACTGGAAAATTAAATATTTTTTTTAGCAAATTTCATTTATTTAATACTAAAATCTATTTTCGGAATTGTGTTTGGACTTACATAGAATTAAGTATTTTATCAGAAAGAAATTTTATAAAAATTATCTGTAAGAAAATCTATTTCAAAATTAAATTCGATTTTTTGAAATTGCTAAAAGTAAAAAATGCCAAAACCGTTAATATTTAATAAAAAAAATTAGAATCAAATGGTGCAAATAAGTAATCTTTACAAAATTTCAACGAATTTGAACTAAAAACTGTTTTCAAATTATAGTTCTAAATTTCATTAAAAAATCATTAATGAAATATTTTAATAAATTTTCCCCAATTTAGTGCTAAAATCTACTTTGAAATTAACTTTGATTTGTCTAAATTTGGTTAAAATTGCTTGAAATTAAAATATTAAATCAAAGCGTTAATCGAGTGAGAAAATTAATTAGATTCTTCAAATTTGAAAAATTTATAGCTAAAATCCATTTTCGATCAGTAATATTAGTAAATAAGTAATTTTTAATAATTTTAAGTAAAAATTTTAGAATAAAATCTATTCCCAAATTAAATTTGGATTTTCGAAAAGGCAAAACAATACCTAAGCCTATAATATCTCCTTAGAAATAATTTTCTAAAATTTCAAAATTTTTTAAGCAAAATTCCATTTTCAAAATTAAGTTCGAACTTTCGGAATAGCATAAATTTCTTCATTAAAAAAAAAAAATAATAATAATTCATTACACATTTTATTTAAATGAAATTAATAAATAATTTTTATTGCCAAATCTATTTCAAAATTAAATTCGATTCTTTGAGAATACTTAAAATTAAAATATTTAATCAAGTAAGTATTTTTTTTTCAAAATTTTAACGATGTTGTGTTTATATCTATTTTTTTAAAATTAACCCAGCAAAAAAAGAACTGATAAAGAGGTGAAAAAAGTCATGATTTTAACATTGCATTGTCATTGGAAGGGAGTACTTAGTGCTGCAAAAGAGTTGCAGAAGTTCTTTTTTAACCCATGGTCATATATATTTTGTATGACAAATTTTTTCGCTGTATATTTAATCACAATTCATCATAAATCATAAAAATATTTTGACATCAGATCACCGTTTGACCTGAGTTTAACAAATCAAACAATAAGAGTGAAAACTCTTGTTTGCTTATACCTGTTTACAGAATTAGTTAGTTCTTTTGCAATGTACTCTAGCATAATTATGTAACGCTCTCATGATTCTTTTTTGTTGGGTTAGTGGAGAGAATCAAACATTTCTCTCAGCTTTTGCTAATGCAGCAGACAAATATTTTTATTTGATTTATTTATTTCACTTAAACGATTAGATAAGAGTTTTGTTATCGTTTAAAAAATGTTGTATTGCTATTAATATGTTGTTTTTTACTATCACAAATATCAATATTTTGAGGTGCAATAAACTATTTCACTGATTTGATTAAGTTGAAAAATCGATAATTAAAACTAAACAGGTTGTAAATAAAAGAATTAAATATATTACTTTATCAATTTCACTATGCGACAGTCAAAATCGGGATGGGATGAAACCAACGGGAAATATTATATCGGTAAAAGAGAAGTTATACGTGTCCCGGCTTTTCGCTGGGTCAAGTCTAGGAATCGAGATATATCGATTTGAAGTTAGTAACTATCATGTAGGGGAAATTGTGATCTTTAGTGGTCTTTTTTTTTTTGACATAACCACCAGTCCGATTTTGCTGAAACAAATTTAATAAAATTAGGAATTACAATTCCTTTAATCTGTTCATACAACGTTTCGCTACATAAGCAATAGTTTCGCAGTTATAAATAAATGTATGAAAAAAAAACTATTTTTTGTCTAAAAAATTGAATTTTTTTATTTTTAATTCATAAAAAATCCAAAACGGTAAAAAAAGTGTCAAGTCCTATTACTTTCACGTAAAGTTACATAACCTTTAAACAAAATGAGATATAGATCATGAAAATCGATGGACGAGTTTCGCTTTTATTCACAATTAAGTGAAGGTATGAATTTTAAAAATTTGCTCGAGATATGCTCAAAATTCCTTGGAAAAAACATTGATGACTTTTTTTTATGATTGTCAGAATTAAAAAAAAAGTAATAAACAAAAGGTTATTTGATTTTTATGGTAGCGGTAACAAACTAAAAAACGTTCATAAATGTGCGTGGACAATTAAAAGGGAAAAAGGAAAGTGCACTTTTTTAATTATTTGGGTTTTTTCCGTTGGCTATCTGCATGATTTTTTTACACAAATTGTACCCACATTTATGAGTGGTCATGTTTTAGAACGTTTTGAAAAATTTAAAACGCACACGAATCAGGTTTATAGCCACCCTTAAAAGATGCGCGAATTCATAAGTACCTCTCAGTAAAATATTGAAACTTACGTAGTATTTATAGGTGTTCACTGATCGATTTTTGTCATTCAACAAGTGTCTCCGAACGCGTAAAATACGGTTTTTTTAAAGTGACGAAAAAGTAATAAAAGTATAAAACCGAAATGAGTGCAAATTGTCCAGAAAATATCAATTTATTTTGTTACGTTTGTGGCAAACGAGCTTTTTCAACAAATGCTGCATTACTCACTGAGCAAGTGGAGCGCGCTTTTAAACTTTATTTTGATTGCGAAATAATTCGTGGTGTTTCGTGGGTCCCAGACAAAATTTGTAAAACGTGCTACAATGGTCTAAACATGTGGATCCAAGGGAAACGCAGTTCACTTCCTTTTGGTGTACCAATGATTTGGACTGATCCAGGAGAGCACAATTCCGGCAACTGTTACGCTTGCGCAAACAAAATATGTTGAGTAAATCGTAAAGGCCTTAAACGAAGAGTTTACATATCTGTTAAAAGTGCACAAATACCTCTACCGCATTCGGATGAAATACCAATTCCACCGCTTCCAAGTCCTGACAGAGAAACTTCTTTTTCTATTGAAACAATGGATCAATCGGATTTCACCTATAAACCAACACCAGAAGCCGACCCATCGAACAAAATAATTACAATATCACAAGCAAGAATGGACAAGATTGTTGCAGAATTAAACCTTTCTCAACGTGAAGCAGAAAAACTTGCCCAGCTTTTGAAAAAAGGCAACAATTTGAAGCCTAATGTCAAAGTCACCGTATATCAAAGACGACAATTGCTATTCCAACGGTACAACACACTCAACGAAGGGAACACATTTGTTTACTGCCACGATGTAAAGGGACTGATGGAGGCGATGGCCAACGTTCATCGATTCTTCGAAATCAAGCCTGAAAGTCGTTTTGCTACATAAATATAATAAAAAACCAAGCATTCCCATTGGATACAGCACAGACATGAGCGAAACATACGATTCCATGAAAATAATTTTGAATAAAGTTTGCTGCACTGATCACAAGTGGCGGATCAGTTGTGATCTGAAAGTTGTGGCGATGCTAAGAGGTCTCCAAGGAGGCTATACGAAAAACGTGTGTTGCTTGTGTCTTTGGGATACCCGATTTAAAGGAAACCAATACGAAACGCATGAGTGGCTTGCTCGAGATCCAACGGAGAAAGGACACAACTGCGTAAATGATCCACTGGTGCCAATGGAGAACGTCCTTATGCCCCCTCTCCATATCAAACTGGGAATCGTAAAAAATTTCATTGTGAAGCAACCGAAAATTCTTGATTGTTTAGAAAATATTTTCCCACGAATCAGCGAAGCAAAATTGAAGGAAGGTGTTCTGAATGGGCCGGACAGTAATGATTACTTTGCGTGGAGGGCAGTGAAGAAAGTCATACGATATTTTTTGGGAAGTACGCGAGCACACAATTACCCCGCTCTTGTGACCAAGATGTTGCACTACCTCCAGAAAATTGGAGTGAATATGTCCCTCAAAATTCACTTCTTGCATCACCATCTTGAATACTTCAGCAAGCAGCTAGCCTCAGAGTCGGATGAACACGGCGAGTGCTTCCATCAAGTGGCAATGCCAATGGAAACGCGGCATAAAGCAAAAGGCTCGATTCGCTGGTGGCTGAAATTTGTTGGTGGTCGCAAAAGACGTACGATCCCGACAATGAATATGAAGAAGAAGAATATACAATGGGAGTTTCCTCCGAGGGTAAGTCACAAAAATGAAGTTAACTGACTGATTAAAAACAATTGATTTTTTTCCAGATGAAGACAGATCCTCATCCGATACAGACTCTGAACAAGTGGGCGAACCACCACGCAAGAAAGTAAAGGGCGCAAACAAAAGAAAATAAGTTTTGCATTCATCGATTTTTATAACCTATGTATCTATGTAATAACCTAATAATTACCTGTAATAATTTTTAATTTTACGTGTTAATAATTATAATAAATAATATATAATAAATATTATCCAAATTCATTGAAACATAAAATCAATATTCTTGTCAAAATGAGATACCTTCACTTAATTGTGAATAAAAGCGAAACGCGTCCATCGATTTTCATGATATATGTCTCATTTTGTTTAAAGGTTATGTGACTTTACGTGAAAGTAATAGGACTTGACACTTTTTTTACCGTTTTGGATTTCTTATGAATTAAAATTAAAAAATTCAATTTTTTAGGCAAAAAATAGTTTTTTTTTTCATACATTTATTTATAACTGCGAAAATGTTGCTTATGTAGCGAAACGTTGTATGAACAGATTAAAGGAATTGTAATTCCTAATTTTTGTTTCAGCTTGTTTCAGCAAAATCGGACTGGTGATTCTCGAGTTATGGCAAAAAAAAGACCACCAAAGGTCACAATTTCCCCTATATGATAGTTACTAACTTCAAATCGATATATCTCGATTCCTAGACGTGACCCAGCGAAACGCCGGGACATGTATAACTTCTTTTTTACCGATATAACTTTCCCCGGTAGTTTGAACCCTTCCCGATCACTGACCCTTACCATTTGTCGCACAGTATTTTTAGTTATAAATTATAATGCTTCTCGTCTTGGTAACAATTGGACCATTCTAATAAGAAAATTTTTAATAAAATATGAAATATTGTAAGATCTCTAAGTTTTAAATTATTTTTATATCATTATCTTCAATAATCATACCAACTTTAAAAAAGTCTTTTTGGAATCAAAACTATCCAATAGATTAATTAGACCAACTAAAGTTTTTTTTTTTACTTCCTGACACTTATTTCTCAATAAGTTTTAGAAAATCCGGTTATTTCTTGAAAAATAAAAATGTTTGAATTTAATTAACTTTCAGTTAAGGTTATGGGCCACTGATTTAATGAGGCTTTTAATTTAATTTAAATTTTAAATTAGAAATAGAAAACGAATGCTTCTTTAAATTTTTACTAATTAAATTTAGCAATAGCTAATATTTATCAAATGGAACTTTTAATAAAAGTCCCAATGGACTTTGAAATATGTTTTAACACTCGAATATATATATTTGCCCTATTTGAAAACTCATAACTATATTTACATTTTTGCTCACAAATGAGTCGGATTCACCCTTTTAAATGATACCCAAAATCCACTATAAAAAAATAGTCTTATCAAATAATTAAATTTGGAAAAATTAAAAGTAAAATGAGTGACATGGTTTCCCAAGAAAGTGTATAAACTTTTGTGGCATATTTTTCACGCCTCCAAAAGTAAATTGTTTATGACATGAAAAAGAAAAAAAATTGATTTACATACTTACATAGATCAAAATGTAAAAGGTGCTAGACAAACCCAAAAGAGATAAATAAATAAATAAAAATTAAAATAAAAACAAATTTGTGGTCCAGGTTCAAGAAATTTGTAATTTTATGATGACTTAAAAACTGGAAATTTATGTTTCTGTCCAGACATCACTTATATAAAAAATTTCACAAAAAAATAGAAAGCTTTTGAAAAATTAGGCGTTAGTTTTTCTGTTTTCTTTTGAGATCCGCTGAAGTATATTAAACACTTTTATACGGATACTGCGGTTTTAAATGTTTCCAACGTCAATATTGTCATGTATGAGTAAACTTAAAACGTAAGAGGGTTTAACGCTTGAAAATTTTTTTTTTATATTTCACTGTTTTCTATTTTTCTTTTAAATAATAAATACTTATACTACATAGGCATTTTTTTGCTGTTTATTCTATCACTTGTTTAAAATAAATTATAAAAAAACTACAAGTTTTATTGTCGATGAGAAAAAGATAAATATTTTATGAATCCAAGTGCTGTTTTTAAATGAGGACTATTAATTAATGTTAATATAAACAACTTAGAGTGTACTATTTGGTTGTGCCGAATCTTATACACTCTCCACTTATGTTGAGTTGTTATATGAATGCGGAATTTAGATATTGAATATAAAATATAAATGCACATATTTGATCCAATTACAAATATACTAATTTATACTATATTTACGTAAAAACTATTAAATTCAAATAATTTATATTTTCATATAACGTTGAAATAGAATCTAGATTTAATAAATAAATAATACATTTAATACTTTGAAATTTTTCATATCTTTAAAGAAGATTTAATCACTTTGGTGCAGAAGAGATATTTTATTTACACGTGTCAGACAATATTAAATTGAAAAATGGTATAGTGAAAAATTTCTGGACCGATTTGGCTGATTTAAAAACCGAAATTCGAAACAAATATTTATGATAGATCTATGACAGATTTATATAAGAACGAAACCCATAGCTTATACAGTAGCTTGAAAATGTTTTTATTAGATATCCCTGTTACTTATTACGTTCATTTCTTCAGGATAAAAATTTAGAAAAAACTTCCGATATTTTTTTTCTTTGCAAAAACAAAGCATATATATGTAGGAGCTTCAAAAAATCGAATACCGAATTGAAAAAAAACGGGTTTTTAAAATTATCAGATCTATTGATATATATATATATATATATATATGTTATCTACCTATGATGTATGATAGTAATTCCAACCGACAGACAGACGGATGTGGTCTTATCGACATCACTTCTTACAAATATAAAATTTTTTGCTCTCTGATGAAAAATGTGGAAATTACAAACGGAATGACAAACTTACATATGTGGCGAAGGGTATAAAAACCGGTTATATAAAATTTTTATGTACTTTTTATCTATTTTTTTATTTTGTATGGAAGTTTAAAATTTTGAAAGAAAAAGAAAATACACTTGCTTTTATTTAACACTTATCTTTGTTTATTTTATAGTCAATAACCTTTAAGAGGATTTATTGAAATTTGCCAGTTTGTTTTAATCCTTTGATTAGACAATTAGCAGTTAATAGTTTTAATTACAAACTTTCATTTTATCTTCATAGTTCTTCAATCCTTAAATTGCAGAGTAGTAGCACTTGTTATAGTATGGTTTCGAGCAGCTGTTGAGTGCTGCTAGTGATACTTTTAATAATTTTTATAATACATACAAGAAAATAGTTCCACTTACGGTTAAGCAAAAAAAGATATTATCTTTGTTTTTTGGTTTAATGAAAGTTTAAACTAATAATTTATTAAAGATTTAAACCTCGTTTCTTTGACCATGAGAGTTACAAAAGTTTTATTTTTTCTTTTAATTTATATTTGCTACTACTTGTTGTTTTATCACTATAACAGTAGATATAAACTACATTCATACGTGAGTCTTGTTTTCAAATAAAAATTTTGCAGAATAAGTGCTGAGTTTATTTGTTTATTTATAAATAACTAACTCACGAAAATAACAGTTGATAAGTGAATTATTACTGATTCGTAGTAATAATTTGTGTATAAAGATATACAAAATTTATCTCACCTGTAATTAACCCATATTTTCTAGACTTTTAGTTTCTGAGTTTAAACTTATTTAGTTTAATTAATGTTAAGATCTTATTTATTTTTTCGTTAAGAAAATTTATTTAAATTATTTAAATGAAATGTTACCAATCAACCAGAAAGTGTTTCACTTTAAGTTAGGATCAATATGAAATTCTATAGTGATCTTATAATATCTTACCTTACATCCGTCGCAATGTTTAATATTAAAACTCGTTTATTGATATTTCTCAAAATTAAATTTTTTTATACTCCAGACCACCAAAGGAGGGAGGTGTGAGACTGCACTGTTCGAATCAAAATAAAATTTCTAAAGTGATATATTGTAAAATTGGTTACTGTCCTTTACTCAGTGATCCTATCTGCAAGCGTTTTGCCGAATAAACTTTATCATATTTGAAGGAAACACATTTTTTCAAACCATAAATTATTCCATAAAATTTCAAATTAGTTTTGTCAAAAATGACCTGAGCGCTTCTTAAAAATAATCTTAAATCCTAAACTGATGGTGGCATATAGATGAAATCACGAATTGTTAATCATGCTTAGAATTTCCAGTAAGATATATAAGGTTCTGTCTCGACTATTACGTTAACATCCTTGTGCATGGTATCATATAGTCCCATTTACCGACTAAGATTTCCCTACTTATTTTCTTACAATCTGGCTGCCACTTAAAGTTGCCAGATTCGAATTAATTAAAAAAACTCGACAATCGGTTTCCGCCAAAAATGTTTTACTTTTATCTTGAACATATAAATATATATAGCGTATAGTTTTAGGTTTGGAAGCGGTGCTCCCCATACCCCTAAGGAGCGGAACAATTCGGGCTCAAAATGGGGTACATCTGAAGTAGAAAATTTTTAAACGCTTACAAAATATTATTTCTCATTAAATTTAAAATATTTTACATCCTCTTATAGTCTCATATACCTATGAAAAATATGCTTGCATGTACCATTTATCTCTTACAGATTTCAAGTTATTTGCATTTAAAATTTCAATTATCTCCATTTTGCAAAATATTGATCCAGTTTTTTCAATATGTAGCCCAACATTTTTGACCAATTTTGAAATTAGTTAAAGAACAAAATTATCTATCGAATAAAAGAAACTTGAAGTGGTTACCTGTTTAGAGTTCAAAAATAAACGATTTTAATTTAAAAATTGCAGAAATTAGGATTTTTTGTGTGTTTTTAGACGAAAAAGTTTCTACACACTTTTTTCTCTCAAAAAAATTTTTCCTTAAGAGCACATTACGGTTTTATTCTTTTCTGAAAGGTAATGTAGCTTTGGAAACTTTTATGTTTTCTAAAGAGTTTGCCATCGGATTTTTCTAGACATTCAACAAATGTGGACTTTATGGGCAAAATTCAAAAAAATCTTATTTATGTGATTTTCACCGGTTTTTTTTTAATTGTGGGATTACTTTACCAAAATCTTGAAATTTTACACTATTAAATTTTAAATGATAAAGTTAATAATCACCCAAAAGTTTTGTTAGGATTACTTAATTAACAAAGAATTTTTTACTGATGCAATAATTATAGCTTTTCCAAAAACCAAATGTTTACAAAAAACTTTAGTTCCAAAAATAATAAAAACTGTGGACTTCATTTTTTTCGAATAAATTTCTCTGCCTAGCTGACGTAATTTATAACTACATTATTTTGTCCTCCTTTATACAAAAATTCGTACACTAGATATACTTTGACTTGCTAAACACGAATCTACTTTTAGTTTCTTCTATCATGCCCATAAAAAAAATCAAGACATGACAAAAAAAAAAGTGAAAGCATATTCTTATTTGCACATCAAATTCACTCCAATGGACCTATTTTAGGAAGACAATTTTTTCCCATCAGTGTAATACATGTGTCTCCACTTAACTATAAGTATATATGGGTATTTTCACTTAATTGTGAATAAAATTAAGTTTTGTGCAGCAATTTTGATGATACTTGGGTTATATTGTATGTAACTAACTCTGTGATAAAAGAGAAAAAAACTGGAATTTTTTGCCATTTTTATTTCATAAAAGAACTTTTAAGAAAAAAATTCTTCAATTTTAAATGAAAAAAGCTGTTTTCCTACACTAATTTCTGAAGAACTCCGCAACTACTGAGCAGATTAAAAAATAATGTAAGGATGCCTTAACAACAATTTTGGTCGGCACCTTCTGTTACTTTAACTATCTAAATCTAACAAACCGTTCTCAAGTTATAATAAAATATACTAGTGTAATCGCCTTATTAAAGGGGAAATATTAGATATGCCCATAAAAAAAAAATAAAAGCATGTTCGTATTTAGCATATTAATATTCTATAAGGGATGGTTTTTCTGCCGACCAGTGTTATTTATTTAGTTAAGACAATTTTACGTCCACAATAGTATGAATACAATATTTTGGGAAATTTTCGTGACTTATTAAAATTTAACGTAACGTAATTTTGGTTTTGTGGAAGATATTGACTTCAGACTTTTTGCATATAATTAAAAATTATGTCAGCTGGAATTAACTAAAATTATTTAAAAAATGTAGTCCACAGTTCTTCTGAGTTTTGGAATTAAAATAAAATTCTAGTATTAATTTGGTTTTTGGAGAAATAATAAATATTATATCTGTAATAAAATCTTTGTTAGTTAAGATATCTTAATGAAATTTAAGGTGATTGTTGATTTTATTATTTGAAATGATGAAGTTTACAAAAATTTAGGATGTTTGTAAAATGAATCCCGTAAACCCCAAAAATGGGATTTTTTGTTTTTTATCCGTGAAGTCCATCTTTGTTACAGGTCTGAAGAGAGCAATTAGAAAAATCTTTAGAATACATCAGAATTTCTGAAACTGTATTTCGTTTATAGATCCATGCTGTAGGGCTTTAGAAAATATAGGCTAAATTCAAAATTTTGATGCAAAATAGGTACAATTCGGAAAGATTGATAGTTAGCGCTGTTAGGTAATTGGGCTCGTTTTTAATTTTAGAATCATCTCCATAAATATACCTTAGAAAAAAGTATAAAACCGTTATTTGTTCTAAAGAAAAATTTTATTTTAGAGAAAGAAGAGTGTATGCACTTTTTCGGAAAAAAACACAAAAAATCTAATTTTTGCAGTTTTCAAATAAAAAAAAAAAAACGTTTAGTTCTTTTGCTTTCTTTGATCGATAGATAATTTTGCTCCTTAACTAATTATTACTCAAATGACTCAAAAACTATAAAGGATAAATAGCACATATATGTTTTTCATAGGTCTTATCAAGTTCCAGTTTAAAAACTTAAAATTGTATATCTGTGTTAAATTTTATGTAAGTCCAATCAGCCGATTAGCAGTTACAGATTTATTTCTAAAAATTTTTAATTCTGCCCGAGAGATTCTAACAGTTCTACATTGATTAAACATTCAGTACAAATAATTCAAACCAATTCCATCTTGTACACTTCAAAATAAAAAAATTATAAAGACGCTGCACATCGAGCGAATTACGAAAAAAATAATCTGCAGTTTCTAAATACGGAGAATCGGTGATAGCAGATCAATTGCACCGAATTTAAAAATATGAATTGAAAATATTATTGTACTGAATTAGGTAATTCATTTCAAAATCATTAATAAAATTCCATAAAATTTTATATAATTATTAATTTAAATATTTTATTTAAATTAACCATTTTAATATTTTATTTAAATTATCCATTTTAATTGCAAAAAAGAAGAAAAAAAATAATCAAAAAGTAATTAAATTCTCCCTTCTCCTCTAAAAAACACATCTCATTGCTAAAACAATAACAATTTTAAATGCTGTTAAATGCTAAATAAAAGGTTTTTTAAACAGATATTAATTTAACCCACTTATAACAAAATTAAACTTTAAATATAAGTGGGTTAAATAAACATAATCAAATGTTCGTTATTTAAATTAACACTATATATGCTTCAATATGCATTATAATAATATTTAAAAATAACAATTTTATTTAATTAATATAACATAAAAGAGGAAAAAGAAATTGAGAACAAAGATAGAAATCAGAAATTTATCCATTTTCTTTTAACGCATAATTTTGTGTACGGGTATTGATAATCAATTATAAATGTATATATTTATTTGCCAGCTTACTGACATTTAGTTACAATACACTTGTTTGACTAAATGACTGCCTAGATGTCAGAATTTTTGTTTTTTTTTTTGTTTTTTTCTTTTTATTTCTACCAATTGTAATTATTGGCATTTGATGGATTAGCTTGTTAGTGCTTTTTTTTTTTTTTGAACGTATGTGGTAAACCCCTAAACAAATGTTGTGTGGATTATGTTTAAAAACAAAAGGAGAAAAAAATGTTCTATTAAACAAATATAAATGTGTGTAAATGATAGAGAAACCGTATTGAATATATATTTGTGTATTTCATATAAGTATAGAGATACAAGTACTTAACAGATGTCAATTTCATTAAACATTTTGATCTTATTATACCCTCTAACAGAGTAATGAAAATGCTGTATATATATATATATATATATATATATATATATATATTCATCGTTCTCTGTAAAAATCCTAATCTAGCTTTTGAAATCCATTCTCTAACTATAAGCGATTAAACAAATGTTTTTCAAATTGGTTTTTATAAAAAGTCCTTATTTTTTAGATATATTTCAGTTTTATGAATAGTTAAATACGTATTACAAAATCTATTTGAGGTTATAAATTTATTCTTTATCCGTTATTTGTATCTAAATATTATATATTTTATATCCTTTAAGGGTGTATATAATTCGCCTTAGCCAGTTTTAATAAATGTATGAATTTTCTATTTCTCTACTAAGTCATATGATACAAATTACTTTTATTTACATTATACATTGAACTTTCTATTAGATTTGCCATTTTTATACCCACCATCAAAAGATGGTGAGTATATTGGTTTTATCATTCCGTGTGTAGTATGTTGAAAAAATCATGTAAGACCTCAGGACCTTTGGGTCCTGGTAAGATTCTGAGTCGATTTAGCTATGTCTGTCCGACTGTCCATCTATCTATTTAAACCATGATATGGCTCGGAGGGAGCACATAAGGGAACGAAATTTGGTTCAAATATTTACCTTATATAAGATTTATTTGGTATTGAAAATGGGAAAATCGGTTAATAAAAATAAAAAAGTTATGGGTCAAATACTAGAAACACAAGGTGTCCATTGTAACTTGAATTCATACCTTTCTACTGATATCTCTTAAGCAAAAGCATATACAACATCTAAATTTTGTACAGATAGTTCGAAGATCGTTATAAACCTAGAAACCAAAAATGGGCGTGGTTTGCTGACTCTACTGCCCACCTACCATCAATGGTGAAACATCAATGACATTTTGTACAAATAGTTCAAGGACCAATGTACACTCGGTAACAAAAAATGGGCGTGGTCCGAAACACTTTTCATATCAGGTGAAATTTTAAAATGTTGCAGATGGTGGATATATAGATTCGGCCAAGCCGAAGATAACATTCTCACTTGTTTTTTTTTTTTTTTAATTACAATATTTTTATCACAATTTTTCAATGTGTCATTGAGGATTTCTGGTGGTGTCATGGTAACAAAATCTCTATAGGTATATCAAAGTATAAATTGTGACCAGATTTAAGTTAAACAGAAATAATATGTATTTCATAGGATGAGTAAATGGACATTTTGTTTTAGTATTTATGTCATGGGCAGTGTTGCCAGGAGGTAAGAAAATAAGAATCTAAAATATCTTTTAAAAAAGGTCAGAAAAGGCTAAATGCTCCAAAAACAAGACCAAAAAAAGCTAAATAGCTTTGTTTGTCTGAAAACTTATTTATTTATTTATTTCTTGTTCTCATTAATCTTTGATATTTTTTTGAAGATATTATAATAAATTTATGAATAAAACATGGAACTGCTGTAAGCGAAATTACCCAATGACATAATTTTTTTAATTATTTTTATTTTTATGTTATTTCATTTTCTATAGTTAATAGTTAATACAATTATGATTAAAATTATCAGACTAAATAATTAGTTAAGCAATTGCATATAATGAGTTAAGTTATATTTAATTTGGAGGATGAAGCGCCGCAGGCGAACATTTTTGTGAAATATAAATATCTCTATGTTTTTGCGAATTAATGGCCGTTTGTCAGTCTGACCGTCTGTCTATTGAAATAAATTTTTAGAAAGCCCCAGATATCGACTCTATAGGTGTTTTATACATCAGTTCCAGAAAATTTTTTTAGATGAACGCTAATAAAAATGAGCAAAGTCAGTTCATAAATAGCTGAGATACGCGAAAAAAACGAAGATAAATTCGAAAAACATTTTTGATTCCGAATTTTCTAAGCCCCTATATAAGCTAGCGAGTTCGTTCTTTGACAAAAAATTCGAAATATTTTTTGAAATTTAATCAGTATATAAAAAACCGAGTTAATTGAAAATCTTTTTTTTTTATTTATTTAATGGCTTCTTTGCATATAGTTGTTGTTTTTATGGGCTATATCATATTTGTTTTTCTCAACTTTTTGAAGCCATTGAAGCCTACGACTTCGTTCTTTTACAGAAAATTCGAAATTTTTTATGCTGAATAAATTAACCCAATTAAGATGTCGGTAAAAACGCATTTTTGAACTTTTCGAAGCCGCTGCGTAAGATAAATACTGCGTTTTTATATAGGTCGGACGTAAATATTTTTATAAACAGGTGTGTCCCAGAAATTTTTCGGAAATGAAAATTTTCGTATAGTCGAATTCGTAACGTTTTTGTTTTGCTTCTTCAGCTTTAATACGTTTTTGCAAATCCGAAAGAAAATAAAAACACATTTTTCCTTAAGAAAATGTGGCATCATTATATAACAGCTGATTAATAAACAAGGAAAATGAAAACAAAATAAGAGAATCAACAAATGAAATTAAAAGTGATATTTGTGTTTACTATTAAAAAGTTGATTTCAAAAGTGTAAACAAAATAGTTTTATAGGAATTTAAATATGCCTGGTGTTTCAATTGTGGCTGTATTAGAAGAAATAATAAATTAATATTTCCTTGAAAAAATCATTACGGGATGCATCAGATCCTTTGTCTTTGAATTTTTACTAATTTTCTTTTGTTTGTATTCTTAAATGATGTTACCAAATCATGCAAAAAAAAAACTTTATTGGTAGCACGAAATTATTTATTTTTACATTTTTTTGGCCACTTAAAATTAAATTTAAGAAAATTATTAATTTTTGGATAAAATTAGATTTTTTTTTAAGTGAAATTAATAAATGAATACTTCATTGTTTATTTTCATTAACTTTTTGTGTTTTTTTATCTGCAAAGCGGTGAAAATATCAATTTCACTTTAACATTTTAAAGTGGATTGAAAACGAAAAATTTTTTCGTTTTTCTTTTTTTTGAAGAAGCTAAATACGATTTCATTTTCACTTTCGTACGAATTTGTGTTCTGTGACATACCTGAAAATTTCGGTTTTTCGAATCAACCATATAGAATGACAACAAATATTTTTCTCGAATTTCTAATTTTTTAAATCATTTTAACCGATAAATTTTTTTACCCTTTTGTTAATTAATGTTGTCTTCATTTGTTTGGTATCGTTGTTGTTTCATTAACTTTAAAATATATACATTTTTCATATAACATCTGAACAATGTGAATTGTGTATATGATTTGGCACAGCCGAATATAGCACTCGTACTTGCTTGTTTATGAACCAATTATGCTTATTTTCAATATCATACAAATCTTATATATATATATATATATATATATATATATATATATATACTTTATGGGGTCTCAGATGGATATTTCGACATGATGGTGGGTATAAAAATAAGTTCGATTCAGTGGTTGAAGTTTCGGTCAACATAAAGAGAAAATTTTAAATAATAATGTTGAGTTGAAAGACGGGCGCATTTTCATCTTATTTCACCCATATTTATTCCTTTAGTCAAACAACAAAATTATTAATCATATAGAAAACATTTTATGTCATTAAATAAAAAAAATTCCTTAAGAACATATATTGTTTTTCACATTTCTTAAACATATATTCATGACGATCATTTTAGCAAGTAAAACATGTCCAATTTTCTAAAAGGGGCTAGCTTAGAACCTTTCGAATCTGTCCAATTTTAAGTCAAACTTTTAATTTTGATCTTACATTCTAAACCAAGAACAAATTTGGATTTTATGGGAAAAATTGGCCGGTTTTATTTTTATTTTTTTAACTTTGTTATTCCTTTTATCAAAATCTATTGTTTTTATACTTCATTATTCCGAATAATTAAGTCAACTTTCAGGATATTTTAACTAAAAAAGATTACAGATACAATATTTATGGTTTCTCCAATGGCCAAATTTTTTTAAAGATTTTCGTTAATTTCGAAAATTAGAAAAAACTATGGACCCTAATTTTTTAAAATAAATTCTCTTATCTGGCTAAAATAATTGATAATTAAATACAATAAATTGAAGTCAATATCTTTTATAGAAGCAAAACTACGCTTCTTTAAAATTAAATATATCACGAAAATTTTCCAAAATATCGTACTATTTTTTATGTTATAAAATCATATATAGCACTGCTCTTACTCGCTATTAAAAATATTACGATATGAATATATTGCCATATAAATTAAATTTACGGAATTGCCACTTCCTTTTACGTTCATCGAACTTTCGATGAAAATAATGGTACTTTTCATATCCGGCACGATAAATAAGAAAATATATTTTTTTATAAAATTTGCGTATTAACAGTGAGTTATTTATTTGCAATTTATTAGATGTTCGAAGGAGATTTTTTGCTAAAATACGTAATAGGTGCAATTTTTCTTAAAATTTTACAAATTTCCTTCTTTAAGGAGCTTAAAAATAATTCCACACAATTTCCCTTATTATCAACTAATGGAAATGGTGTTTTCAATTTGTTTAAATGACTACAGCATTTTGTATTCAGTTCATTTTAATTTTATGTATATTTATTGCAAATTTTGTTTTTTCTTTTTATGTCTGCAATCAGTAAGGTCCAGTGCTGGTTGTCTATTTGACATGACAATACTAGTCGAGGGGTCCAAATAGCATCAAAATACTTAACAGTCATTAAAACTAATGAACTCTCACCAAAGTGTACACGGGTAACATACATGTATATATCAACAAAATAAATAAGTTAAATAAATAACAACAAAAGTAGTAAAATCAGCTAAATTAAATGCTGAAACAGCAACTATACAGTTTAACAAAAGTTGGCATACACAAATTTCCAACAGCAACACAACAAAAAAGAAAAACATTTTAAATAAAACATTTCTACAAAAAAATAGCTTTAATTAGAAAGTTTGTTGTTAAAATTTTCTCTTAGCGAAAACAAAGTGTTGCAAATTAATTTAAAATACTTTTAGTGCTGTAATTACTGTTGTCTGTTAAATGAATTTTTTACTATTTCATTTATTTTATTATTTTAAATATATATTTTTTATAAATAAAAATTAATATTTTATAAAATTTTATTCATAATAATAAAATTAAATTTACTTTCTTATTTTTTATTGCAGGTAAATTGACAATCAAATATTGGTTGGAAAATTTCATTTAAATGGGGTAAAAGTGGTGATGTTAAATATTAAATTAAATGTTTTGTAATTAAGCAAAAAGCTTAAGAAAAGGAAAATAAGTATTCTATGGAAAAAATTGTTTAAATGTTTATATTCAAAAAGGGATATCTGCAAAACCCCAGTATTTCAGAAAAGCATAAAAACTGTTTCTTTCACTAATTTGTCAACATTTTGCAATATGGTCTTCTACATTAAACAATTATTATATTTATGATATCTTAAAAATCAAAAGATGTTTGATGATTAGCAGGATTACCTTTAAATGTTATAATTGTAAAATAATAATAAAATAACAAGTATGGTTCTAAAAAAAAAAAAAAAAAAACGGAAATGTGTTCATAATTCAAATTATAAACAAATATTGCAAACAAAATTTGCATGCAAAAAAATTGCACATTATAAAGTTTTATTAAATTTCTTATCTACAACTCAATTTTGATTAAAACATTTATAAACGCTGCTTATAGAGTTCAAGTTCACAATTCCCTGAAAATCAAATATAGCAAGCAGATAGCCCATTTTTCTTTAAACAAATTATATGTTTTGTAGAAACCAAAAATAAAAATGCATAAAACATGTATTAATTTTTCTTTTCAAAATTGATAACACCTATAAAGGGCACAAAGACAATGTGTTTGAAATTCTGCAGTTAGTTCTTTTGAATATAAGCCATCGATATAGTAAATAAAATAGTAATAAAAATTCTTAAAAAAAAGGGAAATGAAAGAAAAGTTAAAAATTTGACAAAAAAAAAAAAAACACATTAAAACTAAAACAAGATAAAATACTTCATCAGTTCATATAGAATTACTTTTAATTTTAGTTCAAGAAATGTTTATTCAAATATTATTATTTTTTATTTTTTATTTAAAACTTTTAATTAATTTGAATATTACGATAAGACGAGGGTTCATAATGTTTTTTTTTTTTTTTTTAGTAAATATAAGAAAAGTCATTGTCAACCCAACCTAAATTTTAACACTCCTTTTTTAATTACCATAAACTTTTTTAAAAACATTTTTACTATTTGTATTATATTACATTTCAAATATAGTAATGACTATAAATAACAGAAAAATATAATTTAATATTAACTTATTTAATAATTATTTCAAAATTAAAAATGAATCATTTAGTAGTTTTAAACTTATTTTATTGTATTGTATTTTATGTATTTCTACATGCATTTATAAATCATTGTTTTAAATCTTTTTTTTTCCCTAATGACATTTTCCACAATTTAATGAGTTAAATAGAACCATATATTAAAAAGTTTTTATATTATTTTACAACCGCAATTTTACAACAAAATATTTTTTAAATTATTTCCACAATATGATTCATTGAAAAAATCTAATATTTTAAGAGTTAAAAAAAATTTTTTGTATATTCACTTCTAGTATACTCTTATAACTCATTCATAATATTTATATTATTAATACAAAATGCTCAAATTTCAATGCCGCTTCAAATAATTTAATAATGAAATGACTATAAAATAAAATTCCCTCTACTTTAGTGGCTACATGAACTGAAAGTAAAATTATAATAGCAAAAGTACTTAAATGAATGAATATTTTTATGTAAACGAAGTAGCAGAACAAACCACCAACATAAATAATTTATAATTGACAATAATAATCCCACGTTATTATATTGTCTTTAAAAATTGTTTACTATTTTTTTTTTTAAAAGACATAAATAGAATTTTTTTAGCAGAAGAAATAAGGAAAAATACATATTGCTACACGCAGAATCTAAGCTTGAGAAGAAATAAATAATAATTGAAATTGATTTTAAACTTGAATTTATAAATTTCAATTATGTCACATTATGTTTGTATATTTCTTTTTAGTTACTTAAATTTAGGGTATTAATTTCTTGCTTATACTTTATATGGGCGTCTTGTAATGTTTGAAAAATTAAATGGAAAAAATAACTTTCAATGTTTTTATTACTTTAAAAAAGCAAGTATATTGCATATTATAAATAGCAAAATTTAATGGAAGTAATTCTTTCTTAAAACTGCCATAGTGACAGCTGTCAGATTTTTATATATGATTTGTTCAAATAATGCAACAGGGAAAATGGATTACATTGCAAATGCAATTAGAAATAAAAAATAAAAATTAAATAAATACTTAATTGTATTTAAAAAGATGTAATTAATACATAGGGCAACAAAAATAGGATCTATTCTGTGGTGAGGAGTTTCTCAGTTAATTATGAAATAAGAGATCATGGAGTTTCAAGCCTACACATTTTTTACTAGTTAAGATATCCTAACGATTGTTTGATTGTTGGTTGACTTTATCATTTAAAATAATAAAGTGTAAAAAATATTGCTGTAATAAAATCTTTGTTAAAATATCACAACAAAATTTTCCATGAAAGTCGACTATAATATTTTAGAAGATAAAGTGTGAAAAATTCAAAATTTTGAAAAAAAAATCCCACAATTCCCAAAAACCGATCAAAATCCCAATAATTTTAATTTTTTTTAAATTTTCCCCATAAAGTCCACGTTTATTGCTCGTGTGATAAGATGCGTTTGCAAATGAATTTAAACATGTTAAGGCTTCGGAAATCTTACCGAGGGTTTATATTCAAAAATAGCTATCTGAAAACCCCAAGTGTTCAGGAGAGTATAAAAACAGTTTATTTCACTGATTTTCCAATATTTTGAAATCCGGTTTTCTACGATTTATTAGTATTAAGTCTACTAAACCACACACTTAAAAATAAATCTTTTAACCCCATTATTCGCGAAGTTATGGTAGATAGCCCTTTTTTCTTAATTCATTTTTAATGTGTATTATAAAATGTTCAGATAGCCCTTTTTGTTTATCGAAAACTAGAGGTGGAAGAGATAAATATTTTGTAAAAATTTGACAATATAATAAATTCAAGATATCTTAGCAATCAATAGATAAAAAATTCGATTTTAAAATTTTATTAAATTTCATATCGACAACTCAATTGTAATTAAAGTATCCAAGGAGGCTTTTTACAGATTAATTAATGATTTAAAATTTTGGAGTATATCTGTGAATTTTAAAAAAATAAATATTGCTCTCAATTCTTTATAAGAGTGATAAATAGAAGAATCGTTAAACCGACTCAGAAATTTATTCTGATTCGAACGTTATACTTAAAGTTGGATGTTGAATAATTTGTAATAAGTTTTTATATTAGATTATTTTGCTCTATTATGTGCTATTTATGAAATAAAGATAAAGTAATACAGAAGTGAAAATAATATATATTTTGCATTAATTTTTTACGTTTTACATCTATAAAAAAAATTTACCGTTTGTGAAGTTTATCGCATATTTTATTTAAATATAACTTTTTTAAAATACACCTTTTGATATTTGAGATATTTTGTTTATAATCTCGAATTTTATTTCAGTTGCTTTATTCCTGTCTTTAAAATTAAATGCTCTCACATGTGCGGTCAATAAAATTTCAGGTTTGTGTTAAATCTAACTTTAATGGCTTTTTCTTCAGACTGTATTAAGATTAAGAACAAAATATTTATGAGATATTTTACGATTAAAATTAGAAATGTGTAAAAAAAGTTTAAACCTCAAGGAAAATTTTAATTATTTACCAATTTTTAATTTTATAATACTTTGATAATGGAACGAAAACTTATAGATAGTCGGCTTTTCCTTAAAAAATATATATTGTTTGAGGATAACCCAAAAACTAAAAGTGAACAACATAGTATTACAATTAACTTTGGCTTTAAAATTAATACCATAGATAAAAACACAAAACAACTTTTATGGAAATCTGCAGATACTGTTTTGTGAATATAATCCCTCGATACGTTGTTTGTTAAATCCATGTACGAAATTTTAGAAAATAAAAATAACCTAAATTTGCAAGAATCTAGACTAGACGCTTTTAGAAAATTGGACATATTTTCTTCTTTAAAATAACCACTTTCAGCAAAGTGTATAACCTTGATATTTTCTTAACAAAAATTTTATTTATAATCGACTAAATAATGAAGCTTTTTTGGCAAAAATTACTTTGAGATTCTTAACTTTTGTAATTTTCAAATTCAAAATTGTTTATTTTTGGACTTGAAAATGACTTCATATTTCCTCAGTATGATTAGTAATTTTGTTTTTAAGCTAAAGAAACAAATTGGGATGAAAACTGCATTAAGGTTTTGTGAAAATATGAATAACTCGATTTAAAAGCCCTTTATGAATGTTTTAAAGAAAATGGCAAAATTTTTAAGATGAGGTGAGATTGGGAAACCGAAGATTAGCAAGCGTTTTCAAAATGTCCATATCAGAGGTGCCCTACATGTGACCCCATAGCTCCGCTCCTGAGGGTTCTGTAGGATACGTCTTCCGTATTTGAAGGATACTCCTCTGCTACAATCATATATATTTTTTTATGTAAATTGAACCAACTGATTTGAAATTACAGTTTTGTCCCCAAAATATTTTTATTCTGTCCCACTGCTATATTTTATATTTCTAAGACTAAATCGCCCAAAATAACCTCTGAACTAAAAAAAAAAAATACTTGAAATCATGAAGAAGCTTTATAAGACCACTTAGCTCAAGATTTTATAATATTTCTCTCTACAGATTTTTATAGGTATATCAAATTACATTATAGTGACTCATTGCAGCAACATAAACTTTAGATATCAATCAGTGTAAGATGTTAATTAAATAACCAACGATTTATTGTATAGTTATATGTCATGACATGGCACAGGAACAGTTTTTTTCTACTATAAATTCGTGCAATTTTAAATTAAAATTTAAAAACAGAAGAAAACATTTTTACTTAAATTAAACTACTACCTCGAGAGACTTCCAAGGTTGTTTTAGAGTAATTAAAACACATTTTGTGGTTTGTATATGTAACAAAATATGACCAGTGGAATATTAGTAGCGAAAAGCTATATAAGGCATAGTGAAATAAATGACATTAGAATAAGAAACACGCAATGTTTATTTACAAAGAGTTAGTTCATTTATTTTTCAAAATGTATCGCATTTATTTAGCTTAAATAATTTAATTAATCATTGATATTTTGAGTGTTTTATTTTTTATACTCCAATAAATTGAGATATTTATTCAACACACGTTTAATGCGAGGGATTTGTGAATCACATTAAATTTTATGAAGTTAATTTATATAAAATTGCAAAACGTTGTTGTGAGCAGATAGATGTATGGGATACACGCTATTATTTATGTGAATATTTTATTAATAGTTTTCTAGTTTAAATAACAAAATATATCATCGAAAAATTTGTTGTCACTTTTTGATAGTTCTAAAAATTACGAAGAAATTTAAAGTTTTCAGTCTTTATAAATTTCTCCCATATCCAATTTTAAATTTGTAACATTTATCACCTTTTAAATATTAACAAATACATGGGAGATTAGAATAGCTTCATTTGGCAAGAAAAGAAAAAATATTTTTATTTTCTAAAACATTTTTAACTAAATTACTTAAACATAGGCCAATATTATCAATTTATAAATATATTCCTTAAATATAACTAAATTTACTTCTGCTACGTGTTCTGAGTATCCCTAATAATTAAAAAAATAATAAAAAAAAAACAAAATCTTAATTTAGTTTTAGCTTGTATTTTTTAATTTATTTCCTCTTTTTTATATGTAACTGTAAATAAATACTAGACAGAATACAAAAAATGTATTTATTATTTATATTTAATACGAAACAACCTGTCATACTATTTTAATTAGTTTCATTTAAATAACACCTAGTAACATAATCTATTATGTAGAAATTTATATGCATAAGTAATATTAAATAAAAAAATTCAGTTGTAAATAATATAAAGTAATTTTTAATAGAGTTTTAATTATGTACATATGTAGTTAAACAAAAACTCGTTGGCAGATCAATTTTAACTAATATTTAAAAAAACCTTTGGTTTGCAATATTTTTTTACAAAAGCTTTAGATGTTACTGATCAAGTATTGGACAGGATTATTAAAATCATTTCCTAGCAACGTGATTTTTTACTGCCAGCAATAATGTATGTTTATATAATTTATAAAAAAGTTTTTTATTGTTAATTTTGCATTGTGGTTGATTTCTCTATGTTTTAATTATTTTGTTAGTCACTATTTTTGAAAACAATTTAAATTTAATTGTTTTTATTAAAGGTGACTGACTCACTTTCAATAAATGTTGTTTAAAAACAATTTATTATTTAATATTTCATTGGGTATTTTCTAACACTCATTCAATATGTTTTGTTACTTTCTAAGGTATTAGAAAACTGACACAAAATGAGTCATGTGATAGGTTCTAATAACTTAAGGAGCGGTTCTAGTTCTAAAACTATATAAGAAGAGGAAATATTACTTTAATATTGGGTTGTAATTGAAGGCGGTCAATTGACGTGTGTTATTGATTTCTTATTTGAGAGCTTGATTTGTTAAAGAAATACTTTACGTATACTAATAACGTTGAGTTAAAAAAAAAATAGTTTAAATATAATAGAACAAGGCAACATTTTTAATTTTCACTTTTTATTATTTTAATATTTCATGTAAACTGGCCCTAAAAAAATTTTGAAAACTGAATTAACTAAAAATTAGAGACAGACGGGCATAAAAACAAACCAAAAATAGTAACAATAAAAAACCATTGATCGAAATACAATCCATGTTTTTAATTATGCACTTAGAAAATTTACAAATTATGAACATTTCATCTATTATTTTAACAAGATTTTTTGACTTCTGCAAGCGCTTTTGAACTGGTTGCATTTGCTAATATTAGGAGATGATGCTAGTAATATCCGGCATGAAGGACCATAAGTGATCGTCACTGCTAATTTTATTGCAAACTTTCTGGATTATAGTTAAACACTACCAAATAAATAAAATAATTATAATAAAAACAATAAATAATAACCCAGAAAGAACAGTATTAGTTCTACAATTTGTTCCAGAATGCATCAAAATGGCCTATATTTGTTTTAATTTGGCGTTATGACCAAAGATTTTTATGTAAAATTGAACCCCCAGAAATCATTCCCTGGAAGTGTTACCTAGCCAATACCCATTCTATAGAACGGTTCTAGAATTAGTTATTAAAATCAAAGATATTATAATTTTATTTTTGTATTCTATTGATCCATTTACTAAAGCCCATTTTTAAAGTCAATTTAATTTTGCAACTATTTTTTTTTTTTTTTCATTTATTTTTTTATATCCGTTCTATGAAGTCATTTGGAAACTAGTAATTTGTTCATAGAAGTGATAGGAAGTAATGTAGAACTAGTTATAAAGTATTAGTTCTCAAAACCATTCTCAAAACCTAATTTTGAATCACAATATGATTCAACTTCATGAATACCAGAATTAGTTTTGTGACCACTACTTATAAAGATGTTTCTAAAGAATCTGAAGTAGTTCTGATTACTACATTTCTAGAACTAATTGTTTCTAACAAGTTCTAACATTTTTCCTAGGAAAGTTCATTTACGAAGTCAAAAACTTTTTTAAGGAATAATAAATAATTAAATTTAAAAGCATAATTAATAATTTCTGCAACTAAAAAAGAAAAAGGAATTTAAAAACAGAGATAATTAAATTTGTTATTTGGAAATTGCTGAAGAGTATTGTTAACAAAAAAATATTTTTCCAAAAAGTCCATTTCCCAAAAAATTTAATTAAACAAAAAACAACATTTTTATTCAAAGGTATTTAATGTTAGTATTTCCATACGAAAACTATTTTCAAAAAATATACCTAACCTAAATCCTTAAAAAACACTGCTTTGTATGGTAAAACTAGTTCAATTAAAATTTTGTTTGTTTATAGTTATCAGCTACTCTTTTTATCATTATATTTTTTATTATCTAGTGATTATGATATTAATAAAAAAACTAAATGAACGTAGAAAAATTAAAAAAAATAAAAACAATTGTTGAGGTTGTTATAAAATTTCATTCAAAACAGAAACAATAAACATTCATTCAATTAAAATTTTGTTGGTTTATATTTCTCAACGACTGTTTTTACTTTACTTCGATAACGATTTATTCAACTTATTTAAAAATACATATAAATAAATTATAAGCTTCTTTATTAAAAAAAAAGGTTTTATAACAATTAAAAAATGTTAAAAAAGGTTGTTATTTATTTTTTTTTATTTTTTTTATTTTTTTTTTTTTTTTGAGGAGGATTAACCGAACTAATTTGAATCCAATTTTATAATAAACCTGAAGTTATACATTTGCACTTCTATTAATTAATTAAAAATTGTCAAATTGATGTTTGACCTTACGGACAGGCGGATGGACGCTGGAATATGAAAATAAAAATATGTACACTTCCAAAATTCCAAAAATATATTTTTTTTTACTTGTTTAAAAATTAATAACACAAAATATATGAGTTATTTTTTCCATTCCCTTAACTAAGCATCATATTCAGTTTAAATTTTTATGTAGGCGACTTGTATTTAAATAATTAAATGAAAAGAACTTTATTAGTTCCTTTAAATTTTAAAAGTTATCTCCAGAACTGTAATAAACACATTCACCATAACTCTTTAAAAAAATATATTATGCACTTTTTTAATTGCACTCTATGATGACCCAACCGCAATTAACCAATTGTGCGTTAATTACTTCTATACTCATGTAGTTTGGTTTAGTTTTTTATGGATATCTGCATATTATTTTTTTTTCCGCAGTTTAAAAGCAAACAAATTTTTATAATTATGTGTATAAATTATATAAAGTTTTTTGTTTAATTAAATAATTCTATAGCGGTTTTTAAGAATTTTAATTTAATACATATTTTTTACAAAAGATTTACCACACATTTTTTATTATCTGGTTAAATCCCTAACATATGAATTAAAAAATATTTAAAAATAAATTGTAACTTTAATTTAACATTGCTATTTAATGCTAATTAAGGAAATCCGTTAAAGTTTTGCTGAATATAAAGGGAAAACTATATTTAAATGTTAATTAAATTTTTATAAATTTAACAAAGCTATAAAAAAAATGAGATAATTGAAAAATTGTTCCTTTTATTAGCTTAATGTCAATATAAATTAGGATGATTCATATAAAACACATTAATTTAAATAAACGGAAAATATTATAAAACAAATATTAATGAATAATTTAATGTGGCACTTCTCCCATATAAAAAAAAGATCCAATGTTATTATAAAAAAATATTGTTAAATTAAAAATTTATTAATATTTCAAAGCTTTTTACACTTTTTTTCTAATTTCACAAAAAATTACTTTTATTGCTGCTACAAACCCTCTAGCTTACATTTTACTCAAAGTGTCTTTAACTGAATTCAACCAAAAGTCCTTTCAATATTTTACATTTTTATAAATCATCTATTAAGAAGAGCTCTTCTTTTTCCTTTTTGCTATTTTGTTGCTATTTGGTAAATATTGCCATTCAATAGTTTTTATTTTTATTTATTTTTGCCTCATAAAATTCCTTTAACAAATATTTACATTCCCTACACGCAATGTTGCAACGTTTTTTTTTTCTTTGTAGCTTTTGGATTGTGTTGTAATGACGTTGCGTTATTTTTAACTTTTTAAATATTTTATACGAACAAAATATGTCAAATGCATTACAACCGCCCTCAATACACACGACATTTTACGGGGTAACAACAGCAACAAAGATTGTAGTCGTAGAGTGCAATGTGTTAAATAAATCTACACAAGACAAAAAGTCAGAAAATGAAATGAACAATTGTATAAATACACTACAATTCAGAATATACAATACTTGCATATATTTAATATTTATGGGAGGACAGAAAGGTGAGAGAATGAAGCCATAATGTTCACGAAGAAGCAATACACGAAATGCTTATCAAACAAGTATACTTTAAGGTAAACTGTTGATATAAAACCGTATTAATTTAACAACAAAAATATAAATGATATAATACTTTATACGATATGGTAAACAAAAGGATTCAAAATTTCTGTATTTATATCGGGAAGTATGTATGTTTGTTTGACTGCTTTCAAAGTAAAGATCTTACCCTCAGAATTTTAAAGAAAATTTAAGAAAATTCGGGATACAGATGGTAAGAGTGGGAAGAGTGAGAAGAAAAGAATTCGATAAATTTTCTGGCACTAAAAAATTATTATACATTTTATGTTTATAGAAAATTTACGATAAATTTTCTGTTTATAGAGAATTTATGATAAATTTTGTATTTATAGAAAATTTGGGAAAAATTCTCTGTTTATAGAAAACTTACGATAAATTTTCTGTTTATAGAAAATTTGCGATAAATTTTCTATTTATAGAAAATTAATGATAAATTTTCTATTTATAGAAAATTAATGATAAATATTCTGTATGTAGAAAATTTACGGAAAATTTTCTGTTTATACAAAATTTAAGATAAATTTTTTGTTTATAGAAAATTTACGATACATTTTCTGTTTATAGAAAATTTACAATAAATTTTCTGTTTATAAAAAATTTTTGATAAATTCTCTTTTACAGAAAATGTACGATAAATTTTCTATTTGTAGATAATTTACGTTAATTTTTCTGTTTATAAAACATATACGATAAATTTTCTATTTACAAAAAATTTATTATACGTTTTATGTTTGTAGAAAATTTGCCACAAATTTTATGTTTATATAAATGCTGTGATAAATTTTAGGTTTATAAAAAATTTGCGACAATTTTTCTGTTTATAGATATTTTATGTTAAACTTTCTATTTATAGATAATTTACGATAAATTTTCTCATTATAGAAAATTTATGATAAGTTTTCTGTTTACAGAAAATTTACGATAAGTTTTCTTTTTAAACAAATTAAAAAAAAATTTTCTGTTTATTGAAAAGTTAAAATTGTTTATAAAAAATTACGATACATTTACGATAAATTTTAGGTTTATAGCTTATAGAAAATTTACGATAAATTTGTTGTTTGTAGAAAATTTACGATACATTTTATGTATAGAATATTTACGATAAATTATGTGTTTTGTAAAAATTTATGATAAATTTTCTTTTTAAACAAATTTTCAAACAATTTTCTATAACAGATAAATAAATTTCTATAAACAGATAAATAAATTTAAATAAGAAAATTTTCGAAAAGATTTTCTACTTCAAAACTCTGAATATTTTAAAAATCTATAGATACAATTGTTAAAATAGCAACAATTCAACATTCATACATACATTCAATATATTCATTCAGTCGTTTATTCATTCATGGCCCTCCAATTAGTCATGTTGGGGAATAAAAACATACATATGTGTATGAACAAACACTTGCAAATATTCTCCAACAAACACACAAAAAATAAGATTCAACTAACGGAAATAAACAAAAGGCCTGTGCAATACAGGCCTTCAGTTTCTTTTATAGATAATTGGTTATCCCGGTGCGCTTTGCTACCCTCATCATTTTCTACTTAGATCATTGACGATCTTAAAAATTAACTTAAATTGTAGAACACAATAAGATAACAATTTTTCTACCAAAAGCGTATAAATTTTGCTGCAGTAGTTCTTTATACATACGAGAAAGCAATATCTGAAAGTATCCGAACTATTTTCATCTTTGTTATAGAGGCTAATGTCATTCCTAAAACATTTTAAGACTTTTTATGTAAACAATGTTATATATTTAATATCTTGTTTTGTTGTTGTCCCATTTTAATTCTGATTTTGGAGGTTTATGAAAAAGTTATTCCCGTAGAATTTTAAGATTTTTGCTCTAATGATATTTAAGTATCCATATATGTGACACTGTGATATATATATAATTCTAAGTCTCAGCCATACATACCACAGTGACAGGTGAACAAAACTATTAACTTTGGAATTTTTAAAAAGTTTTCTTTCAACTTAAGGCCTTATTTAAGGCCATATTTACTGCCATAGTTTTTCTCAATATATTATAAACAACAATAGCGTAATAAAATACAATATAAGCTTAAAGTATACAACAACAATACAGACCAAATAATAGCAACAAATACATACTATTTACTGACATTCAGACACTTATACTTATGTGCACAATGCACTTCCATATATAGATACATACATACTCTATACTTTCGTAAATACTATTAATGTCATTAAGCGTGTTGTAGTAGAGTGGTCTGTTGCAAGTATCTACTTGTATACTCAAACGTACTACTTTTGCTTATTTGCAAATAATTTATTATTATTGTAGGGCAAAATAAAATGGAATTATTTGTGTGTATGTGTGTGCGTATTTTTTTTTTTTTTTTTTTGGTGCAAAAACAACAATAAATGTTTTGGAGCAAATGCTTGGAGGATTTTATAAATTCTACAATTTAACAAATAAATAGTTTATTTTAATACTCATACATTAGTAATTTGTAATACTAGACAAACAGCGTAAAGCAAGACAAATGTATTTTATGTGTCTGATTAAAACATGTGTTGGTTACTATTACTTTATAGTAGACAGTTAGTTTTTTCCTTTTTGATGGTAGTTGAACTAAATGATAATTAAGTTTATGTATTTCAATCAAAAAGAATTTTTAAGTCATTTTATTAAAGTGTGTCATAAAAAACAAAAACGAAAACTAGTGTTTAATATTTGTAAATTTCAAATAGAATTTTATAAACAATTTACTTTGTTATTCATCTCAATGTGTTTATTTTTAATAAAAAATTTAAATAGACAAAGTTATTATGATTCAGATTTATGTAATTTTTTATTTTAAATAAATGAACGATAATTATCTGTTAATTATATTATAGGTATTTAATATTTTGTATTAATAACTTCTTTTTCCTTTTAATTTTAGGTAAATTCCTCCAAAATAAAATATATATAAAATCGAGGTAGAAACCCATGCAAATATATATCGTATGTTAAATTTTTATACTCACCATTCAAAAAGATGAGGGACAACTATAATGAGAATGTTATTCCGTTTGTAATACTTCGAAATATTCGTCTAAGACCACATAAACTATTTATATTCGTGAAAGTCTACGGCGTTCTAGTCATGTCCTTCCGTTTATTGAAAGTACGATCAGGCTCGGGCTTGTTGCGTCAAACAAAATTTTTTATTAATCTATAATTTTTTATTAATCTATAATATAGTCTGTTAAGAAAGTAAAAGTCGCTTGATTCGAAGAAAATTTTTCGATAAAGACCGGAGTTCTCAGTTTGGATGTAAGGATCTAAGGATGTAAGGGTCTAAAGCTAAAAGCCATAAAAACGTAACAAAAGCAGGGTCAAATTACGGGATCCACGAGCCCTAAATGAAAACACAATTGATTTACCCTTCCTGGAAGTCAAATACACCTTATATTTCTTTATTTAATAATTTAGTGTTTAGTTATCGATAATAATAAATTATTATAAATACTTTTATGTACCGAAATTAACAACCGAAGTTGTAGTGCAGAGACAGAAGTCGAAGTGCCGAAATAGGCGACCGAATTAATGTTTTTGATGATTTTTTTTAACCAAAATATGATTTGATGATTTTTTCTTACAAAATATGATTTTTGTTTGAATTACATAAAGCCGCCCATAGACACATACAGAGAAATACTGCCAATGAAACCTCATATACGTATGTACTTGACGATTTTTGTTCACATTCATAAATCAAAATGTTATTTTTGTGAAAAAAAATCGCTGGAAACAAAAATAATATATATATATATATATATATATATATATATATATATATAAATCAAAACGATTTTGATTTTTCATACTGCATTGCCGTTGTAAGGCACATATTCTAAAACTCTCTCAACTTTACTTATACATACTTATTGCAGGAGGTTATTCAGTATATATCTATGGGGTGCTTTAGTTAGCTTCTAATATTGGAGGTTTAACAGCGTATTGAAATTTAAAGCAATAATTTTGATGATTTTTAAAGTAAAACTAACATGATGTAAATTCATTTATAACCGTAAAACTTCTTTACAAAGATGTAAGACAACGAAATTTCTTTCAAGTGGTTCAAGGATAAAAAGCGAAAAAATGGATTACTATATTTGAGATCGGAGCAGGGAAAATGGTACCCCCATACAATGCAAATATTATTTATCTCATATAAAACTGTTATAGCGTAAGTTTTAAGATTTTGTGCAAATTATATTTCTTATGAAGTTCAACTATTGAAAAGTAGGAATGATAGGTACTGCTAGCCCCTATACAAGATAACCGTATATATATGAATATACGGATAGGTATAAGGGGTGTCGTAGTCCCCATATAAAGTAAATATTGATAATCGCATATCTAAAGAACTACTGCAGCAAAGTTCTTAACATCTTTTTGGAGCCATTTTCTTAACCATTTTTACATTTGGGCTATATGAAAGATGAATAGGTCTAGGAAAGAATCAACCTCACACAAAGTAAATACTGACAATATCATATCTAAGAACTATTACATTGAAGATCTTAGGATTTTGTGTCAATATATTTCTCATAAACTAACACAATTGAGATGAAAATAGTACGTGTTGTTCTAGGAGAAGAAAGTAATTATAAATTATCGTTTATATATAATCAACTATAAATAAGAGGAATATATGGTGACCTATATAGTAAATTTTTATTCAATGGAATATTGTCTACTGATGATGGGTATATCAGATTCGGGCAAGCCGAATATAACCTTACTTGTTTATAATCCACTGAAAAAAAATAATATATTTGAAAATTTTTTTTCATAAATATTATGAATTGAACATGACTTTTTCCCAAACTTTTTTCATAAAAAAATTAAATTTTGTACTCGTATTTTGAATTTTGCAATTTTTTTTTTTTTAAATTTTAGGTTTATTAGATTTTATTGAGAATGGTAAATGTATAACTACATGAAAACATTAACAACAAATGCCTTAAAATGGCAAAATTCCAAGGAAAATTAAAAAAAAATAATGTTTAGAAGTTCGCATAATTTTGCTCGCATTCTGCAGCATATCATTTTGATAAAAAGCACTTCCGTTCTGTTCAAAAAATGTAACTAAAAATCATTAAAAACTTAAAATTTTCCAAAGAAAATTTCAAAAAATTTTTTATAAATTGGAAAAATAACTGAAAATTTAAACAACTTTTTCAGTCTTCTTGACTTTTGATTCATGTGAAAAAAGTTTGCTTAAGAAATTATGCTTAAATATTATGAACTGAAAACAATGTAAGTACATTTTTATATTTATGTACAAACTATTTTCTGTGTATACGATTGAATTCTACACCCATGACTTTTAGTTATACCCAACACCTGATGTTCGTAACGTACAGAAAAATATCTTCGGACTCCCACTTTAAAGTGTACTGTTCGACTCAAAATCACTTTACACTTTACAAAGTGAGTCGTTCTATCCACGTTCGTCCATCCCTCTGAGTTGTACGCAAAGCACAATTTTGATGATAAAGAAATTTGGCACGTGTAAGTCTTACAAATTATTTTTTTTTTTTTTTATAAAAACTCTTTTTAATAAAACTTTGTAAATTTTTAACTATTGAGACAGCCAAAAATAACAAATATTATAAAATCACAGAATTTCTAAAATAAAATGCTGCTTTATCTTCTTTTCAAAAATGCAAAATTCTTCTATTTTTATTATAATCCCTACTGACAAATTTTTAAATTATTGGATTTAAAATCCCCTCACTATATTTAATATTCCACCTAAATGTAGGTACATATATCAAATTTTGTTTTATATTTATAACATTTATTCTTCATGAGTGATTGCATATTTATATATATATTTTTTATCTGAAATTCAACAATAAGCCATGACTATTTTCACATTTATTTCAAGTATTTCAAAATATTTATTCTTTATTTCAATAAATATTATATATTTATTATTTTTACACAAGCAGGCTGGATACTATACTGTACAACACTTCACATAAGTTTTTCCTTCTCTCTGTCGTTTGGAAAATATGTATTGTGTGCGGTTGTGTTGTGTGTTTTTTTTTTTCCTTTATAAAATTCAAGTGTTAAAATTTCTGGTATTTTATTAAATCACTCACATCCCAGATTCATTGACACAAAACACACGACACATGTGTGTTTGTTGTCTGCCAAAAATGCACACAAGATACCATAAACATACAAACATCCATCCATCTATCCGTCCATTGATGTTAGTGCCTGAGTAAAGAGTATTTAATGTATCCATTGATACTTGTATTTTAGTGGCATGCTGCTGTGTATGGCTGCAGTAGTACTTCATTCATTTGTTTTTTGTTTTTTCTGCTTGTAGGTATTGAAATTTCCTCAGTGTCTGTCAGCCGACTGGCCACTTAATTGAATCACATACATTATTTTATTATAATATTTTCTGATTTTATTTCTCATTTCTGTTTTTATTTAATTTCATTTGATTTTTCTATAATTTCATTAAATTTTAAGATCAAAAATCAATTTCATTATTTAATTAATTATTTCGTTGCATATAAATCATTTTAAAAAAGTGAAATATAAAAATTATGATCAATTAAGATAAATTTGAAATTCCCCACCATTATTAAAAACGAAAAGTGTGCCCTCTTTATTTCATATTTAAAAACAATTATTATTTAAATGTTTTAAAAAATAAAAATTGATTTATATTCATGGGGTTTTCCTCTAGTATTTCATCCAAAAATTCATTTGAATTTGTAATTAAACTCTCCAATAAGTGTATGTTTTGTTCAGCAGTTTGTATAGATTTGTATTTATAAGTTTATTCAAAATCGTTTGTTTGTTTAAAATGTACTTTAAATATACATATTCCTTACTTCCCCCTTTTTGTTAGTTTTTCCTCTTTATAATTTTTAAAACTCCAAATTTTGTTTATTTATATTTGGGAATTGTTTTAATATTTTCTAATATTTACAGATTTTGTTTATTTTTTTAGTTCTTCTAATGAAATAAAAAATGTTTTGTTTTCCTTTGGCGAGTTCATTTTTAGTGTGCTTATTTGGAATAATATTTAGTTTAACAGTTGAAGCATGGACGCGTGCAGAGGACGAAAAAAAAAATAAAATTATAAAACTTATTCATTTTCTTATCTTTTTTCAATATTTGATAAGATTTGTTAAACATCTATCGGTGTGCAAAGTTTCGCTTAAAAAATCGGATTAGAACATGCAAAATTTTTGCACGATTTCATTGAAATGTATGTATGCTCAAATCAGTGTACCAAATTTCATGAAGATAGGTAGAAAACTGACCATGGCTTTCATATAAGCCTCTCTTTTATATAAGCCTCTCTTCTTAAAATCAGTTTAAAGTGTATATTTCTAGTATAATTACCTAGAATAACAATAATATTTGACGCGAATAAGTTTTGTATGGGTAGAAAACTTAGTGCAAAGTTTTATCAAAGTCGGTCCATAACTGACGATAGCTCTCATATAAAACATCATATAAAATCATCCTCATAATAAATGTAATTTAAATGGTAACATCACGATATTATTACATGAAATCTTATAGTAGCCTTTCGACAATTGAAGAGTGGAGGTTTATAAGGACGTATAAACCTACTTTTTCAAAATGCATTTTTTTTTTTTTTTGCATAATATTGCTTTAGCAACCAATTTACGTCTATTGATACAAAAATAATTTTAAAAATCTATCAACCTCAAAGAAAAAATACTTTAAAGACATTATTTTACGGAATTTTTATTTTTTCATACTAATTTTTTTCTTGAATTTTTAGGTGATTTTTAATAAACAAAGTATAATTTAGTATTAGACTGATATGTAAATTTCAGAATATAAAGAAAAAAAAAAATATGATCTTGTGAGTTTTAATGCATCAAAGTAGAAGCAAGTAATCCATAACTTAAATAACATAATAAGATGATTTTTAGATGTGATTTTGTTAATTATTTCTGTAAATTTGTTCGAAAAAACAAGTAAAAAACATGTTGTCGATCAGATCCGATCATTTGATACTCTTCACCAAGTGTTTTTAATATTTCTGTAAATGGTCTTTCATGGGACCGATGGTTAATTGTCGACCGGTTATTATAAGATCTGATGGTGTTAATTATATTTTTGCAAAGTATATGTCTATGTAATAATATCGTGATATTACCATTTAAATTACATTTATTATACGCCTGATTCCCGAAGGTAGGTTTTATATTGAAGCTTGATCAATTATGGACCAACTCAATCAAACTATGCACTAGGTTTTCTACCATATAAAAGTTGTTTGCGTCAAATATTATTGGTATGATAGCAATTATATTGAGCTTTTGCACTTTAAAGCGACTTTAGGAAGATGGGCTTATATGAAAGTCATGGTCAGTTTTCTACCTATCTTCATGAAATTCGACATACTGATTTATGCATATATACAATACACCTGGTGTGAATTTTATGCAGTTTTTATAGTCTATTGTAAAATTTTATTTATGGTTTTAAGAAATAGGTGTCATGAAAGACGCTCTTCGCAATATTAAAAACGCATAGCGATGACTATCAAATTATCGGATCTGACCGCCAACAGGTTTTTTACTTGTTTTTTTTTTATAAATTTGCTGAAATTATTAACAAAATCACATCAAAACATCATATTATTATACTATTTATATTATGGATATACGCACTTTTACTTGTTCTTAATTGGTGCATTAAAACTCACAAGATAATATTTTTTTTTTTTTTTACAATACGATTAAATATGATATAAATCTATATTCATATTCTGAAGTTTATGTATCAGTTAGTTTAATACTGGATTTTAATCTATTAATTCAAAAAGTAGGTTTATATGCTCTTATAGGCGCCTGTGCTTCAACTGTTCAAGTTATTATTTCAGTTTGTCTTATATTTGTTTTAAACTTTTTATATAAATAAATAAATTTTTAATATCCCAGCAAAAAAAACTTTTTCACCACTCCAAAGTAGAACTAAGTACATATTTGTATTAAATAAATGTAATTTTGAAAAAAAAAAGAGAATAATTTCTAAGAAAATAAAAATTTCCCAAATTGAAATGCATTTTTATTATTTATTAACAAAGCTAAAATCATTTATTTTATTAAAAAAATTTATTACTACAGTTTTAAGAAAAGTACTTTAAAAGCAATGAACAAGAAGCATAAAAGAAGAACATTATACCAATTACAAGCACGGGTAAAAAAAACTTCTTCCGCTATTTTTCAGCGCTAAGTATTTCCTTTCAATGACAACACAATATTAAAATCATGACATTTTCAGTTCTTTTTTTGCTGGGATGTTTCATTTTGTTGTTTTATGGTACCAAATATTTACTGCCTAATACTTACATTTAGATTTTAAAACATTTGTCAAATGTTGTCAAAGTCAAATAAATAAATAAATAAATTGAAGGATAACTATCCCTTGGAAAGTCTAGAAATAATATTTAATTTTAATTAAAGAAAGTATATTTAATAGATTTATGTTATTGAAATTTAAGTACATATGCATTTGAAATTTAAAAGAATTAACAGAAATGTGATCAAAGTATGAGTATATCTGACATTGGCTTCACATAAATTTGAAGCCACAAAAAGAAAGGCTAAAGAAACATTCTGAAATGCTTTCAGAAGAGTCTAAAATTGAATTTTATTTCAAAATATATACGAACTACCTCCACTAACTTTACTTAAAATAAGACTAAAAGATTTTAAGCTTTGAAAGTCTCGCAATTAAAAGTATTTCTCTTTGTAATGAAAAATTTAATAAGTGAGTGATAAACCTTCTACCAAGCATCTAATGAAAGGGAAACAAGGAAAAGAAAATATTCACAAAAGTACTATTATCCCAGAAATATATTGATACAACCGCAGTATTCAAGTTATCATATTTTGTAGAGAAAGTTACATTAATTCATTTAATGCACATGGTATATTTTTTTGGAATTTTAATCTTTTTAATTACTAAAAGGATATTAAAAAAAATACTGAGTAACTGCTATAACATTAGGTACTTCAGTAAAAGCACAGATGTGTGTCTTTTCAAGTTCTAACAATACCCTGTATGTCACAAAAGTGGTTATTTGCAGTATGTAAATTACACATAATAACAAATATTCGTAAAATAGTTTTCCATTTTTATTTTTGTGCTAACGCTTTTTTTATTTATTTACAAAAGAACAAATATCAAATAATTGGCTTAAAAGTCAAACAAAATTTTGTGAGAGCGAAGTTGAACTACCTCCTTATATTTATATCATGCTATAAATATGTAGTATTAGTCAGATTTACAGATTTCAATCGGGAAAAACACAAAATCCAAATCAATTTATAGAACACTTTTCAACTAAAAATAGTAAGTCTGACTAATATTAGAACAGAATTTTAAGTTTTTAAATTTCTTATGGTTGATGTCATTAACTACAAAAAGATTGTTCCTCTTATCTAAAATTACACCGAATCTTACACTTTTAATACTTTTTTACTAATAAGCCTTCAATAATTTAATTTTTTATATTTTCCTAAGTTTAGTTCTGTTCTTAGTTTTAAGATTGATTTGAGAATAATATGAGATATCAGTCACCAATTTTGAAATATATTTCTCTTGAAAATTATTTTTTTTTCGGTTTAGGAACTTTTGATATCAAATTGAGAAAACTCCATTTTTTTGAATGTATGTATTCTTCTTTGTATTAAAACTTATGCGTTTTTTCTTAGAAACATATTTTATATCAAATATTAAAACCATATTTCACACCATTCACTTCGTATTTAATTATTACTTAAAAATTATGCTAGGTAGTTGTTGAGTTGTAATATCTCAAAGTTGTCGCCAATCTATTGCTTGTGAGAACTTAATTAATTAATAATATCTGTCTAATTAATAATATCCGTCTTTCTGGAGTGCTGACTGATGACATAAGGTGTCTAATTGGAAAATACCACTTAGATGATATATATTAATGAGCTGGAGAGAGTTATTGCAATTTTTTCCTAATTAATCTATAGTTCCTTACTAAATACTTAATTATATCCATTTTTTTTATCGGTTTGTTTAAATTACCTGACTGTTTTTTTTTTTTAATTTATCTTCAGTTCCTTTCTAGCATTATATCCGTCTTTCAGTCTATCTGACTAGGCTGCTGATTGCGTATTAAAATGACCCATTGAAAAATAAATATTTAAGTTGACCACTTAGTCGATGGGTATTAATGTGCTGGAAAGAAGCATTGTAAATTCTTTGAATCATTTTCAGTTCCCTACTAGCGATTAAAGTCGTGATTCTAGTAGATATTGGCAAAAAAAAGTTGACATTGTTTTCGCGATATGGGTATCAAAAATTGTATAATTAAAAGCAGATTCAATAGTTTTAAGTTGATAAGTTTAAAAATTTCACAACTATAAGAAAAGGTTTTAACGTAATTATGGTGCATCTTATTATTTTCAAACGGTATGCGTATCATATGTATGTAAATATTTTTAATATCTTTCATGTCTATATTTAACTACGTTATATATTATTATTGTTTTAATTAGAGACCACTTCTCTTTAAAATAACTGAATTTCCACTTTTCGAATGTTTTTATACATAAAAACATAAGTTAACATGTTATTACTTAAAAGTTGAATTCGAAACAGAATTTTTATAATTTCCATATTCAATGAAAATCATAGCTTTGAAATAATTCAGCTGTTAAATGTGTTCTAAAATGCCTAAAATTATTAATGTACAAAAATAATAAAACCAAAATATTAACCAAGAAAAATTGAGAATTTATTAAAAACTTAACTAACGGTTTACAAGACATTAAACATTTTTAATATATCATAAAAAATAATAAAATAACCACGCGTTTGTCATTTTTAATTCAAAAATTAATGAAAAAAAAAACTACTTAACATTATATTTAACTCGGCTCTCATAAGTTATTAAAATTCTTAAAATAAAGCCACACAAGCTATTATAAAAATCTAAAAGTCAATAAAAATTAATTACATAAATATACAATTCTTAGGTTTAGGCAACCCGCAAGTAAGTAAATAACTTGTTGACCTCAATAAACTTTAACTCTATACTACATTATGAATTAATAAGTAACTCTTCTTCTTCGTGACCAATAGTTTGAATGAATGAAAACATATTGACACACTCATAACAAAATAATAATTTATAACTACAAAATGATCATAAATATAAATTAATATTAATGACACACATACGTATACCCTTGTGTAGTGTTCTCTAATTTGAGAAAACCCGTTAATGTGTCAAATTATTTTGTATATTTAAATAATTTTTAACATGCCGCACCTTTAAAAATAAACTCTCCAAAATAATTACTTATTATATATTTATAATAATTTTTCAAGTTGTTTAAAATTTACACAAAACAAAAATTATATTGTAAATAATATTTACCACAAACATGAAATGTCATTTGTGTATGCATGGCAAGTGGAATGAATATACGAGTGTATTATTATTTATTTTTTTTTTTCAAAAAAAAAAAAAAAAAAAAAACAATTTATAAAATAAATAAAAAATACCTAAAGAAAGTATCTAAAAACAAATAAATTATAAATGCAACGCATCATTTCGTGACTCAACTAGATTTTATTTTATTTGTGCTCTTTATAAAAAAAAAAAAAGAAAAACTCAAACTCAAACATATACTTCATCTGTTTTGAATATGGTGGGAATGACATGACCACAACTTATGATATTTATTTATGTTTATTATTATTACTCTCTCGCCCTTTTTTTTTAAAGTTGCTATATTTTCATGTTTCCACAACAGAAATAGAGAGTTTGTGGGATTGTTTATACAACAGAAATAGAGAGTTTGTGGGATTGCTTTAATGAGGTACGAGTATGTATATTGGACAATAATGAATAAAATTTTAAGTACTGTATATTTAGCATTACCGTTTGACGACTTTAGTCGCTTTTTAAGACTATTTGCTAAATGGCGAGAAACTAAGTTGTTTGAAACATCTTGACCCATTATATATTAATTGCAACGAAGAAATTAATTATTTTGAGATCGTTTCACAATATAGTAATGTAAAAAAGACATCGAAGAATTTATAAATGAATTGAAACTGTTAAAATCTAAGGCTAACGATAAAGTTTATGAACAACTATTTTTAACATAAAATGCCGAATCTTTTTGTACTGGATTGTGAAAATTAAAAAACAAATTCGTTGAGTAATTAATTTATATTTTTACTTTGCTTTATAGCAGTGCTTTGGGGGAACGTCATTTTGCTTAATTATCACTAATTAAAAACAGATTGTTCAACAGACTTAAGCTCAGCAGTTGTGAATCCATGCTTTCAGTCCTAAACTTGTTAGACGATGATTTGGAAGACTTGGGTGCGAGAGAACAAAATCACAGAAGTTTAATTAATAAAAATAGTATTTTATGTTAACTATTTTTATTAATTAATCTTTATGTTTGTAAAAATAAAAATTATTTTGTTATTTATAAAATTTAATTTAGTAGTTTTGCTTCGTTTTTATCCAATAAACAAATTTTAAGGAGGTTTTTAGGTGTTAAAGCAATTGGTTCCTTTAATAAATAAATTCCTGTTTTTTAAATTTTCTTTTTCGAAATCCCATTTAGACACTTCTTAAAAATTCTCAACGGTAACGCTACCTATAGGGTTTATTTCAGATAAACCAAATACACTGTGCTTTTTGAACTAGAGTATGTGTGATAGACAAGACTATAATCCGGTTAAAAAACAGCTGCAAAGTCTGATCTATTAGTAATATAGATTGGACTGAAGTATGCTTGAATTGCATTGTCAGAATTACAAAAGAGTCAGCACGATAAACTCGTCTATTGTTTGCTCTGAATTCTAGACTGACCTATTTTGAATAGAGTATACTTAATGTAGGTTGTATTTTACTCTAAATTACTGACTACAGTCTGCTCTTTAGACTCGAGTACAGAATGCCCTAAAGACTGTTATATAGATTGTTCTATGGACTATATATACTTTACTATAGTCTGTTATTTAGACTACGCTATAGTATGTTTTTAGATTAGATTATATTCTGATTATAGATTATAGCATAGTCTACCCAGTATAGTCTGTTCTAAAGACTCGACTAAAGTCTGCTCTTTTACTCAACTGCAGTCCCCTCTGACTTTAATGAACTTTATAATATTATTGATAAATCTCTCAGTGAAAATTTAATTAAACGTAATTTATTTTTACTGTTAAATAATTAATATAATTTACAATTTGTAACAATTTTGTATTTTCTGTCTGAGAGGATTTTCTTCATAGACTTAATAAATAAATAAATATACTGTCTGTTATATAGGCTTTATTATATTATGTTATATTGACCATGCTATAGTCTAATTTACAGACTCGACTATAGTCTGCTCTATTGACTCGACTGTAGTCTGCTCTACTGACTCGACTATAGTTTGCTCTATAGACTCGACTATAATCTGCTCTATAGACTCATCTGTAGTCTCATCTGATTCCACGGTAGTCTGCTCCATATACACGATTATAATCTGCTCTATATACTCGTCCGTAGCCTGCTCTATAGACTCGAATATTGTTTGCTCTATAGAACATAATATACTCTGCTCTATAGATTCGACTATAGTCTGCTCTAAATATTCGACTAGTCTGCTCTAAAGACTTGGGTATTTATGTTCTATAGATTTGATTATTTTTTGACCTGCTCTGTAGGTTCGGCTGAATTTTTTATAATAATTCTTACTGCCAGTTTTTATAATAATTTTGTTTTTGTTTTAAATGTAAGTTAGACGAGTCGTTTTTGCGCTCGTGTTAATAAAACAGGCAGTTAAACTATATAATTATGTAGAAATATATATATATATATATATATATATATTTTTTTTCTTATTAAAACATAATTTTTTTATGTCATATTTTTATGTCATTACTAATACCTGTAACCGACTATAATTGTATTATGTAGGTAACATTGAATTTTCCGTTACTATTTAAAATACCAGCAAAAAAAGACACGAAAACATTAAACATACAATTGAACACATTTAGTCTTTTCTTTACATACATACTTATTTACATGATGAATAAATGTTTTTATGACATTATGTGTAAATACTTAGACAAAAAGTTATAGGAAGAGGGTAACGTCTGAGTGATTCTCCAAATGTACGACAATTGAAACAAGCCGACACACCCGATAAAATAATCATAATAATAATCATCATTATCATCATCAGCATTACGGTTGTCGTCATCAGTGACAACAACAGAAAAATAACTATAGCAACAATGAGAATAACAACAGCTAAGAGAAAAAAATCAACAATAAAAGTTATGATTCCATACATAAATAGTGCTGATATACATATGTATATAGAATAACTATATGTAAGAGCGTGTATTAAATTGTAATAATTGTTATTGCATCTATGTATATAGTAAAGTAAGTATCCGACTGCACTGTTGTTTTTGGACTGTTGTTTTATTCTTTCTATTGCTATCTTGGTCAAACAAAAATCAAATAGAAACTAGATGATAAAATTATAGGTTGAGAAAAAATAAAAAATATAAAGAGCATACGTATATACATACACACATACATATGTACGTACATATATTCATACATACATATATATATATATATATATATATATATATATATCCATATACATCCATACATACATACATTTATTTCATTCATTATTTTTTGTCTAAGTAAAATACGAGAGCAAGATAAAGAGTCTTTTAAAAATTGCAAATATTTTTTAGTATCCTTTACAGATTTCAAATACATAAATAAATTATTTATATTAACATTATTTTCCATCAACTTAATACCATTTGTCCGTGAAATTATTTTCAGCCAGTCCAACAAGTAATAATTTTTGGTGTTAAGGTCTAAAATATAATGATAGCTTGAATATCAGTCTAAATGTTTTTAGAAAATAAAAATTTTATATATTTAGAAAATTTAAAATTTAAATAATTTTGCATTATCCTCGTTAAGTGTACGAGGAGTAAAAACAAACTTTAAGCGAATGTTTTGTGAGCGTTGAATAAACAATAGAATAAAGAGAAAAACTAAGAAACTTTTGTTCGTGTATCTGTTAAATAAATATTAGAAATAAGAATGATGCATTTGTTTAGATAACGCTTGTGTTTATATTATCGAACAATGATTGCAACGAGAGGAAAACGAGAAGTTTTTGGGCCAGAAAATTAGGAAAAGTAGCACTTTCAAAATAACTTAATTGCGCCAAAAAAAAAAAAGAAAAATAAAACTAAAACTAAAATTCAATTTCGATTTCAATTTCCAGCTTTTCTACAGCTTCTATATAAAATTTTCGCACAATCCACGCTTTTGTTTTAACAATAATTTTAAATATTTTCTTTAGTTTTCTATTAAACAAGTGTAAAAAAATATATCCACAATTCTTTCTGTATTTATCTTCCTGCTCTTACACTAATTAAACATCATGTTCATTCAATTAAAACATACTTCGTTATTTGTTTAAAACAGTTCTCCTACAATTTAGTTGAACAAATGTATCTAGAACTAAAACTCATGTTGGTATTATTTTTACAATACAAAAAAATAAAAGTATAAAAAAATCAATTAATTAAATGTTATGCGTAGGTGGGTAAATTGCTATTCGTATACAAAAAAAAAAAAAAAAAAAAAAAAATGTAGATGCACAATAGAATATGCAACAAATGGGAAATAATAACAACGTATAAAGGTTAATAACATTTAAACATAATAAAAATATAGTTTTAGAAAAATCCATATAAAGAAGCACCCACATATCATATAAATTTCCTTGCATAAGATTTTCCGCTTTTTCTATTTCTAACTTTAAACAAAAATTTTGTAAGGTTAGGGTCAACATTTACACTAATGAAGAGTAGAAATATCATTTTTTTTTTTTTTTTGTAGAGTTTAATGTGAAAGTCAGTGTCTTTCAGTAAAATGAAATTTTATTGGAAAAATTAATTTAAAAATAATCTACTAATTTTTTAATTAATTTTTTATTAAGTACTCTACTAATTTTCTAGATATTTTTTTAAATATCAGAATTTAACAACCCGGGTTTTAAATTATATTTGATATCTATATTTATCTATATATATAACGTGACTGACTGAACTAAACTAATATAGATAAAAAATGTAATACCAATCGTTATTCATTTAAAAATAAGTTTAAGGAGAAAACGGGTAAAAACTGTATTTTGGTACTTTTTTGATCTCATGTGTATCTCCTAAACCAATAAACATAAGAATAAAATTTACATCGTATTCGTAACTTATTGAGAAATTAAAAAATAGAAATTTCATACTTTTTTGACACTTTTTTTTCATAAAACATTTTTTTTTATTTATTGACATTTACATATACGTATTTTAATATGGCTCCCACTAAAATTTAGAAATTCATTAGAATAAAATTTTTGTTACATCCATTGTGGTACTTTTTCGTTTCTTTTTGTGCTTTTTGATTTTTTTTTTTTTAATAATTGAACATGAAATTAAAGAAACATGGTAATATGTGGATAAGAATTCGCAAGGGGGACTTTCTGGTACTTTTTTGTTCTTCTAAATGTACTTTTTAAATTTTCTATAATATTGAACCTAGAAATAAGAAAGTAGAGACATATACATGGTCCTATGTGGGTAAGAATGCAGGAGAGCAAACTCTGTGGCATTTTTTTGTCGTTCTAATGATAGTTTTTGAATTTTCTATAATATTGAACTTAAAAATATGAAATTGAATTTTTATGGGCCTAAGTGAATGAAAATCCATAAGAAAGGACTTCGTGGTACTTTTTTGTTCTTCTAATGGTACTTCTTGAATTTTTTGAATGGAGAAACATTAAATTAAATATACATACTCCGCAATAGAGGCTTTGTGGCACTTTTTCGATATTCTAGTGACTTTGTGGTAATTTTTTTTTCTTATATTGGTACTTTTCAAACTTTTATAATATTGAACCTAAAAACATGAAATTAAAGATATATGATATTAAATGAGTTTTTTTTTTAAATTCTAATGGTTCTTTTTGAATATTTTGTAATATAGAACCATGAAGAATGAAACTAAATATACATAGTCCTATGTGGGTAGGAATTCACAAGGGACTTCGTGGTACTTTTTCATTCTTCTTATGGTACTTTTAAAATTTGTATAATATTGAATTTAGAAACATGAAATTAAAGACACGTGGTCCATTGTGGGTAAGAATTCAAGAGGGATAACTTTCTGGTACTTTTGTGTTCTTCTAACGGTACTTTTTGAATTTTTTATAATACTGAACCTAAAAAAATTAAACTTTTTCGTTCTTCCAAAGGTACTTTTTGAAATTTTTGTAATAGTTAATCTAGAAATATGAAATTAAAGATACCCCATATGGTTAAGAATCCACAAGCCCTGTTAGTCACATTCTTCTCTACTAAAAATAATAATAGAAGTAATTTAGTACTTTTTGGACCTTTGAACATTTTGAATGCAAAAAAATGATACTTTATTGGTACCCTGTGAATTTTCTAAACGAAAAATTATAACCTGTATCATTTAAGAAGTATTGTAACCCACTGTTTGAGTTTTGTTTTTTTAAATATAAACCTATAGACATGAAATTGGAATTATTAGAACGTGTGATTGAGATGCATTTTATTAATTTTCTGAAGACACCACCGAAATTAAATTCTAGTAATATATAAATTTGGCACATTTTTTCATTCTTAAATTGCTTTCGCCCTATTTCTCTAGACAAATTTTTAAATGATCAATACCAGCAAAATATTATTATAACCAAAATAACTAAATCTAGATTTTTTGGTCTTCCTTTCGGTCATATAATAACTTCCATAATTAAAGGGTAACACCAGCAAACTTTATATCTAATATAAAAAAAATTTTGTTATAAATATATGTTGAAAAGTATACCAAATACTTCTATCATTTTCATAGTGTTTGCCATTTTTATATATAAAAATATATGTATGTATTTTTTCTAGTCTTGAATTTGATATGAATGTGTTTGCCGTGACGTTACATTTGATGTCGACACCATCTGTAACAATGCTACGCAATTTAGCACACTTTTATTTCTGCTAAATAAACTTTAGATTGTATGGTATTTTAGTTTTTCTATGATTTGAGTGTAATCGTAGCCAAGTGAACAATTACAAATAGGCTAAATGAAAAAGTTAGTCGGTCTGGAATGGAGTTTATAGTTTTAATTAAAATCTAAACTACGAATATGGCTATAGATTGGACAAAAGAATATGTATTATATACACTCGAATATAATTTGCTCTATAGTCTCCACTATAGCCTGCTTGATAGACCCAACTAAGGTGTACTCTTTATATACCCGACTATAGTCTGCTCTATAAACTCAACTAATGCTTGCTCTATAGATTCGATTATAATCTGCTCCAAACTCGACTATAGTATGCCTTGTAGACTCGACTAAAGTCTGATCTGTATACTCGAGTATTTTCTGTTTTATAGACTCGAGTACAGTCTGCTGTGTAGGCTCATCTGTAGTGTGCTCTGTAGATTATTATAGCCTGATCTATAGAGTCGACTATAGTTAGCTCTATAGACTCGACTAAAATCTGTTGTATGAACTTCACTATAGTCTGCTCTATAGATACGATTATAACCTGCTCTGTAGACTCGACTGAAGTCTGTACTACATTTTCTGTGCTCTACAGTCTCGGTCATAGTGTGCTTAATAATCTTGATTACATTATGCTCTCTTCTCTATTGTCTTGTCTATGGTCTGTTGTATAAACTCAGCTATAGTCTGCTCCATAGATTCGACTATAATCTACTCTGTAGGCTCGACTATTATTTGCTTTTTAAATACTTCTCAACTGTAGTCTGCTAATTATACTTAACTTGCCCTGTATGCTCAGTTATAGTGTGCTTAAGAGTCTTGACTATACTGCGCTTAATGGTGTCGTGTATAGTTTTGTCTGTAGTCTGTTTTATAAACTCGGTTATAGTTTCGTCTACAGATTCTATTATAATCTACTTTATAGGCTATATAAATATTTCTATATTATATACTGTGCATTTTACATGAAATATTTGCTGGGTGTCTTCAGTGTTTCTCTTATTTTTCATGAATAGCTAAAGTTTACAATTCACATATTTTCGGATTTTTATTCGTTTGCGCTATTGTTTTCAATTTGTTTTTTTTTTTTCTCATATGAATATTTTTCTTTAGCGTAGTATATAGTTACAGCCATATTTTAGTTATAAAGTGTTTTGTTCAAGATATTTGCAACTTCAATGTTACAATAATAAATTGTTTGCAGTGTTTTGTAAAAAATAAATGGTTTTAATCAAAATCTAATTGTTTGGAATAAGAGATTTGTATGGCAAAAACACCGCAATTTTAAAACAAATAAAATATATTAAATTTAGAATTTGTGTACCTAAAGTAAATATTATTAAGACCTCTTGTCATGAAATATAGTTTGATGTGGTATTTATCTCTCATTTATCATACGTATAATTGGTATCAACATGTTAATAAAAACCTTATTGTTGAAAACTGTATTTAAGAATGAAAAATTAAAAACCCTTAAAAATATATTAAGACTTTATTAATGAAAAGTCATGGTAGATTACGATCAGGTGCTCACCAGAGACTTGAAGTGTTTATCAAACATAATAAAAAATTTTTTATACATTTTGCTTTCTTTCCTGTATAAAATTTATAGTATAATGGTAATCTCAGCAGCTCATAATTTTCTTTAAATAATTACATTAATTTCATTGAAAACTTAGAATTGACTGCTACATCCACCAAATTAATATTATCCGCCGAATATTTCCACTTTCACTCTGCCTTTTCAAGTCATATTTTTAAATGGATATTCAAATTTATACAGTTAACTCTAACGATACGTAAAATTTACGTATAAAATGTATACTCTTAATACTAACGATACGTACATTTTACGTAACAACATTTATTTAAAAATTTATGGTCTCCTTTTTAGTATATGTTTAAAAACACTTTACGAAAGAACTTTTGGAATTTCATACCAATAAGTTTTCACTCACGAGAGTAATAGGGATTTGAAAAAAATTATGTATGTAAAATTTACGTACATTAGTATTCTAAGATTAATACATATATGGAAAATTTTAGACTTTTATAGTTAAGTTTGTATAAATAATAAAATCTTTTTTTCTTTCAGGTAATTATAAATTTCATGCAAATTTACTTCAAATAAGCAAGATGGTTATACTAATATCGTGTACATGTAAGTTAATAAAGTTCTGGCTTGCCACATGTCAATTAAACGAGAAAAAAAATAATTAAATTAAATTAATCTACATACTTGAACCGAATTACCCACTATATGCATTATATAAAAAGCATGATGCATGAGGCTACAGTAATGATATTAAAAAAAAACTCTAAGCCACCAATAAGAAAAATTCTACTACATATAAAATTAAAAAAAATAATAATAATAATAAAAAATAAATAAAAACAAACATGAAATAATTCCCCGGTTATAAACAATTTAAAATTCAATTAGTACAAGTGCCAGTTAACGAGGGTAAAAGGAGGCAGTTGCAGTAAGCACTTTAAACAAGTACTTTTTTATATATATAAAGCATAGCACAGAACTTATGATTCATAGCAAATATTTGACCTTTTCATTATTAACTTAAACAAAATAAAACTATGCATAGACAAATAGCCCTGAACTCTTGAAAATTTAGTAGGAAAAATATTTTGCGTTACTTAAGCTTTTAGATTCAAAAACAAAGTTGCAAAAAAAAACATATCATAAATATGAACAAGAAGATTTATGAAAAACTTATAATTGGTTTATGAACCATTTCTTTCCATGAAAAATTAAACACTACTCTTCTTCCTCATCACTTACCTCTTTTTGTTGATGAACAAAAAAAAAAAAAAAAAAATATTTTGCTAAAATTTAGTTTACTGTTTTTAAAATGTTTATAATACAAGAGAGCAGGCAATTAATGTTTGTAATTTTGTAATGCATTTGTACTAAAAAATAATTAAAACAGCAAAAAAAAAAAATTAGAAATAAACAAACGAGTAGTTTTGCGTTTATTTTTCGACCTAATTTATTTTCTTGAACATAAGTATGCAAATGTAGAGAAACAAAAACAAATCTAGTTTAGTTTTTTGCTTAAAGATTCCTTAGCTTAAAAAAATTAAATACATTGAACTTTTTTGCTGTTGGCAGTTGACTATGTTTCAACATAAATCACATTTAATGTGGGGTCTGGATTTTTAATAAAACTGTTACCTGTAGTTTACTATTATTAGCGGTTTCATGTGAAGTTATTAAATTGTTTTCTTGCCTTGGATATAATTTTAAATCTAACGGTTTTTAAATCATCCTTATATATTTTGTGGAAATTAGGTTATGATTTATAAAAAGAAAAATATTTGAAATATTTGGAGATTACCTCTAGTTAAGAAGAAATCGTGAGTAAAAATGGAAAACCAGCTCATACAGGAGCTATAGCCACTAAAATATATATTTTAATTACCTATTTGAATTATAAAGAATTCTTCTTTTTAGCATTACAACTGACCAAAAAGTATCAAAATTTTGTGCTCAAACATTTCAGCTATTAAGTAGATTTAACATTTTGTTTTAAAGCTTTTATTATAAATAAAATTTATTTATTATTTATTTTTTGAATTCTTACAATTTGCACTTCAAATATTTAGCAAAAATGTTTTATTTAATTATTCTAACAATGTTTTAATTAAATATTACCTCATATAAATATTATATTGCTATATAAATAAAACTTACCAAAACCGGTTATCACTCTGCCAACAATCCACTGCATATACTTTTAATGATAAGCACATAGTACTTCGTATTTATATCCAATTCATGGACTAAATTTTGATGAACAAATTTTTCTAAACCAATACGTTTACTCTTTTAATATAATTACTGCAAAATGTATAAACTAAGTATTATAATATTAATAGTACAATAATATATAAATAGTCAAACAAAGCTTTTACTTTAATAACATAATGAAACAATAAAAAATTGACTCAATAATTCCAATGTAAAATGAAAGCGTACAAGTAGTCTAGCAAAATCCCCCAAAGGGTATTACAAAGTTAGTTCAAGTTTTGGCTTTATGTCCTCTTGAATTTCGAATTTTTCAGTTAAATTGGTTGAACAATTACTAATATATTGCACAAAAGGGAGAGACATTTAATAAACATATTACATGATATCTAAGAGAAGCTTTGTACTCTATAAAACGATAAGTACTCATAAAAACATTGAAATTTATTCATTTAAATGTTTTTTATTTACACGCATAATGGAAAAAGGTGCTCCAAAATATTCGAAGTTTAAGAGTCCATAGAATAGAAATTTGAACTAACTTTAAAAACCCCTTTGAAAATTTAATTAATCTGATGGTATACCTTCAACTCGTGTTTTAATCATTGAGGCAGTACTTGATGAACCAAATTTGTCGCATAGTGTAATAAACCAGAAAGAAGTTGACTGCGAATTAAAAACAACAACATACGTAATGCGCATGTTTAAAAATAAATAGTAATAAGTATTTATTATATTTACTAGATTACTTTTTGAAACAAAAGTGTAAAAGCATTGCATTGAAAAACGTCGATCAAAAGGATCAAATTACCATGGTAGTTCCATATTTCTATTACATATAATTTAATTCATTTTTTGGTGCAATTATTTTATAATTTCGAACGGAAATTTCATGTTGTAGAGATAATGAACTATAATTTATTCGGAAAAGGTTTTAGGTATTTCGTGAGTTTGGGCTTGAGTGAATTTTCAGATCATACTTTTTGTGCAAATTCACATATTTCTTCACCTTACTAAAGTTCTTTATTTCGAACTATTTAGTCCGATTTATCGAAAATTATACACAAGCCTTTTCTTAATGTCGACATCTATGCCAACTGCTATGGATTCATAAAGTTGGGATCTACTGACATTAACATATTTAAATGTTTTAATTTTTCTGCTCCGGTTTAAACTATATTTTTATACTCACCACCAAAAAAGAGTTCATTCCGTGTATAACATGTCGAAAAAATCACTTAAGATCCCATAACACAATTTTTAATTATCTACCGTGTAAATATGTCCGCAATTATATTATATATATATATATATATATATATATATATATATATATATGTATGTATGTATGTATGTATTAGCTATCGAAAAATAATAATAAAAATATTTTGTTTAAATAATATCTAAAGTTATACATTTTTCCCAAATGGATTTTTAAAATACATCTTGCATATGTTGAATTATGTTCTTATTACATTTCGAAGATAAAATTTATATCTTAAAAACAAAAAATTTGGGAAAGAGCATATATTACTTTATGCACACCACTATTTTCTCAAGGAATGGGCATATTTTTGTAAAGAAAATTGCACAACATGTAATGAAATACAACAATTCTAAAAATGATGAAAAATTAATGAAATGGAACGCGACGTAACTTATGTAGTTTTTTACTTTGGCCACAGATATATTCTGGGTTCTGGTAAGATTCTGAGTCAATCTAACTATGCATTTTCATCTGCTTTTTGAAAGCACGATATGGCACTGGACGGTGCACAATTGGGAGAGGGGGGTGACATTTGGCTAAAATATTTAATTTATGGAATGGTGTTTGGTATAGAAAATTGGCAAAATCGGTTTATAAACAAAAAAGTTATGGGCCAAATACCATAAACAAGAAGTGTGCGTTGTAACATCAGTTCATACTTTTCTGCTGTTAACTCTTAGATAGTTCCGAATCTCGAACTAAATCACTTTACCGCCCACCTCACATATAAGGTAAAATTTCAAATTAGTGTAGCACAGAAAGTGTATAAGAGATTCGGTCTAGCCTCATACTTCCTTAAGTTGCAAGCTGATATCCATCCCGTGAACAAAAATAATTCATTTTTAATCTGAAAACTGAAAAATTATGATTTATTTCTATTTTTTTCGTAAGTATATAAATTTATACAATTTAAAATACCTTTTAAATTGAAAGTTAAGTTTATATTAAATATATAATATAAAAATTGTATACTTTCATATAAGTAGGAGATACATTTCATTTTTAACTTATGATTTTATTACAAAATTTTAAAACCCCAAAGAATTGGGAGCTGAGTGGTTATAATAATAAAAATAAATATTTTTTAATGAAGAAGAAGGTTATATATTTCAAAGAAGCCCATAATTTTACTAATGTGAAAGTATTTTGTTAACAGTTTTATAAAATTATATTAATTACACGCTGCTACAGTGAAAACTCGAGAAATAACAAAGTATAGGTTGTAAGTCTTCTTGAGGACATCATAAATCAGTTTTAAAAATTTGTAATACTCCCTTAATATTTCGGATTATTCTCAAAAAAAAAAAAATATATATATATATATATATATATATTTATATATGTACATATATATATATATATATATATATATATATATATATATATATATATATATATATATATATATATATATATATATATATATATGGGTAGGTTCGTGTATAAATGTATTTCTAATTCTGTTATTACTTTGTTTATTTTTGCTTTTTAAACTTTTTTGGAAAGTAAAAGAAATATGCTTTTAAATCGTATGGATTTGATTAGTTTTAGTGAAATATTAAAGACAACTTTTCAAACATCTTCTAGAAATTCTCTTAGAAAAAAATAAGAAAACTTTCCACCGAAGTCAAAATTTCGAAAAACAAAAGGAAATAAATTTAAAAATGATGAATAACTCTTTATTTAATTTCAAAATCAATTTTTAAATCTTAAATTGACTAAAAGTTTAAGCTACGAGATTTATAGTGTAATATCTCGAAATTTAGGAGCTGTTTTGGTTTTTTAGTTGCTTTGTGATTTCCTCAAGAAGGTCTATTACCCAAATTAGACCGTTTTCCGAGTGAAAATAAAATATGCAATTTTGAAGCATTGTGTTATGTTAAACTGAAATAAAATTGAAATAAAATTACATGAAGCAATTTCAAAAGCAAAAGCAGTGATTAAAAATAATAAAAAATTTCACTAAACAAACATGAGTTAAAGTCATTAATTCTGCAGCTCTTTTTCAGTGCCAAGTACATCCTCAAATGATACCATTGGTATTGATGTAAAATTTGTATATTTTGTCTTTCATAGATGAACCACCATTTCTCCAAATTGGTTAAATAAAGCTTTAGGATTTCGATAAGTGTTTTTGTTTAAACTTTACATTTCTATTACAGTAAAAATGTTTGTAAATTTCACATCCCAAAAATAACATCATAGTTTTAGTCACAACTTTAGAAGCTGTAAGTAGGAATTGTAGTGAAAAACATTCCTCCAACTGAAAACTATGGATTGAGATATCTTTTCCTAATAATAAATTCTATTTTTTCGTAGAGGTTTATCTCTTACTAAACTGAATCATTCTAGCCCAGTTTTAATAAAATAACAAGGCAACTAAAGCACGTATTCAAAGTGTTAAAATGTTCTGGATAATTTTTTCGTTTCGTTTTCCGGTTTCCAAAGGTCAAAAGTCATACGTTTTATCGTCTGTCTTTACAAACTAAATATTTTAACAAAGTAATATTTCGAAACGAAACAAAAGTAAACAATTTTTTAAACATTTCAAACAAAATATATAATTTTCATAAACAAAAAATCGATATATGTATGGAACTAGAGACCACATGTAGCAAAAACTACTTAATCAGTTTTTCCTTCAGGATGTCAAATTTCCTCTTAAAAGTACTTTAAAGTTTTAAAATATACAGATTTATATATATCAAATATTTACCAATTTTATATCAACCCAGTATGGTTATCAAATAAAGATAAGAATTATTGCAATATAATATTATTTTTTATTTAAATATTGCAGCACAAAAACTTAAGAAAATAGCCTTTTGAAAATGTTACCTTTTACTATTTCAATTTCAAATATATATCAGCTTGCAACAATCACTCTTACATATTTTTCTTAAAATAAAATCTCCTACGATAAATAAATTTTTTATCAAAATCCAGTTTATTGCCAAACATTTTATTTTTTAAACAAAAACTGCAATTTTTAATAAAGATTTTCAGAAAAAAAAATCATTGAAAACTCGATATTGTTCAAAAACTTAGTTTTTGAAACAAGTATATTATTACATTAAAAATTTTAGTTTTAATCAAAAAAAAAAAAAAAAAATAATAATAATAATAATAATTCAAAGGCCAACGTAATTGTTTAAGCTAAGTAGGGAAGATTGGGGTAAAGTGGATCCTACTTTAATTTAACTTCAATAAAATACCAACCAATACTCTTTTAGCCCTCCAATGAAACTGTTATTATCTAACATTTTGCATAAAAATAATAAGAATTATTTATTTTTTGGAATTATTCTTACTCGTTTTTTTAAATCAAACCTTTTTGAATAAAATTCCCATTTTATGTTGGGATAAAGAAAGTATTAAAAATGACAAATTTAAAGACATTTAGCGTTTGTTAAATATTTTTAAATGATTTTTGTATTACGAGGCTACTCGAATACCAAAATTCAAGTAAATAATGAAAACAGATAGATAAAAACTGACAAAAATAATAGAATATAAGAAAACAATATTTATAAAAATATGCAGTTTTTTTTTGCATTTGGAATAGTTTAATCCATAGGTGTAACAAATTGATACAACTTTCGTACACTTTAAGTGCACAGACTATTTCCATGAGTTTTATCATATCTAACGTATATTTTTACAGCATCAACTATTTCCGTTATTTTTAAATCAAGATTTTCTTCTTTAATAGGGTAATGTAATGGTACTTGTTGGTTTTAAGAATTTTTTGTCTTATTGAGTTACTTCCAATTTTCATATGTTTTATTGATTTTACCAAAGTATAAATTTTTTTATATGTTTTATTACATTTTCTTATATATATTCAAATCATTGGTGACTATCCAATTATTTACTATATTTTCAGCAAAATTAAAAAAAAATTGGTGAAAAATTTTTAAAATTATACAACGCACTTTACCCCAAAATATTTTTACTACATTGCCACAATTCAGCAATTTTTACGTCAAGTGGAGATGTGACAAAACCTTTTTTTCAGTTTGAATATGTACAAAATAAAGTATTTAATTTTGTATACATCGATTTAAAAATTGTCTTGATTTGCATACAGAAACGTCAACACTTTTCAGTATATTTTGCGCTTGTGAAGCAATAAAATCAGAGATTTCATAGATGAAATAGAATTTAGAAATGTAGAGCAGTAATGACAAATATTTACCAGTAACCATTTTTGAAAAAAGATTAAAATACGCAAAAAAAAGTAAAATTTTTTCATTGCCCCATACGCCATAATAGTCCCCACTTTCCCCTAATTATTAAATAATGTTATTCAGAGAATTTCCACTGGTGTTGTTTTTAGATTAAAAAAGTTCAAATTTGAAATTTAAAAGATTTGCATTCGAAAGTATCACTTTTTTGATGTGCATTCTTAAGACATTATTTCAAGTAAAAAGTGGTAAAAAATTTTATTCTGCCATTATTTTGCAAATATAATTATTTAACATTCAACTTAATACAAAAAATGCATAAATGATTATGTAAAGACTTTTATTTTTAAACCTTTATGTGTACTTGAAAGCAGCATTAAAAACAGACACACATACAAGAAAAACACATTTAGATACAATTTATCGCATTTGTTATACCCAGCAAATAAATTGGAATGCAATACAAAAATAGATTTCTTTGCAATATACGTATATAATCTTAGTAAAAAAAAAACAACATCCAAAGAAGTCAAAAAGATCCTAAACTCGTGATCTAGAAGTAGTGCGAATTCGGATCATTTCAAATGAATTTAACACAGGCTTGTCATTGGCAGATGTTCTCTTTTTTGATACCAATTCACTGAGAAGGAAGTCATGTTTACGGTGTTATGTAAAATTCATTTCTTATGTACTTTTCTATCAATTCAGGGAAATTTTTTATCAATTCGACAAATAAATTGGAATGCAATACAAAAATAGATTTATTTATAATATACGTATATAATCCCAGTAAAATAAGAACATTCAATGAATTCAATAAAATCCTCAACTAGTGAGCCAGAAATAATGCAAATTCGGATCATTTCCGATGAATTTAACATAGGCTTGTCATTGGCAGATGTTCTTTTTTTTTTTGATACCTATTCACTGAGAAGAAAGCCATGTTTACGGTGTTATGTGAAATTGATTTCTTATGTACTTTTCTATCAATTCAGGGAAATTACTTTTTTTATATACACAAAATATTTTTTCTTAAGAAAAATATACATATCAATATTTTTCATTTGATTAAAACAGTTATTATTAAGTAACAAGTATTTGTAAATTCTACATCATTCTATTCTACTCATACAATTACATCAGAAAAGTCTTGGGTTGATGTTTATATAACTTCTTGAGCACAAGAAACCGTACACTTACTGAAACTTTGAAAGTAATGAAAAAGTACTTCCTTAAAAATGAAAACATACCACTACATATTACAGGGTTAGTTCGGGTATTGTGGTATGCATATTTCTTTTTATCGATTACAATGTAATTAATTCTGTAACATATCACATAAAGCTAGCTCTAAAAGCTTCTGTATACGTAGTTATAGAAATATTTGAGAAAATTAAAAAAAAAATCAAAACCAAGCGTTAAAAAAAATGTGAATAAAGTGGTATACTCTTTATTGATTTAAATACATATTAATTAAAAACTGCATGGCAAATATATATATATATATATATATATATATATATATTATTCACTAGTTAAATACTCACCATTAACTATAAAATTACCTTCATGAAGTTTAAAACACTTGTTTTTACAAAGGCGGAAAGTTTAAATAAAAAAATAGAAAAAAGTGATCACACGACAATTTGGCTACTGACCCACATCGAAGATGAAATATATTAACGTTTTCTTAATTTTTTGAGAACGTAAAACTATTGAACTATTGATTCCTATGTTTTTACTTAAAAAAAAAAAACCTATAGAACATTACACGCCTATACCACAATACCCGAACTTACCAAAAAAATTATTTATAGTTCAAGCAAGAATCAATACTGATTTCTATCCTGAGAAAATAAAGACTTAGTCTTAGAAGGTTTATAGTAGTTGAAATATAAATATAGATTTGTTTATGTTATTCTAATGACAAATGCATCTTATGAATAAATGGCAGCTGGGTTATTATTTAAAACACATCTGGTCCGTATACTTCTACACATACTTTCTATGATGCTGCATTAGACAATTTGAATGTATAATTGCAATGGGTAGTAAAGTTAATTTGATGCTATTTAATATGAGCACTTGTCTGAATAATGGAACCTATTACACATGCGCCACTCTTTGCAACAGAAATATAATAATATAAGTATTAAAAATACAAGAGCTTACGGGCATAATAAAAACAATAAAAAATAAGAAAAAATTGCTGCAAGAAATAAAAATGCAAATATACTCCCACTAAAGAATATTCATGCACACTCGAATGGAGTATTTAGAACATTATAAACATTACAAAGGAATTAAGTACGATTTTTTCATATTTTTATTCTTCACTCTTATTGAGATGTAAAAGGAAAAGAAATATAATTCCAATGAATGAATGAATTCGTTCATTTGCAATGAAATAATAAGCAAAAGAATTTTCTTACACAAAAGAAATTTTAGAAATTTCGTTTGCAAGTATGTACATATGTACGTTTGTTCAAACATAAAAGAACAATAATGATGTTAATTGCAAAACGAGTTGGAAATCTGCTTTCTTTACTCTTGTTTTTAAACGTTTATTGAAATAAAAGGGTCAGTTTTCCGAGTTAAGAAAGTTCAATTGGAATGGAGATAGAAATATATGCTTTTGGTATGAAATTTTTTATAAGGAAAATTTTAAATTACAAAAGATTATTAAAATGCATTAATATTTTTGTTTGCTTTAAATAAAGGAAAAAGGGTTTATAGGAAAATAAACTTTTTGTTTAATTATTCTTTCATTGCTCAGAAATTGATTGTTTCAATTTTTTATAAACTGAATAAAACTTTGTCTGTATTACCATACAGCAATTTCCAAAATGTTTATTGACACATGAAAAAAAAACTAGGGATCATACATAGTATAACTGCATACTCAGATTTTTTTCAAGACGTCAAATTTCTCCTCAAAAGGATGTTAAAATGTCGAAAAATTCACAACTAAAAATAATTATAAAACATTTAGAAAGATTATATCAACCCAATATGGATGTCAAATTAAAGGTATAGTAAAGAAATTTTTTATTTAACATCAACATGTTGCAGTACAAAAAGTTAAGAAAATATCCTTTTTATTTGGTAATAACAATATTTAATATTTAATTAAAAATAAATATTTAAGGATAAAAGTTTCAAAAAGATATTTTCTTAATTTTTTGTGCTGCAACATATAAATTAATATTATTATATTGCTAGAATTTTAAGCTTTCCATCCATATTGGGTCGTCATAATCTTCGTAAATATTTTATAATTTTCTTAAAAATTGTATGTCCTTCGAAAATTTAAAATGTTTTTTTTTTGAGAAGAAATTTAAATTCTGGAGAAAAACTGAGAACGCAGTTCTATTATCTATACTCTTTAGTTTAACGCATGTAATGATTTATTTTTTTGTATGTGAGAACGACTGTTGCAGGGTGTATTCATATTAATAGCCACAATTTTTTCTTATAATGAAAAGATATAGTCATGAACACAAAAACATGCATTTTAATGCTGAAAATGACAGAAGCCAGTAAATGCAACAAAACACATTTTGTAATGCCTCAAAATCTATGATGTATTAAATGGGTTGGTCATGTTGGCGTCAAACGTATACCAAATGTCAACAACAGCTTGAAAAATTTACAAAACAGAAAAAAAAAAACAAAAAAGACAAAAGTTTGCAAAAACAGACACTGTCTATATATAAATGAAATCAGTCATGAGATAAAAAAAATGCTGCTGCAAGCTGCCACATATGGTTTTTTGATGTACAACTGTCATTTGCTTAGAGCTTAGATGACTAGTTCTATTTTTTATTATTATTACTATTATTTTTTTAAATATGCTACATGAAAAATAAGAAAGAGTATATTGGATATAAGAAAGTTCGGCAATGGGTAAGCTTTTTTTTTAAGGAATATCTATAAAAGTAATCTAGCACCTACATTAAGTAGTTCATTAAATTGAACTGTTTATTCGAGGAAGTAATACATCATGTATATAATCTTACAATTCAAAAAAAAAAATATTTTACTTCTAAAATTATTATACGAGTTATGATAAGAAGCAGAACTACTGACTTCCTTTGCCATCAGTTGAAGTATCTCTTAACTTAAAAAAACATTTCTTTATGATTTATTTTTGAATAGATTGTGTTTTAGTTTCATGACTTGATCTAATGTACCATCTTTTTATGATCGACCTCGATCTTTTATAATTATCTTCTATGTGCATTATTTTTCTTCTTTTTATTATTTTACTCATATTGCCCATTACGCTGATGCAAACTGTTTAAATCAAATATAACAAAAAAAAAAAAAAAAACATTTTAATTGAAATGTTGATGTTGCAAATTAGAGATTTGTATGCACAAGTTAAAAGCAACAAAGAAGAAAAAAATGTAATAAAAAAAAAAAAATAATAATAATAATAACAATAATAAATAAAAAAACTCTCTATATATTTAAAAAATCTAAAACAACACAAGTTTAATGCTCGTCAATTTATTGTCATTAATTACATTGATTGTTATTTGCACATTACTTTTTGTTTATATTTTCTCTGTGCTTGATGCTTAAATATTTCAGAAAAATGATAATAAATGTAGAGCTGGAAGATAGTATAAGTAGAGTTAAAATGGCACCAAAGTGATTGGTTATAGGTACTTTTTCATACTTTAATTTAAAATATTATTTATAAATTGAAATATTACCTACAAATTTAATATGTGAATCCTGATATCTAAAATAACTTTTGAACCAATACCAGAGTTAAAACAACTTTCATCACAAAGAGGACTAATAGTGTTCAGAATTCATAAGTGTTCAAGAATCAAATGTGAGTTCAACTTTGAGCAATATATTTAAGCAATTCTAAACTGTTAAAAAAAATTTTTTCTTAGTGAAATATGGATTTTAGTCTGTATCTTAAATTTGGCCTTCATAAAGCAAAGCTTTGTGTGGATTTTGATGATTTTCAGTAATAAAATTAATTATATATGGACTTCAACTACCGGTCGCCTTCGTAAATTTAACTTTAACTTTTTAAAGAATAAAGTCGCAAGGTTTTGATCAAAGAAATCCCACAATTGCCCAAAGGTATTTCATTCATTGTTGGTCTGGAAAAAAGTGTTTGAAATGTATTTCAAAAATTTTAAAAATCTGATATGTTCTTAAGAATATTTTGAGCTTAGAAATGGATGAGTCATGACGCCTTTTTGGTAAAAACTCTAATATTAACAATTTGTACAAATTTCAAATTCTTTTTCTTTATAATTAATAAAAAAATTTGGATGAAATGGATATATAATATATATATTTTAATAGAGCAAAGTATATACAAAGCAAAGTATTTAATAGCTAAATTTTTCTAAAAACTATAAAGAAGCCATATTTCCGCCATATGAATGCACCATATAAATTTCACGTCCGATACGGATTAACGATATCCGATTTCACTAATATTTCACACAATATATTTTTACAATCCAGTGAAGTATTTTAGGGGAAGTTACGTTCAAAATTCAAAAGTTGATAAATTTTGATGCAGTCAGATTCCCTTTAATATATTTCCAGTGTCCTCAATTAAGGAGTCAAACTATAACTTTATGACGATCATAGACGAAGTGTTAAAAGATAGTTTTGAAAAAAATAGATATACAAAATAAAGAAACCCATAGTTAAATTTTCTAGGACAGAATGAAATCGCAGATTAAATTTACACCAAGCCAAAATATAGGATCATAATAATGTCTTAATGTCAAAATCAAATCATCAAGGGTTAATATTTATAAAGAAATAAAAACCTAACGGAGCAGCTCTTAGTTTTTTTAAGTACTATTATTTTTTTAAGCTTTTAGATCTGTAAACATATTTTGATTACACTCTGCTACAGTCAAAAATTACTCGAGAATTGACATTACAGGCTTTCTTTAGGGCATCATAAATCAGTTTTAAAAGTATCCATTACACTCTCAAAATTTTGAGTTTGGTTTAAACAAAACAAGATTAGATTATTAAAAATTGGACAAAAACTTTTGAACTTAGTCGATTTTATTTGTAACAACTTACTAAAACGTTCCATACAATTCAAAAGTCTTTACTTATTTGGTGCATATATAAAAAGTTTTTTGTTAAAAAGCAACGTAATTTTGATTTTTAAATCAACTATAAAATCCAAAATTGATATAGGGAAATTTAGAAAGATACAATATCTTTAATATAGAAACTATATTCAGACTTTGTAGGACATTTTAAATTTTTAGGTATATTGTTCACATTAGATCATTTTTCAATGTTATCTAATACATTTTCGTTTGTCAACTGTAGTACATTTTTTTATTTGTAAAGTATTTTCATTTTACATGATACCAAATATCCGTTAGCTTTCAATTGTACTGAAAAAAAGTACTTTAATAGCAAATTTTTTCCCTGCTGTTCACTATTTTGAAATGTAAATCATACAATACGTGTGCATTAGAGTGTCCCGTAAAAAAACTTTTGTAGGAAGACCCCTCAAACGATGCGTATTAAATCGTTGAATATAGAAAAAATAATAAAAATTTGTTTTAAATTGATATTCATTTCCCTGCCAACCATTGAAAATCAATGGTTTAGAACATTTTGTTCAAAAAAGTTCTGAGGTTTGTCTTGAAATTGTTAATATCGTACTTTTCAGCCTGTTGTGAAAAAAACTAATTTTTTTTCGCAAAAATTTTGGTCCGCAAACCATCATTTTAGTACATAATGCGAAAAAAAAGTTTGATACTTTTTTGTCTTTTTTGCAAAACGGGTAAAAATAGTATAATTTTGTTCCTTTTATATGCAAAATATTTAAAAGTTGCATTGTAGTAAGCAGAATTACAGTTGAACATAAATATAAAAATAAAATTTTATTCAAAAAGAAAAAGGTTAATATAATATTTTCTTTTTATTAATTAAACTTCTGCACTTTTGTATGAGGGCTTCACTCGGACTTTAGTCTTGCAAGTCCCCATTCAACAAATTTAGGACTGAAAGAATATATTCACAGGTGTTGACCTTAAGTCGATTCGAAAATTTATTTTTCATTAGTGATAATTGAGAAAAAAAGACGTTACGCAGAGGCAGTGCTATGTGCCAAAGTAAAAGTATAAATTATTGTATAAGTATTCAGCAAAATAATTTTTTAATTTTCTCAATCTGGTCCAAAAAGATTCATTTGATTTGATGTTTTAAATAGTTGTTCATTAACTTTAGCATTGGCTTTAGTTTTTAACAGTTTCAGTTCATGTATAAATCCTTCAGGGTCTTTTTACATTACTATATTATGAAACAATTAAAATAATTAATTTATTTGTTGGAATTTATGCAAATAAGTCGATATATTTCAAACATTTTAGTTTCTTGTCATTTAGCACATAGTCTTAAAAAGTCGCCATTTAGTTCCATTTAAGAAAAGGAGCCAAAAAAGTGGTCAGGTGGTGGATGAGAAAGAGGCAATTGGCGACTAAATTCGACCTTTTTAGTGCAGCAAAATGCACTAAAAAGCGGAACAAAATCCCATGTAGAAAATTTTTAAAATTTTTTTCCATAACAAACTGAAAATTCCGCTAAGAAACTCGACTTTTTTTGTCCAAAATGTACCAGACTTGAGAATTTCCATCGCTGCTAGAGAACTGAAGATAAATTTTAAAAATTTATTCAATATTGTTTTCCGTATTCAGCTCATCAATTAGCATCGTTAGAGGTGTTTTCTAACATCGAAACCTCTAAATAGCAGTTTCTCGGGACACCCCAGTGTGCATTAGCATACAAAGAGAAGAATTATTGACCATTTGAATTGCAATTTTACTATTTTTTTCTACCAATTCTTTTATTTCAATACGCTAAAATGCAAGTGTATGTAAAGTAATTAAATACATTTTGATTAGCTGTTGCTTTTTTATTTTTTGTTATAAACATTTGTTTTGTTGCTTTTGTTTCATTTCTATATTGCGGTATTTATTGTGTGCTTATGTTGGCTTTTTAGTCTCTACTCTTTTTAGATTTAATTTATTTATCATTTAGCGAAAGTTTTTTTTTATGATAAATTTGCTTTAAATGCACTCGCAAGTGCTGTCCATATAGTCACCGCTAAGCTGTTCAATTATGTTCACTGATAGTTTTCATTTATTTCATTATTTAAAATTAACTCTGACATTTACATATATTTGAATGACTTGGTTGCCATTAAGGTGATTTACTAGTTGAATTTTTAGCTTTTGCTTAACAAAGACATTAAAATAAAATTTTTGGTTGCCACTGCTTTGCAACTTTATGTTGCACAGACAACTTTCATTTAAGTAACTTTGGCTTTTATTTCTATGACTTGAGAAAGTTTCGATGCACTTACAGGTACATATATATATATATATATACACCTGCTTAGTTCGAAAAAACTTTTATTTATGACTTATAATATGGCTTAGCTTGTCTGTTGGTAAGTGAACTAGATTGTTAACCTTTTGCTTGCCAAAAATTCATAAATTAAATGGAGGATGTTGGAAGTAAAGTAGTTTTAGTGTTATAGATTTATTTAGTTTTCTTAGATTTCTATTTAATATAACGGTTATTTTTAGCAATGTTTCATTTTTTATGATTTATACTATAATTGACCAGTGACTATAAATGGGATATAATCATTGAAAAATGTATTTGATTAAAAATTAATTTATAACGTTGATGGATGAATTTGTTTTAAAAATAACGATTAAATAAGGCAAGTTGAAACAAAGTACAATACGGGAGGTTGAATAAATTAATGAAAGTTTATTGAACTAAACTTAACATATTTTGTTATTATTACAATATGCCTGAGGATAAATCAATTAACTCTCTTTAAATTACTTAAAAAAAATAATTTAATTTATCAACAATTTAGTAAATAAAATTTAATACAAATATTCACTTATATATTTCTTTTATATTACATTTAACCTTGTGAAAATTTATCTAACATAATAACTAATATTTAATTTTAGTTCCTCAGATAATTAAAAAAAAATATATTAATTAAAATGTTTTTCATAGATTTTACATCCTTTTGATATTTTTCAAAATAATTCGTGCTCGGCATAATTTTATCAAAAGAAATGTTATTTAGCTAAAATATAAGAATAAGCGTAATTTCCTTTTAATACAATTTTCATTTCTGGAAAAGTGTAATCAACATTTCTATTCACAATACTCAATGCAGCTGCAATTTAGGTTAAACAAATAAATTCATTTCCATTTACTTTCTAAAAAATCTTTTTGCAACTAAATTATTGTTGAATTTTCTAAAAATTAGAAACAAAAAAACTGGAAAACAAAATTCACGTGAATTAAACAAATAAGTGATTGGTCATCTGAAAAACTCACAAAAAACTAAAAAAAAAACTACATTGAAACAGAAACAACATTAAGCAAAAAATTCACTTAAAAGTTGCAGCTGCATTTGTTATAAGCTTCATTGTTTTTTTCTTTCTTTTTTTAGTTAACGTTGATGTTCTAGTTTCAAAAAATTTCCTCACCGCTCGCAGTTTTTTTTTAATATCTACCTTCTATGAAAAGAGTTTTTATTTTTTTTATTTTTTATTAAACATTTTTGCTACAAACTAAAATGCATTCAAGTAGAAGTTTTTATTTTTTATATGTTTTAACCATTATTTTTGTGCTATAGTAACTGCAATACAACAACAATAATAAATAAACATAACAAAAAGAAACAAAACATCAACAACATGCAAGAACAACATGAAAATTTGTTAGCAATACTGAATGGCAACAGCAAAAATAAAAAATATGTACAAGTATTGTGTAAATTTTCTTTCTATAAAAAAAAATAATAGACGAGACAGTATTTTGTTTTTGAAAAAAAAAAAAATAAATAAAATTAGAAAAACCATTCAAAAATACTTGGACACATATGAAAATGTTAAAGTGAAATACACATGCAACTTACAAGTGTGGGACTTAAAATTGTATACATATATGGCTACCGACATACAGACAAATATAAATATTAGTGTATGGCTATGGAAGGCTTTTGAAAGAATTTATTGTAGAAGTTGTTGAAATCGAAATGTTTAACATTATTTATTTAAGGAAACTTTAGTCAAAACTTTGAAATCTGAAAAATCTATTATAATAATGACTTTTTTATGATCGCTCTTAAAATAACGTAATGTGGGCTATACATAATCTTGAGTACGTCACCAATATTCTAAAATTTCGAAACGCCCTCAAAATTTAGATTTTGAGGGTAGTTGGTAGATCTCGTAGGCCCAACAATTTTAAGTCAATTTTAGATTTTCTAATTGATTTGGAAAGTAGAAGACCGTAGCTTTTTAACTGTATTAAAATCGTATATATATTCTCCGAATATGAGTTAGTGAACATTTTTTAATTTGTTTTTTTTTTTTTTAATTTGAACATTAGTATTACATTTATTTAACATTTTCTACAAGAAAAATATATTTATATGTAAGTTTAGAATGCTATTTTGTTAGGAATAAAACGAGATATCATTCCTTAAAGTCGTTTAAAGACTCAAGAAGTTATTTTATATTTTCCAAACTTTATCAAAAAATTCTTCTCATATTTTAAGACAAAGTATTTTATTTGATGTTTGATTTATATAATATATATAAGAAATTGCAGCTCAACTCGAAAATTAGTGCAAAAATGTTATTTTTAAAATGTTAAAAAATGTTCTCGTCATATAAAGTTGATACTCTTACTTCCCAAAAATTTTCAAAAAGAGAAAACATTTATCCTAATTAGAATGATAAAAATAAGAAAATGGAAACTTATAATTGAAGTAATTTTTTCGTATTTACTGGTAAACATATCATATATTAAGAAAACAAAAAAAAAAAAAAAAAAAACAGAGTATTGGAAAATATCTCTAGTACAAATTATTTATTTTCAACTCTACTACTTAAAAAATGTTATTTTTATTTAAAATTTTTGTCAATAATTATGTTAATTTTAACTACATACCAAAAAATATTATATCGACATCCAATTGATATGATTTTTTGGGTATGTAATAAAAAATATATCCAAATTGAGTTATTAGGTAAAAAATTAATATTATTATTATTATTTTTTATTTCGAAAATATATATTTTTCGAAATTTTATTTTTAATTTACTAGAGCGAATATTAACTGCGACATTTTGCGATCTTTTAAAATTTTAGAAAAAAAATCACGGTACTACATATTAGAAATAGTACATTAAGATAGTAGTGGTTCTGTCATTCATACTTTAAAGTATTACTTTTGAATAAAATTTATTAAAATATGGCCAAAATTCAAACGAAAAAAATTTCTTATTATGGGAGTGGCAGTAGTTCTACTCGCCCATTTTTAGTGGTAATGTTTAGGGCCTTGTCTAACAACAGAATATAGCGTTTCCGTCGAATATCTTCAAAATTGGGTTTTTGTCGTTCTAAAACTGCCAAATGTGACACTATGGCATGATAAGGTGAGCGAATCACACCTGTTTTTGGTTTCCGAGTTTATAACCACCCTTGAACTATTTTAAAAAAAGTTTCGTTGTCGTATATGCTTTTGTTTGCTTGCAGACAAGTTACGGCCGATACTAAGTTCTTCTAGTATTTAGCCCATAACTTTTTCTGTTTACTAACAGATTTTATCCATTTTCAATACGAAACAAATCGTATATAAGGAAATATTGGTGCCAAACTTCGTCCATCTATTTTTAATAGACTGACGGACATAGCTACATCGATTCAGAATCTTTCGAGGACCCAGTATATATACGAGTAATAACATTTTTTGACGAAGGGTCATCAGATTTTGTTTATATTTGGAATGAATATAACATATGGAGCCGTTTAGACTTTTTCATTATTATTTTTTCCAATTTATCGCGAATTTATTCATGTTTTTAATTTTTTAATTTTTATAAAAGTAAAAGAAATCTGACAAAGTATATAACTATAAATATTAATGTCTCTCTACGATGTAGACGGATTCTAATAATTTAAGACTCGAATTAAGACCAACTGAGACCTCTTTAAAAGCAATAATTCAAAGGTAAATTGTTTATTAAAAAATACACTGATAATGCAACCAAAATTATACAATGCATCTTTATCAAAATTTTTATTTTATTTCATTTTTTAATTTTTCTGATCTTTTTTCTAAAATACTACATATATTTGTTTATATAGTTTGAAATTTTATTATGTTTTAAATAAAACGAAATATCCCTATATAAAATTGCTTAAAAACTCAAAAAGTTATAAAATATTTTCTAAACTTTATTACAAATTTTTCATATATTTTAAGACAAAATATTTTTTTTTTATATTTGTTACTTGGTTTTTACTTTTTGAGAATAAAATTGAAAATGTATGGAAAGTTTTAGTAAGTTATTACAGATAAAATCGAATAAGTTCTACAGTTTTTTCTAATTTAAAAATATAAAATTTGAATAAATCGCAGCAAAGCTCGAAAAATTGTGGAAAAATTTTATTTTTCTAGAAGAAGTTTGAAAATTTCTCTTTAATATTGAACCAAAACAAACAAAATGCATTACAGTTGAATAGCATGTTTCTTCTACTTTCCAAAAAAGTTTAAAAAAGAAAAATAAACAAAAGAATAACAGAATTAGAAATACATTTATACAAGAACCTACCCAAAAACAGTTTTTTTGCGAATAACTCGAATTTTAGGGTGTATTGCAAATTCTTAAAACTGATTTATGATGTTTTCAAGAAGGCTGTTGTAACGTCGAGTGATTTTTCATTGTAACAGCTTGTTATCATTTCGTTTAACAGTTTCGTTAAAACTGCTACCCTTTTAGCATTTCTGTCAGCCAAATAACTTCTCCAAAATCTCTTTCGATTCAATTCTAATTATAAACGATGAATGTTAAATGTATCATACATACAATACTAGCTCATGACGTGAGCATGAACAGAAGCGAAATTTTTAACTAAGTAGATACAAAAAAATAAAAATAAAAAACCCTCGAATACTCAACTCAAATACGTCCATAGATTTATGCTTAATAAAAAATATATTTTAAATACTATGAAAGGTGCTTAAAGTAAAAAATTACCTAAAAAATATCAAAGCCGGCAACTTGATTGTAGCTACGTATGAGTAACTTGCCCGTCTTTTAAATTTTTACTTGGCAGAGGTTATCAAAAGAACAAATTCCTTCCAATAACTGTGATTACATGCTCTCTTCATGGTTGGTCTTTTTTTTATACATAAATAATAAAATACAAATAACTCAAATGAAAATACATAAATATCTACTCATACCTATTCTATACATATAGTTAAACACATACCAACCTATAGACGGACAATTTAGCTATTGTTACATTTATTGTTTGTGATATCTGTTGTTGTTTTTTTTTTTCAACTTGCTGATGCATACAGGAATTTTTATATATATTTTTTAATATAGAATTCTGTGCTTCTAAAATATTTTTATTTTTCACGAATTTTGTTACTTTTGTTTATGTTTAAAGGTCCATATGGGTATCTCGCTGTATTGGTGTTAAATTTAAAATTACAAGTATTGTTTTTATTTTTCGGTAACAAAACAAATTATATTTTTACAGTTGCGAGCATAAACAATGCAACGCTATTTGATGTGATATTTTTTCTCATATACTTATAACGAGATTCGATGTAATAGTACTCATGTGATTTTGTTTTCTGTGGCTATAGACTCATACACGCAAGGATAATTATTAAACGTTTAGTAAAAGCAATTGTAGATTTGTGGGAGCTAAAAAAGTGCAACTTTAAACAAATTAACAGGTTTTTTAAATTTTGTTAAAAATTGATATTGAAATACGATTATTTTCTATTCCTACATACATATAGAATACACGAAATGTACATATAATATAAATATTAGCAAATAATTTCACTTTCTATTAAATTTTGCTATTTTTCTAAACTATTTTGTAAATTTTTCCACAAAGATTAACATTTGTGGAAGTATTATTTTTTATTAACTGGAAATCTTACAGAAATTCTCTATGAAAAAGCTATCAAATATTTATGATAGTTTGGCTTAACCCTTTAAAGGTAAATGTTTTATTATTTTTATTATTTTTTAAATAATTTCTTTTTTAACTTCTTTTATATTCTAAACATTTGGTCAATTAGTTGACATAACATACTAAATATCTAGATCCTTAAATCCTTCAAAAACTCTACACTAATATTTTTATTTTTAATCTGAAAATTTATTTTATATATTTTAACTCCGACCGTTAGAGGATTAATTTGATACTTCATAATTGTATAAAAGCTTTCAGCTTAAATAACGCGACAGTTTCGGTCGTTATTGAACTAAATATATTTTTTTCGCAATGGTACGACATTATTTAATTTCCAATAGGGGAAACTGTTTTTGACAACTTCAGTGAAATTTCAAATTATTTTGAAGCATTTGTTTTTCTTCTCTTTTCAATTAAAAAAACTATCTAATACACATACACATATATTACCCTTACATTTGCTAATAACTTGTGCAAATTTTGTAAGTAATAACACTATTTACTCTTAAAATATTCTATTTATTTCAATATACATATGAAATTCTAATGAAAAAAAAAATCATCATCTTGCAAACATATTCTTCTTAACATTTCTTTTCATTTTACCATTCAATATGATGTGATTATGAACAAACAAGATAATCTTTGTTTTGTCGCTAAAAAAAAACTAGCAGAGAAAAGGAGTATCAGAATTTTATCAGATAAATCTTATAAAATATATGATATAAGCATAACAATACATGGAGAACGAATAAATAGCAAACAAGCAAAAAAATATAATACGCATACATGAGAAAAATTTTCAAAGTGGAAAGCAAAAAAGAACTCCAACATGTTTAAATGAATTGAATACGAGATGACGATGAAAGAACGTACGATGGAACGAAAATAAGCGTTAAGCATTCTTTTTCACATAATAAAACTGAGTACTTGTGCATAAAACATCTAGAGATTTGTGGATATAAATATACATACTAACAAAAGATAAGGAAACCCTTTCAATATCGAAATTGAGCAGAGAAAAAATATGAGGAAAAAAACTTAACGCTTATCATCTCGTCATCAAAAAAAAAAAAAAAAAAATGTTTGAAAATACACAGTGGTTGATGCGATTAAGGTAAAAAAGTATTAGATAATGAACCCAGTAAATGCTCCGTTCAATTTTTTAAAATCATACATTCTATTTTAACTTCCAAGTTGTAATCTGGTAAGCACTATAAAGTAAAAAAGTTTCGGGGTTTCCTAAACTATAAACTAATGCCTAGCTAATATAAGTTTCAGAGGGATCCTTTAGAAAGCCTAGTTCCAACATGAGTCTCACCCTAACTTCTTTCACTACTACTCACTTTTGATAAGGAGGCTTTTAGAAATTTTTATGAAGAATTTTTATGAACTGTTCATTATTTAAATCAAATAATTTCCAGTATTACTTAAAAAATTCAACATAAACTTTTTGTTGCGGTAATACTCATCATCACAACCACCATCATATTACCATCATTATTGTCATAAACATCACACAGTGAAGCCAGTCGCTAAATTTTTGGTAATAAATCTGTATCTACTAAACTACTACCTGGATCGAATTGAAATGTATGGAAGAGTTGTAGAAAAGGACCTAAGGTTTCATAAAAATCATCTTGTAGTCACCCAGTGATAGCATGAGATAAGGTACAGGGTGTCGAAGTTAACTACCTCGAGTTTGTAAAAGTTTCAAAAAATCCTAAATGTATAAACACAAACAGTCCCGATTCTTTATATAGCCCGCATTGTTCATTTAAATAAAAACGTGGACGGCAACGAAAAATAAACAAAAATTTTATTCATCATCTTTTCATTTCTTTTTTTACTTTAAACATTTTTCAATTTTATTTACGAAATTCACATAAATTTTTATAAATATAGTAATAAAAAATACAAATCGAAAAATACAAAATACAAATCAAGTCCGATTTTAAAGATTTTTACACTTCTGTAAAGTGCTTGGCAAGATAAAGAAAAAGTAAGCTTACTCACTTAAGTTATCTGTTAAAATTAAAAAGAATTTTGAATTTTTGATTTTTTGCCCCGACTTTATTTCGTTTTACGGGAATAAGTCTTGATGTATATGAGGGAAAATTTTTGTAAACATACTCTGTAATTTCTAATACATTTTGAAATAATTAGGTATGTCACAGAAATTTTTCAGAAATGAAAATTTTCTTATAAACGAATTCGTTACGATTTCGTTTTGCTTCTTCAGAACTAATACGTTTTCAGAAATCTGAAAACTATTAAAAACACATTTTTTTTAGAAAGCAAAGTGTGCTATTTTTATCAATTGATTAATAAAGGACAAATATTTTAAAGAAGAATTGAAAAATTTTAAAGTTTTAAATTAAATTTAAAAATCTTGTTTGTTCACTTAACATATATGTGTATACATATTGTGTTAAAATGCTTAAATTTCTTACAAAATTAGCTAATGTGGATTATTAATATGATGAAAATATCAATTCCACTTTGCTATTTTTATGTGGATTGAAAAGGATTTTTTTCGTTTTTCTTTTTCTATAGAAGATAAATACAATTTCATTTTCACTTTCGTACGAATTTGTGTTATGTGGCATACCTGAATATGTTTAAAAATAATTTTTAACTTAACTAACCTGTCAAATTTAGTGTTCTCTTTTAATATTGTGCACTTTTCAACAAAAAGATTTTATGATTTTATTACACAAAAAGCATATTAGTATCATATTTTCAGTATTATTTCTTATGCAATATGTAAAATAAATATCAGTCTTTCATTCTTCCAACATTAACAATAAATTTAAAAAGGAAACTCCCGTAACATTTTTTATTAATCGATAAAAATTAAATATTTTTTTAAAATTTATCATAGCCATTTATTTTAGCCATTTATAAAGCCTTGTCCTTTGAAATGTGTAAAGATTTTTTTATTAACAGAACTTCGAGAAAAAGAGTAAAAGAATTATGTCATATTTTTGTAAAAAGCAGCCATTTTTCATACTAATTTCAGAGAGTTAACTTTGAATATTTTTAACGGCTAGACAAATTGAGAAATACAAAAAAGTTCTTTTTTTATTAACAGAACTTCGAGAAAAAGAGTAAAAGAATTATGTCATATTTTTGTAAAAAGCAGCCATTTTTCATACTAATTTCAGAGAGTTAACTTTGAATATTTTTAACGGCTAGACAAATTGAGAAATACAAAAAAGTTCTTTTGTATTTTATTTCAGAATGTATTAGAAATTACAGAATATAGTTACAAAATTTTTCCCTCATATACCTCAGATATTCCCGAAAAACGAAGTAAAGTGGAGTACAAAATTCAAAATTCAAGGGTAAGTATCTTTTTAACTATAGTTAAATATCTTTTGAACTATAAGCTAGAAATTGGATGAGTAAAATCTTATTTTTCCTTTATCATACTAAACACTTTACATAAATATAAAAATCTTTGCAATCGGACTTGACTTGCAAAAGTTAAGATTGTTTTAAATATTTACATACTAGAGATGGTAAATTTTGACCATCTTACATTACCATAGGGTAACTAGAAGATGATTTTTCTGAAAGCTTTGGTCCTCCTCTACTACTCTCCCAAACGTTTCATTTCGTTCTGTCCAGCAGTTTATGAGATACAGATTTATTAACAAAATTTTTGTGATTATACACACTGTGCATCATCGACATCAAGTTTATTATTGTCGGCACAAAAAAATGTATATACTTCTTTTTATTCTTTCAGGCACTTAACAAAAAGTAAAATATAAAAATATTTTTTCACAAAATAAAAAGGATCTACGAGTATATTCATTCTTACTAACCTTACAATTTAGAAGAAAACTGAAAAAAAGAACGATAGAAAAACATAAACTTTCCTTGATAGTCACTCAAGCATAAACTATTTTTACTGTTCACTTTTTGTTTCTTATTTTTCTCATGCCTTCTTCTGTTCTTTTTTTCTTTCCAAAAACTTCTGCGAATTCTAAACAACAGAAAGCAAAAAGCATTAAAAAACATACAATAAATGGAAATTGAAGATGATGACAGTGATAATGTTGATATGAAATTATATGTGTAGTATGATACTTCATACATACTGCTCAATAAAACTCCTTGAAGCATGCATTAAGTGCATATTTTATTTTTTGTTTTCGGTCTGTATCTTTTCCTAAATATTCCATATGCGCCAATGTTTTTGTTATTATTACTTTAGCTACAATTGAGGTGAACTTGGTTGGGAAATAAAAAAGAAAAACTGAAATAAAAAAGAAAAAAAACGGAATAAAAGGGAAAACAAAACGCGAAATGTCTTCAAGTCAAATCATGAATTTCCTGCTAATGGTATTTTATTTTTTGTACAGTAAAATCCTTTTCTATTTATTTTCGAGAAAGTAGGGGAGTTTTTTGTATTGTGACAAAGACGAACTTAAAGTGGCCTACTATGGGATAATAGAGTTTAATTTTAAATCTACATGAAATCATTCTATACAATTTTTTTCTTTTAATTAACACCCCAGAAGACTATATTGCAGTAAATATTACAATACACAATTGGGGCGGAATCGAAATCTTTTGAAAATAAATCTGTAATTTCTAATCGGCTGGCTGTAGCTTTTTAGGTTTTAGGTATTTATAGTTTCCCCAAAAAAGATTTTTTTACAAAAATTTTACTTTAATTCCGAATTTATTTGAAAAACTATGTTTTTCATAAAAAGTGAATTTTTCTTTATAAATTAAAATTTTAAGTAGGGTAGTTTTTGATCTATAAAAGATATTAACTTCAATCTGTTTGGATATGGATTTCACAATACATAAGAAAAAAATAGTAAAACTATAATATTAGTATGTTTCTATGTACAATAAAAACAATATATATTTAAAAAAAAATACTTTTTAATGAAATGTGCACCCTTGCATTCGTTTTTGGACGGGCGGGAAGTAGTGTAGAACCAAATAGATATAAATATATTTTGTAATTAAACAGGTTTAAAAAAGCTAGCTTGACATTATTTTATAGATCTATAAAGTAAATTTTTTTTAATTTTTTTTTTTTTGAAACTCAATTTAACTTTTAGAGTTAAAGTGAAAATTTTGTAAAAAAAATTGGATTTTCGATCTAATAAAATATTTTTCATTTAAACTGATAAACTTTAAAAAATTTAAGATGTTTGTAAAAAAAATCTCACAATCTCCAAAAAATCGAAAATCCCAAAAACGTGATCTTTTGCCCATAAAGTGAAAAAAAAGAAAATGCTATATGTCCCAGTTTTCGAAACTGCATTTTATTTGTAGATTTGGGGTTTTAGAATATACAGGTTAAAATTAAATTTCGATACGAAATAGGTTAAATTCGGGATTGTCTTTACTTAGCCCTATTCGGTGATTGTGCCGGTGTTTGATTTTAAGATACCTCTCGGGAAAGTATAAAATTATTAAACGTTAAAAATAAACAAATATATTTTACCTTTTATTCCTTAACTAAATGGAAAACAAACTACCAATTCCAATGAAAATATTGGATAATATATTGATAAAGCTATACCAAGATTTTGCAAAATGGGGATAGTTGAAATATCAAATGCAAATAGCTGGAAAACTGTAAGGGATAAATAGTACATCAAAGCATGTTTTTCATAGGCTTTAAAGAGGGCTTTAAGTAGATGTAAAAATATTTCAAAAATTTTATAAGCGGTTAAAAATTTACTATATCGGAGGTATCCTATTTTGATCTTCACCTGTTATATATCGTATGTTTTAATATCTTCGAAGCTATTGAGCAGATTAAAAAAAATATGTGTTTGAAACTGCAAATATATTTAATTGAAATTTTTCAGTATTTTATTAAACCAATTCGGATAATTTTTTCTTGAATTTAAAAAAAAAGTGATTTATATCAAGATCAATGTAATCCCAGTGTAATTAGACAAAGCGATTTAATATGATATCTATGAGTAAATTCCAATAACAGTACTGATTGGATTCGTTTATTCTATTACCTATTAGGACTGAACCCGAGTGCGTTAAGCTTTTATTGAATAGGTTGAATTTTAAGAGCTGTGCAAATTTAAATCCTTTTTTATAATTGTAAAGTAAAGTACTTATTTATATTTTAGCTATTTCCATTATAGTTTTTAAGGTTAGAGGTCCTGATTTGCTTCAAATTAGCTTCAATCATAGGCTTTCAAATATATTCTGATTGACTCTGATTACTTTGATCTACATGTAATCAGAAATAAGCTCTAATTGTAGGTTCTTATTTCATATAAGGACATACAATGGCTAATCATGCCATTGTTTATTGAAGGTTTACTTTAATCGATGTTCTTTTTAGAATACCTGAATAACTTGAATCGATGATTTTTATATAATGAGGTGAAATGAATTCCTAGTTACGTTCCTAGACACTGTTTAACACTTATAATACCAGTTTAGCTCTAATCATAAGTATTTAAGTAATCATTTATCGGTTGAATCCAAATGAAGCTTGACTTTATATTGATCTAAGCAAGTTTGAGTTATATTTTCAGTTGCTTATATATATTTTTCTTCATCAATCCGCTTCTGATACTTTTTGAAGTCAATTTTTGTAATCGTAATTGAAAATTTACATAGCCCTAATGTATGTTAAAGATTTTTTCTCTTATGAAGGGAACTCAGATGCCATAATATGTTTAACTTCCTTCGATTAAGTTGGTGCGCACTATAAGGACTACGAGTTAAAAAATATATGCTTTAAGGCTTATTAATTTTTATGTTAAAAAAGACTAATACCGTTAACTTGTTTATATTTGTTATTATTCTTAGTAACTATGTGTACCGACCATGTCAAATATTTGCTAGGAGTGCAGTCGGGAAATACAATTTCTTGAGCCATAGAAAATACAAAGAGTTCACTATCACCGAAAGGAATCCCGATTACCGAAATATACGAATAATATGAATTTCGATAGAAAATCCCTACATCTCTGGATGGAATGCATCTATTCACTACGTTGCTCTCTAACTTTTGTCAGAAAAGTTAAAAAAGCTGGACTGAGTTACGGGAGGAAAAACGAGGAAGCAAAAAAGAGAAAGAAAATTATTCAGAACCTTTTACGACATTCTGGTATGAAATTCCATATCGCAGATGTTATGGAAATAGGAGACAAATATTTTCTGTTTTGATTTTTTTATAAGCAGAATTGTACACACTTTGTGTGCACTCCATATTTTAACACCGTAAAGCTCAGAAGCATTCTTCGATATCACTAAGGGATTGATAATTGGATCGACTCATACCGGCTATCTCGAGCAAGACTCCAAAAGCTGACAATAACGGTCTCAGAATATATAAAATTCAGAAAACAAACAATGCCCAATTACAGAATATGTTGTCTGATATTTTTTTTGCCTTGGGCTCTTATTTATGAAATTTACTATGGCCATTGTTTGGTCTCTCACCAGCAAGGATAGTAAGTTTTACTAGCAGCTTTAGCTAATTGTCGTGACTATAAGGGCAGCACAAAATATTCTTTGGCTTGTGATGCTTAGAGACTTGTTTCTAATCTAATCAAAAAGTATCAGCACCTTGAATGAGGACTACGTCAAACTTAGTAGTAGAACAATAAATAGGCAATAGAATGGGAAAAACTTGATTTGAGTTTTAGATTTTGTTCTCTTAAAACCATGTTATTTGGTGAAACTACTATTTCTATAAAGCTTGAAAATTATCGGGTTGTCTTAAACTTTCAATTCATAATAAATTATCCACTAAACCGAATTCCATAAGACGATAATAGATATTCTGGTAGAATAATTAATTTTGGTTGGGATTTTTAATTGTGAGCATGTTTTACGTAGACAGATGAAACAAAAGTATTTTTAGAAAAAGTTTTTTCAAGTTTTTTTTTACCAGAGAGTAAAAACCTTTCTTCGGTCCAAATTTGTTGAATGAAAATAAAATTTAATAAGTAGAATATATCTTTTTATAAAAAGATAAGCAGATCTGTTCGCAAAAATCCAAATTGTTTATAAAATTACTTAGTGGTTATGTCTTGTTGTGAATTGGTCAATTATTTTTTTAGACATAATCCTAAAAGAATCAAACTCCACAATTCTTATATTTAGAACTAATCTGCAGGAAAAAATTTCAAATTTCTTAGCTTTTTATTATCCTGTAGGGTATGCTACAATAAAAATTGCGACAAAAATGTTTTTTTTTTTTAATTGTGGTATTTATTATTATCACTCTTTTTCACGTTTTGTTATTCTATTCTCTTTCGTAGATTACTTCACATGAGTTCATGTACATATAAAGCAACAACATTTACATGCATCTATGCCACATTTTGTTTACCATGCACATATTCGAACATAATGTGTTGGATGAATGCATTCAAGAAACGTGTCTTTTATGCAAAATTTTCTTTTTTCAAGTAGGGTTTTTAAAGTTACATTCACATGTATATGTACATATATAAAAGTGTACATTCATTAGTTTTATACCCGTATTATTAGCAGTTAAAAATTTAGCTAATGATTTCTGTTTTAAGATAAACATAAAAATGTCACTGTGTGATATATACACCCGTACGCAGTTGCAAAAATTGCCATATTGTTGTCTACACATACTCTAAAATTCTGCTTTTATTTTCTTTTTGTAGTTATGTTTCTTTGTTTTTGTGCTAAATATAGCGAAAGGGCTTTTTATTCTTAGTACTCAGACATTGACACTGACTTTGGCTGCAGGCGTTTAGATACTATATATATGTGTATTAAGTTTAAGTTTCATAGCTTAAGGCAACAGCATCCCAGCTGACCACAAACTTCACTAATGATATCACTTTCGAACATTTCACGAACATTTCTCTGACAAGACATTCGAGAACTACTATCGTTGGCGATCCGAATATAAGCTTCTTGAGCTTACCCGTCAATCACTTCATGGCAGCAAGTCTTTCGTTTCGTTATTATCATTTGCAATAGTTCGAAAATAATAGTTTTATTTAGTTTTATTTCCATTTAGTTCTAAATTTAAAATTAAAAGCTGATTTAACTTTTAAAGTTTTTACTCTATTTCAAACTTAACACAATATTTAAAATAATAAAAAATATATAAGATAATAAATTATATTTCAAATATAATAATAATAATTCATAATAATAATAATTCAGGAGTGGTAAATAATAAAAGATTTTGTCCAAATTTTAACTTCGCCCAAATAAGCCATCAATGTTTTTTCTTTCAATAATATTATTTTTTTCTGTTGCTCAAATAAACATATTTTAGGATAAAATTTCATGAATCAGTCCGCAAGTAATTAAATCACACATTTAAATATATATACTATTTTTCAAATATCTTTAGAATAATGTCAACATTACTTATCACTTTTTCTAAAACTTTATTATTTACACTCTCCACTATCACTAGTGGTGAAAGAGGTTATAGTAAGTTTATCGTTCCGTATGTAATACCAAGAATACACCTACGTCCAAACTACTTAAACTATTCGAATGAAAATCACAGGTGTTTTCCTAAGAATTTTCCGATTGCAAAAGACTAAGATCGGTCCAGTAGAAAAAAATTTATATTTAAATTTAAAATTTCTGAATAACAATTATCCAGATTGTGTCGCTATGTATATTTCAAAACACTGCCAAAAAAATTATCCAAATCAGACCAGTAGAAGTAAAGTTATATACAAAAATATGAACAAAAATATATATGCTTATATGGTCTTGTAATAAAAGGCGCTGTCGCTTTACTTAAACAGACTCTGTATACAAAATAACATCAATATAGTAATAATTAAATAATAATTAAATAACAATTTTTGCATGGAGTGCGTGTGTGTATGTTCGCTTCAATATGAATGGTAATAAAAACAAAGGCATACAACTATTTCTTTACAAAGTATGATCGCGGTAAGTTCGCTTCAGTAGCAGCATTTAGTCGCCAATTGCCCCTTTTTTAACTATCTGGAATCTTTTTTGATCCCTTTTTTAAAATGGAATTAAATGGTAACTTTTTAAGACTATGTGATAAATGACGACAAACTAAGTATATCTTGATCCATTGTATATTAACTCCAATAAAGAAATTAATTGTCTTGAGAGTGTTCCACAATATAGTGGTGTAAAAAAAGGCCCCGAAGAATTCATAAATGAATTGAAACTGTTAAAAACTAAGCTAATGATAAAATTTATGAACAACTATTTAAAACATCAAACGCCTAATCTTTTTGAACCGGATTGGTAAAATTAAAAAATAGGTTTAATGAATATTCTAATTTATATTTTTACTTTGGTTCATACCAGTGCCTCGGCGGAACGTCTTTTTTCTAAATAATCATCTGTAAAATAAATTGTTCAACAGATTTAAGGTCAAAACTAGTAAACCCAAATTAATAAATTTATTGCCGTATGTGTTAAAGCCAAATTTAGAATAATTTTTATAACTTGCTCTTATATTCCTCCTGCGTCAAACATTCAAATTTATGAACAACATGCAAACGCCATAAAATTTGTAGCTAATCAATCCAAACCTGGTGACTGCATAATTGTTCTTGGTGACTTTAATAATTCCACAGATTAAATAGTGCGAAACTCCTGATTCATGCTTTTTAAGCCCAACAATAAGATCGGAAACATCTATTTAATTACTGGATGCTGTAGCTGATTTAGGACTATTCCAAATAAACAACATATTAAACAAGCTTGGCAAATTACTTGATCTTGCATATGTTGATCAACCTGAAGAATTTAATGTTCTTCACATTAATCCATTATTAACACCTGAAGATGCTTATCACCACACTCTTGAAATAAGCGTACACGGCGAAACAAAGCTATCATTACAATCCAATATAAATGTTTAAAATTAAAATTAAAATAATCCAAATTAAAAATATTCCAAAATATTTTTGCCAGTTTGTAAATTCTAAGCGTCGAGTCTCTAGATATCCGTCCATGATTAAATTTGGAGATAAAAAATCCTCAATCTTTGCAGATATTTGCAATATGTTTGTTGCTTTCTTCTCATCCGCTTATTCTGATAGAGATTTACATCAACTTTCCAATTATCCTTATAGAATTCCTGCTGCAACCCTAATAATTTGTCCAACATTAGATAAATCGATGGTACTGAAAACTGTACAGAATCTAAAATATTCTGATAAATGTGACCGTCAGGTTTCAAGCTGTGTTCTTATAAAAAGTTTACATTCTCTTATATCTCCAATAACCTACCTATTCAACATATCAATATTTAGTGGTTACTTTCGAGAAGTTTGGAGGAAATCTTATATTATACATTTTTTAAATCCGGAAGTATTGCTAAATTAAGTGTTATTCCAAAACTTTTCGAAAAGATAGTTACTGAAATTCTTTCGCATTAAGTTGTATGTTATCTTTCGCCATTTCAGCATGGAATTAGAAAATGATGTTCCACTACTACTAACCTTTTGGAGTTCGCAAATACGGTTATATATCTGCATTTGATTCCGGTTTACAGACAGACGCAATATACACAGATTTCAGTGAAGCTTTCGATAAAGTAAATCTCGATCTCCTATTGCTCAAATTGGATAAACTCGGATTTTCTCCTGTTTTTCTTAAATGATTTCCACATATCTTAAAAATAGATGCCAATGGGTATTATTTAGAGAATGTATATCAGAAACCTTTCCTGTCTTATCCGGTGTTCCACAAAGTAGTTATCTCGGCCCATTATTATTCCTAATATTTATAAATGATTTACCAGCTTGCATTAAGAATTCTGGAATATTAATGTATGCTGATGATCTAAAATTGTTTCATAGCTTTCACTATTCCTATCAATGGTCCTTTCTCCATCAGATCTTAGCAATCTTTATGATTGGTATATGATGAATCTAGTGGATCTGAATTTAAGAAAGTGTAAACACATGCTGTTCTACAGAAGAAGTCCAGTACTCTGTAGATACACAATAAATGAATTACAACTTGATCTAGTCAAAGGTTTTCTTGATCTGGGTATGTTGCTTAATTGTAAACTATCCTTTAATTCCCACGTTTCGCAAATCGTTAATAAAGCAAAAGAAGTTCTAGGTTTCCTCAATAGCTGGGAAAGAGAGTTTAATGATCCTTACGTTTCCAAGCAATTATTCACGACTCTTGTAAGACCAATCCTGGATTATGCTTCCGTTGTCTGGGATCCACAATACGAAGTTCATGTAAAGAAAATTGAATCGGTCCAGAAACAATTCCTCTTATTTTGTCTTCGTAATCTTATATGGAGTCCTAATATTAACTTACCATCATATGAAAGTCGATTACAGCTTATTGATCTGCCTACTCTTGAAAGTAGGAGAAAATATATGAATATTTCATTTGTGATGAATTTAGTAAATGGTTCAATTAATTCTGAGTTCCTGCTTCATAAGATCGAATTCGTAATCTCAAATCGTCCAACTAGAAATTATACTCCTTTAAAAATAAAATATTTTTAAACCAATTATGTCAACTTTGATCCCATGAGATGTATATGCAATCAATTCAACAGTCTTTATCCATATATTGACTTCTCATTAAATCCAATCCGCATTAAAAAGAGTATTATTAACTTAGTTAAATACTCGTAATAAATTTTTGATATTGAATGATTATGAAAAATATTTTATTGTAAATTGCTTTAAGAATAATATATATGCTAGCCTGTAAGAAATTGTAATTTCATTGGCTATTAAGTAAATAAATATAAAATATAAAATATAATAATATAAATAAATTATTTCACTATTAGTAGAACTGTGTTTAGTAGTTTTTCTTAAAATACAATACTTTTTGTTTTTATCAAATAAAGAAATTTTAATTTCTAATTTATTGTATTTTTCTTTGGTATTGGAATTAATAAATTTTAAACATGGTATTATTTCTTATACTTTGTAAAAAAAAAAACTGTAATATGCTTAATTGGTATTTTTTATTTATTTTGAATTAATATCATTAAAAAGTATTGTTAATAATTGATCCCTTTACAATCTACATTATAAGTCGCTAATTCCGTAGCATTTAAATGCTCTATGAATAATGTTACACAGCGAAACAAAACCAGTCTATTTTGAGTATAAATATGTTCTTACAAAAAATTAATTTTGACATAAAGATTTGGTAAATACTTGCCAAGCAAAAGTTAACTTTTCAAACGAAAATTTATTAAACTTTTTTAGTGATCACAGATTTTCATTCCTCTCTAGCGCTTGTACATATATATAAAATATTTTATAATTATTTATTATAATTATTTTTTATACATAAAATGAAATTAATTATTTTTTTATTTGTAAGAATCACAGATTTTCGATCCTTTGTTTAAAGTCTTTTAAAAAATTGAATTTTAGTTTTTCTTTAAAAATATATATTTTTGGTGAAGTGATCACAGATTTTTGTCCTTCTTCACGTCCTTTGTTTATAAGTTTTTAAAGTTCCTATAGAGTATTGAGCATGAAATTTTGGTGAAATTTTACATTTTAAACCTTAGGCGCTGGAAATATTTTTTTATAATATCTTAACATGTGTATGTTAGAATGCCCTGAGAAACTGTTTTTTAAAGATTCTGATATATGAAGTCTCTCAAACGATTCGTATTTTTGAGCTAAATTTAATAAAAATATTTACAAATGTTCTTCAGTTACCTATCAGCTATTGAAAAATCATTGGTCCCATACATTTTATTCCAAAAAAAGTTTAGATTTTTAACCGAAATAGGTGTTCAAAAATTCGCTATTTTGAGCTGATTATGAAAAAAACTTTTTTTTTCGCATAATCTACTAAAATGATAGTTTATGGGTCTACATTTTAGCAAAAATTTTTTAGTATTTTTTTTTTTTTTCATAAGTGGCTCCAAACAAAGAGTCTTCCCATTTCGAAACAAAACTCGAAAGAAACCTTTTATTATCAAAATATTATTGGTCCGTGAATGTAGATCAATTTTAAAAACTTTTAAAATATTTATCTATATTCAGGTCAATAATTCACATCGTTTGAGGGGTCTTCTTGAGGAGTCTTCCTTTCTACGGGACACTCTAATGTATATACACTACGAAATCTTGATTAGGACCAAGTTTATACCACTATACTATTGTAAACAAAAAATACTGTGTCAGTGGTGGAGGGTATATAAGATTCGGCATTGCCGAATATAGAATTTTCACTTGTTTTTTTTTTTTATTAAATATCGCAGAGAATTTAACTAATATCATTAATTAATTTTAATGCGCAATATTTTACAACAAAATACAAAGAACTAAACTCAAGAATGATACTTGATTCTCTTCGTTTAAATATTTTCATGTACAAACAAGAAAATACGTAGAATTTTTATTTAATTAATAAATCGTGGAGTAATTGATAGGAATAGATTTTTTGAAGCATTTTGTTTCAATATCTTATTCAGAAAAGATGAATATTGCGATATGACAATTATATTAATATTTAAAATAATTGTCAATATTTTCTCGAATATTTAGTTTCAAAAATTCTTCGTTTTTAGCGAACATTCGTTAATATCGAAACTCGGGTCAGGCGGGATGTATCATGCAACACACTTTAATGAAATTCAGTGTTATTAGCTGGAAAAATGTTAAAAGACCATAGCGACTATAAAGTTTGTTAGTGCTAAGGTATCATAGCGTTTAGTTTATGTGTTTGAAAAATACAGGTGTTGTGTTAAATAAATATTATATAGAAATTTTAAAATTTTCTACTTTTCTTATTTTATATATCTTTTTTATTTTTCCTATTGTTCTTTATTTTTCTTTGCTTTAACACTTCACAACGTTTTTTCCTAACCACTTTGAAATTATCGCATAATTTTTTAAGTGTCATCAATGTCAGTAAATTCTTTGCTTTCGCTTCACTTTACTGCACACTTGCATACACACGTACACTCACAAGTCTTCAACGGGAACGATGTGTTGAAAGAATCACTCATTCGTTGTGAAAATCTATGTTTAATCAATAGTCTGTTCAATGAAATGTCTGGAATTGTTTCTGTTTTCAGGGTTTATGGGTTTCAGGTTGCTGTTCGTTCGTTTTTCATGGACAATTTTATGGAAAAGCTTTAAATTTCTTTTTGTGGAGACTTTTTTTATAAGGAATAAATAAGAAATGTTTAAACCTTTTTTTGTAAAAGCAATTTAAAATTAATTGAAACTTTATATTTTGTGCAAAATATATGTATGCATATGAAGAGGCGTTCGAATGGAATTTTTGTAAAAAGGTCGTAATTTGAGAGAAATTTGATTTTTCGTTAAGGTTTAATATGAAAGAAATTAAAATACTTAGTTAAAGAAAAAAATAGAGTATTTAATATTTTAAAAAGTAAAGTATTTTAAGGATAGATTTAAACTGAATGTTACATAAATATATTATTGTATGAATGATGCAGATTTAAAAAAAATTTGAATTTTATTATTTTTTTATTTGCAGAGCAGTATATTTTCTAAAAATAATTATTTTACAACGGTTAGTCTAAAATGTTATCTACACTTTTTCTTCTACAAAATAGATTTTGCTGAATTTCAATGCTATACGGCTAAGGAAAATATCAAGTAATAAGGATTGATTTCATTTAATTCTGTTTAATAGTGTGGACTTCACCAGCAGACAGACGGATATAAATAAATCGATTTAGATTTTACATCCATATATACAGAAGTTATATAGAATTTATATGAATATATATATATGTATAAATATATAAATAAATATATAAATATATATACGTATATATATATATATACATATATATATATATATATATATATATATATATATATATATATATATATAATATATATAATTTCATACATGTTTTCAGAGCTTTCTGAAGCTCACAGATGACTTTGCAAATTAAAGTTCGGTTTACTTAAAAATCTATTCGTCCAACAAATCCCAACGGAGCCAGATTTTTAAATCTCTATCAGGGAGCGAAGATACGTCGATTTTTCTTTATTTATTATTTGTAATATATTTTAAAGTCGATTCTGGTTTTAAGAACTTTAAATTTCCTATAGTCCAAATCCTATCGGAATCTAATTTTGTATTTCGATCAGGGAGCGCATTTACGCCGATTATTTATTTATTTTTATTTGATAATTTCATGATAGGGAAAGCGTAAAAATAATGTGTTAAACGACTTTTAAGGTTTTATCTACATATGTAGTCAGATAGTAAAAATAAATAAAAATAGAAATAAAAATATTGAAACAAATGTATCTCTTTGCGGGAGGTATGGGCGGACGTAGTTGTATATATTTGAAGATTTATATTATAAATGTTATTTCTCTTTAATTTAAAACGTGATCATTTGATTGTTTTTAGATTTTTTTATAAAAATTAGAACATTCTACATAAAGTTTTCATACAAAATATTTCAATTTTATATTTTAAAAGATATCACGAGAAAGATTTTACAAATATCTCGGAAACTAACAGAATTGTTATTAAGAAAATTTTGTGGAACGCTGGACTATACACTACCAAACAACATATTAAAAAAAAAAATTATATGCTGAAATTTCTAAAAAGTTCGCAATGTGTGTTCGTATTCACTGTACAGTATACACATTTAAATGGGAATTTGTTTATCTCTTCAAACTTCAAACAAAGCAAATAAACTATATTAATTAAATGAGTTATTTTTTTTTTTCTTACACAGAAGAAACTATTACCGCATATTTTCTAATTAACACAGTTGTTTCATTTTGCTTCTAAACTTAATAAATATATTCAGGTAAATATAAAATAAAATTTAAGTAAAATTTTATTTTTTCACTTAAATTTTTAATTCATTCAATCATCTACTTGATTGATTTTCTAAATTTTTTAATTGAACAAATTTTTTTTTGTTGTTAATTTTTACAGTTTTTAGAAATTGATATAATCATTTTGGTAAGAGGTGAAAATTTTGAAAAAGTTTTTAATTGAATGAATTATTTACTAATATATTCGATGATTGGTGACTTTTTTCTGTGTGTGTCTAAAATCTAATAAATATTTTATATTAATTTTCTTTTCCTTTTTCTATTTGCAGGTAATTTGTCATTTCCACATCAACAAATTCTACAACGTAAAGTCATTGTCAATATGCATAAATAATGATTTTCCATACTCACAATTTTATAATCAAAGGGAAATAATCATAACAAGTATATCAAAGATTAACTACAGTAAGATACTTTAATATTAAAAAAAAAAAACGGATATATTAATTTACTCTTTAAAAGTCAAGTGAATATGAACATAATATTAATAATTGTAAACAAACAAACCAACAAAAAAATTTAAAAAAAGCATAAACCGGAAATTAATTATAAGCATAAGGTATTAAAGTTATGTATTTTAATAACACAGGTCAACAAAATCGCTAAAAGTATTTAAAATTCTGCAAAATTGTGCTTCCTTTGGCTTGATATAGTGTAGAAATTTAAATGATACTTTTCCATCACTTCACAATTGTAACCCACCCATTGACGACAAAAAAAAAAACAAAAAAATATGCTTCTTTGTCAGCGTTGCCAGATTTGGGGAATTTTTGTAGCAGAAAGGAGTACAAATTTTGGTTTGGGAAATTTTTTGGAGATATCTATAATGTTTTGGGGATTTTTAAAATATATAATTTTAAAGAGGCTACATCTACATATAATTATAAAGAAATTGCACAATAATATACCACGCATGTACAAAATGTCACTTGGCAATTTCTTAAGGTTTCGTTGTTCTCAATGTTTGCTTTGAATTTGATTGTTTTGGTAACATGATGCTTTATATGTAAAATATAAAATGTATAAATATTTCCTTACTTATTTTTGTAATAAAAAATTGTCTTGTAAAATCTCATAATATTGATCCCCATTAAATATACTTCCTAGAAAGAGAGCCTAATGTATATTTTCAAGAATTTTTCATTTTTATACATCAAGTATAAACAAAGGGTTTTTACAAATATCTCCCCTGGATATTTATGTCATAGTAATAATGTGTTAATATTAATAAAAGCTGTTGACAAGAATTTAAGCCGACATGTTGAATAATTATTTAGGCATAAAAAGTTTTGTATATTACCAACTCTTTTAATTTACAGGACGGTGAATCTGAAGCGGAATGCCTATATTATGTACTTATTTTTGAAATATATAAGTAATTATTTAAAAGTATTTATCCATAAATTATCTTTATAAATAGAAAGCACAATTACTTGTTAAAAGCAAAAAAAGAAAAAAAAAGGAATAAAAATAATAATAATAATAATAATAATTATTATTATTATTATTATTATTATTATTATTTTGAATGATAAAAAAAATCTTTTTTGTTATTTTTCTTTTAATTTTGGGGTGGCCAAAAAAGTATCTGATATGTTCTCTGTGGAGTTTCTAGGTTATATATTTTTGTAGATATTAGGTAGGGCCAATTATTAACTCATGTTTTATAGACAAGAAATAGTGCTATAAAAATGTAATATAAGTTAAGTATGCAACTTGGCACACATGCACATAAAAATCAAGAATTTCTCAATTAACCCTCAGACAGCCATTGACAATTAAGGTATTAGGAGTGGGTGTAAAGGGGAAATTTGTACTTAATATCACTAATACATGACCGTAGATCTCTAAAATGGTATAATTTTTAAAACTGCGCTGACAGAAAATGAGTAAACATCAAGCATTAAAAAAAATAAAAATCCAAATTTGAATAACACAGTCAACAAAAAATTAGAAAAAAATTACTTCATAAATAATTCATCTTAGTGCTTACTCCTTAAACTAAGTATAATGTAGAAAGTCAAATGAAATATTTCTTTCACTTCACCATTTTAAGAGATACAATATTTTTATTTTCAACTTCATTGTAAAATATATGTATATTTTTTTCTTAAATTAGGATTTAAGAAAGCATAATTTTTTTTCTCATACTAAGAAGCAACATTTCATATGACTTGATATAATCTCTTAGCACCGTTTTGGTGAAAAAGCTCCCCTTGTTCAACGCTTATTGCTCCCATATTTTCGGAGATTTTGACAATTTTAGAGATTTCTTGGGGCTATGGTCTACGGTCATGTGTTAGTTATATCAAATGCAAATTTCTTCTCTACACCCAAGCCATTATTCCATGGCTTTCTCAGGATTAATTGAGAAATTCTTCATGTTTAAAACTGTTGGCTATGTGTGACAAGTTAGAGGCTACATTTTTGTGGTACCATTTCTTGACTATAAAACATGTATAACTAGTTTTTACCTACTACCTGAAAAATACGAGTACACGAGGTTGTATGCTTTTAAACGCAAAGTAAATGACGACACTTGCTCAAAATTTGACAGTGATCTATAAACAGGTGGTACTTGATGGGAATCGTGTTGCATTTCATATAACTACGAGGGAAGTTCGAAAAGTCACGGACTTATTGAGCCGCCCTCGTAATATAACATAAAAACTCCTAGTGAAAACATATTTTCTTTGACCAATGGGTTAAAAATGTGACGTGATGGAAAAAACTCGAAATGTTTCTGGTGATTGAAATGACTATACCTATAATTTTTGCAACATACTTTTCACCATACCTTTTTAGTGTTCACCTGTGTAATTTAACATATTGTTTAAAAACGAAAAATAAAATTTTGCAAATTCGCACACAAATTTATGAAAACAAAAATCTCATACAGTCAACTGTACATTTGTATATACTATTTAGTTATAAGGAAAATTTTATATTTTTAACATATACATATCTCAGTTTTTAAATGTAGATTACATTATTGTAAAAGAATTTTTGGTTCCGCCACAAAGTCTATGCTTTTGAATATGCATTACAAAATGTAATTTTGAAATTAATGCAAAATAAAAACTTTTTTATAAGCTATAACAAAAAAAAAAAAAATAATAATAAATTTAAGTTAGCATTAGTATTAATGAAAAAATTGCAAAAAAAAGTTTAAAACAAAAGCTCAACACAGAAAAACGTAATAGGACAGAAATAATAGAATTGTTATAAACTGCAAAAACCTGCTAGCGTAAAAATACAAGTTTTATGACGTTGACATACAATCGCCATTGTAGTTTTTTTGTTGTTATTATATTTTTTGTTGCTATTGCTGTTGTTGTGATATGTATGTAGGTATGTATGTATATATGTATGTATGTATGTATGTATGTAGAGAAGAACTCAGCAACAACTATAACAATAATCACAATAACAAAAAATTGGTATGGGGACAACAATAATACGAGTACAACGAAGAAAAAAGTGAACATCATAACTATTTTTTAGCAATGTTTTGTAAAATTCATATTTAACCCTTTTATTGCCAAATAGGGCCATTAAATCAGTCAATGGTATAAACTATAGATGGACATTAATGTCACAGTTGAGTTTTATGTATGTATGTATGTATGTATGTAATGTAGGTATGTATGTATGTATGAGTTATTATGCATGTGTGTAGTTGAAAATAGATATTTAGTTAGTGTAGGAAGTCCTTAAATTATTATGTGCTCTGACTTTAAAAATTTGAAAATATATGGATATAAAAAGGGGTAAAGCTAGATGAAATTGTTGCCTTAAATCAAGACTTTTAAACATTTATAATGAAGCTATTACAATGCTAACAAGTTGGATGGCTATCCGCAAAACAATAGTAAATAAGAAAATTATGGAAAGAGAAACCAAGAAATATCGGGCATAGAAAACTTCTGATTTTTTATGTAAATAACTTCTTGCGTACTAGTTAAAAATTTTAAACAATAGTGGAGTCAATAAATTGGAATAAGGTCTTAAATCAATGCTTTAAAAACTCACTAGAAAATTCTTTAGAATTTATTAAGAATTTGATGTGAAAAAATAAGATTATGGAAATATTCAAACCCTTGTAAGGATCCTATAAGGTGCGCGGCAGAATTATAAGGTCACTTTTATTTGATCAATGTATGAAAATATTCAGGTGGTATTTGATGGTACTTCTAGCTAAACTACTTATTGGAGAAAGGTGTTCTTACATGCACCGTTTGGTATCATTTATTTGACATTTGATCTCTTTATAGAGAAAAAACGCTGAAAATGTGACTTTCCAATGGGTTAAAATTATAAGGTTCATTTTTTTCCATTAAAATCACATTTTTGACAATTTATTCTTTGACCTTTTCAATTTATTGATTTATAAAAGAAAGAAAGCGAATTATTTTAATTACATAAGTGTGCCTAGAAATTTATTCCACTCAGCTTTAAAAATTTCCACCTTTACTTATCCCACTGAATTATAAGGCCGTTTTCCAGGATAAAAGTTAGTTACCGTTAGTTCTTCACATACGAAAGTACTAAGTATTTGAACAAAATGTGTATGTAAATATATATGTAAAATTTACATATATTTGTATTCAAAGGTTAAAGGATAAAGACAAACTTGTTGTTTTCTTTTACGTTTTTGTTTTCTTATATTTCCTCCTAAAAAAACAATAAATGAGTACGATAAATTTTACTTATGTTAACGAACTATATCTTTGATTCAAAGTATTTGTTCGTTGGCTAAAGCTTCTTCTTCCTAAAGTACTTCCAAAGTATAAGTACTTTACATTAACAAATTTTAGGTTGAATAACTGTTTTTATTAATACTTTATTTTATGTTTAGTTTCTTTTTGTTCTTATAAATCAAAGTATATATTCATTGAATGAATGTAAATTTTTTTTAGATTCGAAGAACATGTTCTTTTAAAAATATGAATGTGCTTTTTAAATCAACGAACTTATACGTTTAATCAATGGATTGATTTATTTATTATATTAAGTAATAAATTTAACGAATGGCCTCAGCGCATCATTCGTTGAATTTCATTGAATATGTTCATTGAAACAACGAATTCGTATGTTAAATCAAATAATTTTTGGAAAAAACCAACAAATTTCATTCAACGTGCTTCATTCGTTGAAATTCCTTTTTTCAGTGTATAGACACCAGCCCTCCCAACATTGTATCAGATTGTAGCTGTATATACTAATCTAGGATTTCTATTAAAAGTATTTCTTAAAAATTTGTTATTAAAAAAAAAAATTACACGCACTCTCTATGAGAAAGGGATTGGTTATGTCAAAAACCGAATCATAAGGAAATTCTACTTATGTAGCATCAACAGCCGAATGTATTTAAAAGGATCACCTGGATTTATTAGACACAGAAAGAAAATCGATCGCACTTACAACAGGGTCTGATTGTAATATAATAGTCAAGAGCTAATGCAACATCTAAGCGACTGAGTGAACCTTTTATTGCTTTTGTATACTCTCTCATAAAGTTTTTCCAACATTTTAAGTATTACCCCAGTACTGCCCTCAAGTTTTTAAATTAAACAAATTATAATAAAAACAAAACAATTAAAGGGTTAAGCACCATAAAAAGCTTGTAACTGTAACATAAAAACTAGTGAAAGCCTCCACGTTTTAGTTGTGTGTTGTACTGTATAACAAAACCGGACTTTAAATATTCCTTTTGTGCTCTTTTTTTACTTTATTTTGTTGAATCTAAATATATAAAAAATAACTACAACACTACTCTATCATTCCTTTTATTGTTCAAAAACTAAATACATTTAAAATTCTAGTCATACAAGCCAACATATTCTTCCATCACATGAACTGCAGGCACACACATACTTATAACAAAAATACCTCCATTGCATTTTTGCCATAACAAATCGTGACAAATATTATAGAAAAAAGTAACCATCATATTGTTGGTTTTTGGTAACAATGTGCGTATTGGTAAAGGTTTAACTTCTATAAAAGTAAATTGTTTGAAATTATATAGAACAAAATGTAGATGCAGATATTTGTATGTTATCTGTTTATGGCCAGGTATGAGTTTTGTCATAAAAATAGGTTTTAATGACTTTGTTAAGTATTTATTTTACTACATAGTTCTGTTTTTTTAAATAAAAAAAAATAATAATAATAATAAAACTTAAAACATATGTATATGGTTAGTTAGGTCATGATATTAAAAAGATACTATAAAGAAACTACAACAAAACATATGTTTAGGAAGTTGTAAGTTTGTTGTTCTTTCTCAGATATTTAAGGAAATTTAACATAAGCAAAAATGTATGTCATTAAGCTACTTTGTTATTTATTTATAAAGTAAAGGTAAAACTATGTATTTTATTTCTACATTTAAAATAAAAGTTGTCTTATAATGAGGTTAATTAAATCATAACCAATTGAATTTAACTAAAAATACATTTTTTTCCAACGAAAATGTGTTAATATAGTCATGATGGAAAAATTAAAAAATATATATTACAATGACTAAAAAAGGATTTTTATGTTCGACCTAATTTTTATTTCAATTTTTTCATTGTCTTTATATGTACATGTATGCAGTTGTATTTGTTTGTTCGTTTGCTTTTTTTTTTTTTTTTTTTTTTTTTTTGTTTAACAACATTTATGTAAAGTAGAGAGACAATTTATAGTTATGTCAAGTCTATATACAAGTACATGGTAAAAATCAATTTGTAAATCAAATACAGCAGACATATTGCTAAAAAATTTTTATTGAATACTAATAATGCAAAATATCCAGTAAATTTCGAATGAAGATTTTTCAAGAATATGGAAATAAGCTAAAAAACGAATGAGGTTTTAAGGCTATAATTTACAGTATAACTGAAAAAAAAAAAAAACTCCCACAACATATTCCAGTATATTTTTTAGTTTGAGCACAACTCGTTTTGGAGAACACAATTTAGACACTTGTAGGTGGGCAATTAAGAAAATCTAGCGCTGTAACATGAGCGGGTTTAGTTGTGTTTTTTAGGCAATATCCAGCACGAAGGACCATAACGCGCCGAGCTTTTTCTGTGGCCAGGATTTTATAGTTAATTAAGTCTCATGTGATTATGAAGTTCTTGAAATATAAATAAAGTTTTATGAATTGATTTTAGTTTACGAGATAAACCATTATATAGAAAATTTATGACATATTGCCATAAATTTCGAGAACAATATGTCCGATTAGATTTAACAAAATTCCAAATAATTGTAAATTGACTTACATATTTTTGAACTTCTTCATAGTTGCGAAGATATTAATTTTTTTGGGAATAAAGTTCAGGCCATAATTTTAAAGATATCTTTATAAAATTATGCTAAAACAATTATTTTGCTAGAGAATCCAATTGAAACTAGTTATGATCATTCCATTATTTCACCCATACCTCCATACAAATATTCTCCCGGAATAGAGTTTTTTTCGTTTATAAATTCTATAAATATATCAATAATTTAATGAATTGCCGTACAAATAAGTTTTATGTAGGTATAAATCTGTGCACCAAATTTCATGACGATCAGTCTATAATTGATTATAGGTCTCATATAATCCACTCTTGCACTCTTCTTGATTATAGGTCTCATATAATCCACTCCACTCTTCTCATAGAAATGTTATTATCAAGTTAATATATGACACAAACAAGTTTTATATAAGTATATGTAGTAATGCAAAATTGTATAAGAATCGGTCCATAATTTACCATAGCTCCGATACAAGTCCATACTCCGGGAATCATCAATGAGTAAATAAATCCCATATAAATATTAATATTAAAATAATATATTTCATATGTATGCTTAATATAAAATATTCATTACATTTAATATAAACAGGGGTCCACAATTGGCACCATATAAGACCCATGCTCAAATTTTGATGCAAATACACTTTGGTGTAAGAAATCGTACGGGCAGGATTTACCGATTATAACCTTTTTACTTCTTTTGTTATACTTTCAAACTTTCTTAACCAAATATTAAGGAACAAAAGTAAAGCTAAATAAGAAGAATTTCTCAAAATCTTAACCCACAAACTTTTACCTCTACCATAACTTACCATGTCAGCCTGTCAATCAATCAGTCACTGATTATACATATACTAAATATTATTTTTTATGATTCTACCATCAACAATATTTACTTTCTACAGCATTTACCTAGATTAAAAATTTTCATACAATACATAAATTTCTCCAAGTATACTTACAAATTATTTCGCTAATAATGATAGACACTAGAAAATTTTAAATTAAAAACCAATAATACACTTTTACTCGTACAAATAATAATATTTCACTAAATATTGGTCACGTTATTTTGTCAATGACCCCGACAATATTGTAGTTAAAATAATTTGTTTTTCTCTTATATTTTGTTTTATTTTTGTATACTTATTTGTATTATTTTATAAGCTAACAGTCAATTTGTGTACATAAATCGACTGTGCCTGATTATATATACATACTAACATATGTATGTAAGTATGTCGTTATTATTAATGCTGTAGACTGCAAAGATATTAATGACTTTTTGTCTTTATGCATTTATGGTCATCAGAAGCCAACAATCAACGCTATTAGCCATTTCAACAACTGTGTTTTTAGTTTACACATCTAAAGGAATAAATGAATATACAAACACCCAAGCAGTTTTTGGTGACTGTTCGGAACTAGTTTCTTGACTGACTACGTTAATTCACCACTAGTCACTTTACTAACTACATGACTAGTCAGATTAATATGGGCATGTCCTAGGAGGAAGTTTATTGACACCCTAGGACCAAAATGTGGTGATACAGAGGGTAAGTATTTATGAAAATCCTTTTAGTGGTTACATTGAGTCAGTAACCTGACAAACTTTTTAACTGGTTACTTTGCTAGCTACGTGACTAGTCACTTTAACATAGACATGTTCTAGGAGGAAGTCTATTGACACTTTAATAAATTTTTACATTTTTACTTTTCCGTTGATGGCGGCACCCCGAACATCTATGTTATCTTATGTTTTACAGTCTTTCGTGAAAACCACTCACTCACGAAGTATTTTTATATAAATTATGCTATTTCTTATTTTAACGAGCATGCTGGCCCCTTGGTAAGCGTGGAAGTGACAATCGTACCCTTAATTGACCCTACGATTAACAAGTTGGAAGTGAATTTTTTTACAATGTATTAGTTACCTGGCAAACTTCTAAACTGGTTACTTTGTTAGCTACGTGACTAGCCACTTTAACATGGGCATGTCCTAGGAGAGAGTCTATTGACACCCCAAGACCAAAATGTGGCGATATAGTGTGTAGTTCGAAACGTCAATAAACATCTAGAGGCCCATAAGTCGTAAACTAAGAGCGAGCGAATAAAAATGATATGTAGAAGATCTTTTAAATCTTTATCTTCGTTATTTGAAAATTAATAATCCCGGTAATCTTCATTTAAGCCTAATTCGAAAACCCATAAATTTAAAAAAGAAACTATTAAAGAAAAAACCACAAAAAGTAAAATAATCGGTCTTTCGAATAATTCGAATTTCGGTTTCAAAACTTTAATTAGCAACACTGGATTTTGTAATCCATTTCAGCAAAACTCCGCACCGTTCAATTGAATGTATACCACATTAGCCCCATCCACAAATATATGGGATTTGAAAACGTTATTTTCTGAGCTACTCATCAAAACAAATGTGTATACCAAAAATCGCTTTCTTTTTTTTTCTTTTTTCTTGCATTAAAGTAAATTTTTGAAGGTGCATATGGGGAATTCTCTTTTTACATAAACTTCAAATATTCTTTTAATTTATATTCTTTAAATTAACCTTTGATACAATTTTGTTAACAACACTTGGTAGAGTAAAACAACAAAAACTCAAGACCTGAAATGGTTCCATATGGTTCCGGCAAGCACTCAAAGTAAAAGTTTTTTCTTTCTTTTGATTCCCGTAATTGCGGATTTTAGCATATAGGTTTAATTTTTCTAATGTAAACTACAAACACTTGTAGAAATATGCCAACTTGTGTTCAAAACAATATGTCGTTGACCAGTGTTAAATTATATATGGACAAATGGTGAAACCAAAATTTTCAAAATTTTAATTTTTTGCAGTTTTTCAATTAGAAAATTTTCGCCGTTTCGAGAATTGAAAAATAATTAATGGAGACTTATTGATCTTGTACTTATGAATCGTTTGAGATACATTTCAATGGCTCTAAGAGGTGTATTTTTTGCGAAGCATACTCACTCACAATGAAGCTAAAATATCGCATGATCAAAAAAGTTTTCCAAATTAAATTTTCAAATCGCTGTCGTGAGATAAAATATTAAATTTCAAAAACGTTATAGCACTTTAAAATCGGTATAAGATTTTGCGCACTTTATATTAGCATTTTTTACATTTTATGTGAAATTATATTTGTAATAAGTACATCTATTCTATTTTAGTTAAGCGAAAAAGAGGTTTCAACAAAAAAATTGCATAAAAAGTATTCATGACCCGAGGTGTCCTTAATATTTCATAAATCGTCGAGTCACACACTCAAGGCGCTAATTGAAATCAATGAAAATGTATACCTATCAGCAACTATTATAGCCTATATCGGAATCAAGAGACACTTTTCAAACATTTTTCTGTATGTAGTTTTTCATTACAAAATTTATTTTACAGTTGTATGATTAATATTTGCAACTTTTTATTTATTGACACCCTTTGAAGATTTTTCTTGTAGTTAGGTGTGAAAATTACGTCAATTAAAAAGATATCAAAAATCTATGTACTCTTTGTTTTTACTCTTTATTCTAAATTTAGGTTAAATCAGAATTATTGTCCCGATTAAGTTCGCTATTATAATTGATTAATTTTTATTTTGTATAAAATTTTTTATAGGTTACATATGTGCATTTATTTCTGATATCGGACTTAAAACGGATTTTTTTTCTTCAAATTTTTGATTTTTAACTACCGTTAAAATCATATAAATATTTTTTTGATTGTCAAATATTAAAAGTATATCAAAAAATTTTATAAAATTAAAAAACGAGAAAATCTATGAATACTTTGTTGATATTTCATTTTAAATAAATATTAAAAAATCATTTGATAGTGATTATCTTCGGAGTCATCAACTATATCGTATTACTTTTAATTTGTATTTTGGACATATTGATATGGGTTACATAAATATGGTAATTTTTTAAATGTTGTTAAAAATAGAATTTTAACAATTTTCTTATAACTTTTTATCTTAAACCTCCATAACACTAAGATCGTTCGCTAAATGTCATTCATACGAACAGATTTGTGTTTCATTAAAGCTAGCTAATATTGATACTAAATAGCGTTGATGTGCCATTAAAAAAATTTTTTGAATCCCAATAGTTTTATGAAATGCTCATATTTATTTTAACAATTACCAATTTTTCATATATAAAGAAAAAAAAATTAAAAAAAAAACAATTTGATCTTGGGAAAATCGTCTAATTATGGGACCTCAAATTGTGGTTGAACTTGTCTGAATTTTGCAATATTTATTTCCTTTGTCGAATGGAAAACGGACAGTCTTGTAGACTTAATTTTTTTAATGATTTTGCAAATTTAACCAGTCTAATACCACAAGTTTACATTAAAAAATCACATTAATTTAAAACACTACGCTTAACATAATAATAAATAAAGATAAAATTAACTATTTTTTTACCCCGAAAGTAAAATACTTACGACTCTAAAGCACCAAAGAGTCCATAAATTAATATTTGACGCTAGACACGTCTATAAAAGATACATAGGTGGCAAGAGTCAGTAATCCAATCTGCACTGCAAATGGATGAACCATTTATATTTTTGGCTTTTTCGAGACCTTTAAATCGCAAGCTTAGCAAAGAATCTATAAAGTATCGAACACCACCTCCATGCCTACCAAAGGGTCAACAAAGTGTCAATCGCCACCTCCACTCTTACCAAGGGGTCGGTAATGTTTCATTTTGCTTAACGATCGTTCACAGAATGTACGAAAGAGAGTAATGAAAAAAATTTTCACATTTGAGTTAGCTAGGTGGGTAAACACAAAAAAAAATTGTTCTCTATAAGGCAGTAAATTGACACCGAAAAAACTGCTGGGATACTTGCATATATATGTATATTCATATTTTGCTTTTAGTTCAACTAGTGGCCATAATATAAACTCTCTACCATCATAAATTTATATACAAATTTTATTCACATTCATTACACTTTTGTGTATATACAATTTATGTGAACATGTTTTCTATGTCCCTATTGACTCAACTCAGGTTATGCATGCCTGCATGTAGGCTCACTTTCATTTAAATACAACAATCATTTGATGATGTCCAAAATAAAAAATATATATGTGTTGTATATGTTTGTCTATAAAATCTGAAAATTTTTAACTCTTTTACTAACTTTATCATAATGTATTTTACACACTTTTTGTTTTTTTATATGATTGTATCTATTTTGTTAGGAAAACGAGGGTTGTGTAGAAAGTATATGTTTTTAAGATAAAAATTAAGGTCAAAAGGAAAATAATCTACACCTCTCGAATTGGACATTTTTAATACAGAATAATGGAATGTTCAGATCTTACTATACAAAGTAATGTAAATTATTTATCAAATATTATTTATGTAGTTGTAGAATATTCAGAAATATATTATCAAAATAAATTTTAAACGATTCATCTTCTTAAGGCGTCGAAATATGTATATATCGCCTTTCAAATCTAAATAAAAATAATAAAGTTATATTATATACATCCACATTACATTTTATTAATAATAAAATTCCTTCAGCCAAATCTTGTCTCCATATTGGCACATAGATATGTATCTTATATATATATGGGAGCCAGTATTGCCATATGCGAAGATTTATATTATTTTTGAGACCTTGTAAAAATCCATAGATTTTTAATCAGAATATAAATCATTTTAATTTGCAATTTTTGCTCAATTAATAATAGTTCCCTAAAAATAATAGAGCTTTCAGTAAATGAATATAAATTATATTTTCCAACCTTTTGCCCATTACACATACGATTTTTTTGATTAGTATATTTGCGAAAAATATGTTAACTATGTAAAAAAAATGAAGAGCATAAAAAAAAAAAAATTTTAAATTTGTTTGTGGAACGACTACTGAAAAATAATAAATTTTTATGTCAAATGATTCATCAAATTTATCAGTGAAAAACATTTATTTGACTTTATTCTACTGTTGGTTTTATTAATCTGTATTAATTTTTCTTATAAAGTCTCATTTTTAATACATAAATTGCATGCAAATTATGTACCTTTTTTCTTCCGCTATTTGATGGACATGACAAAGATACTTATTTAATCTATCGAGAGACAGACATCTTCCGTTAGTTTCCGTTGACTAAAGATAGTATATCTAAGACCCTAAAAGTCGACAATAACAGAGAAGTTTCTCAGTCATCTCCTTCCAGCAAAAACTTCTTGGTTTTCGGTAATAACAACTTCTTATTAAAGTAGTTTCTTGGTAATGAGGTGTCATTATTATTTGCCTACTTTGTATTACATTAATAAGTACTCAATAGTATAATAGCGCAGTAATACTGCAATCACGTGGATGAGTTGGCTAGAGCACCGGATTAACAACCAGAAGGTTGTTGGTTCAACCCCATTCTGAAGCTGTTAGTTTTTTATAACAAAATGTCTAAAATTTACAAAAAAAAAATTTTTTGACGTTTTTCTCGAAATGAGTGTCAAAAAAATCTTTATTTTGAGCTGGTTATGGAAAAAATATTTAAAAAATTTCCGGCATAGGATTTTAGTACTCCAAAGGACTTTTTGGTGAATTTTTGTGAACAAATTTTTTAAAACTTCCTTAAGATGAAGAATACTTAGTACAAACCATCTTTTCAATACTTCACCAATAAAGGGAACAAAAGTGTGTATTATTCATATATTTGGCAAATAATTATATCCAATTTTTTTCCGATTATGTGTTAAAATGACGGCTTATAGAACAAAATGTTCGCAAAAAAAAAAAGTAATAAAAATATGTTTTTTTCTTTTCTCATAAAAAGCTCAAAATTATGAAAATTTTGACACCCATTTTGAAGGAAAACTCTAAGCTTTTTTTTGGGTAGTAAACGATGAATGTTTCGCTTTCTCCTCTAGAGACAACCGGCATTCGTGTGCAATCTTCGATGAAATATATACTACCTTCCAGGAATCTAATGTCTGCCTTGCTATCAATAAATATTCGAATATTCTGTAATTTCAGCCTGAATAAAACTACAATAGTTTGGGAGTCTTACAGGCAATCTTAGATGCCAATGTTCGGAATATATAACATGTCCAATAATTTCCTATGGATCGCAGTAAATAATTTTATATGTTCTTCACATAAGTTAATGTGTACAGCATCAATAAAACAATTCGATCTCACTAAATTTAGTTCTTCAATCAATATTTTATGGCCATCATACAATTAACCGTGTTTAAAATAAAGCCATTAAATTTATTTATTTTTAATTATATGACGAATATAGATGATATTTTGAAAATTGTTGGTGAAAAATTGTGTGAATTTATTTTTAAAATTGTAAATATATAAATATATACTTATGACCCGTATTTACAAAATTACGATAAGAGTTCAAAAAAGTTCATAGTGACGGACGGCCTGATGTGGAGTATACTCTCAAGGCTTAAAAGGCTCTACGTGTTATCAAATGGATTGAACAATGTAGAAAAAATATATCACTAGTTTTACTAGAAAGCAATGTACTAGTCTACATTTACTTAACAATTTATACTACTTCTTACACAACCGTCGCTTTTATACGTGTCTTTTCACTTTGTAAAAATTAATTTTATTTCTCTACCTACATTCAAGAGGCCTAAAGAATAATGAATGTATGTAAATACAATATGATGCATCACACATTTTGGTTTATTTTACTAAATTGTATGTATATTTTATTTCTGGTTTAATATACAATTTTTGTATATTTTTATGTTAAATGTTTTTCTATTATTTTTTGGAAAGTTTAATAACTTAACTTTTACTCTTTGGATAAGTATCTAAACCCAATGGCTATACATAGTTTTTCTGCTAAACTTACCTGTTAAAATATGCTATAAAGTAATTGCACATTAATTTTTGAGGGTATTTGATTTTGAGCTAACAAAAAATATTTGTACAATAATTTAAAGATGTAATCACATATTAAATTTTCAACTATTTTTTAATATAGACTAATGTGAAAGTCTGTAACAAATGATGAAATTTTTAAAAATTTATTTAATATTTATTACAGACATTAAGACGACAACGAGGATAACTTTTAAAAAATATAATTAAATTTGTAAATAACCATATTAGAGATAATGTGATAATTATTTGAAAATAATTCATCAATTGACGCTGGTGAAGATGCGAAGAAACTTCAATTGACCAAAAAAAAAAAAAGCTTTAAGTTTAAGTATTAATAAAGTAATAAATTAATAAAATATATTTTAAATTGTGGAATATTTTATTTGTTTTAAGGAAATAATTTACTGCCCTTTGTCTCATCTGCATTTTACCAAAAACTCATTATTTTTTCATTGCTTCGAAGAGTCATTAATCTATGAACCATTACATTTTTTACACCCATACTTTATTTATATTATTTATTTATTTTATAATACTTTCTTCCCTTCATGTTATTTAATTTTTTTTCCTAGAAAACTAAAATCGATTAAAAGGGTCATCTGCGTACTTTGCTTTTCAAACAAAAAGACATTTATGGCCAAATTATAATTGCTATTAGAAAGAGCACGTATAATCGTTTCATAAAACCCTTTAACCCTTTCGGTACGGGAGACGATTAATTAGTTTCAAACTATTACAATGGGCTAGTTTAACAGAGATATGCATATTAAACATATATGGGACACATAGTCCCATCAGGAGTTTAGCATGGGGCATATATATCTCATCAGTCCTGAATATACAAAAAATATTATATACATAAATAAATAATATTTATTTTGTTTTAAATTCTATGGCTTTTTATTTATTCCTTCAAAATTCATTTTGTAAATTATTAAAATCAATAACGAAATAAGAGGCAAGAATTTGAAAATTGTTTGTGAAATGGCGCAACACAACCTTTACACAACGGAAGTTGACATTCTTGACATAAATGTTTAGTCCGTTTTTTAATTTTCTTGGCTTTGGCAACGTGAAAACCGACGTCTTGTAGGTCCTTCAAATGGCAAGTGAATAGCAGATTGAGTATAAATTTTTAGTGGGACACATATGTCCCAATAGGTACGAAAAGGTTTAGATATTATGTAGTAAATTTCCAAATAAGCTTTCAAATTTTAAATACCTACGCACCGAAAAAAAAGTAAAAATGAGCAGTCATTTAAGTTAAATGCCACCCAATGTCACAATAAGGCTTCCTACTCAGCCTACACTTGTTTTCTTCTTTTTTTACATTTATAAATGAAAAATTGTGCCTTCAAGTAGAAATAAAATTCCTGAAGGATTACAGAGATTATAAAACGTAGAGAGGAATGAATATAAAAGAGTTTCCTTTTGTAGCAAAACAACAAAATGTTAAAAAAACTCAATAACCTTTCACAAAAAATTAAAAGAAACAGATTTTAAAAAAATTACAATTTTTTTTCTTAAATTTTCCACAATTCTTTCAGTTTTCCCTAGCTACTTTTTTTGCTTTTGTTAGCAATTAAAATTTTTCTATTTTTTTCAGAAACAAAAGGAGAACTGGCCATAAAAGCAGGAAAATAAATTAAAAAAAATAATCAAAAAAAAAAATCAAATAAAAAGATTCATTTCACGTTTAAATTTATTGATCCCTTTTTTTCGACATGACACATTTTTGATTATTTTTTCTTTTGTCACAAAAAATTCATAAAGTTTGATACTATTTCTATATGATTTCATACAATCTCAATTAAACAATTGTCAAAGTTTTTGTTCAGAGCAATAATTTTTGTTTTAATTTTGTCTTGTCTTTCTTTTTGCCACCTTTACCCTTTTAATAAATGTGTCTCTAGTTTCTGTTATTTTTATTGATGTTAAAGAGTTATTAAAACTAATTAAAAGGGTTGTTAGTACTAACCCTTTTTCCATTGGTTTTTGAGTTTTCTAATAAGTTAAAGTTTAAGTGAGTGGCTTTGATCAAAGATTAACCAACTAAGAGATTAATGGGTATTGAAGAAGAATAATAAGGGAATAAATTATTTGATTTAAATGATACCAATTTAAGTGACAGCGTTAAGATATTTATTATTTGTGGTCAATAAATTTAAATAAAAACATAAAAATTTTTAAATATTAAAAATACGTTTTGAAAATTTCTAAATAGTGGAGTTTGAAATTTAGCTTAAATCCGGGTTTTTAACTTTTTGACTTCCCGGGATCCCAGATCAAAAATTATACTTATCACTACTCTCATTAGTTTACCAACAAAGATCTAAATAGGATATAAATCTTTGCATTAGCAGACAAAATGCACTTTGAAAAGGAAATTAGGTCAATTACTTAATCTACTGATTAATCAACTCGAATGAATACCGACATAATATGAAAGAGTTTTGTGACGATATTCACATTATCATTTGACTTCCCGGGATCCCAGATCAAAAATTATACTTATCACTACTCTCATTAGTTTACCAACAAAGATCTAAATAGGATATAAATCTTTGCATTAGCAGACAAAATGCACTTTGAAAAGGAAATTAGGTCAATTACTTAATCTACTGATTAATCAACTCGAATGAATACCGACATAATATGAAAGAGTTTTGTGTCGATATTCACATTATCATATTAAGAAAATGATTATTCTTATTTAAAAGATATGTAATACAAAACATTGTGGTATTTGCGATAGAAAAATTGATATATCAGGAATTAAATAACAAAAAAATTAATAAATCAGATTTTATATGAGTTTTTCTTATTAAAATGACGCTTTTAACTTTTTTTAAAAAAATTATATAATATGAGTATATCGTATAATGTATAACATATACCATTAATATTGGCGGAAAGAAAAATTAAGATTTTTTTTCGGATTATCAACATAAATGACCTTTTATTATTTTAGGTACTTATAAATGTAGATACCAAAGAAAATTTTGGACAACCGTAAACTTCAGTCTGTTGTCTATTAAATTTTCTACAATAACCCTTATAAAAGCGAGTGCGCTTTCATGTTACTGATCCGACAGACGTTCTCTTTCCAGTTGAAAATTATATGAATAATTAATGATTTGTCGAATACACTACTTACTTTTTCTCTTATGTTGTCTATACTACTAACAAATTTTTAACGTACATATATTTAAAATGTTTACAAAATTCTTTCAATCAGTTTTACTTTTTCACTGACTGGCTTTTAGTCCTGACATTTTATTAAGATTTTTAATTCCATATAAATTATTTATTTACATAAAAACTTTTTATGCTTGCAATGGACACTTCTTCTCCATGCAAATTTTATGCAAAACTATTTTACCGATTTTTTTTTTTATTTCAATATACGATATGAAGATTATCGCAGTAGATCTCATCAATTCTCTCATTAGAGCGCGAATAGATGGAAAGTCCAAAAATGGAAAGACTGAAAGCTACTAAAAACTTGTTCTGTTTTTGATGGACAAAAAAAATAAGAGTTGAAAATAGCGCTTTAAATTTTAAATGCGCTAAGCTTTTCACTACATCTCATTATAGGGAACAAATTTTGATTTTTATGTATTTGCCATCACCATAGTGATACTGAAACATTTCTTCACTTCATAGTGTAATTTTTCACTATGGTAATGAAAAAATTTCATCATATTTAAATGGTGCAAAATCTGAACCGTCTCTATGCATAAGCTGCAATTAAAATTTGTTCACTAAACTTTCTTAGTTAATATTAGTTTTTACTTAGTTATAAATCACTGTTTCCTAACTTTGTATTGGTCTCAAGTCTTATATTTCTAAATAAAATATAAACTATTAAATAAACTTTTTAATTTAGTGATACTTTTACATTAGTGGAGAATTTTTTTGCACTAAAATATTTAGTGAAGAAAAAAAAGTTGTACTAGGCAGACGAAAAAAAAATCACTTTCACTAAATGCATTTAATGGATTTTTTTTAATATTACTATCACCATTGCTTAAGAATCTGATATTTCTTAACTCACCACTAACACTACTATCACTAACTATTAGTTTAAACTGCAAATTTAGTGCCATACCCTCAACTCAGGTAAATACTGGAAGTATGAAAACAACTATTAGTTAAACAGTTTTAACTATTAAGGCAAACAAAATTGATTTTGAATTCATAATATTAGTGGAGATCACTTTGTATTTTATATCAAAATAATGAAATTTCATATATATATATAAAGATAAAAGAACTAAATAATTAGAAAAGCTAATAAAATGCGTAACGTATAAAACTAGAGGGTCCAAAGAACTATAGAAATGAAAGTTCGAAAAGAACAAGTTCAATAGTTAAGATTTTAAGCAGCTACCCCCAGTCAACTACTAAGAATTATTTCTCTTAACATAGAAAATTTACATTCTGCAGTATAAAAAAAAGCCGCAAATTAGTGCTGAGTTCAAATTAGAACTCTAAGCTCTAAGATAATAAAAGATCAGAAGAAACTTTGAAAGAATTAAAGAAAAAATTAAATATGTTGAGCTTCTGACATAAACAACATAGGGCGACAGAAAAAAATAGTGATATTGTTTACAATAGTTCCAATATTTCACCTAGACCCCAAACATATGGTGTAGGGTCGGGCTTCACACACTAGAGATAAATCGTTATATATATAAACTAAATTAGGTTGCCCCACATATTGAAACATATCTCGAGAAAAAATTACAATCCAAACTTAATCATCGTCCGGTCCAGAATTATAAAGAATTTCCGGATGGAACTAGTTTAGTATAATAATAATGATAATAATAATAATAATAATAATAATAATAATAATAATAATAATAATATTACAGAACTTTCGGCATTGCATCAGATTGTTTTTAAAACAATATTTGTCTTAATTTTCATATTAATCATCTTGTCTCGTGACATGCGGTTTTGCTGGTATTAAAGATTAAATTCTGATCTGAGTTCTCTTCAAAACAATTTTTTAAAGCTTATTCAAGATGACATGTTGTTCACAAGAATAAAAATTTATAAAAATTAAAAAAAAAAAAATATAGTCACATGAAATCAAAGCATTCTCTGTCATAAGCTCAACTCTGGTTTAATATATTTCGATATATGCATGAAAGTAGAGACTATACATAGTAAAACTACGTCAAATTTCCTTTCAAACAAATTTAAAGTCCATATCTTTAAAATTTGATAAAGTATTTTCGAAGATTATATCATCCCAATATGGGTGTCAAACGAAAGCTAAGAATCCCTGCAATATTAAGAGTTTTTATTAAAATGTTGCAGCATAAAGTGTTAGTTTCACACGTGCATTAATTTTTTATGTGCGAATAAAATTTAAAGATTGTAGTGCTGTGCAATTTTGTTAATATCTTAAATTTACAATCTGCTTAAAAGGTTCATATCGAATACTCCAATGTCGTAATTATGATAAACAAAAAGCATTTAATTTCCAGTGTTCATTATTATCTCAAACATTAAAAATAATTAAACAAATTGTTTTTTTTTACTATTAACCTAGAATTCCACATTCGAAAAAAGTTTTAAATTACTCTGTCACTATTAATAAAAATAATAAAAACAAATTTTGCAACATCACAGGTGGTTAAAGGTTTTGATTTATTATCAAACATACGACAAGGTTTTAGTTTTCCTCGTACATTTTCACGTATATGCATAATATGTATAAACTATGCAAAAGTTTCAATTACCATATTAACACTTAAAATTATAAATAATGACACATCTGAATTACTTTTGCGGTAAAAGACAAAACAACATTTCTGGTACCAAATGCAACAATACTACTTGGTGCTAAAATATGTAGGGACTTATAAATGTCACAGTTTGAAGTTGTATTATATTCTCACCACAAACTAAAAAAAAAAAAAAAACAGAAATTCAATATTTGGATCATAACCAGTGTTGCCAGGAGGCGAAAATAAAGAGCCTACATTGAATTTTACAAAATGTCAAAAAGGACTAAATGCCACAAAAAATAAGGATAGAAAAAGTTTCAATTTTTTTAATTTACAAACTTTCAGATATTTTTTTTTTTTTTCAAAAATATTGTAATATATTTATAAATAAAATATAAAGCGCCACAAGTCGCCCGAAATATTACCATAAAAATTTGGGTTATGTCAAGTTTTAGAATTTTGTTCATATGAAAAATTACTCAATATTTTGAAATAATTTTTCATCATATTGGAATTATAATTTCTTTTTGATTAACATATCCAAATTTTTGGTTGATTTTTTGCTTTTATAAGATTTTGTTTAGGGTTATATTCATGAACAGTTTCCATCGTTAATGAAATTTATTAAAAAATAATAAAAATAGATTTAATTAAGTTTGTTATGTTTTGAACAATGAAGCGCCGCAGGCTAAAATTTTTGTTAAATATAAATAATCTCGACTTATGTGCGAATTAGTATACAAAAATCCCTAAATGGATGATTCCATAAAAATAAAATTAGTAATAGCAAATTAGAAATTATTTATTTTCAACGTTGTTTTTGGCTTTTTTTAAGGCAATCTTTGAGATTCAAAAAATGGCTAGAAAAAAGTTAGAAGCTAAAACGAAATAAAACTTAAATAAAAATGATAGATTTAGCCTTAAAAAGGCTAAATTGGCAACACTGATCATAACAAATGTATATATGACACAATCTTCAGCTCAACTTAATGATAGTGATTTAAATAATAAGAATAACAATTTTGATTTTTTTAATTTGAGAGAATCTTTATTTACACTATATGTAAATATCTTTTTAATTTTCTATAAATAAATGTTTTTTTGTTTGTTTTAATATTTACAATTTATATGTATCCCCTTCGCATGCAAGCTCAAATATTTATTAAACATAGCAACAAAACTCTTACCAACATAAAATTTGCCATAAACATACCAACATTTATGGTTTTGTATGTGCCATAGACATGGCTTAAAATAAAACAAATACATTGCTTTTTTTGGATGCATTTTCATGTCACTTCTCCTAGAAGAGTGAATGCGGTTAAGAGCAGTCTAAAGAAAAACCCCAAACTGGTTTAACTGGTATGGGTGGGTAACCATCAATGTACATACATATATACATACAACCATGTTGATGATGATGACGATGACTATAACAATTATCTAGATACAAATAAAAATATATACTATACATGAGCATAGACATTTGTATATAAGCCATATTGTTTTTTTTTTTTTCTGTATTTGCTGTATTATATGTTGTTTTCTCTGTTTATCTGATATGTCAGTCAAATTGTAGATTTGTATGCAATTTTGCTTACCAACTAAATATAGAGTTACACATAAAATATTTAATTTAATTAATGTTTTGCAATAAAAAGATATATACAATTAAAAAGATTTCTCTTTTGTTAAAAAAAATTGTTTAAATGTATCTTTAAGATATTTATTATTGGATAAAAATAAGAAAGAAATAGGAATTATAGTAGGAAAAGCTTTTAATGATGCAATAATTATTTTTTTTTTAAAGCATTTTTTCTCTGTAATTTTTTAATGAAAATTTTTCAGTACACATTTTTCATTAATATATATATATATTTTTTTTTTCTTTGTAAACTAAAAGAAAAATTTTCTTAAAGTACATTTTTTTGTCAAGTACAATTCTCTATTGCTTATATAGACTGGATAATTTCTCTCAGCATAACGACATAGATATCGGTCTCCCTTGTAACGTTTTCTCAGTCAGTACATTTCATAATGCTCCATAAAACGTTTCCTATAACCACGACAAAACCAGTCTTATGTTTTATTTCTTTATAAAAAGAATTTGCAGTAAAAAGAAAATGTATCGAAAGAAAAGATATGTACCGAAAAGTTTCTATAAAAAGAAAACGCATCCAAATTTACTTGTAAACATAAAATTTATTGGAAATTTTCTATAAACAGAAAATTTATTGGAAATTTTCTATAAACAGAAAATTTATAGAAAATTTTTCTTTTTATAGATAATTTTCGATAAATTTCCTGTTTATAGAAAATCTACGCTATGTATGAAAAGAAAATTTATCTAAAATTTTATATAATCGTAAATTTACGATAAATTTTCTATTTATAGAAAATATAAATTTTCTGTTTATAAGTAAATTTGGATACGTTTTTGTGGAAAATTTTTTACATTTTATTTTCTTTCAACAAATTTTCCTGTATTAGTAGGTTTTCTATAAATTTTCCTTTTATAAATAAAATATATAGTATGTTTCCTTAAAAAAAGATTTTATCGTAAATTTTCTACAACGAGAAAATTCTTATATTTTTTAAACTATTTTTATTAGAAGAAAATTTACCGTAAATTTCTTAAAAGAAAAATTGGGTGAATTTTCTATTAAAAAATTATCATAAATTTGCTTCAAACCAAATTTATCGTAAATTTTCTACCAACAAAGAATGTATCGTAAATTTTAAAGTTATAGTAGAATAGAGTGGTGTAACGAGAGTAAAGTTGAGCAGAGTAGAGTAAATTATAGTCAATGAAATATTAATTTATAGTAGAAAAGAATAGATTTACAATCTGGAGTCGAAAAGTTTCTAACTCAAATTAATTATTCCTTTTTCACCAAGCTTATCATTAATTGCTAACAAATTGATTACATCTTTGTCATACAAAATTTACATTTTGTATATTTTCCATTTCCTTTAAGCACACACCTGACTAATAAAACAATACATTACTTATATTACATAATTTATATATTTTAAGCTATCTTTATCTTTATATTTCAGTTTAACTAAACTTCTAGATAAAATCCTTAATTTTGTCTATGTTTACAAAATTATAACCAAAAATTATTTTTCATTGTTACATAAAACAACACCTGGTTATAATAGTAGTTACTAAATATAATATTGTCAAAATCTTGTACTTAACATTCAAAATAAAATACATGCTTACCCGTATACTTACTTAAGAATACACTCTAATACTAATTCTTATATATGATATGTAAATTTGTTAGACATGTCTATTATTTTCAAATGGAAACTTGTACTGGTATATCGCTGTAGCAAGCAACAACGCTCTTTTAAAAGATAAATTCTAATATTTAGGCAAGAAATAACAAAGACATGAAAATGTTTGTTATTATTATTTTAGGGGTATAAATATCATAAATTACTTCGTTAAACAGCAACTCACATTTACACATATACATAATTCTAAACATATACATATATACAACAAGCTGACATTAACCACTAATGAATAACATCATTTAACATAATATATGTATGTCATATTACTTACCACACTATACTTAACATAGACTTATATTCCCTATTCAAGGAGTATTAGTTAATACAAAATTTTGTCTTAGAGTACTTAGTAAAGATAAGTATCATTTAGTTAGTTATGAGAAATTTTTGATGCATGAGAATGTGTTTTAAAAGGTAAGTGCTTGCAAAATGTATAGCTGGGAAAAATGTTAATGAAGAGATTTGAAGGCCCTTTGTATACATATGATTAACAAAAAGACACACTTTAGCTTCTATTGATTTAGCAACAATTTAAAGTTTATTATATGATGTTACATAAATGCAAATATTCTAAATCAATTCTATGACACGAAAACAATTTTAAGTATATATATACTCTCATCCTTATTAAATTTATTTAAATGCCCAAAACCATTTGGAAATAAAAACCTAAATAATTTATTACAACTTTGCTACAGAATAAATTTTTGGATACGAAATGATTCGAAATATAAAGATCTATTTACTGTATTATACAAAAAAAAAAAAAAAAAAAAAAAAAAACTATAAACTATAAACTGCTAATAAAAAAGGAATGAAAAGTAAAAAGGTCTTGACACTTCATCAAAGATAATAAAGAAAACTTTGTACTAAATTAAAACAAGAAGTTCATAAATAAATTTATTTATAATGTCGATTGCTTTATCTTCCTTTTAAAATGTTTATTGTGCTTTCGTAATTTCTTTCTTTCTTTCATTTCAACTATCAACTGTCAATATTGACTTAAAGTCAATTTCCATTCTTTGTACTGTTTATCAATTTTGTGATTTGATAATTCCTTCTTTTTTCTAACATATTTTTTAAAACAATTTTATTCAAATTTTATTATTTCTTTTAAAAATAAAGAGACAAATACAAATGTTTACTTTTTATTTATTTTTCCCTTATACCCCCATTCTAAAACGCACTATTGTACATCGATTAAAAAGTAATTTCTGTGTTACTTTTTTCTTCGTTAAACAAATTTTATTTATGCAATAATAATAGTAAAACATTTAAAACTTTGTAAAATGCATTGAAATGAAAATGTGAAATGTACTCTTATGCCAAACACAGTCCGTCACTGGAACTCCAAGTGGCAGTAAAAATCACTTGCTTTATATATATAATATATATATATATATATATATATATATACATATATATATATATATATATATATATATATATATATGTATGTATGTATACACTGCTGCTTAAGAATATTGTAAAATTTTTATTTTACGCTTTTTACACTTTTTATTTAAATTTTTATTACATTTACTTTTTGCAACTAGAGTTTTTGCAGTGTCATACTCCATTATATTTTGAAGAGCACTTGAATGTTGCAAAAATCAAACGAAATCAAATCAAAGAAATTCATATTAAAAGCTAAAATTGGAAACATATTTTTACAGTTTTTGAAATGACTCACGAGCAAAAATAAAGTAGAGTGAGGCTAGAGTAGAGTGTTATTAGATGTGTATTACAATTAGAGTTAGAGTAGTGATAGAACATAGTAAGATTACATTTAGTATTTCCTCTATTAAAAAGACATATTTCACATAAAATAAATTCTCTGTTTAAGAGACTAATTTTCTATAGAAAATTTCTCTGTTTAAAAGATTCATTTTCTATAGACAATTTCTGTGTATAAGTTGTTGATTTTCTATAGGAAATTTTTCTGTTTAAGAGACTAATTGTTTATAAAAATTTTCTCTGTTTAAGTGATTAATTTTCTATAGAAAATTTCCCTGTTTAAGTGATTAATTTTCTATAGAAAATTTCCCTGCTTAATAGTTTAATTTTCTATAGAAAATTTTTCTGTTGAAGAGATTAGTTTTATATAGAAAATTGTTTCTGTTTAAGAGATTAATTTTCAATCGAAAATTTATCCATTAAGAGATTGAATTAATACAGGAAATTTTTCTGTTTATGAGCTTAATTTTCTATAATAAGTTTCTCTATTTAAAATACTAATTTTCTATGTTTAAGAGATTAATTCTCTACTGAAAACTTCTCTGTTTAAGAGATTAAATCTCTATTAAAAATTTCTCTTTTTAAGAGACAAATTTTCTATAAAAAATTTCTCTATTTAAGAGATAAATTTTCTATAGAAAATTTCTCTCTTTAAGAGATTAGTTTTATATAGAAAATTATTTCTGTTTAAGATATTGGTTTTCGATAGGAAATTTCTCTGTTTAAGAGATTGATTTAATATAGAAAATATCTCTGTTTATAAGTTTAATTTTCTAGAGTAAATTTCTCTGTTTAAAAGACTAATTTTCTAATGCAAATTTCTCTGTTTAAGGGATCAATTTCCTGGTATAAAATTTCTTTGTTTCAGAGATCAATTTGCCATATACATTTTTTTGTTAAAATTCTATGGAAGTTTCTTTATTTAAGAGATTTATTTTGTAAGAAAAATCTTTTTGTTCGACAACCAATTATTTATTTTTTTTTTAAGATTAATTGTCTATGGAAAATTTCTCATGCCAAAGAGGTTAATTTTCTATAGAAAAATTATTTTGTTAAATGGACTAATTTTCTATAGAAATTTTCTCTGTTTTTAAAGATTAATTCTCTATAGAAAATTTCTCTCTTCAAGTGACTAATTTTCCATAAAATTTTCTATTGCAAATTAGTTTCTCTTAAAGATGCTAATTTTTTTTATAGAAAACGTTTCTACAAAGGAGAAAATTTCTATGATTAGGAGAATAATTTCTGAGTTTTTCTGAGTAGACGAAAAATGGAATGAGGTAAAGTGGATATAGAGAAGAATTAAATGAGAATAAAATTAAAAAATTATGAAAAAATTGTATTTGTTTTAAGTTTTTAAACCAAATTAAAATAAATTAAGGTAACAATAAAGTAAATTTATTTTTTTCCAATTTATTAATTATTTATACAAAATTAAACACCAGCATTAAGCAATCCTAAAAATTCCTCTAAATATTCTGTATAAATTTTCACACTAATTACAAGAAAAAGAAACCTCTCAAAACCTTAAATAATGCTCAAATTAATTTAAATGCTTCCTCTCACAATGATTTAAATATGAATTACAATTAAAATCAAAATAAAGTATGATTGTTTGAATAAATACAAGTTGGACCAATTTTGGCCAAGTAACATTTATAAAAAAAAAAAAAAAAACATTAGACAATTTACACAAATTAACAAATCAAAAAGTACACAAGCAAAGAAAACAATTTCCCCATTCGAAGTTGTACCTTAAAAATTTAAAATTTTCCAATGAAAATCAACAAACAACTTTAATATTATTGCAAAAAAGAACAAATAACAACAATATTATTTTCATAAAAAGCAAAAGTGAAGAAAAAAATGAAATGAAAGAAAAAAACAATAAAGCAACGGACAGGTGAATGAAAATAAAAGGCGGAAATATGAAAATTGCCAACACTATGATGTTTAAAACTTAAGCAATCATGTATTTAATTTCAATTCACAAACGTAGTTTTTAGCAAAAAAAAAAATTTTTTTTGATAAATTATAAATAATTATATTAAAGCAGTCTTTAATTAAATTTCAACAACTAAATACATGCAATCGTACCCTTTTGGTTAACTCGACTGAAGCAAACATATTGATGTAATGTAAACATTTTAGTTTATATATAAAATATAAATAAGACAATGAAATAAAAACATAAAATGATAATTTTTTGTATTTTTTCTCTCTCATTACAGGTATGCGAAATATTTTTAATTTGCTTTTGATTACAGTAAGTAAATATTTGTTAACAAAAAAAAAATCCCCAAGCTTTTTTTTTTTTTTTTTGCTACTTTAGGGTTTATTAACGTCAACTCGTGCTTTCATGTTTTATTTAAAACTTTTCACAACAAATATAATGTAAAAGAAAAATATGTACATCAATGTATTGAACAAATGTTTATATATTTATCATTAAAACTCCCTTAGTCAGGGAATATACCGCAGTTGATATATTCTTTCAAAAGTCAATTTGATTATTTTGTTATTATAATCGCATAAGTTATGTAGTCATTGCAAACTTATAAGTATATAAAGAAAAGGGTTAAAATTTTTACATAAATTGTTATATATTTACTTTTAAATTGAAAATAACAATGATATTTAAAAACGTATTTCAAATAAAATAGTTAAAAAAATCAACAAATCGGTATAATATTTTACAAAGAGCTATTTTTAAGTTATCAAATTTGATAGTTGAATTAAGAGATCAAACTTTGGAAATTAAAATTCGCTATAAGTGGATTACAAGCTTTTAATTTTAGTCCACACTCTACTCCAATCAAACAAAATCTAAACTAAATTGAAGCACATTGAATTACTGAAAAATACATGTAGCTTCTTATTTAAATACAAAATTCAAATTCAAATTCCCCTAAAAAAAAAGACCAGAAAAAAATTTTTTTAAACTAAAAACTTATTTTTTATTTTTCTCATTAGTTTTTGATATTTTAAATAGTTTCCGTGGTAAATAATAATAATAAGAATAATAAGAATATTTAAATATAATTATAACAGACGGTTTAGTAAATCCATAAAGTTATTCTTGATTTGGAGAAAGAAAACAATAAAATTTTTATTAATTAAAAATAATTTCGATTTCTTGTGCTAATAAATCACAAAAATACTTAAATGTATGATTCTTTAAAAACAGAATCAGTAATAGCATATAAGAAATTATTTTAATCGTTATTGAAATACTAATATTTTAGCTTTCTAAGGCAATTTTAAGAATCACAAAGGGCTAGAAAACAGCAAGAATCTAAAATGAAAAAGCTAAAAGCAAAATAAAAGGGCTAGATTTAAAAGCCTAAACTGGCTATACTGAAACTCAAGTATCTGCCTCATGCTCCCCTCTGTCTTTGGTATAAAACACTTTTTATTTTGTTTATACTCGTACTTGTTACTTCACACTTGATACAGTTTTTATATACACATAGAAAACAGATTCGTTATGACAACAGAATTTTTGCCAATCAAATTTTGATAGCTGTGAGAACAAACCCTCAAATCAGTTGAAATTATAGAATACTTTCGGCAGAAACAAATAATTTAAATACAAAATAAAAAGTAACTAGTGTTTGTTTGTATATTTTATATTTTCTACAAATTTAATTTCTTTTTGTTGTCAATTATTTTAAAAAATGTTATTGATATTTTATACATTATTTCTCATAATTTTTCGAGAATTTATTGTTTTTTCAAAAAAATCTGATTTCAATAAATATTATGATACCGATAGTAAAATTTCTTGGATTACTTCTCACTCTGTCAAGAAAAATTATTCCTTAAAAGAATTGTAAATTGGTGAGATACAATAATGTTATGTATGTGGATTCTTAAGGAAATATACAGAAGGATTATCAAATTTACATTTAAAAATAACTTGGTAGAGAACAATAATGTTAAGGCACAGACACTTTTCTACATTTTGTTATTCATTATTGTTTTCAGATTGTGTCTGGAAATTCGCCCTCTTTTATTTTCCATTTTCTATCGAATCATATGCATATATGTATTTCAGCAGCGACCAAAATTATAACGTTGTAACACAAAAGTTCTTATTGCATATTTTAAAGATTCACCTGTCGAGCAAGGATTTTAAGAACATTCGAATATATGTACTGTCTGTCCTCTCTTGGATTTACTGGGGCTTGTCTATATATATTCGTGATTTTAACCAAATTTGAAAAATTTTCGTAATCGGTTATTGATTAGAAAACTACTATTAAATTTTATTACTTTAATACGAATAGTTTTTTTTTAGCAATCAATATTTACGATTAAAACATAATATTCTTTTGGTTGTTTTGCCGTAAAATTTGCTTTTCTCAGCAAAATATTAGTGAATGACATGACAATTGTAAGACTAATTTTTGTAATATAATTATGATTTCGTATTTATGAATATAGAAGATATGTTTTTTATTTTTATTTTTTATAACTATAACAACATTTTAATTTACTTTTTCTGTGTGTACATTTTGGTGTATTAAATTTATGGAAATTTAATTGTATTTAATTTAGCATTAATAATAAGATTGAAATTCATTAATAAAATTGTAAAACTTACAAAAGTCTTATATAAAATAAAACAAAAAAGTTGTTACAATTTTCTCAATATTTTTTCTCCAAATAATAATAAAGTACGCTCATTATCCTTGGAAAACAACATATTGTAAACAATTTTTTTTAACAGAAACAGTTTTCAAAAAATATTAAAAAGTTGCATGGTCTTTTTTTATAATATTATAATGTAGATACTTTTATGTTTAATATTTTTTTATACCTGTTAGATGATGAATTAAATTCATTAAAAGTTTTTAATTAATTTCATATATAATTACATTCATACCAATATGGAAATTTAATAAACAGTTTTTCACCATCAGAAGAATAAATATATTTTATTTGAAAAGGAATTCATTTAAATTAACTACAAAAAATGTTATCAGCTCATCAGAAAATTTCACTGTTATAGATACTAATTTTCTAAAAAAAATGTTCTCTGTTAAACATATTATATTCTAAAAAATTCTCTGCAAAAGGGACTAATTTTTTACAGAAAATGTCTCTGCTGAAAGACATTTATTCCTTTGTTAAAATAGGCTAATATTTTTATAGAAAATTTTTCTGTTAAAAGGGAGTAATTTTGTAAAAGAAATTTATCATTTAAAAAAGATTAATTGTGTATGTAAAATTTACTTGTTAAAATAGACTAATTTTCTATAGAAATTTTCTCTGTTAAAAGAGACAAATTTTCAAATTTCGCCGTGCGACAATTTCCAAAAAAAAAAAAAAATTTATTTTTTACACATGAAAAAATCTATATATACATCAAAAATAATAAAACTACTTACTTAGCTTTTCTCCAGGACGTCTAATTTTTTCAAACGGCCTTCAAAGTTTCGCAAAATACATACTTTAATATATATATATATATATATATATATATAAAGTTTTTATTTAAATGTTGCGGCACAAAATGTAAAGAAAATATACTTCATATAAATTACATAAGTAAATATTAAATACAATATTAAAGGGTTCATGCATATATCGATTTTTTCGTATGTAAAAATTACTACTACACGATGCTTTCAGTAGAAAATTTCTCTTTTAAAACAGACTAATTTTCTACATTACTAAATTACTCTGAATTTTCTGCATTAGGTGCTCTGTTAAATAATTTTATATGTTTAATGTATAATTATTAAAATAAAAAAGAAATTAGTTAATACAACGAAAAGTCTGCAATATACTATCGAATATTTAATATGTTTGAACTGTAACGAAGATAAACTGTTGATATTTAAGAGCGAGTGAGAGGTTTTAACAATTAATCCTTCCTTCTGTCTTATGAGACAACAACAAATTTGGATAAAACTACCATAAAGGAAAATTTATGTTCACTGAAATATGTATTACGAATAAAACAAAATACTAAATACATATATATATATATATATATATATATATATACGCTTCTGTTAATACTAAACTTTTTTATCAAAAATTTTGGCTTTTAAACAATTTGGTTTTCTATTCATCAACCATAACTACAGCCGATTTAAAAAATTGTTTGTGGTTTTTCAATACTAAAATTAAATATACAAACAATTAACAAAAAAAGGTAACTGCATTGCGACATCGTATCTGTATTAACCATATAATCATTAATCAGTTCACAACTGCATCTATCGGCCTTGTGTGGCTGAAAAAAAACACAAAAATTTTACATGAAAAAAAAGAAGGTTGACTGGCTGAGTCGTTAGTGGGTATGTCTTAAATGTTAATAAAAACAAACTAGAAAAACTTGATTAAATATTAATTGAGTAGATACAACTGCAATAGAAAATGGTTAGATTTTTACTTTATACATATATTCCACAACACACAGTGGTTCCAAAACGATGTTTCTCTCTGGTATGTAATTTTATTTTAAAAACGAAATTCATTCATAATTTGTTGTAAAAATAATTCAATAATTCACATCCCCTGATCTAATAGGGATCTGTGCTCGTTGAAATAAACTCTGCTCTAGTCATATTAAGATATCTCTAACGAATCACAAGTTACAGAATTATTAAAAAAAATTCGTTTAGGAACCACTGTGCAATAGCTTATATGAAAAACTGCTTGCACAATTATTCAGAAATTTGAAATAATATAAACTGGTATTAATACATTTATATTTATAGAATAATAACAAATGTCTTCTATAACCTTCAATATGTAACAAGATATATATAAACTTATAAAATTAAATAAATATCTGCAGAGACTCTAGATTCCTATAGGAATTTTCTTTAAGTGAGAAAATATTTTTCTAAAGACAATGATCTTGTAAGGAAGCTTATTTTTTATGGAGATTTGTTTGCTATTCAAATTCTCCGTAAGAGCATTCCAAAGTGGAAAACGGTTTCTTGCATAAATTAAGAAAAAAATAATAAATTAAAAGATTAATTTTCTATAGAAAATTTATTTGTAAAGAGAAAAATGTTTTCGAAGAAAAAATTTTCATATCTAGTTTTCTGTATGGCTTTTTACAATAGGCTGATTTTTATCTGTTTGTTTTCGTCAAACATCATTGTGAATCTAAACTTTGTCAATTTAAATTTTTAAACATTTCATTCTCAACATGTTGCCATCTATTCTATAAACATTATTTATATGGAAAGAAAAAAATCTCCATTACATTTTTCCGTGTATTTTTGTGAAAAACATAAATTTCGATTACAATCTTCATATACAACATAAACTAAAGGGTAGTTAGTTATACCTTTGAAAAAATTGCATTTAACTCACTTACCCTCAATCTTGGGTTAACCAATCATAAGTTACTGCTCGTACCACAAACTACAAGTATGTTTGTATGAGTTACCGCCACTACAGCTTAGGCTTCATGCAAAGCTAGATAATAATCAAAAATTTGTTTACCCTTAGAAAGTAACCAATTTATAAAAGGCTTCAACAACGGGAAACATGACTGAAATGAACAAATCACATCACTGGAATGAAATTTTTGTTCAGTTATTTTTTTTTCTTTTTTTGATTATTATTTTTTTTTATTTATTTTTTTTATTTTAACTTTGCAGTCGTCTTTGGAAAGGAAATTTCATTTCAGAAAACAACCATTCTAATATTATTAGCGTTGGTGAAGACGACAACACGCAAAACAAACAAAATGAAAAACGGGACAAAAAAATATATTGTAATAACATCATATTAGGGAAGCAAAGGCTTGAGACTGTTATACTGTGTGTTTGTTACAGGGAAAATTTTAAATTAAAGAAAATCAACTGACGAAAGAGAGAACTAATTTTTTTCGGCTTTGGCTGCTGTGAACTTTCATGCTGATTTATGTTACAAACGAAACAAAATGGATATTTATTAACACGAAGCTACAAATAATATACATACGAACTAAAGTTTCAAATTTTTAACTTTTTCTACATAAACAACTTCATACTGGTTGCATTCATTCATGTTATGCGTTAACATTATTGCTTACTTTCTCTAAATATGAAAAATTACTTCTTTTTTCAAATCACAGGACACCCTAGCAACTAGAAAATAACCTAAATTTGTTTTTTCATAGCCTTTTTACTATCTCATAGAAACTCTTGACAGAAAAATTACTTTAATTAACGCTATGAAAATACACAAATTTAATGTTTATGATTATAGTAAAAACACTTAAACTTGAAATATCCTTTACATAGTAAAGTAAATAAAAGTTACTATATATTGTTAGAGACCAGTTTTATGTAGAAAATTTCTCTTGCTAAAGAGACTATTTGTCTATAGAAAATTTCTCTTGTTAAAGAGACTAGTTTTCTATAGAAAATTTCTCTTGTTCAAGAGACTAGTTTTCTATAGAAAATTTCTCTTGTTAAAGAGACTAGTTTTCTATAGAAAATTTCTCTTGTTAAAGAGACTAGTTTTCTATAGAAAATTTCTCTTGTTAAAGAGACTAGTTTTCTATAGAAAATTTCTCTTGTTAAAGAGACTAGTTTTCTATAGAAAATTTCTCTTGTTAAAGAGACTAGTTTTCTATAGAAAATTTCTCTTGTTAAAGAGACTAGTTTTCTATAGAAAATTTCTCTTGTTAAAGAGACTAGTTTTCTATAGAAAATTTCTCTTGTTAAAGAGACTAGTTTTCTATAGAAAATTTCTCTTGTTAAAGAGACTAGTTTTCTATAGAAAATTTCTCTTGTTAAAGAGACTAGTTTTCTATAGAAAATTTCTCTTGTTAAAGAGACTAGTTTTCTATAGAAAATTTCTCTTGTTAAAGAGACTAGTTTTCTATAGAAAATTTCTCTTGTTAAAGAGACTAGTTTTCTATAGAAAATTTCTCTTGTTCAAGAGACTAGTTTTCTATAGAAAATTTCTCTTGTTCAAGAGACTAGTTTTCTATAGAAAATTTCTCTTGTTAAAGAGACTAGTTTTCTATAGAAAATTTCTCTTGTTAAAGAGACTAGTTTTCTATAGAAAATTTCTCTTGTTAAAGAGACTAGTTTTCTATAGAAAATTTCTCTTGTTAAAGAGACTAGTTTTCTATAGAAAATTTCTCTTGTTAAAGAGACTAGTTTTCTATAGAAAATTTCTCTTGTTAAAGAGACTAGTTTTCTATAGAAAATTTCTCTTGTTAAAGAGACTAGTTTTCTATAGAAAATTTCTCTTGTTAAATAGACTAGTTTTCTATAGAAAATTTCTCTTGTTAAAGAGACTAGTTTTCTATAGAAAATTTCTCTTGTTAAAGAGACTAGTTTTCTATAGAAAATTTCTCTTGTTAAAGAGACTAGTTTTCTATAGAAAATTTCTCTTGTTAAAGAGACTAGTTTTCTATAGAAAATTTCTCTTGTTAAAGAGACTAGTTTTCTATAGAAAATTTCTCTTGTTAAAGAGACTAGTTTTCTATAGAAAATTTCTCTTGTTAAAGAGACTAGTTTTCTATAGAAAATTTCTCTTGTTAAAGAGACTAGTTTTCTATAGAAAATTTCTCTTGTTAAAGAGACTAGTTTTCTATAGAAAATTTCTCTTGTTAAAGAGACTAGTTTTCTATAGAAAATTTCTCTTGTTAAAGAGACTAGTTTTCTATAGAAAATTTCTCTTGTTAAAGAGACTAGTTTTCTATAGAAAATTTCTCTTGTTAAAGAGACTAGTTTTCTATAGAAAATTTCTCTTGTTAAAGAGACTAGTTTTCTATAGAAAATTTCTCTTGTTAAAGAGACTAGTTTTCTATAGAAAATTTCTCTTGTTAAAGAGACTAGTTTTCTATAGAAAATTTCTCTTGTTAAAGAGACTAGTTTTCTATAGAAAATTTCTCTTGTTAAAGAGACTAGTTTTCTATAGAAAATTTCTCTTGTTAAAGAGACTAGTTTTCTATAGAAAATTTCTCTTGTTAAAGAGACTAGTTTTCTATAGAAAATTTCTCTTGTTAAAGAGACTAGTTTTCTATAGAAAATTTCTCTTGTTAAAGAGACTAGTTTTCTATAGAAAATTTCTCTTGTTAAAGAGACTAGTTTTCTATAGAAAATTTCTCTTGTTAAAGAGACTAGTTTTCTATAGAAAATTTCTCTTGTTAAAGAGACTAGTTTTCTATAGAAAATTTCTCTTGTTAAAGAGACTAGTTTTCTATAGAAAATTTCTCTTGTTAAAGAGACTAGTTTTCTATAGAAAATTTCTCTTGTTAAAGAGACTAGTTTTCTATAGAAAATTTCTCTTGTTAAAGAGACTAGTTTTCTATAGAAAATTTCTCTTGTTAAAGAGACTAGTTTTCTATAGAAAATTTCTCTTGTTAAAGAGACTAGTTTTCTATAGAAAATTTCTCTTGTTAAAGAGACTAGTTTTCTATAGAAAATTTCTCTTGTTAAAGAGACTAGTTTTCTATAGAAAATTTCTCTTGTTAAAGAGACTAGTTTTCTATAGAAAATTTCTCTTGTTAAAGAGACTAGTTTTCTATAGAAAATTTCTCTTGTTAAAGAGACTAGTTTTCTATAGAAAATTTCTCTTGTTAAAGAGACTAGTTTTCTATAGAAAATTTCTCTTGTTAAAGAGACTAGTTTTCTATAGAAAATTTCTCTTGTTAAAGAGACTAGTTTTCTATAGAAAATTTCTCTTGTTAAAGAGACTAGTTTTCTATAGAAAATTTCTCTTGTTAAAGAGACTAGTTTTCTATAGAAAATTTCTCTTGTTAAAGAGACTAGTTTTCTATAGAAAATTTCTCTTGTTAAAGAGACTAGCTTTTCTATAGAAAATTTCTCTTGTTAAAGAGACTAGCTTTCTATAGAAAATTTCTCTTGTTAAAGAGACTAGTTTTCTATAGAAAATTTCTCTTGTTAAAGAGACTAGTTTTCTATAGAAAATTTCTCTTGTTAAAGAGACTAGTTTTCTATAGAAAATTTCTCTTGTTAAAGAGACTAGTTTTCTATAGAAAATTTCTCTTGTTAAAGAGACTAGTTTTCTATAGAAAATTTCTCTTGTTAAAGAGACTAGTTTTCTATAGAAAATTTCTCTTGTTAAAGAGACTAGTTTTCTATAGAAAATTTCTCTTGTTAAAGAGACTAGTTTTCTATAGAAAATTTCTCTTGTTAAAGAGACTAGTTTTCTATAGAAAATTTCTCTTGTTAAAGAGACTAGTTTTCTATAGAAAATTTCTCTTGTTAAAGAGACTAGTTTTCTATAGAAAATTTCTCTTGTTAAAGAGACTAGTTTTCTATAGAAAATTTCTCTTGTTAAAGAGACTAGTTTTCTATAGAAAATTTCTCTTGTTAAAGAGACTAGTTTTCTATAGAAAATTTCTCTTGTTAAAGAGACTAGTTTTCTATAGAAAATTTCTCTTGTTAAAGAGACTAGTTTTCTATAGAAAATTTCTCTTGTTAAAGAGACTAGTTTTCTATAGAAAATTTCTCTTGTTAAAGAGACTAGTTTTCTATAGAAAATTTCTCTTGTTAAAGAGACTAGTTTTCTATAGAAAATTTCTCTTGTTAAAGAGACTAGTTTTCTATAGAAAATTTCTCTTGTTAAAGAGACTAGTTTTCTATAGAAAATTTCTCTTGTTAAAGAGACTAGTTTTCTATAGAAAATTTCTCTTGTTAAAGAGACTAGTTTTCTATAGAAAATTTCTCTTGTTAAAGAGACTAGTTTTCTATAGAAAATTTCTCTTGTTAAAGAGACTAGTTTTCTATAGAAAATTTCTCTTGTTAAAGAGACTAGTTTTCTATAGAAAATTTCTCTTGTTAAAGAGACTAGTTTTCTATAGAAAATTTCTCTTGTTAAAGAGACTAGTTTTCTATAGAAAATTTCTCTTGTTAAAGAGACTAGTTTTCTATAGAAAATTTCTCTTGTTAAAGAGACTAGTTTTCTATAGAAAATTTCTCTTGTTAAAGAGACTAGTTTTCTATAGAAAATTTCTCTTGTTAAAGAGACTAGTTTTCTATAGAAAATTTCTCTTGTTAAAGAGACTAGTTTTCTATAGAAAATTTCTCTTGTTAAAGAGACTAGTTTTCTATAGAAAATTTCTCTTGTTAAAGAGACTAGTTTTCTATAGAAAATTTCTCTTGTTAAAGAGACTAGTTTTCTATAGAAAATTTCTCTTGTTAAAGAGACTAGTTTTCTATAGAAAATTTCTCTTGTTAAAGAGACTAGTTTTCTATAGAAAATTTCTCTTGTTAAAGAGACTAGTTTTCTATAGAAAATTTCTCTTGTTAAAGAGACTAGTTTTCTATAGAAAATTTCTCTTGTTAAAGAGACTAGTTTTCTATAGAAAATTTCTCTTGTTAAAGAGACTAGTTTTCTATAGAAAATTTCTCTTGTTAAAGAGACTAGTTTTCTATAGAAAATTTCTCTTGTTAAAGAGACTAGTTTTCTATAGAAAATTTCTCTTGTTAAAGAGACTAGTTTTCTATAGAAAATTTCTCTTGTTAAAGAGACTAGTTTTCTATAGAAAATTTCTCTTGTTAAAGAGACTAGTTTTCTATAGAAAATTTCTCTTGTTAAAGAGACTAGTTTCTATAGAAAATTTCTCTTGTTAAAGAGACTAGTTTTCTATAGAAAATTTCTCTTGTTAAAGAGACTAGTTTTCTATAGAAAATTTCTCTTGTTAAAGAGACTAGTTTTCTATAGAAAATTTCTCTTTTTAAAGAGACTAGTTTTCTATAGAAAATTTCTCTTGTTAAAGAGACTAGTTTTCTATAGAAAATTTCTCTTGTTAAAGAGACTAGTTTTCTATAGAAAATTTCTCTTGTTAAAGAGACTAGTTTTCTATAGAAAATTTCTCTTGTTAAAGAGACTAGTTTTCTATAGGAAATTTCTCTTGTTAAAGAGACTAGTTTTCTATAGGAAATTTCTCTTGTTAAAGAGACTAGTTTTCTATAGAAAATTTCTCTTGTTAAAGAGACTAGTTTTCTATAGAAAATTTCTCTTGTTAAAGAGTAGCCTCTTATTAAAGAGAGTAGTTTTCTACAGAAAAATTCTCTTATTTAAGAGTGTAATTTTCTATAGAAAAATTCTATTGTTTAAGAGACTAGTTTTATATAGAAAATTTGTTTTTTAAAGATAGTAATTTGCTGAAGAAAATTTCTCTGTTAAAAAGTCTAGCTTTCTGTAGAAAATTTCTCTCTTAAATGAACTAGCTTTCTTTAGAAAATTGCTGTGTTAAATGGAGTACTTTGCTGTAAAAACTTTCTCTGTAGTAGTTCCTTCTTTTCTGCAATATATTTCTCTGTTAATTGAACAATTTTTTTTACAGAAAATTTCTCCGTTAAAGAAACTACTTTTGTTAAAGAAAATTTATCTTATAATGTTACTGTTTTATTGTCGAGGAGAATACGTTTCTATAGATAATTTTTCTGTTAAATAATTAATTATAATGGATATTTTTCTCAGTAAAATTTCTCTCTTTGAAAGTCTAGTTTTCTATGAAAATCTTCTCTGCTAAAATGAAACTATTTTATTGCAGAATATTTCTCGTTTAAGCTAGGTTTTCGTAAATCTTTTTTAATATGTATTAGTAGCATTTTTTCTTCTAGCGTAATATCAGCGTCCATTACAATGTAGCATGAGAATTTTATATTATGGAAACCACAATAAAAAATACAAAGCCTTATATATAAAAAAAAATATAAAAAAACAACACTTTTGTTATTATTATCCTTTGCTATTAAGGAATAAAACTGAAAAGTCATTATTATGATGATGGAAAAGCCGATCGACCGACCCTTTTTAATATATTATAAAAATATTTATAATACAAAGATTCCTTTGTGGCGATTACATACTTTAGCTTGTTTCTGTTTATCCTTTGCAAAGTTTGCTGTATTTAAGAATTTTTATTATTTATTTTTCTAGTCATTTGCTGTTGTTTCTTATTATAATTTTTTCTTTCTGATTTTCTTTGCCTTTAATATAAAAATTGTTTAAACTACATCATCAACATGATAGTGGTGTATAAAATTCCATTGTAATAGAAAATTTCTGTATAATGTGGGAGAGTTTTTGGTCACGTGATTACCTCTAAAAGGAAAAGGAGAAAAAAACGAAAAAAATATAAACTATTTCGCCTGAATAGTTGAGTGGAAATAAAAAGTAATAATATTAAAGAACATTAGCCTTTATGCTTAGTAATACTCTTCTCGCTATATACAACATATATTCTTTTAAGAATTTGGCAAGGAAATTTTATTTCCTTGTTGCATTTGTTGGTCGGATACGGATGTTATCCTTAGTGTAAATACTGGCACCTAAGAGGTGTTAAATTACTTATGTATTTTAGGCCAATTTTGTTGGTCTATTAACATTATTTTCTGAAATTTTTCATAAATTTGCGGCACGAAATTTTGTTGTTAAAAAAAATGTGAGAGAAATTGGTTTAATAGTTTTTAATGCTAAATATTTAGATTTATTAAATGTAAACAGATACGCAACAAAAGCCTTAAAGAAATCTCTGCAAAATTAATTTTACATTAAAATTTTAATTTTCTTTAAATTTTAAATCTTTTATATCATATTTGTCAACTTTAATGATTTTTTGGACAGCTGATTATAAATTTCAAAATTCACCACACTTTGGTTGAAATTATATGAAATTGTTAAATTTTTAGTTTTTAATTTTTACACATATATAAAACAATTTATTTAAAAAAGCTTAAAAAGGATTTTATTTTCACACACCGTCATAAAGATTATTAATGTTGATATTTTTGTTACTCATATACATATGAAAATAAAATAAAACAATATAGTGAAATATACCATGAAAGCGAAAGAAAAAACTTTGTAATTTAGTTCATTGTTTGGCAAAAGTGTTATTTTTTATTTGTATATTTTATTTCATTTAAATTTTTTCCACTAAGCTTTTATGTATGTTTATTATTTAAACAATGATTTTTTCCCCATAACGTCCATATGATTGATCAGAAGTTCTTAAACGTTTTTCAAAGTAAAAGTAATAAAAAGTCTACTAGTGACAAAATTTTCCTCTTCTATGGAGAGTATTATTATATAAAACTATCTTTGAAAAAGGGTTAGTTTTCAATAGAAAATTTCTGCAAAAAAAAATTCTCTTTCGAAGAGTTTAGTTTTCTATGGCAAATTTCTCTAGCAAATAAACTAGTCGTTTACAGAAAATTTCTCTGCAAATAGATTAGTTTCCTACAGAAAATATCTCTTGTAAAACTAAACCAAGACTAGTTTTCTTTAGAAAGGTTCACTTCCAAGGATAATAGTTTTCTATTGAAAATTTTTCTTGCAAAGATACAACAATTAAATGAAAAATGTTTCTCGCAAAAGGACTTCTATAGAAAATTTCTCTTGCAAAGAGACTAGTTTTCCACAGAAGTTTAGTTTTCTATGGCAACTTTCTCTAGCAAATAAACTAGTCGCGTACAGAAAGTTACTCTTGCAAATAGATTAGTTTCCTACAGAAAATATCTCTTGTAAAACTAAACCAAGACTAGATTTATTCTAGATTTTCTAGTCTTCTATAGAAAATTTCTCTGTTAAACGTGAGTAGTTTTCTATAGAAAATTTCTCTGTTAAACGAGAGTAGTTTTTTATAGAAAATTTCTCTGTTAAAAGAGACACCATTTGGGTATCACTAACGATCACATTTTCTACAACCGTGATGATTGAGTGTGAATGAATTGTATGTGTTTCAAATTTAGTATGAGTCACATCAAAAAAAAAAAAATATAATAGTTTTTTTTTTATCAAATGTAATATAGTATAATATTTCAATTTGTTTGTAATAAATTTGTAAATATTTTTTCTCCCCTTTAAATTAATTAAAAACTACATAAAATAAAAAATGTTTAAGCATTCAGTGAATTCAGGTGTGAAATTTGTTTGTTTTTCGCCTATTTTTTTTTTACAATAAATTTTAGAGAATATTTTTTCCAAACTTTTTTTAGTTATTTATTTAAAATTGTCTTTTTTTAATATAGAGAATTTATGTTAAATTATATTATTTTAAATTATATTTTTTTCATTTTGCCTTAAAATATTCACCCCGATAAATAGACAAAATTTTTTGTCACGAAAATAATTGAAAAAATATTTTTATGTTGAAAAAAAGTCATAAATACAAAATGATGTTTATAACTTTTAGACCTTATATTTAAATAAAAATTCATGCTAAACATTTTAGGGTTAAAAAACAATAAAAATTTTGTGGTCTATAAAAATATACTAACATACATACCTTTTTATTTACTTCACATGTCATAAACAAACGTTTATTTTGCTTATATTAGTATTTATGATCTTTTTCCGTCGATTTTAATTTTAATAAAATTATTTCGTTGCATAAATATATTCACTTTTTGTAATAAAATCAAAATATATACTGCTAATTTAATTAATATATTTTAAATATTAATTAGCCTTTAAAATGTTCAATAGATTAAATTTATATCAAATTTTTACGGATTAGTCTTTAACAATTTCATCTTGTTATGAAGACTATAGCAAATTTGTTTTGTTAGAGTGATTATTTTTCTATAGAAAATTTCTCATTTAAAAGATGATAAAGAAAGATACAGTCGGTCAAGACTGCCTATATGATACCCTATACCATTGTGTACGAGCATAAAAATTCGGGTAGGGGCTTATATTACAACTGTTGCCAATTTTACTGAATGTAAAATAAAATATATAAATACAGAATAATCCGTTGATACTAATATCTAGATGATTTTATGCACTTTACGGCGATTCCTGAAAGTGGATTTATATGAGAGCTATGGTAAATTATGGAACGATTCTCATAAAATATGGCAATGTTGTTTCTACTTACATTAAATTTATTTGCGTCGAATATCAACTTGATTCTAACATTCGTATGGTATTTATGAACGTTAGTGATTTTCGGAAGAGGTTTTTATATGGGAGCTGTGGTCAATTGTGAACCGATTTTCAAATTTGGCACAAAGATTGATTCCTGTACGCAGCTTCTTTGTACCAAATTTCATTAAATCATTGCTATTTTTAAGGCATTATTGATCTCGGCAATAGTGGGACAGAGGCATAAAAGATGCTTCACTGTTTTCTCCTCTTCCTCATCCCGACAACTTCTACAAAAGTCTCCTAGCCTTAGTCTTCTAGCATGCGCACCAGCAATCCAATTTCCTGTGACAACGGCTACTAGAGTTCTTAGTCGAAGCCTGGATAGACCCGTGATGAGGTTAGATCCAGATTCATCATAATGGGGCCAAATTTGTCTCGATTTTGAACATGTGGATTCATTTGTCCATCTAACTTGTACAATCCTAGATAAGTTCCACAGAATTATTGATCTGCAGACCGAAAGCGGTAGTCCATCCAGTTGGTTTGTATCTTCACTCCGAAGGAGGCATCCATGCATCTCTTGAAAATTTCTATTTTAAAGAGACAGATTCTAGATTAAAAAGATATAGAACATTTTTCTTTAAGGAGGCTTATTTTTTACAGAAATTTCTCTTTTAAAGAGACTAATTTATTAAACAAAAATTTTCTATAGAAAATTCTTAGAAAAACTAGTTTAGCATTGAAAAAATTTATATTATTAAATTGACAAGTTTCGTTAGAAAACGTCTGTAATTAAAGAGGCTATTATTTCTCTTGTTAAGTAGAATAGTTGTCTATATAAAATTTCTCTTGTTAAAGAGAGCAATGTTCTTATTTTTTATAGAAAGTTTCTCTTTTAAAGGGACTAACTTATTAAACAAAAATTTTCTATAGAAAGTTCTTAGAAAGAGTAGTTTAGCATTGAAAAAAATTATCTCATTAAAGGGACCAGTTTTCTATAGAAAATGTCTATTATTTCTCTTGTTAAAGAGAATAGTTTTGTACAGAAAATTTCTCATATTAAAAAGAGCAATGTTCTCTAGAAAATGTGTCTTTTTGAATAGCATAATTTTCAATAGAATATTTCTCTTGGCAGGGAGAACAGTTTTCTATAGAAAATTTCTCTCCTTATAAAAACTAGTTTTTTAAAGAAAATTTCTCATGTTAAAGAGACCAGTTTTCTATAAAAAATTTTTCTCGTTAAAGAGACTAGTTTCCTATAGAAAATTTCTCTTTCCAAGGAGAACAGTATTCTATAGAAAATTGCTCTCGTTAAATAGACTGGTTTTCTATAAAAATTTCCCTTATTAATTAGAATATTTTTCTACAGAAAAATTCTCTTTTTAAAGAGACTAGTTTTCTATAGAAAATTTCTCTTATTAAACATAGAGAAAATTTCTATCGTTGGAATATATATTTTTATAGAAAATATCTCTCTATAGAAAATTTCTCTTGTTAAAACTAATAAATAGGTGATCTATTGAAAATAAGTACTTTGTTTTTATTAGTGTATTTTTTATGGTATCAAAATTGTTTAATTTTTTTATTGTTCGAATAAAGCGAATAATTTGAGTAAGGAATTTTGGTTTATTCGGATTTCACCATGCATTAAATATTGTTCGAATTGTTCGAGTAATGCAAAATATAAAATAAAAATGTTAAATTTTGGTAAGTATTCAACAATTTTATTGTAAAGGTAAAACAAAAACAACATAAAAGTTAATAGTTCTTTGTAGATATACTTTGTGTTTGCCTAATATAAAAATAAAAAATAGAGATAGGTTTGTTTTAATACAGATTATATACATTTGTTTAAAAAAATGACTTATAATAATATTAAAAAGGAGTAGCATTTAAATGGCTTGGTTTAAACTGATTTCGCTCTTTGTTTTTTATAAAATTTAATTTTGAAAAGGGTCTTTTGTTTGTTGTTGAAGTTGACCTTTAAGAACATTTCCAACTTATCCGTTCTTTTCTCCGTTCTATCTGAATAGAAAAAATCATCAATAATGGTATCATAGTTTTTCTTGAACTTTTTAAAATTTGTATGCTTTTAATTGTTGTATTCAGCTCAGATAGCAAATCACTACTTGATTCTTCAAAACATTCCTCCATGTCCATAGGTTCGTGCGGTTTATTTCACAGTTTCTCTGTCGAATAATATTTCTAATATTTCTAAACTTTTTATATTCTGTTTGGGAGCTGTACCTTAAATGGTTAGAACTGATTGCTCATGTTCCAGAATTTAATTATTATATAAGAGTATTTAAAACTTTTAATCGTCTTTCATGAAAAAGATGTTTTAAATATGTGACTAATTCTTTAGGAAAAGAATTGTTTACCTTTTCTATTTTTTTATTAAAAATATTATAATACTTTCAAATTCAATTAATGTATCCGAATGTTTAGTCAGTTCATTAATGGAAACATCAAGTGGTTTCGAGATGTTACAATATAACAAGCGACTAATAATAGTCGCTTAAAAGTTGCATATCACTATCCGATAGTGTACACTATCTATGGTCCAACATGGATTTTTATTTCAAATTTTTAGGTTCCATATTATTGAAAATTCAAAAGTACCATTAGAAAAAAGGACCAGAAAGTCCCCTTTTGTGAATTATTGCCCACATATATCTATCAATTTTTAGTTTCATGTTTCTAGATTAATTATCACAAAAAATTCAAAAGGTACCATTAGAAGACAAAAAAGTACCACGAAGTAAGTACTTCCTTGTGAATTGTCTTCTACATAGGACCATGCATCTTTAACTTTATGATTCCAAGTTAATTATTATAAAAACTTCAAAAAGTTCCATTAGAAGACAAAAAAAAAAACAAATTCCCCTCTTTCGATACATGTACTTAAGTTCATGCTCCTAGGCTTAATATAATAAAAAATTCATTACTGAGTTCGATTAAAATATAATTTTCTGCTTTTACTCCATTTTTGGTACTTTTTTCCCCATGGATATAACAAAAATTGTATTCCAATGAATTTACAAAATTATATTATTGTCAAAAAAAGTACCGCAGACCTGTCCGCAAATTTCTTAAATGAATAATTTTGTTTGTGTCTATACTAATTTTGGAGGTACAAGTCTCTAAAATCTCTAAATATTCGAATTTCCAAAAATCCAGTTTTAGTGGATCTAATTTGGCGAGAGGCCAACTTACGGTCTAAATTTCATCTTCCTAGCTTCAGGTATTTGGGTTATGGGATGATCAATCCGTCAGTCAGTCAATCATGTTACTCTTGTATATATATATATATATATATATATATATATAAGAATAACCCCTTATTCAATTTTAAGCTATTTTCAACTGCAAACTTTTGCAGATGTTGTTTAGATGTTTAATAAATCTTACCAAATATTGAAAAAAGATGAGAAAACTAATAAGTTCTACGATTTTATAAAGTTTTTATCGTTTCTTGTAAAATTTTCCTTATAATTTGTACGCTATTATATGCGTCTATAAAATAAAAACAATAAAAAAAGTAAACAATAAAAATATTTAAAAAGTAGATATTAAAAAAAGAAGATTTTTTATTTCGTTTCAATATTTGACATTAAAGTATTCGAATTGTTCATAGTTCTCATTTTTAAATTATTCCAATTATTCGAACAAATATTATTCGAATGGATACATTAGTATTTCTTCATTTTCCTTGAGAATTTATCTATTAAACTGACTAGTTTTCTATAGAAAAGGTAATTTTTGTATTGCTTTCATATGTTATTATTATTTTAAGTTTTTGCTTACTTTTTTTTAATATTTTTATTACTTTTATTGTTTAAATACTAAATGTTCTTTTCTAATTTCTTATTTGTCTTTACAGGTAAATAATCAAGAAATAAATCGTCATCATTTAACAGCAACACATTGTTCTGACACTTGATTCCTTGACTACAAGAGGCAATAGCAACAATACAACAATCATAATGAATTCGAGTGGGGGGATTTGCCAGAAATATGTTGGACTTAAAAGCCATTTAATAGATTGAGTCTATATACAACATTAACATTAAAACAACAATGACAAGGGAAATGAATTGAAAAGGAAGAAGGAGAAAATTTAACTAAATATTTATACAAGGACTTGCAATTGCAAGACGAACTCAAACTCTCCTACACCCACGTTGACGTACACATACATACAGACACTTAGTAAGGACCCTTGAAAATACGTTAAGTTTGTATAATATTAAAGGAAAAAATATACAGAAATAGAAAGAGAATGGAAATGCGAAACAAGAAAAGAATTAAAGTTCAAAAGAATTGTTGCAGGGAATGACAGCCGAGTGAAGTAAAATAATATAAAATGTTAAAATAGAGAAATAAAGAAAAAAAAATATTTATATAATAAAAACAAATGAAATTATATGAAAAAATTAAAAAATACAGCAAAATGAAATAAAAATATAAAACTCAAGAAATGAAGTGTGTTTGCTGTTTGTATGACGGCACGCTAAGTCAACATAATTAAAGCAATCAAGTATGACTTCAAGTAGAAAGTTAGCCCTTAGACAAATTGGTCTTTATCTTTAAAAAGTAAAAAAACACAACAGTACTTAAAATAATATAAAAAATATTTAAGTAAATGCCGCCTTTATGAGTAGGAGGTAAAATGAGTTTGCGTGGCTTTAATTTGGAACTGAAACTTCCAGGTTTTATTTTTATCAAAATGAAAGAGTGGCGAACTGTTTTGTAAATGTTAGAGTTTTTAAATAAAAAGTTCCTGTTTTTGTTGGAGAATTTTTTCTTTTTTTTGGAGTGTTTTTAAAATGTTAAACGTTTATATTTTATAAACAAAAACTAATAATATATAAAACATTTGTGCAAGTACTCTTAAAATAATTTAAAGCTTAAAGAATTACCAACGTTTAGGGCAAAAGGAGTCGTTGTTTAACTGCCACGAAAAAAAATGGTTTAAAAACAATTATGAGAGGAAATTATAACAAAGTTACTTAAAATTCAAAAGAAAAACAACAAAAAGATTTAAATATGAGCTTTTGTATGCATTTCGGTTTAAAGAATTGCCCTACAAACATTTGGAAGATATCTTCCTAGAAGAAATTTATGCAATATCTTCTTTCTATTATTTGGACGAAAATCATCAAAGAAATATTTTTCTAATATTATATTTCTATCAATTTAAAGAAAATTAGGCAATAAACAAGAAAAAATATATTATTATTTTTTTTATATGGCCATTTTTTCAGTAAGGTGTATGTCACTTGCGCAATAAATTGATGATATCCAATTGAAATCATCTGAAAGAAATTAATGCAATACATTTATTTTTCAGTCACAATTTTTTCAGTTGACGAAAAATTATTCAAAAATAAAAAAATTATTGACATTTTATGTGAGCACTGATGTTAAGATATATGTACATTCTTTACAAGATGTAAAAGTTTTCTTTATTATATTGTTTCCAGATTTATTTAATGATAATTTTTTTTATATATTTATTACATCCTCCAGAAGATTATCTAGCGGTATCTTCATTTTTTCACTTAGATGATTATGTAGCAATATTGCCTATTTTTCTTCCAGGCGTATTGATTTCTGATTGCTTAGACGTATCGCTTGTGACGCACAATCATTACCGATGGGGGAAACTTCCGCAATACAAAGATGATTATTGCGGCAATAAAATTTTCTTCTATATGTATGTGTTGGAAAATAAATTGTATAAAATAATGCACAGTGGAGGTTCAATAATTTAAAGTCATTAAATATGAAGTGGATATGTGTTATCGTATATCAAAAGAAAGGTAAAAAATAAGTGACCTAAGGCAGATTTTGATCCTGTTATGCAGACTGCAAAATTTACTTTTTCTCAATTCTAGAATCATTTATTACTAAAAATACGTTAAAGATAGTCGAATTTTATTATTATAGTTTAATTTTATTATGAACAAAATGTTGCCTCCAATTATCCTGCCATTTCTCCAAACATTTTTTTTTACCTCCAAGATCTTTTAGCAATTGTCTATCCTAATTTAAACTTTTCGTTTAAAAATATTGTAATCACTTCATATTGTTTTTGATTTTCTTAACTCGCTTCAGGTGTTTTAAATTTGGGTGTAATCAAATTTTCCTATACCCTTTTTTTAATTAAAAATTTACAAAAAATAATAATTTAAATTATTAATGCACAGACAACATGGCTTTAAGTTTATAAAAAAAAAAAAAAAAATGAAAACAAATTGCTAACGAAATTTGTAGCTGGTTTTTTTTCGTTTCGTTTGTTTTAATTTCCTGCTTTAAATTTTTAGTGTTTAATGAAATAAAAGGAGAGTATTAGCATTCAAAGGAAATTGTTGAAGTGTAATAATAATCACGTATTTAATAAGAATTTCAAAAAACGTTTTTTTGTATATTACATACTTCAAACATAAAATACAAAATCAAATCAAATAACTTTACACTTTGCAATATTTTTTGTTTTAGAAAAGTATTGAAAAAGAAAGAAAAAAAAATTGCAAACAATAAATTATGCTTGTTTAGGAAGAACTCAAGTTACTGCAAATAACACTAACTATGGAAAAATAACAAAATGTTGAACTGTGTACAAAAAGAAAGAAAGTAAGAGATGTTGCGTATAAAAATTGAAAAGGAGGAAAAAAATCATAAAAGCATGTGCCGAAATATAAACAACTTCCGTAAAATTTATGGCAAAATTTTGTAGTAGATTTAATTTCGTATAAAAAAAGTGAAGCAAGTGGTTAATATAAGAGATGGGAAAAATACATTTCTTAGGACTTGGAGTTTGAAAAATAAAATGTAAAAGTGTTTCAAATTTGCATACTGAATTTTTATCCAGTTTTATTTGAACTATTTTGGTTTTTTGGTAAAAGATTTGTGTGAAATATGAGTTTTCGGTATTTGTAATCTAAACCATCACAGGTGGTTATGATATTATGCGTTTGTGCTGATGTGTATAAAGACCAAATATATTGGTCTAAGGCTCATCCGAAATATATAAATCGACTTAATTGATTTAACGATGTCCGTCTCTTTGTCCCTTCATGTAAATTTTATAATAAAACTGCAGGTAATAATTTTATGAACTATGATAAGTAGCTTTTGTATTACCCAGAGATAGACTCTATTAAAACTAGCTACCATACAAATGTTCTCTTGAGATAGAGTTTGATATTCATATATTTCTATAAAATTCAGGTAAAAGAAATTTGTTGCCTTAAAATACTTCTTAAACTATAATAGAATCAGTCCGTAATTGAGTATAGTTCTCATAGAACATGTATAAGTCTCAGCAAAAAGTAGTACAAATAAATATTATTTCAGTATAAATTAATTTACCAGATATCGAAAGGACCATGACCATAACCTATGTCCAAATTCACTTAACCCTACTATACTACAGATATATGTTTTTATAGGTTCATACTAACAATATATAAATTTTACGTACATATGGCTATTCCTCAAAAATATTTTATTTGTTGTTGTAGCAGTTAAGTGCATTTTTATTATTTATTTGTCTATAAATAGGTTTAAAGTCAAAAAACAAATTTAATAAATAAGAAATAAACATTAAAAACTCTTAAAAATATATCAAGATTTTATCAATGAAGTTATGATAAATTATGATCAGGTGTTCACCATAGAATTGAAATGTTTATCAGACATAACAATATATTTCCTTTTTCACATAATAGCAAAATTTCTACATCCACCAAATTAAGATTATTCGCCATATATTTCAACTTTTATTCTGCAATTTCAAATCACATTTTCAAATTTATATTCAAAACTTATAATGTTAACGATACCTAAAATTTACGTACATTTGTATTCTAGAGTTAAAAGTGAATTATTATTATTTTTTTTTTTTTTTTTTTTTTTTTTTTTGAAACAAGAAAAACTGTAAAAAGAAACGAAATCCGTTAATTATTTTTAAAACAAAGAAATACTTTTTTAGGTTTTTACTCATAACTCAACCATTATTCCACCGATTAAAACAAAATAACAAAAATCTGTTAGCAGTAGTTCTTTATAAAAGATAACAAATTTTTCTTTAAAAAACTGAAAAACAATATAAAATAAATAAGCTTTCAATCAAGATAATCTGTAGTTACTATAATTCTTCAACAAAATTTCTTTCCCCTTTAAAAAAAAATGGCTACAAACACTTAAATAACGAAAATTTGCAATCTCAGTAAATCTTTATTTTTGAAAAGAATAAATAAAATGCAGATCGTTTAATAAACCACCAATTGAGGAAATAGCAAAGATTTATTAACCTCGGAAATGTACCTTTTATATGAAAATCCTCCAATCAAGAAAATAAAATTTGTAATCACTAAAATTCTTTACCAATTATTCATTAACATATTTTCGAATGCTGAATAATATGACATTTGGCCATTCTGGATAATGATAAAACAGCGCGCTGTTGTGTTTTCGCATCAATAACTATAAAATCTCTTAATAAATTAATTATGCAGTTAATTGTGATTTCTTCATAGTTATTACTAGAAAGAATTCCTTTAAATTTTGAGCTAAAAAATTTTCAAAATGATATTCAGGAAAATTTACCGGTTACAAAAATGTTAGATTTCTGAAATTTTTCGGACCTTGTTTTTCGGAGACAAAAGTATCTAGACGTGCAGATCTTACAAACTTTATGCCAAATTTTGTAAAATTATCTCAACTTAATCGGGTAGTGATCCGAAATTGCTTAAACAATAAGAGTAAAATTAGCTGTATATCCTTAAATAAGTTGATAATTATTCGGCTTAAGAACAAAACAGGAATCTTAATTAGCTCACAGAGCGAAGTAATCGCGAAAGATTTTGATTAATTGAAAATTAGAAATTACTATTAAAAAAAAAAAAAAAAAAATAAATAAATTTAATTTTGGGTAAAAACAGATACAATGATGTAACATTATCTGCTAAAAAAATCCTTAACATTTTTTAGTCTCCGTGTAGTGCACCCTCAAATCATAGATTTGCAACCTTTAAGGCTCAACCAATCAACTTTGCGACGCAATGCAGAATGAAGAAAAGTAGCGTGAAACATTTTGTACAAACAGTCAACAAAACTAGACGTATCACTTGTTTTTAAACCCTGATTTTTTTGTTCACTGGTTGGAACTTTAATTACAGTGGTAAAAACTGAAAATTTTGAAGAATCTAAATTATAAAATTTGACAGTGTTATACGGTCAAGAATGCCTCAGGACATCTTATTTTTTTTTTTTTTTTTTTTTTTTTTTTATTTTTAAACAATTTATATTTTAACTTCATTTCGTATAAAAATCATTTGGTCATTTAGTAGATATAATAAACTAAGTACCTAGATACAGGAACCGTAAGCATTATGAGTTTTTAAATAAAACTCAACAAATAATGATTACATTTGATATTTATTCTTTTCGCTCAACTAATAATGATTATTTTGCGATTTTTTATTTTATTACTCAAAGAATAAAATTTATTTCCAATTCTTAGTGAAAATTAGAGTTTCTTTCTTTGTTACAAACTCTATTTAACACGAAAATTCAGATCTTTTTTAACAAAAATCAAAATTTTTCAGAAAAAATAAAATTTTCCTAAGAAGCAAAATTTTTGCTAAAAATCAAATTTTTTCTGAAAAACAATTTTTTTTTACAAAGAATCAAATATTTTATTAAAATCAAAGTTTTTATTAAAAATCAAAATTTTAAAAAAATTAAAATTATGAATAAATCAGAATTTTAATTAAAAATCAAAAGTTTTTTACTAAAACCTAAAAATTTTACTTATTAGAAATCTATTTTTTTACAAAAAGTCTAAAAGTAAGATCTTTTAGACTTTTTATAAAATTTTTAGTAAAAACTTAGTTTTTAGTAAAAACTTAGTTTCTAGTAAAAACTTAGTTTTTATTAAAAATTTTGATTTTATAATAAAAATTTGGATTTTTAATAAAAAGCTGGATTTTTAATAAAAATTTGGATTTTTAATTAAAATTTGTTGGATTTTTAATAAAAATTTTGATCTTTACAGATGTTAACACAAAACTGGAGAAAAGTAATTTTTTTACTAAAAATAATTTCGCATCAATTTGTTTTTTTTATTTAGAATAGCGAGTATATAGAAATCGAGTATCTTAAAATCTCACAGGCATTAAAAGTGGGAAGAGTTATTGAACTAAAAGGAATCGTTTTTAATTGAAATCACTTCTTAACGTTTCTTATTTATAACCTAACCTTGCTAAAAATCTTAATTTTTTTTCTTTTCTCAGTTCAAAAAAAAAAAAAAAAATGTTACTTTTTTAATATTTTCCCTTATTATGATATCAATATATAACATTTAGCCAGCTTAAACTATAGTTATTATTATTATTATTATTATTATTATTATTATTATTATTATTATTTCGCTTTTCCCTTTACCTAATACGAAAGAAAGTTTGAGGAAATAAGCAAAATTTTACTTTAAATGCATTAACCGTAAAAATAAGTATAAAAATTGATTTGCTTATTTTCAAACGCAAGACAAATAAATTAATCTAGAGATTTTATAAAATAAACATCTAAACACAATATTTGCACAGACTTTTTTACAGATGAAAAAGAAAACATATTTTGGCAAGTGTAAAAAAATCTGACAAATAAAATGTTTCATATCAACTAATAAAAAAAAACAGATATGCTTCAAGTAAAATCATTAAACAATTTATTTAATGAAAAGGGTTGTCTTTTTATTAAACTCCCCTCAAATGCAAACGATTCAGTGAAGTGTTTTACCACCAAATATACAAATGCAATCAAAAGCAATTTTCAATTATTTCCTTTTCTCTTCAAAATTGTAAATTGTTTACAACTCTATATTTGTAATGTTTTTTTGCTTTCTCCTAAAAATGTTTGCCAATTGCAATTTATTATTATTAAACCCATAATTTGCTTTAATAGTTTCTAGGCATTAATTTTTCATATATGCATCTTGCTTGAAAAAAAGAAAAATACCCTTTTTATATATCGAAAGAAGGACTGTGTGGTTTTCTTTGCTATATCAAGGGTTTGTTATTTTTTCAAACCAAAGTGGATGGTTTATATTAAATATTTTATTTGCAGCAGTTATAATAATAACTGTAGTAACAGCAAATTAAATAAAATTGCCTAAAGGCTTTTATGCTTGAAAAAAAAAAAACACAAATACTTATTTCACTTAAATGTGGTTAAATGTTAAAAAGTATTTTTCATATTTTAATACATTTTTTTTTTTTTTTTTGCAACCAAAGAGTCAAGTGACAAAAAGTTGAATATGCACCCCTCTCGCTTTTTACTTTATTTAAACACCATATGATTATACTATAAATTATTTAAAAAAGTAAATGAATTGGTAGGGTGATGCTTTAATTCTTAGTTGCTTTAATCAAGCCCTATATATATACATACATAAATTGACATACATAGCGATATTACAGGGTTGGAGACTTTAGTACTATAGAATTTTTAAATACACATTTAATGTATTGAGAATAATGGATCTTATCAAGTACTTGCCACCACGGCCGTTTCTACACTATTTTATATTTATATATAATGGTTTTTAAAATCCTTTAATTATAAACACAACAAGTGCGGATTCCTTTACAAAGTCCGCGTTGTTAAATTAAATAAACAACAATTTTATTTATTTTCTTTTCATTTTTTTTCTTTTTCTACTTCAAGCTTTTTTCAATTTTGTTTAAGAAATTCATATAAATTTTAAAAAATATGATAATATTTTTTATGAGAAAATAAAAGTAACAAATAATACATAGAGAATTTAAAATAAAATTTCGTTCCACGAGAGATTTATAAAAATCATCAAATTTTGTTCATATTTAGTAGGCACATAACCTATGGCTTCATTTAATCTTCTCATTATTATTGTTTACAATTTCAAAATAATCGCAAATTTATTCACGATTTAAATTCTTATAAAAGTTAAAATTTTGACAAAGTATGTAAATTTAAATGTTAATATCAAATGATAGTATTTTCATAATCAAAACAGTCGTTTAAAAGAATTATTTATAATATTTAAAAGAAATATTTAATATTTATTTATGATCGAAATAATTAATAAATATTAATAAAGTTACTAATTATATGCATTGAAGAAAAATGAGAAAATAAATGTAACATTATATTTTCATCAATAAATATAATAAATATAAATGTAACAAATTTTATTAAATATAAATATTAAGAAGTCTTTCAAATTAGTTTTTGAGACTTATTATCATACATGCATTTTGTATATTATTATTTAAAATAAAAATTTACATGTATATAAAAACAAATCAATAATTACTTAATCTATCTTAATCTATCATAATACATAAAATCTATCATAATAGAAATAAGTTAGAATTTTAATGAACATACAAATAATTATAAAACTAAAATTATTTAAAATAGGAAAAAATAATAAAGTTAAAAAATATAAGGTATTAAGTAAACATACTAGTTATATACTTCTTAATTATGTAATTGAGAATTTTAAATCTTTAATAACTTTAATTTCTAGGTTTCAATTACATTTTTAATTCTTAATTACGAGTCATTTTTTAATTACTATATGAATTAACCCTTTTATATTTACTCAAAAAAAGAAAAACCTACAAAACCTACAATAAAATAAAGACATACATATATATGCATGTGGGTATGTAAGAACACTTATAAACAACTGCTCTGCACATATTGTAAAGATTTTTTACCACATGGCTGCTACGTATTACAAAAAACAAGCAAGGTATTAAAATTACTAGCGCGCCTTAAATACTTCTTCAATGTATTGTATGATTTGCTTTTTTTGCCACACCACTTGCACCACTTGCTTGCGACAAATGCTTTGATCGCCTGCATTTGCAATCACTCATACACACGACATGTTTGCCTTGCTTCGGCAAACGAACAGTACGAATAGTATTTATTTTTGTTTTTCTACATGTTGGCTATGAAAAACATACTCAAAAAGCAAATGGAATTGCTTTTCAAATCATCTTACCCAAAGCTTTAGTACATATAAAGCAATTTAAAAATTTTACTTTTCCATCCCTGTTAAATTAACATTCATAAATATGTATGTATTTGTGTCAATGTATGCATATGACATTGCTCACACTTTAAATGTCATAAATTAAAATTATTATGTCTTGCTGTGCGCTAAAAAAAATAGTATATTGCCCCTTTAATAATAACAATAAGTATTTAAATGGAGTTTTTGTATTATTTATTATTGTTATTATTTATTTTTTTTTTCTCCTTTCCTTTGGTAATTATGAAAATTTATTCTCATTTGAAATGTAATAGACATGTGACTATTCGTATTAGTATTTGCAATTTATAAAAAAACTGCTATGATAGAAAAAGGGTTAGACTTTAAAAGAAAAAAGGAGTTCGAAAACAAAACCATTATTAAAAAGGCCCAAAGGCTGTTATAATAATTTTCTAATTCAGACTTATGGATAAATCAAAATTTTTCTATAAATGTTCTTTACATTCAATAATTTAAAAAGTTCAGAACAAATATGGATATCAATTAGAACATGAAGAAGTTTTTACAAATATAAAAAATAAAATATTGAAATACTATTAAAAACTTAAAAAACACCACCTTACCGACAAATAGTAAAATTTATGCCTTAAAGTATACTTGCATATTTTCACATTTATACTTGAAAAAATAATCTAAATTTTTTCCAAATTACAACAATGTAAACACAAAATTAAACTATCGTAGCAAGCGTTGATTCCTTAAATAAACTACATATGCATATATACATATGTTTTTAAGTAGGTACATGCTTATATAAAAAGATACAACACTTAGTCATTGCAATGCTACTATTTCCAACTAAGAAGCATCCAAACATACATAAAAAATGATTGTGTGCATATACAAACAACAACTACTGCTTGCTTATACAAAACAAAAAAAAAAAAAAAAAAAAAACACTGAAAGTTATTGAAATGCTTTTTATATGTGTGTGTGATCTGTATATTTTTCATAATTTTTTTTAAATTTTTGCCTATAATTTGGATGTTTATGAAATGATATAATTAATTTAAAAAACCGAAATTTTATAAAAATATTTACAAAAGATTTGTACAAAAGCGAATTCTGAAGCTTATATAGAAGCTACGCAAAGCCCAAAATGCATTTTGACCGATATCTCAGTTACTAATGCACTGATTTCATCCATTTCTTCCGCAAAAATATTCCAAAAAAAGATTCCGAAGATTCAACTGATAGACCGAGTTTGTTGATTATCATTAGCATCATTCTATGGAATATTCCCTATAATTTGGTGTATAAAACATATATATGCGATAACTAGAGCTTTCTAAAAAAAGATTTCAACAGACAAACGGACATCGTTATATCGGAAAATATATAGAAAATATATACTTTTTGGGGTTTTAGATGAATATTGTAGAAATTATAAACCGAATGACAAACTTGTATATACCCTTTACTCCTGCGGTGAAGGATATAAAAAACAAACAAAAAATAATAATTTTTCAAATTTAAATTATTGCCCTATTTTTGGTATAATTTTTAAGAAATGTAGCCTCTTTTAACCTTTTATAAAGTTCAATTTAGTCTTCTTTTTTCTCACCTTCTAGCAACACTGAGAAGATATGTATTTGTAATGGTTTCAAAATTCTACTATCTTTAGTCCTGTATTCTCCCCACATATAAGCGATACAAATTTGAGAGTTTAAAGTTCTTATTTAAAAACAAGACGTTAAAAAGTTAAATGGATAAAGCAAATATAGTAGATCATATTAATATAAAGCTTTATATAGAAATTATATGAACATTTGATTTCAAAGTTTATAATAACTCTCAGTATAAAATTTCAATATTGTATCTGAAAATCCAATTGGTAACAAACACTCTGATTTTCTGATTTATATTAAATTTTATTCAAAATTTAATATAAATCATTTTACGATTTTTAATACTAAAGGTGTTGACCAAATTTATTTTCCCTTTAACAGACTGACAGATTGATGGACAAGCAATAACTAAATCATTTTAGAATTTCAAAGCAATCTAGAATGCAGATATAAATATTTAAAAATGATATATTGCACAAAAAATAGAATAATGTATATATATTTAAAAAAGCTTTTTTTTGTGAACCGATCCTTCGGAAATTTATTACTATGGTTTACTATATATCAATAGCGTTATCGTTAGGCGACTTTAATTGTCCCCTTTTTAATCCTGGCCAATTTTGGTACCTTTTTAAAATGGAACTAAATGGGAACTTTTTAAGACTTTGTGCTAAATATCGAGAAACTAAGTTGTTTGAAATATCTCGGCCCATTTTATATTCATTCCAACAAAGAAATTAATTATTTTGAGATTGCTTCATAATGTAGTGATGTCGCTAGATGTTAAATGAAAGTTGAGAGTTCTTTCAATATAAAAAAAATCACAACATGTTAGTAAAAAATTATTTTGTTATTAGTAAAATTGAATTTAGTAGTCTTTCTAAAAATACAATACTTTTTTGTTTTTATTTCTATCAAATAAACAAATTTCAAGAAGTTTTTTTAGCATTGAAGAAGTTGGCCCCTTTTTTGACGACCTTTTTTAAATCAACATTTTTGGAAACTTTATAAAAATTCATATATATACTAAAATGAAACTAATTTGTACAAATTCTATATTAGTAGCGTTCGTTTACCCAAGAATTTGTACTATCCAGTAAAAACTTTTACTGTATTTGCATTCGCGTACCCAAAATCTAGTAAAGAGAGAAAAAATTGAGAGAGAAAAATGATAGTTTATAACTTATTATTTACAAATTTTACTAGTTTTATTTTTGCTTGAAAAAGTGCATTCAAAAATAGCAAATGTATTTATAAAAATTTACTTTAAAAAAACTATTTTGTTTTTTGTTTGTGTTTTATGTATACATTATCTTGGTTAATTACTAGATTTTAAAAATTTTCCGTTCGTTTATTTTTTTTTTTTAGTTTTGAAAGTAAAATCTTAAATCTCAATAAATACACAGTTTACTGGCTTTTACTGTAAAAGTAAAAGAACGGAGCAATTGATGTTTACCCATTAATAGAGTGGAGTGCAATTTGCTAACTTGGTGATAAAAAATAGTGGCATATGAGCTCCCTTAATTACGTATGTGTGTCTTCTAACAATCTAGGAGCTTAGTTAGTAAATATTTTATAAATATTAGAGTATTATATTTCTTAAAATACTCGTATAAATATTTCTTAAACTATAATATGCTTTATAAATTCTTTAAAAATCTCCTTAAACAAATTTAGGTCACTTAAAAACTGCAATACCAACATAATTCCAGAAATTATATTACATGTTATTTCAAACAAACAAAAAAAAAAAAAAAATATTCTTAAATATAGTATATGTAAAAATATATTACGTCAAACAAAATACGTATATTTTTACATTTTCTCCCATAAATGAATTTTCATAAAACATATAACGATCTGTTGTAAAACACAAGAAAATCATTAATATTTTTACAACATTACCTCGGAGGAAGGGAAAGGCAAAAAAATCTTTATTTCACAAATTTTCATCATGAAGAAAAAAACATAATATTGTTTATACAAATTTAAATGTGTCTTATTACTCACCTACACGGTATTTATGGCAAAGAAAAAGCCTTAATGAAAATAGCTAGGGGAATATAAAAAAACGGAATAATAAAGGAACAACATGAAAATCTTATATTATATATTTATACGTAAAAAGAACAATTGTAAGAAAATTTTTCATCACATACTTATTTTGTTAAACATTAATAAAAAGAAACAAACAGGCGAGAAATTAATGAGGTTGATGGAGAGAAAAAACGCTATAAATTATAATTGCAAGAAGATTGTTTATTTTTAAGAAAAATTTATAAATGGTTTATAAAGGAATAAGGAAGTGTCAGTGATTATTTTAAATTTCCTGGGAATTTAAATTTGTGATATTGACATTCTGAAGAAAAATTTCGACTTTTGTTATTTTCAGTTATTTACTAGAAATCTTTTACTGCATTAGGATTTTGTTTACTACAATAAAGTTTATCCAACAATGTTAAAATTGTATGTTTTACTTTTATTATCATCGATTTGTACTATTTTTCTTATAAAATTAACTTTAATTATGAAAGTCCTATCAAAATTACTACTCTTGCTAAAATTTCTCTGAAATGTTTGCTTATTTTTATATTACTCTTTGATTTTTATATTTTTATTTACTTTAATCAATTATATATAATTTTTTTCATCTAAATTGATTTCCAAGTACGTCAATTTTATTTCTACTTAAATCTTTTAAATAAAAATTTTATTAAATTATTCCAAAAATTTGTGGCACAATTCTTCGTTACAAATTTATTCAATAAAAATATTTATTTTTGATCAAACAAAAATATCATTCTGCAAGTGACAGGATATCACAGCGATAAACAAACCGGATGTCAGTGGAAAAATTAATTGATTGATTTTCAAAATATACATATTATATTACATATTATATTTATATTTCACATGGTACTTTGTGTTATTTTCTCAAATGATAAATTACAACACTATTACAACAAATGTGAATGCATGTATGTATAAGCATGTATGTATGTATGTATGTATTTATTTATGTATGTATGTATGTATGTATGTATGTATGTATGTATGTATGTATGTATGTATATATGTAAGTATGTATGTATGTATGTATGTTTTTCCTTTTTATTAACGAGGTAAAATCATCGAAAGACACGCACTGGTTAAGCTAAAACACCTCGGAGCTCAGATCCAATGGTCCCTGCGGAACTACCGAAAAGCTATCTCTCGCAGAGCGTGATGACCTTAACAATGTTGATTCACTTCTGCAAAATCTTTCCAATCTACGAAGTTCTATTAGTATAGGCTTTACAAAACTACATACATGCTCCAAGTTTTCTGGCCATTTTAAGGGCTTTTTTCTTTGCTTTGAACTTTGTACTTTATAGCTATTCATAGCTGTTGCACATCGTCCTTGAGAATTATCTATTTATATTTAATTAGCACTACGAGCACTACTAGTATATGTATCAGTCATCCTGCATGTTGTTTAGATGACAATGTTATAACTTACAAAAGCAAGATCAATTATAAGTCGTTCCCTTCTCTTCATAAAGTTCAGTTCCTCTGTTCATTTTTCCTCTTGGATTAATACTTGGGCAACCCCACTCTATTGCCCATGGATTGAAAACAATATTCTCGAATTCTTCAATTCTATGTTATGGTGATATGGAACAACTGTAAATGACAATATATGACAATGTATGTATTTATATTATTTTTCCTAAAAATATTGCGTTTTTTGTTTTTATAGAGAAATGTTGACACTCACAAGGAGGATCAGGATAATGACTGATTTTATTTGACAGAGCAATCAATTGGAATATAGATTTTAAGATTTTCTTTAAAAATGTTTAAAATAAATTGGCTTTTATGAAGAGAATTATAAAATTGGTAAGGTTTTGTCAAACAATTAGATTTTTAAGCTATTTATGGCTATATCATATTTTCATATAACTCAATTTTCTTATAGTAAAATTTTGTCCTATCAATTAAAGTTATGACCAGGCATAATACGAAGGAAAAGTGAACCGATTTCAAAGAGATCAAAATTAAGTGTTTTTAATGCCGCAATAATCGCCGAATTTGACACTTTGTAATTTTATTTATTTATTTATTATGTATTTTATTTAATAGACATCTGATATTAGCTTTAATATTTCCAAATAATCTCTATATTATCGAATTTAAAGTATATGATTTGCATGATGCTGGTTTGCAAATCAATGATTATCCCACCGTCATATGGACGGCAGTATATTTAAACGTCAATTTTTTCGAAAAAAGTAATCATTGTCTTGTACTTTTATTATGCTATATAGTCATTCTATATAAAACCAACCTTCTACTTTCCCTCAACTCTCCGAATTGAATAATATTTGATATAATCGTTATCAATACCAAATCTAAGACGCACACAAAGTTTAATACTTTTTATCACATGGTTCGCGAAATATAACGATTTGAAAGTGTAAAAAACAATATGCACAAAGTTGCTTACACAAAATCACAAATATATTCCAAAATATATATGCCACACGATTCTTTAAGATTTCATGCTATAGGTATTTTTTAATGTCCTAGCATGATTTTTCGTCAATATTAAAATGTTCCACATTACGCGATTTCTATTTCGCGGGTAAGTAAAACAAAAGTGGTATTTTTAAAAATGTCTAAAAAATACTTAACGTCTAAACTCTCTCAGAAAGAGTCATTCTGGAACTCTCATGTTCGAGATATTAGAAAAAATGTCAACAAACCACAACAAATCGTAATGATAACATAACGATATTATTTCGGTGATAAAGAAACCCGAGAATGATATCAATTTTAATTCTAAAGTGATATAAGTTATTTTCTAAAAGGTACACTTGAAAATGGCCATAATTTTTGAAAATAATGATATTAGTAATGATATCGTTGAATTTAAGTAGCTCGATAATTTGGCAATATATTCCAGTATATATATACATATATAACAAGATTGGTTGAATATATAATATTCTAACTATTTTATCAAAAAATATAACGAGATAATAATAAATTGAAGTAAATTCTGCTCCAAATAATTTTATATGTGATAACAAATTTCCTAGATTCAATGTCAATATATATAGCTTATCTTATCCTCTTTTATTTTTTCCAATTCCACAAAATTTTGCTGTAAAAATATAATTTTCATATAATATATAACATAAAATATTTTTTATCCACAAAAAATAAGTTGAAAATATTTTTATTTTCCTGAAAATATTTGAAATTTTTACTAAGGAAGAAATAATTTCTATATTTTATCATGTAATTTTAAAGTTATAACACCATTAATGATACTATATCGTTTCTTGGTTTGTTGGATAAGTACAAAATATTTCTTTAATTTGGAATTTTTTCAGTTATAATCGAATACAGAAATTATCAATACCGGTTTTACTCCATCCAAATTTTATAAAATTTGGTACGAACATTAACATCTAACATAACTAACCCTAATGCAGAGTTTGAATACAATCTACATTATAGTTCGAGATTTAAAGAGGCTTTTAAAAGACAAAAAAGACAAAAATAAAAATTCAAATATCTTTCAAGATAATGTATGCTACAAGATTTGATGCTAAAGAAAATAAAATTATTTTTAATTTTTGTTATAAATTTTAATGGTCCATAATTCGCGACTTATAGCTCGCGGAGGTATATCTCAAAAAGTGGTATTTTAAAAATTAAAAAAAAAAATATATATATTTATATGTTCGTATAATAATGGCGAAATAATCCTCTACACTCGCAGTAAATGTCATGCATGGTTTCTGTGTTATTAAAAAAATGTCTTATATATGTCTTATATATGAGAAATTTCATATTTTAATATATTTTTTGCTTGGCATGATATTTTTTTAATAACTCAAAAACGTCCCAACATGATATATATATATATATATATAAAGTAATATTTTGAGATACACATCCGCGAACTATAAGTCACGAAGTATGGATAGTAGTATGTATAGTATAGGCGTAAAATTTATACTTTATATTATGTGCAAATTTAAATGAAATTGTATTTAACTAAATCTTACTTGTGTATAATTTTTGATACAATTATCAATTACAATAAGGTTTGGGTACTATTACTGATTCTCGGGAGAAGGCCCTATGTGGGAGCTATGATAAATTTTGGTCCAAGCCTTACAAAATCAATCTTTTTATTTGCACTCGAATACAATTTACTTGCGCCAAATCTTATGTCAACACTAATGCTTATATGAGATTAATATTCCTTTAGTAAATTTCCAGGAGTATTACTTTTATGATAGCCATGGGCAATTATGGACTGATTCTTCCATAACCTTAAGTGATTATCGAGGATACTCTTAGTATACTTTGCATTATTTTAAAATTTCAATTTGTAATTTTTAGACAGATGTTTATATTTAAGAGAGTCAAAAATATAGGAGCCTGGTGAAGTAATGCACAGATCTCAATAGCGTTCTTTCTTGGAAAATTTTTTTTGATTCTTTTTAACAAGCTCAAAATTACAAAATTTTCTCCATTTTTTTAGAAAATTTAAAACATTGCTTTTATAAAATGCGCCAAAATTTAACGACTTTAGAATCATATATTGGGTTGCAAAAAGATGTATGAAAAATTAGGTAAATCGCATATCGTTGACCTATGTCGCATTGGACCTGAAGTTTGCAGGGTGAGTTACGGTCAAAATTCCAAAAGTAGTAAATCTTGGTGCAGGTTAATGTACTAGGACTGTGATTTTCAATCACGTGATTTTTATTTTTTATTTTTTTATATTTTTTCTGTATTAATTTTATCAATAAGCATTATTTGAGTGGGGCACTCTAACCATTATTTTTTATAGGAAATTGACTATTTCAAATTTATTTTTCTACTGAGTAATCAATTTGATTGTTTTCAAAACAATTAACTAATAGTTTATTCGTATAACAAAAGCTAAGTTTCATCTCAATTCAATAACCAATACAATAATATGTACAAGTTTCAAATTTCCTTATTACATTAATAAATCTTTAAAATGTCTTCAACCATATCCTGTTTTTTTATTCCATTTAAACAAAATAATACTAAAAATTAAATAAAGTTTGTTCCTTGCTTTTCTTTTAAGAAGGATAAACTAAGGATAAACTAAAAATAAAATAAAATAAAATAAAATAAAATAAAACATTAAATTTAATTACAATTTACTTAGGCTAAAGTCTATGAAAATACAAGATGTAAGTGAATATCAAAAGGGCACAATCCATACATGATAAAATGTAAATGAATGTAATCGTATAATTACTTGGTACAAACTTTTCATACTGTACTATAATGCACATATGTGCAAATATATTGAGGGTACCTAAAAAATAAACATTTATAAAACTAGTAAAACGCCCACAATGTACACTCCAAGGATACACTATTACTTACTTATAAATACTATTAAAACACTTTAAATAGATGGGGTGTCAGTCAGTGATGGTAGTGATAATAGCGTTGCATAGTGGCGTTGGAGTCATTGATGGTGGTCGTCGTCTTTTGTTTTAAGAAGAACGACAACAAAAAAATTTAAAGAAACTAAACTGCAGACATATAAAATGATTTTCTTGTTTAAACATCTTGTTGCCACAGTTTATAGAGTATTATCTGGTTTTTGGTTTAAATAAATGCAACAAGTTTTACTTTTACACTTCTTGTACTGCAGTCATGACTTTGATTTTAACTTAGTTGTATCAGGGTTTGTAGTAGGTAATTGTAAAACTCCTATGATGAGCAAAAAAAAAATTAAGTTATATTTTTTTTTACACTAAAATAAATTTAAGATTAAAAGGAAGGAAAGGAAATCCTATGTTTGCATTGAAATGTGGGTGTTGCATATGCTAAAAGCCTACAAATTTATTGACTTTAAATTGTACATAATGGATAAACTCATATGAGTTTAAGCTTATGTGGGTGTAAATCATTTAAAGTTATATTTTGAATTTAAATTTTAATTAAATGAAAACATACATATTAAAATCTTGCAAATCAATTATGTCAAGTTTTTATACACATATATTTTAGTTTGATTTTTCTTTAAGTTTATAAATTTTCTAAAACTTTTATTTTGTATTTATTTCTCTAGCTATGTTCTTATTTATTTAATAACTTATATCATTTATTGTGTCTACAATAAATAAGGTGCACGGCAAAATTATAAGGTCACTTTATTTGTTCCATGTACAAAAAAGTTCAATGGGTATTTGATGGTACTGCCAACTAAAATACTTATTACTAAAAGGTGTTGTAAAATGCACCATTTAGTTTCTTTTATTTGATGTTTAATTTCTTTATAGATAAAAATGCTGATAACGTGCACTTTCCAATGAGTCAAATGTATGACCATTTTTATGTATTGATTTAAAGAAGTGATTAGGAATTGAATTATTTTAATTCCAGAAGTATCTCTAGAAATTCATATCACCCAGCTTTAAAAATTTCCACTTTTACCTATCCCACTAAATTTTCCAGAATGAAAGTGCACAATTATTCCTAAAATGATCTAAATAAAATTAAATTAGCATTTAAAATCGGAAAACTTTCAGACTGTTCCATAACAGATACTCTAGGGTTCTCAAACAGATCTAGGTATATCCACTACCAATAGTTTTAATTATTTTTTTTGCAGAAAAATTGCAAATTTTTTGAGATTTTGCCCACAGTGTATTAGGAAAGGAGTTGGAAACTATTGCTGCTATTCTAGACTATCAATTTTAGTTAAAGGAATTGCTAAAAATGGGTTTAAATTATAATAGGCATACCCTAAACTCATAAGGAATTCCCACAAAATTTTATACTTTTACAAATACATGGATTAATTTATTAAATACCCTTCATAGCTCGACGGGCTAATAGAACCATCAGAAATCATTTTTATCTAAAGAAAAACGATATTCTTAATGATAATTTACACATTTTCTAATAAAGAAGAATTCTCGAAATTGTTACCTGGTACCACTTAGATGATATGACGTTTTCGAGTTAATCTCAAATGGGAGCCACTCTAAGGTATCGCTTTTCAATAAAATTAATAATCTTGGATACCAGCGATACTATCTAACCATGTTTTGGGAGAAAACAAAATGCTGAAACAACCCATTTTTCTGCCAAAAAGGTGTAAGAACCCTTGATAGTATACCCATTTAGGCATTATTAGATTATTTTTATGTTATGCAATAATCCGAACATTTTGCAATTTTCAATGTTAATTTAAATTTACTTATATCCTTTTAAGATTAATTGCGCACTCTGATCCTAGAAAACGACCATATAATGTAGTGGGATAAGTAAAAGTGGACATTTTTAAAATTCTCGAATTAAAATAATTCACTTCCTAATAACTTTTATAAATCAATACATACAAATAATCAAGGAATAATTTGCCAAAAATATGATTTTAAGGGAAAAAGTGGTCTGACCTTATAATTTCGACCTTTTTTTAGCAGTAAATATTTTTTTTTAACTAGCAGTATCATAAGTACCCCTTAAACATTGTTAATATACGGAGAAAAAAAAGTGACCTTATAATTTTGCCGCGCAACTTAGTTTCTTTAATTTTTTGTTTATAAAATTTAAGTGAAAAGAAAACTATTAAGATTATCTCAATACTGTTTACTTAATATTTTGACAAATAATTTACCCAATGCACAAAATATCTTATACGAGTTATTGTGATATATGTTATTTAAAATAACACATTATGTAATACTTATTGAACATTTATATGGAAATTTAAAATAACATTATAGTATTGTTAAACCTATCCAGCAAAAACTTTCATTCATATAAGAAAAGGAGAGATAAATATGTATATGAAAAGGCAATAATTACGTATAAACTAAATTTTAATATAAAATAGATTATCTTTGTTACATTTATTTATTCTTTTTTTTTTTTTGGTTATTGGTAAATTTTTGAAATTAATGTTAATAAAACCTTTTTACGTTTCAAATAAAAAAATATAAAAAATGCTTTTTATATCCTGATATTTCGTTAGTTATTTGTAACCTAAAACGTAAATAGTTCCTATAGTTTTCACTAATAATGACTTCAGTAATACTTGAAAATCAATGAGTTATTGAACAGCTTGGAAGTAATTAGTACCTGTAATAACATCTAAATAATAACTTTCTGTAATAACTACTTGTAATAATATAGGGTAAGTAGTTGCCTCTAACTCATTACATGGCAACCAAATATATACTTATTAATTCCGTTCAAAATTATTTTGTTTAAAAATTTGTTGGTTTCTTATAATAGAAATTTTCATTCAATATATTTTTTGACAAAAGTTATCACCAAAATTCTGATTTTCACTAAAAACTAAAATTTTCACCAAAAGTTAAAATTTTTACTAAAAACCAATTATTTACTTGAAATTCGATTTTTCACTAAAAAATCCAAATTTCAATTTTTTCACTAAAAGTTCAATTATTTACCAAAAATTCAAGTTCTTTAAAACTCGATTATTCACTAAAAATTCGATTTTTAATAAAAACAAATAATGTAAATTTTCACCAACAATCCAAATTTTCCTTAAAAACTGATTATTCGCTAAAAATTCGATTTGATTCTTCACTTGAAATAAGATTTTTTACTAAAATTCGAATTTTTCACCAAAAATATAAAAATTATAATCATAATAATAATAATAATAATAATAATAATAATAATAATAGTTCTGAATCCTTGGTACTATACTTTCTGCTTATATAAAGCTCGTGTCAAATATTGCCTTAATACTGGCATTTATATGGTATTCATGCGAGTTTAAGTGATTTTCGGATCTTATATGCCAGCCATGATTAATTACTTACCCATGAAAGTTGGTATTCTGATTCACTATGACTTATTTGTTCCAAATTTTATTGAAATAGTGACATAGTAAGGCATCTATGAGTATCAAAACCTCATTGCGGTGGAACATTTGCATGGGGGTCAGGTTAAATAATGGACCGATAGTAACCAATGTCAGTAGGCTGTGACGTTATACCAAAATGGTCATATACTCTAAATTTCATCAAATTATCTTTAGAATTAATAGATGTACTTTGTGCATAAGTTGTATATGGACTGATTACCAGATAGCCGGACACCCGGACATCCAGACAACCTGCCAGATGGACGGACATAGTTTAATTGATTCACAAAGGGATTCTGAGTCTATTGGTATAGTTTAAGATGGGAGTTGCAATATATAAAAATCAGAATTAAAAAAAAAAAAATGATATTTTCATCTACGTCTTTCATTAAAAACCTAAGTAGTTCGAAAAAGCAAAAAAATATATATTTTTGACATTTATAATATATTTACTTAATGATATAAACAATATATTTGATAAAATATCTAGTAAACTCTAATCATAAATTCATTTAAGCTGCAATTGTAAATGTATATAAAATTATGCGTAAGTTTTAAATGCATAGTTATTATTAAGCGATATTTAAGCTTTAATCGCAAATCCTTATAGTTTCTGTAGTTAATTTAAATTGCCGGTTTAGACTTTTTTTATTTTTAACGTCAATATTTTCGTTTTAGTTTTTAGTCTTTTTTGATTCTTAAAATTGCCTTAAAAAGTCTAAAATGTTAGTATTTCAACAACGAACAAAATAATTTTATAAATAAAAAATAAAAACTGAGGTTTATTCGAATATCTTTTTAAGGTTTTATGTAAGCTAAATTCGCAAGCCGTTACCCTTTAGAAAAATTCAATCAATCAATCAATAATGAATTAAAAAATGTTGTAAGTAGTCCTAAAGCTCCATATAGTCTTAAAGATGCATTAATTTTAGGTTTTGGAAAATTTTTTAAGCTCTAAATGATTCACTACTTCCAACCAGAAGAGTGTCCTAGTAAGAAGCTATGTATTTATCACTCATTTGCTACAAGAACAATATAAATCAAAAAATCTATTTTTTAATATATTTTTTTAAATTTTTTAATGAAAACAATATTATCGTGAAATTTAATCACTTTTCTAGGAAACTCTACGATGTTTGGACAAAATGCTTCAATCGCGATCCAGAGCCAAATATAAAAAAACTCCCACACAAGGTTGTGTCTGTTAATAAAACACATTAGACAAAAATGAATTTCAACTCGTTACCAATTCAAATGATTTTGTAGAATGAGTTGCAATTCGTTTTCAATTCAAATGAAACTGTGAAATGAACTGTAATTCGTTTCCTATTCAAATGAATTTGTTAAAGTGAATTGCAATTCATTTCCAATTCGTTTGAATTGAATTGATTTTGAATTCATTCAAATGAATTAGAACAATGAATTGCAATTCAAATGAATGAAATCAAAAATGAATTGCAATCAATCAAATTCAAGAGCAGATCTAGTCGGAATGAAAAATGAAAATTTCTTCTACCAAAATGAAAATATTCAGTACAAAAATTAAAAAGCCTTATCCTGGATCCACGCCTGATCAAAGAAAACATGGTGTTTGGAGTTTGTTTCTTCAAGAAGAACTAATTTTTATTTTGAAATACGCTGAACGACAAAACGCTTTTAATATTCAAGAAGCAATTAATAATTTTTAAAATTATGTGACCCACGAACATATTATGTTATATTTATTTCAAAAAAATAAAACTATTTTCCACAAATAAACAAAAATCAGGAAAAATGACAATGTATGTAGTTCAAAACACAATTGTGTTTCATAAGTATGCTAAACACATATAGATATCGCTCATTTACTAAAAGAGCGTCATAACTTAAATAGTACGACTTTGCTTAAACGCATTTAAAGTTCTCAACTGACAACCAATTCACACTGAAAAGAAGGAATCTTATAGCCCATATTTTCTTGTTACTCGGAGAGTGTGCAAAATATTATTATGAAATTTTGACAGAATATGAAAGAGAATATAACGAATTGTTTTTAAAAATTTACCAAAATCACAAAATTAACATATCTATAAAAAAATTCCTACATAGTGTAATTAGCATAGACACACCGTTACTTATCTGCATTATCAGTTATCACTTATCTACTCTCATTCTAACGAAATCACTCATTTAGTTTTATTGCATATTCCTCTTTGATGACTCAAAGATATTATATGCCTATTCGTCTACTTACTACATATTACTATTTTTAAAACAGCTGGAAGTTTTCAATACAAAAAGTAAAAAATATTTTCCAATTGTAGTAAAAGTAGTAAGAATTTCGAATAAACGAACACAGCTTTGATAGCAAAAAATTTTATGTTGAGATTCAAAGTTGCTAGAATCTTTAAAATTCGATTTAAAAATTAAATAAAAAAAAAAAAATAATAATAAACAATATACAAATATGAGATTATTTAAACATAAACACTATTTGATAAAAATAAAAAATTTGAGTTTCTTTTAGCAAATAGACAAAATTTTCCATTTTTATAGGATTTTCGCCGATATCTAATTATTCAATTCCTATTCTGCCGCTACCTGACAATTCCAGTATATCATGTGAACTTCAAATCTAAGAACATTTTGGCTTTGGGCTATACTATGTGATATACAAAACGAGAGTAATGCTTGCTATCTTTTATATAAAAATTAGTTGAATAACAAAACGATAGTGATACTTACTGTAAATTTATTTAAAAAATCAACTCAAATTTCAGTCAATTCAATTCAAATGAGTTGGAAAGGATTTTCTACTTCTTTTTTCTAATTCATTTGAATTAATTCAAAATCAATTCAATTTAAATGAATTGGAAATGAATTGCAATTCACTTGACAAATTCATTTGAATTGGAAATGAATTGCAATTCATTTTTACCAAATTCGTTTGAAATGACTCAAATTTCATTCAATTCATTTTTTTTGTGTGATAAGAATTAATTCAAAATTTGCTAATTCAGTGCATGAATGATTCGCGAATTATTTCAATAATGAATGATACATTTACAGCTCTACATAGTACTTATATATGAATTCTAAAATAAGCTCTTTATATGAAGTTTAGGCTTTATAGAGTTTTAATATTGGCATCTGTTTCTAAATATCTGTATCCAATATCATTGTAAAAATATTAATTTTTCCAAATTTTTCTAATATTAAGTAATCTTTCTTCTAAAGTCTACATCGATTTTAATAAACTTTTTGCAAGCTTCAATCGTAGGGATTTATAAGCTACTTAATTTTCTCTTAAGGCTTTATTCATAAAATTTAGCATCCAGATACTTATAACCTATATAAAATGTAAATTAAATTTTATTAAAAATATTAGCTTTTATAAAACTTAATTAAGCTCTATTTATTAATAAGGTGCACACATAGAACTTTTTAAAATTTTAAACTTCAATAATAGCTATAAAAATTCTTTGAAATGTTTAAATTATAAATCCTTCTAAAGTTCTTAACAAGTTTCAATTATCATGCTTATAAAACGTCTATTAATCTTTATACATACAACCTAATAGCAATTTAAATAAGCTTGAGTAATGCTTGTAGTGAGCTTTAATCATATTTGCTTCTAAGCTTTTTGTAAGCTTCCAGTAGATCTTTATAAATTCCTAACTTTTCTCTTATCACTTAATTCAAAAACTTTTGATCTTTTCCATTTAAAAATCTTAATAAAGTCCCGTTTAGAATAAAAATTACATTATATTAACTAAGTAAAAAAAATGAATGTCCTACATTTAATGTACGATTATCCTTAAGTTACCACGGAAAATACATTATTTTTTTAAAGATTCCCTTACATTAATTTGCTCATTTGTTTAAGCTTCACTATTTTTAAAGATAACTGACTGACTGACTGTCTATCCTGCTGTCATCACATCCCAGTATTATTAAATATGACAGCGTTTGTCAAGTTCTTTTTTTCCTTAGTTTTTTATTACACTTTCTTTTCCTTTATTTTAATTAAAAAATATATATATTTAATAGTATAACCATATAATACTAAAGCGCCACCAGACTAAAAAAAACATTTATTTTAATAAATGCAAAATACATGATAAGCAGGCGTCAACATGACAATAAATGTTTAAAATATATAAATATGTATATACTTACATATGCACTAGGTTACAAACATATACCTAGTCCTTTTTAAGCTAGAAGTGAAAACACTACAACACTATAAAAAAAAACATGTCATCAAAAGACTGACACACCTTAAACACATTACAAAATTATAGTCATAGTAGTCTTAATAAATAGATGGAGCAAAATGCCGTTTTGCATGAAATACAACTAAAGTGCGTGAATAAAATAGGTGCAACCTTATTAAAAACAACAACAAACTTAACTAAACCTCAGTTTATTAACAAAGCAGCTATTGTTTATATGTAGCATATCTCTGCGTAGTTTTTTTCCAGTTTTCTGTTTAAGGTGCAACTTTAATTAAACTTGCAAACAAGAAGGTCTTCTTTATGTTATTTTTGTTTTTTATTATTACTTTGTCACATAAAGCAAAGCCTTATGAAACCTTAGTTAAGTTAAACAAACAACAAATCATAATTATTTATTATTCCTGACTATAGAATCTGGAAAAAAAAGAAATAAAGTGAAGGTTTTAGTTAAATATGATGTCGGCGCGTTGTTGCTTCATTTACATCTTGACAGATTGATCTCCATAGCCGTTTCTACTTGATAACAAGAATATGGTTTGTCTTGAAGGTGGATAATGATAAATTAACACCCGCTTTTTGTTTATTATAAGATTTCTGATGGTATGATGGAGTTGTAGAAGGTGTAGAAAATATTATATATTTTTTTCTTTATCTACTATGATTTGTAAATTTTCTTATGCTGCTACGAGTTAATTAATTCTGAGAGGAAACCAATTTATAGTTAAAGAGAAATCGGAATTGGAAGAGCACTGAAAAAAATATAAAACAAATAAAAAAGTAAGAAAAATAGATAAGTTATATCTTACTAGAAATAAATCTTATAGATTTTGAGACCGATAGTTTCCACACAGTAAACTTCCAAATAAGCGAAAATGAAGTAGAATTTATTATTCAAAAATTAGAAACCACAATTTATCTTATTATTGCGATTTTGTGTATTTTATTATAATGTGATTGAACAGGTTTCTCTTCAAAAATATATTGACATTTTTGCTGTCAATACCCTTTGAATTCTCTAATATGGTACATAAGGGAGGGAAATAAAGCCAATAAATAAATCTTGTTTGAAAGAACATAACTTTACCTGATATCTGGCCTGTATTTAGTTGTCTTTAGACTTAGATTTTCAAACGAAATTCTAAACATCTAATTCTACGCTTTTTTTGAAGTGTAATCTTAATTGTAATTCATAATAAATACAATTTGATAAAATGAAAAAAAAGATATGTTTTAAAAATGTAACTTTATAAATTCTAAGAAAAAGAAAACGATTTTAACGTAGTTATATATTTTTAATCAAAAATGCAAAAATATGTACTCAGATACTTAAAACAAAAACAATAAACATAAGAAAATTGAAGCAAAAAAGTTTTTTTATTATAAAAATGTTCACTTTTAATTTTCCATCTTAATAAAAATACAATAATTTTGAAATAATAATTACACAACTTACATCTTATAAAGATGGACTAAAGAAAAACGAAAAAAGAAACTTTTGTAGCACATAAATTTAACACCCATTTACACAACTCATTTATACAAAATTCTGTAAAAAAATAAAATAAAATATAAATATACATTCGGGAAATCTTAAAATAGCCACAGAAAAGAAGAAAATTAAATGAAACATAACTAGAAGAAAAGTTTACATACATAAATATGATGTTTTCAGTACGAATATAATTTTCGTTTTACTTAATCTAAAGTAGTTGAGATAACTATTTTTACTTATTTTGTAAAGCTTACTAGAGAAACTAATTTTGAATAAAGAAGAAATATAAATTTCCGTAAAAGTAAGAAAAGAATTACAAAATTCTGTTTGTATCCCTATACACAGTTACGAGGATTCGCAAAATAAGATCAACGAAATATCTCAATACATAATACTGATAATAACCAATATTTACAATGGTTCATGTGAAGTAATTTAAATTTAATATTTAAGTTATCTGGCGGGAGGTAAATGTAAAATGTAAATATATATGTAAAATTCTTCTTGACATACAGTTGTGTGAAACCATTAAAACAATTAATCACAAAATACAATTAAAGTTGGGAATACTTTCCTAAAAATTCCGGCTGCAACCTATATATATGATTACTAATTTACCAGATATGGTATATTCTTTTACATATCGTCCTTTATTTACAAAAATATTTAAATATACATGAGATAAAGTTTATGAGATTTCATTAACTTTTTGGATTTTACTACAATTATATTGTATTTACAAAATAATTCTTAATGTTTTAATAATTATAGTATTAAAAAACCTTTTTATAATATGTCAAATAATAAAAAATAAGTCTAACAAATGATTAAAAAATTTAATCATTTTTAAAAACAAATACTTTCAAATTTTTTAATTTTTTTATTTTTGTTTATCCATAATTACAATTCCCTGCACTCTCTTGTTATGGAATAAGTGGAGCTTTCTATTTTTTTCAAAATATGTTGTAGTAAGCCTTCTGATATGTTCAACTATACGTTCATATCCCGTTTCTTGATGAAGATGCTGAGTTGAATACCTCCAGAATCTCTTGAATATCATTTTGAGATACTCATTCTGAATTATTTGCTATTTTTTAAGGTGACAATTCGCCGCTTTATACCAGACAGGGTAACCATATATTAAAATTGTTCTTATTGCCCTTTTGTAAATACGATTTTTGTTTTTAATATTTAAGTGCGATCGTTTATTAAGTATTGGCCTTAGAGCTCTGAAAGACTTGTTGGTTTTTTACATTTTTCTTCTATGTATTTTTTAAAGTTAAGCTTTTTGTCTAATATGACTTCGCCTGTAACTGCAATACTTTCGTTCCTAAATAATAAATGTCTGTTGACGATTCTTTTGGGAGAGTTATTGTATGGGGAAATCTTAATCGGTATTTTATTTAAATTAATTTTAATTTTCCATTTGTAAAAATATTTGTAGCAACATAGGCCTCTTTCCATTTTCTTAAGTAATGCTTTTGTTAGTTTACTTGATAAGAGCAGTGTCATCTGCGTAGTAAGCAGTCTTTATATATGATGCTTCTGAAAAGTCTGATATGTAAATAGAATAAAGTAGTGGTGACAAAACGGATCGTTGAGGTATGTCAGTTTTTTCGTGGTCGGAGTTTAATTTTACGGAACCCACATTAAGATACGGTATTTGATGTTTGCCTTTAACCATTATTCTTCGATTTATCTTCCAAAAAGTTTTATCGCCTGGTTTAAGTTTTGACAATCTAGACCACTCTTTATTATGTTCGGTATTTATATGTTTGTATATTATCTTGCTGAGTATTTTATATTGTTCATAAAATTATTTTTCAGAGATGTTGCTCTATTGCTTTTTTTATAGATCTTCTAATTTTTATAAACTTATCGATTTTATTACAATAAATTTAGTTTCAAAATACAGTATTAGTAGTAAAAACAGCAACGTTAAAATATTTGACGTGGTGTAGCTTAATAGGGTTAAAATAAGAATAATTCATTAGAAAACAATAAAATTATTTGGCTTACTATTCTAGTCTGCCATGAAAGTTCTTCTCTTAGAAGCAAACATATATAAAATTATGTATATAAAGAAACTGAAGCACAAGTCAATATAAAATAAGTCATAATAAAATAATAGATAGACAGACGAATCTTATAGGTATTGAAAAAACAATTTTAGTTTAAATCATTATTCTATTTTTAATATAGATTGAAAAACAATAATATTAAAAAATTTCTTTGACACTTATAGTATTAATAATTACTTTTTTCTCTTTTTATTTCAGGTAAATTTCTACTATTCGTAAGTAATTTTTTAGATATAATCAGAAATATGAAATAAATACTTAGATATCATTCATTCCACGAAAAACTTATAAGAAATGGCTCCTTTTGTCAAAAAGTTAACATATTGGGGCCAAATGCAAAATTTTTGGTAATAAATCTGTATCTCTTAACTACTGGTGGTATCGAATGTATAGAAAGGTTATAGGGGAGGACCTAAGCTTTCAGAAAAATCATCTTGCCAAAGTTGATTACCTCGAGTAAGTAAAAGTTTCAAAAAATCGTAACTTCTACAAATCCAGTCCGATTTCAAAGATTTTTATATTTCAGTAATGAGTTTGGCAAGGTAAAGAAAAAATAATCTCAACCATTTTACAGTTAAAAAGATACCAACGATTGAATTTTGAATTTTTGATTTTTATTTCATTTAGTCTTTCGCGTATAAGTTCTGATTTATATAAGGGAAATGAAATTATTATGAAAAATGTTTTTTTTTTTTTTTTGCATAAATATAAGAAATACGGAGTGCGAAAACCAACAAAAGGTAATCAAAAATTAACAAAAAGCAAATTAATAAAATGAAAGAAGAAGCCACCCGCAATAAATTGTATGCTACACAAATAAAAAATAAACTTGACCTTCCTGTCACTTCCAAACATGTTGCACATATTTTGCGAACAGATAGTAACAGTATTATAAAGAAAATCGTTCAAAATTTGCGCGCAAATTCATGAAATGCAATAAAGTAATCTTTGCTGATGAAAAGAAATTAAATTTGGACGGTCCGATTCATATTCTAGCTATTGGCATGATTTGAGGTCGAACGAAATTCGTATGTCGAAACGCAATTTCGGTGGAGGCAGTGTTATGGTTTGGGCAGCCTTTTCTGCTGCAAGAAAATCAAAATTATGTTTTGTTCCAACTAAAATGAACAGTGCAATATATAATGAACTGTTGGCCATTTAATTTTAAAATTTTAAAATTTTTTTAAATATTCAGAATAGTTCCAAATGTTTGCTCTTATAATAATTTTGTGTGAAGAACGATTAAAAGTCCTGTTATTTTTATATAGGAATTAGAGAACCAATTTTTCATACATATGAAAAAAATCTTAGTTGTCTTCATATGGATACCAAATATTTCTAGGATTGAACTTATAGTTCCATAGAAATATTAAAAACTAATTTTTGAAAAAGTTTTTTTAAAAAAATTAATATATTGAATAAAATTGCAAGTTTTTCAAAATTATAAAAAAAAAAATATTCAATGGTGTATGCCAAAAGGTATAAAATCTAAAGACTTAAGAAAAATTTTTCAAAAGAAATTTCCAGTTTTTTTATTTTCTATTTCGCAGATATGTCTTCGGACTAATTATTTATTTAAAGTTCTGCTTATATCTCTTCCTCCTCTCTATTTAAATGTTTACATATTTACACATGTTGAATTATTATTTAGTTATTTTTATAAACAAATCAAGATTATTATTTTTGCTTTTATCATAATTAGTTATTTAAACACACATATTTCCACAATTATTTCTTATTTTTTGTAAAAAAAATACTTAAGTCTACATAATTCTTATTTATGTATTTTTCTTTTAGTAAGTAAAACTTTAATAATTTCACTTGAATGCCTACTTTCGAGAAACCCCAACCCAAAAAAAAATAAAAAAGTAAATGTTTGGTTTTTGTTAACAAAAATATTAACAACTTATCGCTAACTATTCTTGTGTAGAGTAAATGTGAATTTTATATATGATATACTAAACAAAATTTGAATAGGGAAATCGAAGTTTTAGTTAAAGGAAAAACTAGTTTAAGGCATATACTCGTAATATAATTTGTTATTTTATTTAAGGAATGATTTTATCTTTTTTTTTTTTTTTCTTAAGGAACTGCTTATTTTAAGTTTCTTTGAATATATGTTTCCAGGGAAGCGATTACGTTAGATACTTTTTAATAATTTCTAGACGAAAATATTTTTCTTGTGAAGGCGATATTAAATTCAATAAGATACGTAGTACGGAATATAATTTTAAATAAATTTCATAAAAAATTTATTGACAAATTCGAATCTTATTTAAACTGTAGTGAGTGTTAAGTTGTAAATCAAGAGAAGATATGTTATGTTAAGTTAAATGTTTTAAGTAGAAGATAGTAAGTAAAACTACATATAAACATTTATACTTTACGAATGTAAGGAAATTGCACTGTAATTATATATATGAGACATTTCATATCTAGATGAACTAAAGCTAAATTTACATTAATTGAACTTTCATCTGAATCAAAAAAAGTTTCAATAAAATTAATTTACAAATTCATCAGGTGCTACTGAAACTAAAATCATATTAAGACAATATTTTATGAGTTCAAAAGAAACCCCTATTTCAACTTACATACCTTTAGAATATAACGTCAGAAAATGTCTGCAAATTTTTTAAACAACTATGAAATTTTTCATTTAAAATTGACCTAACTTAGTTTACAAAAATTTTGTGTCAAATTGTTCCTGCCTTTCACACTTTTCATACGGAATCTCCCCTTTTTAAAACTTTTTTTTTTACTAAGTAAAAACATCATGAAGCAAAAGGAAGTAAGTAGTTATTGAAGAAAGTGGAACTCTTAGTTTTTGTCGTATTATTTTTCAACAGCAACAACTTCTACATTTATATTAAGGTGGTCAAAAAAAAAAAAAAAATGTATCGCACATTTGACGAAATTTCAACTTCAATGAAGAATGGTATTGAATTGATGATTTCATAGCAAATCTTAAAAAATATATTCTCACCAAAATTAATGATATATACATTAATAATCGCAGGAAGTTGAAATTTGGCCAAGATGTTCTGAACGATTTCATATTTCACAATTTTAGGTATGTTTAAATACAGCTTGCAAAAAAAAATTTTGGACCATCCTAATCTATATACATTTATTTATTTCAAATGAAATTGTTTAATGGAAATACAAAGCCATTCATTTATTTCTACATTCTGAGTATTCATACAAACTCCCTTACGCACACATACACAAACATTAAAAAATATTTATTGGTGTAGTATAAAAGTGTTGTTTAAAAAGCATGTTTGTATTCTGTCCATCCGGCTGTTCGTCTGACTATCTATTACTATTTTTTTAGGTATTACGAGTGTTTCAAGAAAATATTTAAGAAAACATTTATTTAAATATTATTAAGGTTTTTATGTAGTATTTTCTAAATATATAGTATGTATCTGATTATATACATATAATTTTAAAGTTTTTTCTTTTTATTTTTGCTTTACTTTTCATTTCTATTTATGGAACACTTTACAACTTCATGGCTGACAGCTTTTCAAGTTCTTTTGTATCTTATTTTATAGTTAAGGAAAAAAATAAAATTAAGAAAAACAATATATGAGACAAAAAATTAAAATTTATAATGTATTAATTTTAGCAAAATAAAAGTCGATTTCTTTCCTATAAATAAAAGTTTAAACCAGAATTAAAAAAAAATGGTCAAATTTTAAAATTCTTATAAACCAAAAAACATAACATAATTAAAACTTAAACTCATTGAAATATTTTTCTGCTAGTCGGCAAGAATTTATGTAAGTGAAAGCCTATTAAGTATATATTCATATTATACCCTACACGATTGTGTATGTGCGTCGAAGATTTTCGTGATTTTCGGACTGTGTACTGACTCATGAAATTTGGGATACAAATAATTTTTTCCTTCTCTCCTCTTAATATAAATTTTCCATTCATACAAAACTTATTGGGAAGTTTTATTTTAAATATTTGTCTATGGGCCAAAGTAATTTCATAAGAAACATATCTAATTAAAATTTTAAGTTAGTACATTCTTAGAAATAAGAGAGTTTTGTGTGTTATTAAAAATATAATTTAATTTTGCAATCATTTTCTTTATTCTTTTATTACAGAAGAAACGTTTATAAAAGCCATTTTATAGAAACCTTCTTTCCAGATAAAAAAGGCATGACTAATATTTTTAATCCAAAAATAACTATTTTGTAATGTTCATAAGCTTTATGAAAAGTAATAAAATTATTTTTATTTCTAAAACACCGTTGGTTCTTTCCTAGCATAGAATTTATATTTGTGCGAATTTCTTTTTTAACTAAAGTATTTACAAAATTTTGTAACTATAACTATGAAATTATCAAAATTGCAAATCTTAAAAATTATAAAATTAAATTAATATTTTTATTTAACAACATTTATTATATTTGGAAAAAATACTTAATTATATTATTTTAGAAGTAGCAAAACTTTGCAACTATAACTAAAAATTTATGAAAATAGCAAATCATTTTTATGATTTGCTATGTTAAGTTAAATTAAGTTAATAATTTTTGTTCGTAATACAATACAATTTTTTTTTTTGTAATTTACAGTTTAAATAACTATGAATTAATAATTAAATTATTTCCAATTGATTTTATGAAATACACGGATTCCCAAATGGGAGTCCCCGGACTCCTACGGGTTTGTAGTAATGTTTTTGAGGGTCCATGAAGTGGTTTAAAATAGTGTAAAAATTAATTTATTAAAATATCTAATAAACTTAATAGAGAAGGTTTTATACTTTAATACTTTGTTTAATTCTACAAAATGAAATGAAAATTAAATTACGAATAAAAAAGTTTGTAGAAATTTCTATTATGAAATGAAAATTTTCTAAATCAAATAATTATAAAAATACAGGATGTTAAAGGTATATGCACTATAATACTTTTTGAAATATTATTTACTTTTTAATACAAAACATCATAGTCTAAAATCCCCGCAAGACTTACGTCTATTCAAAAGTTGGGTTGATACCTTAAGAAGCTATTTTGGGATGGAATTCATAAATTGCTATAAAGATAGAAAATTCGTAGCTTTCTATGGACAATACTTTGGATAAAACACACTGTATTTTTGACTTGAAATAAACATTAATTTTTATTAAAGAACTATGGGAATTAATGCATATGTTACTATATTTTATTGGCGATCGTTTTTAATTTCTATTATTAAACAATTTAAATAAGTCTTAGGTTCACAAAAAAATTAAAAATTCCTCAAAGAGCCCGCGATGTGAAGTAATGTATGAACAACTACTTTAGAGCACGAATTTTCCTCTCTAAGTTATTAAATTAATTACAACTTATCTATTTACATTGATTAGGGATTATCATTACTACATATGTGTCACTATCCATTTAAAATAATATTCTACATTTTTTATTACACAACAAATAATTTAATAATTCATTAATTAAAACACATTGTCTTTTAATGAATGCAAATATTCATTCATTTCATATTATTATCAATATTTAACACGTGCAATATGTCAAATAAAATACAAAATATATTTTTAATTATGCAACATTTACACACGCATATACACATACTACATGTATTTAAATGAAAACTATATTATATTATTGTTGACACAAAACAAGCGAAATTTTATAGTAAATATATAGATATATAATTCACCTATATACATATGTAAAAATAATATAAAAATATGTATTTTACATCTGTCTGCGGTTAATAATTACAATTGTAAAATAGATGTAATGCGCTCAGGTAATCAAAGATTTATGTTAGAGTTGTACAATTGATTGAGTAAGCAATAGATATCGAGTAATCGTATATTGGTTATGAAGAGAAATAAAGGTAAGTTAAATATGAAGTTTCAAAGAATGTTAAAATAAGAAAAATATATTAAAGTGTTTATGTTGCAAAAATTATCCCACTGAAAGAAATTGTTGATTATTTTTCTTTCTTCAAATTGTTTTGCTTTAAAAAAGGTCAAGGGAAGAAATTGCAATAAATTGTTTGTAATGATTTCAAGTGTAAATATGTTGCCTTTTTAAGATTAAGTATAGCCTTTTTATTTTGCTTTTAGCCTCAACATTTTCGTTTTAGCTTCTAGCTTTTTTCTACTTCTTTTTATTCATAAAATTGCCTTAAGAAGGCAAAATGTTAGTATTTCTTTTTTTATATATATAATTTAAACGTTTCTATTTATTAATTCGCACAAAAAATCTAAATTATATCTAATGAAAATTTAAACCTGCGACGCTACACTCTCCAAATCACAAATAACCTAACTAGTTTTATGGACTTACAAAATCGATTATTATAATTATATTGTGCTAGTCGCAAATTTTAATAAGCACCTTACGGATTGAGCTAATTCGAGTATGCTGAATTCAATTGTGGTAACCACTTTTCGAAGTTAGCGTATGCACGATATTTGGATTAAAACATTATTATGGAAGTAGCACAAATAATATAAACTTAGAATTAAAAGGTACATTATTTATGCAAATTATGCAATAATATATTATATATAATATAATATATAATAATATATTAATATATTTATATTTTTGCTTGAAAATTTGTTCATTGGTAATACAAGTTAACTTATTTACAGAATTGTAGTAATATTTTTGTTCGTTTAAAGTTTTGTAATTTAGCGCTTAATATATATTTGATAATAAGAATTCATGATCCTATATATCCTATATATAGAATCTTAATTGTTGATTTTGTTTTAATTTAACAACTAAATTATTAAATTTATGCAAAGAGAAAAAAACAAAAATTTCCCCCTTAAAAATGAAATATATCAAAAACGAGCGCTAACTTTTAAAAACGATTAACTCCATTAAATTTAGCATCGTCGACTTATTTTTATCTAATGGGTGCCCATCTTGTTAAAAAAATAAGTCTCATTTTCGAGCACGGTGTTATTTTTTAACATACCTCATTAACCATAGAAACTATTTATGAATGCAATTTGAACAAAAAAATCTTATAAAAACGAAAAATTGCCCAAAAATTTAGAAATGTTAATTATAGTTCAAAAAAACTTTGTAAGCTTTGGGTAATTTTTCATGTGAAATATAACCCAAATTTGTATGAGAATTTGCTGGGTGATTTTTCATTGGGTCATTTTTAAAAATATAAAAAAAAAAATTAACAAAAACTAATGAGAACTAGGAAAAAATAGTTTTTAAATATAAACTAACTTTTTGTTGCCTTTTTTTGGGCATTTAGTGTTTATTGACCTTTTTAAAGTTCAATTTAGCCTTTTTTCTCACCTCGTGGCAACACTGATTATCAGTCTACATTTTTTATACTCATATTTATCCCACTGTAACCGATTTTGGCAAGGTTATATAAAAGTTAGTAATTTTTCTTCTAGCATTTACAGTATTATTCCGAGATCCCAGAAATTGTAAATAACAATGTATAATGTTCGTCGTTCTATCTGAAATTGTAAATAACAATGTATAATGTTCGTCGTTCTATCTGATATAGAGTCAGATTTTCAACAAAAAAAAAAAGTTGATAAAAAGAATACTTCTTTTCAAAAAGGTACAATTTTTTAAACAACTACAATTAGAAAAAATATTTACAATAACTGATGGAATGCTTAGTTTTTAAATAATCGTTACTTAAAAATAAAATTTACTTGTAACTTGTAATTAAAGGAAAATCTTTTAATAATATTATTAAAAAAGGTACTTTTTCTCACTATAATTTCCTTCAAAAATTCTTTTCAAAATAAATATATAATTTCATTGTATTTCAAGATGACTTTTTTTTTCTTTATTAAATTTTCACATCACTATTTTAACAACAGCAACCAATGCTTTCATTACAACAATACTTTCATTTAAAATGTTTGACATAAAAATTATATTTATAATTTTATTCTCCGTGGTCAAACATAATTTTCAATATTTTTATTTAACATAAAAATCACATTTAAAACCAGTTCTATACATATGTCTTTATGTTTATTTACTCAATTTAATTTAATAGATTTTTTCATTATTATAATTTTTTCTAGTTAATTAATAATATATCAATTTAATATAAACAAAAACAAACATCTCACGTAATGAAATATGATATTAGAGACAATCTTAGTCCTGAAACTAATTACTAAATTAAAACTTTTTCGGAAAATATTAACTAAATATAAATGATATAATTAAATTGTAAAGGGGAGATTAAAAGTTCAAACACCTTTAAACATTTTTCACATTCTTTACTAAATTATTGTTATTGTTATTGTTATTATTACTATTATTATTATTATTATTATTATATTTCGTAAATGCGTCACTTATCAACTTCTTTGTAATATAAATTTTGATGTAAAAGATTGTTACTAAAATTGTTTGAATTATTTAAAATATTTATCCCTTTATGATCTTTTATAATACATAAATATTAGCTTATTTTATTTAAGTATTGCTTGTATTTTACTTTTAAACTATCAAAATCACTTTGAAAGTTTTTTTTATTTTCTACTGTTGTGAATTCTGTGGAAAACTTTACTTTATCAATGTATTCCTTAGTACTTGGAAATCATTTAGAAATACATATATGTATTTGCAAACGTTTAACGTTGGCCATGAATATAGAAAAGGTATTCTCGAAGAGTACAACAAGAATCAAAAAAAAAAAAAAATATATATATATATATATATATATATATATATACACTTACGGAGAGAAAAATATATTTGCTGCATGGTCACCACAACAATATAATGTTCTCACAGTTACGTTATATTGATCTTAATAATACTGTGGTCATGATAAAAACGTTTATTTTTATGTCTGATATTTAAATGGTCACTCTCACTCAAATTTTTAATATGGTTGACTATAAAAGTGTGTATTTAGAGAATATTTGACCAGAAACAAAAATTTATAACACAATTTTTGCATTTCGTAGAAACGATTTTTTTTTTTATTTTCTTTAAATTGAAAAATACATGCTTCTTTAATAATTTTTAGATTAAAATTAATACATTAGCTCCCCCTTTCGAAAGACCCAATTGATCAAGGTGTAGAACTTCAGTTTATTGAGAGATAGTCAAGGGAATATTTTTTAATGAGAATTCGCAGGTCTTACGATGGCTTGAATTTACATAGACGATAGTTTCCGAAACCAATTTATAACTTTCAAGCCAAAACACTCCAATGAAACTGAAATTTCCGACTTCGTGTTATACAAGGCTAATATCCGTAGAATATATATAATACCATCCGGCAATTTTTTAACACATTTACATTCCAACTACTACTAGGTTTACCATTTCAAAGGGCATCTTATAATTATGAAATCGTTAAAAAGAAGAGGTCAAATTAACCATGAATTTTAGTGTCCTAAATTCTTTATGGATTGCAAGTATTCGCATACCAGTATGAAATACATTGGAGAAAGATTGTTAAGTTCTTAGAAATTTCAAATCAGAAACTTTAGCATATCCACAAATTTCCTAATGAATACCTCTAATATCTTAATACTTGTCATGGTTATAAGACTTTTATAGCAAATGCATGCATATATATTCCTTGCTTATTTCTGTTACTCCTTCTCCTTTAGCAGTTAGCAGATATATTTTTCTGTACAAGTATATATGCACTATTCTTTATACACAAAAATTTCGTCAATATTTTTATATATGTTGTGTATACAAAGTTTGCAATTTCAAACTACTACAGAACTATTATTGCTGCTACTATTATGCATTATTCAGTGCATTAGCACGTACTAACTTTCGATGACCTGAAAGAGTAGAGTGGCCAATATGTCAGCCTGCTTTCTACACATATATGTATACATAAACTATTTAGCTTTTTATGTGTTTGAGTGTACTGTAAGTATTTGAATCTAAAAATATATACTTTTTTCCTCTTTACCTATTTAAATACATTGTATTTGACATTTGGACATTTTTCAGTTTGTAGTATGCTAAAAGCTTCTTCTTTCGATTATTATGGTATGATTTTTTAAATTCTATTTACAGCAATTGAAAGGTTTATTTGCTGCGACGTTAAGAAATTTCCAAACATTATTTAATATTTATCAAAATCAATTAACATCGTTGCTGAAAACACATTCAAATATTAAACAAATAAATACTTCTCAGTATACATTCATTAATATTCTTAAAACAAATATGCTTTAAAATAATAAATAAAGAGTAAGAACAGAAAAATAAAATGAATAAAATAAAAAAACAATTGACTTCACAAAGTGAAAACTACGACACAGCATTACAATCCAATTCCATTGCCATTATATTTTCGTTTTTTCTTCTCAAAATTTATTTATACTACTCTATGATTCTTTCTTTTATTCTTTATATTATTTCAACAACATAATTCAACAATGAAATAATAGAAAAAACATCAATTATATTATTTTGGTGTTTTGTTGTATGTCGTTACACACTCTGTTTTTTCTTTTTTAGTTACGCGCATTTTCAATTTTGAAAATGTTCTTGTGTTTAAATAAAATATCAAATAAATCGATTTTACTGTTATTTCTCGAATAAGATTTGTACATGACTGCATTATTAAATTGGAAAGAATCATTAATTAATGTCAAATGTATTTGAAATACGTTGTCAATGTGAAATGAACATCTGAAATGTGGCACTTAATGCAAATTTTTTGAAAAGTCAAAATGTTGTTAAGAATATGGGTTTTAGGTTGTTACTTTTTGCTATTTTTTTATTTTATTTTTTATGGAAGGAGTTTGATGAAAATGTGATAGTTGTAATTCTTTGGTTGTAGATGACTTGCTAATTCCATATGTTAATATATTTTTTTTAATAATTTGCCTCAGTTATTGGCAAAGTTCAAAAATTTGTCTAAATGTTTTATGTTTTTATATATGTATGTGACTTTTTCTTAAAAAATTGATAACATAAAGATAACATAATTTTGTTTTTTTATGAAACTTGTATATTCTCTACATATATATACGCGAAGAAAAAATATGGTTGCCGGAAACATATTCGAAGTGCAACATCTTGACCTATATGGTCATAATTAGTATAAATATGAACATTATAATCATAAAATAATCTAGCATTTCATATTATGGTCCCAACTTTTTCATTTTGTATATATTATATAATATTGTGATCCAGTTTTGTAAAATTATACTCTGATTATACGATATTATGATTAAGCTTTATCATATTATTTACCATAAAAAAATTGCTTATAACATGTTTCATATTAATCTTACTATGATCAATTATTATTTGTTAATTAATTATTATTATTTTTTTTTTTTTAATAAAAGATACTTTTTATTAACTAATAATAGTTAAACAAATAACAAAACCTTGTCTACTTATATTTATTCTTATATAAACTAAATGAGAATTATAATGAAGTTGGAAAGCAAACATTAAAAACAAAATATATTCAAAAACAAACAAGTCATGTGTTTTTCGACCATATTTGTAAAATCATAGTTATTTGTAACATTCTATTATTACGGGAATAATATTAATTTGGTTTAACAATAGCATATGGTTTAAGAACAAGAAAAAAAATTGGTACTATTTAATGGTTGTAGAAATAATGATATTTTTTATATTAATAAAATTTTTTTATTGTAAGAATATTAAAAAAAACTGAGATTTTTGTAGGCAACTATATTAAAATTTTTATTGAATGTAAAACATTGAATGATAAAAGTGAAACAAAAGCATTCTTATCATAAACACGTAATTATTTAAATTAATGAAAATTAACAATGAGAACATAATATTGTTGTAGTGACAATGCCGAATTAATGTTTTTTTTCTGCGTTTATGTATGTTTACCTTTAATTAATTGAGAAATATCATATCATTATGAAATTAACGAGTTTAGATAAACACATATTTGAATGAATAAATTGAAATAGCCTTAATATATTTGACTATGATACACAGCTGTTTAAAATATAAAAAACACTAAGTTATATACATACATATGTATATGATTAAGGTGTTCTGTATTAGCGCAATACAATCAATAACATAATCCTTTGGCTAAGCGAAAACGTGTGTACCTGAATATCAGTTTTTAGCTATCAATAAGTAGTTTGTTAAAAATATAAATTATTAAGTAAATATCTACCTTCTGCTTTTTAATAATTGCAAATGTTTACTTAATTTCTCATTAAAGTAATAAATATTTATCAACTAAAAATTATTGACAAACAGATTTTGATTAAAAAAATAAATTCAAACGTTCAAAATATTTGCCACTTAAAAACATTTTAATTTTAATTTGATTTTCCATAGAAATCAAAATATAGTTTCTAATGAGATTTTACAAAAATCCAGTAAAATTTTAATAGATTATATAAAATATCGTTTTTCAATACTGTATTTCTTTAAGTGTCGTTATTCTGTAAAGTAAACAGGTTGGTTTTTTTTTGAAATCTTATTTAAACGAAACTTAAAGTGTAAGTGAATTGAGTATAAGGAAAAATATAAAAAACTACATTATACCCAGGAAAAATTCCAAAACTTGCAAAGTATTCTGGCACTCATGGAGTAGAATGGTATTGTAATTCTAAATTGGTTTTAAATAATGTCTGTGAGAACTAGTGGTTTAGAACTAAATTACTAGTTTCCAAATGACTTCCTATAACTGTATAGAAAACTTAAAAGAAATCGAAAAATAAAATGAAATAACTGACTAAAAAAATCTAAATTCGTTTAAAAAGTGGTTTTAGGAAATGGTTTAAGAGAATGCACAGTGGGGCAGAATCGAATTTTTTTGGAAATAAATCTGTAACTTCTGATGGGCCAGTTGGATTTTAATGAAATTTGGTATAGGCGTAGCAGAGGAGTGTACAATGTTATGTTTGGAAGGGGGCACAACAATCCCTCCAGGGGCGGAGCTAAGGAGGCTTAAAGTTAGGTACCTCTGACATAAAAAATTTTTAATCGCTTGCCAAATTTTTGTTTCTCGTCCGATTTCAAATATTTTAAAGGCGCATATTTCTGAAACGAAGCATAATATTGACTTGAAATTTTTTGCAAAAGATCGGAAATTATATACGCTAAAGGATAAACTTAATTTGGAATACATATTTTTAAAATTTCTTTCGCTATTTAGAAATAAACCAAACAAAAGGCCCAATTTGGGTTTTTTGGAGAAAATAAAATTTTTTTAATTGTAATAACATATTTGTTTATAAAGATATCTTAATAAAATTTGCAGGAAATGTGGCCCTTATCAACATAAATAAAAGCGCGTTAACCAAATTTCAATCAGGGGTAGGGTTTTCCTGAATTCCCAAATAAACTAATCAAAATTCCCAAATTTTTGGCTATAGAATCCACATTTTTCCGAAGTCCCGTAAATTTTTACTTAATACTTTTAACAAAATATTGGAAATTCTAAAAATATATGCCGTCTGTCGATTCGTGCTTTGGGATTTGAGAAAATATGGTCTAAAATCAAAACTTTCATATAAAATGGGTCGAATTGGGGAGGATATATACCATAATTAATTGAGTTATTGGGCTTGTTTTTCATCTTAAAGTCATCTCTGTGAAGTTACCTTTCAGAAAAGTGCAAAATTATTATATGTTGCTGAAGAAAATTTTATTTTAGATAAAAAAGAATGTAGATACTTTTTCGGCTAAAAAAAACACAAAAAGTCGTCTTTTTGCAATTTTCAAATTCAAAATCGTTAATTTTTGGACTCGGTAAAGATATCGACTTCAATTTTTTTATTCAATAGATAATTTTGTTCTTTAACTAGTTAAGAAAAAAACTAATAAAATCTGTCGGAAATACTAGGATATATATGAAAATTTCGAACAAACATCAACAAACTCGAACAAGTACAGGATATTTTCATGCATTCCACATCGGTCAAAGGTCCTTTTGTCGGGTTATGTCGAAATCATTTTAATAAAATTATCAATAATATTTAAACCTCTATAATAAATAATTTTACTACATTAGATATATTTCTTATAGATATTTATTGATTATTGAAACTACCAAATAGATTAGAACATGATATTTCCCTCCACTTGTTCGTCAAAGCCAAGAACTTTTTGCTCAGATTTAACAAAAATTAACTGACAGAAAATTGACTATTGCAAGAATTTTTAGAAAAGTGTTAGCTTTATCTAAATTATCACAAAAAATAGAAGCTTTGGTTAACACTTTCACGTTTCTACATTTGTGCAAGTCATGCCCAAACATAACTATTCGTCTTTTACCTTCTTTTGTAATAAAGAATTGGATATGTTCTTTTAGTTTATTTCTTTAATCTGTAAACTTTCTTTTGTACGAAAGACTTGCATACGTCGGCTTTAATTTAAGAACTTTTGATGCTGACTATCTGTCCGTTACGTTTATTATTTTTATGAATTTCTGAAGTTAAGACATCCCAACCCATGGAATAAATTCGCCAAGTGATGAGGAAAAATTGCTTGCCTACATATGTTGTTTTTATTTTAATACTGCAATTGAAAAAACAAACAAAAATTAATATTGTTAACTGAATTCTATGTAAAACAAATAAATTAAATAAATAAGTAAGTAAATAAATAAATTTCAAAAATGAATAATGCAGTTGAAAAATAAGTGCGTTACGAAAATCAGTAAATAATTTTACAATTAAACAAAAAAAAAAACTACAGCTAATAAGTTTCTCGTAGCTGATTGTGACTTTCTTGTAGGATAAATTGGATGTGCCTACCAATAGTCCGGCGAATGCCCCCCAAGAGGAGTCCTAAAATAATATTTTTCATACTTTTAAAACTTTTAAAGAATTTATTAAAACACTTGTTGTCAATTCTTGTACACTTTTATCAAGTTTATAACATGGAAAAAATCTATTACTGAATCCCAAAAACTAAGAAAGTTATTACAGAAAATAGCCACGGTGAAATATTTGGGATCAAATGTATTTTTTTTTTTAATTCTTCTTTATTTGCAATCTATTTTACAAAATAAAAAGCAAAACTTATGATAATTACAAATTACTTAATATACTGAGATCCAATGATCTAAAAAAAATACAAAATTGTAGTTATAACAAATTAGTTGATAATTTTTTAACTTTTTTCTATTTTCTAAAGGGTAGGTCAAGTACATGAAACCTCTTTAATCTTTGTATCTCTTTACTGTCATCTAAAAGGTTTATTGCTAATATATTCGTGTGATAGCTTAGTCTACTTAAATATGTTTCACTAAAGTTTCAAATCTCTTCTTTTACTTTTGACTGATATGTTTGGAATATCTCAATGTTTGAATTGCTACTGGTTCTCCTCAGCGATATCGATTTTAGAATTGTTTTATACAACAAGATGTTATTATTTGAGCTTAAGAAAGATCATGGTCCCAATAGCCAATACATTTATGTTTTTTAATGTTCAATTGTTCGCACGTTTTTATAATATGTTCTTTCAACATAAGTCTTCGATCAAGGTTTAGTCCAAAATACTTTACAGTGTTGCTTTTCAGAATAAATGTTCCATTTAAAAATATGGGAGAATTTTAATTTTTTTTTTAAGTAAATGCTACATGTACTGATTTTTGAGAGAAAGTCAATTAATGTCACAAAAATTATTACTTTGTTTTCAAGACAATTGGCAATGGCAGATGTGTCCCTATGGTAAATGCTACCCCTTCTACCCAATACCCAATGAATAATAATTATAAATTTCTTTTATTGTTATTTAAATAAAAAATAAAATAAACATAAAAAAAATTTTATTTAATAAAAAAAAAAAAAAATAAAACTTGTTGCCCGTAATGTTATTTAAATCAAAAATAAAAATAAATAAACATTGAAAAAATCGCCATTTTTCAAAAACAAAAGACTCTAGTGGAACCTGTTCTAGAATTGATAAACTGTGAACCTATTCTAGAATTGATAAACTCTGAAACTGTTCGCAAAATTATCCTAGGTATTATTAAATTGTTTTTTTATCTGCTTATAATTTTTTACAATTAAAGGTGATTCAAAAAAAAAAGTCCGCATTTTCATACTAAATGCTATTAAAATATTAAAAGCTCAAATTTAGGAAAATATTCATGAAAATATTTCTCCAAAATCGATTCAAAAGTTTCAGAGTTCTACCGACCGATTCTGGGCCACTGTGCGACCTACTAAATAATTATTTTTTGTTGCTATACGATAACGGAATGGTTTCTTTTTACTTATTAATTAGGTAATTATAAATAAAAAATTGATTTAGAATACACCCAGTAAATAAAAACCAAATCACTGCATAGGGTACTGTTTATCCAAATCTGAATCGCTTTATCAAGTAGGGTGCAACTACAAAAGATGCCACATCTTTATTATGCTAAAAACAATTAAGTTTTGCATAACTTAATTCAATCCATTAACTTCAGCCAACGTAAACCTTTAAATGAAGGATAAACGAGGAAAATAATAAAAATAAACAAAAATTGTCAACATCTGTTGTAACACAGATTTTTGTAGCTTTCCCTCTCTGTCTCTATCCATAACGTTTACATTCACAAAGCTCCTGTAACAGTTCCCGAGATAAACATGATTCCTTAATGAATGTAGCCCTTCATATTGTAAAACAAATGTTTGTTACAACTACTAGGTACTCGCATTCACTGTTTGGATAATTAATTATAGTATGAACATGTAATTATCAAAATTGCTTAAATTTTTCATCCCAGTTCAAAACGTTGTTGGCATATGTAATGATTTTTCGCTCACTTACTTAGTTGTTTTATTTTCATTTTACCTTCGTACTCAATATTCACTTGGAATATAAATGAAATTGTATGAAATTGTACTTGTAAAAAATAAAGAATACAAAAAATCAACTAATATATTATCCATGTTCTTTGCTAATGTAACAAGAGATTTAGAAAATCTGAAAAATTAATAATAAATAAGCAAACAATTACAAAATAATTTTGGGTTTTCTCTAGAAATTGCAATTCCTTCTTATCAACACTTTACAAAATATTAATTCTATATCCAAAAAAGAACATAAAGAATTAATTTAGTGAGTTAAACTGTTACAGGGGACATTTGCTAAGCACTATATTCAACTAATTACATTCTAATGTTTTTCTCCATGTAATTTGAATATTTTAGCAGGCTTTTGAGATAAAAAATATTGTTTTATAATTGTGCCTTTTTTACAATTCCACAAAAAAGTACTAGGTAGCATGATATAAAAATAATAAGGTGGCGTAAAAATTATATGTGTATGTCCGATCTTGACAAATTTTCTTACTTTTAGTAGAGCTTTTTGTTCTAATGTTGGTGATATATACGGCTAAGTTACTTTTAGTTTAAGAGGTATAAATATTTAAAGTTTCGTTATGTAAAGTGTTATATATATGTTATTTGAAACTGATGGGAATAAGATGTATATCATTTAAGAGTGCTTTAAATTATATCCGGAAAAAAGCAATTTATTAATCCGTTAAATGGCAATATTTAATGGTTTGTTATTTTTTTCTGATCTTGTTAATAAAAATACTATTATCCCGAATATATATCGATATAAGGTACTTCAGCAAAATATAATCAGATATGAATTTTTTCAAGTCTCAACAGCATCATGTATGCGACAAAAATGTTTATTTACAATATGGGGTAAATGTACCAGTATCAATATAAAATACATTTTTCAATATATTTCTAGCGCAAATGATTAAAATATACTTACATGAGTAGTTTGGTTGCAATTATTTTCGTTCTTAAACAACACATGTTTGATGTTAAAAATGTTTTTAAAAATGTTAGTCATAATAATTCAAGTAGTATTTTAATAAAAAATTATACAGGGTATAGATATTAATTGAAATCTTATTTTTAATGTGTAAAGTTTTGCGCAAGGGATGAATGCATTTATTGTTTTAATAGTTGTCGACCTTAGGAACAAAAAGTTTCATAATTTCCTATATTCGGCATATGATGTTAATTTGGAGATAATAATATAAGTATACTTCTATTCTGTTTGTAGGAGATGTGTTGAGAGTTTATTAAAATTTAATATTTATATATAAAAATATTTTACATAATTTTTCTACGTAAAATTTTGCTAGGGGTCTCTGAAGTTGAAAATTTCATCCGTTGAACCCATTTTCCAAAAAAGATAAATTACAACAATTTTCTGAGTTTTTTTTTTTCAATTTCTTTTTAATTTCAGAGAATAATTTAAGACATTTACGTAAAAAGTGAGAAAATTTTTATTATAAATGAAAGAAATTTCATGTAGAATTTTAAGTAGTATTTTAATAAAAAATTATACAGGGGATAGATATTAATTGAAATCTTATTTTTAATGTGTAAAATTTTGCGCAAAGGATGATTGCATTTATTGTTTTAATAGTTGTCGACCTTAGGAACAAAAAGTTTCATAATTTCCTATATTCGGCATATGATGTTAATTTGGAGATAATATACTTCTATTCTGTTTGTAGGAGATGTGCTGAGAGTTTATTAAAATTTAATATTTATATATAAAAATATTTCACATAATTTTTCTACTAGGGGTCTCTGAAGTTGAAAATTTCATCCGTTGAACCCATTTGCAAAAAAAGATAAATTATAACAATTTTCTGAGTTTTTTTTTTCAATTTTTTAATTTCAGAGAATAATTTAAGACATTTACGTAAAAAGTGAGAACATTTTTATTATAAATGAAAGAAATTTCATGCTGACTATTGGATAATTACATGTCGATTATTGGAAAAATATGCCTACTATAGGAAAACTTTATATATTTAAGAAAGTGTATTAATTAACCAAAATTAAACAGCTATTTTTTTATCACAAAGCTATTTAAGCCAAAAATAATACCATTTAAGGAAGTGGAACATTTACACATTATCCAAATAGGATAATAAATAAACAACTTGAAAGTAGGAAAAAACGTTATACTGCCGAGTACTGATACTACTGGTAGACATAAAAAATATTCCTAAGATATTTTTTTCTTTTTATTTTTGCGGCAACTCTTTTTCAATAAATATCAAATAATTGACTTAAAAGTTAAAAAAAAAATGTGAGAGGGAAGTGGAACTATCTCCGTATGTTTGTATGTCATGCTAGGTAGTAAAATAGAATAATTAAATAACAATTTTTTCTTTTAACATTTCTAGGTACTTCAGAATATACAAAATAAAATCTCTATGGTTTTTACACTCCAATTTTATCTTAATGTTTGATTACGTTGAAACTAGTATATAAATAAACTAAAGAAATAATATAACAAAAATCTTGTTGATTGTTTGTTATACAAAATGGAGAAAAATAACAAATTGACAAAATTTACACGTTCATGTTGTGGGTATTTGAACACCTTAAATTTGTATGTATGTGATTGTTTTTGTATTTTATGTTACAATATGTTTTATAAAAGTTTTTACTATATGTGTTCCCGTCTAAATATTCAATAGTTTTTTGTATACAATACTCAACATGCAGTATTGACAGAAGAAATATACGTATTAAATCTGTCGATATTTCCAGCTAAAATGGAATCTTGCCTTAATGTATATATTTATTGAATTTTATTTTCTATTTATGAAATTTTTTATTTTATTAAGATAAAATATTTTGTTTTATTTTAGAGTAAGTATTTCTTTTTCTCTGAAGATATAATCACACATAAATATGTAGATTGTAAAGAATATAATATATTTTTTAATCAGGAAAGATGTAATTTTCTAAAATAAATATAAATAAATATTAGTGAATCAAGTGAAAAGATTCTGTAGTAAATCAAGACGATTTTTTTAATATAATTAAAACAATTTTTTTGTGCAATTAAAAGATATTTTTATAAAATGTTTACTATTTTCATAAAATCTGCTCTCCTACCTATATATATGACTGAGAGAGAAACAGTTGGAAGCTAAATACTTATTCAAATTGAATTTTAAATTTAAAAATCTTACATGATTTTTTTTCAATTATTTTTGAGGTGTTTTTTCCTTTGTTTCTTCAAAGTTTTCAAAAAAATAACTGAAATTTGATTTTTTTTTTTTTTTTTTGAGAAGTTAGAAGCTCTTATATCTTTTTCAAGCTGTAGGTAGGCATTCTGTAGCTCACCAGAAACTATAACGTGATGATTAAATACATATTTATAATAAACTTTTTTCAATCGGCCCCACTGTATATCATTAGAATTTGTCGACCAGTCTATCTAACTCATTCAAATGTTGTTCTAAAATTTTACATGACTGGATAAAAGTCATAAAATATTATAAAAAAGGAACTTAGGGCAAAAAAAGTATTTTTTAAGAAAATATGCAGTAATAAATCAAAGACATACTTTTTCATACCTTTGATTTGAAAATGTATTTAAACAAAATCTGCTAATCTTTTTAGCAATAACGTAAACAGAAATTACATAGCGTGATCTTCACAAATCAGATTTAAAAATTTTAAATACATTCTCACAATTTTGAGTTCTGCAGCAAACTATTTTTGGGTAGGTTCCTATATAAATTCTGTAATTATTTTTTTATTTTTTTATTTCCCAACTTTTTTAGAAGTAGAAAAATCAAACTTTTTAAACAACATTTAAAAATAAAATTTATACACAACTTTTCGAATTTCACTACAATCCTTTATATTATTTTGTACTATAGAAGCCTATAAGGTTCAAATAAAATACAACATATAATTTCCGTAATAAATTTAAGACTTTTCCAGATCGCAGTATCTTTAGAGGATATATCATGATTTAATGATTTAATAACAGATAAAATTTGGTTTGTCCGTTTGCAGAGGGCAGTTAAAGAAAAACTAACAAAAACTTTTCTTAATTTTTATTTTGAAGCTATTAACCAAATCTTAAATGACTTTGGATCAATGAAATATATTTCAGGGCAATCAAAAAGCTTAACAGGGAATTAGCGAATGAGACGAAACCTGATTTAGAAAAAGAAACAATAATGTATTCCAAGTACAAAAAGTGGAGAGGCACCTTAACTAAGCTGTGTAATTTTTTTCAAAATTAAATTTAGGTCAACTAAAAAAGAAGCTAAGAAAGTTTTAAATAGTAATGCTAAGAAGAACTTTGAGGTCTAGAATAATCAAAGTTTCTCAATATTGAAAATATAATCCTTTTTCATTGTTTTGCACTAGACCACAAAACATACGTTATTGCTAAACTTTCTCACCTTACTAGGTACAATTTTTAATAATGGCAAATCGGGAAAGTAATGTTGAGGGGTATCGTACTGAAAAATAATAAAAATTTGAAAAAAAACAAACCAAAAAAATTATCTTATGACAAGTTTACCCTAGATGCAACAACAGATGTCAACGATTATCATAAAAAAAATCCTACAATAAAGCGGTATATTTAGAATTTTCTGGTCTGAAGTAGAATTCTGTCGTTACAGTAAAAAAAAAAAACTCAGAAATAATCAATCGATTATAAATTTGGAATTTTTATAGATACATGGCGCCAAAAATTTGGTGAAATTACTTTATTTTTTTTTTGGAAGGCATACCAAAAAAGATAAAATATAAAATAAATAAAAAAAAAATGATAATTAAGTAAAATTTGCAGAATAAATTGATTTACCTCTATTCCTAGTTTATTCCGTTCATACTTTATTTAAAAATATGTATGTTGTATTTTATTTAAACACATACCTGTATTTTTAAAGACAGTTTTATTGAAAACATAACAAGATTAAATTAATATATATTCAAATATATGGAATAACCTACTAAAATTGTCCATAAACTTATTCTTGGCCCAAAAAATATGCACTAATTTAGACATCAAATAAAATACTATGACTTAAAAAAGATTTTATTGATTTTTATGCACAGAAATAATCTTCGGATTCCTAACCAATCGACTCAAAATCACCTTCTGATGGACGATGTCCGTCAGTCCGTCTGTCTAATCGGCTGTCTGCCTGTCCATGTAGACCTTGTGAACAAAGTACAGGTCACAATTTTAAAGATATCTTGATGAAATTTAGCACAAATAATTATTTTAGCACAAAGACGAAGACTAATATTGGTTATTATCGGTCCATTATTTCACTTAGCCCCCATACATGTCTTTCTGGAAAAAAGGTTTAACGATCATAAAATACAGCAATATTTTAATGAAATTCGGTGTAAAGAAGTTTTGTAATTAGTATCAGGTTAAAATTCAACACAAATAAGTTTTATATAAGTATAAATCAAAGTGCCAAATTTCACAAGTATAATATACCATAGCTCCCATATAAGGCCCTAAAGTGCATAACTTTATATAAATATAAAAATCAACGTGATATTCTGTATGCATATTTTATTTTACACCTAGTACAAGTATCGGCCGAAAATTGGCCACAGGTCGAATTTTGGTGAACATACACAATGGTGTAAGATATCATATGGTCGGGTTTGACCGGCTACACCTTTCTTGTTATTTATTTACTTATTTATATAAATAAATATATTTTTTTAAATTTTACAAAATTACAATTATTTTTATTTGATTTATTTTAATTATTTCTTGAATTTTTAACCGATATTAAAGATTGGTACCTTGTTTTATTCTAAATAAGATAGCATTAGTACTTCAGATACAAAAATATTTAGTCTTAAGGAAAAAGAAATCGAAAAAAATTGCATCAAAGTCGAAATTGTTAAAAATATAATAAATCATTACTTATTTAGAGAATATATACATAAAACATTTTAATATGGATTGTAAACTGTATTCTTTTGCTTTCTATTTTTTATGTTTTTGTTTCAAAATTTAGATGGTGTTTCCAAAGTATGGGAAATTGGTATGTGATATCCTCAAAAAGGTTAAAATATATTAAGTTGCCTTCGAGTGAAAATAAAATGTTTCTTTTTGTAGGAGAGTGTTCTTCTTATTATTTTAATTTATTATTTATTTCTAATTTTAAATAAATATTATTATTTTCTTTTCAGGTAACTCATTCAATTCTAATTCCAAATTTTAAAGAAAAATAAATATGTAAGTAAAAATTTGATTATCAAATCTTGTCTAAATCTAAAACCAAGATTAAACATTTTTAAATTAAAAATTGAATTACTCTGGCATTAAAAATTTTAAATCAGACTATTTAACTCAAAAATAAAGATCCACAGAATTAATAACAGTTCTTTGTGCCCCTTTTTATTACAACTCTATTTAACCTATATTCATCTAAATTTGTTTATTCCTCCTAATCGTGCATAACAAAAAATTTCTTAGGCCTTTTTTAAATTACATCATAATACAATTATAATGATAACAACTTTATTCTGTAAAATCCTTTGTGAACACAAATTCACTTAAATATTTCTCTAACATTTATTACAAAATTTACTTAAAACGACACTTTAATCCCAACTTTAATCTCTCTAAATTACCTTTAAAAAAAATCTTTAATTGTACCGTGCCCTGAAAGTAATATCTCATACATACACTCATGGTATGACAACAGGAACAAAAAATAAAATAAAGAAAATGTACAATTGTATGAATTAGTAGGAATAAACACATTATATACCAATAAATGTGCACTCAAGACCCATTGTTTACATCTGTGAATTGTGACATTAAATGTTTAAAAAAAGGCACCCAAAAATCTGAAATACTATAAAAAAAAAATTCAAGCTGTGCACACAAGTGTTTTTAGCTGGCAGTCGCTAAAAGGAAGCAGTTTAGAGAATAGTGTGAGGCAAAAAAAAAAATGATAAACATACAATAGAACAGAAGCCGTAAAAACCCCTAATTATTACCTAAAAAGTGGTGTCAAAGTCATGCCAGAATGCCAGTGGTGAAAAAAATAACACACATACTCTGACAATTATTTAAACACATACACACACTCACGTACATATTTGCTTTTTTCAGTGTATATTTGAACAATTCTTTTAATATTTTTTTATGCAGAGCTAAATAAATATAGAAAAAATCACAAATAAGATAAATTCATTTGCGAATACAATGTGACATTAACGGCTATACTTGCGAAGTTAGAGTGTTTTAGAAAGTGAAAGAAGGGGAAAACCATTGTGACATTTTTATTATGATGACAAACAACATGGAATACTTTCAATTCCTTTTATTTGATTTATTTTCCCTTTTTTTGTTTTGTTATTTTACACTTCATATACAAGTGAAAAGGTATATCATTAAATACTCTTTTTCTTTTATTCTACAGAAAGGAAAAAATGAATTGACTTGTCATATTAATTTTTTTATTTGTTTTATTACACCCTTCACCATAGGTGTTAATGGTATATATAAGTTTGTCATTCCATTCGCAATTTCTACAATTTTCATGTTAAATGCCAAAAAGTATATATTTTATGGATCCTTATTGATAGGGAATCGATATAATGATGTCCATATGTCTCTTGAATTCAGTTCTTAGAAAGCCCTAGTTATAGGATATATATGTTTTATTAACCAAATTATAGGGAATATTCCTTGGAATGACGCTAATAAAAATCAACAAACGCTTACTATGATTAATTTTGTGTTATTTTTGTATTTTGGAAAAAACTTTAAGGCATGAAATTTGTTATTTGTGAAGGGTATAAAAGATTCGGCACAGCTGAATATAGCGCTCTATCTTGGTTTTTATTTAAAAAAAGGAGAAACTGAAGTAACATTTCACTTGCTTTAGAAAATAAAGAAAAGAACTTTCTCATTCTAAAGCTAAAAGTTGTAGTATTTTCAAATTTTCAATTTTGTGGTAGGAAAAGTTTTGAACTTCCTTTTCTTTTTCTATTGTTTTTATTTTTACTTTTTTATAAAATTTTAGATATTTTTCAAAGCCTCAAAAAATACTGTTATGCTTTGTAGAAGCTTAAGAAAATATTTAAAATATTATAGAATATACTTACTTTGTCAGGTTTTATTTAATTAAATAAGACAAAGAGAGGTTCTTTTAACTCATGTGGAAGGAAAACCAATAGATCTTTTTCAATTAGTTATTTATTGTTCATAGTTAAATTTTTTAAATTTACAAACAGCTGTCAAAATTCTTTAGTTGTCATATAAGACATTTACCTCAATATCTAAAATAGATTTATCACCATTTAATAACTACATATAACATGATTTGATACAAAAAATCTTTTGGTTTTATAGAAATTTGACTACTTATATTACAAATCTCTTCTAGCAGCAATGAAAATTTTCAGCTAAATTGTTTGCAAAATTACATACAATAATTATTAGATGTATATAAATGATTTTATTAACAGGAAACTAGAAATTTGACTATTATTAATGTGCACTAAGGCTGGGAAAACTGATGCCCAGACAAGATTACCATTTTGGTTGATCTCTTTAGAGTGATAAAATCAACATTATAAATAGTAACAAAATCAGTAGCAACAACCCTCCGGTAGTGTGAGCAGTGAAGTGTAAATGCATGTTAGATTTGATTTATATATGAAATTGGGGTGTTGCAAGAGTTTATCCACCCAGAATTTCTATTTAAAATGAAAATGCTGCATGAAAATTGAACACTTGCATATGTTTGCGTACGTATGCGCATTCATAGTTTTGATTCTGATAAAAATCTTAATTTTTTTGAGTTTCCACTTTTTTTTTGCCAAGATCAAATAGAACATGATGTAATAACTCAATTACGCACATATTTGAATTCATTAAAATGTTGTAAAGTGGTGGCATACTGTAGTAAGTTTGAGTAAGGTTTTTAAGGAATATTTAGAAACATTAAATAAAAGGAAATATAAAAATAAAGATTATAAATCAATTACTTCAGTACCTGAAAGGGTGTAGTGGAGAATTATACAAAATTTCCTAAATAAAATAATAAAAAAAAGTTTGAGAATTAAGGATTTAAGTATTTATCATACTTAGTTCTCATTACTTTTGCAGCTTTGTCATGACGATATTTTGACTTTTAGTGCTGAATCCTGTTGTGCTAATGAAACGATTAATTCGTGGTTAGTGTCAGAATTGATCCACTATAAAAAATTCTCAGTAATGACTGAATGACTATAATTTAACTGTACAGTTCTTATTAGCGTTGTAACTATTTTCGGGCCTCAAAATCCATAGCACTACTTTATAATCAATATTATCCTAATAATAAATGCCAGTTTTTCAAGCCAATTCAGACAAAAAACTTTATGCGCCAGTCGCGATTTCAAAAATGTTTTTTAGAATGTTTTCAATATTTTTATATATTTTATATACAGTTAAAAATATATTCTGTGACAAATTGGTACGAAATGATTTTGCATTTCAATTTCCATCATAAAATGTCGAGATATTTGATACTTCTAGGAAAATACCGTTAAAATGAACATCAGGCAAACGATTTTATATCAAAAACTACAGAGCAAAGCGAACAGAACTTGTGCAATTTGATGGAAATTATAATATTTCTTATCCCGAAATAATAATAATCATAATAATAATAATAATAATTGGTTTCATTCTAAGCATATAATTAGTATGGTAAACATTAGGGGTCATAAATTCCTTTTAAACTGTGGTATACGTTCTATGCTCTGCTCAATGAAAATTCCTTTTGAGGATCGAGATATATCGAATCTAAAGCAGACCATCTTTAAATCATCCTTCAGATATATCTGATATAGACAAATATAACAAGAGGTATTAATTTGTCTCTCCTCTTTATAAAAATGATTTCAACTTTTTATATGTGTTCTAAAGCTATAGAAAGTAGTCATAGCTAATCATAAAAATATACGCAATTTTACAGCCGTATTTTCGAACATTGGTTTTCATTGAAAGTCTCATTCGCATACAGGAAAAGGAAGAGAAATAATCCAGGAACCAATCTATTATTGGAGGTATTAAATGGTTGAATATGATTTATTATAAGCCTTTGACTTGTATAACTAGGATATTATTAAAATCCTAAGACACAATATTGTAAAATCACTGAATGTTTTAAGCTACGGTCACACTTGGCAAATATTTTATCAAAATTGGTTGATACCTTGATTTATTAAACAATGTTTGCCGTTGTTTCATCTTCCAAAAACAGTTTCTAACAAAGTTCATTAAATAATGTTTTGTAAATTAAAGAGGTATAATAGTTTTTTTTTTTCAAGGTTACAACATTTTCGTGAAATATTTGTTAAGTCCGGCCATATCATAAAAAGTAAGCAAACTAGGGCAACACATGTTACTATATTTTGTGCTTGTATGGGTACAAAATTCCTATAATCCCTGTAGAGCAATCACACATGTGCCCTAATTTGATCGGCGTTGAAGAAGAAATTTGGTAATGGATCTGTAATGCATAATATTAATTGGTAACGAAAAGCCGGTTAAGTTATTCAGGATGGGATCATGCTCAAACACTATTATCCCGAAGAATACTAAACCTTTGAGAAGTGTGAAAACGAATTAAAAGGATAGACAATAGAAAAGCAAGTAAGAATGTGATAAAAATCTGCTTTCAGGATAACGACTGACATGCTATTGGGAAAACGCAATCTATAGAGAACAAGGAATATCTGTAACTGAATAGGCAAGTTAGCGTAATAGCTTGTATAGAACTACACTGTACCATGATATTTGTAAAATTCGAGGAACAGAATGAAATGACAATTCATATGCCCATGTTTTGCATTTTATCGCATTAGAGGCGAATGTTTCCGTACTAAACTGACAGAACTTTACTGTTGTGAGAACGACTGGAATCATATAGGGAATCGAAAACTTCGAGAGAATAACAGAGACTCAAAGAGATAGCTAATATAATAATTAGCGTTGTCAACTCATTGCTTTTGGCACTCTTTTTAGTGCTTTTTAAATATTTGGACTCGGAAAAATATTGAGCCACTACTCGGTACTTTTTTCGGTGCTTCAGCAAAACCAAAATTTTTTTGGCCCTAGCTTGTAATTCCAAATATTTTCAGATCTGAATTTGTTCTATAAATTTTAATTTATAGAACAAATGCAATTCGATGTTGAAAGATGTAATAAAGGAAATATTTCACTGATTTTTTGAGAAAATTATGCGTTTTCAGAAATTTTTTAAACATAAATTTTACAACACTGATAATATAATATAATCACATATTTGAGATATAATTTAGCGCGCATTGGATCATCCGATGATGTGATATGCGAGGAAAATAACGATTACCTCCACCAATTTCCTGCGTTTGATCGTAAAAGCAAAATTTCATACATATAAAGTTTGGAATCTCATAGATATTAGCATTTGAAATATTTAAGAAATTAATTTGGAATAACTAGGTTCCTAACATAGCTAAAAATAAATTGGGTTTATGTATACTACAAAACACTTTACCCAAGAGCAAATAATATGTCGATATAGTATACCTGAAATGGGTTTTGGTTTATTTAACATGTCTTCTTTTTAACCTAAGTCTCACGTTTAAATAACCGCTTAGGTTTAACATTTAGAAAGAAAAATAGAGAGTACTTAGAGTACGTCAGTGGTTCATCTCATTATAAGCTTAGTCAATATATTCACAAATACCGTAAGCTCAGAACAAGAGCTTATATCACCTATTTCATAGTTTTACTGTTTTAACTGCAAAAGGAAGGCAATGCAGGTCATCAGATTTTCGGTATTTCTACTGCTACGATCAGATTTTCGGTATTTCTACTGCTACAATTGTTTGAAAATTTATTTTCAAATCCAGATTTTAAACCCTAACACCTCATTCCTTTCATAGTCTAATCCGGCTACTGACATATTTTTTGGAATTCAAGAATGCTAAAATTTTTACGGTTTGTTGTAACTCTTAAAATAAAAAATATACAAAAAGATCTACTGATCTAAAAGCTCTGAAGAATACGCTAAACTAATGTATTAAAAATTATTGAACAGTTCACCAAATTCTGGTGAAATAGTTTCTTACTACACAAATTTGCAGTCGCCCCTATTTTATCTTGCTATCTCTTTACCTTATTTAATTTATCTTGATTGCTGCTATGAGCAATATGCGAATAATGCGTATTCTCAGCAACAATAAAACAGAAATAAATCAAATTTCTTTTTTCAAATATTTCACTTTATCAGACATTACGTTTTAAAATAATCATAAGGGTTCTACCCACTTTTTCTATACATACATTGTAGCAAATATATATTATATTTTTTTATTAAAAATGTATGCGTGTGTTTTCTTAACTACAAACAGAATATTATTGCTCAACTGTGGGTTAGTTATCCTATCCACAGGGGTTTCTTATTACATTTTGTATTACTTGCTTACTGTTTCAGTTGCTAATGTTTTTATGTTGTTGTTGCTATATGATTACTTCATTGAACAATTGTCGGCTTGTAGCAAGAATTTAATTCATATACATACATATTTACAAATAAGTAGAGTATATGTAAGTAAATATGTATATATAAGTAGTTTACATTTATTTTCTAAGCTTGTGTGCATATAAAAATAATATTAGCAATGGTATTAAGTGCAGTCAATTGTAAATTTCTTCTTACTATGTGGGGTTGCTGTTGTTACCTTTACATTGTTATCCTTCCTGCCCTTTATGTTTTTTTGTTTTCTTTTTTATTATTTTGGTTTCTATATGTGTCTGTATATCTGTATTCTATTTCCTACCCAGCCGGCTTCCTTTTGTTAAAGTTTTAACAAACTAATAATAGCGGCGCTAAGCATGATTATTGTGATGTTATTATTGTAGCAAGCATTTAGTTTTAATAAATCAAGTACATGATGTCAAGAATTATAAAATGGTCTTAAGTCATAAATCTCTTAAATATAATAAAAACTATATTTTCTGGTTTTATTTTAAATACAAGAAATGGTTTTTTACTGTTTGTATAACTTTTGTTCTAGTGAAAGCCCATTTATTATTAAGATGTGGTAATTATTAAAAGGGTATTAATTCCGTAGAATTTACATAATTATTTTGTCAAATTTCACACATGTTATTTATGAAATTTACACAATTTTGATTGCTTACTGTGGTGGAAAATAAATATGAGAAATATTTCATATTGACAAAGTGTTAAATTTACATAAAAATTTAAATTTTTGTTATGTCATTAAGGTTTACAAATTTTTGGCTCTTTAAAAAAATGTTTGATAATTTATGTAAAAAATGTACATGCATTTTGAATAATTGTTTGAATAAATTAAAAATTTTGGTTATTAATGATAGTTTTTAATTATAAAGGAAAATTAATAAATTTTAGCGACATAATAAAAAGTAACGGGTAGAATTTTGTTATGTAGGTCTTTAAGTTTTTAGTATTTGACATCAAGCTTTATATGAACAAAGCAGAAAGAAGGAAATAGGGATTAATATAAATATGTTGTCATTAGTAGTATATTCAAGCAGAACAAACACTAGTATAGTAATTTTGTTACAAATAATAATTTCTATATTCAATTCCGCTAGAATTAACAAAGAAAAAATTTAGTACATTTATTTTAAATTATCATAAGATTGCTTGCATTAAATTAATTCATATTCGTTTAATACACAGGGATAAAATGTCAATCAAGAAAATTATTTTACCTCAAGGTTATTTAACTATACATACCGTATAATTATTTACACCTGAATATACACAATTTGATCATACTTAGTCTCAGATGTAGAAGACTTTGTTAATAAACAATCACTTTTTTCTATCTTTAACAGAACCCTTAAACACATTCTTTCATACTGGTATTATACACTCTCAGAAATGCTTATAAAATTAATTATTTTTTAATCAAGTAAATTTTTATATAAAGTTACAGAAAATACATCAATTTTAACACTGTGTGTTCACTAAAACTAATTATATACATTTGTTTACAATAATACATACAAAATATTGTATTTCGAAGTGGGAAACATGTTGCTAATAAAATCAAACACAAAAAATTCCAAAATTTTATTTCATTAATAAAAAAATATAAAAGGTGAAATACATTTTTTTTAGAAGTATGTATATTATTGTACAGTGGAAGCTCGATTTTCGCGACTAATTAAAAATCAGACCTGTCGCAAAAACTGAATTTTCGCGATAACAGAACCCAAAATTTTATTGAAAAATTTAATGTAATTTTTAAAATTAGAATTGTTTTTATTGATATATTTACATCTTAAGCATTTCTAAAGAAATTGGAGATTTTGAGTTGCTTTTTTGGCAAATTATTTGTTAAAATAATAGCTGAAATACGTAGTTCATATAGTGCTGTTGTCGGCTTATCATTTTCCAAATCCCATTGTATGCATATGTTTATCGATGTTACACAATCGTCCACTTTAATTCTGTTTTCTTCATGACCACTATCGTATAAATCCTGCGAATTATCATTCATTTGCTTATGCAACTAGTGTTTCAAACAAATTGAATTTGTGGAATCTCCACTTTTAATTTTTTTTTTAATCTCTAGTTTTTGAGAAATAAGTTTATACAAATTAACAATTTTATTGACAAATTCAAACATTTCTACCTCAAATTTCGGACAAGGTTTCTTTAGATCATAGGGACATTATTGGACTTCGTATTATTTGAAACACAATGCTTTCAGAAGCACATTCATCAGAAAAGAAGAACAGAAACATATAAGTTTTTTTAGTATGATGGATGTTTTGAAAATTGGCACAATTTGCGCAATTTATGTTATACTTTTCATACACTGTTTAAAAATTACTAATTTTTAAATTAATTTTCGTATTTCCAGTTCGATTTAAAAATAATAAATATTTTTGAAAATTTCTCAGTTTTTATATTTTTACTTTTATAAATAAAATTTTGACATATTTGTTTATTACTTATGTCAAGTAAAAAATATTAATCATTTTAAGTTCAATTTATTGTATGCATGTTTACCAACATTCAAAATGCTATATTTTGTATGTACTTTTGCGGAAAGAATCTATGTGATTACGTTTGACCAGCATTTTATATTTAAATATACACTTTTTATGTAATTTCACATGAAAAGTTACCCACATTATAGTAGTTAGTTTACAAGCATTTTTTATAGTGTAGGATTAACGATTGATATTTATGAGTTTAATTTGTAATTTACTTATTTAATAATTGCCCTTTATAAAAAAATTTTTGTTCTCTTATATTTGAGTAGAAATTGTATTGTATTTTCTAATATTAAACATTTTGTTTAGGCACAAATAATTTAAATTTAAATAAAATTGGTATGTCTCTAAAGAATGCTTACTTATACAAATAGATAACTATGCACACATGTTTACTTTGTTATATACAATATTAGTAAATAAAATTAACATGTATTTTTACCCTAATTATATTGCGAGCCAAGTTACCTATTATAAATAGAGCAAATTTAAATGAAAATTTATTAAAGTGTACATATGCTAGTAATTATGTAAGTTTTTAACATTAATGTACATTATTAATTGCTTTGTTACTAATTTAAATATGTACATAACACTTCACAAACTTAATACAGGATATAACAATGTCAAAATAACAAAAGTTTAGAAGTATAACTACAGATACACATTTCTACCATACACATCCATAGCAATAAAAAAAAAAAAAAACGTAGAGGGGAAAAACAGGGCCTAATAGAAGACCTTTTAAATATTTATTTAGGCTTATACATTGAGGTACAAAAGACGTTGCAATATTGACAACGTTTGTGTTCATATTGACGATTTAAGGTATGGTTCATTTAAGGCATAGTTCATTTACAACTTATGAATTCACGAAATAGAATATATAATAACATCAATTTTTGATTGTTATTTCACATTGTACAATTTGGTACACTATTGACGCTGAATGTATATGGATATTTTTCTGGTTATACTTTTTCTTTAGTAAGAATAAATAAAAAAAACTCTTCCCAAACGGCCTATAATTTTAAAACCCTAGTATCTTAACCCACAATATTTTAATCACACTCAACCCATACATATACCCTCTAATACAAAACTTTTTTCATACAGGAAAATTATAATAAAAAAACTTTTTCTCTGTTATAAAGTGAAATGTAAATTTGCTTAAACACTATAGATCTTTGTCATATAGTTGTCACTCGTTAAACGTGATATTGAGCTAAACTTAACTATAAACAGCAAAAAGCTTAAGCTTAAATTGATTTTCATAGAAAAAAAATAAAAAATAGCAAATAAAATAGAAAGGAAAATTCATAATTGATACAATAAACAAAGAGAGACTATGACACTTTTCACAATGAAAAATTGTAATTAAAAGTGGACATAAAGTATTAAAAATGAAGTGTATTAAAAATACAATAATAATAAAGATAATGATAATATTAAAAGGCCTACGTACTCTCATTGCTCACTTTGCTATGAGCTGCAAAATAAAAGAAAGAGGAATGAGTAACAAATGATTTAAATCGTTTGAGTCCAGTTAAGAAGAAAATCTTATTATGATGGTATTCTATAATAAGGTAAGCAGTTTATTTTTCTTATTCATTGTTATGTGCTTTAATGAGAATGATGCAATAATATGAATAGAAAAATATATTAAATTTTCAATGTGTTTTGTGGGCCTTTAAGAAAATATGAAATATAAAAAAATATATATATGACATTTCTTATATAATAATAGCAAAAACTCTAATATTCGAAGAATAAGCAACCTTAGGTTTCATCAGAGATATTTATGAATAAAAAAAACTCTAATATTCGAAAGACATTTATTTTTCTAAAGAAATTAATTTTGTCTTGTAAGTATTAGGTTTAGCTCAGTTTAAGAGAGCCATACTGTTGATCACTAAATAATTTGCCGGCAACACTACTAACTCTATAATAATTGGAAAAATGCAATAATATTTTTGAAATAAAAAAGCTTTTACCCAGAAAAAAATTTACAATAGCTTTGTTCCCGTACTCTAAATTGGGAGCTCGCCGGAGAACAATGTTGCCGAAAGGCGTTCTCATACTCGAAAATTGGGTAAATGAGAGGATTTTCTTCTTCTTGGATGAAACAGCTTAGAATATTTCTTCGGGTTGATTAAGTATAAATTGTCAAATAATTAAAAAATAAAAATATAAAACACTTTAAACTTTAAACAAAAATGAATAAAAAATTATTTGTTTTTGTTACTAACCGGAAAGTCGTTTAAAAATATTCAAATATGATGAAAAATAAAATTACATTCACATGCGAATTTTTAAAACTGTTTGACGTTTTATTTCTGTGTAAACAAATTCAATTTTTATGTTCCCGTACTTTTGTATGCTATTGTATTTTTGTGGAAGAAAAATTAGCTTTTACCACTTTACCTAAAAAGTACGGAAACTAACATAATATTTGAAAACAATGCAAAATAATAAAGTTTCCTAGAACGCAATAGAGTAAGGTATTGATTTTGGAAATGTATTAAAATAAAATAATAAAATTATCTTATACAAGAAATCACATAGATTCGCACCAGTAAGTGATTCCTTATCAAATCTATTACAACCACCATCAGCAGCTTTTTTTTGTACCACCATTTTTGATGATGTCAAAACGGCAAATACATCTTTCCCAGCCTTCGGTGGAGTTTGCTTTGAAAAGCAAGAAAAGTAAATTGTTAATCTTCAAAATTTTAACAAAAAGCTTCTGGGCCATATTCTAAGTCGTTTCATAAAAAAAATCTATTTTAAATACAAATCCAAATATACATATTTTGTCATGAATGCTGAAGTTCTATCAGATCCCCAAGTTCAATTTTAGCAACTGAAGAAAAGCTTTTATTATTATTTAGCGAAGAGTAACGACAAAGACGCATTGTATACTTATATTTTTCACTTTTAAATAGGGAAATTTTCGCGTTCAAAATATTTTCTGTTTATATCTTACAACTTCTCTTAACTGCTTACTTTAAAGTTTTTATTACAGACACCAAAATAAAATTTTGTTCCCTCAATTTTGTGTCTTTAATGAATTATTAATAAAAGTACATGCTATAATTAAATCAAAAGGAAAATGTATTTTCCACCCGCCTTTAGCAAAATAACAGATGCGTTATGTGATGCAAGAAAAAATAATAACGTTAGCTCTAAAACACATTGCACAGAAAGCTTTCTCTTAATTTTTTTCACAGGAGGTTATCTTTGTTATGAATTTTTCTTCAGATTTGTCAATTTGCAAGCTTTTTTAAAAATTTTGCCGCAGTCATTGAATTTATTAAAATTTGTTCTCCCAATTTTATCTCTTTATTGATTTTTTAGTAAAAAGCGGATCCCCTTTTTCGGTTTTTGGGGAATCCCGTTTTTCGGTTGTCTTGCAAATTTTAATACAACACTGGCCAACATATTTCTGTTAGAAGTTTTCTTAAATTAAGTCCGATGCACCTTTATTTTCTGAAAGCTTTTCTTTAATTATAGCTCTTATCACAGTCACCAATTCTCTCAATTTTGTCCCTCTACTGAACTAAACGATACAATGAAATTAAGAAAAAATTTCAAAGCTATATAAAAATATAACAACTATAAAAATTCCATTTTACTTGTTCTTATATCCTTCTAAAGATGGTACTGGCTGACATTGTTGATTTTATTTCGGTTGCCTAATAAATTTCAGTATAATACTTCTTCGATTGTGTCTGTTCCACCTACATTTTTTTCTACAGTATAAAAATTGTAAAAGGTTTATTTTTTTCTTTATAAATGGATTATCAATAAGTCAACCAATTTTCAATACATTATCTTTAAAAATAATATTAAAGCTTCAGGTCTTAGAAATTGGAGCATTTATTGTTTAAAAGAGTATAAGGGCAACAAAAACCGAACTTGGCTCATTTCTTTCTTTAAAGAGAATATTTGTCACAACCGATTATTATTTAGGACTCTATACTGAAAGCTATTGTTTCTCTGACGTATGTAATATTTTTGGATTTTCAATAAACAAATTGAATTTAATAAATGAATATGGTTAGCTCCCAAATATTACTTACTAAACAGCCATTACAATTACTTACAATTTATCTTTACTTCCCAATAACATTTTATTAAATATAATTTATTTGGAAAAAAATATTAAAAAAAAAGAAATAATGTAATCCCCGAAAAATATGATATCAACGTATGGGGCGAAATAAAAGTAGTAAACCAAGAAAAAAAAATATGTATATAATAAAAAACTAACTTCCAACTATGTAGTAATGTCATACCAAGAGGGGCACTAAATAGTGTTAGCTTTGCTCTTACGTGTATATGCTCAGCATTTGAAAAAGCCAGTCAAAGAAATAATGCTAACAACTGAACATTTCGAACCCATTTTACTTACTTAAATCTAAAACATATTCATTTTTCCATTTCAATGATATACTGCTTACTAGTCGAGTTGTAGTTCCACTTATTCTACAACTACAAAAGTATACTCATGAAATTGTTGGCGAAATAAAGTTTTTCTTACCACTAGTAGTACGTTTTGTTTGTGTCGTGCACATGAGTGTTATCGATGCCATTGGCGTCCTTTATTTTTTTGGATACCCAGAAAAACAGACTAAATAAATTGAAAAAAGTTAAGAAAAAGTGGAGTTTAGTAATAGAAAAACTAAACAGAACAACTATGAACAGAAAAAAAAAATCTCTTTCTCCAGTTAATACACACGTGTGAGACATTTCGTGGACTTTTATTGAACCTGAACTTTCAATATGTTTTTTTTCACCATTGTTGTTGTTACTGCTGATGTCTTTAGTTTTTGGTTGGTTATTTGTGTTATTGGCCCGTGCTTGTGGTTGTCGTCAGTTGATAATGGTTTGAAAGGTACACGGAGAGAAGATTTGTATTTATCCCGTAGAGCCTGATTGAAGTTGTGGTTATTATTAACACAATTTATTAATAAGAACAATAATTATGAGCTAATTGTTTATTCAAGGAGCTTAGTTAAATAGTTTTTCTTATTCTTTATAGATTAAATTTTCAAACAAATTTCTTTTAGTGTTTTCTTAGTCGCAATCCACATTTGATTGTACACAAATGTTTAGTTTTTTCATTCGGTTTTTTTTCATTATTTTCCTATATTTTTTGGCATCCATTTCCTAGTGCAGTTTTAAGTTACTTTAGTTTTTGTGTTGTTTATACGCTATACAGTTTCATACATTTGACCATGTAAACGTTTTAAAATTTCATTTCATAAATTGTTGAATTGTTACTACTCTGTACAGCATATTGCTGAGCACAAAGTATACGAATATATAAAAGTTGTTTTTATTTCGTAGTTATTGCAATTTTTTAACGTTTAAATTTGATTTCGAAATATTGTTGTTGGTGATTTTCCTTTTACTCTCCTTTATTGTTGTAAGACTAAACACAAATACCTTTCCAAATACATCTGTAGACCTCTGCCGTTATATCGCCAGTAGTTATATATTTAAAGTGTTGTTTGCAATTATTTTGACCTGTTTAAAGCCACCACGTTGTAGTTTTTTCTTTTATTATTGCAAAATAGATTTATCAGTTTAGAGTCTTTTTTCAGAAGGTTTTTTTAACAAATTATATAGCCACACGTTTAGCCATAAACGTTTAAATCATATATTAAAGTTTTTACTTTTGTACAAAACATTTAGGATTCCATTTTTTATGTCAATAATATAAGCGACCTTTTGCTTGAACTTTTTATTTGTAACACGAAATTATATTGCTTAAATTTAATGTAATTGTGGCTTAATAAATTTATATTAACTTTTATTCCTTTCATCTTTTTCTTAAAACGTTATCTATGAAAATTGGTTGGTAAGCTTTTTACGTGTTTTATTTGATGTCCATGAAAATTACTTCATTAGTTCATTACTTTCATGTTTACTATTATATTTGGTTCATTATATTAAACTTTTTCATTTCACTTTACAACTATCATTTGATGATCAGAGAAGAAAAGTAGCAAAAATAAAACTACTTTCAAAATGTTTTCAATTCAATTATTAGATTTTTAGTGTTTTTAGTTGAGCTATAATTGTAAGTAGTTGTTGGGTAAAGGAGGAAGTAATTTCGAGGATGCCTTTTTTGGCAGTAAAACGTAACAAATTGATGCTGTGAAGCCGCAAAATATGGTTGAAGATCTATAGGAGATTAATCTTTATGAAGTTAAGACTTTACACTACCTTTGAGAGTATATAAGTTAAAGATTAACAGCTAGCTATATTCAAAAAGAATTTTTAATTTACGTTTAAAGCACACATTCAAAAAACTGTTTGCTGTCTATATTAACTAATATATATATATATATATATATATATATATATATATATATATATATATATATATATATATAACACTTCTCAGTTTTTCTCTCATTTATATTGTCAGTGTTGTGAATAGTTAGAATAAATTATTCGTTAACTTTTTTTATTCCATTATTTTTGATGTTCTAGTATGTTTTTGATAATATATGAGTTTTTTTTATTTTAGAAAAAAAAAACATTAATTAGCTTATGTAAATGTAATTATGTATAAATGAAATTCTTTTACAGCAAATAACAAAAAAGTCGAACATATGTGTTTGTGACGAATATTTGGTTGGTATTTTAAGCCAGAAGCACCTAAAATAGACTTTTTCCTGATTATGTTTATGACTTTAATACAAACTAGCTTAAATTGAACATATGTGCATAAAATATTATTCTGTCCCGGAATTCAGTTCATACGTTTTTAAATAGCTATATTGGCGCATTTTTAATTTCGGAACGAATCTTAGTATCCGGAAAAAATTTCCTGAAATATATATGTAAAAGAAGTAATCTTAAAGAAGTATTAAAGTAGAGTCTAACCTCCTTTAAAATATTTAAAGTTAACAATGATTTAATAATGATTATAAATAAATAATGGTGTGAGTAAAGCTGTAATAAGGTTTTATTTTTTTTTTTTTAATATGGCTGTAAATCACCTTTATGCAACTAGGACTTTAAAGAGTCTTTTTATGAAGACAACGCACAGTGTGAGATTTTGATGATTTAGCCGGATACAAATAAATTTTCTAATCATTGAATCTGATGAAAAAATGAATAGTGTATTTAAAAAAAATATATGTAGACTACAGAAAAAAAAATCTGACACTTCAAGTACAATAACTGTACTTTTTTGGGGGTATTAGTGATCAAAAATCAATAATTTGTGAACGGATTAACATTTCTGTCCATGATTTTTTTTACTTTTACTGTTTATGGTATGTTAAGAGGTTCCTTTTCTTTTCCCTATTTTATTTTATAAAGTACAAGATAACACGAATTTTTTTTATTAAAATCATTCCTATATCCAGTCTTGCACTTACTTGTAACTAAATTATATATGAAACAAATATGTAGAAACTAATATGTTGAAATTATAAGAAATTGAAAATAGAATTTGCACTGGAGTAGACATGAACATATCATGCAAATAAAATAGTAAAACATTAAATGTGTCTAACTGTTTTAAATTAATGCATACCGAAACATTAATTATTTTCCTTATAAAAGTTATTTTTGTGTTTCGATTAAATTTAGTCAATTTTAAAAGTAAATATCTTTTCAGATAAACGAGATACAATAAAACCAACAATAGATTTAGAATTTTTATCATATTTTACATTGAGATAATTATTACATTTTAAATTATTCAAACATTAATTTTTATGTTATTACTTATTTTTGATCAAAGTAATAACATACTGAGATGCCTCAAACTTAATAAATGCTTTATTTTTGAAACACAATAACATTTTATAGGAATCGATTTTTGCCGTAATTCTACCGTTATTTATTAGGCCTTTTATTTTGGAGATTAATACTGTTTAAACCTGTTACAAAAATATTAATATTTCTTTTAATATTTATTAAATCGGACCTATTTCCGAAATATCAGCTGTGAATCAATAGTTTTCTTTAAAGTATAATTTTTGTTATTTATGTTTATTTGCAATCACAGTAGTTTTAAATTGTAGTTGACAAAAAGTTAAAAAAAAATCAGGTGCTTATTCCTGCTTTTTCGTCCTCTTCTACAGAAATAAAATTAAACCATCATATTAACAATATGTAATTTGTAAAATAGTTTTGTACGAATTAATTTGCTTTTAATGATATGTATTGCCACCATCAATAGTAAATGAAGGGATTTTTTCCACACATCTGTTTTTATGGATAAAAAAAAAAATAAATAAATAAGTAAATAATAAAATAAATAAAAGTTTTAAAGCTAAATGCTTAATTATGTTCTTTATGAATGATACTTTTAAAAGAAATTTAATTTCATTATATAATTTGTCTAATTTGAATTTTTGAATATTTTTTTTTTTATCTATGTTAATGAACTGTTATTTTTTGGTTTCTTCTATGTTAATGCATTTTTCTGGAAAACTTAATCCCTTAATTCTATACGATAGTCTTCACAATTTTTGGCAATTAGGAGATAAATCTAACAGTTATTTTGTTACAAACAAGTTTGTGTAATAGCAGCCACCCCATAATTTCATTCAATAACAGACAGGAGAGATAGACCTCTTTACGAAGTTTATTTGTAGTTCCGATTACAATGTTGAAATAGCTTAAGTTTTTAAATTTTATCCTATGATCTTTACTGCAAGAGGAAGTTCAGTTCTAGTAATATTGATATTCTGTCATTATTGAATATTTAGTTTTTGTATTGAAAATTGAATTTCTGAATTGAATATCGATTTACTTTAGCAAATCCAGATATTTTAGAAATAAAGACAGAAATTCTTTATATAAATTTAAAAGGCATGGTAATGACTAAAATATTTTGGTTAACAACTATTGCAAAATTTGTGTGAGAAACAAAACCATAAAGTTGGTTATAACTATTTAATTGTTTCCTCTGTGCACTTAATTAAGTCCGAATTTTTGAAGTACTTGTTCAAAATACATAATGAATAAGTATGTTAGAAAAATTAGATGACTCTGTGTATATGAAAAAGATTGAAATTTTCATAAGTAACGTATTCGGATGAAGGCGGAAGCAACTTCCAACACTAATATCCATACTATATTAAGGCAATGCTTTTAAAGTAGATGGGGTTTTGATCAGGCAAGCAAAACATAAAAAATTCATTAAGATGCTTATATAATTTATCTTAGATCCCTTATGAACTCCTTTTCCGAAAAGCCATTTTTATATATTTCTTATTTCTGCAGGAAAAACTAAAAGTTAATTAATTTCAATTTTCAACTTTCCCTCATCTAATACTTATTTTATGTAGTTTTATATTTCATAGTAACTTATATTCCATTTAAATCTAATTAAATTCTTTTACTTCATTTACTATATAAATAGGTATTTTTACTGTGAAAACTATAATATGTACAACAAATACAGTATAGTGTTTATTACACAGTTTTTAACAGTATTTTCTTATAATTGTTACAAAATAATTTAAACTTAATTAACACGGTTTTCTGCAGCAATTTATTAGAAAATTGCTTTTTGATAAGATTTTGGTGGAAATAATAATTAAATTTGTTAGCAAGTTTAAGTTATGGAATAAGAGTAGTTTTAATAGAGTTAAAAAAATAGTTAAAAAATATTATAATTCAATTTAAATGAAAATATTTTTAAAGCAAAAAGGATTTATCCAATAATTTTAAATAGGAATAATATTATTAACCGTTTTTATTCCTACCAAACTATAAGGAAAGTCTTTTTAAAAACTTATAATGTAATAAATAACTAGATAACTAACAAAATGTAATACAAAACAAACTCCCTTAATTATCCACTTGATTTTCTGCCTTTTTTTATGATGTTTCATCTTAAATAAAATATTTTTATAAAAACTAAAAAAGAACATAAAACATTTAGTTAAAAATTGATCCTTAAAGCAATAAAAATTTTTGAAGAATATCTTAATTATTCAATTCAAAAGAAATCTTTGCATCCCTGGTAAACTTAACTTGATGGAATAATTTTAATTTATTTTTATTTCTACTCCACTAAATATTTTCTTTTTAATACTTATACATTTTATTTTTTTGTTATAACAAGACATCACTCAACTAATGCTGTTTTTCTTATACCATAGTTCAACTATATCAGTGAACACCTGGCAATTTTCTTTTGATGAAGATTAATGAATAAACTCTTTTAACATAGCACATCGTGCATTATATTTAAAATCGTAATTTAGTTTTACTTTTTTTTTTTGTTGCAGCTTTCCACGATTAATATATGACTGAAGTGGCAAACAAGTGATATGAGTATTAGAACATTTTGAATGACGTTTAAACTTAAAATTGAATGATGACAGGCTTAAGTGAAAGCTAGAATATGGAATAAAGAAATAAATTAAAAAATAGATTTTATAACTTTTATATATTTATATACAGATGAGAAAAAATTTTATCAATTGATATTTAAATTTCCTTAAGGTAAAACAAAATTATCTTTGCATAATATAAACCTGTAATCTATTTTATTATATTAACAATAAATTGAAACCGCAGAAAATTTCTAAGATAAAACAACGGTTTGCACACAATTTTTCTAATGTAAGAAGTTAGTGAAAAAATTACGTACGCTTATGGCGAATTTTAAAGAATCCTATACAAAGGACAATATAAGGAATAAAAACTTTAATCTATTAATTGTGGAAATTTCTTCCAATACAATAGCTTAAAATGTTAATAATCGTGTGAAGTTCTCTTTATGATGGTAACATTACAAAGGTTATCTTAAAATGTTGCTTAAATTCACTAAAAATATTTCTGTTAAGATTTATTAGTGTCAATTCTTTAGATTAATCTAATACTTCAAGTAAATGTTATCGCCTAAAATTTAATCAGAACCTCCAGATTGTACCTTGTACTACTACACCTCAGTATCATTGTAAGCAAATAAATGTCTTTGTTTTAGCTTGCAGCTTTACTAAAAATTTTCATTAATCTATTACTCTAACATTAAAACAATAGTTTAATTTTAGCTACAACTTACCCATAATCCCTCGTATTCTTTATTCTGCATCTTTCAAAGCAAATGTCACTTTTTTCGCTTGCAGCTTTAAATCTGCCTGCTCACTTTCTCTAGCCACTAATTTTTTTTTTTTTTTTTCAACATCACCATCGTCATTCTTTTCCATAATTTCCAATTTTTCTCTTTTTTCTTCGGTTTTAATTCCAAGTTATTTTTTCACTGTCTGACACAAAAGCCAAATAACAATCAGAAAATAAAAAAATAAAAAAGTGTTGAAAAAAAGTCAGTTGGTTATGAAAGGTAATGGTAGAAAATTGTTTTTATTTTTTTTTTTTTTTTTCTTCTTTTACGAAAATTGGGTCAACATTATGTTTAGCATGATTGATTTTATAATCAACACATAATAAACAGAATTCAATTGAATTTAACTGAATTGAAATAAAAAACTGAATGCTAAGAATAACAAGAGAAGGAATTTGTTTTGCAAAAAATAGTGTGCATTTGGTTTATTTATAGAAACATGGAAATAAATGTTGAAAACAATATTTGTTATTGATTTAATTTGAAAGCACTGGTATTTTCCTTTATATTGAGTGTGGTATTGAAAAATAAGGAAAGATTTAATAAACATTTATATACACAGAGAAAACAGATTCGTAGCGGCAACCAAACTTATTGCCAATTGAATTTGTTCGGTTCCAAGTACGAATAATATGATGGTAGGAACTCTTTTTAAAAATAATTCAGTTGATATAACTCAAATAAAACAAAAAATAGTTTTTTTTTTTATTTAATAAAACAATTGCATTGTATACAATTGTAAATGTATATAATGTACTATTTTTCTATATAATAAAATCTGAAATATCGCTACATTTTTATCATACTTAAAATATATGTTTGAGCAACACCACTTTATTCGGGAGGCAGCTCTTCAAATATGTTTTTGAGATGTCTAAAATGAGTTAAAATATCACGGTTGCATAATATCAGAACAACTTGTTGATATTATGTTTGATACATGTAACGAAAATATACGAGAGTTAAATAGTTGATGTTCAGAGATTGTTTGGTAATAACTATGGCCAAATTTAAAGTTTTAGGAAATTAAATTTATAAATCTGACTAGTTTCAAAATGATCAGATACTAAAAGTAAAAATTTTCTTTTGAGTTGGGACATAACCGAACCTTTAATAAGGCTATGTAAACACTTAAGAGCTTAAGATCCTTGAATTGGTTATTCTTGAAAATAAATGTAATGTCTTTCACAATCTCAATGCTTCAAAAATAGTTGTTCACTCTGTGGTATTTTATAATAAATAGATTTTCATATGCGTATACTTTAAAAAAATGTGATTGTGCATACATATATATATATTTTAATTAAACATTTAGCTGCCTATTAAGATACTGATTATCAAGTACTACTATGGTCACCTAACATTGTCGGCTGATATTAATTTTATTTATTTAAACAATTTAAATTCTTTTTATTTATTATTATTATTATTATTATTTTTTTACCGAATTTCTAGTGATTTTTGCAACTGAAAAAATCATCATCATCTTTGAAATTAGAAATTTTCTTTGTTGTGTTTGCGGAACTTGTTGAATTTATTTCACAAATTCACATATTGATTAGGTTAACTAATGGTACAATTGTAGATACCACGATTTCTTTACAGTTACGTTTTTACCATCCCTAATAAAGAAACTCTCTTTAGTTTATAAATATTCAATAATCACGCTAAGATATTAGTTCATCTTATTAAATATTTTTCATTGTAAACGTTTTCTAGAGAATATTTTTTGTGTGTGTACATTTTAGGGGAATATGGTAGTGGAAATTAAAATTTTGATTTTATAAATATGAATGCTGTGATGGGTATATATGTATCTTAAAAATCTTAATGAACTCCAATGCATATAAAATAAAATTAATGCACAAAATCGACCATAACATGGAGTTTTTTGTAAAGAAAACCTTAAATTCTTTAACCATCTATTAGATTTCTTGGCTATTTAATAATTATAAGTTAAGAAAAATTCTTGAAAATTAGAAAAAACAAATAATACATTTATTGAAAGATACAATTATCTATAAAATAATAACAAGAAAATACAATTTAATCATAAAAGGACATTAAAATATATATACATTTTAATATTTTACTACAATTTCAATTTGAAGTTTTTGCAAATTCAGAACCCGCTTCAAAGGATCTAATGATATGTTATGCTAAATGTGCTATAGAAATAGAATGAAAAACTTAGACATTTGTATCACCTACATCAGGTTTGTTTTCCAAACATTCTGTACTTCTGATGAACAAAAGTAAGCTTTTCAAATTTTTAGTGTATTAACAAGGAAAGGTTGTAGATTCACCTTTTCTTCATTCTTCATGTGCTTTACCTGAACTGTGTTCCTCTAATTCGTAGGGTAAAGGCGCTACTATCTAGCTCTAGTTATTCTAATGTAGACCTAGTCACTGACTATGATATTTTCAAGGTCCACTTTATTTGAGCCGATCTACTAAAATTATGTCTCACATGGATTTTACACTATAATATAGGATGAAGATGTTGTGCAGTGTGATCATCGTCTAGCATCGTCTCTTACCTAGTAAGTACATTTGCAATGGATTTGTCTTCTGTTCCCTATCTACTTATGTGACCGTTTCAATTAAGGATACCAGGCATTGAAGTTAAAAACGCTTGAATAAGGGATTTTGTGTTGGCATGACTACAGGCAGTTGAACGAATGTTCCAATACGAAATCCTTTGATACTATACCCAATTAGTTGCTCTTCTAATAGCAAAAATTATGATATAAATTTTCTACTTTCTTTCCAGTTTTGGCTGAATATTGCAGCTGGAGCTCTTTTTTTAATAAACATAAATTATAATGAAAATATACACATACACATTTATATTCATAGATACGAAATTTTTATTATTGTCGACTAGATTTGTTTTTTTTATCAGCTTTCTTTTAATAAATAAATACATGAATATATATATATATATATATATATATATATATATATATATATATATATATATATATATATATATATGTATATATATATATTGAAATTGTAGTAAAATATACAAATGTATATATATTTTAATGTCCTTTTACGATTAAATTGTGTTTTCTTGTTATTATTTTATAGATAATTGTATCTTTCAATAAATGTCTTATATATATATATATATAGGTTAAATTAAACTTTAAAAAGGGTCAAATAAGCTAAATACCTCAAAACTTAAGGCCAGAACTTTTATTTTTTGTTTAAGTTAAAAACTTCGTCTTTCTAATTTTCATTAATTTTTTTTTTTATATTTTAAGGGATATTGTGTCAATTTGTAAGTAAAATATAAAACGACTGCCAAGAAAATGGTCCAATGAAAACCAAAAATTCCCATATAAATTTGGGTTAAATTTCATATGAGAAATGACCCAATGTTTTCAAGTAATTTTTCGTCGTTTGTGAACTATAATTCCTGTTCCATTCGAATTTTCATATTTTTGGAGAATTTTCACTTTTATTGGAATTTGCTTTAAGTTGTATTCATAAAAAATATATTCTAATCGATGTAGTAAGTGCATAAAATTAGTTAAGTTATTTTTGATTTGGAGAATAAAGTGCCGCAGGCAAAAGTTTTTGTTAAATATAAATAATGTCGATTTTTTTGTGTAAATAACTACACAAAAATGCTTAAATTAATAATTGTTTACAATAAATTTAGTAATATAAATTATTTTCTTCGTTATTGAAATTCTAACATTTGAGCCTTTTTAAGACTATTTTAAGAATTAAAAAAGGCTAGAAAAATGCTAAAAGCTAAAACAAGGCTTAAAGTAAAATAAAAAGGCTAGATTTAGCCTTAAATATGCTAAACTGGTACTACTAATTGGGAAATAAAAATCTCTTACTGTAGACGTAGAATAAAGACTACACTTCGTCGAATCCACGGCGGTAAATTTTAAACACGTTTTTAAAATACGTTTAAAATTTTACATAGTTTTATTTTTTTTATGTTTTGTTTTAACTTAAATTAATTATAATGTATTTTTAGAACTATAAACATATAGAAATTACAATTCTTAACATAAACTTTTTTGGGTTGTCGAACTTAAAAAATGAAAAAATTATTAAGTTACTGTACAATCAATACCAATTTTTAATTATTTTTTAAATTAAGATACCAAGCTAGTAAAGTAATATATTTTGTCGTGACCTGATTTTTATAAAGTACAAGAGGTACAAAGTTTAATTTTGTACTGCTGACGGGTCCTTTTTTATGTATTACCCACGATTTTTTAAATTTTATTATTTATGTGAGGTGTAAATGTCATAAAATACTTTTTTCTATCAAGCATTAAAATTTTAAGCCATTTTTCAGAAATTTCGAAAATTGTTAATTTTAACATTTTTCTAAAAATATGTACGTATCGCTTGAAAAAACCTACTTAGGCATTTCAAATTAAGCTGTGAAGACGCATTAGAAACATTTTCATAAATATGTGAACTATACGAAAAATTAAATAAAAAATAATAAGAAATACTAAGGGAAGTCGCACAGAAACAGCTATGCATCATCGATTCGACGAAGTGTATCCTTGCAGGGTTAAAAAGTGACATAATTTGATTTAAGCGAACCAATGTTTTGGATAGATAAAAAAAGAATAGTTCAAAAGAATATGTAATATGTAAATTAGCAAAATATGTGTCGTAAATAAATCGAATAGAAAAAAATATTAAAATGCACTTATAATTTTAATATTGACATTGACTTAAATCCTTAATAAATTTTGTGATAATTTTATTGATTTTCAGATATTAACTTCCATGACTTGAAACTAATGGATTACAGAATTTAAACACCATAGGTTTCATTTTATAATAATGATTGTTGTTTAAAGTTCAAAAACTTAGAAAAAGGGCCAAAAATTAATAAACTTTTTCCCCCTTCTTCTACACTTTTTATTCACTCGTTTATACTATTTGATCTCATTCGATCCTAAACTAATCGGACTTTGTGGATAAACTCTACTCCTTTTATGTTATAGTCCATACTATAAACAGTTAAATGAATATGAAAATATGCGTATTTTGCGTTATGCCTCATTCATATGCGCTAAAAATAGTCTTTCGAGAAACACATTCATATTTTATAACGGAAAATAATGTATTACTGCGTCAGGTTAGGTTTTTATTATTTTACACAATAAATTCGGAGGAGCACTAAACAAAATTTAATAAAAAATTAAAAAATTATTGACTTTTTTAAAATTACTAAAAAATTGCACTTTTTATTTTTGTTTTTTTTATATATCAAACTGTAATTTGTACATATCTTCGATATATTGATATAAAAACGGCGATAAATATAATTGATCGGAATTATAAATTTAAGCCAAGTGTTGTTAAGAGTTAAAAACGGGACACTTTTGTCAGAACAGATTTTATAATACTTAACGGATATGAAGAGGAGCATCAAAAAATAAATATAACAATTTTATGGACGAAAAAATTTTCTTTACTTAAAAAGTATCGCAAATTTTAAATAGCATTTATTCGTATAATATATAAAATATGCTCCAGTAGCAGTAATAATTAATTTGATTTGAATAACTAAGTAGGTTTTGATATTTTTCGTAATTTTTACCAGTAATATATATAAACTTCTAGTCTTCAAATATGTGTGTATGTTTAACTTAAAACCGCTGTAGCTTTCGCTCCCTGTTGCCCTGATTGTTAGATATTCTTTTCTAACTACAAATACATATATCCTTTCGAAATGAACTCGACGTCAAATACCATATAAACTAAATTTCTCAAAATATTTGTTATTTTACTAGAATTTTTAATGAATGCTTTAAATATTAAAAATTAATAAATATGAAAAAAAATTAAACTATTAATTTACCTCATATATTATTTAGTATTTTATGTCCAAAAAACTAATTATTTGCTAATGTAAAAATTATCACTTAAAAAGTGTGGCTAATAATTTTATATTTACAAAAACATCTGCTAAAAATACTAATTAATTTACAGTATAATATCAATTCGATTATATGGTAAACCACATAACCGAATATATAACAACGACAATCTAGATTTGGTTTCTAAACTCATTTTTTCCACTACGACTTTCCAAGTTTAGTGGCAGTTAATTTTGAATTCAAAGCTAATTTAAAACTGTACTCTTCATCCACAAACTTCCTTTGTACTGCTAGATTTATTTTACAAAAGTATTTTTGCAATTTCCCGAAAAATAAACATTTATTCAGCTTAAATTTCACATTACTAATAGATGAAGACTACAATAAAACAATCACTGTGGGCAGTTTAAATCTTGAAACATCTGATATACATACATACATACATACATACATACATACTTACATACATACATACATACATACATACCTACATACAGGCAGACATACAAACAGATACTAGTCACATTAATATTATTTTACTCATATACCACACATGCTGATATTTTTTAGTTGAGTTTATAGAGTTGTTAATATTGACCAATATAGCGCAATAGCAACTAGAAAAAAAAAGAAAACACTAGAGTAAATAATGGTCAGGGTAAGTTTAAATGTGCATGAAAAAAATTAAAATATGCGCTTGAAAAAGCATGAAAAAATGGAATAATAAGCACTGAAATATGCCTAAAAACTGCCAAATTCATACGTATCAAATATGACAATCATATTTGATACGTCTGATTTTTTCTTTACAATTATGTAAAAAACAGGGTTTTTTTTAACTAATCTTTCATAATTCTTAAATACATTTAACAAGAACAATACAATTACAGAAACAGTGGAATATAGATAAACGAAAAAGGGGGTTGCTTAAAAAATTTGAGTAATATTTTATATTTTGAATCCAAATTCTTGTTTAATTACTGTTTCATCTAAAATTAAGAAAACTAATAATTGTATTCATTATATGCAAATTTACGCAAAAATTGGAAAACAATTTAATTTTGGTAAAATACTTGTGAAATATGCAAAAGCTTATTTTTTAAGCGTAAAGCTTGAAAAACTTGCCCTGATAACGAATGTGTGAACGTTTAGACAGTCTCTGTATTAAATAAATGTACATTGCCAAAATAATGATTTATATTTTTAATATACAAAACGTTTAACAAACTCCCACACATCTTGTTAAATTGAACACATTTATTTATATACTTGTGGCATTTACTGTTAACCACATGAAAGGTTTTCGGTTTCAACTCAACACAATTCAGAATTCAGTTGATGACGATAATGCTTTTGGCATTGATTATAAGTATCACGTTTTAATTTTCGAGCTTCAAGTCTTTTTTAAACAATATTTTTCTTTCCTCTATGAGTTGAGGTTGAGTTTTGTTTCTAAATTCTTTAGTTTGCAATCTTATTTATTTAATGCAGTTTCCGTTTACGTCTCTCTCATCATTCAGTTAAAATGAAGTGAACAAAAAAAGTGCTTAGTTTAACAAAATTAAATAAAGAAAATAATCTTTCATAATTCTTAAATACATTTAACAAGAACAATCCAATTACAGAAACAGTGGAATATAGATAAACGGAAAAGGGGGTTTCTTAAGAAATTTGAGTAATATTTTATATTTTGAATCCAAATTCTTGTTTAATTACTGTTTCATCTAAATTCGGTATTTTCGATTGTTTTTGTCTTGTTTTTTTTTTATTAAATGCTTACATCATTTACTGTGGAAAATTTCTCTATTTCAATTTGATAGAATGAACAACTGTAGGTATTTTCTCAGAAATATTATATCAAACAAAACTTGAAATCTTTAGTTCATAAAATAATAAAAGTTTTTTTTTCAACACGTCAAATAATGGTCAGTTTCACATTGAATTTTAAGAACTTTTGATTGGGAGATAAGGATTGTGCAAACTTGGATGGAAGTATAATAAAGTAAAATTCACTAAAATGTCTTTTTTATTTCTGTATTATTTACAACTTAATCTTAATCAAATACCTCATTGACAAACATTTCTAACATTCAACTAAGATAGAAGCTCAGATAATGTTATAAAAATATATCCCTCGAACTTGTTAATAAATATTAAAATATTTCAACGGTTATTGTTTTCAAGTGCATCCCTTTAAAAAATAAAAAATACTCGAAGTCAAATGTCATATAAACTAAATAATTTAAAAATTTTTTAACAAATAATATTCTCATAATAACTAAAAAAAAAAACAGTTTAGCTGCATTTGACAAATATACTAATATAAATCTGCTATTAAAATGAAATTATTTAAAATTAATTTATTTTTTATTTTTATTACAATTTTTATTATATATCTTTTTTTACTCTTTTGCACTTTGTGTCAAAAAATTCAATTATTAATTCATATAAAACTATAAATTATTAAATATATCTGTGTGTTTTTAACCATAAAGGACAAGTCCATTATTGTTATAATAATAATTATGCAAACAATTGATTTTACACTTAAATTTTATGTCTAACGTTATTTGCAATAGCATCAACTCAGAAAAAAACAGGTGTCACTAAAATAATAACAACTAATTAATTTATAATTTAATGGCAATTGATTATAAATTTTATTATGAAAGAAAAATATTTTCAAATGTTATAAATATTTAATGTTTAGAAATAAACTGCAATTAAATGTCAGTAATAAATTTCCATAAAAACATTTAAAAACAAATATTACAAAAACTGAACGAGTTTTGTTTTTAGTTTACTTTTAAAAATAAATTAGTAATCAATTTTTAATAAATTAGATCAAAAAAAAAAAAAAAATAATAATAATAATAATAATAATAATAATAATAATACTAATAATAATTATAAATTTGAATCGGAAATTATTTTGCTAATGAACTTTAACCTTTAGTTTAAAAATGTGTATGTATGTGCAAGAAGAAAAATTTTGAGAAAAGGGTTTAGAATTATCTCACAAGGTCTAAAATATGTTAGAGGTAGAAAGCTTCACTATGCATGAAAGATATTTGTTGCTCGGGATTGCTTAGCTTGGCAATTCTAAAGAAACCAAATGGAATGAAAATTTATTACTACTTTATTCAATACTGAAAGGTTTCTAGTCAGTGAAACTACTCTCCAATGAAAAACTTTCAAATTTTATTATACCGTGCATTAGTCACACTAATATTATTATTTTATTTTACAACAAATATATTTTTAAACTACCTAATCAGTATTTGGTAAACAAATAGATTTATATCCACATTACACTCATTCAAAAAAATATAAAATTTAAATTATTGATAATTTTTTTCTTTTATTATTTTATTATTTGTTAAAAAAATAAATAAACAGAAAGATAGAAAATTGAAATGAAATATTTTATTGAAGCAATCACTAGTCGATTGATCAAAAGGGTGGTCCAAAAAGATGTTTTCTTTGCAGAATTAACTGAACCGCAAACTTTTATAACAAGATATTAGTATTGTTGCAAAGAGGAAGTTTTATATCACATTTGAAAATCTGAAATAAAAAGTAAAAATATACTAGAATTTTTTTTTTTTTAATTATAACATGCATCAGTGAAAGATGCCAGGAGATGAGAAAAAAGAGAGGCTAAATTGGACTCTATTTGAGGTCAGAAAAGGCCGAATGACCAAAAAAATAAGGCAAAAAAAGCTAATATTTAATTTAATTTTTTTATTCTTACTAGTTTTTGATAGTTTTCAAAAGTTACTGTAAAATTAAAAACAAAACATAGACATATTTTATGAAAAATCGTCCACAAAATTCCCATTCCAATTTTGTTACATTTCATAAGAAAATTTAACTACATATTATTGTATATATATATATATATATATATATCATTAGTTATTTTGTGTCAAATTTCATGAAAATCGGTCCATAATTGACCATTGATTCCATATAAATCCCTGTTCCGAAAGTCACTTCAATGTGCATAAATCACATAAAAATATTAGAATCACGTCTATATTTGAAAAAAATCATTTTTATATAGATAGAAATCACAGTGACAAATTTTATGAAGATCGCTCCGTAATTTACTATAGCCCACATATAAGTGCGCTTTCGGAAATCACTCCAAGAATTTTGATGGACGTACACAATGGTATAGGGTATCATATGTTCGAGCTTGACTGACTATATCTTTTTTACTTGGTATAGGTTATCATATAGTCGGGCTTGACTGACTATGTCCTTTTTACTTGTCGTTTTTTAAAAGTGTCAAAAAATTAAAATTTTGTCATTATCCAAATAACCGGTCGGTTGCGATAACCGAATGCAATTTTTATATTTTAACCAAATTTATATACTAAATTTAATGGTATTGGAAATGAAAGTATGGTTGTTGTTTAAAATGTCTTAATGGACCAATTTTTTAGAAATTATCTTTGTTGTGTTTGCCGAGTTTGTTGAATTTATTTTACAAATTCACATACATATTGATTACGTTGACTAATACTACAATTGTAGGTACTACAATTTCAGTACATATACGTTCTTGCTATCTTTAATAAGGAAACTCTGTCTAATTTATAATTTTATTATTCAATAATCATAGCAAAATATTGTTTAGTCTTATTAAATATTTTTCATTGTAAAAATCATGGAAATTATTCATTTCTTTTGGATCTTATGACATACTGACAATCGTGGTAATTTTAAAAATATAAAATTACCGGACCAACTGTATGGAAAACTTTAACAAAGTATGTTAGTCAATTACAAAAAAGCTATCAGGCATAGAGGTCAAAAGATATTTTTCATACGAACGTAGAGACAAAGAAAATCGGATCCCTTTTAAAGTTTCATTTGAATCCAATGAAACTCTAAAGTTTCATTAGCCTCTATCGGAAATAGAGGCCCAAATATATTCTTTAGACGGATATTGGGACAGACATAATTATACCACTTTAGAGTTTCTTAAACCAGGAAATAAAATATATATTGCACGTTATTATATTTTCCGGATTTACATAAATTTTCGTAGCGATGAAAACGTTCTTATAAATAAAATGCATTAGAACCATTTTTATTTATTTATTCATTTCCAATAAAGAAAAACTATTAAAATATGTCGCTCTGTTTATGTTATTGGGCAAAGAATACAACTAGAAGTTTATGTGAGAGACAAAAATCTAATTCAGTTGTCAAAATCCTAATTCATACAATAACAAAATACATGTAGTCACATATATTTTGTTTTGTATTTTGAAAAAAAGTAAATTTTTCGAAAATTTAGTTTCAACTGCCTCTAACATAAACTTCTAGTTGTATTCTATGCTATTAGGTCTAGTGGTAAACCGATTTATCATTAATCTCGTGCCACAGTGGTTATTAAAATATGTTCACAAATTAGAAAACTATCACATATTTATTTTATGATAAATTTGATTTCTTATTTACAGGGTTGCCAGATTTTTTGAGCCTCTGTTGCAAAATTGCTAATCAAAAAACGTAACAAATCACAAAGTTAAAATTTTATTTAGTTTTTTTTTTTTTTAATAATAATAATAATAATTATAATGATAATAATAATAATAATAATGATAATAATAAAAATAATAATTATTATTGGTATTATTATCATTATATTGTATAACAACATTTGTTCCCTTATACAGTGTTTTCACTAAGTTGAAAGCAATCAGTTTTGATCAAAACACCTAAAAGTATTTCCACTATCTTAACTTGTTTTGCATTGTTGAATTTACGAGTGAAATCCTGACATTTCTCAAAAATAGGTTAAATTGAACTTTAAACAAGGTCAGAAAAGATTAAATGACCCAAAAAATAAGACAAGAAAAAGTTAAATTTTGTTTTTGGTTTAAAATTTTTTTTCCGTTTTCATTAGTTTTTGATAGCTTTTAACTTTTACAAATAAAACATGGAACGATTGCCGGCAAAGTGAATCAATAAAAAAATCTAAAAAAGAAAATGCCCTACACATACAAATTTGGGTTGTATTTCATATGAAAAATGATTTGAAGTGATTTTTCATAATTTTGGAGCTATAATTCCTTATTTATTAAGAATTTTATAATTTTTGGTCATTTGTCACTTTTATTAGAAAATTATCAAATTTAAATCGTTTTAGTAAGTCGATAAAACTAGCTGTTATTTTTTATTTCGAAAATGAAGCGCTGTATATATATATATATATATATATATATATATATATATATATATATATATTTATATAAATTATATATATAACATTAAAAATCCAATATGGAAATGACATATTTTATGTATAGATAAGTACTATTAAAGTTCCTATTGGTACTTCTCAATTTATTTAAATATTTATAAATAAAATTTTTGGCACAATGTTTAAATTAAAGTTAATACCAACAGATATCAATAAGTTATATATTAAATTTAAACCATATTAAATGCTTAATACTTACGCCTTAAAATTTCTTTAAATCTATTTTTTTAATAATAACCAGTTATAAATTTACCTATTAATGTCCTTTTCACTTTTAAATAATTTTTATCTCAGATAGTTTCATTAATAAATTCAATTTTTCTTTATTGCATTTAGTTAAAAATCTATTTAGTTTGTTGTCTTACTTGTCGAATAAAAGTTTATTGGCCTGGCCAAAGAAAAAGCACAATTTCTAACAAACAACTAAATTTCTAATAGAGGTAGGGTAGGAAATATGCAAACAAACACTTGAGATATGAAATTGGTAGCTAGAAAAAAGAAAAGAAACATATTGGAAATTTATTTATGATAACATAAAACCATAATATTTCGTGTTTTGATTGTATATCAAGTGACTAGTCGAAAAATTTAAGAAAAGAAGGAAAAATGGTAAAGGAAAAACCATAGAAAATGTGTAACAGCAGCGTATTTTACTCGTGCTTTCATGCCATTTAGCAAATTATTTATGCGAGTTGGTTGGATTTTCTTGTAAAGTAGTTAAAGTGGTTGAAAATGAAAATAAAGAAAACAAGTTTAACTTAAGTAGGGAAATAGAAGAGTTATTATGCTGCAAATACAAAGACCTACAGATTTTTTTATAATTTATTTAAAATATAAAAATGATATTCGTAATAAACATTTCCGATACACAAAGTAAAGGGAAAAAAGTATAAATGATATTGGCTTACCAAATAGCATCTTGGAAGCGAAATTCTTCTCATTGATATAATGAACATAAATTTTTCTTTTTCACAATAAAATGCGTAACCTCTTATCCAACTAAATGTGCTTCCATTTTTGTTGTAGAGCTTTTAAGAAGGTTTCTTGTAAGAACTGTTACAAATCTTAAAATTGCTTAGAAAAACTTTTTCTCTTGTTGTTTTACTTTATTTTATGTATATTTAGTTTTAAAACAAGAAAAAACTCACACATTATATTCTATATTATCCCTTTAAATATTTGAAAAATAAATTTGTTGCCAATCTTCCAGGCGTCACTAATTAGTGACATCTATTTAGTTGATTGTTGGAAAATTGTTTGAAAATTACAAAAACAAAATTAATTGCCTCACTTCTTAATGATCTCTATATGATTATAAGAAGTCTGTACGAAATTTACAAAAACAAGATACATTAATATCGCCTTTTCAACTTGCAAAAGTATACTTTAAAATCACTTCTGGAAGATAATATGACAACAATTCGAATTTAACAAAAACAAAATACATTACTATTGAGCATTGATCACCTTGGCTTGTGTTAGGAAGGTTGTCTGTTTTTTTATACAAAAGAAAACAAAATATTAAAAAAGCACGTAAAATCATTTATTTGACTTATAATTTAACTTAAGTACAGCTTGGCTTTAATATTAAATATAAGATGAACATTTTCCCAATAATTAAGTGTTTTATAATAAACGAAGAATATTTCTAAAAAGTAAGCAAATCTTCGTAACAGTATATTTAGTAATAATGTACTTTTCTCAAAACTTAACTTTATTTTAGGAAAAACTCCATTAAACAGACAAGTATCTGTATATTTAAAAGAGGCCACACTTTGCTTGCAAAAATGCGAAATTCTTTGAATAGAAGATATTTTTAATATAATTTAATTTTAAAAATTATTATTAAAATATATTTATTTTTTTAAAGTATCGGAATTCATCGGAAGTGGATTCTACGAATAACAATTTTATTTAGAGTTCCCTAAATACGAACATTATTTTTACATGAATTATTTCTTTTGTACATGTGAAGTAGAAATAATTATGAAATATTAAAAAAAGTTAATTTTAATTACAAATACAGCAATAGTAGAAGTGCAAATCATCTTTTATAAGATAAAATGACGATACTTCTCTAAGCATCGTCCGGGTATCATCCAAAACACTGTTTTTCGATACTTCCGGAAGTGTTCTCTTCGAGACTTCTACAAGACTCTTCCACGAGAAGCAGTTTTTTAATGATACTTTGGCAATAGTTTTGGCGATTTATTTCAACTTCTTCAAGGCTCTTCTTAGTGACTTCCGGAACAGAAAATGTTTGCAGGGATATGTTTTATATACATATTTTTACTGCTGTATTTTATGTTTGTTTTGTTGATTAGAAACGATAAAACTTTACAACTCTAATGGCAACATAACAGACGTTTGAACTTCAGTTTAATTTGAGCATAGAAAAAAATATCTTTCCCTTCATTTCTTTCATTTTAACATTATGTTTCTGATTGAATATAGAAGAATAATAGTCTTTTGTGAAATAATTCTATAAAGCAATGTCAAAATATTAAAATTTTGAAATATGTAAAAAAAGTATTTAATAAGAAGATTTTAACAAATTATTTATTTGTTTTCCTAACAAAATTTCATATTAGATGCTATTGATAACGAGAGATGCGTGTTGAAGGGGAGAAAGTTTATATAAAAAAAATATATATATATATATGTATATATATATATACGAGGGCGGATCAATATTTCCGTGACTTTTTGAATGAAACACAGTTTTTTTTTGCAAAACAAAAGTTTATTTTTCAAAATAATCTCCTTTTAACTCAATACACTTATTCCAACATTTCTCCAGTTTTAGTAACCCTTCCAAAAAGCAGGATTTTTCGATGTCCTTAAAATAGGCATTTGTTTGCTCAATAATTTCATTGTTGGAGCTGAATTTCTTTCCACCGAACCATTTCTTTAGGTTTGAAAATAGGAAGTAGTCACTAGGAGTAAATCCGGAGAATATGGCAGATAAGGTACCAATTCGTAGCCCAATTCATAGAGTTTTGCTATTGAGACTGCACACGTATGTACCCGTGCATTATCTTGATGAATAAGAACTTTTTTCTTGGCCATATGGGGTCGTTTTCTTTTTATATCCTCATTAAATCGGTAAGTTGGCATAATATTCGCCGTTTATTGTTTTTCCGTTTTGAAGGTAATCGATGTGGATTATCTCGCGTGTATCCCAAAAAACTGTTGCCATCACCTTATTGGCCGACAAACTTATCTTGGTCTTCTTCGGAGCAGATTCAACCGGAGAAACCCATTGTTTAGACTGCTGCTTGGTCTCCGGACAAACAATCCTTTGAAGTTGTTAGTAAACCACTTTCTTTACCATTGAAATCGATGGTGCAGAGTCCCCATATTATTTATCGAGCTTTTCCTTGGTTAGATTGACGGTTTTTTTCGCAAAAAATAATATTTAATGAGCACTCGAAATTCACTTTTTTCCTTTTTTTAGAAAAATACACTAGGTTGTATGTTTTGAACAGCTGTTAAACGTAAAGTAAATGACGAAACTTGCTCAAAATTTGACAGTAGTCTATTAAGAGGTAGTACTTGACGGGAATAGTGTTACATTTCATATAATTACGAGGGAAGTTCGAAAAGTCACGGAAATATTGATCCGCCCTTGTATTTGAAAATTTCAAAACAATTTGATTTAATCGCAACATAGTTCTATACCCTGCTGATAATAACACCCTCTTAAAATATAAACCTCCTGACAACACTTTAGAATTCTCTTCAGTTAGTCTATTATGACAATAGATCAAAATCGCTAGATTGTGAAATTTTTAAAAATATCGAGGAATTTATTTTATTTAATTTTTCACTATCTTTTCCAAATCTTTTCAAACCTATGCCTTTGTTCTGCATATACGTATCTATTATTTATTTCCTATTTATATTTTATTATATATAAAGATATTAAACCCTATTGAGTTGATTTAAAACTTTAGAAAGTTAATAATACAAGTGTTCGGCTGAAGATTGAAACAATATATTTTATTATGAAAAATAATAAAAGGTATTTAAGTCAACATTATTGCAAAAAGCAATATTTAAATTTTTAGTAATTGTGGTAAGAAGGAAGTATTATTTGTTGCCAAATTATTTGTTATGCTAATAACATGTTTAAAATACATATTGTTCTCTATTATTTAAATGCTTTAAATTTTAGAATTGAAATTTAAAGTCAGACAATAACTTTTTTGAAGATGAATATTTTATGGTAAAATTTTAGGGGAATATGAAAAAAAGGTTTTAATTAGTTTTAATTATTTTATGTTGTATTATTTTAAGGCTTCACAATATAGTTTTGTAAATAAATGCGGCCTTGGTATTAATCTATTGAAAACGAAGAACTTTGCATCTTTCAATAAAGTCGAAATTTCTATTTTTGACCACAAATTAAAATGAAAGAGTAAAGAAAGCTTACGCAGCTATGCACACGTGCCAAAAACTTTAGTTAAAATATGGGGACTAACATCAAGCTAGATATATTGGATTTATAAGGTTGCATTTATACCTTTCCTAGCTCATGGAGACTTGGTTTGGTGGACAAAGCAAAGCTCTTAAGCGGATTAACAGAGTAGTTGCAGATACGGAGCCTTATATATATATATATATATATATATATATATATATATCTATACATATATATAAGACTCCGTATATATGCCCTTTATCGTAGCTTGACTATTTATATATGTTGTGATATCGCTTGTTTATATCGGTTTTCTAGATATAAGTCAAAAAGTTTGGTGCTGTACTTAATGTCCAATTTTTCATAACACACCACATTTTGTTCCAGTATCAATGCAGATTTCAACTCAATATTGAAGGAATTGTGCTATTTTATGAAAAAATTGGTTGTGTACAGTGAGTATATATAGATGGTACATCGTTACACCAGGAGGAGGATACATTTCATTGCCTCTGCCAACGTGTTGCATTATCACGTTACCAATAAAAACGTTTTGATTCCTATTTCCTACAGGATTTTAATTAACTAAACTGGGTGTACGAAACATTGAGATGCCAGCGGATTACAAACAATACTACTATCAACTGGACAAACAAGAAAACGGCAGCAGCGGCTTTGATGTAATGCTGACTCTAAACGTACGGAGAAAGAACTCACTTTGGATCAACAATTATGGTCTTGTGATTATCCACGGTTTCTGTGTTTATTTGGTATGGAAAATGGATAAAATCACTTAATAAACAAAAAAATTATGGGCAAGATACTAGAAAAACTTAGTGTCAGCCGTAAGTCCAGTTCATACATGTCCGCCGATATCTATTAAAAAAAGCAAATGCAAGTAGTTCAAAAGTCCATATAAAATCGGAAACCAAATAAGTATAGCAGTTGTTTTTTTTTTTTTTATTGGTTTTATAAAGATATAATTTTTGATAAAAAAAATATGTTGTCTAGTAAAAAGTTGAGTTTTCAGCAATAATGAATTATTATTATTATTATTATTATTATTATTATTATTATTATTATTATTTGTATTATTATTATTATTTATTTTTTGTGAAAAATTTAGATAATTCTTTTTTAAAAAATTAATTTTTAGATAAAAAATCATTTTTTTTTTAAATTTAGTTAATTCTTTATTGAAAATTAATTTTTATATAAAAAGTTATATACTATTATCATAATTTTCACATTTGAAGAAAATTGCAGTTATTTAAAAAATTGATCATAATTATCAATAGTAAATAAAATATTGCTTATATACATTAATTCCCATCATTTTATATTGGATTATGTTAATAGCATTTTTACCATTTTGATAGCTACGGTACGTGAAAATACTGTCATTAGGCTTTCTCATTCATTATGTGCCATTCAGTTGAAACGTACACAAAATAGTTGTTAAAGCTTTAAATATGAAGAGTTTGGTATAGAAAACCAGGTTTTGTGGGAAGTTTTAATTTGTTTTATTTTTGAAAGAAAACAACTGCAAATGAAAGCCATTATATTTTTGTGGAAGATTCAGGGGGTTATGCTTTAGCTGAGAAAACTTGTTTAAAAGCTTTAAAACTGGTGATTTCGAAGGAGCATTCCGGCAAAAGATTGAATATTAAGACCAAATGCAGGAAATGCTTCCTGAATCATTGGAAGAAATTCAAGCAACGATTCACAGGCATTAAAAATAATTTTGACACATCTAAAAGCATGGAAATTGGGCGCCACAGAAACTGAAGTCAAGCGACGTGTAGTGGTGATTTTGCATGTATAAAATTCTGTTTTAACGCTACAATTCAATATCTTCTCTGCATCGAAATGTTAAGGCGATGACCAGTGGATCCATTCTGATATGAAAATCGATACCAAAGACAAAAATCCATATTGCCAAGATTATCCTCTGTATTTGAAGAGTGCAATCTACTATGAGCAGTTAAAGTAGTTGAAACTATCAAGGGACACCTGTATCGAATACAATTGGTCTCTTTGAAAAAAGCATTGCGCGAAAAATGGCTAGAATATGCCACCAGAAATGTATTAGAAATATTCCTGCATGATAGTGTTCGAACTTGTGTTGCGTGACCAGTAAAAACTTAAGACTATGAAAAGTTTTGCACCACCTGCTGTATAGCCCAGACATTGTTCCTTCTGACCACTGTCTATTTTGTTCACTTCGAAATGCCCTAGCTAAAATACGCTTCACTTCAAAACAGGATATCAAAAATTGAATTGATTCGGTTCTAGCCTTAAAGAATAAGAAGTGGCACTGGATTTGAATTCATAAATTGCTAGAAAGATAGCTAAAGTCGTGTCTTACAATAGGCTATACTTACACAAAAAAAATTGGCTGGAAAATAAGCAAGCTGATCAATGAACAACTTTTCAAAGAAAAATACAAATACATTAAAAATCGTGCTGAAATTGATTTAATTTATGATTAGAGTGTGTATTCAGTCGATTTAATATTTAATCTAGATAAATAAATTCCCTTTTATTTATAATTCTCTATTATTTCTGTTCTACCATAATCAATTTTAAACCCAAATGTCGCGAATACGAGCAATAATTCGAGTTTGGAAGCAGTAATACAAAATTAACAGTTGAAGAACCATTGATTAGTTTGAACGTTTGCTTTTCATATGACGTGGGGATGCATTTTATACTTAAAGATTTATGTGTAAGAATGCAACTGAAATTCTTTATGTGATTTTGCATGTTTAATCAGCTTCTGAGGTGATATATGTTCCATCGTAAGAAATAACAAAATCTGGTTGCAATAACCCAGTCGAATGCATAAAAGACACAAGCTTTTTCTGTTATTCAAGCATTTTATGTATTTATGCATTTTTTATATATAATTTTATTTATTTATACATCATTTTATACATAATTTTTTCATACCCTTCACCACAGGTATAAAAGGTATAAAAGAGAGAACAAAAAAGTTTATATCTTCTGGATCCTAGTAAGAAATGATGTCCGATATCCGTCCGTTCGTTTGTCAGTTGAATTGGCGTTTATAAATCCCACCGATAACTGCCATACATAGTACATATATATCAAATGCTTGAAAATCCTTTAGAGAATTTTCGAAAATTTTGCTATTGAACTTCAGCTTGATCGGTTTAAAAACTTTCGGACATATGTCTAAAAAAATCGTTATTTTAACGGTTTTCGATTTTCTGAAGCCTCTATAAAAGCTTCAGGGACTTCGTTTGGCAAAGGAAATTGGGAAATTTTCCCGAATTTTTGTGCTGAAGAAATGAACTAAATTGGTCAATTAATAACCGAAGTATTAGCCAAAATGAATTTTTGACTTTTTGAAGCCCCTATTTAAGCTACGGATTATTGATTTTCGTTTTTTTTTTTGTTAATCAGCCAAATTTGTTCATAAACAACCGAGCAGTGGGAAAAAAAACTAAAAAAATCTGTTTAAAACATAGACACACAAACATTTATATTAACTCGGCATTGCAATGATTATAAGTTGTTTTTTGTACATGCAGTTAATTTGTTCATATAAACATACAAAAACATATACCTTGTGAAGCAAAAGTCTTGGTATCTCAGCGAATATAAAACATTTTATAAATTTAATTCAAAAGTTTTTAAAATCCAAGGGATTATTTAATACTATGTTATGAGTTTATTTATAAACTACATAGAAATACTAAAAAGTATTAAATTCTTTAACAAAATAAAAAATAATAGCCCAACTTTTATAAAAACTTAATAAATTTGAGGAGCAAAAGTCCTTTCTATCTCGTTAAAGGCTTAAAAACTATGTAAGAATTCAGTGAATTATTTAGCTTTTAGCTGTTATTTATGATGTTATATACGATTCAGCATAGAGTGCTCACTTTAACCTCCAATTTTTTTTCCTACATTCTCCGGAAAGAAATTTCTTAGGGATTTTTACGGAAAAATTTATAATTTTATAATTGCTTTTCTCAATAATCCTACAACATTTAATCAGATTCATATCTGGACATCTAAAAATATTTATAGCATATAAGGCGTTTAGGTTTATTGTCCTCTTGAATGTTATAATCCCCACGTATTTGAAAATTTTCCTCACTTTTATTAAGATTTTCTTTGAAAATCTTCAGATACACAGATTTATCCATTATTTTATGAATAAGTACTAAGTTCTCAACACCGCCTGTTGACATACAGCAACACACCATGCCACCACCATGCTTAATACTTTTAAGTATATGTTTGCTATTCAACTCTTCAATCTTTTTTCTATATACTAAAAGTCCGAAAATCTTAAATTTAGGTTCGTCTGGAAAAAAAATATTATTATTTCAGAACACATTTGATTTCACTTTTTATGGATCTATATATAGTATCTGTTAAAAACCACTCCTTTAACTCAATACATATCTTGGATGCACTTTTAAATGGACAATTACTTAAATTTTCTTCTATTTTTTTTCTTTACTCTCTTGCAGTCTGTAATGGAAAGCGTCCTAATCGCAGTTTATTTTCAATTTTGTTTTATTGTTTAAGTATATTTATAACTTTTTGTAAAGTAAATTAACTTCGTTTTACTATTGTGATGTTTTCATTGATAATTTTTCCATTTTTTTGGTTCCCGTCCGGCTGTTTTTGTAAGCTTATAAAACACTTTCGGTTCTAGAAAAAACTAACCTTAAGTTCTCGATGTAAAAATATTTCAAATGCCCCTTTATGCTTTTCCTATTACGAACTAATACATAAAATTTTGGATTGCCATAATGTTTTGTTGAGTATATGCAATTTTTATTTTATATTATTTATTATTATTATTATTATTATTATTATTATTATTATTATTATTATTATTATTATTATTATTAGTATTATTATTTTATTTTATTTTTTACTTTAGGATCAAATACATGCCATGTCACTTGCAACACTTGTTTGCGACAAATGCCTTGAACACCGGCATTTGCAATTACTCATACACACGAAGCATTTGCTTTGCTTTGGTTAACGAACAGTACAAACAGTATTTATTCTTGTTATTGACCTGTTGGTTATGAACAACATACTTAAAAAGCAAATGGATTTCCTTTCCAGTCATCTTACGCAAGGCTTTACTGTAAATAGATAGCGATGCTTGTGCAATAAATTATACATATTATTTTTTTAAACATAAATGTGAAAATATATAGGCATACTATTAATTTCTATTTGTTAGTAAAATGGTGAAAGATATAAAGGATTCGACGCAGCCGAACGTAGTACTATATACATTATATACATATACATTACAAATAAATTATAAAAAAAATTTTGTAAAAAAATGTATATGATTCACAATAGACATATTTAATTCCCAAACCTTTTACTAAATTATTTTTTCAAATCAAATTTTTTCAACTAAATTTGTGACAGTACTTGGAACCGAGCAAATTCGGTTGCCAAAACAGACGAATGATTTCTCTGTGTGGGATAAAATACATGTACCATTATCTTAAACACAACATTAATTTTTCATTAAAAAAACAATATGAATTAATGCAAACACTCAATATAAAATTTAATTAATAACTATTATCTATTAATACTTTTCACTTGGTCTAAAAAAAAAAAAAAATAATAATAATATCTCTTAAAATATTTATAGTCTGATTCATATCTTATTCAAACCAACACAATCTATACATTTTCAATTTAAGAGTAATTTTTATTGATAAATAATATGTACCTTTTTTGAGGATAATAATTATTTCTCAATAAATAAGAATATTAATTGAACCAGAATTATTTCGGGCAAGTGAAAACAAATAAGAATTGATTTACCATATCTAATTAATTTTTGGAAAAATAGTATTTTTTTAGTCTTTTGGTTAATATGTTAATATATAAGTTTACATTGACTAATAGAAGAACAGATATCATTAAATCAACCCAGCTAGTGATTCCGAATCGAACCGATCAAAAGTTTTTTCTGTACATTATAAATATTAGTACAAAAGCATAATACCAAACATATGTGGTGTACAAATCTACAAAGTAGGAAATTCATAACAAATAACTCAAATTTTCTAAAAAAAATTATTTTCATTTTTTGCCCAATTTGTTGACAGATTGTACTGGGATTAATCCTTAAACAGATTTCTAGTACAAGTTTGTATCACATATTTACATAATTAGAAATTTTAAATATAACGTACATGGGAACGACATGGCAAAATCGATTTTTATTTATCGAAACAGAAAAACTATCGAAAATTATCGAAACAGAAAGATTATAGAAATCACAATCAATTTAAATCCCCATTTCAACAGAAATATAAACTTCGCTAATAAATGGATTCGTGTTTGAAATACAAAATAATATCAAAAAGAAAAGAAAGGAAAAAACTAACCCAAAAAATCCAAAAAAAAAAATTAAAATAAATTTTCAATTACTGCTGGTTTCCCAAAGTTAACATTTGTACAAGTAACTTGTTTTTAAATTTTATTTATTTGTTTTTTTTTTTTAAATTTTCCCTTTTAGATAATATAAATAAATACGTACTTTTTTCCTTTTTTGTTTCATGCTACATATATATTCATTTATTTAATTTCGCTATTTTACAAAATTTTCTTAAAAAATAAAACCATTATTTTGGTGTGCTGCACGTAGTTTTCATGCTCTTTAAACGTTTCCATGTTGACCATATTTTCTGGCCATTACTAATCATATAAAACAAGAGCATGTGTGTGTGTGCAACACTACAATGGAGAAAAATAACTGAAAAACGAATAAGAAAAGCTACAACAGTTTTATTACTTTGGCCAGTTGGCCAATTTTGGTAACAAGGAGGAACAAAAAAAACCCCGAAACTAAGTCTGACAGTTTAAAGTTTTACTAATGTATGTCTGCAGAGAAAAAATAAATGTTTTCAACTTTTGTGCACGCAATTTAAATAGAAATTGTTAAATTTTTTAAAATTCTATTTAAAGATAAACATGGAATTAAGGAAAATAAATTTGTAAAATGATATGTAATTACTATGAAATTAATATGCAATCATAAAAAAAATATTATTGAAATTTCATTTAGAGTAGAACAGAATTAAAGAACTGTCTGATGATTACTTACGTGCTTTTAGCAATTTCTTAATCATAAAAAAATTTAGATGATTACTATATAAGCCAAATTTAACAAACTGTTGCTTAATTTAAACATATTTTTTTTTGTAAATACTTAATTTACAATTCATTTAATATTTAAAATTTGTTTTTACCTATACAATATAATTTACTTACTCAATAATTTACTTACGCATAGGACAAGTGATATATTTGCTAAACATACACACACATACATATATCAACTGAAATCAATAAAGATTCTGTAATCAATTATTTTGCAATGAAAGACACCCCAAAGGCAGATAGCAAACAAATAATATATATTGAATATTTTTGCCTTAAAACAACAAATTAATTGAACTTACCTGATAGACATTATAAATGTATAAGAAATATATACATATGTATATATCCACACATTATACAATATAAACTTATACATTAAAACAAAAATAAAATAGTAATAATATAAAATAAACAAGCACATGCATATAATAAAAAACAATCAATATCATCATTAATATTAACTACATACAATTATTTGTGTTGTACTCATATCTCAATTATATAGCAGACTAATATTACAATTTCATTGATTTAAGTTTTTTTTCTTTTTTCATTTACAAAATAAGAAAACTAATATTTCAATTTCCGTTTTATTTTTCGATTTTCTTTTATAGATTCATTGGTACATGCACAAGTAAATGTTGAACCCAATACAGCTGTATTAAACGAAGGTGATCCCACGGAATTGTTGTGTCGTTTTGCTCATCATACAATAAATTATTGTCGAATTGAAATACCCGGTGAACCGAAAGTTTTTAATTTATCACCCGAATGGAATAAAACTCCAGGTTTTACGTACTATGGCAAGGGGTTACAGGCAGGCGAGTGTGGTGTGAGCATACAACGTGTTAAGGCCGTCAATAATGGTCAGGTTAAATGTAATCTCGGTGTAGAGGGTGAAGAATTATCGGGCACTATTGATTTGGTGGTAGCATGTAAGTTTCCACAATTTTTTGCTTATTAAAAAATTTAACTTATTAAAATAAATTTAATCTTAATTCTTATTTATTTTTTCTCGTATAGTACGTCCTAAACAACCTTTAGTCGAATTGGTTACCAAACCCGACCGTGAGGGTTATTTCAGTGAGGGTAGTACATTCAAAGCTCGCTGTATTGTACCCGATGGACGTCCTGCTGCTAACATTACTTGGTTGATTGATGATCATCCTGCTGACAAGCGTGTGGGTGAATTGGAAGTTGTTGCTTCTAATAGTCCCAACGGTTTGGAATTGTCCACCACAATCCAAGAAATCCAATGGCATTTGAGTCCTGAAGACAATGGTCGTAAATTGATATGCCGTTCTCATCATCAGACAGATCGTGAAAATTTACCACCTCAAGAGGGTTCTTACAATTTGTTAGTGCGTTGTAAGTACTTGTTGAAGAAAAAAGTTCTAAATTATGAAAAAAGTATTTCTAATTTAGTTTTAGTGCATGTCTAATTCAATGGCAGTTCAGTTCTAGTTCAGTTCCAATTTCTTTCTAGTTCAATTCTAGTTAAGTTCTAGTTAGTTCTAGTTCTGTTCTAGTTCTGTTCTAGTTCTGTTCTTGCTCTGTTCTAGTTCTGTTCTAGTTCAGTTCTAGTTCAGTTCTAGTTTAGTTCTAGTTCAGTTCTAATTCAGTTGTTCAGTTCTATTACAAATCACTTCTAGTTCAGTTCTAGTTAAAATCTATGTCAGTTCAAGTTTAGTTCTACTTCAGTTGTAATTCAGTTCTAGTTCATTCCTAGTTAAGTTCTAGTTCAGCTCTAGTGCAGTTCTAGTTCAACTCTGGTGCAATTCTAGTATAGTTTTAGTTCAGTTCTAGTTCATTTCTAGTTCTGTACTAGTTCTAGTTCAGTTTTAATTCCATTCTTGTTCAGTTCTGAAAATTCTGAAATGTCTCCGAATTAGTTTAAAATACCAAATCAAATGTTTTCTTATATAGAAACTGCTGGAATTTAATTAACTTTTACGGAGATTTTCTAAAAAAAACTTCCTTTGTAATGAAATATAAATATTCTTTTTAATTTAGTCCCTAAAATTTTTTACCCTTAGATGCTCCCATCCATCAAGAAGAAACTCTTGTCTACGGTTTATACTTGGAACACACCGTCACCGTTAATTTAACCATTCGCTCAAATCCTGCACCCATCGTTGAATGGACCGTTGATGGCAATGTGATACGTCAGGGTGAACAAGATGGTCGCTTCTCTGTTTTTGAACCTGTTTACTTAGGACAAGATATGTACAATGTTACTTTAATCATTGCCGGTTTGACCTTAGAAGACACCACCAATACATACAATTTAAGAGCATCAAATGCCTTAGGCTCAACAGACTATACCATACGCATTAGTTCATCAGCCACTCCACCAGCAAGTGGTTTGGAAATTGGTGCTATTGTTGGTATTGTTGTTGCGGTGGCAATTCTTGTCCTAATCGTACTCTTGGTATTGTTTGCACGTGCCACTGGTAGATGGTGTTTTGGAGGTGAGTTATTGTATTATTATTGTTGTTTGGATATGGTTAATTTTTTGTAGTTTAAAATAGTAATACTCATATATAATATAAATAGCAATTAAGATAATTTAAAGCTTAATAACCATATAATTATAAATTGTTGAAATATTTGAAAACAAAGAAGCTTCCTGCAAAATATTAGAACTCATGCTTCAAATCATAGAAAAGATCAAAAAAAAAAAAAAAAAAAAAAAAAAAATTCCCAGACCAATATACTTTATATTTTGCTAACCACATGTGTTTTATAATATCCACCTGTAACATAAAACATAAAACAAACACAGAGTTTCCCAAATTTGTTCACTTTTTATTTAAAGCTGAAATTTCCCTTAAATCAGTTTGAGATTTTTCAAAGAACAAAAGCAATTTCTTAAGTTTTACAGAAAATTAATCTACATCTATTTATGAACTTAATTTGAGATACTCTTCCTTAGACTGAAATTATATGCATTCATGCTGTTTTTTACATTTTCCATTAATATAATTTTATAAGTATATTTTCTAAGCTGATAATTTATACACACAACATGCAAGTTGTTATTCTTTATATTTATATTTTTTCTGTTCGTACTCATACATTAACAATTATAAGGATGTTTATGTACATACGTGTTTGTTCTACTACTTAGCTATTACTACTTTGTTCAAAAAGGATTTAATTAAATTTTCAAATTATATGCTTGCTAAGAAATTGTTCATTATTCTTTGAGCTTCTTTACTTTTTTCTTTTTTAAATAAAAAACACAATGAAATTTTAATAAGAATCAGAGCTGTATTAACATTCTTTTTTCTCTATCTTGTTTATTATTATTACTTTTTGCGCACTTTTATATACCATAAATTAAAATATTATAAAATTTTAACTAAGTAATTCACTTGCAGGTATATGCTTAAAAAAACAAGAGAGATATTCACAGATTTTAGATATACATGAGTTTATTATATATATCTGATATACAAGAAATAATTCTGTTGCATCTATCTTATTATTTTAAATCTAAATTATTATTTTAGGGAATTCATAGAATGAATACCTTTAAATATTTTAATGTGTAATTGTGCGTAATAATAGAACTTTATTTCCTTTTATTTGTATATAAATAGTGATATACATGAACCTCTATGAGCAACTGTGCATTGCCTTAATTTTTGTTAATATAACAAAAGTTTCTGCAATGTGCAGATTTTAGTTTTTATTATATAAATATGACATACATAATTGTATTTTAGTCGGATTAATGTTAGATAATGTGACATGTTAAAAGTTATAAAATGATAATAGAAATTACATTTAGCATTTAAGCTGAGATTGCAAAGTATAGAATCAAGTAGTTTTGAGTGAAATGCTCTTATAAATAGTTAATACATAGATATATATTAATTGATTAATTGAATTGAATCCATTAGGAAGTATATTTCAGTTTAAATATAAATATTTATTAAATAAATATTTATGAGGGCCGTTATCAAAATTTTTAAGTTGATAGCTGATAAAAATCCATTTGTATAAATATAAAGTAACTCGAATGCATGTAGAATCTCTTCACGTTAATTATTTCGCGTAAGAGCTACGAATGTATTACGGGGTTTAGCTAGGGCATATAAATATTTTTATAAACCTCATGTATAATTCTTGTGAAAATTGCACACAGTATCAAAACCTATTGAGTTATTCAAATAAAATTTATGATATTTTCAAAGTTTGATAGTATTAGTGTAGCGTATTTTAGTGTTTCCGAGAAAAGCTTTATAATAAAAATTGTTACTTTTACAAATTTATAAAAATGGGATTCGCATCAAAGTTATTTCTCCATATATTATACGAAAATATATTTCATTCCCGTTTAGTGAAAAAAAAAAAAATTTCTTTGATATTGTGATGTTTTTTGGTCCATATAATTTTAAACTTTTGAAATTTTTTTTGTTGCACTTTTGCATTACGATTTAAGCATTACAAACATCTACTAATTATGACAGTTATAGTAAATTTCGTTGGGTCCATGCGATGTGCCTTAGTAAAAAGTGTCTTAACAAAAGTCTCCCGTTTTCAACTATCAACGTCTTTTGACTTAAATTTATGATCCCGATGAATAATATTTATCGCCATTTTTATATATATATCCAAAATTAAAATTTTTGAGTTATTTTCAAAAAGTCTATAAAATTTTCATATAAATTTTATTTTAAGTGTATGTTTGATTTACTAGTGTTAAATAAAAAAAAAACTAATTTCACGCAGTATAATTCGAGTTATTTTCTCTAACTGATATTTTTAAAAATTTGTATTTCTATTTTTCGAATTCAAATTCAAGGAAAAATATAACAAACAATTTGAAAAATTAATTAAGCCTAATATTTAGAAAAATATTATCAAGATTGTTGATATGAGTACAAATTGTTTGAATTTATTATCATTAAATTCTTCTATTGACATTTTAGTTGAATGGTTTCTACATATAACTCAATTTATAAGATTCACCAAACGTTAACTATCAGTATCAATTTTGTTTAAACTTCTTTAGAAAACACTTGAGACGTTATATCAGAATTATTATTATAACTTTTTCACAAGCGTAAATTTAATAAATTAGATACTGAATGCCTTCTGAACGGTCTCTTATGTTTTCTGCAAAAAAAAAAAAAAAAAAAAAAAAAAAAACAAATTAAGAAAAATATGTAAAAAATTTTGTTGAAATTAATAATCTTACTTTATGAATTGGTTTGAGTCACGTCAGCGAAGTACTTCTACCGCAATAAAGTCTTCGCCATATCAGATAATGAAAAGTACTTTGTATTTTGAATTCAGCAAGAAAACGATTCACTTTATTATAAGATATTTATATAACTACAAGCTTCATCCGGTGCACTTCTCTACCCCTTCTTATGCGATAACTAATATTCTTTATGTGGGGTCTACTACTCCCCCTGGACCTATGCATCCTATTCGAAATTTTATAAAAGAATTATTTCTACAACTTTTTAAGACGTTCACAGAAAAACTCCTTTGGTTATGTGTAAATTAATATTTGCTTTGAATGGGGGTTACGTCTCCACCTGGATGTATCCATCCAATTTTCATTGCATAAATAGTATATGATAAGATATTAGTTCCCAGGAAGTTTCAGAGCTCTCACTATAATAGTTCCTTAGAAATGCCATAATGAATATTTGCTTTGTATGGGGATGCCATTCCACCTGCTCCGATCGAAAAATAAAATCACATTTGAACTTAGGAACACAAAGAATGATACACTGAAAATTGTATGTAAATCGATTCAGACGTTTCAGAGTTTTTAAAAAGTAGGCGTAAAATATGATCGTAAAATGTGGGCGTGGCATACGGTCAAGATCTAAAATAGTCTACAACATTCTCCAGTACAAACACTACTGTGTGTCAAATTTCATGTAAATAGCTCATTAATAACAATAAAACTTTTTTCTTAATTAGGCATAAAATGTAGGCGTAACATCTAATCGAGGTCTCACATAGCCTATAACCACCTTGGGCGCTGGTACTATCTGTGTATAAGATTTCAGGAAAATCGGTTCAATCGTTTAGACATGATTGATACACAAACAAACAAACTTTCAGCTATTTTGATCCATTATTTCGTGACACAGACCACAAGTTAATCCAAATGTATTAATACAGATATCGCTTAAAACTTAAGAAACAAGTTTCCTAGTTTTTAACAAACCAATGCATCCACACATAATATCTGATGATGTTTTGTGCTATTCAAGGAAGAGACCCTCGCCTTCATTAAATAACTTTTCCTCAACTGAGAATCATAACAAATCATCTAATCATTCAGTAGCAAATCGTTTGACTCCATTCTAAAAATATATTTTTCACATTTTTAACACGACATTTTTTTTTTTTTTGATATAATGACTTATTTAAATATTCTGCATTAAAATTTATTTCTAAGATTTGGTTCAATATTTCAACATGTTTACATTATTCTCAAAAACTTTAGAATATAGTTTTATAAATGACCTTTGTAATATGCTACACCTTCATAGAAGGGCAGGGTTTTATAAGTCTGACTGATGTGTTTGTTATGTTTAAAAATAATTGTCCTACACCCACCATTCCAGAGAATCCATTGATCGTATTTTTTAAAATATCTTAGGACTAATCTACTGCTCTACTAGATTTTTTTTCTTTAATCCATACACAGAAAATTCAAGTAAAATTTTTTCATTCTAATTAATTTAACCATCTACTTGATTGCTTTTATTATTTTTTGATTGGAAAATTTGTTGATATAATCATTTTAGTGAGAGGTGCAAATTTAAACAATTTTTAATTGAATTAATTAATTTTAATTGGATGAATTAATTTCGCTTAATTTAATAACTGTGTTGAGAATACATTTTATCGTCCATAAGCGATATTTTCACTATGGCGATTGAGCTGCTATATTAGCTTTAGATTAAAAATTATATACTATTTTATTGCACGTAGCTATAACGTTAATATTTTCTAAAAAAAATTTAAACTTTTAATATCTTTGAGAGATATGTTAATTTTTTCACTGCAAATCCTTTTATTATTAAATACTTAATTGATTTATATTAATACAAAAATATTTTTCATTTTATTAACAAATAATAAACAATCATTTATTTATGCACTAGTACTATATATTTTAAGATCCATATACAATAATATAAAAACTGATAACATTTATATAGTTTTTATTTAAAGTTTATGCATATTTAAGTATTTTGCATGTGGCACAAAACTTAAAAAATTAAATCACTCTTAAAAAATAGTAATAAATTTAAATAAAAAAATTAAATATAAACAAAAGAAAAAAAATGTCCTTCCTATTCAACAACAATTAAACAAGAGCTAACTTAATAAACAACATATTTTTTAAACAATAAAAGTTAAAAAAATAGATTTTTTTATCAAAATAAGTTTACTTTTTTCAAATAAGAATTATAATTTTATTATATTTGGAACGAAAATATAAAAAATTATAAATCCCTCAAATTTTGAAAAAAACATTACAAAATTGAGGTATTTTTGCTTAATTTAAATTTAGTTTCAGTTTTACAAAATTATGTTATAAGTTAAAAACAGAACATATTTGGGTTTTTGGTTTAAAATTATACTAACAAACTTGAGTGATTTTTTTAAAACAAAGTTCATTGAAGAAAAATCACTAACAGTTACTTAATTTTTTGTAGATTTTCAAATATACAATTTTTATTTTGGTATTATTGTGGTTTTTTTATTTTTATTATTTGATTTTTTTTTTTTTTTTGTTTTTGTATAGTTGCAAGAAAAAGGTTTTGCTAAAAGTTAGTTCTTGTTTGTTGTTGTTACAGGAGCCACACTTAATACCGACATTGGACCAGACTCTGAAGCCCAAATTAATCCCCAACACAATGATGATTTCGATGGTAGAGATTTTAATAATGGTGAGGAACACATTGACACTACACACCAAACAGAAGAACCTACTCCACCTGTTACCGATAAATTAGAGACCCAAAAGAAAGCTGATCTCAAAAATAATGGCTCAAAGACCACCACAGCGACAACTGCCACAAACGGTAATGGGCATGCTGCAGAAAATAAAACAAATACATCGGTCTAACACGTTTTTTCACTAAAATTTAACAACTAATATAAAACAAAATTAACAAGTTTACTCAATTAAAATTAGATACATTATGACAGACAACGACCTTTAAAAAAAAAAAAAAAAAAAAAAACAATATTATAATATTCCTGAAATTTCATGCTTAATATAAAAATCAGTTGTTTAGTCTTTATAGGCTGCTATCAAAAGAAAATTATATTTCGTTATAAAAATTCTCTTTTCTAGCTACAAGACACTAAATAATTGTTTTTCTATATTAAGACTTAAAGTAATTTAAGTTAAACTGCTGGAATTGTATTGCAAAACATGACAAATTGTACACAGATATTTTCTCCAGATATTATTTTTTACCCAGTTTAGAAATCTTTAAGGATTTTTTTCAATTAGATTTTTAAGTAAGTTAAACAAAAAAGAAAAAAATCTCAAACCTTAAGCACATTTTGAAAAGAGCACAAATTTTTTATATAAAAATCTTTACTAAAAAAATAAAAATATAAAAAAATGGTATAATAAATATAATTTTAAACAAATTATTGTGAATGCCCGTAAGAAATATTTTATTATATATATATAATTTTTTTGTTTATAAATATAAGCCAAGTATTTTGTTTAGTATGATATTTTTTACCATATTTTATATAAAATAAAATATTTTTCTTTAAACTCGAATAATTTTTCATAGAACTCAAATATTTTAATAACCTCATCAACATATATTGTTAAACCGTCCTAAAATTTATATATTTTAAAATTTCCGTAAATAATGTACTTAAATTATACAAAACTTTATATATGACTAAAACAAACAGAATCTATCTTTATAAATTATTATAACCTCATGTCAAATGTTCTTTATACTATTTATATTTGTATGTACTATATGAGAAAAAAAAAACAAAATTGTCTATTTACTATAAAAATCAATTAAGCTAAATAATAAATAAACTTTACAACTAAATTAAAAATAAAATACGTTGCATTTTAATACCAAACATTCATTATTACCGTATGTTTTTCAATTGACTCAGTTATTTCATTTTACATCTAAATTTTGTAAATATATTCACTTAGACATAAAATAAAAATAAATTTTGTTTAATTCATTCAATCATCTACTTGATTAATTTGATCAATTTATTCATTGGAAAATTTTTTTTTTGGCGATTGGTGACTTTTTTCTGTGAATTGTAACATAAGTAACATAGCAAAATATTTGTATGTTCTTGCAAAATATATTCTATAAAAATCCATTGAAATGAGAAATTATGGCATTTATGAAAGAATATTTAGATACCAAAAAAATTTACAAACATTTATAGGGAAAATTAGCACCAAATCTGTGTTTTTTTATTTTTATAAAATTTAGTAAAAAAAAAAAAAAAATAAAATTTATTTTGTAAAAAAAGCTTCAATACAATTAACGGAAAAATTTGCATAAAGTATGTGTTTTTTCGGAGACTGCAAGTGTTATAAGTTTAAAAAATAAATAAAATTTTATTGTTATTTTTGATTTTTATGTTATTGTTTGAAAAATAAAAATTTGTTTTGATTTTTATTTTATCACACAAAAATAAGATTTACTTTTGATTTTTTTAATAGAAATCTAAAATAAAAATCAATTTGTAAGTTTTAAAATATTAATGAAAAATAAGAAAGTAATGAATTTTGTAATTTCAAATAAAAAGAGAAAATATTTTAAGAATTTTATTTTTGTTTTTAAATAATATAAATATCATTAGCCTACCACAAAAGCTAAAAAGCCGATTTTAAACCCATAAGATCCACTATTATTTTTAATTTCTACACAACAGATTTTTCTATCATAACAAGTATCAAAACGTCGGCAGAACTGCAGCTATTTTTTTATTTTTATATCAGCATATGGAAACACGTTTGTCTTCGCATGAGCTCTGATAATTTTATCATAATGCTGCTATAATGTAAATAAATTTGGCCCACACGTAATAAATTCTTATCATACGAGTAATAAGAACTTCACGATTTTTATGATAGAAAAATCTCTCGTGTAGATTTTTTAATGTATGAGTTTTAAAAAGCTTTTAAAACTATTTTTTAAATATTTCTTATGGTACGAAAAAAACAAAACTTCTATTTTAAGGTAATATTGATTTTAACAAAAATTAAATTTAAATTTTTTTTTTTGTTAGGGTGCATGTATTCAAATCTGTATTAAAATGTAATTCAAAGTTAAAAATTATGTTTCTTGTAAATACCAGAAATTTCTTTATATTAACAACTGCCTGTCCTTGATATCTTTCCTTTTATGTAATTGTCTTTTAAACTTATATTACTTAGTTCCAATAAATCTTCAGACATTGCTTTAAAATCTCTTTCTGACTATAATTTTGTGGATTCTCTAGCTACCATTTTATGTTACATGTAGCAGTAAAAACACCAATACAATTTTCTATGAGAACATAGTCAAATGGATCTTTTACGTATTTCGCAATACTAATTTGAAGTCATTCTGAATGTCACCACTTTTCATTTCAAAGTTTAGACCAAAGTATATACAAGTAGTCCGATTCTTTGACAGGAATACCTATTTATAAGAAATTCTTAATTTCCAAAATGAATAAAAAAATGTTTTTTATTTTGTGCGAATTGGACCTGAGTCTGATTACTTGTTTATACTTTGGTTTAAAGCTTTTGTATATTGTTAACAAATAAGTGATTCAGACAGATTAATTAGCACATACGTCTGATAAATAACACATAAACACTGTATATTTATCAATTATAATAATGTAGATAAATAAACTTTTGCGTTTATTACTATTATTTTATGCTAGAAAAAATTAAAAATCATTTTATGATTTTTACTTTTGTTTCAAAAAAATAAAAATCATAGACCTTTTTTGTGAGAAAAAATAAAAATCAAAACTTTAGTTTTATTAAAAAAATTATCAATAATTATTATTTAAAATTCATAAAACAAAAATCAGAAATAATTTTATTTCTGAGAAATAAAATAAAAATCAAAAATAAAAGTTTATTACACAAAATCTTAAATAGCGTTATAATAAATTCAGTAGTGTATTCAGGATATTTTTAACTAATTTCTTTTATATTGATTTTTTACACAAATAATCATTATTTTTGGTCTCTAGTTTTTTTATTTTATAAAATTTAGTTAGAATAAATTTTTAATTTTGAAAAAATGGGAATTTAATTTCAAAAATTAATTTTTTTTCTAAAAAAAAAGCTTCAATACACCAAAAAATATTTTTTTAATATGTATCAATCGGCTTATAATCACTTTGTGATTTAAAGATGTTCTTCCATCTGTCCACGTAACCATTTTAATCAAATTACAGGCTCCAATTTTGAACATAAATCTAGGAAGTTGGAACCCTATTAAAATTGGTTCAATTCGATCAATTATTTCAGCTAGTCTTCAGACAAATAATCTCTACAAATATAAACGTTCATAAAACTTTTAAATGTAAATATTAGGATTATAACTTTTTTCCACGTGTTAGCCCATATTGTATTACCACTTTGCAGGACTGACGATAAATGTGGAAAAATCTAAGTTTTGCGTACGAGAGGTCCGATATCTTGGCCATTTAGTGGGTAATGGGGTAATTCAGACAGACCCGGAGAAAATATCGGCCATTATTGAATTCCCGACACCGAGGTCTGTAAGGCAACTAAGACGATTTTTAGGAATGTCCGGGTTGTACCGTAAGTTCATTAAGAACTACGCTGCGGTTACTTCACTTTTAACCGATTTGTTAAAAGCAACAAGAAAATTAAAAAAAAAAAAAATAATAATATGTATAACTGTAGCATATAACGGTTTAGCAGACGCTTATGTGTCAAATTTCGTTAGTCTATTGAAGTAGCTAGCACGCAACTAGTTTCCGGCTTCTGTCTCGTCGGCAATCGGGAGGGTTTCGATGCTATTTCAAAATAGTCTTGAAGTCGACATGCACAGTAATATTATTTTATCTTGTGCGTGCTATATTTAAATGAGAGTAAAACAGAAGAAGAGAGAAAAAGATAGAAATAGGTGCAAAGAGAACACTAGTAGACACAAAAAAAACTAAAACGGATGTTTAGATTGTTGAACGACTGTGTGTAGATGGTAACACAGTAGAATTCCCCTCCCTACCAGGATCATACACATCTTAATTTTCACTTTTCCTTAGTATGATCATGGTAGGGAGGGGAATTCTACTGTGTTACCATCTACACACAGTCGTTCAACAATCTAAACATCCGTTTTCGTTTTTTTTGTGTCTACTAGTGTTCTCTTTGCACCTATTTCTATCTTTTTCTCTCTTCTTCTGTTTTTCTCTCATTTAAATATAGCACGCACAAGATAAAATAATATTACTGTGCATGTCGACTTCAAGACTATTTTGAAATAGCATCGAAACCCCCCCGATTGCCGACGAGACAGAAGCCGGAAACTAGTTGCGTGCTAGCTACTTCAATAGACTAACGAAATTTGACACATAAGCGTCTGCTAAACCGTTATATGCTACAACTTATTAGCCCATATTGTATTGATACTAAAAACTAGTTTCAAAAGTTATTTCGGTGAAAAAACCTTCTGCACCAAAAGCAATTTCTAAAACTATTTCAGAGTTTTTTAAGTTGTTATTTTTTAACACTAAAAAAAGTTTATATTTTTCATACTGTTAATAAAAAAATCACTGTACTAAATATTCTGCTCAGTAACAGATTAAATTAATTATAAATTAATTATAAATTATATCCTTAATAACCAACAGTGTTGCCAAAACGCAAAATGGTAGAAAGTGCTAAAATTAAAAGAAGATGATAGAAAAAAGTGCTAAGAACAAAAAAATTTTTGTTATATTTATAAAAAAGGGATACTATTTATTTTCAGGTTTAAAACAAAAGGAACATTAAAGAAAAAACATTCTGGAATTGATTCTTAAGAAATTAAAAAGTAATAAAATTAAAATAAAACAGTTTATGAATGGATTTTCCATAATTGTAATTCAATCATAAGTTACACGTGCATGCAACTTGTGATGCGGTAGGCCTATTCAGTAAATGGAGCACAAGTATTGGCCTTAGCATGAATCCAGGAAAGACGGAATTAGTTCTCTTTTAATGTGATACAAAATACAATCTTCCCGCTCCCTTGCCAAATGGAATTAAATTAAAGGTGTCGGACAATGCGAAGTACCTAGGTATAATGCTGGATTCCAAACTGTCATGACTCCAGAACACCAAGCTAGGTGTAGGAAGGCCTATATTTATGTATGGAGCGATAGTATGGTTTAAAGCGATGGAAAATCCATCTTTTTCGGAATCTTCTCAAAGGTTCCACGTAGCTCGGCGCTACGAATTACAGGTGCGCTACGTACAACACCATCAAATCATTATTCGTTCTGATGAACTGTATGCCAGTGGATCTAATGGCCAAACAAATCGCCATAATGACGGCGACTAGGCTCAGTGCTATAGGTGCATGGAACGGTAAAAACTATGGCCATGCGACCAATTTGGGAATTTCGGATGACATACCTGACAATACTGATTATTGTATTCCCAAACCCTTTCTGGACAGAGGCTTCTCAGTTTTAATCTCAGTCGATCCTACTATAAAAGGTGGATCGATTGAGGTTTACACTAGTGGATCCAAATCTTCTAAGAAAATATGTTTTTGAAAATTTAACTCTTTAGTAATATATTTATTAGTAAACTATGGTCCATTATGAAAAAGTTTTAACATGGCTGAAGCTGAACTACATCCTTAATAAATCTTGCGGTAAAACCATTTTAAACAAACTGGTTACATATCTGAACTTACAAAACTTGAAACTAATAGAGTGTGACATTTTAGCACCGTAAGTTTCATTTCATAATCATGATTGTTATACAAAGTTCAAAAACTTAGGAAAAGGGCTAAAAATTACTTAACTTTTTCCCATTCTTATACTTTTTGATCCCATTCGATCTTGTATAAACTAATCGGAACTTTTAGATAAATTGTATACATTCCCTGTTGTGCAGACTTTCAAAAGTTACATTGATAAAAAATTTTTTAATTTTTAAAATCCGCTTCTCAGCAGAATACATATTCGGAGACAGGGATTGAAACTTGGTGTAATTATGCATATTCTGAGCTATATATCGTTGATATGCCTGAAATAGTCAACGCACTATATAATATCAAAATTTGAAAAATAAGAGTGAAAGTTTTTTTAAAGTCAGCTTTTCGAGTGGCACATTCACAGTTTTATGTGGAATAGCATAGGTTACCGCATGAACTTACTTTTGTTTTTATTTTACACAATAAAGTCGAAGGAGAATTAAAAATAAATTTTAAAGAAATATTTTATGATTCGCAATTTGTGCAAATTTTGGATAATTTAAATGTGGCAATAAATATAATTTATCGGAACCCTAATTTTAAGTAGTGCTTAAAGGAAATGTAGAGGCGCATCAAAAAATTTTGAGAGATAAAAATTTTTTACTTGGTTTAAAAAATTTTCACAATTGCTACATTTGTTAATTCTAGCTGAAATGAAATTTATCTCTCTATAGGACTACATTGCATCTAATTATCGAAGAAATATATATATATATATATATATGTATCATATGTATCATATGTAAGTGATGTATATATTTATGAAGTGTTAATAACAAATGTAAGATAAATAAAAAAAAAACTAAAAATAGCGGATTGAAACTTATTTTTAAAAATTTCTAAATAATTTTGACTAAAAAATATTTTTCTTCAAATATCAAAAATTCAGTAAAATAAAAATTTTTCTCTAAAAAAAAATACAAATTTTCACAACGTATCCTAAATTTGAGGGTTGCTAGTAGAATAAAAAAATAAATTTAAAACAAAGTTGAACAGGAATCCCCCGCTTTTTATCATCATAGAAAAAAACAATTAAGCAAGATTAAGAAATTATGTAACAAACAGCCAATAAAACCTTCAAAAAAAGAAAAAAAAAACAATATGATTTAACCTAATAGTAACAAATTTAGTTTTTTACAAATAAATCCCAATTATCTAAAAAAAAGCAGAAATTTTTACTAAAAATTGAAATTTTTCCAAAATTTTAAACTTTTACTTATAATTTAATTATTTATTAAAAATTTAAATTTTACCATAATTCTGCGTTTTCGGTAAATTTTTTTTTCGCCAAAAAATTAAAAAAAAGAAATGCTCACTAAGAACTGAATTTTATTAAAATATAATAACAAATCTGCTTCAAAATTCTAATTATTCAGTTATAAACTCTCAGTTTGTTCGCCCAATTTTTGCCAAAAGGAAAGCTCTTTAAAATATTTTATGTAAATGAACGCACTTATTATTCACTAGATTTTTCTAATTACATTATTTTAAAAAATGGTGTTATCAAAATTTAAAAAAAAATGGTATTTAAGATCAAAAATCGGCCTTTTTATAATATATATTCAAAAACTTAAGAATATTATTATTACGAGTATCATTATGGTTTTATGACAATTTATTTATTTATTTATTTTTATTATTTTTTTTTTTTGTAGTTAGCTTACCGAAACTTATCGTTAGCTACCGATGTTTAACGACAAAAATTTGTAAAATTTTACTACAAAATAACATTTAACGATAAAATTTGTTAACTAACGAATTTTCGATATTTAACGACAAATATTTGTCGCTAAAAAGTTACGGATTTGCGGTACTGATATTTATAAGCGTTGTGACTATCATAATAATATATTTTAATTAAAAATAAGAAATATGAAAATATGAGAAATTTTGTTGTATAAAAAACAATACATTCATATATATTTGAAATCTTTGAGGGCTCAGGAGCGAAAATGCAGTTATAGAGTTACCCGCATTTCCTATAATTTTTACCGTATTTTGTTGTCTTTTTTGCGAATTAGCTATTATCCTATAAACATTTTAAATTTCTATATAATTTGTTTTATTTTACAATTAACTGACAAGAAAAATCAAAATTTTTAATTTACATAGCATGTTAGGCATGTTTTGTGACTATATTAACGGAATACGTTATGACTGAGTCACACGAATAATCATAACTTTTAGAGATAACAAAGTTTTGATTTTATAAAAAGACTTTTTCTGTGAAAAAGCATGAAAATGTAGTAAGTTTATTAAATTACAGTTATGTGTTTTATTTTTATTTTATAATTACTTTTTTTTGTAAACGCAACAATGTACGTATATTTTAATTGGCTCAAAAATGTTGTTTGAAAAATTTTATTTACATTTTGTTTGTAATATTTTTTACAACAAAAAATACAAATAAGTAAAATTAGATTGAAATAAATATAAACAAAAATAGCCTAAAATAATAAAACAAAGTAAACAATTTTCATTGTGATAGAGAATTTATTACGCATATTAATTATTTTATAATATTTAAAATTAACTAAATAGTTTAAAATTTAAAATGCACTTTCCGGTTTTAAATTTGAAAAATTTTTATTTAGATATGCAGCAGATGTTGGGGTAAAGTGGAACACACTTTAATCTTACTTCTATAAAATACGAATCAATAATTTTTTAGACCCTGCAATATATAATGAATAATTATATAATGTTATATATGAGGGATTATTGTCTAACGTTTTACATAAAAACAAGATTCGAATCAACAATTTTTGCATAAAATGTAAAATGTTGGACTAAAGTGAAACTTATTAAAAATGACAAATTAAAAGATGTTTGGTATTTATCATATATGTTTTAATGACTATATTAATTAATGAAAACAAATAGGTAATAACTTAAATAGTAAAACAAAATGTATAAAAATTGGCAGTTGTTTCTCGTATTTAATATAATCTAATTCATAGATGCAATAAATTGCTATAATTTCACATAATTTAAGTGAGTTTTATTATACCAAGTATATATTTTTACAGTATCCATTATTTCCGCTATTTTTAAATTTACATTTTCTTCCTTTAATAACCTAATGAAATGTTGGCTTTAGGAATTCTTAGTCATCGGTATGATGTTTATTGAGTTATTTCCAATCTTCCTTTGTTCAATTGCTTTTACTAAGGCATCACACTTTTTATCTGTTTTATTATATTTTCCTAAATATATTCAAGCCAGTGTTTATGAAACCAATAAGAAACAAAATTGTTTTCTATATTTCAGTAAAATTGTAAAGAATTTGTTAAATTATCCTTTATATTCTTACCTCATTAACTCAAATCCATAGTTTTTACGTTAAGTAGAGATCTGAAAAAGCATTATGTTTTTGGAAAAAAAAAAACGTATTTTTAGTTGAAATATGTAGAAAATAAGATATTTAAATTTGTATTGACCGACTTCAAAATAGCAAGAGTGTTTTTAAATCGGTGGATTTTTTCTTCAGAAATATTAGCACTTAAAAGTCTTCTTCAGTATATTTTATTTGCTTGTGCTCAAGAAGCAATAAACTCTGAAATTTCATAAATGAAACATAATTTATAAATGTAGAACAAAATGACAAACATTTACCAGTAGTCTTTTTGGAAAATAAAAATAAAAATAATCGAAAATGTAAAATTTTCTTCAATATTTTTTTTTTATAAATAAGTATATTTATATACTTATTTATAAAAGAAAAAAAATATTGGCAAGGGAAAGTGGGGTATTGTGGCGTATGAGGTAATGAAGAAAATTTTACTTTTTTCGCGTATTTTTATTTTCCAAAAAGACTACTGGTAAATGTATTTCATTTTATTCTCCGTTTATAAATTATGTTTCATTTATGAAATCTTAGACTTTATTGCTTTCTTATACTTCTCATACGTATGAGTTATTTTAATATTATAATTATATAATAATCATACGAATTGCTACACTTAACCAAGATGGTTGCGGAATAAAATTGCAAAAAACTAAAAATATTAAATTTTCAAAAAAAAAAAAAAAAAAAAAGATTAACACAAATCTTATAATATTGTTGTTTCTAGAGATAACATTAAGGTCTCTTTCAGACACTTAATCAATATAAAGATACTTTTATTTATTCATAAAATTATTTATACCAAAGAACCTAAATATTTATATAATTTGATAAATTTCTCTAGATGAAGAAGAGGTAAAAGAATTGTTATCCCCTTACGTCGAAATCTCGTATCAGAATGACACTTTTTCATAAAAGCGATTCGTCTTTGGAATGCAATTCCATACAATATGCAGTTAGTTAGCAAAGCAATACAATTTAGGAAATCGGTATATAATTTCTTCAAGCAATTATAATTTCTAATTTATTTTTATAGTTACTTCTAATATTGAATTAAGTATTTATGATAAAAATTAGAATTTAATTTTTATATTTTAATATTTTTTAAGCCCAAGAGCTGTTTTCAAAATTTGTTTTCTATATCTTTAATCCTGATTATTGCATTCATATTTATGTGGCTCATTTTATTACAATTATAATCCTGTACTATAATTATAAAATTTGTATTGTTGTGCAGGGTATCAATAAATAAAGTAAATAAGTACATGAACAAATAAATAATTAAATAAAAACTTTTTATTTCCAAAATTTGGATAACTTTTGTGCGATTTTGGAGCAGTTCTAAATAACATCATTACCATAAGTTTTAAAGCTCGATGTTGGAAATTTTCGAAACTGTTATTCAGTTATTATATTCGAGTTTGCCTTGCGATCTCTTTTGGCATTAATTTTTATATTTTTTCTATCAATGGAGTTATATCTATCGAGAAAATAAATTTCTTTGAAAGTCACTGCCATCTGAGTTATCATTTTGTAAGAGGTAAATATGAAAATAATCAAAAAACATATATATATATATATATATATATATATATATATATATATATATATAATAATAATAATAATTATTATTATTATAGATAGATTAAATAATAAATACTTTTTTTAAGTTAATAATTCGACTATGATACATAAAAATTTTTCTCCGAAAAACTTTTGGCACTAATTTTTATATTTTTTCTATCAATGGTTTTATATTTATTGAGAAACTAAATTTCTTTGGCAGTCATTGCCATCTGAGTTGAAATATAAGTAATTTTATGTGTGCTAAATATGAAAATTGTGAAAAAGTTAATAATAATAACAATAATAATAATAATAATAATAATAATAATATCAATAATAATAATAGCAATAGTAGCAATAGAAATAACAATAATAATTATTATTATTATTTTTAAAGTTTAATAATTAAACAATAAAATAAATAAATATTTTTTTTCAAAAGTTGAAAATTCGCCACAAAATGACTTTGATCCATAAAAATTTTGGCGTAAATTTTTATATTTTTTCTATCTATCGAAAAACTAATTTTCTTTGATACTTATTGCTATCTGAGTTAAAATATAAGTCATTTTATGTGTGGTAATTATGAAAATAATCAAAAAATAAAATAAAATAAAGTAAAATAGAAATAGAAAAAAAAAAATAAAAAAATTATAATGTATTTGAAAAAAAATATAACTCTGATTTTCATGAAAATTTGCGTCATAATGGAAAAACATGTGACCATCCAAAAGAACGATGAAATATCTTAGCTTTAAGTACGCAGTTATTAAAACATTAAATTCAAATTAGATTGTAGAATTGGTCCAACAAACCTTTCGCCATAAATTGATTTTTATCCATTCACATATTCTTCCTCGAAAAACTTTTGATCATAATTTGTGTATTAATTCTATCAATGGGGTTATACCTACCGAAGTGTATATTTATATGTATCAACAAATTTAGAAATATTTGATATTTCGTTTTTTATTAGCGCTTTGAAGAAACCAGAAGTAAGATTGGTGATAAAACATCTTAATCATAAGAACGTTGTTTTTAACCAGCGCCGATAGTTTTGTTTCAGTTTATCCTGCATACTTTATGTAAAAATAAAAAATTTATACAAAACTTTTTTTAAATTTTTAATAAATTTTAAATTGATTTTGAAATCAGAGGTACGTAGCTTTTTAATTATATTACTATCTCTTATATACACTCAAACTAGATAAAGATTTATTTAACATTATTAAATTCATTTCTCTTTTAACATTTTGTATTTCATGTAATTTTTTTTTTTTTTTTTTTTTTTTGATTATCTTTCTTCTAAAAAGCTACACATATTCTTTACAAAGTTATAAATCTTTTTTTATTTAGAATAAATGGGATATCCCTATATAAAATTGTTTGAAAACTCAAAAATTTATTAAGTATTTTCTAAAATTTATTAAAAAAGTCTTCTTATATTTTAAGATAAAATATTTTTATATAGTGTTTACTTCGTTTTTACTTTTTGAGGATAAAATTAAAAATGTATGGAAAGTTTTAGTAAGTTATTAGATATAAAATCGAATAAGTTCTACAGTTTTGTCCAATTTAAAAATATTAACACAACAAAGCGATGCTTAAAAATTATTAGGCTTTTATAGAAAACTCGAGAAATTGTAAAAAAATTTATTTTTTCTAGAAGTTGTTTGAAAATGTGCTTTTAATATTTGACCGAGATGAACCAAAAGTATACGGTTGAATAGCCTGTTTTTCTACTTTCCCAAAAAAGTTTAAAAAGGAAAAATAAACAAAAGAATAACAGAATTAGGAATAGGTTTTTGCATAAATCTACCCAAAAGTACTTTTATTTGCGAATAACTCGAAATTATTATGGGAAGTCCCCAAGAATGCCTAAATCCTATACTATGTCATTTCTCGAGTGATTTTTCACTGTAACAGTGTCTAATTAAACAATAAAATAAATATACAAAAATAAAAAAAAAAATTCTTTGTTCTAAAAATGGTTTACTTCTTAATAGAAATTAATTTGTTAAAAATTTGGTTTTTTGTTAACAAATATTTTTTTTTACCAAAAGATTACTTTTTAATTAAAGAGTATCTTTTAAGAACATTTGATAATTAAAAAAAAATAATAATAAAATTAGAAATGTGCAAAATTTCCTGGTAAATATAAAAATAAAATAAATTTATTTTTTCTTTTACTATTTTCAGGCAAATCTGTAAAAATGTCCACAAACGAAACGTAAGTATTAAAGTCCAAATAAAAGCAAAACAAATTCGTTAGTCGCTCATAAACAATTGGTGAAAGATTTTCATTAACCAGTCCAACATTAACAATTATTAACAAAATGGTAAATTGAATTAGCAGTTCTTACTTAGAATAGCACATCATATCATAATTTTTTCAGTTTTAATTTTGTTTTTGCATGTATGTGGTGTGAAAGCATGATTTAGTGTAATTTTTATGAATTAAATACTAAAAAACTAAAAAAAATATATTAAACCAAACCAAAATAAAACACTACACTTAAGCACACAAACATTTGTTCAAAAAAATATTCGTAACCACCAACATATACCACACAGACACACATATACATCGAAATTTTCATACATATATACAGATCTTTAGTTTTTTTTTTATCATATCAAGACCTCATTAATCGAATGTATACTGTTTAATTTCCAATAACCAACTGTACCCAACTATCTATTTAGTTTACTTAGTAATAATGTCTACATTCGAAATTTTTCGTAATTTGTCTATGTCTATTTATGTTTCGAATAAATTTTGAAAAAAACTGCTTACATCGAACTAAAATCAAAAATTAAAATCAAATAAAAAACTGTTTCACTTGTGTCACATGCGCTCAAAATCAAATTCAATCAATATCATTCTATGCTCATCTAAATGAAACAAAAGAAAAAAAAGAATAATAATTATTATTAGCATTTCGAACTCACTGTCACTGTTAAGTCCCAAAAATCAATCTACTAAAACAAACAAAACTAGAACTAAATTCAAACTACATACCAACATGTACTAGATACTTATAAGCACTAAGCTAACGTGCTAATCTTCCATTTTCTACTATTGTTTTTTTGTTTTTTCTTTATTATTTATTCCCAAAAATCTACATACGATACGTAATACAAAATAACAAAACAAAAATACTATGAATATCAAATTGTTGCGAAATGAAATTTTTAAATACTCTGGAATGTATAAATATAGTGGAGACAATCTACAACATGGTCAAAGTGTTGCTCTCTTGGAAACTCCAAATGGTGTTACCATTATTGGTAATAAACCTTCAAATGGCAATGTAACTACATACAGTCATGATCCTGAACAGAATGAAGTCGAAAGGCGTAATTTACGCAATAACGATCTTGAAGATGATTCTTTCGAATATGGTACAGATCGTGAAAGTAGTGTTTATAACCCTACCACTATGCCTTTACGCTCGGTAATGGCACAAGCTGGAGGTCGCAATTCCCAAAAGAATTCCGATAGCGATAATATACATGATCAGTCGGATCTCCTAACCAAAGGTAATCAATTGGGCATACCAGAATCACGCTTCTCTCGTTGGATTCCCAAAGATCAACGTGAAATATTAGAGAAACAAGCTAAAATTATGGCAGAACGTATGAAACCAAAGACACCCGAACCTAAACGTACAGTGGAAACTGTACAAGAAATGACACCAGTGACACAATCACCCACAGAATCGAGAACTAATACGAATACAACAATAACAGCGATAGTAAATAAAAATAATGCTCCAACGGAAACCGAAATCTAGTGAAGTATTGTTGACGAAAATCAAGGAAATGAAATTATTTAGAAAATAACTTTAATATTAAATTGCAATGTAGTTAAGAGCGTACTTGTGAATTTATGTTAATGATTAAATGTAAGTAAATATGAAAGGATTAAAGCGATGAAAATGCACAATTGGAAAACTTAAAAATAAAAATAGGAAATATTTTTATTGAAATAAATAAAAAGAAAAAAACGAAAGTCGTATAGCAAAAACTAAATCTACGAAAAATTATAAGAAAAATACGCTAAGAAACTAGTGATCTAAAACTAATACCTTGATCCCTACCAGCGATTGAAAAATCATAGGTTCACCTTATTTAGACCAAAAAAAGTTTAGATTTTTTCCAGAAATGGGTTTCAAAAAAATTCCTAATTTTGAGCTTGCTATGAAAAACAAAACTACTTTTTAAATTTTTCATCGTAAGACTTTGGTCTTCGAAAGTACTATTTGGTAATTTTTTGTGAATTTATATGTCTCTCGGCGCGAGCTATGTTTTGACTCATAGTTCCTTTGGGAAGTTTTTTTTAGAGTTCTTCGTATATTACGTTTTTGCTATATGCCTTTTGACAAAGAAAAATTGAGCGACACTAATAATTATGTATATAAAATATGGATACAATGGGGTTATAAATATTTTTCGATATGTAAATATAAAATGGATATATATTAGCCTCAAAATTTATAGTAATCATGCCCAAGTAAATTAGGAAAATATTTAAAAAATATTTTTTTACAGTCCTTTATCTAACCACACTTTGAGTTTAACAACAACATATTATGACTAATTATGCTTACAGAATACTTACATAAATATTTGGCCAAATATATGACCAATGTAATATAGAATTATGTAGTTCATGACCAAACTAGTTTAATTGAACGGTTCACTCAACTAAGCGAAGTGAATCATACATCTTTCTAAATCTCTTATGAAACTAGCATTTTTAATTGATATTGCATTGATAGAATGAAACAGCGAATGATAGGAACGATCAAATAGAGAAAAACAATACAAAATAGATAAGCTCACAATGTTGCCCACTTCATTTCCGTAAAACAAAGCGCTGAAACTAAATAAAAAATTTTTAAAATGGCTGATTTCATCTATGAACTGCTAGAGTAGACAATACTTTTCAGAATTACTCTCGAAATGTCAATTTTAACAGCCGTCTAGACGTAGAATAATATGTTAGATTTTTGTGTCAGAGGGTGTCAAATTCGCTCTCTGAGATTCAAATATTAGTATTATAAGATGTATCATGAGACTGTTGTGATGAGATTTCTCTACACAACCATCTTATAAGATGAACTGTCAAAAAAGTACACATGTACGTAAGCTTGTTTGTGTTTGTGCATGTGTATTTTGGAAATTACTGAAAAAAAAAATGTTTTTTGTAAAAATGTCTCCTTTTAGTGTTTATTTTACATGTTAAAAGACATTTTTATAAAAATTGTGCTAAAAAAGTGCAAATTTTTTAAATAAACAGGACATGTTTACTCTGTGACTGATTGAAAATAATTATATCTTATAGGATTTATTAGAATACGTGTACCCCTTATTTAAGATTTAATATAATATAAACAAAATGGTTACTATCCTCTGCCGGCGTTATCTTGCATATTATATCAGCGATAATCTCAGTTGTACATCTGGAGTAAGTTACAGCCCATCTAGACGTAACATCATTAGACAATTTTTTATCAAGACAAACGTCAAACTTAACGCGAATTTATAGAAGGTGGCAACAGTTGCACAAAAACAATAATATGGCGTATTCATTATGCAGTTGGGCAACTGTAACTACCAAAATAATAATCAGCTATTTAACTAAGGTTACCTTGTATATATTCGCACTGATTTTGATTTTTTTTTTTTTTTTTTTTTTTGATAAAAATTTGCCTAATGTAGTCACTATGTAATATAATAAGTAAGATTTTTCTGTCAGAGAGTCAAATTCGCTCTCTGAGAGAATTGTTTCACGTGTATATTCAAATATTAGTATTATAAGACGTATAATGAGACTGCTGTGATGAGATTTCTATACACAACTATCTTATAAGTTATACCGTCAAAAAATACACATATCCGAAAGTTTGTTTGTGTCTATACATGTGTGCTCATTTCTTTCATTTTGATATTCTACCCATAGCTTTGAAGCGTTGTATGTAAAAAGATCCATTCAGCAAATTAATTTGTTATCTATTGTTAGCCTATGCATTTTTGTATATTTGTAAAAAACAGAAATAGCTGAATGGTTCTCTAGATCGTCCCTTTTGCTGATTTGCTCAGTTGGTTTTGAAAGTTTAATTAAACTAGTTCAATTAGTGAGCTGAGCTAAAAAAAAAGCGGTCAATAAATTGAGCTAAAAAAACACAATTCTAATGCAACCAAAGATTTAATGGAAATAATATAAAAAATTAAAATAACACCTCCAGTTCCGCTTACGAGTGGCATGAGGAGTTGTCGTTTGTAATACATAAGAAACGCTCTGTTTAATGCCAGAAAATAAACTAATATTTTAATTATAGTAAGATGGCAGATTAGCTTCACATATATGTTTTCATTCAAAGTATTTTCTCCTTTACAATTACTTTTAAAAATATAAATAATAAATTTATTCGCTAACGATAGTGCAACCCAGTAAGGCTTATTTTGGAGAGCAAGATAGTGTGTTTTCTTTGCAAGTGTCACTTTAGAGCACCAAGAGAATTTTTCACTGGGAAATATGTAGTTAAACTATTTTATACGGAATATTTGACTATAAATTTCTAATGGTCTATATTCAAATTATAGTCAAATTTTATTTATTTTATTATTTATTTTATTTAAATCATATACGGTAAATTTTACTAAGAGCCTTCGAAGATGAAAAATTTATCCGGCTTATCATGTGTCTTTAACTGCGCTTTAAACTGTGAACTGAAATATAATGTAAAATGATTGATAAATGGATAAAATTATTGATAAATTTTTAAGTTTAGCTTTCCTGGATAATTGGTTTGAATGCTGACATTTTGAACATCGTTGACCTCTTGTAAAATTCTACGTAGAAAATTTATTTAACATTTTTTAACCCACAAACCTAAAGTGTCAAAATAATATTGTCATTTGAAAATAGTATTTAATGCTGAAAAAGAGTTGTAAATGTAGTAATCTTAAACTGCGGCTGTTATTGAAAAAATGCTTGTTTCTGTAGTCCAATTAAAACTGGAGTTACGTATTACAGTTATAATATTTGAGATAATATTTACATCTGGTGTTAAAGACATAAAGAATGTAGAAGAAGATTTGTAGCGGGGTAGAATATGTATTACATTATGTTAGTGTTAAAAATATTTTTTTATTGTATACATTACTAATTATTGCATTAATATTTAATTCGAATTTGAATAACACTTAATATAATTTTTTATAATTTTTCCTTGAAAAAAGGAAGACATGTCTTCCAAATAAGATCTCAGATACTTTAAAAATTTAGAGTTAAGATGTTTCGGCCCCACGATATCATAGTGTATAAAGGATTGTGGATTTGTGCATAATAATAATAATGATCACTAATGACATTTCATTATATTAATCGGCTCAGAATCACTTGATGAACAACTTTACTATGTTTATCTTCTGTTTGTATTTTACATGTCTATATATAAACCTTTCATTAGAAAAGTCTTCTTGAAGGTGGTAAAATTTAAATTTAATTTCAAATTCAGCTACTATTTTTATAATCACCTAAAACTTTAATTTCGTATTAGGGCTAATATTTTTCTTATAAATAATTGTAGAAAACCCCATGAAATTTAGCACACTTAACTTTCATGAAATTCTTAAAACACAATATCAAAATTTTGATCATAATTGAGCTCTTTTAAAAACACTAAGCTTTAAAATACTTCTAACTTAAAAACAAATAAATAAATTCACAAAATGGAGAATAAGGAATTAAGAAATTCTGAAAATTAACTCCAGAATAAATATCTCAAATCATATATTCGTTTTCAATACTGATTTTATACATAACAAATAAAAAAAATGTTTGCAATGATATCAATGGACTCTTTTCAGCAATTAATAATAGCGTAGTATACAACTTCATTCTTGCTTTACTGGAATTTCTTTTCTTTGGTGAGAATTTAAGGAATTGAAAAAGCTCTTTTTTGTCGCTATAATGCATCGAAAATTTTTGAAAATAAATCCGTAACTTCCAATCGGATGGTTGGATTGGCACAAAATTTCACAAAGTCATAGTAGAGGAGTAGACAATATTAAGTTTGGAAGGAGCATTCCAAACCACCTTCAGGAGGAGAGCTAATTAGGGTGCCTTTAACATAAACAATTTTTAGTCGCTTGCTAAATTTTTGTTTCTTATTTCAAATATTTTTATATATTTTTAAATCTCTTGGTAAGAACTATGATCACCATTTTCCTAATTATAGGAATTAAAGTAAAGATTTTGTAAAAATTTGGTTTTTGGAGAAACTAAACAAAATCTCTGTTAGTTAAGATATCTCAACGAAATTTTCGGTGACTGTTCTTTTTGCATTTGCAATGATAAAGCGTAAAAAATGTAACATTTTGGTAAAAGGGATCCTGCAATTCCCAAGAAACCAAGATCCAAAAATTAAATTTTTTGAATTTTGCCCATAAATTCCACACTTGATACAAGTCTAAAAAAATCGTTGGCAAGTCAAAATTTCAGCACAAAATAGGTCAAATTTGACGGGATCTGTATTTAGCACTATTAGATGATTCAACTCATTTTTAATTTCAGAATCATCTCCGTGAAGATACCTTTAAGAAAAGTATAAAATCATATATGTTCTTAAAAAAAACTTTGTTTTAGAGAAAAAAGAGTGTAGAAATTTTTCGGCCAAACAAATACCAAAAATCCTAACTTTTTCAAGTTTCAAATACAAAATCGAAAATTTTTTTATTCGACATATAATTTTATTTTTCAACTAATTGTAGAAAAATCAAGATAAATAGGTTGGAAACATTATATATATAAAAGTTGAAATTTTAAAGGCAAATATCTCGAAAACTGTAGAAGATATGCATGCTTTTTATAGGTTCGGGTAAAAAAATAAAAATTTGGCAAGCGGTTAAAATTTTCCATGGGCCTTCTTAGCTTCGCTCCTGAGAGTACTTTGGGATCCCAATTCCAAACTTAAATTTGTAAATTTTTCTATTGTGCTTTTGTGAAATTTTATATTATTTATCTATAAAATATAATTTTATATAAATCTAGCCAGCCGACTAGAAGTTACAGATTTATTTCCAAAAATTTTCGGTTCCGCTCCACTGTGTAATATCTACTAGATACGCTAAACACATAAACAATATTAAAAAGTTAAGAAATCATCTTCGATTCATTTTGAGATTGGGATTTTTTTTTAAAGAAATTTCAAATAATTTTGAGCCTGTTATTGAAAAAATATTTAAAAAAATATAAAAATTTTTGAGTCTTTTTTTAACAAGCTCAAAATTTCGAGTAGTTATTTTGAATTGTTTGAGGTAGTTTTCAAATTAGTTAGTCCAAAGCAGGCTTCATAATTTTGTGATATTTTTCGTTGGTAAGATATTACTAGGATTTTAAATTTTACATTACATAAACTAAATAAATATTCAAAACAAGCGTTCTCATTTCGAGTACAATATATTTTTAGGAAGTGATAATTTATAGCTAAATCGTCAACTGAAACACGTCCCTACTAATTATGATCGGAGACATAAACTGACTTTTATTACTATTATTACTTCATTACTATTAAATATATAAAAACTAATAATAAATTAAATTAAAAAATCAAATAAAACTGTGATGATATAAAAACAATTTAATAATAATTAATTGATACTATGTAGTTGTTTTCGTAATTCCCTAATATATCATCACACGTTGTTTATTTGTAAATTCAACAATTTCCAATTGTGCATATTTCAGTACTTTAATACCTTCTTATAATAAGTAAATAAAAGCAAAATAAAATAGCGTCATAAGACTGCTAAAATAACTTTAATTACCTGGTGAATTTTCTACGAATGCTAATTTAATACATGCAGTGTTAAAAACAGAGCATTTTTCAGGAATAAAACAATCTAATTAAATTAATTTATAAACTGTTAAACTATTTTTTAAACTATACAAAGGGAAGGTTAATCAAGTTAAAAACTGATAAAAATAAATAAATAAACAAATAAGTAAATAAGTAAATAAATAATTAAAATTAAATAAAGCATATTATTTGACATAATATTTTAGAAAGTCTTCCATATATAAAGGCTGTTATAATTTAGCCAATTAATAAATGGTTAACATTCCCTTTTATTTTAATAATTAATTTTAATTTTTCTATAAATCTATGTTTAACTAAAGTGCCTTATTAAAACATTTTTATTATATTTAAGTAAATCCACACATAAGAAAAAGTTTAATATAAAATGATCAAAAAGATTTATATTAAAATTATTAATATGTATTTTATTAACACCAATGCAAGTAATTATTTATTGATTCATTTGTTACTTTCATCCATACAAATACATCAGAATAATTTTATATTTATTATTTCCTTTATATATAATGATTTTACGATTTTTATTGAATTAAAAAAAATTCTAATTTATGTGCATTACATTTCTGATTATTATGTTCTTTTCATAATTTTTATGTAATATTTTTTAAAAATGGCTCATTTACTGCAACAACGTCACAACTCAAAACACGGAAGTTTCGAGTTAGCATCACTAGTACATATTAAATAATGTGTTTTAATAACTGTTAAAGTTTTGTGTACGAGTTTTTATATTTCAAGTCGAATCGTGATAAAATTATTTTGTCTAAATTTCATAATCTATTGTGTATTCCTTGAGGGATTGTATTATTTTGTTTGTGCTTCGGCTATTTTCTACTCAACATCGTAAAGTTTTCTTAAGAAATTGTTAAATTTCACCCTAATATTATTTTTATTCAAAATTTTGTTTAAATATATATTAACTAAAAAATAACAATGAGTTTCCTGACAAAATAGATTTTTTGAACTATGACATTGTTGCAGCAAATGAGCGATTTATAGAACGTATTTTTATACAATGAAAGTCATTTTAATTATATTTTATTTTATTATTAACTTTTTAATATTTTTTTTCTCATATAAAACAAACAATTATTTAATTAATTTTTATTAACCTAGTAGATGACAAAATATTTAATAAAATATTGAATAAAATTTTTTGAAAAGAAAAACGATTTATGGTAAACATGTTACTCATTAATAAAAATACATTGATTAATGTTTATGTCACTTAAATTTTATAAAACTAAAAAAAGGCTAATGATGGTTAAAAATATTTGTGTAGTTGATTTTTATTTTCGAAAATGTTACGTATGAATTATCTTTATCTCTTAATTGAATCATATAACCATACTAATTAAGGAGGTTTTGGTTGTTTGTTAAAAATTTTACTGTAAGTAATTAAGTAAAAAATTTAACATAACTCAATAACGTTTGGATTTTTAATAGAGTGATGCAAAACGTACAAGGTACATGAGGGCTAAAATAATAACCTGTAATGTATATTTTTTTATATTAGAAATTTCATTAGTATTATTTAAAACTTTAAAAACGGAGATAAGTATAGCTGGACCATGATGTTTTTTTATATTTCCCTCTAAAGTTGTGTATTCAATACAATTATTACATATTTTTTATGCGTATCGAACCTATGAAATTTTTAATTATTCTTGAGAGCATTAGGTGCGCATTTTAAAATTTCTGTAATTTTTTAGTAATAGTAGGAATCTTTCTATTAATTTAAAAATTTCTTCATATTTATCTTTTCTTATAAAAGAGAACTAAGAAAAATATCTTAATATAGATAAAAAAATTATTTCTAATGAAAACTTAGTTCTTAGATAAAAAAGTTTTTATTATTATTTTTAATATATTAATGTGTGCGCTCAAATAAAATATAAGCATGTGATGTCATTCTTCACTGAAAAAAGCAGTATTTTGAAAAATGAATTTTTGGTAATAAAGTGGATGGAAAAATAATTTTCTTATTTTATTTCATTTACATACAAATTAAATAATTCCAAAAGTTCGATCTTGGAAAATTTTCAAGGTTATATTGCGTACAAAAATTTTTTAAGTCACCTTCGTCTGTTCGATGAAGTGTACCCTTTTCGTAATTAAAATTAGTGTAGCTTTCAGGCTTAATAAAAATTGTAAGGAAGAAGTTAGTATTAAAGTCAAATCAACTATTTGTAGAATTTCTTCCCCAGATTTTCCTGATATATATGATATTATTTTTAACTTTTTTAGGTATGACTTTTTGAAAAAAAGTAATTTTACGAAATTTTTAGCAGCATGTCCCTATAATTTTTTTTTCGGTAATTTTATTTATTGAATCTTCACAAAAGTTAAGTGAACTAACAATAATTAATTAAATCTTAAATCTAAATCCTAATAACTGTTTAGTTCAACCAACTTCAGACTAAAAACGATTTTAATGCATATGGTTTAACTTCGGCTCAGTTCTGCGATGTTTCTTCTTCTCAATCGGATGTATCCATTACTTATTGGTATATTTCGTGCTAGTGGGTTAGGATGTATTTCCAATCCTTTCTTGTATGCTCCTGAATGTTCTTTTATACCATCTTTTACCAAAGGAACGTTTAGATCCTTATGTATGTTAGTATTTCTTACATAACAAGGGGTTGCGGTTATAGTTCGCAATATTTTTTTTTTTTTTTTTTGGCGTCTCCGTATTTTCTCAATATTTGATGCTGAGGCCATGCCCCATAACTGGATCCCATAACTCCATATTGGCTTTAAAACTGAGTTATAGAGGAGTGGTTTTTAATTTATACTGAGCACAGAATTTCTGCCAATTAGCCAATTTATTTGGAGTGCTTTCAATTTCAGTTGGATCAACTTTGCATCATTATGGAATTTCCAAGAAAGGCGTCGGTCGAGATATATTCCGAGGTATTTAACGTCCGACTGCTGGGGTATTATTTGGTTATTTATAAGGATAGGTGGGCATGATTCCCTACAAAGGTAAATGTTATATGTATATATAACTGTGTTTTCCTAATAAGCTAGCAAGTACAATTTAAAATAAATATATACTGGTTATTTTTGTTCCAGTTATCCATCATGTAGTTACTTTTCTACTTCAGTGGTACTCAAAAATATGTATCTTTATTTTGTTCCAATATTAAACGAAAATAAAAAAATAAGAAAAAAAATAGCGAAAAAATTTGCAGTCAGTGAGATTTTAGTATGGGCGTAAATTAAACATCCGTTTCTAAAGACTAACGTCTTACTCAGTACACCATCTCACACTTAATTTACTAAGAGATAAAAGCTCTTTTAGTATAAAAATATCTTTTTAGACATCTTTTTTGAACCGACAATCTTTTGGTTGTTAATCAAGCGCTCTAGCAAACTGATCTACATGATTGTAGTATTACTGTGCTATTATACTATTGAGTACTTATTTATAATATAGAGTAGGCAAACAATAATGACTCCTCATTTCGAATATACCACTCAACTAAATAGTATATTCCAAGAAATTTTTGCTGAGTTAATGCAAAATGTTGAAAATATTTTTATTTTTTTATTACTGATTACTTGATCATTCTTTGTCTCGGAGTTCCTCTCAGCTTTATTATTTATTTATTTTAGCTTTGATTGGCTAAAGCTTGGGCATAGCTTTCACATGGCTTTTTGGTTGATTTTTAAGAATTTAATACAACGTGTCACAACATGGTCGAACATGCTTGAGCTATTCCAAGCATGTTAGAAGCTTTTCTACTTTTTGGGCTTGGAACACATTCTTCTAGCTTTTTCTTTCCATGAAACAAGTTCTATCTCAGGTCCTTGTTAAGTTATCTTATTACCCTGAAATGTAATACCTTTGTCAAAATTCACTCAATCAAGATTTTCCGGTAAGTTGGAAAAAAAGTAAAAAAATTATATTTTCTACATTTTTAATTGACTGTCATTTGCGTGCAAACAAACAACTGGATTCTAAGAATTCGATCTGCTGTTAAATCTGACATGACCCTAGAAAATATTGTAATCGGGAAAGATATTTAAAATTATGTTTTATATGAGCGCACACTTTATCATTATTACTTTTACAAATTTGGATTTTTATATAATAAAGAAACTTCTTGTAAAACGTCGATTTAAAAATTCATACTTATCATGATACCATGGCTTATATTGAGATTTCTGGATTTAGATCTTTTAGCGTTAAAATTTCCTTTTTGATTTTCGTTAATAATACAGCTATTTATGAAGTAATCTTGGTAATTTCTAAACACAATACTCTGAAAAGCTCATCAGATATGTTGGAATCAGCTTTCAGAAAGCTTGCGATGACAGAGGGGAATATTATTATTATCATTATTAATATCGACATTTTGAGAAAAATAAAAGAATGGTTATTAAAATTCATCATCATTCAATAAATGACAGAAATAAATACTTATACTAAAAATATTTTTGAAGTTCACATATAACATACGGACTTCATTCTATCCGAGATCTTTCTGTATACATCCATTCCAAAATATTTTCAAAAAAGTTGGTAGCGATTTTTAAACAAAGACATGTTTAATAGATTATCACGAGAATTCGATTTTTTGTCATTCTGATATAGGGGAACCATTATAGTAGTGTGTTTTGATGGCAGAAAAAATAGAAAAACAAATTATCGGGAAATTATAATGGATTTGAACTGATATTAGGAACATCCTACTTAAAGTATACCAATCAACTCAGAATTACTTTCTCAGTCAATTTAATTATGCCCGTTTGGTCGGCAGACTGGCATTTATCAATGTCAAACCTTATTATTTTGAAAATAATTCAACTAAAATTGATAATTGTAATTCCTTTGTTAAAATGATTACAAATATCCTCCAGAAATAAGGGTTTAAAATAAATCCATAAGTCACCTTCACGTTCAGTAATCCCTTAAAAATGTTAGTATCAAGATAATATTTGAAAAAAATAAGTTCTATAGAATTATAAACCACACTTCATAAAACGAATTAGAAATTCCAAAAGCACAAATTTTCAAAAAATAAAAGAAGGAAAATAAGTAAAATCTTAAAAAAAACCTTTTTTTCAAAAAAATGTACAAATTAAAAAAATTTTAAATAACACAGATCAACACTAAAAAAGTATCATGAATAATATGTTGCAGATATTGTTGGTATAGTCATTACAACCACCGGAAATATTTCAGTTTCTCTCCATCACGTTACACCTTTAACTCTTTGACGATCAACGAAAATATTATTCTCTTAGCAGTTCTTGGGTTATATAATTTACTTATACCTCACTTATCCATAATTTTGACAAATTTAAAGACTTCTAGGGGCTAGTGTGGCAAGTTGGAGACTGAATTTGGACAATATTTTTGTAGCACCATTTCTTATCTGTGAAACATGGTTGTCCAATACTTATTATCTAGAAAATTATATCACCTAAAAACTCCTGAGAGAAGCATATTTTGTTTAGTCGTCAATGGGTTAAAAGTGTGACGTGATGGAAATGTACAATTTAACTTTCTTCACTATATTTAGCCTAAAAAATAATAATTATGTAATATTATAACTAGCACCAATCAAAAAAATATTTTTTCTAAAAAAATTAAATTAAAAAATTAAAAAAGTCAATTAAAGAAAATAAAAAAACATCAATTTTCAAAATCTTTGAAATTTGTTAAAACTGCCAGAAAATCTCAAGATTGTTTAGTTACAAAAAAGTATAAATATTCCAGTTAAAAGAAAAAAATAAATTTTCCTTACACGCAATTATCCGATGGATCAAGATACTTTCAAGACATAAAATAACTACAAGCGAACAATTCAAATCATTTCAAAATATTTCCAAAAAAAAGTGATAGCGATTTTTAAACAAATACATATTTAATAGAGTGTCCCGAGAACACGATATTTTGCAATCAGATATAGGAGGACTATTCTAACAATGTGTATTTATGGGCCAAGAACAGGAATAATATAAAAACAAACTTCAAAATTAGCTTTTCCCACCAGCAATTAAAAATCATGGGTCTGAAAAAAAATTTAAAGTTTCTTATTGAAATAGGTCTCACAAAATTCTTGATATTAAGCTTGTTATGGAAAAGTAATTTTTAAATTTTTCCCTATGAAAATTTGTTCGTCCGGGATTTTTTTAAGTGCATTCTGGTGAATATCTTTTTGAAATTTTTTTAGGATGGACATAATTACTTCAAAACAATGTTTTAATATTTTACTCATAAAAGGAACAAAAGTATGAAACTTTTTTCTGTTTTGCAAAAAAAAATATCGAACTTTTTTTTCATGGTGTACTAAAATGGCTGCTAATAAATTGAAATTTTTGTGATTTTGTTTTTAAGTTCATGATAGAAAACTCGAAACTTGTTTTTTGGGCCAAATGTAGTCAACCTTTGATTTTCGATCACTGGCAGGGAAGTAAATTTGCATCGATTTAGTGGTTTTACTAATGTTTTTTAAAAGTTTAATAAAGAAATGATTTCTCCGGCTTTTCGTAGAACAGCTGTAAAAAATTATTGAATGGGTACTAGCTTCATAACGCTTTCATAGATTTAGTGCTGAAGGTGAAAACTTCAAAAAAAAAGGTTTTCACATTGTCCAAGATATATCCCAATAAGTATTTTTATTGGAATTAACGTGTAAGGAAAGTTCAATTCCTATTATAAATTCAAATTTCAAGTGTTGAAGTAGAGTTTTAATACACTTTTATTTAATAGTATACTCCAGTGAAAAGGAAATTTGAATTCAAATCGAACATTAAAATGTTACTTTTAGTTCCTTTCAAGTATTGAATCACAGTGAAATTCAAGTCAAATAGATACTTGAATTCAAGCTTGAAAATAAAACATAAATCAGGCCTATGGTAACAGTGCAGATCAAGCAGACATCATAATAGAATTCAAGTTAAATTTTTGTTAATTGTTATAAACTAAAAAAAAACTAATGTTTTAAATCTTTTTATTTTACAAACCCATAATACAGAATTATAAAAATTCATTAATTAAACATCTTAAAGCAAAATTTAATACACTAGCACCTTTTATTTATATTTATTGGGATATGTATTCTACTGAAGCATCAAAATTCTGATTATTTTGAATAAAACCATATGTCTGGAATGAATGCGACATCTTCGATAGGTTTAAAAGGGAGTTGCGTTGAATATTCATTGTCTGAATTTCTTCTGATGATGATTCCTCCATTTTCCTCTTCTTCTTCTTGTTTTTCTCCTTCTCCATCACTTCCTTCTCTACAGCTGTCTCCACCATCTGAGTATTGACTGGTAGTACGTCTGAATCTTTTGCTAATAGATTTATTTGATTGAGAAGAGCGTCTTCCGAGATATCTGGTGAACTGTCGTCTAAAATCATTGGTTCTCTCAATGTTCGTTTTTTCGCTGGTTGCATCTTCATTTTCACTATCAATTGTATTGAAGTAATTTTCTGGCGAATATAAATATGAGCACTTCGAGTCACTGTTCACTGACATTTGATTTAAAATTAAAAATTTCAGATTATTTATAGCTAAAAATATTATTTTTTTATATCACGTGAAGTATGCATAGTAAAAATAATAAAATATTATGACGACGACGACGACGGCAACGTCTTGATCAGACGTCGGCAGCGAAGGGGCAGCACAGCAATTTTCCAATTCAGGGCTTAGCTTAATCATGGCCTACGGCCGATAGCTGCCGAATGGAATTTAAAGCAAGTTCTAAATTCTTACGAAATGGGTTGGAATTAAAATTGAATTAAAACAAAATTTAAAATACTTGAATTTTAATTTTTTGAATGCTTATTGGAATTGCTAATATATTCAATAATGACGTCAGGTGAATAATGTCGTTATTAGTCTGAAATTGCAACTACCCGTATTACTCCGACACAAACCGCAACTACCTTCCCATTGTTTTGCGAATTCTGATTCTATCCGTAATCAGTTAAAAAAATAAGTCTAATATTCTTGGACACAATTCAAAGAAAAAATTATTAAGTTTAAATTTAAATGCATTAAAAATCAATTAAATTAAGATTCATCCAAAAGATTCAAAACAATCATATAAAAGCATTAATCTCAGAATGACTACATTTGTTTGAGGCATTGCCACATTGTCAAAAAGCACCTACTAAATCACTAAATTACTCGTTTTCGTACTAAAAATTTTTCATTTCATTATTTTAATTGTCAAATGAATAAAAACGTCAATTAAAACCTTTGTACAAATACAGAACTAAAGGACTAAGAAAGTAAAAGTTGCTCAAGGTTTAAGAACAAACTTTGTCATTTAAAAAGCCCTGCTATAAAATGTTCGCTCACAGTTTCCCTTTACAAACAAATTTTTAATCTGTATTTAATTAAGCATAAAAAAAGCAGTATTTTAATGAAAATACGTGTATATTAAAACACAAAAATAAACAAATAAAATAAATATTTAAAATCAATTTGTTTATGTTCGTTAAAGCACTATGGGGCATACGGTAACACGCAGGTTATAAGGTGGAAAGAAAATTAAACAAAGCAAAAACATCATTGTAGGAAAATAAAAATTTATTGTTATTATATACAGACGAGGGTTATAGGATATATTAATTAAATATAATTTTAAAATGTGATAATATAATTAAAATTATTAATAAAAAGATCCAAATTCCTAATGCGATTTATTAAAAAAATAATTATAACAAAAATAATTTCTTTAAAATTGTTTTTTAAATGACTTGATATTGACAACACTTAAAGTGATTAAAACTTAAGCTTATAAGTCAACGAACTTAAGAATTAGGGTTTACAATTTTTTAAACTTTCAACCCTCGTACATGCAATATAAATTGTTAAACTACAAATACATAAAACTATGCAATTTTTATATACTTAAATTTACAACACTAAAGCTATTGTATTTTTACTAACTCACACATATACTACTATATATTACTACGTACATACATAAATGGTAATTGCTGTGAATTGTTTTATTTAATTCTTTTTTATTATTATTTGTACTTCATTAAAAAAATTTTTTTTTTTTTTTGTTAACTTCTTGTATACAAAAAACCAAACAAACGTATTTTAACTAAAACCAATTTTATATCTATGAATTTGTAAAAACCCAATTAAAAATATATAAAACAAAATAAGTAAACAATAAACATAAAAAATACAAAATACAAACAAAAAACAATTCATCACTTACACCTGAATCATCTTGATTTTCTAATAAAACAAACTCCCTCCTTCACTTCACAATCATACGTACCACCAAAAACATCTATACATCACCAACATCGTCAACCATCTTCCAATATGTAGTAGTGATACCGAAAGTGCTGACGTTAAGGCAATATCAACAGCAACAACTGCAACCACAGCCGCTGTATCGGAATTGGATGCAAATGCCCCAGTGAATAATGAAAGTGGTAATAGCAGCCCTAATAATGGTGGCAATAAAAAGTCAAAACGTTTACCCTCATTTGCTGCCATCTTTAAACGTATGAATGAAAGAGATACTTCAAACAAACGGAAGAATAACGAACAGGATGTCAACAATGAAGGTGAAGGTTTAACACCATCAAATACAGGAACAGCAGCTACAACCACAGAAGCTAATGAACAATTGCCAACTGATGGCAGCACCAATATAAACACTGATGGCAATGACAATCAACCCAAGGTACGACTATTGTTTAATTCTTTTTCTTTTTATTTTTATTTTTTTAATTTATTTTTTCTACTATTTGTTTTATCTTGTATTATTCCCTTTTTTATTTCTTTTTATTTTCTAAAGCTACAACGAAATCAATTGTTTATTGTTGATGGGGAAATTTTTTTATTGTTCTATGTTTTTAAAATGATGGGTAAAGAGAAAAGTATTTTTTTTCCTTCTAAAAATCTATTATAATAAAAGCACATATTATTGTTAATTGTTTTTGTAGACATTTATTATATATATTTATTTGCTGAAAATTTTATATATTTTGTTCAATTTCGGAGGTTAAAGTTTTGTATATAGTTGGAGTGAGATTTATGTTATATGAATATTTATCATACGCACTGTGCTCCTGTTCTGTATAAAAATTGTACAAATATGCAGAAAATTTTGAAAATAAGGAGTCGATTACACTATGCGACAGTCAAAATCGGGATGGGATGAAACCAACGGGAAATGTTATATCAGTAACAAAGAAGTCATACGTGTCCCGGCGTTTCGCTGGGTCAAGTCTAGTAATCGAGATATATCGATTTGAAGTTAGTAACTATCATATAGGGGAAATTGCGACCTTTGGTGATCTTTTTTTGACATAACTCGAGAACCACCAGTCCGATTTTGCTGAAACAAATTTAAAAAAATTAGAAATTGCAATTCCTTTAATCTGTTCATACAACGTTTCGCTACATAAGCATCAGTTTCGCAGTTATAAATAAATGTATGAAAAAAAAACTATTTTTTGCCTAAAAAATTGAATTTTTTTATTTTTAATTCATAAAAAATCCAAAACGGTAAAAAAGTGTCAAGTCCTATTACTTTTACGTAAAGTCACACAACCTTTAAACAAAATGAGACATAGATCATGAAAATCAATGGACGCGTTTCGCTTTTATTCACAATTAAGTGAAGCTATCTCATTTTGACAAGAATATTGATTTTATGTTTCAATGAATTTGGATGATATTTATTATACATTATTTATTGTAATTATTAACACGTAAAATTAAAAGTTATTACAGGTAATTATTAGGTTATTACATAGATACATAGGTTATAAAAATCGATGAATGCAAAACTTATTTTCGTTTGTTTGCGCCCTTTACTTTCTTGCGTGGTGGTTCGCCCACTTGTTCAGAGTCTGTATCGGATGAGGATGTGTCTTCTTCTGGAAAAAATCAATTGTTTTTAATCAGTCAGTTAACTTCATTTTTGTGACTTACCCTCGGAGGAAACTCCCATTGTATATTCTTCTTCTTCATCTTCATTGTCGGGATCGTACGTCTTTTGCGACCACCAACAAATTTCAGCCACCAGCGAATCGAGCCTTTTGCATTTATGTCGCGTTTCCATTGGCATTGCTTGCTGAAGTATTCGAGATGGTGATGCAAGAAGTGAATTTTGAGTGACATTTTCACTCCAATTTTCTGGAAGTAGTGCAACATCTTGGTCACAAGAGCGGGGTAATTGTGTGCTCGCGTACTTCCCAAAAAATATCGTATGACTTTCTTCACTGCCCTCCACGCAAAGTAATCATTACCGTCTAAAGCACCTTTAAATTCCTTTGATTTCATGAGCTTTCGTATATCCGGCCCATTCAGAACACCTTCCTTCAATTTTGCTTCGCTGATTCGTGGGAAAATATTTTCCAAACAATTAAGAATTTTCGTTTGCTTCACAATGGCCTTAATGAAATTTTTTACGATTCCCAGTTTGATATGGAGAGGGGGCATGAGGACGTTCTCCATTGGCACCAGTGGATCATTTACGCAGTTGTGTCCTTTCTCCGTTGGATCTCGAGCAAGCCTCTCATGCGTTTCGTATTGGTTTCCTTTAAATCGGGTATCCCAAAGACACAAGAAACACACGTTTTTCGTATAGCCTCCTTGGAGACCTCTTAGCATCGCCACGACTTTCAGATCACAACTGATCCTCCACAGGTGATCAGTGTAGCAAACTTTATCCAAAATTATTTTCATGGAATCGATGAACATTCGCCAATCAGCTGCGACATAATTAATGGCCATCGCCTCCATCAGTCCCTTTATATCGTGGCAGTAAATAGCAATTGTCGTCTTCGATATCCGGTGACTTTGACATTAGGCTCCAAATTGTTGCCTTCTTTCAAAAGCTGGGCAAGTTTTTTTGCTTCACGTTGAGAAAGGTTTAATTCTGCAACAATCTTGTACATTCTTGCTTGTGATATTGGAACTATATGCTTCTGGTATTGGTTTATAGGTGAAATCCGATTGATTCATTGTTTCAATAGAAAAAGAAGTTTCTCTGTCAGGACTTGGAAGCGGTGGAATTGGTATTTCATCCGAATGCGGTAGAGGTATTTGTGCACTTTTAACAGATATGTAAACTCTTCGTTAAAGGCCTTTACGATTTACTCCGCATATTTTGTTTGCGCAAGCGTAACAGTTGTCGGAATTGTGATCTCCTGGATCAGTCCAAATCATTGGTACACCAAAACGAAGTGAACTGCGTTTCCCTTGGATCCACATGTTAAGACCATTGTACCACGTTTTAAAAATTTTGTCTGGGACCCACGAAACGCCGCGAATTATTTCGCAATCAAAATAAAGTTTAAAAGCGCGCTCCACTTGCTCAGTGAGTAATGCAGCATTTGTTGAAAAAGCTCTTTTGCCACAAACGTAACAAAATAAATTGATATTTTCTTTACAATTTGCACTCATTTCGGTTTTATACTTTTACTACTTTTTCGTCACTTTAAAAAAACTGTACTTTACGCGTTCGGTTCATGATCTGTGTCTCATTTTGTTTAAAGGTTATGTGACTTTACGTGAAAGTAATAGGACTTGACACTTTTTTACCGTTTTGGATTTTTTATGAATTAAAAATAAAAAATTCAATTTTTTGGGCAAAAAATAGTTTTTTTTCATACATTTATTTATAACCGCGAAACTGTTGCTTATGTAGCGAAACGTTGTATGAACAGGAATTATAATTCCTAATTTTTTTAAATTTGTTTCAGCAAAATCGGACTAGTGGTTCTCGAGTTATGTCAAAAAAAGACCACCAAAGGTCACAATTTTCCCTATATGATAGTTACTAGCTTCAAATCGATATATCTCGATTCCTAGACTTGACCCAGCGAAACGCCGGGACACGTATAACTTCTTTTTTACCGATATGACTTTCCCCGGTAGTTTGAACCCTTCCCGATCACTGACCCCTACCATTTGTCGCACAGTGTTATCAGAATGAAAGATTCTGAAGTAAACTCTAATTGACGTGATTGATATTTTTTTCTAAAACAACTAGGGAATATATATAAGTTCAATATACAAACCATCCTATTTTAGCACAAAGGCTTTACTCAATATAAATAAAAACAAAGTTTTATACACATACGCAATATTCAGTTTCAATTCGGATTTTAAAGACATTTCTTAAGAATTTATTTTTTATTAAGGGTAGTCAAAGAAAAATTTTCTAAAGGTAGGTAAGTAGGTCGGTAGGTAGAGAAGGGTTGTACAAGATTCATTAGGTGAGAACTTTTACATTTACTTGGAGACCTACAGGGAGAAATGAGAAATCAAAAATTTCGAAAAAAGATTATGAAAAAGTAAGACCAAAAAGAATACAGATAGATATAAGATAAGATAGTAAAAGTTTGCTCCGAGCTAACGGCAGTCCCCTAGTCTTCTATTCTTAAGAGGAATCCTATAAATTTCCTAGATTAATGCCGGAAACAATATCTAATCCTTCGATGAAGCAGCTGTCTAACCATTCTCTGCCTACTCTGTTGCAGATACGGACGGAGACACAAAATATATTCCTCCTATCATCCTCACATTCTGCAAAGACCTGAAGAGCCGACAAGTCAACCGCATGACATTTTCCTCATTGGACAATGATCTGTCATTATACCTATTTTAGTTTTCAGGTTTCTCCTTTTCATGCCCAGTAGTAGATTTGTACCTACCATACCAAGTTTCGGTCATAGAGCCCTTGATATTTTGCAGTCCATTCCGCTATTCCATGCATGATTGGTTCTATCCTGAATCCATTCCTTGATTACCTTGAAGTTAAAGTCAACCTAACGTTAGTTTTACACTACTTTCACTTTCAGCCCTAACTAAAACTGGTCCGTTTCGAGCTAATTCGTTATCTATTTCATTTCCAACCATATCACAATGACCCGGTACCCAGAAGAGACTTGTACGATATTCCCTCATTATTTCCTTAAAAGGCTTTTTGCCCTGTGCGCCGCCTGGCTATCCACATACAGAGTTACCTATAAATTCTTTTCAGTATTCATGATTCAATTCCATGGATTTAAGAATACCCAGAATTTCTGGAATACGCTGCAACTATCTAGTAGCCTATACGACTTTCTTATATCTACATCTAGAAAATAGACACCTGCACCAGTGCCTTAATCATTTTTGGATCCATCAGTAAATACCGATACTCCACTAAATAATTTCTCTAAACTTGACCATTGGTCTCTGTTTGGAGTAAGAAAAGTAGGAGTTTCCCTGAAGTGAATCTCAGTGCATAAGTAATCCGTAGATCCCGAAGGAACTAGAACATGACCATTAAAATGTCCTACTGTGATTGTTCACATTAACCCTAGTTCATTAAATCTAAGCAGATTCCTCGCAGACATTCCCATCACATACTTCTCAATGGGTAGGAGATGCAGAATGACATCCAGTGCCGCCTGAGGCGTGCTTCCCATGGCACCAGTGATGTCAATTGAAGCACATCTCTGTGCTTTAGACGAAGATTCCTACGACTGTTTTTCCTTACCTTAAGAGAAATTAAAAAAAAAACTGTTTTAACAGATTTTAAAACTCATGCATTAAGAAATTTTTAAATATTTTTCAATGAATAAAAATAAAAAAAATAAATTTAAAAGAGTTATAAATTATTATAAAACAAAACAATAGAAAAAAGGCTTTCTTTAAATTTAAAACAGAGACCGGATTTTAGTGTTAAAAAATAATTTTTTATTTCAATCGAAAAACAATCTTTTGTGTTCAAAAAATAATAAAAATCCATAATAATTCTTCTTATTTTCATCAATAGTTTAATTTTTTTTATTTTGATCGAAATAAAAAATAAAATGTTTACCACAAAGCTGGATATTATTTTGAAATTTTGTATCGGAAAAAATTCTAAACAACATTAATTTCATTGAATAAAAAAATATTTAAAATGTATTCATACAATACATACAAAATTAAAATAAATAAAATACTCTACAAGTAAAATAATACTAAAGTGATTCGAAATCGTACTGCTTAGAAGGAAATAATAAAAAATTTAAATTTTATATATTTTCTGTTGGTTTATTGCCTAATTTTCTGTAAACGGATAAAAATACAATTTTAAAAAACAGCTTTGAAGATTTTGGTTCAATTGAAAAAAGGAGATACTGCGTAAATTTATTTTAAGAAGATATCTTCCAAATATTTCTGGGCTAGTAGATATTTTTTGAAACCAAAACAAAAGTATAAATAAAAAATAATCATTTGAAAATTATTCCACGCTGATATTTATTTTTAAAGATATTTATTTTTTTCATCGTGATGTATATTTACATTAAAAAATAAAATCTCTTACATATTTTTTCAACAAATGGAAATACATTTTGAGTAGTGGATATTTATATTGATTGAAAAATAAAAATAAAAAGTTTTCGAGTGGTCTTTTTAAAACGAAGTTTTAATTGAAAATAATGGGTTTAAAGTCAACTTTATAGCTTCTGTACAGAACGATAGAACGAGATTATTTATTTTATTTTTAACAAAAATTTGCTGGCTCTGCTTTATTTTTGAGGTATTTAGCCTTTTTTGACCTCTTTTAAAGCTCTATTTAGCCGTTTTTTCAACTCCTGGTAAAAATAGTCATTTTTAACAATTTTGCATTAGACTGCCATACATATTTTAATTTTTGACTTTTCTCATCTTACTAGGTATAAGCTTTATACACCAAATAATGGAGAACATGGACTTGAATAATTTTATTTTACGCGAACTTGATATAACGCGTTTAAATAATAACTACAAACCTTGAATTGAGCTAAATATTATACTGTGTTGAAAGCAATTTATTGAAAAAAGTTTGTATTAATTTAGGAAAGTGTTTTAAAAATGGCTTCAAGATAAAAGAAAAAATAATGTTTTTTTTGGCTAGCAATGACATTTTCACGAAATCTACTGATTAAATGAGAATCATCATCAAGTGATTTAAATGCCACTGAATAATTTCGATATTATTTTAAGTTAATTCCATTAGTAAAGTTATCATCCTCATCAAGTATTTAACGCCGATAAGACTCGTTTGATGTTAGAAAAATGCTTAATATATAAATTTTTTGCACAATATGATTTGTTTTATTATTAACATAAAGTACTAAATAAAAAATATATAATTTTATGTGTTTTAATTTAACGCGATTTTTTGATCGTAAACTTACATTTTTAATTTAATTAGTGTTTCTACTCATGAACTGCGTAAATCGAAAGTTACCTGTATTATTAAAGTATATTAAAACCACTCTTAATATGGTATTAATTTAGAATTTGGTCAATAAAGTAGTTTTTTTCTTTTGAGATTAGTTCTTTTAAATGTCTAGAATTTTTGTAGTTAGAAAAAAGTCTAAAGATAGTTTAAGTAAGTACCTTGAGATAATAGCGTTCGAGGACATAATAGTATTGTCGGGAATGAATTGATGAGTTATCCAATATGGACTCATACTTAAGGCCCTTCCTCCTGGGGAACGTAAAACTCTTCCAAAAGTTTAAAACTTCGACTTATTTGCAAAAACCTTTTTTTTTTTTTTTTTTGGAAAGGTTCTTGTATATATGTATTTCTAATCCTCTCATTATTTTGTATACTTTTCTTTCTTAAACTTCTTTGGAAAGAAGAAGAAACAGGCTTTTCAACCATATGCATTTGGTTTGTTTTGGTCAAATATTAAAAGTAAATTTTCAAACAACTTCTAGAAAAGAATCTTTACAAATTTTCAAGTTTAACTGCGATTTATTAAAATTTTTTCTTTATAAGCCTATGCAACGACGTAATAATTTTTAAGGGCATTTTTGTTGTAAACATAATCAAAATTAATATTTTAAAATTGGAAAAAACTATAGAATTTATTCGATTTTATTTTTAATAATAACGTAAAACTCTACATTCATTTTTTATTTTATCCTCGAAAAGTAAAAACTAAGTAAAAAATATAAAAAAAATATTTTGTCTTCAAATATATGAAGAATTTTTTTAATAAAGTTTAGAAAATGTTTAATAACTTTTTGGATTTTCAAGCAATTTCATACATGGATACCTCGTTTTATTCTAAATAAAATAGAAAATTAAACTTTATAAACACCAAATTCAAAACTTCGAAAAATAAAGGGAAAATAAATTTGTAAATGGTGAATAATTAATTATAAAATGTGAGTGTATATAAAAGATGGTAATATAGTTAAAAGGCTACATCCTTCTGCTTTCAAAGTAAACTTAAGAATCTTAATTTGACTTAAAATTCATGAATCTGCGACATTTATAGTGTTGGAGCTACCCTAAAAGCAGTCTTTTTTACAATATCTCGAAATTTAGAGGGTGTTTCGAAATTTTTAAAATTATTTTGTGATGTACATAAGAAAGTCTACAACTCACATTAGATCGTTTTCCGAGTGAAAAGAAAAAGTAGTGTTTTGCAACAGCGTTTAATTGTTTTGGTGCAAGGAAAATTACTAATTTTCTATTGACTAAAATTTAGGCTTTAGAGCCCAACGTGCATCGGTAGAACGACTAACATCTTATAGAAGAACCCAAATATTGTCCAAACAAGGAGGAATAGAAGAAAAACAAGAGTATAGGAATAGAGTGAGGGAGAAATATTCAGATTTTTGAAAAATAATAAAAAATAGGGTTTACTTAGCTCCCATAAGAATATCAAGTCGAAATATTAGAACATTACTTTTCTAATATCCTGCTTTTGATCGTATTCCTAAGTAAAGGAACGCACAGTGGTTTTTCATGTACTAAAACTGACGTCTAATTTAGCCTTAAAATTTATAAATTACCAATATAATTTCATATTGCGTAAGACTAAATAAAATTCTATATCGAGAGGTCTTAAGACAATTATTTTACTGCTTAACTTTTCTTCCAGTTTATGGTTTAATTTAACCTGTTTATTTTGTTCTTACAAAATACGAAAAAAATAATAATTTGATAATATTTTAACACCTTATCTATCTTATAATAAGTACATAAAAAAAATGTTATAACTTAATCTACAACTTCTTAAGAAAAGTATTTGAAAATATTAAAATATTTCAAATGAAAAGACTACAAAATTATATTAATTTTGTCAGTAATCTTGAGATTTTCTACTTGTATTTCTACATAGAAAAAAATTATTAAAAAAATGTTCAATTAAGTTATTAATAAGGAATTCAAACTGCCTTTAATTATTTTTGTAAATGAATAATTTGCTCAAAAACGAAGTTATGTAATATATTAAATGCAAATTTTATACAGAAAAATTTTAAATCTTATTTCAGTTACGAAAAAATCATATTCAATTACTATATTAAATAAAATTCATCCTAATAAAAAATTTAAATAGACAATTATTCAAATCATCAATTATTTTTTATTTATATTTGATAACTTTATTATTGCAATAAGAAAAATAATTGAAAGCCGATAAATTATTTTATTTTTAGTAAAATATATTAGAAAAACTTAAATTTTGACCACTTAAATAGCAGAAAAACAAATATGTAGACCATATGGAATTTAACCTACTAAACACGAATCTGCTTTCAATATTTTTTCCATCAGGTTGTGATTTTTTTTCCAATATGTCTAATATCTCCCCTTAACACACGTATATATTTGATCATAACTTGAGAACGGATTGTCCGATTTGGACAATTGGAACATTAACATTATTTTTTTATCTTCACACCAGTTTCATATAAAATTGAAGATTTTTTTTTTTTTCTTGAAAATTTCTTTTAAGAAATGAAACTGGAAAAAATGTGCAGTTTTTAATTCAATATCCAAATCGATACACAAATCTTGATTTTATTCACAATTAAGTCAAAACACCTATGTATACCTACAATTAAGTGGAGACGCACGGTGGACAAAAAAAAATTTCTTCTTTAAACAAATATGTGGGGATTTAACTTGCTGAAGACGATTCTTACAGTCTTGTACTATCAAGTCTTGAATTAGAGAAGTATATTTTACTATAATTCGAGAATGAGTTATTCGATTTAGACACCAAAAGATGCAAACGAAAATTGTATTCAATTCACCTTCACATTATTTTTTTATCCGCTCAGTATTTTATCAGTTATTCGGAAATTATTGGTGGAAAAAATATACATTTTTAATAAAAAATTTAATAATTTTGCTTCTTAACTCCGAAAATATTAATTGGATTAAAAAATTTTAAGATGACCTGCAGATAATTTTAAGTAACATCTACAGGAGTTTTATCTGTCTATATTTGACAAACCTTTCTCGATTACAGTTGTATAATCGCTGAAAAAGGTGCTCCTGTTATTAAATTTTGCAGTCTTCAATTTTGCAAGAAAAAATTTTGTTCGTCCACAAATTTCTAAATAACTCCGAAAATATTGAACATCTAATAAAATTATATGCCGGATGGCTTGAAGACATTTTTATTCCGCAGCTTTCGATTTATCATTAATATCTGTCGTACACACCGTTCTTGAGTTATGGTGAAATATTAGATGCGCCCGTAAAAAAAATCAGACCTGATGGAAAAAATTAAAGCAGATTCCTGTTTAATATATAAAAATCCGTATCGTCTAACTATTCGTCTTCAGGGGACGATTTTTTTTTTTGCCGACAATCAAACATGTAATTGAATTAATTTTTTCTTTGATAAATCGTTTAAATGATCATTTTTGCTGCATATGCCAAATGAAAAATTCCTTTCGACAATTAATTTGCACAGAAAAAAATATGGTCTATTGAACGATTTATCAAAGATAGAAACTATTCCAATTGCTTTTTAAACTGTACCATTTATTTAAGTGATCAAAATTAAAATATTCAAATATTTCTTACTAAAAATAAAACAACTATTAAATTAATCAACTATACGTTTTATCGAAAAGAATTTTGGCGTTCGACATAGAGATTACCATATAAGGTGAAATTTTAAAAAGTTACAGATTGTGGGTATATAGATTCGGTCAAACGGAATGTAATATTTCCACTTGAACACACATAATAATAAAATAAAAACATAACAAAAAATTATTTTTTCTATAACAAAATTAAACTTGCAAACTTCTGAGACTCATTTAAAAAGTTCAGGCCTTAAATTTAAATTTTAGTCTTAAGCAATTTAATCTACTTAAAAACATAAGAAGAATATAACAAGGAAATTACTTTTGCCCCTATAAAATGTTTGATTTCCATTTTCTATGTGAAAAAAATTTACTTTTTTCTTGATCTTTACCATGTTTTATTCACAATATTAGGATTTAATTTGTACTCAAATCATTTTAGTTATTTTTCTTTCCTCCTTTATATCCGTTTCCTTTGGTTTTTTCCCTCAGTTCTCTTTTTTTTTGGAATAATATAGTTTGCCTTGTTGTTTAATTTATTTTAACTTTATTTTCGATTTCTATAAATTCGTATGTGTTGATGTTGGTTTTATTTTATTTATTTTTTTATTAGAAAATATTTAAATTAGATTTCAATTTGTTTATTTAATAGTTAAATAGTTAAAATACATATACATATAATTGAAGTCATATCGTAATGAAATCTCTGTGTATGCATGTATATAATTTCTTTTTAAATATATTTACAAAACACAAAAGGTTATAATATGGCAAACATCAACACCTGAATGGACATTCAAATAAAGTGAAATTGAATACAATCAAGGTATAGTTTGAAAGATTAGAAAATAATTATAATAATTGTAATAATGGAAAATTAATATATATATATATATATATATATATATATATATATATATATATATATATATATATATACATATATAAAATTTTAAATATGTGTGCATGTATTACCAAAAAGTCAATATAAACTAAATATTTGCTAATATATTGAGAGTTATAATGAATATATGTTTATAAGTAAATTATATTTAAGTATCTTTTTGCAGATTTAACTGATATTAAAACAACAGATTTGTGATAGTAGGAAAAAAATATTATTAGGTAGATGTTAATTGAAGTATTATGAAATTGTGTGATTAATAGGTATTTGGAAGAAGACCTTTAGCAGAATCAGTACATGAATATTATATCTTTTTTTAATTAGGTTTTGTAAGGGCTACCTTAATCTTCGATAAATTTCACCAGATTTTAATTTAAATTTATGCTAAGGTTTAACATTTATTACTTAACTAAGTTTAGTCTTATCAAATAAAATCTTTATGTACTCATTTAAATATTTTCTAGAAGCAAATTTGTCAGTAAAACTAATCAAGGAAATGATAGTTAAGTAAATGAAATTATTTGTTAAAAATGTAGCAAATCTAAAATAATAAGTAATTAAACCAATAAAAATATTAACATTAATATTGCAAATGTCAGATATTTAACTAGAGGGGTAAATTATCTTAAACTAAAAATTAATATAAAAGTATTACTTATAAATCTCTTAAGTTTAAATAAAATTTATCTAATATATGCCTGGAAATATAAATAATAAAATATAATCGTACGTCTCCTTACAACATAAATGATAAAGGAATCCTTAAATAAACATAAAAAGTTTTTTTTTGCAAAAAATATATATTTTAATATTCTAAACACAGGTTTAACTCTCTTAATTACAGGAAGATAAACAACTCGTCTATGCAGAACTTGTATTAAAACCCGCCGAAAATAATGAACCTTTACCAGCAAAAAGTTCAACCGAATATGCGGAAATAGTTTATGTTAAAAAGGACGAAAACCCCAAATAAAATATTAAGAAAATTTATTCAGCATTATAAAACAAAATATGCTAAATAATTTCAATTAAATAATAAATATAAAAACAAGTTAATAAAAAAAACACATTTAAGATATAAGACAATTTTTAAAGCTAAATGTAAACTAACTAAAAATTCATATAAATTAAAAATCTCGCATTTTTTAAAAATTATAAAAAAAATTAAGCAAAATTAATAATGTTTTCATGTAGAAAAAAGCACAAACTAAATAAAAAATCAAAAAATAATGAAATAAAAAAATTAACCTCACATCAAAATAGGTAAAAAGAAAAACATACTTTTTTACATAAACAATTTTCTTTTATCATTTTTAATAAAACAAAAACCTTAAAAAAGCCATAAAATGAAAACTAATGCAAAAAATTCAATTAAAATTCATTAATAAAGAATTCAATATAATAAACTAATGGCCAGATTCAGTACGACAATCAAATTGTTAGAAAATAAAATTTGTATGAAAATGACTCATTTTTTAAAATGTTTTTTGAGTAGTTTTCATACAAATTTTATTTTCAAACAATTTGATTGTCATACTGAATCAGGCCCTAAGATCATAAGATATGTCTGTCGCTATAAATATAAGAATTTAAAACCAATTGAAATAAATTTTTTGTCTCTTAAAATATTATCGAAAAAATTGCATTAAAAATAATAAAAAAGTAAATAAAATACTTTATTTAGGATATGTAATATTTATATATATATTTTAACTATAAAACAAATTATTTTTAATAATTTTTTTTATAATTAGTAATAAAGACACATTAATATACATTTATATACATTTTCTTTTGAAAATATTTTACGTTATCATTTTAATTAATTAAATATTTTTCCATCCATTTTGCTATTATTATTTTTTTTATTAAATGATAATACCTTTTTAATGTGTACTTTTTAATATTCGTACTGTATTATTAACTGTAAGTTTAAGAGTTTTGTAAATTAAAGAAATTTTTGTACAAAACATTTTTTTTTCTTAATATAAACGTATTTTTTTGTAATAAAAAAAAAAATTAAAAAAAACTTTTAAAATTAAATATAAATAAAATGTTTAAATTAAAAGGTTATATTTTTTATACGTAAGTATTAATTTCATAAATATACATTCAGCAATATTAATAAAAATGAATTGTAATCTAAATATTTTTGTCTATTGTACACATTTACATTTGATTGTTATATATGTACTACTATTACATAACAATTACACCTTTGATAAAACTCGAGTTGTTATGTAATAAACACGATACTTATTATATATATATATATATATATATATATATATATATATATATATATATACGGGTAATTATTAAGCATTTTTGATTTTTGGCTTTAACATTTTTTATTTTTTTGCACATTTGTATAAATATAAAGTGACCCGAAGACATGTAGGCTCAGTTCTTATTAACCATTTCGTGTAGGGGTTCCGAAAGTTATAGCGGTTTTAAATTGACTATATAAATATAAATATATATATAAACAAAATTTATTATATTTTCATTGTTTGACATATTTTAGGGTTTCCTGATAAAATTTAAAAATTTTCTTTGTAATAAAAATAAATATAAAGTAAGCATTTAGCTCAATTTTAACTTAAAATGTTCATTAGAAATATTCCAACTGCACTAAAAAATTGTATATTATATAAAAGCGATTATATTTAAATTTTTTTTTAGATGTACCTTTTTACATTTCTAACCGCGTAACAATTTTTTCAAAAATTTGCTCACACATAATAAAACTACGTAGTCAGTTTTTCTCAAGAACATTAAATTTTCTTTCAAAAGGATTTTAAAGTTTCGAAAAATAGACTACTTAAAAAAATATAAAATATATACCAAATTATATCAATATGTATATCAAATGAAATCTAAGAATCCCTCAAAAATATTTGCTATATTTATTTAAATTTTTAAATTTATATAAATGTAGCAGAACAAAATGTTAAGAAAATATCCTTTATATAAAGAATAAACTTAACTAATAAATTTAACATTAGATTTTCAAAAATATGTTTTCTTAACATTTTGTCGTAGCTTTCATTTGATGTCCATAATTGGTTGAAGTAATTTTCGTAAATTTGTTATAATATTCTAAAAATTACTCACATTTTAAGACTTTGAAATCCTTTTGAGAGGAAATTTGACATATTGGAGAAAAATTGTGTACATATTTTTACCATGGATAGTATCTAATTATATCCATATAACGATTTTTGCATGTGTGAGAATAACTTTTGAAGGCTGACAAACATGTGAAAATAAATATTCAAAAGGATATTTTCTTAAGATTTGAGCTGCAAGATTTCAATAAAAACGAGAAAGAAAGATATAGTAAGTCAAAACCCTACACCATTGTGTACGAGCATAAAAATTCCGCCTGTGTCCTATTTTTTCTAAATGTAAAATCAAAACATACATACAGAATTATGCGTTGATACTTACATCTAGATGATATTTTATGCATTTTAGAGTGATTCCTGGAAATGGGTTTATATAGAGCTATGGTAAATTATGGACCGATTTTCATAAAATTTGGCGATGTGGTTTCTACATACATAAAACTTATTTGTGTCGAATATCAACTAACATTCGTATGGAATATTAGTTGATATTCGATATTCATGTTAAAGTAATTTTCGTAAGAGGTGTTTATACGGGAGCTATGCGCACCGGTCTTCATAAAATTTGTTACAAGAATTGGGACTTGCACAGAACTTCTTTCCACCGTATTTTATTAAGATACTCAAATTTTTAAGGCATTTTTGAGTGTTTAATGTTTAGGTGAAATAATGGACCAATCACAACCAATTTTAATAGGCTTTGTCCTTGTATCATAAAAGTCTCAAGTGCCAAATTTCATAGAATTATCTTCTTAGCAGCCAGCCAGACGGATGGATAGACATCATTAGTTTGATTTAAGGAGGGTGTTGGATAACTTTTTCTTTGCATTACAAACATCACAAACGCATGATACCCCAACCACCTGTGGTGGTGTAGGGTATAAATATTGTTATATTTTAGGGATTCTTAGCTTTCATTTGCACCCACCTTAGGTTAATATAATATTCGTAAATATTTTATAGATATATATATATATATATATATATATCCTTTTTATACATAATTGCACTCAAATATTGGCGCGGCTATGCTGTAAATGGTCCATTTAGAAGGACCAATTTTCAATCACATGTATTGCACACAACTATTGACAATACCATCCCCAAATTTGAGTCCTAGTGTACATTATAGGATGACTACATCCAACCGGGATTGGTGCTGGCAATGGAAGCCTCGGAAGGTCGACGGTACATACTATCGATTATTTTTGAACTCATTAAAAATACAGACTTCAAGATTTTTTATTCAATAAATAACTTTGTTCATTAATTAATTGAGAATAAATTAAAAAATCAGGCTAAAATATTGGGCTATATATTGAAATCCTGGACCAAGATTTTGCAAAAGTTAGATAGATGAAATTTCATATTCAAATATTTTGAAAACTATAAGTGCTAAATAGCACATTTAAGAATATTTTTCACATGCATTATCGTGGGCTTTAAGAAATATTTGAAATCGAATAAAAAACAAAAACTTGGCAATCAGATAAACATTTTCTTTGTCAGAAGTACTCTACTTTGAGCGCCAATAAGTCTGCTCCTGAAGGTTCTGTAGGGGCTACTTCCAAATTTAAAATTGTACACTCCTCTATTATACTTATGAGAAATTTGTATGTAAATCCAAGAAGCAGATTTGAAGTTACAGATTTATTTCCAAAAAGATTTGATTTTTGCCCCACTGTGCATTCCAGCATTTCTATCGTTAAAATATGTATATATACTATCAAAAAAAATCTTTAACTTATAAGAAAAAAAAAACGATTTTTTTTTAAATTAACGATATCGGTAGTAAATTGCGAAAAGTTACGGACTAATCATATAAAATCCTTAATTTATTTATTTACTATTATGGCATTTAATATTTTCCTATTATAATTTTTTATTTTTTTTTTTTTTTGCACAAGATATATAGTTACCATAAAATTGAGTTTAGATTTCCTCTGTAATTATGTTGCCATATCTTTAGTATCTTTTATCTCATCAATATAGTTAATTTGGATTCAATATTATAATTTTTTTTGCAAAAGATATATAGTTACCATAAAATTGAGTTTAGATTTCCTCTGTAATTATGTTGCCATACCTTTAGTGTCTTTTATCTCATCAATATAGTTAATTTGGATTCAATATTTTAAGAATTTGAATAAAAGTAGTGCTGTATGGCTTATTGTGATACGGTTTTATATCTTTGCTTTCAGATCGAATGGTTTGAAGACAAAAATATCAGTTGTTGATTCAGAAGTAGTCAGCTGAGACAAATGCTCTATGTAACACAAAACATGATAAAGAACAAGACGCAATTGAATATTTTTTTTTTTTTTTTTTTGTTTAAAAATTAAATAAAACAAACAAAAATTGCATTTCTACAATGAATTATTTAAAATTTAAATTTTACACGAAATATAATATTATATATTTACCGTAAATAGAATTATTCTTTTCTCGGTTTTTGACCGCTCCCGAGAAATCGGGATTGATTTTTACATTTCCCGGGATCCCGGAAATTTTTGCCAAAAAAAATTATTACAAATTTAAAAATAATTATTAAATAATTCTGTTAATTAAAGGATAAAAATTTTAAAATAAATTACCTAATCATAATACGACAAAATAGTTCAGTTCTTTCTAAAATATTTACACTGAGAATTAAATGAAAACATTTTATTGTACAATGACTCATCCGAAAGTCGAATCATTACTTTGGTTTTTGTATTTCTGAAACCCTATACTTTTCAGGTTTACAACCCAATTCTATACTTAATGGTTTTTCTCATACAAAAATATAATTAAGTCTCTTCTATATTTATGCTGGACTATTAATGCATAGCTAAGGAAAACTTGAGCTCAAAAATTAATTTACATCACACAATGTCTTACAGGTGAACCTTTTGTAATTTATCTGACAAAAGAAGATCATACGAACTTAATAGTTTAGGCCCACGTTTTCACTGGTGCTTTAAAAATGCAAATTTTGCTTGCGGATTCCACACAAGCGGAAAAAAGATTGGTGCAAAATCGGTCCCTAACATATAGTATTTTATAGAGTATAGTATTTTTAGAGTATTTTATAGAGTATTGTAATTAAATTACTAAAAATTTAACTTATCTATAATTGCAAGAACATAGTTAAAATCGATTTAAAGTTTTAACAACTGACAAAGAAGTATTTGCAATCGATTTGTGCATTTACGAAAATTCATTCAATTAATCGAAAAAGCAAATCGAATAAAATTCAATTCATTAATGGTTGCAATAAAAAAATTCGGCAACATAATAAAAAATATTCAAATCCGGTGTTCATAACCGAGTTAAATATTGTGGTGTTTTTAACTTTTTTTAAAATAAATAAAGTTAATTGAAAAAATATTAATAAAAAGAGTTTTGTGTGGAAGAAGAATTTTTAATTTTATATTAGAGTTCACCAGATTGTGAAATATTTCAAGATATCTTCAATTCTAAACTAAAATCGGAAGCTATTACGCTGTTAAGTATCAAATTTTAGTGTTACTGTCCTTCGTCGTTCTGACAGATTCGTCTAGATTTAGAATCAGGTTCATGGACTTTGCGGGTAAATCAAGAAAACAGCATGCAATGCACTTACTATATAAATGAAGGCGCAAAATATTCCTTCAATTACATTTCTTATGTTCAATTTTATTTAAAAAGTAAAAAACAAATAAACTTGTATATTAATAATTCACAATAGTAATCTTTTCATTTAACCGAATGTTTTTTTTTTTTTTTTTTTTTTGCAAAATTCGATTTGCAAAATATTTGGTTTCCTTACTAGTCCTTTTAAAACTTTTTACTTATTTATATTATTTATATTATTATTTTTGACCACAATGACAAAATATGCAGAATATTTTTCTGCTTTTTAAAATATTCCCACAAATAAAATCATTACTATTTTTTTTAATCAATTAGAAAATTAGACTGAAAAACTCTAATTGTAAAACATGCATAAACATGTAATCCCGAAACGTAGCAATTTCAAATTCTTTCATTTGAAATGATATTTTCTTTATATTATTAAAAGAGTGAAGACAAAAAACAAATGCATTATATTATGAACTTATTATTAAAGTTCAAGTGTCTATCGGAAAAATCCATCTCTGAATGCTTTCTTAGCTTTGTTCGTATTGATTAAAATTAAAATAAAATAATAATAAAATAAATAAAAATATCCAGATAAATAAGAATAATAATTATACCTCGCAATAAAAAATGAACTAGTACTTCCACAAAAAAAATAAAAAAATAAAAATAAACATATTCATCACTTCAAAAGTTTTTTTCACTTTTTTGGAAGTTATTAAAAAAATTGTTTTGGGAGTTCCTGAAAAGAGCTAGACTTTTATAAAAATATTTTCTAAACTTTTTTTGGAACATAAACATTTAAACCAGTATCCGGCATGTTATACTGATACTATTTACTTTCACTTATTAAAGAATGTATTTTCGAAGTGGTGGAAAAAATTTATTTTATATTTTGGTACATTTTGGTAGGTTTTGGTAGTTTTAGAAAAAATTTTGGTAGGAAAGATATTTTCTTAGTGTCAACGCTGGTTAGAATTTTCTTAATGTCTTTTCTTTATATTTCATTCATCTCAATACTCTTTTGTCTTATTTTAATCCAATAATAATAAATTTTAAATTCAATTAATATAAGCAAGTATTGAAAACTTATGTGAGAAATATTGCTGCAAAACTTAGTGTAATTATTTTCTAAGATTAAATATTAGAGTTTTAGGTACATAAATCTAAATTCAATATCAACCTTATGTGAATTTTAGCCTTATGTGAATTTAGTATTGATATATATTTTCTAAATTAATATATCTCATAATACACACAAAATTGGAGTATTAATTAATCAGCCTGTACCAGCTGTTATCATCTAATTTAAGATATTAAACTTGAAATATCCCAAAACCTTCATAGAACAAAATTCTGAACCTCTACACTTCCACAAAACATCAAATGATTAACAATCCATATTTGTAACTGATATTTTAACTCTTTAAATTTTTTTCAAAAGCTTTTGTTCCAAGAGCAGCTATTATTTAAATATATTTTTACTTGTTTCGTGTTATTCTCTATTATATATTAATTATCCCTAAACTAATTGTTAATTGGCCTTGAGAATATTTTGACAATAAAATTTTTGAACTTCTTAGATCTTTTTCCTCTCCTCAACTTCAAAGAATTTTGTGTAATTAATGAATACATCACGATTAGATTTTGATCTATAATATCAATATTATTACCATTTTATTATTTTACAGTGTTGCCATAATATGCATTAGTGTCACGTTCCTATTAACTTTGGTGGAGAGATTTAGTATTTTTTTTTTTATACGCTATTTATTATTGTCTGTCCTTAATATTGTTTACTTAAAACATACAATGTTGTTCATTTTCTTCATTTTATGCTACTAACTAAATATCAGTCATGAGGTGAGCCAGTCATTCAATGTCTTTTACCTTCTGTTGTGATACAAGTGAAAGGACAAATGTTGCAATAAATTTTAACTGTATTGTATGACTGTCTAGTCGTCCGTCTATTTGTCACACGCAACATATATTGTTGATGGATTTGGATTTTGAAGTTAATTTTTAACTATAGCCATAAAGGTTGAAAATAGCATAACAACAGATAAGACACAAAATTTATCTTTTTGCCTTTTGGTTGATTATTAAATTGAAGAAATAGTCAAAAATCTAAAAGAATACATTAGAATAATAGCAGAGCAGAGAATATATAGTGAAAATGTATTGTATTTCATCACAGTTTTATTTACAATAAATTAAAGTACTAACAAATGAGCCAAAATGTGCAGACAACTAGAAACATAATGAAAAATAAAACGTGCCAAAGGTGGCTAGAATTTTAAGGAATTTGTTGTATATAAAGAAAGTATTCGCTAACCCAATGATAAAATAATTTAAATAAATATGAGAAATACAAGTGACCACTATTTAATATTATTTTCACTCTAGCACTTCTATACTCTAAGGTAAATGCAATTTTATATTTCTATGTATATAAAACATCGCTTTAAAAAACTTTTTTGGATGGAAAAAATAAGCGATCATAGATTATCGTCCTTCCTCGCTTTGGTATCCTTGTTTTAAAGAAAAATTAAATTCCTTATTTTATAAATTTATAGAAATAACCACTATCTCTCAACCACTTTAGTTTTAAAAAACAAGAAAAATTAGTCCTCTTTAAAATATAAAAAACATCACGATTTGTCCCTGTATACTGTAGCAGTAGCCAGATATTAAATACCAACATTTTGTCATTTAATTTTTTTTTTGTCGCCCGTTTTCTTCATCATTCTGCCTGTCAACAGCTACCATTCCAATTACTTACGTAAGAGTGGATACGTGTTTATTTTTGGTCAGGTAGAACATTAAATTCTACTTGCTCGAAAATTACACCAAATAATTTTACTCATTTATTACTCAAATAAAAGAAATTTAAACATATTTTTCTTAGAATCAGACACAAAGGGAGAGTATAAAACATTTGCTGCCTTGGCTTTCGAGTGCACATAGAACGTTACGCAATAAATACTTGTATGATATATAAATCTGGTTATTTTGAGTATCCAGCGAACCAACGTATTCTCAGGAAAATAAAAAAATTCATCTTTCTTACAATTTATTTTCTTTTGTACTTTTGCATTTCTCATTTTTTGCAAACCTCTGCTCTAATGGCCCAAAGGTGGTTTGTGTTTAAAAATGAATGGATGAGACATTATGAATATAAATCATCGATAAACGAGATGGAAATAAGAGGAATATTTATACACATGCATATATTACACTCACACGCATATCCTAAATATCCCACTTGTCTTATTAAATTAGCGCCGTAGTGATAACACAAAATTTGTAATAATCAGCAGTTTTTCTCAGTTGGTATTAGTGTAACTGGAATTATTTAATGTGGATTTTAAGAGGTATAAATTTTTGGCAATATTCGTTTTTATTAATGTGTTTGTTTATTAAGATTTTTTCATGCAGCCGTATATTTGTTGTCATAAAAGATCTCCTTTATATCCAATGGGTAACTAATACTGTAAATTATGTTTGCATACCTTTGTACTTATTGGAAAGCAAGAAGAAGAAAAACCTCTAATCTATATTTCTAATAAAATCTTAATAAAACTCAAACCGGCTCTAGTTTCTTAAATAAATAGAGAAAAAATGTTAATCTCAGATCACTGATCATTTTCAGCAAAATCTTTATTTTCATATGAAATGCTAAACAAACTAAAATTTAAGGAGCAAGGAGAATCTATTTACAATAATTGAAAAAGAAGAATACAAAAATATTTGTAAAAGCTTTTTCGTAAACCATTCGTCTTAGTTAACAACATAAAGGGAAAATAAAAAAAAGTTACGGATTCCATTTCCCGAAAAGTTGTAAGTTAAATAGATGATGTTTACAGAGAACACCACGGTGGGACGCTAAAGAGTGCTGATGACGGTCATGGCGGACCAGAAAATGCATTCCATTTTGAGTGTACAATTATTCAATGAACTTAAGCCGAAATACAAAAATTCTAAAGAACTATAAAAAAGTTCAACAAAAAACTATACACTGTAGTTGCCTTAACAGGTCTTAAACAAATCAAAAAAGTGACATTTAAATGAGATCACTTTTTCTTGCCGGTTGTTTGCTGAACCCATCAAACATTAAAGAATGGAGCTGAAGAGCCATCAGTTCTAAAATGAGCGAATGACATTTGTACTAACGAATGCTCAATTTGACAAAAAAAAAAGTATCATTTGGATGTGTGCTTATTAAAAAGATGAATTGTCATGGCAACTTCAAAACTTTAATATTAAACAAGTATTAAATATGTCAGACCAGTCCAAATGATACCCCTTACTCGTGTATGGATATCAAAATTTCGAGTGGGGTCTTATATGAAACCACAGGCCAATTATGAAACAGCTCTTGTAAGAAGGGGTAATTTATACTCCTTTAAAACATTTGTTGTAAAAAAACCGCGGTAGCAATGAGTTCAACTCATAGTTGTTATTGGAAAAGCAAGGATGCTTTTTTTTTATTCAGATTAATAGTTTTTGGAGTTGTACCTTAATATAATTAATATTTATTATGTTCTTTTTATGCTCACCAACAAAAAGATGGGAAGTATATTGGGTTTCTCATTCCGTGTGCGAAAAAATTTCCAAGACCCCAAAATGTATATATATTATGGATGCTCCTGAAACTTTAAGACGATTAAGCTAAGTGTGTCCGTCTGTGTGTCTGTTGAAAAAAGGATAGGGCTCGGGGCGAACCACCTAGGGCGACGAAGTTTCTCTCAAATGCTTTGTATTGAAAATGCGCAAATCAGTTCATAAAAAAAAACATTTATGGGCCAAATACAAGAAAAGCAGGGTGTCCGTCATAACTCCAGTTAAAACTTTTCTACCGATATCTCCTATAAAAAAGCATGTACGCCAACAAAATTTTGTACATTTAGTATAAGGAACTATGTAACTCGGAAACTAAAAATGGGCATCATCCGCCTACTTTGCCAACGACCTCACATATAAGGTGAAATTTTAAATTTTAAAAATAATGATTCGGCCAAGCTAAATATAATATGCTACTTGTTAAGATGTAAAATTAATTAACATTTTTTTCTTCATATACCTGTACAACAATTTCGTAACTTTCTCTCATTTACTACCGATATCGTTAACTAACGAAAAATATAGTTTGTTATTACGATGCACATAAAGGCACAATATGATGATCATTGGCAATAAATCAAAAATGCGTTATATAACTTTATAGAGGAAAATTTTTTACAACATTTGTCGCCAACGTCTATGTGTGATCGTGATTGAATGCTAAAATCTAGTGTAAAGGTTTTTGTTCAAAAATGAAGAATTTATGAGTATAGTATGATTAGTGGATTTCTTTTGTTTTTAAAATTTTAAAATCAAAAAAGTAATATAAAATGTTTGATGTATCATTGAACTTTTTAGCTTTCCAGCTCACAATGTTGAAAATAATTGAGTGAAATTTTGTATGTATGTTTATTTTAATACAAGAAAAATTACTACTAAAATTGGCCATGATTTGTTCATTATTTCAGCTAGTTCCTATACAAAGGTTATCCCGAAATAGGTGTTTGATAGTTATAAATGACATATAGTCAGATTTTGATAAGATTTAGCAACACTATATTTTTGTTAAGCATAAATTACTCTATCAAATTTTATAGGAATTGGTCCACATTTGACCACAGTGCACATCAGTGTTACCAGTTTAGCCTATTAAGGCTAAATCTAGCCTTTTTATTTTGCTTTTAGCCTCAAAATTTTTGTTTTAGCTTCTAGCTTTTGTTCAAGCCTTTTCTGATTCTTAAAATTGCCTTAAAAAGGCTAAAATGTTAGTATTTCAACAACGAAAAAATAATTTCTATTTTGCTATTACTAATTTGTATACCATGCACCACACATGTAAATGGTATAGTTCGTCATTCCGTGTGTAATTTGTACAGTATTCATTCAGTATTTTTTGGGCTCCTAACAACAATTATATATATTTTGGATTCTTTTTGATAGGGAAGTCGGCATAAGGATGTCCATTTGTCCATCTGTCTGTTGAAATCAGTTCTTTGAAAGCTCCAACTATCGTATATATTTTATATATCAATTTACAGAGAATTTCCCTTAGATGAACGTTATTGAAAAATTATTTTTTATTCATTTAATGACTGCTTTCCTTATAGTTGTGGTTTTTATGGGCACTGAAAAATAACAACAATAAGCAATATCATATTTGTTTCTTTTCAACTTTTTGGAGTCCCCTTTTAACCTAGAGACTTCGCTATATCACAGAGCATTCGGATTTTTTTTTTTTTTAATATTTAGGCTGAAGGAATGAACTCAATGGGTCTATTAGTATCAGATATATAGACCAAAATACATTTTTAATCTTTTTGAAACGCCTTTATAAGCCACAGAATAAGTTTTTATATAGAGCAGTCACAATATTTTTCTCGAACTTCAAATTTGTAAATGAATCTAATCTCTTCATAAATTTTCAAAACACATTTCTTTAATGGTATTATTGTTTTTTCCATTAAATAAATAAATTTTCTATATAACATTTCAACAGGGTGAAGGATATATAAGATTCAGCACAGCCGTATAAAACTTATTTTATTTTTACAGAATCATCCATTTAAGCATTTCGTGTATGTATTCGCACTAAAAAAATTGACACATTTACATTACGACGACATTTCGCCTTCGGCGCTTCATTCTCTAAATTAAAAGTCTCTTAACAAATTTTATGGAGTTACTAAGTCGATTATTATAATTATTTTTAATATTCATCAACCATAGAAGCTACTTATTTATGAAAATAATTTAAAAAAAATCTGATTAATGCAAAATATATAAGGAAATGCTTATTCAAAAAGGAATTATAGTTCGAAAATTACGAAAAATTACTTCAATACATTGGGTTATTTTTCATATGAAATATAACCAAAATTTGTATGAGATTTTTTTAGCAATTTTTCATTGAGGCATTTTTCGGGGTGTTGTTTATAAATATATACAGAAAAAACAGATTTGTTGTGACAACCGAATTTATTGCCAATTGATTTCAACAAATAATTCAGTAAAGTTTGGGAGTTAGATTTGACTCTATTGTGAATTAAAAGCAGCAAAAATTTATGATTATTTCTTTGACATTTTATTTTATATTTTTTATTTTATTATAATACAATTTTATAATATATAATAAAATATATCAATACAAACGATAAAATGTTTCACTTAGGTCTCTAAAACATTAAGGGATTGAATTTTTTAACAGCTAATTGACAGTGGGTTTGAGTTTTCACAAAACTTTTTGGATCTATATCCTATGAACATAAGAGCCGGTTTGCTTTTTCATCTCTCAAATTAACGTGTAAAAAACTTTCCCCATTTAAAAAATTGTTTAATGCTCAATAATAAATCAAGCCAAAAGTTGTTTACAACTGTTCTAGAAGATAGATAGAATAAAAACAATCTGTCTTCTTAAAAATAGAATTAATAGTATGGGCTCTCACATAAGCGTAACACCAGCTAGTTTTGTAGCAATTCTGACCACTCCATTCTGCTATGAAATAATTTCCTCTGAAAACATTCGAAGCTATTATACACACGTAAATATCCAAAAAGATATAATATATATTCAATTTCCTTACCTTTTATGTTTTTGGAACACCATTGGTAAAGTAGAACAAGAAAGTATTAAAAGCGAGATGTCTCAGAAGAAAAACAAAATTTTAAAGGATATATTTTCAATTTATTATTTTATTTAAACATATAGGTAAAATTAATTTAAAAAATATCAAAACAATTGTTACCAAATATTAAATTTAGTTTTCTTATTAAATAAGTAATTGAAGTCACCAATATGTAGAACTAGAACTCAGTTCTTATTACTAAATTATTTTAATTAATTTTATAAAGACAAAAATTTATTTTACTGACTAAATTTTCTTTGCAGGGACTATAATTCCATCATAGTTATGATTAAAGTATTACGAATATAGAAAATTAATTACTTTTACATATTTTCAGCAATTGTTATAAAATTTTTATTAAAATTATAGCACCACAACCATTTCCCAATTAATCTGTTTTCAGTATGTAGAAAAATATTGAAAACTAATGAAAGAAATAATAAGTTATAAGTTAAAAAAATCTGACTTTACTACTTGGGGCATTTATCTTTTTTTACCTTTTTTAAAGTTCAATTTAGCCTCTATTTTATATATAACACTTCCCGAAATTCACTTAAAGTGCATAATTCACTTAGTAATTTTAATATCAGGTTCAAATTTGAATCAACTAGCTTCTATTTATTTATAAGACTATAAAATTTTAGAGGTATGCATGAAAAAAACAATATATATATATATATATATATATATATATATGTATATATACATATATTGCGAAACTCATAATTTCTTATAATATTGAATAAACTTCAAAAAATATACTATACTATTCTATATTTTTTGGTAAGCATTTATACATTTTTTAAATTATTGAATAATAAAATAATATTTATAAATTTCGTATTCACCAAAGAAAAATTTTAAGAAAATAATGAAATCTACATGAATATTTTCATTGTCTTTTCATTAATTTTAAATCTAGAAAAATTATCTTTTAAAAGGCACCAAACACTTATGGTAAGATATCGCGGTTTGTTTAATGTCACACAGAAGAAAAAAATTAAGTACTTTTTTTCAATTAATCTGGTTTTATATTACACAATAAAATTTAATAATAATAATAAAAGTTAATAATAATAATAATAATAATAATAACAATAACAATAATAATAATAATAATAATAATAATAAAAATAACACTGTGCGACAAATGGTAGGGGTCAGTGATCGCGAAGGGTTCAAACTACCGGGGAAAGTTATATCGGTAAAAAAAAGTTATACGTGCCCCGGCGTTTCGCTGGGTGACGTCTAGGAATCGAGATATATCGATTTGAAGTTAGTAACTATCATATAGGGGAAATTGTGACCTTTGGTGGTCTTTTTTTTTTTGACATAACTCGAGAACCACCAGTCCGATTTTGCTGAAACAAATTTAAAAAAATTAGGAATTACAATTCCTTTAACGTTTAACAACGTTTCGCTACATAAGCAACAGTTTCGCAGTTATAAATAAATGTATGAAAAAAAAACTATTTTTTGCCAAAAAAAATTTAATTTTTTTATTTTTAATTCATAAAAAATCCAAAACTTTCACGTAAAGTCCCATAACGTTTAAACAAAATGAGACATAGATCATGAAAATCGATGGACGCGTTTCGCTTTTATTCACAATTAAGTGAAGGTATTTTATTTTGACGAGAATATTGATTTTATGTTTCAATGAATTTGAATAATATTTATTATACATTATTTATTGTAATTATTAACACGTAAAATTAAAAATTATTACAGGTAATTATTAGGTTATTACATAGATACATAGGTTATAAAAATCGATGAACGCAAAACTTATTTTCGTTTGTTTGCGCCCTTTACTTTCTTGCGTGGTGGTTCGCCCACTTGTTCAGAGTCTGTATCGGATGAGGATCTGTCTTCATCTGGAAACAATCAATTGTTTTTAATCAGTCAGTTAACTTCATTTTTGCGACTTACCCTCGGAGGAAACTCCCATTGTGTTCCCTTCGTTGAGTGTGTAGTACCGTTGGAATAGCAATTGTCGTCTTCGATATCCGGTGACTTTGACATTAGGCTCCAAATTGTTGCTTTCTTTCAAAAGCTGGGCAAGTTTTTCTGCTTCAGGATTCCGAAGCTAAGGAAGTTAAAAATTTGCTAACGTTTGATGTTTCTGATTATTTTCAAGAAAATCTCTAATAATATCTAAGATAATATATTCTTAATAAAATAAATATACGGGATATATGTATAATAAATATGTAAATATGTAGAACAAATTAAATAAACATTACTCAAATAAAGAATTTACTACTTTATAATAACAAATATATACCTACATAATAGATTAGAAAGCTAAAATGTTACGTATACACACTTATGGAAATACGGAACAAAATAGTGAATTTTGCAACTTTTGACGTGACTTGGTAGTTTTGAGGCCATTATATTACTATTATTAAATGACCTATGTCAACATTTTATATATCTTTGAATTGGTAAATAAGTCTATTTTTATATTTTTTTAACATTTCTAAAGTATTTGCAAAATTGGCGGAGTTGTATTAAAAAAAAAATTAAATTTTTTTGGATTTTCAGCTATTTAAAAAAAAATTATTTTTGAAAAATTACCAAAAATAGGTCATCGGAGCTATTTTATTGATTTTTTTTAGCAACGAAAGCTTGATTTGTATTTTATACATTACATAAGAAATAATATTAAAAATATTATGCTAATATGCTTTTAATATGCTTTTAAAAATAATCGTGAAAAAAACTGACTTTTAACATAAAATCTCCACTCCTGCATTCGTTTTTGGTTATTTTTTAAAATTGACAATTTTCGGCCAATGCTGGATGTAGGGTGCAAACTTAAATCAACTCAAAATTTCTTTATTAACCATTTATGAAGCCTTATCTTTTGAAATTAATAAGGAAGAAATTTTTTATTAATGGAACTTTGAGAAAAAAGTGAATAAATTGTACTATATTTTTGTAAAAAATAGCCATTTTTCATGCCAATTTCAGAGTGCTGACTTTGAATATTTTTCACGTCTAGACGAATTGAGATAATCCAAAAATTCGTTCAGCATATTATTTTGAAATATGTAGCAAACTACAGAATATTTTTAAAAAATTTTTACCTCATATATCTCCGGACTTATTCCCGAAAAACGAAAGAAAGTCGAGCCAAAAAATCAAAAATTCAAAATTCAAGCGTAAATATCTTTTTAACTGTAAGAGATAACTTAGCTTAGTAAGCTTGTTTTTTCTTTATATTGCCAAGCATTTTCCAGAAATATAAAAATCTTTAAAATCGGACTTCTTTTGTACGATTTTATTTAACTTTTACATACTCGAGGTAGTCAAATTTGACACCCTGTAGCTTATCTCGTGTTATCACAGGGTGACTACACGATGATTTTTCTGAAAGCTTAGGTCCTCCTCTACAACTCTTCCATACATTTCAATTTGATCCGACCAGTAGTTTAGGAGATTCAGATTTATTACCAAAAAATTTGCGTTTGAACCCACTGTGCGGCGCAGTGTTCTGTCCCAAAGACAAAAATTAAAAAAAAAAACATTTTTAAAATTGTATTGAAATATATATTTTTAGAAGGATTTTTTTTAAACAAAAGGTGGGCCTAAACCGTTTCAGGAAAAAAAAATTTCAAAAATTAATTTTATATCAAATGCTTCGAGATTTTGTTGTGTTAATACCTCAGTATATTTGTAAATCAAAACTATTATTTTTTAAATACAGTATTCCGAATATATTTATTTTTCACTAAAATTTTAATATATTTTTATTTAAAACCTAAGCATTGCATAAATTTATTGAAGGATATAAAAAAAAATAAAAGATTATACAATTTCTTTTTTCCTGTTTATGTAATTATTTTACAGTTATTTAACAGATTAAGAAAAAAATTGATGCCTATTTTTTGCCATAACTTTAAAAAAATTTTAAATTGAAAAAGTATAAAAGTATCTGATTTAATGTTTTTACTTCAATTCAAAAAAGTTCTTAACATAAATCATTTCGTTAAATTGAAATAAAAAATGAATTATAATTACTTCGACATTTAAAAAACAACAAAGAAAGTGAAAAAACATATTTTTCTTTACTCAATATGGCAGGCTCAAAATCCATAAGATGGTGCTAATTATAGAACATTTTTTTTACACAAAAAGAAGTTCGACGGACTATTACAAACATTTATAAAAAATTATACAAATTTGTTTGCTTAGTATTGTTTTCTAATATATAATATATATTTTTCCACAACTAAAAAAAATATAAATTAAAAAATTTTTATTTTATTCTTCTTAAACAAAAGTCTAAGAATTCTTTGTGTTAAAATATTTCTTGATATTAAAATGATATGACAAATTGTGTATTTTTATTAGTTTCAGATTTTATAGAAAATTTTAAGTCTATAAAATCTGAAACTAATAAAAATACACAATTTTGACGGGAGTACAATAGGGTAGAATCGCCAAAAATCGTGCTTAATTCTGGGAAGGTGTATAGCGCTTTGTTTATAATTTTGCTGAAATAACTTGCTCATTAGTATCTCAAAGAAATATCTTTTGAATTTATATTTTTTTAGTCAAGTCCTGTTTTTTCGGCTGTCATTCATCAAAAAAACGTAACTTTTGCTAATATATAGGTCGCCATTTAAAGGCGACTTAATTCAATTTTATACTTAAGAATATTTTTGACTATAATGTAAGACAGTAGATTTAGTGAAAATCTAGTCATTATTTCACTCAGCCTCCATATTAAAATGTTTATGGGTTAAATGCCCATAAGTATCTTAAATATAACTGTATTAAAAAAAATCATCACAAATGAGTTTTCTCTGAAAAAATCACATTTCATGAGGATCAATCCATAACCGACCATTCTTCCTTTCCGGAATTACTTCTTCTTTAGTGGTATATTTAGGTAGGTTCCGGAACAGATTTTTCTTCCTCATGGGAATCACATAGGAAGGAATTAGAGTGTGAATTTCTTATTATGAAATCGAAACGTTGTTTTTCTTTTCAATGAAGTGGAATTTTGAAGACAAATTTTGAAAAGGAATTTGTTTTTATGAAGTTGAAAACCAATGAATTTATTTTTGTAATGCTTTATTTTATATGTTTTATTTTTTCATTTTATGAAATTGATGTATTTATATTTTGTATATAGTTATGTTAAATTACATGCAAACATTTTAATAGAGAGAAAAATAAATATTTCAATTTTTGCACTTTTAATTGCGATGAAATTAAAAACTGATGACTGGAATATGTAATGTTTGAGTATTTTGGGTTTATTTTTCTACATTTATATGGTTTTTTTTTTTTTTTTGTTTTTGTAAAATGTGAAAAATTAACTTGAGTATTGTTTTTTGTTTATATGGGAAAATAACTTTGTAAATCGTTTTCGACATTAATGAAGATATATTTGATTTTGTTAGGTATGGTTATGATAAATTTTTATAAATTGAATATTCACATTAATGTTTTCATATCTAGAATACTTTTAAAATTAGTATATAACCTAAATTAAGATTTTCTCAATTTGAGATATAAAAGAGAAATAACCACATTATACTTTCTTTGAAGCACAAATAAGAATATTTTTTTTTATTTTTTTTTTTATATCTGTAATTTTATAAAAAAATTGTAATATCTTAAAACGTAAATTTATTTCTTTAACTGATTTTTATAAAAATTGCTGCATTTCCATGGAAACATAGAAGAGATTTTTTTCTTTAATATATTATAATAAGATAAATATTTGAGTACTTAATATGTATATTAAACTGAATGCTGGTTGGCTACAATATTTTTATATTTTTTTACGAAATTCGAAATCAATGAATATATTTTGAATACTTTTTAGTAAATTTTTGTAATTTTTCTTATGCTTTAGTATTGTTAACTATGCAGATGGAAATTAGAAGTTTTTTTTTAATGAACTTCAGAATTGTATTATTTTTAAATTTTAGGTTATAAAAAAGAAAGTTATTATCTTCTGGCATTGAATCAGTAATGAATACTGCCACCATTTTTAGAAATAACCTCAAAAATGCGACTTGACATCGACTTGTATAATGATTCTAAGTAATTTAGCGAAATTGAACTCCATGTTTCCTTTATTGCATTCTTTAAGATTTCTATTGTTTTCCTCATTCAGAAACTTTTCTTGTAATCCAACCCTATCATTTTCCATTGGATTCAGGTCTGGTGAATATGGGCGCCAATCCAAAAGTTGTTGATTAATCCATTATTTTACTGCTCTGGCGGTATGAATCGGAGCGTTGTCGTGTTGGTATGTCCAAGGCATGGGTCCAAAGAAATCAAATTTTGGAATGTTTTTGTAAGTCGTTGCAGTCATTTTTTTGGATACAAAAACCAATTCTATGGTACCATAATACAAAATGGCACCCCATACATTATTCCGCCCTCTCGGCTGTGTCTGCAGCTCAAAAATAATTCCTCCTTATTTAGGTCATGGAAGTAATAGTTATACCCGTCGGGACCATCAATACAAAACTTTTTTTCATCGGAAAATGTAACTTTAAACCATTTGACCGACCATGTTACTGTATATTTGGCAAACTGTAGACGTTGTGATTTGCGTTTTTAATTAAGTGGTAAATTTTCTTGCAGTTTTCGTCGGACTATATATGGGCACTACTTTAAAATACGGTGCACTGTTCCTAGACTGGCACTGACTCCACTTTTTTCATGTATTTTTGATACCGACATGGCAGAATTTGATGCAATTCTAAGAATTTTTCATTTTTCTTTTGGAGTTGTTGCCATTTTCTTCCGCCCTTTCATGGTTTTTCCATATCTTTCCACGTTATATAAATAATTGTACACAACTGTCTTTCCTTTATTAATGTTTTTGGCTATTTGGACCGGATTCTGACCCTGACAACTTTTTCTTTTTCAGAGTTATTAAGAGCCTTACCACGTCCCATTTTGAATAAAAACTATTTAAAAACTATCAAATTAAAAATTCTCTAGCCGTTTATATTGAAAGAAATTCATATCATAGCCTTTTTGATTAATATTAAAAGAATTCCTTATTCAAGTGACACACGAAATAGTAGCACACAAATACATGTCTTTAAATAAATGCATAATTTTAATATAACAAAAAACGTATATTTTTTATTTCTTCAGGAAACTAAAGCCAACACTTTGAAATTTGGTTGCGCAAAAAATTATTTTCTTCTGAACTTTAGTTTAGTAGATATACTTAATTAAATTTAAAAAAATGTGATTCCTTATTCAAGTGGCAGCCAATGTATTTTCTGTTTTTTTTTTTTTTTTTTTCTTCGTATGCATAAACTCACTTTGTATAAGGTTTTTAACTTTAATGAAAAAATATGTTAGAGTTTTTTAGGCGTAATCGTGTATAATTTGTTCTTAATATTAATGTTTATTATGTATTTTATGTTTTACTATTAAGTAGAAAAATGTAAGATTTTAAATTTAATGGTGAAATACATTGTCTGATTTTGATATGTATGCTCATACATAGTTAATTAAAAATTATTGAAGTAAATTTGTTAATATTCTGATAGCAAAATAATGTGATTTATTGATGCTTAGCAATTTCATAAATTTGTGAAATTTATTTTATATATCATGAGTTCAATTAAAGAACGATTTTGTTCACAATTTTTTATTGTATATAAATAACTGAACTTTGAAATGTAAAATTTTAGTTGAATCTAAATTTTCTTCCGAATGTAATTTTCCCAAAAGGATTATTTTTTCTTCTATAATTTGTAATTGAATGTAAATAAGCACAATGATTTTCTTTTTTTTTTTGCATATATTGACTTTTGATTTTTTATGAAATTTAGTTATTTGTTCTTAATGAAATTTTTCTTGAATTTTTTATTTGTAAAAATAATTGTAAAATGAGATGAGCTTTTTTATTTGTATATAAGTATGTGTGAAAATATATATTTTTCTTATGTTGCAATATTGTTAAGTATGAAAATGGAAACGAGATTATTTTTAACAATTTTGTATAATTAACTTTAATGAACTTTTTGTTTTACTAATATTTATCAAAAAAAAAAAAAAAAAAAAAAAAAAAAAATGCGAATTTCAGAACGATCAAAATAAAGTATGCAGAAAAGTCCTCAGGGTATCCAACAATATAATTACTATTAAAATATCCCTTGGTACTGCTTGGCTCTAGGATTTGAAAATTCAAGTTTTGGAGAAAAGTCATAGTTTTGAAAAAAAATATTACTATTTTATATTAAATTACCTCAAAATGTCATGATTTTTTATGTAGATATTTACTAACCTAAGACCATTTTTTCAATTATGTATACATAGTATTAATATTTTGACTTTGACCTCTTACTATTAATAAAAAAAAATTCTAGATTACAAATCTATATAAATTTTCACATAAATTCACTATTTTTCAAAAAAATTCCCATTTTTATGCTTTTTCAAACGCATACTTTAATTTAATTTATATTTAAGCTGGTCCTGGTAATAAGATATCGTTGTTTTTGTATACTTTCTTAATGATCACTCAAATATACTTGTTTCCGAAGTTTCAGTGCCAGATTTAACATTTAAAGAGGTTAAAATGAATTGAAATTTCCTGAAATTATGAACTTGCCACAGAATTTTATGATTCAATACAATTTTGATTTTTTAGTTAAACTCCATAGTAATTACAACGGTATTAGTTGTAATTTTTTAAATATTATCACTATTTTGACTTTCATTCCCATCATTTCAAATAATCCTGAAGAAAAATTATTTTTAAATTGTCATTTGAACTCAATTTGACAAGAAATAAAGTCAAAGAAAATACGAATTTTCTTTACAAATAATTTGCTATTTGGTGCTGTAGAACAAGCATAATATATTTTCGACGATTTAGCATCTTTCCAATTACAAATACTGGTAAAACTGTTAATGACAATGGGAATTATTTTACTTTAAAAAATATTGTCCGATTTGCATAGGCATGATTAATTTTGGAAGTATTAATATCATTGTATTTAATATTGTAATGATATATCAGCCCTTTTTTGCCTTTAGTAAGAATATTAAACTGAATGTTTTTGAGGATAACATTTTTCTTGGCAATAAGATTTCTAGAAGAGTTTTAAACAATTATAATTTCATAAGAAAATTTTTCAATGACATATATTAAATACGTATATATGTGTTTGTATACCTTTTTAATATTAATTCATTTTAATATTAATTACTATATATATATTATATATATATATATATATATATATATATATATATATACTTATATATAGTAATACTTTTATACAACACAAATTCTAGCTAATTTAGTAACAGCTTTTCTTTATTAAATTGTCAATATTAGTAGTAAGTTCATTATTTTAAAAAGTCTTCAGCCAATGTTTTATGTTAGCGAAACATAGTTGCTAGGTAAATTTTATCTAAAATCGTAAAAAAAAAAACCTTCAAGATCATCAGCAGGCTATTTTTTAGACTAAAAATTGTCAAAATGGCGATAAGTCGTTAAAAATAATTAATACAATTTATTAATCTATTACTTAATTAAGTTTAGTAAATATGAAAGAAAATGTTATCATCAACATCTTAAGCAATTTCATTGATAGATATGGTATTTTCAAATAGTCTAAATTCCCACCCGTTTAAACTGCATATAGGTTTTTATATACGAGTAAAAACCAGGGACCAATAATCATTAAGCATAATAATCATTAAACTGAAACCAATTTGTTCTATAAAATAAAAATAAAGATAAAATAAATAAATAACAAATATATATATATATATATATATATATATATATATACATATACATACATATATACATATACAGATATATATATATATATATATATATATATATATATATATATTCTAATATAGCCTTCAATTTAATTCAATATATATATCATATATATATATATTGAATTAAATATATATAATATAAAGTCATAACAGTAGCTAACATATATATCATAATTTATAAACGAAGCAACAAATATATATATATATATATATATATATATATATATATAATTTCATGTTTAATACTTTAATATTTAAACATAATACTTTACTTTAAATATGAGAAAAAATTTATAAAAATACATAAAATAGAAAATAGTAAACAAATTTTCGCTTTGAATTATACATTAAAAAAATATACAAACACAAACCTACATATAACTTATTTGAAATATAAGCCATTGAAAAATTTTCTTCTAAAATTATAATTGTTTAAAATACTTATAAAAATATTATTTTCAAAAAACTTTCAAACATTCAGTTTAGTATTCATAATAAACACTTTATCAGATTTGGCCAACTATGATTTTTCAAAATTTAAAGAATTTTTTTCTCTAAACTCCTGTGTAAAAACAACAGACGGGATATTGATTTAAAAGATCAGACTAGAAAATTTAAAAATCCTAAAAGTTTCATCTATTAGCCAAAAATTAATACTAGGCCTAGATTTCTGGAAAGCTTTCAATTTAGCTCCCGAGATTTTTGGCGAATTTTTTGTATCTCCTCTTCATAACACTACAGCTCAGGTGTTATCCGAATTAGCTGCTGTTAGCACTCAGTCTCAAAATCTATCAGAAATATCTAGCAATTCTTTAAAAGAAGAAACGGAATCATCGATGGCAATTAGAAACCATAGTGGAATTATTTCCTAATTTTGAGAAGCAGGGATTGGGCAGAATGGCTCTTATTGAGCATGACATTGAAATTGGTAACGAAGCTCCACAAAGATCATATCCCGTATCTCCAGCTGTATAAAAGCTCATGTTTCAGGAGATCGATAGAATGCTTTCGTTAGGAGTTATTGAGCCTTCGAATTCGCCATGGAGTTCACCCATGCGCCTTGTACAAAAGCCCAATAAAATCAGATTATGTCTCGATGCAAGAAGACTAAATCAAGTCACGAAGAAGGATGCCTACCCTTTGCCTAATATTGAAGGCATATTCTCTAGACTGCCAAAGGAAAATTTGATTTCCAAACTTGACCTGAAGGACGCTTACTGGCAAGTTAGTCTTTCAGAGAGAGCCAAACCGTTAACAGCTTTTATAGTTCCCGGCCGCCCTCTTTACCAATTTTCTGTTATGCCTCTGTTCGGCCTCTGGAAGGCTCCCTCAACCATGTGTAGGTTAATGGATCAGTTGATTCCCTTGATCTACGTCATTGCGTGTTCAGTTACTTGGATGATCTAATTATCGTGACCGAAGATTTTCCCACTCATTCTGTTAGGTTGTGCGAAACGTGTAAAACAACGAAAGCCCCAAATTTTATCACCAAGCCACAGATGGGTAAACCGGTGATAACGATGCGGCCCTTTCAGCGTTTATATGTGGACCTCTTAGGCCCATACCCACGCAGTAAACAAGGTCATATTGGGTTACTTATCGTATTAGACCACATGACAAAGTTCCATTGGCTGTTTCCCTTGAAAAAGTTTACCTCCTCCGTTACACAGGATCATTTACTCAAAAAAATCTTTCATATTTTTGGTATTCCCGAAATTTTGTTGAACGACAATGGCTCCCAATTTCGTGCGAACGAATTTAAGGTCTTTCTCACGTCTTTCGGGATAACCCACACGTATACGGCGGTATACTCCCCTCAGTCAAATTCTTCCGAAAGAATAAATCGTTCAATTTTAGCAGGAATTCGTTCATATCTAAAACAAGACCACACCCTCTGGGATCAGAATCTCAGCACGATAAGTTTTTCTCTAAGGAATTCGTTACACCAGGCTATTCAGTGTTCCCCATATAGGGCAGTTTTCGGGTTAGAAATGGTTACTCACGGTAGTTCGTATGAGTTGCTGAGGAAATTAAACATAATAGACGAACCAGAGGTTAAGCTTAATAGGGAAGATAATTTATACATTTTGCGAAAAGGTCTCAAAGAACATATTGCTAGGGTATACGAAACAAACAAGAAGCAATACAACTTGCAAGCTCGGCCTATTTCCTATAAAGTCGGTCAAGAAGTCTTCCGCAGGAATTTTGCACAAAGTAACTTTGAAAAGAAATTCAATGCGAAACTAGCTCCTCTGTTTATAAAATCAGTGGTAAAAGAAAAAGTAGGAATCAACTATTATGTGCTACAGGACCTAAGCGGAAAATTGTTAGGTACTTACCATGCAAAGAACTTACGGCCATGAACCAATTATTTCTCCTAATACTGTTGCATAAGATGCCAGCATTATGCGATTTTGTAATGTGTACATAGGCCATTTCATCCTTTAGTAAGAATATAACATTCTGAATATATTATAAATAATTTTTTTTTTTTTTTTTACTTTTTCAACTTTTTCGAGTTATTTACTGTTGGATAGCACAGAATTAATTCGGTGGTATCTTAAACCTTAACATATTTATATATACTTGTGTCACCCCAAAGCTGTTTTATTTATTATTTAACATTTTAGAGTTTTAGTCTAAAATTTTAGGTAAAAATGATTCAAAAATAACATGTACAATTAAATTATTATATTAAAGACGTGTTTAGTATGCAATTGCCATCTCTGTATGCTAACGCATGAAAACGCATACTGTCATACATCTACGCATATTTTGTGCACATGTATAAACCCAGCTGATTTTGCAATACGGTACTTTTTCAAATAAATTATCGACTCTGAACTAATAAATCATTTCCTTATTAAATCTTAGCGTGGTTTTAAGAAACTCTTTTTGCTTTAACTTTCATCGAGTATAGTTGACTAACATCTAGCCAACCCAAAGTTAAAAATTTTTACAAGTGTTATTATAATAAGTAAAATAATTTATTTTAGACACCAATATTCGAATTTTAATCCATAAAATTCATGTTTTTTTTTATAGTAACTGGTAAATATTGTAATTTTGTCTTTATCAGACTTATTTCAATATTTAAGTAGTTTCTATAAATAAAATATTTCCATCCAGACACTAAAAATTTTATGAGTCAACTTTAATAGTTACAACATGAAACAAGGCGACTAAAACGACTGTATCTGAAAAAGTAACTAAAATTCCGTATAATTAAAAAAATATAAATGTATATATATATATATATATATATATATATATATATATATAAAACAATTCAATTAATTTTTCCATAAAAAGGTAAATTTTTTACATATATGGTAACTTACAGAAACTAAGTCATATTAATTTTTTCTTTAGCCCTCAATTCAATTATTTATACCCCCATTTTGCATCAGCAATTGTAGCGGACTCTCCTTGTGAGTCAGTACTCTGTCAATTTTTTTTTTTATTATTATTATAAATAAAATTGATTCCACATAAAAGGAAAAAAAACAGAAAGAAACATCAAGAGCCCATTACGCATTCCTCTCAACCGATTCAGCTTGACATAAGAAATAAAGCACATAAAAGAAACAAATTCGTTAAACCGCATGCTAAAGTTGTCTGCAGAAGTTTATTAACTTAAAAGTGAAACAAGAGGCAAAATAGTTGTGCGTCAAAATTTTGTGTCAAATTTGATGAAAATAAAAGTGCCTTAATATAAGCAAGTGTTGGCCTAAAACCCGCAAATCTTCTAAAATGTTTTTTGCATCACATTCAGTGAAGAAGCTCCGGTTCATCTATTTTATTCTGACTGTATGGTAAAACGTTAATATCAATATTTTAGATCGAAATTTTCTATTTCTTTAAAATTGTCTGAATAAGCCACAAACATCCTATAAAATTTGCATTAAATTATGTTAAAGAATTGTTATCTGTCTAAGCACTTACATTTTATAGCGAAATTATCCAAATTAAATAATTAAATTTTTTTCTCCAAACAAAAATTTACATTAAATAATTTAATATTCACTTAAATTTAACGTAACTATACAAGCTGGTTCGAGTTGCAGTTAAACAAAAGCAAAATTGGATAATTTCATTATAAACATTTAATACTTAAATACTCAATTTCTTTCAAAAAAAAAAAAAAAAAAAAAAAAAAGGAGAATAAATAATCTAACCTACACATATATTGCACATAGCCTCGTATATTGAATTAACGCACAACATTTAAATAATTTATAGAATTTAACTACTAGTTACAATATTTGTAAATTTATATTTATAGTTTCCTATAGTTTTAAGTGAACACTCATAATTAAATTGCGAAACCTATGTATTATATAACTACGAAGCAAAGAAAAAACAACAACAAAAAAATCAAACTCTACAGCACGCAGTTTGACTAGGCCTCATCATCCCGCAGCGCAGTAGCATCGAAATTTTGGTGAGTCAAATTTACAATTATTATTAATTATTATTTTGGTATGGTTTTGCAATTTCTTAGAAAATATATATATATATATATATATATATATATATATAACAACAAGATCCTATTAAGTCATTTTAATTTCTCAATAAACGAAATTCTTAATCTATACCATTTATTAAGAGTTTACTGTGTACTAAAAAAACAAAAAAAAAAAACCAAAGATCAATTTGTTTTGTCACTTGTTTCTTTTATTATCCAACAGAAGAACACCAACATGTATTTTGATGGTTGGTAAATTCTGACTGTTCTATATTTTTTCTTTTGTTATCATTTTTACAAATATTATTAAGGAGAGAAAATATTGAGAGTAATTAAAACTCAAAAGTGGATTATATCTTTTGTTTGCAATTGTTAGGGTTTTTGTATTGCATATGGTTTAGTAGTATGGGAATAGTATTAAATTTAATTTACCTATAAATAATTGTGAAACCTTTAAATTTAAATTTTGTTTTTAATTCAGTTCATGCATGTATCTAGATATTTGATATAGTTTGTTTCATTAAGTAAACATCATTAGTTGAACATTCTTTTTTCTCTGAAATAAGCAAATGTGAATTTTTTTGAATAAACATTGAATTCATAAATAATGGTGCTGTAATCTCTTAAATATCCTTACAGAATGTAAATCGATAGGTTGAGGTAGATTTAACGTAGGGATCTTAGTTCAATGATATACGCTCTAAGATCACAGGTAGGGAGGGTATTGAGGCGTTAACCCTATGACCATCTAGGGGTTTAAAAAAGTCTTCCGTTAATAGCTGATTGTTTTTTTTTTGTCTTTTTTAATTTTAATTTTCCATCTTTTTAATCGTAAATGATCAAGTTTTTTTAAGGGAGTCTAAAATAATTATTTATGTTGGACATTTCCTTCGGGCAAGAGAGATTTGAGTAGAACCTCCCCATCTGACTGATTGCTAGCACAATCAATGGCTCCCGCTAGTCGCTCACTTCTCTGAACCATCCCCTTTGACTACCTCAAAAACGACTGAAGGTACAAACTGATTAAGAAATGATATTGAGAACTATTCGGCTACTTAATAATCATTATTTCAATTCATCAAAATTTGTTCATCAAAGGATGGACATAAATGACAACTTTCAGAGAAGGATTCTCAGCTACAAAACCAAAAGTCCGGGACCATGCGTCCAAAGCCCTACAACTTGATGAACAATTCGTATAGTGAAATTGCCAAAGGCCATCTCATGCGAACTGTCATTGATAGGAGCGACTCGGATTGCGCTATAACTCACACAAACTGGTATATAGTGCATAGGAAGCTAATGGGAGACATTTGGAAAGTTCTGAAAAGACTTCTAGTTCTCTTGCTCGAGAGAACACTCATTCAAATTCCGAATTTGTGGGTGAAATTTTTGAGCGAGTGGACGAAGTAGTTAACGAGAACGTCCTCTTATACTCCGACCACGATGACGTTAACGTCACATTCATCCCAAAGGACACACGTGATGAAGATAACGAAAGTTAATTTTCACCATTCTAAAGCAGCCTCGGCTGCGTTGCTAATTCGAGTGGTAAAAAAGGGAAAGAGTTAGCACTAGTCCAGGAACCATGGATCGTGCGGTCAACTTCAAGCTGCTACACGCAGCGGGATCAGGTAGAATATGATCTTGTATAATAGCAAGCAGAAACTCTGTATCTTCATTCTCTCTGATTTCAGCAATGAGGACACTGTAGTAGCGGCTTGCGAGAAAAGCTCTGGCCCATGATCATTGAGACCCACCACCAACTAAGGTTCGCGAAATAACCAAGGCGGCTATAGCAAATAACATACCGCTCGTAATTGGAGCTGATGCTAATGCCCATCATATCGTTTTGGGAAGCTCTGATACAAATACAAGGGGTATGTCTTTATACGATTTTATTATTTGTAACAGTTTGAATATTCTAAGTATTGATAAAGAACCAACCTTTGTAGTAGCTGATAGAACGGAGGATCTCGATATGACACTAGTTAGTACTAGGCACTCTAATATGATTAGGTTCTTGAATGACCCCTAATCCAGACCAGCTATAGGTTAGAATGTCTCGCCATCTTGTTCAGAGATCTCCGGTATTCATGTACCAATTTGGATGCCTGACTGTCTGTACAGATTTGGATATCCGCTCCGAATACCCTATAGTACATTAACCAATTCGACGCCCTCATTATGGCCGAAATCTTTGCTTGAAGAATGTTTATCCTATAATCGGAAATATAGACAACCCTCAACCCCATCAGCAGATTTGGACCCATCAGTATAAAAATGAATGGAACCAGCCCATTATTGCGGGGTAGTTGAGATTGATACTGAGAAGTCTCTGCCAAGTAAGGATATGGAGATATAATAATCGATATTTCTAGGAATGCTATTAAAGAATTCCAGAATGGTCACACGGCCGAAACTGCTATCGTTCCATGCACCTATTGTCCCGAGTCTTGTCGCCGTTATAATGGCGATCTGTTTGGCCATAAGATCCACCGGTAGCCAGTTCATTAGAACAAATAAGGCTTTCGATGGAGTTGTGCGAAGCTCTCTTACTATGAGTAGCTCTGAACTACGAAGAATTCTATCAAAGATTCCGATATAGGTGGATTTCTCCATAGCCTTCCACCATACTACCGCTCCATACATAAGTATGGACTTAATCACCGTGTCGAAGAGCCATTTCGTATTCCTGGAATTTATTCCCCAGGGCTTACCGATGACCTTCCTACACATATACAGGGCAATACCGGGCTTTGTGGCTCCTGCCCGTGTATTTTGGAGTCAGTATAGTTTAGAGTCCAGTATAATCCCTAGGTACTTCGCACTATCTGACACCTTTAATTCAACAATGTTTAGACGTGGAAGAGGGAAAGATAGAATCTTGTATCTTCTAGAAAAGAGGACAAGTTCCATTTTCCTGGATTCACGTTAAGGCTAATAATTGTTCTCCATGTACTAATTAGATCCATAGCAGTTTGCAGGTGATGAGACATAGTGTCCAGTTATTTCCCAGATACATCGTCCGCATAAGCAACAGTTTTAAACTTCAGTGAATCACGTTCCCTGAGCAATGAGTTAACGGTGATATTCCAGAGGAGTGGAGATAAAACTCTTCCTTGCGAAGTACCACCGTTTGCTACCTTGTAGATGGTAGACGTACTTATACTGGATATTATAACCCTATTAGTTAGAAGTCTCCATATGAGGATAATGATAGACTGATGAATGTCCAGTCTTTCCAAGGACAATTTGATTTCTCCGGAATCACATTATTAAAGGCCCTTTCTATATCAAGGAAGGCCAGTAATGCATACTCCTTATACTGAAGAGCTTTTTCAATATACTCTACGATCGAATGTAATGCAGTCTCAACAGATTTGCCCTTCATATAGGCATGTTGAGACGCAGATAATAGCCAAGGGATTGTTCTACGTAGGTGTAGGTCGGTTGAACTTTCCGGTGTCTTCAAGAGGAAGGACGACAGACTGATAGGTTTGAAGTCCATCGGTCTTGTGTGTCAGGTTTTATCCCCCTTAGGGTTAAAGACCACTGTATATCTAGTCCATGGCTCAGTGATATACACACATGATAAACATGCTGAGTAATCCCGAGTTAGCCAGGGAACTATTAAATCCGCATTATACGGCAGGTTAGCAAGTATAATGTCATGGGGGCCCGGAGATTTAAATGGGGCCAAGCTTTTCAGAGCCCATCTTAGTTCACTTTCCCTTATGGGAATGGGAACATCATTGTTGACCTCTGAAGATATTGCAGAGTATTCCGTTAAAGGAAGACTGAAAGACATTTAAGACATTTAAGGTCACTTGACCGCTCATTCTCAAACTGCCACCTGGTTTCTAGATGAAACTTGGAACAGTAGGTGATGATGCCAGAATTTTACGAAATCGACTGGTATCGGAGTGGCTTTCTATACCGCTACAGAAAGCCCTCCAGGATTTAAATTTCGCATTTCTTATCTGGTTTTTAAACTTGTCAACTGAGGACTTGTAGGTAGACCAGTCTCCTAGTCCTTTGGCCTCATATTATTTACGAGTCTCGCCTATCTCGGTGTTCCACCAGTGTGGTTTACCCCTGCAGATTGTGGGCCTGCATGCAACAGAAGTCTTAGTATGGAAAGCGTCTTTTAGCGTCTTGACACAGGACTCAATATCATCGCAACCCTTGATGGTTGGAGGATTTGGAAGGAGTTGGGACAGGATATCTTGCTATACCGTCAAGTTTGTCTTCCTCCTATTTTGAAAAGGGTCAACCCTAGATAAACAAACTTCCAAATTGAAGTGATTGTACAAGTGATCAGAACGGGAACAGTCATTGGAGACCCTCCAATCCCTAATCACATTAGAGTGCCTAGTATTAACTAGCGTAATATCGAGAACCTCCCTTCTATTAGTAACTACAAAGGTCGGTTCCTTACTATCTCAGAATATCTAAACTACTAAAAAGTATAAAATCATATAAAGACTCACCCCTTGTATTTTTATCGGAGATTCGCCAAACGGCATGATGGGCATTGGCGTCAGCTATAATTATGAACGGTATATTGTTTTCTCTAGTCGCCTTTGTTATCTCGCGAATCTTAGTTGGTGGTGGTTCGCATTACTCATGGACCATATAACTGGAGACAATGTAGATAGTTCCAGCGGTTGTCTCCCAGGCCGCTGCTATAGTGTCTTCATCACTGAAATCAGAAAGAATGAAGATACTGAGTTTCTTGCTTGCTACTATACAAGAGTTTATTTTACCTGATCCCGTAGCGTGTAGCAGCTTAAATTTGTCCACAAACGTCATCTTGGTCGGAGTCCAAGAGGGCGTCCACGTCAACCACTTCGACTACTCGCTCAAAAAATTCACCCACAAACTCAGAGTTTGAATGAATGTCCTCTTGAGCAAGAGAACTATTAGTCTCCCCACAAGACATTACTTCCAGAGTTTGGTCATCATCGATCTGAACCGGCCTATCCATTATGCCCTCGGTAGACCTGTAGGAAGATCGACTCAAAACCATAGTAGATCTTCCCACTTTTCTCACGAAGGGATGCTCCGTCGGATTCGGAAATTCTGGTCACCTTCCAGTCTTCTGTAGGGATATCAGGGTTTCCAACCCGAATGAGTTCCATAATCTCCTCCTGTTTGTATGGTACATCCGGCACTCGGGCCATGGCCCTAGGCCGACGTGGGATCTCTTCAATAGAAACCACGTCCAGTCTAGCACCTTCCCATAGGCTATAAAAAAGGGAGATCGCCAGCTTCAGGAGCAGTGCCGATCGCTCGTTTGTGTAGGCCATTAACTTGACACGGTTACGGTTCCATCCCTCATCATCACACTGGGGGGAGGGTGCACAGATCTCTTTCAGAACCTTCCACAAAATTCCCGTCAGCCTCTTACGCACTATATCCCAGTTTGTGTGGGATATAGCACAATCTGGATCGCTCCTATCGATGACAGCTCTTATAAGATGACCTTTGGTAACTTCACTATATGACCTGTTCATCAGATTGTAGGGCTTTGGACGCTTGGTCTCGGGCTGTTGGTTTTGCGGCCTTCTCCTCCGAACGTTGCAGTTTTGGCCCCTCCTTCGACGTGGGGTGTGGGTTACGCTGTAATTCGGGATTTTCGCCCAGTTGAGGGAAACAAGTTCCTCGGTAAGAGACTCGGTAGACTTTTACCCAACCGGTTCATAAATCTTTCGGCGACGCGGCGTCTTCAAAAGGCCCTTCTGGCGGGAGTAATGTGGCTTTGGGACGAATTATTCCCCTTTCGGGCAGGAGGTTCAGTTCCGGAAACCGAAATCTGGTTCGCAATTGTTTCACTGGCAAGGGAGGCAACGCTTGGGGGCCCGAAAATATGTTCCTAACTCCCTTGGTTATAGTAAGTACAGGAATTGTTGCCACCCGAGTTGTTTTCGGGCATGCAGTCTCCGAAGCAGGAGTTTTCGCGGGCTTATGACAGCGCGGTACAGAGCAGCTTTTGAGGTGCTTGGTGCGAAACTCAGAGGCACCTCGCTGCTTCTGCTTCCAGAATTGGAAGCTGGTTTTACACATTTGGTTTTCTTGCCACCCTCTGCTGTTTTCTTTCCGTCTTCCTCATATTTATTCATATTTTTATTCTATATATTTTATTTATTCATTTATATTTTTATCATCCATTCAGTTTTTATTCCCATGAGTGTGCTCGTAATGGGTTGGACCATCCATGCATTGACGGCGTACATGGACTGGGTTACTCAACATTTATAACCGACCTGTGCGCTGGTGTCGGAGGGGAGTTAGCGACTAGTCTTCTTTAACCACCAACTAGTCATTCAGTTTCTCGACACAGCTACCAGCCACCTTAACCTTACAAGTGGTGACAGTTTTGGCCGCCGGGCAGTGACCTGACACGGCCTGAGCTCGTGTCATTACTTAGGTCTGACAGTATATTATGTCAAACCTCAATAATGACAAATCTCCCCCTGTCCGCCACGATGGGAGGTCTGTTAACTCCACACGGGACCCCCCAACTTATTTAGTTATATAAAAATTTTAATTCAGCTTTATTAAAAGTTATTAAAAATACTTCTAAAATGGTAAAAGTGTGTTTTCCACTATAAGATTTTTTTTTTTTTTTTACTTTTGTATAATTAATTTTGAATAACTTAAAAAAAATGCAAGGTACGCACTCATTTTCACATGGAGATATTATTTCTTTAAAAATACATACTTCTATATTTTTTGCTATGTTAGTTATGTATAATATCATCTTAATTGGATTTTTGCATTCGTTTATAGGATTTATGTATTGATTTCCGGAAGAGGGCACATCTAGGTCTTTGCCTTTATATATAGATTAGTTTATATGATTGGTAGATTAGTTTATTTGAGAGCCTTATTTATAGGCCAATCTTCATGAAAAGATACTTTTCAAAATTTAATAAATTTGTACCAAATTTCATTAGCTTTCGGGCACCTATGAGTAATTCTATTCCGAAAGAACATTTGTAAGAGAAATACCGGATCGATCAATTTCCATTAGGCTTCGTCTATATACAGAAATTATTATATATGCCAAATTTAATCAAGATATCTTATTTTAAATTTTGATCTGTACTTTGTCAAGGTTTACATGGACAAACAGGCCGCCGTCCAGATGAACAGACAGATGCGTATTAAATCGACTTAGAAACTGATTCTAAGTCGAACGGTATACTTTAAGGTAGGAGTACGAAAATTTCTAACCATTACAAACATCAGTTCAAACGCATAATACCCCAACCTCCTATGCTGGTATATAACAAAAGATTTTACGCTGCCAAAAACTTGTGAAATTATTTAAATATCACTTCATACACACCAAACTTTATGCCCAAAAGCTAAGTGTTAGAGATAAAAAAATCGAATTATTAAAGGATGCACTCAGTGATGATCATAGTTTTGAAATTGTGAATAAAATTGTTCACTAATAATTCATAGTTTCAACATATTTGTTGAAAGTGAAATATAATAAGGAACAATTAAGACACCTGTATCATTTAAAAAATAATAATAATAATTTATGAACTGAAAGAGTGCATGAAACTGCACATGGAAAAAAACAAATTGGAAAATAGTTGAAGTTATAAACATTTAATAGATTCTACTAAAATTTAATTGTTATTAAAGAACATTTTTTAATTAAAATGCAGAACTAGAGTTCCTAAAATTATTAAATTAGTTTATTCATCTAAGAAAAATTGCATCTTAGAAAAATAACTAAAATACGTTTAATAGAGGAAACTACGGAAAATTAATAATTTTGTTCTGAATATTGGTAGTTGTCGGTCGTTTGAGACTATAACAATTGTATATACAATTAATTTTTATGTTACTGTATTCAATAACCTTTCACACAAATTTGAAAAATTCGGCTATGGTAAGAAAAACTAAATTCGGAGTTCTCAACCGACAAATATTTTTAACTGTGCTCGAATAATTGGTAAATTATTTCTGACATTTTTATATAAATTGAAAAAATATTTTACAAAAATAAAATGTAAGGAAATAAACATTTAAGCATTAAAATTAAGAACTAGAAACAAAATATCAACAGACTCTCATCAAGAACATAGCATTTAATAAAGGTAAGTTAACATATGTTTTAAGATGTGTTTTATGTTAATGTTTTTTTTATGCCTTAAGATTCTAATAAAAAGGTGGCGTCCTAAGAGTTATGCGAATCCAGGATGTTAATATCTGAGTATAACTTTGTGTATAAGAATATCATTGATTTTCATGTTATTGTATTTTATGATTTTTCAGCTTCTGAGAAAAGAAATAATAACAAATAACAAGAATAACAAGTAGTATCCATCCATTAATATATATTTATGAGATATGTGTAAATGTTATCAATCGTTCTATATAATCGTAGCATTTTTTATATGTAGTTTTTTATAGATATATAAATTTGTGGAAAATAAACTTATTTTTCTAAATAATTATGTTAAAATTGCTATGTATAGGGATCGAAAAATAACTGTAACCGATTTATGTGAAAAGTTAATAATACGATATTGACAAATGAAAAATTCGGTAGTACATACAAGCGACCAAATTCGATTGGCAAAAAAGTCGGTTGCCACAATGAAACTGTTTTCTTTGTGTGATTTTACTTATTTTTTAACTTTTTTATCAAAACTGAGTGTATTTCTTTGGGTAATGATTTTACTAGTTTCTTTTTTTACATATTTACTTATCACATAACCCTCGTAATATACATATACATTGCTCAACCTGCTATATTAACAATATAAAAACTACCAAAATTCTAAAATAAGTATTTGTATTTATCATTGTTTATCAAGAACTTTAGAAAACATATCAAAATCAGCAACAAGAACAACAATTTTTTTTAAATACCCCCAAAAAAGTTTGTTTTAAAATCTCAGAAAAAAAAAACAGAAAGTTAGTTTTTCATGTTTTTGGCATTGTATGTTTTCACAAGTTTTTGGATGATAATCCTGGCAAAAACATGAATTATACATTTACAACCATATATATTTATGCTAGTAAGTATCTTTATTTGTAACTAACTATATTGGTGTTTTTGAAAGAAAAGGTATTACCGGATATATATTTTTCTTCGCATTACAAATACTCATATTCATTTACAACAATTGCACCTGTGTCATGTGGGCTGATGGTTTTTTTTATTTTTTTTTTGTTTTGTAACTTTATACTCAATTTCTGCAAACTTAATCTCAACTAGTCAGTCGACTTGCTGCAACAGCATTTTTTTCTAAAATGCTTTCCTTTTTTTTCTCCCCTCCCACAATGTTGTTCCGAAAAAATTATTTTGAATGTTGTAAAACCAAAAATACTTTTTGTTGTATATGTGTCATTTTTAGGTTGGATATGTCAGTTCTAGTTGACAATGTTAATAAACTAGACGAATATATTTGTATTTGGTTTAGACACAAAAAGCTGGAGAGAAAGACAAAGATAGTATAGAAAATTATATAAAAAATGTTACCTGTTGTCAGCGTTGCCAAAAGCTTTGGACAAAAAATTATCATTTGTGTAAAGAAAAATCACAATTTTAGCTTAAAAAACATCAAATTTTGTATCCCTAGTTTTAATTTTATGCTCAGTTCTGACATGATTAAACGTCTGACTATCTCAGGACGCACGTGTTTCGATTCGAACACGTTTCTGACCCTAAATGCAAAAATCAAACTATTTTATTTATGAAATATAATAACTCTCCGATTTGTTTTCATCTTAATGCCGGACATATTTCATTGAGTTCAAAGAAGTTCACGACAATCATGGTCTAATTTATCAAAATTATAATTTTTTAAGACCCTAAACAATTTACTATTCATGATTTAGCATAGGATTAAAATTAGAATTATATCGTAGAAAAGGATTTTGTAAGGCCAAATATGACCCTACTTTAATGTCACGTAACTTCAGAAAAAGTCATTAAAACCAAGGTTGACTACCTATTCACCTTAACTGCTGTTACCCCTTATCGAAATAATTGGAAATATCATTACCGTTAAAATACGTTTACAGAAATAGCTGAAAATACCATTACCGCAAAAATACTGATACCGAAATTACCCAAATAACCACTAAAAATAATGGAAATAACCGGTAAAATAACATTAGCTTAGAATAAAATTTAAACAAAATGTAAGAATGTTATGATTATCCATGCTGACCTTTTAATACTTGACTACCTTTATGTTTTGTGGTTGTGAACCAATATCTGGAAAGTTTCTGAAACAACTCTTAAAATGCCATAATCTAAATAACTACGAATATCACTAAAATACCGCTAAATACCGTTACCGAAATAGCTTGTAGTACCGATAACGCTAAAATACCATTAACAAAATAACTGAAAATACTGTTACAGCTAAAATACCATTACCGAAATAATCCAAAATACCATGATTAAAACATATGATAAAAGAAAAATGCACATTGGTCAACATTGGCATTTTGACGCATAACTAGTCCTGGCATGTAAAGTTAATGTTTTGTTATTAAGAATGGTGATTAATATATTCTTCAATAATATTTACATCAAAATCTGAACCTGAGTCTGAATAAAATTTCTCATAATTATCAATATTAAAATTTGTAATTTTTAAATAAAATCATTTAATAAATCTTTGAGGCACTAAAAAAAACTCTTTGTTGCCCTGCAAAAATAAGTAGAAGTTAATTTAAAGGAAGTACTTACGACAAAGAAAAATAACTATTTTTAACAAACGAAAAATAATATTATCTATAATATATTTTATTAAAAATTTTATTACTTTGTATAAAAATTCAAACTAATTTCCTTACGACGATAAAAAAAGAACATCCAAAAAATACATTTTGCATGACATCGTGAACATGACTTCTTACTCAGTGAATAGGTATATGTTAAATTTACCGGAAATTACCCGAATTTGCACTACTTCTCGATCACAAGTTCAGGATCTTATGGACTTCTTTGCATGTAATTTTTTTCTGGTTTTTTAAAAATAGTATTTTGAAGGAAAAAATCATCAAATCATATTTAGGTTAAAAAATCATCAAAAAATATGACAAAATCATCATTCTGGCAATGTTGTCTGCTGTTCTTGTTAAACAGCAGAGAATCTAAGTAAAAACAACAACAATAGCACTAAGTATAACTATAGAAGGAGAAAATGTAAAGAAAAAGTTTTATTTCAACTGACAAAATTTTGTTTGATCAACTTATTTTTTTATTATTTTATTTTTTAAAAATGTTAATGATGTTGTACATGGTAGTAATATTTTTTGCAAGAAAGTTTATGTTATTTTATCCACTGACTGATTTTGCAGCTGCATGCAGTGTTTAAGGCCAAAACAATACGAGGTATGTTTATTTTAGAATATACAGTTTTGCGTTAAAATTTGCTTTACATATTTTTGATATTTCGCATTGAGTAAAAATATAAAGAAAGAAAATGGGAAGGGTGTGTACCGCTTTTGTGTTAAAAAATGGCAATAAATCTGAATCTCCTACAATACTTCTCGGTTCGTGTTGAGATGTACGAGAAAGTAATCTTTCAGACAAATGATATTTTAGTACGGGATGAGCTACAGAGCATCAAAGTTGACATCTATCAAGAAAAAACCTTATGGCCGATTTCGATAATTTTAAGATAGAATTTAATGAGAATTTAAATATGTCTCATAGTTAAGAATACATTTTTTTTTTTTTTTTGCTATTATTTTCCAAAGTCAACACTTTGAAATGAAAAATCGCGGGTTTATTTTTTATAAAAAAGGTAGTGCTTTTACTCCCTTCTAAAAATCTAATTAATGAAAACTATATTTTACATATTTTAAAAGACAAGGCTTCAGAAATGACAGAAGGAAATTTGGATTTAATTAAGTGTTGCACCCAACGTCCAGCGTTGGTCGAAAATGGTGAAATTTTTAACGAAATTTCAAGTTCATCGAGATAGAAAAAAAGGTCTCGCGAGATTTTACAAACCGTATAAATAGATTTAATAACCACATAAATATGGATTGACCTAACACTAAATTGGTTCCCAACCGCTCAAAAATGTGAAAGTAGTAAAATTTTTACAATCATAATTTTTTAAGTACGCAGAAAAACATATTAAATTTAAATTTATTTTTAATGCAGTGTTTTTTTAATGCAAGATAACGATCCGCTCGTATTTCAAAAATTATTTTGATAGAAAACGCAAAGGATTTTTCTAATATGATCTCGCCATTTAAAGATCACTTAAAGTAGAGTAAAAAATAAAATAGATTTTAAAGAGAAGTGGAGTCATTTCCACAAAAAAATAACCGAAAACAGAATAAAGCTATTACGGAGCGTATTGCAGAAAACATATAAAAAATTATTTTTTTAAATTAAATGTTGAATATAAGAGTCTTTATTTCCCAAACATTTCAAAAGGATTTATTGTTATAAGCTGAATTGTACGCACTAATTTTTTCATGTATAGTCCTGAGTAGCTTGAAACTTGTATACTTCATAGTTCCCTCTTGATATGACTGTAGTTGAAATAACTATTTCCGTCTACAGAAATCACGCTCATTTCTCTTTTATAAACAAATCGATTTTTAAGCCAATTTTTTTTTTTTTTTTTTTTTTTTTTTTTGAAAATTAAAATCTTTCATAACTCCGCAAATACTGCGTTTTTAAGAAAGTATACTTATTTCGTGAGAACATCGTTTTTAGAGCTAAAATTTCGATGAAAACTAAAATTATTTACTACTCTGTAAATACAGCTTTTTTGAGAAAACAAACTTGATTGGTCAATATTTCGTAAAAACTATTATTATTTACAACTCGGTAAACATTGCGTTTCTTGAGAATATAGACATTTTTCATGATCACTTATATCATACATCAAATATGTGGTCTTTCAACAAAAATTTCGATTAAAACAAAATTCATTATAACTGCGTAAAAACTACGATTTTATTTCATAGAAAATGATCTTATTTTTTAATGACTTCTATCTCATTGAAAAAACGATTTGTCAAAATCTCGATAAAAACTTAAATACTTTACAACTCCATAAACATGGGGTTTTTTTGAGAAACTAAGCTTATAGAGTTATCTCTTGTGTCTTATATCAAAATAAAAGGATTTTATAGTCAAAATTCGGACAAGAACTTAAATCCTTTATAACTCGCTAAATATCTTTTTTTTTTTTGATCACAAAAAGAATCACTTCTGAATCACACTAAAATCTATTTTTAAATTTAAAATATTGATGAAAACAATTTAAATTTTAAAATCGTTTATCTCTGGATTCAGAAATTATATCGACTTCAAATTTATTTTGTTTGATTGAAAATTATCAAAATCAGATGAAAATATTGAGACATACGTTTAAAAAGCTTGAAAAAGATTTTGCAAAATTGAGATAGTTGAAATTTTATATGGAAATAACTTGAAAAAAAATAAGGCATAAGTAGCACATGTGTGTTTTTCGCAGACCTTATTGAGAACTTTAAGAAGATGTAAAAATATTTTAAATCGGATAAGAAACAAAATTTAGCATATAGTTAAAAATTTTCTATGTCGAAGGTACCCTAGTTTGAGATCTAATAGCTCCGCTTTGGGGGGTCTGTATGATCCGCCTTTCAAACTTGAAATTATTCACTGCTACGTTGAATTATATATAGATCCAACTGCCGATTAGAATTTACAGATTTATTTACAAAAATTGTCGATTCTGCCACACAGTGAACTGAATGAAGACATTGATAGAATATTTATCCGTTTCAGAATAAATAAAGTATTTTGGCATCGACTTGTAAGTGCATATTTTTTAATATTTCACCCTTAATAACATATTTTTGCATATAGTAGTTTTATGGTCATATTAACAGCATATTCTCTTATTTTTTGAGCATATTTGAAGAATATTTTGATATTTTCAAGCTGATTTTTTATATCTCATGGAACTAAAAATTTTTTCTTCTTTGAATGAAAGCTATACACAATGTTAATTTAAATTTGATAATCTCTAAACTAAATTAATATTAAGAACTAGACGGGCAATCAAATGAAAGAACAATAAATAAATGGGGATTTAAAATTCGATACAGTTGATAGAAAAATATTGAAATATTAAAAAACACTTTTTTTATTTAATATCCATAAAATATTCTTTATAGCATATATATATAGAAGCTAAAATTAAATTAAAAGGTCACAAAATGTCACAAATTCTCCAAAAAGTAAGGCCAGAAAAAGTTATAATGAACTAAAAAATGGCTGTCAGCTAAATAACCTGGTAAAAAATCACCCAAAAAGTTTCAATACATATGAAAAATTATTCAATATTTTTAAATCTTTTGGACTAAACTTTAATTAAGCAATTTCAAATTTGTGTGTGATGTTTTGTAAAACTATGTTCATAAATAGTTTCTATGCTTAATGACATATAAATTATAATAATCCATATAATAAGCCCAAAAAATTGGTAAGATTATTTTTGATATGGAGAATGAAGCGCCGCAGGCGAAATTTTTTGTCAAATATAAATAATCTAGATTTTTTGTATGAACAAATACACAAAAATGCTTAAATAGATAATTCTGTATAAATAAAATTTGTACTAACAAATAAGAAATTATTTCTTTCTTTTTAGCCTTTTTAAGGCAATTTTAAGAACCAGAAAAGACTAAAAAAAGGGTAGAAGCTAAAACGAAAATTTTGAGGCTATAAACGAAATAAAAAGGCTAGATTTAGCCTTAAAAAGACTAAAATGGCAACACTACCTATGAGTAATATTAATTTGGTAAAATCAATCATACGTCATATAATGCTTATGAGTCATTCCATTTAAATCAACTATCTGGTTTCCTAGCGTTTTCCGAATTTGATGATATTCGATACAATCATTATACTCATCAAAGATAAGACTCACACAAAATTTCAGACAATTTAATTAAGTGGTTTGCAAAATATAGCGATCTGAAAGTATTTAATAGCTAAAAAATATGTACAAAGTTGTAAACAAAATTACAAATATCTTGCAAAGTATTTGTGGTGCAAGATTCATTGGGGAGTCATATTAAAGGTTGATACCTTTAATATGACGTATAACATGACTTTTTTTCTCAACACTAAAATGATCCATATTACGCGATTTGGAGTTCTCGAGTAAATATCTCAAAAATTGTTATTAAAAAAAACATATGTTAATGGTGTCCTATACCTATGGTAAGTCGCATGCTGCGGTCTGCAATAGTTAATGAATTATCGTAAAAGGTGTCATAATAAATTCAAAATATTTACAATACTTCTAAAATAAGAAAACTATATTTTATTTACTTTATTTTATTTTATTTTATTTTATTTATGAAATATTGCAAATCGAGAACTATAGCGTAAATCATACTAAATCTCGGTATTTGCTACACCAGTGTTAAGGTTAATATTCTTGCGAAATTTCATTAAATTTGGATGATTTGTGGAAGCCATTGGCGATCTTCTGGTTGGTTACAAACAAGACAACCCTGCTAAAAATAATATGTATGGATCATATATTTATACATATATAAATTCAATATATATTTGGATCCGAAAATTGAGGGTATATGGAGATGTATGACCATACATATATATATCCATATATTTATTAATATATATCAGTAACTGCAGTGTGAATTTAAATTAAAATTAATTGTCTTTTTTATTTTTTTATACTTTATTTGAAATATAGAAAATAACATGCAATAAATAGTTTTTAAAAGACACACATTTTAATGCAAAAACTGCAATTCAAATATGTGCATTGCGGGAAATATCAGCTAGACTTGATATGTATACTATTCCACATTTCCTCTTGACAGCATACAATATAAATAGAACATACTTATGGCAGCTGGTTCTAAATATGCGCCGAAATCAATAAAAATGCCCGCAACATTGTACTGTTTTCCATAACGTGTTGCTCTACATATCAACACATCATTGTCTGTCAGAGCACCCTTCCCATCGCAATCACAACAGCAATTACTGATGATTGCCGAAGACCTAGTGGTCCTCCACGGCCAAGTATAACTTGATCGCCATGCAGAATCCCCAGACTGAAGGTTTAAATCCGTTTAAAATATTTTCTAAAAATACCTTAAGGAATTTCTTTACATATACTTTTTTTTTTATAATATTGCAGTCTCTTGTAAGTTTTTTAGCTGTTGGACCTCTCCAAAACTTTCCTCATTTATATTAAGCAAATTTGTGTCTAATGTAAAAAGAATTCTTGGATATTTTCAATAATAACTATTTAGAATATTTAGCCACTTACCAACTTCTAACACTAATAATTAACTGAATGAAGAATTCACTTTTGTAAAAATTATTAAAATATTTTTATATTTGTTTTAATTTATTTTTGTTATGTCAAGAAACTTTATTTTGAATATATTGACAAATACTTTATCAAAGACACAATTTATTTAGTATTAAAACCTATTATATGAAATATAGTAAAATCAAAAAATTTTGTTAAAGATATTTGTATAAAATAATACAAATATGTAAGTTTGCTATTTTAATTAATTTAAAATTGTATACAATTTTATAAGCAAGAGCACAAATAGTCATTTCAGATAATGTAGCTTTAATATATATATTTTTTTTAATATATGAAACTCATTGACATACATGTTCCCTAAAGAAAGCGTTTTTGGATTTTTGGGATAGATCATATATGCTTCCATATATGGAAAATGTTTTCATATATGACTAGAAATTCACGCACACAGTTCCATATATGATAATATTTTTGATATGAATCCATATATTACAAATATTTCTATATACGATCGCATACTATTTCATACAAGGAACCATATAAATCCATACATTTTCATACATGGACCATATACATATATGTATGATCGTTTTTAGCTGGGAATACAAATTAAAATAACTATTTTGTTTTTATTATGATTTTTATTATGATAATTCATTAAATATTGCGAGTTACATCATCATTATTTTTTAAAAATAACTTTTATATATATATATATATATATATAAAAGTTATTTTTAAAAAATAATATATATATATATATATATATATATATATATATATATGTTAATGGTGAAAATGCTTTCCATACCTATGGTAAAATATCAATATCATAATAAAAACAAAATATTTATTTTAATATATTTATATATCCCCGCGTTATATATATATAATTTCTATACCTTTAATATGACACCACAATGAATAATGTACCATACAACTTTGTACATTTTTGCTATTTTACATTTTCAAATCGCTATATTCCGCGAACCACTTGCTAAAATTATCTGAAATTTTGTGCCAGTATTAGTTTTTATAGGTATAATAATTGTACCGAATATCATTAATTTCGAAAAATTTATTGGTTTTAATTGGAATGACTCTTATAGTGATTTTCAAAATCACAATTAAATCCAGGAAACTATTATAACTAACCTCGCATATATATTTATCATATAAAAATAGCTATTACTATATAATACTTACATAAAAATTTTGTTTTGTATGACAAACCAGTACGGTGTCTGGTTTAGTAACCAGTTGACTCGGATGATGCTTTGAGAATACAATATAATTTTACCATTGAGCATTTTTACAGTTACAATACAAGCCACCAAAAAACAAACAATCGCAAGAAATTTAAGAAAAAATACAAACTAAACGAATTTGGTGAGCAACAGTTGTAAATGGATTCATAAAATATTAAACATAAACATATTCATATTTAATTTTTTTTATTATTATTTTTACATAAGAAATATAATGATAAACGTTCCGAAAAACAACATAAATTTCACATAAATTTGTGACAGGTTTATATGAAAGAAGTGGGTAAAATTAATAGGAAATACAAAAAGGTTTCAATTACAGCAAAACAAGAGAAAATATAGAAACTTTTTAAAATTTTAAAGGATTAAAAAAGTTTTCAAATTTACATCTTTCTTTAAAATATTGTATAGATTAAAGTAACTCTGGAAAAAGTATAATAGATGTATATTCAAATTATCCTTATTTTTTATACCCACAAAATCTAGTTTAAATGAGATTTCAAGATAAATCGTAATTTTGTTAGATTTTCATTAGATTACATGGAAAATCAAATTCTAGTTTCTGACAAGTCTTTATCAAAATCTATTATAATTTAATAAGATTTTGAAAAACATCGTTTTTTTGACACTGGTTTTCTTTTAGTGTGTTGGTAAAATACAACAATGTTCTAGATATTTAGTTATAGCGCTATGTTTGGCTGTGCCGAATCTTTTACACCCTTCACCATCTTATCGACAATTAATAAAATTTTCACCTGATGACTACTATATATATACATAAGTTTGTATGTAGATACATGATTTTACAAAAGACAACAACACTGAGTCATTACAATGCTTCTATTTCAAACTAAAAAATATCCAGACAGTGTTGCCAGGAGGTAAGAAAAAAAGAGGCTAAATTGGAATTTAAAAAGGTCAGAAATGGCTAAATGCCACAAAAAATAAGGTCAAAAAAAGCTGGTATATCTTTTTCTTTAAAAACTTATTTCATGTTTTTTCTTTTTGGTTTCATTAGTTTTAAATACTTTTTTAAGATATTGTAATAAGTTTTTAAATAAAACGCTGCCAACAAAATGATCCAATGAAAAATCGCCCATAAATTTTTTATACAAATTTGGTTTATATTTCATATGACTAATGACCTAATGTTTTGAATTATAATTCCTTTTTTCGCTTTTATGACTTTTTTAATTATATTCGTAAATAGTTTTTATGGTAAATGAAGTTTATTAAAAAATAGTTATAATAACTGATTAAGTAAGTCAATAAAATAAGTTAAGCTATATCTGATTTATAGAATGAAGTGCCGCGGGAGAAAATTTTTGTTCAATATAAGTAATCTCGATTTTTTGAGCGAACTAATACACAAAAGTGCTTAAATGGATGATTCTGTAAAAATAAAATTAGTAAAAGCAAATAAGAAATTATTTTCTTCTTTGTTGAAGTACTATAATTTTTGCCTTTTTAAGGTAATTTTAAGAATCAAGAAAGGCTAGAAAAAAATCTAAAACAAAAATTTTTAGGCTTAAAGTAAAAAAAAAAGTTAGATTAAGCCTCAAAAACGCTAAACTGGCAGCACTACTAAAAATGACTATGTGTATGTATATACAACAACACGAGAAGTAATTTTTCGGTATTTTGGCGATATATTGGGAATTAATGGACCGATTTTGTTGATTTTTACTAGTGTCATTCTAAGGAATATTCCCTATAATTTGATATATAAAATATATATAATTGATAACTGGGGCTTTCTAAACACTGATTTCAATAGACAGACGAACATCGTTATATTGACTTCCCTATCAATAAGGATATAAAAAATGTATTCTTTTCGGTGTCTTAAATGAATATTGTAGAAACTACAAATAGAATGACAAACTTATATATACCCCTTACACCTATGGTGAAGGGTACAAAAATGACATTTGTGTTTAAACAAATATTTTTAAAATAAACCCTGCAAGCATTTAGTGAAGTATTTTTTGAAATAGCTCACTTCTTCGCCACTCTTAGAAATGCAATGGAAGATTTCTCTTAATTTTCCAAGAACAAAATATATTAGTATACGAATTGAATCCTCTAAACATAACTTCTTTAATCACTATTAGAAGTAGGTTGTACAACAGTTACAGTTATCCAAAAACAAAAACACTAGCATTTGGAAGATTGTTTTTTATCAATCCACATAATCTGTCTAATGTGGCACTCTAAGATGATTAATAGTAGAACGTATTACAAAAAAAAACACACACCAGGCTCGAAACTTTATCATAAAATCATGATATTAGCGATTGTTTACATTTCATAATGGGAAAAAGAACCAGCAGAAACAATATAATTTTGCTTAGTAAAAATATTAATTTTTAACTGATTAGAGCGAAAAAAATATTGGCATTAAATAAAATTATTTATGTAAGCTGATAGCAAAACAAAAAAATCATATGTTTTACTTATAAAAAGAAAATTAAGAAAATCATAATTTAAAAGAAATTATTAATATTTCAACTAGTTCTGGGCAAGCGAATAAATTTAGGAAAACATTTTCATTTTCTATAAAATTAAAATATGTTATTAACAATTTGAGGGCCAGAACATAGACAGAAAATTTTGTTTTATACAAAATTCTTTGTAACTTAAACAACATTTTTTAAAAGTGTGGAGGTTTGACTTATGTACGACATGATCGCAGGAAAAGTCACTAATTTTCAGAATAATTTTCTATAGAACAAAATATTAAGAATATATTAAAAATTCGATTTCACAAGTCTATTCTCTGGAAGATTAAAATTTGTATTTACAGCAATCCAAATATTGGGAATGCATCGCATTAGAGTATCCGAAAAATATTTAGCGAGAAAACCACGTCCATTGAATGATTTGGACTGGTGGAAAGCTACAGAACTGTGATAGTTCCTTTTGTAATACGGGCTCCTGGTATTAAACTCAGTTTTATCGGAAGAAAGATATCTACGCTTTCTCAAATTATCACTTACAATAGGAATACTTTTAAATGAAAAAAAAATTGTCAATTAAACAATAAATACGCCAACATTTGTTAGAAGAGTTTGTTAAAGTCTTGCCGTCGCTATATAATATATCATTTTTATCTTTTATACATACACCACGACGACAAAATTTTTGGATGTTTGGAAAACATCAGTGCTTTTAGATTTGAAAATCACCTGCAGAAACTTAAAAAAAGTAAGAAAAAAACAACATTTGATCTCGACAAGTTTGATTTTAACTCACAATGAAAAAAAAAAATAATAAATGTTTTGGACGACAGAAATTTGACAAGGAAAATGAATCTTTTCATTAGATAAAAACTGTAGATTTCTATTACTCTATTGATTGGCTTAATAATTTTTGCTTTGTGGGCGACAGTATTCTTAAAATAACACAAAATATGAAAGAAAATAATTTGCCTAAGTTTAGAGGTAAAATTATAAAAACTTAAAACCTCTCTTTCTCCAACCCTTAAGTTCCACAAAATTGAATAAGTTCGAAGCAGATAATATAATAACAGGAGAAGACATATTATTTTCTATAAAGGATATTAAAAATAAAGCAATTCTTTAAAAAAAACTCTAGTTAAATGTCCTTTGGAATACTTCCCTTTATTTAAAAATGGAATTCAACAACACAGGTAAGTTTTTAAGAGTAAATATTTTATTATAAATGAAATAAAAATGTAAATATTTTTCGGGAAGTAACACAATATACTATAAAAATGTTAACGAACAAAGCTCGAAAATTCAATTTATTGAATTAGCAAACGCTAAAGAAGGTTTTTTTTCTTTTACAATAAAGCTAATATTTTTTTTATTTAGTGGACACAAATAAAACTGGAACAACTACAGAAATTTTACAAGAATTACGATCACTTAAAAACAAGGAGGAAGCAACCCAAAAGCTTTTCAAAACTTTGACTGAGGAGATTGTTAATTTACGAAGTGAAGTACGAGAGCTAAAATCCAATCTTAATACAGAACTATAAACTAAAATTTTGCCACAGCTGCCTCTCACGACATTAGAAAATTAAAAAACGTTGAACGACCGGATTTTGATAGAAAATGATACATTTACTCAATTGGTAAAACAACATATGTTTGAAATCATTAAATGTTATTTACGCTTCATTTTATTTAGAAAAAAATTATTTCTCGAATTGGTGGCAATGATATGCCGACATTTTTGAAAATGGCTTTAAGAAACATTATAAGTGATGAACAAGCAATTGATTAGAGTTGCTCAACAACATTTCCTATACGTTCAAGATAGAGTAAATAAAAGAAAAAATAAAGTTAAAAACGTATAAAATAAATTAGAATATTAATAATTATTCTTATTTTATTATATATACCTACTTTATTAAATTTGAAAGAGACAAATATTCTTTTGTAATTTTGTACTTAAAAGATTTCTTAGTATTCTTTTTTAATTTAATTTTTTTTAATGTTAATTTGAATTGAAAATATTGTTGTGCAACTAATTGCATTAATTTCTATAATAATCTGAGTTATTTTCGTGATTAAAAAAATTTCAATATTTTTACTTTTGAAAATTTTTTCATTCCAAATCCTTCATTTTAAAATTTAAGTATTACTGACATTATTATTTTTAAAATTCTATACAAAATAGTTTTAAAATTCTGCAAATATTTTCTATCGAAAGTGTAACTACATCGGCACACCGGGAAGTTGATATGTATCGCTTTTACTATCGAATTCTGATATAATTAGAGACAGCATCTTTTGAGTAACACTTTAGTGGGGATTTGCAGATTCGATTTAGATTCTATTATTAGACACTTTTTACTGCGTTATAGTAGATCTTAATACGTGAAGTACAAAACTCATTAAAGCGTTACGAATTCTGATCTACTTAGTAACACCGTTCGGGTAGAAATATGCCACTAAGAGATAGTTCTATTTGAGTAACGCTTTAGTGGGGATTTGAAGATTCGAATTAGCATCTTTCATTAGACGGGTTTTACGTGACATTCAATACTGACTAAAGAGTTACTCAAAAGGAACTATCGCTTAGTGGCACAGTTCTTCCCGAATGGTGTTACTAAGTAGATCAGAATTCGATAGTAAAAGCGACGCATATCAACTTCCCGGTATGTCGATATAGTTACGCTTTCGATAGAAAATGTTTGCAGGGAAATATTTTATACATATTGAAGATTAGAAATAATAAGACAGTAATTTTGTTATTGAAATAAACTTTGAAGTTTTTTTAATCAATATTTTTGTAGTGTAACTTTAACTCAAAAGGACAGTAAAGCATTGAAACAAAATTACACTAAAACGAACTTAATACAAATAAAACGTCTTAAAGTTTATATCCACAATTAACAAAAATAAACAATTTAAATTCTGTTCAGGAATCTGCCAGTAGTTTTATTTTTTTTATTTTTTTTTTCATTCTTTGTTTCTGTTTTCCTTCCAAACCTAAAAGACAATAAATTGAAAGAAGGCAAAAACATACAGTCTGTAACAATCAGGCTGGAATGCTTATTTATCTGGCCTAGTTTATCATTTATGAAAACAACAATTCATTTATCATTTTCATTTTGACACTTGGCTGAAGCCATCTTCTTCAGCTAAGTTAACAAACTGAATTTCGCAAAATTCTGTGACGTGACCCAAGCTTATCTGTGTGACTGTCTGTCTGTCCAGCCTTACTTCCGTCCTTCTGTTTGTCTATCTATCTGTTTGTTTAATTTTTCATTTGTTTATTTGTTATTCGCATAAATACTGGCGAAAGCTTGCTGTCAGCCTAAATATTTTAGTATATACTTAGTAATAATATCTCTAAACATTGAATAGATATGTTATTATTTATTGGATTCTATTATCAGACAGACATATGACCATTTTTATTTTCTAATTTTGAATGAAGCAAACAAGAACAGAAAACAGTAAAAAAAAGGAAGTAACAAAGTCCATTCAGTATTTTATTCACACAAATCTTTAAACATCACTAAATATAATCATGCTCATCATCATTATTATTATGCTCGATGTTGTCTCCGTCGACATCGACATAATCTGAAGAAGATACATCAAACGAATTATATTTTGTGTTTTAAGTACTACATACAATTATACTGCTGTTGCTGCTGCTCAAGCTACTGACTGTCTTCTTCATATACGAAGCGAACATCCATACATACTTATACTTACTACTTAGTTATGAATACAATCAAAACCATCACCATCAACAACAATTTTTGTACATCAAAATGCCGCAACAATATCCCTCCATATGATATTCACTCGTTATGTATTTAATATGAATCAAGTTAACAATTCGAAAGGAGATGAAAAACAACAAAAACCCTCAAGAGTATGATAGCAATAATGGCCAAAAACAAATGCAAATGTGTCCAGAATTTTCAATTATGGCTTGAAACAATAATAATTTTTCACTCTCAAAATTATTTTCTTCTTTTTTATGCTACTGCATATTTTACTACTGAAAGCATTAAGTTGGCATTTTCAGTTTTAAAGTGTTTTTGTGTTGCACAATATATTAACATTGTAATTTTTATCACAACCATTTTACCAATTTTTTAGCGTTGCTTAAAATTAAAAACTTTCAAACAAAAGAATTCTGAAAGGATTTAAAAATAACTTTCGGTGCGGAAAGTTTTTGGCTCCAAATTTCTTAAAAAACGATATCCGACTATCTAGAAAACATTTTTAATCCATACCAAATTCTTACCCAGGCCAAAGTTAAAATCATTTTCATCCTGAATGTTCTTAGTAACAAAATTTTACTAACACGTAAGGCTAATATAATTTTTGACAAAAGTATGAACATTTTCTACGTTTTAAAATTAATAAAAATGCAATGTTGGAGAATATTAACATAGAATATTAACATTAAATTTTATATGTCTTATGATTTCATTACATTGCATTCTTTAACACATTTCATTTCAGAATGGATTTCAAATGTAATCAAAAATTTAAAATTTATTCATTTTTATTTCTTGTTTTTCTGTTTACACATTTTTAATTTTTTAATGATAAAATTTAAATTTGTCAATATTTTATAAAGTTTTCATTTCACACAACAGAAATAAGAATTTTTCTCACCAAAGATAAAAGATTTTCTACCATAGAACCTTACTTTTATTAATTTTCGAGTTCACCAAAAACTAAAACGATTTTTTATACACCACACCATCATAGGTGGTTGAGATATTATGCGTTTGTGCTGATGTTTAGAACGTACAGAAAAAATGATCCAACAACCACCTTAAAGTATACCAATCGACTAGGAATCACTTTTTGAGTCGATCTAACGATATCCGTCTGTCCGTCCGCCTGGCTGGCTAGACGGCTGACTGGCTGTCCATGTAAACCTTTTGCACAAAGTACAGGTCGGAATTTTGAAGACAATTTAATGAAATTATTATATTATCCATTATTTTACCTAGCCCCCATACAAGTGTCCTCCTGGAATAGGAGTTTAACGTTCATAAATGCTTTAAATATAGCAATATTTGGTGTACGGAAGTTTTGTATAAGTATCAATCTTTGTGCCAAATTTCATGAATATTGGTCCATAATTGAGTATAGCTCCCATATAAAACCCTCTTCCGACACAAATAATTCTTATATAAGTAAAAATCATAGTGACAAATTTTATGAGGATCGCTCCATAATTTACCATAGCTCCCATATAAGACCACTTTCGGGAGTCACCCTAAAGTGCATACATTTATCCAAATGTTAGTATTATCTTAATATTCTGTATTCGTATATTTTATTTTACACTTAGTAAAAATATCGGTCCTCAAATGGCCACATGTCTAATATAAGACCCATCCACGAATTATGATGGACATGCACAATGCTGTGGTCGAGCTTGATCGACTATATCTTTCTATCTCGTTTTCATTTGGAAATATCAAAATATACCTTCAGAGTTATTTTGTTTAAAGTGGTCATTTGAAAAAAAATTTATTAGCAATTTTCCAAATTTTTCCAAACATGTCCCTATTTCTTTTAGGAATTGCCCTTTTTGGAAAAAATTGGAGTGCCTAAATCAAAGGTTTTGCGCAAAAGCACCAATTTTAAATGTGATTCGAAACATAATTCACTATTTTTGCTGAAGTTAAAATATTTAAAAAAATAACACATGTGGACCTTCTAATGTTTAAGTTGTTACTCTTAGTAAAAATCAGATTCTAATTTTAAAAAATTATTCTAATTTTAAAAATGGTTCAATATAGCGCTTTTTGGTAGCTCCTGCACATTTTGTTTACAAATAGTTGACAACGCTGACATTGTATCCGTGGACATTAAATCACTTTAAAAAGTATCATAATGATACTTTTTTGTATACCATAATATCCATGAACATTATAATATTGGACATTATGACATACTCCGATTGTTACTGGATATTTGTGAATTTATTAATATGAATGCTTAATTCCGAAAATCGCTCTTCCAATTGCATATTTTTTCATATATTTCCATTTTTATCACAAACCTCTGTCTGATCTGGTTTATCTATAACTTTCTAAGGTTCTAGCTATTTTTGTCCAATTTTTCTCAATTATTATAGTCTTTGTGATATATTACTTAAATCATAACTATTAAATGAAACTTTTATTTTTTAATACGTAATAGATGTTACTCAATTAATTAATTACACTTTGCTACAATGAAAAATCACTCGAGAAATGACAGCGTACATAATAGACCTTATGAGGACATTATAAATCAAATGTTTTTCTATTTTTTTTTTTTTTTTTTTGTAATTTAATTTAAATTTTATTAAAATCACTAAACGAAATTCATAAATTATAATATTATAAGAAATGAACTGATGTGGGCTGCACTTTCACCGACCACAAAATTCAATTTTCGTCATATTTTATTCTTGTGTTTTTGTTATCGTAATTTAATAGTAAACACTTTTTAGAATGCCAGAAAATCAATTTTAATTTTATTTTTACTCATTTGTCATTATAATACCACAGATCAAAGTTGTGTTTATTAACCCATTTGCAACCACTACTCGATTCCATTAAGATAATTTCATAAAGTTGGCACAAATTTGTTTTTGTAGCTGTGATTACAAATTTAGAAGATTTGTACGGTTAGATATTTTGGTTCCAAATTACAGGAATTGGAAAATTTCCAAAATCGTACCGTTTTTGGATGCGGAAATTCTTTTGTGATTAAAATTTAGAAAAATTTTTAGCTTAAATTTAAAGCAATATTTCTTTAAAATACGTCCATCACATGAAAAGACTTTTTCACAAAACCCAATTTCTGATAGACTATTTATAAAAAGCTGGATTTTTTCTCTTGTCTTTAAAACAACACATTATAACTGTGAAAAAATGACCATTAACTATTTTTAAAATTCTATACGAAAATAGTAAGAACTAGTCCGCATCATGGAATAAAACTGTATGTTTCACGCAACCCAGAAAAAAATTCGGTTCGTAATAAAATTTTAATTGACCTGCAAGTTCTCGGTAAAAATTGGTAAACAAACAATGATATCTTATCTTTCTATACTATACTATTTTTAAGAAAATATTTTTTTTTTTTTTTTAGAATAAGTTAGCATTCTTATCATCTACAAAGTTCTTACCAAAGAATAAAAATATAAAGATAGAAATTAATTCAAGAAGAGTCAATGTAATTCTTTGTGTATCAAAATTATGGCTGTCAAACCTAAATGTAGGACTTTAGGTGATTTAGTTATAAGTAAAATATATGCATACTTTGGAATGACTTTTTACCCATAAAAGAAAAACTTTACTTCTGACGCATAAAAAGTGGAAAATTAAGGAAAGGTTGTGATACAAAATAAATTATAATATTGCCTCGATTTTCATCCAAACCATATTTCAAACGAGATTTTTTTTTTACTTTGATAATACTGACTAAGAAAAGTGGTCAGCGATACTGTAATGGGCTGTAGAACTTAATGAGTATATCACGAACTATTTTTCAAAAATGTCCAAAACACCCTCAAATTTATGAGTTATGTCCAAAAACCTGTTTTTGTTTAGGTTCTTGTATAAATGCTTCCCTAATTCTATTATTCTTTCTTTCATGTTTACTGCTTTTTTGGAAATAAAAGAATGAGAATCTTCTAACACTTATGTTGTGATCAAATATAAAAAACAAATTTTTAAACAATATTAATAAAAATAGTCAAATTTTTCTTACAAAAGCCTTTACAATGATGTAATAATATTATAAGTAATTTTTGTTGTAAACATGAAAAATTTGCTTTTTAAATATTAGACAAAATCTGTAGAAATCGATTATATCCGGAAATCTAAATAAAACTTTCCATATATTTCAAATTTTCCCCCAAAACTATGCAGCAAAGACTGCATCAAATGAAATACTTTGGCTTAAAATATATAGAGATTTCATTTGATAAAGTTTAGAAATTGTTTAATAACTGGTACACAAAAATGTTTAGTCTTAAAGAAAATTCAAAAATTTGCATTAAAGTCGTATCTGTTTAAAAGAAAGATTAATTTAAACGTGTTGAATAAATCAGTACTTACTTGTTCAAAAGCTACATTATTCTGCTTTCCAAATCAATTAAAAAATCTAAAATTGATGTAAGGATTTATGGAGGTACGAAATCTTTAGTGCATCAACTACCTTCAAATATTTTTTTTTTTTGTTTTTGGAATATCTAAAAATTTTTTAAAATTGGTGTAAGATATCTCATTAGAGAATTTTTCGAGAGAAAATATTTATTAATTTCGTCTAGTCACTTTTTACGAAAGAATTTTGAAAATATTTATTTTCATCATGTGTTTAAATGAAAAATATTTTTTAAAAATACATAGTTATTTTTAAGTTGTTATTTTTTTTTAATTATTCACAATAATGATATTTTTGAATAACTATTAAACAATTTTTTTAAACTCGAAAATTGTGATAAATCAAGTTTAAAAATTCAGGTTAGCTTTTGGACCTAAGCAGATGAGAACTAATTTTTTGTTCTCCAGTTTTTTTAATTCTCGCGTCTTAGTAAAAATGCGCTGTGATAATGACTTTCAGATGTTAGCGTTGATTTTATTCATATTCCAAAAATTGGATATTAATCCCGATCATTCAAAAATATAGAAAAGGCATTATAAAAATGATTTGAAATATTTTTATTACCATTGCGTTTTATATACTTAGGGACATTAGGAAACTTATATCAAATAATCAAAAGTAAGTATTTTTATTACCCTACATATTTATAAGTTTTAGAACGAAATATTGACTGAAATTTTATATTCTTATATTAGATAAGAGCATAACCATTCCCACTAAAAGTGGAAAAACCAATTCGATTTTTCGTATTTTTGTCGTTCTAGTTTGGATATATGTAACGCTGTGCCCTTGTTTATATGTTTGACTGCCTGAATTTAATGATTAGATTCGTAATTTGACATTAGTAAAACAATAAACAAAATTGATCACAACACGATTACAAGCAGTGTTGCCATTTTAGCCTTTTAAAGGCTAAATATAACCTTTTTCCTTTACTTTTAGCTTCAGAATTTTCGTTTTAGCTTGTCGCCTTTTTTCTAGCCTTTCCTGATATTTAAATTTGCTTCAAAACGACTAAAATGTTAGCATTTCAACAACTTCATTCTGATTTACCTAATTTTGTATTTATAAACTCTTTAAAACCTCTCTTTAGATTCAACATACAATAAAAACAATTTCATATAGGAAATGTAAGTGATCCCAAATTTTCATAATTTTTGCTCCATCTACCCTCGTTTTGCTAAAAGATTGAATGATCGCATACTTTCGCCCTTTCTGATTTTTCATACATATAAAATCGATTTTTGGTACCAATTATGAGTGATTCGAAAATTTTAATTTTTTTATTTTTGGTGGGATATATGAATGATCACAAATTTTCGTTCCTTTTGCTTCATGTACCGTATTTTAGGTTTAAAATATGTTCAATTTTTCATATGAAAATATATTTCTGGTTGAAGTTACAGACTTTCGTTCTTTTTATGCTCTGGTTAAGCTATAAAATATCTTTCTGTGCTTTCAATATAAAAATCGATGTTTGGGAGGAAATATGGGGCAATCACAAATCTTTAATCTATCGGCTATATCTGCTCTTATTTATCTGTAAAATAAAAATGATTAAGATATGCCTCCAATAGTTCTTCCTTAAAAAAAAATAAAAGAATGTCTTATTTTAATATTAGTATAGAAATATTAACACTAAGAGTATGGCTCCAACAGTTTGTACTGTAAATTTAAGTCGTTCCTTATCCATTTTCTTTCTCTCCTTATGATTTTAAATTTTTACTATTTAAACTACTTATGATACATATACTACTCAACTATATATCGCTCATTTGCTGCAACAACGCCATAACTCAAAAATCCATTTTTTTCAGGAGAAACTTTTTTAGTTTTTATGTTGATATATATTTTTAAAAAATTTTTAATGAAAACGATATTATGATCATATTATTATTATTACTATCTTGGTAAATTTTAATCACTTTTCTAGACAACTTTACTATGTTAGCTGCGCAATAGCCGAATGACAGATAAAGTAATACATTGTTGCAAGTAATACACAATAGGTTATGTAATTATAACAAAATGCTTTTATCGCAAACCTTCGTGAAATATAAAAGACTCGTACACAAGATTTTGTCAGTACTAAAGCTACTAAAACACATCCTTCACTGTTCATTAGTGATGTTAACTCGTAATTTGGGTTTTTTGAGTTATGACGTTATTGCAGCAAATGAGCAGTATATTCTATGTTGCGAAAATAAACACAAGACCATGCCATACATTTTGTAATATAAGTCCATATTATTTTCAATTTTAACCAAATGTTACTGAAAACGAATATTTATCATTTTAGACCATGTTTTAATTTTATTATTATGTTTTCCTCTATTATTTCCCACATTTATTCTTGCTATTATTTTAGTAAAATTCATCATTGTAATTTTGTTCTTGGTCTTTCATTATAACGAGTTAAGTTGTTATATTTAAAGGAAAAGCAGCCAACTTTAGTTAGTCTTGCATACATGTTTACTCATATACTAAAACATTTACTTATTTTAGTCAAAACATTAAACTTAACTTGGTGGAATTTAGTTGGCTTATTAGTAACACAATTTAGCTGAATATAGAAACAAAGAAAAAACAACATTCTTTAATTTTTGGTATAAATTTAAAGCTGCGAAATAGTTTTGAGCGGTAAGTATAATATTCACTTTTTTTCTTTTTGTCTGTTCTCTACATTGATTAATGTTATTTAGTAAAGGGAGCAATCAAACGGGATACAATCTCGTTACAATTTTATTATTTAGTTTTGGAGATAAGAAGAAATACTAAAGTCTCTAGCTTGAATATTGTACTTACTTGAAAAAAAATCTAATCGAGTTATTCGAGCTTTCAAATTTAGTTCTTAAATGAAAAATGTGTGATTTTTATACACACTTGCGCCCTTATTCAAAATGAAAAATATATACTTGCTAACGAGTGGCTAACTTTTTCTTATGGAAATTTACATGCAAAAAAGTTAGCTACTCGTTAGCAAGTATACATTTTGTCATTTTGAAAACGGCTGTTAATATTTTTTCATATGTTTTTGCAGCACTCTTTTCAAAACACTACATATACATAAATATCTATGTTAGAATACTTATAAAGAATAATTTCTTTGTATATAATAACGCCAACATATAGTTACAATTTTCTCTTTCTCTCCTTTCACTCTCTCTCTTATCTTATATTTTATTTTATCTTTTTAAAATTGGTTTGGTAATTTATCTTGCTGTAAATGCAGATGTTATTAGAGTTTTACTTTTATTGCCAAATAAATCATATAAGAATTTGTTAGTTATTTTATTGGGTGAGAGAATTAATTATTATTTCAATGGCAGAGGCATAGACAAGATTCGAATGAATATTAATTGAATAATCGTTATTTAACAATATTTAATATATTTTATTTAACTTTGAAATATGTACTTAATAGATTATTAATATCTTTCATATACATATTTCTTGATGATGTATTATGACTACTTAATTGCGAAACAATTGGAAAGATATTACCATTTGGGAATACTTAATGAGAAATATAAAAGTTTATTTAAAAAAAAGGGGAACTGAAGCTTGGGAATATAAAGTTATTTCTTAAATATATTGGAATGTACCATGGACTCATCTCAAAATGTCCGAGAAATCTCCTCAAATTTTTACTTTTCGAAAGGTAAAGTATATTAAAATTTCATAATTATATTGCTGTAAGTATAGCAAGGTGTTAAAGTAGGATCAATGATGAAATTATTCAAAGAAGGCGTTAGAACGTGGGGGAGAATCAATATATGTATACACTAATTGGACAGAAAATTACTTGAGTTTGAATTTTAAAGGCTGACACATACCATAGTTAGAGCTCTTAAGAGCGAAGTTATGTGGTACTGGAATTGAAAACCTCTATCATGTAATTCTTTTTAAACACTTGCTAATTTTTGGTTTCTCATCTGATTTCATATTTCAGATTTCCAACAATTGTTTAAGTATTTTACTATCATATTTGTTTGAATTAAATTTTCACACAATTCCGAATAGCATAGTCCAAAATTACCATTATTCACCAGAATATTAAGTAAGTCTCAAATATTAAAACCAACACAAAATTTGCATGGTCGATAAATTTGCAATATCGATAAATAAGTATTGATATTTCGTCAATAATACTTTGTAAGAAATATAAAAATTAAGTCAACAAAAGAATTTTCACTTTGCATCTGAATTTTAATAGAATGTGAACGCTTTTTTTTTTTTTAAACGACTACTGTGCAACATTGTTTAGCAATTTAAGTAAGCTAATAATTGTCAATTACTTGAGCGTCAAAAATGCAAATGCTATACACAAAACAACCGCAAATCAGTGCCATATTTAGTATTGCATAAATGCAACACTATATTTATATACTGCGGCGACACACAAAAAAAAAAACAAAATATCACCCAAGATGAGAAAAGTAAAAGAATCCCCAATTTTAAGGAAATAAAACTCAATTTAAGAAAGGAAATAATTTCAATTATTTGGGTCTTATTTCATAATGAAATAATATAAAAATATGTGGAAATGAAACCCAATAAATTAAATCCAAAAAAAAATTGATCCAAATATTTTAAATATAATAAACTAGTAAGAATGACAGTCAATTTTATCTCAGGTATTTTATTACTAAAAGCTCATATATATACAACAAATACGAGTATATAATATTTTTGGAAAATAGATAAAATAATATACAGACTTAAAGCTGAGTTTCATAGGAACCTGCTGCCTTTTTTAGGAATTAGCCATTCTTTCCTGAAATTTAAAAATTGTTCAATACTTTATTTTTAGTTTTTTTAATTTAACTGATAAGAAAAGACATATTTTTTTCTTTACATAGCATGTTAAGCATGTTTTGAAACTATGTTAACAGATATATATTAAGTTATTTTAGAGTCAGAAGAATAATCCCAACTTTCAGTCGTAATAAAATTGTGACCCTTTTAAGACTTTTTCTATGAATAAGCATGTTAATTTGTTATTCACACAGTTCCAAATTCCCTAATACCTTTTGAAAGCCTTTAACCCTTATATTTACTACTGCATACCCGGGAACATTTTTGATTTTTAAAATAGCATGTTCTAAGTTTTTATTGTCATATTAACTTGACAATTTAGATATTTGTCAATAGTATTGTTAGCTATGATATTCCAAAGAAAAACTGTTAACAAGTTTTTGTAGCCAAATTTATAAGTGTTTTTGGGAAGGTACCCCTTACATCTACGAAACAGCAAACCTTGGTATGTAATAAGCTACTCAAGTATTCGGGTTTTCAAATTAATCGACTAATTCGACAAATAATTATTTGTTCATCGATTAGTATAACCGATTAATGGTAAATTATTCGATTAACCGTATGGACTTAGTAATGCATTAAACTATACAAATAACACCAATAATGTGGATCAAATTATTTCACAAAGGGTTAATCTTATTACATCTTTCGCCCATTTTTATGAAAAAAAAGTAAGAAAGATATAGTCGATCAAGCCCGACCATATGATACCCCACACCATTGTGCATGTCCACCAAAATTCGTGGAGGGGTCTTATATTAGATATGTGGACTAATGCTTTTACTAAGTGTAAAATAAAATATACGAATACAGAATATTACGTCAATACTAACATTTATATGAATTTATGCAATTTAGGGTGACTCCCGAAAGTGGGTTTATATGGAAGCTATGGTAAATTATGGTGCGATCCTCATAAAATGTATCACTATGATTTCTACTTATATAAAACTTATTTGTGTCGAATATAAACCTGATACTAACATGTGCATATGATTTATGCATGTTAAAGTGATTTTCGGGAGAGAGTTTTATATGGGCGTTATGGTCAATTATAGACCGACCTTCATGAAATTTAGCACAAAGATTGATACTTAAACAAGACTTTCATTAAAATATTGCTATATTTAAGACATTTATGAACGTTAAACCCCTATTCCGGGAGGACATTTGTATGGGGACTAGGTGACCGATCATAACTAATTTCAATAGGCTTCGTACTTGTATCATGAAAGTCCTGCCAAATTTAATTGAATTATCTTCAAAATTGCAAATTATACTCTATGCACAAGATTTATGATTTAGAAGGGGACAAATTCGAATCACTTCTTTCGAATGTATCTCTTTTTGATACATACTCTCTAAGAAGAAGTCATGTTCACGACTTCATGCAAAATTCCAATAAACCATAGAAAAGTCAACTACAAGACCAAATCTCGCTCGAAAAACCTAACTCATGTGTTAAAAAACCTATCTCTTTGCATGCGTTATTAGAACTTTCTACAGAACTAATTTATATGTGTGAAATCAGTAATTTTGTTTTGCTGAGCGAACTAAAAGTGTTGGACTTCTAGTTGATTTTTCTATACAAAAAACCTCCAAATTCTATTTTATTGGCGCAAGGAAATAAGTTTTAATTTTTATATAAACTAACATATTTTTTAATAAAAAAAAACTACTTTTCAGTAACACTGCTTTTCAGTAACAAGTATTTGCAAAAATAGCAACCGAATTCTTAAATACCAAAAGAAAACATACACTTATTAACACATTGGAAGTAATGAAAATGTACTTTCCTAAAAATTACGAATTTATTTTTACTGAGATATAACGGACATTTTAAAAAAGATGTAAATTTATATTAAAAATAAAAAATGTTCTAAATTTATAACCCAGAGAACTAAATTTCGGTTAAGCGGTTATTCGACATAAATTAGTCGGTTTATTCATTATTCGAAAATAAAAAATTTTAAATTAGTCGCACGGTTAAACGACCACAATTAGTTGGATAACCGAATGGCGGTTAATCGATTGGACACCCAAATAATTCTATGTTGTACCTGGTGCACCTATATGGTAACACAAATATGTAGTTTATAAAAAAACAGGTTAAAAATATTTTATATATTTTATTGACAACAAAATATAATATAAGCTGGCGCATATTCTTATAAACGTACATCAATTTTTTAATTTATTTACCAAAAATGGGGTTAAAAATAATCAAGGTGTTACAAAATAATTTCTTAAATTATATATTGACTTCACTTAAAAAATTAATAACAAAAAACTTAAAATGTACATTAATTTTCTTTTTCATTGTTACAATTATTAACAATGTGTTGATGAACCTTTGTTTTGGATAACTTCAAAAATTAGGTCTGGCATCATTCAACTAATTTTTGAAGAAAATCACTGTCAATTTCTTCCCAGACTTGATTAATTTTTAGTTTTAACACCATTATTGTCATTACGGTTTTATTCTATAATTTTTTGCGTAAACTTTACGGGCTACAGATTCTCCATCGGTGAAATATTGTAATATTGTGTTCATTAAATCACTATTTATATTAGTTCGCGACATGGATTGCAACGTTATCCTGTTAGAATATGCAATCTTCATCCATTTTTGCATCCCTAAATGAGAGAAGAGCATCTTCCTATAGTTTTTTTATAAAATGCGCTATTCAGTTTAGTTATAACAAAATATATTTTTGATTTTCTTGAGGGAGAAAAGGCTGCCCAAACCATAACACTGCCTCCACCGAAATTGTGTTTCGGCATAAGAATTTCGTTCGACCTCAAATCATGCCAATAGGATGAATATGATCGGGACCGTCCAAATTGAATCAGAAAAGATTGCTTTATTTCACTTATCTGTCCATTTCATATATTTGCGTGCAAACTTTAACCGATTTTTCTTATAATGATGTTTTAACATTGGCTTACTTTTGGGTTTCTTCCGTTTTATGTTATCATCTGTTCGCAAAATGTGTGCAACATGTTTGGAAGTGACGGGAAGGACAAGTTTATTTTTTATTTGTATATTTAATTTATTGGTGGCTTCTCCTTTTGTTTTATTAATTTGCTTTTACGTTAATTTTTAATTACTTTTTTGGCTACCGCACTCCATATTTTTGTTCTTTCTTAAAAAAGCCTGGAATAACTCCTTTAGAACGGTTAATTTTTTATCTAATTTGCCTGTTAGAATAGCCTTGATCATGAAAAAATTTAATTTGGATTTTTTTTTCTTGTTTGTAAAAAAAAGTTTTTTTGGGAATCCTTGAAGCTGATGAAATTTTCCAATTAAAACAAAAATATTTCCTGTAAGCAGGGATGTTGTCATCAGAGACTTACCTTAGGTGAGTCAAACAACTAAAAAACATTGTTTTTGGTTAAGAGAAATGAACATACCACAAAGAAAAAAATTGTAAATACGTTTATAGGAATATGCACCAGTGTAATACTATTTAGTTATATAAAAATTATAAAATATTTTTCTTAAAGGCTACACAGCATCAAAAAATATATGAACTCGTAAATTTTTTGCATTATTAACTATTTAACATGGTTTCAAAAAGGATCATTTGCTTCAAAAAACATAATGTAAATAACCAACCTACCATCATGTTAATGTTATTTACATGTTTGCATATAATGAAATACAATTCAGATTTTTTCCCAATTTTTAATATTTTCTGTAGTATATAGCATTTTATGTAACCGTTGTTTGCGTTACCATATCGGTGTGCTAGGTCATTTGGATTAACAAAACCTTAAAATATTTCAGTTGTTCGTAAGAAATTTATAGTAGTTATAAGAGAAAAAATAATTTCATTGGTAGGCTATTTCATTCAAGATATTTATTACTATAATTTAAACTTATAGAATTAATTTCAATTTAACCTTAAACTTTATTTATTAAACACAAAAATAAATTAACTTTGAATAAATACTAATCGGTTAACAAATTTTTCATTAATTTCCATTCAAATATTAGTATTTAGTACATATATTTTTGAAATAAGTTGTTATATTTAAAACTAGTTCTTTGTGTTTCAAAAAACAACCCCGTTTATTCGACATTCGAAAAATTAACATTTTGAAAAAAACCGATAGTAACTAAACCGAAAAAAAACTGGTTTAAAACCAATTGGAAGACCGATTACATAAAGCATGTAAACGAACAACTTTTTACATTTTCAAATGTAAATATTTAAGTATCTATAGTGGATATGTCAATACTTATATACTCTTAGAAAACGAGAGACACTAAATAATAAAAATGTCCTTGTTGTTTTTCTTTAATGTTGTCAATCACGGAAAAAATATAAAAATTGCAAAAATTCATTAGACATTTTTTTCCATTCATTTGTAAGAACTTTTTTAAATTTCTTATAACATATAATAAATGTTTACAATTTTCTCACAGTTTACTGCTTTTTGACACTACGTTAATAATAGACATCAATTTTTTTTTTAACTGATTTTGATCCTTATTCATTTGTTATAACATATATATTTAGTGTGTTTTATAACACACCTTTTTTCCGATGCACTTTTCGTTGCCAAATCTAATCGAAATATTAATCTGCACATTATTTAGTATGTTAATTGATAGATTATGATATTGTTTTTTTTTTTTTTTTTTTTTTTTTTTGAAGTATTATTTACCGAAACTATCATTGCTAAACTAACATTTCTTCGACTTAAATTTCGTTGATGCAGCGTTTAAAAATATTTGCTCAAATTTAATTTTGTTACATTCAAATTTTTAATTTTATGAATTACGGGTTGGATAAAATTAATGATATTACACATTTATAATCTTCGTACTTCGCAGATTCAAAAAAGTATCAAACCTGTATCATACTGTTGACGGGGACAGAAATAATTAAGTTTTCAATTGTAAAAACTTTTCGTTTACACGTTTTTTAAAGAAATTATTCCAACAATTTTTTACTATTTTATAATTTTTAAGATATTTCGTTGACTGACTCTCGAAACTATAAAGGTATACTTTTAAGACTTCACAGACTCAGAAAGCTTTTAACTTTTTCCAATACCATATTCTATGTCTTAAATATTTACAATTGAAAATGTAAAAATGCTTTATATTATTTGAATCTGTCAAATCTGCAGGTATTTGGCAAAGGTCAATGAATAACAAATCCATTTTAGGAATATCGACATCACTTAGTACGATATTATTTTAAAAGTACGATTTTATTAAATGGGAAAATCTCAAAGGCACTTACAAAACAATGAAATGACTTCAGTCAAGATTATGTAAAAAGGGGTTATATTATTAGCACAAAATTATTAAATTTCATATAACCTTTCATATAATCATTATTTCCAAATGCCTTGTGTTTTTCTTTCTATTATCAAAAAACACAACAATAGTGTCAAAATTTTTTCATAGGAATAGGCATTATTTGAATGGGTTAAATCTACAGGTACTTTAAAAAAAATGAATGAGAAACCCAATTTAAAAACTTATAATAAAAAAAAACAGTTTTAGTACAATTTTATTTGAATGAGAAAAAAATCAAAGGTACTTAAAAAAACGATGAACACCTTTTTAAATCTTTTTTCTTGTATTTCTATTGTTTAGGTAAAAAAGCATTATATTATTAGCAAATATTAAAAAAATTTTAAAATCCAAAATTTCTTTCATGTAACTTGAAATCGGTAAAGTGCCAAATATTTCATACAAAATGTGCGACAGACCCAGGTATGTTGGATGTAAGAATTTGTATAAATAAAATTCAACCATTATCCCAGTATATTTTAAAAATACTACATAGACTACTACGACTCCTCACAATTTTAATAAGTATAAACGAGAAATCCAATTTAATTTTCAAATCCTCATAAACAACACAGCTTTAGACCATAATTGCATAATAACATTGTAACAGATAGGAATGTATACAATAATAACAAAAAACAGCAATAACCGAAAATCGACAAAAACAACAATAGACATAAGAAAAAGTAGCAATAACAAAAATATTTTAGTCCAATTATTTGCAAAATTATCTCACCCATCTTACTTAATCCAGTCACTGTCATTGTTTGAGAATAAGTCTATATTTTGAATTTGGTTGTTTTTTATATTTTCCAATAGAGAAGATAGAAGCCAAACATTTTACTGGTTTGTTAGTTTATTCTTCGTCTTTTTTGTGAGTTTTTCAATAATTTTTGGCGTCTGTAACGCTGTCAACAATACTCCGGATTTGGCAAACAAAACCATCTACATATTTTTAACAATTCTATTCGTTTTCCTTGTTTTTGCTTTTATATTTTTCTACTACTTCTTCAATTTGTTGTTATTATTATTTCAAAAAGCAATTGCTGACACCAAAAATCGACTCAAGCAAACCACAGCGAAACGAAAACTGTTCGTGCGTGTGTATGTGTTTGAATAAATGAGTGAGTGTTTGTATATAGAAATCTTTGAATATGTGTGTTAGTTAGTATTTTGTGGAATAAAAGAAAGAAATATACGATTTCAGTTTTAGATGCCAAATAGGTTACTTACCAATATAACAACAACTACACGAACAATAGGAAAAATGACAACAAAAATAGCAATTTGTGTGTATGTATATTTGCATATGTTTGCCTATTTTGTATGAGAGTATTGTTTTTGTAGTAAGAATAGCACTCACAGAAACTGTGACTGCTGCTACTAAAACTCTTATTTTATATTCTCCCAAAAAAAGCTACTATAAGTTTAAAGTATGAAGTATAGTTTAGTAGTGTGTAACTTTAGTACTAGTTGTGGTCTACTTTTAAAAGGATATTGTATACTGAATACTGAACCTAAGCTAAATCCAAAATATATCCCAGCTAAGGTTTTTAAACTCAAAATTATAAAGAAGTAAACTTTCTGTTAAAAAACTATCATTTGTAAGAAAAAATTAGATATGATAAGAAATGGTACTAAGCCAAAACTAAACATGCTTGAGAACACATACAATATCATATAATTCATTTCACTTTTTAAAATATGAATCTCTACCAAAATATTCATTACGAAAAAGCAGAGAATTTCAAACGACAGTATAAATTTTCTTTAAGAAATAACATCAATCAATAATTGCGTCCATAGTAGCAGATGTGACCTTTTATATTTTATTTAGAGGGAACCTCTCTAACCCAGAAGGGTCTTACTAAAACTAATATCTGATGAATAATGGAATTTGATCCTTAGGACAAATACATTATGGGAAAACTGAGATCAATAGGATTTAAAGTGAATTTTAGAGTATTCCGTTGAAAATACAATTTGTGCATAGAGAAAAGAGATTTGTTGTGGCAATCGAATTTTTTGCCAATCGAAACCGGCCGGTTCCAATAATCATTATGTGAATCGATTGCAATCGCAGAATATTTCGTTTGCCAGTATAATATTATAGTTATGCAGAAGAAAAACTTTATTTTTAATATTCGAGCTTGTGGAAACAAATAGAATTAAATTCCACATACCATAATTGTTTTTATTACCTTATTTTAGTGTCTAACGAATGTTTATATAATAATTTGATTTACTCATATATCTGCACAATTCAACCCGAGAACGTCGAAAACTTTTTATCTGCATTGTTTTCTATAACTTTTTTTTTTTCTTTTTATAAGACCACAGATTTTTTTGTTGCCAATTTTGAGGTATATACATACTTAAATATGTGTGAAAATTACAAAAATAGGATATACAATACCAAATACATAAAATACCTACATTTTTGGGTGTATTATCAGCACATTTAACACCAATGGAGCGAGCATATGTGTTAGGAATGAATTTTGTAATCATATCTAAAAATATTAAATTTATTGATCGTTAATTATATTTAAAATAATTATTTCACTATTTTTTATATCAAAATTCAAAATAATAAAACACCAATAAATAGATTATGTTACCAAATTTTTGTCATTCAGGAACTCCAAATCATATTTCTATATAACGAAATAATAACTGCTGTAATGGAAAACATATTTTTAAGTTAAAAAGCTGATATCTAAATAAATTTTCTCTTGCATCCAATAATTATTTATTATAAAAGCTTTTTCAATTTGATTTCCCTTACCGAATTTGTAGAATTTATTTTATCAAGACACAAATTGCTCAGCTTAACCAATTTAATAATAGCAAGAAATATAATACCAATATAATTACGTTTTAATATGTACAATTATAAAATATCGATTGAATTATTAAAATAAAATTTTAGTATAGAAATGATACAATTATAACAGTTTTCAAATGATCTTTTTCCTGTGTGTGGGAAAGCCACTCAAACAATGTGTATTATTTGGCTGAATATAGGAATTTAACAAATATGAATCCTCAGTTCCTTTTATGCAATTGTGTGTTATTTTACCGAAAAAAGTTTCTAGTTTTGTCCTAAAATTAATGCCAAAAGATTTGTAATTTGGGACGTTACAAACAAATTTTTTCTCGCCAAAATTTAAAAAAAATTTGGGAAAAAAGTTTCTTTCATAATTTTGTTGTTTTTAAGAGTTAAATATAAAAAAGTTGTTTTGTAGTGAATACAATATGAGTAAACATAATATGGACTAAAAGTTCTCTCGTGGAGCAAAATTCTGTTAAGAAAATTTTGAGACAATTTTTTCATAACAAGCTAAAAATTACCAACTGTTTGAGATCTAAGTTGAGAGAAAAAATGAAACGTTTTTTGATTTTTTATCTTTCCTGTATTTAGCTCAACAATATGCAAAAGACTGATTCTTTAAACACTCTAATGTACATAGAGAAGTTAATTTCTATGAACTTCCCAAAACTAAGAACAAATATTGTAATCTAGTATCAAATTTTAAAAATTAAGTGATTAATTTATTTTTACAATTCCTCTGAATTTAAAATGAAATTCTGGATGAAAAAGTTTCACAAGAAAACTTATTTTATAATGAATGTTTATTAAATGTAAGTCCCTTTCGCATGAGTAATAAATATATAGTGCTATTAAATATTACTTATTCGCTAAGTATGCACGTTTTTCACTAACTAAACAATTAAACATAATAATTAAACAATAAAATTTTGTGTGACAAAATGAACAAATTGATACTAATATGTCTCTCAAGCAATTAAAAAACATGATTAGGAAAATTTTACTTCTTCCAAAATTTTTGGCTGGGCGGAAACTAATTTAGTGTTAAATGGCTTTAAATGTATGTTTCTGTCAAATAATAAATTAATTTTAGGCAATTTAAAAAAAATACATACCGGGGATGACCAATTTTGGAGGTATATAAACTCCCCCCACTGAACCGCTAGAAATCTGTGCTCTTCAAGTCAACTCGAAAGCACCTTGTCTCTGGCCAGATGAAAACTTATTGAAATATTTCCAACGGTTCACAAGTTATAGGATTATTTCCAAAAAAAAAGCGTTTTATAATCACACTGTGTTTTTATACCATATAGTATTACACTCCTTTTAAAACTTTACGAATTTTTTGATAAATTTAAAATTTCTTTAACAAATGTACCATTTTCGACAAATTTTTGATGTATGTTGGAAATCTAAACCAATTTGAGACTTTATTTTTATACAAAATATAAAATTTCAAATAATATTAACAACTTTCAAAATTTTATTTTCCAAGATTTTGGAATCAAAAAGCATTTAAGTTTATTGATTGAATACGGGAAATATTTACATAAGAACCAAATAAAAATAAAAGGTAAAAAACAAAAATTTCAATATTCTGCCATAAATATCTTTAAAACTATGTTTTAATCATTTTCTTTATGTTATTGAAAATATCATCGAAATTGACTTTTTATTATTTAATGTGAGCAAACTTTTCAACAATAATTGGTCCCCAAAAAACTATTTGTAACTAAACTTAATATTTTTCCATCAATTTCCATGATTTATGACAGAAAAAAAAAACTTAAAATAAGTTCAAGAATTTTTGAGGAGCAAAATTGTTTCAATCTTTAAAAAAAATACGCATAAAAATAATTTTAAGGTAGTTTTAGTTAGTACCACTAGGTGTTTCATTTTTCTAAGACGGTCAAACCGTTTTCGAATTATACTAGTATGGCCTTATTAAGGGGTCATATTAGTCACGCCCATAAAAACTGTATATGATACAAAAAAAAAAAATTGAACAGATTCTTATTCAGTTTCTTAAAAATCATTTTATTTCATATATTTTTGTTTAAATTATGGAGCATTTATTTATAGACAAATTTCATCTTTCATTGGCTTCGATGTTTAATTATATTTGATTACATAATATAAAATAAATTATGAAATTTAAGGAATGTTCGCAATATTTTTTTATGCCTATATTTAAGATATCTCTACTAAAAACTTAAATATAATATATAAACAACAGAAATAAATAAGATGGATACAATATCCATAAATCTTTGTTCTTATAATTGTATATATAATGAATTAAACTTTCATCTTAATTTAATAGTGGGTATTGTTAAAGAAATAAAAAATGCCTTTGAATTCATGAGGTCTTGATTTCTTTTTTAAAAGCCATTTTTTCCACCTTTTAAAAGTAACTATAAGCTCCATAAAAGCGTAAAATAATCACTTCGCTCTACTTCTGAAATGGTCTGAAAGGCTGTAGATCTCTTGAGGACACCACAACAATTTTCCAAATTTTTGGAAAACCCCCAAGAGATAAGATATTGCGAAAAATACCACTTTTAGAGTAGTTTCTACACTTCTCGTAGCTCCCTAAATTTTAAGTAAATTTTAGATTTTCAAATTAACTTGGAAAGCAATATAATCCAGCATTTTATGTAAGTAACCACTATTTTTTCCTAACCTTCCTTCTCTTCTACAAAATTATATTTTCTAAAAATAAAATGAGATCTGAGTTTTTAAAATCGCTTAAAAACTCCACAATTATTACATATTTTCAAAACTTTTTAAAAAATTTTCACATGCATATATTTAAGATGTCTGTTTTGGTGTATAACTTTTAGAACAAAAATGAAAAATGTATGGAAAGTTTTTGTAAATTATTCCAAATAAAATCGAACAAGTTCTGCAGTAGGGTGGTTCAACATTGTATGAAGAAAACCAAAGTGTATCGCATATTGTAAAGTACCCAAAATTATGAACGAGGACATCATTTAGAACAACTTGGCCAACTTTATACTTCCTACAATGATTGGGACAGGATTCAACACGGCCATTTAAGGTAATAATTTCAGAACAAATCTTCAAAAATTGTTTCTAACCAAAATTAATGATATACACATCAAACGAAAGCTAATAAAACTTATACCTGTGTTTCGTAATTTTTCCAAAAAAGTTTATGTGAACGAAAAAGGATATTTTATTAAAAATTTCTTAATAAAATTTTATTTGTCTTCTACATAATTTTCTGCATGAGTTCTATTTAACAGAATTACACTTTTTCCATCAATCATCACTTTTCTTTTAAATTTACAATACATTCTTTAGCTATTATTGTTTGGAATAAATTTATAAGATTTATTCTGGTATCATCAATATAAATGGCCGTTCTTATTACAATCATCGTAGAAAGTTACAATTTTACCAATATGTTTTAAATGATATACGCCTAAATATACCTCTTAAAAAAGAATTTGGGACCACCCTATTCCTTTTATATTTACAACAATACTTTACTAAAATTATTATAATTCTTTAAAAATTTGCCGTTAACTTTTGACCAATCCATAAAATATATATAGTTGAAAACCTTGATTTTTCTACTTTGTAAAATAGCTTAAAAATACATTTACACAAAAACCTATCCAATATTTTTTATTTTCCAACCATTATTTAACCATGATCCTCTATATTTATAGTAAATTTAAATACTGATACACAAATATAAATATAAAATAGTTCAATTGCTATTAGAATTCACTTTTCGTATACTGGAACGCAAATTAAATATATTAAACCAATTTTAGAAAGTTTAATGTTTTATTTCGTAACTCACATGAACATATTTTACACTTTACATTAGAATTAAGTTAAAATCGTACAGCAAAAATATGTACATGATGTCTACAACTTCATTAAAAACCCAAAATCATAAAATGTTTGCTGGTACATGAGTTCATTTATTGGTACAACCACAACAAAACATATGAATGTATGTATTACATACAGCCAATGACCTGAAATTGTATACAACATTTTATTGTTCAATCACCATTTTGAAAACAGCTTCAATAAGTTTCAATTTGTATTTCTCCCTCCATTTCAAAGAGATTTAGATTTACTCATCGTTTACTATGTTATTTTATGTGTGAGTATATGTAAAGGAGTGTGTTTATATTTATTTATACGTATGAGTTTATGTGTATATGTATGGTGGTATAAAATATTTAACTAGCCTTGTGCTTTATATTCATACGCTTTACATGTATACGTACAAAGTGTAACAGTAAGTCTTTGTTTGTGTAAGTAGCTGTTTAAATCCTAGAGATGAGCATATGTTCAATATGGTGTTGGATGTTTAACTTAATGTTGTTCGTTTCAATTTTTTTTCTTCTTCATTTCATTTGTAACTTTTTCGTTTATACGTGCAGACATTTCCGAAATAATGTTTTCGTTTTTGTAAATATTTATTTGTGTATCCTGAAAAATTTATGGTTTCCAAAAAAAAAAGTTAATGTTTTTGTTTTGATTTCATGCAAATAAACAAACAAAGAAAATAAAAACTACTACAAGTAGGAGTAATATATTCAGTTATAATGAAACCGATACACCCACCATAAGAACAAAATTAGTGATGAAAAAAATTATTTATAACATTTTGCTTATAACTGGCCCGAAAGCTTAATATGGAAATAATTAAAGAATGCAAATTTTTTTATAAAAATACAAAATTTTAGTAGGTATCCTTTAAATTTTTGTTGTATAATTTACATTCTGAAACTCGTTATTTCCTTGTGTTACAAGCCAAATAAAAAAATTAATATATCCTCCAAATTTTTTGTTGACGCTTATAATAAACTTATACACATGTATGTACTTTTTTGTAGATGTGTTTGTCTGTTTGGTTAGACTCAATAATTTTCATGTTTATACAATTATTTTGTTATAGTTGTGGATTTAAACTATTCAACCGTTTTGTAGAACACTTTTACAATTTATTTTCAATATAAATAAAAATATAAAACGATCAATATACCACATATTCACATGTAAAGTGAAGTACTGAAAAATACGAGCACGAGTACATGTAATATAAAATTCTTTTAACGGTAGAATTCTTAATACGCATATAGTTTACTTAAATGCTCGATTCTTTTCAATATTTGACCCTGGCAATTAACAGTATTTTTTCTATGGATTACCACAATGAACAGAAAAAAATTTTTGTTGTAAATAAAGGGTTCCAATGGTGCATTTTTATGGCTATCGTAAAATATAGTTCAGCAACAAAAATCGCAGCTATAGTAAAATTAAATTCTTTTATAGGATTTTTTTTAAGCTTAAAAGATTTTAAAAGTAAATTAAGAAAAATAGTATTTAGGTTAATTGGTATTGCATAAAAGGATATGTAGATAGAAATGTGGCTTACAAAAAAGAAAAAAAAATAAATGTAAAAATCAAACTTTCAGTCACTGAAGCAATAGAAATATGAAATAATCAAGGGTAATAATAAACTGCTTCACATAATCTGCGTTTAAGCAATATAATTTTTATTTTTAACATTTGATCCTCTTATTGTATAAATATTAAATTGTTTTCATTGTTTAAAAGTAGACAAAACGAATTTTATAAGATATCTTGTAATTTACGATAAACATTTTGCAATAAATAATAAACTTGTAAATTTCCTTAATTCAGCCTTTGATACTATTTTAATTTTTTTAAACTATTTTTCGAGATCGGGGCCAAAAATTACATTCTATAATGGCAATATTTCGTCATCGAGTGACATCTTCAGGGCTATTTTGATAACTAATTAGTTAATAAAATTATTAAGCCGTCATAACATTTATCATAGGCAAAACATCATAGAATATAAACAATTATCAGTAATTACAAAAAAAACATACTCTGTTCCTTGTCCAATATTGTAGCGATCGCCTTCAACTTTTATTTTCTTTATTAAGTGTCTCTAGCTATGAATACAATTTTCAGTGTCTTCTTTGTAATTTATTCTTTTGTTCACAGTTATGTTAATGATATTCAGCATCTCTAGTATGTAATGTCTTTTGTAATTGTCCCTGTAGATAGTATGCTAACTATCTCAAATTCTGGAAAATGATTGGCACTGGCAGAGTGGGCCGCCAGTTTTAAGTGTTAAATTATTGTTTCTTACTTTTAGGTCAGATCTGTGTCCTGCTAATCTAGTCTTTAGTTTGCTTTTAGTTGTTCCAATGTAAATCTGCCCATAATTTCGATGTAATTTCCATTACAGGTTATTTTGTATACAACGTTTGATCTTTCCAATTTTTGTATTTTGTCTTTAGTCATGCTAAAAAAATATCCCACCTTTCTACTTTCTTTAAACATGTTTACCATGATCTGTACAATGGTCTATATACTACTTGAAAATTAAAAGAAACTTATGCTAGAGAACATATTATATTTTATGCAAAATGCAAATAACAATATGAAGCTTACTCGCCTTTAAGTAAATCCTTACTTTCACTTTTGGTTAAATTGTTTATGGATATCTAAAGAAGACCAATAGAATTTTGGTGCAAATCTTTGAGAAAAACATATAGTTCTACAACGAGGAAATACAAGACCCATCACTTAAATTAAATACTTTTTTTAAAAACAAAATTAAATTTTACATCTCGTAGTACATACCCAGATATTTTTCTTTAAATTTTCGCATTGTTTTTCATTTCTTTCTTGTTTGCTTTTTTTTTAACAAATAATAATTTATTTTAGTTTATTTTTTTATTTTTTTCTTTTGGAATTGTCAAAGAAAATCTACCCATTTTTTGATCAGAATAGTAAATTTTCTCTAGTTGAGAACCGAATTTTTGAAGTTATGACGAATAAATTATTAACCTGTAGACTAAATATCAATTGCCATATCTAAAACATTTTAAAAGAAATAATAATAATAATAATAATAATAATAATAAAAACAAAATTTTTCGTTGCAAACACCAATTTTCAGTATTAAAATAAAACTAATGCTTTTATATCCACCGTATTTACAAAAGATATTTTAATTATAGACGTATTAGTTATGAAAGTCAAATCTACAGTTCTAGGAAATTCTATTGTAGTTACTTGTTTGCTGCTATAAAAATTAAAATTCTATTAAATTATGGATTTCATAATAATCACAGTAAATTTTTGGTTTATAATATTCAATTTCTCATTCTAACTGTTTTGATCAGAATAGTAAATTTTCTCTAGTTGAGATTATGGTGTTTGCTTCTATACCACAACCGAATTTTGGAAATTATGACGAATAAATTATTAACCTGTAGACTAAATATCAATTGGCATATCTAAAAAGTTTTAAAAGAAATAATAATAATAATAATAATAATAATAATAATAATAATAAGATTAATAATAATAATAAAAACAAAATTTTTCGTTGCAAACACCAATTTTCAGTATAAAAGTATTTTAATTATAGACGTAATAGTTATGAAAGCCAAATTTACAGTTCTAGGAGGCGAAAGTCTATTGCAGTTACTTGTTTGCTGCTATAAAAATTAAAATTCTATTAAATTATGGATTTCATAATAATCACAGTAAATTTTTAGTTTATAATATTCAATTTCTCATTCTAACTGTTTTCCAAGTGGACTTGTTTCTGTGTGCACCAACTCTTATGTGCACCAATTCTTATGAAATTTGGTGGAATAATTTATGGTTGCCAAAAATGTAATATTGCTAAGTTATCAAAATTTGATTTTGATAAAATTAGCAATACTATATTTTTGGTAATCATAAATTATTCTACCAAATTTCATAATTTATTTCATATATTTATTATTTATAGCCGTTAAGCTTCTATTCCGGGATAACCTTTGTATCGAAATTAGGAGAAATAATGAACAGATCATAATTAAAAATTGTGAGCTGGAAAAATGGTTCAAAATCGAAATTCGCAAAATGTTAAAATAGAATATACAACTGGATATTCTGATCTTTAAGATGTATGTAAAATCTATGGATAATTCTGGATATTTATGTCACTTTATTGCTTTTGAACTTTTAAAACTTAAAAAAAATAATAATAATATTAATTATACTATACAGAGAAAACAGTTTCTTTGTGGTAACAGGATTCTTCGCCAATCGAATTCTTTCGGTTACAGATACCTGCTTCAAAAAAAAAATCGGTTGGCATAACCTCATAATTTACATATGTATATTAGGCTTGTCCAAATTTAAAAACTTTATATATATATATATATATATATATTTTTTTTTTAATTTATTTTATTATAATTTCACAGCAATACCGCTTACAAGTAAAATTAATTTTTTAAGCACTTATTTTATACCTTCTAGTGATTCATTATTTCGAATTTTAGCGAAGAATTTATAAATAAATGGACGTAATTTCTATGCCACCTAATTCCTTTCAACCAAACTAAATGCTTAATTTCTAAAAGTACATTTCTGTAACAGTGGATATATATGGATGATAATGGATGACAGAACTTTTATTTGACTTGTGAATAAGTAAATATATTAAAATTATTGTTTGGCAATACTACATGACTTAAATTTCTAACCGTTACCTTACGTCATATGTTGTACAAGAAAATATTCTTCATAAATGTCTGAAAATGTTGAGCAAACAATTTAATAGCCAGAAACTCGATAAGCATGATAAATTCCTTGCACATCGCCTCATGAAATAATTTAATTGATCTATAGATTCCATAGCTGATAAAAATATATAAAATCAAACATTAATTGGACTAATTAAAGGAATGTTTAATAATAGCTCCGTTTAACAATAGTCTGTACTAAGACATTAATACTTCCAAAAGTGTAAGGCATCCTTGTTGCTAAAATTTGTCCAGTTTATATTAAAGCCAGTGCCACAAGTCTGTAAAAAAAAATTAAACATCCATAAAAATAAGCTATATGTTAATCAACATTAGTAGTAGTAATTAAGTTCTCACGCACTAAATATTCTAATACACCGAAAATAAGTCAATTTTTTACACGGGATATTAAATTCTTTTATTTGTAACACAATTTTTATTTCTTTACTTTATTAATTTTTATTAATTTTTTTTTCTTTTTTCAAATGTCAAAACAGTTGATCAACACAAATATCTGTCATTTAGAAACACCGAATTATTTTTCTTTAATAATAACTATAACTGAAGTTATAGCTTAAATATTTTTTTCTAACTAATTATGAATACACTGCTATTAATAAGGATATTCAGTTAAAGTAAAAACCTATAACGAAACTTTCATGTTATAATAAATATTCATATTTGGAATAATTTAACAACTAATCTTTTCTCTGTGTCTACATTTTTGCATAAAAATTTTTATACTAGTTTTTAGCAAAATTTGCCATCATAAATAGTAAAAAAAAACTCTTTATTTTTATTATAATGTAAGATACTATTTCATAATAAAACAAATATTTTATTCATTTAAAATTACATAATTTTTCCTTCACTTTGGAATTCAGTTACGATCGCACATAACCGTTGACGACAAATGTTGTGAATAAACACTGTGTAGAAAAATGACCTCTTGAAATTTATATACAATTTGTATCATAAAACACATTTTTAATTTTTGACTTATTACCGATGGTCTCCATAAAGTTGCTCTTATGTTCACTGTAAAATTTATGAATTCTATCTCAAAACTTAGATTTTGAGGCAAGAAATGAATCAACCTAACTTCTAATACCCTCTTCTGAAGTAATGCGTAAGTTATCCACCGTAATCTGAATCGAAGGAAAAAATATTAGTCAGAAGGGGAAATATCTGAGCTATACGGCGGTTTACGCAGAACTTTCCAACCACTTTTTTCAAATAGTTTCTAATTAGTAGCACAACATGACGCCAAGAAAAAATGGTCGCCATAGAAAGTTATGGACTCGTATCTAGTCGCATATTCTGACCTTTTTCGTTCACAGATCTCCCGTCAAAGTTTCTCCCTGTTTTAGCAGCGTGTAATAAAAGACATACTTCTAGTCCTATTTTCTGATTGGCTGGACTTTGAATTATCATGTTGGACCCACTTTTCTTCACCCATAATGTTTTTTTCCATCTCGTGTGGCATTAAATTTCCTTGCATTTTGATGAATCCAAGTTGTTTTTGCAACCTGGAAGTTGCTGCTTGATCTACTTCCAATGATAAAATCAGTATTTCTTGCATTTAGCACAAGTTCTCAACGAGAAAGTCCTCCCATTCTTCATTTCAAACTTCCTTTTGCGCATCGAAATTGATAGCTTTAAATCGTCCAAACCGCTCACAGCAATAATTATACTGCAAAACTTCTCAATCAGACTTCTATTCTACGAGAAACAATCACGAATGCTAGACAATAGACACAAGACTTAGTGCATAGATTAATAAGTAGATATTTATGTGAAAGAAAAAAATCTGATTCAATTTTCAAAAACCTAATTCATGCAACAACAAAATACATGCAGTCACATATATTTTGTTTTTGTATTTTGAAAAAAATGAGTATTTTCTTGGAAAATTTAGTTCGTAGTGTTTCTCATATAAAGTTCTAGTTATATTCTATGACTTAGTGACTTTATTAGATATTGTTAGGTTCTAGGATTGGCTTCGATCTCTTACTCTCACTCTTGTTACGGAAAAAAGCAAATAATTTTATGCAATGACGAAACTTGCTCAAAATTTGACAGTAGTCAAAGTTAACAAGTGGTACTTGATGGAAATAGTGTTGCATTTCATATAACTTCGCAACCCGCTAAAACGTCACCACAAGGATTTGTGATCCGGGAATTCCACGGTGGGAAATTCCGGAATTTCGCGTAAAAATAATTATAAAATAATAAAATAAAAATAAAACATTTTGCAATTTTTTAACACATTATATCGATGAAAAATTGACACGGTACCTGCAAGTATTTGACGAATATAATGCAACTAGAACGTTATTTTAGAGGAACTTTAATGTTACATGAATAAAGTTTTTTGACTATTGAATTGGGTTTTTTTCTCTCAGATATTTATGTATTTGTTTGTTTATGGTTTAACGAATTTACTTACAAGTTGTTTCACATGCAGTTTTAAATCAACTTAATTTTTGTCATGTTAAAATTTTAGTTTTATTGTTGTTTTCATAGCTGTTCTTTGTGAATATTTTAATTGAAAATATTTGTTAAAAATAAATTACTTTTATATTCAATTTATATATCATTTTATATTCTATATAATATAATTTTCAGTTACTTTAAATTAATTTGGAATAAAATTATTTAAATATTATTCCATTTGTTAACAAATCAGATTAAAAAATATTTCAACAGAATTATTCAAATATAATTCTATTAAAATTTAAATCAAATTCCGAAGTCTTCAACTAATTTGAAAATAAATTTTATTTCTTTAGCTTGAATACAGTTACTTTCTATTTTAAAAATGAAATAAAATCTGATTTGAAATATTTCAGAAAATTTTTTTTTTCATAGAAAATTTTTGATTATTTTTATTCGATATAAATTTGTTTGAATAATTTTAAATTTTTTTGGAAAAACACAGAGAAAAAATTTAAAAATTTTTAATAAATACTATGAATCGAACATGAATTTTTTTCCAAAATTTGGTTCATAAAAAATAAAATTTTATTCATAGATATTATTAAATTGTTCATAATGATAATTTTAGGAATTTTGAAAAAATTTTGTTAAATCTTTTATTTAGATTTATTAGATTTGATTGTAAATGGTAAATGAAAATAGTTATACATGAAAATGTTAACACCAAACGCCTTAAAATAGTAAAATTCCAAGGAAAACCCGTTAAAAAAAATAACGCTTAGAAATTTGCATAATTTTGATCGTATTCTGCAGCTGGTCATTTTGATAAAAAGCGCTTCTATTATGTTTCCAAAATGTATAATGTGTACACATCTAACTTTCTTTCATTTTATTATTTTTATTTTCTTTTCTTTTAAATTTTTTTATTTTTTTATTTATAAAAATAGTTGAAAAATTCAATTAAAAGGCTTTATATAAATTATATATTTTATCTGGCATTTCAAAAATACTTTTAGAAGATTTAAATTTGTTAACAGTTTTTACAATTGTTATAAAGGGTGCGTTCAATAAAATATTTCTCACTGCCTTAAAGGAACTGCCCACATATGTGTGTTTTAAGTGCTGCCAATTTGATTTTAGCCAATAATCTTTAAATTTTTTCAATTAAATTCATTAGTAAGAAAGAAATAACTACTATCACGAATTAAGGCCAAAATTTGATGCCATCATTCTTTTCCGATTAAACTATTGCACCTATAATATCGTTGGCTGATAAAAGATAATTTTGGAGTACTTCATGTGATTTTCCTTAAAACAAAAGTTTTATAAAATTTTACAAGGTAATTATATTAAATTATTATGTATTTTTTTTTTTTTGTCGAATTAATTTTATTTATTAAAGGAATATAATTTTTTTCTCCTAAAACCCACTTGGCTATTTATATAAATTAATTCATCTAAGGAATTTGTGAGATGGAATGGCTAAAATTATCATAGGTCCCTAAATTATTCCTGGTTCTATTAACTGGAAAGAATGATTGCTAATCTAGTTTTTTTTATTTTTTGGAAAACACCACTTTTATTATTTTACAAAACTTGGGCCTTAAAACGTCAATTTTCATTTTAAACCACATAAGAATAAAATCATAGGTAAATAATATAAATTAATTATAACAATTCAAATATAGATCCAGAATTCTAATTCTTTTTATAGAGGCATTTATTTCGTTCAGGAGAGGGATTCTCAGTTACTCTCCAAATGTAAAAGAACATCACATATAAAAGAAAATGTTATAATTCTATTAAATAAGAAAAGGAAGAAATTTAATAGCAGATTGGTACATTAGCATCAAGGCCTATACACAAACCAATTGTGAATGTGACGTTAATTAAGTGATACGAAATTTAAAGTAATTGGTTAGGGAAAAATATTAATTAATAATATATATATATATATATATGTATATATATACATATATATATATATATATATATATATATATATATATATATATATATATAATTGGGAAAAAATCCTTAAATAGTAAAGTTTAAAATAAAATTATCGTAGTGGCATGTGCTAATTAATTTTTTTCTTATATATAATATTATTCGGAATATTAAAGAGTAAACAAACCGGCAAAAGTAAAAATAAAAAAAAGATAATAAATCGATAGAAATTGTTAAAATATTCGCTTGACGAAAAAAAGTAAATAAACAAATAAAACCTATTCATAATATATGTTTATTTAAAAAATATGTATAAATGAAAATATATATGTAACATAAATAAAAAGAATAATATAAAAGAAAAAGATAAATAAAATAAAAAAATATATACACAAAAAATTCATAAAAAGAAATAATAAAATTTTAATTGGCAAACGTTATTTTTGCATTTTTACAAACTGTGTTAAAGAGAAATTAAAGCCAAACTTAAAAAATATGATATTTTCTTCGGAAAACTTAAAATTTTCCGAAGAAAATTTCAAACATTTTTTTACAAATTAAAAATATATATGAAAATTGAAATAATTTTTTCAGTTTTTGTAATTTTTGATTCATTTGAAAAAATATAAAAAAAGGTTTTAATGCTTAAAAAATTATACTTAAATATTATGAACTAAAATCAATGAAAGTAAATTTTTATATCTATGTACAAAATAAGTAATATTCTTTTTACTACTGCAATTATTTAATACGTTTAAATAAGTTTATTTTGATGAACATTGGTCAAGTTATTTACTCGACTCTAGCCATGACATTATCCTGTATAGATTTTTTGACTTCTGAAATAATCACTACGTTATTATTTTTAACTTAAATATATTGTCTTCAAATAAAAATCTTAAAAACTTGTTGACCTTCTTTTATTAAAAAAGATACATATGAATATTATTCAAGGTTGAAATATTTAAAAATACAAAAATTTGGTTATCCTTTTGTAAAAAAAAAAAATATTTTCTTTTTTAATTTATTTTGTTCAATTAGATACAAAATTATATAAAAATTCATTTGGTTTAGTATAAATAGAAATTCTTAATGTTTTTATTTAAAAACAAATAAATTGATTAACAAATATTGTAAATTAGAAATAAGAAAGGGAAATAATATTAAAAATATTTTAATTTTTTATTTTATTCACAATTCACAATTTGTGGAAATGAATATTAAATAAGTTAAACTTCGAAAATACTTACTATTATAAAAAAAAATTATTTGGTTGGTAGATTTTTACTATAACACATTTTCTTTTGAAACAGCATCTCTCATTAAAGCAATGCATCTATAAATGTTAGATGTAAATTTTATAACTTCAAAATACTTATAAAAGAACTAATCTTATGTCGTATTCATATATAGGTATATGAGACTATGATTGATTAAAAAAACGCTGTTGCTGACAAATTTTTAGTATTTACAAGATTTATGCTTAATTTAGTAAAAAGTAAAAAAAAAAAAACAAATAAAAAATAATAATGTAAATAAAATAATAATGTAAATACAAGCTACTTATAATAAAATTTATCCAACAGATTAGGGTATATTTATAAAAAGTTTTAACATCAAAAACACAATAATATAAAAATTTGAGACACAATTTTTAATATAAATATTTAAATTTTTTTAATATTAGAAATAGCGTTATGCTTTTATGTTATTTCATTTTTCGTTAATTCAGTACGATTTATAACGTTTTGTTTTATTTAATAAAAAATTAATTTTCTTTATAATAAATTATAACCTTTTTCTTTTTATGCCTCCGTTTCTCGGGAGAAGAAATATTGCGAGAGACCCCAATCCCTAGTTACCACGCACCCCTAGAATTTATGGTTTTAAAGAAAACAATCTTTTAAATTTGACTTTATTTAGATTTATTCATTATAGTTTTATTTTATATTTTTTATATTCCAATATTTTTTTCAATTTTTATAAAATTAAATTTTTTATAAAATTAAAATGATTTTTATTTATAAAATTATGAATTAAACTAATTAAAATAAATGAAAGTAAAGTGTTTCAAATAGATTTATCTACTTTATTATGTATCCGATAATTTGGCTTGTATCCTGCAGTACTACGTAAATTGTCATTATAAATTTGTATTTATTTCGGAACTAAAGTTTTATCATTAACATCTTTATTTTCCTCCTCAAGATTAGAAAGATGTATATATTCATTTAGCGTTAGATGAAAACGTTCAATATCTGAATTACGTGTGTGATTATTAGGAGCAGTAAAATGAAAATCTATATTCTCTGAATTCAAATTATTTCGTATATAAGCTGTGTTGAGTCCATTATAGGCAACAATTTTATTTGGTTTACCTAAAATGGCAAATCTTTCCTTAAGCATTTCAACGATAGTTAACGAAATTTTATCATATAAATGATGAATAGATCCATGTTTTGATAAGTTGTAAATACATACTAAAAATGTGGTGTTTTTATTCGAAAACCATATATCAATATGAATTATCTCGTTTGATTTTATTGGAGTTTCCTTTGTACATAGTTTTTTCTTTATAGGCTTTCTATCATATTTTCACATATTATAATAACACACTTATGTATTTTTTTTCTTAAGTTTGTATAATAATTAGAATAACAAAATTTAATTCTAAAAATGTTTTCTCAATTCCTATATGATTCTTGTCAGATTGATATTATATTATTTCTAAAAGATTTTCAATGTCAAAATATTTTTAAAAAATTTAGAGCATCCTAAAAAAATAGTGGACTCATTTTTCTTATAAAATGTTAAATATTTCGAAATTATCGCAAAAAAATTGCTACGGTACTCTTTATAGGAAATATTGGTTCTAAATATTTCATTATTTTTTCTTCAAAATATTCTTTTATTGTAATAATATGTATAGTTTGTTTTCCATATATATATATATATATATATATATATATCTTAAAGTCAAAATCGTATTCACTTAGCTGTATCTTCAACGTTGTAGTTTAACATTTAGTTCTCTCATAGAATTTAGTCATACAACTGGTTGTGGTCTGTCTGAATTTTGAATTTTCTGCCATAAAAATAGAGTCTGAAATACTTCACTGACCAAACAGTTACCAACAATTCCTTTTCTATAGTGGTATAATTTACTCATGTTTGTTCAAAGTTCGTGAAACAAAGGCTATTGCATGACCATTTTGAGACAATACTGCTCCTAATACTTCGTTGCTCGCATGGGTTGCCAAAACCAGCAACTTATCGAAAAACGGTTATGACAAAACTGGTGCACTAATTAAAATTGCCTTCAGTTTTTTAAAGGAATTAATGTATGCCTGATCATTTACCTTTACTACTGAACATTTCTTAAGGTTTGAAATCTTAGGTAAAGCTATGTGGCTTTAGCCTTTTATAAATTTTCTATAAAATCCAGTTAAGCCTAAAAATCATCTTATTTCCTTAATAGTTCGGAATAATGAAATTTTTTAATGATATTTATTTTCTTAGGATTTGGTCTTACTCACAGCGAAGTTATATGTATCCTAAATATTCTGATTTATGCCTAAAAAATTGCCCTTATCAATCTACACTTTGAGGTTGTATTGGGACTATCACTAGAAAAATTTCTTTAATGATAAAATATGTTCCTCAAGCGAAGTTGAAAAAACTAATATATAATCTATATACACTACACAAATATTATTAATATAATCGTCGAGCACTTCATTCATCATTCTTTGGAATGAAGCAGGGTCGTTTTTCACACCGAATGGCATTCTAGTAAATTCATAGTGCAATTTTAGTGTAGAAAATGCAGTCTTGTGTCTATATTCTAGTAAAATTAAAATTTGGTGAAAACCTTTTGCTAAATTTATTTTAGTTTATACCAAAATTTTGGGAATTTATTAATTTTGAAAAAAGAAATATCTTCAACAATTGGTATCGGAAATTTGTCCTCTATTGTGACATCATTTAATATCATCTAATCAACCATTACACTCCACTTCTATTTACCAGAATTATTTCATATTTTTATAAAAATATTATATTATATATTTTGGAAACAACCCAAAGTGGTGCATTATATGTATTATTTACTTTTGTTATTATACCTGAATTTAGCATTTCGACAATTTGCTTTTTGACTTCTTCTTTCTTAATTTCTGGAATACTATAAATAGTATTCCAGAATTCCGGTTTATTCCAGAATAAACAGGAATTTCATTAATAGTAGGAATTTTGTGTCTGTATTTACAAACGGAGGTCAAATTATCACCTTCGATATAAAAACCATATTTAAATTCTTCAATTATTGGTTCATTAAAATTTATCTCAATTATATTATCTAAATTTGTATCATATTTTTGGCATTATTTTGAAGAGTTATCTAATACTAAACGAATTTTTGCGTTACTTGTAACTAATAAATTTTCATTAAAATCGATATTGGCTTCTAATGGCTTTAATAAACTACAGTCTATAATACGAGCATCAAATTCGCTAAAAATTTCGGTTTCTAACATTTCTATGTTAGAGTTTGGGCAATTAAATTCTTTAAAAAGTGGTATGGTAATCAAATTGTATTTAAAATTAAAAATCAAAATTGTTCGTTCAATTTAACTTCTAAAGCAACCTTGGAATAATAATTTCCTAACTAATGAAGTTGCTGATCCTATGTCTATTAACAGTTTTATTGCAATATTTTTTTTGTTTTTACTATTACACAGGAAAGAGATCTTCGGCCTATAACTGAAAATTTTACATTTCAATATTATCTACTTCCTTTGGTATTGAATTGGTTTGTTGCGATCTGCTGCTATTATTGCTAAATGTTGTTTACTATTTTTATATAAAAAAGATTGTTTTTGTGGATATTGGTAATAAAAGCATTTTGTTTCTGTCAAAATTTATTTTACTTTTAACAAAGAATAGGTATTTCTTGCATTAAGGATAAATTTTAGTTCACTTTTTAGTTTGTTAATAAAAATCGTTAAAACTATTATTTCATTATTTTTACAACTATATATCAATACTAGTTTTTAAGCTCAATTTTATTAAAAGTTTTAACAAATAATCATAATTCTACTGTTCTTATTTTGTTAACAATACTCTCAATACTGTCAGTTATATTAAAATTCACTTTTAATATTAATATTACTTCTTCCCACTTAGTAGGATTGTTGTTGTTGATTAATGTGATGTTGGCTTTCTCCACAGTTTTGTTTCGAACCCTCAAGTTGAACAATGGTATCAACGTTGAGTTAACATGTTTACGCACTTCATCAATATGAGTTATAAATATTTGCAGTTCTTCTGCTTCTCCATCAAAGTGGGGGAATACCTTCCAAAATTGTTGTTAGTTTAATATTTTTGTGATATAATTTTTGTTGTTTTTGTTATTATATATATATATATATATATATATATATATATATATATATGTATTAAAAATGGTTAACGTATCTTTATTTTTAGATAAATGCTTTATAATTTGTCAAACACTGTAATCGTTATTGTGGTAGTTTTTTTTATTTATTTTTTTTTTTTTATTTTTACAAAGATTTAAAAATCATACTTCCGCAAAATAGCTGTCTGTAAAAACAATTTCTTCTAAAAGATTGATTCGAAAAGACTGACTGCGCCAATTAATTGTTTTAAGGAAAATAATCTATTAAATTTTAATTTATTTAGAATTATTTATTAAAGCTTTATTTTATACTATTTTATATTCCTATTTTTTATTATTTTAATTGTCTTTTTATACTACAAAGAGTGATTGATTTCTATAAAAGTTAAATAGTTATTATTTATAAAATTATGAATTAAACCATGTTAAAATAAATGAAAGTTGAATGATACATATTAGCAAATTACTAATAAACAAAGGAACATTATAATAACAAGGGTATTCATAAAAGTTTACATGTAAATCTAGCGGACCCATTTGGGACCTCCGGCTCTAACCTAATGTGTATCAATTAATAATATATTTTAAATGTGTATTCGTTCAAAATTTTATCACCAATTGTTATTTTGTAAGAATCGCTTCATAATTTGCAACAGTTTCTATAAGAATTCATTCATGAAAATCAAAACCTACGAAAAAACTCAGTGCTTTATAATATAATTTGATTCAGCTTGAAGTTTAAAATTATTTTTCATAGTGTATACAAAATATGTCTGCAGTTAATTTTATGATGCATGTTTTCATCCCACATAAAACTCTTTTGTGTAAGAATTTTTCAATTTTTTAATATAAAGTATTTTTTTTTTTTTATTTATTTTAAAATATTCCAGATTTTAAAGTTAGGTTTAATGCAAGAGCATACGAGGGGTGGCTTTTATACATGTATATATATATATACTATCGTAAGACTTGGTTAAAATTTATAAAAATATATATATATATAAAATTTATATATATATATATATAACCAACCTTTTATATATATATATATATATATATATATATATATATATATATATATATATATATATATATATATAATAGATTTTTATACTCCAAGCGTACGCTACCAACATATCCGGAATTCTCAAGACACAAGCGACCATTTTATTTTAAATGCTTTGCTGGGTGCAACTTTTATGAGGTAGGGCAAACTTTGAAGGAGCAATACTGTTGACTAATCTTTTGTTTCGGCATCATACGCATAGATCCTGATTTCATGATCTATAATACTTTCATAAACATGACTTAAATGAGACAGGCCGAAAATGTTCTTCGTATGCTTTCGAAAACAAACGCGCATTTTTATAAACGATTGCAATGGCTAAAAGAGAAAAAATGTTTTTTCGCTCAAATGTTTATGCAATATTAAATACTTCTTAGTATAATTAATGCCCAAAAATTTCTAGATCACACGATATGTCATATGTCGGTGTTCCATAATCAGTACATGCACAACATCAGAAGTTTTAACGAAACAATCGTTTTTAGAAGGCCTTCATAAAATTCATTTTGGAGCCGACAATATCCATGATTGGATTCCGCATACCATCGACATAAGGTAGCTTCCTATGGAGCTTCTTAGTTTTCTATGGAACAGTGTTCCTTGCAGACTATTGTATTAATTATATTAATTATTTCCTAAAAATATATTAATAAAGATTTTATAAATCATAATGTTTCCTCATATTGTAAAAAAAAAATGTCTTAAAGTATTCTTTTGTAGTATTAAATTCCACTAATGGATGAGTGTGTAGGTTATTAAAAAATTTTAAGGCACGAATAAATGGGTTCTTTGAAGCAAATTTTGAATGATTAACTTTAACATAAAATGATTTAAAATGGCGCAGTTGACTACACGAGGTATTAAGGGAAATTTTAGAAAAAATATCTGGACAGTCAATACTGCTATTAACTAAATCAGAAATAAATGACATGACACGCTTCCAAACCAATGAGTAAACCATGTTGCTCATATGATGGTAGAAAAAACTTAATGTTTTAACAAAATTTTTTTAACAAAATTTTTCTGCACTTTTTCAATGGTGCATATTCTAACATAAGTTGTGTATCAAATCTTTACGGTATAAGGATCTGAAAAATTAAAACTTTTTCTTTTGATAAAGTCTAAAATAGAATATGCCAGGAATTAGTACTCCTAAATGAGATATAAAACTACATTTTGAATCAAAAACTATACAAAGATTTTAACTTGGAAGTGAGACATGAAGTGAATGTCAAGCATTATTTTATGAAATATGTACATATTTGCTAAGATTAAACTTTAAAGTTTCATAAAATCTCTATAAATAGTTTCCAATAGATGAAATACATTAGTCAGAAAATATTAATAAATTAATAACTGTAGATCTGTCAGCACAAAACCCATGCTGTTCAGAAATAATTAATGATTATTATATTTTTATAATAATATACATATATTATAATGTATAATATGTTATTATTATTATCATTATTATTAGTATTATTATTATTATTATTATTATTATTATTATTATTATTATTATTATTACTATTATTATTATTATTATTATTATTATTATTATTATTATTATTATTATTATCAAGTTTTAAAAGTTTATTACAGTTAAACAATATATTGTTTTTCAATAATTCCACGCCGAAAGTTACACAAAAGTATTGCATGAATATTTATATCGTAAAATTAAATTTTTCAACGAAAACGATTTATAAGCCACTTTAGGAAACAGAAGTAGACCTTACGTAAAAAAAAATCTGACATTAAAATATCATGTTTTGTGATTTCGTTGTCAGATTTAACATAAGTTGCGTAGTTTTGCCGTTTCAAAAAACGTATATAGCAACCCTCGTATAAAGATATCAAACATTTTTATTGTCATAAGATTTTGACTTACTATTTGCCTATACGTAATACTCGTATAACAATATTCATTAACATGTATGACCGAACAAAATATTTATTCACAAACATCCTAACAAACGTGAAGATGATTGTGCGTGTGTGCTAATACTTAGTATATGTTTATGTGTAAACAACAATTTTACATTTGACCGTTCACCATGGGTAATAAATCTAATTTGGTGGAAAACATACACATGCACATACATTTTAAATGACTTTATTTTTATGAGCAAACAAGCTTTACTTAACACCAGCAACAAACAACAAGATTTGTACAAAAATAATGTTTAATTCAAAAATATGAATGAAAAATAAAGAGCAACTGACAAATGACTGCAAGCTTTTCCTATAGGAAACAGATATATAATACTCTTTTATTCTAAAAAAAAGCTTTAAACATATTCAGCAAACTTAAGAGTAAATAATAAACCGTAAAAGCTTTATTTATTTAAGAGAATAATAAAAGCTTTATTTTAGAAGAGAGTCATTTCTGTTTAAATTTAAGTTAAGTGTTTTATACCTTGTCAATGGGTCGTTGTCTCCTTGTTCTTTTTATTTTTGTTTTTCTTACTTGTAACATACAAATACACAACTTTACACTGTTGTGCTCCCATCAAGGTCAATTTCTCACATATCACATGGCTCAGCCTTTTTAGGAATGTTGTTGCTGTATTATACATACACACACAATGAGACATAAGAACATATAAGTAGATATGTATACCCACATACGTGTTACCAAATTACTTTGATTGTTTATGTTAAATAGTATAATCTTAAAATTTAATTTTCAATATTTATGAAAACCTTTTTTTACTTGGAAACAGAACAGTTTTTTATAAACATTTATTTATTTTTTATTTATTTATTTATTTTTTGTAATTTTCTCTTACATTTGGGATTAGGCCACCTAACAGGTAGAATTACTTAAATTACTACACCCAAGGGTGTTACCCCAAAATATTTTGTACTTTTTTCTTTCACTTTTTAGAGTAGTCAAAGTAAAAGTCTGGCTTTTAATAGCCTGTGGCTATGAAAAAGAAAGTTATATTTTATTGCATGTTAATTTCTAAACAAATAATTTTTTAAATACTTTTAACTTGTAATTTTTGGAACATTAATTTATTTAGGAAAAAAATTAGGAACAACCTTTTAACTGTTAATGGAATTTATATATTGTTTATGACATGATAATTGGATAGGGGTTAAAAGTATTTATATGGACCATTTTATATGAAATTATTGTTTTCCAACTATACTAAGTAGCAGTTTTTTTTTTTTTTTTGTGAAACAATTAAATAAGAGAATGCGTTATTAACAAGAAAATTTTAAATAGTATTACATAATGAAACAAGTTTGACAAGTACCTTAATAATAATAATAATAATAATAATAATAATAACAATAATAATTATATTTATATTTATAATTATAATTATCGGTTTAGTAAATCCATATAACTAGTTAAGTAATTTTAATGTAGAGAATGAATTGTTATTGCTAAATATAAACAATCTCAATTTTTTTGTTTGAATAAATAAACAAAAATGGCTTAATGGATGATTCCGTATAAATAAAATTAGTTATCCATTATCTGTCATAACAATATATTAATTGTAGAATAAATGAAATTTGGGCGTACGTTAATTCAATTAAAGTCAAATATAAATCGTTAAAAATATTTTCGATTTTACTATCTGTTTTAAGGAATAATAAAATTTTGCAGTATTTTATAACTATAAACGCTCTTAAGTAAAATCCTTAACATTTACAAAACTGAATGAAAAATATATAAATATTATATTAAATAATAATGAGTATGCTCATGTTTGCGAATCAAAAAAATTATGAATTTGCAAATGTTTAAAAGATTTTTCAGATGAAAATTTCTCATGAAAGGAAAAAATCTATTTTCTAATACTTCGATGTACTCAAAAGAATTGTTGGTATTGTTTTCTCAAATACGTGCGAGTGCAGCCAAACGCCAGGTGATACATATCAAAAATTATTCTATTCTTAAATTTATTCAACGTATTAGGAAATATTGCTATTTCTTTAAAAGCCTGACCATTTATGTATATGTTATTTATAACCCTTAAACCTGTTTTCCGGGAAAATCTTTGTATGGGAACTAGGTGAAATAATTGACCGATGATAACGAATTTCAGTGGCAATTTCTCTTGTTTCAAAAAAACTGTAGATACCAAATTTCATTCAATTATTTTCAAAATTGTGAGCTGAAGGTCTAAAAATTTCATAGGTATATCACACATTTCGAAATGGCTGAAAATCAAAATTTACAAAAAATCGAGAAATCTTAAAATAGAATATAAAACTTGTCATTGCGATCTTTAAGGTTTATGTAAAAGTAATGGATAATTCTCGATATTTATGTTACTTTTTGTTTTTAAAATTAAAAAAAATAATAATAATAATAATAATAATAATAATTATATATATTGATAAATTGTCAATGTGACAGCATTTTTGCACAGAAATTTTTACAATAGTTTTTAACAAAAATTGCTATCATATATAATATTTTTATTATAATGTCAGATAATATTTTCTGATTAATATATGCCATAATAAAACAAAATTTTCATTAATTTAAAAATATTTAATTTTTCTTTCACTTTGGGCTTCAGTCGCGACAATGATGGCAAATGTTGTGAAAAAACGTTGTGTAGAAAAACGTTGAATAAGAATTGTATCAATAAACGCATTGTTTGATTTTTGATTTATTGCCAATATTCTCCATATAGTTGCCCTTATACGCACTGTTGAGAATGTTTTTCGTTACTAAGTTGGAGAGATATTTTAAGATTCGACAAAGGTAATTCAACAGTTCCTAAATAAAAAAAACAAAAATCTCATAAATAGAATTTTTTTAAGAAGTCTTTTAATATAAATTCATTAGGTTTGTCAATCGCGGAATTTTTAAGCTTTTGTGTAAAATATTTCCAAGGAAGAACTTAAGCAAAGCCATCTTATACAAATGGACTTATTTCTACTTTAAATTCTCTTAAAAATGAATATAATTTAAACAAATTAAGAGTTTAGAAGCTTTCTCAACCATAGAAATTAAAAAAAAGGAAAAAATTGCACACGTGTGAACTTTTATAATAAGCGGACTAAACAGTATGATATTACCAAGTTAGATTAAGGAAAACGTCAAGTAAAGCCTCTTGATATATAAATATATTCGTCAAATTATGATTAAATCCCGGCATTAATCCATTTTCGATCACTGCTACGCATTAGTAACTTTACCTTTGCCCTAACTAATTTAGTATAAGGTTAATAATATTTTTTTTTTTAAATATGTATATATTTAGTTCGGAATATTGTTAAGAAAAAATTAAATTCTGGAGAATTTTTACCTCCCGTAGGGCGAGCAAAAATAAGTCTACAAAATAGAAATTTCTTAAAATTTAAGAAATAATTGGAAAAATTGTACAAAAATTTAAAACAAAAGCCAAGATAATAGAATAAGAAAATATTTTCAGTATAACAAATAATTTTGTGTGCAATATTAAAATTTTTCAAAATGAAAACAAAAATATTTATAAAAAATATTGTTGATAAACGAATACAGAATTTTTGGAATTAAGGTTACATGTGTAATAAAAATTTTTTACTGCAGTAATAAAAAATTCTATTATTTAGGATTTTTTAACATCTGTTGTAAGGATCGAAGCTACCTGAGTATATAGTGCATTTGATATAGAAATAATAACTTACTGAATACGATCACCAATATTCGAAGAGTTAGCTGTAATATTGTAAATATTAATGAATGAAGAATTGAGTATTTTATTGCTACATTTTCTCAAAAAGGATAATAAATTTTCCACAAAAGTTATAAAATTTGTAATTTTTATTATTATGATAACACTGTGCTCGAAAATGAGGCTTATTTTTAACAAGATTCGAAAAAACTAATTCGATAACGCTGAGTAATTCAAAAGAATCAACAATTGGGATTCTTGTGAAGTATAAGATCATAAATTCTTATTATCAAATATATTTTACACTAAATTACTTTTCAAACAAAAATATAAATATATTAAAATTTTAACTGAAATTGATTTATTTTATAATTGGAATACACATTTAATCAATTTATTCTTTAATTTGCATAAATAATGTTCATTTTATTTCTACATTTCTATTATTTGTGCTACTTCTATAATAAATTTTAAACCCAAATATCGCGAATATGAGCGCAAGCGGCTGTCCCCATTGAATTGAACACTCTCAAATTACCTTCACCAGTAGGTGCCCAGTTTGTTAAAATTTACAACTAGCATAGTATAGTAATTACTGTAACTTATTTAAAATACAAATATTCTAAGAACTAATACGATTAAAAGAAAACATGGTTGCGGCATGGTCACCGCAATAATTTAATGTTCTCGTTGTTATGTTTTATTGATCATAATAATACTGTGTTCATGATAAAAACGTTTCTCTTTATGCTTAGTAATTAACTGGTTACCCTCATTCAACATTGTAATATGGTTGACTACAAAAATATTATATTTGGAGAATACTTTACCAAAAACAAAAATTTATAAATTTATAATTTATAAAAATTTTGTTATTTCTACAACCATTAAGTATTACCAATATTTTTATTTATATTTTGATTTGTACAACTGTTAAATGTTTGTTTCTAGAAATGTCATGTTTTCCTTAAACACATAATATTTGTTTTAAACCACTTTTTGTTTTCCACTTTATGCTTTCTTCCAAAACATATTTTTTTCCACAACTAGCAATCAGTTTCTTTTTTTTTTTTTTTTTTTTGTTTATATGCTTAAATTAAATAAAACTAAATAAATGCAAATAAAAATGGTAAAAATATAAAACCTAAGTTCATATATAAATATTATAAATAAATATAAATATTTTTATGTGAATAATTACTAATTATTACTAATTCTAACTTATGTGTAAATTATAAAAATATAAATTAATTTTAATATCTAACAATTTTTTTTTCTATTATTTTGTAAAATATGTAATAGACTCAATAAAAAAATAATTTCGATTCAATGTGTTTTATTTTAACAAATTTAGTACACGAAATAGTAATTTTTGTCCATATTATAATAAAATAAATAAATATAATACAATCAAATTAAAATATGAATAAATAATATCATAAAATGAAAAGATAATGTAATTTAAGTGAAATATAATATATGAAATATGAAAAATGCACCATAATGTGATCAACTGTGATCACAATCAGATAAAGATATGATAAAAACACACTTCTGTATTATAAAATCGGACATAGATATGATAAAGCTGAAACATAATAATTATTACATATAATCATTTTAATTTTAAACTATAATCATATGTCCCAATGGTAATGTGACGCTCTTAAATTATAGTCACCACAACTATATTTTTTTCTCTGCTTCTAGGTATAATTTTTAATAAGAATTTTGCCTGTAAAAGCCCGTTGTCTCTGCTCAAAATGTCAGTTCTATTTTATCTTTCAATCAAGTGGAATTAAATGAATAAGAAATGCTAAGTAGTATTAAAATTGTTGAAAATTTTGGTCTAATTGGAATACATCAGACTATACGCTACTGCACTTGATCCTTTACCAGAATCTATTTAATGAAAATTTCTCTTACACAACCAGGTACAACAGAAACCTAACATTATTATGGCATAATTTTATTAATTCCAGGGTTAGCGCTCTAAAAGAATCATAATTTCATGAGCTGAAAATACAACTGGAAATCATGAGTGAATAAATCAAAGAAAGACTTGACATCGAATTAAGACTCCTTTACGAACAACCAAATACTGCCCATGTTCAGCGTTTCTGACAACCAAATCTAGATGCTAACGAGATGATGCAATTACAGTTAATCTAATGCAGTATTTTTATTCCAAATATTTCAATGTATATCATATTTCAAAAAGAATAATTACTTATGATCCATTATAAGATATAATTTGGTCAAATTCTTTGAATCTTCTATTTCACTATTTAAATGCCTTATATAATTTTGCTGTTTTGTACTAGATAACGTATGCGGAAAAATTGCAACAAAATTAAAAATGTTAGAACAAAAATTCACATAAGTCTTACATTATTCCTTCAAAAGATAATTTATTATCTTGTTTATATATATACAATATCTAGATCCCTTTTGTGTACTCTTAAAATATTTCTGATGGATTTCTTTATCATGAGTTTAAAAACTCGATTTTGGAACTTTTAAACGTCATAATTGGTCATTGATGCGTTTTTGCAACACTCGATATCCCAGAAAGCGAAGAGGGTTGAAAATACGTGCTGCAAGCATAACTTGCAGATCATTTAAATAAGAATTTTTTTTTTTTTCTTTAATTTATGTCTAAAACTAGTTAAATCAAAGAAAGCGAATTATAAGGTTATAACTTCATCACTTGCATCCAAAATGACGCTTAATTCAGTTAAGGTATATAGCGCTTTGTTTGTAATTTTGCTGAATGATTTACTAATGAATACATTGAAAAAATACTTTCAGTTTGCCGACCTGTGTAATCTTTAAAATGTTTCTAAAATACATTTATAGTAAACATATCTCATTGCATTTCACAGAAAAAATATTAAGAAAGGGCAAAAATACGGAGTGCGGAAACCAACAAAAGCCAAAGTAATAAAATAAAAGAAGAAACCACCAGCAATAAATTAAATGCTACATAAATAAAATATAAATTAAATTTGGACGGTATCGATTCATATTCATCCTATTGGCATGATTTGAGGTCTAAAGAAATTCGTATGCCGAAACGCAATTTCAGTGGAGGCAGTGTTTATGGTCTTCTCCTGCAGGAAAATCAAAAATATGTTTTGTCCCAACTAAAATGAATAGTGCAATTTATAATGAACTGTTAGAAGATGCTCTTCAACCATTTATGGATTAAAAATGAATGATGATTACATATTCCAACATAACATAACATAATCCATGTCTCGAACCAATCTAAATCGTGGTTTAATGAACATAGTATTCCACTATTCACTATTGGATTCAAATCCAATGTAGAATCTGTGGGGGTACATCAACCGTAAAGCTTACGCAGGAAATGCACAAAATGAAATTATTAATAATGCTAAATTGCTTCATCAGTTTAAGTACGTATATAGGAAAATGTCATAAAAATATTTACTAAAATTACAATGAAAAAGTTAATGTACATTTTAATTTTTTTTATTAATTTTTTTAAGTGCTCAATATATAATTTAAAAAATTAATTTGTGGCAATTTAATTATTTTTTAGCCCCATTTTAGGTAAGTTGATTAAAAGATTGCTGTGTGTTTATAGGAATATTCACCAGTGTATATCCGTATGTAGATAACATTCGTCACAAATGAGTTTTTTACTAAGCAAAATTCATACTACTAAATTTCATAAGGATCGTAAGTAATTCTCATGAGGGAACGCTTTCCGGAATTACTTCTTCGTTCATAATTCCCAAATTTAGAAAATTAAATCCCATTTAAGTGTAAATCTTAATTAAATTGCAGAAAATTTCCATATAAGATCCTGTCACGTCAACACAATATCACAATTACGTTTGCTCATTAAAGTGAATTTATATGACAAAACTTGGTTTACTGTTGCTTTTCTACTCGTCTTAAATATTTTCCGAGAATTCTATATAGTTATCTTCTTAAATAATGTAAATAATTAAGTTAACAAAATAATTATTTTAAATTTTTATTACTTTAATTTTATTTAGTTTTTGTTATGAAAACAAGCATATTTATCTTGAAACTTTTTTGAAAATATTTTTTTTTTTCCAGATCGCAAAAAATCCGTAAAATGTTTTTTTTTTTTTTTTTGTATTTTCATACTACACATATTACTTAATGCAAAATTTTATTTGCATCCAAGTTCGTCTAAAAGCTTTTTGAATTTCTATATAAAATATCGATTTAAAGAAAAATATTAAAAACATTTCCACAACATTAACTTTAACAAGAAATACGTAATTATGTTTCGAAACAACTATAGTTGATAATTCCGTTTTAAAAAAACTACCTTTTGTATAATAAAACACAAAAATATAAACTTGAAAAATTGCAATTTTTAGTTTTTACCACTGTGATTAAAAATTGCAAACAAATTTATTTTGAAAAATTTTTCTGTTTTTAACTTTTTATAGTTATTAGTAATTGTTATAATAATTTTGATGAGAAATGCAAATTTAATCTAATAAATTATTTTGATGATTTTTGACTTTTTTTCGTGTACCTATGTATATAATACCAAAATATCATACATATCTAAGGGATAAAATATTCATATAGTATTTAAAGTTATTTCTATATATTTGTTATAGATGATTAGATATATAACATTTATATATTTAAATTTTATATTTTTACTTATGCTTAATACAAAAACTCTGCAAATATTTATTTTTTGGAAACAGTAATTATAATATTTAGCAAATAATAATAAAAATTGATTATAATAAATTAAAATATTTGTGTACTTGCAATACATATAATATTATAAATTCTACCCATATGAAATCAAATTATTCAATAATAATTTTTGCAATTTAAGAATGTAAGAATAATAATATTATGCTCTAAACACCAATAACAAAAATGAAAACTATAATATTTATGAACTAACCTTCCTCTAACTGATTTTAATTAACTCATTATTTATGGTTTTTTAACATAATCTAAACTGACCACAATTGTTGTTACCAATAACATTCGAAAATTTAAATTCATTAAATTTAGTGACTGCATATGTATACAAAATACAAATACATATGTATATATGTGTAAGTATCATATCGTATATAGATATTTAACACACGAACTTTATAAATATTATATATTAATTTAAGGATGACCTCACAAATATTTCTATGAATATTTTTCTGTTTTATTTGAACAATTTTGTTTTATTATAAAAAATTTTGCTTTTTTATCTTATTTGTTGCTTACCAAAAAAAAAAAAACGAATATTTTCCATAATCAATTTAGTTTCCTTTTCATTAAGGCACACCCTCTAACTTAATTTTTATGTTTATTTTTGTCCATATACCCACATTTTTTACTTCCTGTTGTTAAAATTCTATAACTATTACACGCCCAATTAATTTGCTCTGTATGTGCGTGTATTCAAATTACTAAATGTTTTATTTTATTCAATTTAAAATAGTTTGTGTTTATATATGGATATTTATTTGGGAATAAACCATACATGCATTATATATTTCTTTACTATTGACCACAATACATACATACATAGTTGCTGTAGAGATGCACAAATAATTTAAGGTTATTTTTTTATATGTTTTAAAATAAATTAAATTTAAAATTTTTGTTGTAAGCTCAAAACACATGATGTTTTTATAAATTTTGAATTTACCGAACAGCATATTTGAAATGCATCATTATGTTGAATATATTAATTGTAAGTGATTTGAATTTTAAATCAATATGGAAATGTTTTGTATAAAATTGTGATAAATTAAGGATTAAGCTATTTTTCTTGAAAATGTAGACTAACTTTTAATAACGATAATATCTAAAATATTTGTGACATTTACATATAGTCACCTAAAAGTCTTTACTCATAAAAAAAAAAAAACATCGCTGAAAAAAGAAAAAATGTTTTGCAAAAACGTGTATATTCAGTTCAAAGAAAAAATGCTCCAAAAAAAGCACACATGAATTCAATGAAATTTTTTCAATCGACTTAGGGTTTTTGCAACTGAAACTTCTCATATCTTCTATATATCCTAAAATCAGAAAGCACATTCCCAGCTTAAACATTGATCCGAAATTTAAAAATTAGTCACTAAACAGATTGCCTACCTCAAATGAAATTTCCGGATCCATAAAATAACATAGAAATTAATTAATAATTATTAGAAAATTAGAAAAATTATTATTAGAAATTAATTATTAATAATAATAACACTATGTGACAAAATGGAAAAAGTTGGATATACTTTTGAAGTGACTTAGTGTGGGCTGAAGGTCTAGTTAGTAGATAATTTTATATGTTTATGTTTGGATTTTTCGATAAACCATCAAAATCTGGAAAATATTTTTTACTACTGGACGGAATAGAAAAATTTTTTAAATTCATCATCATCATAAATTTATCAATCTTGAACTTTTTAATGATTTTAGATAGACGAGAAATCGAGCAAAAATATGTTTTTTTTTTCTCATTACACGAACTTTTACTGAAATATTGTAAACAATATCTGAAATTTTTATTTAACTCTTTCAAATTTCATGGCATTTTTTCTATTATTTTATGTGAAACTCTATCCTCACGTAAATTTATTTTAATTTTTCATTATGTAGCGAACATTTTATGCCCATCTTTGTTAAAATCGAGAACTTATTAGCAAGGACATAAATTTCTTTTTAAATAAATATCTTAGGCCTTTATAAAGTAATAGATTTTGAAATAATTTTAGAAACATTTTATTATTTTTTTATCTTATAATTTGCTCGAGTAGAACTTCGTATGAACAAGTTAAAAAATTGTAACATCATCAATTCTTAATTGATTATAACAAATGAGAGCGTGTAAGACCCGCTAAGTAATACAGATTCCAGATAAATTTACAGAAAAGGATTTCTTAAAAAGTAATAGAAAAAATACCGCGGAATTTGGAAAAAAAATGAGAATAACAAAAATTGCCGATATTTTTTACAATATTTCAACAAAAGTGCATATAATGTAAAAATGTATATATGTTTGGAAAGATTGGTTTCTCTTCTATCGAAAACCGTTAAAAATTCAAAATAGGTTAAAAAAAAAAAATAATAATAATAATAATAATATTTTTTTGTTGATAACTTCAGATTTTGATCTACTCAATATGGTCTATAACATACACTAGGTCATTTCAAAAGTATATAAAGTATCAAAAGTATATAAAGGTTAATTTTTAGTGTAAATACAAATAATTCTTAGGAATTTAAGTAAGAAAGAGAAGTTTAGAAATTTGCTTTTGATTTTTTAAGTTGGGGCCAAAAAAAAGCATAAAAGATCTCATAGCTTCCTAAATTTTCAACCTCGGAATTTGAGGAAAGTAAATTTTTGCATGTAGATTCGTCGTGATATTTTTTTATATAGTGTTAAAAGTCAACATTCTCGTGTACTCTAAGCGAATTATTCGTGGTTAAAGGCTTCAAAAATCATTTTTTGTATATATATATATATATATATATATATATATATATATATTATGCCTCATACGCATTTTAATGTCATTGCAACATCTATATAGAGTATACAATTTTCAACAATTTTAATTTTTATTTATCATTATCAGTTTTGGAGCTATAGCTCCAATGTTCAATCTAATGTCTTTTAGTATCTATAATATTTCATAACGTAAGTTACGTAGAATCGTAATGCTTGCGATATAGATATGCATCCATCTTTTATTATGCACATTTTGAAGCAAGTGCTTCCTAGCCCCTGTTATGGTGTACGCAAGTATAAACTTTTTAATGTTGTTAGATGATTGAGTTACTATTGTGTATGTAAAAGACTTCAGATACATATTCTGAAACAATCATATTTTCTGTGGAATTATCTTTTTTTCGCAAAATCGCAAATCGCAAAAAATTCGCAAAAAGTTTTTATGGAATTTCATACTACAGATATTACGTAAAAATAAACACAAAATACAAAGTTTTTATTTATACCTAAGGTCGACCAAATACTATTTAAATTTCTATATAACATTAAAAAATGCCAATTTTTGACAGATTGTTAAAAAAAGTAGTAAAAATATTTCTATCTCTACAACATTATATTTTTGTGTTTATAAATACATATGCTTATCAACTAAATTTTTACAAAAAGTACTTTTTATGAAATAAAATACAAAAACATAAACTTAAAAAACTTAAATTTTCAGTTTTTACCACGGCGATTAAAAACTTTAAAAATTCTGTGAATTTGAAAGTAAGAACCATTATATTTATTTTATTCCAAAAAGTATAACTCACATTATGTTTTACAGTTACCTATTTTGATATTTAAGATTAAAATGAAATAACTTAAGCATCCAAATTATATTAGCATGTTTATTTGAAATTATATACAATATTATAGCAGTTTTGATAGTTTTTATGGCCAATTGCATTCTGTATACCTTATTCCAATCACAGCGGCTTTGGTAAAAAAGAGGGTAGAAAATATATATGTCAATATTGCATCACTATTGTCCATGTATTTTTTTAGGGCCTTTGTTGTGTTGAGACGGCTCTTTTCAGCAAAAACTGTTTTGCATTTTTCTGGCATACTCTCGGAATAATTCAGGTCTATGATGTTCTATCACAACATTTTTTCCGGACAACAGTCTTCGCGCTTTATAAGAGGACAAAGATTTCAATTTTAGTATTCCAGTTTGTATACTTTATGTTGCGATATGATTTTAAAATGTATGCATATGACTCAAAGGTACTATCATTTTAAAAAAGGTTCATATTTGGCGAGGTGATACTCTTTTTTTAGTGGTAAGTATTTTTATTTCCATAAAATCCTTCTAAAAAATTTTAGATTTCCTTTTTCAAAACGGTAATTTTTATTTCGGCTTAGTTTAAAGTAATTTGACAAAAAAAAATCCAAACAAAATCTTTGTATGCTGTGAACCTGACGGATGTTTTTTTTTTTAATTCAACATGTTCAACGGGACATTTCGATAATTACTGTTGTATTAACATAATGAAAAATTTTAAATCGTACAACGTTCAATTACGTAGGAAATTAAATACCAAAAAAATATTTTAATTAAATCTAACTAACGTATCATAATTTTGATCAAATCTTTATTTTGCACTCTTAAGTTATATCGTTTGAGGTTTTTTTAAGATTTTCACATTTTCCAAATAAACTATATAAAATATAATATAACACTAAGATTGAAGCTTTTAAAGAGATAATTCATATTTCTATTAAATTTATAGGTAGCAAAATATGTAAACTTTTACACTTTAGGATTATGTTTTTTCGTGCACTGTATATGCAAAATAAGTAACTATTAACTGAACAATTTGAAATTTATTTTGATAAAAAAAAATAAGCACCAAATGAAAAATATAAAAAAAAGTATTTTTTTATATTTTTCATTTGGTGCTTACTTTTTAAAAATATAAAAATCGATAAAATCGAATAAGTTTTAAGGTTTTTGTCTAATGTGAAAATACTAAATCTTATGATGTTTATGACAAAAATGCCTTTTAAAATTTTTATATCATTGTATAGATTTTTATAAAAGGAAAAAATCAAGAAAAGTACAACAGAATTAAGGATGCATATAAAACAAAAACTTTTTTTAACATAACCCAAATTTTTCAATGTATTGCAAATTTTTTGAAACGTATTTACCTCCCCAAAAAGGAGTATATTGTATATTTCTTAGAAATTTGAGTAAGAAAGAGAGGCTTAGAAATTTGCAAATGATTTCTTAAGCTGGGACCAAGATATCATAGCTTCCTTAATTTTGAGACAGTTTTATCAGAACAACAAAATATTTACAACAAAAATATTTGTAAAATGATATTGTATTAGAGTATAAGGTTTTATAAAAACATGTATAATTAATTGCAGTTGAATTTAAAATGATGCAGATGAAAGATTACACCATATAACAAAAATTAAAAATTTTTCTCGCACATGATAAATTCCATATGCATGTGAGAATTTTTTTCTAATTGCTACTATATGTCGATATATATATATATATATATATATATATATATATATTTTTTTTTTTTTTTTTTTAATAATCCAAAAGAAATATCTTTCGAATATTTAATCCTTTAATGTACTTGAAAATTTCCAACAAATAATTTCCAAAATAATATATGCTAAAGATACTAATATCCAGTTTCAAGCACCAAAGTTTCATAGTTTTAAATTTATTATTTTAATACATACACTGCCTGCCACTTGAATAAGGAATCACATTTTTTTAACTTTATTTAAGTATATCTCCTAAACTAAAGTTCAGAAAAAAAATTTTTGTGCAACCAAATTTTAAAGTGTTGGCTTTAGTTTCCTGAAGAAATACAAAATATACATATTTTGTTATACTAAAATTTTGCATTTATTTAAAGACATGTATTTCTGTGGTGCTATTTCGTGTGTAACATGAATAAGGAATTCTTTTAATATTAATCAGGAAGGCTATGATTTGAATTTCTTTCAATATAAACGGCTAGAGAATTTTTAATTTGATAGTTTGTAAATAGTTTTTATTCAAAATGGGACGTGGTAAGGCTCTTAATAACCCTGAAAAAGAAAAAATTCTGTTTTTGAAATCTCAGGGTCAGAATCCGGGCCAATTAGCCAAAAACTGTAATAGAGGAAAGACAGTTGTGTACAATTATTTAAATAACGTGGAAAGATATAGAAAAACTATGAAAGGACGGAAGAAAATGGCAAAAAATCCAAAAGAAAGACGAAAATTTCTTAGAATTGCATCAAATTCTGCCATGTCGGTATCAAAAATACGCGAAAAAAGTGGAGTCAGTGCCAATCTAAGAACAGTGCGCCATATTTTAAAGTCATGCCCATATATAGTCCGACGAAAACTGCAAAAAACCACCACTTAATAAAAAACGCAAATCATGACGTCTACAGTTTACCAAAAATACAATGACATTGTCCGACGAATGGTTTAAAGTTGCATTTTCGGATGAAAAAAGTTTAATATTGATGGTCCCGATGGGTATAACTATTACTTCTATGATCTAAATAAGGAGGAATTATTTTTGAGCCGCCGACACAGCCAGAGGGCGGAATAATGGTATGGGGTGCCATTTCGTATTATGGTACCATAGAATTGGTTTTTGTATCCAACAAAATGACTAAAACAACTTACAAAAACATTCTGGAGGAAGCATTTCCAAAATTTAATGATTTCTTTGGACCCATACCTTGGACGTACCAACATGACAACGCTCCGATTGATACCGCCAGAGCAGTAAAACCATGGATTAATCAACAAGATGTTCAACTTTTGGATTGGCCCCCATATTCAACAGACCTGAATCCAATGGAAAATGTCTGGGATTGGCTTTCAAGAAAAGTTTATGAAGGAGGAAAACAATTTGAGATGATAGAAACCTTAAAGGATGCAATAAAGGAAACATGGAGTTCAATTTCGCTAAATTAGTTAGAGTCATTATACAAGTCGATGCCAAATCGCATTTTTGAGGTAATTTCTAAAAATGGTGGAGTACTCATTACTAATTGAATGCTAGAAGATAATAGCTTTCATTTTTATAACCCAAAATTTAAAAAGAAATTACAGTTTGCTTAGTTTTAAAATATTCCTTATTCAAGTGACACACGAAAAAGTACCACAGAAATCATGTCTTTAAATAAATACATAATTTTAGTATAACAAAATATGTATATTTTTTATTTCTTCAGGAAACTAAAGCCAACACTTTGAAATTTGGTTGCGCAAAAAATTATTTTCTTCTGAACTTTAGTTTAGTAGATATACTTAATTAAATTTAAAAAAATGTGATTCCTTATTTAAGTGGCACTCAGTGTACAATGATTTTACAATTATTTCTAAGAACAAAAGTACAAATTTATTATTCAATTTATTGAGACTTCAAGCATGCGAAAACAATATAACCATTTTTGAAGCGATTGTATTTAAAACTTAAGTAACTCTTGCTTTAAGTGTGGTATAACAACATTATTTGAAAGACTTTAAAATGCATTTGAAAGCTTAAATGACAATAAATTGAGCATTTCTATTTGTTTAATTTTAAATTCGTTGCTTGTATTCCTAATCTGCGAAAAGACAGTAGGCTATGATTTTTATGCTATATTTAATGTTGTTAACATGAACAAAGATGTAGTCAGTCAAGCGCGACCATATATAGAGACTATTAACATATTCGGACTGATCCTTGTTAAACTTCATACCACGGTTTATATACTTACATAAAACTTACTAATACCTCATTTAACGCAAAATTTGGCATTTATATGCAATTTGGACGCTTTAAGTGATTTTCTGAAGTGGACCTTATATGGAAACTATGTTGAATTATGCGCAGATCCTCTTGAAATTTGGTAGTATGGTTTATAGTTATACACATTTTAATTGGTTGGCATAAATTTATGCGTATCATTTTACACTGTATGCCTATATTAATTAATTGAGTCATGAATAGCTGATCTGCATGCCAATAGAAATTTCTGATATGTTCATTCCAGACCTTCTGATTTATTTCTTAAATAAATTTCCAAATTTCAATTGAATCTTTCAACCATGCCATCAGATTGAAGATGCAGTGGCGTTGTTCTGGTTTTTCTCATTCCGTATAAATCGCACATTTCCTTGAATACGGCAGATTCAAAATTTCTACCCTGATCAGAATGCAACTCCAGTGGAACACCATAGCGGCACACCCAGTTGTTCACAAATACACTTATAACCGTTTTAACTTCCTGATCGGGTATGGCATATACCTCTGGTCATTCTCTGAAATAATCCATAACAATTAAAACGTAACGGTTTACTGACAGGAAAAGGACCTGCTACATCCATTGCAATCCGCTCGAATGGCTCATCTGAGTTATACTGCTGAAGAATAACTCAGGTGAGATTACGAAAATTGTTGACGTTATAAAATTTTCGTAAAAATGAATTACTTAGTGATCTAAAATGTTTCCGGTTATTTGTCTGTAATTTAATCCGAAAATAGTTTTAAAAATTAAAAAATCTATACGATATATAGTATAGAATTTAAAAAGGATATCTTAGAGTAAAAATGCTAACATGAGGTTTTAAGTTGGAAATTTAGCTTACCAAATCATATATATAATGTTCAAAAACACGACGTAATGCCAGAAATAAATAAAATATCGTAGTTAAATAAGAAATAAAAAACTTATCGTATTTCAGTTATTAAAAAAGATTAAAAAATATGTTCAGTAAAAACTAAGAGTTTACATGCTATATATATATATATATATATATATATATATATATATATATATATATTCTTTTGGACCTGTTTTGATGTTGAAAAACATTACTACTTGCAAACTTCTTATTTGTCGATAAAGAAGTTAATTTTATAAAATTTAATGATTTATTTAAATTGAATTATAACTAATGTAATATATAGTCATATTTTTATTAGATTAATTGGGCCTTATACGCTTGTAATTTACTGAATTTCTTAATAAATAAATAAAACAAAATTACTTCATATGAGAATAGATTCTACATAGTAAAAAAAATAAAAAAAATTGCTAACCCCGGACGTGATAAAACATCTAAATTTCTTAAATTGTGTGGTAGCTACCGAAAAAATAAACTTTTTATATATTTATGACTTTTAAGATAATAAACAACTCTACATTCCCTTTGTATATAATTAGATAAAAAAAAAAACAATATCTTATTGAGTAACCCTCTCTCGAATACAAGTGTCACTTTTGTGCTCCAAATAATAGCAAATATGTTTCTTCATGTGTTAAAGATTTAACAGAAATAAAAACACAACTTGATTAGCTGACTGAGATTAAAAAAACAATACAGTTTATGTCAACGCAATATGATGAGATATTAAAAAGTGTTGCGAACAGCTCATCTACACGTAATATAATATGAAAGATTTTTCTGTTAGAGAGTGTCAAATTCGCTGTCTGACAGAATTATTTCACGTCTAGATTCAAATATTAATATTATAAGATATATTATGAGTCTCATAATACATCTCTACACAACGATCTTAAAAGATGAACTGTCAAAAAAATACACATATGCGAAAGTTTGCGTGTGTGCGTGCATGTGTATTTCGGAAATTAATAAAAAAAAACAAATTTTTTCGTAAATTTGTCTTGTTTTTATGGTTATTTTACATTTTAAAATATATCTTTATACAAAAATTGTGCTAAGAAAATGCGAATTTCTTAAGTAAGAAGCATATATTTGATATATATAACTGATTGAAAATAAGATATCTGATAAGATTTATTAGAATACGTGTACCCCTTGTTTAAGATTCAACATAGTATAAACAAAATTGCTACTCTATTCTTCCGGCGCTATCTCACATATTATATCAGCGTTAATCTCAATTGTAGCCCTGAAGTAAGAATACAAAACAAATAATACGTTAAAGAAAGAGAATAATGACCAGAAGCGACTGTAACTAAATATTATAAATAGCATAAAACTGTAAGAAAATAAAGTTGATTTGTAAGTTACTTTAGATTTGGCTAAAACAATGTAATAATAATATTGAGGACGCTTATTAAGACAAAAATATCATTGAGAAGATGCAGAATCATCGTTAGTAGTTAAATTTACTAGCAAGAAAAGTAAATAAATATTTATGCACGAAAAATCAAAACTTAAAGAAGTTGAAGAGTTTAAAAATGTTTTTGTGCATGGTTTTCTCTGCAAAGAAACATAGATACATTGTTTAAATATGCAGATTATTTAAAACCGGTTAGCTTTAAATTCATTTATACCAGAGAAGAGAATGTGTTTGCTAAGAAAGACAATACCGCTTGAAAACTATAGAAGATGCTGACAACTTGCTAGAGTTAGTCGTAGACGTAATTTAATGGATGATATCGTAAATTATAATGAAGATGATAATGAAGAAGCAGATGATACTCAGTTTGAATCCCATAACTAATAACTGAATGTGAAACATTTTATATGATTTAAATTATATATTAATTTTATCTCTTATTAATAGTATATATTTTCATAATTTAAAATTCTTTAATTCATATTGTAAAAATGAATCAAATTCAAATCTTTTAAATGTTTTATCGATTAATGTAAGAAGCATTTCTTCGTTGAATAAATTCAATAAATTTAAATCTGAGATTCGTCCTATGCTGGATGTTCCTGAGATTATTCCAATACAAGAAACACGGTTTGATAAAAATTCATACTAGTTTATGTTTTATAATAAGTGATACTATAAAAATACATTGCTGTAGGAGAGATACATATGGAGGCACCACTATCAAAAACTTAAATCCGAAGTTTTAACTAAATGGAGTATGGATTATTTAGACTTGGTATTAAAATTAACAACAAAACTTTGTCAATCACACTAATTTATAGACCGCAAAAATGCACACCGCAAACTTTTATCAATATATTACAAACTAAACTTTTACGTGTTCAAAACTCATCTTGCGTCTACTTAGGAGATTTTAACATTAATTTGAGAAGTTTCGATAACTCTTGTAATTGTCTTTTATACACTTTTGATGAATACAATTTTAAATCATGTCAGAATTTAATAACTAGACCCGATAGCGAATCTTGTATAGACTGCGCATTTAGTAACATTCCAAATAATCTGTTTCTAAACGTTATTCAGAATATATTTTCTGATCATAATTTTATTTTTTGTCATATTAAAACAAAATTTTTGCACTCTGAGATGATGATCGATAAGAAAATTTATACAGATTATGAAAAATTTGGATCGCTTTTAGATGACAATTTAAGACTTATTGTTCAGAATATTCACAGTTATGAGCAGATATGTGAAAACTTTGTTAACGTTCTTTCATCAGTTGCAGCACAAAGTAGCACATTAAACAATAAACAAATAGATATTAGACATAAATTGAACATTTTGAAGATTCACAAATTTGTTCCTGTACCGAAAAGTAATATATCTCACATTGTTAGAAATTATCCTACAATTTATATTTCTCCTATCATGGACAAAATATTTGAAAAAATTATATATGAGCAGCTATTAATATGTCTGGAGGACAACAATATTTTATGTGAACGACAATATGGATTTAAAAAAGGTACAGGAACTAAGGAAGCGGTAGTTGGCATTATAGAACATATATGTAAAGGAATTGATGATAGACATAAAGGAGTAGCAGGAGTATTTTACGATTTATCAAAAACATTTGATCTAGTTGATCATAATATACTTATTAAAAAGTTGGTATTTCTCGGTTTTTCGCATATTGCAATTAGTGCATTTACAGATTATTTTAAAAACAGAAAGTAATATGTGCAAGATGGTAATATGGTAGATGTGGAGTACCCCAAGGTAGCGTTTTTTTTACTAATTTATTGTTCAAAATATATATATCAACGATATGAAAAATATAAAGTTTTATGATAAACTAATCATGTATGATGATATTTGCCTCTTATATGACAAAGTGTTATGAACTCAAATTGAATATGATGCAGCAATATTTTATTTTATTTTTAATTTGTAAAACTTAAACCATACATTTTAAGAAATGATCATAACATTAGTGTTCATATTAATAGAATTTTGATTGAGGAGTCTAAATGTGTTAACTATTTGGGGATAAACATAAACCATAATTTTTTATGGGAAAATCATATCAGCTAATTAAAGAGCAAAGTATCCTCTGGTATTGCTGGTATTGGTATATTACATAAATTTTAAAAAACAAACTGAATGCTGAAACTAAAATTTTGCTACACAAATCTTTAATCCGCTCACATCTTACATATCTTCCAATTATATATAATTTTAAGGTTAATAGTGTATTAAAAACACTTCAACCAACTCAAAATAAAGCATTAATTTTTTTTTAGTACACTTAGATTGTACAATAATATATTGTATAATTGTATAAACAGAAACTACTCGTATTAACTCACACAAAAAAAAACAAAATTACACTCACCGAATTGTAAGGCAGGCAATGGATTTAAATCTAGCAAGGTGTCGGCTTGAGTTAACTAAACAAAAAATTTTATATGCTGGTGCGTATAAGTACAATAAGTTATCAATTTCTTTTTGGTTTTATGTATGTTTAAAGCTTATCTCAAACAGTATTTACTAAGTAACATTGAAACACTTCTTACATTATAGATAAAAATTTGCTGGAAATATACAAATATGTCATTTTGTATATATTTGAATGTAAACTTAATATTTTATTGTTATACACATATATATTGAACTAATATTGGTGTCGGTTTTAAGCCATAATTGACGCCGGAGTAATAATTTAATATTCCTGTATAAAAACAATGATATGGAAAGTATAAAAAAGTGCATAATAAGTTTTATATTTTCTGATCCTCTCTCTATTCAAAGTGACTTTTAATTTTCAAGGGAAATATTAATTTCTAAAATTAAATTATGTGTACTAGACAATTAAACTATTATTAGCTTTAATTTATGACATGTAATATATACCTTTTTTATAATATTTGCAATCAATTAATTTTCAAGCCATTACAATTTTTGTATTTTTATCAGACAATTTCTATCTCGTAAACTAATTGTAAAATTTAATATGTATTCAACATAAGAAAGATTTAAAAACAATTAAAAATATCAGTCATACGAGGGAGATATGAATAATTATGAAACGTTCTTCGTAAAATTTTCTGCTCATATTTGTGCTTATATAACTCTTATACATATATATAAAATTTTAATAAAATAAAGGTTTATTAAAATTATTTTTTATTTATTTGGTAGAATTAATTAACCGACCATAAACTACTTCCACAGATTTTATCCATGTACCAAAAAATTATATATCAAAACCTATTTAAGTATCTGAACGTGTGCGATCTATAGTTTGCACAAATTTTATATGGACTATAAAAAGCCAACCGATTAGCCAGTCGATCTATAAATCGATTTAGTGCGTAACATTTATAAAAAGTATAACGACTTATGTAGGACTTGGATTTTACCAAACTTAATTTTGTTTGAGCATTTTTATATTCGTATCTAGTTTAAAATAATTTATGAAATTTTTAATTCGTTTTTTAATTGTAAAATCTACTTTTCCATAAGGAATAAAATCAGAAAATGAAAAACTGAAGATTTAATTTATACTCTCACATATGCGAACTTTTTTAAGTTCAAAAACTAATTTTAGCCATATTTATTTATTTGATTTACTATTCACTTAATAAAAAATTACTTAGGATAATTGTTTATGTTAAAACTTTAAATTTTTTATTTGTTAATAATAAAGTAATGCAGCTACAGAAACAAATATTGAATATGACTTAAGAGGATTTGGCATGAATCACTTCGTGAGTTAAAAAATAAAAATAAAATCTCAAAATTAATATAGCCAGAACCAATTGGAAGTATATGATAGTGTAGATTGTCAAATACTTAATTTAATTGGCTATTTCTGGCGATCAGTCATTTTAGTATACATATGTTTCCAAATTTCAGTTAGTGTAGCTGTAACTAAACCAATTAAAGAAATTTTATGCTCCAATATGCTCCGATACTTAAAAATATTGTTTAAACATTTTGAATTTAACTGAAAATCTCTGTGTCTTGTATTGACTATCGAAAAACATAACAAAAAGTGATGATTTTGTTTTCCCTTTATAATATTTCAAGTTACACATTTTCGAAAATGGAATTTTAAAATATATATTTATATCTTCAATATGTTGAATTATATACTTATAACAATTCCAAATTATATTAAAGCAAAACTTATGTCTTAAAAAACCACATATTTCAAGTAAGTATACTAAATACAATTTTAATATAGGAAATATGGAAAAAGAACATATGTTAATTTAAACGATTTTTAAATTTCCAAAAAAAAAAAAAATAATAATAAATAAATAAAATAAATTTAAACGAATTATGTTATTATGCAGAAAAGTATCTCTTAAAGTAATGGATAGATTTTTGTAAAAAAATACACAATATGTAATGAAATACAACAATTCTAAAAATTAAAAAAATTAAAAACGACAAATATTATAATTTCGTAAATACTTGAACTTTTGACAATTGAAACTCTAAAAATATAGTTTTGAGTAAATTTAAAGTTATGTACATAGAATAAAACTAGAAGTTTATGTGAGAAACAAAAACCTAATTCAGTTGTCAAAAACCTAATTCATACAACAACAAAATACATGTAGTCACATATACTTTGCTTTTGTTTTGAAAAAAAAAATGAGAAAATTTTTTGAAAATTTAGATTGAACTGCCTCTCACATAAACTTCTAGTTTTATTCCTTGGTAATGTAGGTCAAAAAAATTAATTTTTGCTTATTAGATATACACATGTGATATACATGTATGTTTCTAAATTACTATTTCAATGGATTAAATACTATAATTAGTGTTATTTATATGTTTTATATTTATTATTAATACTATTCGGTTAATCGTATAATTCGTCATTAATCGATTAATCTCGAATAATTATTTGTCGAATAAACTGATTAATATGTATACCCCAATAATTGGATACCCTAATGATTACTTACGAATTGAATGACAATTAAGCAATTTATATGACGTGGATATCATAATTGAAAATTAGTTATTCTCAATTTTTATCTCCTCTTTTGTTTTTTAATATATAATACTTAAAAACATAACACTTTTCACTTTTAAGTATTTAACCTTAAAAAAGATCTATAATATTTACATATTTATACTTCATTGATTTATGGAAAACAGTGTATTATGAATTTTAAATGCAAAAAACAACAAAAGAACATTTTGCTCTAACGAATTTTGTGTACATTTTAATATAAAATGTATTTACGAATACATTCATGACAATGTTTTCATATATATATGTTGCAAAAATTTGATACATGGCAGTGAAATTAAAGTGATTTGTCTCTCCTCTTTATTTTATTTTTTTGCCGATTTGACCCTGACATGTGAATCATAAAACGGTTTAATAACTATTCATGTAACTACTTTTTATAATTTTTTACTACATTTTCATACATAGAATACAAATAGTTTTTTGTCTGTGTCTATCATTATGACAAATGATACACTTTTATAACTTTCTACTAATAACGTTAACTAGTTTAGCCAATATATCAAAAGCATTTTAATATATTTTGCATGCTACATTATTGAGGTTGCAAAATATGGTTTTGTTATTATAATTTACATATACTATTAGACTACTAAATAATGATTTTAAACTTATTTCCCAAGGAAAAAATGAACATTATTTGACAAATTTTCAAGCTTAATTTGAGATAATAAATGAAGAATGGAAATTGTTTTCTTTTTTTTTTATTTTAAGTTTATTTTAGTAGAGTACACACAATATTCGTTGCCATATTCTTAAAAATATTTTTACTTGTTAATATATAACATACTTGTTAACATATAACATTATTTTTCTACATTCTTTAGTCTTCCCTTAACATTTTTTGATTTATTTTATTTTTATTTTTATATTTTTTATTTTTTTTTTTTTTTTTTTTTTTTTTTTTTTGTTTTGCATGTTACAAGCATAATTTGTCATTCATTGTTCTTTATAACCCCTCTAATGCCAAGAGTTATATATAACAAACTGATGTTGTATACAAACAAAAAACGCACACATATAAATATATACTTGAATACGAAGTTCTATATAATCACTATACGTGTATGTAATGAAGCTTAACAAAATAACCACCTACATCACAACTTTATAAGATAAAAAAAAAATATAAAAAACACACATTTATAATGGCACGCTTCTCACTGACCTGACCCAATTATAAACGGAATAAAACCAAAAAAGAAAAAAAATGGCAGTACAAAATAATTTGAAAATTGTGTAGACAAAAAACGAGGATGATATGAAAAGTTTCATCATTGATTGTCGTTTTAGATTTTTTAAAAACTAAATATTTTAAATTTTACATTTTTTTCCAGGAAGAGTTAGGCTTTGAGAATATTGTTAGCAGAATTATGTAACTAAAACATAGACGGCACCATAGTAGGCCAAATTAATCACACCAGATATTTTGTTAAAATAAAACAAACAAAAAATGTATATCATGTTTATGGGAACATGTTTCATAAATTTAAGTACAAACATCTTCGAAACGGTTACATGTTTGATGACAGATTTAGACGGGTCATAAAATAATTTATGTCAATTTCAGAAATTGAGAGTTCAGACAAATATAAATAATTTTATTATCGAAAATTTTTGGAAATAAATCTGTAACTTCTAATCGCCTGACTGGATTTACATAAAATTCTACTGAAGCGTAACAAACTAGTATAATATTTTAAGTTATTGATAAGTCCTATGAGAAAAATTTTCGATTTTTAAAAATAAAAAAATTATTATTTTTTGTGCTTTTTTGGCGGGAAAATTCTCTACACTCTTTTCTCTATAATAATAAATGTTTCTTTAGAAAATATAATGATTTTATTCTATTCTTAAAGGTATCTTCACGGAGGTGATTTAAATATTAAAAAGAAGTCCAATTGCCTAATAATGCAATTTTTAAGTAAAGATTCTGCTAAATTTGAGCTATTTTGTAACGAAATTTTGATTTTGGCCTATATGTTCAAAAATTTCAAAGCATGAATCTTTCAACAGAACATAGTTTCGAGATTCCTTAATTAAATTTTTTTACACTTTATTACTTAAAAATTCAATGTCAATAATCACCGAAAATTTCGTTATGATATCCTAACTAACAAAGATTTCGTTACAGATGCAATATTTATAGTTTCTCCATAAACAAAGTTTTTACAAAAATTTTACTTCAATTCCAAAAAACAGAAAAACTATGAACTCCAATTTTATCAGATAAATTCTCTTGTCTAGCTAACATATCTTTTATAGGGTCTATGGGGTCCCCTTTCTCTAACAGTTTTTCTTCGATTTCACCATATAGTGTCTACTTTTATTCAAAATTAAATAAGCTTTTCAATAAAGTTAATAAATTTCCAAAAATTTTTTAATAATGTATCAACATATGCGCAAAATTTTAAAGCTTATATATTCCTATTTTCAACCCTGTTTTAAAATTTTAAATTTGTGAAAAATAATTAAGAAGCAATCTTAAAAAAAACATCCTTTGTCGATAACATCATAATTTGAGTGTATATAGAAAATATCCAAAAAAAAATACTTTTTTCAAGGTCCAGTCTTTTAGAAAATTCAAAAAAAAAATACTTTCTTAACATTTTTCCTTTTTAATTTAAGTAATACTATACCATCAGATTAATTAAATTTACAAAGGGTTCTTGAAAGTTAGTTCTAGTTTCGATTTTCGGATACTCTGAAGCACATTTGTCATTATGTGTGTAAATAAAAACGTTAAAATCTGTAAATTTGTCAATGCCTTCATGGATACTTATTGATTTATAGAGTACAAAACTTATCTTAGATATTATGTAAGTTTTTTTATTATGTGTCCCTCCCTTTATACATCCACTTTTCATAACAAGGTTGTATCCAATATGTGAGTAGTCATATGATTTAACCGACTTAACTGATATTTTGCGCATCTATATATCGTGCATCCTCCGAAAAAAATGTAGGACATAAAATTAATAAAAGTTCAAATGAAATTTAGCACATATGTCAAGTATTTTTTGTAGAAAACCATGAGCTAAAATATAAGTTGGGTGCCACGCCTAGTTTTTAATCCACTTTCAGTAAAAATCTGTTTTACTACCATTTTTATGCTACTGAGATAATTAAAATATGATATGCTTATATTATAAAATATAATCTGCCACGCCTCTTTCTCGAATACTTCTATTATATTGTGATATTTTTTTACCACTTCAATCAAAATTTTTATGAAATTCTAAACAAAACTTTCTTGAAAAAAGTAGGCGTGGCATTCAGTCAGTACTTCCTTCAAGCATTAACATAAGTGTTAACTTTCATTTCAATCGGTTCAGTAGTTTAGATATAAGGTCAAGTCAAATAAAGTAAACAATGTTATGACAAAAATGGGCGTAAAAAGCGATTGGCATCCAGCAAAAATCTAGTATAATAATGCTAGTAGTCTAGTAGTTTTATTTCCAATCGTTCTGAAAAAAGGGCTCCGAAAAATTCAAACTTAAAGGCCATAAAACCGAAATTTGAACTAACTTTGAAAACCTTTTTGGTGATTTTTCTAGACTACGCTTTTAAGATTATTCTTGAAACACTAAATATAAATTTCTTCATAAAATTAAATGAAAATATTATTACTATAGTTTCTAGTCGTTTGATTATTTTACTTCAAATAGAAAAAGAATATTGTAGATAAGAGTTGCAAATGTTTTTAACACTTTTATTTTGAATATTATAAAAAAAATTAATTTTTGTTGTTATAAGTTGACATAATAATTTCGTTTTTTTCTTCAAGAATATTTTTGGAGAAAACATTAGATGCAAATACTTTGAATATTACTCTATACTATATCTTTAATTTTTATGTAGCTTTCAGAAAGTTAACAGACAGGGATGAAGAATTTAAAAAATGTAGGTATTGAAAAGATAATAAAATACTACTTTTTCACCCTCAGAGTACAAAATTTGAATTTTAGAACAAATTTTTGAACAAATAATAATAATATCAAAAAAAGTATGCTCGGATCTACTTTTCATCACTGTGATGACCAATGAACGAACATAGTTCTTTCCTCTCACCTATTTATAATGTCCTATTAAATTTTATGTCAATTCTCAAAGATGTGTATATTTTAGATTAGAATGTCAAAAATTCATAAATATTTTGCAATATCATGACTCATGACACATAGAGAATTGAATCACTTAAAAGTTATTGGCTTATTTTTTCAATATGACAAATATCACAACAACAAAAATATTTAGAAATATACCCTTACAAATCCAACGCTTATTTAAATGGAAATCATATATCCAGTAGTATTTAAATTATTTCGGCAAAGTATGCCACAAAAACTAAATTTTGTTAACTGCACGAGTACTAGATTATAATCAGGGAAACCACAAATATGCTCTATGCGCATAAAATATGCACGAAAAATATGCTCTAAAAATGCGGAAATATGAACTAAAAAAACAAAAATATTTTTTTAATTTTTTAACACAAATTGTGTTTTTCATTAAAACAGAGTGTTTTATTAATATTTTAATGTTGCAGAATAGCGTTAAACTGAAATTTATCAGCTGTGTCGAAATTTTATTCCACATTTCTTTTTTTTTATTATATCATATAGAAACGTTATTGTTCTTTCATTTGTTTGGCCATCTAATTTTAGAGATTATTACTAGTTCAAAAATTGTCAAAATTATCACAAGTATTATTTTTACAATATTAACTGATGCTATGCGGGCAAGTCCTTTGTATTACATTTAAAAAATAGCTTCAATAAGATCAATTAATATATTTCTAAATCTTCAATCATGTTGCTACAAGTCAAGCTTGTTAGCGAAAAAATGGTACCCATTAAAATTAATTTTAAACACTAAATATTATTTCATAAAATCATATTTTAAAAACAGTACATGAGGTATAAAAATATACTCTAAGAAGGATAAATATGCTATAAAAATAACAAAATATGCTATAAATATGTACTAAAAATCGCAATATGTAAAAATATGCAGTTAAGATTAAAATGTGCAAAAATATGCACTTAAAAATCGACGCTATGCTTTATTTCTTCTTTATTAATTCTAAGTAATGCTTTATTTCTTCTAAAACGGATAAATATTTTATCGATGACTTCATTCAATGCCCAGGAAAAAACAAAAATTGCATATTTGTGGTTTCCCTGATTATAATCATACGTTTAGTATAAACTTTAATAATTATTATAAAGTATGCTATAATAGTATTTTTAAATTGTAGATAATAAATAAAAATATTATTATTATTATTATTATTATTATTATTATATTTTATTATTATTATTATCATTATTATTCAGTGCTAGAAAAATAATTGGAATGCATCATAGTGTAGTTTTTGGGTTGGCTGAATAGATTATTTCAATATATTTAAATTTTTTTTATATACGCTGGAATCGGGAGTTATTTAAGAAAACGATTTTTCGGACTTCGTACTTTTCAAAACTTTCATCTCGATCACTCCTTATTAAATTAAAGTTTTTTTAACGGCATTAGAAAGAGAAGAAGTTACCCTTTTTAAAAAGTGTATGGGCAAAAACACAAAAATTTTAAAATCAATAAAACTGAGTTAATGTTACGATATATTTTTTTCGGAAAGTGGCTTATAACATTGTATTAGCAACACTAAAAGCAATCAAATTGCAAAGTTTCAAAAACTGTGAATCACAAGGTCTTTATCGTCATTATCTATAATTCTTTTAAGTTGAAAAATAAAAAGGATATGTTTGAAACCAGCTTTTTTTTGATATTTTTGATTTTTTCCCCACAAGTTAAAATTTTTAGTGCTAGAGTTATATAAGAGAACTGCTCTCTAGACATTAGGAACATTGTTACTTTATGTGTTATGACTCTAATACTATTCTGTCAAAACTGTAAAAGATATTAAGGTCACAAACTCTAGACAACATATTAACATATTATTAGTTTAAAAAATGTAAGATCTTCTCTTTCTAATACCGTTTAACTTTTTATAACTCCTGATTTCAGGGGTATATTGAACATTTTAAACATGGTGTAATAATCTACTTATTCTTACCTATAAACCTAATAATTTTATATTGCAAGTGTATGCACTCTTTTTATTTTAACGGTGTCATTAAAATAACTTCAAAATTAATTGTCTTTTTTTCTATAAAAATTTAAAAAGAACAATTAATTTGATTAAAATTAAAATTTATCTCAAAATTTCAGCCAAAAATCAAAAGAAAATATAATAATAAGTTCGAAAGATATCAACAAGTACCAGAAAATACTTTAGGAATTACCCTTGTATTTATACTTATAATAAGTTTCTATAATAGAGTTGTTATCAAAATAACAACAAAAAATAAGTATGAATTATGAAAGTTTTAATGTATGTAAGATATTTTATTTCTTTTTTTTTTATTTTTATTATAAATAGATAGATAATCATGATTACGATGATGTATAATGGAGCATTATGGAAGTGATGAAAAATATTAAAGAGAAATATAAGAAGTTTACGTATTACAATCAATACACAATAATTGAAATAAAATAAATATAATATTCTTCTAAGTGTTTATATTATATGAACAGTTACATAAACGTGTGTATATGTATAGGGGAGAAAGGGGTAAAGTGGAGCTCTTTTACCTAACTTCTATAAAAAAACAACCAATAATCTTTTAAACCCTATAATGTAAGCAAGTGACGAAAACAATTAGATAATAACTGATAAAACTAATAGAAAATAATAAAACAAAATTTATAAAAATATACAGTTATTTCTCGTATAGAGAATAGGAGTAATAAGTTGTTATAATTTTCACAAATTTTAAGTGCAGCATGTGTGGAAGATTTTTCAGTATATATTCGCACTTCACCCCAATATATTTTTAGCACATTATCCCAATTCCATAATTTTCACGTTACGTAGAGTTTTGAAACTCTAGTTTTGAAAACTTATTTACAATGGAAATATGTGCAAAATAAAGTATAAAATTTTTTATTTACCGATTTAAACATGCAACTGATTTGGGCCCCATCCTTGGAAGCATCATCACTTAAAAAACTTTTTCAATATATTTTATTTCTTTCGAACGAAAAACAACAAAATCAGAGTTTTCATGGATATTTTATAATTTAGAAATGTAGTGCAATAAGGTAAATATCTACTAGCAGTCTTTTTTATAAGAAATAAAAATACGCGAAAAAAGTAAAAATTTCTTCAATACCCCATTTTCTCCTAATAATAGCAGCAATTTTAAGAATTTTTATTACCAAATCGTAAAATAGTTTATTAAATTATAAATCATATAAACCGTTTAGAAATTAGTGAAAGAGGAGCCCATTTTTCAATATGATTGGAAATAAAAACAATTTAAATTATTTATTTCAAATATTATTATGTGTTTTTATTATTTTATACATCATTAGTATTATTATACTAGATTTTTGCTGGATGCCACTCTCTTTTTACGCTCATTTTTTATAATATTTTTTACTTTATTTGACGATCTTATGTCTAAACTACTGAACATTAAAATAAAACATGGCAGATATGCATGTTCTTGAAGCAAGTACTGAATGGATACCACGCCATTTTTTTTTAGGAAAAGATTGCTTTGCCTTTCAGTATGAAAATTTAAAATTTCATAAAGTTTTAATGACAGTGGTTTAAAAAATGTGACATAAAAAAAGTGGGCAAAAAAAGGGACGACCATACAGATTAAATTGTTTAATATACAGTTTTTTCTATTAATTGTGTATGTCAAATTTTATGTGAATTGTCTTAGTAGCATCACGAAAGTGACAAAATTGATTTTTACTTATAGTGGACTAAATACTGGGCGTAACATCCAACTTATATTTTATTCCATAGTTTTCTCCAAAAAATATTTGATTTGATATGTGCTACATTTCATTTGAAATTTCAAAGAAATAATTGTTTACAAAAAATGGGCGTGGCATTTTTATTAAATTTATATCCTATATTTCCTTTCAGAGGATACACGATATATATGTGCAAAATATTAGCTAAATTTGTAGAATAATGTGACTACTCATATATTGCATATAGTCTTATTAAGAAAAGTGGACGTAAAAATGGTGGAGCATTTACTAAAATTCTTAAATCTTATATAAGAGAAGCTTTGTACTCTATAAAATAATAAGTACCCACAAATACATTAAAATTTACTGATTTGAATGTGTTTTATTTACACACATAATGAAGAAAGTTCTCTAAAGTATCCGAATTTTCAGAGTCCATAAAATCGAAATTCGAACTCTCTTTGAGAAACTCTTTGGAAATTTAATTAATCTGATGGTATACTTTTATTGTGCGTTGGAATTATTCAGACAGTATTTCATGACCCAAAATTTGTCGCATAGTGTTATTGATCAACAACCTCATTACAACTTGATTTTAAACATATTTAATTTCAAAAAGCAATTAGTCTTTTCTAAAAATACAGTTGTAGTAATTTTTGTGAGTTAGTTCAAAAATATATGATGAGCTTCAAATATGAAACATATAAATGTTTGAAGTTTGCAAATAATGTTTTTTTTTTTTCTTTTACTCTAGCATAAAATAAAGCTAAGTACGCCTGTAAAAATATAAAACTTTGTTAAGCACATTTTACTTCTTATTATTTTATATCTTAATCTAATAAACTTTATTTTTATTTCATAAAAATTACTTGCTCATATGTAGATTCTTGTAAAACAGAAGAATAGAGCAAATACAAATTGCATTAGACACGTAATTCAATATAATTTTTAAAAACAGCTATTCTCAATAAAAATATAACAATCAATTTGATTGTAGCTTAAGTTATATATACTAGCAAAACTATACTTAGTATCTACTAGGGTGTCCTTTCGAATAGTGTTCGTATGAATAATTCGAAAATTTTGATACGAATAATTGTTCGAAGAATTTAAAAGTGCTACTTTTCGAATAACGAAGAATTCAAATATTTTGATGTCGAGTATTGAAACAAAATGAATTATACTTCTTTTAATAATGTTTTTTAACTATTTGTAAAAATAAATAGATATATTTATATTTTATTATTATTATTATTATTATTATTATTATTATTTATTTATTTATTTATTTATTATTATTTATATTATTATAGACGTTAAGAAATAAGTTATAAATCTAAAAATTAGAAATAACAGGAACTGCTTTTAACATTTGTTATTTAGGAAAAAAGACTTAAAGATTTTGGAATCAATATAGAAATTGAAATGTTTTATAAGTGATGTTATTAATGCGTACGACCAGTGTAGCCAGGAGGGGAAAAAAGGGGCCCCAAGAAATAAGGCCAGAAAAAAACTGATATAATTTTTTATCTTTTATTTAAAAGTTTATACCCGTATTGCAAAAATTACAAAATTATAACAAAATTATTTTTTTTTATTTTTTTATATTTATTTATTTACTTTTTTTCATGAAAATTGTTTTTTAATTATTTGTTATAGTTTTGCATTAGTCATTAGCAAGGACCGGAAGTTCATGCAACTGCATGTTTTTTTATTTTATCCTTGCGAATTAGTACAATTTGTTAGTTCATATTTTAGCATATTATGTTGAAAATGAATATTTTTACATATTTTGTCATAAATGCATATTTTTTTCATATTTTTTTTTTGCAAAATTCAAATTAAATTAACTTTTTTTTATAGAAAAAAATATTTTCTGTACTATTTTTGGTAAGCTATATATTCAAAACTAACAATAACAGAAGGACGCAGATTACATTGGCCACAATTTTTTTTCCCCTCATTTGAACAAAAATACGGGGACTAGGTGAAATGTGATGTACTAAACAAGAAACTGTCTTCATTTTTTTTTTTCAATTATGTGCAAACTAAAATTATTAAATTTTACCAAAATTTTACATTTTTCTTTTGAATTATTCGAACAATTCGAATATTTTCTAATGCGTGATGGAATAATTCGAATAAACCACAATGCCTTATTCGATTTATTCATTTTATGCGAACAATTTGAATACCCTAGTATTTACCCAACCTTTATGTTTCATATATATTACAATTTTTCTGATTTCCAATGTAAAATAAAAACGGGGTATTACACGCGTAGCTATAACAAAGTTAAAGCGTATGCGAACGTATGTATATTGAGAATAGTGGGTATTAAAAATTATTTTTATTGAAAATAAATAAAATAAATTTATTTGATTATTTTATTATTGCCAATATAAAGTAAGCAATACGTTATTTTATATAGCGGGACAGCCAGCGAAAGCAAAAAAAAATGAGAGAGAAAATAAAAAACGGTTTAATAAGAAACATTGACATTTCGTTTAATAATTAGTTACATAAAGATACTTATCTTATTCTTAAATTTTAACATAACGTATGTATGAGTATGGGTGAGTAGGATACTACCGTTATTAGAATGGGAGTTATATCCAAAAAAGCCGATTTTTCGGACTTCGCGTTTTTAAAAATTTCTATCCCGAATACTTCTTAACTAACTTAAATTACAATAGTAGGAAAATATTTCTTATTTTTAACTGTGAAAGATATTAGACACAAAATCAATTTTTTATTTCTTTTTCGTACTTTCTGAATTTTGAAGCCATTTTTGAGCTACACTTTGTTAGAAAAAAATATTTTTTTTTTTATTTTTTCCAAATACTATGTTTTATTGGGAATAAAATGATTTATCATTTATAAAATGCAGTTAGAATTGTTGAACATATAATTCTTTTCTTAATTTTAAAACTCAAAAAAAAAATATGTTATTTTACGAGTATTTTGTTACTGCCATTATTTATGATGCAAAATAAACGCAACTACAAAATATACGAAAAATAACAGGATTTTATGAGTTTTACAACCTTGAGATAATTTATATCTTCTACACTTCTCCTCTAATTTTATCAAGCGATAGACAGATTCGTTGCGACAACCGCATTTTGTCGGTTACAAGTACTGGCATAAATTTGATTTCGGTTGCTGAATATATGTTTGTTATTTGATATTCAAACACAATTTATCTTTCAGCCCTGAAAAGCCCTGAAAAAATTTAAATAAGTGAATTATTAAATCTGGAGATTTTTTTTTAAATTTTTAACTTTTGGGCCCCCTCGCAAAACTGTTTCATGCAAACGGATTTTAAGCGCTGAAGTATTTCGAAAAAAAAATTTAGTCGAATTTTAAAATTTTTGTATTTTTGCTCATATATTCTTCAACGAATACTGCTTGCAGTTAATTTATGCTAATTTGAACATTTTGCAATATTTTAAAATGTTTGAAGAAAACTTATTCAATTGTTCCGCCTTCTTTAAGTATTTTCACAAGTAAGAAAACAAATGTTGAGTTACTAAATATTCAATATAGGGCCTTGGACGGCATGAAGGAACAATGACATAATAATTTAATATATATATATATATATATATATATATATATATATATATATACATATATATATATTTATTTATTTATTTTTATTTTTTATTCTTTGTTATTTGATATTCAAAAACAATTTATCTTTCAGTTTATTTTATTTAACTTACAAGAAAAAAGACCTGAAAAAATTTAAATAAGTGAATTTTTAAATCTGGAGTTTTTTTTAATTTTAATGGAGGAATAATGACATAATAATTTACTATAGTATTTCAGATCAAAGTATCGTGTACGGAGAATGGTCTAATTAAGTTTTTGTTTCTAGACATATCGAGATATTTTATGAAATCTGTATTCTTCACATTCGTTTACAAAAATTTCCTACTAATATATTATAGTAAAAAAAAAGAATTGTAATTAATTAATTTGTTGCTGCAATTTTGAAATTGCAGGTAATATAAAAAAAAAAATATTTTATAAAACTATGTTTATAATCTACTAAAATTTCTATGTAAATATTTGCAATTAAAATATATTAGCAAAACTGGTACCATTGTAGTCGAAAAAGGTCATTTTGTTTTTGTGGTTTTTACAATATAAAATAAGGCATTTTCCATCTCTGATCTGTAATAATAGTAGGATTTAAAGCTCATTATTTGTTTTGATTGTTTATACTTCCAAAAACAACTTCAGCATATGTTCGTTCACTAATGTTGTTATTGTTTAAAGCATCATAAACAACTGGTCTATTTGAAATGCTGTTAGATTGATTGAAGTTTTTGAAAGTTTATTGAACTCTGTCTTTAACTCACCACTGACAATGATGAAATAATATAACTTTATATGAAGCAATGGTCTCTAATAAATTTTATTTTGTTAGAATAAATTTACCTAGTAAAAGAAGTTACGTATCTTTTTTATATCCATGATATTAGTTAATAAAATGGGGTTAAATGTATTGATATTAAGGAAATAATAACACAAATATTTTCTCAGAACGATGTCTTATACTTACTAACGTTCAATCGGATGGAAATTAATAAAAAAAAAATCTTATATAAAATTAAATACATTGAAAATATTTCTATCACTCCGAGAAATCTTCCCTAAACAAAGGTCCTACTCAATGCCAAAATATAAGTAAATCCATAATCAATAATACTGCCGGTGGTAAACTGTGTTTCGAAAGGTTGCATTAACTACCCGCACAAAGCTAACTATCCAAATTACCCATGTAAAGCAAGTTATTTAGAAGATCGCAGAAGAGTTACTAAGAAAAATAACGCCAGTTAAAGACGGCAAATAGAAGATCCAATATTTAGTATGAATAGTTGTAACTTTCCTTACTTATCCCATTTAAATAGCCCGCAGGTTTACAACAGCAATAATAGAATTTCATACGTTATTCAGGCGAAGCAAAATAACTGTTATAAAGATGATTTGTTCTCAATTGACCAACTCTTCACTTCAAAATGCTGCAATAGAACTAAAAAATGCACAACCAAGTTGGATCAACTTAATATTATAATGAGTCTTCTTAAATATGGCACCTAATTCTGAATCAAAAATCTTGTATTGGAACACAAAAGACATCAATTTGCAGTTGCAACAAATTTTAAAAATCCCAGAACTATCTTTTTTATAAAACATCTGGAATTGAAAATGTATCAGCGGAATTATTTTTACATAATCGTTCAATCATTCACACATCAGTTTATTATTTAAAATATGACGACAAATATAAAGAGAATATTACCCAAATAACAACGTCAAATAAAGAATTTATTATTTGCGGTTTTTTAAATACTAAGCATCCAAACTGGAACTACCAAAGTACTAACACAGCTAGTAACGTTCTGTTCAATTTACAATTAAGATTCAATTTTTTCATATACTATCCATCTGATTCAGCTCGCTATACACAACGTGCTGTAGGCCACCCCACTACCATTAATTTAATGCTTATGAACTCCGATTTATTTGTAATATCACTCTTATCTCATAAGAGTTTTCTACTTTCAGATTACTGTCCTATTACCTCCACATTAGAAGCTCGTCTTTAAAAATGTAGACTGAAACCAATTTAAATATAATGTGTAAATGTTATTTTCACAAATCAATATAACTACAAATACAATTAATTCAACTCAACAAATAGAAAATGCCTTAAAAACATTTAACTAAAATTACATTACAGGCTATTATTAAGCAGTTAAACAAACTCATTAACAAAAACGTATGGGAAGGCAGAAACGAGAAATATCACCCTCAATTTGTACCAAGTAATATTGCAATAACTAACAATTGTATGATTGTAAAGATTGTCAAGTACTTAATTTATATGGATACGTCTGGCGATCAATTATTGTAGTATATGGGTTATATGTTCCCAAATTTCAATTAGTGTAGTTTTTACATTAAAGATCTTGAGATATTTTTTCGCTATAACGCAGGAGTTCCTCTAGGAGCTGTACTTTCTCCAACTTTATAATCACTATATATTTATATTTCCGACCATGTTTCTAGAAAAGGGACGGATATGGCGCTCTATTCCGATGATTGTCAAAGGCAAATTTTCTAACGTTGTAGCCAAGAAACTTGAAAAAGTTTTCAAAATTGTATAAAATATTATAAAAATGGGAAATTAATATTAATACAGACAAAGCACAAGTTATACTGATTCCATTTAATAAATAGCTTAAACAAGTTCCTACCCAACGAAAATGCGGTTATATCGTTTAGTAATATTGTGAATTATCTTGGAGTAAAATTAAAAATATTGAATACAGTTGGAATATAACAATATACAAGATAACAAGATACACATAAAAAAGTCATCAATCACCAAAATAATTCATTTAATTAAAAATTTATTAAATTTGCACCTCTTAGAAAAATTATTATATCAATATTGAAAGCTGCCGAAAATGAAAAGCCGAAAAATATTTTCAATTTAAAAATTAACTAAATCCATCAAGTAGATAATTGAATGAATTAAATTTTAAAGTAGAAACAAAAAACTTACATATATTTTCTTTTGACTATTTCTTTTATTTTATTTTTACTTAAATATATTAATTAAATTTCGATGTAAAATGAAACAACTGCGTTAACTGAAAAATATAAAGTAATAATTATTTCTGTGTAATTATTTATAAAGCAGTAATTGGAAATATTCTGCTCTATAGATTTTTCGTTTGAGGTAAAGCAGCAAAAACATATATAAAAAGATATAAGTAGTTCAAAACAAGGCAATGAAAATGATTTACATACTTCCACGTTTGTATAGAACGTAAGACCTCCATGAGAGATATTCACACCTTATATTATATTATAAGGAAAATAATAGACACTCAGAATATAGCACATTTCAAATAAATGCCAGAATTCTATGATTTGATAAGAAATCTATCGCACAAAAAAATTATGACCTCATATTTTTCTGTTAACATAGTTGTTTCATTTTACACCAAAATTTAATTAATATATTTAAGCTATTTAAGTAATTTTTTTTCTGATTTAAATGTTTAATTCATTAAATCATCTACTTGATTGATTTAATAAATTTTTTAATTGGAACAATTCTTCGGTCTATCATTTTTTAGTTATTAATAATTAATATTATCATTTAATTGAATAAATTATTTTGGCGATTGGTGAGTTTTTTCTGTACAGTGGAAACTTGATATTTAACTACAGCTAAATAACAAAGTATCAATGTTTAAATTATGATATAATGTTTTACTGATACAGCACAATTGCAAATAATAAACAAAGGTTTTGCTATAATTTTTCCATTAATCTTTTCTATGATATATTTATTTGTTAATTTATAATTTTTACGTGAGATTTTTATGCTGAAATATCTTTTAATAACAAGATTGTAACTCGTGAAAATTTGACTAAATAAATAGATATATAGAAAGATGGTAGAAAGTCGTTTAAGCTATTTATTAAATGGAATCAGTATAACTTGTGTTTTGTCCATATTAATTTTAATTTGCCATTTCTATAATATTTAATACAATTTTGAAGACTTTATCAAGTTTCTTGGCTACAACGTTAGAAAATTTGCCTTTAACAATCATCGGCATAGAGCGCCATATCCGTCCCTTTTCTAGAAACATGGTCGGAAATATAAATATATAGTGATTATAAGTTTGGAGAAAGTACAGCTCCTAGAGGAACTCCTGCGTTATAGCGAAAGCATATCTCAACATCTTTAATGTAAAAACTACACTAATTAAAATTTGGGAACACATAACCCATATACTACAATAATTGACCGCCAGACGTATCCATATAAATTACAATCTTTACAATCAAACAATTGTAGTTAGTTCTTGCTATATTATTTGGTACAAATTGAGGATGATATCTATAAATAGCGTCATTTATAAATTATCCATAATATACCATCAAATAACCAACCGAAGGGTTACTAGCTTTTTAAGTAATTTAAAAAAATTATAGATTGATAGAAAAAATAGATAGATAGATATAAAGATAGATAGATAAAAATAGATACATAGATAGATAAATAAATAAATAAATAAATAACTAAAAGGAAAACGTATACTTTACATTTGAAATAAACATTAACCATTCGTTGAGTATTTTTGAAAAAGGTTTTCAAAATAATATGCTTTAGTATACATATGGGCCATTTAAACTTGGCTGAAACTGACCTTAATTGTTAATAAGTTTTGTAGTAATACTATTTTAAACAAACGGATTACAGTTCTGAACTCAAAGAACTTAAAACTAATAGAGTGCAAAACTTCAGCACCATAGGCTTGTTGCTCTAAGTTCAAAAACTTAGTTGGTGTTCACACACAGAAATTATTCTTGTTGAAATTCTGAATTCGTAGGATAGAGATGAGAAGGGAATACTAAGTTTTTATATTCTGTTTACCTCTCTCGCAGACGAAGTCAGAATTTCTGCAAGAAAACTTGTTGTGTGTGAACCCCGACTTAAAACAGGGCTTAAAATTTATTATATATACTTTTTGTTGGCGCGTTCATACTTTTTGATCTCATTCGATCTTATATAAATTAATCGGACTTTGGTAATAAATTTCACACATTCCTTGTTGTTTTACCGACTTTCAACAGTTAAATATAGGGTAATTAAATTGTGCTGACAAAATTTTTTAATTTTTAAAATTGGTTTTTTGGACAGGGTCACTCAACGAAATAATAATTTTGAAACAGAGATTGATACCTGCTGTGAGTATGTGTATTTTGCGCTATATCTCATTGATGTGCCCGAAATAGTCAAATAGATAGTCTCAAAATTTGGAAAAGTGCGAAAATTAAAAAAAAAACACCTTGTCGATTAGCATATTACAGTTTCATATAGAATAGCATGGATTACCGCGCGAACTTAGTTCCTTGTTATTTTACACAATAAAATTGAGGAAACACTAAAAATAAATTTAATAAAAAATTGAATGGACTTTTCAAAAATTACGCGAAAATAGCACTTTTTGTTCTTTTATTTTTATTTGGCAAATTGCAATTATTACAAATTAATAATAAATTATATTAAATTAATAAAAATGTATATAAACTTTTTTTTTAATATTCAAATCTTTTCTTTCTAATGCCTTTTAAAAAACTTAAATTGGATAACAGATATTCGAGATGAAAGTTTTAAATACGCAAGGTTTGAAAATCAATTTTTTGGAAATAACTCCCGATTTTGGGGGTATATTCATTCTAAAAATTGAGTAATATTTTTTTTTATTTTTAATTTAGTTCACCATGTAATTTCAAGCAATTTGGTTAATTGTGCTTAATTTTTATATGATAGGTATTGTAATAAAACTAAAGATTTTCTTTTTATCTGCATAGTGCTAAACTCATATCCTTTAGTTTGATTCGTCAGAGAGATAAGAAATATGTATTGTACTCCATTATTTAGGAAATTTTGTTTTCTTTTCAAATATATACAAACATTTTTATAATACGAAATTTTGTTAAAGACTTTTTGCTAAAAGATAACGAAAATATTTGTCTTGAGATTTTTTTGTATTTACTCATTAAATTTTAATTATACAATAAATTTTTTTCAGTAAATATTTTAGAATTAAATTTTATACTTGAGCAGATTTTCTGATGCTTACTTTTAAGTGTTATTCATTTTTTAGTTTTGTCTAAAAAAATTCCGCAATCCTCAAAAAGCTTTCAAAATTTTCTTGGTTTGTTATTTTTGCTAATTTTTCCCAATCGATATCGGATATCAAAATTTTCTATTACCAAAAAATTGAGAATACATTAATCTACATAAAAAAATATAAATTTTTTGGATTCCGCCTATGGGAAAATTGGAAATTTGTTGAAAAAGTAGGGAAACCCTGGTTCTCGAAGGAATATTTTTTTTTTTTTTTTTTTTTTTTGCTTTAAAATATTTTGTTTTTAATTATCTTTCAGAAAAATATAAACGCTATTTATATGCATATGTTACTTAATTTCATTTTATTAAAAGCCTATAATTTTTGGCTCCGTAAATATTTGTTCAAAATACTTTCTTTACACGACTCTGCTATTTATTGTTAATAAAATAAATAAAAAATCTATATCTTTTAAACCCAAGATAAGATATGCATACAACGATTTATTTCGTAGATCTCGACTAGCAGAATTCTCTCATATAAAAATCGTGCAAATCGGTTCATATGTAACAAATCAGAATTGTATTAAAAATATGTCATACCCGAGGTATCAAACTTGGTCAAAACTTAAAATCTAAACTCGCCTACACCTACACCTACCTACTACCATTATGTGATTTCATTGAAATCGGACCAGCCGAATCAGTTTGCCAAATAAAAACTTATTAAGTCTTTTATACAGATGTTATTACACACAATCACAGTTTATCACACTTTTTAACCCTACCAGCCAAAGACTTTTAACTTAACACATTTATTTAATTCCTGTTCATCTATAACAATCATAAAGTATTTAAAGTACTTTTTTTTTTGCTTCTTTTACCCCTTTTCAATTGAATTTTACCCCAGCAAACATTCACACACATTATATTGCTGTTGTTTTATTTTATTTGTATTGTATTATTTAAGTTAAAATGGTAGAGTTTCATTCATATTGATGGTCGATTTATTCCTTTTTTCTTTTATTTTGTTCTTTGCTTTTCATTTTCAATAGTGCCTTTAGCTGTTGGAAATATAAGTATAAAATTTTATTATTTCGATACGAATGCAACGAAATCAATATATGTGTATTTATACTTTTTTTTTTTTTTTTTTTTTTTTGTTTCTTTAAACTTATTTTATGGCGGTAACATATTTTCTGGCTGTAAAATAAAAGACAATGTAAAACAGACATGAAAACAGACTCACGCATATATGATTGTATGTATATATTTACTTTAATGCATAATTACAGACATTCTGTATTGAAAAATCTTTTTGCAAGGATATATCGATTATAGACAGGAGATATATATAGACTTTTTTAATCGAAGTATTGCAGGAAGTTATATCAATATTTTGTAAAGAGAATTTTATTTACGAGTATAAAAATTGTATATACACAGAAATAATTACTGTCTAAAATTTTTCAACTAACTGTATTTTATGATTTTGTATTAAAATTTAATTAGTGGATTGATTAATTCAATAATTTCTTAATTGGTTAAAAATATTTTGAGAAAATATAATAGTAAATATAAATACAAATTATACATTTCTCTTTCTCAGATTTTTGCATTTTTTTTTTTTTAATTTTTCTAATTGTTTCTTATGTGGTCAAAAAGGCCAGTTATCGCATCTAAATTATCATAATTTTATGTAATATCTATCGGTATCTAATACCGTGTATTCTTAGGTGTTGATACAAAGGATAGTAAGAATTCATCAAATACGTGACTTGCTTATACCAAACCCGAGTGGTTTAAAGTACCCTAAAACTAAATTAGTATTCTCCAGTGGATATACTTATTTAAACTAAAGTTTTAATATTCATATTATAGGTTGTCAGGTTTTCTAGTTCCATTTTCCATGAAATTATCTAAATATTTGACTCCAGAATATATCATTATTTGGACCCTAAATAATGAAAAATATGCCGCTTCAAAATGTTCCTTTTCCGAGCTTTGCAAGAGAATTTATATTCATCAGAATACTAGTGAGGATGATTAAAATTTACGATTCTGAATAAATCAATTTAAAATAATGACATATGTATGTTAATACGAGTAGTTATATCAAATATTTTTAAAGTAATAAAATAATAACATAGGTAATTTTTCAATTTTGTTTCATACAGTCATCTACTGGATTGTTTTGATTAAAATATTATTTTTTCCAATTACCATATTGATTCATTCAGTCAACACATTATATAAAGTTTAAATTTCATGTAATTATTTTTTAATTATAATTCGAAATATGTTTAATTGGAAAAAAAATTTATTATTTATTTCATTTATTTTTTTTTAATAAATGAATTATTTTGGTAATTAAACTAGTTTTTACTTTTTTCTATATACACAGAAAAATAATCAAAAATCACCAAAATAATTGATTTAATTAAAATTTTTATTAAATTTGCACCTTTCACCAAAATGATTATATCAATTACCAGTAACTGTATAAAATGAAAATACTTTTTATATATTTTTCAATTAAAAATATTTTCTAATTAAAATTTTGTTAAATTAATCAAGTAGAAATCAAGTAGAAGATTAAAAATTTAAATGATAAAAAATCTTACTTGAATTTTATTTTTACTCTTTCTTTTATTTTATTCTTGCTTGAATATATTGAATCTTGATGTGAAATTAAACGACTGTGTTAATTAAAATATATAACGTAATAATTTTTTCTGTGTATGTATAAAAGCAACAAATTTAATAAGAATTAACTTTCGTATATCATAATATGTAAATATTTGGAGATTTTCTTATATTTTGCATATATTGAAGTATCTTATTAACTGAAGCCACTTAACTTTCTTTTACAAGAAAATACCTATCTTAACAACTTTCAATCAAACACACATACATACTTTAGGAAATATGTGTCATCTCGAAGCTAACTTAATGGCTGAAATGATATACAGTTTTTGAACCAGTTACTGTTTCGTAAAATCAATAATTTTATTGTTTTATCAATATTTTATACGCATTTCTTACTTACTATTTCTTTGAAATTATTATTCAAATATTTATAATAGGCTTAAAAAAAAATTTGATATTTTATATACATTTTAAGTAATAAAAGTAACAGAATGTTTTCTCTATTTGATTTGAAATATTTTGCAATGCCTTTTGTTGTCGTAATACACTTTAAAGAAAATGTTAGTAAAACAAAAAACACGGTAATGTAATTGAAGGTATTTGTATGTAAATCAGACCATTTTGTTGGAGGATCACTAAGCAATATATATTGAAGAGCTGAATACTGGAAAAATATTAAAAACAAATGTATCTGCAAGCCGAAGAAAAGTTTAGAGTTTTATGTTAAAATGGGTCTTAAAAAAATTCGTTACTTTGGACTTGTGACGAAAAAATAATAATAAATATATATATGTATATATATATATATACATATCATATACATATATATATGTATATATATATATATATATATATATATATATATATATATATATATATATATATATATATATATATATGAAGTAAATAGAAACATTTGGACTCAAATAACCTTTAAGATATAGTAACATAATTTTGGATATGTTCAGAATGTTCGGCGAAAAAAAAAATAATTGCAAAATTCAACATTTACACCAGTGTTGCCACTTTAGCCTTTTTAAGTCTAATTCTCTCCTTTTTATTTTGCTTTTAGCCTCAAAAGTTTTGTATTAGCTTCTAGCCAATTTTTATATTTTTCTTTGTTTTTTTATTTTTTATTCTTAAAATTGCCTTAAAGGTGCTAAATATCAGTATTTTAATAACGAAAAAATAATTTTTATTAGCTATAACTAATTTTATTTTTAAAGAATCATCCATTTAAACATTTTTGTATATTTATTCGCACAAAAAATGTATGTAAAAAAATTTTCTACCTACGGTGCATCATTATACAAATCGAAAATAACTTAACCAATTTTATGGGCTTATTAAGCGATTATTATAATTATTTTGTAATATACTTCATTAACCATAGAATCTATTTATAAACATCATTTTTAAAAATTCTTAAAAAAGCGAAAAATACCCAAAAATTTAAATGCTTAATCAAAAAGGAATTGTGTTATAACAAGGAAAAACTACATAAGTAGAGTTTTTAACTTATCAGATGATCAGTATATATTTTTTTAAATTCCTCGCAATACTATAGGAAATTTTAATTTCAAATATAAACATCTCCTGAAATTATTGTTAGATGTTTACAAAAAATTGCTATAAAGAATTCAAGAATGAAAAACAAAGAATTTTGCATATGTCTAGTTAAGTAGTTTTTACTTATTGCCACAGAATTATAGTTTAAAAATGGCGAAAAACCACTTAAAAACATTAGGTAATTTTACACATGAAATATAACCCAAATTTGTAAGGAAATTTTTTGGGCGATATATCATTGGGTCATTTTGGTGGGCGCTGTTTTATTTACATATAAATTTATTCATTTATTCAATTTCTTTGAAAAATATCAAAAACTAATGAGAATTAAAAATTAACTTGTTAAAATTTTCTTTTTGACCTTATTTTTGTATCGTATTAGTAGATCTAAAGTTATAACTTATGAGGAATAAAATTGCAACAAAATTTCGGAGCTGGTTTAAAACAGTTTACTTATGATGTATAGTTTTTATTATCAATTTTGAATGACACCCATGCCTTCTTATTATATGGTGTAAATTTTTATGAAATTTGGACTTCCACTTTCTTCAAAATTTTGACAAAAAATAATTAATTTGAAAAAGAAAATATTTAATATTTTCGATTATTTTTATATTTGACCGATACACAGTGATTTATATTTTAATTCAGGTGGCAATAAGAGGAAAAATCACAAAATTCGATGGATATAAACCTATTGAAAGAAACAATACAAAAAATTCTGATCAAAAGAGGAAACAAATTTTTACGGGTTGAAGTCAATTTGTGCGGAAAATTTTTTAAAGTTTTCTAAAATCTGACTTTACAGAATTTTTTGTTAATATATTAAGCTATGTAAATCAAAAATAACTGATTTCATAAAAAAAAACATCGAAGAATATTGTAAAATAATGATATGTCTTCAAAATTACAATTATTTTCAGGAGTTGAAAAAATCTTCAAATTTATTCAAATTATAAAATTTAAAAATTTTTAAAAACTTCTAAATTAAAATCGAGGAAAAAGTTCTGGACCAATTTTAACAGGAGAGAGCTTGAAGAAACTTTTCGATAAAATTTCAAGGCAAATAATAATCCTAATAACCGAATAAGAGGTCCGAAATTCCAATATCGAGTTCTTAAACTCATGATTAAAAAGTCACTCAGAATTACTCTTGGAATGTACAGAAGATTGTATGTTTTGAACAGCTGTTAAAAGCAAAGTAAATAACGACACTTGCTTAAAATTTGACAGTAGTCTGTTAACGGGTGGTACTTGATGGGAATAGTGTCGCATTTAATATAACTACGAGGAAAGTTCGAAAAGTCACAGACATGTTGATCCGCCCTCTTAACAGATTGTCTTTTGAATAGGTTATATAAGATGTATGTTAATCTTTGAACAAATTAGAACATTTTTAATTTGGTTGCAACTTTATTCCACATACGCATAGTAGGGCCAATCTCAAAATTTTTGGTAATAAATCTGTATCTCTTAAATTATTGGTCAGAGTGAATTGAAATATATGGGAATATCGTAATTTCTAATACATTTCCAGATAATAGCATTTTAATTCATCTGGCCGTGAAAAATTTTCAAACTCAGCACTCTGATATTAATATGAAAATTTACTATTTCTTTGCAAAAATATAGTACTATTTTTTACTTTTTTCCAAAATTTTGTCAAGAAAATAATTTTCTCGTTTAAAATATTTCAAAAGATAAGGCTTTATAAATGAATAATAAAGAAATTTTAAATTGATGTAGATTTGCACCTTACATCCAGTATTCGTCGAAAATATATGAAATGATTACAGAATCATCTGTTTATGATTCTGTAAAAATAAAATTAGTAATGGCAAATAATAAATTATGTTCTAGCATTTTAGCCTTTCTAAAGCAATTTTAAGAATCACAAAAGGATAGATAGAATCGTAAACGAACATTTTAATGCCAACAGCAAATTAAAAAGGGTAGATTTGGCTTTAAGAAAGCTAAAATCGCAACACTGCTCGCCAGTATAATTGTTTGTTACGTAAACGCACATATGGAAATACATAATAAAATATTATAAAGTAGTGAATTTAGTGAGTTTTGACTAGAGTTGTCAGTTCTGGGGCCATTATATTATTTATATCTGAAAACTGCTAGAAAGTTGATTATTGAAGCTATTTGAACTCTTTTTTTTCTGAAAATGAAAAACTGGTATTTATTTTATATAATAAATATAAAATAATAGTAAAAAAAATGGTACTAATATTGTTTTTTGCGCAAATTAGAAATGTCTTTTGAAAAGTTGACTTTTAAAAATATTTGGCCAAACATTCTAAAAGTTAATCAAAGTTCCAATTAAATCATTGTATTTATATTCTGTATAGTTTTTTCTTAATAAGGGAAAGGGCTCTTGTACCTGCTACATATCATTTTCCTTAAAACTATTATTATTATATCTGGAAAAATAATATCACTTCAAAATCATTTTACCTGATAATACCTTTAAGTAGCATGAATATTTGTGCCAAATTTCATTGAAATTGGCTTAGTAAATCGATAGTTATAAAAATATGAAAACTATTCACAGATTTAGTTAGTGGGGCGTATACTTGTTATAATTGGCTAACATTACTCATACACTAACATTGCTAAAATGAATGTTAAGCACATAAAATTATAATTTTTTAATAAATTAAAATTTAAAAAAGATATATGTTATCGTTTTTCTATTTTTATTATCTCAGAGTTTGCATATTTTAAACAATTATCTTAATCATTTTAAGGAACAAGGAGCTTTTATAAAATTCTGTTATTTCGACTTTTTTTAACCCTAAGATTTGCACATTTTGGAAAATTAAGAAAACTCTATATCTGCTTAAGAAACATTGCTGTCGCATTTTAATACACTGTGCGAGTCGAAAATTTTAACAAGCTGGGCACCCCACTGGTAATAGCACAAATAATACAAAATGAGAAATAAGTACTTATGTAAATTAAACAGTAAATCAATTGCATATACTACAATAAATAAATTAATGAAAATAAGCCCGATTTTTAATAATTTTATACATATATATATATATACAAAAATATTTTAAATGCTAAATTATATATATATATATATACATTTTAAAAATTGTTTAATAAGAATCTTAATTGTTCATTTTATTTAAATTTAAAAACTACATTGTTAAATTTTAGCTAGAAAATTTAATTTTCCTAACACCTCTCTTATCCCTTCAAATTGAAATATCACAAAACCGCTTTTCAAAATGGTTAACACCATTGATTTCAGCGTCGTGGACTTAGTTTTACCCAATGAGTGCTCATATTGTTAAAAAAAATAAGTCTCTCTTTCGAGCACAGTATTATTGAATTCCTATAAAAAATAAAGAAATTTTAACACATGTTTCTCTTTTTTATCTCAAAGTTTTCCTCTTTTAATTTCCTAACAACAAAACAGCATTTTTATGTAGTTTTTGTTAAACATCAGTACTAATATTTGTTAAATGAAGGCTTATAGCTTTTTCACTTATTTATTATTATCATTATTTTACTATATCGACAAATTTTATGTCACTAGCTTTGAACAAAATAAGTTTCAATCCATTCTAAATTAATTTTTTATTTTTGTTTTTGATTTTTTATTATTTTTTATTTTTTTGCCTATGAAACAAATCACTGTGCGTCTATACGTGATCGAAAAAAAACTGAATATATATATATATATATATATATATATATATATATATATATATATATATATATATATATTATCTATATTCCGAAAGGAATATAGGATAATATGTTATTAAAAATGCCATTTATTTCTTTACTACTGTCATTTAAAAGTTTAATGAATTTATTTTCAAAGTAACCTGTAATATAATAACATGTAGATTAAATAATTTAAAAATTTTTTACTTTCAATTGTACTAAAGGAAAAAAATGCTCCATAAACTTCAAACTTCAAGATGCCATAAAACTCAAATTTGCAAAACCCTTTTGGGGGTTTATCAGACTACTGTTAAACTTTCATTTTGCGTTGGAATTATTGAGGTCGTTTTTCTCTTTTTGCACTGTGTTATTTAATTGTGAAAAGATAATTACATTTTACATCAATTTTTAAATCAAGAATTTAAAAGAGCAAGTATAACAGAAACTTAAATTAAAACGAATAAAACTAGACATAAAAAATTATAATAATATAATTAAATATAAAGAGATTTTCAGAGCAAGAAATATAGAAAGATATAGAAAAAGGCTTATCTAATTCATAGTAAAGAAGGAAAAAAGTGTCAAATATTACTTAATAAATGCTGAAGACAGGAGATCGTATTAAAGACATATCTAATGAAAAAAATAAGACGTGCAAAAATTGAAGTAAAGAAAGAACAAAATCTAGCAGAAGTTACAATACGGAAACTTTTCTCATAAAAGCAAAACACATATTGTATGTCGCAAAAGATTGTTCAAAAGTATGAACAAGAAAGGAACAATTCTAGTAAAGAGAGTATAAATTTTTTTTACAGAAAACATCACAACTGTAGAAGTATTGATTTCTTTTCTAAATTCATAGATTTTTTGATAACATAGATCTACATTTTTCTTGAGTGCATTAAATAGTTTAATATAACTATAAAAAGAAACTTAAGTGTGTATGTATTTATGTATGTGTATAAATATGAGTTGGATCAATGTCATTTTATTATTTGTAGCGACTGACAGTTTTATTAGTTTAATATCTCAACACAGTTATGCATCATTGACGATACACTAGTAGACTTATGCATGTATACTAGGGTTGTCAATTATTAGACATTGAAGTTGATTGAATAAAATTTCATAAAAAATATATAATCGAATAAAATTTAAATTTTCTTCGATTAATCGAATGAATAAAGAACAAAATCAATTTTTCTAATAAATAATTAGAAATTGAAAAAATGTAAAAACTAGTATCTTTTAAATCAATTCTTAATTTTATTAACATAAAACGAACCTGCATATAACAACACATTGACATGAATAAAAAAAATCCAATAATTGAGAACATATTCAAATTACAGACAAATTATAAAACGAAATACAATTTCTTTTAAAATTATCATTCATGAGGGATATAATTAAATATTTTGGATTTAAAACGATTATTATTGTTTTTTTTTTTTAATAATAGATTTGTGGAAAATCCTTTCACTTACAATTGATGGTGTCAATACATAACATTAAAGGCAAATCTACTTTTTCTGTTATTTTTAAATTTTTATAAATAAAGCCAATGACCATCAATATTGCTAAAACCAATTTTTTAATTTTACTTTTTGATTGATTAGATTTCAGTGTACATAAAGGGCTTTAACCAGAAATCTATTAAAACGCGTTTTACACATTTATATATCCTAACTTAATTTTCAACAACTTTAACAAGGATTTCCAACTAAACAAAACTTTTTACACTTATAAATTCAAAAAGGCATAATAATTTAATAAAAACTCGTTTTGAAAAATTATTCGATCACTAGATCATATATATAATAAAAAAAATGTTTCCCGATTAATCGAATTGTCATTCGATGTTATGCCTAATGTATACATATACATATGTATATATACCTCATATATAATTTTTATATTTTTCCTATGGTAGTAAGTGTAGATAGTAAGATAAAATGGTCTAAATGTAGTTTCTGTCAATCGAATGATTTGTAATAATCTCTGTATTTATTTTATGCTTCTTACTCAAGGAAAAAGTAACATAATAAAATTCAAATACTATATTTTATTACACAGAATCATATCCTTACAAGTCGATACATAAAAAATTACATATCGCTTATATTTACATACATATGTAAGTTTAATATCACATATTATTTGTAAGTATAAAATCCTTAGGAATAAAAAAGTTTTAAGCGGAAATTTAGACTTAAAACGAAAAATTTGTTGGCAGACCATAAAAAATTCTAATTTCCTGTTAACTTTAAATGATGTATTTATAGCTAAAGTATATATGTTTAATGTAATTTTTAAAATAAAAATATTTTACTATGTAGAATTTGAAAGTTAAAAGTTGGCAAAAGAATAATTTCAGGTTTAAATCGATGTGATATAAAAAAAAATCAATTGGAATTTTATTTAAAATATATTGACTTATTAAATGGTTTTCATTCAGATCAAATTACATAATAACAGCGCAGAAGTAGAACGTAAGTATCTAAGAATAATTTAAAATGATTTAAATCAAGAAAATAAAATGTTTTTGTTTTTAATTATCTACTTATAGAGAAAAAAGTTTCCCTTAATATTTTTCAAGCAACGTTTTTCTAGATTCTTTGTACATAACTAATTAGACAATATTTTGATATAATAAATACTCGTCATTGATGTAATTATTTTTAGAAGCAATTGACAGCTTTTATAAATTAAAAATAAAATGACTTTTGCATTAAACAATACAATGTAATTTTGTATCGACGATTTTTAGTTTTTTTGCTAAGCTTAATAGAGTACGTTTTTAAGAAAAAAAGTAAAATAAAAAATAACAGATAATGGAGGCTGTAAAGGTGTATTCGGTTTCGTGACATAAAATACATCAATTTTATTACTTATTCTGTAAGAACATTACCTCTGTTCGCTGTTTGCATTTAGAATACTGATATATGAGACATTATCAAAAATTTTTGATTTTATGTCATAAGCAATTTTTTTTTTTTTTTTTTTTTTTGATGTCATGCATATAGACTCGATTTCATTTAGAATTAGTTCTCGTTAATCATTTCGTGCAGAGAGCGCGAAAGTTATAGCGTTTTTCATATAAGCATAGCGATGCCCGGTGGATCGGCCGCCTCGTATGGTATGTACACGGGTGCCAGTATAGGCCTTCTACCTCCAGTGGCTTCCCCATGAATAGCTGTCAGGTCCCCGTTGCTAAAAGAATGAAGAAGGTGAATATTCAGATCATTTCTAGCTAATATACATGTTCGTACCTTCTCCAATGTGGACGGTATAAACAGGTTATAACCCCGTTGTCCTTAAATCACATACACTGGTGTTGTTAATCTAGGGATCCTGGATACTCCTGATCCATATATATTCTGAAGTTTCTGCCTTGATTCTAATTACAGGTCATGGAGTAACATGGAGACCTGTAACAAGACCTTCATTCTGATTTTCCAATACCGTCGGAATGGTTTCAACCTCTGGAATGGGTGGAGGAATCTATGCCCTCACTATTGGACGCAAAGGCAACTCAGACGCCAGTGTTACCTCAAGTTTTTCCCCGGATGGAGAGCATTGCATTTAGCAACAGCGTTTTCAAGGAATTCAAAAGATTTCTCATTGCCGCAGTTGATAGTTTTAACTCCCTTCATCCAGTTCGCGCCTTTGAAGGATCCTCGTCCGGCCTTCCTTTTACAAGGATGATCTCTTCAATGAGCTTGTGTTCAATCTGCCGCCATTGCTCAATGCTGATCCTCCCATCTGGATCAACTTTGTCAATGACCGCAACTTGAACATAGATCTGCAGTACTAATTGCTTCACCTTTTTTGATGTTGAGGGCTGTTCGCTTCCTGACCCAGCTCCTTTAATAACCTCCTTGTGGGGGCCCTTAGCGGAGTTGGAAGGTATGCGAGCAGCCTTCTTAGCCATCAAGGTTTACTGATCATTCCCAGATCTGGCCATTTTAGTGACCCCCTTTTGGGGACCCTTAGAAGAGCCGTACGGGATTTTGCACCCACCAGTGGTGCCCTTATGGTTTCCACTGGTTGAACTGGTCGGCCTCTGACCTACAGCCTTCTTGCTTGTTTGTGGCTAATCATATCCAGGCCTATCATCCCTGACAATCTTTTGCTGACCGACGCATGAACAGCCTCACCATCTGTAGTCTCTGGTTTGTAGTCCTTACCGCCTGGTTCAGAATGGTTGCAAGTTTGGATGGTTCGCCACTACCCTTATCTTCCGCTCTGGCACAGATCATTGAGGATGTTGACTTTCCTCATATGCTCTCATGAGACACCTCTGGAGTGCTGTCCACATCCTCACCCAATCAGGATAAGACATTCCCAGAGAGTCATAGACTGGCCCGTAGATACGTTCGAATCTTTTGACTTTCCTCCTGTGCTTTCTGATAAGATACTTATCAGAAAGCACATGCCTGCAAGTGGTGTTGAGCTTCTCTTAGCTCTCTCATGCAGGTAGATAAGATAAGCTTTTGCGCCACTACGAGTCTTCTCCTCCTTAGTTCCACTTGTGACATCGTTTGTCACATTTTGCGTTACCGCGTCCTGCCGAATTAAGTTGCCGCGAGCCGTATGAGTTCCTGAGGCAATCGAAATATCCCCTCACTCAGACCCCGCTCCTGTTCCTCTCTTGACTCTGAGCGCGAGCTGAGATCACAGTAATCTCGTGCTCATCTTCAGATCCAAGAGAAAGATCGCCGAGCTTCTGTGTGACACTGGTTCCAGCAAAGGAATCCCTATAGAATCCCAGAAACTCATCCACCTCTAATAGTAAACCCAACAACTGACTTTCCTGTGCTAGAATCTCCCGTTGGACCCCCATTAACACCAAATTGTCGTCCATGTCTGTTTTGTCGCCTTGCGACCGTTCATCATCTGTCAGAATTGAATTTAAAATGGAAGTATCTATTATGTCCCACGAGTATACCAGTAAAGGCTAAAGTTTACAACCAACCCGTGCCATAGGTATTGGAGGGGGGCTGTTAGTTTATTTAAGCACTAACTAATCATTCAGGTCCTCGGCACTACTGCCGATCACCTTGACCTTAAAGTGCACTGCATTTATTTGGTCCGCGAGAGACTCTAAGGAACTCTATGACCAGAGATAATACCATGATCTGAACACTCAAGTTAGAGACCTTTAAACACCCTGTAAAGAATGTGCAGGTCATGTGTCTTATAACCAGTCCCCCCTAACCGCCACCTGGAGACACGTCTGATATTAGAAAAAGCAGCAAAAACCTCCACACGGAACCCTTTTTCTAAGTTTTTGAAATTATGCAGCAATCATGATTATAAAATAAAATTTATGGTGCTAAATTTTGCACTCCATTTATTTCAAGTCTTGTGAGTTTAGATCTGTAACCCATCTGATTAAGATAGTATTAACAAAAAACTTATTAAGGATTTAAATCAGTTTCTGCCAGGCTAAAATTATTGACAATGACCCATATGTATATTTCTGTGATGTCATTGATGGCGGTAATATTAAGGACCTTATTTGTATCAAAAGTGTGTGTATTTGAAGAAATATTTCTTTATAAAATTTATTTAAAATTATTATTTTGAAAGATTTTACAAAAAATCTATTTTATGCACTAAATATCTTTATTAATGTATCGTAATTTAGGTAATTTAAATTACCTCATAGACATTTTTAATATTGCAACGTCCTGCCATCCCGCTGTCTTACGATGCTCCCTCGAAATGGTCTAATGACAATTTTTACACTACGTGTATTTAAGAGATTCCATTCAACTATCTTCCATTATCATTACCTAAAGCATAATTTTTAGTATCAAGATATTAATATCATTGAAAAGAGTAGGATCTCAATATCTCAAAAATGGTAAAAAAGATATATGTCACATTCGGAAAACATAAATAAAAAGAAAAAATACTTATATTAAGCTTTTTTGTTAATTATAACTTACACCATTGTAAGTTGAGCAATTCTATGACGTTTGTGACAATGCCGATAATGCAATAAAATAATATTACTTAGCCATCTTCTGGTGTTTAATTAGGCACTAAATAATTTACCAAACCCATTCACCGATGTCCGTCAGTTCGTCTATCCAACCGTTATAAATATAAATATTTTTATTAAAATATATGTTACATTTTGAAAGATTCTTAATGAATTTTAACACATGACATTATTTCCAAGGAGCACTCAAGTTTTATTCAGTTTATATTTAAGCGAAAATTATTGTACTCAATTTTGTGAATATTAGTCATTTTTACAAAATCATACGTGCATAAATTTCATCAACGTGTTGCAGTGTAGAAAAATTATACACAAATCTTATGTTGCAACTTTCAACTTAAATGGATTATTTACAAAATATAAGTATTTTAGTTGATTCTAACATTACTAAATGATCTAAAATTAAAATCCAATGTCGAATCATTAACTTTAGAAATAATTTTGTGTAAAAATAAAAAAAGTATAAAATTAAAAAAAATAAAAATGCAATTAAATATTATACCTTTTTTTGAGGCTGTCAGAAAATTGAAAATTTTGTTTAAGAGGACAAGCCAGGACAGAAAAATTTTATTATATTTTTAAAACTTGAAATGTAGCCATAACCTATATATGAACCTAAGTTCTCCAACCAATGCCTTATACAACTTATAAACCTCGAAACTTAAAATTTACGTAATTTGTAAACTTAAAAAATTATTACTTTTAAAAAGTTTGCTAGTCATTATCTAGTTAATAAAAGGACATTAAAAGTATATTACTCCGCATTTTAGGAGATAAATAATGTATAATATAAAGAAATGTGAAGGTCCTATTTTAAAAGCTCGAATTTTGTAAAGCTAATTATCGCATTCAATAGCTAACAATATACTGGCCTTTTTCCCGAACTTTTGTTTGGTATGCCATTTTTTGAAAAATCAGTTTTTTATTTAAATATATGTATAAATATATATATATATATATATATATATATATATATGAATGCGATAAATAGGACCTTCTATCAGAAAACTGTTCGAGAGACCTCTGCATTGTATACATATCTGCGTATTAATTCTTTACATTTAATTTACACAGATTTTTGGGAAATATTATTTAAATAATATTTATTATTGTGAAATAAAGAATTATAATGTAATTTATATAAATTTATTATGCAACGTATTTTTAAGCAAAGATAAATATTTAGTAAATTTTTTACTCAATTAATAATTTAGTTATTTTTTCGATCATAAATCTAATTCAGTCATAACTCTAATATATTTGATTATACAAAATAATTAAAAGTATTATTACTTTGATTTGATTATATAAGTAATTCCATAATTGAAATCCGTTTATTTTATTTTATTTATTTATTTTTTTTTTTTTTTTTTTTTTTTTTTTGAAGTATACTTCATCATATAATTTTTGTCAAAAAAATTACTAAAATGTTAATGTAATTTTAATAAGAAAATAAAATCTTAAATCAAATTTAAATTCAAATATAAAATTTTAGTAGGAAACTTTGATTAAAAGGTTACTTACCCACTATCTAAAACACCACTTAAGTTGTCTAACACATTTTCATCAAACATTGTTCAAAATCATATAGCTTTCTACCTTCTATTTTATGCCAGAATTGTTTTAGCTAGACAATTGAAAATGGCAGATTTTACTATAAGATCAAAACTTACATTAAATAGAAAACTAAAATATAAAATAAAAATAACATACAGAATTTACACCTTTTTACAACATTTTTATGCTCTGCAAAGCACAACAACTTTATAAAAAGTGCAAGGTTGTAGTTACTCATACGTACTGTAGTTCAGAAAATTAGAAAAAATAAGTTGGAGTCCCCTATTCGGCTAAGCAGAATCTTACACACACTTTACACGTGTTGAGATGTGTTATATGAAAATGAAATACGTAATATTGAATATAATTATAAATATATTTACCTATACTATATCTATGTAAACACTAAATTAGTATCAAGATTTTATAAACTCTTATATCCTTGTATATGTATATTATAAAAATGAGACTTACGTTTGTTCATTTATATGTTTGTTTGTGTATAAATCACGTCTAAACAGCTGAACCTATTTTCACCAAATTTAATTCGCAGATAACACCAATGCCAGGTGGTTATATTCTTTGTTAGATCTCGATTGGACGTCATAACCTCATTTTACGCCTAATTAAAAAAGAAATTCTATTTACATGAAATATGACATACAGATAATTTAGAATGTTATTTTGGATATTGATCGGATTACACGCCCATATTTTTCGCCAACTTTCTTAAAACTATCGAATGGATGAACCGATTAGCTTAAAATGGAAGCACGGGGAGTAGTACGCCACACATAAAGCAAATATTCAATATGGAATATCTAAGAAATTATTACAGTGGAAGCCCTCAAATTATGTGGAAATCATATCATATCGCATTGATGAAATGCAAATAGGACGAATAGGTCTAGGGGGAGAGGTAGGCTCTATACAAAGAAAATATAAATTTTATCGTCTAAAGTACTATTATAGTGAAAATCATAAAAAAATAATTAATTTTTATATCAAATTTCGAAAAGGGTGAATAGGTCTAGGGGGAAGTAGTAGCTCCCACATAAAGTAAATATTAGTTATCGCATCAAATATGTTAGCTAAGTGCACTGATAAAAGCTAGTAAGTAACAAATTTAATAATTTGGAATTTTGTAAAAGTTCACATATATTTAAGGAAGATATAGTCACGGTGCAGACCAAATATTTTATAAATATAAGACAATATTAAATTAAAAAAGTGTATGATGGAAAACTTATGGACCGATTTAACTGATTTAAAAAAAAACAAACATTCGAATACATATTTATATTACATCTATGCAAGAATGAAGCCTCAAAAAATCTAATAACGCATTTTGACCTATAACACAAAACAAAATAGAGAAATTCTTAAAAAAAATCTGTTTTTTTATGTAAAAGATAAGATTATTGTTGCTATTGTTATTCAGTATCCATGAAAACAACAATTATATATATATATATATATATATATATATATATATATCTTTAATATATATATTTATATATATATTGCTTAATTTCCATATATGCCAGTTATTCGTTGACGTCATAAACGCCATTTCAGCCGACGGACATCGTTCCATCGACAGATAATATGAACTTTTTTTGCTCTCCGATCAAAATACAAACGGAATGACAAACTTATATATACCCTTTACTGCTGTGGTGAAGGGTATAAAAAGTTATAAATGTAAGTACTTCAATATACGTTTATATATTATTCAGATACGTTTAGCGTGGATAAAATGGTTGGTACTTTAAATTGTACATTTTATTTTCTTTGCCTTAGAGAAAACACTATATAAAAATACATTTGAACGAGTAATAAAAATTAAGGCCAAAAAGGCTCCTTTATCCCCTTTATTTGACTTATATCATTCCGTAAGAATAATAGTCTCTACTTTTTAAAAAATATTAAAATAAGTATTAAGAAATATTTCCATTCCAAAAAGTACCATTTTATCGTAAATTTTCCCAAACCTAATAAATAATACACATACATTACAATGAGACAGCGATAACTAAACATGTATGTACTTTTATACACATGGACTTCATTATATATGGATGTTGGAGAAAATACCGTGTAATAGAATGATTTTACAAAAATGTTATGATAAGAAAAAAGATGATGAAAATGTGAAAATAAATACACAACTTTTCTTACTTTTCTTATAACTTCTCCTTAATTTTCTTTTCCTTTACTTTTTGCCTTAAAATAAAAATACCATTATTATGTTTAGAAATTTATCATCGTACTAATAAAAGCAAAACAGTTTAAAGAAAAATTTATATATTTAGTTACATAAATCATATGCCAGAAAAATACGTGGCAAACATAGTATGTAAGTAACAATATGTAGCAAATAGCAAATATGTATGCAATTATGTTTGTATGCACTAATAATTACAATGCATATTATAAAAATAAATACAAAAAATTATTGTAAGAAAAATAATATATTTAATATTATAAATTTAAAATGCAGCAACTATGGGCATTCTTATGTTGGTTTATGCTGGTTTTTATGAGTCGTAAGTCCTCAACAACTGCACTTGATTGTGCATAATTTATTAAAATTTTATCAAATTGTTTAGCCTTTTTTGGGGTAGTAAATTGAATCAAAATTGTTATAAACCACTGGGTGCATAAAAACAACATTAATAACAATATGGTATGGCACGTTACGCGTTTCATAATTTTCTTTTAAGAAAGTTTTTCCTTTAAATTATGATGTTATACAGTAGTTAAGTGAGATAGGAAAAATAATGAAAACAATTTCCGTATCTTTTTTTAAGCTGATCAAATTCAAATTAATCATGCAAATAATCCAGAAAAATTAGACGAAAAATTAATAAACCTAGGGATTTGATTGGAATAATGCTTGCTCTGGATGTCTTATATATGTTGTATAAAGTCACCTATTATAACGTATATGCGAGTTATTCACAGTTATAGGTGTAAAAAATCAGTTTTATGCACATATCTCGCTTATTGTTCATCGTACACATAATGAAGTCATTATAGCATTTATATACTACAAAATTTCCACACTACTTTACTGAATTTTGTTGGACAATTGCACCTCCCATTGTCTAAAGATATATGTTTATCCTTTGTTGCACATAATGGTCAATGTTAGGATACCCTCAAGTGTCAAATTTTCAATGCGACCGAAGGCAAACTGAAGATACTTTTGGCACATAATTTAGCAAGAGGACTGTCTGTGCAAATTTTTATTAAAATGTCTGTCGTTAAAAAAAAAATAGTTATAAACAATTACTTTAATGCTTTTAATTTTCTAAAAGTGAAAAATAATTATTTACCCTCTTTTGGAAATAAAACATCACAAAAATTGTATGCATTTATGTTAACGCGTTTAGTAACGTTATCATTTTTTACACTTACCATTAAAACAGTTCCAAAAAGTTAAAATTTTTACATTTAAATTTCTTTAATCCTAATCGAGCGGACCAAATACTAGTGTAAATTTTTCAGTTCAAAATAGTAACAACATTTGCTATCAATATTAGACTTCTGAAGTTCTCATAAGTAACAGGAACTTTTATATTTTCCACCTTTAAATAAGTTCATATAAGGAGAAAACGAGAAAATGAAATAATTTTAATACAGTTATTTTATAGAAGCTTTATATAATATATAGTATATGAAGAAAAATTACCAAAAAAAAATTTTTTTTTTTTTTTTTTGATTGAGTTTTTGTGCCTGAAACAGATGTAGGTCGTACTATGGACTGAGTGTTTATCTTAGGCAGTTTTCACGCAAAACATACTTGACTGTCTGATCTTATGTTCTTTATTTTTTTAATACTGGCAAATATAATAGCTTCGAAATATATTCGAATCTTCCTTAAATTGATCCTTTGATGGAGCTCTCAATATGCTCGATGTTTACACAACGTCTTGTGCATTATATTGACTCCAATTTCTCTTATATTACATTCTATTGGCATAAATTTCGCGGATTTTGTTTTTTCAATTTTCTACGTATTATGCATAGCTTATAGAAAAATAATTGACTTAAAATATTTATCTAATCTTCAGTTTTCCGTTTTCTCAAAATTTTTTTGTGCAAAATAATATTGTTTGGGTTTCAACGAAACCTAAGTGTATAAGATACCACGAATGCTGATAAAGTGTGTAGCGGTCAGAAAATACTTGTTGCATTCTGCTGGTGTCTAACTGTAGTTCACAAACTCTGCATTGGTATTGTCAAATAGAAAGAACTTACGATACTACTGGAACCACATTTGTAACACTATTTACAAAGCTAGGCGCTGCTAATTTACGATTACAAATTTGTTTAGTTATATTATATTAATATATTATATTACTCCAATTTTTATGAAAAATTTTCAATTTTGGGAAAATCTAAAAAAAAATCGTTAAGCGAATAACCATCTATTTAAGATTTATTATAAGCCAGTCTATAATAAAAAAAATTGAACTCAAAATGGAAACAAAATGGACTCTTAACGTCGAAAAATTCCTCCGCTGGACTAGGGTTAAATTACCAATTTTCAAATAGCACCAAACAACAAATACTGACTGCTAGATTGGCATGTCGAAGTTATGATTCAATCGATACAAATTTGTCTTAAATTAATTAAGAAAAAATATGTACTTAAGAAAAAAAATTGGTACTTAGCTATTCACCCGAATTTGGTCCCTACTACGTCTTAGTACCAGAGTGACAAATAATGTCCCATTAGCTTATTTTGTGTTACTAAATGAACCAACCAATCACTCAGCTTTTAGCATAATTCGATCAATGATTTGAAATAGTATGTAATTTTCCATTTTTACTACTTTTTAATACTTTTTTCCCAATTGATGTAACAAAAATTATATACAAGTATACCAAAGTAGAAAATTTTATGTTATTTTTGTAAAAGTTACGAATATCATGTAAATGTCCATATTTACTGGTTTAAAAGATTTCTATAGTACTAAAAAGAGTAAGAGTAATTTCCAAAAATACATTTTAGTAGATCTATTTAAGGGGAAAGGAAAAATTCAATGTTTCTAGCTTCAGGCATCTAGAATGTGCAATGATTAATAAGTTAATCATTCAGTAACTTACTCTTTTATATATAAAGATGGAAATGTTATTCAGTTCATCAGAGAATATTCCAGAGCCAACAAAACAGTTCATCTCAGACAGCGTTACCGTCGAGAATTTTTAAAAAGTGTCCAAAAAAGTGGATTTCAAAAAGTAAAGTCGCCAAAAAATGGATTTTTTTGAAAAAATGTTCAATACCTAAAAAAACTCCTTGAAATTTGTTTATTTGATAAAAACATATAATAAAATAAAAATTAAGATTTGTTCACAAAAATAGATAACATAGAATCATGTTTTTATTAATTAAACTTCTATACTTTTGTACAAACTCTCCACTCGGAAAAACACACAAAATGTATTTTCTGATGGACGCCTCTTATAACGACAGGGTGACTATTTGAAAGAAGAAAGTCAATTTTTGGAACACATTTTTTCTGGTTGGAGTTTTGAATATTTTGGTACCAAATTATCGTTTAAAAAAAATCGTTTAATTTTTTTGTAAGTTCAAATATTAACATTATTTCTAAAAAATATACTTAAAATCATATTTTAATTTTTTCGGGTCAATTCAGCAAAATATAGATAAAGTTATCAAAACAGGGAATAATAACAACTACCACTATTTTATTCCAAAATACTCAAAAATCCCAATCCGAAAAAAACCTGTTTTAAAAATTGACTTTTTTTTAGCTTAAATGGTCACCCTATCATTTACAAACAAATTTAAAAAAAATTGGAAAATTGACAAAGTTTGGATAGGGATTGTGGGGAGTCCGTTTCCCTTAGAATTCCAAGTATACTTCGCACGCATCAACGTTAAAATTAGTTTTCAAAACTTTAAATAAATTATGTAAGGCAGAACAAAAAAAAGCAAAAACAATTTTTATAAGTAAAATTATAATTTTTTTAAGTTCCAACTTTAGATTAACATAAATTTTTATCGGATCTGTATAGAGTATTTTTTTTTCTTTTTTGTAGAGATTTATAAGAACTATCTATACATAAATTTTTTTATCAAATCACAAATGAATTTTTGGCGATTTTTTAAATAAAATTACATACACTAGGTGACCAACTTTGGAGGTCTACGCACGTTCTCTCTGGTCCGCTAGGAATCTGTGCTCCTTTCAATCAACTCAGAAATATCTCTTCTCTGTCTACTTGAAGAGAGATAAGAATGGTTCACAAGTTAGAGAAGTATTAAAAAAGAAGTTTTGGAACCACTATGGGACGTACTTATAAAAAATGTGGACATCTTTTCGCAAAATTTACTTTAAACAACTAAAAAGTTATAGGCTATCGAGACCAGCCACATGATATCCTCACAATTATTTCGTGGTGGGTTTTATAGAGGACCTGTGGCTAATTATTGATCGACACATTTATTAAGTTTATTGTGTATTTTTATGAAACATAAGCATGTATTATTTTATGTTGATACTAATATTTATATTAGATTTATGTCTTTTAGTGTAGAAATGGAATTTATAAGGGCGCTGTGGTAAAGTCTGCATGTAAGACTTATTTATGTTAAATATTATTATATTAACATTTTTGAAATAATTTTCGGAAGATGGGTATATATGGAAGCTGTGGTCAATTATAGATCGAACTTCATGAAATTTGGCATAAAAGTTTATATTTATAGAAAACGAGAAGAAATTATAATGCGTATAAAGTTTGAAAGAAAAACGGACATTATTAAAACTACTCTGAAGGGACATTCTGATTCGAGAACTATACTTTAAGGTAATACCTCAAAATCTACGGTGGTGTATGTTAAAACATTTGATTTGAAGTTGCCTTTCCCAACTAAATACATACAGATCCGCACAGACTTGGAAATTAAACAATGTTTATTTCCCTCTAGAAGGGAGTGGAGTAGGGAAAATTTCGTATGAACAAATTATGCTTCGAATGGTCTGAGATTAGTGTTACCGCTTGGCGACATTGGTCGCCAATTACCTCTTTTTCAACCACCTGGCCACTTTTTAGCCCCTTTTTTAAGTGGAAGTACATGGCGACCTTTAAAGACTCTGTGTTAAAGACGAGAAATTAAGTTGTTTGAAATATCTAATTAATTCCACATCCATTACATATTAATTTCACAGGAGAATTTAATTATTTTGAGATTGTGTCGTAGTATAATGATATGAAAAAAGACCCCGAAAATTTTTTAAATGAAATTATACTGTTAAAAACTAAATTTGATGGTAAATTTTATGAACAGCTATTTAAAACATCTTTTTGGACCGGTTTGAGAAAATTTGAAAAAAAAATTTGATGAATACGGCTAAGCATATTTTTTCTAAATAATCACTAAAAAAAATGAATTGCCAAACAGACTTAAGGTCAACACTAGTGATTCTATTCTTTCCGTCCTAAATTCGTTGGACTGGAATTTGTAAAACTTGAATCCGAGTGGAGAGCTTGTACAAAAGTATAGAAGTTTAATTAATAAAAACATGATTTTATGCTATCTATTTTTGTGAACAAATCTTAATGTTATGTTTTTATTTTATTATATGTTTTTATCAAATAAACAAATTTCAAGAAGTTTTTCGCAGGTATTTAATTTATATATATATATATATATATATATATATTTCTTTTTAATTTCAGCTTTGCGTTTTGAGAATTTTACAAAAAAAAAAATAAATAAAATGTGTAAAATTTACAAAGTTTGAACAGGGAAGACATATCTACCTAAGTTAAGATTACTTTTGAAAACATTAAACAACTTAAGTGAAAAAATATTGATAACTTTTTTCAAACAACCGAAAAAATATGACATTTTTTTAAAGATCTATTAATCTGATAATAACTTTTTATCGGATCTATATATTTATATGATTCTTGCAGATATATTACTAATTTTATAAGGAATCTGGTGAATATTAAAAAAAATTAAGGGCCAATGTTAAGCCCGCAAAGGTAAAAGCTATAAAAAAAACGAGGCCAATAAGCGAGATAAATTATTTCTACATAAATTTCTCTTAAACCAAAAGAAATAACATACACATGTAAGCATTTTTTTTAGAGATTTATAAGGACTATCTATATATAACATTATTTTTCTGTCAAATCATAAATTAATTTTTGGCGATTTTTCTTAAAAATTTAATACTGGAGGTGACTAATTTTGGAGATCTGTGCTCCACCAAATCAACTCAAAACGCTTCGTCTCAGGCCATCTGAAATTTTACTAAGATATTTCCAATAGTTCACAAGTACAGAATTATTAAAAAAATATGTTTTGAAATCACACTTCGTCCCTGATTTACATATTTATTAAAAAATTTATTAGAAAAATGTATTGGAAATTTACAAGTATATGAGTATGTTTTTCTGATAATAAAAAATTCTGTTTAGAGAACTTTGCTATAAATTAACCTATTACAATATTGGAATATTTTTTTTCTTTTTGCAAACTATTTTAGAATTTAAACTTCCAATAGTATGGACCGATTTCTTTTTCGAAAAAAAATTATTAATATTTTTTTAATCTCAAAATTATGATTTTTTTTAAGAAAGTTTATTTTAATTTCCGGTATTTTAAATGGAAAATAAAACAAAGGGTGTCACTGTACCCAATTATACACTATTACACCAAAATGTTGTTTCAAGATTTAAATCAACAAGAAACCAAAAAGAACTCAAAACTAATAGTAAATACTTATTTAACAACAATTTACATGGTAATTAATTAAAAATTTTCTTCGTTTTATTTATTTTTTTTTTTTTTTTAATAAAGCAAATACGGAAAATTTTAATATACCAAAAACAATGCATTAAATAAATAACACAAAATCAAAAAACAAACAATGTCGGAAAGTATTTGTTTGACTTTAGAAATCTCAACAATGGTGGCAAGAAAAAAATGTATAAAAGAAAAAGAAACAACACAAATTAAACAAATAAATTACTTCATAGTTTACATAGTAAATATGTATGTGTGTTAACTTATGTAAGAAAAGCTAAATTTTCAAACTTAAATATTCGCATCTCGTTTCGTTTTATTGCTACTCTGTTTGCATACTCATATTCTATATTATATTACAGATATTTTTGGCTTGAAAAAAAAAAGCAAACAAAAAGTAATACCAAATAAATTCGCAAAAGAAATAGAATAACAAATTCAATTTACAAAAATGATATTTTTTGCAAATACAACAATACCAACAAAGAACAATATAAAAAATCTTTTGGTTGTTACTTCCGTTTCCGTTACAAGAATCGTGAAAGTATTTCCCTTTGCTTTATTAAATGGCCATTAACATTTCTCAAACTAACAACATGTACTTGTTTGTAGTCCTTTTCTTTATATATATATATATATATATATATATATATATATATATATATATATATATATTATTATATATATATATATATATATATATATATATATATATATGTTATTTTATTTTTTATTTTTCTTTAACATATACCCAATTAACAAAATATGTTATTTGAGTTATTGTGTGCATATTATTTAATTTTTTTTTTCTTTTTGAAAATTTATATGGAAATTTAAAATAATATTATAACATTGTGAAACTTATGTTTATAAATTTTGTAAAAATTAGTTTTGTTTAAAAGCTTACTAATTTCTTGCAAATAAATAAATAAATAAATAACAATAATAATTTATTTAACATTTTTTTACAAAATTGTACGCCGAAGTTCTAATTTTCATCAAAAATTTAAATTTAAACTAAAAATTCAAATTTTCACAAAAAATCAATCATCTACTATTATTCACGAAAAACTCAAATTCATTAAAAGTCCGATTATTAAAAAAATCCACATTTTTACTAAAACTCCGATTATTTAACAAAAATACCAATTTTCACTAAAGACTGGTTATTCATTAAAAATTTGATTTTTCATTAGAAATTTGATTCTCCACTTTAAAGCCGATTTTTCACAAAAATAGAATTTTTCACCAAAAATTAAAAAACAAATCGATTTATCAATAATAACAAGTAAAAAAAAATATAATCGGTCATTCGCGACAATATGATACCTTTCACACAATGATTTTCGAGATATTCGGAAATGTCCTTATATGAGACCTATAGCCAATTACGCGCAGAGGAATAATATGGTTGTGGTGACGATAATCTAAGAGCAACATATTATGATTGGAGTATATGATTACAGTTAAAAATTAGAATGATTATAATTAATATGATTCTATATTATTACATTTTTGTCTGATTTTATTATTTAATGATTCGATTTTATAATATTATGATTATATTTTATCATACTGTGTACGATTTTATAAGATAACAGTGAGTTTTAAGTTATTATAATTCGACTTTAATATATTATAATCCCACTTTATCACATTATGGTGTTTTTTAATATATTTTTATCCCATTTTATCATATTATTAATAAATTTTATCATATTATAATTCCCTTAAATCATATCGTGTTTTCATTTTATCATAGTATAATCTCATTTTATCATATTATGACTAAGATTTATAAGTTTCCTTTACTAAATTTATTAAAATAAAACATACACATAAATTATTAAGGGTATTCATTTAAATGCTTAAGTTTTCCATTTGTGCAATTGTGCATATTTGCGCAACATGTTTCAGGAACCTTCTATTCAAATGTTGTGCAATGTTAAGGATAACAAAATAAAAAATCATTGTAAATAATTGAAATATTTGTTGAAATCAAAGTTGCATACAATGATTTTATTTTAATTAAAATAACTATAATTTTTTATTTATAGTTTTTAAATATAAACAAAAGACAGCTGATTTACAAGTGCACAATTAAACAGCGCAAGTTTGCGAGAATAGTCACGGAAACTTATAAGTGTTGCACAAATGAATTTCCATACAATTTTTTTCAGTTCATTTGTGAGTGCGCAAACTTGCACACATTGTACAGTTTGCGAAAGTTTTGGGCGTTTTTATAAGGATCCTTATTATCTTTGTTAATTTTTTATTAAGTCCATTACACAATTTTACAAAAGATAATAAATAGAGAAAATTATTCATTAGATAATATATATTAATTTATATATTAATTCTTTACATACTAATTATTTATATCTAAATATTGACATGAAAAATTAATTCAGCATTTTTATTTTGTCTTTGGAAATGTAGACAAAAATATTCAATTCTAAATATTTAAGGATAACCGCAAAATCAAAAAATTATTCTGAGTCTATTGGTATACTATAAGGTGGGTGTTGCAATATAAAAATAAAAAAATTAAAAAAATATTATGTTCATCAACATTTTTCATTAAGAACCTAAGTATTTAGAAAAAAAAAACAAAAAATAAAATAATAAAAAATTTAACACTTATACTATTTCAATTCATTTGAAAATAACACACTTATTCACCAAGTGTATTACTTTTTTAAGAATGCTATTTTTTCTTCACATAATATTTTAACAGATAACACAATGAATTGTGAATTGGGCAATACAATATCTTTTTGTAAATATACCCAAAAAACAATTCGTCATTTTTAAAAATGTTAAAAAAAAATAACATATTTAAATATACATTTTTCATTTAACTTTAGAATACATAAAAGACAACAAACATTTTAAGTCTTTAAATTTTAACCGTAAATATGCAAAGAAAAAAATTCTTGAAACTAACAAGAATTTGATATCATTTTATGTCATAGCGTAACGAACTTTCCACTTTTCCATATGACATCATGTTTACACCTTCTTTGAAATGAAATTTTTCCTACACATTCCTCCGTAGTTTAACATCAGCCGCTAAATTGAGCATAAAGGTCGGAAATTTTTCTTTTACTTTCAACATTTCAACGTGTACGAGTGTATGTAAGTTTTTAGCTTAACTCGACAATATTTGCAATTTTTATTTGCATTTTTGCAAATAACTAGTGTATGGATGCTTTTTAAGTTATTCACACTATCGTCTATCTAAAATAAGTTTTGTTTTTATGTTTGACTTTGTGTGTATATATTTCTGAAAAAAGAAATCATAGTTAAAAGTTACGACACGTTAAGTTTACACTTTAGCATCATATCACACACACATTCCTACATAATCGTAGAACTCTTACTAAAAAAAAAAAATTTATATTCAATTATTCAACATCAAGTATAAACAAATGTTCTTAAAAGCAAAATGTCGTTATATTTTTATTCCTATACATGCACAAAAAGAAAAGATTAATTGACAAATAAATTTAGATAATTTTAAGTAAAAGTTTTTAGATTGCTAAAATCATTGCTATGTACATATTAAAAAAGAAAATTTAAATCAATTTAACAAATTCTTTTATTAAAAATTTTGTAATAAGTTAAATTGAAAATCAAATGAAAGTTTTTAATTCACTGTTCCCTTATTATGTTTGCTTACATAGTATTCTAAATTTTTATAAATCGTTATTATTTTCAATGAATGCTTGTTGACCGACAAAAATCAAAAATAAAATTATACCATAAATAATATAAATTTCATATTTTTGGAAAGCTAATGTAATGACAAAATTATATATAAATAAAAAAGTTTTGGATTCCTCCTAAACTTTTTTTCAACAATAGAGGGCGCTAAATTCAAACTTATCTAAGCAAAACTTATCTGTGTGAAAAATTAATTTTTAATGTTTTTAGAAAAAAATTCGCCAAAATTCCATTTTTAAAGATGCTATTTCAGTCTTTTTTTTTTTTTTTTTTTTTTTGTTTTTAGAATACTATTGCGAAGGAAAAAAATTGATTATGTAAAAATAGTTAGTATATCCTTTTTAAATTACCTTGAAACTTTTGCGTTTTTTCTTTTAGAAAAAAATATACAAATTTAATAGACTATAAAAAAAAAAATAGGAAATACTGGTAATTTTTTATTTCTATAACATATTGGGTCTTTATTAGTCTGTCTAAAGTTTAGTCCAAAACTTTGGCCATAAGTTTAAAATTTTTACATTCGTGTAAATGCCTAAATTTGTAAAATAGACCAATACCATTAGTATGACCAAAAATTAAATAATTTTCCCATTTGAAAAATATAATCCAGAATATGATACATAAAAATCTTAGTTTTTCAGAAGTCTATCAATCCTTTCTAAAAGTCCGCCAAATTTAAGAAATTTTCTGATCATTACAATTGTGTTTTTTGCATAATTGCCTCAAAATAAAGATATTCTTCAAACACTATTAAAAAAACAGACGAAAAAAGATTATATTTTATTAATAATTTTCAAAGCTCAATAATTTTTCTAAAAAACTATAAAAAAAGTTTACGATTTTGGAATTCTATAAATTTTTCTTGCAATCTAAATTTCTACCGAAATAAAATTATATATTTTTTAAAAAAGTGTTTAGTAATTTTTTCCTACGCGCTATTATTCTCAGGGCTTAATTAAAAAATTAAACTAGAATAAAATTTAAATTTATTGTTGAGGGGATAAGCTAGTTCCGGCGATCCAGCCTTTCGTTGATTGCTTAAGCCAGCTCATCAGGAAACATTTCCTAAATTTTAGGAAAGCTCAAAACGTTTTATACATTAAAATATATTTAAACTTAATGAGAGTTAAACATGTTTTAAGTACAAAACCTCAAAGCTTTAACAAAATGCACCAACAAGTAGATTTTTTTCCAACTGTGAATGCAAACATAAGGGGTAAACAAAAAATAAAAACAACAAAAAGGGTTTGTAAAGAAGTTTCTCCCTTTTTTATTACATTGAACGCATGTTAAAATCTTAATTTTGAGCAGCATATACAAAAAAATTTCCAATTTCAATTAAACTAATATGAAATTGTAGAAATTTAGACCAATTTTAAAAGTAATAGAATACAGAACAATAATGAAATTTTTAAGGTTCAAAAAACTGAATCGAGAAAATTCTTTTTGAAATTTTTTATAAAAATAAATGGTACTTTTATCAAATGATGTAAAAAAATTAAAAAAAAAGTTGTACTGCTGTATTCAGCTGTGCCAAAGCTTATATACCCTTCACCCATATTTAGATGCGGTATATGAATATAATATATATATAGTAGGACATAATTACAAATATACTTACCTATTCTATATCTATGTAAATACTAACCTGAGATCTCGATTGGATGTCACATCCACATTTTACGCCTACTTAAAAAAATCTATTTTTCAATTTAGCACCTTATTAATGAAGATATTTACATGATACAGATAGAGAGTGATAGTGAATGCACTGTAGGATCTTCATCGGATGCTACGCACATATTTTACGCCAACTTTCTTATAACTCCAAAAGGGATGATCCGCTTTGTAAATATTCATTATGGCATATCTAAGGAACTCAAATTTCGTGGGAACCTTCATCTTATCATATTTCATTGATGAAATGAAAATATTACGGATAGGTCCACGTCCAGATGTAGCCCTCATACAAATAATATATGCATTTTTAATCTAACGAACTATTACAGTGAATGCTTTAAAAGTAATTTTCATACAAAATTTCTAATAAAGTGGATAGGGCAAGTAGTTCCCATGTAAAGTAAATATTAGTTATCGCTAATAAATAGTAAATTTTATGCTTTGGAATTTTACAAAAGTTCGCATATCTTTAAAGAATAATGCAGAACAAATATTTCATAAATGTTAGATAATATTAAATAAAAAAAATGTTCGCATTTGACTGTTTTAAAAAACCAAAATTCGAAAAATATTTGTGATAGATTTATGCAAAATGAGATCCAAAAAAAAGCTAATAACTCATTTTGATTTAATTTTTTTCAACAAAAAAATTCTTTAACAAATTTTCTGTGAAAGAATGAAGTCTTTAGCTTATAGAGGTGCCTTAAAAGAATTGATAAAAACCAAACATGCCTCAATTTATTGTTTCTAAACCATTTTTAAGTCAAAACAAAATGATTTTTGCATATATCTCCTTCAACCGACAAACGACATCATTTCTTAAAAGGATCCAGAAAATATTGACTTTTTTGCTATTCTGCTAAAATTGTGGAAATTACAAACGGAATTATAAACTTATACATACCATTTAAAGAGTACAACAAATCAGAAAGCTGTAGTCTGTCAATTGTATGCGGCCATACACATTTGTATATGTATGCATACAATTTTCGAAGAGGGTCTTATACATACGAAAACTGAGGTAAATTGTGGACCGATTCTTGCTGGTCTTACTGGGTACATATATATAAATATATATATATACATATATATATATATATATATATATATATATATTTCATATGTCCAATTATTACACCCATATTTGGTAATTTTTTTAACCTTCCTATAACCTTCCTATAAAAAAAAATATATATATATATATATATATATATATATATATCAAATGATGGTTAAAGAAAAATAAAAAATATTTTGTAGTAGTTAATAGGAAGGTTAAAAATATAATTTTAATAAAAAGAACTCATATAAACTTTTTGAAAAAATTGACAAATATGGATGTAATAATTTTCTATTAGCTGTAGTTTGATTTATATATCATTCATTTTGTTAAGACAAATTTTTGATTTATCAACTTAAACAATTATCGTAGGAAGTTGAAATTTGGCAGAGATATTTTAAAGTTGACCTCTTTCATAATTTGAAGTACTTTTAAATGTGCGACACTTTGGTTTTCTTCATACTATGTTGGACGACCGTAATACACATGCATATATATATTTCTACTCCAATTATATAGATATACACTTTTCAAAATGTTTTGAAAATTTTAAAAATAATTAAAATGTTGTTGTTATAATTTTTTTTTTTTTTTTTTAATTATTTTGCTATTGTAGTGACTGATATATGTGGAGTAGATTATGGTAATTTCTAAACAAGTAACGATATTTATTTGTGATATTAAAAGAAATTTTATTATGAATTTTCAATTTCAGAATTATTTTTTTATGTTAAAGTTATTTACACAGTTTCAAAAATCAATTATTTACGCTTAACTTTATCAAAGTTTGTCCAAAATTTTATCTTTAAGATAGTATAATAACTCGTGATACAAACTCAACTTTAATAAGTCGCAAAAACCTAAAAATATTGCCAAAAATTATGAAAAAAACCTTTCAAATGACATTAAAATTTGTAATAAAGTATGGAAATGGTTAAAAAATCATGTAATCTGTAAAGAGAGATTAGCGAAAATCTGTTATAAAAATTTAATAGTCTTCAAAATATTTTCAAAATTCTCAGTAGTTATCTATTTCTTCAGCGGGAAAGTATGATTTTTAGAAAGGTCATGTTCGCATTATAAAAAAGTAGTTTGCTAGTTCCATAATTGTTTTCTGTAGCAAAACTTGTAATTTTATAAAAAAAATTTAACTACAAAAATTTGATTAATTTTGATTACATAGAAAATTCAATATAAAAGTAATATTAATAATGTAGCCTGGTAATATTTAGAAATCGCATACTATATTATAGAAAAACGATTGTAGAAATATTGAATTACACTTTATATAATGATTGCAGAAAATTTTGCAAGTATTCTAAGCTATGTGAAATTTTCCTTACAGACTTTTCCTAATTTCTCTTTCAAGTGTTTTTATTTTCATATAATGATATCTTTTAACAAAGTATTATACGATCTTTGAACTATTCCCATTCCCTTTTACAAACCATTTAAATCTCATCTTGTGTCTAAAATGGTATTTTTCATTTTTATCAATATTTTTAGATTTTTGGGATTTATTAAAGTTGAGTTTGTATTACAAGATTTCATATTATCTTAAAGAAAAGATTTTGGATCACCATATTAAGCCTATATAATTGATTTTTGAAGCCGTGTAAATAATATTAAAATATAAAAAATTTTTATAAAAATATTTTTCTTTTTTTTTTTTTTTCTTTTAATAAATACCGCTACTTTATCAAAAGTTACAAGCTACTCTACATATTTCAGGCATTACAACAGCAACAAATTTGTTTCAAAATATTTCATAACAACAATATTTTGAATTCTTTTTCAAATTTTCAAAAAAATTAAAAAAGTGTAAATATATGAGCATTTCTCGTTAACTTTTGGAGTTCAAAAAAGTTTAAGAAAATTTTTAATTACTTAGTACCAATATTATCTGGCTTTTAGCGAACGGCGTTTGTGTTATTTAGGTTTAAGGTAAAAATTTATAAAAAATTCCATTTTCAACAACATTTAAAAAATTACCTCACATATATAATCAACATGAATACATCTAAAATACAAACTAAAAGTGATACGATATTGTTGATGGTATCGAAGATAATCGCAATGATAGTGATTTTTAACATTTCATTAAACAAATTTTAATTAACAAAGTTTGCGTAGATTTACGAAATAAATGAAAATCCGTCCAAATCAATAAGAGGAATGTACGAGTATACATGCTTTGGAGAAAAACAACGGAAATATTGAAAACTGAATCTAAAAACAAACTTGGTATAAAGAAGAAAAAGCCGAAAAAGGAATGGATTACAGATGAGATTCCAGGTCTTATGGAGGAAACAGAAAATTTACGAATAATAATCAAACAGAATACAGAATATAATACAACAAACTATGCGCAGAAAGATAAGAGAAGCAAAGCATAAATGGCTTGAGAACCAGTGTTTGGAAATAAAAAAATCTTCAAATAATACATGACGATTTTAACTTCATAAGAAGTTAAAGGAAAGGCGTGGATTGCATTGAAAATCTGCAAATACCATACTTTTTAAACATTTAAATCAAATTATTTCTGAAATGGATGATAGGAAAATGGAATGGGAAAACTATATCAAATCCTTATTCTCGGATGACACCAGATCTTTGAATATGAAACAACTTACTGGACCGCCAATTACAAAGGATGAAATTAGAATTCGAAAAATAATAAGGTCGTGGGATGTGACGGTCTACCAGCGGAAATAATCAAACTTTTAAATGATGATAATTTAAACATTCTCATAAAACTATTCAACAAAATATACGACACTGGTACATATCCAGATGACTGGCTTAAATCCACTTTCATAACAATACCGTAGAAAATTACCTCTAGTAAGTGTCAAGATTATAGACTGATATCCCCGATGAATCACATTTTAAAAATATTCTTGAAAATAATACATCAAAGGTTGTATGGAAAATGTGAATTTATAGGACGAACACAATTTGGTTTCAGAGAAGCTATGGGTATGCGTGAAAACCTTTTTAGCATACAAGTTCTTGTGCAAAACTGTTGCGATGTCAGAAGAGATGTATTTGTATGTTTTATTGACTACGGAAAAGTTTTCGATAGAGTGCAACACGATAAAATGATTAAAATTCTGGGACACCTTAACATTGTTATTAAAGATATTCGTTGTATAAAAAATGTATACTGGGGTCAGGCAGCAGAAGTTCGTATGAATGATATAAATACAAAATACGTTCCCATTCAAAAAAGTGTTCGTCAAGGGTATATTTTGTCTCCCCTTCTTTTCAATTTATACCCTTAAGTTATTTTACAACAATCGATCAGCTCTATGGAAGCTGGAAAGTGAATGACCAATTTATAAACTATATTTGATATGCAGAGAATACGGCAGTATTTGCTGACAATATAGAGGATTTACAATCGCTTGTACAAGCAGTATTCACACAAAGCTGCATATATGGTTTAAGCCTTAAAATAAAGAAAATTAAATTTATTATTATAAGTAGAAGCAATACATCTTACTCGAATGCTACATTATTCATAAACAAAAAATAAATAGAAAGATGGATGAGGATTGGGATTCTGATGAATAAATAATACAACGCATAGTAGTAACCAGAGAAACTTTCATTAAATAAAGAAACATTCTTTCAAGCCGAGAAATCAATTTTGGCCTCCGGTTCCGCTTCATGAAATGCTACGTCTAGTCGGTACTAATGTATGGTGTGGAAACATGGACATTCAAAACCAAAAAATAGAATGGAAACGTTTTTAATGTGGTGCTTACGAAGACTACTGAAAATATCACGGGTAGATAGAGTGTCTAAATATGAAATTTTAAGAAGAATGGAATGTCAAGATTAATTATTTCCCACTATTAAACGAAATAAAACTGCATTCTTTGGCCATATTAAACGTGAGAGCAAAGGGATTTGTAATAAAAGGAGAAGAAGAAGAAGAATATATTAATTATATAACTATAAAATAATTTTTTAATGACAAAAATGCACACGCAAAAATATTAAAATTTGCATTAAATTTAAACGCGCAATTTTTTTGTTGAAACCTATAAAATATAAATAAATATAATTCCACATAAAATGTAGAAAAAATGCTGATATAAAGTACGCAAAATTTTAGATCGATTTTAAAGAGCTATAACGTTTTTCCAGTTTAATTTTAAAATTTGGAAACCTTTTTTGATCACGCGACAATTTATCTTCATTAAATTTACGCCATGAGTGTGCCTCACGAAAAAAGCAACTCATAGAGCCATTTACATTTTTTCTTCCCAAATTTGGGCACCTCATATAGCGCTGCTATTGAGGGCACATTAACGCGTTGTATCTCATTCTTTATTTTGCTATACTCGAAACGGCGTAAATTTTCTAATGGAAAAATTGCAAAAAAAATTAAGTTTAAAAATTTTGGTTGTCCACTTGTTCACAATATAATTTAAACTGGTCAACGACACATTGATTGAACACAAGTTGGCCTATTTATACAAGTGTTTGTTGTTTACATTAGAAGAATTGGACAGATATGCTAAAATCCGCGACTATAGGAATCAAAAGAAAGAAATTTTTGTTATTTTCTAACAATTTTTTAGAATTTTTAACTTTGAGTGGTTGCCGATACCACATAGAACCATTTCAAATCTTGAATTTTTGTTGTTTTACTCCACGAGGTGTTATTAACATAATTGCAACAAAAGTTACTTTAAAAAGTCCAAATAAAAAAATATTTAAGGTTTATAATCGGTTTATTAAAGGTAATTTAACTATATTATATATTCCCCATATATAAATATATATTCATATATATGGGGCGTATATTTTATATACATTATATTTATTCCTTAATTTTCTGCTAAATTACTTTAATTACATTTTCACAAATAAAGTCAAATTATAAATTTATATATGTGTTTAAAAATTCTATAAATAATTTGTTAACACATCAGGCAAACATTCTCTAAACACATCTATGAGCTTCTATTATCCCAATTGTGTTATAAATCACCAAAATTATGCAATATTTAAGTTAAAATCTAAAATGTAGTCACGTGTAGCGGCTTGTAAATTAAAAATGTCATAAATTTTAAAAATTATTGTGACAAATAATTTACGCCATGGTTTACGAAATATATTTTATTTTCATGTTTCAATTTTTCTTTTTTCTCTCTTTTTTTTTCTTTTTTTATAACAAAAACCAGGTTAGTAAGGCAGGTTATAAACAATAACAACAGCAATATGATAGCAATATAACTGAAAATTTACGTATAAAAATTTAAAGCTTGTTAATGGTTTTAATACAAGTACACCCCAGGGGAACATATTCGAAGGATGTCAATGGCAATAAAATCGTTATTCAATGTGATGGTATGGTAGCGATTGTATGGAATTATATGCAGACAAAAGAAATTACTAAACAAATAAATAAATTTGAAAACAACTAATATTTATGGCTAAAATTAATTTGTTTTTAATGAGAAACTATATAAAAGCTCTATTGTGATTTGAATTATGGCTATTAAAGTTTTATTTTAAGTTGTATAATTGTTACAATTAAGGGACTTATTTAAATTTATTGTTTGCAGTTTCCGTTAGATTGAAAGAGATATGCAGTGTTGCCAGGAGGTAAGAAAAAAAAGCTAAATGCCCCAATAAATAAATCCAGAAGAAAGCTAATTTGTCTTATATATTCAAAAACTGATTTTTTCTCGTTCTCTTTAGTTTTTGATATTTTTATAGATAATGTAATAAATTTTTAAATAAAATATAGAACGCCTGCCGGTAAAATGATCCAATGAAGAATATTATAAAAAATTCCTACACAAGTTTGGGTTATATTTCGTATTAAAAATAATCTAACGTTTTGAAGTGATTTTCGAAATTTTTTTAAATATAATTTCTTTATGAATAAGCATTTTCAAATTTTTATTTTTTTTTTTTCAAAATTATATTCATAATTTTTTATAAATATAGTAACCACTTCGTAAAATTAGTTGTTATTTTTGATTTAGAGAATGAAGCGCCGCAGATGATTTATATATATATATATATATATATATATATATATAAACAATCTTGATTTTTTATACGAATAAATACGCAAAAATGCTTAAATGATTCCTGATTCTGATTCCAAATAAGAAATTATTATCTTCGTTGTTGAAATACTAACATCTTAACCTTATTTTAAGGCTATTTTAAAAATCAAAAAAAGCTAAAGAAAAGCTGGAAGCTGAAACGAAAATGTTAAGGCTAAAAACAAAATAAAAAAGCTAGATTTAGCCTTAAAGATGCTAAATTGACAACACTGGGATATGTTCGTTTTGCTAGGAACACAATTGCGTAAATACGGTCGTAATACGTTCCTACGATGCAATTGTGTTTCTACCATAAGTTTAAAATTACTGCAAATTTAAACGAAGAAAAGTAAGAAATAAAGAAAATTATAGTAAGTTTACCCCGACCACTTGATAGCCTACACCATTGTGTATGTGCTTTTTCGAATAAAATGTTGGGGGGTTTAATATGAGACCTATTAGGGTGGCCCCAAATTAAAAGCATCATTGTTTCCAGTTCAAATGAAATTTTATTGCATTTTAAAATGGAGTGTCTCAAAATTTTTTTCATGGCTTTCGAACTCGCTGTAATATGGGCCTCTAAAAGAACTTTCTTACGATAACAAATTTTATATTGTTCCTTTGGTAGAAGTATGAAAAGACTCCAAAAAACCAAAAACGGATTTTTCTCATTTTGATCCAGCTCATGAAAGAATAATGCAAAGACACAATTATTTAAAAATTGTATCTTAAAATGAAGCTTATTATTTTTGAGGCTTCCTTAATGGTAAACTAAATTTGTTAAACACCTATTGTATAATTTTTAAAAAAGATACAAAGAAAAAAGTATTACTTTATATTTTTCAATTAAAATATTTGTTTTGCTTTACATCAAAATTTAATTAATATATTCAAGTAAAAAGAAAGTAAAAGAAATAGTAAAATTAAAATTCAAGTGTTTTTTTTTTTTCTCTCATTTAAATTATTTATTCATTTAATCATCTACTGGAATGATTTCATAAATTTTTTAATTGAAAAAATGTTTCTGTTTTTAATTTTTTACTGTAATTGATATAATCATTTTGGTGAAAAGTGCAAATTTGAACAATTTTTAATTAAATAAATTATTTTGGTGATTGGTGACTTTTTTCTGTGTACCGTCACTTATTTATCAATAAAGTCGATATCTGTATAACAATTTTAGTGAAATAAAGTTAATTTTATTCGTTACTTATTAAAATTTATAATAAATAATAAGCAGAATAAAAAAATTATCTGAGTACAAGTGATAGATAGTTTGAATCAAAATTGTTTGATATTCTTCTAAACTAAATCAGACAATTATTTCCCGAGATATGTAGTGCCACCTTATTAAAATTTTGGGAATTGGGGTCAACTACAAAAAGTGATTTATAGGTTTATAACTCCATGGTCACGTACATATATGTAAATTGACAGAATAATCCCGATCAGAAGAATCAGCATTGTCCTGTTATCTTTCCAAATGTACTTTGTACACAATGTTTTCATGGGCACACAACCAGCAAGACGGGCAGAAGGACTTAGTTAAATCCAAGTACAATGGGCTTACCCTTAGCCAATATTTTCGGAAGTTAAAAACATCAGTACATTATTTATAATTCAATATTTATAATTATTCATAAATATTGAATTCATTAAAAACCTCAAAATATACTTACTTAAATTGGACGTTAAAAATATTTAATAGTGTTGACTCATTTCCTTTAAAATAATAAATGTTTTTGACTCATTTCTTACCTATTAGTATTTTATATAAAAATAATTAATTTTATTGAATAAATCTCCAGCAGTTACGCAAAAATTCTGAAAGCCTTGAAACCTTTATACAATATTATAACCAGGGCAACCAAAAATATATCCTTAAAAATATTTTATGCGCATAAAAAATGCTCTTAAAATCGGAAAATATACCCTTAAAATTAAAAAAATATGCTCTTAAAATATGTTTTTTTCTGACCAAATTTTATATTATCTACTATTCATTCTTATTAGCCATTGCTAAAAAATATTTTAATTTTGCACTTAAAAACACTCAAATCTAATAGATTTTATCAGAAAATTACAAAATTTCTATCAATGCACATAGGTCCGAAGACATAGTTTTTTTCTACCAAACATTTTTTACTACAGTGTAATTGCAAATAGTTCAATTAAGCAAAAACTGCATTTTGTTTTTTGAAAAAAAAAAAAATTCGTTTTGGCCAGCGGGAAGCAAACGCTAACAAATTCTGATTATATAGTTGTTTTTGTAATTAGGAATACAATACCATAAAATATTTATTACTGTGTTTTTCTTATACTTTGAGAATTATATATTTTTTTTTTTTTTAAATTTCTGTACAAACTTTATTCCAAATTAAAAAAATCACATTCCAGATGTAAACAATAAACCGAAATTAGAATGACTTGTTTGACGTTAGATTCATAAACAATATTTTGCAAAAACTTGACAATTCAAAAAAAAATTTTTTCTACAGAAATTTTTTGTTTCAAAAATTATGTGTAATGAACAAACGGACGCCTATGTTTTAAACATAGAAAACCGCTAAAAAAAAACCCCAAATGAATTGTAAGAACAATTTAAAAAGTTTTGGAGAATTGAAAAATTTAGTTGGGAGAGGACTGCGGGAGCCATTGCATTGCTAGCAGCAGTCGGTGTGGGGAGGTTCGGTCCTTCCCTAACTAATTTCTGAAGCATTACAAAGTCTATTATAGACTCCCTATTTTGTATGATATTATCGGTGTAAGGACCATATTGACTAGACTTTAATCCAAAAAATGTTTTTCCCCAAATCTAGCCATATTGAAGTGTGATAGTATGTGATGGTGTTAGTCAATAAATCTTATAATTTCGTATCTCTAGATGTTATTGTTAGAGATTCTGCCTCACAACCCTCACCTTCCATAGTTTCCCAGGCAAATGTTTACGGAAACCCCTATTTCAAATATCAATTATGCACTAAACCGCCAAATTCATACAAAGAAAACACCCTGCGATTTTACTTTAACTTTCCATTATGATAATAACATATTCTTTATTCAACTCATTTAAAATGTTTATACTAATATACTTTAAAAAAAAAACTCTCTTAGAAGTATCACTTAAAACTCTTCTTGAAATTATTCATACTCAATATAACTAGTAATAAAGAGAGATATAAAATAAATAATTACAAAGTAATATCTAACATAGTTCGGCTCACAAACGAATAATTTTAATAATTGTTTACTTTGTATACTTATTTGGTTTTGTTTGGCAAAAGATGAAGAAACAAAAATCAATATAAAGCTTTAATAATTTAAGAGAGTTGTATCATGTTATATTATCATTACACTGATCATGTTAAATTAAATATTTAACATAACTAACATTATACATACATGTTACGGGTTAAGTTACAGAATCTCTTTATTTTAATTGATTGTTGTTTCTTTTGATTTGTAATGCAAGTAAAAAAAAAAATTTTGTAAATGACTTACCGCATCAAACCCCTCCGGTGAAGGCCTCCAACAGGAATTCGTTGATGTGGATTAGTTGAATATGTTTTTTTTTTATGTTCTTGAAGTTAAAATTTAACTTGCATTATGTAGTTTGCCATTTGTAATTATGAGTTAGTTAAATTAATAATAATGATATATGTAACTATTTATACATTCATGGATGTTATTAAGGGTTTAGATTCTTAATAAAAATGGTATATTTATAGAATTTTAATGATCATTATAGTTTAGTTTAGGATTAGGTAAATACTTATAAATATAAAATAGTTGGATTAGTCATTAGGTTATAGAATTAAGTGTTACATTTTAAATAGTTGAAATTTTGCAAGATTTTAACAGTCTATCAAAGTTTAAATTAAATTTAATGTTAATATTCCATAAATCTGTGATATTAAGTTAATAATTATTTCATTTTTTCTAGTGTTTACTTAGTAATTTATATTGTTGTAAGATTAATATATACCGAACGATATTTGTATAGATATAAGTTATTCGTATTGAATACTTATTAGTTTTTTAATTCATTTTAATAAGTATAAGATTTAGATAAACATAAATATAGATTTTAATTTTATCTAAATACTCGGAAATTTTTTATCATTGTTAATTAATATTTATAATCAATTTGTTTTACATATTTTTAATATGGGATTTTGGAGAATTTTGTTATTTTATTTTAAGTAATATTATAGTATATATATATATATATATATATATATATATATATATATATTATAGAGATATTATATATTTAGTTAGGTGTTTTTCTTTAATTTGCTAATTGTTAGAAAGGTGAAATCTTGGTTGATATGTTATTATATAGTGTATATCTGGTTTTTAGTATTTATGACCTTATTATATCTAAAATTTCATAATTTAGGCAATAACTACATAATTCCTGCAGTTTTTCCTTGGATTACTAGCAGATGTATACGTTTGTAGTTATTTGCTGTTGAACTAGCACTAGTAGTAGTTATGCTGACAGGTTCAAGATTATGTTTGTAGTCTGCGTGGAGTTAAGATTAAACCTCGTAGAGAATTTGCAGATGACCAATTTGGTATATGGTGGTTTGGATGTGAAATGGTTTTTTAAATCTTTTACCCTCGTGGTTTAAGGTGTAAATTGTAGAAATTTGTAGATTATTGGCATCCCAAGAATTTCGTCGATAGTACCTCTTGCAGGTTAAGTTTGACCAGTACAAGTCTCAACAAAATTGGATTGAACTTGTTGGAAGGTGTAACCACAAAAAAAGTTTATTTTTGAAAATTGCACCAGATTCCAAAAATGTGTGCATTTAATTATTTATTACAAAACAAAAAAAATTATTTTTTTTTTTAGGTAATTAACAAACTACTTTAGAACACTTTAGGTCTTAACACTTTAAAGTTCAAAATCGAAAAGAACCACGCTATTTCACTGCGTCTTTTAAATCGATTTTTTTGATTTCTCGAAAGATCTTCGATTGTGATTGTGTTATGTGAAAATGGGGTAAAATAAAATATGAAATACTGCTGCATAGAAATAGTAGTAAATTCATATTGACACATTACTTTTTTAGTACTATTTAAAAATCGCAAAATCTCAGGCAAAGGAAAATTATTTTCGAGATTTCTTATCTAAGCATATATTAAAAACAATACCCAGATGTATATAGTTTATCCTTTTGAATATGATTTATAAGCATTTCAATGGTTATTCTTTAATTAAATATATTTAATTTATTTTATGTTATGATCATATTTGCTAATGTCATGATATGGTATAATGCATTTTAGCAGAGTTACCTTCCTTAGATATGGTAATGCAGTGCATATTATGTTAAATCTACAGCTGTATGAACAAAAACGAATATTAAGATAACCAGAAAACAAATAAGAGATTATAATGCATGTGTTTAAAGAAACAAATAAATGCAGAAAGTTGTAAGCTTACTAATTAAAGTAATAATAAAATATCAAACCTTGAAACAAAAAGAATAATTATAATATAACCGAAATTTCTCTTTATAGGTAAGTGCATGTGTGTCATTTGTTATTTAATGATCATTGATATATTAAAAAACATTTCGTTTTTTGCAGACAAAATAATGAGAGAAAGATCATTCAGTTAAAAAGATATAAAAACAAATATACAAGTTGGATCTCATTTATAGGGGTTTTTTTTAAGTAAGTAAATGATGTTGTTTTTACTTTACTTAATGATCATTAATTACTTTTTGTTCTACAGGTCATGAAATCAAAAATTATTTGGTAAATTAAAATGTCCAGACATTTAAAACTCTCTTCCAATTAAACAAGACTATTTCATTAATTGTTAGTTTTGTGACATCCAGATCTCTAAAGGCTTCATTCGCTAAAATTTTGTTTCAGTTCTTTTGGGATTATAATTAAAACATTTATACCACTGAAATGTAATTACTATGGATTTTATTAAAAATTATACCTAATGAATCAATATAAAAATAACAATATTTTTATGGATGTTAGAACAAAAAACAAGTTAAAAAATTTTTTTAATAAAAGGTAGTAAAATGGAACTTGACATAACGACCATTACAAAACCGAGCAATTTTAGAGCCATGTGATATAAAATTGTCTGGAAAAAGGGGAGTTTAAGATCTAATGTCTTTCCCGTGATAAGTTCCTACTAGCTTCCCTTGTAAATCCTCTAGGATGTAATAGTTATTTCCAACCTTTTCCCGAATTCTTGCCTTTATGAATAAAGGTGCTAATTTGGCGTTGAACCGCTTTTCAAAATTACTTTGGGCAAAATTGCGCCGAAATATTTCTTGCCCTATATGAAATGTTTGAGGTTTTGTGCGGAGATTATATTGATGAGTATTCCTATCATGGGCTTGTCTAATAAATTTTCTAATATGATCACGAACTAGTTGAAGATTATCTTCTCTGGCTATTTGTGCTGTCGGTTCATCAAGTAATTGTACCTGACGTAGTAAGTTATAAGAAGTAGCATGCGTTATCATATTAAATCCGAACAACGCATAAAAGGGTGAGCTATTTATAGATTGATGAAAGGAATTTCGGAGAGCACAACTGATCTCACTAAGTTTTTCGTCCCATAATCGGTGATCTGTTTTTAAATAAGCTCTAATTCCAGCGATAAGAGACCGGTTGACACGTTCCGAAGCGTTGGATTGAGGGGAGTATAACGCAGTATAAATATGTTGAATGCCTTTGGTCGTCAAGAACGCATTGAAATCGTTAGCACGGAATTGGCTTCCATTGTCGCTGACAATAAACTCCGGTACACCATATAAATGGAAAATTTGTTTTTGTAGAAAATCCTGAATTAAATTTGAGGTGAATTTTCGTAATGGGCAAAGCCAATGATATTTGCTGAAGTGGTCTAGCACAATAAGGATTCCAATATAGCCAGATTTACTGCGTGGATATGGACCCAGCAGATCTATATAAAGGCGCTGGAATGGTCGAATAGATACGCTTTGGTTACCCATGGGTGGCTTCATAATAAGGTTTGGAGCTTTTGTTGTTTTACACACCTCACATTGCCGAACATAATTGCGAACATCTCGGACCATTCCAGGCCAAAAGAAGTTTCTCCTCAACAGTTCCAGTGTTTTAAACATACCACCATGAGCTGTTAGTGGGGTATCGTGCGCTCGGGATATCGTGTCTCTTCTCAATTTGACTGGGACCCATAATTTCCAACATGTTACCTCCTGGTCTTCGTGGCCGTTATAATGATCTGTTCGATAATAAATATATTTATCCATAATTTTTATATCAGGGTATTTCGCAGAATTATAGTTGTACTTTTGCATTAAATTTAAGTATTCTTCGTCACTAAAATGTGGAGACTCTAGATCTATTTCAGGCTCTACACTTTCGATGCCAGCAACGTTGTTTACAGGAATTCTGGAAAGCGCGTCGGGGACTACATTATCTTTGCCCTTGCGATGGCTGATAGAAAAATTATACGCTTGCAGCTTGAAAACCCACCTCGCGAGTCGGCCACTTAGGTCTGGTTGTCGCATTAACCACAGCAGGCTTGAGTGGTCTGTGATCACCTCGAACTCTTGCATTTCCAAGTAACACCGGAATCGTTTGATAGCTTCCATTGCAGCCAAACATTCCCTCTCTGTGACGCTGTAATTTCGTTGTGCTGAATTTAACTTTTTGCTCATGTATGCAATTGGACGTTCCTGGCCTTCATCATCCAATTGCACCAGAACCGCGCCTATTCCAAAGTCACTAGCATCACAGTGAAGGAAGAATTTCTTTCGGAAGTCCGGGTTTGATAATACAGGAGCAGAAGTGAGCAATATTTTGATTTTTTCAAATGCTTCTTGAGCTTCTGCTGTCCATTTGAATACCTTTTTGGTAGATAAGACTTCCGTGATTGGGAAAACGATAGACGAAAAGTTCTCTATAAACCGCCTATACCACCCCGCCAATCCAAGAAAACCACGTACTTGTTTCAAGTTTTTGGGTGTGGGCCAATCTCTTATCGCTTGAACTTTTTCTGGATCAGTTGTGATCCCCCCATTTCCTATAACAAATCCTAAATAGTTCACCGATGTTACACAAAATTTGGACTTAGATATGTTTAATGTTAAGTTTGCTTTTCGAAATTGAGAGGCTATACGTACCAGTATTTCTAAGTGTGTTTCAAAATCTTCTGAGACGATAATTAGATCATCCAGATAGCCAAAGACACAGTGCCTTAAATCTGGAGGAATGATTTCGTCCATAAGTCTGCACATTGTCTGTGGAGCATTACACAGCCCGAATGGCATAACTACAAATTGATAGAGAGGCCGACCCGGCACTGTAAATGCTGTCAGACTTTTTGATTTGTCATCTAAGGCAATCTGCCAGTAGGCATCCTTTAGATCTAATTTCGTTATGAAATTCGCCTTTGGGAGTCTCGCGAAAATCCCCTCAATGTTTGGAAGTGGATATGCATCCTTAATGGTTACTGCATTAACTTTTCGTGCATCTATGCACAATCGGACTTTATTTGGTTTCACAACCAAACGCATAGGTGAACTCCAGGGGGATGTGGAAGGTTCTATCACCCCTAGCGCCAACATACGATCTAGTTCACCATACATCAGTTTCTCAACCGCGGGAGAAACCGGATAAAACCGTGACTTAACTGGTGTTGCATTACCAACATCAATTGAGTGTCTAATAAGACTGGTTCTTCCCAAACCCTGTTTTTCAAAACTTGGAAAAAGTTCAATGACAGTACTAAGCTGCAAACGTTGACTATTTGAAAGTGGATAGGAATTTTTGTCTAAGGAAACTTTAGACTGCTTTATACTATCGGACTGAACTTCGGACTTACCTGAAAAAACGGACAAATCGGACGAAGACAAGTTGGACGAATTATTAAAAGAAATGATGTCTACAGATCCAACAATATCTGGAAACAGCGCAAAAGACTTCACAAAGTCGATTCCCAAAATCAATCTTTGAGATATCGATGGAATTATAAAGATTTTTAAATTTTTTGATTGATTTTTAAAGAAGATTTCTACATCCAGCCAACCACAGACTGATTGCAAGTGGCCATCAGCAGTCTTCACATAATGTTTACATTTTGTATAACCTTGAAATTTCGAAAAGTCAAACGATGCTAAATCTGAACCTACACAACTTATATTAGCCCCGGTGTCAAGCAGGCCATATTCATCAAAATCCAAAAACTTGACCTTTGCGTAATAACGCAAGTCTTTTGGGTTCGACACAATAGCAGATATAAGAAGTTTTCGACAAGTTTTTCGCATTTTATAAAATTTTCTGAGGCGAATAGTAGAACGTTTCGGTTTTAATGGAGAATAATTGGCAATTTCGGACAAATTAAAGATTTCATTACGTTTTTCTAGGTACAATTTCCATCTTTCGTGATAAGGTAGTTTTGGTCGAATTAAATTAGAAACTTCAATATTTGGTTCTTTAACAAGGGTATTTGAACGATGTAGCAAGATAACCTTTGTGGGTTTGTTATAGCCAGATTGTAGATTTTCAGATAAACTAAAATTGGGTTCAGTAGAAGTAGCTTTGTCACATTTGGGATTTGATTGGTAGAAATTTATATTTTCTTCTAAACTAGAATTTAATTCATTCCGCCTGTTGGACCCATTGGTCGATAGTTTTTTGATAAATTTTGTTTTCTAGCTGCGCATTTGGAACAGTTGGGTTTATACACTTTTTTAGTGCCACAACCATAACAAAATATGGTTCTGTCTTTTAGACAGTTTTCCCAGTGGTGACCAACCTCATCGCAGTTCCAGCATTTATTTAGGGATTCATTCCCCTGAATAGCATCAACAGAACATGCAATATCTTCGACTCCATCAGGATCATGAAGAGTGTAATTAGAATCAAGTTCTGAGATATATCTACGTGGTAAGTTTGGGTTTTGATTACGAACAGATAAATTTTTACGAACGCTTTCCTCGTTTAAAAAATGTTCTCTCATTTGAACAAGTTTTCTTAAGTGGGCAATTGAGTGTATGGGTACATACAAGAGATCTTGCCGAATATCGGGGCGTAGATTTCTGGCTAATATTTCTATAAGTTCTGAATCGGACATCGGAGTGGCAAGATGATCCATAATCGCCAAAACAGAATCGAAAAATGAGTCAAAAGACTCCCCTGGCTTTTGCTTCCTACTTCTCATTTCTTCTCGAATATCAAAAGAACTCTTAAATTCCTTATACTGGCACCTCAATGCATCGCAACAATCATTCCACTTCACTGATTGTACCTGCCTGTGGTACCGCCAGTACCAATCACGGGCCTTTCCTGTTAATAGGATATTCAAATTCTTGCATATAACAGTGAAATCACTGTTGAAGGTGTCTCGAGTTAAAGATTTAATACGGTACAGGAACTCTTCAACGTGTAGTCCATTAGACGAACCGTCAAATTTGAGGTTCCAATTCTGAATCACGGATGTGATTTTGTCAGCGTGAATGGTACCAGTATTAGATATAGCAAATGGGGATAATAGATAATGGTTGTTACTATTAGGCTGCGGAGTTGGTCGGTGAGACTCCTCAAGATTTGGTTGGTTGTTGTTGGTGTTGCTCTGGGCATTATTATTAGGACGGTTATCGTTAACCTGAGTTGTTGGACGTTGAGTCCCATAAAAATTTTGTTCGTTGTTTTTAGTGTTATTCTGAGCGTTGAAAGCTGGTGGAATTACATTTAGGTTTTGTAAAAGTCTAGTAAGGTTTGCTTCTATTAAACGATTAATTGAGTCATAATCAATACCAGAAGGATTATTATTAGAGGTAGCTAAATTTGTCTGGGCTGGGTTTTGGAAAGGAGAATTTGAAATATTCTCATTTGCCCCAATTGGGTCCAATAAAATGTCACTTAAATGTGAAGCTTCCTGGTCATTTGCCTGAGTATTTGTATCAGTAGCAGTAGAAGGATTTGATTCTTGGAAAAGGTTACGATTTGAACTTCGAGTATTATACTGTCGTGCCATTGCTCCCCTGCCTTTAGTTCTAGTTGTTGCTTTTGAAGAAGCAGCTTTGCCATTTATGACTAGCCTACGCAAGTCACAAAGTCTACAGGAACGTTTACAGACTGGACACTGAGAACTTGTTGATAGATGTGATTCAATACAAGCCCTGTGAAATGCATGTGAACACTCATTAATGATTAAACACTCATCTTCTTCAACCATTGTCTCATTGCATACATGGCATACTGATTCCTCTATGTATAAAGGAGCCAAAGGTAATGGTGGAGGAATACTTGGTTGCGGAGGAGTTCTGTCTACGGACATTTTGAATATTATTTATTCAAATTTGAAATAATTAGCAAAATTTTTAGAAATTTGATCCCAAAAAAAAAAAAAAGAAAGATCTATAAAAATATTTAGAACAATATAAAAAATGATCCAATTTCTCCTTAAAGTTATTTATGAAAAATCTATATTTTCTATGTTGCTATCAAAAAAAAATTTTTCCATGAATACTTTTTTTTATAAGCTATTGTGACGTACGCCAAATATTCAAAAAATTAAGTAAATATTTAAGAGATCTGTAAGTAATGAAACTAGAAATGATTTTTGAATGAGATAAATTTAAAAATGATTCAGCTCTAAAAGAAATATTTGAATAAATATTAAACTTTAAGGATACAATAGTAAAATAAAGTTCAAATAATTGATATATTTCTGAAGGTTGAATATATCTATTTTTTATAGACAAGATGAAATTAATAATATGCAATTATAAACTACAAGAAAAACAGCTTAAAAAAAATACAGTTTAAAATATCCAGATACGTTGAATATGAAATGGTAGAATTAAAAAAAAATAATTAGAGTCATAACAAAAAAATGTGATCCTATACGATGTACCGCAAATGAACGAAATGAGTAGAAAATATTTACAACCATTTCAAAGAACTCAAAAATTGTTTTATATATTATTCTTACAGTCAAATATATTCATAAACGCAAATTTTCACAATAAAATTTTTAACAATAGCTGAATAAAAATAAACGAATTGATGAAAAGAAACACATTCAAAATTTCTGATTTCTTCCTCATTTGTTTTTTGTTTTTTGTTTTTTTTTCTAAATAAATTCTCTACAAACGATTAGAAAATTTTGAAAAGCTTTCTTTGATTAACAATTTAGTATTTAGATTTATCAAAGAAATATAGTTATGAGTAAACAATAAATTATTATGTGTTCATAAAATTCTTAAATGTTGACGAAATCAATATTTAACGTCTCACTTTTCATTAGTAGATTTTTTCAATCATTTACTAAAATTATAGAAAAAATAAAATGTTTGTTCGGATCTTAAAATAAAATAACTAGAGTGTTTCAATAGCATTACAGGGAATTATATAAGAAATAATTTGGAACAAAATTAAAAGAGTTTTTACCTTAAAATTTTTTTTTTTTTTTTTTAATTTTATTTTAAATTTTATGAATGCTATTGTTTCGAATAGGAAAATATTCGATAAAATGAGAAAAATATATATCAAATATATATTATACAAGAGAAAAATGCCAAAATTAAGAAAAACTTTTCATGTGAAATTCATACACTTTAGAATATATTTCGATTAAATAACGAAATTTCATGTTTTCCATATAACAGAAAATTTCTTATGAAAATATAATGAAAATTTTATATACACAGTGATTATTTTTATTTTATACTTTAAATACGGGTGTTTTCTTCGAAATTTATTAGTTTTCTGCTTAATTTATTAAAGACTTAAGTTGACTAACATGATAAAAAAAAACCGGACTATGGCGTAATAAATAATATTAAATATACTGACAAATTTTAACGCATCAGCTATGTTATACATGTATATATACTATTTTGCTCCTAAATTTTAACATATAATGCACATCGGTCAAATAATCGCAGGTAGCATAGTAAATGAAATCCTATATGTACATTAGCAGCTGTACTCGCAAGAAAGATTTTTGGTAGTATATGAAATTTTATTCAAAACTTTAGAAAAACTATAAAATCTCTATAAAAATTTACACTAGTTTACAAAAAAGTATGTAGGCATTAAGCGGTCAGTCTACTCGAACTTTGAACCTCAAATAGCTGAAAAGTTCCATCAAAACCCTATACACTATTTGCAAAACAAGTTTCAATAAATATAAAAACTTTAAAATTTTTCATAATGATGAACTCTAAAAACAAACTGATTTTGTAGAGCTGACAGAAAGACTGTTACGTCTTTTCGTGCCCCACGTTGGGCGCCATTATTTTTATGTAATGAACAAACGGACGCCTATGTTTTAAACATAGAAAACCGCTAAAAAAAACCCCAAATGAATTGTAAGAACAATTTAAAAAGTTTTGGAGAATTGAAAAATTTAGTTGGGAGAGGACTGCGGGAGCCATTGCATTGCTAGCAGCAGTCGGTGTGGGGAGGTTCGGTCCTTCCCTAACTAATTTCTGAAGCATTACAAAGTCTATTATAGACTCCCTATTTTGTATGATATTATCGGTGTAAGGACCATATTGACTAGACTTTAATCAAAAAAATGTTTTTCCCCAAATCTAGCCATATTGAAGTGTGATAGTATGTGATGGTGTTAGTCAATAAATCTTATAATTTCGTATCTCTAGATGTTATTGTTAGAGATTCTGCCTCACAACCCTCACCTTCCATAGTTTCCCAGGCAAATGTTTACGGAAACCCCTATTTCAAATATCAATTATGCACTAAACCGCCAAATTCATACAAAGAAAACACCCTGCGATTTTACTTTAACTTTCCATTATGATAATAACATATTCTTTATTCAACTCATTTAAAATGTTTATACTAATATACTTTAAAAAAAAAACTCTCTTAGAAGTATCACTTAAAACTCTTCTTGAAATTATTCATACTCAATATAACTAGTAATAAAGAGAGATATAAAATAAATAATTACAAAGTAATATCTAACATAGTTCGGCTCACAAACGAATAATTTTAATAATTGTTTACTTTGTATACTTATTTGGTTTTGTTTGGCAAAAGATGAAGAAACAAAAATCAATATAAAGCTTTAATAATTTAAGAGAGTTGTATCATGTTATATTATCATTACACTGATCATGTTAAATTAAATATTTAACATAACTAACATTATACATACATGTTACGGGTTAAGTTACAGAATCTCTTTATTTTAATTGATTGTTGTTTCTTTTGATTTGTAATGCAAGTAAAAAAAAAAATTTTGTAAATGACTTACCGCATCAAACCCCTCCGGTGAAGGCCTCCAACAGGAATTCGTTGATGTGGATTAGTTGAATATGTTTTTTTTTTATGTTCTTGAAGTTAAAATTTAACTTGCATTATGTAGTTTGCCATTTGTAATTATGAGTTAGTTAAATTAATAATAATGATATATGTAACTATTTATACATTCATGGATGTTATTAAGGGTTTAGATTCTAAATAAAAATGGTATATTTATAGAATTTTAATGATCATTATAGTTTAGTTTAGGATTAGGTAAATACTTATAAATATAAAATAGTTGGATTAGTCATTAGGTTATAGAATTAAGTGTTACATTTTAAATAGTTGAAATTTTGCAAGATTTTAACAGTCTATCGAAGTTTAAATTAAATTTAATGTTAATATTCCATAAATCTGTGATATTAAGTTAATAATTATTTCATTTTTTCTAGTGTTTACTTAGTAATTTATATTGTTGTAAGATTAATATATACCGAACGATATTTGTATAGATATAAGTTATTCGTATTGAATACTTATTAGTTTTTTAATTCATTTTAATAAGTATAAGATTTAGATAAACATAAATATAGATTTTAATTTTATCTAAATACTCGGAAATTTTTTATCATTGTTAATTAATATTTATAATCAATTTGTTTTACATATTTTTAATATGGGATTTTGGAGAATTTTGTTATTTTATTTTAAGTAATATTATAGTATATATATATATATATATATATATATATATATATTATAGAGATATTATATATTTAGTTAGGTGTTTTTCTTTAATTTGCTAATTGTTAGAAAGGTGAAATCTTGGTTGATATGTTATTATATAGTGTATATCTGGTTTTTAGTATTTATGACCTTATTATATCTAAAATTTCATAATTTAGGCAATAACTACATAATTCCTGCAGTTTTTCCTTGGATTACTAGCAGATGTATACGTTTGTAGTTATTTGCTGTTGAACTAGCACTAGTAGTAGTTATGCTGACAGGTTCAAGATTATGTTTGTAGTCTGCGTGGAGTTAAGATTAAACCTCGTAGAGAATTTGCAGATGACCAATTTGGTATATGGTGGTTTGGATGTGAAATGGTTTTTTAAATCTTTTACCCTCGTGGTTTAAGGTGTAAATTGTAGAAATTTGTAGATTATTGGCATCCCAAGAATTTCGTCGATAGTACCTCTTGCAGGTTAAGTTTGACCAGTACAAGTCTCAACAAAATTGGATTGAACTTGTTGGAAGGTGTAACCACAAAAAAAGTTTATTTTTGAAAATTGCACCAGATTCCAAAAATGTGTGCATTTAATTATTTATTACAAAACAAAAAAAATTATTTTTTTTTTTAGGTAATTAACAAACTACTTTAGAACACTTTAGGTCTTAACACTTTAAAGTTCAAAATCGAAAAGAACCACGCTATTTCACTGCGTCTTTTAAATCGATTTTTTTGATTTCTCGAAAGATCTTCGATTGTGATTGTGTTATGTGAAAATGGGGTAAAATAAAATATGAAATACTGCTGCATAGAAATAGTAGTAAATTCATATTGACACATTACTTTTTTAGTACTATTTAAAAATCGCAAAATCTCAGGCAAAGGAAAATTATTTTCGAGATTTCTTATCTAAGCATATATTAAAAACAATACCCAGATGTATATAGTTTATCCTTTTGAATATGATTTATAAGCATTTCAATGGTTATTCTTTAATTAAATATATTTAATTTATTTTATGTTATGATCATATTTGCTAATGTCATGATATGGTATAATGCATTTTAGCAGAGTTACCTTCCTTAGATATGGTAATGCAGTGCATATTATGTTAAATCTACAGCTGTATGAACAAAAACGAATATTAAGATAACCAGAAAACAAATAAGAGATTATAATGCATGTGTTTAAAGAAACAAATAAATGCAGAAAGTTGTAAGCTTACTAATTAAAGTAATAATAAAATATCAAACCTTGAAACAAAAAGAATAATTATAATATAACCGAAATTTCTCTTTATAGGTAAGTGCATGTGTGTCATTTGTTATTTAATGATCATTGATATATTAAAAAACATTTCGTTTTTTGCAGACAAAATAATGAGAGAAAGATCATTCAGTTAAAAAGATATAAAAACAAATATACAAGTTGGATCTCATTTATAGGGGTTTTTTTTAAGTAAGTAAATGATGTTGTTTTTACTTTACTTAATGATCATTAATTACTTTTTGTTCTACAGGTCATGAAATCAAAAATTATTTGGTAAATTAAAATGTCCAGACATTTAAAACTCTCTTCCAATTAAACAAGACTATTTCATTAATTGTTAGTTTTGTGACATCCAGATCTCTAAAGGCTTCATTCGCTAAAATTTTGTTTCAGTTCTTTTGGGATTATAATTAAAACATTTATACCACTGAAATGTAATTACTATGGATTTTATTAAAAATTATACCTAATGAATCAATATAAAAATAACAATATTTTTATGGATGTTAGAACAAAAAACAAGTTAAAAAATTTTTTTAATAAAAGGTAGTAAAATGGAACTTGACATAACGACCATTACATATGTAATGTTTAAAATTTGGCTAAAAGGTTACTCGAAAATAGAATTAAATAAAATGTTTTGTCAGTATATTTTTTAAGAAAATATAAAAACAAAGTGAAATTAATTATGAAAATAATTAAAATTAAAATATAACAGTGATCCTCATTTAAATTTTTTGATCACAGAAGGGTTAAGAAAGAAATAAAATTGACATAAACCTATTAGAAATTTATAAAAATACAATTCTCAACGCGAAAAATATATGTACATAGTTTTGACAAAAAAAGGTGGTCTGTCGGACCTATTTGCAATATATAAGATGAAAATTATTAGGGAATCGTTTGTGACAGTTAAAAAAAATTCACTAATTTCACAAGCCTGTAAAAAATTATATTGGATGCAAAGTATGCAAAAATACTTCTCTTAAACTTAAAATATACATAATTATTATCTTAAGTGTAAAATATGCAAATATATGCCATCTTGATACTCTAAAATAATAATTTTCTATGAAAATATCACAAGATATGCTGCTGAGACCAAATTATGCAAAAATATGCTATAACAAATCGATGCCTAAATTCTTAAAATTTTCTGAAACGGATAAATAACTCACAGTTTGAAGCCCAGGAAAAGATATTACGAGTATTTTGGATATTTTTGGTCTCCCTGATTATAACCTTGGTTTTGTTGCAAGTAAATAAAGAATACAATTACACCACACAACTGTATTTTTCACACATTAATCATATATACATGAGAGCAGAAACACTATCGCAAAGATCGGTTACAATTGACCATATCTCCCATACAACATCAGTTCCACATTGTCACTTTTAGACGCATAAATGTCATATAAATAATTTATTTAATAATTTCATTTGCAGCAATTAAAATTTGTATAACTATAAATGACATTACCAAATTTGAAGAGGATAGGTCTATAATTGAACATATTTCTCATATAAGATACATTCTAGAAAATCTCTAGAAAAATGTTAGATTTTGAACTAAAATAAGTTTTATATAAGTGTATAAACCGCAGTATGAATTTTAACATATTTTTTCTCAGTTAATGTATGCACCAGTGTTGCCAGGAGATGAGAAAAAAAGAGGTTAAATGCCAAAAAAAAAAAATAAGGCCAGAAAAAGTAAATTTTTTTTTTTTTTTTCTTTAGAAACATATTTTTTCTCGTTCTCATTAGTTTTTTAAATTGTTCCAAAGAAATTGTAGATAAATGTATAAATAACACACATACATATTAGGATTATATTTCATATGAAAAATTACCCAATATTTTGAAATGGTTTTTCGTCATTTTTCAACTATAATTCCTTTCTGGTCTAAATTTTTGGCTTATTTTGTCTTTTAATAAGACCTTTTTTAAATAATTTTCATAAATAGTTTCTATTGTTGATGAAGTCTATTAAAAAATAATTTTTATTATCGATTTAGTAACTCCACAAAATTATTTAAAGCACTTTTAATTTGGAGAATGAAGCGCCGAAATTTTTTATTAAATATAAATAATTCTGATTTTTTTGAGAATAAATACACAAAAATGTTTAAATGGATGATTTTGTAAAAAAAAAGAAATTATTTTCTTCGTTAATAAAATACTAAAATTTTTGCCTTTTTAGGGCAATTTTAAAAATCAAAAAATGCTAGAGAATAACCTAGAAGAAAGAAAGAAAGAAACTTTTGAGGCTAAAGGCAAAATGAAAGAGCTAAATTTAGCCTTAAGAAGGCAAAACTGGCAGCACTTATAAGGATCTATCTCGAAAATAACAACCGCGCTTACATGATGATTTAGGGTATGACTGACTAAAGCTTTTTTTTTTTTGTTTTTGTTAACTACTTACAAAATGATATTAAATATAATATAAAAATCATAGCCTACTATCTCTTCACAAAATTAAATTATAGGTAATTAATTTAAAATTAAATAAATATAAATAACTATAATCGTTTTAACTTTCAAATATATTTCCAAATAATGTTGTCATGCTACACATAAGGTAAGAATTGCTTAAAATTGAAATACTTTGACATTAAAAATAATTTTATTGATTTTGTATGCTCGATGTCTTACTAAACTGAAAATTAAATTTGTAAATTTGTTTTTAGAAATAATTTTCAAATCGTAATAAAGTTAAAAATTTACCTCGTGAACTCCGCAAAAATTTAAAGCCCTTTAAAATGGAAAAATGAACACGAAATAAAAAAACTGAAAACGCAGTTATACTATATTAAGTCTATGTTTTCAAATATATATGTGAAAATATCATATGTAAGACAAATATTTGACATTTGTTGTACGGTGTTTTGAATTTTGATTTGATTTTTTTAACAGTAGTTGGAAATAAACTCTTTGGACGCCGCCAACATGAAAAACACAACAATTGTAGCACAAGAAAAACTTAAAAAGCTCTATAAAGATAATATACGTAGAGAAAAAATATTGTTACGGTATTGTCACTACAATAATGTCATCTTCCCACTGCTAATATTTATTAATTTTAACAATACTGTATACATGACAACAATGGTTTTGTTTCAGTTTTATCATTCAAGGTTTACATTTTGGATATTTTTACCAAAAACTAAATTTTGTTAATGTTAAAAAATATCACTATTTCTATAACTATTATACTATATATTATAAATGTTTTTCCTTGTTCTTAAACCATATTTTGATTTCAAATCATATTAATATTAATACATTACTATAGTTTGAAAATATTAATATTAATATTATAAATATAATATTAATATTATTATTGCTATAACAATGAAATGTTACAAATAAATATGCTTTTTACAAATATGGGTGAAAAATTCATAACTTGCTTGTTTTTAACGTTTGTTTTCCACCTTCATTATAACTCTCATTTAGTATATACATGAACTAATATAAGTAGACAAGTTTTTGTTATATTTGGTGTGATTCAAGCAATATAAGACATTGATTAGCTACTATTTAAAGTTTAGTTAATGACTCAATAAACAATTTATATATAAAAATAATAATTTTTGTGTTTAATTTTAATATATGACAAGGTGGAATAATATGATGAAATTAAATCACAATGTGATAAGCTTGGATAACAATATGGTGGGATAATAATATGATAAAATGGAACACTAATATGACAGAATGGGATAATAATATGATAAGATGGGATAACAATATAATAAAATGAAATCATAATCTTATAGAATGGGATAATAATGTAGTAAGATGGAATAATACTATTAAAATTTAAATCATGACATGAAAAAAATAAACCATAAAATCTTACACAATATAATAAACTGGAACCATAACAATTATTATTTATAATCATATCCACTATCGGCTGAGAGCATATAATTATTTGTTTATTTATTTATTTCATTTCTACATCCAGTGTTGCATCTTTTTGCAGCTAAATTATATACGAAACAAATCAAGGTAATTTGCACTATAAGCAATATAGTTAAAAGTCTGAAAGCAAAAATTCAATATGATGAAATCATCAGAAATTGAAAATATAATTTGCACTAGACTAGAAATGAACATTCAAATAAAAGAATAAAAAATCAAACGTGTCTAACCGTTTTAAAATAATGCGTATTGAAATATTGTAAATATTAATTTAAGCTGGTAATCCCAGCAAGATACTAAAAAAATACATATATTTTATAAAAAAAAGAATTTATTAGCAGGAAAAAATTTATTTCAAACTAATTGTTTACTTAGGGGCCTATTGACAATAAAACAATAACTATAAACAATAACTATAAAGTTAAAATAAAATCATTAACACAAAGTTTTCACTAATTTTAAATTAAATTTAATCGAAAAAATCTTCCAATTATTTTTTAACTCTCAAAGGAAGCAAAGTTCGGATCAAGACATCTTTTTGAAACGGCACATTTAGGTAAATAAAATGGGTTAAATTTTCAACTAGCTGCCACATAAATTTTCTCTCGGAATTGGTTCTAAATGTCTTATATATGACCATATTTTTATAACATTCACTAGAACAGTTTATTTAGTGAAGATTGATGCGTAGTTGATCACAGCTTCTATATTAGTTCTACTCTCGAAAACTATGTTCATATATCTCTAACAAATTTCAGCCTGGTAATAAAATTTGGCATAAATAAATTTTAGACTACTCAATCCTGAACTCAATTATACCCAGATTCCTGAACAAGCACTCTTAATCTTAGAAAGTGGTCCTATCAGAACGAAATAGTAATATTTAATTGATTGATGTGGCACTTTATCCATCCAGGAAAAACAAATATGTTTTTTATTCGCACCATTAAGGAACCATAGTCTTACATCACCATAGTTTTCGATACTCCCAACATAAAGTATGTATACCATTAGACTCAGAATGTCTGTATTTACATACGTGAGATTTAAGGACGTATTAAAAAATAATAATTTAAACAGTTTCAAGACCTTTAAAATTCAGCATTCTTTTTATTATTTCAAAACATTAGGTAGAATATAGCTGAATAATCTATAAAAATCCTTAATTTGACTGAAATTTTAATTTAAAAAAAATCGAAATTAATATTAATCATACGCTCCAGAGTTTCACAAAGGAAAAAGGTCTGGTAATTTCTTATGAGAAAGCATTTTCATTTTGAATCTATTCATTGTAACTCAAAATAAACATGTAAGAAAAATATAGTCGGTCAAGTCCGACCATATTATACCCCACACTATTGTGTCCATCAAAATTCGTGGAGTGGTCTTATATTAGACACATGGACAATTGTGGACCGATATTTTTATTAAGTGTAAAATAAAATAAACGAATATAAAATATAACATTAATACTAACATTTATATGAATTTATGCACTTTAGGGTGATTCCCGAAAGTTTGATTATATGGAGCGATCATAAAATTTTTCACTGTGATTTCTACTTATATAAAATTTATTTGTGTCGAATATAAACTTAATACTAACATGTGTATGTGTATGATTTATGCACGTTAAAGTGATTTTCAGAAGAAGGTTTTATATGGGAGTTATAGTAAATTATTGACCGACCTTCATGAAATTTGTTATAAAGATTGATACTTATACAAAACTTCCTTACACCAAATTTCATTAAAATATTGCTATATTTATGGCATTTATGATCGTTAAATCTATTCCGGGAGAACATTTGTATGAGACCATAACCAATTTCAATACGTGCTAAATTTCATTCAATTATCTTCAAAATTGCGACCTGTACTTTGTGCACAAGGTTCATATAGACAGCCAGCCAGACGGACGGACATCGTTAGACCAACTTAAAAAGTGATTCGAGAGCTATGATAAAATATAGTCTGAAAAAATTTTGGTTAATATCAGGAATGAGTTATCGAATATTCAGCACTTTACAATTATGTTTAAATCTCAAAAAATGAAGTTAAAACTGTTGATTGTGACCTATATAAGATTTCTATACAATTGCTTTTATTAGCATGTTCCTTTTAATTTTTTTAATTACAATTTATTTTTGTTCTTTTTTTTATTTTACCCACTGTAACTATTTTTTTACATTTTTTATATAATCATTCATGTGGTTGCGTTATTGGACTCATTCAAATGAAGTGGACAATGCCTTCATTCACTATACTTCAGAAGAAAAAATTATTACTGATATTGTTGGCAAAAGTCAATAAATTTCCATTTTGTCTGCCATAAATCAAGTCAACAGTTATGTGTAACACTATAACTGATACTTTATCTGCAATGTTTTTATTTTTTTAATGTGCGTGGGAGTTGATTTGTTACAACATAAGAGTGTGTGTATGTTTGTGAAAACTTCATGGTGATTTTAAAATATGTGTCTGTTTATTTGATTGTCTGTTAGCTGCTTGTTTCCGTCATATCAATTTCCGGTTGTTCATTAAACGAAATTGATCGGTAAAGTTTAATTGTGGAAATTTAACAACAAATTGGTAATGAAAATTAAAATACTTTTTTAATGATTCTTTAAAAACTGTTTGTGATATGTGTGCGCTAACAAAAGCTTTATTAGTAAGTTGTTGAAAATTAGTGGTATTTTCACTGAAGTATATATAAATATAAAGAGTTTTATCCTTAATATTTTTAATGAATATTGGTAGATTCACATCTAGTTAAATTATTGGAGTCCACGAAGGTAGAGTTCGAGGACCACTCAGGCCAAACTATACTAGCTATATATTACTGCGTCCACACAAACTGATTTTGGGATTTCAATATAGGAAAATCACTCAAATATTGCATGCTGATGACCTGAAAATAAAATTTTGAGTTTCCTACTAGCAATTAAAGATCACGGATCTAGAAAAATCTGTTAAACAAAAAGTTTTAGAATTTCTTCTCGAAATAGATATCAAAAAATCATATTAGGTCTCAAATAAATGCACACTAACTATATAGTACTCGTATATTTTTGGGTGTTAAATTTTTCATTTTTACAACAGCATATGAATATTACATGAAAGTAGTATCATTAGGTTTTTTTATTCTGTATGTGCCATTATACCGAAATGTAAATAATAAAAAATTTTGAAGTCTGAATATAAAGACTTTCCACTGCGGAAATATATCATATTTTAATGCAAATTTATGGGAACATAGTTGCCAGATAAATCCGGTGCAAAATAGTGAAATTTTGAGAAAAATATCTAAAATCATCAAATTGATTATTTGAAATCGTCAAAATCAAAAATTATGTTTCTAATATTTAAATGAATATTTTCGAAAATTTTTTGAATTTTGATGAAAAATTTGTTTTATTAATGACTAAGTTTTAAATTGAAAAGAAATTACAGTCGAACACGGTTATAACAAACACCAATTATAACGAACAATGGCTAGAGCAAACACTTTTCTAAGATCCTATTAATTTTACCGAAATTTTCCATTCAAAGGAACACGGTTATAACCAATTTTTTTTAAAATGAACACATATTCATAGCAAAAACTACGTTTATAAGGAACTTTTACAAATACTAGTTTTAGATAAATAAAATTGCACATTTCAAAATGTTTACAAAAATATAAAAACTGACAGAAATAACTCTTATTCATTTTAATTTGAATGATTGGACAAATAGAAATAATTTTCATTAATTTCAATTTAAATCACCGGGCAAATAAAAGAGGAATTTTATATTTGTAACTGTTGACCTTTTTCACATAGCACATTTACCGAAAATAGCTAAAAATAAAAGTGAAATTATAAGAGGATGGAAAATTAAATATTAGTAAATCGACATTCCTCAAAGACTTAAGATTTCAAAACATTTTAATATCAAAACCTCGATAATAAATGAAAACATTAAATTAGTACAAAAATGTATTTAATCTCAGTTTCCCATATGTAAAATTACAAATGATTGCAAAAAATATTCTTCCCGTTTTATTAAAATCATTAATACATATTTAAAAATCATAAATACATCCTCTTTTTAAAGGAAATATATACGTTTTAATTACAAATGTTAGTATCGTAATTAATTAGGTACATTTGGATATTTTACGGAAATAGCGAGAGCTACGTTTATAACAAACTAAATTTGTCAGTTCTTTCAAGCTTGTTACAAACGTGTTCGACTGTACATTGTTTTCATATTGTGGGGGTATTATAAATATTATATAATATTCTACACAAATAATATTACATGATTTTCAGACAAACAATTAATTACACAGGATGACAAAATGAAAACTTTTTTCTGTAGCGCAGGATATCTCAGCCGATTGGAATACATGCTACTGTAAAGTACTAAGAATAGAAATCGCTTTTTTAGTTGGCTCTGGTTCTCGCGATAAACCGCTATTTGTAAAATTGGCGAGGTTGCATCATATATTGAAGCGTATAAGCGAAAACGACTTGTCTGATTTGATCCAATAAAAAATTCGAAAATATTAAAAGCAAATTTTTATTTCTTTATTATATATATATATATATATATATATATATATATATATATGTATTTCTGTAATTTCTTAATGAGATATCTTCACTAATTTGCGAATAAAGTCAAAATTTATGTATAAATTAGAATGGGACGTGTCTTGTTTTATTTGCAACAAATTTATCTTTATGATCAAAACATAAAATTAAAAGCTTTTATAAAAACTACGAAAGTGTTTTACTTTTTTTAAATTTTAATTGTATTGAATATGATACCACCGTGTGGCAGACAGTTTCACACATGAAAACATCGTTATAGTATGGGTGTGAAATGAAACTTATCCATAGTCTACACGTAGACATTTTATGTTGGCAATTATCAAATTCTATTTCTCTCTTTAAAATGTTACGTGTGGACCAATAAGAAATCTGTTGCGCAATCTAATTCGCAATAAATGTTTAAACATAAATCTTATTGTTCCCTTTTAAAATTTTGCCCTTTTTAACAAAAAGAAAAGTGCAAAATTATTAATTTTGTTTTGAAAATACAAATAAAGAATAAAACTGCAAAATAAATTAAAATTTTGGATAAAAAAGACAATTTAACACATAAACTTGTCATATACGTTTTCTCCACCCCTTAGCTTAAAAATTGGAAATAAAATTCTTTTCCCGTTATTCTGACGATGTTATTTATACTGCCAAGAAATAAAAATGTCTTTGCGTATACATAGAGTTAAGAAGCCCTTCAATATAATAATGTTTTTATTTAAATTTTGCAGGAAAAAAATCTTAGGAAAATATCCTTTTGAAAGTGTTACCTTTTGCTATTTATTTTCAAATATATATCAGCCTGGAGTAATCATTCTCATTCATTATATAAATAAAATTAGAGACCATCCATAGTAAAACTGTATACCCAGTTTTTGCTTCAGTAGGTCAAATTTCCTTTCAAAAGGACTTCAAATTTTCTAAAGATACGCAATTCTTAAGAATATTGGAAAATATTTCTTAAGCTTATATCGACACAGTATGAATGTCAAATGAAAGCTACTAATCTGTACAATATTTTATTTAAAATTTTTGAAAGCTTTACCCCTTAATAAAATCCTATTGATAGAAAATTTGTCGTGCTGGAGAAAAACTGAGTACGTTGTTTTAGTATATATGAGATTAGTTTTACATTTTTTTCATTTTTACATCAAATTGTTACCGATGGTGAAAAGTGGATCCATTTTGATAATCCAAAGTGCGAAAAATCGTGTGTAAATTTGGTGTCAATTTTACTGGTTGGCCGAATATCCATGGCACCAAGGTAATGCTCTATATTTAGTGGAATCAGAAAGGTGTCATCTATTATGAGCTGATAAAACCGGGTGAAGTTATTACGAGTGACCTATATCAAACACACTTGAAGAGAGAACTGGAAGCAAAATAGAGCAAATATGCGAGCTGATATAAATATTTTCTGAAAATTTTTGAAATTCTATATATAGCAATATAACTGTCCTAAAATACTGCCTAAATACAATATATTTGAACAAAAAAAATTTGAACAAAATGAGTATTATTTTCGTATCTTAGAAAAAAGTATATCATTGTAGATGGAAAACTGTGCGTATGTTCTACTTATTTTTTTTTCATAAGATAGGCCTAACATCTCCATAACTGTTGATCGTACTGATAAATAATGCGGGCATAACTTAAAATTAATTTGAATTTTTTTGGTATTTTATTGAACCAAATCAGACAAATTATTTTCGATATATCCTTCAATATATAGTGCCTATTACATAAATAGCAATTTATCGCGAGAACCAGTCAATTAACAAAGGTGATCTATAGGCTTTATAGTTATTTATAGTAAAATCAAAATTTATTGAGATATACCATGCAGAAAAAGTTTTTCATTTTGTCAAAATTCATTTATCAAAGAAATATCTTGACTCGAATATATGTAGAATAAGCTCGCGTGAATCATTTCGGTTAAGTTGAGCGAAAGTTATATCGTTTTTAAGTTGAACATATAAACATCTTTACAAACCAAAATATCAAAATTTTCTTAGTTATTCAAATGTCATTTATGATATTTTAAATCTTTGATGGTATCAGTGTAGCATATTTTAAAGTTTCCTAGTAATACTATATACTAAAATGGCGATTTTTTAAAATTTTGCGAAAAATTGGTTTGAATCTAAGTTATTTCTCCTTATATTATATGAAAATGCTATTAATACTGTGATCCTTTTTAACCGCAGTCATCTTTTTTTTTTTTTTTTTTCCTTTTTTGATTTTTGACTTAAAATACGGTCAGATTAGGCAAATGTTTGTCTTGAATTTGTTTGCACAAACGTAAATGTAATTTTTCCAAGTTTATACGTAGTTTATTATTTTTATTTGTTTTTTTTTTTTTTTTTTTTTGGTCACATTACACATTCCCCATTTTTGTTTGTTCAAACAGACATTAAATATAGTCAAAGAGGCAAATAGAAAAACATGAAAAATTATTTGTCTTCAAAAATTATTTCATCAAACCATCGAAAACAATAAATTTATTTTTCTAAAAATATAATAAACAAAGAGGATGAAAATATTTTGGTTTAATGATATGGAGCAGCTTTGATAACTTTTTTGAAGAGGAAGAAAAAAAATAAGAAGAAAAAAAATAAGAAGAAAAGAAAAATAAAATAAGTTCGGAAGTGGGTTTAAAGACAAAATGAGGAAGGATATTGTGCAAAATTGTTAAAAAAATATGGCTTAAATTCCATCTTTACATGCCTATTGCGCATTTTATATTACATTTAATATTATTTAGTATCCACAATATTTCAAGACGATAAAGAAAAATTGTAAGGATAATTATACCAGCCATCTTCTAGAGATATGTACTTAGCTTTTATTATACAAATTGTCGAAATATCTCTTCATGGTCCATATAAAGGTGTCCGTAAACGTAAAATTTTCAATAATGCTACATGGTAATATTTCAGTAGCAAACGGAACAGACTTCGGTTACATACTTGAGCAAGTCAGATCACTGTCCTTAAAAATATTTATTAAAAATGGACTAGTCCAGTAGATTAGTCTACTTAAATCATAATTGTTCTGTGTTATCACTATACCACTTATATGGGTGCTAGTTAAAAATATTGTCCGATTTTAATAAAAACTTGTAGGGCTCAGTCATGTGCCCAGCTTACAATTGTAATCTTACTCTGTAGCCCCATTGAAAATTTTACATTTACGGACACCCTAACATGGACTAGAAAAATATTTATCGACAATATGTGCAGCAAAAGATAAGTGAATATCTTTAGAAAATGGTTAGTATAATTGTCTTTACAATTTGATTATATTTTCCTGCAATATAGCGGATACTAAAGAATATTAAATCTAATATAAACTGCACCATGACTCCAAAATTAATGATGACTCATAAAAATGTACTTCAGCAAAAGTTTTAGAAATTTTGTATCCTATAAACGTTGAAATAGCCTCAAAATACGTATGATACATAATAAGCGAAATATATGTAAAACATTGATTTTGGCACCTTTAACCGCGAATAACTGGTACAGCAAACAGGTGATTATCGGTAACTTTACATACTGCTACAAGACACCCAGAAAATGATATATCCAGAAATTCAGATGCTAAAGCATTTTTTCGTATAATTTTCCTGGGATACCAACGAAGTATATAAAATATAATTACATATCCTGCTTTATTATATTATTTACTTTTGCTTGCTTTCAAGTTAAAGAAATTATTAAAATAATCAGCAATATTGTATTAGCGGAATTTATAGCTTAAAACTTCTCATTTATTTATATATATTTTTTTTATATTTTAATGATATATATTCAATAAAACTGTTACTTGATATTGTTTTCTCTTACAAAAATTTTGTAAGGTCAGATAATAAAATCAAATAATTATTTGGCCAAAAAATGGGAAAATATTTTCCATTAAGTGGTCACACTGTGTTCACATTAAACCTTTTTTTGGTTTTAAACAAATTGATTTCAATTTGCTCTACAAAAATACGAAAACAAGGAGTGAACAATATTTACGTAATTTTCAAAAAGTTCATACATTTTTTTGTTAAATTTATTTTTAACGCTTCTTTGATTTTATTGTGTCACACAGCAATCCATGCTATTCAATTAGAAACTGTGAATGTAACTTGCGAAAAACTATTTTTTTTTTAATTTTTGCTTTTGTTTTCCAAACTCTGAGACTATCTACTGTATTTATTATCAACGAGATATAGCGCAACATACTCATAATTATAAAAAAAATTTAAAATTAAAAAATTCTGTCATCAAAATTCGACTACCCTGTATTGAACTGTTGAAACTCTGCACAATATCAAAGAAATGTAGAAGTTATCCGCAAAGTACGATTAGTTTATATAAGATGGAACGAGATCGAAAAATATAAACGCGCGAACATAAAGTGTGGAAGCATGGGAAATAGTTAAGTAATTAGAAGCCCTTTCTCAAAGTTTTTAAACTTTAAACAACAATCATTTAATCATTCAAAATTTGACGCTTTATTAGTTGCAGGTCTTATGAGTTCAGATCTTTAAACTGTTTGTTCAAAAAAGTATTACTACAAAACTTATTAAGAATTAAAGGCAATTTCATCTAGGTTAAAAACGTTTATAGCCCATATTTGTTGCTCCCTTTGTCTGCGCGCTAAAATTATTACAAAACAAAAAGTTGTTGTGTATTGGATTTTTAAAATTTTATTTGCGGATATAGCCAGGGGATAATTAAACACTATCTCTGCGCCAGATGTACGTACCTAATTATAATACCAAAATGGTTTAAAATAACATGGCAAAATATATAACGCAGTAAATTTTCGTTATGAAAGCTCAATTGATTTTAAGTTATTAATAAAAGTGATTTGGTATCCACGTATTATTTGCACTAAATATTTTATTTATTATTAATATTGCAATAATTACAAAAAAAAGTTATTTATATTGAAATGCTTTTATTAATACTTTGAAATCCAATTAATCCATTACAATTACAATTTATAGGGAGCTGAAAGAGATAATACTAAATAATACATCATTTACTACAGATCGTTATGAAATTATATGGTGGCAATGTTATATCACTCCGGCTTTCTATCCGGAAAACTTACCTTTAACCTCAAATAATGTTCCATTATAATAGTTTTGATAACTTGAAGTATTTACGCTAATTCTGTAACGCAGGGGCTTCAGTGTTTCTACCCTTATTCCTCTAAATGTCATACAATTTTAATATAAACTTATTTAATTAAATAATAATAAATTTAAAATTCAAAGAAAGTTTGCCAAATAATTTGAAAATGGATTTAGCTCATGTTAACTAATGCTATGGAAAATAGTATCAGAATTATTTGTTAAAGATTAAGAAATCACAGACTTGTGATCAAAAAATTACAAAAATGCTCGGCTTCATGGATGGATAATTTTTGGAATTTCATAAATTCCAACAAAAAATCAATAAAACCAATTAACTTAAATTAAAAAATGTGGAATCACAATCTAAATTCTAACAAATCAGCTAATAAAACATAAAGGGACTTAACTTCATTCCTATCCCAAAACCCCAAGTCAACAAATCGCTATAAAAAGGAGGATAACAAAAAGCAAACAGACATAGAAAACATAAAAAAACATTAAATAAAATATCACTTAAAGAAATAAAGTTGTACGAGGTGTTGCTCAGCAATGTAATGAAGTTAATAGAAAAATGCTTTGCAACATAGCAAATACAATATAATAAAAAAAAGAGATTTTTCTTTTCAGTTTTACGGTCGCTATTATGTGCTGAAAATTGCATTTGTATTACAAGTACTATATATATATATATATATATTTTTTTTATTTATTTTAGCATGCCACACCAACAAAGTGCATCATAAAGTGACGGCACAAAACAATTACAATAACGATAAAATGCGATAAAAAAATAACACGAAATAAAAATTGTAAAGCAGTGGCAGTCAATGGGACAAAAAAAAATAAATAAAAAAGCAGTTAACACCAAATGTAAGTTTATGTTGCTGCTATTTTTTTAAAGGCAAGAAAAAAATCATTAAAAATCATTTAAATTTAAATTAGTTGCATATTATCAGTTGCGCCACTAAAACTGATACAACAATAACAAACTAAACATTAAATTTATAGTTGTAGGTATTTTAAAACATTTTTTTTTGCATCTTTGTATTGGACTTTTTCCAAAAAACAAATCAGTACAATAGGAACTACAGTCCCATTCTTGTCCTTTAAACTGCTGTAATCACAAAAGTAACAATTCGTGTAGTTTTGTTGGCATTTTTCTTATTTTTTTTTTTTTCTATTTTTTATTACATAGTTTTTATGTTACAATATTGTTTTCCAACAAAACCGACCGAAAAAACAAAAACTGAAATTACTTCGATAAGCGAAAAACTAAAAAAAAAAATAGAACAAAATAAAAAGTGTTGTATACTAGCTTCATATTAAGTACACATACTCATACAGCAATGGTGAATCTTTTGGGGTTTAGGGTGCATAAATAGGGACAGCAGCAGTTGAAGGATGTAAATGTAATGAAAAAAAGTAAACTGTTACGAGTATTTGTTAAACATGTCAATGAACCTTTTTGTTAACAAGTGAACACAACTACTAAGTTACAACACTTTCAGCTTATTTATAATAATGATGTTTGCACACATATACAATATAAAAGTGAATGTATGTTTGGGTTATTACTATTTCCGGTACATTTTATCCTAGTTTCGAATTATGTTTTCTGAATACTTGTTTTATCTATAGGAAATTTTATAAATAAATTAAAATGGGAAGTAAATGTTAACGCTAAGATTATTTGGCCTCTGTTAAATATGTGAAATTTAACACTTAAAAACCTTTTAATATACAAAATTTAAAAGAGATAAATTTTAAAAATAACTCAAAAAATATTTTAATATTATTAAAATTATTAGTAACTTAAAAGTCATTTAAAATTTAGTTTTCTTATCAAAAATTTCAACCCTATGTACCTCAGATTTGTCCCACCAGTCTTAGAACAAACTACTACATATGGATAAACAACATAACCGCAATGTTTACAATTTGATTTGTGGCTTTGGTTTCAGTTTTTCTTTAATCGTTCGATTGTAAAGTTACAAAATTTTATAAATTATTTGAAATATTAATACCCTTACATATGTATGTAATTTTAGATAAAACTAGACTTTTGTTTTATTCCTATGCCACATATACAATGTAATACTTTTTGAAAAAGCACACATATGAATGTTCGGTATCTAAAAAGCCATTTTCCCTTGTATGTTTTATGTACTGTTTGTGTATGTATTTCAACCGGAACAAACCCCATAATAACTTCATATTAATAATATTAAAAATAATTTTGGTTTGTAAATAAACAAACAAACCAGTTGCCGCAAACTTATACATACATGTACATACAGTCACGCACATTTTCAGTTCATTTTTCGGGTCATTTTAGCTTCATTATTGTTTTACGCTTGAATAAAATAATGTCACATTTATAAAGACACCTCATACAGTAGTTCCAAAACGCTTTTTTGGAAATAATTCTGTAACTGGTGAACTGTTGGAAATATATCAATAAAATTTTACATGGCCAGAGACGAAGTGCTTTTGAGTTGATTTGGAAGAGTACTGATTCATAACGGACCAGGGGATAATGGGTGGCGCTACAAAGTTGGCTATCTGGGGTATATATATTTTTTTTTTAAATCGCCAAAAATTAATTTATAATATGACAGAAAAGAAATTTTATATAGAGATAACCTTGTTTTTTTAGTTTTTTGAACTTAGAGTTCTTAATATTGCTCCTACAATTCACCAGGTGTCTTACAAAATTTCAAATAACATTGCTGCAAGAATCATATAAATATATGAATTCGATAAAATGTTATATTAATCTGTATTTGAAACTTTAAAAAACTTAATATTTTTGGGTTTTTTAAAAAAAGATGGCAATATTTATTCACTTATATAATTTATTTTTGTTTTGGAATCTTAACAAAAACATGTGCAAAGTAAATCCGGAGGTGCTTGGGGCAAAGGTCCCCCCATAATCCTTGTCCAAACTTTGTCAATTTTGAAAATTTTTTAAAATCTTTTTTTTTAAAATTCTCAAATTGCAAAGCTGGGATCAACATAAAATTATTTTAGTTATATATCTCCATATGTAAGGTAAAAAAAAGTATTTTCTGACGAGTGCCTCTTATAACGACAGGGAGATCATTTCAATAAAAAAATCTCAATTTTTGAATACGTATTATATGGATTGGAATTTTGTGTATTTGCATGTAAAAAAGTGGGATTTTTTGTATTTTTTTGATTTTAGGAGAAGTTTATACATGTTTTGCTGAAATTTCAAGCATGTTTAAATACTTTAGTTATTTGTTCTTCATTTTCATACATCACCGTATTATTACTAGTGGACTTCTTTCTTATTGATGGCAAAGCAGGTTCAAAAGACAGCCAAAGGTATTATAAAAGGTCCTGGCTTTGAGATGTTCTCGAACTTTTTCTAATTTAAATTTTTCAGCTTTATACGATGTTTACTATTTATTGCCCACGATATGACATAACATCTTCGAAGAAGTTTCGCATCATCAAATCCAGTAATTTTTGTTGTCATTTCATAATTTTCAAAGAATCGCCTCGCATTGCAAAAAGCGTATTCGAGCGTAAAGGGAGATATACTGAATTGTAGGAATTCCTTATTAATAGGTATATTAGAAGTGCCATCTAGGGAGTTTGAGAAAATTCGAATTTTTTCATTCCACATATTGAACAAGTCGTTATCTTTCTATCAACTGAAATTCAAACTATATATTAATATAATATCCATAGATTTCAACGTACACTACACTTAAACTTTCAATTAATTGCTTTATAAAATCAATCCAGTTTTTTGTGTATAATTTGTTTTCTTTTAATTATTCAAACCCTTTGATCCTGGAGTTGAAGTTTCCCATACATATTTGGTAGCGTTTATTAACGTCGAAAGAGTATCTGAATTCCTTCTTAAGTGTAGTGGAACCAGTAATGCCATAAATATAATTTTTAGTCAGTATTAATTTCCCTCGATGATGTTTGTTTGTATTCTGACAATGATGATGACCCATAATATCCCCATGTACATACAAACGTCAAATCTAATTTGTGAAGTTCCATCGCCTCGTTCTTTGATAATATGGAAAGAAACCTTCAAGATGTATTCCCAAACAATTGTAACAAATGAAGAAATGCCCTTTCATGGTTTATTTCACAAGATTGTAGTATAATATCCTGTTTTTTCCAATAAATTTTTGTGGCTTGATAGAATTGAATGATCTTTATAAGGTAACGCCTTCCTCAATTTTAGATATTTATTTCTGCTGAGTCCCAATTCCGACATAAGTGCAATTGCTTCTTCTTGAGAAAATTCAGAGGCTGAAGTGGGTGTGGGTTTACTTCTTTAATATTCGCTTTGGTGATGCATAAGGAAGGATATACGCTATTTTTGTTGCTTCCATCGGCTGTTAGTATCTTTTTAATACTTTATTAAAAGGATTTTTGACTTCAGACTCGGAATTAATTGACAGAATTTCCGACAATATATATATATATATATATATATATATATATATATATATAGTGCTATCCAACCAATCACTATATTTTAATTGAAAGTTCCGCACACAATTTGCATCTTTGTTTTAAATCACTTGATGAAATTGTTAACTTTTTCAAACTTTCTAGTAAAAATTTTTGATTCCGATTGAATTAGTCTTTTAACAGATTCAGGTGTAGTCTTCGTAGGAGTTTCCCAAAGGACGCAGCATGTAATTTTATATATTTTGGACATTTTAAAATTATATTGGTACTATTGGAAAGACCTATTCCGATACTAAGGAGAATTAGAGATAATCAGTCCTTTTAAAGCAAAAGGGTAAATTTTATACATTTGGTTGTCAAAAGATTAAATCAGCAGTTTTTGCAAATAAGTTATATAGAAGTATCTATAATACTTAAATATCAATGAAGTTATGAAAAATGTAATACATTTTTTTTTTTTAACCGCGGTAATAACTGAGAAAAAGTCTTTGAAGTTTAGTCGTTATTTTACACGAAATTATGGTTTTTTGATAAATATATGCTTCTTGTGACATTTATTTCCTTAAATAACTATTTATTTGCCATAAATATTAACTTAACTTAAATAATTTTGTAACTAAAGATTTAAACGTATACATATATTAGTAGTTCCACACATTAGTTCTGCATAATAGCAGATGTAAAATGTCCGAAATATTTAAACTTTAATAACATAGTATTTTAAAATATTCAGAGAAAATTTTACTAAAGTCTGTATTTCATAAGAATGAAAACAAATTAAAAAAATGTTTACTTACCACGTATTAGTAGACATATTGGAATTTTTTTGACAAAACTTTAAATATAGTTTGTACGATTTTTTAGAAACCATATTTTTGGAGGCACATTAAAAATGGGCCAGCTCACGCGAACGAAATAATTGAAGCGAAATATTTGGGGATTAGTTTATAGCATATCAATTTTTAATTTTACGGAGTTATATTTGCAACATTTTTTGTCTTGATACAAATCGATGCACTTTGTTATATATACATACATATATATATATATATATATATATATATATATATATATATATATATATATATATATGTATATATATGTATATACAAATTGTCTTAAGTATACAAATGTATGAGAAATAGCCTAATTTGACTAGAGCAGACCAAGTTTCTGTTAGATTTTAATCAAAAGTGTAAACTTTTTGTTCAAGTATTTGGTATCTAAGAAAAGTTTAGAATATGGAGATCGATAATTTATAAAAAAAGTTAATGGAATGTAATTGATCCCAGCATTTCTCGAAGGGCTTAAAATTTATCTGTTTAGTGATTTTTTTTTTTTTTTTTTGTGTAATAAAATTATTATTTAAACTTCAATAAAAGAACTAAAAAAAAAACTTACACTCAAAAAATCACTTATTACATAATAATACCCAAAATCGTAAATTGTAGAAAACGTTGTTTAGAAAATTTAATTTTTTCATTGAAATGGTCACCCTGTTGTTATAAGGGGCGTCCGTCGGAAAATACTTTTTGGTTGTTTACCTTACATATATAATTAAAATAATTTTGTGTTAATCCCAGCTCCATGATTTGAGAACTTAATAAAAAAATTGTTTAAATTTTCAAAATTGCAAAATTTGGAAACCTTTGCCCCAAGCTCCTCCGGATTTACTTTAAAGCATTTGCATTAAGATTTATTTTGAAAACATAAAAAAATGGTATAGCCCAGAAAGAAACAAATTTTGTACGATAATTTTTTAAAGTTCCAACTTCAGATTAACATAACTTTTTATCGGATTCATATATTTATATGATTCTTGCAGTAGTATTATTTAGAATTTTATAAGATATCTAACGAATATTTTAAAAAGATCTTAGGATTAATATTAAACCCGCTGAATAAAAAAACTAAAAAAATAAATCTAAAAAATGAGATAAAAATTTGTTTTGACCTGAACATCTCTTAAACTAAAACGAGTATACGAGTAGTAAGTACAAAATTTCTTTTCTGTCACATCAGAAATGAATTTTTGGTGATTTTTTTAAAAAATGACATATGATGGCTTACTTTGGAGGGTCTGCTACTAGCCCCCTGATCCGCTCGGAATCTGTATTCCTCCAAATTATCTCAAAAATTATTAAAAAAAATGGGTTTAGTAACCACTGTGCATTATTTTAAATGATTCATAAACAAAATTATACATTTGGGCCCACTTTTTAATTTTTTCTTGAAATGAGAGCTGAAATCACTAGCAACAGTTGACATAAGAAAATATGTAATAAAAATTTGATATTGTTACATTTTAAAGGTAATATGTGGTATAAATGAATGAAGTATTATGTGTGTCTTTTTTTTCTTTTATAAAAATTTGAGAGAGTTTTAAGAAAAAAAATGTGTTATGTTTTATAAGCACCAGTACCGTAGAGAATTTTTAAAATGTGTACAAAAAATAAGGATTTCAAAAAAAGCTTCAAACTCTCTAAAAAAATTGGCTTATTTGACAAGAACAAAAACAAAAAGTGTTGTATTTTAAGAAAAACTACTAAATTTTGTTCATAACAAAATCATTTATTTATTATAATTTTTATTATTTTTTGCAAAAATGAAGATTTATTCATAAAAATAGATAACATTTAAATACACTTTCTTTTAAAAGAAAACAACAAAAAACGACATATATATTAAATTTTTCAGTTATGTCATGTTCATGTTATTTAAAAAAAAAAATAATAAAGTTATTATAAAATATTAAGTCTTTTGAAACAAAGAAGCAAGTTATGATAAAATAATGAACTCAGTTTTTCATTTCGTGTTCGATTTCAGAGTATACAAAGCTTTAAAAAAAAAATATAATACATTTTCGAATACTTATTGACCATATATGGATCTCAAATGAAAGCTTAAAATCCCTGCAATACAATTAACTTTTTTATTTAAATGTTGCATTTACTTCTATAAAGTACTACCACATTTATAAAATAGGAAAAAATGTTTGCGTTACTAAATAAGTTTAATTGTAATCATACTCTTATCTAACAGATCAACTGGCACATAATAAAATTTTAAAATACATATATAAGCTTTATAGAATTATTTTCGAATATTTCGTGAGTAATATAACAATGAGTTATATAATTTTAAGTGGTAGAGAATTAAGGCAAAAGGAATTCTATTTTAGGTGAAATAAATTCATGAATATTCAAAAATTAATTTTTGGAAATCAAACTTAAACTTTTTTAAAAATTAGACTTTCCGCCGAGGCTATGGTATGAGGCAAAGTAGAATTATAAATATATCAGCATAATATAAAGAAACAAGATAACAACGTTCTCCCTCAGAGAAAATTTTTTTGAAGTGTTAAAGATTTTTTGAAATAAATATTTTTTTTAAAACATACGAAAATCTTATATATATTGCTTTCACTAACGTATTAAATTACAGCAAATATATTATAAAAAGATTATTTAAAGTATTATTAATAGAATTTTGACCTTGTGTTACCTTAAATAAAAGTATTTAAATTATGGCGAAGATATATTAAATAAATTATTTGGCTTTGAATAAAATGTTATAAGATAAAATATTTGATTTTAACACTATGTTTTATTGGTTGTAAATATTTTTTTTAGAATTTTTCTATTCGGCCTTAAGTTATTTTTAAATCCAACACAAAACGAAAACAATTTCTTATATTTTGATTATATTCCAGAAAAATAATAGAAATAAAATTACAAAAATGAGAAAAACAAAAAAATATAATCCAATAATTGAAGCCTATTAGAGGTAAGTTATCACTATTTTCTTACTGATTTTCCTAATAATGATCGAAATTTATTTATCTTTCAGATGATTCAGAAACACTTAAAGATGACAAAATGATAAAATAATTATATGTATCTTATAATGTATTTTACATTTTTTATTATTATGTTGTCTGTCGAGAGCTAAGTCCTTTTTCTATATCTTTGAACTAAGAAACGAATCAAGTAAATTTGTAGTACTTTATTATATAGCGAAGCGTATTCCAGCTAAGTCATTCTGAATAACACGAAACAAATAATAGTTAAAAAGAGCAATTTGGGCTATACTGCGGGCGGTTTAAAACTTCCCATCTATTATTTTTCAAATAGTAATTAGCAACATGATTGTAATAATGGAAAATTAAGATTTCGTGCCCTATAGCATATAGTGACCATTTTTTGTTCAATGCTCCTTTCAAATGAATCGATTGTATTTGGAACAGATTTCTCATGATCGTTATATCCAGTTTTAACAGCTCATAATTAAAGGTACTCTGCTCACATCAAATACAAAGCATTACCTTGGCGCAATGGATATTTGGCTTTTGTGTCGATTTCCTTGTAAGATATTTTAAGCTTTGGATTATCATAATAGATTCACCGTAAAGGTACCATGAAAAAAGGAATCGTTTTAAGGCGTTGAAGCAGGATTTCAGACATTCAGATCATCTATACCATGCTCCCCATAAACTTCCCCTAAAAATATATTGTCTTTCCGAAACTATATATATATAACAGACAGGTATTTGAGTTTAAGCTCTGAAGGCAGATCAGATAAATATTTTAGGTGTTTCAAAATAGGACGCTGCTTTCATATTTTATAAATAACTTAAAAAATTCACATCCTGAAATTGAATTTCAGATTAGGTTTATGATAAGTATTAAATTGTAAAAACATATAAATGAATTAAAAATTTTTAAACAATAAATTCCGCTAATACAATATTGCTGATCATTTTAATAATTTCATTAACTTGCAATGAAGCAAAAAAAATAATATAATAAAGCAGAATATGTAATTAAATTTTATATCCTTAGTTAGTACTCCAAGCAAATTATACGAAAAATTGATTTAACATAGGAATTGTCGGATATAGCATCGTCTGTGTGTCTTTTATATACTACTGAAAGTCACCACTAATCACTTGTTTGCTGCACAAGTTATGCGCGGTTAAAGGTGCCAAAATCAGTTTTTTACATTATTATGTTTCATACGTGTTTTGATACTATTTCAACATTTATAGAATATAAAATTTCAAACAATTTTGTTGAACTATATTTTTATGCGCCATCGTTAATTTTACATTTATGGCGCATTTTATGTTAAATTGAATGGCTTTTAGTATCCGCTATATTAAAGGAAAATATATCCAAATTCTGAGGATAATACCAACCATCTTCTAAAGATATTCACTTAACTTCTATTGCGCATGTTGTCGGTAAATATTTTTCTGGTCCATGTTAGGGTGTATAATTTTCAATGGGGGTACGGAGTAAAATTGCAATCACAAACTAGGCCCAAAACTTAGCAAGTCTTCGGGCACATAACTGAGTAAGTCGGAGGACTGTCTTTATAAGTTTTTGTTAAAATCGGACAACATTTTCAACTGGCACCCATATAGGTGGTGTAACGATAACAAAAAAAATATGATTTTAGTCAACTATTTATATACGTACTAGGGCTAAATGTGGTATAATTTTAATAAAAACTTTTGGGACAGTTCCCTAAGTTGCTCAAGTATGTACCCAAAGATGGAGTTTTTTTAACAATTTTTAAATGCTTTAAACCCACTTCCGACACCATTGTCTTTTCTTTTCCTTTTGTTTTTTTCTTCCTCTTCTAAAACAGCTTTCGAAGCTACTCCATATCATTAAGCCAAAAAATTTTTATCCTCTCGGTTTATTATATTTTTAGTAAAAATAAATTTTTTGTTTTCGAGAAGTTGATGAAGTAATTTTTGAAGACAAATAATTTTTCGAATGTGACCTATGAGAAAGCATGCTTTTCTATTTGCCTCTTTGACTATATTTAATGTCTGTTTGAACAAAAAAAAAAAAATGGGGAATGTGTAATATGCCCAAAAAATAAACTACGTATTACTTTGGAAAAATTTTATGTACGTTCAGCAAACAAACAAATTCTATACAAACATTTGCCTAATATGACCGTACCTTAATAAATTTTTTCCTTAGTATTTTAAAATTATTCATATTTTTATTTATTGTATTTATCATACAAAGGTTTTACTGTTTTCTTTAAACAATTTAATAACAATGAAATAACTGACAATTTCTATGAACAAAAATATATGTTTTTATACGAGTAATATTGAAAGATAAAATCTCGAAAATTGTAAATATGTAAATAGAAAATATAAATAACAGAGAGCCACAACCAATATTTGCCAATTTATCCTTTTTAAGGCTAACTCTAGCTTTTTATTTTGCTTTAGCCTCAAAATTTTCGGTTTAACTTCTAGCTTTTTTTAGCGGTTTTTTTGTTTCTTAAAACTGTCTTAAAGAGTCAATAAAATTTTAGTACTTCGACAAAGGAGAAAATAATTTCATACTTGCTTTTACTATTTTATTTTCATAGAATCATCCATTTAAACATTTTTGTGTACTATTAAATCGCACAAAAAAATTAAAGTTATTTATATCAAAATTATAAAATTTTCTCTTCAATTTCCAAATCAAATATAAATTAACTAATTTTATAGATTTAACGATTATAGGTAATTATTGTAATGTGCTTGCACCCTTACTGCCAATTATTGTATTGAAATGGGCCTTTGTGTGTGGTTTTGCTTTTAAACCTAAATGCATTTATTTCAATTTAGCACATCCCATTATTTTGAATGTTAACAACCTTTTGGTAGATCTGGTTAGCGCCATCTATTTTTTGAATATTTTAACCACCCCAAAGTAGGTACCTTTGGATTGACGTTTACCTTGAGGTTGATTCTTCTATTACATTTGTCCACTTCTTAGGCGAAAATGCTGAAATTATTTTGCGCCAAGCTGGAGAAGCGGTTTGGTGGTTTAATGGCAGGGAAAAAGTCATTTGTCGGCCATTATATTTTCATTTCAACTACTATACAGTTCGTCAGTTTTTCTGTAGAAACAAAATAAAAAACTAAAATATTTAATAAAAAAAAAAAAGAAAAGTTTATTGTGGCCAATTAAACTTGGTGTTTTTGGATAAACCCTTCTTATTAAAATTTAATTTAGTAAGTAGAAGGTAAACTAAATATCTCTACAAGGTGATATATTATGATTTTTTATGTAAATAGTTCCTAGTTTGTGGATGCAAAAGTAAATTAAGGAATAGTTGTAAATTTCATAAATATTATAACCCTATTGGATATATTTAAATCAGAGCATTTTGTTGTGTCCAAGATTTATATCTTTTTACCCCCTGGTGCCATCTCAAAAGGGTAATTTAATTATTTTATTACTCTTTTATATAAATCCCTAAAATTTTTTATTAATATAGATTTGGCACCTTATGCATATTATAATAGGTTATTAATTGGTCAAATACTCTTTGGGATCTAAGTGGAAAAAGAAGAACTGTACTTATTGCTCTCCTTGTCTTATTCAACTCTAACAATTTGGTAATCTCTACTTTTTGTATGTATTTTCTGAGACATCAGTTTAAATTTCCTTGGCGACCGGGAAACTAACATTCAAATGGGGTGCGGGAATTAAATTACTTAAAAATTAAAATTAAAAAAAATATATCCATAAAGATTTCATCAAAAGAAAACCGCACGAAACTATAAAAAAAATATACAAATAATTGGTCAAACATAAAAAAATTTAAGCGGCTATTTAAGTGCATACTAATCTCAAATTATATTTAAAAGTGGAACTAAAAGAAAAGAAAAAATATTTAAAATAATTCGAAATTAAAGAATGCTATATTTATTTAACTAAGTGTTGAAAAATTTATATTCCGTGTTTTGTGGTTTTTATCATATAAAAAAATGTGATTTTGTAAAAAAAAAACTATGATATTATAAAATTTACAGTTACTAATTATCATTATCCATTATTTTCATTAATTCCTCTTATGATCAAAAATTAGCAAAAGTAAAGAGTTTATATTTATTTACTTTAATATTTATTGCATGTTTTTTTATCTCTGTAAAAATTTCTTTTTGCTAACGCTGTTTTTGTTTTTTTACTTTTGTTAATTTTACTTATATACATTCATATATAAAAAAGTGTTTAGGAAAAAAAAGAAATTATTATTACAACTTTTAAGTGTTTATAAACAAGTGGATCGCAACATCACTAAAAAAAAAAAGAGAATGATCAGCATCAGCAAAATCAACAAAGATTTTTGGATATGTGAACAGTGCTGGATAATGTGAGTTTTTGTTTCTTTTATTTCACTTACATTTTTTTATTTATATGTTTCTGTAACTTAAATTTTATTTATTTTGTTTTTATAAATTATTCTTATTTTATTTTTGGGTATTTTCATTTTATTTTTAAAGGTGACCAGCTAAATATTTTCCTTTTCGATCATATTTTGATCTTAGTATTTTATTCATAGTTTTTTTTAATTAATTTATATATTTGCTGGTAATCTAAATTATTTTTTTTAATATTTTGAATATCTACTTTTATATTATTTTCATACATTTTTTTTAACTTAAATTCTCTTTTTTTGGTAACGATAATAAGATTAACTGGGGAGATATTAACATTAAGTTTATATTTATACTGTGTTTTCGGTTTATAATATTATTTTTTTTTTTTTTTTTTTTATATGTATTAAATTAATAATTAAGTTTTGGTTAGAATAAATTAAACATGTTCACTTAAATACTCTGTAATCTGTTTGTTTGGATAATTTAGGAAGTTCGGTTGTTTTAGATATTTTGTGGGATCCTAAAATGTTAAATTTTTTTTTTTTTTTGTGTGGAATTTTTTTTTATGATCATGGTAGGGTGGGTTTGTCTGTTACAGAAGATCTAGTAACACAAAGAATTGGTTTAATCAGTATTGTTATTGTATGCTCATATTAGGTTTTCTGCACGCAAAATTTCATTAAAATTTATGATGTAACTTTGTAGCAATGGGGATAGTGAAACTTTGAACCCCCCCAAATCTCGTCGAGTTATAAGGCCGGTGTAAAAGCGTGCTTGCTTCTTGACTTACCCCTTTCAACAGCTGCTAGTATTTTATTAACTTTTCAGGGAGGAACATTATATTATATTTTAATTAACTTCATTAACTACAGAAAATATTTATGGATATAAATAAAAATAAATCTTATAAAAGCGAAAATCATCCAAAAATTTTAAAATGACAAATCAAAAAGGTATTATAATTCAAAAATATCGAAAAATCACGTCAAAATATTGAGTCATTTTTTATATGAAATATGTATAAACAAATTTGCACTCAGAGAAAAAATATAATTGTAGTGACCATAATATAGGAGCAAAATATATGATTGTAATAATTGTTATTGTTCCATTTTGTCATATTGTGTCCCATCTTATGGTTGCTTTTTTTTAAGTTATAATTTGAGTTTTTCATATTATTATTTCATCTTACTACATTATTATCCCATTCTATCAGATTATGATTTCATTTTATTATATTATTATCACATATTTTTATATTATTATCCTATTCTATCATATTAGCGTTCCTTTTTATCAATTATTCCATCTTATCATATATTAAAATAAAACACATTAATTAAAAATTATTTTTATAAACTGTTTATTGAGACATATATTGTATCATCATATATTGTGGAAGATAATACAGAAGATTTTTTATTAACTAAACCTTTATGGTAGTTAATCAATACCTTAATTAATGTATAATTAATTCATGTATAAACTAAATGAGCATTATAATGAAGGTGGAAAACAAATGTTAAAAACCAAATATATATGCAAAAACAAACATGTTTTGAATTTTTCAACTAAATTTGCAAAAACCATATTTATTTGTAACATTATATTTTTATAGGAATTAGTTAGGAATTATTATATTAGTATGGTTTGAAAACAAAATATGGTTTAAGAACAAGAAGAAAAATTTATACTATATAATACTTGTAGAAATAATGATATCTTTTCATATTAATAATTTCTCCGCCAATTTTTATGTGAGACGTATATTTTGCAAGTAAATTTGTAAATTGTGCTCGTCTTTTTTTTGGGAATATTACGCATATTTATTTTTAAATTTTTATTTGTTTAAACAGACATTAAATATAGTCAAATGCGCAAGTAGGAAGACATGTCTTCTCATCGATCACACTTGAAAAATTATTCTTCTTCAAAAATTTAAATTTAAATAAAGATTCAAACATGCTTGCTAATATTTTCTTTTCTCATTCGATTTCAAAAATAAGTGTATTTTCTCTCTTTAAGGATTGTGAATGTTATTTACCTTTTACATTCGTATCTGAAAATTCAAATTTTAAACTTTTACGGAACCTGGATCCAATTAGATTTCTTCCAAATTATGTGGGAAAAACCTCACGATTGCAAAAATAAAAAATTCTGAATTTGAAATTAGAGAAATAATAATTTTTGGAATATTTTAAGCCACGATTTAAGCTACGATTAAATAAATTTGTATATAAATCAGACTAATTGATTAGAAATTACAGATTCTAGAAAGTGTTAATTTTATTTGCTCATAAAATAACTTGCACTTGGAATGGTCTAGTTGTATTTCAAAAATTCTGCAGCATATATTTACATTATTTAAAAATCATAGTTATGTTCATAATGTGGCTAAAAACCATCAAACAATATTCCCAAGGAAATTTCAAACATTGCTTTGGGACTAGAAAAGTAGTTCTCCGAAGAATTTACCTTTGATCATTCATTTTCAGTTTTAATTTATTTTCAAAAATCTGGAATAGTTCCACACAAAATATAAATTGTGTTTTCCCATGTATATATATATATATATATATATATATATAAATTTCATAGCTCAACAATTCCATTAAAAACCTGTTCTTTAAAAGTTTTTAATTGACTAAATCAACATAAAGGTTTAGAAATTAAATTCGCGAATTTTTCATAACAAAAAAAATTAACAACCCTCCCCCTCCAAATCGTTTGGCCAGATAACTCAATATAACTCAATGACGACCAAAGAAAATATGCTTCTTTGTGGAGTTTTTAGGTTATATAATTTTCTATGTAATAGGAAGAGCAAATTACTCATGCTCTGTAGGCATGAAGTGGAACTACAATAATGTAATATAAGTCAAGTCTCCAACTTGCCAAACATAGCTCCAAGAAGTTTTAAAAGTTGTAAAAATCAAGAATTTCTCTTATAACCCTTATAAAACCATGGAAAATTAAGGTATAAGTAGTGGGTGTAGAGAGGAAATTTTTGCTATAACTAACACATGACTTTGAATCTCAAAAATGGTAAAATTTTTAAAATAGCACTGACAGAAAATGCATAGACGTCAAAAGTTTGAAAAATAAAAAATAAAAATCCAAAGTTAAATAACACAGAAAAAATTATGAACAGAATCTTTTTAAATAAATTGTTTCTTGGATTTAAATTTTGAATTAATAAAAAAAAATACATTTGATGCAAACCAGCAAAAAAATAAAAACAATGTTATATTTTGACCAGCTAAGTAAAAATATTTTATTCAACTAACAACGGATGGATTTTAGCAAGAAACGCGAATTAAATTTTGGCGTCTATCCATCGTCCAAAATATCTACAGCTCAATCTACAACCTTCGGATTGTGTTTTCATATCGGACAATCAAGCTAAGTGTTTATGTAATTTGTAAAAATAGTTAAAATGTACATCGTCCAGACTACAGATATCAGAATCGTTTAAATGCACAAATCGATGGCTCCACAAAAACTTTTCTGCGCGCTAATGGCTCCATAAATGTGGACTTCAATGAATTCCAAAGGAATTTGGTATCATTTCCACGTATACTTGGTGGCATATGCACCATTGGTGTAGGCCGGATAATTGCATGCAATTACATGCTTAAATCGGATAATATGATGGTTCATTTAGCTATTGAATCGATCGACTGAAATTTGATCACTTACACAAGGATACACAGGTCCTAACTTCAGTCTCTTTTAAATGTAAATACGAATTCGACTCAATAAATCTGTAGCTTTCTATCTCATCGTTTATTGTTATTCTATTCTGAAGGTAAACAATATGGATTAAACAACAAGCATTCCACAAAGTTGTCACCATCATCCTGTTAGGTAATAAACCTTGGTCTTTTTAGGGTTCATGTTATATCCATCGTTGAAATGAAGCATTGAAATTAAAATGAAATTGAGTAATCTTTTTTCTTAATTTCAAAACATGGCACTCATCTTATTGGGCAAATTTTTTTAAACATCAGATTACGGAGTTTTTTAATCATACATATAATAAAAAGCAAACAAAGTAAAGCTGAGGATGAAAAATATAGTAATTTTTCGTATTTTGTACATAAGTAATCATTAATTTTATTTATAAAATTACACAGGTAAAACAAAGGTAAAAATTGTTATTTTAATATACTGATTTAAAAAATATTTTTTATAAATAGGTTTATTTAAATAAAAACAAATTTTGTTTGATTATCTGTTTAAAACCATACAAGTTTTATTAAAAAAAAGTAATTGAAATTTGTGAGAATTTTTAAATATTGCATTTTATAAATATTTAAATAAATAAAATATTTTAATAAAGAAAAAAAGTTTTTTTTTCAATAAAACTTTTACGTATTTGAGTATTTAAATTTACAATTTTAGTGATAGGTCCGATTTCAGTAAAAAAAAAATATTTGAGTTTAAGAAATAAGTTATTGAATATGAAATTTAATTTTTTCTTACTCCTTAGACTAAATATAGTGTAGAAAGTTAAATAAAACATTTTCATCACGTAATAATTTTAAGAGATATAACACTTGCAACTTCATTGAAAATGTTATTCATATTTTCTATCTTAAATTTGGATTTTAGAAAGTACTATTTGTCATTTTTTCTCATACTAAGAAGCAGCAATAGCCTGTTATAGCATAGTAGGATCCCATATACTTATTACTTCATATTTCTTCATATTTTCGGAGATTTTGACTATTTTAAAGATTCCTAAGAGCTATGTAGGACAAGTTGCAGATATGAAATGTTCTAAACTTTCGTTGCACTATTCCTTCTCTATAAAGCACGGATGTCTAATTAGCTCTATCTGCTACCTAGAAAATTATATAACCCAAAAAAAAACTCTTCAGGAGGAATATTTTTTTTTTTTTTCGTCAACAGAAATATTCCTGATAATTGGAATGACTATACCTACAATATCTAAAATATTTTTTTCACGATAAAACATTACACAGGTTTTATTTTATTAAACTAAAATTAATTAAATTCAATTTACACTCAAACATGACTGAAAAAATTACTAATTAAATGAAGGTTATTTTGTTGCTTTTTTAAACATTCATATAATTATGGAAAATATGTGACTATCAAACTTAATTAGTATCTGTCAATCCAATTTGATTGACATACTATCACAATTTGCCATTAAAATATATGAAAATTTTCGTACATTTTCCGGACAGTAAGTAACATATTTCGAAAACATGCACAACTATGTAAATGATTTTAATATTAATATAAATATAAGTTTAATATGTATATAGCAATAAGTATATGGATATTTAAAATATGTACATATGTACATATATATATATATGTATATATATATATGTGTATATATCAAATAAAATTCAATAGAGTTAAATATTTTTTTATAATTTAACTTAAATTTGTTCTCAAAAGTTGAAGATAATTAAATTTTCTAATAAAGTGCATTTTTTGAGGTTAGTTAAATTAAGTTTTTTTTATATAAAATAATGTGTTTAATTAAATGTCTAACACAACTATTAAGAGAGTTTTTTCTTACTTTAAAAAGTGTTCAAGTGAAAAATGCTTGATAAACACAAAAAATATTTGTACAGTTAGAAAAAAATAAATAGAAATAATTTAAGTTAAAAAAGTGAACAATTGTATTATAATTAAAATATTCAAAAGTTTTCAACTGCAAAGGGCTTTTTTGTTAAAAATTTAACATGTGAAAGGCTAAAAATTAAAAGAAAAAATTTTAATTGCTGTACTGAAAGAAAGTATGGAATAATGGATTAGTATGTCTAAAACTATGACAGCTGGTAAGAGGAAGTAAAGCTTAATTAGTTTAAGAGATGTGGAAAGATAAATTTTGAAATTTATTTTGTTACGAAAAACCATGTCTGTGGTCAAAAACACTTTTTAATATTAAAAATGCATTTTCTTGTGAAAAACTAGTCAGTACTGAAAACCCAATTTTGCGGAGAAAACCGTTGCTGGTGAAAAATAACTTTGGTAGCGCAAAATTCATCTCCTGACGGTTTTATGAAGAGAATCGATTTTTTTTTTTTTTTTTTTTTTTGTGGTGAAATAGCGGTTTCGTGGTAAAAAATCTATTTTTATATTTAACTTTTGTAGTGAAAAGCCGAGTTCTGTGGATGGTGAAATTGATTTCAAAAGGGTTTTGAGATTAAATATCCATTTTCTTGTCAAAAACTATTTTGTGTTGTAAATCCAGTTTTGTGGTGAAACCCAGATTTCCTGGTGAAACACTGGCTTTGTGGTGAAAAATAACATTCGTATTGAAGAATCCGTCTTTTGATTTGTGGTGAGAATCGATTTCTTTATTTATTTGTTTTTTATTTAATTAATTATTTATTTTTTAGAAAAGAAACATTAAATTTGTGGTGAGAAATATTTGTTTTTTTTTTTTTTTTTTTTTTTTTTGTGAAAAATCGTTTTTGTGGTGAAACAGTGGTGTTGTGGTAAAAAATATATTTTTTTGTTTAAAAAATAGTTTTGCGCTTAAAACCAGTTTTGTTATGGAAACTTTTTTAGCAAATTTGCGGTGAAAACGAGAAACAGAACATAATCTGTTCCACAATATAATAACTTCAACCAATATCCCCTTTACAGAAACACTTGTCAGTAAAATAAATACCAACATCTGCTACTTTCATAACCCCCAGCACAAAATCCCAAAAAAAAAACCTTCAAAATGAATTTATGATTTATTCTACATTTAATATGTCATATATATTTTTATGAGATTTTGTTACGTTTCACAAACTCGTAAACAATATTTCTTATCGTTAAATTTAATTTTTTTATTGATTTTAATGGCACAAAAATTAATTTTCTTTTACGAGTTTGTAACAAACCAGAATTATTAAAAAATGCGAAACAAGTACAAGAAAAAAGAAATTGTGTGACGATGAAAGTGTGAATCACATGTGAAAAATATAAATCATGATAAAAATAAAATAAAAATACCAGCAAAAGGGAAGAAACGGAAAGTGTAACAAAACAAAAGATGTTTGTTTGTTCCTTATTGCAACATCAGCAGCAAGAATAAGCAACGAAAATGACAGCAACTGAAATTATTTACAACAAAAACAGCAACAACAAACCAAAGTATCTTGTAAGCTGTATGTAATGTAAGTAAGTAGATTAATCGTAAATGCATTAAGGAGCTATAAAAAAGTGCTTTCAGTTATTTTTGTTCTTCGTTTTTTTACAGCTCCGGTGCACTTGTTGTTTCTTGGTTGCCTTTGGGTATGTATTCATGTTTGTGTGTATTTTGATAAATATAAGTATGTATATGTGTTAGTTTCCATAATAAAATATCAGCCAGAAGAAAAATGCTTGGAAACAAAAAACAAAATACATACACAAAACGTAAATGACTGTTGTTGCCATTATAGTTATTTACTTTATGCGAAGGAATAAAAAACCGTTAAAATTCTACTTCCTTCTTCTTCTTTTATAAACATAAAAAAGAAAAAATTTTAATGTTACAAACAGAAAGAAGAAAACAACGTGGATTACAAAGTGGGAAATTTTAAATGTAATTGACCTTACGTACTGGATAATGTTAAGTGGCTATATAAGCATTTTTCATTTTAAATTAAAGACAAAAATTAGTTTTTAATTACATACTGCTACAATTAAAAATGTCTCTTGAAATAATATAAAGTATGTTATAGGTCCTTTTGAGGAAATCATAAATCAGTTTTAAAAATTTTCAATACGGCCTCACCATTCTTCGTTATACTAAACAACTATTTTTGGATAGGTTCCTCTATAAATGTGTAATATGTAGAAATTGCATCCCGAGATTTTCCGTCCTAGTATTCCTGGAAAATTTGCAATTTTTCGTATTCCACTATCCCAGGAATTTCGTCCAGGAATCCCTGGAATTTAAAAGTACATAAATTTATGAAATCTACCAGAATTTTAACAAAAACTAATTAATTTAAGTAATTTTCCCAGCTGGAAGCTGAATCATAACGATAATTTCATAATTGTGCGTTAAAGCATGGGGTGACTTCATGTAATTCCTTTTCCCTAATGAGTTTGACACCACTGTCTAATGATGGACTTATTTTAAATTCACTTACTAAATACTTAAGATATATATGTATGTCAGGACTTAGTGGTGTCCTACCAAGTTAAAAAGTATAACCGGTTGAAAAGATCTTGTAAACATCTTTAAGATATGTCATAAATTTGTCAACAGTAATAACATGCTGAATTTGTCTCGGTGGAATTTGATAAAAAAAAGTATATATGTAAAAATCAGTAAGTGACTCTGACAAGTCATAAAGTATTTACGTAAGATGATTTCTAACCAGGAATGTATTGAAAATTTTGTCTGTTATCTATTAGAAAGTCTGATAACTCTATAATGCTAACAGAGTTTAATACTTCTGAATCACTCCACAGGTTTTTGATAAAAATATTTGTCTGCTGGTATCTTGTTTTTAATTATTATCAGTAGACTTTACACATACATATACAAAAATTTACTATCGAGTTGAAAACAAACATATATTATTATACATGGATATACATATATGATTCCATATATATAAAAATATGCTCTAAAATGAAAGTATTTTCCATATATAAAAGCATATATGAATTAGTCCATAACAGTGACTTCAGGATAAGTTTCAATGTGTATATATTAAATATATTATCTGGAATCAGCTTTTATACTTTAGATAACAAAATGCTATACAATTTTAAAAATAATTAAATAATCATCTCATTTCAATTATCTTAAAGTTAGTTTAGACGATTTGTTCAATCAGCATATGTATGCTGACTTTCATATGCTTAAAAGTATGAACAAATACTGTGTGAGCATATTCTGTATGTTAGGTGTTTAGACTTTTTGTTAAAGATAACAAATTTTATATGTTTGAACATTTACGAATTTGTTGAATTTCATGTGATGATAAATATGTTGAGCCGTATACAAATTTGTTTAATGTTAAAGTTACCTGGGTTCAAATCTCAACTGAGCCAATTTTTTTATTTTTTTTTTTTTATTTTTTTTTTTTTTTTTTTTGCAACGGATTCAAATCACAATAGAGCTAATAAATAGTTTTTCTTGTACGTAAAAAAAAATCATAATACAAAACAATTATTTTAGTAGCCCAGCTAAAAATTAACATATATTATTATACATGGTTCATGTATAAAAATACATGAATATATGGATCCATGTATGTAGAAGTATGTATTCGTATATGGAAATATTTCCAATATATGGATACATAAATAAAATCATACATGAAATTATATAGTGTCATATATTAACATTTTTTCCATTTATAAAAGCACATATGATTTAGTCAAAAACACTTTCTTTAGGTAACTCTCAAAATCCGCATGACAGTGACTTCAGTATAAGCTGTAATAACAGATAACAACAAAAAATTGTATGCATATTAAAGCTATATTAGCTAAAATGAGTTTTTATACTTTGGTGAATAAAATGCTATACAGTTAAATTATAACCTTATTCCAATTATCTTGTACAAATATCTTTAACAAATTTGCATATTTTTACTATAATTCGTATAATAGCTTTGAATACTGAATAAATTGGTGTCTTTGATAAAAAGTGTTTGTCAAAATATATAAAATACAAATTTCTTGACATTAAAAAAATAAAATAAATTAAGACAAATCAATTCAATAAGGAAACTGACAATATTAAAAGCAATTATACGTTATTTTATCAGTCAATTATCAGTGCTAAATGATAATATTAATATATTAATGCAAAACATACTCTAATTTTGTATTGTTCTCTTTTCTTATATTAAACACAAATTTGCCGTTCAACCGGCAAAAATGTTCAAGAGAATATTAAGCCGTTGTCGCAATAGCTATGGAGGTGGTGATGGTGTGGCATACGATGATAACGCCGTTGAGTTATGTCGCCTTTTTTAACAGCGGGTTACACGGAACGGACCAAAAAAATATGTAACGGCGGAAATTATAAATTACACATTCCAAAGATGTTCTTGTTGAGTTTGCTACCATTGAATGAGATATCTGTAATCATTCCGTTGCATATAACCGGATGTCGTGGGAATTTAGATAGTTGCATTTGAAAGAATCTAAGTTGTGCCCATATGTGTATGTATATATGCATGTTTTGCAGTTTTTGTATAAATATTTATTGAAGGATTTGATTTTTTTTTTTTATTTTACTTTCAATTAAATTTAAAAAAAATGGTTTTCATTATAATTCAAAATAGGGCTTTTGAATATATATAAATATATGGATATACATACATGGCCATACATTCAATTTTCGGATTCAAAACATATATGATACACCGCATATTTAAACATATATAATTATAATTGTATATGATAATTTTCAGCTGGGAGCTTAAATAAAAATTTATGAATTTTTAAACATCGTTTCTATCATCACACAAGAAAGTTATAGCTAGCCAAACAAGATCATGTAATACATGTAGCATTATGTACATATGTAATCAAGGTGATTTTCCAGATTTTCGAGGAGGATCTTTTATATGGCAGACGTAATCATTTGTGCGCCGATTCTTGTGAAAATTTAATATGTGATTTATACTTTACTACTTTACTTGTTTGTGACAATTATTATCTTGATACTTATATTTATATGGGATTTGTGCACGTTAAAGTAATTTTCAAAAGTGGGCCTTATTTGCAAGTTATGATCATTTAAAAACCGATCTTCGTAAAATTTGGCATAATGATTTATGGATATCTTAAAATATATATTTTTTTTCATATTTTATTTAAATACTGATCTAAATGAAAGATTTATGATTGGAACAGGATTTGATTCCGGGAGAACATATGTACGGGGTGAAATAATGAACCCATCACAACCAATCCTTACGAAAAATTTCATCAAAATAACTTTAAAATAACAACATTCACTTTTTTCACAGGGTTTAGATGGACAGCCAGTCAAAAAGACGGACATATTACGTTTTTACGCACAATTATTGCAAATAAAAATAACTTGCAAATAAATAACTCACCGCTTTTACACAAATTGCATAAAGAAATATACTTCTTTATTTGTCGTGCCGGATGGAAAAAGTACCACTATTATCATCGAATTATCATCAAAAATTCTATAAATGTAAATGCCGTACACTTTATTTGCAATTAGTTTGACTAATCACAATTAGTTTTCTTGAGTTATCAACTTACAAATAAAATATTAACTCATCATTTATACGGCAAAATTTTCATTTAGGAATATTTTTAATTGCGAGTAAAAGGTGTGTATAAACGTAGTAATAGTTAACTCGATTTAGAAAGTGATTCTGAGTCAAATACTATACTTTAAGATGCGGATTACAAATATCAGACGAACGCATAAAACACCTATAGCGGTGTGGGATATCAAAAGAAAGAACATTTCCATATTTTGTTCGCTTTAAAATCACATTATATATTTTTACTGCTTCTAACAGAAATTCTATTGAAACATCAATTCTATATGCTGAAAAGCTTGCGAAAACGAATACCATATTTGTCAGCAAATTGATATAAATTAATAATTTTGTGTTTAGATGATACAAATATGCTAAAATCATCAACATACGTTTGTTGGCATCGTCAACAAATAGTCGGCATATACTATCACTACACATATGTTTTCAGTTTACGTGATATGTTAGCACTAGTAATAATTTTTTCAGCATAAATATGCTGATTTAAGAAATCGCCTAAATCTACATTTATACAAATATTTATGTTTGCCAATTTTTACTATATTTTGTATAAAAAGTTTGAATACTGAATAAAATGATGTCTTTGAAAAAAAGTTTATATCAATTTATTCACAAAAAGAAAAATATAATAAAAATATTTGCATCTATAAAAAATATTCAAAATAAAAATTCTTGACATTAAAAGACAAATTAAATATAAAAATATTCTAACAATTCTCAATTATTCATTTTAAATGATGATAAGTGTCTGAATATTCTGAATATTGTTGCAAAATATCTTGTAATTTTTAATGTTATTTTTATATTAGACACAAATTTGTTAAATCCAGAGGAGGGAAGTTGGTAATTCAGCAATCAAAAATTTTCCAGACTTTTTTTAGACTTGCTTTATATAAAGACAAGAAACTTTCATTCATTATCTTTAGACAACATTTGAAACTATTTAAAATCTTAACAATTTTCAGTCTGGGGCCTACTTCGTCCGGAACAGATCCAGATTTGAAACTAATTCAAATAAGAATTGCACCATAATTATGCTTACATGAGGTGAAAACGGTTCTGGCAAACAGAATCATCATTTGGAATTTAATTCAACTACACGCAGAGAAAAATGTTAAAGCATTATCACTACAACACTATTATGTTCTCATTGTTAATTTTCTTGAATTTTAATAACTCTGTGTTCATGATAACAATATTTTTGTTAACATTTTGGCATTTAATGTTTACACTCAATAAAAATTTTAATATGGTTGACTACAATAATTATATATAATATATATAAAATTATATTTTTTAACTAGAAACAAAATTTTATTATTATGAAAAGCATCATTACTTCTATAACCATCAAATATTTGCAGTCTTTTCCTTGTTCTTAAACCATATTCTGTTTTTATATCGTATTAATATTATTATTCCCATGACAATAAAATATTTAAATAAATATAATATGTTTGCTATTAAATATATTTTATTTTTAATGTTTGTTTTCCAACTCTACTGTAATTCTCATTTAGTTTATGAATAGATATAAATAGACAAGTTTTGGTTATACTCGGTGTAATTCAAGCAATATAAGATATTGATTAACTACCATTAAAAGTTTAGTTTAAAAAAAGCATATCTTGCATTTGAACCACATATGTTGGTACAAATGAAGAAAATAAACAATTAATATATATATATATATATATAGATATATATAATGGGTGATTCAAGTAGAGATACTTTTTTCATAATGGAAAGACTTACGCCTGAACAACGTTTACAAATCGTTCAACTTTATTACGAAAATTCACGTTCTGTGAGGAATGTGTTTCGTGCACTTAGCTTAACTTATGATCAACATAATCAGCCATTTTGAGACCCAGCATTCATTATTGGATAATATTCGACCGAATAGACCATGTCCAGTACGCTGTGAAGAAAATATAGCGGCCGTAGCTGAGAGTGTACACGAAGACCGTGGAGAGTCGATTCGGCGCCGTTCGCAGCAGCTTGGACTGACGTATGGAATGACTTTGCTCATTTTACGTCGAGATCTTAAATTGAAAGCGTACAAAATACAGCTTGTGCAACAACTGAAGCCGCTCGACCTTCCCAAGCGACATCGCTTCGCTCTATGGGCTCTTGAAAAGTTCCAAGAAGATCCGACGTTTTCGAGCAAATTTTGTTCAGCGATGAGGCCCATTTTTGGCTCAATGGGTATGTAAACAAACCAAATTGCCGCATTTGGGAAGAAGAGCAACCTGAAGAGATTCAAGAACTGCCACTTCATCCAGAAAAAATAACGGTTTATTGTGGTTTGTGGGCCATTGGAATCATCGGTCCATATTTCTTTAAAAATAATGCCGGTGCAAACGTATTCGTCAATGGCGACCGTTATCGTGCCATGATAGCCGACTATTTGATGCCTAAAATTGAAGCTAGTGATCTCGGCGACATTTGGTTTCAGCAAGACGGCGCCACTTCCCACACATCGCATCAATCAATGGATTTATTGAGAGAACACTTCGGTTAGCACATAATTTCACGTTTTGGGCTGGTCGATTGGCCACCAAGATCATGTGATATCACACCGTTAAACTTTCTCCTGTGGGGATATGTAAAGTCTAAAGTTTATGCGGACAAACTCGCTTCCATTCAGGCCTTGGAGGAAAACATCACGCGTATTATTCACCAGTTACCAGTCGAAATGCTCGAACGAATCATCGAAAATTGGACTCAACGGATGGACCATCTGCGACGTAGCAACGTAATAATCTTCAAAAAATAAATGCCAAAGAATATTCTTTCAAATAATAATAAACATTCCCCATTAAATTTGAATTTTCTGTGTTTTATGATGTAGTAATATATAAAGCTAATAATATATAAATAATATATAAAGCTAAAATCATAACAAGAAAATAAAACCATAAAATCGAACACAATGTGACAAAACGGAATCGTAATAATTATTACTTATAATTAGTTACATTTTTCGCTGTGATCATATGTTCCAATCAAAATATATTTCTCTGAGATTATGGTCACCATAATCTCTGCCTGTAGGGTTGTAATACGAATAAAAATTATTCGAATAAAAATTATTCGTTTAACTGAAGGCAAACTAGAGTTTAAAAAAATATTTTACTAAAACCATTTGATTTGCAACACATTTTTACAATTTTCTCTCTTCTGGCATAAGAGAACTAACAAATAATATAAAGCAAAAGCTCATCAAAAATTTTATTTGAATTTTAAATCTAGTAAACCATTTTGAAAGAATAGTAAATTTCTTTATGTAATTAAACGTAAAGATATATATAAGTAGTCCGACTTTTTGATAGGAGTATTTGACTTCAAGAGTGTGTTAGTGCAAAAAATTGGAACATGTTGTTTTTTTTTTATTTTCCACATACACAGAGTTCTATAGAAATGTTTTCAAATTCAATTTATTTGAATTTTTAATGCCAGAAATTGAAACTATTGTGCAATTTAAATTCTAAAAAAAATAATAATAAAAATAATAAATAATAAAATGAAAAGTTAAAAATTAATGAAGGAAAATGATTAAGATTGTGCAAAATTGAATTAATTTTGAAAAAAAGAATGTGCTAAAAAAAATTAAAAATTCTGTGTATAAATGCAAGAACTTCAAAAAGTGTGCAATAATCGGAAAATTTGAAGCTAAGACTTCTAAACTTTTTTCTTGTTTACAGTTCTCTCAGTTTACGGCATCTGTATATGTGAGAGAGAAATTAAAAAAATTGAGAGTCGAACTACTTAATATGCTTTGTTATCTCAATGAGCCAAAAAAAAATTTTTTTTCTTGAAATTATGTTAATTTTTAAAAATTAATGATCACTAGAATAAAAATAAAACTGCAATTTTATTCGATCAAAATCAAACTCGAATAATTTGACAACTCTACTAAATAGGAAATACATAATTAATGCTGTATGTTAGAAATTTCCTGTAGGGATAGATTAATTTTTGCACATCTTTCTGCTTTAACCCGTGCACAAACTAAACTTGATCATAATTTTTATGCCACAAAAATGGATTATGTAGACGAAAGATAACAGCTTATTTTGAACAAATAAAACTATTTGCCTTTAACTACAAATGCCACTAATATGAAAATAGAGTGAACAGAAGTTATAAAATATTTGACACTATTTTAGGCGAATTTTTATTTGATCTTACAAAATAAATATAAGAGCAAACAGCTCTTTTTTTTAAATATAAAATTTAATAAAACTTTCAATATATTAATAATTTTTATTATTTAACCATAATAATACTTTCTTATATAGTGGCGTTCTAAAAAAACAGTGTTGTTTTGTGAAAACAGAGATGTTTTGTAAATGACGAGAAAATGAAACAGGTTTGTTCTTGTGTGTTCGTAAATTTTTTATTAAAAAATTTTTAAATATATACATATTTTTCACAGCAATTTTATTTATGTGTATATTAAATTTTGCAATTAATCGATTGATAACATTGTGTGATAGTTTCCAAAAAATTTTTCACGTAAGAGAAATCGATATATGTATCAAACTAGATCCCATACGTAATAAAACTGCTTACTCTGTTTCTTTACAGGACGTCAAATTTTTCTCACAGACTTCAAATTTTCGAAAATACGTAACATTAAAAAAATTATAAAATATATACCCAATATAGATGTCAAATGAAAGCTATGAATATCTACAATATAAAAAAAATTTATTTAAATGTTGCAGAACAAAATGTGAACGGAAAATTCTTTATATAAAGAAATAAATATAATATCACAGGATTATAACGCTTCTTTCGCGTATGAGAATGATTTTTTCAAGCTGATATGTACTTGAAAATAAATATTAAGGGGACATGTAAAATTTAAATAAAAGTATCATATTGCAGGGATTCTTAGCTTTCATTTGACATCCATATTGGGTTGAAATAATATTCCTAAATATTCTATAATTAATTAAATATTCTATAAATTATTTTAAAAAATTCGAAATTTGACATACTAAAGAAAAACTAAGTAAGTACAAAGCACGGTCTCTAGTTTTGTGCGTAAATTAATTTTTTTATGTTTGAAAATTATTGTTACACATTGTAGTAGTTCGTATTTCCTTTATTAGCTATATTAGCTATATTGCTAGCATTCGTAGGAAATTTCATATAAAATTTAAACTTATATACTTAAATTTATATAGGTGTGAAGGTGAAAATGTATAATTCATGTTAACTTTAACGTCGATAAAAGTGCTCTCAATCAAATCAAATAAAAAATATGTTAATTTTAAATTTTATAAAGAAAAAGGGAAGGAAAAACGCAATTTATAAATAAATATAATGTGTTCCCAAATCGGGTTAATGTCGTTTTTTGCTAACAGTCAACGTTACCACTGAGCGGGAGCAACAAAACACAGCTATTATCAAATGTTTTATTTTGTAAATTTCACACATATTTTTATTTAAAATAAAAAACATTTTCGCTTTATATTAAATAAAAACGCTACAAACATTACCTTGACATCCATATATTGCGAAATTCTCTCAGAAAATGGTTCTAAATTGACTGAAACAAAATAAAAAAGGAAGATTTTCCCATAAATTAGTATAACAATTGATGTCAAATAAATTTATGGTGGTTGTGTGTTTAATCAAATAATTCTGAATAAATATTTTGTATCCAATCTGAACAGGCTTAAGATATTTTCCCCTTCTTGTATTTTACAATATTTGATAGCTGTTTCATCAAAAAAGAAAAAAATCTCAAATAAATACACATAATAGGAACAAAAAACTAAAAGGTTGCAAAAATTGCAGGAAAATACGATGAAATATTTCATGATAAATATTTGCGTAATCTGAACTTAGCTTTATATTTATAGGGAAATCCACTTTTAATTATAAATTATAAATAAATATCAAGAAAATACCATAATACAACAAATAACAAGGTGCAATTATTAGAGTGAACGTTCTCAAATTTATTTTCTCTGGAAAGTCACTCAAAAGAAATTGTGAAAAAGTTAAATCAAATTGAAATTATATAAAAATAAAAAATAGTAATAAAAAACAGAATATTTTGTTAAGAAAGTTAATGTATTTAATAAATTATGTATAGAAAAAAAAACATACATGTTAAATTTTGCAAAATATTGCAAAGCAGAAATGCTGCCTTTCAAGAAATATTTATTCCACATTTGAAATATAAATAAAATATTTTTATATTTTATATTCGTATTTTTTATTTTCTGTTTTGAATGTTTCAATTTTTTTTCTTTATAAGACTTTAAATTGACAACTCTTCCTAATTCTACCTACCTAATTCTACCTCTTCCTAATTCTACCTACATCAAAAGAAAAACCATATTTTACTACTACATATAATTCTTGGATAAAATTATTTTTATAACTTCATGCATTGTGGGTTGCAACAAATTTTAAATTCGCTATGGTGATAATGACTTTCTTTGCTGCATACAACTAAAGACAGTATTTTTGTGGTTGTTTTTCCATACAAATCGTTGGTGCTGATTAGTGTTGCTAGAAGACTAAACTGGACTTTATAAAAGGACAGAAAATGCTAAATGCCCCAAAAAATAAAGTAAGAGAAAAGCTAATACTTTTTATTTAAAAACTTATTTTTTTATTTTCTTTTTAATTTTTTTTTTGTGCCCATTTGTTTTTGATATTTGTTTTAGAGTTATTGTAAAAAACTTATAAGTAAAACTTACCCCAGGTCTACAACTAAGATTAACGCTGATATAATATGTGAGATAATGCCGGCAGAGGAGAGTAGCCATTTTGTTTATATTGTGTTAAATCTTAATTAAGGGTTACACGTATTCTAATAAGTCCTGTATGATATCATAATTTTCAATCAGTCACAGAGTAAATATGTCCTTTTTATTTAAGAAATTAGCACTTTTTAGTACAATTTTATAAAAATGTGTTTTAACATGTAAAACAAACACTAAAACGAAACAATTTTACAAAAAAAAAACATTGTTTTTCAGTAATTTCCAAAATACACATGCACACATACAAACAAACTTTCGTATATGTGTATTTTTTTGACAGTTTGTCTTATAAGATGGTTGCGTAGAGAAATCTCATCACAACAATCTCATAATACATCTTATAATACTAATATTTGAATTTACACGTGAAATATTTATCTCAGAGAGCAAATTTGACACCCTCTGACACAACGTTCTAAAAAACAGTGTTGTTTTGTGAAGACAGAGATGTTACGTCTAGACGGGCTTTTAGGATGGTTGCCAGCAAAATGATCCGATGAAAAGTCGTCCAATTTTATAATTTAATTTTTCTTTTCGCTTTAAATTAAATCATTTTTTTAATTTAAACATTTTTATTTATAAAAAACCTAATTTATTTGCATTAAAAAATGAACAGAAAAAAATATACATTTTCATACAGACACATCGAAAACATAGATAAATATTTCAATTAGAATGATTATAGATTTTTTTATATCAATTTAATTTCCGTTGTTTGAAGTTTACTTCCGTAGTTTTTAAAAATATCATTTTAAGGAAATTGAAAAAAAATGTTATTAATTAAAACAACAAATATAAAATATGAAAAATAAAATATTTCTGAACACTTATTTTGAAGAGAAGTGAAGAAAAATGTAAAATTTGTGGGTTGTATATTAAGAAGCGATTTTCTTATGCTTTATCATATGCATAATTTTATAAAAAATTTCTATAAACACACAAATCAATCCTTGTATGATTGATTATATTTATTTCATATTGTTGACTTAAACTATATATTAGATTTTTGCGGTAATAAAATAAATTTATGGTTTAGTTTTTAACATGTAAAAAAAAGTATTTTTATGCACATTTATTTAATTATTGCTTTGAAATAATTACACAATAATCATACATCCGCTGTTATACATAAAAACACGAAATTAAAATTAATCATACGTAACCATGTTTTATATTTGAATTAAATACTAATCATGTGGATCTTTTAAACAGCTGGACCGATCTTTACGAAACTTGGGACATCGATAGAGGAGGAGTTAGGATTTCGGAATATTTTTGGCTGGAGTGTGTTACTAAAGCACGGACAGTGGGCCAAAGTTGTCCACCTAGAGAGTGTAAAACATATCGATACTTATAATTTTTACATTCTACTAAATAAGACAAAGACAAAACATGCTTACTGTACATACTATATAATTTCTTACGGTTTGAAAATATTTGATATCAATTTTTTAATTTCTCATTCTTGGCTTTGACTTATATCATTTTTGCCCTATAACTTTGAAAATAAAAATCTTTTTTTTTTTTTTTTGAAATATGATGAAATTCTTTACAATTTTATAAATTAAGCTAGAAAAAAATTTCAAGTGATCTTAATTCGATAAATAGAAAAAAATTAAAGTCAAAATTTTGAAACACGTCTCAAATTTTGCAATTTTTTGCCAAAAATAAGTAGCTTTATATCTTTTATTTTATTTTATTTTATTTCATTTTTTTAATTTTGTTAAAGAAAACAATATTTTCTGACATTTTCTGAAAGAATGGACCTTAATAAAGTACGCAAGTGTAATTTTGGTCAACTCTAAACGTGTATTTAGCAGTGGTCGAAAAACATACATTTTTTAACAGCACTTCAACTTTTTGAACCAGTGCAAAAATTTGGTTGTTGATTTCAGTACTTCTGTGTATTAGATTAGATAGCTTGATGTATTTTTAAATATTTTGCAGAAACTTGTAGCAAACTACTGGTAAATTTCGTCACAATTCAATAACAAAAATTTCGTCCTTTAAAAATATATAGTGAAATTATATATGTTTTTCTGATCTTTACGTTTATCATTAACTACTTATAACATGTTAAAAAATTATATTGGTACCTATCAGCATTTCGAAAATATTCAGGCTCAAATCTATGAAATATATCCCTGTAAACATAATTTTTCATTTTTGTTTTACTTTAAGAAGTATTTTTCTTTAAATTTTAAAATAGTAAAATTAGTTATACACAATTTTGAAGAAAACACAATTTTCTTGAAAATGATATACAATATGAATATTTTGTGTTCGCAACATAAGCAAAACGTCGCCACTTGTAAAATTTGTAAGTTTGTCATTTTTTTTTTTTTTGCTTTTTTTTTAATACGGTTCTTCCCCACGCAATAGTGCCCCGCGTAACAAAAATATAATGAAATATGAAGATTTAAAAAATTTTCTGCATTTTACTTATTTCATCAAGATGTGTGAAGCAGTTCAAAATATCCAGATTTGTTACCATTTATTTTGCAAAAGGCCCCACTGTGTAATGTTAATTACGAGTATAATAAAATTCAACGAAATGCAAAACAATAAAAATGATTAGCAAAAATGTTAAATTATTAAAAAAAAAATTGTTAACAACAATTTTTTCATCTCCTAAATAACTTAAAAAGTAAAAATTTTTCGTAGAATGCAATCAAACTCTAATTCAGCTAATCACTGTTAAACAGACAATTACCAGTTGTAATAGAAATTGAGTTCTGTAGAAAAGGACCTCATAAGCATTGTTTTAGCGGGAAAAATTTTTTCTGTATGGTTCTGGAGGGCCAAAGATTCCCGGCTGGCTGCTTGCAACTTGCTTAGCACCACTATATGTTTGTTGTCTACTAATACCGCACTAAATTGTATTTTATGTTCTCTTTAATATAAAACACCTTTTATTTTGTAAAATAGAATTCCTTTTTTTAGAAATTGATATTTATGGCAACAAAAAAACCGTAGGGTAAACATGGTGTTTGGCGGATAAGCATGAATTGTTGAACAGTGTAATACAGGTTGTAATTGCAAACTAAAGGTCTTAAGTTTGCAACTACATTCTGTAATATTCGCTTTCTACTTACAAAATGAAAACAAAAAATTTGACACAATTTACTCTACTTTACTTACTACAATTCTTACTTTAAAACTAGTAATCCTTAGTGTTCAATTTTACGAAAATATAAGCCTTTTGTCCACTTTTCAAGCCTATTCGCAATTTAATTTAAATTAACCAGGAATTCCTACCTTCTTTGTAGTAAAAAATGCAAAAAATGACAACATGCTTTCATTTTATGATTACTCTGTCAGCTTTAACATTCCAATATTGTCTCTCTTGGCATATTTTATGAGGCCGTTAAATGAATATGGACTTTAATTGCTTGAAGGACATGTGCTTAAAATGTTGCATTTGCAACATTGTCACCACGTGGAAAAGCCACTTACAAATATTAAACGTTCAAAACGGTAATAGGGGGGTAACACTCTACTCTCTACTACAAATACACTTAATATGCACATACAACAAAAACCAACCAAACAAACACAAATACTTAAAAAACACTCACCACACTCTCTAACACTTATGAGGGTGGATTAATAAGTTCGTGACTTTTCAATGTCATCGTTGGAGCTGAATCTCTTTCTACCGAGCCATTTCTTTATGTTTGAAATGGGAAGTAGTCACTAAGGGCTAAATCCGGAGAATATGGCGGATGAAGTACCAACTCGTAGTCTAATTCATAGAGTTTTGTCATTGAGACTGCACACGTGTTTATGGTCAATTGAAAGCAAACGCGGCACCCATCTTGCAGACAACTTTCTTAAACCCAGCTGATCATTTAAAATCGAAACCACACTGCCATATGAAATGCCTATGGCATCAACAATCTCACACACTTTTACTCTTCGGTAGGCCAACACCATATCGTAGATTTTTTTGACATTTTCGGGTATACTGACCTCAATTGGCCGTCCATAACGTTGTGCGACTACAACGAAACTCAGTAAACCACCTTTTTTACCATTGAAATCGATGGTTCAGAGCTTTTCCTTGGTTTGATTGACGTTTTTTTTTTCGCCAAAAATAATGTTTAATGAGCATTCGAAATTCACTTATTTCCATTTTTAGAAAAATACAAGAGGTTGTATATTTTGAACAGCTGTTAAACGCAAAGTAAATGACGACACTTGCTCAAAATTTGACAGTAGTCTACTAACTTGATAGGAATAGTGTTGCATTCGAAGGAAGTTCGAAAATTCACGGACTTATTGATCCGCCCTCGTACATATAATAATAAAATAGCCAACTTGCATCAATATTACACTGCCTACAACGTAGCCATCATCCGTCTTCTAGCTGCTGAAACTATAGTGACAATCTGCTCTGTTGTACTCTAAAAAAAAATTACGCAGTCAACATAAACATCGACGAAAGCACAATGACCAACAAACCAATAATATGACAACAGTTGCTATCGCGTTATTGTTGCTGTTGTTATAACAATTTGCAATTCATAGTATAGCAGGATTCTAGAAAATAAAACATACAACAAAAGCAATACTAAACGAGTACATCCTCATGGCCAAGCCAATTTCCCTATACATACAAATCTACTTTTATATGGATGGCTGAATACAAAAAAAAATAGAAACCAGTGTAAATAGAGTATTAAATAAGGACAGGACAAAATATAAAACAAAAACTGCAACACAAACAGGAGCTCTTTATAAAAACATGTACAATAATAGTGCCTCTAGATTACATAATGATGCACAGTAATTCAAAGGGACTTATCGGTTACAATTTGCCTTCAATACAAACTGGCTAATAGGATGGACTATATTCTAACAACTTAAGACTAGACTTTATTCTATATTAGAGTACAGACTTTAGTCTCGACTATAGATTAGACTTTAGCTTCCACTTTAGACTAGACTTTAATCACGACCATAGAATAGCCCTTAATCTCGACTATAGACTAGATCGTAGTCTAAACTATATACTAAACTTAACCTATACTATATACTAGACTTAATCTACACTATATACTAAACTTTAGACTTTAGTCTAGATTATAGACTTGACTTTAGTCCAGACTATAGACTAGACTTTAATCTAGACTATAGACTAGATCGTAGTCTAAACTATATACTAAACTTAACCTATACTATATACTAGACTTAATCTACACTATATACTAAACTTTAGACTTTAGTCTAGATTATAGACTAGACTTTAGTCCAGACTATAGACTAGACTTTAATCTAGACTATAGACTAGATCGTAGTCTAAACTATATACTAAACTTAACCTATACTATATACTAGACTTAATCTACACTATATACTAAACTTTAGACTTTAGTCTAGATTATAGACTAGACTTTAGTCCAGACTATAGACTAGACTTTAATCTAGACTATAGACTAGTCTATAGTTGAAAGTAGACTTTAGTTTAGACTATATATTGGACTTTATTGACTAAACTTTAGTATATACTGTAGACTAGATTTTAGTCTAGACTATAAACTAGTCTTTAATCTAGACTATAGATTAGATTTTAGCCAAGTCCATATGCTAGATTTAGTAAACTTTATATAAGAAGCCTTAGTGCAGACTATATATCTCTAGTCTGTAGACTGAAACTTTAACTTTTAGACCAATGTTACTTTAAATTTTTATTTTTTTACTTACTTATTATTTTCATCTTAAGCAAAATGAGAAAATACAAATTGTAAAATAAAATTTTAAACGTTCTGCGAAATAGGATTTTCTGTTTTATTTTCTAAAACTAAAATCCAATTTCACTAAAGCAAACTAGGCAAAATACAATTGTTCATCTTAGAGCAAAACCTCTAATACCAGGCACTACACCAGGCATTTGAAATAAATATTAAAAAAAAAACAATAACAACAAACACACGAACAATTTAAAATGAGAAAAAACAATACTATACTACAAGCTGTAGATATACTTAGCTGTGGCAAAATATAACCAAGTTTTATATCTAAACATACAACTGGGTCAAGGATAGCAAGGATAGTAGTATAGTTAAGCAACACCAATTTAACTGCAATAATCTTTTGCTTTTGCTTATACTTTAAATAAAGAACTAACACTGTACCCTTAGTATCCTTATTGTTCACTAAGATCCTTTTTTTATGTCTATGTGATTGTGAGTGTGTGTGCAATGGTTGGTCCCAATATCACAGAAAACAACTTCTGGTATTTGTTTCTTTTATACACAGAGTGATAAATTAATAAAATTCTCATTTAAAATGTTTTCAAAACAGCAAACAACCAAACAACAACTTACGAAAAAAAAGTCCAACAAAAACAAAAAAAGTCAAACAGAATTAGAAAAAAAAATATAAATAAAATAAAACTTTATGCAAGTAAACGAATATAATATCTAACTTTTAGTATCTTTGTCACAGATTCTCACACACAAAACTGAAATTTATTTAAAGTCTAAAATAAAAACTTCAAATAACATTACAGAATAGCATTTTAAATTTAAAATAAGTGAGAGTTGTTAATTCGGCAATGGCGAATACATATTTATAACTATTTTTTTAATTTTTTTATTACATCAACTTCAACCTTAATTTTTTTACATAAAAAAATTAACTTATGGTGAAAAAACGTGATTCTATTTTAAAATTAAAAGCAAATAGGAAATATTAGAGTTTCTAAAACAGGTTATAGATCTTATAACAAATATAAATATTGGCCAGAAATGTGGTTACGGAAAAAATTGTTAACTCTAATAAAAGTACAGTTAAATATTTTTTCCTTACTTCCAACTGTTTACATACTCAGGCCAATATTTCCATTTGTTACAAAATATTAAACAAACTAAATATTCCTCTCCAATTTTTGAACATAAGACTTAGCAAAAATATTTTAAATTTAAAATAACCAACAATAAAAATGATACAACTTTCATTTCCTGTACACTATTGCACCACAAACCAAAGTGGATGAAACATGAAGAAAGTGTTTGGTTTTCACTTTTTTTCTTTTTCTCATTTTAGTTGGTTTTATTTTATTTTTGTTTATAGGCTGAAATAAAAAAAGCCGAGAAAACAAAAAAAAAACTTTTTTTGGTTTTTTATTCAAATTGTTAATTTGATTTTATTTTGGTTTATCAGCAGTATTACATTCGTATCTTTTTTTTTTTTTTTTTTTTTTGTTTTTTAAATTGCACTTTTATTTCTTTGCCAAATAAATAAAGGAAGTAACACCAAACCTCAAGTATAAAATTAAAGCCAAAATATTATTTTTTGTAGAAAAGTTTATTTTGTATCATTTTTCTTAATCAAATAAAACTGTGGTTTTGTTTTTTGTATCTTTAACTCTTATTTTCAATATAATAAAGAACAAAAAAGTTCTATGGAAAATTAATTATAAAAGTTTTAAGGTATAACTTATTTTTGAAAATGTAATTTTAAACTTAGTTTTGAGTTAAGAGGTTAGGTGTGTTTATAATATTGGAAAAATATGATTAAACATATTACATTATAAAACAGTATTTTGGGGGGCGACATCAATCTATCTGCAGTTATAAGTCGAAAATAAGTCGAACAAAATAATACAAATATAGTTCCTAGATCAATCATTTTTCCATAAATATTTAGAGCATTTAACGGGAAATTTATTAGAGATTTTAATTCGTTTATCTCCCTTATAAGGTGTCATTTCTAGTCCTTTTTTAGAAAAGACATAAAAGTCAATTAAAACTTGGATTTAATGGGTTAAAATGTTCTACAAATATTTTCTACGAACTATATTTATACTTTTTTTTCGATTTATCTGTAACTACTTTGGTGTAAAAAAGAAAAGTTTAAAAGATCTTAAAACACAAATTTTTCCTACCAGCGAAAAATCCTTTGGAAGATTTATTACACTAATCAAATGCTATTAATTGCGGTTGGAATGATTTCATGCCCAAGCGATGATGCTCAATTTGTTGCATAGTGTTATTTGTACCACATACATATACTTAAAAACATATTATAATAAGACGAATAATAAGTTCCCATGAAAACTTTCTAACAAAATTTTCGTTTGTAATCCCTAGTAAGTTTACATTAATAATACGACATACTATAGTGTATGTATGTTATAGGCCTTCTCAAGGACATTATAAATCAATTTTAAAAATTTCAAATACATCCACAAAATGTTGATTTATGCTCCTGTATATATCTTGTTGTTATATTATATTTTATTTCCAAACTAAAATTGTATTTTAAAAGGAAACTAGAAGCGCTAGAGCAAAAGGGATGAAAATCTATGATCACTTATAATTCTTGCGAAAAAAAGATTTTTAATATAAAAACTAAAATATCATTTTTTATGGAAACCAGAGCCGCTAGGCGGAAATGGATGATATTTCTAACCAAAAATCGATTTTTTTATATGAAAAATTACATGTAATTTTATAGGGAAAATGGTGGCGATAGAGCAGAAAAAATGAAGATTTGTGATTTCTCAACAAAAATCGATTTTTTATATGTAAAACTAAAACACCATTCTATAGGGAAAGTGGAGACACTAGTGCAGAAATAATAAAATCACTTAAGTGATATGTCATTTTATAAGGAAACTAGAGCCGCTAATAAATAACAAAAATTTGTGATCATTTAAAAGTCATTTTATAAGTAAACGTCATTATATATATATAGAAAATTCAAAGGTTCAAAGGTTTTCTGTTGGAAGTATAAGTGATCAAAGTGTTCCTTATAAAATAAATAAAAAATCGATTTTTTATTCATGAAAAACTAAAACTTCATTTTATAAGGAAACTAGAAGCGCTAGAGTAAAAAAGATCAAAAATCTGTGATCACTTTATTTATCAGCAAAACTATAATATAATCTCTCAAGGAAAGGAAGCAAAGGGAATAAAAACTTATGATCACTTTTACTTCGAACAGAAAATCTCATTTTAATATAAAACTTAAATATAATTTTATAAGGAATCTACAGACGCTAGAGCAAAAGGAATAAAATCCTCTGATCACTTATACTTCCAAAAGAAAATCTCATTTTCATATAAAAATTTGAATATCGTTTTATAAGGAAACTAGAGGCGCTAGAGTAAAAAAAAATAAATTCTGTGATAACTTGTATTTCTCATAAAAAATATATGCATATATGTGTTTCTCACCAAAAAATATGAAAAACTAAAATCCCATCTTATAGAAATCTAGGAATCTAGGATAGCTAAGCAAAAATAATGAAAATCTGTGATCACTTATATTTCTCACAAAAAATCCATTTTTCATGAAAAACTAAAATCTCAATTTATAAATAAAATAGAAGCGCTAAAGCAAAAAGAATAATCACTTATATTTCTTTTCAAAAAAATATTTTTTCATGAAAAACTAAAATTTCATTTTATAAGGAAACTAGAAGCGCTAGAGAAAAACAGAATGAAAATCTGTGATCACTTATAATATTTCTAATTCTCTTAAATTTCTCAACAAAACTCTATTTTTGATATAGAAATCTAAAATCTCGTTTTTATAAGTTAAATAGCGGCGTTAGAGCAAAGAAATTCAAATCTGTGATCACTTATATTTCTTTTCAAAAATCGATTTTTTCATGAAAAAAAAAAATCTCATTTTATAAGAAAACTACTGTCGCTAGAGCAAATATATAAATCGATTTTTCACCAAAAATCGTTTTTTATATGAAAATTTTAATTCTCTTCGCAAAGAAAACTAGAGGCATCGATGTCGATTTTTCGATGTTCGTTCGTCATTGTATACAAATCATGTATTTTTGAAGAGAATTCAATGAAATTTGGCACTTGTGACCAAACTCAATTTTATTTTGTTTTTTTTTTTCTGTATCAAGAAAAATCAAAAATCGGATTTTTGGCTAAACTAAAATTTTGGGAAGAATTCGAGTTTTTATCGCAACTTCGACTATTTGGTAAAACTTTTGAATTTTTTTAATTTTCTTATTTTTATTGAAATTTCGATACTTTGAGAAATTTTGGATTTTTTGCAAAAAATCGCACTTTTGATGAAATTTCCAATTTCTTCGAAAAGTTTTACTTTTGTGGTTCTATGTTATAAATCGACAATTTTGATGATTTTCAATATAAAAAAAAAATCTATTCATTCTAACTGAATCAAAATATAAAATTCCAGATTTAGTATATTCTAGTGCAAACAAAAATGTCCAATATTTTTGTGTTAAATTCTACAATTTTCAAAAACATTCAGTATAACTTAACAAAATTAAGTACCCAACTTTGAATAGAGATGTCATTAACTTTCCCTACATTAGGAGAAAAACGATAGAATAATTGGTCACTTAAAGCATAAAAAATATTGTTTTTCGAATTTTAACCACACGAGTAGTCTGGTTACTAATGTAAATATTTCCATTAATTTCAATTAGTTAAAACACAAATGTTGCCAAATTCTACAATATATTTATTCTAAGAATATTATCCTTTAAAAACATTTAAGTTCACAACTCACATTTTTCTATTTCTTTTTTATCATTCTTTTTTAATGTTTTAACTACTAACCTTAAAATTAAAATTAATCTATAAACTGCGTTAATATAACTTTATATTTGATAAGCGTTAGAACGCTTAAAAATAACGATGTGATAATTTGTTAACTAGCCTCATGTTTTATAACATGTAACAAAATTTCTTATTCAAACACTTAGTTAAATGACCCACTTCTGGCATGATATAATGTATGTAAGTGTATGTATGTAAGAGTATATGTTTGACCCTGTAACTTTTGTTTACAAAAATGAAATGACAAAAATTACAGTGACAAAATAAAAGATTGTTACTAAATATTTAGTACCACCTTGGGGAATCGTAATGGTGGTTAATGATCATCATCATCACCGTATTCTGCGTGTTTATACACATGCATTTAATTTTTGTTTACAGGATAAAATTTTTTTCTTTTATTTATTTTATACTTTTTTTAGCTGAGTCATATTAAGCCCTCATGATATTTTCCATCAATCTGTTTCTTATGTATTTTTTCATGAGGTTTTCCTTTTACTCTTACATATATTTAATTTTAGTTATGGTCATGTTGAACACCATTATATAAAATGCCATACTATGTCTATATATGGGAGGTTAGTCTATATATCTGTGAATAGTGTTTTATTTTTCTCATTTTGTGACATTATAAATGTTGTTAATTTTCTATAATTTGTCAACTTTAATGGTCAGAGATCAAAAATTGTGTTTTGTTAAACTTTGAACTTACTCATTAATATGCTTAATTTTTTTCGTTTGTTTTTATAGAAGTTTGCTGCAATAAATTTAAAGAAAATTTTATTAATAGTAAGATTTAATATTATAAAATACATCAGGTGGAAATATCTCTTAGCAGTATTAAAGTTTCACAAAATAACCAAAAAATTAAATTAAAAATTATTAAAACTCGAATAAAGGAGAAATTTTTTTTTTTTTTTTTTTTTTGAAATTGCAAAACTGTGAAGTCTGCTTAGGTAGTACTTGTACTTTTTTTTACTTTTCATCCAAATTCAAAATTGTTAAAAAAAAATCTGAAAGTTTATAATATAAAATATGTAATTGTTTTTGTTGTTATTTTTTATACCCTTCACTATAGATGTAAGGAGTAACCGTCACTTAAAATATAAAAGGCCATAAACACAATTTTATAATCAATTTTACGGCTTTTGGACTTTTGTTAATATTCATGTCATATTTGAAGATGTGAACATGAAATTTTTTGTGTGGATGTATTTTGGATCATAATTCAATAAAAAAAACAACACTTAGTTTTTGAGTCGAAACGGCTTTTTCCATTATAGGTTAGGTATGATCTATGCGGGATATTCATGGCAAAAGTTCACAAAAGTTAGTTTTTGCAGATCTTGAGAGCTTTGAGATACCTCTGAATATTAGTCTAGAATGAAGTATTCCTAAGTTTTCAGGCTATTCTCAAATTTGTAGGGTGTGAGATCGAGAATTTAATTCGAAAACTTTGTTATTGAAATTTTGCAAAAACGTATTTAAAGATGGCGCAGATTTTTTCAACAAAACCTTTTTTAACCGGGTTTCAATTTTCTGAAGCCATTATATAAGCTAGGGATTTCGTTTTCACAACGAAAATTCGGAAACTATTTTTTAAAGAAATTAACTCAGTGGGTCCATTAGTAATCGAGATATCGGTCAAAATGATTTTTTGGACCTTCTGACGCCTATATAAGCTATGGATATGTTTATAGGAGTCAAACCTATTCTGAGAAGAGATGGAAACTAGGTGGAAAAATGCACTGATTTTAATCAACGGGCTTTATCCGTAAATAATATTTGGCCTATGTACCAAATTTTATTGAATTATCTTTAAAGTTTTTGTCTGTAGCTTGATAAGGTTTACATGAACGGACGAACGGATAAAGAAATATCTGCAAAGGAGCGAACATATATTTCTTATGTATTTGTGAGATGTTTCCAATTTTCCATTTAATATAAATAAAAAATTAAATAAAAATTGTATTTAATTTATTTTATATTGCGAATTTGAGAATTTTCTTTTTATAATAAAAAACAAAAAAGCATTTAACGTCAGACAATAGGCCTGCTGTCATCAATGGAAAGCTACTGGTTAATGTCAAAAGGCTTATCTACCTTTGTCATTAATACTGGGGATGAGCCAAAAATTCCCTTTTGTTCTCATCATGTATAGCGACTGAATGTTGAGAAGATCGTCCTTTTTCTTTCCCACATAAAGCATATTTTCAAATGTGAAGTGGGTCAAAATGTCTAAAATGCTGCTTCCGTTTTTAGGTAATGGATTTTTCTTCCATCTTAATTTTTCCACAGTCATAATAAGAGATAATTTAACTCAATAAAACTACATATTTTCTAAATCACAAATTCTTTTTTTTTTATTTTTTGTCCCTAGTCTAATATTTGAATTTTGGTGTTATTGAATAAGCAAAATAAATTGTTTTATTTTATTTAACAATTTTGTTTAACAATCAACACTACTAATGCGGAAAAAAGAAATGTTTCAGTTTCCCTGAGCATAACCCAAACTATACGTAGCGCTGTTTTTAGAAAGCTTAAAAGTTACTTTAAAAACAAATGTATTTATAAAAATGTTATGATTAAGTTCTTACTATATAATATAAAACTTTTACCTTAACCACACACACACATTCTCATACATAAAACTTCATGTCATTCCTTTACAAGCTTTTGCTCATGTCATTTATCAATCAGATATTCACTACTTATGTCACAGTTATTTCTTTCTTCCATGTTTTTCCTTCTATTTTTCCATATATGTTTTATTCAACAACCATATAATTTCAGTGCAACTCGCACACTTTATTCACTTTGACATTTTCATTACAAACTTGAGGCATGGAGAAGATGATGCAGCTAAAGTAACAGCAATATAAACAAAAAACCGGTAGTGCTGAATGTATGTATGTATATATGTATATATGTATGTATGTATGTATGTATGCATGTATGTATGTATGCATGTATGTATGCATGTATGTATGTATGTATGCATGTATGTATGAGTAAAAGAAATAAAACTCAGGTTTGTTGTTTTTATTTTTTATTCCTTTAATTTTTTTTTTATTTCCATTTTGAAGGAGTAATGCTACGAAAATCTTATTATTTGTAATCTAAGATATTATCCTATATGTTGAGAATTGAATTTTGTTCTTCATTCTTTTTATTGTTCATTCAACATTTAGCTACTGGCTGACATACAATCAGAGAATCTTTTAAAGAGTTCTTTCATTATAGCGAATTGAACGTAGCTTCGAAGCAATAAATTGTTTGTAACATTAAGATTCTAAAGAATATTTATCATCATTTAAAATAAAATTTAGGTGTAATTATATTTTAGAGACACAAATGCAAAGTTATATACATAAAGGCACTTTGGAGAATTATGACGTACAAAAGGTAGCGTCTATATTCCACATGACGTGCATCTTCCGTTTTACTTATTCCCCCAACTTGCAGTGTATATTAATACTATTCTGTAACCACTGCACATATGCACAGTGTGAAATTTTGTCAAATTAGCAGTAATGTCAAAATTGTTTTTTCAATATATTAAATAAGATCGAGTCATGCAATTCCCTAATAAGAAAGCTCCTAAGTTCTTAAATTAATTTATTATCGAACTGAAACTCTACGAAAATAAATTGTAAGTACCAAAGAATTATTTCACAAATTATTACCACTTCCTTTTACTGTTAGAGTAATTGTAAGATGAATACTTGTAAGGCGCTAATATATTAGATGAAATAAAACCCTTAAGTACTAAATGTTAAAATCTAAAACTGAAACAAAACACATGCATATATGAGTATCAACATGTGTTTTTACTTAAGAAGTAAAGAACCCTTGATATCTTAAACACATATCTCAAACACATATGTGAATGACAAATGTTGTTTGTACACATACCCAGCTCTCTAAAAACAACATTCCAGAACGACTATCGTTAGCGAGCCGAATATGAAATCCTTGAGCTCGTATTAATGATGATATTAACGGTGAACCTTTAACGGCATAACGTAAAAATATTCGTTAGTGATTCGCTTTCGATATCAAAAAAAGAAGAAAATTATTCGATTGAGAAATAATCGAAAATAAAAAGTTGATTTAATTTTTAAAGTTACAAAGTTATTTCAAAAAACGCAATATATCAAATCTTAAAAAATATATACATAATAAATTACATTTCAAAAATATAATTCATATAATGAACACTGAAATTAATAAAGTCATTTACACAATAGTGGTAGTAATTGAAACATTTTCTCCGAATTATAACTACGCCTAGAGGAGAGTCATTAATGGGTTTTCTCAGTACTATTAACTTTTCTGTAGCTCAAATCTGCAAAAAATATATTAAATATTTATAAAAATATTCCATTTTGCTAGCATCTTTATTTGTTTATTAAAAATATGTGAAAATCTAATTAACATCTTAAATTATAAAACGCAATATTTTGCAGCCGATCGCTATGAACTATGACTCAGGAATGACACGACATTCTCTATATTTTAGTCTTTTGCATGCACAAATAAGAAAATACGCTACTTTTTTATTTATATAAGAATTTCTCGAGATGATTAGACAATTTCTCGAAACATTTAGTTTCGATATTTTATTTATAAAAGTAGAATATTGCAATATCGCTATTTTTGTAACTCTCAAAAATTACGCGAATGTGTACTATCGAGAAATTATCAATGATGCGAACAATCATAGCTAATATAATTCTCGACACTTTCTCGAACATATTTGTTTCGAAAATTCTTCGTTTTTAACGAACACTCACTAATATCGAAACATAGGTGTGTGAAAACCAATATACATATATATTTAAGGTAAGCAATTTCATACTAAATATAGAAAACAATGCAAAAGGCATGTTCAAGAAATTTGGACAAATATAAAAGTTAAAAGTCTGTGTATTAATTTGGTTCCTGCAAAGAATAAGTTGAAGAAGCGCAAATAAGCACCTTATTTTTTTTAACTTATAATCTATATGTCCAATTATAGTTTAAAACTAATATGGTTACAAATAGGTGCAAATAAAGAATAAAATTGTACTTTAAAGAAAACAGTTGATTCATAGTTAAATTTTCGTAATTTAATAAATTTTCGTAAAAGACCTTAATATTATTGCTATATGTTTAAATAGGATAAAGCACCTAAATAACAAGTCTAAAGAATTATGGAAAAAATTCGGTTCCAATAAGTAGAATGTTATGGCGTTTCAAAGATAGAGAATTTTAACAATCTTATTGAGTCTTTTAACGCCCAAAAGTATCTCATTTTGAAGCGTTGCAGAGTGCTTTGTTCCATATAACAATGAGTCAAAAATAAAAGGAGTTGTCATAGAAATTTGAAACTTGTTATGTTACTTTAGACTTAAAATTAATATATATGAAGTTTTGAAATCAGTGAAAGGTAATGCCTACCTACCATATATTCTTAAAGAAAACTAAATTTCTTCTAAAATACTAGTCAGAACTTTACCAAAATTTATGATAGCCTTTAGAAATAGATTATTTATGAATTTTCTAATTTATTTTTAATCGGTGCAAGGAGATACCTACCTACCATGTTTTTACTGCTAAAATGCTGCTCAGAATTTGACAAAAATTTGTGATATAGATCAATATAAATAATTTATGAGTCTGCTAATTTCTACTTGAATCGAAACAAGAACATATCCACTTTTCATATATCCTGAAATCGGAAAAAGCATTTTCAGCTAAAATACTGTTTTGAATTTCTTAAAAATAGAAGTAAGTGTAGTAGAAAATTGAAACATTTTACCCATATTATCTTGGACAAAAGGTAAATTTATAAAAAATACTTTCTATAAATTCAAAAATGAGAAAAAAAGAACATTTTCTTCTAAAATACTGGTGAAAACAGTATCAAAATCAAGAATATCAAGCTGGAATTAGGTGTTTTATGGGTTAGGCAATATTTGATTTAATAAGAGCAAATGCATGTCTATCACATTTTATCTTCAGTTACTAATTAATTTTTCTAAGTATACCCGGTCTCCAGTCCAAATTTTGTATTTGCAAATTTTTTATATCGATTTAACATCATATATCATATAAAATTCTTAGACTTATATATTCTCATGAACCAAAACAACTAGTTTTGTTTCAAATCATGTCGAAAACATTGTTTTTCGAACTAGTTTTGTTTTAGAAACTCTGCGATATGTCTTGAATAAAGCAAAAGCCTCTGAGTTATAGACTAATAAGTAGATATTTATGTGAGAGAAAAAAACTTGATTCAATTGTCAAGAACCTATTTTATGCAACACAAGATACATGTTTATTTTTGTGGTTTGAAAAAAAATTAGTAATTTTTTCGTACATTTAGTTTGAAATACCTCTGACATATACTTCTAGTTGTATTTTGTGCCCTGAGTTATCAATTTAAACTGAATATTATTATCGAAAAAATTTTAATTATTTTCTTTAGTTTTTAATTATTTTTATTACTACAAAAAATAATTTTCATAGAAAAACATGAACAAGCTAAACAAATTGAAACAATTTCAAGTTTATAAAAAAGGTACGTTAAAAAGGAAAAATCAAAATTTGTTCGAAAATTTGACAATATAAAGCGATTCGACTCAATGGAAACAATTTCAAACGTCTTACTCAGAACTTGTTGTTTTGAATTCAGTGGGAACGTAGTAGTAGATGTTTTTTAAATTTCGATATAATCTAAATTACGAAATAATTTTAGTCTTTTACTTACATTTAACAAAATTTATTACGTTAACATTAGGGACACTGAAGTAAAAACAGAAAATTAGACACTTCTTAAAATTTTTTGTTTTTTAAATTGTGGTAAAAATTATATATAATCTGTTAAATGACTGTAAAAAATTACATACATTAAAAAAATTGTATAATTTAAAAAAAAAAAAATATGTGTAAAAAAATATATGGGCCATTTTTTATTACACTAAAATCCACTTGTATAAATATAAAGGGTAATTCCAAAATATTTCGACCCAAAATTACAGTTTTTTTTGTTTATTAAACTAAAAGATGCATTTTATAGCGTGCAAATCAGTTTCATATCGTTTTCATGTTCTATGGACCTCTAAAGCAGGACACCTTGGAAACTTTTGTCAAAAATGAAAAAAGTTTAAATTTAAATAACTTTTATGTAAATTATCCAAATTTTAATAAAATAGGAATCAATGGAAAGGACTCATATTCCTTTTTATCATTAAATTGTAAAAATTACTCATCTTTGTGGCGCAAGGACCTCTAAAATTAAAAAATATCTTCTATTCTAGGATATCCTAAAAATTGGTCTTTTAATTTTCATTATTTTTTGGCATGATATTAACAATCAATTTTTCGTTATAGTGTAAAAATTTCAAACTGTGCTCTCAACGGGATCAGAAGTTATAACAGTTTGTCTATAGTAGTCAGTATAATTTTACTAACAAATTAATATCCTTTTTAAGTGTTCTGATACTTTTATTTTAAATTTAGTATCAAAACTGATATGAAAGGATAAAAACAAGCAGTTTTGGACAAGATCGATCATATAATACTCTACATACTTGTGTATAGAGACTAAAATGTTTATCGGGAAAATGCCTTATATGGGACCTATGGTCAATTGTGGAACGATTCTTATGAAATTTGTTACAATAATTAATGCGTATATGAAAATTGTTAATGTAAAATTTTAATTCAATATTGGTATTTATGTGAGATTTATACAAGTTTTTGGGAACCATAATCAATTATGGACCTATTATTATGAAATTGTGTATAATTTATACAACTCAAATATATAAAATTTGTATTGATGATAACATTAATGTAGGATTTATGGCCCTTTAAGTAATTTTTAGGTAGCGGAACCTACATGAAAGGTATGATGAAATTTGGACCGATTATTATCAAATTTAGTGCAGCTATCTATACTTGTACAAAACTTATTTGTACTGAAATTACATAAATACGACATATATTTATCTGTAGATAAAAATTTTTATGGGGTTAAATAATGGACCGATCATGATCATCTTCAATATATTTTGTAACTCCATGTATCAAATGTGAGTAAATAATCTTTCTCTATTTCTGAAACTTCTAAAATAATATAAAATTATTTTTTTGGGTTCAGGAATATACTATATATGCAACTTATTTCAATAAATAATTCTTTGCTTTAAAATTTGAATAAATATATCAATATGTCTAAAAACCACTTAATACTTAATAGAAAACGTATCAATTAGCAAAGAAAAATTGCGATATCATTTTGAAATTTTTACAGTATAACGATAAATTGACTGTAAATATCGTGTAAAAAATAATGAAAATTAAAAGAATCTTTTTCAGGATATTCAATGATAAAGGACATTTTTTCATTTTAGAGGTAGTTGCGCGAGAAAGATATTTATTTGTTATAACTTTATGATAAAGAACACTCTCAGTTTTTTCCAATGATACCAAGTTTGTTGAAATCTGATAATGCACATAAAAGTTTCTCAAGCTTAAATTTTGCTCAGTTTTTTCAAAAAAGCTCGAGGTATCCAAGTTTAGAGGTTCATAAAATATGAACTGTAATTTAACGTTAGCGTTAGATTATATGTGATAAATTTCATCAAAATCAGAGTTAGTCAAAATTGCAGCCGAGTCGAAATTTTTTGGAATTACCCTAAAGTGAGTTAAATGCATGTAGAAGTTAAACAATTAAAAATATTTGAAAACTTGAAGATTATATATAAATCTGGTAAAAATTTCGCAATATCAAAACCTATTGAATTATTCAAATAAAAAATAAAAATAAATGCATATTTTAGGGTAAAAATTTTAGGGTAAAATTTTTAAATTTTTATACTAAAAATAGTGATTTTTAAAAATTTTTTCGAAAAATGGGGTTCGAACCTAAGTATATTCTCTATATACTATAAGAAAATATATATTTTTAATGTTTTTACACAGAAATGCTGTTTAATATTGTGATGCTTTTTTAACCCAAGTAAAATTTATTTGATCTATAAAATTTTTATCTTTTGACTTTTTTTTTTGATACGCCTCTACATTTCCTTTAAGCATTACAAACACCAATTATTTATGCCAGTTATAGTCAATTTCATGTTGCCAATTCGATGTGCCTTACGTCGAGTCTATACAAGAGAATTTTTTATTTAGACAAACATCAAATTTTTATCTGAATTAGAAATATTTTTTTATCGATAACAGTTATAGGGGAAAATGTATGTCATAATAAACCATATACCAAGTTACGTCAAAGCAAAGTTGAACACTAAAAATTTTGTTTTAACGAAGCAATAATACTGACGAAGTTCATGCAGCAATCCACGCTATTCCATTAAAAACTGTGAATGTACCTTGCGAAAAACTGATTTTTATTTTTTTTTAAATTTTCGCTCATGTTTTCTAAACTTTGAGGTTATCTACTTCATTTTTCTGGCACGTCAACGACATATAGCGCAAAATGAACACAATTACAACAAGTATAAATCCTTGTTTCAAATTTTGTGTTTCGTTGAGGGGCGCACAGTCCCTTTCCAAAAAAACAATAAATTTTAAAAATTAAAAAATTATTTTATCAAAACTAGACTAAATTGTCTTTAACTATGCACAATAACAAAGAAATTTTAGAATTTATACACAAAGTCCAATTAGTGTATATATAATCAAATGAGATCAAATGAGAAAAAAAAAAGTGTAGAAGGATGGGAAAAATTTGTTAGCTCTTTTTCTAAGTTTTTGAACTTTAAACAACAATCATGATTATAAAATGAAACTTATGGTGCTTAAATTTAACACTCTATTAATTTCAAGTCTTGTGAGTTTAGATCTGTAAACCTTTTATATATTATTGTTATAATTTATAAATATACTGAAGCATTAAAATAAGAAAAGTTCGACACCTTTTATCAAAAAATAAATTTTTGACAATTTAAAACCACCTTTTATGTTCATTAACATTTTCTTTAAATTATCTGACTTTAGCGTCCTTACGTATTCACAAAAATAATTATTCCTAAAAAAAAGTATTTTAAATTATATGAGTTAAATTGTTACCTTTCTAAAAATGTATCTCTCAATACAATTTAAAAAAGAGTTCTTTAAAATATTCAAGCTGTTTTTTTATCAAATTCAATGATCAATACGGTGAAATAACATTGTTGAAAATTGAGAATACCTTTTTAGATCTATTGTATCCAATTTGAATCATGTCGATGTTCTTAAGGATTTAAGTAGGACATTTTTGGAAAAATATGAGTTTGTCTTTGATTCTCTACTGTACATTATTTATTTTACATATTCAACTATCTAACTTCATCTAGAAAAAATGACAAAACATCTTCTCAAACATGTCCAACAAATTATACTTCTGCCACCTTAAGAAATACTTTATAGTATTTTTACAAAATTCATAATTTATAAGTTCATTTTATACTTGGTGCTAATTCCGGAAATATAAAGTTTCGAATTTTTCACTTACCAGTATAAATGGTGTAATACTAACACTATCCGATAGTTCGAAATATTTTGGCATCATTCTGGATACGAAGCTATAATCAAGTTTGAATCGAGAACCTCAAAGGCCTTCACTGCAATTTATGTTTGCAGAAAGGCCATAGGACTTACAAGGGATATAACTCCAACAAGTGTAAACTAGAAGCTGTCGTCAAACCCACAATGTAACATATCGAACAACGACAATCGTAATGGGAAGTGCTTTAAATATAACCCCAACGATACGAAATTACTATAGTATAAAGCTTATGGGCATTCCAGTGTTTTCAAAATAAAGGGGGATCTTTAGGAGAAAATTTATTATTGAATTGTAAGACTAGAATAGAAACTATAGCTTTTTAATTACCGGTTCTATAGAGGACATACCTTCAGAGACGCGCAGTTTATGCATGTATTCTACCAGCAGTTTGAAAGGGACCAAAGTAGAAGGAGACTTTTTTATTGAAGAGACTGGCACAAAAGTATAATTTACGCTTCCTCACGGATGCAATCGGTGTGGCAAAAACAGCGGTTTTCTCGTTAAATCTGTTGTCCCTAACGGATACTTTTTATAAAATAAAATAGATTTTCTGGCTGCAATTTTTTTTAGCTGTCGGTAATTTGTATTAAACATGTGTTTAATACAGAAATAAGAAAATTCATTTAAATAAATACTTTTTAATTTATCTAAAATATGATGTTACCTGAAGTCCGAAAATTGAATCTAAAATTAAATGTTTATATATAAAAAAAAGTATTCAAACTCAATTTTTTTTCTCAAAATTATAAATCACCTCAACATTACATAGCTAATTTGGCTTGCAATTGCTCTATATGTAATGCTGAATATAGTAAAATCTAAACAAAGAAATAGATTACAAGTTCTTAAATTTTATTTGAAAATTTGATTTGATAACTCTAAAATCCATTTAAGTGCTCAAAATGAAGATCTTGAGAAACAAATATTAATTTTTAACATATTTAAATCTTAAAAAATAATAATTTATTCCTTTTACTAATAAATATTTTAGCGGTAAAAATCAGCGATTTTTTTAAGTGTTTTTCAAATGCAATCTGGTGGGATATGGCATCAAAGTTTTGGCATCACCGTATTCAGTAAACTGCAGGCAGAAATACCTGCTATCAAAATAGCGACAAACTGACTTAAATTTCAAAGGATTTTCGGACGGAATATTTGATAATCAAGTCGCCTTAATTTGAGTGCCATCAACTAGTTCCAGTTCCAGTCCTCGACTACCGGGCATCTTTAACTAAGGTAGTGAGACATTCAACAGTATTACTAATTTTAGTGAATAGTCATAGGGGCATAAATGAGCGACAACCACATAGATCGTTTCTGTGAAATCCCACTTTTCAGATGTAAAACACACGTCAAGCATACTTTTTATAGTATTGCCTCGGCAAATTGGACCCTGGAAAATACACGTAGTGTTACCGGAACCTTACGTTTAAAATTGAATATAGACAAGACGACTATCCTTATATAACTATGACGAAAAATGTTTAGCAATATGATTGGAATTATTACTGAATATTATACGTTCGGAAAACATGTTAAACTTCTCGGACTATAGAATAATAACTTCTATAGAAGGTGTTTCAATGAGGAGGAGAAGGACACTATCTCTCGTCTTCTGCGCTGCATTAGCTTTTCAAAGACGAGAGTTTTATTATACTGATCTTAGCGACCTATCGGATTTTGAAATAAATAGATTACTTATATCCGTTAAGAACACAAACTGACAAATGCCTAATTATATATCTATGGCAAAAAGGATATTGTTTTTTAGGTTTTTCAGGAAACCGTTTTTTAACGTTTTAAATTGAAATTAAAGGTTGTAGGTATATAATTTTGAATTTTCTACCATGTAAATATATCCGCAATTCGTACAAAAATGTCTTAGTACATTTTTCAAACCGATATGTGATGTTTATCCATTCATAGAATTAAAATTTTGTTTAAATTGTATATTAAGTTATAAATTTTCTCCAAAATATAATTTTAAAATATAACTTGAATAAATTATTATATTCTTATTCCATTTCCAAAAAATATGGAAATAAAATGTATGTTTTAAAAAACTACATATTTCAAGTAAAGCTGTGTTTTGTTGCTAAGATTCATAAGCAGTTTCATACAAAATTTAAATTTATATACGTTAGAAGTTAACGTGTAGAGTTAAACATATTAAATTTAACGTCGATAAAAATTTATGAAAAAAATATTTATATAAAAATACAAATAAGAAGAATGATAACAAATTTGTATTAACAGCTTTTTTAATAAAATACAAAGATTTGTCTGTCTAACTTTTGTTTGAATATTAAGTGATACCAAGATGGGTTTTGTTTTTTCAAGTACCAGCGCTAATACTCAACGGTAGCAACAAAACACAGCTTAAATGTATTAAATTCAATCATAAAGTTTAATATAGAAAATATGGGAAAAAAGCATATCTAGGGGCTCTATTCAAAACCTTCTAGCCCAAAAAGCATATCTTTTCAGCAGAGTAAAAAAACTGTTCATTTCTTTTATTTTGCTAGTACCCAGCAAACACTTTTTGATTTTCGGTAATAACAACTACTTATTAAAGTAGTTTCTTCGTAATGAGGCGTCATTATTATTTGCCTACTCTGTATTGCATTAATAAGTACTCAGTAGTATAATAGTACAGTAATACTGCAATCACGTGAATGAGTTGGCTAGAGCTCCGGATTAACAACCAGAATGTTGTTGGTTCAACCCCATTCTGAAGCTGTTAGTTTTTTATAAAAAAATGTCTAAAAAGATATTTTAAACTAACAAGGGATTTTGTCGCTTAGGATGCTATGTGCGAGATAGTGTACTGAGTAAGACGTTAGTCATTAAAAAGTAATGGTTAGTTTGTATCCAAGTTCGAGTCTCACTGACGGCAAAATTTTTTGTTTTTTTTTTTATTTTTGTTTTCGTTTAGGTACATATTTTTGAGTACCCCTAGAGTCAAAAAATAACTACATGAATTTGTGGACAAGTCGAACAAAAATAATTAGTTATTCAGGCAAAAAATAAGTAGTTTATTTTTGTTTCCAATTATACCTGCTAGCTTACCAAGCAAGCAAAGTTTTTGATGGGTATTTAAAAAAATTTTCCCTCATAATATATTTTTTTAAATCATAACTAAATCTATGTATAATTTGTTTTTAATATTTTACAATATTGAAAATTTTAAAGAGAGATAGAGGGTTTTGGCCTTTTAAAATATTAGATATTTATAAATAAAATAACGATATAGACGGTTTTGCATTTTACAAAATACATTAAATTACCATCTGTTCGTATTATTCTTAAATTTTTCAACTAATTAATAATTTAAAAAACAAATATAATTCAAATAGGCTACTTTATTTTGGAATCGGTGTAGAAAGAATAATACCACCCATACAAAAAAAAAATAACAATTATTAATGGAATAAAAATTATTTATCGCTTATATGAAGAGCTAAGTTTTAAAATTGTGAATAATTTTCTTATCAAGAATCATAACTGAGATAAATATAGAGCGGGAAACTCTAGGGAAAGTGTTGGCGCCTATACAAAATATATCTTATTTATCGAATATCTAAGGAACTATTACTGTAAAAGTCTCCAAAATTGATATAAAAATATGTAGGGTAGATTTACAGCGTATTAACCACCATACAAAGTGAATATTTATTATTCCATATATAAGGAACCTTTCAACAGATTTAAATATTTTATCAGATTCATATTTAGCATGTATAAATTAGTCAGAAGTGATATATGTTATATGTATATTATAAAAAAAATAAAATAATTACTTAAAGTGATAGAGGATTTTTTTCACTCAAAAATAAAACTATATTATTTTTTTGTAAGATAGAAGAATACAAACACATTGATAAAGTTGGAAAAACTAGGAATTCTGATTTGTAATTTATATTATAGTTGAGGGTTACTATAGGGAATATAATGGCATCAAAAACGTAATTTCTTGAAAACGTAGGATAGAGAATTTTAAATATAGACCCTTAATATTTTAATTTATATAATTTTTGCATTTCGAAAAAATTAAAATCAAACGAATTATGTTATTATGCAGACCACTATCTTCTAAACTAATAGAGAGATTAAAAAAAATAGACACAATATGTAATGAAATAAAACAATTCTAAAAATTAAGAAAACGGAAAATGACATAACTTAAGTTATGTAATTTTTTCTTTTATCCACAGATATGTTAACTTTCCTTTCTTTTATATTCGCAAATCTTAATTTTTATCTTAATCTTTATTCCTCTCTTCCTTTCTTTGTTTCTTTTTTTCTACACTTGTGTTTGTTTTTTTTTTTCTAGTAACATTAAAGGACCGTTTAAAATATTAGATATTTATTTAGGAATCGAGTAAGTCGATTCAATTTATATTGAGGTGGCAACCAGTGTTGTCAGTTTAGCCTTTTAAGGCTAGCCTTTTTAGTTTTTTAGCCTCAAAATTCTCGTTTTAGCTTCTACCATTTATATAGCCTCTTTGATGCTTAAAATTGCCTAAAAAGGCTAAAACTTTAGTATTTCAGCAAAGAAAAATATAATTTCTTATTTGCTTTTACTAATTTTATTTTTTTATTAATTCGCACAAAAAATCGATATTTCGCCTGCGGGGCTTCATTTTCTAAATCAAATGTAACTTAATTCATCATATAGATTTACTTAATCAATTATTATAACTATTTTTTTAAGAAACTTCTTTAACCATAGAAACTATTTATGAATATAATTTATAATTTTTATAAAAGTTCTTATAAAAACAAAAAGCCAGCCAAAAATTTGGAAATTAATAATAAAAAAAGAATTATAATATAAAAAATTACGAAAAATCACTTCAAACCATTGGGTCATTTTACATACGGTTCATCTTGCTGGCAGCCGTTGTATGTTTTATTTATAAATTTATTAAAATATCTTTAAAAAATTTTTTAATTAAAAAAAATATTTTGTTCCTGACCTTATTTTTTGAGGGCTTTCAGCTTTTTTGATCTTTTTTAAAGTTCAATTTACAATTTTTACATTTTTTCTATTCAAGAAAATCAGTTCTACGGTAAATGAGTGGATTTTATGTTCGACTCAAATTCAAATATACCACTACAGTACATTTTCCACATATGTAAGTATAAGACTATAACACACATTGGCTAATGATGCTACAGTGTACTAGATGATAAAGTATTTGGCGGTATAAAAATTTAACTCAATATTTTTCTCAACTAGATAGTCGTTTTATTTTGTTATGTTTTTCTTGTAACTTCTGTTGTAAATAGTTACGCTTATGTTTGAGGCAACCTCATTAGTGAGTAAGTTTGTTATCGTGCATGGTGGATTCATGTCCTCGTCAACATTTCCGGTAGGAAGATAAAAAAAGGAAACCAAAAACAAAACCAAAAAACTATTTAGGAGAAGAAGGGACAATGTTTAAAAAGGAAAATAATACAATTTTATTCTAAAGATAACAACTTAAATAATATTAAATAAATCTAGATTTAAAGCGAACATTTTATAAATAACTTAAATCTCATTTTTCGTATTTACAACTAGTTTCTTATCATTTATAGAATACCTTAACGTATGAGTCTTGTGAAAGTGGCTAATAAAAAAGAATGAAAAATGTTTAAGTTTCTTAACCTAAATAATTTCATATACATATTTCATATTTCACTGAAATTTCAAATAAATAAATTTTATACAAAATACAATAACTAAATATCAAATGCATATACAGTTTATATCTAATATAACTAATAACAAAAATTTATATTGTAATTATTCATTTCACACTTATTATTCCATTAACTGTATTAAAGTATCATTTTACTAATTATGCTTTTTTCCTCACTTTAATATCCCACATTCAAACTTTCCCACAATTTATTAAAAATTGTTTACATAAAACCAGAAAACCATGATAATGTTATTATTTATTTTATGTTTATGATAGAGTCGTAAATTTAAATTGTAGAGAAAAATAACTAACAGAAAAGGAAGAAAATATAAACTATTATGCACACAATTTCTTCGCCTCAAAACAAACAATTTTTAATATTACGTTTAACAGATATTGGAGCAGAAAATGCATTAAAGAACACAATGAAAGGAAAAGTGAAAATAAAATATAAAATAATAAAAAAAGAATCTAGGAAATATTATTACAAAAAATATATAACTGAAACACAAACGATAAAGTGCTTTAAATAATTCATATCTATATTAACACAAAACATTTTATATACATTGTAATTATAGGGAAAAATGTTAAACAAACATAAAAATCCTTTGAAAAAATTTATGTTTTGTGATTAAAGAGGAAGTAATTATTAAAGTGTTTTTAAAGTAAAAGAGTATTTAAACATTTTGAAGTGAAAATATTTCTGTTCAATTTATAATTTTAAATTTAAATAAGGATTTTATATCCTTGTATATAATTGTCAGAAATTAAGGACACTTTGTGTATTAATAATATTTTGGTTATGAGGTTACAAGAATAAAAATATAAAAGTACATAATTATAAAATCAAATAATTCTTAATCAAGAAATTAGAAAAAAAATTCATTTATTTGAAAAACTTTTTCATAAATATTATGAATCGAACATGACTTTTTTCCCAAACTTTTTTCATAAAAAATTAATTTTTGTTCATAGATATTATTAAATTTTATTTAGTTTTATAAGATTTGATTCAGATACTAAATAATAATACTTATGCATGAAAATATTGACAATAAATCCCTTTAAATGGCAATTTTCGAGTAAAAAGCTGTTAAAAAGTAATTAGAAATTTCTGTAAATTTGCTGGCATTCTATAGCATATGCTTCATTGTAATAAAAAGCATTTTTTCTACTCCCAACATGTATCTGAAAATTATTAAAAACAAAAAATTATCTAAAGAATAATTTAAACATATTTAAGACAATATTTTTAAATATTATGAACTAAAATCAATGAAAGTTAATTCCTATATTTATGCACAAACTTTTTTCTGCGTATAAAAATGTAAAATCATAAAGTTATGAAAATTATGAAATTATAATATATATATATATATAATTAGCATGTTTACTCTTTTCAGGGCTTCTAGACGGCGCACAATGGCTCAGAATCGTTTTTCATCGGCCAGAACTCTATACTTTTGAATCGATAGAGATATCACAAAAAAATTTTTTTGATGGAGAAATATTTCCTTAAATTTTCCCCACTTTTAGCTTTATTAAAATCGGTTCAGCAGTTGTTGAGAAATTTAAGGCTAAAGTTGAATTTTTAATTTTGTACAGCATTTAGTATCAAAATGCGGATTTTTTGTTTTTCTTTTTTTTAGGCAGCTTTACTTATAAAAAATGTTACAAGTAGATAAAAAAAAAATATTTTAATAATACCCAGGATAACAATAACAAGTTCCAAGTTTATTAATTCTAGAACATCTGTAATTAGAACCGGTTCTTAAAGAAATGGTTCCACTAAAATCTGTTGTTTTTGGACAAAAGAAATGACGATTTTTTGTTGCTTATTTTATTTTTTATTTAAGTTATATTAAGGACAAATTTTTTTTATTTTTTATTATAACTAAAAGTTTTTTAAAGTTTATTTTATTTTTTACTTAAATAACAATAAAAGAAAATTATAATTATTATTCATTCGATTGGAAAATAGCCTGCAAATATTCCATATTTAGTTCTATATTATTTCTGTCCTCTAGCATCACTTTTACTTCTTCATCTAAGTCCCGATGTTCCACTTTCCATTGACTTCAAATGTTAAAGATGAGCGGATCTAACTTTGCCAATAATATGTTAAATAGATCTTCATTTGTAGAATTTCGTGATATTTTCCCAGTATTGTACTCTCTATAAAATCTGTAATACTTATTCCGTTTTTCCAAAAATTCTTCTGATAGATCCACAAGTGGTACTAAAAAATGCTTAATGATATCTTCTCCATGATAAAGGATTTTGTGACTGTTGCAGATATATTTCTCAATGGATATTGGGTGATATATATATATATATAGCATCAATTTCTTCATTGTACACAAACACATCGGTAATTGTTATAAATCTTGAAATATAATTTATATCAACATCTGTTATTTCAGATACTTTCGATATCTGAAAAGAACCTTCATTCATATTGCCTGATCCTTTTTTTGGTTAATCTATAATCAACCCATATTTAAGAAATTCGTCTGAAAATGTTTCTTTTTTAACCTTGTTAACTCCTTTTTGGTCTCGTTGTATCCTATTGATCCTGTAGGTTTAAAATCTAAACCATAACTGATTTTCAGTATGTGTTTTTTAAAGTTTATTTTATTTTTTACTTAAATAACAATAAAAGAAAATTATAATTATTATTCATTCGATTGGAAAATAGCCTGCAAATATTCCATATTTAGTTCTATATTATTTCTGTCCTCTAGCATCACTTTTACTTCTTCATCTAAGTCCCGATGTTCCACTTTCCATTGACTTCAAATGTTAAAGATGAGCGGATCTAACGTTGCCAATAATATGTTAAATAGATCTTCATTTGTAGAATTTCGTGATATTTTTCCAGTATTGTACTCTCTATAAAATCTGTAATACTTATTCCGTTTTTCCAAAAATTCTTCTGATAGATCCACAAGTGGTACTAAAAAATGCTTAATGATATCTTCTCCATGATAAAGGATTTTGTGAACTGTTGCAGATATATTTCTCAATGGATATTGGGTGATATATATATATATATAGCATCAATTTCTTCACTGTACACAAGCACATCGGTAATTGTTATAAATCTTGAAATAAAATTTATATCAACATCTGTTATTTCAGATGCTTTCGATATCTGAAAAGAACCTTCATTCATATTGCCTGATCCTTTTTTTGGTTAATCTATAATCAACCCATATTTAGGAAATTCGTCTGAAAATGTTTCTTTTTTAACCTTGTTAACTCCTTTTTGGTCTCGTTGTTTCTTATTGATCCTGTAGGTTTAAAATCTAAACCATAACTGATTTTCAGTATGTGTTCCACGGAAGAATTTTTGGAATAATTTCATTCAAATGGAAAAAGTGTTTTGCAGATGGTTCCAGACAGATACAAAAGTATATATGGGGTTAAAGAGGACACTTTCGCCCTTCTTCTGGTAGTAAAATTTGTTTACCTCTTTTGACCCTTAAAAGTTCTATCCCACTTAAATTCAAATTTGACTAAAATATAGTACCTGAGAAAGCATTTAATAACACAGAAGATATGAAAGGTACAGTGACACGTCATACCATTTCTTAAAGAAATGTTATCTTAGCAACATAACAAGAAAAATGCAGCTAATTAATTTGCGATTATTGATAACTCACTTTTGATCAAATTTACAAAAATCACATCTTTTTATAAAATAACATAAAATAATTATTTTTAACAGCATGCCACGCCTACAATTATCACTATTTTGATTTAATTTTTTGGCCATCTTACTTTCAATATGTAATATTTGGAAATCGGAGTTAACAAAAAATTTTACTTTTGGACAATGGAATTAATTTCTGGGCTACCGTGAGGCATAGAAAATTAAAATTTGGCTTATTTTTAAAACTAGTTGTTCTACAAATCCTAACAGAGCCAAATTTTGAAACTCCTATCAGAGAGCAGAGATACGCGGATTTATATAAAATTTCGTAAGCATATTTTCTCTTTCTAGAGCTTTCTGATCTACAAACCCTAACGGAGCCATATTTTAATTTTTTTTTAATTGGGTTTTAAGAAGTTTAAATTTACTCATTGTCGGAAACTGAATTTGTATTTCGATCGGGGAACGCATTTACGTCGCTTTTTTTAAGGGAGAGGAAAAGCATCAAAATTATGATGATAGACTCGGTTTTTCAGCCGGTTTTTTTGGTTTAAGTGCTTGTCGATTTTTTCAGGGTGTTAATTTTTCGAATATCAAATAAACCGGTTTTTTAACACAAAATAACATAAAAAATAACATTTTATTTTAAGAAACTAATATTTGAATGCAAATTAAGGGAAAAAAGTTAATTTCTTATTATGTTTTATAAATATATTTTATGGTTAAATTGAAATTAAATCTATAAACATATTTGCTACATAAATTTGGTGGAAAATCGTCAAAATATTAGAATCGGCTATTTGAAATCGTCAAAAAATAGTCAACATCAAAATTAAGATTTTCTATACGTTATTGAAAATTTTCTATGCTGTTTTTTATGAAAAAGTTATTTTATTTATGATAAAATTTTAAATTGACAAGAAATTAATATAAGTTACATTAATTTAATATTGCCTGCCTATTATGAAACTCAAGTAGTATGATATATACATAAAATTGATGAATATGAAAATTTGTATGACTTTCAAAGAACAAATATGTAAGTCTTAGTGCTGTTCCAAAAATTTATTATAATTATGAGATATTTAGTTCTGCTATATAAGAATTTTTAATGCCTTGATTATTAAATTAAAAGTTTTTATAAAAATTGCAAAAGTTTTTTGGCCTTTGTGAAATGTTTGTTCGCATTGTATAATAAAAATGTACATAATTTAATCGAATATAATGTTATATTAGTTTCCTTAAATTTCTTCTTAAAATAAATCATTCATATTGACGAATTTAAGAAGATTTGTATTTTAATTGTTAATATTAATGTACCAAGTAATTTACTTCTAAATAAAAATATTTAAAAAATTCTACAAATAATTCTAAATTTTCTTTTAGAAAAAATCATCAAATTTGTGAAAAAATCATCAAAATGACGATAAATCATCAAGTCTTACAATAGTATCTATAAGTTTGAACAAATATCAAAATAATAAATATATTGAGTGAAATACGCATATCAACAGAATTATTCTTTTCCCTTGTAATACCTGTAACATTCTTACAAACAATTTAAATATTTTAGGGTTTATATTAATTCAATATTTGTAATAATAGTTAATTACAGTTTTTTTTAAGGAGTAGTATTTAAAATAGGCCTACCTTTAAAAGTTACTTTGAAAAAATTGAGGCTCACTTTTGCCATATTAAGCCATAGTTTCTGTACATATTATATATTATATAAAATTTATATTTGGTTTAGCTTAATTAGAATTAGTTTCATAAAATATTTTCAAAATTGGAACTACTCGAACTATTCGAAAACCGCTTTATCCAAAATAATCAATCACTAAAGTCAAAATGCTGTTCACATATTTTTTAAAAGGTTTTCGGATATGTTTATTATTATAATAGTATTTTTCCTGGCATTGATAGGCTTATAGTATTTAAATAACAAGTAGGCAATAAACTTCAAAGACGGTTAATTGTTTTTTTTTTTTTTTTTCTTGAGTTGTAAAACGTAAAAAAGGTAATGTAGAATATAAATTATTGGTACTTTTTAGATCACTACCTTCATTTCATAAACAGCACAGAATAGAACAAAATAATGTTATATAAAAACTTATGACAAATTGTTCAACATCTACCTTTAAGTACACCATTCGACTCAGAATCAACTTTTGAGTTGGTTTAACATCTTTCTATAACAATTCTTCTATTTTTCACTCTCATGAAAAATTGAGCACTAAATTTATTTATTTTTTCTTTTTTTTTTAAGTCTGTAAACAACGTCTTTAAATGTTTAGTCACAATTGAGATGTTGATATGAAATTTAATAAAATTTTAATCAGTTTAACATTTTTGCAAATTTTTTTTTATTTTTTTTTTTTTTGAATAATTTTTTTTTTCAATATTATAAATTATAGCTTTAATTATGAACAGATTTCCTTTTTTTCAGTACCCTTGTTTTGTGTGTAAAACTATAGAAATTTTATTATAAGATTAAAAAATTATAAAATTTTAACATTATGAAATTAGAAAATAATAGAATAAGAAAATTATAAAACAAACAAATTAATGTCTCTTTGTTAATTATTTTTTACTTCGAAAATTAGTAATCTTTTTGAAAATTTTGACTTTTGCAAAAATAGGTAACTCGTTAAAATTTGAAATTTTAAATGAAAAAAGCTTTTGCCTTTTTGGAATGTTAGTACTTTTTTGAAAAATTAATATTTTATTTTTGAAATGGTTCTTTTATTGTAAATTGGAATGATTCATTGCATTGATATTTATCGGAAAAATTATAAGGATCTTACCCGATAGTTTCGTCTATAAAGCAACTTTACCCAAAAAAACTTTAAAACTTTATTATTCAAATGTTATATTGACCGTATTATAAAGTTTATTTATTATTAAATCTAACACCTTCTTTGCTTAATAATGACTTTAGCCATAAAATAACCCTCCGCCCCCTTCTAAATAAAGACACAAAGCACAATTTAAACTTAATCCACTGTATGAACGACAAATAGTTTCATGATGTGATGTATCACATACTTGTATTAGGGAAGATCAAATTCTCTTCAGTTATGTCAATATTAAACAAAAATTATTAAATAGAAATAATTTTAAATCAGCACATTTCTTTAAATGTTTCCATATAACTATGAATCCTTCTAGTGGTCATATATATTTTTGGGTTATGTTATTCAACATATAAATATAGGTTTATATGTATTTGAATATGGATTTCTTAAATGAAGTGACAGGACATTAATTATCATTTTCATACAAAACTCTCACAAAATTATTTCCTCCATACATAAATACATATGCAGACACATATTAAAACCTATAAGTATAATTCAGTACAGAGCTACATATATAATATTTATATTAAAATATTCCCAAAATGACCATAGAAAATTTTTTGTGGGGTTAAACTTTATACGTTTATAGCATGTATTTGTGTATTTGTATGTATATATCTCTGCACATTTGTAAGAATATAGAATTGCATGTAGGCTAAACTAATTTTGGTGTTAATTGTTCGTAAATATTTTATAAACTTTATATCTTGAATCTTGTGTGGAAAAGTTAAATTAAATGCACTTAATTCGTACAGTTTAATTTATTTGTAAATTGTACTTTTCAAAGAAAATTAAATTTTATGAGTGGAAAAAGTACAAATTTTTTTGCTAAAAGTTAAAAGCCTTAATAATAAGAAATTTTATAATTAAAGTTGATAAGAAAAGCTTTTTGTTTTAAAATTATAAAATTCATAATGACTTGGTTTTGTAGGAACACAGAAGCGATGATTGTTGTTATTTCTTTTTATAACTAACATCAAATATACATATTTTAACTAAATTTAATACAAAACATATTCTTTGGAACTTTCTCTGCTGGTAAAAATGTAAAATATTATGTTAAATCAAAAATGGAGTAATTAGGATGGATATTTTTTTTAAATATTGCAACTACTTACATCATTCTGTATTTAATATTACAAAAATTTTCAAAGGTTTATGACTAATAAAATCATTTTTCCACAGACTTTTAGTGGAAGCAAATAAGTTAAATAAAAACTCAATTGTAAATTTCTTTAACTCCAAGTTTAATAAAAAAAAGCCTAACCATTTTGGTGACCTAAGCAAATCTTAAAAGAATCCATCAAAAAATGAAAATACTTTTAAAAATTTAACACAAATTAAAAGTAGGCCTTTGGTCTTTTTTTTTTTTTGCTAATAATAACTTCTACAAAAATTAAAATAAATCTCATTTTATTAAAACAAAAATAATTTTTTCTAAGATAACATAGTAGGTAGGTAAGTAGGTTGAGAAGGGTTGTACAAGTTTCAATAGATGAACATGTACATCCACTCGGAGATCTATAGGTCCACTCTGAGTCCCTTCGAAAGAGTGATAGTATAGAGAGAGGAAGAAAAGAAAGAGTTCAGAAATATATGATAAAAATGTGAGACCAAAAGAAGAGAGATAGAATAAATAAAATAGTAAAGTAAATTCTACTGCCCCAGCATGCTTGCTCCAAGCCAAAGACAGTTTTTTAGCCAGCCTATTCTAAAAATGAATTCTATCAAGTTTTCCAGATTGAGCACGGAAATAGTTTCTAATTTGTCGATGAACAGACTACCTGACCATTTCTGCCTACTTTATTGTAGACACGTACAGTGGCACACAACATGTTTCACTACCTCTATTTCTTTATCATCCTCACACATTCTGCAAAGACCTGAAGAACTTACATCCCAACTGCATGCCATTTTCCCTATTGGACAATTACTTTTCAATATACCTATTATAGTTTTCATGTCTCTTCTTTTCATGCCTAATAGTAGATTTGTATCTGTCATAATCCGTTCTGCATTATGCATTATTGGTTCTATCCTGAATTCATTCCATCATTAGCCCAAAGTAAAAGCCCAACGGTAATTTCACACTACATTCATTTTCAGCCCTAACCAAAGCTGAGGTGAGCTAATTCGTCAGCTATTTCATTACCAACAGTATCGCAGTGTCCCGGTACCCAGCAAAATCGTATCCGATATTCCTTCATTAATTCCCTAAGAGCCTTTCTGCAATCGCTAACTAGCCTAGATTTAACAAGATTTCACTTCTGAACCACGAGCGCTATCTGGCTATCCACATGCAGAGTTATCTCTGTATTCCTTTCAATGTTCCTTACTATCAATTCTGTGGCTTTAAAAATACTCAGAATTTCTGCCTCGAACACACTACACCTATCCAGGATCCTATACGATTTCCTGATACCTCCCGTCTAGACACCTGCACCAGTGCCTATATCCATTTTGCATCTCTATTAGAAATAATAAGAGTAGGTGTTTCTCCGAAGTCAATCTCAGTGCCTATGAAATTCATGGAATTCGAAGGGGCTAGGATATGGTCGTTGAAATTGACTTCGTTTAAAAGTTTGAAATGTCTTGTTCTAATTGATGCCATTAACCCTAATTTATTAAGTCTAAGTAGGCTAAGTTCTAAGTTCTTGCATGCGTAGTAGGCATTGAGACATCTTTTAGGCCCTTCCTGTATATTTCTTTTTCAAGATAACTTGTTATCAAGAAACACTGCAAGATATTTTGCTTAACTCGCTAGTTTCAGTTCAATTCCCCCTAATACTGATAGCCTAAACACCTCTGTGTTGTATCACCTGGTGAAGAGAACTAACTTCGTTTTCTCCGGGTTAACCCCCAAACCTTTGATAATGACCCATGAGGACAGTTCGTAGAGATCCGACTGCATGACATCGCTGATCGTGAGAAAATATTTCCCTGTGGTCCGAAGGTGTTCTTTGGTCCGAAGGAGTTCACAGCCCATATTATCTTATCTTATCTTATCTTATCTTATCTTATCTTATCTTATCTTATCTTATCTTATATATATCACTAACCACTTCACTCCCTTCCCTATCATATATACATTCTGAGAATTCAAAAACTACTTCTGTATGTATATCTGCCTCTATGTTCCTACAGCCCGGAAAATGATTTCCATAATTAGACTCCATCCATCAGTTGTCCGCACTCTGAATATATCCAGGAGCGCTTGCATCCTTAGATAATATTCGCTTGAATCTAGACAGCTCATTTACGGAGTCGATGACCACACAATAGTTTCTCAATGAGTCCTTCTTAGCACTCTTTATGTCTCCCTTATACCTTTTGAAATCTTCCATATAGCTGACTTTTGGTCCACCATTTCGGCTGTTTCCACTTACCGGGAAATAATTCCGGGCATGATAGCTCATAACTGCCCCCAATTTTCCTGATGAATTTCTCTACTACATTCTGAAATCCCTCTGATGACGGTTACCATTCTGGAGCGACGATTCTCTCTCTATCGATAATAGTCCTAAAGAAATTTCAATCAGTTTTCCCATTGTTCCTGTATTTATTTATTTGTTTAATACCCAATGAAATTATAATTTTTTACAGGATAGCATACATATATATTATTCTTAAAGCTATTTACAATAAAATATTTTCCATAATCATTCAATAATAAAGTCTTATTATTTATTTAAGTTAAAAATACCCCCTTTAATGAGGATTGGATTTACTGAGAAATCAATATGTGGATAAAAACTGTTGAATTGATTACATATACGTCTCATGGGATCAAAGTTGGCATAATTGAGTCCAAAATATTTGATTTTTGAAGGAGTATAATTTCTATTTAGATGACTTGGGATTACGAATTCGATCTTACGGAGAAAATACTCAGAATTAGTTGAACTGTTTACTAAATTAATTACAAATGAAATATTCATATATTTTATCCAACTTTCAAGAGACCAGTAAGCTATAATCGACTTTTATATGATGGTAAATTAATATTAGGATTCCATGGAAGATTACGGAGAAAAATAAGAGAAATTATTTTTGAAATTATTTCTTTATATGAACTTCGTATTGAGGATCCCAGACCACGGAAGCATATTACAGGATTATTCTTACGAATGATGTGAATAATTGCTTGAAAACGTAAGGATCATTAAATTCTCTTCCTCAGTGCTTAAGGAAATCTAGACCTCATTTTGCCTTATTAACGATTTGTGAAACATGGGAATTAAAGGATAGTTTACAATCAAGCTATACACCCAGATCAAGAAATTTTTCGACTAGATAAAGTTGACATCCATTGTATATCTGGATTTCTTCTATAGACCGTCATGTATTTACACTTTCTTAAATTCAGATCCGTTAGATTCATCATTCACCAAACATAAAGATTGTCAAGATCTGATTGGAGTAAGGAACATTGATAGGAATAGTTAAAGCTATGGAACAGCTTTATATCATCAGCATATATTTTTAACATATGTAGAAATCCATTTAAGTAAGACAGGAGAAAATCCAAGTTTATGCAATTTGAACAATATGAGATTGTGATTTACTTTTTCGAAAGATTTACTGATTTATATTGTGTGTGTCTGTTAATCGGAATCAAATGAAGTTATAATTGGAATTATGAACTACAAAAGGTTAGTAATAAAATATCCTTTTATAAATCCATGATGGAGTGGGAAAGATAACAAATAACTTGACGCGAAAAGATTTCAGTGACTACTTTTTCGAAAAGATTTGGAATAACACTTAATTTAGTAATAATTCTATAGTTGGAAATGTTGGATCTGCTTCCGAATTTCAAAAAAGATATAATATAATATTTTCTCTAAACTTCAGTAAATATAACTACTAAATATTGATATACTGAATAAGTAGATTATTGGAGATATAAGAGAATGTAAAAATTTTATAAGAACACCGTCAGGTTCACATTTAAGAGAATATTTTAGATTCTGTACAGCTGTCATTACAATCGATTTATCTAATGTTTGACAATTCATTAGGGTCACATTAGGAATTGGATATGGATAATTGGAAATTTGATGTAATTCTTTATCAGAGTAGATGGATAAGAAGAAATCAGCAAACATATCGCAATTGAGGATTGTTTATCTTCAAATTTCAGCAAAAATTTTCGGCAGCGTAGCGGCTCTGCGCCGAGTTTTTTATCGAATGAAAAAAAATTATGTTTATTTTATTAAAATACTAAATAAAGGTTAAAAATTAAATAACTAAAAATAAAAAAAATAGTATTCATATGATAAACTTAAAATCTAGAAAAGTATTTAAAAAAATCCTTCAGATTCCTATATAAAATTTGTTTTTTAAACAAAACCAGAATGGAACGCAATTGTATTACGAATTTTAAAATTAAAACCATACAAATTTTAATAATTTAAACTGCGGAATAGTATATTTTCAAATTCATTTAGATAGAAAAATTCTATTGTTAACTATTTAACAGCTTCGGCTGCGTTGATGCTCCGAATGGCTGAAAGAGCGAGGAGCTTGAACTTTTTCAAGAACCCTGGATCGCAAGTGCGAGAGTTTATGGACTTTGTGCCAACAACTTTATGCTGCTACATGCTGCAGGGTCAGGTAGGATACGATCGTGCATAGTAGCATGCTGAAAACTTAGTATCTTCATTCTATCTGATTTCAGTGACAAAGACACGGTTGTAGCGGTCTAGGAGACAACTCGCGGCACCATTTATTTTGTCTCCAGCTATATGGCCCATGATAGCAGCGAACCACCACCAAATTTTAAAATTCACGCAATAACCAAGGCAGAAAATGACAGAAATATACCGCTCGTGATAGGATCTGACGCCAACGCCCGCCATAACGTTTGGGGAAGCTCGGCTATCAATGCAAGGACTAGGTATCTTTTTAATTTTATCCATTGTAGTAGTTTAAATGTTTTAAACAACGGCAAGGAACCAACCTTTGTAGTTTCTAATAGAAGGGTGGTTCTCGATATTACGCTAGTAAATACCAGGCATTCGAACATGATCAGCGAATGGAGGGTCTTATATGATTGTTCATTCTCTGATCACTTGTACATTGACTTCAATATAGAAGTCCCTTTGTTAACAAATGTATTTGATAGAGCGACCTGTGTGGCATTCAGACCGAAGGTCTGTAAAGGCAGAAATATACCACATTGGTGGAACTACGGAATAGGTGACACTCGCAAAAGCTAAGAGACTGGGAAACTGGTCAGCTTACAAATCCTCAGTAAACAGTTTTAAAAAGCTGATCAGTAATGCGAAACTGATCAGCTGTTCTGTTGCGGCGTGGAAGGCCATTCCCCGACTAGTCGCTTACGTAAAATCCTGGCTTCCTCACCTACAGTCCCAAGTTACATTCAGAAACCTTATGGCAGCTGGACGACAAGCTGCCATGAGACCTTAGATGTCTTAATGAATGCGTATTTTCTTGGCAGCCTCCCTATAATGGAGACCCCTGCGATAGTTTCAGTGACGTTCAGATGCAAATAACTGAGATGGGCTAGAAGAACTTCAAACCTATTAGTCTATCGTCTTTCCTCTTCAAAACTTGCACCTTCGCAAGACAATCAACTTTAACCTTTTGTCAGCGTCCCAACACGCCTACATGGTAGGCAAGTCTGTTGAGATGGCGTTGCATTCACTTGTAGGGTATATAGAAAATGCTCTCGAGCGCAGGCAATATGCATTAGTGGCCTTTCTTGATATAGAAGGAGCCTTTAGTAATGTGACCTCGGATGCTATTAAAATGGCTATATAAAGACTGAGTATACATCAGTCGATTATTGGCATCATATGGAGACTTCTAACCAACAGAGTTATAATCTCCACTATGGGTGCGGCTACCATATATAGGGTAGCAAATAGAGGCACTCCTCAGGGGGAGTTTTATCTCCACTTCTTTGGAATATTGCCCCCCAATGTCCTAACCTAAATTTTTTATATATTGTTGCCAACACTTTCAGAAACATTTAAAAAAAATTAAAAAGTGGAAGATATGATTTATAAGAAATCAGTTTGAACCAAAGTTTGCTTACATCGGACAAATATGTCCAAAGATATATTGATTTAAATTTCATGTATTAAAAAAAAGTCTGAAAAAAGTGAACTTTGGACCACGATTAATACTAAACTGCAACGATTTTTAACATTTTGAAGAACTTTAAATTTTGTATTGATGAAATCGGGTGTTCGAAAATGTTTCTTTTTTCCCTTTTATAAAATGTTTAATTTAATCATTTACACTTCCCAGCTAATGCTGCTTCATTGTCCCTTCCGTTCAATGAGAGCGCCTACAAAATCACTGAAACACTTCATAATAAAAAAATTGTATAAAATGATACATATGGGTACATATGGTACAAAATTGTAAAAAAACTTAATGTCAAAAATATCGAATCCTTACTACCCATTTTTATCCACGACAAATGGTATAAATATATAAATATATATAAATTTTCAATGATTTTTGTTTTCAGTTTTTATATTTTTTGTAAACTTTTGTAATCAATTAAAAAATTGATTGAACCAACAACTGTTTGAATTGTATTTTAATATAAAATCAAATAGAAATGTTAATCAAAAAATTTTAAGTAATAATTTTTTGTTTTGATAAAAACTTTAAAAACAGAAAATACACGCAGAGAAAAAATATAATTTGGGCAACCATAACCGAACAGTGTCATATTATGGTTAGATTTATAGTTGCTGGATCATTATATTATGTTTAAATGAAGCAACAAGTTAAATAACATAAATGTTATAATATGTTCGCGGCATAACCATAATATGGTTGCAACACAATCCGATTATAATTGTTTATTATGGTTTGCGCAAAAATGTTTTGTTATATAATCACAATATGGTTGAGGCGAAATACAAATATGATTGCGCTGCAACCATATTATTACTATGCTTGAAAATTATCTATTTTAATTTTTTAGTAGATTTTTTGTATGGGATGTTATAAAAAGCACGCTTAAGCACGAGCAAGAGAGATATAGTAGGTCAAGACCGACCCTACACCATTGTGTATGAGAATAAAAATTCGGGAATGGGACTTATATTATACCTGTGGTCAATTTTACTAAATATAAAATAAAATATACAAATTATGGACTGATTCTCATAAAATTTGGCAATGTTGTTTCTCCTTACATAGAACTTATTTGTGTCGAATATTAACTTGGTACTAACATTCGTACGGAATTCATGAACGTTAAAGTGATTTTTGGAAGAGGGGTTAGATGAGAGCTATGATCGATTGTGTGCCGATCTTCGTAATATTTGGTACAAAGATTGACACTTCTACAGAATTTCTTTGCTCCGAATCTCATTAAAATATTCCGGGAGGACATTTGTATGGGGGCTAAGTGAAATAATCGACCGATCACAATCAATTTCAATAAACTTCGCCTTTGAATTATCTTTAAAATTGCGACCCGTAGTTAAGCACAAAGTTTTCATGGACTTATGGTGCTAAAATTTCGCACTCTATTAGTTTCAAGTCTTGTGAATTCAGATCTGTAACCCATTTGTTTAAAGTGGTATTACAACAAAACTTATTAATGATTAAAATCAGTTTCAGCCCGGTTAAAAATTTTCGATAATAGCCCATATATATTTTATTATAAAACACTAATATTAACGTTTCTATATAATTTAATATCTATTTTTGACCGATTCATTGAACACAATAAACTAATGTAAAAACAGCATCATATTAATATACTACAAATGTTTATGGTTGTCGATAAAACTGAAAATAATATAATTAAATTATAACAATAAGCATAATAATATTTTTGTCTAATGAAAATTGTCTTATTGTAACTAGAATTTAATCATCAACAATATGTTACTCGACCAAATATTATTATGAAACTAATAAAAAAATTTATTTCAATGACCAAATTTTTTTTCAAATATTGTTTATTCAGCAATAAAGATGTTTACGATAACAATATGTCATTGCTGTCGTTACGACAATCATGATGTGAATATTAATTTTCTCTGCGTGCAAAAATCATAAAAAATTAAATCACTACTTCTGCAGCATTTTTTCTAACAATAACAACACTGTATTAAAGTATTTCCTTTTCAAATTCTTTACAGTGGGATGTATATTAGAGAGAATTCATTCATTCATAATCACCCGATTTACATGCACTTTTATAAGGCGAGTTAACGATACTGCCTGACCATAAAACTTGCTGAATCCTCAATACATCAAGAAAAGTACAACTCACAGGCGTATCAAATAACATTTTGCGAAATATTTTAGTCAACACTTTCACGGTTTAGATGCAAAACACAATATAATATTTTTTAAAGAAATTAAATAAAAATTATTAGCTGGCGCGCGAGCAGTGAAAGAGATCTTGCTTTAGTAGGAAGCATCGGTAGCAAAATTTTCAGATACAAATGAATAAAATAAGAAATTTGAAAAGAAATCAATTAAAATTGGAAAAAAGTCAAAAAATAAATAAAAAGATAAATCCTAAGAATAAACACAAAGTTGAAAATTTCTAAAAAAAAGAATATCAAAAAGATAAGATATAAAAAAAGAAAGAACATTTAATCCTAAGGAAAAAAAAAGAGAAAAAGGTTCAATGAAAAAAGGAAATTTAAATTCTTTAAATTAAATCAATTCGGTGCACGGAAATCTTAGTCTGTGGTTGTGTATGTGTGTTTGTTTTTTTTTTTTTTTTGCTTTCTGCAGCCTCGAACGGATTATGCTTAGCGTAAAAACCCTTATTTTTTTCTTATACACATAAGAATTTTTATTCGAAATGCTGCAAATGCCCTAATAAATAATATCAGGAGTATAGAGGTACGCCTGGGCAATATTGAATAATCGAATGGGCAAAACCCTCAAGCCTTAAATACACTTAACAGTGGGGTCGCCAGTATGTCATAACGAGTAGAGAGAATAGAAGGAAGGATCGTCGATGGAGGTACCACCTGGTGCCGCTATCAAAACATCTCTTCTAGTCCGGCCAAGAGCTCCATCGATAGAAGAGGAATGAATGGCAATCACCCGATTGCCAGACACTGTAAAGGAGCTCCAGGATTTTGAAGGTGACCAAACTGAATATGTATACTGGATTCAAAACGTCCATGATATATATCATTGCACGCGTGCAACCATTTCCGGCGGAAACCCTACCGAGTTTGTCTAATGAAACGGCGGAACTGGAAGAAACAAACACGTCTCCAAATTTTATGGTTGAGTTCTCTCTGGCGTTCCTTATATAAAATACGTAACGAAGGGGGTCAATTGCCAACGGTTTCTCTTGGAAACTGGGGCCAACAAAAATTTTATTTCTCCACAATTTACAGGCCAAACATCAAAACTTAGAAACACCCTTATCATACAATCCCCTGGTGGGACCATATTAATAGATAAACAAATTTCCGGAAAATTTGTTAAAGAATGGCAAATCGATAACAATATTACCTTTTATGTGCTGCCAAAACTTTCTGACATCGACGGGATTATAGGTGACGATACCCTTCGCCAGATGGGAGCAGTTGTTGATAGACGAAATAATATCTTTATTTTAGGCAACAACACTTGGCCGATGGAAATGGTAAGTCACACAATTGGCGAAACAATTTCAGATCGCACAAAGAAAAACCTAAAAGAAATTCCTAAAAAATATAAGCCTTTGCTCGGAGATGTCATTGGGAATGAAATAGCGAGAACCAGCGTTAGAGAGAAGATTAGAACAAGCTCGGATGAGCTAGTTTATACCAAGAGTTATCTCTATCCAGTCAACATGCGCGATGAGATAAACAAGTAAATACAGAAACTCCTAGACAACGGTATAATCAGGCCATCAAAGAGCCCCATGAAGCAAAGCGACATTCCAAAAACATCTTTTTCTACGATGAATGGTAAGTTCGAATTTTCAAGACTGTCGTTTTGTCTTACAAATGCTCCGGCTATATTCCAGCGAACGATTGACGACGTATTAAAAGCACATAGGTAAAACGTGTTATGTGTATATCGACGATATCATCAATTTCGGGAAAGACTAAGCCGACCATTTGAAAAACGTAGAAATTATTTTCCAATTTTCATAGATGCAAATCTCAAAGTCAATAGAGAAAAGAACACATTTTATGAGGACTGAGGTGGAATTCTAAGGGTACATTGTAGGAACGGAAGGAATAAAGCCCGATACGTAGATGCAATTAAAGTACTCATGCCGCCCACCAATCTCAAGGAATTGAAGAGCATTTTGGGTGTGACCTCATATTACCGAAGGTTTATCATATTAGTGCTAAGATAACAAAACCTCTAACCAACCTCACACGCGGGGAAAATACGCAAATCAAGGCAAGCCAATCCAGAAAGGTGGCAGTAACACTCAATGAGGAAGCTTTAAAAGAAGATGAGGATTTCAAAATTATGCTGACCACCGCTGAAATATTATGTTTTCCTGACTTCGAAAAACCCTGCAATCTGACCACTACGCCATTGGTGCTGTGCTTTCGCAAGGGGAAATTGGGAAAGACAGACACATTGCCTTCCTTTCCAAATTATTTCCGAAACTATCTTTATGGCGCAAAGAAGATTAAAATTTACACAGATCATTAACCGCTTAACCGGAACTTTAACGCAAAATTGAAAAGATAGAAGGCCCGCATCAAATAAAACAGTCACGAATTGATTTATAAGCCAGGTAAATCAAATTTCGCGCCTGACGCATTATCACGTCTGAAAACTGAAATCAACCATCTAACTTAAGGCACAGATACTGCTAGATACCGCATCCTGGATACACACGTCATTATATCCCCGTCAATGATCTTTCCAGAGAGCAGATGACAGAAATACTGAAACAGAAACTGAGACCAAACATACTTAGCTGTATTAAAATGCCCGAAGAAAATGCCCGAATCACACAAAGAATTGTTGAGGATCTCAAAAACATTGACAATATTATAGAGATAGTAGCCAAAGAACCCAAAAAAGCTCATCAAAATCTCACTGAAAATAGGAAGCAAATTTTGGAAAAATATCATTTTCCCAGAATGAGCATCCGAAAGTGAGCTAAAAGCCACTGCAGGTAATGGCAATTTCAAAGATCGGGCAGCTCACCATTGCATAAGGTTTAGGGGCATAAATAGTGACATTGCACATTCAAGACAAGCTTTATTGAAAGTACGGTGACATTACTCGAAAAGCATGCAAAAAATTAAATAAAAATCAAATAAAAATTTCCTTTTTCATATGAGAAAAAGATGAAGAAAAACTCTTCGTTGAAAATAAAATTAAGGAAATACTAACCCCTAGAATTAAAGAAAGTAAAATAAATATACAGCTCCATTATCTCCATTAAGGAAGGTAGAGGCTCCATAGTAGACGGCCACTTTAACATGATGTATGCAGCAAACCTGTCGGGGTATGAGTCGGTACTGGACGAAGCACTTACAACTGCATCAATACTCAAAAATGCGGATAGGCACCAAATGATCAAACCTACAACAAGTGGCAATACAAATCCGCACCTTGAAAGGTAACACCCGAATGGAAAGGCGAGCTATCGAATGGTTAGGCTCTGCCTGGAAAATGCTAGTAGGGTCCCCTGATGATTCTGACTGGAGTTCGATTATTGACAACAGTAATCAACAGCACTAGTGAACATCAAAATGATCAGCCTGACAAACACCATAGCTAATCGCATGAACCAAATTGTGCGAAGAATGACAGACGAATATGATGAAGTTGGAGACGAAAGGTTGAACTCAATCTTGCTGAACAAGATGCAAATGCTAAAGGCTGAAGTCCACGAGCTAACGAGAGCATGTCAGATGGCTAAGGCTGGCATTATTAACACCAACCTTCTCGACAGTGAAGAATTAAGGCGAGCAATATCAGAATTTACAACTTTACCGTACGTCAACGACATCGAGGCTTTGGAATACAGCATTCCTTCTGTTTACACAAACGGATCCATGCTGCTCTACGTTATATAAATACCAAAAATTAGAGACAAAATTTACAACATATTAATCGTGAGGCCCTCTATCCAGAATGGCAAGAGAATCGACATGCCGTTTAAAAATCTGCTGGTAAATGAAGCCAAAACATATGGTATCAAGGGTAATTGTAATACGTTTAGCAACTTAACAGTCTGTCAACAAGAAGCCTTAGTAGAACTATTCCAAAACTGTTAAGAGGCAGACAAACTGAATGCGTCTACGAGACGGACACAGGAAACCTGGTCGAACTCTTAAGTGAAAATACGCTATTCGTCACGAACTTTAACGGCAACCTTACATGGGCTGCAGGAAAATAATAACTAACCGGGACTCACGTGCTACAGTTAAACAACGAAACTGTAACACTGAACAACCATATATACATATGTGCAACCTTACGCACCCATTTAGATGCGCTGTCCGCAGACCTGTCAAACATAACGAATGCCAATCATAAAGTTAACCTGGTATACGTTCATCAGCTTAGCCTACAAAATGTTAAGACACTCGTCCATCTTAATACAAATTTTCATATTTCAATGTTTACTGGAATGGTGGTCATTATCATCCTAATAACTGCTATCATCGTCCTGGGCCCGAAAATTTTATATCGGACAATTCTATCCCCTATCATATCAGCCTTAAGCGGGAATTGGTCTCCCACCAACACCAAGAACCCCCAACTCAACTGCATGTCGATAACGAGTCTGTGAGTCTAAGATGCTTAAGAGGGGAGGAGTTAAGGACATAGAACTTGCCTGGCCATAAAAATTGCTAAATCCTCAATACTTCAACAAAAGTACAACTCACAGGAGTATCAAATAATATCTTGCAAAATGTTTTCGTCAACACTTTCAAACAATATTAGGTTACAATATGCGAATTAATTTGGTCATCAGTTTCCACGGTTTGGGTGAAAAACAACAGATAGCGCAGGGACAGAGCAAAGGGTATAAAGTTGGAAAACAGTAACTGGTTAGGCAGTCTTTGCCGCAGAGCCGCCGCGTTCGGATTAAATTAAAATAAAATTAAGTGCTTAGTGTTTTTTTAGAACCAATAAAATAAAATTTATATAATAATAAATTTAGTGTCTTGTTTAGCAGACCGCCGTCGAGGTCTATTTTATTTTTTATTTTATTTTTTTAAAGAAATTAAATAAAAATTATTAACTGGCGTAGTAAGAGAGTACTTTTTAAACAAAATAAATATTGTTTGAGAATATATTTTATATATGTATATATAATGCATATTACTCATATCTCTATAATAAAAGAAAAATTAATAATTCTAAGTTGGAATAGTTTTTATGATATTTTTATACCCTGCACACTATAAGTGGTTGGCACAAATAGCCCACCATACCATATATATAAATATTTGTTTCAAGATAATAAGAAAGCCAAGTGTCATATTTTATGATAATCATAGGTAACCATAGGTAACCATAGCTGCCATATAATGAGGGCTTCCGAAAACCACTTTAAAGAGCATAAATCATATATAAATTGTTAGTATCAAGATAATATGCATACGTAAATTTTATAAAAATATAAATCATACTTCCAAGACTTACAAAAATCGGTCCACAAATTTTATTATTTTTGGTCCAATATTATTATATCGTCTCCAAAAATCTGGGAATTTGCTTTGACGAATATTCACAATCTTGAAGGGTATTATATGATCATGTTTGACGGACTATAACTTAGCAGTTTTTTTTTTTAACAAATATATAATTTATATTCATATTTGTGATTTTTACTTTAGTATGTGCTATAATAATTTTTATAAGAAAATTTGTTTTTAGTTATTTTAAAATGGTTGGTTTAAAAATGTTGACAACATAGATTAATAAGTAGATATTTATGTGAGAGAAAAAAAACCTGATTTTATTATCAGAAACCTAATTCATGCAACAACAAAATACATGTAGTCACATATATTTTGTTTTTGTAGTATTTTTTTTTTTTTTTTTTTTTTTTGTTTGAATTTCTAGTTCTATTCTATGACTGACAATAATAAATCTAGAACAACTAACCGAACGATAAATTATTTCCATTAAAAAAATTTTGTGTATTCACCTCTATAAAGTTGATACATTGCCATATATTTTGGATATCTACATATGTAAAAAATTTTAGCCAAATCAATTCGAGGACACGATTTTGAATTTGCCATTATAATAAGATTGCGTCCAAAATTGATACGATGGTATGTATTTGTGTTATCTTCCTAAGTTTATTGGAATTGATTATGATCGGTCCATTATTTCACGTAGCTCCCATACAATAGGGTTTCAACGCTTATAAATGTTTTAAATATATTACAGTTTTAGTGAAGTTCGTTATATAAAAGTTTTCCGTAAGCATAAATCAGTGTGCCGAATTTTAGGACGATCGGTCCATAATTGGCAATAGTTCCCATATAACCCCACTTCCGAAAACAACCTTATCGTACATAAATCCCATATAAATATAAATATCAAGATACTATTTTGATGCAATAAAGACTTATAAAAGTAGAAAGCACTGCGCCAAACTTTATTAGGACCATAGCCCCCATATAAGACTCATTTCCGAAAATCACTTTAAAGTGCAAATATGCCATTAAATATTAGTATCGAAATAATAATTAATATAATAATAGTGTATAAATTACTCTCTCAAACTTAGAAATAATCGGTCTACAATTTACCTCAGTTTCCATACAGGACCCTTTCCGAAAATTCTACGCATGCATGTATTTGCCATATGCTCGGGCTTGACCGACTATAACCTTCTTACTTGTTTATTTTTTTTTTTCATTTTTTCTTTTTTAATTAAATTTTAAACAGAAACCCAAATAAATTATTATTATTATTTTTATACGCATCATATTTTATTCTTTTTTTTTTTTTATTTTGTTTTTTTCCCCTTTGATAAAATGCAGATTTTTTAAACTTCGTCGATTTAGTTTTCATTCTGTAAAATATTGCTTAAATACTTGTACATTTATTTCTAAAATTAGTATTAAGTTCTACAATTTCACATATTTTAAACTGAAATTGTACAAATTTTTTTTGTATTTCTGTACAGAATTAAGTTCTTAACATACAAGTTTAGGTTTGAAGAAAAATTCAAAAATTTCAAATTTGCGGTCAAAAATTCAAAATTTTTCTTTTTTGGTCTACTAGAATATCAATTAACAAAATCATGAAAAAATAACATGTTTCTTCAAATTTTTATTTTTTTAATTAGCCATAAAAATTACGTTTTTTTCTTAGTAAATATTACAAAAATACCAATTAAAATTTTCTGAAATTTCTTAAACTTAGCGCCCATTTTAAAAATTTGCTGGAATTGTGAAAATTCTAAAATTTTTTTAGGTTTTTAACTTTTTAATTTGACAGTTTATTTCATTATTAGTTATACCACAAATATTTGCCCAAGTTTATTTTTGACAAATGGCTAAATTAGACATTTACGCCATCATAACATTTTTAAATTTTGCGATCAAAATTTTGGACTTATTTATTTTATATTTTTACAATACCGAATTTTCTATTATAAACAAAAATAAAAAGTAACATGTTTTTCCTAAAAATAAAATTATTTTTGGTTAAAAAAAAACATGAATTTGATATAATTAAAAAATAGATAATAAAAAATTACTTTTAAAATACTCCTTTGAAATGTATTTTTAAACCAAAAAAATAAAACTTTGAATCAATATCTTCAAAAATAGAATTTTAAGGCTTTTTTTTATAAACATAAAACAAACACTTTTTACATACGTAAATTGCACCCAAATTTGTATGACTTTGGCGCCCTCTATTGCTAACAAATAGAGAAAACATAAACTTTTTCATTCATGATTTGTTAAGCTGTTTCCTAAAATATAAAATTTACTTAATTCACTTTAACTTAAAAAAGTACAGGTCTTTGTGAACATGATTTACATGGGTGTGTCCTTGAACCGATTTAGCTAAAATTTAGAGTGGATACAGATAACATAAATGTATGTCAACGTATCAATTTTGGTCACAATCTGATTATAATTGCAGTCCAAATATATTACAATATACCAAGTTTGGTCACAATCTGATTAAAATGTAGGAAAAATATGATTTTTAAAATTCTGGTAGGTAGGCGTGTCCTTAACCCGATTTAATTAAAAATTTAAATTTTTCTTAACTTTGCCACAAGACACTACTGTGCCAAGTTATATGTTTCTGCGATAATTCCTCCGTTTCTACCGATTCGATAAATGGGAATAAAGTACTGTTCTGGAATATAGTTTGGTAAAAAATGCAAATAATCAGTTGATCCAATTAAAAGTTTTCACGTACGATAAAGAAATTTTGAAAAATTGCTTTAAAGATAAAAAACGGAAAAATAAAAAATATACTACTTTATTTTGCGATCAGAGCATAGGAAAAAGTACACCAAATAAGAAGCAAAAATTATTTATCGCATATCTAACAAGTTAGAGTGCTATATTCGGCTATGCCGAATCTTATATACCCTTCCCGTGTTGAGATGCTTTATGAAAAATTTATATAGTTAGTGAAACAATAACAATACCAAATGACAACATTAATTAAAAATCATATTTTGAAAATTTATGAATCGATTTATGATTGATTTAAAAATTCGAAATTCGATAAAAATATTTGTGACAGATCTACTCAAGAATAAACTCCGTAGCTTATATACGGGCTTCAAAAGACCAAAAACGCGTTTTGGTCAATACCTCGGATTGAGTTTTTTCAGCATAAAAATTCTGAAAAGAAGTCCGGATCTTTTGTGAAAGAACGAAGGGTCTATTTTATATAGAGGCTTAAAAAAGAGCTCCAAAAAATCCAAAAATACGTTTCGGCCGATATCTCAGATACTAATGGACCGGTTGAGTTCATTTGTTCAGCACATGAAATCAGAATTTTCTGTGAAAGGACGAAGGGTCCACCTTATATAGGGGCTTCAAATATTTAAAAAATCAAATATTATATAGTTTACTGTTAGTTTCTAGTGCCCATAAAAGCGACAACTATATGCAAAGCAGGCATTAAATGAAAAAAGAGATACAGGCGCGGATCCACTCGGAGGAGAAATCGAAACTCATCAAACTCACCAACTTATCTTCAGCAATGTATATCCAAAAATTTACATCTTCTTTCGAAAATTTTTAGGTAAATCAATAGGTTTTAAAAATTGACACTTGTTTAATAAAAAATTTAGGAAATACACATTTCTAAGTATTTTTATTTTACTTTTTTAAGTTTTTTTTTTTTTTTAATGTTAAATTCTTCTAATACTCAGCAAAACTTTGCTTTCCTGGTAAGCTAGCTGGTATAATTGGAAACAAAAATAAACTACTTATTTTTTGCCTGAATAACTAGTTATTTTTGTTCGACTTGTCCACAAATTCATGTAGTTATTTTTTGACTCTAGGGGTTCTCAAAAATGTGTACCTAAAAGAAAACAAAAATAAATAAAAAACAAAAAAAATTTGCCGTCAGCGAGACTCGAACTTGGACACACACTAACCATTCGTTTTTACTGACTAACGTCTTACTCAGTACACCATCTCGCACATAGCATCCTAATCCACAAAAACTCTATGTAGTTTAAAATATCTTTTTAGACATTTTGTTATAAAAAACTAACAGCTTCAGAATGGGGTTGAACCAACAACCTTCTGGTTGTTAATCCGGCGCTCTAGCCAACTCATCCATCCACGTGATTGCAGTATTACTGCGCTATTATACTATTGAGTACTTATTAATGTAATACAGAGTAGGCAAATAATAATGACGCTTCATTACCAAGAAACTACTTTAATAAGTAGTTGTTATTACCGAAAACCAAAAAGTTTTTGATGGGTAGTAAATGATTTTATAATTTTAGTTATTTTTCCTGGGTTTCCGAAATTCCAAATTTCGTTAAATTAAAGCTTACATTTTAAAGACCATACGATTAAAAATACATCTTTCGTTAGAAAATAATTTGTCTAAATACTAGTTTTATCAGTTAATGAAAAATATTTTTCATTCTATAAATCAAAATCTAACCAAAACTTTTAAGAAAAAGTACTTAAGTAACAACAAAGAAAAAGTTTTCCCCAAATTTTTTCATACAAAATATAATATTTATCCTTGATATTATTAAATTATAAATAATGAAAATTTTGCGTATTTTGAGGCAATTTTATTTGTCATCGGCATAAAGTGCTAACATATTTCTTCTAAGTAGTTTAAAAGCTGACGTATATATTGAGTATAACAATGGCAATAAGACTGAGTCTTGAGGTACTCCAACCAAAATATTGTTTGTGTGGGAAATATGATTTGCAATATCTACTACAAAAGATTTATCTGCGTGAAAGCCTTTCAAAATTTTTTGGTTGTAAATTGGATATACAAATTTATGAAGTTTGTAGATGAAACCTTCGTGTCATGTAGAATCAAATGCTTTCTCTATATCTAAGAACATGACACCTGTACTTTTTCTCTGTTATTTATAAATAACGATTATATTTGCGATTTTTTTTTTTTTCACTTGATGAATAATCCTCTCCGAAAACCAACTTGTTGATCCTTTAAGATTGAGTTATATTTTATAAATTCTAGTAATCAAAAACCTTGTTCAGACAGTTAAGCAAGCTGATAGGCCGATAGCTATTCGGCGATTTTGGATCTTTACCCTGTTTTAATATGAGTATTACCTTTGCATGTTTTAAAAAAAATTTAAGAAAATATCCACTCCTAGGACAGCAGGAACATTTTAGTCATTAAACTGAAAAATGAATCAGGAATTTTCTTCAATATAATTGGTTTTATGAACATTTTAGTCATTAAACTAAAAAATGAATCAGGAATTTTCTTCAATACAATTATGCCATCAATTGCTGGGGCTTCGATATTTTTTAATTTGTTCGTAAAAAATTTACTGATGCAAAAATTTGGAACTAATAAAGTTCCAATTAAGTTATTAAATAAATTGCTTTTCATTACTTTTAGAAAGTAAGAAATTGTAAGAAAAACAACAAAGTTGTCAAACACAAAAACTAACAAATTTTCAAAATTCGAAAAACCCTATAAATTTTGAGATAATTCGCAAAAAATATTTTGATGATAGTTGGTGCACTAAAGATCTCGTAGCTATCTAAATTTTGAGTCATACATACATACATACATTTATATAAACATATATAACATAACATAAGGAAGTATTTATTCATATTTTCTGGGGTTATACAAATAATTGTTTTTGGACGATGGAAAGTAAAAAAGGATTTTATAATAATTATAAAATTGTTGCCATTGAAACATATATTAAACAAAAAATATGGAAAAATGATTCCGTTTATGAATTTAGTGAGTTTAACTTAAAAATACAAATTTGAGACTTTTTAATTGATTAACATATAATTTATAAATAGTACATATGCATTTTTGTGTATAAATCTCAATAAAAAAATTAAAAATCAATATATACCATGTACAAATAAAATGTATAAAAATTCTAATTTTCCCATTTTTCTTTTTCATTAATTGCAAACATAATTTAGCTTAAGAAACACCCAAATAAATTTCTTGCTGCCATAAACATTGCTGTTGTTGTTTCATTTTTACGAATAAAAAAAAAGCCTTATACATTGCACACTGTTCCAAAATCCACTTTTTCTGGCATAAATTCAAAAAAGATTGCTAGTGCCTTTTTGAGGTTGTATTGAAGTCATTTTATCTAAGATTTGCAATAATATTTATTAAAACAGATTTTAAGTAAACTTTGCAAAGTTTTACTACAGTAATATATTTTTTAAAATGATACTTACTTGTTTTCCTTTGGTTTTATTTTATTTATTTTGTAAGTTTTTAGATTTTTTTTATTATTAGTGAATCTACATAATATTTCCCCAACTTGTTCGTGAAAGCAAAGACATTTCCGCTCAGGTTTACCAAAATTTACATGAAAGAAAATTGACGATTGCAAGAGTTTGCGAAAAATGCTTAGTTGTCAAAAAAATAGACACTTTGGCGAATACTATTGCATTTTTACATTCGTACAAGTACATGCCCAAACAAACTTATCGTCTTGATATACAACCCATATGACAACTCAAAAATAACAACAAATACACTACTTATATAAAATTTAAAATAAAGGTCTTAAAATGCATCTCCTATACAATATTGTTATATATTTTTCTGGCATTGCGATACAGCGTTTATAATCTTACCTCTATTTTAATAAAAATGTTAAAAATAATATTAAATTATCAACTATAATGCCTTGTCAGACTCTCAACGTTGTCACATTACATTTTTTAAGTTATGTTCTTGATTACTTGGTATGGTACCACTTATAAAATATGTTCACTTTTTACAATTTCCTAAATTATTATTTTGGAATTTATGCAAAAAAAGGATTTCTGACCAGTGTGCGTTGCCCATAAACACACAAACGCATGTAATGTATGTCCATATAAATGTTATAAATATTCACACATCCTTCATTCAAGTTAAGTCAAAACGTTTTTTATACCGTTATACACGCCTACAATTCGATTAATTTATTTCGAATTAAATTCTAAATAATAATTTTTTTGTTCTTCGCTTATTTTTAAAAGTTAAAGTTGCAAATAGAAAAATAAAAGTTGTTTTAAAAATTAAGGTTAAATTCATTTAAAAAATTTGTGTTTTTTAGTCTGTTTAGAGTATAATTAAACAAATTGAATTCGCCTTATACTTTTTGAAAAAAAAAATCAAGTGACAGATTTTATTTTATTAGCAAAAGGGGGAGGGGGATTGATACTATTTTTAATTCTTATCTTTTTTGTTTTTTTTTTTTTTTTTGTCTAGATTTCTACTGTATATGTGGTAGGGAATTAAAGATGAATTTAATATTGTTTCTGCATTTAACTTAACAATATGTATCATTTGCAAAGTTTATTTAACGAGACATTCTACTGTCAACAATTAATACTAATATGACATTATATCTGACCCCTTAATTGAGGTTAATTTGGGATTACATCAATATTTAATATTCTCGTATTATCAGTCAGGAATACTGAATATTAATATTTCCAAAAAATGTTTACCATAATACGATTTCATTATATAAACAGAAATTGCATACAATTTTAATAAATTCACATGATTTTTTAGCAGTTGTTCGATATTGAACATTATGCAAATGATCTTAAGCAATGAAAATTAAAGTTAATATCTGCACTTCTAATTGAGATCTTATACAAATTTTTGACTACAAATATTACGAAAGAATATTTGATATGTTGCATTTTTTTTTTTTTATTTCAACCAAAAGATTAATTTAAATAAGTAATAAAAAATCTTGAATATTTCTAGACTAAACTACTTCAGTACTATTGAAAACCTACAACATAATCCACTTTAACATGTCCCTTTTAATTTCCCAAAATTTTCAACATTTTCTTTTATATAATTCCAATAAATTTAAAATCTCTAAGTGAAATGGTGCTTTGTAAATTACAAATATTTTTTAAACTATTTATATTTGTATTGTGGCCAAAATATACTTTTACCATAAAATATTGTTTGTAACATACATATACATACATACCCTATTAAATTTCATCTTCATTTTAGTTTTTTTTTTTTTCTAACTATCACACAGAAAATTCATTTTCATACTCGTCGATTTGAATTATTGTTAAAAACTTGAATAAAGCTAAAGTTGTACACAAATCACTATATTGTTGATATTGTTTTTGTTACAGTTTTTGTCTTTTTTTTATTCCCTTCTAGTATTATTTGGATCATGAATAAGAGTAGTAGATGCATTACAAAAGGATTTATTGTTACGATTTTCCAATAGAATGTATAAAAAAACAATGTTAGTTGGTCTACTTCATATTTTATGGGAATCTTTTTACTTGTTTGTTAACTTTTAAAAAGAAAAAAATATGACTTACATATAATACATTATCCAGCCGGGTGCTCCTGTGTAGTAGGAGTAACTTAATGGATACTACAAGAAGATCCTTTATACAGATTTAGTTTGTCTTTAAACTGTTTAGAATTTTACTAATTTTTAAAAATAACCGATCAGTTTATCTAAACATTATTTTACAAACTACCTAAGTAATTTTAAGCACATGATTCATTTATTAATCATGCAATAAAAAATGTTTAAAAGTAAATTGCAATAGTTCTCTATAATTTAACTATAATTTAATAAAGCAATATCTATGTAATGAATCTCTGTTCCCAATTTTATGTGAATTTGTTTGGTATCGCAAAAAAAATCTGTACCAAATAGAAAAAAAATTTACAAAAATAAAACTAAAGCATACCCATATTGGCTAATGATGAATTTATAATGTAGGCCAAGTAGAAAATGAACTAACCTGCTTGAAGGCATTCTACATATTTCAATGCTTTTGCATTCACAAGGAACAACAGGGTTGTAACAACATATAAATAACCTAAAAAGAAATTAAGAAATATTTCTTATGATACAAAACATATGAGCAACAAGAATTTCTTTTAAACAAAGGAAGAAATTTATTTTGTAATATATATTTAATACTTCATTTCACGTCCCTTCTTTGTTGACCCACCTCTGTTACCGTGTTTGCTGTGGTGGTTTGACAATAAAATCATTCAATATTCTTCGAATTCTTATATTCTATGCTACTAGCAAACAAACAATCCCATACACTTTCTTCAGTTGAAAATCTGTGAAAGTAAATTCTTTTGTTTGTTGCCAAAATTTTAAATTAATGTCCTTGTAACAATTCAATATGACAACAGAATTCCAAAAGCAACGAAAACAAACCAAAAAATATATATAAAACTAGTGACAAAATTAGAACTTACTCCTTTTTTTTCTTTGCAAATCTATTGTCAACACTTGGAATTTAACAAATTATTTTAGACATTAAATAAGTTGGTCAAATAATATACCACACAAAATGAAATATTAAGAGAGATGGTGTGAATAAGATTGTCAACAAAGTAAAGTCAGAATAGATTAAAATTGAAATAAGATTTTTTTTATATAATAACCAACATTATCCCTAGAGAATGGGAATGTACGTTTGTCATTTTGTAATAACATTTAGAAATATTAATTTATAACTCATTATAAATATTAAGTAAGCATTATATGTATATAGTGTCCTGATAAACTAATTTTTTTGCAATTCCAATGAAAGAGACCACTCAAAAGATACGCAACAAAATTTTCGACGCTGGTTAAAAACAGTGTACTTATAATAATATGTTGCAACAATTATGGACAAACGTTTTTCGAAAAAAAATATGTAAAAAAAAAACTCTTTTGAAACGTTTCTAAAGTCTATTTTTTTTAATAACAGTATACTTATGGTAAAGATATTTCATTATTCATTTTGAATAACCAGATGTTTTCTCATTATAATATGTAGTTTCTTAAAAATTTCAACAGGAAAAGAACTACAAAGAACAAAATATTTGTAATTTTTCGTTGGTTTATATTTTAACTCAGATTTAAAGACATATGTGTCAATGAAATTAATTTTTTCGATAGACATAAATCCATTGATAGAAAAAGTCTAAAAATTAAAGCCAAAAGTTTTTCGAAGAAAACATCTTTATGGATCAAAGTCAACTTGTTGCGAATTTTTAACTTTTCAAAATTCTGATTTGACTGCATTGTAATACTGCGATGTAACACTGAAGTGATGGATTTCATAAAAATAAATATAAAGGTATATTATCCATTAAAGATATATCTTCTTAACTACTTACATATCCGGATATAATAACAGAATAATTTTAAGGGGTAAGAAAAATTAAATTAGAGTATAAAAATTAAAAATCGCCAAATAATTTTAAACTAAAATCGATTAATATATTTTAGGTTATAATAGGAGTTTTCATACAATCAATACGCAGAAAAAATATAGTTGTAGCGATCATAATGTCAGGCAACATATTATGTTTGGAACATATTATCGCAGCGAAAAATAGAAATGATTATAAGTAATAATTATTATGATTCCATTTTGTCATATAATTGAGCAATCTTACTACATCATTATCCCATTCTATCAGATTATAATTTAATGTTATTATATTATTCTATCTTACTATTTTATACTGCATAGTCATATTATGATTCCATTTGTAATATTATAATTTCATTCTTCATATTACTATACCATGTTATCATATAGTTATCCAATCTTATCATATTATTATTATTTCATTTTGACATATTAATATTCCATCTTTTCATATATTAAAATAAAACGTATTAATAAAAAATTATTATTTTTATAATTTTTTTATTGAAATAATAGAGAAAAGTGTTCATTAACAAAAAAAAAATCATTAATTAATTAAAATGCAAGATATGTTTTTTTTTTAACTAAACCCTATAATAATAGTTGATCAATATATAATATTGCTTGAATCACACCAAGTATAACCAAACCTTGTCTATTTATATATAAACTAAATGAGAATTACAATGAAGCTGGAAAACAAATATTAAAATCAAAATATATTTAAAAGGAAGCAAGTTATGAATTGTTCCACTAAGTTTGTGGAAAGGATAAGTATTATATTATATTGAAACATTTTATTATCATGGGAATAATAATATTAATATGGTTTAAGAACAAGGAAAAAGACTACAAATATTTCGTGGTTGTAGAAGTAATGATATTTTTCCTATTAATAAAATTTTATTTCTGGTATGAATATTTAAAAACATACAATTTTTGCAGTCAACCATATTAAAATTCTTATTGAGTGTAAACATTAAATGACAAAATTGAATCAAAGTTCAATAAAATTAACAATGAGAACATAATATTGTTGTAGTGATGTTTTTCTCTACGTGAAGAGTTTAGTTAAAAAAAAAAACATATCTTTCACTTTAATTTATTAATGATTTTTTTTTTTTTTTTTTTTGGCTAATGAACACATTTCTCTATTATATTCAATAAATATTATGTGATAAAATTTACACAAAAATATTTTTATCATGAGCACGGAGTTATTAAAATTTAAGAAAATTAAGAATGAAGACATAATATTTTGTAATGATAATGCTGTAACCATATTTTTCTCTGTGTGAAATAAATGCCTCGTATAGCTCATAAACTGCACAAATATACATATAAACTCGTAAAAACTGTTTCAAATTTAGTTTGAAAAATTTATAAATATTTACGCTTCAATTTTAATGTGTAAACGACTTCGTAAACTTTTACTTTTAAAATCAAATTTGAAATAAGCAAACAAAAGTATTTTTTTTTTTTCCTTCAATTAAAGGAAATATAAAATTGAAGAATCAACAAAATTTTGAAACAAATTTTATTCGCCAAATCCCCTCAAGAAAAATTAAAAGATACACAATTATTTGCAAGGGGCGTTCACGCAACACGTGATTAAAATGTATAAATTTACGAATTGCGTAAATGTATTCGTTTAAATAAAAACCCTTCATATCTATCACAGTTTTTATTATCTAGTTCAAAATATTTTTTTTTTTTTACAAAACAAAATCTTCAATCAATACACATCGTTTGAGTGGTCTTTCTATAAATTTTTTAAATTTTTTGTGGTATTATTAACGGGTTTTTATTCAAAAAGTGGAATCTGAATGATTGAAAAGCGGGATTCTGAAGAAAAGTGTATGGTAAAAGCGTGGAGTTATTTTCTTTTTATATCTCAATTCTAAATCTAAACTAACTGTTTTCACAAGCTCTTTCTTCACGACTTACCAAAATTTTGAAGCAATCAAAAATTTAAAATAAATTTCAAGTGTGAATTCAAATTGGGATGCATTTAATAAAAATAATACTTTTTCAATTTAATATCAAAAGTTGTTCTTAAATAATTGTTAAACCTAAAAATAAATTAATTTAGGTAAGAAAAAAATTAAAACGATATTTTCTTATTTGCGGTTACATCTTATTGATGAGCTGAATACGGATACAATATATTTAAAATTCATCTCCAGTTCTCTAACAAGTAAATATTTTCGAGCTCTTGATGAAAAAATATAAATACATTTTCCCAAAAACTTTGGTCCAAAAGAGTTCTTTTTAGTACATCATTGCAACAACATTTCGGAATTTTTTGCCAAAAATATAAAAAAAATCATATTTGTTATCTAATTTTCACCAAAATTCATGAAAAAATGGCTCTAAAGGAACAAAATTTCTTCACCGAAAAACTTCTTTTTATTTTATTCTAACGTTCTTAAAATAACAACAATTTTAAACCTACACGCAGAGAAAAAAACATGTTTACGACATCGTCACTACAACAATATTTTGTTTTCTTTGTTAATTTTCATTAATTTTAATAAGAGTGTGTTCATGACAACAATGTTTTTGTTTCAATTTTATCGTTTAACTTTTACATTTAATAAAAATTTTAATATAGTTGACTACAAAAATTGTATGTTTTTGAATTTGTTTACTAGAAACAAAATTTTATTAATATAAAAAAATTTCATTATTTCTGCAACCATTAAAAATTATCACTCTTTTTCCTTGTTATTAAACCATATTTTGTTTTCAAACCATATTAATATTATTATTCCCATAACAATAAAATGCTACAAATAAATATGCTTATTACAAATATTGTTGAAAAATTCATAATTTGTTTGTTTTTGAATATATTTTATTTTTAAAGTTTATTTTTCACTTTCATTATAAGTTTCATTTAATTTAGACATGAATTAATATAAGTAAACAAGGTTTTGTTATATTTGGTGCGATTTATTATTTTGAAACAAATGTAATGTAATATAAAGATGGGATAATATGATAAGATGGAATAATATAATAAAATTAAATTATATTCTGCTAAAATGGGATAATAATGTAATAAGATGGTATAATAATATGAAATTAAGAGCGATGGTGTGAAATAATAATATGAAAATGGAATTATAACAATTATTATTTATAATCATATCTCTTTTTAGCTGTGACCATATGTTTTAATCATAATATGTTGCCCTTAGTTATAATTATAGGAACTGTCATTAGATAAGATGACTATCACACTGTGTACTTTTTTTTTGGGTGTGAGTGATCAAAAATAAGTTAAGACATAATAATCAGTGTTTGAATAATTTTAACATTGATCTTAAAGTAAAATATGTTTAATTTTCTAAATCTGTTTTTGGTTTTATTGTACCTTTTTTACAAAGATATGGTTTTGAAATCAGCTAAATTTAATCAATATAAAAAATAATTGTTCAAAGGAAAATTTTTTACATAATTTTGAAATGGTTGTATGTATACATATATAGTTCTTTATTATTTTATTTGAATAATATGTTCATTATTTATCAAGTGCAAATTTGATTATTAATTTCTAAAAATCTCAACTTCTAAATGTTTGGTTAAAAAAACAAAAAAATAGCAAAAATTTCATTGGCATATAGTGAAATTTTTTATATAATTATTATTTTGTTTATAATTATTATTTTGTTTAAAATTATTTTGTATATAATTTAGTTACAAGAAAGTGCAAGACCGGATGCAGGAATGATTTTAATTCAAAAAATCATACTATTTTGTATTTTATAAAAGAAAATAAGAATTTAACTTTGCTTAGAATCAAAAAATAACAAAAACAGCAATATGTACATATTCCAAAATTGCGGCTAATGTGAATTTTCTGATGAATTCCATCTAAGAAAGATATTTAGTTTTATTTTGATAAAAATATGAAATTTGTATGACGATCTTTAATTTAGTAGGACTTTTGTTTATTATTCAGGAACAAATTAAGGAAATAAAATTAAAATTAATAGGCGTGGGTAACATAATTAGTGAACAATATTTAGTTCCTTCATTTGATAACTATATGATGTTTAAAATATGTTAGTTCGGTCGTCCATCCGAAGTTTAAATATTTGACCTCAATACGCTTTCCTTTAGCATTATCCGTATTGGTTGAAGTTTTAAGTATTTATATACTTACAGACGTAGTTACAGGCGTAGTGCTTCAATTTTTCCATACATTTAAAAATTCGAAAGCTTTAAATGACTTTTACCAAAATACGCATATTACATTATTTTTGTTTTAATTTTACAAGACAAATATGTAAACTTGTAATGACCATTGCATGGTATGTGATAGCTAATTTTGTGCACAATAACATATAAAAAGTCGGGGGCATAAATGTGAACGCGTTCAAAATTTATTGATTTTTGATCACTCATAGCTCCAAAGCGGAAAATTTATTATTATTTGTTACATTAATTTTTCCTTTTACGCTGGGAACATCGATATCTTATTTCCTTTGCGTACAAACGGGGCCACCCTAATGTACATATGTATATCTTTTTATATGCTACTTGTTTGACCTGGTAGCGTATAATTAATATTAATTAGAAATATATAAAACAGGAAAGTCGAAAATATTGTTTCTAATTCGAAGGTCTGCAGAAAAACTTCTCATTCATACCTTTTAATATGTAATAATATTTATACGATGTAATACCTCAGCTTTGATAAATGTCTTGTCATCTCTCACAAATGTTATTACGAAGAAATTTCCTTACAAAGAAACCCTTGATAATAACATTAAGATATACGCATATTTAAGCATCAGAGAATATGTAAATAAAAACTCAATACCCCTTTTAAAAGTATCCTTTACGCTTACAACAAAAAAATAAAAACAAATAAAATTTTAATAGTAAATAAGTGTTCATTTGAATTTACATTTTGTATATAAATAGTATTCACTTCTATAAACTTCCATCATCGTTTTCATCATCCACATTATTGCCAAACAAATAATAAAATACCAGCAACAATAATAAATAAATTTCCTTATATGAACATAAATAAATACTTCAGGTAACAGCGAATACAAAATTATTATATTCATATTTATTTAAATTGTTTTTCATAACATTAAAGCGACATTTTGTGCCAAAGGCATCCATTGTTGTATATGGGCTTTAAAAAAATTAAATGATGTATTGTATGCAGACGGAGGGGTGTAAATAAATTTCAGATTAAAGGAGCTGCTATTTCAGCAACAGAAAAAAATATTGGAAAAATTTGAACTAAACTAATCTAGAAAAGGGAACTTAGACAAAAAAATTTACAATATTTTTTTGGTAAATATTATTACTAAAAAATTATAAGTTTTATATATTACAACTTCTCATACAACCTCCCTTCAATAAATATACATAAAAACGTACGCACTTTATGTTGAAACATTGATTCATGTGTATTGGTTCATATTTTAATTTTCATATTTTCAACAGTAGTGTTAGCATTTGGAGTGCTCCATCAGACAAAAAAATTGAAGAGAAATAATGTTTAAATTGAAAATTTATGTGTTCGAAAATACATTCGTATATTTCATGTATGAATATGTATAAAATGAATGAATGATTTTGGCTAGATGTGAGTCAATGGATAGATTTCTACAGATGTATATCTGTATAACTACTACATGAACATGCTGACAATAAAATGAAATAAATTTTATCAACCATCAATCGTATATGAAAATGTCAATATTATTGTTTGAGTTTGTAAAAGTTTATGTATATTTTTGAATGAGTTTATTCATGTTTGAATATGAGTATTTCTACACACAAAAACATACATTTTGTCCCACAAACACATAAAAAAAATTGCAAAACTAGTGTCTGCATTTGTATATTTCAAGTGTTTAACGAATTTTACTAACCCTCCAGGGCTTTGATATATTTAAATTGTATGTAATTTTTATTATCGTTATTATAGAATATAACTACTTAAAGTGTGTAAATATAATGAAAATAGATATTTTTATAGGTAAGATATATAAACAAAAACAACATGAACTGCGAGTTGCTAAAAAAAGGTAACGAGCAGTTTTCTTAATATATTCTTCTTGAAATTCTCCTTTAATCCTTTTCTTAAAACTTTAGAATTTGTAATAAGTCAGAAAACAGGCAACTTATTTCTAGAATACCTAGAAAATTACGGAACGATCTATTAATTGCAACTTGAAGCAAATCTGGAACATTGTTACTAATGGCTCTAATCATGGTCGGTGGTGGGGTTTACTGTACAGAACTTAATTTCCGCCTATCCTTTCGCATACCCTATCATTGCAGTGTCATCTAGACAGAAGTAATGGCTATTCATGACGTCGCTTGATTTCTTGTAGGTAGAGACATCTCTTATATAGATATTGTTGTCTACTTGAATAGCCATGCGGCTGTCTGTTATCCAGAGTTTTCCGAGTCTGCAACAGGTCACTGCAGTCTCGGATGGGATCCGCCTGCAGCCAGGATACAATGACATGACAATGTAGTTGTCTAGCGGATGAGCTCGCCATAGAAATTATTAACAGCAGATTCTTCTGGATAAATAGTTTGTAGCAATACCAATGTCTAGAATTAAGCAGCATGTTAAAGAACTAATTCTTCGAGAGGGAAACGATCGTTGAAGAGGTGTCAACACTTGCCAAGAATTCTCTGCCCACACGCAGAGAAAAAATATAGTTGTAGTGATCATAATTTAGGAGCAACATATTATGATTGTAACATATGATCACAGCAAAAAATAGAAATGATTATAAGCAATAATTATTATGATTCCAATCTCATATTGTATTCGATCTTATGAATTGTTTTTTCATATTATGATTATTATACAACATTATTTATACACTACTTATTATACTATTATACCACATTTTCATATTATGATTCCATTTTATCATATTATTACCTCATGCTATCATATAGTTATCCAATCCTATCACATTATTATTTCATTTTATTGTATTATTATTCCATCTTATCATATATTAATAAAAATTATTGTTATTTTTATAAAATTTTTATTGAGAAATTATATATATATATATATATATATATAAATATATATATATATATATATATATATATATATATATATATATATATATATACAATAATAATATTTAGTCATATTCATTTGTACCACCATATGTATTTCAGATGCAAGATTCTTAAATAATATTAAAAAAATAAAAAAATTATTAAATATTAAAAAAAATATTAAAAAGATTTATATATTTAGAAACAAAAAAGTACTGAAGTTTTCCACTAAGTTTGTGAAGAAGATAAGTATTATATTTATTTGTAACATTTTATTGTCATAGGAATAATAATATTAATATGGTTTAAAAACAGAATATGGCTTAAGAACAAGGAAAAAGGCTGCATATATTTAGTGGTTGTAGAAGTAATGACATGTTTCATATTAACAAAATTTTGTTTCTGGCAAAAATATTTAAAAACATATAATTTTTGCAGTCAACCATATTAAATTTCTTGCTGAGTGTAAACATTAAATGACAAAATTGAATCAAAATCATATTAAAATTCAATAAAATTAACAATGAGAACATAATGTTGTTGTAGTAACAATGTTGCAGCTATGTGTTTTTTCTGCGAGCAGAGCTTTGTTCGAGCCGATATAGAATTTTATTATCTTTCTCGATAAATATTGAGAGATATATTGATGCACATTGATGCATAACGATTTCTGTAGAATTTACTACGACAAGGATGATCTTGACGATCTAAGTAGTCTGAATATTAAGTGAATTTTGGACTTTATTCAAATTTCAGCGTGGTTCGTGGCATTGATCAGGGATTTTAAATTCTGTACTTGCGGTATCACGATGGGATACCGTGAATTTAAATTTTGATCATGAATCAATGCGTCAGCTAAAATGATTTAAAAGTGGGGATTTCGATGTGCGTTATAAAAAGCGTTCCGGCTAGCCGAAAAAATGAATATTAAGAATTGAAGGCTTTGTTCGATCCACACTCGTGTCAAACACAAGAAGTGCTTATAGAATCATTGACAGCAGTTCAAGCAACAACTTCCAAACGTTTAAAAGTGCTTGAATTCATCCAAAAGTAAGGAAATTTGGTGCCAACAAACTGATGTAACACTCTAAAAAATTCATGTAAAATTACTACAATAATATAGGTAAGTTTTTATGTGAACTTAAAGAAAATGTCTACACCTAGGCACAAAGTGTTGAACAAAATCAATTACAAACATTTGTGTACTTTTTGTACTAAACTAAATGTAGTATTTGGAATAATGCTAAACATGTTTATAGTAGCTTTGTTCTCGTACTATAAATTGGGAGCACTCGGGATCCCAATGTTTCCTGAAAAGCGTTCCTGTACTCGAAAATTGGGAAATGAGAGCTATTTTGAGAGAATAATGTTTTTCCTCTTATTGCACAAAACAGCCGCTAATATTTCTAAACTAAAAATACACAATAAAAAATTTTAATGAAATCAATAAAAAATTATTAGTTTCTGTTACTAACAGGAAAGTTTCATTAAATAAAAATTAAAAATATTCAAATATGCTGAAAAATAAATTTACATTCACATACGAATTTTTAAAACAGTTTGATATTTTTTTCTAGGTAAACAGTTTAGATTTTTGTGTTCCCGTATAAAAATTATAATTTTCTTTTATTGTTATTTAAGCAAAAAAACATAAAATAAACATTAAAAAACTTTTAGTTATTATAAAAAATAAAAAATTTTGTCTTTAATATTATCTAAATAAAAAACAAAATAAACATTAAAAAATTGTAATTTATTTGTCCAAAAACAACCGATTCTAGTGGAAGCGGTTCTTTAAAAACCAGTTCTAATTAAACATTTCTAGAATTGATAGACTGGGAACCTATTCACAAAATTATCCAGGGTATTATTAAAATGTTTTCTTTATTTGCTTATAACATTTTTTGTAAGTAAAGCTGATTCAAAAAACAAAAAATACGCATTTTCATACTAAATGCTATAAAAAAATTAAAAGTTCAACTTTAGCCTTAAATGTCCCAAATAATACTGAACCGATTTTATTGAAATTAAAACTGCAGAAAAGTTCAAGAAAATATCTCTCCATCAAAAAAAATCTAAAATATATCTATCGATTTACATTACAGAGATTTTGCCGAGGAAAAACGATTCTGAACCACTGTGCGTACTGGAAATTAATTTCCGTTACAAACTGTATATTAAATTCAGTATTACCCTATAGCTAAGGCCATAAAAAACGTTTAATGACAGTTTGTTTATATGTGGTTTACATAGAAAATAATTTAAAATATTATATAGACAGACATTGACATATCTACACCCTACTACTCAAATTAAATATGTACCTAAACATTTTATATAAAATAAAAAGAGTAATTTTTTAGTATAAAATTAACATAAGAATTTTATCTCTCTTACAAATAAAATATTTTTCATTTTCCGAATGTATAGCACTTCACACAAAAAAATAAATTTAAATAAAAATTTAAATTAATTTTTCTCAAAATAACTAATTTTCAAAAACGGTAAAATAACTTCGTTTTTTATTTATCTCAAAATCTTCTTTATTTTTTTAAAGTATTCCTATTACGTACATAAAGAGCTTATGCTAAAATAAAAAAAAAAATATATATATATATATATATATATATATATATATATATATATAAATTTCAAAAAGCTATTCAATCGTAATGGATAAACGAATTCATATGTATCAAGTACATTTGAACGTACAAATGTCTATTGAATACCAAATTTATGTACAAACATATATCTTCATTTGTAGGACATAACCATACAAAACCATTTATGTATGTATGTATATATATACAAATAAATTTATCCACATTTTAGAATAAAGTCTATTAATCCTTTTATAGCATATACAACATTTTTATACATTTCTTTCTTTTTTTTACAAAAAAATATGAACCATATGTTACCCAAAAATTTATAGGTTTTAAAAGAATCTACATATTTATTATATTGATTACCTAAATAAAAATCATTTTGTTAAAAATATTTCAATTATTTGAAATCTTTAAATACATAAAGCTAAATATGCAAGATTAAAATGAATATAATAGTTTAAGATTTTAATAGTTAGTCAGTCATGTAAAATGTGTTTTAATTTTGTACGATTTAGAAATAAAAGAAAATAAAAAATATTTTTATACGTTTTTTATTTATTATAAAAGTTTAAATATTTATAAAATGTGCTATAGATTATATTTTAAAGGAAATTTTTGATAATTTTTCTTTTTTAGGAAATTTTCGGTAAATTTTATTTTTATGGGAAATTTTTAGAAATTTTCTTGTTATAAATTTTTATTTGTTTTCAATAAATTTTTCATTTATAGGAAATTTTCAATAAATTCTCTTTTAAATAAGAAATTTTTCTTTTTATAAATTTCGATAAATTTTTATTTATTTTTTATGAAATTCTCGACAGTTCTTCTTTTATGTAAAATTTTCGATAAATTTTCTTTTATTTAAATTTTACGACAAATTTTTTTATTTACAATTTTCGATACATTTTTTATGAAAAATTTTCGATAAATTTTCTTTTTATATGAAATTTTCAATAGCTTTTCTTTTAGAGAAAATTTTCGATAAATTTTCGCCCAATCGGAAATTTTTTGATAGATTTTCTTTTTATATTAAATGTTTAGTTAATTTTCTTTTTATGAGAAATTTTTGATTTATTTATCTTCTACAGGAAATTTTAGATAAGTTTTTCTTTTATAGGAAATTTTTGATAAAATTTCTTTCCTTTAGAAATTCTCTATAAATTTTGCATTCATTGGGAATTTTCTTTTTATAGAAATTTTTAATAAAATTTCTTTTTATGGAAATTTTTGACAAAATTTCATTGGGTAGAAAATTTTCTTTTTATAGGAAATTTTCGATCAAATTTTTAGCAAACTTTGTATAGACTTTTTTATTTGTAAGAAAATACCATTAGTAGGGAGACACGCACCGCTTATACCCATTTTTGTGAAAATCTATTTCGAGATATATCAAAGTTGGAACACAGAGTATAGAAAAGTTTTATCTGATTCCATGAAACAACTAAAAAAATATAGCCGGTAATTACAAGAGCTATGCCTATAAAGTGCCTTAGCTTTTTATAATAATCTATATATTATTTCAAAATTCGCACAATTTCAATAAAATCTTGATAACAATGGGACCAAAAAAGTTCAAGCAAAAGAGCCATCCAGATTAAAGTACATAAACAAAAACTAAATCGAAATCTAACCTGAAGTAAATGAAGCTGACCAAGAAAAAATATAAGAGAATCCACAACAACCTCCAAGTAGTAGACCACAGGAAAGACCAGCTAGACATGGTAATAGAAAAGAAAAGGGCAATAAATTATCTAAGGAAAATGCTGGACAAATTTTAATAGCCTTACATTAAAAAAGTGAAACGTTAATAACAACACAGAAAAAAAGTCACCAATCAAAACAGTTCATTCAATTAAAAATTGTTTAAAAAAACACCTTTCACCAAAATGATTATACACGGAGAGAAAACACATGGTTACACCATTGTCACTGCAACAATATTATTTTCTCATTGTTAATTTTCTTGAATTTTAATAACTCTGTGTTCATGATAATAATGTTTTTTCTTAAATTGTCATTTAATGTTTTCACTCAATAAAAATTTGAATATGGTTGATTGCAAAAATTATAAGTTTTTAAATATTTTTACCAGAAACAAAATTGTATTAATATAAAAAACATCACTACTTCTACAACCATTTAATTCTGTTTTTAAACCATATTAATATTATTATTCCCATAACAATAAAATGTTTCAAATAAATACAATTCTTATGTTTTTCACAAACTTAGTGGGAAAATTAAATACTTGTTTGTTTTTAATAAAAGGTTATTTTTTATTAAGACGTTTTATTTTAATATATGATAAGATGGAATAATAATATTACAAAAAAAACAATAATATGATAAGATTTGATAACTGTATGATAACATGGGATAATAATATTATAAAATGAAATAATAACTTGAAGAATGACATAACAATATTATAAAATGGAATCATAATATAATAATGTGGTATAATATTATAACATCAAATAAATTATAACATCAAATGTGGTATAATATTGTAACATCAAATCTGATAAAATGGGATAATTATGTAGTAAGATTTTTTTAATTATATGTAAAACTAGAATCATAACATGAAAAAACACGCCATAAAATCGGAAACAATTCCATTTTTCGCTATGTTCCAATTATAATATGTTGCTCTAATATTATGGTCACTACAACTATATTTTTTCATTGCGTTTATCAATTACTGTTAACTATAAAAAATGAATAACAAAAAATTTTTTTAATTAAAAAATTTCTTAAATCAATCAAGTAGATGATTAAATAAATTAAAAATTTAAATAAAAAAAATCTTACTTGAATTTTATTTTTACTATTTCTTTTATTTTATTTTTGCTTGAATATATTAATTAAATTTTGATATAAAATGAAGCAAATCTATTAATTGAAAAATATGTATAAGATACAAATTTTTTCTGTGAAGACACCTTTAAAGAATAAATTAGGTAAGAGAAATAGGGCTCGTAAACAAGCAGATCTTAGTTTTATCGTATTACAATTTAATTAAACATTTAAATATTTGCTATATTTTTGTAGCATTAAAATAAAAGAAAATTATTAATTTATGTATTTGTTTAAGGTTTCTTCTTTGTATTTTAAGCATATAACAAAGGATTAATAACCTTAAAAAACTAAATTCCAGACTTAGTTGTCAATATGCCAAACATTATACATATTACCTACTAGTGTATTAAAATATTTTACAAAATCTACACAATGTAAATATGTAGATTAAAGTCATTTTAACCCATAGAAAAAAAGTATTACTTGATTATACATATTATAACACAGGGTCTATGTGCAAAATTAAAATTTCGTTAGTACTTATACAATCAAAATTCATAATATTTTTCTTTTCATTTTACGGAATTACCATTATCATTTCCATTTATCGTATTTTATAGCAAATAAGTGCATTTTTGGTAAAATTTTTTAAGTTCATCTTTATTGTTATTGTAAAAATTGAAAGTTCTTTTTTTTTCTTATTTTGATACCAAATTCTTTTTATTTTCATTAGGATATTTAATTTTCATATGAAAGGCAAATGGAAAAATTTTTATTAACATAGACAAGATTTTGTTCAACAGTTTTATAAGTTTGTCATCATACAAGTGTATAGGCAAATATTCAAACATATATAGGTTATATTTGGCTAAATAATCTGGATAAAAGTATCATATGAAGTTAATTCTTCATATGACAATTTCTTCTTATATTAAAGAAAAATTTGCTTTAAATTAATATAAAAAATATCTACATTTTTATCAGAAAGATTCAAAATCTAATACTTGATTGTAATTTGCTGATAAAAAACTTTTTCAAAATGCCGTTAAAAATCGCAAATAAAAATTAACGATAAAACATTAACATTGATGGATAAATGTAGACTTTATACATAATTCAGTGATATTGCACATTACGCAGATAATATCTCCAAAGATTGGGGTCGTCATTTTATTAATAATCAATTCAGGTTGTCACTACAAAAATATTGCGTTTTTATTGTCAATATTCATTAATTTTGAAAATACTGTATTCATGATAACAATCTTTTTGTTTCACTTTTACCATTCAATGTTTTCATTCAATATAAATTTTAATATATTTGACTACAAAAATTGTATGTTTCTGAATATTTTTACCTATGTTATATTATAAATCTTTTTCCTTGTTCTTAAACCGTATTATGTTTTCAAACCATATTAATATTATTATTCCCATAACAATAAAATGTTATAAATAAATATGCTTTTTACAGATATGATTGATATATTCATAACTTGTTTAATTTTAAATATATTTTGTTTTTAACGTTCGTTTTCCACCTTCATTATAATTCTCATTTAGTTTATATATGAATTAATATAAGTAGACAAGGTTTTGTTATATTTGGTATATTAACGCAATATAAGATATTGATTAACTATTATTAAAAGGTTTAGTAAATAGTATCTTGTATTATGTTGCACAATATATGACTTTACAATATATAATTCAATAAATAATTATTAAAAGAACAATTTATAATTAATGTGTTTTATATTAATATATGATAAGATAAAATTTAATCATAATGTGATAAGATTAAATAATAATATAATAAGATGGGACATTAATATAATAATATGAAAAACTAGAATCATAACATGAAAAAACGAACCTTAAAATCGAACACAATATGATAAAATGGCGTCTTAAGAATTATTATTTATTCCAATCTGTTGCTCTTAGATTATGGTCACCACAATTATATTTTCTCTTTGCGAAATGAAATGTGGAAAAAGGCGAAATGGAAAAAACTACTGATGGTCCTGAGAAAAAAGGACCTAAAAATAATGAGTTTTATTATAATTATTTTTTATGATAACTAATATAAATTTATAACAATTTCTAAAAAAGATTTTTTTTAATTTAATAAAGTATTCTCTAAAAAATGCAATAATTCCAAAAAAAATCTTAGGATTTATTTCATATGAAGAAACTTTTAAAATATATATTTTTTTTTTTTTTTTTTTTTTTTTTTGATTTTTCGAGATTTATTTCATTTTAATTTTTGGAAGTTATTTCATTGGGAACCATTTCATAGAGCCCTGGAACAACATCCCACTCAATTTTTAATGTTTTTCGTGAATTCTAACTTCCATATAATCCTCGAAAGTTGAATTTGTACTCACCAAAACTTAACAAATTTATCCATTGTTTTCAAAACATATGAGTTTTTCAAATAAAATTTATGATATTTTCTATGTTTGATATTATTAGCGTAGCATATGTTAAGGTTTCCTAGTAAAATTTAAAAATTTTCTTTATAATAAAATCGCGATTATTCAAAATAGGGACCGAATCTAAGTTAGTTCGCAACTACGAAACTATATTTTATTAATGTTTATTATTAGCAAACTGTATTTTGACAAAAGTGTCCAATTTCAACTACCAACTTTATTTAAATTAAATTTATGGTCAAATTGCCTTTTCTAAAAAAAAAAATACAAAAAATTGTATTATTTGCGTAATTTTCAAAAAGCCTATAACATATTTTTATTAAATTTATGTATTATTTACTATCTATTACGTTAACTATTTCGTGTAGATCATCGTAATATAGTGCAAAATACGTAATTATGCGTAACAAGTGTCAATCCCTATTTCAATATTTTTATTGCGTTGAGGGGCGTACAGACCCCGCCAAAAAAAGAAACAACAACAAATTTTAAAAACTAAAAATTTTGTCATCAAAACTTGACTATCCTGTATTTAACTGTACAGGTGGTGCAGAATTTAAACACAAATTCCGATTAGTTTATATGAGGTCGAATTTGCTTAAAAAGTATGAACAAAAGTGAAGAATAATGAGAAAAGTTAAGTAATTTTAGCCCTTTTTATAAATTATTAAACTTTGAGCAATAATCATGATTATAAAATCAAATTTATGGTACTAAGATTTTGCGCTCTATTAGTTTTTAGTCTTTCAAGTTCAGATCTGTAACCAGTTTGTTTATAGTGGTATTACCAGAAAACTTATTAACGACTGAAGTTATTGACTGAAGGTTCATTGAAGATTAAATAAAAATAAATAATCATAAAATATATCATAGAAAGTTCTAAAGATTTAAATCTTTAAAATCGGACCTGATTTGTAGAAGTTACGATTTTTGAAATTTAATACATACTTAATACTCGGGGTGATAAACTTTGAAACTCTGTAGCTTATCTTATATTATTACACGGTGACTACAAGATGATTTCTCTGAAAGTTTATGTCCTTCTCTACAACTCTCCCATATATGTCAATTCCGAACAGTTGTTTAGGAGATATAGATTTATTACCAAAATTTTTGTGATCATCCCCATTGTGCTACAGTAGTTTAAATAACAAAGAAAAACAACTAAACATTTCTTTGTTATGCGAATTTACTGGAATAATTATAGCTTAATAAAAAATTATTAAAAAATAATTAGATTTTAATTCTTATAAAAATTTGATGACAATTTCATTATTAAGAAGCTGAGAATAAAATAAATAAAAAATACTATATTTTTTATTTTACACTTTTAGATTTCACGGCGGAATTCTAAAAATTTTACCTAGTTTTATTAAAATTTTAATATTAAAAGAAAAATCCCCTTAATTAATATTAATCATACGCTCTAGAGTTTCCACAAAAAATAATAAAAAATAATAAAAATAAATAAAAAATAAATAAATAAAAACAATAAAAAGCGATTTGACCATATAGTAAGCATCAATTATATAAAAATGTTTACAAAAGCAAACTATAATTCTCCTTAAAATTATGGTCTACATTTAACTTTCATCTTAACCAAAAATAAATCTCAAAATCATTTTTACCCTGGTTAAAAACAAACCTACATCTCGAATATTCTCGTATACTTTCATATACATATTTACATATATATGTAAATGTAAATATACCTTTATATGTATGATTATGTACACAGTTTTACTATATAAGATTTGAATATGTTATATCTTTCACCATCCATGTATTCATAGAATTACTTACTTATTTGTATGTATGTTAATGTGTGTCAAATATAAAATTTCTATGTAAATTCAAATATCGTTATTCCTTTCATCATTTATGGACCATTCAGTAGACAGACAGTATGATGGTGGTATTTTCAGTCAACATTCATTTTCATGTATATACGTGCATTCATACTTACATACATACATACATACATACATACATACATATCTCTACTTCTTAACAACTGATGAAAAGGGAAAGTATAAGTAGTACGAATAACTACAACAATACTCTTACAATGAGAATGAAAGTTTGTTTGATATAAAAACATTTTTATATTCATACATTCACTAAGGCCTTGCCAGATATTTATACATACATACATATGTATCTACTTATTTTGATTTAAGTAAACTATTTAAGTAGTATATGTGTTTATTTTGGTTTTATGTTAAGTAAATGAATTTGAAATTTTGCAGCGATAATGAAAGCAAGAAAATAAATATGTCTATAGAATAGAGATATAAAATATGCATTTTCTTATCTTTTAAACTGTGGCAAATTTATTCTTATTGAATTATTTTTTATGCCACATATTCTTAGAGATAACCCAATAATATTGGAAATATTGCATAATTTAAATAAAAAAAATTTTAACCTGTGAAACATATTTTAATTATAAAAATAAAATGGTTGTTATTTATTTTTTGCATTCGTAATTACTTATTTAATGTGGCATCACTGTAATTTATTTTTCCTAAATGACCTATTATCCTACATCCTGTGTGATTAATAGTGAAAAAAGGGTTTATTTATATGTCGAAGCATATTTGTGTGCAATATTTTCAAATTAGGTTTTTTCGTATTTATGATTTGTTTGCCAAAAAAAACGTTAAAGAGATAGAGTGTATTATAAAGTGAATAAGTATGTAGAATGTATGTATTTGTTTCAATAATGTAAATATTTACTGAGATATTTATTTTACTTTTAGGGCAAAATTTTAAGATCTATTCAATATACAAATTATTGGAAAGTAAATAACGTGAAAATATATTATAATATTGCAAAAAAAATATAAGCGACCAAAGTAAAACCCACATTAATTGCAGTTCTAGTAAGTAGATAAATCATAATAAATTTTTTATCACATTTTTGTAATTTTAGATAATATAGACTAAAGTCCAATTTTTTACATAAAATAGATTAAATTCAGGATGATCTAGATTTATGCCTGTTAGCTAATTCAACTTGAATTTTGTCACATTTTCTTTTAGAATTTATGTTCTCGTAATTTAATAATAAACACTTTAAAACTCCAGTTAATTAATGTTACTTTTATTATTACTGATTTTCCGTCATAATACAACAAATCAAAGTTGAGTTGTTAAGCAAATATAAAATATGTATAGAATATTAAAAATACGTCTGTTTTCAATACTTTTCATTAATTTGTAATTTTTAAAAAGTTTATTATGGAAAACTGATCTGATAAGATTTAATTTTTTAATTTAATATGTTAATATGAGAACTAGTTGGTGTCATGGAAAAAAACGTGTGTTTCATGCAACCCAGGAAAAATTGGATTCGTAAAAAATTTTTACTTTTACTAGGTCTGCAAATTTTTGGTGAAAATTGGAAATCAAAAACACTATTGAAGCAAATAGACTAATATCTCGACCATATTTTCAACTTTTTCTGGTTTTAAGATTTTTCTTTTTTTTTTGTTTAGAAGACTATTTTTTCAAATAAATTAGCATCAGCAATTCTTATAATTTACAAAGGTCAAAGCAAGGAATAAATATAGAAACTAAAATGTCATTATATTTCCTTCCTGTATCAAAATTATTGCTACCAAGTGTCAATGTAGCAATGTGTGCAAACTTCCTTTATAACCTTTAAAAGTGCAAAAATTAATTTAAGTGTATGATATAAAATAAAATATAAAGCAGAACAACGTAGTTTTTTAACTATATAAAAGCCTTTGCATATACTTAGAATTATGCTAGGAAAACAATTGCGTCTTATGAACGTACTATAACGGTATTTGTGTCGTATTTAGGTTCATTTTACCCACAATTGCGACATCGACGTTATGTATTTTCAAATAATAAAAAAAAGATTTAAAAAATATTTTAATTGATTTTCCTTATTTTCGTTTTTCTAATGACAAGTACGTTCGTACTTTGCGTAAAAATTATAATTGAATCTGTTTAATAAGGTTTATCGTATACGCCAGTTGTTGTGTGCTTTTCAATAAACATATATAAATAGTAATTTGACAACATACCTACGTAGTACGATGCTACATCCATACGACGCGTGCTTCTAGTATAAATACTGATTTATTCAATATTCTTTAATTTATTTTCCTTTTCTTTTTTAAAATTTAGATTTTGATGTAATTTTGTGCATAACTTAAAAACTCAGGAAGTTATTAAACATTTTTCTAGACTTTATCAAAAAATTCTTCAGACACGCAGAGAAAAAATATAGTAATAGCTATATAGTTATATAATCTAAGAGCAACATATTATGATTGGACCATATGATCACAGCGAAAAATAAAAATGATTATAAGTAATAATTTTTATGATTCCTCTTTGTCATATCGTATCCGACTTTGTCAGTCTCGTGCTGATCTAGAAAGCAGGGGTGCGCAGGTCATGCGCGATGTGTGTGAGTGGAGCGGTCGTTCAAGCGTCGAAGTGGCGATGGACAAAACCGAGATAATGTTGCTTAAGGGCAAGTTATCGCGGGCCGTCCTCCGCTCATTTGGACTGGCAACGTTAGTCTCAGATATGCGACTGAGGTCAAGTATCTGGGAAAAATGATGAGTGAGAGGATAAACTTTCTGGTTCATCTTACTCACATAAGGGACAAGTTGTCTGGTGTTGCAGGTAAGGATAGGCGCATCCTCAAGAGTGACTGGGGCCTCAGCAGAGGTGCTGTTCGTACCGTGTATGGGGGGCTTTTCGTTGCTTGCGCAACGTTTGGTGCCCCTGTATGGTATGAAACGGTTATGTCTGTTGTTGGCAGAAACAAGGTCTTATCCTGCCAGAGGGTCGCGATGTTGGCGTGTATGCCAGTTTGTAGGACGGTGTCGACGGAAGCACTCCAGGTTCTTCTGGGTGTGGCACCTCTTGATCTGGAGGTAATATGTCGTGCAATTGCCTTCAAGATCAAGAAGGAGCTACCGCTTCTTGGTCATGACTGGGTTTCTGCTTCTGATCTGGTAAATGGGGATAGCTTGCAGGTGAAGGCACTCTTAGATGAGTGTCTTCTGTCTAGGTGGAGGACGAGATGGACGAACAGTGACAATGTGAGGGTAACGTATGAGTTCATACGTGACGCGGACTTCTTACGGCAACGTCCAGATTTTGGCTTCGGCCTGAGTCTGGGTTTTATACTGACGGGACATGACTCACTCAATGCATTTTTACATAAGAGAGGTCTGTCCGATACTCCGAACTGTGGGTGCGGGAGGGGACTTGAGAACGTGTGGCATGTACTGACGACATGCCACTGCTATGATGACATTAGGAGTTTAGATAGTATGGGCATAACTCATACTGCGGGGGGTTGGGATTTTAGTAGGGCCTTAGTGGACGTGAGGACATTTGGGGGGCTGGGCGATTTCGCCCGGGGGGTATTTGATAGGAGAAGAAGGAGACAGAAGTAGTGGAGGCGGCTCCTATATGAGCAACCGTAGTGGTGCTCCTTGCCGTTGTTGCTTGGTCGCTCCTTTCGTCGCTGTTGTCCCCGGTTTGCGGGTATGTATATGCCCGCTGGCGGTGGTTGGAATGCTGGATTGCGGTCTTTTGCTCTGACTTCGCGTTCCTGCTTCGCCGTTGCTGTATTTTGCTGTTTGTCTCTTCCTGGCATCTCACCTTGCTGTCCCTCCTGCTGTGTCTTCTCTGTTCCTCGTAGTTGGTTCCGGGTCACTTTTGTGACCAAGACCACCCGCGAGGGTGCCAGCATTGAAGTTGTCCTAGTCGTTGTTCGTTTTGTCCTCTGCTGGCGTCACACCATGTGGTCAACGAATCACCCGTGAGGGCGATTGTTGATTATTTGTAATGTAATTGTTGTCCATTCATGTTGATGTGTGTTTTGTGTGTGGTGGCGGGTCACCAGTCCCGAACTGTTTGGAGTTCAACTGGTAGTAGTCATCTTTGGCTACGAAGTCCGACCGGTGACTTAATACTGGTACCACGCGTGTCAGGAGCCCCTGGAACTTCGGTTCCAGCCTGGCAACGGAGCGGCCCCTTGGGAGCTTCGTATAGTTATTTTAATTTTTAATAAAAGTTATATAGAAAAGTGTTCGTTTGTTCTGGTAAAAATATTTAAAAACATATAATTTTTGCAGTCAAGCATATTAAAATTCTTATTAAATGACAAAATTTAATCAAAATCTTTGTTATTATGAACACAGACTTACTAAAGTTCAATAAAATTTACAATGAAAATATAATATTGTTGTAGTGATAATGCTATAGCCATGCTTTTTCTCTGCGTGTATACACAGAAAAAAAATTAAAATGGACTTCAGTTACGAAATTATTTACACTAATAAAATGTTTTATTGATTTTGCTCCATCAACAAAATGATACTATTAATTAACTGAAAATAATGGTATTTGGTTTAAATTGCGATTAATTTTTTAATCAACTATAATTATTTTGGATTTTTCATTTAAATCATCTAATATTAACATTATATATTTTAGAAATAAAGCATCATGTCACCAAAAAGATAAAATTCGAAAAGAGCATTGGAAAATACGAAAACTTAAGTAATTGCAAAATGACGTAATTTGTTCTTTTTCTCAAATAATGAAAATTCACAATCTACTTTCTGATTTTGCCAGTAATGCATCCCCCAAATTGTTTACTACTTTGACACTTATTTAAATAAGAGGGAAAGAAATTGCAACTATTCATATTATGTAGGAATTAATCGGAATGAAGAAAACCAACGAACTTATGGAAGCAATTAATTATAAATAATTGTAAAAGGCTTTATGGTATTCCATTCGTCTTACTTAATAACATATAGGGAAAATAAGTTACATATTCCATTTCCCGAAAAAGTTGTAAGTTAAATAGATGATGTTTACAGAGAACACAACAGTGGGACGCTGACTAGAAAATGCATTCCATTCTGCCGAGTGTCCAATAAAACTTTTACAATGTATTCTTCTGCAATTATTCAATGAACTTAAGCCGAAATGCGAAAATTCTAAAAACCTATAAAAAAGTTCAACAAAAAACTATAATCTAATTTAAAAATAATATTGCTAAAATGTTTCTAATAATTTTCTGTGATGACTTCGTTTGAATTAGTTGCAAATTTTAAATTTTTAATTTTGTTTAATTCGGTGTTTTTATGATGAAGTCCAAAATGGTAAAGAAAGCTTATAATTGGATTATGAACAAAAGAACACGCTTTAAATTTTAAATAACGATTTGGGATATTAATAAATTGGTGTTAGTGTGCGTTGTGATGCGTTGACATGCGTCAGAGAAAATACTGTAGTGCAACATTGTGCGATGAAAAAATATTTACAAAATTTATAACCGTTAATACTCATATTCAATTGTTTAAAAGATACTTAACTTAAATTCAGTGAACTTCTTACAACAGTTTCTTTCGAAAAGAACTCATATTTATGTATCTGAAAATAATTTCTAATTGATCAAAAATAGTAATGTAATTATTATCAGATTTTTAAAAATAATAATTAAAGTTAAGATTTTACACTATAATGACGAAAATATTGAATTAGCTTTGTAGTATTTTATTCCAACCTGTGAGAATGTAAAATGTAAAATCTAACGTAAAAACAAATATATATCATGAAAAATAATCAGCTTTATAAATTAATATTAATATTAATGAGTTAAGATGGCTCCTAAGGTTCATACTACATGATATCTCACAGTTTAGTTTTTGTTAAACTCTTAACCGAAAATACGCATTAAACACATGCGTTGCTGGTAAGCACCGTAACCATATTAAATACTGAATTGAATAAGTTCTTTACCATGACATATAAGTTAAATTTTAAATTATATACTTTTTTCCAAAATTCCTTTTTTATTAACTAAACAAAAGATGCAACTATAAACAAATTTTAACGAAAAAAATTTTCAAAATATTTTTAATATCCCCAACAAATTCCCCAATTCCCAAAACAAAATTTGCATTCCTTTTTTAACAAAAATTACCTTAATTTAGAGTCAAAAGCCCAAAATTTAGCAGCCCTGCCTACGATGATTGAAACAGGATGCTACACAACCCTTTATATTGATGATTCCAGAACAAATCTTAAAAAAAAATATGTTTTAATTATAATTGGATAACTATCGTAAGATGTTGACATTTTTTCAAAATATTACAAATGATGTCCCCCTTCTCTAATTTTAGGTTCGTTTAAATGTGCGATTGTTGCATACTATTTTTGGAGGATTGCGTTTTATATATTAAGTACATACTTATTGTTAATTCCCGAGAGTGTTCATCATAATAGTTCATCATAATAGTCATCTAAATTGGACGTTCCGATAAAGTAGATTTTACAACCTAAGTAACGATACACGAATTAAGACCTTAAAAAACAAATAGTTAAAAATAAATAATATATACTTACCAACTATTTATCAATTCATTCAAAGAATAGCCTAAAGCAATACGCACCTCTAATACAATCTCCAATACCCTCCGTCACCAATGACTATAACACTAGAATGATTAATGATTTTCTCAAAATTTTAAAAAGTTATACTTGTATCATCTTTGGCATCTAAAATAATACAAAATAATCAATTTAACAATGACATTTTTATTTTATAATGGTCCACAAATAAGAACAAAACTATTGCAAATTGTCGATAGAAATTGATATAAAATTATATTTTATTTTAAAATATTTTCTTTTTCTTTGAATTTTTTAAAGAGCTGTCGATTTTCGTCAAAATAAATTAAAGCTAATTAAAAAGTTAATTACATTTTAAAATATTTTTTATTAAATTTCGTTTTAAAATTAAATAACAACTTAGTCGAAAAATTTTTGGGAATTTTTTTTTTTTTTTTTTTTGTAACACATTTAAGTAACAGATATATAGAAAATTTTAGTAAGTTATTCCAGATAAAATCGAATAAGTTTTAGAGTTTTTACCTAAGTTTTAAAAACTAAATCTTGATAGTTTACAAAAAAAAAATAAAAAGTCTTTAAAAATTATTTCATCGTTGCAAAGGTTCTTATAGAAAAAATGCAATAAATTTCAGTTCAACTTGAAAAATTGTGGAAGTTTTAAATTTTAATATCTAATAAGCCCGTTTATTCTAATTCTCAATAATAATTTAAAAAGGAAAATCCATCCGAAAACATGTTTTGAGCATAACTTAAAATTTTGAGAGTGTATTAGAAATTTTTAAAATAGATTTTTAATAGATTTTATAGATATATAAGAATGTCTGAAACATACGCTATATCATTTTCCGATGAATTTTTCACCTCAAAATAGTTTTTCTGGAATACAGCGAATTTGCGAAATTGTGATCTAAATTTACGTTTTAAATGCCAATTACTCAAACATACGTATAACGAAGAAAAACCTTTATGTCTTAATTTTTTTATTTCACTTTTGGTAGCCATTTTTTGGCCTTAAAACCTGAAATCGATTTTATTTCGATTTCAGGCAAAAATTTAAAAAATTCTTTTTTCAGAACTTTTAAAAGTATGTATGTATGTATTTTATAGGCCCTTAAGAAAGTTTACAGACAAACATTCTTATTTTGACTCAAACACTTTATGAGTAAGTATATATTTTATCACTACTATCACGTAACTAAATATAAAGGATTACGTGGCATCGAAAAACGTCCATGAATATACAATCGACTAAATATGTACCTATATGCCATTCACCTTTTATTTAAAATTAGTATTAACGACTTTAATTCATTGAATAATATATAAAGTAAAATTAAAAATATATGTATATCGATCATTAATATAGCAAAGGCATATCTTGATAATGTTGAAATTTATTTTTTGGTAGATTACTTTTGAATAAAAAGAAAGAAATTAAGTGATAGCAATTAATAAATTAACAATAGTTTCTGAATAGCCCTATATAATTTAAATTTTGTTTTTAAAAGTATTGTAGATCTTATGAAAATTGGAGTTACGCCTATATTAAGCGATTGATATGTACATAGATAACATTTTTAAAAATTCACTTTAGAATATATTGGGGATGTATTGAGTTTGTCATTCCGTATGTAATATGCCAAAATAATCACCTTGTGAGAATTTAAGACGATCTAACGGTGTCCATTTCCCTATTGAAAGCAAGATAAGGCTCGTGGCGGGCATCCAAGGGGGAAGAAATTTGGCTCAAATATTTGTCCTATATAAGGTTCTTAAGCAAAAAAAAGTTATACACCAAATACTAGGAAAACAAGTTTATACACACAGAGAAAAGATTAGTTAAATAACGGTCATGACTATAAAAATTGTATACAATGAATATTATATGTAATTACAGAAATTAAATATCGTTAATAAATAGTTTTTGTTTGTAACTCAAAATTGAAAAATTATTGAATTCAATATATTTATTTATGCTTTATGCAATTTTTAAAATTCTAAAATGGCAACCTGATAAATCCGTATTTAATACTGATGATTAGTTACGGTTAGTAAAGATTCAGTGTGTTTAAAAACTGATTAAATTTTAACTATATTTTCAGTAAATTCGTTAAATATCAAGTTCGTTGTTCCTAACCAAAATTTCATTACGTTTTTCATATTTGACGTTTTGAAAAATATTAAAATAATTATTGATGAAAACATGGATTTTATTACGTAATTTATTTCGATAGAAATTCGCCAATAAAATAAATGAACAGTCAAAATGGATAATATGCTTTAAGAAATAGGTATTCGCTAGACTAAACTGCCATTAGTAAGTATATTATTATATTCTTTATTATCCAGATCCTTATTACTCATTTCATTTATTATTTAATAACATATGAATTCTATATGCTGCAAAATATTTTGGAAGATATGGTTCAAATACGGATGTGGTGTCAAAACTAATAAAATTTCTCAAAATTCAGTAGGCCGCATTATCCTACAGCACAATATTATGCTCCCAATATGAAATACTTAAATTCGAGAATTGGAAAATAAGCAGAAGAGTTTTATGTGTGAATAAATGCTTTATAATTTTAACAACAATTTAAAAACAAAATTAAAAAAACGTAATACAATTTTTACATATACGTAAATAAATTACTATTCAGTACTTGAAACTGAATTATTCACTTTTATTTCAGTAGATACCACTAATATTTGTACTTTTATTAACCAAATATTTTATGTTAATTCGGTTGCTACAACGAATCTGTTTTCTCTGTGTGCTTTTCGGCCGATATCTTTTACAAGAAAGCGTGTATATCAACGAAATTTTGCACAAATAGTTCAAAACCAATGTAAACTCGGAAAACAAAAGTTGACGTGGTCCGGCCACTTTACCGCCCACCTCCCATATAAGAGAAAAATCAACGAAATTTTGTACAAATAGATTCGGCCAAGCCAATCTTGCTAAGTTTTAAAAATAATCTTGAACCTCCCTGTATACTAAATAAATTTAGCTGAAAATACCAAAATATAAAATTATAAACCAAATATCACCACAATTACAACCAGACACATACATACATTATCCATTTATATGTATTTAAATGGATGTGTTTTCGTGATTATTATCTACGTCAATTTTAAATTCATTAAATAGCCAGTTCTACTAAGTAGAATGTATGTAGGTGGCTGGGTAAGTGTAAATGTAATAAAACTGGTTAGCAGTAGTTGTGGTATTTATAAATAGTAGCAATGATTTAGTAAATCAATCATGCGTATGATAAGTTTTACTGCTTTTAGACGAGATAATTTTTAACCATTATACTAAATACTATTTTCAAATTGCGATAAAAATGAAATCAATGTAATCATTCCGCTTAATGGAACCTATTCAATATTCTACACATTAACACAGTGAAAAATAAAAACGCATACACATATAAACATCTACATTAGACTATAGTTCAATTATATTCTGTATAACAGAACGTCCCTATATATTTTTTGGTAAATGTTTTAATATTTATTGATTATTTTGTTCTTCTCTTAACCCAAATGTTTCACAAATAAAACTAAAATATTTATGTATGCAACAGTAATATTTTACACAGAGAAAACAGAATCGTTGTAGCAACCGAATCGAATTGTACAATCGAATTTTGTCGATTCCAAAAACTTTATACTATATTAATTGCTATTACTGTTTGTATAAAGTACGCATAATCGTTTTGAAAAATACTTCAGAGAAATAAATTTAAAATGCTATTGTGAATTAATCAAAAATTTTTTTTTATTTTTTTATAACTAAACTAAATGTATACATATCAAAATAAAATACAATATATACATTGTTGAAGAATTATGACACAAACATAAATTCCTAAACTCGATAGGCGATTCCAATTCATACTTTCCGTTCACACTGGTCAAAAATCTACTTTTTCTGGCATAAATTCAAAAAGCATTGTTAGTGTATTTTTGAGGTTGTATCGAAGTCATTTTATCTAAAATTAACAATAATATTTATTAAAACCGATTTTAAGAATTTTTGCTTAAACCTATATAATACATAATTTAACTACAATAGACATATTTTTTTTTTAAATATAACATTTACTTCTTTGCTTTAGGTATATATATTAATGTTTTTCAAAGTTTTTAGATTTTTGTTCATTAGTGAAACTACCCCATAGTATAAAACATAAAGTTTTCTCCTACTTGCTTGTGAAAACCAAGAAATTTCCGCTCAGGTTTACAAAATCTAACTGAAAGAAAATTGAAGATTGCTTGAGTTTGCCGAAAAATACCGGGATTATCTAAGTTGTTACATACACAGACAAAATAATAACACATATTCAATTATTTTATTAATTGAAATTCAACCTATGAAAAAAATTGTATATTTTCACTTTATTATCACTTATTTTTATTTATATTTGATTAATTTATTAAACAAAACAATAAGAGAAATTGTTGAAATCTGATAAATTGTTTGAATTTGAATAATTGATACAATTAAAACTGTAATTGGCATAGTTTTTATTATTGAGAAATCCTTTAATAGATCATGTTTTTTCTATGTAAAATAGACACTTTGACGAACACTTTCACCTTTTTATATTCGTGCAAGTTTATACCCAAACATCTTTTCGTCCTTCAAAGTTATATGTTATCTTGATGAAAAATCCATATAACCACAATACTCAGAAATAACAACAAATACAGTACTAATATAAAATTTTAAATAAAGGTCTTGAAATACACCTCCAAGGCTGAAATTTTCATTATACAACATTGCTATACATTTTTCTGATAATGAGATAACCCTATTTAAACAAAAATGCTAAAAATAATATTGAACTACCAACTTTAATGCCATTTCAAACTGTCAAGAACATATATTTATTAATATATTTTCTTGATTACTTGGTCTGTCGTAATTTATAAAATACATTTACTTTTTCCTAAATTATTATTTAGGAATTTTGACCGTTGATATGTGCGGTAGCAATGAAAGCAATATAATACAGCTTAGTTGACACAACTGGGAAGGAGTATTGTTTAATGATGTAAGACACAAACTATATGCGTTGAATCTTCCGAGGATGTAAGGGTAACTAAGAGTGCGTTTTCTAGTTTTCTAGATTGCTATTTTACAATTCCTGATTGCGACTTCAAAAAAGCAACTCTAAATGTTTTTAATTGCATATTGCTAAGATATAAACTGCCAGTCGCTCTCCCATAATGTGTTGAAATTTCTTAGACAGCAAGTTAATAACGGACGTCATTGGTAAATAAATATGTAATTGAAAACAGGTGGGAATCGTCAAAAAATTAATGACTCCGAAGAAAAGTTTGTAAAATAAGTCATATGTTTCTTACCTTTAATACGACCAAGCAGGTTTTTTAATTTGAAAACTTCCAACTACCTTTGGTAAGTTAACTATCATCTGAATAATGCAAAAAAGAATGAATGAATTTTTCTTAGTTGACATAATGCAAAAAAGAATGAATGAATTTTTCTTAGTGGACATACATACAAACATTCTTTAACTTAATTAATCACTTCAATGCACACCAACAATCGAATCCATTATTTCGGATACGGCTGTAGTGGGAACATTTGAAGTATCCCTTATATTCATTTGATCTTCCAAATTTCTTTGTTCTTAAATATTCTGTTAACAATTTATTTTTATTTTAAAAATAATATCTAATTTCAAAAATGTTAGAAAAATACAACTAATTTGTGGGTGAGAATTCCGAGTAACTACTGTTGGAACTTTAAACACTTTTTCGGAATTCTATTGCCTTTTACAATAACTAATTGAATATAAGTAATACGCAATTCGGCTTCGATTACTAAATTTTCTTTTGTAAGATTAAAATTATTAAAAATTTGTAAGATTGATAAATTTTTATTAATTTCAATAAAATATGATTATCTCTGACTGAATTTTTATTGTTATAAGCGTTTTCCAACTAATCTTTTTTCTGTGTGTATTATTTTTTTATATGTGAATGTGCAACGAATTTAAAATGAAGCAGTAATGATGTTATATTCGGCTTTTGTGCCACCCTAATTTAAAATGTCACATTATATGAGAGGTGGGCGATAAAGTGGGCGTAGCACACTCATTTTTTTGATTTCAATCCTCGAACTATTTTTAAAAAATTTATTTGTCATACATGATATTGTTAAAAAGATACCGGCGGAAAAATATGAACTGGAGATACCGCGGACACCCTGTTTTTCTAGTATATGACCCATAACTTTTTTATTTATGAATCGATTTTTCCCACTTTCAATACCAAACAATACCAAGACAAATATTTCAGTCAAATTTCGTCCCCCTATCCTGTTTTCTGCAGGTAGCCGAATATAGATAGATCAAAACAGAATCTTATAAGAACCCAGAATATATATTCTTTATGGGGTCTTCAATAATTTTTCGATACGTTACATACGGAATGACAAATCCAATATACCCCCATTTTTTTGATGGTGGGTATAAAAAAAAAAATAACATTTTGAAATTGCATTTGTGGTTTATCACGTAAATTAATAAAACACATATTAAAAAAAACAAATATTGCACACATCTATGCGAATTATTGTGGGAGTGTTAAAATCATGATAAAATAAATCCAACATATTTTGTTACAAAAATTTATGTGTCTGTGTTATAATTACACATACACATTTGTATTATTATAGCCATATACAAATAATACCTTGCAAATATTGGTCACACAAATATTCACCGAATGATTAGTAACAAAAATCATTAAGAATTAGTGCAATTTTCGAATGTAATTTTTATTTGAATTTTATTTAGTGTTTAGTGAACTTTTAATACTTAGTTTATAGGTTTTAATGAAAATAGAATTTAAAGTATTTTCACTAAATCATAATATTTGGAAATAAAAGGAAAAAATTATCAAAAATATACATTTTTTGTGCAAACTTCCTAAAAAAGATAATTAAAATGAGCTTAATAAATATTTCGGAACAAACTTTTTTTAAAGAAGTTTGATTTGTAATCAATAATATTTATGACCAAAATTTATTTATAAATATAATCAAAAAAGAAAAACACATAAATATTTCAGTAATAAATCATTTATATTTTATAAACGCCAAAATAACTTTAATAAAACTTTTTGAAAATGTTTCTTTAATACGCTGCTGTTATTTATTTTTTATTTGAGTTATTTGAGTCCCCACATTTTTATATTAAACATGTTTACATGTAAAAGCACAACACACGTACCTATGTTATATACATTCCATAAAACGGAAGTAAGATATTTCAATTTATTGACTGCATTACAACATTCGGTTAGCTTTTTCATCGCATACACATATATATATATATATATATATATGACATTCATTCACATACGAACAGCACACAATTTTTTTTAAATAACTTTTTTTTAATAACCAACAATTTCAATTGAAGGTATTAAGATTATCTATATATATAAAAGAAAGTGATGTTAGTTACTATTGTTATAACTCAAGAACGACTAGACCGATTTTGATGATTCTCACCAATTCGGACCGGTCACCGGCCAGAAAAGGATAATACGAAAAAAAATTCGCGAAAAATCCGCGATAAAAAAAAACTCTTTTTTGTCATAATTTCTTTGCCTTAATAATCATTAAAAATATTTTTTTTAATACAAATTATAACAATTACTGTTTCTGTTTCTATCGAAACGCTTACTTTTTTGTGCAATTTGTTTTCTGGTGGTGGTGTAGAATTCTATTTCCAAACGGTAAGTTCCAAGTAAAGCTCATCATTTAGTGAGGTTGTGATATTTAAAACCATTTGTTGTATTTTTGGCATTCGTTATTAAGTGTTATTCACAATGCCGCGACCCCGGAGATCTAATATTTCGCGTCGAACACGTAATGCAAGTACTTATCGTAATATCGTCAATCAATTGAATATATATGAACGAGAAATCGCACGAGAACAACCCCGTATTAGCTTGGCCCGACTTCGTACATCACAAACGCAGGAAGAAAGGCAGGCGAGAAATGAAACGGCTCGGTTAGCAATGAGAAATCGTCGAGCAAATGTAGCAATTCAACAACTTTAAAATTTTTAATCAACGCATAAGAAGAATTGCTTCAAGTTCTGATTTGAATCAAGCAGCGTTCCATTACAACTGCAATTTCGACTACAGCTCTCATCATTCCGTTCAAAAAAAAGACATTGTCTATCCGCTAACCTTAAGATGAAGTAATAAATAAATATAAATTCAAATTTGCCTTAAATACATGCGTATATTTTTTGATTGAGCCCACATCTACATCATATTTAAATTCTTCTGTAAAAAACACTTTATAATAGGTATTCCTTAGATTATTATTTAAAGGTCGTAAATTTCGTTAAAATATCAATTTAAATCGTTCAGTAATACAACACTAATGTTTGCTTAGGGCCAGCAACGCGGCTCGGGTCAGCTTCTACATCATATTTAAATTCTTCTGTAAAAAACACTTTATAATAGGTATTCCTTAGATTTTTATTTAAAGGTCGTAAATTTCGTTAAAATATCAATTTAAATCGTTCAGTAATACAACACTAATGTTTGCTTAGGGCCAGCAACGCGGCTCGGGTCAGCTAGTTTATTATATATTTAAAATTAAAAAATAAAATAAAATGGAAAAAGATACAATAAAAAATCGAAGTGATCACAGATTAATCTTCTTTGCTCAATTGAAGCCTTATTTAATATATTATACCATTTTATGGACGTTCCATAAGTATATTTGATCAAATGGACAGTATATTTATAGATAATTGTTTGTTTTTATTAAAATTGTGCAGTAAAAAATTTTCTACCTAGAGTAATTGTTTCATGTAATATGCCATTTACACCAAATAAAAACTAGTAGTTTTTGGCATCATTCGGTTTTTGATTGAAAAACTACATAAACTTCTTTAGTTTCTCCATATAAATCAAAAACCATTTTCATTTAGATTTTATTAAAAACGAAATAAAAACTAATTAAATAAATATTTATGATACAGCCTGTTTAGTTGATTTCAGAAATATTAGCATTTGTATATAATGAAAAATACAAAATTATCAAATTTCTTAATTTATTTTATTTGTTTTATACATTTGTGTATAAATTATTTTTAAAATATTGCTAAAAAGGTTTTTAACAACAAAAATAAATCAAATTTGATTAAAATACAAAAAATATGAAAAGCTAAATACATCAACAAAAACCATATAGTATTTATTTTATTATAAATGGCATATAAAACTAAATTTCAAAAACCAAATCGTTTACATGCCTTGTTTCATAGAATACAACTAGAAGTTTATGTGAGAGGAACTTCGAACTAAATTTTCAAAAAATTACTAATTTTTTTCAAAACACAAAAACAAAATATATGTGACTACGTGTAGTTTGTTGTTGCATGAATAAGGTTTTTGACAATTAAATAAGGTTTTTTCTCTCACATAAATATCTACTTACTAATCTATGCCTTGTTTTCTCTCTATTTTGTTTTTGTTAACACAATTATTATTTTTTTTTTTTTATAAATTTTAATTTTCATCAAATTTGGTTTATTTTTCTTGTTTAAAATGTTTTGAACTATATAAAAATAATTTATATCGAAAATTTATAAAACAAATAAAATAAGTAAATAAAGAAATTTGACAATTTTCTTTTCTTCCTCATATGCAGAGGCTCATTATTATGGAATTAACCGAACAGCCTGTATCATAAATATTTATTTTAGTAGTTTTTTTAGTACATAGAAAAAGGTTTTGATAAAGAAATGTGTGTAGTTTTTCAATCAAAAACTGAATGAAGCCAAAAACTTCTAGTTTTTGTTTGGTGTAAACGGCTTATAGCCAAATTTAGATTTCATATTTCATCTGCATTTTGATTAAGTTCATAAGTGATCACAGATTTTTTCCTTTTTGCTCTATTTCTCCCAGTTAAGCTGCAAAACTTGACTTTTCGTTTGTGAAAGGAGTGATCACATGCTTTTCGTCCTTTTGGCTCTATCTGACCTGTCTTAGCCGTAAAGTTGATTTTTATGTTTTTCATACAGAAATTGATTTTAAGTAGGATATATAAGTGATAACAGATTTGCTTTTTGCTCTATCTGTCCTGGTTTAGATATAAAAATTTTTGTATGTTAAATAAGTGCACCGATTTTCTTGCATTTTGCTCTATCTCCTCTGGTTTAGTCTTAAAATCGATTTTTATGATTTTTATATAAAAGTCGATTTAAGGTAGGATATCTAAGTGATAACCGGTTTTCTTTTTTGATCTATCTATCCTGGTTTAACTATAAACTGATTTTTATATTTTTCATATCTGTTAAATGAGTGATCACAGATTTTCATCTTGTTTGCCATATCTGTCCTGGTTTAGGTATAAAAATCTATTTTTGTACGTTAAATAAGTGATCACAGATTTTCTTCTTTTTTGCTCTATCTCCTCAGGTTTAGCTTTAAAATTGATTTTTATGTTTTTCATATAAAATTCGATTTTCATCCTTTTTGTTATATCTCTCCTGTTTTACCTTTTGTATTTTTTGCGTGCGATATGGCCTATTCTATGAATACTCTTAATAAATTATAAATTATATATTTTCTTTTATGTTCTTATATATATATATATATATATATATATATATATATATATATATTTCCATTTACTTTTCAATTATACAATTTCAATTAGTTTCTTTTAATTACTTAATTTCTCAATTTCTTTAAATTACATTAAACTAATTATTTTTATTCAATCTATGCTAAGCAAAATCTCATAATAAAATGTATCACTTCATTTTAAATTATCATAAATAAAAAAATTATTTAGTTTTAATAAAATTATTGACGCAGTCATAATACGAACCCATTTTAATTATCACAGAAAAATAGAATTTCCATAAGTTTTTCCGTAAACAAATTAAAATAAAAAATCAAAGATAACTTTAAATCGTTTTTATAAAATAAACAAAAAACTTTAAATTGTTTTCATGAAATAAAAAACTTTGACAATATTTTCAATAATTTGTCGCTAATAAAAGATGTAAATTAAAATAAAAAAAGAAAACTTTAAAACTTTTCTGATAAAATTGTAACAATTTGTCTTTAAATTAAAATATTTGTATGAATTAATCATAAAATAATATTAACTCTAACTTGTTTCTTAATCAAAAGTGAATAAAATAGAACAAAAAAATTAAGAATTGTAAAAGAATGACTATAAAACTAAAAAATTAACTTAATTTATCATAAAAAACTTTAAATTAATTTTTAAATAAAACTTGATAACTAAAAAAATAAATTACATTTGTGAATTTAATAAATTAAAAAAAACTGTGTTATTTGCTACAAAATAGAACAGAAACATTTACATATTATTTAGTTATATATAAAACTAAAACAGAAAAAGTATGAATATAAAATGTATATCATATCAACAAATAATTTCAATGTCAAATAAGATCATAACTCCAGTCTTATATAAGTACATAAAAACAAGAACATTTTTTAAGGACAAGTAAAGACTACAAAAGAAATAATACTAAACTAAATTTCTAAAATATTTCAAAGCAACAATAACAATATTAAAAAAAACAAAAAATTCCAAATTAAAGGTGATATTTAAATAACTAATTTCAATAAAACAATAAATTTCAACAGCACAAAAATTCTTTTCAACAAAAAAAAAACATATAAAGCAATAGTAAGAAAGCTAAAGAAGTAAGCAATATCAACAACAACAATCGTTAGTGAAAGCAGCAATCAGCAATAACAAAAAAATTGATCAGCAAAACAACAACATAAATCAATATTGAAGTATGGCTTTCAATGCGTTCAGCCTTTTGGATGGTGTACAAGAATTTGATGGGAAGGCGAAGGAGTTAGAAATGTTTACAAAACATGTAGACGAAATACGAAAATATGTTGACGAATCCTTTTTTACGTTATTCGATTTAAGAGTAAGAAACAATATTATTTCTAAAGCTATTTATATATATATTATTTCTAAAGCTTCCTAACAAACCAAAATTAGTACTAAATTCAATAAGTCCTCACTCGCTGTTAAAAGCTAAAGAAATATTGATAGAGACTGAATACTTTCATTCAAAAAGAACAAATTTACAAAATTTTTTATTTAATTCAAATAATAGAAATAATTATAATAAAAAGTTTAACAAGATTCAATCATTTAATTCTAGTTCTAATAAATTTTCGCAAAGCAATATTCCTAATAATCAAAATAATAATATTTACTTTTTCTAATCAATTTCAACCCAATAATTTTAAACATTTGCAATATGGAAACCAATTTACAAATTCTCGTATTAGGCAGAATATATATGGAAATTTTCAGAATCAGAATACACCGGGAAATTTTAGTAACAAAAGAATACACCGGGAAATTTTTAATAAAGGTTTGTTTCACAGTTCATTTCCAACAGAATTAGAAAATCCTATCATACTAAATACTTTATCTTTGAAAACTGCTACATCATCCAAAATGACAATACCTTTATTTAAGGCATTTAATTTACCTAAAGCAAGAATAGAAATGTTAGAGTCTGAAATATTTAATGATTTCGATGGCATTTTAGGTTTTATTATTATTATTGTTTTTAAAGATAATTTATTGATAACTACAAATGCGAAAATTCCGCTTATATTTAATAATTCGTCCATAGAATACGATGTTACTGATAGGTCGTATTTAGAATCCATAATAATAGATGTAAATTTTAACGAGCTGAAAATGGACTATTTAACTAATAAATTAAGGACTGAAAATTTAAATACTGAAGAGATTAACGAATTGACAAAATTATTTTAAAATTTTAGAAATGATTTTTATATAGAAGATGAAAATTTAACAACAGCTATTAAATATAGTCATAAGATACCCACAATTAACGAAATTCCTATATTTTCCAGAACTTGTAGATTTCCGGAAATCCACAAAGAAGAAGTGGAAAAGCAAATAAAGGAAATGTTAGAGTCAGAAATTATTTATAAATCATGTAGTCCGCATAATGCACCAATTTGGGTTGTTTCTAAAAAAATTGATAATTCTGGAAAGGAAAAATGGAGGGTAGTTGTAGATTATAAGAAACTGAATAACATGACTATAGAGGACAAATTTCCTATACCAAAAATGGAGGATCTTTTTTCAAAGTTATGAAACTTGCAGTACTTTAGTACGATAGATTTAGCTAAAGGCTTTCATCAGATTCCCGTATTACCTGAAGATAAATATAAGACAGCATTTTCAACTTCGACTGGGCACTATGAATTCTATTGAATTCGTAAATAATGTCCCAGCATCATTTCAGAGAATGATGAATGAAATGTTACAGGATTTCATTTACAATATTTGCATAGTTTATTTAGACGATATATTGGTATTTTCAACTTCTCTTCAAGAACATAAATTGTCCTTAACAAAAATTTTCCAAAAATTAAAAGACTATAATCTAAAAGTCCAAGTGGACAAATGCAATTTTTTCAGATCTGAATCGGAATATCTGGTCCATGTTATAACAGCCGATGGTATTAAGCCAAATCCTGACAAGATTTCTGTTATACAAAAAATTTCATTACCAAAGACTATTAAGGAAATGAGATCTTTCCTGGGCTTAACTGGTTTTTATAGGAAATTTGTAAAATACTATGGCCAAATTGCACTATCAATGATTTCATATTTAAAGAAATGTTCACATTTAAATTTGAATAACTCTAGTTACATTGATTCCTTTAATAAATTAAATTTGCATATCAAAAATTTAACAGAATGTTTGTTTTAACTACAGATGACGGTAATGAAACTTTAGGCGCAGTTTTATCGCAATATGGACACCCAATTGCATTTTCGTCCATAACCTTAAACCAACATGAACGTAATTATAGTGCAATTGAGAAGGAACTGTTGACGATTGTGTGGGCAGTTAAATATCTTAGACCTTATTTGTTCAATCGAAAATTTAAAATACAAACTGATCATAGACCATTTGTGTGGTTAAATTCCTTAAAGTAACCTAATATAAAATTATAGCGGTGGAAGATACAATTAAATGACTTTGATAGTGAATATATTAAGAAAAGAACAAATCAATTGGCAGACTTTCTTAGTCGTTTAGATGTCAATCATTTAGAAGAGAATAAAGAAACATTATACTCTGACAAAGCTACAATTCATACTGGAGTAGAAAATTTAAATAATCATATTTTTATATCAGATTCCCCAAATAATATTTCTAAAAATCAGCTCGTAGTGAAATTGAAAAACAAATATAAATATGAGAAACAAGTAGTATATGGGAATAAAGTTAGGCACATAATAATACTGAAAGAGTACTTTGAAGAGAAAGTATTAGATTTTTTAAGACAATTATTTCCAATAAAGGGAATTGTAGCAATTTTCTGTGAAGATTTTGATATATTTAAAAACCGCAACAAACAATAATACATTATTTTTCAAATTTGTCGGAAATAAAGTTTTACGATATTCTAAAATGGTAAAAGATATTTTTGAGAAAGAAAACTCTAAAAATTTTAGGAAAATATTATAACAATAAAAATCATAGAGGCATAGATGAAACTTATTTAGAATTAAAGAATAAAATATATTACCCTAATATTAGTAGAGAAATACATAAATTCATCAATAATTGTACTGTTTTTAATATGTTTAAATATGACAGACCTATAAAGACAAAAATGTGTTTGACAGAAACACCAATTCAATCAAATGAAATAATTCATATAGATATTTAGTTTCTAAATGAACAAACTACGTTTTTAACTTATATTGATAAATTATCAAAACATGTCTCATCAACAGTCAACATCATTTGACTGTTAAAAATTCAGTACTAATTGTAGAAAAACTTAGAGAATGATTCGCGATTTTGGGAAAACCAACTAAAATTACAGCAGACAACGAATTTAATACAGCACTTATTAGAGATTTCCCAAACTCAGTGATATGCAAATAGTAAAAAGAATTTTTAAATACCAAAACGATATACCCCAAGAACTTCAATTTGATAGAAAAATTACTGGAATAAATTATACAAAAAATAAATGAAAATACATGTATTCGTATAACAAAAATAAAATAAGTGCACAAAAATTGTACAATAAAAGAAAAATTGTTATTAAAAGATATTTAATTAAGAAAATAGAAAATTGCTGTTAATTATTTATTAAAATATTTGTAAAATTTATTTTTTGATTTAAAATAATATACACTTACTTATTGTAATATTTGAAATTAAAACATTCCGGGAGTTATGTGTGTTCAAAGGGTGGAGGAGTTACATGTTCTATGAATACCCTTAATAAGTTAAATATATTTTCTTTTAACTTATTTATTGTTATCTTATTTTTATGTTCTTATTTGTTATATAAATATTTCCATTTACTCTTTAATTATCCAACTTTATCAAATATTTTCTTTTAATTACATAATTTATCAATTTCTTTAAATTACATTAAACTAGTTATTTTTGTTCAATCTACGCTAAGCAAAATCTCATAATAAAATTTAAAAATTAGTTCTTAAGCAACAGTCACAATGTAAAATTGAAATCAATTGAAAATAAATAAAAACACATAATTTTAAATAATAACAAATAAAAAATTACTTAGTTTTAATAAAATTATTAGATGCGGCCCATCTAAAAGACATCTTGAATAAAAACTGTTAGCCGACCTTCTGAAGCAAAGCTGTCAGCAGGTCTTCTACACTATTTAATAAAATATTTTTCTATTTATATAAAATAACAATTTTTTTATTTTAAATTATTGCCAAAAGTTAAAAAATTCCAAAAAATTTGCATTAAAAAACGTATCTGAACTCTCGACAAACCATCTTATGTCGAGATAAGACAGTTTATTCAAAATTGTACATTTTCATAGAAATTGTTGATTTGATTTAATTGTTTTTCCTGAAAAAAGTTTAAGTTTTTGTTAATTTATTTTGTCAAAAGTACACAGATATAATAAAAATAATTCAGTTTGTAATACAATACCTATAACAAAAACTATAAATAAAAAATAAAATGAGCTTAGAAAAACACAGCCTACTAAAGCTAAGCTAAATGAATTCTTATTATTTTATTTATTTATTTATTATTTCTTTTTTTATTTATGCTTTGAATTTTGATATTGTTTTTGTAACGGCTTCTGAATGGATTTGTTTTTTCTTAAAGCAAAAAAGTTTGCAATCTTACTTCCATTCTAAGAGAAGGAAATTAAGACACCGTATTTTTTATACATATATTTGTTGTTGCTTAAAACGAAATTTATTAAAAAATACATCTTCTTACTCTCCTTCTAAGAGAAAAGAGGTTCTATCGGATATATTGGAAGACAAATATGAGGCATTCTTGAAGGCCTTACTATATAAAGTTGGTTATCATGAGCAACTGCACTTTAAAGAAAGTGTAAATAGACCTTCTAGAAGGTCTGCATGGTGGAGGCCCTGACATTTTTACCACTGGGGATGATATGTCCGTCTGTTTAAATCATGAAATTTGGTTCGAATATTTCGCTTTAACAATGTTTGTTTCATATTGAAAATGGGCATAATTGATTCATAAACAAAAAATTTTTAACTAGTTTTTATCTAGCGGTCCTCACCTAACATAAAAAATTTAACATTAACACTAATATCATATTAATAATAAATGTGGACCCTTCAAGTTAATGTTAATGCTGTTAAGAAAAAACAATGTTTAAACATCATGTCTAAAGGCCCAACTAGTCAACTTTGCGACGCAACGTAAAATGAAGAAACATTTTGTACAAACAGTCAACAAACATTTTTGAACAAACGTGTTCTTTGGTTATTTTGTAAAGAAAATAAACTACGTAAAAATCTATTTTCTATAGATACACTACCTATAATTTTTGTGTCAATAGCTTACACACATATGCATAAACCCCAGGTCTACAACCGAGATTAACGCCAATATCATATGTAAGATAACATCGGCAGAAAAGAATAACCTTATTGTTTATATTATGTTAAATCTTAAATAAGGGGTACACTTATTCTATTAAATCCTATATGATATCATTATTTTCAATCAGTCACAGAGTAAATATGTCCTTTTTATTTAAGAAATTAGTACTTTTTTAGCACAATTTTTATAAAAATGTTTTTTTAATGTAAAACAAACAATAAAAGGAAATAATTTAACAAAAAAACATTGTTTTTCAGTAATTTCCAAATTACACATGCTCAAACTTTCATATATGTATATTTTTCTGACGGTTCATCTTACAAGATAGTTTTGTAGAGAAATCTCATAATAACAGTCTCATAATAGTTCTTACAATGCTAATATTTGAATCTACACGTGAGATAATTTTCTCAGTGAGCGAATTTGACACTCTGTGACAGAAAAATCTTACATATTCTATTACGTGTAGATGGGCTGTAATATAGTGCCCATATTAGAAAATTTTTTTATCAAACCAAACGTCAGAATTAACGCGAATTTATGGAAGTTGCACAAAAACAAAAATAAGGCAAATGTTTTATAACAATATTTTTTATATAAGTAGTTTGACAGCTGTAACTGAGGTTAACTTTTAGATAGAAATTGTCTTGTATAGACTCTACGTATGAGATACATGTATTCTAATAAATCCTACACACTCAACCAAAAAAGACTATTAAATACAGTAAAAATGGGTGTAGAATTGAAGAAAAGTAGGTTAAATATCAACCAACAAAATCATTGACCAATTCAGCAGAAATTTTTGTTAATTTTTAGAAATTAGTTAAATTTACAAAAAATCGTCAATATGACAATTTTTTGTCAAATTGAATAAAATATTATTCAAATCATCTAACATTTTTCTTCATATTGAAGAATTTTCATTCAATTTTACTACACTATTTTATTTACTTTTACTAAATTTTAGTTGAAACAATTTACTCAAATTAACTAATTTTTTCCTTCAAATAGAAGAATGTTTATTCATTTTAAGTATTGAATTTTATTCAATTCACAAAATTTTATCAATTTTAAAATGTCTTTTAATCCCTGGTAGGAAAAATTACGTTTATATATAATTGCATTATTTTACTCAATAATAAAAATAAAAAATTATTTTTGTAAATAATATATTAATATATAAACGACTACTTATTATCATCAAAAATAAAACATATAAGAAATTTTAAACACTAGTAATATTTATTATATAGAAAAAATATTTTTTTTTTTTTTTGCGAAAAAAAATAATTATATAATATTATTATAAAATATTATAAAAAGGAATAATTTAATTTAACTTAGTTTAAACTTACGTAGCAGTGGTTTTGTTTGTAAGTAATTACATATATGATAAAGACAGGAATTAGTAGAATTAGGGAGGAGGAATTAGTATCTAAAAAAATGCTAATATTTGAATCTACACGTGAGATAATTTTCTCAGAGAGCGAATTTGACACTGTGTGACAGAAAAATCTTACATATTCTATTACGTGTAGATGGGCTGTAACATAGTGCCCATATTAAAAAATTTTTTTATCAAACCAAACGTCAGAATTAACGCGAATTTATGGAAGTTGCACAAAAACAAAAATAAGGCAAATGTTTTATAACAATATTTTTTATATAAGCAGTTTGACAGCTGTAACTGAGGTTAACTTTTAGATAGAAATTGTCTTGTATAGACTCTACGTATGAGATACATGTATTCTAATAAATCCTATACACTCAACCAAAAAAGACTATTAAATAAGGTAAAAATGGGTGTAGAATTGAAGAAAAGTAGGTTAAATATCAACCAACAAAATCATTGACCAATTCAGCAGAAATTTTTGTTAATTTTTAGAAATTAGTTAAATTTACAAAAAATCGTCAATATGACAATTTTTTGTCAAATTGAATAAAATATTATTCAAATCATCTAACATTTTTCTTCATATTGAAGAATTTTCATTCAATTTTACTACACTATTTTATTTACTTTTACTAAATTTTAGTTGAAACAATTTACTCAAATTAACTAATTTTTTCCTTCAAATAGAAGAATGTTTATTCATTTTAAGTATTGAATTTTATTCAATTTACAAAATTTTATCAATTTTAAAATGTCTTTTAATCCCTGGTAGGAAAAATTACGTTTATATATAATTGCATTATTTTACTCAATAATAAAAATAAAAAATTATTTTTGTAAATAATATATTAATATATAAACGACTACTTATTATCATCAAAAATAAAACATATAAGAAATTTTAAACACTAGTAATATTTATTATATAGAAATAATATTTTTTTCTTTTTTTTTGCGAAAAAAAATAATTATATAATATTATTATAAAATATTATAAAAATGAATAATTTAATTTAACTTAGTTTAAACTTACGTAGCAGTGGTTTTGTTTGTAAGTAATTACATATATGATAAAGACAGGAATTAGTAGAATTAGGGAGGAGGAATTAGTATCTAAAAAGTATCTTACAATGAAAGTCTAAACACTTCGTGGAAATTAGCTGTTTTTAGATTATTGCATTTGAAGAGAATTATTATCACTAAGATAGTCTTCTTTGGGAACTACTTCAAATGACTTATTTTAACTAAAAATTAGGCAAATACAATATAATCTAAGAATTACACCACAATAGCTAAGTGAGTAAGTATGGATAACGTGATTAAAAAATTTTTCTTAAAGTGTAGTGATTCCAATCCGAATCTTTAGCCCAATATTTTAAATAGAGAATGTCAAGGATATTAGACAAAATATGTCGCTAAGAGTACAATTTCTATACTCACAATTTTCAATAAAAATTTGGAGGTCTTTACCATAGAACATTTTGAGCGTTTCCGTCAATACACATACAGGAAAACGGTATTAAGGAAAGTGTCATCCCAAAATGTTAGCTGACTACTGATCAACTTAAAAAGAAAACTGAAAATATATCTTTCTTCATTAGATTCAATTTTAAACCGTATTTCATAAAAAGTTGATAAAGCTTTAAGTTAATTTCAGAAAGCATAATATCTTTCTGTCAAATATGTGCATAGGTTCAGTAGTTTTCACGTGATATCGTCACAAACATTTATTATGGGAAATAAATCACAAAACTTTACGTACAAAAATGGGCGGAAAAAGGTGCAAGACATTTAATGAAAACGACGTTTCAGCATAAGTTACTTCTGTACTACATGTGTATATGAACCGATTCTGTAGTTGTATAAAAAAATATAAAAATTAAGTATATATATATTAAAAAATGGGCGTGAAGATAGATTATATAAAACAAGCCATAGTTTATTCCGAACTTTATTTGTGCCAAATTTTATGTGCAAAATGATGTTAAATAATTTGTTACAAAAAGTGGGCGTAAAAAGGGGCATGACATCCATTAAATATGGCTTATAGAATTTAGTTCCTTCTGTACTATATTTGTGCGAAATTTCATGTGAATTCATTCAGGGAATGATAAAATTAAGTCAAATAATTTGTTAAAAAGGTAGGCGTAAAAAGGAGCATGGTATCCAATAAATAAATTGTATAAGCTATAGTTCATTCATTCGATTCAGTGGTTGAGTCAAAAAATAAGCAAAATTAGGTAAAATAATTTGTTGCAAAAAGTAGGCGTAAAAAAGGCCTTATTAGTCTATATTATTTCTGAGCTATATGTGTACCAAATTTAATGTGAATCGATTCATCAAATGAGTCAAAAATGAAATGAAATTAAGTAAAATATAATTTTCATAAAAAATAGATGAAAAATGAGGCGTGGGTCCTATCATAATAAGGTATAGCCTAAAGTTCCTTCTAGGAAACGAAATCTGTGTGCTAAATTTCATGTAAATCAGTCCAGTAGTTTTGCCGTAAAAGAGTAACAAACAAATAAACAAACAGTCTCTTTTATATACATATATTTATGTTAAATTCATACTTAATAAATATCAAAATAATTTAACTAATTTAAGCGTAAGATATAATTTTAAAATTTCCAATGAAATAAGTTTCGTAAAAATCGATTAAATAGAAGATGAGATATAGACGATTTTCCTTATATAACGCATCCAATCGAAATAATTTGTGTTGCTGAGAAATTTGCGAAAATATGATATTTAATAATTAAATAAACCCAAAAAATTTAAAGATATAGTTAACTTCGTGATAAGTTGATAGTTGTCCAGTGTTATCCGCAAAAAAAAGTTATAACATTTGCTAAAAAAAATTCATTTTTGACATTTTTAGCCGGAATTTGCCATCGCGCACCGTGCGGCGCTTCATTCTCCAAATTAAAAATAACCACTGATTTTATGGACTTACTAAATAGATTATTATAAATATTTTTTAAAACACTTCATTTGCCATAGAAACTATTTATAAATACAATTGAAAACATTTTATAAAAGACCAACAAATTTGGAAATGTTCATCAAAAAGGAATTATAGTTCGCAAGAGACGAAAAATCATTATCTACGTGTCTGTCCGTCCGTGAGACTTTTATGATACAAGGACGAAGCCTATTGAAATTGAATGTGATCGGTCTATTGTTCCACCTAGCTCCCATTCAAATATCCCCCCGGAAAAGAGTTTAATCTCTCAAAAATGCCTTAAAAAGAAGAATATTATAATGAAATTCGGTGCAAAGAAGTTCTGTGCAAGTATCAATCTTTGTACCAAATTTTATAAAGATCGGTCCACAACTACCATAGTTCTCATATAAATCCCTCTTCCGAAAATAATATAAGTCCTCTTCCCGAATTTTTATGCTCTTACATAATAGTGTAGGGTATCATATCGTCGGTCTTGACCGACTACATATTTACTTCTCGTTTATTTTACATTTAGTAAAATTGGCCACAGTTGAAATATAAGAATAATATATAAAGGGTGGTTAAATTGTAAGGGCCGATGTTGAATGTGAACCACACCTAAACGCCAAGCTTTTTTCCGAATTTTATTTGACATTTCTCTATTTCAGACTTACTCAATTTGAACCATGGAGAGATACACAATCTAACAACGTGTTAAAGTTATACAGACTTATTATGAAAATGGGCGTTCAAATCAAAATGCATATCGTGCACTTCGTGATTTTTTTGGTCAATTTGATCGTCCAAATGTGCGTACAATCGCAAAAATCGTGGAAAAATTCGAGCAAACCGGGTCTGTAGAAGATGTGAGAACACCAGTGCATGCTCGTACAGCTCGTACTGCAGAAAATATTGCTGCTGTTCGCGATAGTGTGGCTGAAGAGCCGTCCACCTCAACTCGTCGTCGTGCCCAACAATTGCACCTCTCACGCTCGTCGTTGATGAACATTATACATAAAGACTTGCATTTACACGCTTACAAGGTGCAATTGGCTCAAGAACTAAAGCCTCTTGACCATTCCAAACGTCGTGAATGGGCAGAATGGTGGCAAGAAATGGCAACAGTGGATGATCAATTTTCGAAGAAAATCATCTTCAGTGATGAGGCACATTTTCACCTCAGTGGATTCGTCAATAAACAGAATTGCCGCATTTGGGCGAATAAGAATCCAAGAGTGATTGTCGAAAAACCAATGCACCCACAAAGAGTGACTGTTTGGTGCGGTTTATGGGCTGGCGGCATGATCGGACCGTATTTTTTCCAAAATGAGGCCGGTCAGGCAGTTACTGTGAATGGTGTTCGCTATCGTGAGATGATAACGAACTTTTTATGGCCCGAATTGGAAGATATGGATGTGGACGATATGTGGTTTCAGCAGGACGGTGCCACTTGCCACACAGCTAACGAAACAATGGCTTTTTGCGCAACAAATTCAATGGCCGTGTTATCTCACGTAATGGCGATGTCAATTGGCCGCCAAGATCATGTGATTTGACACCGTTGGACTTTTTTCTTTGAGGTTACTTGAAAGAAAAGGTGTACGTCGATAAGCCAGCAACAATTCAAGAGCTAAAGGATGAGATAATTCGGCACATTAACGGCATAGAACCTCCATTATGCCTCAGGGTCATCGAAAATTTGGACCATCGGATGGAGGTGTGCCGCCGTGGTCGCGGCGCCCATTTGGGCGATATTTTGTTCCATACATAATTGAGTAATACCAATATATCATAATAAAATAAAATTACAATAATTTCCTAAATAGTTTGTGTTTTATTCAAAATCAACATCGGCCCTTGAAATTTAACCACCCTTTATAATAACTTTTGAACTATATATATATATATATATATATATATATATATATATATATATATATATATATATATATAAGTTGATAAGTGGCGATATATTATATATATAATATAACTTGATATTTTACTTCATTAAAAAATTTGTATGAATCTATTGTTCGTAAATTTCAGGGAATATTGAATAGATGTTAATAATCTAAGATGTGTTTTTCTTTAAATATTATCCCCTAAAGCATAAAAACAAATGCATTTCAATGAAATTAATTAAAATTCATGACCTGAAAAACGCGAAAAGTTGAGCTATGTAGGTTTTGATACTTAGAATATCAATTTTACTTAAACAGATCTAATTATAATCTTTAATATCAAAAACTTACTGATGCAAAAATTTGGAACTATTTTAATAAAGGGAACCGTGTCGAAAATCGATATTTTTTACAACAATAAAATAAATGCTTCATTTTTATTTGATTTCAGTTAATAACAGCTTTGCTCCATTACTTTTCATTACTTTTAAAAAGTAAGAAATTGTAAGAAAAACAACAAAGTTGTTAAACGCCCTGTAAATTTTGGGATAATTCGAAAAAAAGCGTTTTGATGATAGTTGGTAATACCTAGAAGAAATTAAAAAAGAACGTAAACTTCATTTAAATCTTTTATATTTAATATAAATAATGTTTTAAATGCTATTTTATTTACAATGAAATGAGACATCAAACTTTCAAATCGTTTAAATACTCAAACAATTATTCAAAAAATGCAAACTTTATCCAATTATTTTTAATGTATTTTTAAGCAAATCAGTTTATTTTGAAACATATTTGAGGCAAAAAAAGATTAAAAAGTTTAAGCATTAATCATTCCATATAAAAACGAATAAGTTCTAAAATTTGTGTCCAATTTAAAAGAAAATAAATCTTATCATGGTTAGAAAAAAATTTAAAAAAAGGGCTATACACTTTGTGAAAAATTTCATTTTTTTAAATGTTGTTTAAAAATTTTCTTTCAATATTTGACCAAAACATATACAAATGTATACAGATAACAAGCTTTATTGTTATACTTTCCAAGAAATCTAAAAAAGAAGAAATTAACAAAACAATAACTGAATTTTTCCTGGAACTTACTTGAGCATAATTCAAAATTTTTAATGATTTTTAGTTACAAAATTATTCCTATTTTCAATTAACATTCTTCTTAAGATTTTACTTGAAAAATTGCCTTTTTTAGACATAATATTTTATTTTAATAACATCTAGAATAAATATTATATTTCGTATGAAAAAATTTGGGGAAAATTTTTTCTGCGTTGTTGTTTCTATAAAAAATCTTGGATAGATTTTGATTTATAAAATAAAAAATATTTTTCATTAACTGATAAAACTAGTACTTAGACAAATTATTTTTTATCATATGGTCCACGAAATTTGAAAATTTAGAATTTATAAACCAAATAAATAAAATTACAAAATTATTTATTATTAAAAGAAATTAACATTTTACAAGAATTCATAAATATATTATGTAGTTATTAAAAAAAAACGTTCTTATTGTAAATTTTTCTTAATGTTCAATTTTTCTTAGTTGAAAAATTAAACACATCCGCGCCTGATATGGGTTAACATTTTGATGAACTAAAATCTTTCTTTTACCGAAAATTTGAATTTTAAAAGCTAATTTATTATTAAAAACCAGATACAATATAAACTCGAGAATATTGATAATTATTGCAGACCCCAATCCGGATTATCGAGACTTTTTTCTGGTCCAATTTTGTTTAAAAATATATTCAAATATAACTTTTACTTAATATAACATTTAGTATTTTAAGTTTTTTATCTAAAAAAATTGTTTGTACTCCTCCATTATAATTATATCATTTCTTATTGTATTTTCGAAGTTATACTAAAATTTTATTTAAAAAGGAATTTTCATTATTTAACCCGTATTATAGATTATAGAACCAAATTAAATTTTTATTAAAATTCGAAATTTTAACTAATTAAATGATATTTCAATAATATTAAAAAATAATTTTAACTAAATAGACAGACTTTTACCCAAAAAAAAAGTTTTTCATTAAAAAAAAATGATTTAAAAATTTAACAAAATACAATAATATTAAAAAAAAATAAAGTAAAATATCATATGGCTGTTAACTTATCAAATTTTATCCAAGAAATAAGTTAACTGCCATAATATCATATTATGATGTTTTAAATTATGTAAAAAGTTGTTTAATTATTTATAAATATTGAATTTTCAAGAAGATTCGAAATTAATAAAAATTTCGTTCTATTTTAATTTACGACATCGATTCAGTTACGTTCACTACTAAATTGCAAAATATATTTAAAAGTTAATAAGTTATTTTATCATAGTTATTTCTTATAACAAAAGAATTATAGTTTACCTAACTGCCAAATTTTTATTAGATATATTAAATGTTTGTAATTGTATTGGTTTTTACAAAGTCTATTTTACAAAACACACTCTTTAAAAATCGCATTAATTACCAACCGTCGTTAAAAATACCAAGTTTTAGTTGCTGTATTCATTTTTAGAAAAAGAAATATGTTTTTATAGTACAAAAAAATGCCAAAAATAATTAATTTTTTCCGTGCTAAATGACTTCTAAAAATACTAAATCTAGCACTAAAAGTGCTAAATTGGCAACACTGTTTAAAGTTCAATTTAGCCTTATATTTCGCATCTCCTAGCAACACTGCACAGATAGTACCATTGCAGGAAGGGGTTTGGATGTCACGCCTACTTTATAAAAAAACTATTTTTTTTAATTTTGAACGTACAGATAGTGCTTGCTCTGAAGATTGCTATAGGCTATGTTGGATCTTGATCGGCTGTTACGTCCATTTTTTATAACTCTCAAATGGCTGAACCGATTTTCTTAAAATTTTAACAGCGTCATCATTTGCATTTCCAAATTCAAATATGATATTTTATTTTTCGATCGGAGCAGGGGGAGCAGTATTCCCCATACAAAGCAAAAATTTATTATAGCATATCTAAGGAACTATTATAGTGAGAAACCTCAAACTTCGTGGGAACCACTATCTTATCATATCACATTGATGAAATGAAAATAGGACGGATAAGTCCAGGGGAAAAAGTAGCCTTGATACAAAGCAGAAATTAATTTTCGCATATATAAAGCGGTATTACAGTGAATGTCTTAAGAAGTTATAGAAATAATTTTCATATCAAATTTCATATAGGGCGGATAGGTCCAAGAAGAGTAGTAACCCCCATATAAAGTAAATGTTAGTTATCGCATCAAAAGCGATAGCGAAGCTCATCGGGAAAAGCTAGTAAAATTATAACTTATAATATATGTATATTCGAATTCTAACTAGAAGAAATTTGATTTCCTGAAAAAACCAAGACTGTTTTGTACTACCGTACACTACCGCAGCACACCTTGGTGTGCAGTAGACTGCACCAAAATTTACCAAATTCACCCCTAGAATTGTTCTTTGTATTGAAAAAAGATATATCAGAAATACGTATAGGTGAAATCGGATATCGTTAACCCGTGCCGCATTGCACCTGTAGTTTGTAGAATTCGTTTATATGGAAAAAAAAATTACTTTTTTACAGTTTTTATAAAAATTCAGCTATTAAATAGTTTATTTTATAATTAAATATTACGGAAACGTATTACACAAATCGGGTAAAAAATGTTAAAGGTATTACGAATTCCTTAGATGATTAACGTGTTTCAAACTACTTGTGTAAAGTGTACAAACAAATTTTTAATTTTTTGATAAATTCAATTTCAATTTCAATGTTATTAAAATTTTGTTAAACAAATTTCAAAAAAGTTCAAATAATACTATGAGGTTTTATAGACAACACCACAGGAAATAAAACTAAAAATAATTAGATGCAATGGTTTCTGTAATAAATTTTTATGATTTAACATCACAGAAACCATTTCATCGAAATCCACATAAAAATAAATAATTTTTCGTTATGTTTTCCCTAAAAACTTAAAATATGTATAATTTTTCTTTTGGACTTCGTAATTTAAAAGTTGTTTAATTTTGCTTAAAATTTCCTGAGATATGGTTTCTATTATTATGTAATATTTTTTTTAGTCTTGATAAAAACTTTATATCTAAAAACCTGCAAAAAATGCCTTTTTGCCGAAAATCGCAGAATTAAAATCGCAGGTAGTTCCTATTTATACAAGCTATTGACATAATTCTTTTAGTTTTTTTTTTCTGTGGTGTCTATAGAATCGCATAGTTTTATTCAAAATTTTAATAAGATTTTTTAAACTTTTTATTTATATATTGAATCTGCCTTTTTTTAAGGCCTCACAATATGTATTTAAATCTTGGATCTCTAACAAAAGCACAGCTAAGGTCCTCCTAGTAACGGGACAGAAAATCGGCTCTACGAAGCCTTGAATTTGGTTGAACTTCAGTAAGAAGTCTTGCAAGAGGGTTGAGGTAAGTCTACAGTTTTATAATGTATTTTTCACTGTGTAAGTCTCTATGGATCATCTGGCATCTCTGCCTCAAGATAAAAACATCGTGTTAATTTTTGCTACAAAAATTAATTGAATTTTTAAATTAAAAAATGTAAAAAAAACTACTTAAATTTGCTTTAACTTTCTTTTGTTTGGCAATGTTTGCTCAAAAAAGAAGAAAGCATTGGGGCAATAGCCCTAAATTGAAGGTGCCAAAAACTACAGACGGTCCCAGCACTAGTGCCAACAGGTTTCAGCTTCTGTCTGAAGATGAAGAAGAAGAAGCAGTTGCTATCAAAGAAAAGATACCACCAATAATTGTGGACTCTACCCACCGTTTTTCAACTGTGATCGGATTAATTGGGGAAAAATATACCTACAAACGGATGTCTATTGGTACAAAAATTGTATCAAACTCGTTATCGCTGTACAATGAAGCTTTGAGTGTTCTCAAAGACAAAAAATTCCAGTATTATACGCATGAATTGAGGGATGCAAAAACTTTTAAATTGGTTTTATTTGGCCTGCCATAACTGGACACAAAGATAATTGGCGAAGAATTTGTAAGCTCGCTCAACATAAACCCGGTAAGCATTAAGGAACTAGCAACAAAAAGATCCAATGTAGATGACGCCCTCTATCTCATTGAGTTTGATCGTCAACATGTTTCAAAAAGAGAGGTTATGAAAATAAGATATTTTTGTAATATATCTGTATATTGGAGAAAACCTCTAAAGGGCAATAAAGGTCCCACACAATGCTCCAAGTGCGCTATGTATGGACATGGTGCTAAAAATTGTAACCGTTTCTTAGTGTGTTCAGCCTGCGCCGGAAACCATGAGTATACAGTTTGTTCACTCAATAAAGGTAATAGTGATGGTAGTATAATTTATAAGTGCTACAACTGCATAAAGAAGAAAATCGATATTCTCCTTTTAAATGAAACTTTTTTGAAACCGTATCACAAATTTCAACTTGGTGGTTATAAAATTTATAGAGAGGATCGATCTACTCATGGCGGAGGAGTTCTAATTGCAATTAAAGGTAACATTAAGCATACGTTGTTACCAAAAATAAAAACAAGTACTGCTGAAAGTGTTTCAATACAAGTTATGATTAATAGAAGGTTAGTTATATTTACGTCAGCGTATAATCCAGTTCATACTACCAATTTTAAAGCTGATTTGGATAAATTAACTTCATTTTCAAAAAACTATTTTATTTTCGGTGATCTGAATGCCCAACATACACATTGGAATTGTATGTCAAATAATTCGGCTGGTAATGATCTCTACAGCCACTGTCTTCAATCCAGCTACTACATTTATTACCCAAATGGACACACTCGCTTTGGACAAAATATCAACCCCATTCAACCGTCCACAGTAGACATTCTTTTATATAACTCGTGCCTCCATTTTTCAAACCTTGAGACACATCCAAATGTTTTACAGTCAGACCATGTACCTATAACTTGTATTATTTCTGGACAAGTTCAAAACATGATATATTCAGTTCCCTTGTATTATCGAGCAGACTGGTCAGCAATCAGAAACTGGGTGGAAAATGAAATTAGGTGTCAGAACATTTACCAACCCATTACTAAATCAGGTAATCTGGATTTTTATTTTAACAAATTAATATCTATAGTTAAAGCAGCGTTTAATAAAATACCTGTCGGTTATAAAATTCCGTGGCAACGAGAAATCTCTGAAATTAATAAAATGTTAATTAGTCAGAGAAATAAATACAAACGTAAATTTCAAAGATGTCGCGATTTTAATTATAAAAATCAATTGAAAAGCATTTTGAAGCTATTAAATAAACTTATTGATTTTCACCTTAATAAAGACCGCAATGAATCTTGGTCAAAATTTATTTCGAATTTGCCCTCGGGCTCTAAAAAGTTTTGGAAAGTAAAAAAAGCACTGAAAGGAAACAAAATGTCTTTTACTGATCTTCATGTAAACGGTGAAGTTTTAAGAACTGGCAATGAAAAAGCTAATTCAATAGCAGACCTATTTGGTGATTCACCATTACTTTAAATAATTATTCACCTATGGACTCAGCCGTTTCAAGATTCTTTCATGATCTTGACGATACACTTCTTGACAGATCTAACGTAGAACTTACCAATTTAGATGAAGTTAAATCGTTTGTACTTTTATTGAAAAATAATGAAGCCCCTGGTTTAGATGGCATTAATAGCATTATCCTTAAAATGATGCCCGATTACTTTTTTGAAACTCTATGTAAACTTTTCAACTCTTGTTTAATAGAAGGCTATTTTCCAACTATTTTTAAGAAGGCAAAAGTTATTCCAATTCCTAAGCCTGGAAAGGATCCTAAATTACCGTCTAGCTATAGACCTATCAACATCCTAAGCCTATTGGATAAAGTATTTGAAAAAATAATTAATAAGAGAATTTTAGATTTTTCCAACCAAAATAATATTATTAACCCTCAACAGTTTGGATTCCGCGAGGAACACTCAACTAAAAAGAGTCGTTAATTTTATTGAATCAAACAAAAGAAATCGTAAAAGCACTGAAGTTATTTTTCTTGACATTGAAAAAGCCTTCGATTCAATATGGCATGAAGGCCTGGTTTTTAAACTAAATTCCTTCAATTATCCAACGTATTTGCAAAAGATAATAAAGAGTTTTTTAGATCAGCGCTCATTTGCTGTATCTATAGCTAACACGCTATCTAGTGATAGACAAATCCCTGCGTTTCTGCCGCAAGGATCGGTATTATCACCAACTCTTTATTCAATATATATTTCCGATTTTACTATTCGCAAGAATCAAGAAGTAGCTTTTTACGCTGACGATAGTGATTTTATTTGCTGCGGTAAGGTGTCAAACGCAATAATCAAAAAAATGGAAGATAGTTTAAAATCTACCAATAAATACTTTAATAAATGGAATATAAAAGTTAATGTTAGTAAAACACAAGCTATTATATTTCCATATAATAGATCACAGAAACGTATTCCTACATAACATTTATATTCTAGGGGAGTTTTTATTCCTCTGCAGGATAGTATCAAATATCTAGGTATTATCTTAGATAAAAAACTATCATTTAAACAACACATACAGTATATTTGTGATAAAGCAATTAAATGTGGCCGTGCACTTTACCCCTTACTTAACAGAAGATCTAAACTTAATTTAAAAAACAAGACCCTTATTTACAAAATGTGTATTCGACCAATTATGACCTACGGATGCCAAGTCTAGTTTAATAAAGCTGCTAAAACTTACACAAGAAAATTACAGATAATACAAAATAAAAATCTGAAATTAATTCATAACCTACACCCCAGATATTCTACTGATCTACTGCATAGAAACTTTAAGCATAAAATGTTTAATTCATTTGCAAGGGAACTGACTGTCATTTAATGAAAAATGCAGAACGTCTACATATGAAATAATAAGAAATTTGCTAAACAATCACTAAGACTCTTTTTTACTTAAAGAGTTATAATTGATGGTTGTTTTTAAAATTTCTTATAACGTTTAAGTATGTACAAGGTTTTTTTTTGACAACTTTTCCTTAACACTGTGATATTAGTAGTTTCCTTATTTAATTATTTAGATTTTAATTGTTGTAATACTTTTAAGTAAATTCTCATAACAATGTAATTACTTTATAAAGGTTTCAATAAAGTCAATAATAGTAATAATAATAATAATAATAATAATAATAATAATAATAATAATAAAAAATAAATAATTAAGAACCTTTTGGTACTGAACAGAATATTCAATAAAGTGCCAATTTATATTATCAGTATGAAAATACAATTTTTTTATATTCAAAGAATAAATAAATAAAAAATCTCAAATGCTTTCTAAAATTGCTTTCGCTGCGGGAGGTTTTTTCAGCGAAATAACTTTTGAAACATTCTTTAGTATTTGTACAATATGGGCAGTAGTTCTACAAAAAACAATACGGCGAATTAATTAATTTTTTTAAACATGGAGTTTGATAATCCAAAGTACTAATAATAATAAACAGCTGATTAAGTGAGGTCACCTGTTTCAATTCGCCTTGGGCTATGACGTGCTGTTTTTTACATTTAAAAAAAATGTATTCCCTATTAATTACATAGGGTCTACATTAGACAATTTTTTATCAAGCCAAACATCAAACTTAACGCGAATTTGTGGAAGATGGCAACAGTTGCACAAAAACAACAATATGACGTATCCATTATTTTTTTTTATATATACAGTTTGGCAACTGTAACAACCAAAATAATAATCACCTGTTTAACAAAGGTTGCCTTGTATATATTCGTACTGATTTTGACGTTTGTTTTGATAAAAGTTTGCCTAATTTACACACTAGGTTATTTGTTCAAAAATTGTTTATATATTTCAAGTATTCGGTTAATGTCTTTGCTAAAAAATACAACTGTGAGTAATTATGCTTTTGACATTTGACAGAACTTTTTTTGTTTATTATTTGAGACCAAGAAGAAACACAAAAAAGATTGCAAGGAAATTGAATAAATTTTAATTAAAAAATTTAAAAAAGTGTACCTTAAATGTAAATTAAACCTAAAATATGGTGAATGTTATGAAGGGAGTGCTTGTTGAATGGTAAGTAAGCAAATTTGTCTCCATTAGACATCAACATAATCTAATTCTTCGGGAATACCAAAAGCCTTGTTCAGCTCTCTATCCTGTTTGTTAAACTTACGTTTGCACCAAGATTTTGTCATAAAAATATTGTCGGTCCACCGATTGGCAGCTTCAAGTAATTTCTGTAAAGAAATGCATGTATATATAAGTATAAATTTTCACTTTTAATATACATACGATATGCATACGTATTTACCTCGGTATCACTTTTTTTTGTCTTTATTTCCTCATAGTCTACCTCGTGTTGGTATTTTTTCATTTCTTTTTCCAACTTTTGTTTTTCTTCTTGAAGTACTGCAATTTCTCTAGTAATAACTTCAACAGTAGCTAAATCATCCATAGCATCTTCAGAAGTTTTCAATTGAGTCTGAGCCCCTTCAATGCTCTGTTGTATTTTTACTATCTTTAATTCTACTTCCTTTAGCTGTCTTTGCAATTTCTGCACAGTTTCACTATTCAAACACAAGTTGTATGTATATTAAAAAAAAAAATAAACTTAGTATTTACTATAAATTACCTGGGAAAAGACCAATAGTAAAAACTACCTAATATTTTTTCACTTTGCACCGAACCATAATCTACTAATTCCTGTAAAGTTGTTTTAACTGATTGCAGTACTATACCCTTCTCTTGAGGAGCCAAACGTTCTAAATCTTTAAGTTGATAAACGTCATTTGTTTCATGAAATAATTCCAATAATTTAACTTGCTTTTCCTCGGCTGATAGTGGTGTTCTTTTCGACATTTTAAGCTAAAATCGGAAAAAAATAAAGAATTGTACAAAATGTTCTTTTATTTCAGCGATCCGGCTATGAAACAATTTTTATTACACTTGGATGAAACATCAGCATTGGGACGTAAATTTATTATACAAGATTTGGATGAAAGTCATTTATTTATATCGACAGAAATCGTTGAAACTTTACAAGCGCGTGTGGATGAGTTAATGGATCGCATTAGTTTTCCTCTACACGAAAAGGAAGCTTAAAAAACTTGTCATTATACTTTTTATTAAAACCAATTATTTACAAATATTTCCTATTAAAATAAAAAATGACCGGCCGAGAATCGCATCGTATTAAAGATGCCGAAAAGAAACGTGTTCTTGATGAAGCCGCCCGTCAGCGACGTGCCCGCAAAGCTTTGGAAGCTTTAGAACAAGATAATTTTCATGATGATCCCCACGCCGATTTGGTAATGTCAAAAAAAGTTCCCAAATTTCAAGATAATCTAAAAAATCCTAAAGAAAATCGTAAATCTAAACGTAAAGGTGCGGACTATTATCGTGCTAAGTATCGTAAGAATTTCGCCCAACTTTTGGATGAAGAAAAACAACAGCATCCTGATCCTCCCAATTATGCAAGTGCTTTAGCACCACCTGCCTCTAAACCGGCAAGACATTTTTGTGCTGTTTGCGGTAATTTTTCAAAATATTCATGTACAGCCTGTGGTACACGTTACTGTTGCATACGGTGCCTGGGCACTCATCAAGATACGAGATGTTTAAAGTGGACGGCCTAAAATATTATATAATTGTACTATATAAGAATAAGAATGTATTGATTAATAAAAATAATAAATATAATTTTTGGACTCAATTGAAATTAGAAAGATATACGAATTAAATTACGCATGACAACCCTGATTGGCCTCTAGAATTCCCCTCGAAATTATAGATAAATATTAATGATATAAATATAAAACGATTGCTATTAAAGTTCCAGTGATCTAAATTGCGTTTTGTCCATTTTTTAAATTTTAAAAGTTTTACACAACGATAAATTTATTACCTATTACTATATATAGATGTTTCGATATTCAGCTCAATAAACCTCCTTTAAAATATGTACTTTCTTAAAAATTAAAAGAAACCTTAACATTTTCAAAATGTAAATAAATAAATTGGTAATAACATTATAGGCTTTGCCAACTTTAAAAACTTAAAACACAGTGGGAAGGAATAACTCAAGCTGTTGGTAAGCTATATTCAATAAAAAAAATTGTAAATTGTGAAAATTTGTACTACATGCGGTTTAGAACAAAACAATAACTATTTAGTTTCTGAAAAATTCAAATTTCGTAAGAAATTTTAAATAAAAACTTCTTTACTTTTTTTTTTTTGATATTTAAAACTCTTTTAAACAATATTTTAAATATAATATATGACAATTAAAACTATTTCAGAAAATCAAAAATATTATTTTTTTTCATAATATATAAAAACTTACTATTCTAAAATCAATTAAACAGGCTGTATCATAGATAATTACTTTAGTGGTTTTTATTTGGTTTCCAACAAAAACTAAACGAAAATGATTTTATATAATAATTTTCACTCGAATTTAAATATTTTTAATATATGATGTATATTTTGTTTTCAGACCTTAAGAGAAAAAACATAAAACTTTACGTGAATTTTTTTAAAGTATAAAAAAGTTAATTTTTTAAAAAACATGTTATGAAATTCTTTCGAAATACTTATTCAATATAATAAAAATTAAAAATATAAAAATGTGTATGCACTTAATAACAAAAAAAAGTAATATTATCCAAGTATTATTTCATTAATCAAAGAATAGGCAATGACAATATATATATGTATATATATATTCGGATTCCCGTGAAATCAATTTAACTATATACGTCCATCCGTCTATATGTTTGCATATATATTCTGGTTCCTCGTGAAATTCTAAGATGATCTAGTTCAGCCACGGGCACAAGGAGAGGACGTTAAGACTTGAATGTGTTAGGGTATTTGGTTTGTTTATTCTCTTTGTTACAAATATGTTCATTATAATGTAACTTTAACAGGCAATCTAACCTCAGGTCTACAACTGAGAATAACATAGTGTCTACATTAGAGATTTTTTATCATGACAAACGTCAAACTTAACGCGAATTTGTGTGAGGTGGTAACAGTTGCAAAAAACAACAATATGGCGTATTCATAATTGTTTTTTATTTATGCAGTTTGACAACTGTAACAACCAAAATAATAATCAGCTGTTTAACTAAGGTTACCTTGTATATATTCGCATTGATTTTGACATTTGTTTTGACACTAAGTAACGCTGATACCATTTTGTTTATATTATGCTAAATCTTAAGTAAGGGGTACACGTATTCTAATAAATCCTACAAGTTATCATTATTTTCAATCAGTCACAGAGTAAACATGTCCTTTTTATTTAAGCAATTTGCACTTTTTTGTATAATTTTTATAAAAATGTTTTTCTAGCATGTAAAACAGACATTAAAGGGAAAAAATTTCACAAAAAACATTGTTTTTTAGTAATTTCGAAAATACACATACACATACACAATCAAACTTTCGTATATATGTATTTTTTAACAGTTCATCTTATAAGATGGTTGTGTAGAGAAATCTCATCACAATAGTCTCATAATACATCTTATAATACTAATATTTGAATCTACACGTGAAATAATTTTCTCAGAGAGTGAATTTGACACTCTCTGACACAAAAATCTTACATATTATGTTACGCCTAGACGGGCTATAGCCAAATGACTACATGAGCCAAATTTTTATCAAAACAAACGTCAAAAAAAGTGCGAATATATATAAGGTAACCTTAGTTAAACAGCTGATTATTATTTTGGTTGTTACAGTTGCCAAACTGCATATATAAAATGCAATAATGAATACGCCGTATTGTTGTTTTTGTGCAACTGTTGCCACTTTCCACAAATTCGCGTTAAGTTTGACGTTTGTCTTGATAAAAAATTGTCTAATGTAGACACTATATAACATAGTAACAAACTGTAACAAACAAAATAATAATCAGCTGTTTAACTAAGCTTACCTTGTATATATTCGCACTGATTTTGACGTTTGTTTTGATATAAATTTGCCTAATGTAGACACTAGGTAAAGGAATATGTAAGATTTTTCTATCAGAGAGTGTAAAATTCGCTCTCTGAGAAAATTATCTGACGTCTAGATTCAAATATTAGTGTTATAAGAAGTATTATGAAGTTTTGTTTTAATTTTTCTTTTTATTTTCTTTTGCTTTATATGTGATTGACTTTTCAGGGTAAATAAAAATAATTCTACGTTTAGTAGTTGTATTATGCTTAGAAATAACTTTTTCCCCACTATGTTACGCACGTGTTGCCAACTTTACTTTCTCCAAGTTTAACTGACATTTCGTTGACATTTCTCTCTCTTAAATAAAATATATGTGTTTGTGTGTGTCATTTTGTTGCTGAAGTGACAGCGAAAACTTTTTTACACGGTTGGACCAGTAGAACGCCCGTAAAGTTTTTCGTTGTAAAAAATTAAATTATTTGTATATCTTTTTAGAAAATAAAATCAACGAACATGATTAACGCCGTGTCGCGTGCTTATTTACGTGCCAGCACACAAGCTGTACCCAATGGGCTAAAAACTTCTGTTCTAAGTGCAGCTCAGGGTAAGAAAGTTGTGGCGCCCACCAACACGGATAAAAATGCTCCTTGTGGCAATACCAAAGGCGTAACTGGATTACAAAGTGATTATAAACAATATTTATAATATTAATAATTGAAAAGAAAAATTGCAATTGTTGTAACATAATTTTGCGATGGTAAAATGTATTAAAAGTCTGAAATTTTTTGTCTCAATTATGTAATGTTTTTTGAGGTTATGAGTGTACATCAAACCAATAGAAGAAGGCTGTTAGTGGAAATGTTATGATAACAACTAGAATGTTATGAAAGAATCCAGCTGATTTTTGTTTCTATTGGGAGTAAAAATAAATTAGAGAAAAAATATTTAATTGAAAATTCAATTTTACTTTATATAAATGTTAATAATATGTTTATGGTTAATATCGATTTTCTTTTATTTTAGCCTTTCAACAAGTTCGTTTGGCCCACACTGACTTGCAGGCCCCAGACTTCTCACCATACCGTCGTGAGTCTGTCCAACCTGCCAGCCGCAAGAACACCACTTCTGAAGAACGTAAAGCCTTCTCCTACATGTTGGTAGGAGCTGGGGCTGTTGGTGGTGCTTATGCCGCTAAGGGTTTAGTTACTGCTTTTGTCAGTTCCATGAGCGCAACTGCTGATGTCTTGGCTATGGCCAAGATTGAAGTCAAATTGGCTGATATTCCTGAAGGCAAATCCGTTACATTCAAATGGCGTGGTAAGCCTTTGTTCATTCGTCACCGTACCGCTGGAGAAATCAGCACTGAACGTAATGTACCCACTTCTACTTTACGTGATCCCGAATCTGATGAAGTAGGTATTAAAATTATTTGAATGAATATTATTTATGAATTTTTTTCATTTTATTAGCAACGTGTTCTTAAACCAGAATGGTTAGTTGTCATTGGTGTCTGCACACATTTAGGTTGCGTACCAATTGCCAATGCTGGTGACTTCGGTGGCTACTACTGTCCTTGCCACGGTTCTCATTACGATGCTTCTGGTCGTATCCGTAAAGGTCCTGCTCCCTTGAACCTGGAAGTGCCATCTCACAGCTTCCCCGATGAGGGTACCTTGATTGTAGGTTAAAACCTGAAAACGATCCTTAAAACAAGGCTATTATTATCTAACCTAACCAATATAGTGTTTAATTATTATAATGTATTGATTGTCAACTTCAGCCTCTTTAAGCTTAACCACAAAACAAAAAACATCTAGTAAAATCTTTAATTGGTTTAACAACAACAAAAATAAATAAAAATGACTTATAATGTTATTATAATTAAAGGAAAAACAAAAAAACCAAATAAAAAATTAGACGACAAATTGTGATCGAAATATAAAAATACAACTAACAAATAAAATGCTTCTTAAATGTTGTTGCCGTGGATGATGCTGTAGTTGATTACTTAAACAAATCTATTAAGTTTATTGTTTATAAAAACTTATTTGATTTGTTGTCTTCATCATAATAAAGAGTGTTCTAAAATACTATAGAAATATAAATTTACGAGTTCGGAATAATCTTTAAAATTATAACGCATACAGACATGTTTAAAGAACTTCATTCGACTTGATCAAAATTGCGTCTACAAAAAAGAAAATGTTTTCCTAATTAAAAAAAGGATTTCCCAATTCCTTTTTTTAATTAGTTGTATCGTCTTTTCCTTCAAATATTTGACTAGTCAGAATAACGTCTGTCTGTCCGTGTAAACCTTATAATCAGACAACAGATAACAATTCTGAATATAATGCAATCCTATTAAATTTTGGTGTATAAACATAAATCAATCAATGAGATATAACCACGTAAACGTTCATATATGTCACAAAAATACATTTTTTTGGCAACAACCTGGTTTTTCTGTTGAAGTACTGAAGGTTTTTTAAAATTGTTTATTTTTCGAATGTCGAATAGACCGATCTTTTTAAACACAAAAACCGGTTTAAAAAATTACTTTTTATTAAAAAAAACCTGTACTAATTGCTTATATTTGGCTGGAAATTTGGAAATATTTTTTTTATCTGAACCCTACAAACAAAATAGATAATCATCTAGGTGAAAAAAGAAGATAACGCCAGATAATCTTATAGAAGATGTAATAAATATGTAGAAAAATGATCACTAAATAAATATTGAAATAATATACATAATAAAGAAATCTTTTATATCTTGTAAAGCATGCATGCATATGTATAAATTTTAACATAAAGCACGAAAACTGAAATTTGAAAGACAAACAAATTTCTTCAATATTTTTTCATTTTGGAACAATTCTTCGACAACTGAAAAAATTGTGGCTGAAAAATAAATGTATGGCATTAATTTCTTCCAGATGATATCAATGGGACCTCATCAATTTATTGCGGTGGTGAGAATCACTTTACTGAAAAAGGGGTGATATTTTGAGGATAAAATAATAAAAAAAAAAAAATAAATTTTATATATTTTTTGTTGTTTATTTCCCCTTTTTACTGATAAAAATACAATATTAGGAAAATATTGCTTTGATGATTTTCATCCAAATAATAAAAAGAAGATATTGCGTAAATTTCTAGTCTAATTTCCTAATATGTTTCATAAATATAGTTTAAGGTAAAATTGAAATTATTTCTGTAAATTTAAACTAATAATTAAATAATAATTATCTTAGATGAAATACGCATATTAACGGAATAAGTTTTTCTTTTCCTCTTGTAACACCTGTAAAATTTTTAAGAATAATTTAAATTTTTTTAATTCAATATTTGTAATAATAGTCCACTTCATTTTTAAAAGAGCCATAGTTTTTGCTTATACTAAATAAAACTTAAAGCTAGTTCTTAGGATGTCGATTATATACATTTATTGGTTAAACGTAGCTTAAGTCATTAATGATGTTTTTTAATGATAGATTATATCAGATAATCTAGGTTTAACTCAGATACATTCGCCATAAATGCATAAATATTGTTAGGTTTTTACCTTTTAAAAACGGTCGTTTATTTCCTTTAAATAAAGCTGTACTTTGATTGCAAATAACAGCAATTTAGTAGTTTAAAAGTTGTAGCGACTCTTTATTTTATTTAAAAAATGTACAACAATAACAGTTTAAATAGTCACTTGCGTTCTAATATAAACACACACTTAAATTACACACTTTATACAACACACTTTAATAATGTACAAGATTATACAGCCAAGGCAGTTAATTTGTCATTACTTAACGACGCTTCCAATTAGACTGACTCAATGGTGTTCTCACGGCCAATTTATATACACTGTATTACCTACTAGATGCTTCTTGAAAGCTCTACTTCTTTCTACAATGTTCTTAACGGACAAACTAGAGCTTTCGATGTTAATGTTAGCAGCTTAAACATTTAGTGTTGCCATACTTACAAACAATGGTGAAAGCTTTTTATTCAATGTTGTACGTTTAGAACTATGTTCATAAGTTTTACAGATATGTTAACTGCTGTTAACATAAACGGAAATGTCTAGAAGCATTGAGAAAGATTTAAACCAGCCGTTAAAACCGTTATATTTGAATTCAAGTACAATTTCGTAACACTGTCCCCCGCTTAAGCCTGTTCGTCCCGAATAGGCACAGAATCACTTCTCCCATAGGTAGCTAGTCCTTCATTTTAAATCTCGGCCTCTTTTCTTTCCATATTCTGTATACCACGTCGTTTAATTTATTAATCACCTTGTATGGTCCATCCCAATGGGTTTGTACTTTGGGGAACAGTTCTTTCTTACGTTGTGGGTTATACAACAGTACAAGCTGGCCTTCGTTAAATCCTTCAGAATTCGCTGCTCGATCGTATCCGGCTTTTATTTTGTCGCTGGTCATTTTTATTCGTCTGCATACGAATTCATGAAGTTCGTTTAGGTCATCTTGGTCTTGGGAAGTGTTTTCATTATTTGTTGATGAGGGCCTAACGAAGGTTTTTGCTGTTACAAGATCACTTGTTATTTCTGATGGTTCTATCACCCACAAACTGTTGTCCTTACAATCTCCCTCCATACGAGCCCATACTAAAGTTTCTGATTGTGGTGGTAGCTTCTGATGCTCGACGGTAACTAGCTTTCTTACTTGAGTTCTATTTTCATATCCGACGTCAAGGGGTATTTCCACATTTCGCCAAATCATAACTTTTTGTCCCATATCCAAAGTAATGCCATGGCTAATCATGAAATCAGCACCAATGATAACTTCGTCCACAATGTTGGCAACAATGAATACATGATTGACGGTAACGTTGGCAATGGTTAATTTCACATTTACTTTACCATAGACAGTGACCGGCTCCCCAGTAGCTCTGCGCAGACTTACCCCACATAATGGTTCAATTGTTTTCTTGATTAAATCTGGCCTGACGATAGACTGTGATGCCCCGGTGTCTATAGTAAAAACGCGCTTCAAACCGTTGATGTACAGAGGAGCAGTAAGATTGCTATTTTTCTGCTGTATTACGGATATGAAGATTGTGAGACCCTCAGTGCTAGCTAGTTTTAGTTTTGAAGGTGATTCTTGTGATGATTGATGATTTGACTCCTGGTTACTTCTTTGAGGCGAGGCAGATCTGGTTCGTTTTCTTGATGCTTTGCAGTTTCGCTAAATATGACCAGATTTACCGCAGTTATAACATTTTACTCTGACTTTACTTTGCTTCTCATTAAAAGCCTCCAAAACCTTTTTTAATTCGTCGACTATATTTCTCTCATTATCAGGAACAACTTCAACATTTCGCACCTTGCATATTTGCGGCTTTGAAATTATTTTCGCCGTTTCTTGTGCCAGTGCGAATGAGACGGTTTCAGTAAATGATGGTTTAGGTGTGGCACAAACCGCGTGTTTTATTTCAGGATCGCGAATGCCATTAACAAATGCCTCTATCTTGATATGATCCAAAAACGGGCTGTTTGCCCCTGGATACGTAAGCTGCAACAAACGCTCGATTTCCAACTCAAAGTCTTGTAGTGTCTCATTGGGCTTCTGCACTCTACCACGCAATTCCATTCGGTATAAGTCCTTTTTATGTTCACCAGCGTACTTACGTTGTAGCGCCTCCATTATGTCATCATAACTATTTCTGTTACACGCTGGCACGCTTTCAAGAACTACTGCAGCATTTCCTTTTAAGGTCAATATCAACTCTATAGCTTTTTCTTCGTCGTTCCACATGTTTCTAATGGCAATTGTATCAAACTGGAACTTTAAATGGTGTGGTGCCATCAAAACTAGGCGCCTTTATTCTATTAAAGGATTCTGGAATAATTCGCACCTGTCCATCTTGGCATTGAAGATTATTCATCTTTATTTCTAGATCATGTAGTTTTTTTATCAACATCTTTGGATTGCATATCTAGGCAGCTCTCTAAGTCGGACAGCTTTTTATCAACTTTATCAACGACTTTTGCTTGTATATCTAGACAGCTCTCTAAGTCGGTCAGCTTTTTATCAACGACGTTGGCTTGTACATCTAGGCAGCTCTCTAAGTCGGACACCTTTTTATCAATGCCATCCACTCTGCTGTTTATAACTTCCGAAATTTGCTGAAGTTTCTCGTTTGTCGCTCTAGAAGTTTCTTTGGCTTCTTTAACTTCAGCAAGAAGTTTCTCGTTATTTGCTTTAGAAGTTTCTTGAAATTTCATTTTCATTATTTTATTTTCTTCTTTAACTTCTTTAAATTGCTCCATCAAAGCAGCAAACATTGTGGATAAATCCATGCTGCTTGTTGTTTCACGGGTAGAAACTTCCAATTCTTAAATTACACACTTTATACAACACACTTTAATAATGTACAAGATTATACAACCAAGGCAGTTAATTTGTCTTTACTTAACGACGCTTCCAATTAGACTGACTGAATGGTGTTCTCACGGCCAATTTATATACACTGTATTACCTACTAGATGTTTCTTGAAAGCTCTGTTTCTTTCTACAATGTTCTTAACGGACAAACTAGAGCTTTTCATGTTAATGTTAGCAGCTTAAACATTTAGTGTTGTCATACTTAAAAACAATGGTGAAAGCTTTTTATTCAATGTTGTATGTTTACAACTATGTTCATAAGTTTTACAGCTATGTTAACTGCTGTTAACATAAACGGAAATGCCTAGAAGCATTGAGAAAGATTTAAACCAGCCGTTAAAACCGTTATATTTGAATTCAAGTACAATTTCGTAACAACATATATATATATATATTTCCTGCTACACGGAAAAAATATTTTCAATTAAACTGGACCAGTGATCTCAACTTCTTTAACTTTTTTTATTATTGTTTCGACTTTCTCCGACTTTTTAAATTATTCGAATTTCAAGCAAGAAGTCGATTTCTACTTTTCGACATTTTTCAACAAAAGTTCGATAGTCGATTTATAAAACACTATTAGACAGGTAATCATGCGCTCAATCATAATAGAGTGTCAAATTCGTTCTCTGAGAGAATTATATCACGTGTAGAATCAACTATTAGTATTATAACAAAGTGTCTACATTAGAGAATTTTTTATCAAGACAAACAATATGACGTATTCATTATTGTTTTTTATATATGCAGTTTGACAACTGTAACAACCAAAATAATAATCAGCTGCTTAACTATGGTTACCTTGTATATATTCGCACTGATTTTGATGTTTGTTTTGATGTTATGAGACTGTTGTGATAAGATTTCTCTACACAACCATCTTTTAACAGCCCGTCTAATCGTAACATAATATGTAAGATTTTTGTGTCAGAGAGTGTCAAATTCGCTCTCTGAGAGAATTATTTCACGTGTAGATTCAAATATTAGTATTATAAGATGTATTATGAGACTATTGTGATGAGATTTCTCTACACAACCATTTTATAAGATGAACTGTCAAAAAATACACATACACGAAAGTTTGCTTGTGTGTGCGCATGTGTATTTTGGAAATTATTGAAAAACAATGTTATTTTGTAAAATTGTTTCTTTTTAGTGTTTGTTTTACATGTTAAAAATCATTTTTATAAAAATTGTGTTAAAAAAGTGCGAATTGCTTAAATAAAAAGGACATGTTTACTATGTTACTGGTTGAAAGTAATAATATCTTATAGGATTTATTAGAATACGTGTACCCCTTATTTAAGATTTAACATAATATAAATAAAATGTTTACTCTCTTCTGCCGGTGTTATATTTTTATAAAAATTGTGTTAAGAAAGTGCGAATTTTTTAAATAAAAAGTACATGTTTACTCTGTGACTGATTGAAAATAATGATATCTTATAGAATTTATTAGAATATGTGTACCCCTTATTTACCTAGTGTCTACATTAGGCAAATTTATATCAAAACAAACGTCAAAATCAGTGCGAATATATATTAGGTAACCTTAGTTAAACAGTTAATTATAATTTTGGTTGTTACAGTTATCAAACAATAATGAATACGCCATATTGTTGTTTTTGTGCAATTGTTGCCACCTTCCACAAATTCGCGTTAAGTTTGACGTTTGTCTTAATAAAAAATCTCTAATGCAGACACTATGTTAAGATTTAACATAATATAAACAAAATAAAATAAATAAAATTTCGTAAACTAAGTTGAATCTATTTATAAGTTAAAAAGTTCTTTTTATTTTGCTAGGTAGGCAAATACTAAAAATAGTCGATTTGAAGTAAGAAAATTTAATAGTTTTTCTCCACAAATGCCTATTTAATAAAATTTTAACAATTAGCCAAATAAATCGCCACCTGTTTATAAATCGCCAAAAAATTCGCATTGTCGCCAAACAAAAAATTGAGTCGCCAAAAATAATTAATAATCGCCCCACCTAAGGGCCTTGACTGCCACTGACTACGAACTATTGTAATTTTAGCTTAAAACGAACGAATGGCAAAACAAAACAAAAATACAAAACAATGTCGTAGATTTGTTTGAATTAAAATCAGTTGCATTAGAGAACTAAGCGAAGGAAGACGTGGAGTTCTTTTTATAAACACAATTTTTTTTTACATATACATATAAAATAAAGAGCAAAACAAATAAAAACCGAATAAATTGTCAAAAGAAAAAAATAAAAACAATAGCAAATAAATTTAGAGTGAAGTTATTTTTTGGATTTCAAATTTATAAGTGTTAAAAAATTAAACAGAAATCAAAATAAAAATAAATTGCGATCCCAAAATAAATAAAAATAATATTAAGAAATTTCTGCAAACTTGAAGAAGTTTCTAGTACAAAAAAAAAAAAAAAAAAAACGCCTTTATCATACATCGTAGTTTGTTGATACATACATACAAAAAATAAAAAACAAAACCATCATAACAGAAAGAAGTAAGAAAAGTAAGTGAAGGAGAAAAAAAGAATAATAAACTAAAGTCAAAACAAATCACCAAAAACTAATAAAAACAAACAACATAAAAAGTAAACGAAACCAATAAACGAAAAATTATAAAGATAGCAAAAATAAATTAAATAATTTATACAAAAGTAAACGAAAAAAAGAGAAAGCAAAATCAAACAAAATTAAAATTCAATCAACATTTATCTTCGTAACTTGGCACAAACTACCGGTGTTTTTCTCTCTAAGTTTCCCAGTTACGAATTTTTATTTTGTTTTCCTTTTCTTATTTTTGTTCAATTTTGTAACGATCCCTCCTTTATAATTATTTTTGTATTATTTTTGTTTTTGTTATAACCCTCTTCCTAACACCTGCATGTTGTTCCTTTATTATCCCATATTACAGTGTTCTTATATCTATGACCAATTATTACCATCACCACAGAATTTCGTAAAACTTTTTGCCGCTGAATTTCCATTTATCTCATTCGAACGCCAACAGTTGGTACAAACTTTAACTGCCATGTCGACGGCATTCCTGACCGCTATTGCGGTTATACTCTGCATTCTATTTCGCATTTTAAACGTCAACAGTCAACCATTAAAACCTAGTGTTTGGTGTCTGGATCAACAGTTTTTGGATTGTCTTTATAAAATTGCTCCAGTTTTAAAGGAACCGTAAGTATTGAAATTTCAGAAATTTTTTAAAAGTTACATTTTCGAAAATGCAATTATTTCACAATTTATATGAAATATGTATTTAATTTTTTTTTAAATTTACAATTAAACATTTACACACTTTTCATTTTTTTTCTAAGATATATTTTTAAGTTTAAATTTGTTTTTGAATATGGGTATTAGTGTGGGTCGAAAAAAAGTTGTGCCAGTCACATCCTAGAATGAAAGAATAGTTAATGAGGTTTCCTAAAATGCAAAACTTATTTTTTCCACGACCTAAAATACCGCCCTTTTGGTTTTTGCATATAGCGTCGCCATTTCAAGTCAGATTGTAGAATATAATATGTCGTTGTTAGTGGTTTCTTAATAGCTTAAATTTTCTCTTTGGTGATTTTTAATCCGACATCAAATTCTCGATGTTACTTCTTGTATGTTGGATACATGCCCCGTAATGTCCAATTATATTCATATGTAATGAAAGCCCTTTGTTAACCTATTATATTTGGTTTCAAAGTATTTCAAATAACAAAATTACAAAGGTTAAAAAAACTGTTTAAGTTTAAAACATTTAACAAAATTTAAAACATACTAAAGTTAAAATAGTTTAAAATATATTTTTGATGCGACAAATGTTTAATTTTTACTTCATTCCATAACTTCTACAATTATTAGCCAAAGCTAAGGCATAATAATATTTTTCATATAAAATAATAATATTTTTCATATAAAATAATATTTTTCTTAAATTTTTTTTATATAACTACTATTCCAACAATTTGGTTAAGTGAAATAGTGATATAGCATATGTAGTTTTTTGAACATTTGCAATTTTATTTCTTATGTATAAAATGAAATACTTTAAAAAGCTAAAAACAGTATTTTCGGAAAAGACTTTCATTATATATGAAAATAATTGGACATTAGGAGGATGCATTCGAGATACCAGAAGTAACATCTAGAATTTGAATTCGGATTCTAGCATTTCTACTTTCAAATTATTTTTGTTTCTTTTTTGTTCCTACCTGTAACATTTTTTTAATATTTTAAAAACAAAACTTCCTAGCAAATAATTACATGACAAAGATGGAGTTGAACCTGTGATTCAAGTGATGATGATCAAGTTCAATGTAGGTGAAAAGAGCATGATTTTAAAATTAGTGTGTTATTGGAGTTCATGATTTCAGGCTGAGATTCTCGGCATCCTGAAAGCCGCAGAAATAATCAGCCAGAACGTTGCGAGGGGTACTGAAGTTACTCTCTATGTGGACAATCAGGCGGCTCTGACGGCCTTGGGGACACATTTGGTGAAATCCAGGCTAGTTGCTGCCTGTAAGAAGTCACTGAGAGAGCTGATGAAAGACTATATGGTGAGACTCTGCTGGGTGCCTGGCCACTGCAATATATCAGGCAATGAACTGGCTGATGAACTGGCAAGGCAAGGCGCAGCAAAGGATGTCTCGGAGAGGGAAACCTATGTGAAATCACTACTGAGTTTCTTCTATGGGAAGATCTTGGTCAGAACCAATTCGGCTTGAGAGAGTAGAGAAGACTGTAAGGTGTCGAGGGCGATATGGCCAGCACTAGACAAGGCAGGCACTAGCACTCTTCTGGGCTTGAATAATAGAAGCTTAATAATCATGATAGGGGCCATAACGGGTCACTGTTTGATAGGGAAGATGAGGTCTAGATGGGAATGTGTAGATAGAATGTGTGAGACGTCGACGAGACCGAGTCTATTGAGCACATTATATGCCATTGTCCACGATTGCAGCATCGTAGGATGAAGTGGGACGTAGAACTTGTAGACGTCATAGGCTTCGTCATGGGAATCGACTGTTTAAGGGAGAATCAGGGGTACAACCCTAGAGGGATTGGTAACATTGCTAATCCTTCTTTCTCTTCTATTCCTATTCTCCTATTTTCTTCTTTTCTCTTCTATTCCTATTCTCCTTTTTTTCTGTATTTTGCTTTCTCTATTTCACAGCTTTTCAATGAAGGGACTCACAATGGACCGAGATCGGTCTCTGGGTGGAGATGTGTTACTTTTGGTATCACGTCAACCTTCTCTATCTATCTATCTGTCTATTTGGAGTTCATGTGTTAATGCGATAATTCAATGAAATGGCTTTACATTCGAATGATTGCGACAAGCACATGAATGTTTCATGATTTGAAAACGATTTTTCATTGGTGAAAGGAATAACTTTTTTTGAGAACTCATTTAAATGATTTCCAAATATAAATAAAATTATCACTTTTAGATAACAGTTAAATAATATTTTTAAACGTTCATCACTTCCATAATAACAAATAATATCGAATTTAAAATTGCATTGAGAATGAATTTTATAGCAATATATATATAACCGTACATATTTTAGCCAAGTATCTTCCTGCCTCTTGAATTTTCAAGAGACTTTTTTTTTAAACCTTTTAAGTTTTTTCGGGTAATATTATAGAGAAGTTAGCGTGCGCGGAATAAAATTGTAGCAAAATAAAAATTGTCAAATTTCTCTAAAAATGAAAATAAATCTTATATTTTTCCTTCAAAAGATGACTTATTATGTTGTTTTTATATGCGCAATATACGGATCCCTTTCGTATATTTTTTGAGCATTTTTGAAGGCCTTATTTATCACGAGTCGAAAAACTCGATTTTGAAATTTTCCGGACCTGTTATTCGATTATTCTATCTTAGTTTGCCTTGAAATTTTGGTGAAGGGATTCTACAAACTTTTCTCCATTTAAATTGGTCCAATTTTTTTTAATCGAATTTGATTTAAAATTATTTGAGGATTTCTAATTTTTACACTTTGATTTAATTTAGAGATTCTTATCACCCCCAAAATCATCCTTTCGTTATATCCGGATACTAAAGCAGTTTAGAAGATATAAATTTATTTACAATATATTATGAAAAGTTAAAAAATTTGTCGCAAATTGGCTGATACACAAAAAAATTTCTTCGAAAAACCTTTGTCCTTAACTTTTTTTACTTTTTTTTTATCAGTGATTTATGTCTATCAAAAATTAAATTCCTTTAACACTCACTGCCACCTGAGTTAAAATATTAATCATGTTATGTGAGATTAATATACAAATATTCAAAAAATTATTTTATTCAAGGTAGTTCTCTTTTTTGTTAACATTTTGAAGAAGCTAGAACTCCGATTTTCGTGCAAATTTGTACATTACAATGAGAAAACATGTGACCATCCAAAATGAATGACAAAATGTCTTAATCATAAGTACATGGTTATTAAAAAGTCAATTAGAATTGTTCAAAAAAAAGCTACAAAAATAAAGTATAAATTTTGTGGTAGTGCAATTCATATATATAAATAATCAAAAAAATTTCAAATATTTTTTAAAGGTAGTTCCACTTTTATTAACATTTTAAAGAAACCAGATGTCCGATTTTCATAAAATCTTTACAATATTATGAGAAAACATGTTGTTATCTGAAATTTATGATCGTAGGTACACTGTTATCTGAAATTTATGATCGTAGGTACACCGAAAATTTGATTGCAATTGTATTCCGTATACGTTAGACCGCATTGTTATTATTATTTTTTAATTATTATTTAGAACTTAGTCTTAGATACCAAATACCAGTTGGTACCTCTGTTCTGGAAATTTGTTTGTAGTGATATGAAGGGATTTATAAAATCTCTAAGTTGCGAGTTTCAGATTCTTATTTACGGAAAAAAGCTTTTATTTTTTTGTAACACTATTCTATCAAGTATTGTTTTTTATGCGTCTATTGCTTGCCTCTTAATAAGACAGTTACACGAGTACGAGTATATTTCACCATCAGTGTTCGAAAAAACCTACCAAGATCAATTGAAATCTACCAAAACTATTTTTGTAAACAAATTTACGAAAAACAAAATTACAATTAATTATTTGAAAATATTAAAGAAAGATGTTTGAAATTCTTTGTTTGTCCCCTACCACACAGTGGGGTCAAACGCAAATTTTTTGGTAATAAATCTGAATCTCCTAAACTACTATTCGGATCAAATTGAAATGTATGGAAGAGTTGTAGAGGAGGACCTAAGCTTTCAGAAAAATCATCTTGTAGTCACCCTGTGATAACACGAGATAAGCTACAGGGTGTCAAAGTTGACTACCTCGAGTATATAAAAGTTAAAAAAAAATCGTAACTTGTACAAATGAAGTCCGATTTTAAAGATTTTTATATTTCTGGAAAGTGCTTGGCAAGATAAAGAAAAAATAAGCTTACTCATCTAAGTTATCTCTTACAGTTAAAAAGATATTTACGCTTGAATTTTGAATTTTTGATTTTTTGGCTCGACTTTCTTTCGTTTTTCGGGAATAAGTCCGGAGGTATATGAGGTAAAAATTTTTTAAAAATATTCTGTAATTTTCTACATATTTCAAAATAATATGCTGAAAGAATTTTTGGATTATCTCAATTCGTCTAGACGTGAAAAATATTCAAAGTCAGCATTCTGAAATTGGCATGAAAAATGGCTATTTTTTTTACAAAAATATAGTACAATTCATTCACTTTTTTCTCAAAGTTCCGTTAATAAAAAAATTTTTTCCTTATTAATTTCAAAAGACAAGGCTTCATAAATGGTTAATAAAGAAATTTTGAATTGATTTAAATTTGCACCCTACATCCAGCATTGGCCGAAAATTGTCAATTTCAAAAAATAGTTTCATTTTTATCGATTAATAAAAAAAAAATGTCACGCGAGCTTTTTTAAATTTGGTACCCATATTTTTTATAGAAATAGATTTAGAATGATTTAACACTAAACTGCTTCCCGCCCGGCCAAAAACGAATGCAGGAGTGAAGGTTTTATGTTAAAAGTCAGTTTTTTTAACGACTATTTTTAAAAGCATATTAAAAGCATATTAGCATAATATTTTTAATATTATTTCTTATGTAATGTATAAGACATAAATCAAGCTTTCATTCCTAAAAAATCAAGAAAATAGCTCCAATAACCTATTTTTGGTAATTTTTCAAAAATATTTTTTTTTTTAAATAGCTGAAAATCCAAAAAAATTTAATTTTTTTAATACAACACCACTAATTTTGCAAATACTTTAAAAATGTTAAAAGAATATAAAAACAGACTTATTTACCAATTCAACGATATATAAAATGTTGATATAGGTCATTTAATAATAGTAATATAATGGCCTCAAAACTACCAAGTCACGTCAAAAGTTGCAAAATTCACTATTTTGTTCCGTATTTCCATATGTGTGTATACGTAACACTCAACTGCATTGCTTATTTTTGTTACGAGATAATAATATTTATTAATGAATTTATTTAAAGTGTTCATAATTTTTTCCTACTGAAAAGGTTTTTAAAATTACCTAAGTACATAAATAAGTATATTTTCCTTCGTTTTTTATTACATTTTTTTTAAGTTTTTAGATAATTTACCTAGCTACTTAATTAATGTATTATAACAAAAATGATTTTTTTACAATAGCATAGGTACATTTTTTGACGTACCTGTTTAACACTACAGGTCATAAAAATAAACTGAATGAAATTGGGGGTTTTGAGCAAAAATTTAAATTTTTTAATTCATTTTTGCCTGTCACCATTTACCTGATATATATATATTATTTTTCTATATATAAGTATCCTTATAAATATGCAGATTTATTAGTGAATTTGCCATTATGGAGATTACATTAAAACACTTTTCTATTTGCAAAGTAATCTGGGATAATCTATCTGATATTATAAATCGTCCAGAAAAAATAAGAAAACTCATTGATACAGTAGTATCTTTTGGTTTAACTCTTACTGCAGAAGACAGTTTAACATAAAATCTTCACTCCTGCATTCGTTGTTATCTGAAATTTATGATCGTAGGTACACTGTTATCTGAAATTTATGATCGTAGGTACACCGAAAATTTGAATGCAATTGTATTCCGTATACGTTAGACCGCATTGTTATTATTATTTTTTAATTATTATTTAGAACTTAGTCTTAGATACCAAATACCAGTTGGTACCTCTGTTCTGGAAATTTGTTTGTAGTGATATGAAGGGATTTATAAAATCTCTAAGTTGCGAGTTTCAGATTCTTATTTACGGAAAAAAGCTTTTATTTTTTTGTAACACTATTCTATCAAGTATTGTTTTTTATGCGTCTATTGCTTGCCCCTTAATAAGACAGTTACACGAGTACGAGTATATTTCACCATCAGTGTTCGAAAAAACCTACCAAGATCAATTGAAATCTACCAAAACTATTTTTGTAAACAAATTTACGAAAAACAAAATTACAATTAATTATTTGAAAATATTAAAGAAAGATGTTTGAAATTCTTTGTTTGTCCCCTACCACACAGTGGGGTCAAACGCAAATTTTTTGGTAATAAATCTGAATCTCCTAAACTACTGGTCGGATCAAATTGAAATGTATGGAAGAGTTGTAGAGGAGGACCTAAGCTTTCAGAAAAATCATCTTGTAGTCACCCTGTGATAACACGAGATAAGCTACAGGGTGTCAAAGTTGACTACCTCGAGTATATAAAAGTTAAAAAAAAATCGTAACTTGTACAAATGAAGTCCGATTTTAAAGATTTTTATATTTCTTGAAAGTGCTTGGCAAGATAAAGAAAAAATAAGCTTACTCATCTAAGTTATCTCTTACAGTTAAAAAGATATTTACGCTTGAATTTTGAATTTTTGATTTTTTGGCTCGACTTTCTTTCGTTTTTCGGGAATAAGTCCGGAGATATATGAGGTAAAAATTTTTTAAAAATATTCTGTAATTTTCTACATATTTCAAAATAATATGCTGAAAGAATTTTTGGATTATCTCAATTCGTCTAGACGTGAAAAATATTCAAAGTCAGCATTCTGAAATTGGCATGAAAAATGGCTATTTTTTTTACAAAAATATAGTACAATTCATTCACTTTTTTCTCAAAGTTCCGTTAATAAAAAAATTTTTTCCTTATTAATTTCAAAAGATAAGGCTTCATAAATGGTTAATAAAGAAATTTTGAATTGATTTAAGTTTGCACCCTACATCCAGCATTGGCCGAAAATTGTCAATTTCAAAAAATAGTTTCATTTTTATCGATTAATAAAAAAAAAATGTCACGCGAGCTTTTTTAAATTTGGTACCCATATTTTTTATAGAAATAGATTTAGAATGATTTAACACTAAACTGCTTCCCGCCCGGCCAAAAACGAATGCAGGAGTGAAGGTTTTATGTTAAAAGTCAGTTTTTTTAACGACTATTTTTAAAAGCATATTAAAAGCATATTAGCATAATATTTTTAATATTATTTCTTATGTAATGTAAAGACATAAATCAAGCTTTCATTCCTAAAAAATCAAGAAAATAGCTCCAATAACCTATTTTTGGTAATTTTTCAAAAATATTTTTTTTTTTAAATAGCTGAAAATCCAAAAAAATTTAATTTTTTTAATACAACACCACTAATTTTGCAAATACTTTAAAAATGTTAAAAGAATATAAAAACAGACTTATTTACCAATTCAACGATATATAAAATGTTGATATAGGTCATTTAATAATAGTAATATAATGGCCTCAAAACTACCAAGTCACGTCAAAAGTTGCAAAATTCACTATTTTGTTCCGTATTTCCATATGTGTGTATACGTAACACTCAACTGCATTGCTTATTTTTGTTACGAGATAATAATATTTATTAATGAATTTATTTAAAGTGTTCATAATTTTTTCCTACTGAAAAGGTTTTTAAAATTACCTAAGTACATAAATAAGTATATTTTCCTTCGTTTTTTATTACATTTTTTTAAGTTTTTAGATAATTTACCTAGCTACTTAATTAATGTATTATAACAAAAATGATTTTTTTACAATAGCATAGGTACATTTTTTGACGTACCTGTTTAACACTACAGGTCATAAAAATAAACTGAATGAAATTGGGGGTTTTGAGCAAAAATTTTAATTTTTTAATTCATTTTTGCCTGTCACCATTTACCTGATACATATATATTATTTTTCTATATATAAGTATTCTTATAAATATGCAGATTTATTAGTGAATTTGCCATTATGGAGATTACATTAAAACACTTTTCTATTTGCAAAGTAATCTGGGATAATCTATCTGATATTATAAATCGTCCAGAAAAAATAAGAAAACTCATTGATACAGTAGTATATTTTGGTTTAACTCTTACTGCAGAAGACAGTTTAACATAAAATCTTCACTCCTGCATTCGTTTTTGGCCGGGCGGGAAGCAGTTTAGTGTTAAATCATTCTAAATCTATTTCTATAAAAAATATGGGTACCAAATTTAAAAAAGCTCGCGTGACATGTTTTTTATTAATCGATAAAAATGAAACTATTTTTTGAAATTGACAATTTTCGGCCAATGCTGGATGCTGGGTGCAAACTTAAATCAATTCAAAATTTCTTTATTAACCATTTATGAAGCCTTATCTTTTGAAATTAATAAGGAAAAAATTTTTTTTATTAACGGAACTTTGAGAAAAAAGTGAATGAATTGTACTATATTTTTGCAAAAAAAAATAGCCATTTTTCATGCCAATTTCAGAGTGCTGACTTTGAATATTTTTCACGTCTAGACGAATTGAGATAATCCAAAAATTCTTTCAGCATATTATTTTGAAATATGTAGAAAATTACAGAATATTTTTAAAAAATTTTTACCTCATATACCTCCGGACTTATTCCCGAAAAACGAAAGAAAGTAGAGCCAAAAAATCAAAAATTCAAAATTCAAGCGTAAATATCTTTTTAACTGTAAGAGATAACTTAGATGAGTAAGCTTATTTTTTCTTTATCTTGCCAAGCACTTTCCAGAAATATAAAAATCTTTAAAATCGGACTTCATTTGTACAAGTTACGATTTTTTTTTTAACTTTTATATACTCGAGGTAGTCAACTTTGACACCCTGTAGCTTATCTCGTGTTATCACAGGGTGACTACAAGATGATTTTAATGAAAGCTTAGGTCCTCCTCTACAACTCTTCCATACATTTCAATTTGATCCGACCAGTAGTTTAGGAGATTCAGATTTATTACCAAAAAATTTGCGTTTGACCCCACTGTGTACCAGTAGTATTAGGCTTAGTAGATTTTGCATAGCAGCGGAATTCTGTGACAGCAATATTCCAAAGAAGAGTCTCTATTTCTTACCCTATATATGGTAGCCATATTGGAGATTATAACTCTGTTGGTTAGAAGTCTCAATATGATGCCAATAATCGACTGATGTATATTTAGTCTTTCCATAGCAATTTTAATAGCGTCTGGGGTCACATTACTGAAGGCTCCTTCTATATCAAGAAAGGCTACTAATGCATATTCCTTGTGCTCGTGAGAATTTACTAAGTGTTTTTGAAATTCTACTAGTTTTTTTTATTTTGGAAATTAGTAGAGACAGAACCTTCAATAAAACGATTAATCTATCCTGTACAGAATTAAACCTACAAAATAATAGCCAGTTATAATAATTTATTCAAGCCCAAAATAGCCACGCTGTTCACCACACCCTTTTCATTTTTAAAAGAACTTTTAAGAAAAAAAAAAATAAATAGATAATAATAATTTAGCATGAAAAAAAGTCTGCTCTAATTTTTGAATAACTCGGAGTAGTTAAAAAATCTTCAAGATGAGTTTCAAGCAATTTTGGACTTCATATTTTGGAGTTTCATTTATCATCCTGGAGTTATAGTAAAAATATTTTCGTGTAATTATCTTATTTTGGCCGACCATTGATATTATTCTTATCTTTTTTGCTAAACATACTTATAAAAGGCTTTTTTCGTATTATTTATTTATTTTTTTGAAACATACTTTACTACGAATTAGTTCGATATTATGACCAGATACTACAGCTTCTCAGCCATATTATGACCAGATACTACAGCTTCTCAGCCATACATAAAAGAAGACTGCGGTTTAATGGGAAACCCTACTTTTCTATAATGATGTTTGAAAAATTCAGATTCAGATTAGTCTGAAAAATTATAACGAGAATACAGAATACACAGTAAAGAATACCAAAGTGATTAAGAAAAACGGCGGAGATAATCTTTCGTCTGAGGATTCATAAAATAGATGTAATAAGGAATCGCCCGGCCATATGAAACCCTACACCATAATGTATGTGCATCAAAATTCGTGAAGGGTCTCATATGGGACTTGTGGCCATTGTGGACCGATATTTGTATTAGGTTAGGTTCGGCTAGGTTCAGTGGGCAGCTATCCAATCAATATAAGACAGCTCATTTGAGTCCAATTGGGTCCCGTTGTGATACCCTGAAGGATCGGAGGCAGTGGTCAGTGGCAGTATCAGTTTTTTACTGAGCTCAGGGGCAGTGCGGCGAATTCTAATTGGCTACTGTTGTGTACGGGCGAATTCGTGCAATTTTTGATTTTTTCTTTGGTTTTTGGGTATTTGTCGTTGATTTTCCTTGCTTTTGTTTCGTTGCTCGGCGTTGTTCGGTGCTATGTCGTCCGGTAAGGGGGACAATTCCAAGCGGGACAGGGGCGAGAAGCCCAGGAAGAGGGGCGATGCGTCGGACGTCACCACAGAGGTGATGACGGATGACGTCATGTTGTTGGTGTCGGCTGTGGTCCTGCAGCGTGAGCTGGATTCGTCCAGTTCTGAGGTGGAGCTGACTAAGCGGTTCAAGCCGGGATCGCCTAAGTCGGGTAAGAGTGGTGGTGAGGTCGCTGCTAAGGTTGTGAGTGATGCTAGCGGGGCGAAGGATGTTGCCGATTCTGCTGGCAAAGTTACTAAGCAGACGGTGAGATCGGCTCGTCCCAGGAAGAAGGCCACTGCGGAAGAAGAATTTAATTGTCAACGGGTGTATGCAGTGGTCTGCGAGCTTGGGCAGGGATGTGAGTACTTACGTAACGATGGGCGTCGGTGTCTTAAACGAGCCGAGTGTTTTGTATACTTTTGATGATCCTGGAGGTGTCAGTGACATAGACGTGACGGCTGCAAATGGGGCGGCACTTACTGCTTTTGGTTTTAGGTGAAGGGTGTGTGACGGGTGGGGCGTAAGTGATCATAATCTCATTGAGAGTACGATCTCTTATGAGGATCGTACGAGGGAGACTGAGCCACTTCGTAGGTGGCGCTTGGGACATGTTGACTGGGACATATACGGGGACAGTATTAGGGCCACTGTGTTAGGGCAGTCTTTGGATGACTTTAGGGCACTGACGTTAGATGACCAGGTCAGTAAGATAGATCAGTGGATGTGCACGGTTAATGATGCGCTCCTTGGCCGATGTCGAAAGACTAGGCTAAGTAAGGTCAAGTGGTGGACCCCTGAGTTGGATATGATGCGGAGGAATGTCAGGCGTCTCCGGAAGCGATTCCAGAGTGCTAGAAGTTCCAATGCTGAAGATCTTCCTCATCGTGAGGCTGACTATCGAGCTGCCCGCAGGACGTACAATGACAGAATAGTTAGCGTTAAAGAGGACGAGTGGAGGATTTTCGTACGTGACAATAGGGATGACCAAGGGGTGCGGTTTACCGTGTCTGCGGGGGTAGGAATAGGAAGCAGGCTGACTTGACATGTCTCCAGGTTGGCGATGTGACATTGTCGACTTGGAGGGGATGCACTGACAAACTCTTGGTGGTTTTCTTTCCCAGATCGGAATCGGTTGATTATTCTCCTCTCATTAGGGATATGGTTGATCCTTCGATCTTGGAAAGATCGGAATTAGCGGACAGTGTTTGCCTGATCAGGAGTAGGAGGTCTCCGGGTATGGATTGTATGACTGTAGAGATGTGTAAAAGCATCTGGAAAGCCATACCTGAGTATCTGGAGGCAATCTTTGGGAAGTGTATTGGTGAGGGCTATTGGTGGGGCTTGGAAGTGTGCTCGCGTTGTCGTTCTTCTGAAGTCTCCTGATAGGGTGAGGAGCAATCCTTGCTCTTATCAGGACATTAGTCTCCTTCCGGTACTTGGAAAAGTGCTGGAAAGGGTCATGGTGAATCGACTGAAGGAGGACGCCAATGAGGGTACTTCTGAGTTCCAATTTGGTTTTAGGGAAGGTATGAGTGTGGAGGATGCTTGGGTGCATGTGCGAGGGGTGTTAGTGACTCTGGTACTAGGTAAGTCCTGGGCATATTTGTAGATTTTAAGGGTGCATTTGACCACCTCTCTTGGGGTGGCGTCATGAGGAGGTTAGAGGAAGTGGGCTGCTGGGAGTTGGCTCTTTGGCGGAGCTACTTCAGCGGCAGGAAGGCTTATGTGGTTGGTGCCAGCGATACGCTTTGGAGGGATGTTGTTCGTGGCTGTCCGCAGGGTTCCATCTGTGGTCCATTAATTTGGAACATCATGATGGATCCTCTGCTGAGGCAGCTCGGCCGTTCTTTCAAGGTGTGTGCATATGCGGATGACTTGCTCATTCTTGTTGAAGTTCAGTCTCGTGCTGAACTGGTGGCTAGGGGTGAGGAGGTCATGCGTTGTGTATGTGAGTGGGGCGAAAGTGCAGGCGTCGAAGTGGCGATGGACAAAACGGTGATGATGCTGCTTAAGGGCATATTATCACAGGGTCATCCCCCTCTCATACGGTCTGGCAATGTTATTCTCAGATATGCGACTGAGGTCAAGTATCTGGGAATAATGATGGGGGAGAGGATGAACTTTTTGGTTCATCTTGCTCATGTTAGGGACAAGTTGACTGCTGTTGCAGGTGTGGTTAGACGCATCCTTAGAAGTGACTGGGGCCTAAGCATGCGTGTTGTCCGTACTGTATATGAGCGCCTTTTCGTTGCTTGTGCAGCGTTTGGTGCTCCTATATGGTACGAAACGGCTCTCTGTTGTTGGCAGGAACAAGGTCATGTCGTGTCAGAGGGTGGCTATGTTGGCGTGCTTGCCAGTGTGCCGGACTGTGTGGACTGACGCACTTCAGGTTTTGCTAGGTGTAGCACCCCTTGACTTGGAGGTAATATGTCGTGCTATTACTTTCAAAGTCAAGAAGGGACTACCGTTTCTTGCTCATGATTGGATTTCTGCTTCTGACCTGGTGGATGGGGATGGTGGTCGGGTTAGGGCACTCTTAGATGAGTGTCTTGTGGATAGGTGTAGGACGAGATGGACGAACAGGGACAAAGGGAGGGTAACGTATGAATTCATACGTGACGCGGACTTCGTACAGCAACGTCCAGACTTCGGCTTCGGCTTGAGTTTGGGGTTTATACTGACGGGACATGGCTCACTCAATGCATTTTTGCATAAGAGACTCCGAACTGTGGGTGTGGGTGAGTGCCCGTACTATGAGAATAACTCATACTGACATGGGATGGGACTTTAGTAGGGCCTTAATGGACGATCAGACTTTTGAGGGGTTGGGCGTTTTTGCGCGTGAAGTTTTTAATAGGAGAAGGTTAGGACATGTTAGCGGAGGTAACCCTCCGTTACAACTATCTGCGTAGTATAGTCGTCCTACTACCGTTGACTGTCTTCAATGCTTGCGGATCGCTGTATCGGTTGTCCACGATGGTTGACAACACATCATGGTGCGTTCCTGGTAGCTGTTGCTGATTGCTGCTGTCGCGGTTGTTTTCCTCTTTCGTTGCCTTCGTTGTTTTATTTTTGGTGCCTTTCCCTTTTGCTGACTTCGTTGTTTTTGTTGTATTTTGTTTGGTTGTACGTGACGTCCTTGCTGGTGTCACTATGTGGCCAATGAGTACTCCGTGAGGAGTGCTGCGTTGATTGTTGTCCTTGTTATTTAAGTTCGTGTTGTCTGTTGATGGTGTCACACCATGTGTTGAATGTTTGTGTGTGAACTGTTGTCCCTTTGTGTTTTTATGTTGATGTATGTTTTGTGTGTGGGGTGGTTGGTCACCAGTCCCGTACTATTTGGATTTCAACTGGTAGTAGTCATTTTTGGCTACGAAGTCTGACCGGTGACTTAATACTGGCACCACGGGTGTCAGGAGCCCCTGGAACTTTGGTTCCAGCCTGAACTTGAGGTGGCCCCTTGGGGAGCTTTCGTGGTGGTTGTGGTTTAGACCCAAATCGCGGGTAGAGCGTGAGCTCGGTGTGGAGTTGCATTGCAACCCGGTGCCGTGACCCATAGATCGGAAGGAGTTTTAGATGGGCTGCGCTTCTGACCAATTAGGAAGGCATTTCCAAATACATGTCTTCAAATTGGTACTCAGGTGTAGCAGTTTACTGCATCTGGAGGCGTTGGTGGGCGCATTGTACTCACCCGGTGCTGAGAGCACCGTGGGGGAGGGCCGTCGTGGCAGGTACCCACGTTAATCTGCAACACATCTGTCTGTACAGATCCGCCACGGCGGCTTGTCTTCTTGGATAAAATATTTCCTTGATGTATAGCTCATACGTGGTAGAGAAAATCCTGTCATATTACACTCTAGGATAGCTTCAGTCCTAGAAAGCGTAACAGTTTGGCAGGTATATATAGGTGCACCATTGCCTGGATTTGTCTGGGGTCTATAATGGGAGAAAAGGACCTTCGGGGCCTGACCAGAGACTTAACACAATCTGGTACCACGGGAGCCAGTAGCCCCTGGCACGGCAGCACTGACTCGTCGGTGTTGTCGTGCTGGACTGGTTGTTGGAGAGGCCCTTCGGGGAGTTACGTGGTGGTTGTGGTTTGGACCTAAACCGCAGGAAGGGGTTTATGGTCCCCATGTGGTGTAGCATAGCAACACAAGTCGCCAATAGTGCGGCAGGAGGTTAGATAGCTCCAACTCCTAATCAAGGGGGAGTGGACTTATCCATACAATGAGTCTCTCAAATTGCCACCTGTGTGTTCTTAACATGCACATGGGGGCGTTGGTTGGCACATTGTACCTCACCCGGTGGTAAGACCACCGTGGGATTAGGCCGTCATGGCAGGTGCCCACGTTAATCTTGACCATATCTGTCTGTACATATTTGGACATCCACTCCGAAAACCCTATAGTACATTAACTACTAGAATGCTGCAATGAACTGGCAATTTAAAGGAGATATTTTTCCTATAAACGGGAATATAGATACCCCTTCAGCAGATTTGGACCCTTCAGTATAAAACTCCACTGAACCAGCTCTTAATTCCGGAGCAGTTGAGATTGATATTGAGAACCCTGTACCTAGAAATAATTCCGTACTCCTATAGTCCTAAGCCTAATCGCCCACATAATGGCGATCTATTGGCCATAATATCAACCTAAAGTACTTCGCACTATCTGATGCCTTTTGTTCAACACCATTTAGGGAAAGTTGGAGTCTTATATCTCCTAGAAAAGGTGGAGCCTTACATCTCCTAGAGAAAAGGACAAGTGCCGTTTTTCCTGGATTTACGCTAAGGCCACTAATTGACTTCATGTATTAAATAGACCCAGAACAGTTTGGAGGCGGTTAGACATAGTATCCAGATATTTCCAGATACAGCCACCGCAACATCGTCCGCGTAATCGACAGTCTTAAACTTCAGTGAATCAAGTTCCCTGACTAATGAGCGATATTCCAAAGAAGTGGAGATAAAACTCCCCCTTGTGAAGTATCTCTATTCGCTATCTTGTAGATGGCAGACGCTCCCATGTTGGATATTATAACCCTATACGCTAGAAGTCTCCATATGATCGAATTTTGTATGTCCAGTCTTTCCAGAGACATTTTGATTGCTTCCGGAGTCACATTATTAAAGGCTCTTCTATGTCAAGGAAGGCCACTAACGCATATTACTTATGCTCGAGAAATTTTTCTATGTACCCTACAAGCGAATGTAGGGTAGGTTAGGATTGATCGTTTAACGAAGGTGTAGATCGATCAACCTTTCCAGTGTCTTCCAGAGAAAGGACGTGGGCGTAATATCCAATTGGGGATTAACATAGCCTATAACAACTTCTGACACAAACAAGCAAATAAACAAACTTAAACTTCTTTTTTACAATATATATAAGGATATAAGGATTATGGTGGGAATTGTAAATCGCTAATTAATATGCGTATTATTTTAAAAATATGGGCGAAATTTCTGATCTAATCTATCTAAATTTAATTTCTAAGGAGATTTTATCAAATTTAAGTGACTTTTTGCCATACAGAAAAACTGGAGAAAAACTAAGTACGTAGTTTTACTATGCATGCTCTCGAGTTCCATGCGTACATTGAAGTGTGATTTTTTTTTAATTTTTGCACGGTGTAATATGTCTTTGAATTCCATTATCAATCAAAACACCAATTTTGAATTTTTTGGTTGTTATGCCCTTTTGCACTTCAGATGACGATATGTATATAAAAAGTTTTATTTAACTAGAAAATAATCTTTATAATCCAGTCAGCAATCAATTTTCAATGTTTCTATTGTACATTTAATACCGGTACAATTTCCTAAAATTGTGTTCAAAAACCTTAGAAATGTAAATACATATTAACGTTCTTCAAGTAAATGAGCGATATTTACATGTACTACTTTTGTTGAATTTTAGTCTAATTATGTTAAAAAACATTTTCATGTTTATCATTTTATTTGATAACAAATAAATATTAATCTCCTACTGTTTGTAAATTAAACTTTACACATTATATAATAAACAATTAATTTTATTTGAATTAATTATTTTTTGTTTTTCTATATAAATACATATGTAGTCTGTTTCCATACTGATAATCATGTTCCAGTTGTACCTTGTACACTGACGATTTTAATTGTCTTAAAAACTAAAAACATTTCAATCTGTTCATTTATACTATAGAATATTCATATAAATACGTTTTTTTATAAAATAATGTTATAACAGCAATATTATTGCCATTATCTTAAATGCTTATTAGGGTCAATTTTGTTTAAAAAAAATTATTTGTCTGTGTCCGGCATTTTTCAAAAGTCTCGCAAAATAAGACATTAAATCTTTTATTATAAAATCGCGCTATTTACTTTCTAGAGATTTATAAAAAATTCATTAATAGAAGATTGTTAGTTACTCATATAAAATGTATTTTTAAAATAGCAATTTTTTTCTCATTTTTTTGTTATATATATATATATATATATATATATCTTAAATAGTAGAATTAAGTTGATCATACATGAATTAATTTTTTATTCGGGGTTGGGTCATTGCATTCTTTAGTTTGTTTTCTTTACGAATGATTTATTTAAAAGCTTATTTTGAAATATAAAATACTTGTTTATGTTAAAAGACCATACATATTTTAATTTTTTGTTTTATTTTGCTAGAATTTATTCTCTGCAACCAAATCGCTAAGTAGTTTTATTTTTATATTTTCCAGTACATACAGAATTTTTCTCTAATTCTATAATAACACAAATAGTTTTTATTCGCACACAGATTATTTTTATTATTGTAGAGGGAGAGAGAGAGAAGTTCACGAGTTTAAAGCATGCTTAAATTGTTTTAGTTTTTATATATATTTATCGTATACTACATATGACTCATTATCAAATGCACTTTGTACTGTAGTGCAGTTTACTGAAACTGGTATTAGTTATTTTTTTTTAATGTGTTGATAGAAATATTTAAAACATGATTAAATTTACATATGTATTCTTATTATTTTGAAATTAGATTTGAAATTTTCGTTATATTGTAAACCATTAATTGAGTTTGGTCTTACATTTTTCCCAATAGTGTGTTTTTATCAATTTTTACTGGATAATTTGGAAATGGATAATGTTTAGTTTTAAATATTATAATAAAGTGACATATCTAACAATTGTTTTATTTAAATTTAATAAAATATTTTTTAGGTTGTATTTATAATACGTACGTCTATTAGTTACTTCAATATTTTTTTTTTTTAATTCTAATAATTACGCTTATATGAAAAATCATACCATGTTGTAAATAAATTGATTGCAATATGTTAATAATACAATAAATATTTATATTATGAGCTTTTTCAATTGTATGTGTTCATATGTGTCGTCTGAAGCACTCAATATTAATAGTTACCCTCGTCTATCCAGAACATTTCTGAGAATATTTTGTTGCCTAAACACGTGATGTTCAAAACTGACAAAAAAAAAAAGTTTCACGTTATTCAAAACGTTTTAGCAATCTGCTCGCACATTGAATATACCGGCAACAAAACAATTTTAATATTTTGTTTTGTTGCATTTTTTATTTTGTTTTTTAAAGCTATATTGTATTTTTTGCATAAATGCTCAAAACTACATATATAGCTACATTTTTTTTTTTTGTAATATGATCCCAGTTATAACAATTGTTTTGTAAAAAATGGGAACAAAATATTTTCTTACAAAGAAATAGTTTAAAAATAACTGAAATTAAGTGAAAATTTTAAAATATTTTATTAGAATTCTTTTCATATCTGCATAATAAACCAGGTACATAGTATAGATACCTTTTATGTATTTATCATAATATAGAACACAAATACAACATGTTATCACAAATGTACATATGTACATTTATATGTTGTTCATTTTACTTTTTTATTTTATTTTTCTATTTTTGCAACGTATCAAATTGATTTAATTTATCACGTCAGAACTTATGAAGTCAGAAATAAAAGTGTAAATGAAATGTTTATGTGTGGTTAAAATGTTTATCGTTTTATTTAAATATAGCAAATTTTTTAATAAAAAACATTAATAATTTAAAAAATATAATTTAAGCAAATTTCGAATCGAATTTATTATTTCACAATACGTAATAAGAACTCATGGATAAAAGTTTATTTAATTATTGATTTGTATGGAGACAAAAAATGTTGCAAATGTATTCCCCTAAAATTAAAGATTGATATGTTATAAAGTAATCTCCAAAATATTTCGGTTTAATTATTTCGCTCTCGTGAGCTGGAATACCTAAAAAAATGTGGTTTTCGATCAACAGTGTACGCAGTTTTTAAAGTTTTATTTAAAAAATTAGAACATATATATAGACACATGTCGATTTATACATCATGAACAAAATTTTTTTTAAATTAGTTTTCATTCTCATAAAATTAAGATTTTATTAAAATTGATTTTTTTAAATATTACGAGTATTTTATTTAAGTTTGATTAAAATGCTCGAATATTTTCCATCGTTATTTAGATTTTAGGGTATCATTGGAAAGGTCTTATTCAATGCGATTAATATATGTATTAATTTAACTTTTTAGAAACAAATATAATATTTTGGAATCACCAGTCCATAATAGGTTAAGTTAATTTTTATGGCAAATTAATAACTTATAAGCTTTATCAAAAAAGCTATGAATTCGTGTAAAATGTGTCCTAAAAATATAAAATTACGTGTTTAAATAAAGAAACTATGACAACAAATTTAATAAAATCTTAATATCTCTAGAATTAAAAGAGATGTAGGAATTATTAAAAATGATATTTCAAGTGTTAAGGATGTTTAAGTGTATGTCTCCATTATATTTTGAAGATAATTTTGATGGAAGAAATCCGTATTTTTTGGCGTATTTTAAAATTTCATTTATAAAATTGACTGATGTACAAATTCTGCTTATAAAATGCTGACGATTTTAAAGGTTGATTTTTTATTTCACTAATCTTCTTAAAAAATCGCTAATCAAAACTGTTTTGTATGTCTGAGTTCCCAGTTTTTGTACTTTAGAACAAAGCCAAATCAGTGTAATTAAAGCAAGATTTGCTGAAGTAATATTTTATGAGTTAACGTAAATGCAAGTTTAAAAGATATATATATAAACTTTTCAGAAAGAAAAATTGCAAAAATTGCGAGTGAAATAGTCTTAAGTATTTCAAAAATTTCAAATGAAAATTTTAAACTTTCTAAAAAATTAATACAAGTTTTTAAAGGATTTTGACAAAAAAAAAAAAAAAAAAAAAAAAAATCAGCAAAAACTGCAATTAAATAAATAATTCTTAAACATAATGACAACTTTGATTATAGTTTATATTATATCTATACTCGTAAGATTGCGGACAGTCGTATAAAGTAGTGACCAGGGATGGAAAATGGCGTATTTTATATTGTACCAACCACAAAAATAAAATGTTCTACCTTAATGGTACAAATTTTATCAGTATATTTTAATTAAAACATTTAGATAGAAATTTAATAGATTATAAATATATTTTTATAAAATAAATTTAGTAAAAATATTACTTGCAATTTTAAAATTGCAGCAATAAATTTGTCGAGTTCAACTCGACACTTTAGAGAAATTAACCAAAATTGCCCTAGCGCACCTATATGGTAACGCAAATAACGGTTACATAAACAGTTATATAGCATAGAAAATATTCAAAATTTTGAAACAATTTGAAATACATTGCATCATATCGAAACTTGTTATAATATTAACGTGAAGGTGGTCCTGCCTTTTATGAGCTATGTATTTGCGTTGCCATATGTGTGCGCCAGACAAAACATAGAAATTTTATTGGTAATATTTTGACAAGGAATGTAATTTTTTAGTATAAAACGTGTTTTCCTGTAAAATTTAACGTATATGAGGCTTTGAAGAACTTTAAAGTGACAATGATGGATATGTGTGAAGGATTTTTTTCGAATGACCTAAATGTTATATTAGTTGCAAATGTGACGCTGGCAACATTTCTAATAATAATATTCCTCGTTTAGTCTTCGAAATATTTCTTTAAACCGAAATGTAATTGTTTATCATATTGAATATAGAGGAGAAAATTTGCGGAGCAGAATTTTTACATATCTAAACGGCATTTGTGTTGAAATTTTTTGTCAGCTTCATTCAGCATAAATAAAAAGGAAGTATAAGCTAATTAGAGTTTATTAGTCCAATAGCCATTTACTACTATGTAAATAAGAGGATTCCGAAAGAGGATTCGTAACACAATAAATTTTGGATATCATGATGAAGTTCGTCCTCTTTTAATTTTAAGAGATAAAATAAGAAATTGGTGACTTCCCCAACTCAAATGGGTATACATAATGCTGGTTTGTCAATAAGTAAAATGTTTTTTTCAATACCATTCTAGAACTGACATTAAATTCCATTTCCTTAAGAAAATTTTCCAATAAAACCATTTTTTTTTTAAATTTACTAATTTTTATCTTACAAAAAAGTCTATGTAGTGCCTGGCGTGACCATATGGTAACGGTCCATTCTGCTCGACCTAGGGGCCGAAGCAAAATTGTATGTAATAGGTAAATTTTCTTAGGCCCCACAGATATAAATTTGATAACTTCAACAATATCAGAAACAAAAAATATAATATATTTTAGTAGGATTATTTCGCTAACGAATATGGAATAGACATAGTTCCTAAAATAACGACCGATATGTATGGAAACAAAATTATTCCATTTTTCATCAACTATATAACAACACAAAGGGCTAATGCTCTATATTTAATAAATACTTAATAAATACTTATTAACTCAAAATTTGTTTAAATGCAGATAATATTCAATATTTTGGTTTCAGCCTCAAAACCAATGTTCTTTAAAAATGCTATTTAAATAAAAATTATGTAAATAAGATACCAAATTGTACCAAATGAGTCTTGGTAGTACCACGGTATCAAGTAATATAAAAATATACCAAAGAAAAAAAGTACAACTGTACCATGTTCGCCATCCTTGGTCGATTTCGATTATGATGGAAAATTTATTCTCGTTGTAGAAAACGATTATTTTGTGGTCGATTCTAACCAGTTAACCTTTTATTGAAATCGAATTTTGGTCTCGATTGATCTAAAAATCAACCCTGAATAATGAAGTAAACTTTTGTATAAAAATCTTAATTTCAAAGAAATATTTTTAAGTTTCTAAAAAATTAATATTAGGAGAAGTTTTTAAAAGATTTTGACTAAGAAATCAGATAAAAAATACAATTATATAAATCTTAAATACAATAAATGGTTTTTGAATACGAGTTATATAAAATATACATTCGTAAGAGAACAGTCGCCAAAATAGTTGAACAGACAGTCACATAAAGGTTGTTTATGATCCTCAATAAAACAACTTCTACAGTAATCTTTTCCCATGCCCCTATTTGAGAGTTCGACCAGAGGAAATTGATTATCGATCTGTGTTTCTGTTATACCAATTTCTTGGGCACTCATTCGCCATTTCGATTCCACGAATACCTTTGTACCCAGACTCGACTGTGAAAAATAGTTAGAAATTGAGTGTACACATTACGACTTCACCACATACGAATTCCACGCCTTAATGGCGGTACGACCGTTCAAATAAAAGTCAATAGTCTATATTACCGAAACAAGTGCACCGACTATCAGTTTTATATATAATTTATATAATTTCATATTTGGGATTATGAGTTATTTTTCTGTGGCATCATATTCTCATTTTTATTTATTATCTCAAAATATTCAGATTCGTTTAATTTAAAGTAGAGAAAAATCTAACAACTGTATCTTAATCATTTAATCGAAAATAAACTTGTGCTGAATTCTTATTAAACAATTTCATATTCTGATTATGCGGAACAATTGTATATAAAATCACAAACTATCAGGTTTTCTTACTTTAATTCAAGGCGCCTACAAATCCAAAAATAAGCTTTTCTAATTATAATAAAAAGTAAATATAAAATTATGAATTTAAAAAATTAAAGATAAATGGAACAAATTTTGAAAAAGTTTACGATCGTATATTCAAAGTAAGTATACATATTCATGTATATTCAAAGTAACTATACATATTCATGTATATTCCAAGTAAGCATATATTAGGGTGGTCCAAGAATTCCTTTTTTTAGAACAACTAGGCCAAATTTTAACTTCTTACGATGCTACACCGACATTTACTTTGATGATGCTAGAAGAAATCTTAAAATTTTGTTCTCACCAACATTAATGTTTTATACATAAAACGATATCTAAAGAAACATAAATAAACATATGTTTTTTATTTTTTCAAAAATGGCTAATAGGAGGGATAAAATCGTCATTTTAACAAAAATAACTTATATTAAAAAATTACGAAGAACCTAAAAGTAAAACTACTAACAAATTTTATATAAAATGTAATTTTTTCGTTTATATTAACTTTTATGTAAGAATTACATGGGTATAATAATTTTTTATTAGCTACCATTTGATGCATATATCACTAATTTTGGTGGGAAAAAAATTTTTAAGATTTGTTCTGGAATCATCAACATAAATGTCCGTGTAGCATCCTGTTCCAATCATCGTAGGAAATTGAAATTTGCCCCCTTTCATAATTTTAGGTACGTTTAAATGTGCGAAACGCATTGGTTTTCTTCAAACAATTCTGGACACCCTAGTATACAAACAAGATATATTTGAATAAATAAAAATGAATGCTACTTTTGAAACTACTATGACGAGTCATGACGTCAAAATTCTATGTATATATATATATATATATATATATATATATATTTTTTTTTTTTTGTAGTAATTAAGCAATTAAGAAAAGTGCATTATTTATGTGATTTTTCGTTTTTAAAAAGAAAATAGTGGTTACTATTAATTACAATTACAAATTCTTCCATTTTTAGTACTCGAAAATTTTCGTATTTATTTGTTTTTTGTATTACATAGATCTTTCAAATACAGAAATTATGTTTGAAAAAAATATCACCTTTTTCTTACAACTCATACGCTACTTTTTCTAATATGTTGGAATAATTATATACGAAACAAATCATTTCGTTACACCCCATAATGTGAGAGAGGTGTGTATGTACATATATGTTGACGTTGGCTTTTGACCATTTATATGTCCTATTTATTTCTAGAAATTTACTGAAATTATACTTAATGCAAATGTTAAATGCTGAAACATTAATGACGTATTGTTTTTTTGTTAGTAGAAAGAGCAAATTATATTAATACCTACATTTAAAATACCACATTAAATTAATGACATCATGATAATAGTTTTATTTATATAACTTTATTAAATGTACTAAGATTATATACTTACATATAAGTTTATAAAATCGTTAGTAATTTCTGAAATATATATTTCGTATTCCATAATGCAGAGATTCCCACCACATCATGCTTCACGGATCCTTTTAGAAATTTTTGTTTTTTATGAACCTTTTGACACATTATAATTTTTAGTATAGTAGAAATAAAAATATTAAAAACTCAAGAGGTATTTATTTTAAATAAAATTGTGTTACCAATTTATTTATTTAATATAAAAACTTTGAACCGTTTAAAGCTCATAAATAATTAAAAAATATCATATGTCATAATATTTGTTTTTACTAACTTTTTAACATTGGGAGAAATTTTTGACAAAACACATCTTACTTAACTTTCCACAATCAAAAGTGATATAACTTTGGTTTTTATAAATTGTAGGGCAGAAAAACTTGTTTTGCACAAACATATAGATACAAACTATAGTAAAAGTTTCAACGCTTCATTCCCAACCAACGTGTCAACTTTGTAATATTTTAACCAAAAATATTCAACCAATATAGATTCAAATTCAGCTTTGACACACGAATTATTTTTTAGTTATATTGCTGATTCTTAAAAAATTATCGGGTATATCATCAATAGCAATGCCGAATAAATTACGAAGTAAATTGGTTTGGCAAGAATTGGTTTTAAGCTCCGTATAATATCGGGAAAATCCATCGTGAAGTGAATCCAAGTATATATATTATTGTACTTTTCATATGTTCTTTTTGAACATCAGATGAATCCAAGATATCATTCAGCAGTGGAATGAGGAATATTTTGGTAGACGGGATTAAAGAAATTTTGCACATAAAAGCACTTATTGAATCTAATTAATTTAATATATTTACTTGTCTGCCTTGTACTTTAATGTTAAGATTGTTTATCGTCTCGAAAAATTTAGAGATATAAGCTAAGTAATATATAAAAGTAGTTTTCTTTATTTTTTTATAAAGATCTTTATTTTTGTATAAAAGGAAAATGTCTACTTCTGTCTTTAATTCGTACAATATCTTCAGCGCATTTCCCTTCATAATCTAACCGACATTGATAGAAAGTAGTAATTTCTTATGTTATGCATTTAAATCGACAGTAGTTTGAAGAGCACTTTTCAATATATTAAGTAAGTTTCCGCAGCAAGTATTTGATTACACAGTGAGATTTAAGTGATTTAAAAAATGATCGCGATTATTATAATTGATGTAGCTCCATCTGTAAACCTATAGATGTCGTAGATAAAGATTTAGTAAACAATAATTCTTCCTTTATTTCACTTTCTGCTATAAAATAAAAGTTTGCTTAAATTTGAAATTTTAGTCATTTCATTACACTGCAGATTATGAATTCGTTTTTTTCAGAGCTATCTATCATGACTTTTTCTTTTGTGGGCTTATCTAACTTTATGTTCCCAACGACAGAAAAACAAGGCTTTATTCACCAAATGTGCATTGATATATTGTACGAAGCTTCAATACACGCAGAAAACAATATTATGTTCTCATTGTTAATTTTCATTAACTTTAACATCACTGTTTTCATAATAACAAAGTTTTTGTTTCAGTTTTATCATTCAATGTTTACATTCCATCAAAATTTTAATATAGTTGACTACAAAAATTTTCTATTTTTTAATATTTTACCAGAAACAAAATCTTAATTATTTTATTATTATTTATTTATTATTTCTACAACCATTAAATATTACCAATTTTTTATATTCTTAAACCGTATTTTGTTTTCAAACCATATTAATATTATTATTCTCATAACAATAAAATGTTACAAATAAATATGATTTTTACAAATATGGTTGAAAAAATCACACCTTTTTTCTTTTTAATATATTTTGTATTTAATTTTTGTTTTCCACCTTCATTATAATTCTCATTTAGTTTATACATGATAAGATATTTATTAACTACGATTAAAGGGTTTAGTTAATATAAAATATCTAGTATTAATTTGCACAACATTTGATGGTACAAATAAATAAAACTAATTAATGTACAAATGATATGAAAATAATTTTTTATGATTAATAAAGTGTTTATTCTATTATATCTTTATTATCTATCTATTATTTTGAAGCAAATGTAATGGACTCAATATTTTTTTAAATATATAATAAAATGGAATCACAATATGTGATAAAATGGGATAATGTAATAAAATGGAATAATAATATGATAGAATGGGATAATAATGTTGTAAGGTGGTATAATAATATGAAAAACTCGAACCGTAACATAAAAAACGAACCATAAAATCGGACACAATATGACAAAAAGGAATCATAACAATTATTTATAATCATACCTATTTTTACCTGTGACCTTATGTTCCAATCATAATATGTTGCTCTTAGATTATGGTCACTACAACTATATTTTTTCTCTGCATGTATTATTAAAATTAAAACATCGAAATCTAGCCAAAATAGAGTTGGAGCTGTAATTTGCAAATACTAATGAGTACTTAATTTTGCTTTATTACATTTATACGACGTACTTCTTCAAAATTTTTTAATTTCTTCGAAATGTTTTAATTTCTAATAATTGAATAATTTAAACAAATTTTAATGTTTAGAATAAAATAAAATTTTGTGTGAAAATTTAAGAAACTTTTCTTTAATTTTCAATTATATGTTGAATGAAAAATTAGTTAACAAAAATTTCTAAAATAATTTTCTAAAAATTTCCATGCAAATCATTCGATATAGGGGGATTGGCAGACAATGTTTGACAATCTCTGATCCATATTAATCATACTCATCACCAATTTTATTCGTGTTAACAACAAAACCTATAAAACAACTGGTTCTATAAACTACTAAATCCAAAGTCCATTTCTTGTATTTTTTGCTAATATTTTTAGATAAAAAAAATAAAATAATTTTTAGATAAAAAAAAAATAAAAAATATTTTAAACCATTTAAGTACACGCGCACGAGAAATAAACAATAAATAAATAAGTACAATTTTTGTGCATAACAATAATTTTTTTTTAATTTTTTACCAATCAATAATAATTCCTTATCTAAAGGTTTGTTTAAGTTATCAAATGTAAAAAAAAAACTATAATAGTACGGCTTTTATTGGCAAAAATATGTTTAATGTGATGTGTATACATAAATGTTACACCGCATTTATTAAAGGAAAGGCGCTATTAATTTGATTAGTTTTTATTTTTTGTTTCCAAACTAAAACGAGTACTTAGTATGAAAAATAGTGTTTATACTGGTTGGCACTTATATTTAATTAATATTAAGCATTTTAACTAAAAATAATATTTATACACAAAACCGTATAAAAACGCAATTAAACAAAAGTGTTTGTTTATTACTTTCATCACCTTCATGAAGAAATTAAATATTTTATTTACATTATGATTCAATATGAAATAGTGGAAATTCCGAAAAAAATATATATTTAATAAAATCGCAATAAATATTTTAATATTTTACAAAGAATAAAAGGTATTTCCTTTACCAACTTTTGTTTACTACTTATTCGAAAATATTCTCATTTTCAAAATGCAATAACTCAGAATGTTGGGTTAGGTAAAGCAGGTTGCCGCCAAGGTAACTACGGCTCACGAGACCTAATTGGCCCCTGTAAAGAAAAATAAAAAAAGAGATAGAAGGAGACACGAGAAAGAGGAGTAGGGATAGAGTAAAGAATTTTAGATTAGAAAGTGACAGTGGTGAAAGCAGTAGAACAGCAAAAAAAAAAAACGTAGATAGCGGTAAAGATATGAAGTTGCATACATGGAAATATCGCCGAATGGATAAAGTTCCCAAAATTGTACAATCTATGGCCATGATGCAGAGTCTTTTAATCCTGAAACCAACCTCATTATCTTACGAAGGAATTTATGCTGTCAAGAGACCCTTGATCTAAATAGCGTGAACGAAGGACATGTATAGAAGAGGTGGAAAATGGTTTCCTCTTCATCCTCGTTGTGAAAACTCCTGCAAAAATCGTTTGATTGAAGTCCCAGTCTATTGGCGTGGGTTCCAAATCTATAGTGACCCCAGACCGCTACTATAATGCTTCTCAGTTGTAATCTTGAGAGATGGAATAGGAAAGATAACCTAGTTGAATCGAGTTTAGGCCATATCATAATATATAATATTTATTATATATAAAACCATTAACAATTCTTTTTGTAAAAGAAATAACTATAATATATGCATAACAAAAAACGACAATTCTTATAAAAAGTAAAAATAAATTAAAAACATCTAAATAATTAGTATAAAATATTATGAAATGGAATGTTTCAATTATTCTTAGTTTAAACTTAAGTAATAGAGTTTTTGTTTGTAAGTAGTTACAAATATGATGAAGGGACGAGCTAGTACGTTGATATGACCATCAAATACGGAAATGATTTAATAAAATGCTTCATAATTCCAACGGAAATAACCCGTATTTGGTTACAAGTGTTTAAAATCGATATCGGTGTGAGGAAATGAAAAATGTAAATTTATTAAAAATTCCATTAACAGCACCAAACTATTTTTTGGTTGCCGAACAAAGGCTTTTAGTTTCTGCCCTGAATACTATTTTCTATTTTCAACGTTTTTTTCTGGATGATATATAGCAACGTATAAGAAAATGTGGAAAAATAGAATATATATATATTTTCAAGGTTTTTTTCTGGATGGTATATAGCAGCGTATAAGAAAATGTGGAAAAATAGAATATATATATATATATATATATATATATATATATATATATATATATATATATATATAAGTATATAAAATAAAATTTACATATATTTAAAAATCATTTGTGGTCACTCGTAGCATGTTTGTTAATTTGTGTTCATATATTTATGGCCTTTTTGGTAGAACACCGTTTTTAAGTTTTCTAAGGACATTAAAATTTTCGTCGTACAGTTTTCCATAGTCCAAAACTACTGGCCCAGTAGTTGATTTTTTTATTTTTGTATATTTGCTACGGAAATGATTTATAAAATAAGTAAAGATATATATGTACATACATATATTAATAATTACAAATTTTTAACTTTTCCGAGAAAAATATGAAAAAAAGCTCCAAATTTCCACACGTATACAGGTGCTTTAGTTATCTAAAGTTTGTGTTTGTTAGTTCTTGAATATGTATATCTGATATAACACAAACTTATTTTTCACTAGAATTTATTTATTCGAATATGTACGTATATTAATTTTTTAAACAAAAAATTTTGTTTAAAATAAATTAGTTAATTTCAACAAAATTTCTTCAATTCTACATGACTAGTCAATTTGAAGATATCTAGTCAAATTGAAGAATTTTATTCAATCGTAAGGTACAATTTGTATCTTATGATATTAGCTTTTTTTAGTATTTTTCTTTTAATGGTGGATGGAACAGTGCAAATATACTGTAATAGAAAAATTTGCTAAGTGTTAAGAGTACAACTATATGAAAAACAATCTAAAGATGACAAATTATTTATCAATGTTATCGATAAATAATCTCAAGTTGTCAAAAAAAAAAAAATGTAAAAATTTTTAACTTAAAATTGTCATCTCGACATTAATTCTCAAATTTAACGGTTCATGAATGAAATCAGCGATTTTAAGCATTCTTTTATTTTGGTTCTAGCACTTTTCTTTATGGAAATAAAACATTTGTGTGATGGTAAAGATTGTCAAGTACATAATTTATTTGTATATATCTGGTCGTCGGTCATTGTAGTGTATGGGTTATACGTTCCCAAATTTCAATTAGAGTAGTTTTGATACTAAAAATATTGAGATATGTTTTCACTATAACTAAAGACATTTTATGCTCCTAACTAAAGACATTTAGATCTCCGATGCTTTAAAATATATTACAAACACGTTTAATTTAATTGAAAACCTCTGTGTGTGTGTCCAAATTAAAAAATGCGGTTATGAGACAAAATCGCAAATTAATCCAAAGTGGATAGTGGATAAAAACTCAACATAAATTTTTATTTGCATCAAAAATATAGATAATCACCTTTAATTGGATGCCATTTGTTTTTCCATAGTGTAAAAACTAGTCATTTTAAAGCGTTTAAAAAATGACAAAAAACACTTCGGGCCACCCTTTATTTGAACAAGGAATACATATAAGCTGCAGTCCTCGTGCTTATATCTCAACAACTTTCTCATTGAAGAGCTTATCTTAACCGTTGTTAGATTAAAACAGAAACAGAGATGATTTTTTTGTTAAATTTATGGCAATGCTTTAAATTTAATAAACAAAAAAAGCAAACAAAATAGAATAAAAATTAAATTATATGCACTTAATTTACTTTTGTTTATAATATAAAATAAAAGATAATATTTTTCATTATATTTTAAAATTAATTTTTTTATTCAGCTGTATATTATCACAGTACTAACTTGTGTTTAATTGACTATTGTAGCTGAGTTAAATCTAGATTATATACCAGATAATTTATTATTGAAAAACATAATTAATGGCTTAAGCTATGTTTCAGCAAGCCTGCCGAATATTTTTTGGCCAAACTCAAAATTTAAAAAAAAAGTAAAAAAAATCGGATTAAAATTGCAGAATAAATGATTTTTTTTTGCAATTATGAAACTCATAAGAACTCATAAGAACTAGTTATTTTACGTCTATTTTGTTGTTGCCATATTTGTGATGAAAAATAATAAAATACACTTAAAATAACAGATTATTATGAGTTTTACAATTTCGAAAAAATCATATGTTCTAAAATTTTAATCCAATTTTATCTCATGTCTCATTTTACTATTAATAAAATATAGTATTAGGAAAAAAAAAAATAAGAGAAAAATATGTTTTCTAATTAAGTGTGGATCAAAAATGGCTGAAAACTTAAAAAAATTAGTTTGTATCCTTAATAACTTACCCCAGGTCTACAACTGATATTGACGTTGTTATAATATGTGAGATAACGCTGGCAGAAGAGAGTAACTATTTTGTTTATATTATGTTAAATCTTAAAATCTAATAAATTGTATAAGATATCTTTATTTTAAATCAGTCACAGAGTAAACATGTACTTTTTAATTAAGAAATTCGTATTTTTAATAATAAATAAAAATATTTTTAAAAAAGCATTTTTTTAAGTTATTTCCAAAATACGTATGCACACACACAAAAAAACTATCGTATATGTGTATTTTTTTGATAGTTCATCTTAAAAGGTGTTGTATAGAGAAATCTTACGTAGTGTCTATACTAAACAAATTTTTATCAAGATAAATATCAAAATCAGTGCAAATTTATACATAGTAACCTCAATTAAACAGCTGATTACTATTGCTGGTTGTTACAGCTGTCAAACTGCATATATAAAAAATATTAATGAATTCGCCTTATTGCTGTTTTTTGCAACTTTTTCTACCTTGCATAAAATCGCGTTGATTTTGACAATTTTCTAATATAGATACTATGTTATCGCAACAGTCTCATAATACTTCTTATAATACTAATAGTTTAATTTACACGTGAAGTAATTCTATCAGAGAGCGAATTTGACCCTCTGTGATAGAAAAATCTTACACATTATGTTACGTCTAGATGGGCTTTTACACATGCTATGAATATGCTATGCTATGAATAAAAATGTATATGACTTTTTAAAAAGTGTAAAATTTTTGTTTTTAATGCCGTTTAAATAATGTAAATTGGATAACAGATATTCGAGATAAAAAAAAAAAAAATTCTAAAAATTGTGTAATAATCTACTCACCCATACCTAAAGACTACACTTTGTTACGTTCCAAATATATCATTTTTGTATTTTATACCACCGTGTAATTATTTTTTTTTTGCTTTTAACATGTATTTGTACTTTCTCTTTATAGAGATAATTTGCGGATTTTTATTTTTATATTTTTACATAACTACATACATATGTATTTCAAAAATACATATGTATGTAGAATAATTAAAATTATTCAACATGTTGGGTTAAATTCTTTCCAGATTTTATTAATATTAATATTTTAATGACAAAAGTAAAATCCAGGGCGATATTTGTTAAAACATTTGTTATTTACACTTGATGTATAAAAACTAAAAATTCATGAAAATTTTAAATTGGAAGCAAACATTTATACATCTTATATTTAACAAATAAAACATCATATTACCAAGAAAGTCAAATTCATGTTTTGCTTTTTTACTGAAAAAGTGAAAATTCATAATCAACTTTCTGGTATTTAACATTAATATCCCCCAATTTTTTTACTTTTAAATCGTTTTTTGACATCAATCAGGTACGATCGGATATTAATGAGTTAAGTTTAAATTGCATGTTATCTTTAAGTTTGGTTTTTGTTAAACTCATAACCGAAAAATGCACTCCACACATGCGTAGAATATTAAGAACTGCTTTTGAAATTTCCTTATAATGACATGTAAATGTAGCATCTTTAAAATTTTATACTTTTATTCAAAATTCAAATTTTATTAACTAAAAAAGATACAATTATTACATAATTTCTCAAAAAAAAAAAAATATATATATATATATATATATATATATATTTTTTTTTAGATGTCCCAAACAAACTCCCTAATCCCCAAACCAAAATTTTCATGCTATTCCGCTACAAAAATTCCCCAAATTTCGGGTAAAAGCCCCAAATCTGGCAGCGCTGCGTTTAACAAGTAACTGTATATTGACATTCTAAAAACTAGCCCTTAATATTGCTATATAATCAGTTTTATTTTCGCTCAAATCGGGAAAATTTATTGCTAAATTTAAAATTCTTAAAAACTTTAACAAAATCATAACATAATTAAAAATAAATAAATAAATAAATTAAAGAAATAATTTTGGTACCCTCATATGATAGTATAAAGTCATGTTAAGTATATTTTAGTGAATCTCCCTATTTTATTACAAATGAATCATATATACTTGTTCGTTAATAATTGTTGTGCACTGGTTTTATTGTGAAATAATAAAAAGAAACACATAAATATAATGATAAACGAGAAAGAAAGATATAGTCGGTCAAGCCCGCTATATGATACCCTACACCATTGTGTACAAGCATAAAAATTCAGGAAGGGGACTTCTATTTTACCTGTGGTTTACTAAATGTAAAATAAAATATACAAATATAGAATAATGCGTTGATACATGATTTTATGATCTTTAGGGCAATTCCTGGAAGTGGATTTGTATGGTAGCAATAGTAAATTATGGACCGATTCTCATAAAATTTGGCAATGTTGTTTCTACTTACATAAAAATTATTTGCGTGTAATATTAACTTGATACTAACATTCGTATGGGATTTATGCACGTTAAAGTGATTTGCGAAATAGGAGTTTATATTTGGTACAAAGATTGATACTTGTACTGAACTTCTTTGCACCGAATTTCATTAAAATATTCTTATTTCCGGCGGGCATTTGTAAGGGGGCTAGGTGAAATAATGGACCTGTAACAACCAATTTCAATAGGCTTCGTTCATGTATCATAAAAGTCCACGTGACAAATTTCATTGAAATATCTTTAAAATTGCGACCTGTTATTTGTGCACAAAAGTCGCAGCTTCCGATAAAATGCATCCTATTTGTACCCTACGCCACCATAGGTGGTTGGGGTATTATGAAAAAATTTTCGGAGCCCGTTCGACTCGGAATCTCTTTCTGAGACGATTTAACAATATCCGTGTGGTCGACTGGCTGTCTGTCCATGTAAATCTTGTGAACAAATAACTGGTCGCGTTTGACTTAGACCTCACACAAATGTCTTTTCGGAATAGAGGTTTAATGATCATAAATACCTTAAATGTAGCAATATTTTAATAAAAATAGGTACAAAATATAAGTATAACTCCCCATGCCAAATTTCAATCATAGCTCCCATATTAAACCTCTTCCGAAAATTAATTTAACATGCATAAATCACATAAAAATGTTAGTATCAAATTAACGTAAATAAGTTTTTTATAAGTAAAAACCGCAATGCCAAATTTTATTAGGATCGGTCCATAATTGACCACAGTTTCTATATAATTCCCACTTTCGGCATATACACATTTGTGTAGGATATCATATGGTCGACTATATCTTTCTTACTTATTTTAACCTATGGTTGCCGTTGAATATACGATTCATATTCACTGCTTTTGTATATAAAAATCAATAAAAAACTTGAAAATCGGTGAAATTTTGATTTTCTAAAAGTATTTATTACCAACTTCCAAAAAATATGCACTTATTCTACTTTTGAAGCTTTGAAAGTACTTCCACTTTTTGGGCTCTTATGACTCAAAATCTTATTAAGTAATTGCTTAAAGTTATTTTAAGGTAGTTAGAAAATAAAAAAAAAATAATTTTGAGCAAAAAATGCCCCATATTAACAAAAAGTTTCTAAAAATGTAAATTTTTTCAAGAATCGTTTTTTATAAACAACCTTTTTGTTTAATATAAACAATTTAACTGCTTTTTGAATAAAAATCTGCAAATGTAAATATTTTTTAATAAAACTAGCGTGTGTATTAAGCTAGTTTCACGACACATTAAAAATACTTCATGTATAAAAATAATTTAAAAACTTGTTTTATAAATTATTAGACTTGGTGTCGCTTAACAAAAACTTCTTAACGATTTCCTTCATTAAAACAAAGCTAACCTTTCGTATGATTAATTTACTATTATTATGACTTTGCCAATTTTAATATAAATAGAATATAGCTCAAGTACAATTTTTATTTAACTGATTATAACGCTAATTTAAAAGTATGATTACTTCCCTATATGAATGGTTATTTACTCTATATATTTTCTTACCTTTATTATAAAATACAAATATTAACAAATTAAGTTAAATTTCAAACAAAACATTAGGTTGGTTCATTTTAAAACTATGACGATGATACTGTCTCAAGAAACTATTTTAAGTGTATTAATAGCTACTAATCGATATAAATATCGGAATGTTCCTTTTGCGCAATTTAGGGGACCAGTAAGTCCTCTTAGAACAACGGACACAAATTTATTTTCTACAGGGAAAAATGTAAATTAGTAAGTTATTATTATGTAATTAATTATTAAATTATTACTTCTCATTTTAATTTCTAATTCATTTTATAAAAAATTTAAAACAATTTCTTCATCATAATGAAAATTTGTCATAAACATTTACCGAAAAAACTACAATATAACTAAAATAAATAATATTATAAAAAATTTTCATAATAAGGAGTGCGCATGAATGAAATTAATACATACAATTCTGTTTAAAAATGGTGGATATAATAGATTCGGTGAAACCGGATATGGCAGGTACTCTTTCAAGTATATTTCTGTGAGATTTTTTTACACGATATATATTGCTACATTTCCCATAACATCTGCGATATAAAAATCCTGACCAGGATGTTATAAAAAGTTCACCAGGACGTACGTTTTATCGTCCTTTAGGCAACATTCGTAATTTTGAGAGAAATTTATCTTTAATTTTCGTCCTCCAAATTTTTTTTCTTGCTTTTTTATCATGAACTTTTTGTGCTGTGTGGGTCTTCAGGCCAGCTTTATTTTACTTTTCTGATAAAAAGATTCAAAGCAATTTAATGAATGATCCGCTTTCCTTCCAGAGCAGGTATAGAAGGATTTTCTCTTAAGATTCGTATTTTTTTGCTTGCGGACTTACAGTCTGAAAATGTACTTTTTCTTTATGTTTTTTATGACTCCAGAATATGTATTTCTCGAAACATCTGCATTCCTAGTAACGGGGGGTTTTTTTTTATTAAAAAAAATAGAATTAGGCGTTTTCGTGAGTTTTGTTCAATTTCTATTTGAAAAAAAAAAAAAAATATGTTATTACAACAAAATTTATCACTCGTAGAAAAATACCATCACGAAAACGTTCTCATAATAATTTCAATAGTTTATTTAAAAAGTTTATTTAAAAAAAGAAAAATACTTTATTATTAAAAAATTTATATATACATATTTAAATATAAATTTAATAAAAAATAAAATACACAATAAATAAATTTAAATTTTTAAAAATTTTTGAAGTATAATTAAAATGTAGAAATGAATGTAAAATGTTAAAAATTATTATTAAAATCATGATATTTAGGAGCGTCCAGAAAATTTATCCTTTGTTGTGGCAAACCATCGACTTGTTTTTGTTAATACTGTCTCTTCAATTTCACTTGTAAATCGTTTCAGAAGATAATTTATAAATACCTAAAATTGTAGTAAGAAAAAGAATTTTTAAATAAAATCGTAAGTACCTTTCATTTCTTTATATGTGTTAGTTGCACAGAAGTTTTCCTTGGACACCTCTTTATGGGTTAGCCACATCCGCTAAACAAATGTTGTAGAGGCTGTGACATAACATCCAAAAGTAATGTACCAAAGGCCTCATATTGTTCTAATTTTATACTCCAAAAGTTGTTGCTATCAAATAAATTAAAAATTTTAAAGAATTTATTCATAATATATAGAAGACATATTTTACCAGGCAATCTTCAAAATCCTTCTCGACAACTATACTTGAATCAAATTTATCAACTTTTTTAATATTATAAAGAAGTCTTCTTTATGAACATCATTTTGCTCTGACGATTTATCTAAACATAAAATACCCAACGAATATTTTTTGATATCTTTATAATAAAAATAATAAAAATCAATTTTATTTAAAACAATTCTATGGAATTAAATATTCATATGGTGGAATCAAAATTCAATAATGAATCGAAGAAGTATGTTATTTTAAAATACCATATTTTCCACATTTCTTATCGGATTTTCATTATTTAAAATGAATTATATTTTCATATTTGCCCTCTTTTATAATAAATTTATTAAATAATTTTAATTTTTTACTAAATGCAAAATTTTAGATGCAAGAACATACAAAAATTCTTTTTTTAAATATAATTTGTACGTTTTACGCAAAGAGTGTACAACTTCAAATATATACAACTATATACATAAATGACGGATTTAATTGATTAAACATATTTTATTATTTATATTTGGTTTAAGTAATAAAAAATTAAAATTTTAGTTATAAACTGCATTAGATGCATAAATGCATCTGCAATTTTTTAATTGCATTTTTTTTATAAAATTTCAACAAAAAATTTTTTAAAAAGATATTTTATATTTTACTAATTATTCATATATAACTTTATCTTTTCCTAATTTTTTATAAATAAACCAAAAAAATTTAGTTAAAAAAATTTTTTGTCTTTAGTCCAAAACACAAAAATTATATAAATATATGAGCTTTTATATGGGAAAATTTGTTGGTATTTTTAGAAAAAAAAAATGAAAATACTACAACTCCGTGCCACAAAATAATTAAATTGAATTGTTTAGTCAATATATCAAGTTTTACGTCTATTTAAGAAAATAAAAAATCGAAGGGAAGAAAGTTTTCAAAAATGCATTTGCACTTTACATGTATTTTTCAAAAAAATATTTCCTTTTTTAATTATAACATTAAAAGAGGAATTAAATGTCTTTCTAATGAAACCGGACATAAACTTCAAAATATTTGTATTATTAAAATTACATAAAAAGAAAAATATTTTCATTTTTGAGGAATAATGAAATCGCGATTTTTTTTTGTTTTTTGAAATTTCAAATAATTAAAATAGATACTTCAATGTGGTTTTACAAAACATGCAAGTGCCAAATATGAGCCAAATCTGAAACCTAAGGTATTTTTCATATGTGATATATGCAATACACGAAAAAGTGTAACAAGTATTTCTAAAAACTATAGCAGCTAGTGTTCTTGACTCTTGTGGAGAAAAATTATTAAATATATTGAACTCTGCTACATATATTTTGTTGCCTTGACCTTTTTTCTTTTTCCTTTCATTCAATGAAGGATTAAAGAACAGCCTTGTGTTCAATAAAATAAAAAATGTAACAAGTATATAAATGAATGATATTACATGGTTTCTGTTGCCAAGATGTTTTAAATTCTACGTAATATAATAAAGTATTTCTTTTTAGTTAATATTTTCAAGCAAAAATACAATTTTAAAGTAGTATTTATTGTCTGATTTTTTTTTTAAATCATATTAAATAAAATTGCTTTGCAAGCAGAAAAATACTTCCTTTTGTCTTTGCTGCGTTAATAAAACAAATAGAAATAAACAAGTCTATTATGATTAGTAATAATTTTGCCTTGTTTTTATCCAATTAAGTGTGCATTATTTTTAACAATTCAATGAACAGTAAACGACTCAAAAAATATGTAAATATAAGCAAGAAAATAAACGTGAATCTTCGAAACTCATAATTTTCAAGTATATTGTTATCAGCATTACCATTGAGAAGTTTTAAAAAGTCTCCAAAAAGGGGCTTTCAAAAAATAAATTCGCCAAAAAAGTGGATTTTTCGAAAAAAGGGGCCAACTGTTTCAGTTCCTAAAAAACTCATTAAAATTTGATTATTTGTATTTTAAGAAAAACTACTAAACTCAATTTTATTAATAACAAAATTATTTATACAAATTTTTAATATTGCAAAAATAAAGATTTCTTCATAAAAAGAGTTAACGTTTTATTCCAGTCTTTCGAATTCCCGCCTAACAAATATAGGAATGAAAGCATGGATTCACAAATGTTGACCTTCTGTTGGACAATTTATTTTTCATTAGTGATAATTTAGAAAAAAGACGTTCCGCTGAGGCACTGCAAACCAAAGTAAAAATATAAATTATTTTTAAAATTTCCCAAACCGGTCTAAACAGATTCGGTATTTGATGTTTGATTAATGATAAACTTTATCTTTAACAGTTTCAGTTTATTTATAAATTTCGGAATCTTTTTTTGCGTCACTGTATTGTGAAACAATCTCAAGATAATTAGTTTCTTCGTTGAAATTAATAATGGGTCGAGATATTCAAACAACTTAGTTTATCGTCATTTATCGAATTGTCTTAAAAAGTCGACATTTAGTTCCATTTTTAAAAAGTGGTCCAAAAAAGTGGCAAGGTGGTTGAAAAACGGGCAATTGGCGACGTTAACGCTGGTTGTTATGAATTTATAGCAAATTTTTGATTTACTCTTTGCTAACTTTTTTTTAAATTCTATCTTGGGTCATTTTAATGATTATGTTATTTTTCTTTCGTTTTTAATAACAATTAATCAAATTAATTAGCTTTAATTAATTTAAATTATAATGTTTGCTTGAATAATGACAAGACCTTAAGGTTTTACAAATAGATTGAAAGTAAAATATGTTATACATTCGCTGATGAATTATTTATTTTTGAATTTATTTGAATTGTGTGTTAAAGCGTAAAAAGCTAGTGTTTCAAAATATACAGTAGAGAAGAAAACAATAGACAAATTTTTAAAAACGCTTCTTATTGTCATATCAAATGTATACGAAATTTGAATTGAATTTTTTATGAAAGCCATATAAATTGCTAATCATTTGGAATATTTTCAGAACTAATACCAAAATTTGAAAATAAGTTATTTTAGTGCTAAAAAACATTCCTCTAATTTCGCAAAAGCTATTTCGTTGAGAAAATATTTTGTGCTATTTCAATAGGTATTGCAAATCAGAAAAATATTGTGTGGTTCCCAGTGGAATATGTATTTATAGCTGTTGGACCAAATAATAATTATTTTATATCTAAAAATTAAAGTTTATTGATTGAATATTTTAATTATAGCGATTTTCAAAACTTTTCAATTCAAAAACAATAAAAGAAAAATATTTCTAGTTAAAATTATAAAATATTTATACAAAGTATTTTGTGAACAAGTTCTTACATCTTTTGAATCTTGAATTATTGAAAAATCTGATTTGAATTCCCTCTTGTAAAGTTCATCAACTTCAAAATATAGAGTAAATGCTAAAAAATGTATTTAAAAATTATTGACGTTGTTCAAAAGGTTGTATTTAAAAATATTGCTATTGAAGATTAATAAAATCTTGATACGTTTTTTTTTTAATGCGATCACTCATTTCATCATTACTTCTTTTCTATTTGATTTCAGAATCTTTGTATTTCGTATACGATTTTAATATTAATATTAATTTAAATGGTCAGTTCAAATTGTTGGCAACACTGATCATTAAATAGTACACATAAAATCGGTTGATAAATATATAAATAACGCCAAATTATGTAGGACTAAATAATAATTCTTTTATATATAAAAATTGAAGTTTATTGATTGAATATTTTAATTGTAATTATTTTCAAAACTTTTCAATTCAAAAAACAACAAAACAAAAATATTTCTAGTTAAAATTATAAAATATTTATATAACGTATATTGTGAACAAGAACAGTAGCTGCCAAAATGAAGCCTCACAATGAAACTAACCATAAAAAAGTTAAGACGTAGACAATCAACAACAAAGAACAGCCGTTTCTACTGGATGCCAAAAATCGCGTAAATTCTAATTCTTACACAACAAAATGTATGTAAAAAATGTATCTTTTTTTTTAAATTTGGTAAAAAAGTAAATAAGACACTTTTTATTCATAATTTCATGTATATTGGGTGTATGCATTAATTCCCATCGTCTTATACTAGTTAATAATATTTTCAAGCGGTCCATTTTTACAACTATATCAAGTGAAAGTACTGCCATTAGGTTTTCTTATTCAGTATGTACCGTTCTGTTGAAACGTTAACTACACAGTGCTTTAGCTGAGACAACTTGTCGTGAGTGGTTTAAACGACTTCAAAGTGGCAATTCTAAAGCGCACGATAAGGATCGTCCCGGCCAGACGAAAAAGTTTGAAGATGAAGAATTAGAGTCTGCTCAATACAGACTAGTGCCAAACGTAAGAAGTGCTTGTATAGTTATTGGGAGTAGATCAGCAATATTTTCCAGACGTTTAAAAGCATTCAAAATTCAAAATTCAAATTCATTCAAAATCAAGGTGCCACACGTAGCCAAGATACGTCAAAAAGTGATTTTGCACGACAGAAATGCAGTTCCAATGCCACAAAACGGAGTCGTTGATGATTATTGTGATAATGTAAAGTGCAAAAAGTCATATGTGAAGCCCGGCCAATCAGGAAAATTGACACCAATTAATTCGTTTGAAGAGACCATTGAACGAAAAACGGTAAAAATATGCGACAAAATGCAAGTTCCTAATTTTCCATCATTACAACGCATTGCAATTTAGAACATGTTATTAAAAATTAACTTGATTTGTTACTGGTATCAAAAGATCAGAAGTGTTTTAGGGATGTTATGGATTTATACCAAATTTTTGATTTTTATTCTGTGCTACCTTTTTTTAAATTCTTTCTTGGATTATTTTAATTAAGTTTACTCCATTAATTGGCAGAAATATGTGAAAAAGACGTAGCCCGGTTTTGCCAAAATATGCGACCAAATACGAATTCATGATTTTCATCATGACAATGCTCGGCTTTATATTGTGCGACCAGTTAAAAACTACTTGGATACTTAGCAAATAGTCACTCATCCTGTGTATAGCAAGACATTGCACACTCTAAATATAATTTGTTTCGTTCGATTTAGAATGTCATAACTGGAATACGTTTCACTTCAAAACAAGGTGTCAAAAATTAACTTGATTCGTTTCAGGCCTCAAAAGATCGGAAAAGGTTTTGTGATAGAATCCATAAATTTCATTATAACTTATACTATAAAATGTAAAAAGTATATAAAAACTGGTAAAGAATAGAAATCTAGTAAAATCTGGTCTTGAAGGTTTTTTTTATATTACAAATAAATACATAAATTAAAAAATAAAAATGAATTTGCAGAAAGATGGCAAAAAGACGTAGCTGTATTATTTCGTAGACAGCATTCGAAGAGATCATTAAAGCTCCCCGGTTTTTTGAGGTATTTTATTTATACTACCTATATCCGAAAATTTAATACAACCCTCTCCAACAACTTTTGTGCTATTTCAATGGGAAATAAAATAAATTTGTTTCAAGTATCTTTACATCTTTCGAATAAAATTAATGGTACTTAAAAAAATAAATACTTAAAAAAATAAATACTTTAAAATGTTATGTCTTTGGAAATAAAAGTTAATAAGAATTTTTTAATTGTTTGAACTAATTTAAAGGAAGAATTTACTAATCTCCTACATCCCATAAGAAATACACTTATCACAGGCGGAAGTATTAATTATTGATTTTTATAGTATATAATTTTATTAAAGTCTTTAACACGTTACATGACTCTACGTCTTCAGAACCATTTACCCCAATAAATTCAAAATTGTACACACCGTATTACAAACACATGTACCATAATTTTATATTTAATTTTAGGGTTGGCAAGTTCGCGTGACTTCTTGATACAATGATTAACGTTCATTCATTTTTCAACGTTTTGTTTTTTTATTTTCGCATTAAAAATTTAACTGACATTGTTGTTTGTACTGAACACCAAATAATTACCGAAGTTTAATAGATTTAGAAAATGACAGACTGACTGAGTGGATGTTTTTCACTTGTTGATAATAACACACGTTGTAAATTGTAAACAATTCTCATAGTATTATTTGATTACCATATAACGTTGTAGAGTGAGTGCCTGGTAAGGACATTTTATTAATATTAGAAAGCTCATGGTAAATGTCGGTCCTTTAACTAACAGCAAATTAAATTAATTTAGTTTAGTAGTTTAAGTTAATTTTTTAGTTGTTGTGTGGGTAAGGAGTCATGCTTAATCAGAATTTCGCCTGAACTATTAAAACTGTATGATGATTCAAATGTATTTTGTTTTAACATTGCCATAAAAATTTGCATTTTCACTCACACTCTCGCTCTTGATTTTTCATTTCAGTTATATACCTACACGCTTATGGGGTTTTAGTGGTCATGTACAAACCGTTTTGCATAGTATAGTGGGACGTGTTAAATGTCCTTGGCCTTTGGGTGAACGTGTTTATTTATCCCTGGAAGATGGTTCTACCTTAACGTATGATTTGTATCAACCTCTAAAGGAATTTGAAGGTGAGTTTTTGCTATTTGTATTTGTTTATTTCTTTTAAGCAAATATTTCAAGTATGTTGGAATTTTTCCTTATCGCATGGAAATCTATCAATTTGTTGGATTTTTGTAGTAAATGAATTTGATTATGATTAATCGATGGTTGGACTAATAATAATTTAAAATTCTTGTGGGGGTATAGGAACATGACTTTAGTATATTAACTTTAAGGCAATAAAAAAAAAAAAAATTAATGACAGAAAGTATAAAAATATTATTGATTTTTATATGGCTTTATATTACAAATAAACATGTTTTAAGTGAAAAACGGTTATATATATATGTAGTTTTGATTAACTTTTTAATTGCTCTTTTTTCGACAGGAAAGAGAAAAAGAGAAAGGACTCTTTCTATATATATTAAAAGTTAGTAATATATATATATATATATATATATATATATATATATATATATATATATATATAGCTTTTAATTAAATTATTTGGGTACATATTGAGGTTTCCACCTAAAACGTCAATAAACACTTGGCCCATGTTGAATTATTGTTGTCGTCTTTAGTATAGATCTGTAGTTGGCTTTAAGTGCGACTGGATTTTGTTAATAGTGTGTTATGTGGTGGCATGATAAAAATACTTTTCAAGAAATCTAACAGCACGGATTTTAAAATGTTTGCTACGGATGGAAAGGGGGAATTAAAGTTACTCATTTTCATAGCTTTCGAAGAATTTTAGTACAAAAAATGTCATATATTTTCACCTTAACGGATAACTGATGATATTTAAAAACATGAGTGAAATTTTTGGTTCCTCTAATTTTCGTTTTTAAAGAAGATAAAATTGGCGACCTGGATCGATATTAAGGCTGAAAAGTTTACTTTTTTCAGACAGCGCTAAAGTTTCTGATGGAACATATCGTCAAATATAGACTAGATAGTGTGCTGATGGGGCTGGGTTCTGGGTTACTTCAACATCGAAGGCAATGAAATTGCACGACGTGGCTGTGTTACTGATAGAGAAATCGTTAAATTCACAAAATGAACTACTATTTTAAATCATTAAGGAAGTGATTCTTGGGCATAATAAATATTGTCTGGAGTATTAGATTACAGGGTGTCAAGGGACATTTGTGTCGCAAATTAGACATAGCGGGCACGAATACGCTCTTTGGCATGAGTGTGGGAAGATTCCCATTAAAATAAATCCTTTATTTTAGAGATTAGTATAAACTACATTACTTTTCATTCGTATTGGTTTGGGTATATAAATTACCTAAGTAGTCAATATTAAAAAAAGAAAGTTTCCTATAGGCTTTCAAAAAAATGAGATTATATGAAAATCGTTTTAACATTTGTATCAATAAAATCGTAAATAATTACGTAAACAATTTACGTCATTTTTATAGTTAATGTAAATACCGAAGATTAAATTTTTATTTCTTCAAAGGCATAAAAGCATGATGAATTAAGTTTCACTAATTCAAAAAAATTAAAAAACAGCTTTGTCCAGTTAAAACCTCTACTTTCATCAAAAAAATATAAGTGCAAAACATGAACTTATTTATATCCTATTATTCCTTCCATTTTAAAATTAATCTATATAAAATTTCATTAAAATTGATTCAGCGGTTTAGGCGTGATTGCGTCACAAATAAATGCACATTTGATTTTATAACAATAATATGGATAATTATTAAAGGCTTCTATATTATTTATTATTAATGGAGCAACAATAATAAAGTATCAAATGATGAAACATTACCCTCTCAGCCAATCCATTAATAATCGTTTGTTGCAGAGATTTTTTTAATTTTATGATATCATATTTAGTATTGAAATCCCAATATATATCCCAAAAATCCCCAAAACCTAAATTTTATTCCCAACAAATCCCCTAACCCCCAAACTAGATTTTTCATCTTCATTTCCCAAAAGAAATCCCCAATTTGGGAATAAATTTCCCAATGTTCTCTTCAAACGGATGAAATTGGTTCAGTACAGGTCTCCAGTGTTCGTTTCACCCGGTTTTAACAGCTTATAATAGATGACATCTTTCTCACCCCACCAACTACATAGAGCGTTACCTTGTCGTTATGGATATTTGGCTTTGGTATAGATATTTTTGGTTGATTAGACTTCACATACGTTTTTTGCGCTTGTAATAATTCCATGCAGAAACTACTTAATTTTGTGGCGCTAGAGAAGCATTTCAGACATGAAAATCGGCTTTCGAGGTATCTGGGCTTGAGTTCGTGTGGCACCAAATATCCTTGCTAGATTTACTGCCATTAATTCTATCTTTTTAATTCTTCATCTTAAAAATTGTTTGGCTGGCTCGGACGATATTCGGCACTTTTATAACGTCTAAACTACTCACAAGAAATTGCCTCAGCTAAAGCATGATCCCCACGAACTTCCTCTAAAATACGATGACTCCGAAGCGGTTTTTTTTTATATAATAAATTATAACGAAGTTAAAACTTCATTCAAATTCTCTCTTTATGGAATCTCTTCATATTCAAAGCTTCAAAAAACTGTATTATTTATGTTTTAATAGAACGACACATACTGAATACGAAAGCCTAATGGTAGTACTTTCACGTGACATGATTATAAAAATGGACTGCTTACAAAAATACCATTAAAGCAAAAAGATGGGAATTAATCTGTATATGCATATTAAAGTGAAAAGGGTAGATTCAGCACAGCAAATTCGCAAAAAGCACTAATATATTACATTTTATTAATAAAATACTTAAAATAAATATCATAAAATTAATGGTATCAAAAACAAAACTAGTATGATTTCAACATTTAAATCGTAATTCATATAAATTAATTCATTGCCTGACTTCTCTAGATTACATACACCCACACCCTAAATAAATTGCAAAAATTATATGTATTTTTAAAATAAATATATTTATTATAAATGGATATCTTTTGAAATCAAGATGTAATCAAAGTTATTTCAAACATTTTTTGTTGTTGTTAACTTCTTTCAAGAGACACTCAAAAGAAAATGTCTCCTTGAACTTCTGTCTTCCTTTTAAAATAATAAAAAAAGAACAAAAATAAAACAATTATATAGCATTTTTATGTAAATATAATATTATTGTATGTTATGTTTTTCTTTGTATACATTTCAGATGACATCACCGTAGCCATATGTCCTGGCATTGGCAATTCATCCGAAAGTGTTTATATACGCACATTTGTTCACTATGCACAATGCCATGGTTATCGTTGTGCAGTCCTTAATCATATTGGTGCCTTAAACAGTGTCCAAGTCACCGCTTCGAGAATATTTACATATGGTAAGTACAATATTATGCAATTCTATTGTCTTTAGAGCTTATTTACAAGCAGACAATAAAAAAAAAAAACAATTAAAATACCAATTAAACTTTAATAATTTTATACAAGGACACACCGATGACTTTTCCATAATGATTGAAAATCTAACAGAAAAGTACTCTGATACTCACATAGTAGCTGTGGGCTTTAGTTTGGGTGGTAATTTGGTTACCAAATATATGGGCGAAAGTGATAAGAGGAAACCACAAAATGTGATTGGTGGCATCTCAATATGTCAAGGTTACAATGCTGAAGAGTAAGTATTTGATGTTCTAATAATTTTTGTATGATATGTGTTAACGTTATTTAATCTATTTTTTCAGAGGCACCAAATGGCTTTTAAATTGGCAAAATTTCCGTCGTTTCTATTTGTATATTATGACTGAGAATATGAAAAATATTATTCTTAAACATCGTCATGTGCTCTTGTCGGAGGAGACACGCCAGCGTCACAATCTAAATGAGCGTGAAATTATAGCAGCCGCAACACTGCCCGAATTGGATGAAGCCTATACAAGACGTGTTCATAATTTCCCAACAACAAGTGATCTTTATCGTTGGAGTTCCTCTTTACATTATTTTGATAAAATTGAAAAGCCTATGATATTTATAAATGCCAAAGATGATCCCTTAGTACCAGAAGATTTATTGCCGCCCATAAAGAGTTTTGCAGGTATGTGGTTGTTGTCAAGCGTTTTGATTAGGTGTTTAAAGGGTATAGAGAGTGATAAGATAATTTATTGTTCTTCGTTGACGTGTGTTTATTTAGAAATTTAAATATTTATTATTGTTGTTGCTGTGTGAAAAATAGTTGTACGGAAATCAGTTGGTATGTTGGTCGGTGGTTAAGGCGTCTGAATAGAAATAAGTTTCCCTTTGGGAGCGTAGGTTCGAATCATACCGACTGCGAAATAATGATGTTGGCTTTTTTGGGTATAGAAACTAGTTGTGAATCTTACATAAGATAGTGATTTGGTAATGATTTAAGCAATTAGAGGGATATTGTTACTTAATTAGATCCGAATGATTGAAATTGTAAGAGTTTTTTTTCTTCTAATTTTGAGTCAAATTTCAAAGTAATCTATCTACCCACTGGTCTAATAAATCTAAATCTTGCTGATGTAACAATAATTTACATTAATTTTATATTTAATTATTTATTTATTTATTTAGTTTAATTAAGTGTTTTTTAATTATATTTTAGAAAATTTAATTCAGAAATATTTGGATTTCTTGTATAAAACATGAAGATTTCTTGTATAAAAATATAATCAATTTTTTTAGATACCCTTATAATTTTGCTTAATACTAGTTATTTAATTTTAGCGTTTAATCGCTTAAAAATAATTTAATTATGGCACCTTTAACAAATATGTTCTAGTAAAGAGTAGCTATAAATAGAATAGAATGGAAAATAATAACATTCAAGTTTTTATAGAAACAAAAATCCAGCAGTAAATGTTTAAACTCAGACACACTAACTCAACAGGCAGTCGTGGCCGAGCGGTTAAGGCGTCTGACTAGAAATCAGATTCCCTCTGGGAGCGTAGGTTCGAATCCTACCGACTGCGAAAAGTCTCATTTATTTTTAGTTTTTATACTATTGAGACTTTTTTAAATTTCTAATTTCTCTTTATCTTTTTTTCATTGCAGCTTCTCGTCACAAGATTTGCTATATCGAATTGGCCCATGGTGGTCATTTAGGTTTCTATGAAGGTGGTCTTATTTATCCAAATCCTGTTACCTGGTTAGATCGTACGTTAATAGCAATGATTGGAGCATTATTTATGATGCACATAAATCCCACAAAACATCAGATCTCAGCAATGCATTAAATGAGCTTAAAATAATAAATTTAGCTTTATTTGTGAAGAAATAAAAAAAAAATTTGAGGGAAAGAAAATATTAGAATATAGTTTTTTTTAATAAAAATTTTAATTTATATATTTAAAACTGATATTCTTCAAAAGAAAGGATAAAACATTTACAAAACACAAAAAGCACACATTTATTAACAATAATTATGTAATAATAAAATTAAAAAGTAAAAATAAAAAAAAAAAAATACGTAAATAATAATATATATATATATACATATATATATATATATATATATATATATATATATATATATATATATATATATATATATATATATATATATATATATATATATATATATATATATATATATACAAAAACAGAAAAGAATTAAAAATGTATTGTGCTTTAAATGAGGTATGCAAAATAAATAAAAAAAGAGAAATTTATTGTTATGAACAAAATTCTGTTTTATGAAAACTAATTTTGACTAAAAGTAATCGAGTTTTAGATATTAATATATTTATATTCAAAATAACTTTACAACATTAAACTGAAAACCAACAACAACAGTCTGCATTTTATGCTAAATAAAATAAAAAAAAAAACAAAATATTTAAACTTTTTTGAAATATTTACATATAACTTAATATTATAACATATAAAAGCAATTTATTTTTTATTTTTATTTTCGTTTTTTAAAGCCTAAATTCTAATATTAATAAAATCACTAATTTATATATACTATTTTTTTCGTTAATTTTATTTTATTTTAGATTTAAACAAAAAACCATCACAAATTTTGTACTTTTTATAAAAAAATAAAACAAATTTTACTCCTTTCATATGTTAAAACAAAACATTTCAAATTGTTTGTTAATTTTTATTAATATGTAATAATTTTTTATAATATTTTTTATACCTATAAACAAAAAACAATAATTATTAACAGCAAATAATATTAATAATTTTTTTTAAGTACATGTTACTTTAGGTAATTATAAAAAAATTATAATATATTGTGTGTGCGCGTGTGTGTATTTTATAAATTGAAAAAAAGAACGCAAAATGAATTAAAGAGCAAAACTTAAAAAGTAGATATACATAAATTCTTAATATAAAAAAAGAATTTATGAATGAAATAATATTAATCAATAATGAATGTTGTCTGTGAGGAAAATCTATAAAGGAAATCGAAAGAATATATGTATATTCTTAATAAAACCACATATTTGTCAAAAGAAGAAAAAACTGTTTTATTTAATTTTTTTATTTAATTAATTTTAAAAACAAAGGACGATGTATTAAATGTTAAGCTGAAATTACATTAACGCGTAGTCAGCAACAGTATCAGCAAAAATTATCAGCTATTCACTGGCAGAATAACGTGTTGCTGCCGTTATAATTACATTTAAGCGCAGACAGCGATAATTTACAACCATCATCTTGCTTTATTCTGCTTGTATATATTTGAGTCTCCCATTTTTTTTTTTTTTTTGCTTACTCTCTTTGTCTCGGTATCAATATGAAAGCAGAGCAGTAAATTAAGAAACAGGGCTCTAAATAAAACAGCACTGCAAACTGATCTGACCAATGTAATCAACTCCATGACAAACAGTGCATTATTAATTATAAGCTGATTGTAGCAGCACATGCTGCTGCTTACTACGCGCTAATGTAATATGGCTTTAGATGTAACAACAGTATTCAGCTGCTGTCGAAATTTCTTTTCTGGAAGGTAGTTTAAACTACTTTTAAACTGGAGCTGCAAAACTCGTAGCCGAAAATCAGTTGATCTTTTGGATCTGTTTAACAAATGTACTGACTGCAAAATGAGTGATAATTATGTATAGTATTCAAGTTTGTTTATTCTTTCCAAAGAGTGGATTTTTAAACTAAATATGGATCACCTGTTTGTTTATCATCCATATGAATTTGAACTTTTAGTAATTGTGACATTAAACGATTTCTAACTAAAATTAAAATATTAACAAAAAACCTAAATTTACAGAAAAAATGTTTTATAATTTCCAAATTACAATAGAAAAATAAAAACTACGAAATTTTTATATTTTAAAAATAAAAACCACGCGGACATCGCAGTCGGTAGGATTCGAACCTACGCTCCCAGAGGGAATCTGATTTCTAGTCAGACGCCTTAACCGCTCGGCCACGACTGCTTGATAAAAGTTGTTACCAAACAATATATTTAAAACAACGCAGATAATATTATATATAATATGAACTACTGCTTTATCCTCGTATTATTGAAAACTGCAGTATCATGTTTTAAATAATTAATAAATCAGCAAATTCCAGAACCTTTTAAATGGTTTCATGCGGCAAATAATATTTAGAACAGTCTAGACACTTTTCATCAATTTTTTCTTTATATGAATTTGTTAAACATTTAGTAAATTTAACAACCAACTGGAAACGGAATACAGTAATGGCATTTTCGGCAGCTTTAGTTGCGACATTTTCAGTTTTATATATTATTTCCCTCTAATGCTTATATTGAGCAACAGCAGAAGGTTGGTCGCTGAGATAATATGGATGCAGTACCTAATATGACTCTATTACAATTTGAAGTTAATTTTCTTTTAACGAAAATTTTGATATGATATTTAAAGAAATATGTATTTTTAGAGGTGTTTTGAAAATGGCCCAGCTCACATGAATTTAAACATTCAGATGTAATATTTTAGGAATAACACTAATCTTCATTTCTAGAAGGGTACATTTGCAACTTTTTTCGTGAGGATTTTTAATGTACATACGTCTAACATGTATTTTTAAAAAAGTAAAAGTTGTTAACATATTGTCAAAAAAATACATATTTATTTATATACGCTTTACATATAGATAATAACTGATTATAAACAAGTATATAGGTATACATGTATACATATGCACGTTTATTCACAAGGTAAAATTACACGCTGTTACAGTGAAAAATCACTCGAGAAATGATATAGAGTGGGTTATAGGTCTTCTTGAGGTCATCATAAAACAGTTTTAAAAATGTACAATACACCCTCAAAATTTCGCGTTATTCGCAAAAAACTGATATTTTTTTAAACTTCTTTGGAAAATATAAGAAACGGGCTTTTCAACCGTATGCATTTGAATTGTTTTGATCAAACAAATTTTCAAGCAAATTTTCAAACATCTTTTAGAAAGATATAATTTTTTTTAAATTTTTCGAGCTTAACCACGACACAATAATTTTTAAGGTCATTTTTGTTGTGAACATAACTAAATTTAATATTTTTAAATTGGACAAAAACTGTATAACTTATTCGAATTTATCTATAATAATTTACTATAAGTATATATATATATATATATATATATATATATATACATATATATATATATATATGTATAATATATATATATATAATTAAATATATATATAATTTTATCTTCAAAAAGTAAAATGCAAGTAAAAAATAAAAAAAGTATTTTGTCTTAAATGCATGAAGAATTTTTGATAAACTTTCGAAAATCCTTAATAACTTTTTGAGTTTTTAAACGATTTTATATAGGAATATCTAATTTTTTATTTTAAACAAAAGAACATTTCAAATTTTGTAAACAAATATGTGTAACGTTTAGAAAAAAATCAGAAAAATTTACATCAATCAATATTTCGGAAAAGAAAAGGGAAATAAATTTAAAAATTTTAATTTTAATTTTAAGTTTTTTATTTTTTAAACTATTTTCGGATTAAACTATACAAAAATAACCAGAAAATTTTTAGATCACTCAATAATCACTTTTAAGGAAGATTTTATAAGGTCATCATTTTTGAGATTACGAAAATGCATTTTTGTCCATAATTTATACAAATTTCGTAATTTTTTAAGACGCTTTTGATTTTAGGATAAATTATGACAAAACCTTGCATTTGAGTCATATTTTGATAGTTTTTATAATGGGCCTTGGATGTGCACAAGCAAAATGCGTTTAGATAAAAGTATCTCGTTTTCCATCAAAACTGATTTATTTTGACAGATTAAAAAAATTATCATTAAAATAAATTACAGAAAGTCTCACAATGTACATTATATAATTCTAAGACATTTTGTTTCATCCAAAAATACTGAAGTAAAATCTGAAATTTTTGATAAATTATCAAAAAGTTTTTAAAATTTTTGAAATTTAATATTTTAATGGGCCCCCCAACCATGACTTAAAGCTAAAAAAACTCGTTTCACGCCCGAAACCGATTTTCTGAAAGTAGTTCTGGCGAAAAACTGTACTTTTTTTTTAAATTCACGTTTATTTTTTTAAGGCTTGCGACTTTGTTGTGAATAGGATACGTCACAAACGAATCTGAATTATCTCGTTTTTAAATATATGACATCTTCTTGGAGTAGTAGAAAAATATTAAAATAGCTAAAATTTTGGTTTCAAAGTTAACTTTTGATCGAATAGCAATAAAACCATAACACATAAGATGATATTGTTCCTCTATGTTCGGACAGCAGTTCTCTTATACAACTCTAACGCCAAAAATTTGAATTTGTGGGAAAAAAATCAAAAATGTGTAAAAATCCTGGTTCGTTTCAATCACATTTTTCTAATTTTTCAATATTGAAGAACTATAACTAATAACCAAGGACCGGAAGTTCATGCAAATGCATTTTTTTTGCCCTTACCCTTAGAACAGTATAAACTAAATATCTTTCCGAATCAGACAATTTGTTTTAAAATGGCATCGTTTTGTTAGTGTATATTTTTGCATATTTTAATAAAATACTTGTTTTTGCATATTTTGCCATAAATGCATATTTTTGTGTCATATATTGTGAAAATTGCAGTTTGAAATAATATTTTGTGTAGAAAAAAAAAAAAAAAAAATCTGTGAACTTTTGATAAAACGACTTAAATCTATTTTTCAAAATGGTAATATATTGAAAAATAATATAGAAAAGTTAATTTTGGTAAGCTTTATATCCAAAACTAACAATCACAAAAGGAAGTTGATTATAGTAAAGGATGTATCATCAAAGTTATAGAGTTAAGAGTAAATAATTACATTTTCTCTAATTTATTATATCTTTTGGTATAAACTTATTGCAAATTTAATATAGAAGGTCCTATACACATAATTGTCAATTAATAAAATATTTTCTTTATAATGATAATATCAAATACATATAGAAAAATAAAAAAAGTTTTAAAACTGATGGAAAAGTGTTGTCTTGTAAAATATTCGTCAAACCTATCGAAAAAAATTTTTGGTAGATCAACACTTGGATATTCTAAAACATAGAGATAAATACAGCCTCTCCATACTGTGACATTTGGCCAATATAGCTTGACAAAATTGGAAAATTAAAAGTTGTCCGATTGAATTTTATGATATGTGTTAGAAAACACTTCAACTATTAATTAATTCAACGATATAATTAGGTAATTTCATTTTAAATTTAAAAATTTTGATGTCTTCCTACCAAAAAAAAAAAAAAATAAAGATGGACTTTTTCAGATACACGTCACTAAAGAAAATTCTTACAAAAACTATGTTAATAAAAATATTTTCAAAATATATGGCATCTTAAAATACAAGCTATGGATAAATCAACTGCAAAAATATTTATTTTGATATCTTTTATATAAAAAAAGTTATGGCCATTTATAATAATATGTTAATTGCTTTCATAGCTATAGAGTTGCCACAGTTCTTAAAATAAAAATTAGAAAAATTCATTTTATATGCCTCTGTATCCTCCTCTACACATGCACAAAATTATATATAAATCAGTAACCAAGTTTCAAAATTTTTTTAGATTTAAAATGGAATTTTTTATTATTATCAATTATTAATTAATTTTTAAAAATATAGCTAATTGAAGTTAAAAATCGTAATCATTGTAAACATGTTGTTTAATGGTTATTACCAGGGAAACCACAAATATACTCTAAAAGAATTGTTTTATGCGCATTAAATATGCAGTAAAAAATGAATAATATAATATAATATAATATAATATAATATAATATAAAACAAAAAATTTTAAACAAAAATATTTTTTTTTCATTTAAACAAAGTGTTTTATTAAAATTTTTATGTTATAAAATAAGGCAAATCTAAAATTTATATAAAAATTTATAAAAAATGTGGAAAAAAACTTTTTTAAATTTACCATATTTTTATTATATCATATATAAAATTTATTGATCTTCCATTTGCTAACCCATCTAATTCTAATCATTAATATTAGTTCAGAAATTATCAAAATTATCATATGTAAATGTATATACTCGTATATAGCTTTCATTCAAAAACTTTAACATTAACTGCATGCAATTTTAAAAGCTAAATCGTCCCCTATTTCAAAAATTGCTTTAATAAAAATCAAATCTTCTCAACGATTTTTAAAATCACTATATGCAAAAATATGCCGTGAAATATGAAAAAATATGCACATAAAAATCGATGCCAAAATGTTTTATTTTTTCTAAAACGGATAAATATTTTACCGTACTTGTGATTTCCCTGTTTATTACAAATGCTCATAATTCAAAATAACACATCTTTTATATTATTTTTAGACATATTGTAAGAAATTATGTACCGTTTTAAAGTTTATTCGATGTAGCAAATTATCCTTCAAAACAAAATCAGGAAATAATTTTTTTAGTTTTAATTCGAAATAAATAATAAATATTTATGAAATATATAAAAATTTCAACTCTTTATCACAAATCTTTTACTTTTTTCAATATCATAGTGTGCTCTCAGGTAAAATTTACAATCATCCATCAGAAAGCTTAAAAGTTCGTTTAATATCGATCGCCTGTTTTTATAAAACAACCATGCATTGCTGATTGAAATTAAATAAGCTGCCAATGGTTTGATATTTTGTCTAATGTGTAAAAAATCAAACATCTTTTATTAAAAATTCAGTTAACTGGAGTAAAATTTATGTAGTAGTATATTTCAATCCAAATTAAAATGCGTTTTAAAGTCGAATATGCCGCTATATTAATATAATAAGTTGGTAAGCAAACCCTTAAACAATTATTGTAATCTTGCCAATCTATAGATACAGACATATAATTTTAAGGAAAACTTGAAAATGTAAACAAGGTCAAGATTTTTAAGTTAAGTACTTGGACAGAGTCAGTATGTGCGTTTAGTACATGTTGTGATAAACTGGTCAATTAATTAAAATAAACAACAGATAAAGTACAATGACTTGAGAAGTAACTACTATTTATGAAAAATATGTATATTTTTTTCATATTCTGATATTATTTTGTTACTATATAAGGAATGTTTGTAAAATCATTAAAATTAATCAGTTCACTGTGAGATAAAGTGAAAATTAAACGCTTTAAAAGTAAAATGATTTCAGATAAAAATTTAATTCTTATATTCTTAGTTTTGAAAGTGTTTTTAACGGGTTGTAAAGAAATTGTTAAAATAAACCGATCCCTAGAATTACCAGAATCCCATGATTCTTCTTCTGTTTTCGATGATTACAATGACAATTGTTTGCATGGTTGCCCTCGTATTCTAGATCCCATTTGTGCTGTCGATGAATGGCAACCGAAAGAGTATAAATATTTTCACAATCAATGCTTGATGGAATACGACAATTGTCGCCAGCGTCGTGGTAAGTTCTTTATGTTATACAATTTGATTAAACAAAAAAACCTATAAAAGAAAGAAACTCTTTGTAATATTTTTACATCACACTTGCGTTTTTCTTTTTTTGCATCTCTTGCTGTTAAGCTTGGAAACCCACACGGATGCTTTTGTGCATTAAGGACATTGATCCGTTGGTACGTGATGACTGTATGCGTGCTTGCCCATTGATTTATAATCCTATTTGTGCCAGTGACGGACAAAATTATGAAATTTTTGGCAACCAATGTAGTTTTGGCATGGAAAATTGCTTAGCCAGCGGCAGTAAGTTTAGTTTTTTTTGCTGTTCTTTCAAAAATATAATTTTTTTTATCTAAAATGACAAACCTTTTAAAATGTTTCATCACATTTTTTTTGTTCACTTTTCTTTTTTTTTTTGATGTTATGCATCAAATATTTTTTAGAATGGTTAGAAGTGCGCGCTGAACAATGTGGTTTGTGAAAATTGAATTATGCTGATGGTTTTTGTGAAATGAAATTTAAAGTTGTGCGCGTATATTTTATTTATTTCACCTATTTTTGGGAGTGTATAAAAGAAAAACACATTTATTTTTAATTTTTCATAATTTTTATTAAATTATATCAAAATTGTTTTATTTTCACGCTTTATGTTAAATTAGTTTTTATGTTGCATTGTTAAACATTTATTAATTATTACTTTTATTATTTATTATTTAAGAAAAAATTATAACCGCTCTACTTAATTTTAATTTCTTTCACTTTTTATTTTAGTTATTTGAGTACAATAATTCTATGAATATTTTATATTGTTTTACATCTAATGATATTTGTACATACATTTATTTACATGTAATAATATTGTTTTTAATATAAAATTGTTTTATTTATTGTTATTATGCATATTACATTTTCCACAGGCTAAATAAATAATTAAATATATATATATAAAGTAAATAATTCTTAAAACATTACATAATTTTGCAGATGAACAGAAATACTGCAGCTCAAATTTTTACAATAACAAAATTATGGTCAAATATCGGAATAGTTTATGAAGCCATTTAGATGCAAAATCTACAGAAAATTTTTGAAGGATCAGTAAAAGAGCGAAGTCCGCTTGAATGTTTCTAAAAGACCAGTTAAAAAAAATACTGTTTTTTGTTCATAACTTTGCCATTTTTTAACGATTTTCATGCTTTTCAAGAGAAAATTAATAACTCGATATATTGATTTTAATAGGCAGACGGACGGACTAACATCAATAAAAATTCAAACATTATTTAGTTTATTAAAATCAGTAAGTAGATCTTTACCTTGACAATATTCATAAAATATATTATTGTGCCCAAAAGATGTACTTGGTATTTAAGCAAGAAAATCAAAGTGAATCTTCAAAATTCTACAATATTTTTTATTTTTATGAATTTATAGTAAATATTTGGTTTACTCTTTTCTACCAGTGTTGCCAGTTTAGCCTTTTTAAGCCTCAAAGGCTTTTTAAGGCCTAAAAATTTTCGTTTTAGCTTCTAGCTTTTTTAGCCTTTTTTTATTCTTAAAATTGATTTAAAAAGGTCTATAAAATTTAAGTACTTCAACAAAGAGAAAATAATTTCTTATTTGCTTTCATTATCTTTTTTCTACAGAATTATACAGTTAAGCATTTTTGTATATTTACATTAAACTAAAATTTTCCCTTGCGGCGCTTCAATCTTCAAATAAAATTTAATTTAAATAATTTTATGGATTAATTTATATTTAACTTCATTAACTAGAGAAAATATTTATGAATATAATTAAAAAAAAAAAAATTATAAAAGCAAAAAATCACCCAAAGATTTGGAAATAGTAAATTAAAAAGGAATTATAATTCAAAAATGATTCAAAATCACGCCAAAAAATTGTGTAATTTTTCATATAAAATATGTGTAACCCAAATTTTCATGGAAATTTTGTAGGCGATTTTTTTTATCAGATCATATCGCAGGTAGCCATTTTATATTTTATTTACAAATTTATTATAATACCTTTAAACAAAAATATCAAAAAGTAATGAGCACAAAAAAAAAAAAAGAGAAAAAATCTTTTAAATAAAAAAATATTAGCTTTTATTCTAGCCTTAGTTTTTGGGGCATTTAGCCTTTTCTGACTTATTTAAAGTCAAATTTAGCTGCTTTTTTCCCCACCTCCTGACAACACTGTTAGCTATCTTTCTATTTTAGCATTCATTATTTTAATCCCCTTACATAAAAGCACCCAGAATATAAAGTAACGCTCAAAACATTTGCAGCTGAAAACCAACTTTTAGCAATGACAATTTTTTTATTAAAAAAGAATATTTTAATAATTTAAAATATTTATTTTATTTATTATTTTATAAAAACAGATTAGGAAGGAATGTAAGAAATGAAGAAAATAATTTGTTTATTGTTTGTTTGTTTAAGTTTTGATATTATAGAAACGGCTTTTAATTAAATTAAATAAACAATTATATAATTATTCCCATTAAATTATTATTATTATTATTATTATTATTATTATTATTATTATTATTTTATTTATTAAAACATATTGAAAAATAAGTTATAATAAAACAAATAACACATTAAGTTAACTACTATTAAAAGTATTAAGAGAAAATAAAACAAAAAATAAAATTTTCATTAAACTGAAGCCTCGATTTGAGTCGTTTTGCTTTGCGTCGCGGTTTGAAATTTCAATATTTCGATTTGCGTCGCTATGATTCCGATTTGCGATACTAAATACAACACATTTTTTCTTTGTAAGTTAAAGTAACTTAAGTAACTGTATGTGAAAAATTTATCGAGTCGTTAATTTTCTTTACTTTATTTTCCAAAAGGTAATATTTCTACATAAATTTGGCAAAAGGTTTAAAAAAAAATTTTAATGGGAAAAATTGATCAAATTCTTTGTTTAGTTACAAATTCTAAATATAATTTATAAAAGTATTTTAATTTCACCTCTTTGTACAAAAAATACTTCTTTTTTATTAAATATAGAATAAAAAAATAAAAAAAATAGTGATTCGATCAGAGAGTGCATTTGGTTTTTGTATATTTATGTTCTTTGCTCATGACAGCAACAAAACTCATGTATAATTTTTTTCTCCCTTTCTTAAACTCCATACATAAAAATATGAAGCAAAGCTTTCTTTCTCTTTTCATTTTACAACAACGGCAACACCGACAGAGAGGGAGAGTAAAAAAATTAAAGCTTTTGAGAAATTGTTGTGAAAATAAAATAGTTTTCAAAAACTATAAAAAGCTATCGAAAACTTTTTATGATTATAAAATTACTTAGTTCATTTTGCAATAAAAGCCTTGCAATAATTGCTAAAAATATTTTATTAGACTAAATGAATCCCTCTCTAATTTTTATTCGAATTTACATTATGCTACTAAGTTGTCAGAAGATCGAAGTGAAAAGAAATTGTTGAAGAAGGTAGATAGAATTTCCCCTATCTCTTTTTCGAGAAAATAACGAGCTTTGTGTGTTTTTATGAAATTGGTTATAGGCATTTTAATGCCGTTGGTAATAGCATTTCGCTACTTCTCCAATTGTACGAAAAATTAATCACAATTTCGGAACGCTTTATTGGCGAAATTATGTTTTCAATCATCCACATATTTTCAATCAGGTTGAGATATTTATTTTTACAATCCCCGCCGCAAGCTAAACTTTTTCACTATTACTCAAATTGATGATTTGGGAACAGAATATGAATTTGACAGAAATTTATTTTTTGCGAAAGCCCGTTATGATAATTAAAAAAAATTAAAAAAAAATTAATTACGCAAAATTTAGACTTGAAACACTGATTTACAACTATTAGATCAACTTTTTATAAAATTACAAAGAAATTAAAATTATAAAAAAGAATGTCTCATTTATTTATTCATTCATTATTTAGTGTAAATTGCTTTTTTTTTTTTTTTTTTTTTTTTTGAAAGAGAGAAAAATGAGTTTCAAATGTTTTGAACACTTTAATTTCAACCATTCCACTAAATACTTATTTTTTGTTGCTACAAGGTAATGGAATGATTTCGTTTTAGTTGTTGAACATAATACCACATACATAATACATATTTGTATATAAATATTAAGGGAGCGGTTCCGAATGTTTATCCTACTAAAACCTGAATGATAGACAGACATACATGGACAATAACATGGAATTCTTCAAATGAAAAAATTTTAAAACTTTATGTTTTAAAATTGTTTAAATTCACAGAAATGAATCAAAAGTCAAAAAGACTTAAACAAATTGTTTAAATTTTCATTTATATTTTCAATTTATAAATGCATGTTTGAAAATTTTTTTTTGGAGAATTTTTAATTTTTAATGATTTTTAGCCATATGTTGGGAACAGAACGTTTTTTTTTATTAAAATGATGCATGTGCTATAGAATAACAGAAAATTTGTGCAAATTTCTAAACATTACTTTTTAGCAGCTTTTTCTTGGAAAATTTTAGCAACATTTTTGCAAAACTAGTAAAATTTTCATTAAGTATAATTTAATAATATCTATGAGCAAAATTTCGTTTTTTATGAAAAAACTGGGAAAAAAATCATGTTCGATATTTTTGTTTTATTTTTTAAATATAATAATTTTGAAATTAACCTACATTGGAATCTCAAGATCAGAATAGGTTTTTTTTACTAAAGTCCATATTTTTCTGTGAATAATAAAAAATTTCAAAATTAAAAAATAATTTCCTATTATTAAAAATATTAATAAAACATTAATAATAATATCAGTAGACATAATCAATTTTTGAGTTTCCTTTATTATCCTTCCTATAACGAAAACATACACCTCAAAAGTCCTCACTAAGATATTGTACCGTTATTATTAAAAATTATTGAATTAAAAAAGTTTGTACGTAAATATAAAAATTTACTTTCATTGATTTCAGTTCATAATATTTAAGCATAATTTCTTAAGGATTAAAACTTTTTTATATTTTGTCCAATGAATAAAATGTTAAGACTGAAAAATTTGATTAAATTTTCATTTATATTTTCAATTTGTAAGAAAATGTTTGAAATTTTCTTTAGAAAATTTTAAGTTTTTAATAATTTTTAGCTACATTTTGGGAACAGAACAAAAGCGATTTTTATCAAAATTATGTGCTGCAGCAAAATTATGCAAATTTCTAAACATTATTTTTGAACTGATTTTCCTTAGAATTTTGCCATTCTAAAGCATTTGTTGTTGGTATTTTCATGTATAACTATTATCATTTACCATTTGCAATCAAATCTAATAAAACTAAATAAAAGATTTAACAGCATTTTTGTAAAATTCCTAAAACTTTCATTATGAACAATTTAATAATATCTATGAACAAAATTTTATTTTTTATGAATAAAATTTGGGAAAGAATATTTATGAAAAAATTTCAAATATATGCATTTTTTCTCTGTGTAATAATTGGGTTGAAATACTTCTGAAATAATTGTTTTAAGTTTGTTTAATAATTATACAATTTTAAAGAATTTAGTTTTAGGAATAACTTATTTATTCATATTGTATATTAACCCTAATATACTTCATGAACACTTTTGATCGTTATAAAGTTAAAACTTCCACAAAATCATTATTTGCAGCATAACCTTTTCAACAAATCTCTGTACAATTTATTAATATGTATGCAGATCTGCGACTTTTTCGGATAATGCAAGTTATTCCAAATAAGAGGAAATAATTATTATTATGATAGGGAAAATATAATATATAAAAACCATAAAAATTTCATTTTATTGTAAAAATAAGAATATGTGTCTAATGAATATATATATATATATATATATATATATATAAAAGGCGATTAAAAATGATCTTCATATCCTCATATTATATGAACAATAGACGTAATAGTAATAAGTCGTAGTATGTGAGTTCCTTTGTTCAGGTTGATTATGTCTGAAACATTTTAACGTAAAGAATAATGTGAAGTTTTTGTGCTAGGATTTATTGGAAATAATCGTGGGATCCTAATCTCAGTAAAATATTTCACTCTTATGGAAACTTTGGAAAGATAATGACTTGAATCGTTTACCAAGACTAATGGGAATGTTGCCATGGGAATATAATATGGAAGTTTTAAAATAATCAAGTACATTCTATAATATAAATTCTATATAAAATAGAAAATAAATAATTTAAGAAGCATTTTAGTGATTAAAAAATCATAATTTTTAACAATAACGGTATAATATCCTATCTAAGACTTTTAGGATCATGCTTTTATTGTATTTTATTAATATTTAGTTTCAAAAATATAAAATAATTTTGTAATTTTAAAGTTTTGGCACCTATTTTTATTTTTCGATTTTCAAATCCCAATGTAGGTAAATTCCAAATTTTTTTATTCCATAGATAATTGTGTTTAATAAATAAAATATACATATAAGTTTAAAAAATTTTAAAACATTAAATTTTAAAATTTCGTCCTTTGAAGTAATTTACACCTATTTTATTGTCCATGTGTGTTATATACACTGGCAGATTATATAAGCTTGTCTGCTTACAAAAAATAATATTTTTCTTAAAAAAAGTATTTTTGACAAGAAAACATATAGAAAATATTAACAAAAATAAAATATCTTAAAGCCAAACTATTTAATGCGAATAAAAAATTTTTTTAATAATAATAATAATAATAATAATAATAATAATAATAATGATAATAATAACAATAACAATAATAAAAATCCTTATTCTCGAAAATTTAATAATTCACTAAATACACATTATATTCACAAAAACTTTTCGCTGTAATTTAATTTCATTTAAACTTTTTATATTCTGTGTTTCTAATTTATTGATTTTTTTGTTTTATTTACTTCGATTCACACATTTATATAATTGCACGTTTTGGTGATGGGAAACCATCATTTAAATGTTTATAAATATATTTTTTTAAATAAAATCTCCCCTGGAATATTACAGTACTGTAAAATATATATAACAAATCTTATTTATGTAGACAAAAGATAGTATAATTTCTTAAATAAAAAACTAAATCTCAATAATTAAAAAAATCATTAATTTGTAAAAATCAATACTTTGAACTTACTTATACAAATGAATAAGATTTACTTTAAAATATTTTTTCAAAACACTAAAATAACCACTAACCTAAATGAATTTATAAATAATTACACAAGAATTACAGCTTTAATAAATTCAATAAAAAAGTATTAAAAGTTAATTGATATTCTTTAAAGAATTCTTTAAGGACTATAAAATTCTTAAGGAAATTTGAAAAAAAATATGTAGTATAAACTATGCAAATGTTTTAAAGCTGTAGACCTTTATGTTAGGTATAAAATACATATTTATTAAATATAATATAAAGAAGATACGTACCCAGCAAAAACTTTGCTTTCGTGGTAAATTAACAGGTATAAAACTACGTATTTTTTGCCTGAATAACTAGTTATTTTTGTTCGACTTGTCCACAAATTCATGTAGTTATTTTTTGACTCTGGGGGTACTCAAAAATATGTACCTAAACGAAAACAAAAATAAAAAAAAAAAACAAAAAAATTTTGCCATCAGTGAGAATCGAACTTGGACACACACTAACCATTCGTTTTTACTGACTAACATCTTACTCTGTACACTACCTCGCACATAGCACCCTGAGCGACAAAAACTCTACTTAGTTTAAAATATCTTTTTAGACATTTTGTTATAAAAAACTAACAGCTTCAGAATGGGGTTGAACCAACAACCTTCTGGCGCTCTAGCCAACTCATCCACGTGATTGCGGTATTACTGTGCTATTATACTATTGAGTACTTATTAATGTAATACATAGTAGGCAAATAATAATGACGCCACATTACCAAGAAACTTCTTTAATAAGTAGTTGTTATTACCGAAAACCAAAACGTTTTTGCTGGGTATCTATTTTATTTGCAACTTTATTGATTTATTTTCAACTTAATTAATAAATGTCTATTAAATAAAAAAAATAAATAAATAAATAAAATAAAATCTGAAAATGAATTTATATTATATCTAGTACATTATAAGTATTTAATTTTATAAATTTGTTAATTGATTTATTTATTTAGTCTTTAATATAAACACTCAATTAATATTTTTATATACAAGTAGATTTTTATAATTTAATTAAATTAAATAAAAATATCCCAGCAAGTTGGATATTGTAAATGTTTTAAAGTAAACGTTAGAAATCAGGGATATGCCTTTAATCTATTACTCGAGTATTCTGAATAATCACATTTGAGATTAAGAAATTTTTCGATTAATGTAACTTCTTGATTAATTATATTTACGATTAAGCGATTTATTCTGTTTTAATTATTCTAAATTATCATTTATCAATTCATTAGAATTTTGAGTAATTAAAATGTTGAATAATTGAATAATTTTAAATTTGTTTGATTTTCTTTTTTTTTTAATTTTCCTTATAATTTAAAATTTTTCAAAAAATTTTTGAAATCATAAAATGGAGGTCTTTAAAATACCAAATAGCATAAATTTTACACTTTATACAGCTTTTAGCATTTTTTTGTTTCATTTGTTATAAATCTGTAAATTTATAATAAATAAAATAAATAAATTTGTTTCAAGTTTATAAATAAATTTCAGAACTTTGAATAAAATTATTTAAATTTGATTAATCAAAATTTAAAATAATTATTTAGTCAGAATTTTGATTAAATCAAGTTGTTGATTAATCGATTAGCTGATTATTCTGTATATATATTAATATAAATTTTGAAGAACCGATTAATCGCTTATCCCTATTAGGAATATATGAAAAGAAAATAAACAATTTATTAATTAACCATAATAATATCTGGTAGAACATTTGGTTTAAAATTTAGGAGTATTTAAGAAAAAAATGTAGGAGTAATTAAGAAACTATAAATTCATAAAATTATTTCCGAAATGATTATTTTGAGAGAAAAAATTAAAGTTCAATTTTTTTACATAATAAAGAAAATATGTATACATATATTCCCAATTTTAGAATAAGTTTTTCCAAAACTTATTTTCGTTTCGTTATAAAAATAACATTCACACACTTAAAAAGCTTGCATATTTAAATCTATTTTCTGATTATATTAAATTAACTGGGTTTTAAACAAAGAAAGATGAACAAGTAAAAAAAAAACATATAATAATTTTTATAATTAAGTATTTAAATTTTAATAAAACATAATTTGTTTGATCTATGGAAACATTTAAGTAAATATAAATTCTTAATTAAAATCGTTTGTTTTTAGTGGTTGACCATTAACAGTTGTTTATTAAAAAAGTTACATGTTTTTATAAACCAAATTCTGTTTAAAGAGTAATAATTATTTTTAATAAAATAAACAAATGATTATTATAAGTACTTGCACAGCAACTAATTTATTAACTATAAAATATGTTAAAAAATATCTTATAATTAATAATTAACAAAATTAATTTAAATCATACATTAATTTTTCAGCATTATTTGGTTCCTCGCAATCGAATGAAGCCATCATTAAATCTGTAAATAAAAAAAAAAAACATTTGTTTTGAATGCAATAGTGTATGATAAAAAATTTAATTTATTTATGTAATTAGTATTTAAGTTGTTATTATTATTAGATAAAATATTATAAAAAAGATTAAAAATGTTGTAATTGATTTTTTCTATAAAAAGTTAAATAAAAAGCTACGTACATATTTATATGTACTATATATGTAATATTAGCCTGTATTAAATAATTTATTCCAAACATCAAAATAGCTAAAAAATAATTTAAATCGAGAAACATAACCTAAATTTTACTTTATATGGGTGCACTTTGGGCCACGAGTTCAATATTTTGGTAAAAAACTCCATTTAAGGTAAAGGAAAAAATTTATACTGATTTGTAATCTAGGGACCTTAAATATTATGTCTGTAAATATTTATATTGCGGCATACCGCACAGTGGGGCCAATCGCAACATTTTTGGTAATAATTCTGTATCTCCTAAACCACTGGTCGGATCGAATTGTAATGTATGGTAGAGTTGTGGAGAGGACCTAAAATCAACTTGTAGTCCCCCTGTGATAACATGAGATGTGGGTGTCAAAGTTGACCACCTCGAGTATGTAAAAGTTAAAAAATATCGTAACTTCTACAAATCAAGTCTGATTTCAAAGATTTTTATATTTCTTTAAAGAGCTTTGTGCAATTTGGAAAAAAATCTTTTAAAAATTGTCTTTTTTCATGAAATATGCACTCCAGCATTCGTCTTTGGCCGGACGAGAAGCAATTAAGTGCTAAATCGATAGAAATTTATTTTATAATTAAATAATAAATAAAAATTAAATTTTTTTCTAAAATTCATCATTTTCGACGCTGGATATAGAGAACAAATATAAATCAATTTAAAATTTCTTTATTAATCATATATGAAGCCTTATTTTTCGAAATATGTAAAGAAAAAAAATTTTAAAAACTTTAAAAAATAGTAAAAGTATTGTACCATATTTTTGTAAAAAATATCAATTTTTCATACTAATTTCAAAGTGATAATTTTGAAATTTTTTAACGGCTAAACGAATTGAGATAATAATCTTTTTTTAGTGTATGCAGAATGTAATAGAAATTACAGAATATTAAAAAAAATGAAGAGGCAAAAATCAAAAATTCAAAAAAATATCTTTTAGCTTTAACAAATAACTTAGGTAAGTAAGTTTATTTTTTCTTTATCTTGCCAAGCAATTTACAGAAATGTAAAAATCTTTGAAATCAGACTTGATTTGAAGTTACGATTTTTAAAATTGTTTTATGCTCGAGGTGATCAATTTTGAAACCCTGTAGCTTATCTGTTATTATTACGGGGTAACTACAAGGTGACTCCCCAGAAAGCTTAGGTCCTCCTCTACAACTCACCCATACATTTTAATTCCATCCGACTAGTAGTTTAGGATATACAGATTTATTACCAAAAATTTAGCGATTTGTCCTACTGTGCAACGTATAAGCATATATAAATATATTTTGAAACATATATTGGCTAAAAAACCTAACACAAGTTTCTCAAAATTTCTAAATTAAAAATGGTTTTTAAATTTAATAAAAAAAAGATTTAATATAAAACGCCATTTATATAATTACATTAAAATTGAAGGCAAAAAAAGCATTCGACATCATTCTTAATTCTTTGAAATATCATACAAATTTTATTTTTTAATAACACGTAGATTTTTCTTTCTTGACAAGGATTTTGTTATACATATAAATGATCAGTTTTGCTGCATTTCACTTTAATACGATTTTTATTCGTGCATTCCATATATTTAGACTTCTATGTAATAATAACCCCATAGTTAATTATATTGATATCTGGTGGTTATAATGGTGATTTTATCCTTTTTGTGTAGTTGTAGAGAAACCAAAGGTTTTTATTTGTGGCAGAATGTTTTGGGTTATTATCCTGGTAGAACAAAAATCGGTCGGCAATTTCTAATTTCTCAACACTTTCATGTACATTTTATTTTAAAATGTCTATATAATACCGATGATCAGTTATTCCATCTATAAATATTTAATTATCTACTCTAGACCTTGTTTTATATACCCTAAGTTGCTTTAAGAAAAAAAGTTGCAAACATCCCCCTCTAGAAATGAAGATTTGTATGTTCTTATATGATCCCAAAATATAAGTTCTAAACGTTTTAATTTACGTGAACTGAACCATTTTTAAAATACCTTTAAAAATATGTATTTCTTTCAATAGCATTATGAAAATCTTCGTTATAATAAAATTAACTTCAAAATATTATGGACAGATTAACGCTTGGAATATGCATTTAAATAACTCTTACATCTCTTTTCATTAGCGAAATATCAAGATTTTATTAAGATTTTTGTCATATTTTCATTATTTAAACATGTAATTTTATATATTTCGAACATTTTTCAACATGTAAATAAGTTATGTGGAAGTATTTATTAAACTGAAATATAAAAGACTATGAAAAATACACTAAATTCTCTTAAAACTTTTCCAACTTCTTAAAGTATTCTCTTGCAAATTATAATCTAATTTTTATATTCTTATTTGAAATGTGGGGCTTCTTTACACCAGACCTGGCTCTAAAATTAAGTATTTTTTAATATCTCTAAATTTCTAGGATGCAGCGCTTATTCCCAACTGTTTTTCTTTATCTTTAGCTATGCTCGATGCATTTAGTTTGTGATTTTTTTCACTTTACATATAATTTTACATTGAGCAGCTTTTATAAGGTCTAATGGTCTACTGATCCAGCTTTACTTTATAGTGAATTTTAATCTTGCTAGGGACGCAAAATTAAAATTCACATTTACACAAAATCAAAATAAAATTGTGTAAAATTTTTTAATACATAAGTAATTGTTCTAGTTGTAAAACCAAGAACAAAAACCCATAAAGAAATTAATCTAGTGATCGAAAATAGACAATTTAACTATATGTCGAATACTAATTTTCCGTTTGAATTTGTGCACTGTTGAAAAAAATCGCAACGCTCAATAAAATTTTGTGTACTTGGGAACAAATATTACATAAACTGAAAGGAAGCACATATTTTAAACAAATGTTCGTCATTTTATTTAAAATAATTTAATAAGTATATAAATTATAGCGAGATTATAAAAAATGAAAGGTTAAGTCGAATACTTATTTTGACCACTATACGAGTATGTTTGTATGTGCAAACAAAGCAAGCACTGCTTTTGTCATAACTAGTGTTTGGGAAACGGGAGTTCCCTGGCGGAAAATGACCAGCTAGTGTTCCTAGGAAAAATGTGATTATATTCACGGGAAAACGGGAAATTAAAACTATACACTTTTTAAAAGTTTATTGCATTTTAGGTTTAAATTTTATTTTATTATTATAAAAAAACGAGTTTATTGAAAATTTTAATAAAGTCAACATTTTTTATTTTTACGCAAGACAAAATTGACAACAATATTGAAACAAAACACCAAAATATTTCAGATAACACATAATAACTTGACAGAAATGGTGAAAATGTTTAGGAAAAGACATCGTTCTGATATACAGAAATGTTCACGTTTTATTTAAGTCATCTAGAACTTAGTTAGAAAATGTTGTTATCGAAACTCTCGATAAGTATTTTTGGAATATAAAATATATACTTTTCAAAAATATTGTCATGTTCACAGAAAATAAAATAAAAAATAAATTTTTTAAAATAACAAAGTTTGATATATATAGAAAAATTTATTTAAAATGTATCCAGAACAATTATTCAATTCCACTGAAGAAAGAAAGTAAACTTTTTAAAGATAGAAGATTTAATAAAGCAAAGCAACATCAAATTCTATGAAAAAAACCTAGTGGCTGCTGACTTATTAAAAGAAATATTTTTATAATATTCGCTGGAAGCTTTTTTAATAAAAGAAACTGTTTCTAGAACCCAATTTATAAATAAATAATTCATTAAATATCGTGGCTGCGCTAACGAAAATTCCTATATGAATGTAATTTTTAACTTTTTTATTACACTATCTGATTTACTTTTTGTTCCATTTTGTCCATTTACAAATCTGTTTTTAAATATCTGTATTATTTCTGTCTTATCCAAAAAAAAAGAAGAAAACTATATGATACCCTACACCATCGGCTATACGATACCCCACCATTGTGCATGTCCATCAAAATTTGTGGAGAGGTCTTATATTAGACATGTGGACAATTGTGAACCAATACTTTTATTGAGTGAAAAATAAGGTATACAGAATATTACGTTAATATTAACATTTGTATGAATTTATGTACTTTAGGGTGATTCCCGAAAGTGGGCTTATATGGGAGCTATGGTAAATTATGGAGAGATTCTCATAAAATTTGTCACTATGATTTCTACTTATATAAATTTTATTTGTGTCGAATATAAACTTGATACTAACATGTGTATGTGATTTATGCACGTTAAAGTGATTTTCCGAAAATGGTTTTATATGGGAGCTACGGTCAATTATGGACCGATCTTCATGAAATTTGGCGCAAAGATTGACACTTATACAAAACTTCATCACACCGAATTGCATTAAAATATTAATATATTTAAAGCATTTGGCACAAAGATTGGTACTTACAAAAAACTTCATTACACCGAATTTCATTAAAATATTGCTATATTTAAGGCATTTATGGTCATTAAAACCCTATTTCGGGAGGACATTTTTATGGGGGCTAGGTGAAATAATGGACCGATCATAACCAGTTTCAATAGCCTTCGTCCTTGTGCCATAAAAGTCCTACGTGCCGAATTTCATTGAATTATCTTCAAAATTGTAACCTATACTTTGTGCACAAGGTTTACATGGACAACAAGCCGTCCAGACACCGTTATATCGACTCAAAAAGTGATTCTAAGTCGATTGGTGTAATTTAAGTTGGGTGTTGGATGATTTTTTCTGTGCGTTACAAACATCAGCACAAACGCATAATATCCCAACCACCTATGGAGGTGTGGGGTATAAATACAGAATAATGCACCGATACTAACATCTAGATGATTTTATGCACTTTAGAGCGATTTCTGGAAATGGGTTTATATGAGAGCTATGTTAAATTATGGACCTATTCTCATAAAATTTGGCAATGTTGTTTCTCCTTACATAAAACTTATTTGTATCGAATATTAAGTTGACACCAACATTCGTATGGGATTTATGCATGTTAAAGTGATTTTCGGAAGAGGTACAAAAAAAAAAAAAATAAATAAAATGTGGTACAAAAATTGATACTTGTACAGAATTTCTTTGCATTGAATTGCATTAAAATATTCTTATTTTTAAGGCATTTTTGAGTATTTAAACTCTATTCCCGGGAGACATTTGTTTGGGTCGTAGGTTAAATAATGGACCGATCACAACCAATTTCATAAAAGTTTCTATGCGTTACAAACCACCTATGGTGGTGTAGGGTATAAAAAATAATAAAATATATCATAGCACTAACGATATTGATTTTAAATACTTTTCTTTATTTCAGCACGTTAATGTAAATTAAATTGGTTTTAAAAAGAAACCTTAATTTTGTTGTTATTAGTTATATTAATTTTGTACTACTTTTTATGTAAAACTATAATAAAACTTGTGCTTTAAGTTAGTTTAAATTTTTTCATGGAATTCCCGGAGAAACTATTCTTTCATTCCCGTTTCCTAGGAAGTTGAAAAGTCCGGAAATTCCCAAATCCTAGTCCCAACTAAAAGACGCCCAAGAATACATAAATATATTTATATACATACGTATGTTTCTGTGTATACCCTGCCAATATCTCCTATCGAAATTTAGACTAAAACGTAACTTCAAGTAAAGTTTAACAATCGAATATGATAAAATTTTCTTGTCAAAGGAGAGTCTCCGTTCGAAAAGAAATGTTTCGCAGTTCTAATACTTTTTAGGTGACACTTTTTAGTGCTTTCTTGGGGTATCTAAATTGCATCATTTAGAAGTGTAGAAAAGTACATCAATAAATTTTCGAAATATAATGACTTTTGTATAATAAAAATGTATTAAATACAGTTGGAGTATTTTTAATAAATATTTTTAATTATAATTGACCTAAATGTTTACCTCATCTTTAAATTCACTGTAATAAATCACTATAAATTGAAATTAAATTAATAATTCACTATAACTCTAAATAAAATATAAAATATTTAAAAAACAAAAGTCACTAATTCATGACTATTTTTTAAATTACAATTCGATACTAACGTGTTTTGTTTAGGGACCGCAATTTTCCGCAATTTTTGATTTCCCGGGATAGAGGGAATAAATTTTCGACTTCCTGGGATTTCCGGGATACCGGAATAAAATCTGTATTTGTCATTAGTTGAAGAAACTGAGACTTAAATAGGATATAAATCTTTTCTCTTTCCTCTTTTAAAGCTGGATTGTAAATGTACTGAGAAAAATTATTTTGATCTACTGATTAATCAATTCGAATAATTTTTTTAAGCAAGCTTCGTAAAACTCTTTAAAAAATTTAATAAAAATTCACTGAAAAATGTAGAATTTAATAATTCTAAAGTAGCGGCTGATGATCGCTTTTTCCGAATCCCTTCGGGGTGATTCAAACGTGAGTTCAAACGTTATTAAATTGTTTGTAGCTTCAACAGGTGAACCAAAGGATTTAAACGTATCTAAAATTTGGATAGGGGTTTTCGTATACTATAATATCTTGTCCAAATTTCAACTTCCTGCAATGATATATATATATATATATATATATATATATATATATATATTAATATTTATTTAGGTATCGTTTAATGTATTTTATATCATTAACATTGGTGGGAAAAAATTAGGATATGTTTTGATATTATCACATAAATGGCCATGTTACATCCTGTTTAGGGTTTGGGGCCCGGGAGTTCCCGGGTGGGAAATTCCAGAATTTCCCATGAATTTTCTCGAGAAAGCGGAAACTTTAATATTAAATTAAAGTAATAAGTTTTGAAATCCTATATCAAAAATATTACTGTTTTTAAAGCTTTAATGAAAAATGTACATTATTGCACACGCAATACTTACTAAAGGCATTTTTAGATGGTAATACCAAATATTAAGATTAACGAAAAATTCGATAAAAAGTGATGTTTAAATCATTAATAACATTTTTTCTAAGCAATATGAGTTCAAATTATTTTCTTATTATTTTGTTTGTAGGGATACAAAAGTTAAAAAAAATAAAAAGAAAAAATATTTAAAGAAAAATAAATACTAAATTAAATATAAAATCATTGTATTACCGTCTGAAGTATTCCCTATAGAATTCCCTACGAAATATTTTATTTTTCAAAAGTATTAATCATAGATTAATAACTAGATATTTATGTGAGAGAAAAAAACCTGATTCAATTGTCAAAAACCTAATTCATACAACAACAAAATACATGTAGTCACATATACCTTGTTTTTGTGTTTTGAAAAAAGTTATTTTTTTTTTTTTGAAAATTTAGTTCGAAGTGCCTTTCACATAAACTTCTAGTTGCATTCTATGGTGTCAATTACTTTCGTCATAGAATGTCTTAAGAATTTAATGAAATTTCAAAACAATTTTATTTTTGGCAAGTTAAATTTTTAATTATTTAATTGTATTATTGGTTTGTAGAAATAAATATTAAATAATTTGTGCTTCGAAAATATTTATTATTATTAAAAATGTATTAAGCTGAGAGTTTTTTCCACTGCAAACACAACATGTTTCAGTTCTTTTGACACACGTGTCTTATACAAAAAATGGAACTGTAGAGAAATATAAATGTATAAATGTTAATGCCTCAAAACTTAACTGAGGAATTTAAAACGATTAATAGAACCAATTTTAAATATTTTAGAATTATATTTTACATTTCTAAATTAGAAAGAATTAATTAGTAATATAAGATGATAATAAAATGGAAATGAAACGACAAGAAAAACTATTTGCATTGAAACTTAAAGATAGTTGAGTTAGAGTTCATTTTTTATTTTTTTAATTATTGGCATGAAAAACTAATTTAAAAATATCTGAGATATACAGTTTTTAATATAACTTACAATAGGTACTTATTTTATTTGTATGATATATTTACAATTCTTTAAATCTTGAAAGATCCATAATATTTCAATATTATTTTGTTTTTTGTTAAATAACTACGATTTATATTGTTGTTTAATATTCTTTATATGAAATCAGTGCTCTTTTCTTACAACTGGGGTTTTTAAATATGAAAAATTCTATTTCCCGTTTATTTCCGGGAAAATAAATATCACGGAAATCCCTAAACCCTAATTTTGTTCCAATTGCCGTAGGAAGTTCAAATTTGGCCAAGATGTTGCAAATAATGAGCCTTTTCATAATTTTAGAATATTAGTCTGTTTTCTATTAAATTTCCCTACCATATCTCTTTTAAAACACTCACTTTCATGTCATAAATTCGATCATACGTTATCATATATAACAGAGATTATTTTCTGTAACTTTCTATTTGAAAATTATATGAATAATTTATTATTTATCGGAGCTACTATTTATTTTTTCTTTTACTTAACTTTTTTAATGTTCGGTAAAATTTTTATGCCACCAATTTCGCATGTTGTCTATATTACTGATATTATAAACATGTACACTTAAAACGTCTATAAGATTCATCCACTAAAAAGTGCCTTTTTTGACACTCTTAGATGTTTAAAAGTAGAAAATGTACAAATTTGCAATAACAAAATACATTAGTATCGAATTTTGATCCAAAAAAACTTGACTTGGGCGATTGTGTATATTTCAGAGCAAAGAAAAAAAATAAGCATGACATAATTTTGTTCCGTAATGTATAATTTTTAAAGTGAATAATGTTATTGTTTATAATGTTGAATAAAAAATATGCTAACATAAAAATTTTTTAAATCTTAATTAGCTAGTGACTTGTTTTTAAATATTTTATATTTGATTTTATTTATATTATTGTTTATTCTTATTTTATTTATTTAATAGCCAATGAAATTACAATTTCTTACAGGAAAGCATACATATTATTCTTAAAGCTATTTACAATATTTTTTATAATCATTCAATAATAAATCTTATTATTTAACTAATTTAAAAATACTCCTCTTAATGTTAATGTTAATTAAATTTATTGAGAAATCAAAATATGGATAAAAACTGTTAAATTGATTGCATATACGTCTCATGAGATCAAAGTTTTCATAATTGGTTCGAAAATATTTGATTTTTAAAGGAGTATATTTAAAGTAATAGTGAGTTATTACAGTGTGTTTAAATATAAGGTAAGAATTTAGCTCAATTATAATAAAAAATATTTACTACAAATATTATAACTACATTAAAAACATGTTTATTATACAAAACGATTATATTTCGATACTTTCTTGACGTACTTTTTTACACTTCTAAATGATAGTATTTCGACATCCAAAGAATGCACTAAATATTGTCATCTAAAAGTATTAGGATTGCAGCACATTTCTTCCCGAATCGTGTCTTTTCTTCGATAAGAAAATTATATCACATTCGACTGTTATTAACTACATGGGGTGTCGTTGCTTTAGTTCAAATTTTGATAGAAAATGTTGACATATACAAATTCTTATAAATATTTTTGTGTGTATATTTTTAACTGTTTTTTTCAGTTTTTTATTTGAAAATAGCAACAATACGAAAGAAGGACAACATTTATTATAGAAAGGGTATGGTGAATATATATGGACCGATTTGATAGATTTAAAAATTGGAAATTTTGAAAAAAATATTTGTGACAGATCTATGCAAGAACGAAGTCCATAACTTTTACAGGAGTTTCTAATAATGCATTTTGGCTGATATTTCTACTGCATCGACTTAGTTTATTTTTTCAACACAAAAATAAAAAAATCATAATTTTCTGTGAAAAATGAATTTTCTTCTTCAAAAAGTAAAAAAAAAATCTGTGCTTTAGTTTATTGTTGTAATAACTATACGAGACGCAGACATTAAATACATAAAAAAGATGTTTATGGAAACATTTCATTGATTACAAAAACCGACAATATTTCTGGCCGATCTATATAAGAATGAACACCGCTTATACAGTAGCATTAAAAAGTTAAAAAATGCGTTTCGGCCTATATTTCGGTTATTTATGGACCGTTTTGGTTCATTTCTTCAGCAAAAAAAATCCAAAAAGTATTTCCAAACTTTTTGTAAAAAGCGTTTATATAAAGGTCTCGAAAAAAACCTAATAGAACGGGAGTTTTGAGATATCTCGGTCATTTTAAACCAATTTTGCTGCGTTCTATCTTTTAATATACTTCATTTACTTTATAACATGATTTATAATATTATTCGATAATAGTCATCATCATTTTTTTGAAATAGTCATTTTAATTTAACGCGAACTTGATACAACGCGTTTAACCACAGTGACAAACCTAAAATTGTATAAAATACTGTACTGTGTTGGCAGAAATTTATTAAAAAAATAGAAATAATTATTATTTAAAGAAATAATGGCTGCGAAATAAAAGAATGTCATTTATAAGCGATTTGATGATTAATTTTTTGATAGATTAAAAAGGGGAAAAATGCAAAAAATATTACTAATAATAATAATAATAATAATAATAATAATAATAATACTAACGATAATAACGATAATAATAATCGAACAAAATGACTACTAATTCTACAAAACGAGTGTCCGAAATCCGAGATAACTTAATAGAGCAAAATGTAAAATGCACTTATGAATTATAACAATATATAAACAAAATAATAATAACAATAATAATAATGATAATAATAACAACGAAGATACTATTTTATTTTTTTAATTTAAGTCTAGTTAGTAGAGGATGGTGAGTATCATCCTCATCAAGTATTTAACGCATCATATGGTTTATTTTTTAATCAGCAAGAAATATATTAAATAAAAAATAAATAATTTTTAGATTCAAACTAACATTTTTCATTTAATTAGTGTTTCATTTTTCGCGATGAATAGGTTTTATACCTATTCATAACCTTTTTTACGCGATTTTATTTTTACGCGTACTTTCACCGGGGGCTTCATATCAACCGACACACGGATAGATGGGCATTATTTCGACTTTGCATCTTATAAGGATCTAGAATATATAAACTTTTTTGCTCTTAGATGTAAATTGTGGAAATTACAAACGTAATGACAAATTTATATATACCTTTTACACCTATGGTGAAGAGTATAAAAAACATCCAATTAAACTCAGACACAGAAAAATATTGGATTTTATTTTACGACATAAATACTCAATCAAAAAATATACCAAACTTTTTTAAACTAAGCAATAAGTATTAAAAAAAAAAAACATTAAAAATTGTTATTATTCTATTGGCATTTTATTTTATTATTCTTTTTAATCGTATACCATTTATTGTGAGAATAGTTTTAATGCGATAAAAAAATTCGTAAAAAACAATACAAACATGAAATTCTCTGCGTAATATATAGCGTAAAATGAAATAAAGTTTTATGTTCAAATATTGGATTTTAATAAAAAATAAATGTTTGTAATAAAAATTCATTAATGTTGGTTTTCTACAAATTAAATGACCGTATATTTTCGCCAAAATCCCACTCAACAAGTTTGGTTTGTTTTATAAACACTAAAACGAAAATAACAATAAAATGTAGAGGAAATGCTTGTATTAAGATACTAAACAGTTATGCAAACAAAATAAAACACTATAAATATAATAATGACCTAAATACAATTTTAGCTTTGCTATAAGAAATTAACAATAACCACAACATTTGCTGTTGGGCCCTTTTCAAACTGCTAGTTAGAATTTGTTTTCATTCATGTTTTTTTTTTTATTAAAGCAATTAATGGTGTTCATAACTGAATTTAAGCAAATAACAAATAACTATCTGTGAAAAGTTAGAACTGAAAATACAACGGACACCCTGAGTTTCCAGTATTTGGCGCAAAACTTTTTTTATTTATTAAACGATTTTTCCCAATTTCAACACCAAACAAACCTCAAATAAGATAAATATTTGAGCCAAATTTGTTCCCCCGATCCCTATCCTGCTTTCAGTAGATAGACAGACAGATGGACGGACATAGCTAGATCGACTCAGAATCTTACTAGGATCCAGAATATACTCGTATATACTTTATGGGGTTTTAAATGATTTTTTCAACATGTTACACGCAGAATGACAAACCCAATATACCCCCTATATTTTTGATGGTGGGTATAAAAACAATACAAGACCTCGAAAAACTTTCAAAGTTAAATAAAATATAATTGTTTTACTTAATAAAAAACAAATACTTGTATTTATTGGGCCATTAGAATATAATAACAATTCTAATAAATTAGTTAAAGAATATTACATTGTTAGTAAGTTGTTGGTATCTTAAATAATATACTGACTTAAAAGTTTTTATGGAAAATATTTATTTAAGACTTTATTATCTCTTAATGAGGCTATATAAAATAAAATATAGTGGTATTTACAAAATGAAAATCTTACTGTAAATCCTTAAACGTTAAAGAACTTTTTGAAATGTTTGTTGAAATACATAAAATTTAAATTATTTTTTATTTTCATTAAAATCTCAAATTCAATGGTAAAATTTCAATACCATTTTACAAGAGTATGTATTTAAATGAATTTTAAATATAAAAAATATAAAAGTCCTTTAATTCCTTTAAAACTTTTTTCCTATGAAATTTGAGACAACTTGTGCATTATCTACTGGTCATTTTATTTGTTTAGCCTCTTTTAAAATACTCTAAGCTTTTGGTAAAACAGAAAAATATAATATTTTTTAATTTTTTATTTTCAACCCAATAAAAACAAAATAGAATTATGTTTTCAAGTTTTAAATACTTTTGTGTAACCTTCAGAGTTCGTATTTCTATCCTATTTGTATGTGTATGTAGTACCGAAGACCATTTAAATACATACATTCACATACGTATATGTATAGCATATATTTACACTTTTACGGACAAACATACATTTGTATAACAAATACTAACTAAAGACGTGCAAATAATACTGGTATAATAGTTTTGCCTTATTGTTTGTAACATTTTGAAATATTCTTCACATAAACTGAAAAATTCAATTCTTACTCGATTTAATGATGTCTGTCTGTCCGTCCATGTAAACTTCATAATCAAACTACATGAAAATTTAAAATTCATTATATATGTTCATGTGGCCTAAGAAGGTATTATATTGTAATAATTTACGGTTTTTAAGTAACAATTAAAAAAATAAACCCTAACCAATTTTAATGATTAAAAATTAATTGCCAATTGTGTAATTCTATTTTAAATTAAAAAATGTTGACCTTTCTGAAATTTTCTCTGCTGCAAGTATATCGATAAGTCTTCCTTCGAAAAAAATACAAAAAAAAAAAAAAAAAAAAAAAAAAAAGTAACTAAATAAATAAAGATGGACTTTTTTAGATACACTAAAGAAAATTTGTACAAAAAATATGTTAATAAAAATATTTTCAATATTTTTATATGGCATCTTAAAATACAAGCCTTGACAAATCCATTGCAAAAAAAAAAAAAAAAAAAAAAATATTTTGATATCTTTTATATTACAAAAGTTATGGTCATTTAAATAAATACGTTATAGAGTTGCCATAGTTCTTACAATAAAAATGAAAAAAAAAATTCAATTTACATGCATCTGTATCCTCCTCTACATATGCACAAAATTTTATATAAATCGGTAATCAAGGATCAAAATTTTCTAAATTTCTTCTAAAAAAATTTTCTAAAACTTTTTTTGTAAAAGGTACTTATTTTCACAAAAATGACAAGAGTTTCAATTTCCAGTAACATTACTAATTTTAAAATGACGTAATTTTTAAAGCAGTACAATTTAATATATTATTAATTACTTCATTAATTAATAATAATAAAAAGAATCACTTTTTTTTCTTTTAAAGTCACGGCATTTGATATCTCAGTCAATTTGGATACATGTTATTGTGAAGTACTAAGCCTATAAATCATCTTTTTTGAATTGACTCTGGTTCACGCGATAAATGGTTATTTGTAAAATGATGAGGTTATAGCATATATTAAAGCAACAAGATATAAGAAAATTCAAATTAAAATTGACTTCAAGTTGTACTCACATTATTTTTGGATACGCTCAACAGTTATGAAGACATTAAATCTAAAAAAAAAAAAAAAAAAAAACAAAAAAACAAAAACAAAATGTTTTTCACCATATAACTTCGAAAATGGGAAAAATTAAAATTTTTATTCTTTGATCAGAAAGCTAAATTTATTGCAAACAAAACAAGACAAATTTCATTCAAATCAATGAAAAATTTAGATTTTATTCTCAAATTAGTGAAGATATCTCATTTACAAATTACACAAAAATGTTTAAAAAATAAAATTTTATTTTAATTCTTAAAATTTTTATTTTTAATATTTTTGTGTTATTTGTAAATGATTTATCTTTACTAATTTGTAAATAAAATGAAAATTTATTTGAATTTATTTGATTTGAAATATCTTATTGTATTTGCAACTTATTTATATTATGATCAAAGAATAAAAATTTGCATTTTTCCTGAAAAATTCCCTGGCACAGAATTTGCTATGTCTTGTGTAATTACTTGACAACTCTGTTTGAATTTGAAATTAATTCCTATTTGATTACATAAGTTTAAACTATATTACAATCCTAAATTTGTAATATAATTTAAATTTAATATAATTAAAAAATGAGGATAGGAACTCTAAAATCCTTGGTTATAAGAATCAGTGTAAATTAGGGTATTTACTCAATAATGTTTGCTCGGTTAATCGATAAATTAAAGTTAAATAATTAATTAAAATCAGTAATTTCGGGTAAAAATTTATTTGAGTAAATTATGCGAATTATGAATAATGCGAGAATATATATATATATGATTTTGTTTCAAGTTTAAACTTGAAATTTCAAACAGACTGCATTAATTTTTATAAGATGGATTGTATGCATTTTTGGCTCGCAGTCTTTCTTATAGAATATGTAATTGAAATTTCAATCTATTTTTCTCTTTTGCTTTTACAAAGCCATTATTTCTTTATATTTACTTAATTTTTTGATTTTGAATTTGATTAATAGGCCTAATAAAGTTGTTAATATTCCGATATCATTTTCCATAAAATGGGTAAGATAAAATCTTATATGACATTTATGAATTTGGGCAAGTTCTGAATTGTGTAATTCTTACACATGTTGGCTGAACCGTAGACTCAATAATATATTTATACAAATCAAATTTAAAATCTTCCAATTAGTTTCTTACAAAAAATTTTGTTTATTTCATTCAAACCTAAATTATAAATATTAATACAAAGTATTATAGAGTAAAACGCCACTAAAACAGGAAATTTTTAAAATATATTTGTTTTTTACACGCATTATTCGATTAATATATATATATATATATATATATATATATATATATATATATATATATATATATATACATATATATATATATGTATGCATGTATATATATATATAATATTTTTTATTCGTTTTTAATAAAATATTAATATTTTCTGGAATACCATCTAAACAGGTTTATTGTCTTTTCGGTTACTTTGTTTGTTGGTATGGACAGAGTTCTGGACAGTTTAGTAATTTGGTCTCATTTGGTACATAGTAGCAATATTTGTTTGATATCACTTAGATACTTTTTTGTACTAATAATAAGAAGAGATGAGGCCAAATAAAATAGAACTAATTTCATTTTTTAATGATAGGAAAGATTTCTTTCTGGCGGTAGTCATTTCTCTGTTAAAAGTGTCATTTTGTATGAATGAAGTCTTTTTTCCCAACATGTAATAATGTCTTGCCAAACCCAAAAGTTATTCGACAATTTAAATTTTTTACACAATTAATTATCTGATACATTTCCCATAACATCTGCGATATGGAGTTCATGACCATGATTTTGTAAATATATATATATAATAATAATAATGACATGTGTCATGATACAAGTAGAGGTGGAGCCGTTCTCTCCTTTCGCCGCTATACTAGTCTTTTGAAATTTGAGCTATTTACTATTTTATTGTGCTACCATATCTTCTTTAAAAAATTTGACTGTTTTTATTTTAACTTAATTTTAAACCAATTATATTTTCATTCAATTTATACATTAATTGAAACAAAAGGAATAAAACACATTTCAATTTTAGCGATACATTCATCGAGTTATACTCCCAAATTTAAATAATAACAAAAAATTAATTACTGCTGCTTTAGCATTTTAAATACACATTAATAATACTTTAAATAACATTTTAAGATATATTTGTTGTAATTTAATAAGTTAGCGAAAGGAATATATGTAAGACAAACAATTTTCTAAATATAATTTTCCATTTGTTGTAACATAAGAACGGATTTTTGGTTTGTTTATAAAAAAATCTTTTATACTATAAAAAAAAATTTTTTTTTTTCTTCAAGAGAGATCGGTGCTACCATTTTTCTTTATAGTATGGTATAGTGTATCACATAGTCGCATTTGACCGAGTATAACTTGTTTTTTCGCTTTTGGTCAAAGTTTTTAAAGAGCATACATAAGTATTTCTACGAATATGGGATTTTTTTTTCTCGTACAATTCACCGTTTTTATTCGTTTGTTTGCTTTTGAGGGCACTTTGTACTTGTTTTTTCCCCTTTTTATTATGTGAATGTGTTTGTGTGCGTTTTTTTTTGTTTACTTTATGTTTGGTTAATGTGGATCAAGTATTTGAAATTTAACAAAAACAACTAGAACGCTAACATTGCTATTGGTCGAAGGATAAATTTATGTTTAAATAAAAAGAAATATTTATGTTTATAATTTATACATGCTCGTATTTGTACTTGTATAGTTTTTTAATACATCTAGGGTTGTCATTCGAACAGAAATTATTCGATTATTCGAGGAAAAAATTGGTTTTTCTTTCCGAAAGAACAAAATATTGCAAAAGACCATTCGATAAAATTTTAACGATTAATCGAATAATTTTTCAAAACGAATTTTTGTTAAATATTTATGTTGTACATAAAAACCTTTCTGAAATTATGAGTGAAAAAAGTTTGTTTTGTTGGACATCTATGTCGAAAATTATTGAAAATTTCGTTAGGATATATACATTTCCTATTATCTAGCTTGAATAAAACATTAAAATATCTCAATATGGATATTAAAGAATTAGAGAAAAATAATGTGTTTTATTTTTTTTAATTCAAAAATTGGAAATGGTAATAGCATTTCTAATAATTTAATCAAACGGTTTGAATAATTTAATCAAACGGAAACACGTATGAAAACATTAAATACGTTATTCTTAGATTTTGGAAATTTTCCAGCGTTAAATATTATAGAAAGAGTAAAACAAACAATTATGGCGCTTTATTTTTGAAAATATTTTATGTAAAAAATTAGTTTAATAAATGTGAAAATAGCTAAATTTTTTGAAATATAAATTTCATTATATAATTTGTATGTTATTTGATTTTTTGTACATGTTAATAAATTTTTATTTTTAGTTTGGTTTTTTATTAAAAAAAACATAAATTGCTTTAAAAATACCAGTTTTTGCATTTTTTTTAATTGTAATTAATTATTCGAATAATATATTTTATTCTTTATTTGTTCGAACAATCGAAGAAAATTAAAATTGTTTTGATCACACGAATAATGAAAAAAAAAAAAATTATGAAATTTTATTCGATCAACTTCAATATCGAATAATTGATAACGCTCATGCATACGTAAAAACGTACATTTGCATGAAAAGCTGCGGGGTTAATAACGTTATTGTTTTTATTATTATATTTTTTATACGTTTCTTTTATTTTTATGAATAATCAATGACCATTATTAGAAAACGAATAACCAAAACAAGGGGAAACAATTTGATTGAATATGTATTGAAGGATAAAAAATTTAATGAAGATATATGTAATTTTTTTTCTTTCAAAGGAAAATGGTATTTATTTTTCAATATATGTTTAATTAATATGGATTTAAAAATTACTTGACATATGTACTTAATAAAAAAAAAAAAAATGATAAAAAATAAAAGAAATATATTCCCTGTTTTTATTTATTTTTTATTAATTAATTTAAAGGGTCTTTGATTACGTATGTATGTATTTTTATATAAAATGTAGATTTTTAATTCAATAGATGATTTTAATTTTAATTACAATGTTAGAAATAAGTAATTAAACAAAAAAAAAAAAAAAAAAAAACGATAAAGAAAGATATAGTCAGTCGAGCCCGACCATATGATACTCCATACCATTGTGCACGTCCATCAAAATTCGTGGATGACTCTTATATTAGACATGTGGTCCATTGCGGACCGATACTTTTACTAAGTATAAAATAAAATATACGAATACGGCATATTACGTTAGATGAATTTATGCACTTTAGGACGATTCCCGAAAGTGGGCTTATATGGGAGCTATGGTAAATTATGGAGCGATCCTCATAAAATTTAACACTATGATTGCTACTTATATAAAATTTATTTGTATCGAATATAAACCTGATACTATCATGTGTATGTGATTTATGCAAGTAAAAGTGGTTTTTGGAAGAGGGTTTTATATGGGAGCTATGGTCAATTATGGACCGATCATGAAATTTGGCACAAAGATTGATACTTATACAAAACTTCCTTGCACCGAATTTCATTACAATATTACTATATTTAAATCATTTATGATTGTTAAACCCCTATTTGTATGGGGGCTAGGTGAAATAATGGAGCGATCATAATCAATTCCAATAAACTTGTGTCATGAAAGTCCTACGTGCCAAATTTTATTAAATTATCTTCAAAATTGCGACCTGTACTTTGTGCTAAAGTTTACATGGACAGCCAGCCAGCCGTCCAGCCAGCCCGACGGACGGACGGACATCGTTAGATCGACTCAAGAAGTGATTCTGAGTCGATTGGTATACTTTAAGGTGGGTGTTGGATGATTTTTTCTGTGCGTTACAAACATCAGCACAAACGCATAATACCCTAAAAATTAAATATGTATATTAATGATTAGATGCTGACAAATCGTAACTGACAGCATAATTATAACTTGCTATAAGAATGTCAAATAAATGTTAGAATAATTGAATCATAGTTTTATTTGTCTAATCGATATTAAAGTAAAAATAATTGTCAGGAATGAGCTAGGTAAATTATGATAATAATTGTACTATTCATTCCATTTATTTTTTTAAATATCATTTAAACTATTATTTAAAAATTACAAACAGAAATCATGTTTAAAAATTGCACTACTAAAAAACAAATTTAACATTTTATGTAAAATGTTCTGTCACTTTCTTTCGTTAGAGCTTTCTTCATTCCTTTTATCGTATAAAGCGCAAGTAAACTAATTTCTATACGTTAAAAATATTGTTTTCGCAACATATGACTTTCTGAAATACATGAATTTTATTGTAGTGCAATTTAGAAAGAGAAAACTAAATAACGTACAAGTTATTGTTAATTTACACATAAAGAAAAATAAGTAAATTAATACTAGTACATATTTTTCTCACAAAATTTAATAAAAATTTCTCGGTAATTACTTCTAAAGCAATTAACGTTCTTTGTGTTATTTATCCTAAAGAGGCAAACTTTGAGGTTAAAAAGAGGAAAATGTTTTAAAATTTTTTAAAGCTTTTTTTGATTCAAATCGATATATTAATGCACTAATTCATAAACTGGTCGGCAAAGTAAATTTTTTCCTTCTCTTTTTTTTAACAGTGAACTAAAAAAAAAACAAATATCTGATTTCAGTTTTTTATATCAACGTTCGCTATAGATAAATAAAACACCAAAAGATGCAGACCAAATAAAGCAAGTAATGCTAAAATAATCATAAAAATTGATGTAATGTTATGTATACTTAATATTAAGTATAATAATTCACAACAAAACGATAAAGTGTTTCCAAAAGCAACATTTTCGTCACTTCAAAAGTAGAACTAAGTGGATGTTTTGAGCTTTATTAAAAGTTATTAATAATTACTTCCAAAAAAGTGAAAAAACAGATGTATCTTTAGCAAATTTTAATATATTTTTAATATCTTTTAATAAGACTGCTACAGAATTTTGATAAAAAAATTTATAAACATAGTTTTAAGAGAAGTACTTCAAAAGCAATGAACAAGAAAGAAGAATACCATACCAATGGAAACATTGGTTTAAAAAAAGAACTTCTGTAACTCTTTTTCAGCACTAAGTACTTCCTTCCAATGACAACATAATGTAAAAATCATGATTTTTCAGCTCTTTTTCAGTTCCTTTTTTATTAAGTACATATTATAAATATTACGTATACGTACACAATTTGCATGGTATTTCAGTTAATTGTGAACAAAATCATTATTTGCAAATAAATTTAGATGATGTGTGGCTTATTTTATTATGAGATTATCATGTTTAATTTAATAAATTTCAAATATAAACTTTTACCAATTTTTTATGAAAAGTTGATTTTTTTTGCCACTAATTTCCGAATAACTGCGAAAGTATTTAGCGGATAAAAAATAATGTTAAAATAACTTAAATGACCTATTGGAGTTATATTTATGTAAAGCGGACAAACCGTTCTCGAGTTATACTAGTGTGACTACTAGACATTCCCATGGAATGTATGGAATTTAAAAAAGTTTTAATTTTACTTGCTACACAAGCAGTTTTTGGTAGATGGGGTTAAAAAAATAATATGCGTGCAGAAAATTGGGTTGATCGGTCATAAACCAGCCAATCGACTTTGACTTTTGTCCTAAAAAGGATTTGAAAGTAACTAAGATCTTTACTGTAGATTTGAAGTTTTTATAAATTAATAAAATTTGACACATAAGCAAACTATTCCAGCATACATCGACGAATGTATGATTTAGAGGTATTGATTTTTCTAATTGTTACACAAATATTGGTATTAAATGCATTTATACATATATTTATTATATATTATATATTTATTATATATATATATATATATATATATATATATATATATATATATCTTGTTATTGGATTGAACAGTCACTCGAAATTTAGGTGTTGCCGATTAACCAAAAATTATAAAAGTTGACATGTTAATATTTTTACACATGTTAATATTAACACCTTTTTTTATTTCTTCCACTTTAAAAATCGGTGATATTTTTTAAAAACAGATAACATTTTGCACAAAAGCTTGCAAATAAATAAAAATATATTTTCAAAATAACTAGCAAACTCATTGATATTAGTAAAATTCATAAAATAACGGAATTTGATTTTCTCGTGACACCCAACTTATATTTTAGCCTATAGTTTTCTCCAAAAAGTATTTGATATATGTGCTAAATTTCATTTGAACTTTCAAAAAATTAACACTTACAAAAAGTGGGCATGACATTTTTATTAATTTTATATCCTATATTTCCTTCCGCAGTATGTCCTATATATGTACATATGTATCTGTGTGAAAAATATCAGTTAAGTCAGTTGGATAATGTGACTGCTCATATATTGCATATAATATTATTATGAAAAGTGGGCGTAAAAGAGAGGGCATTTTATAAAAACATTACATAATATCTAAGAGAAGCTTTGTACTCTATAAAATAATAAATACCCATCAACATATTGAAATTTGCTGATTTATATGTTTTTTTATTTAAACACATAATAAAAAAAGTGCTCCAAAATATTCAAAGTTTAAGAATTAATAAAATCGAAATTCTAATCAACTTTGAAAAAGCTTTTGAATATTTAATTCATCCGATAGTACAGCTTCATTTGGCATTGGAGTTATTGAGATAATATTTGATGACCCAAAATTTGTCGCATAGTGTTATGTACTATTGATGGCAAAAAGAATTTAATTTTTATTAGAAATTGGCATAATATTTGCACTAAAAAATATTCAAAGCTGAAACATAGTATCAGGAACTTACAAAATTTCTATTAATTTATAAGATAAAAATTAGCAGGGAATTGGATTTGAAAAACGTATGTTAACAAAAAAAAAAAAAAAAAAAAAAAAAAAAATCACTAATGGCAAATTATGTAAAAAAGTATTTTGTATGCAAGATTTTTCTCCTAAATGAAAAATATAGTCTAATATATGACAAATTATGGCATAAAGTTTAAAATATGCAAAAATATGCCATTCTAGAGTAAAAATTTTCTTTAACGATAGGTCCAAAGTATGCAATAACATGCCGTAATAAATAGATGTCAAAATTTATAAAATTATCTGACACGGATAAAAATATGAATTGAATTTAAATTGAATTTAATAAAATTTATCTTTGATTGGAACCTGGCCAATACAAAAATTCGACGATGTCCAATATAATATTCCTATTTATTCTAAATCTTACTATTTCATTTAATGAACTAATTTAAAGAATAAATCATTTCTCATTCAGCTTTTAAATCGAGCTCAATACATAGCTATTTAGCATTATAGTTTAATTTTTCTAGGTGTAAACAGTAGTGTCCTTTCTTTGACACACTATCCTCATGCATTATTCCTACTTGCATATTGCATATTTTTTTTCTACAAGTCATTTTCGATATACTTTTGCACATTTCTCTATTTTACACACAAACTTAGTAGTTTATAGTAAACTTTTTTGTCTATGTTGATATGTTTGTTTATTTTTGTATTTTTTCTAAGAAGATTTATTCATACACATCTGTTGTCATGTCTGCTATAGAATGCAACCGTAAAACTCATACTCCGACCAAAGTAAACACATTTACATTTTTGTTTTAATGTCTTAACACACAAATACAAATACATATCTAAACATTCAGAACATTTGTTTACCGACAAATGTTTCCTCTTACTTTTCCAAAATGTATATATATTTGTATTTTTGTGTGTCTATTTCTCTATATAAATGAATTTTGTACGAGTATTTTATGAACCTTGAGGGGTTGTTTTCTTTATTATTTTGTTGCTCTGCTGATAGAATGATGATGATGACGAGAATACTAATGTTGATGATAATAACGACTAGCCTTAGGTTTTTTATGTCCATTGTTGTTTCTATTCGAATATAGAATATATATAAACATATATATAATATATACAAACACTATACCTTTGGTCATATAGACACGTTTTTTTACACAACATTTGCACCCAATTTGTTCATTTTTTGTTTTTCAAGTAAAATTCTAAAAAAAAGAAACTTTATGTAAATTGTTTTGAAATTTATGTAAAGTATTGAGTAGGTTTTTTGTGCTGTTGAGAAGAAATCTCAAAAGAAAATTGGATGAAAGAAGAAACTTAATTTAAAAATCAAAAATAATAGATAAAGATTTTATTTAGCCTCATGATGTTATAGAGAAGATTTTAAGTTTGTTATTATTATTAAAAAATCTTTGCCAGTTCTTTAACAAAATTTAGTTTGTTTTAGACATTTTGACAGATTTGTTTTTAAGCTTGAAAGTATATTTTATGAAAAAAAAAAAAAAAAATAATAGTTTGTATACTTATTTAAGGATTTTATAATAGTAAAGAGTTATGCTAAGGTTTATGTTAAAAGATAAAGAAAATTTTTGAAAATTATTAGAAAAAAATTTGCTTAAAAATAAACTTTTCATTAAAATTTAAGTAACTAGTTTCCTGTTTAGAATATTAAAGAATATTATTTCTGATAGGTTAGATATTTATAAGTTTAGGAGGTTGAAAATGTTGAAAAAAATACACTTAGGAATCGACTTTTAAAGTAAATGGACTATTTGTTTAATTTTTTAAATATTTTTAATCATTGTACTTTAAACAAGTGAAAATGTTATATTCGGCTTGGCCGAATCTATATACCCACCATTGGCAACTTTTTAAAATTTCATCTCATATGAGAGATGGGCGGTTTTTTTCTGTTTACGAATTTACATTGGTGTTTCGACTATTTGTACAAAATTTCGTTGATGTTTCACCTTACATGTGGAATGGGTGGTAAAGTGGGTCGATCGCGGCAATTTTTGGTTTCCCACTTTGTATCGATCCTCGAACTATATGTACAAAATTTCGTTGTCGTACATGTTTTTGTTTAAAAGATATCGGCAGAAAAGTATGAACTGAAGTTACAACCACACCCTATGTCACTAGTAATTTGGCCCATACATTTTTTGTTTATTAACTGATTTTACCCATTTTCATTACCAAACAAACTTTATATAAGATAAATATTTGAGCCGAATTTCTTCCCTATGGGTAGTCCCGTACGAGTCCTATCCTCTTTTCAACAGACAGACGCACGGACATAGCTAAATCGACCCAGAATATATATATATATATATATATATATATATATATATATATATATATATATATATATATATATATATATATATATATATACTTTACTTTTTCTCGACACGTTACACATGGAATGACAAACCCAATATACCCCTTTTTGATGATGGATATAAAAAATAAGAAAATATGTATTTTATGATTAATTGGATAGTAATTGAAATCAACCAATTTTTAGGAGCCAAAAAAGTTATCACTTATATGATTTATCATAATTTGTTGTTTATTAGTTTGTAATACAACATGTTTGATAACCATGGAAAATGGTTTGAAATTCAGACATATCCAATAATTGTGCAAGTCTGAAGTTTTAATTAGTACTTTTGAAAACAAATGGGTTCCATCAGCTGTTGTTGTGCCACAAAAAAAATTTTTTTTAATTTTCATTTATATTTTCATTTTGAAAAAAAAATGTTTGAAATTTTCTTAAAAACTTAAAAAACTTTTAATAATTTTTTTAGAACAGAACAAAAGCCCCATTTTATCAAAATGATGTGCTGCAGAATGCGAGCAAAATTATGCAAATTTCTAAACATTATTTTTTATTAGATTTTCCTTGGAATTTTGCCATTCTAAAGCATTTGTTGTTAGTATTTTCATGTATAACTATTTTCATTTACCATTTACAATTAAATCTAATAAATCTAAATCAGAGGTTTAACAAAAATTTTGCAAAATTTCTAAAATTTTCATTGTGAACAATTTAATAATATCTGTGAATAAAATTTTATTTTTTATGAAAAAAGTTTGGGAAAAGAAGTCATGTTGATTCACAATATTTATGAAAACAATTTTCAAATATATAAATTTTTTTCTCTGTGCTTAAGACTGAATGCGATGATTATGTCGATGAATATCAGACGTTAGGTGCTGATTATTGACTAATATCAGTCAGCAATAGCATCAAAGTGTTAGATATGCATTCCTCTAATCAAGATCTGCACTGGTAGTCATATTAAAGGCGAGATATGTTTATATGCTTTTTTATCTCCGGCCCAACTGGAGGGATTTCATAATTTTGGTATCAAGAGATGAATGATCGAATACCAAGTACGGATATATTTTTGGTTCATGATCATCACAACTATTCTGGATCTTAATAAAAGGTAACATGATGCACCTTTTTATGACACTTATTAAGGAATCAATGCCACTTCTAATAGGAACTGTAAAATAAGGCATATTTAGAAGCATATGATTATTCTTAGTAGTAAATTTTAGGTTCTTTACTTGACCTTTTTAAAGATTTCTTTTCTAACCTACATACAGAAAACCATAAAAAAAATTAAGGGATACGATTATGTACAATTATTTGGGCAAAACTAATATATATTGTTGTAGATCACGTAAAGTAGAATTTTGATAAATCTATATGGGCCATTATCAAAAATCTTTATCCTGGCCGAAACTGATTTTAATCCTTAATAAGTCTTTTTGGGAATGTTGTTTTAAAGAAACGGGTTACAGATTTGAACTCACAAGACTTGAAACTAGTAGAGTGCATAATTTTAGCACCATAGGTTTCACTTTATAATTATGATTGTTGTTCGAAGTTCAAAAACTTAGAAAAAGGTCCTAAAATTACTTACTTTTTTTTAATTTCTACACTTTTTTCGATATCTTTTCGATCTTTTATAAACTCGAGCTTTGTGGATAAATTATACACCTTCTTTGTTACTCTGTTACATATAGTAGTCGAGCTTTGATAATAAAATTTTTCAATTTTAATTTTTTTTTGGTTTTTTTGGTCGGGGACTTTGCGTTTCTTAACTGAATACAAATCTTGAAACAGGGATTGATACTTTATGCTTATACAAATGGATTTGATTGTGTCTTCAAAAAAATTATTTCCTTTTTAAGGCCTAAAATAAAAAATTTATTGACAAGTCCATGAGAGAAAGCCCAAAAATTTACCAAGTGTCTTACGATTTTATTTCGCTTTTTCACTTTCTAAAAAACGTAAAAAATCTCAAAAGTATATAAATTTAGAAAACAATATTTCTGGGAAGATTTTAAGGAACTCAATGATGATATTTTGGTTAAATTTTATTGGATTTAATTGTAGAAGCTAAATAAAAATAGTAATATTCACAAATATTTACCATAAATGAATTAAAATGTTAATTTTCTAGTTAAAATCTGTAAAAAGGATGTCTGAAATTGTGTGTAATCTTGGAACCATTATGCAGCATATACACCATTTTCATAAAAGAGCAGAAAAACCATTGTTTCGTCTATAATGTGCGGCTGAAAACTAATAAATAATAAATATTATAAATTTCCTTAAGAAAATTTCAAATATTTTTTTAATAAATTAAAAATATAAATGAAAATTGTAATAATTTTGTTCAAGCCTTTTTGATTATATTTCATTTGAAATAAATATGAAAAAAATTTGAACATTTAGGAAATTAGTTTTAAATATAATAAGTGATACGAAATAATCTTATTTATGTAAAAAATTGATTCTGTTTATTGATTATTTTTAAATAGGATTTACATATTTTATTATTATTTACTAAAAGTAGTAATATATTGTAATATCATATTGTTATATAATATTGCAATTTTCAGTATACAAAACAGTTTTAAATACACTTAAAGAAAAATTAAAATTTAATGAATTCACTGTTTTCAAAAATGTATCTATAAATTGCATTTTAATATTTTAAAATTTTTTTTAACGAAAAAAGATATTTAGGAAATGTTGACTGAACTCCTCAAACAGAAGAAAATAGCCTTTTATATACTTTTAAAGTTATGCAATCCGTTTATAACTGCAAGAGATATGAATATTTAAACTTATACAAACTTAAACAATTATACAAAATTAAATAACTAAATTTAAATAATTTTTAAAAAATAAGAAAACAAAATATATTTATATGAAAAATATAGTATATGTTTTTTGAAAAATGCTATTATACATAAGAGATTTTCGCGCTCCAAAAATTTTAGATTTTTATTTTAATATAAAGATTCTATACTTTCCAAATATGTTAAAAAATTAAAAATTTTAAATAGCATATTAAACCAAATGCATTTAAAGTATATAATTGCATTATAATGCATTTTTCAAAAATCTTTTTCATTTCGGTTTTGCATATTTGTGACAAAATAAGAAGTTTATCGGAACTGTATATATGCCATTTCTTGTTTACCACTATTGGAAATATAGTTTAGAGTTAAGTTTTCCATTATTCCCAGTGTCTAGCAAAAAAAAAAAAAAAAAAAAAAACGCAGTCCGTCTAGAAATTTTTATAGCATCTGGAGAATTTTCGGTTTTGCTCTCAGAATGCTAAGTTTTTGAAACCATACAAAATTTTGATAAACTTATTCAAAAAAATCCTCATTTTAATGTTACATTAAATGCAAAATCAAAGTAATAATAAAAAAATTAAATGAGTTGTGCTTTTTTTAAATGATTATAAATCTGTTATTTCCAATCATAACTCTTTAAGAGGAATGTGTTCTCTTATCGTAGATTATTTCGAAAAAAATTTGTATTTTCTATTTTAAGCCAACGATATACTGTTTAAACTGATTTATATGTTATTTTTTGGTAAAAAGTTATGCGGTAGTAAAAAACTAAACCAAAAATTTACGATTCTTTAATTTCATTTTTTATTATTGTTGATAAAAAATATGCGCGAATAAATTAAATTTGATTTTGAGGACAGAATGAAAGATGAAGTTTAATATCAAGAAACCAGGAACGGAATACCATTACTGCAAAGTTCTATACAGCTCTATAGAGTAAAAATATTTGTTTATCGCCACTGACGACTAATGTTGGTATCATATGGAAATTTAATTTAGTTTAAATTTTTATTTTAGTTAGGAACATCAACACCTAATTTATCTTCATACAAACGGGGCCACTCTAATATACAAACATAATGCACTTATATTCGTAGCTAAAATGTGTAAGTCCCTTGCAAGTTTAAATCCATTTTTCAAGTTTTTTTAGCTTTAAATATCCACAGTATCTAGTTCGGTATAGGGCCTACAATTTTGAATATAATAGTGGTTTTTTAAAGGATTTTGCTATTCTCTATCCCTACAAGCAAAATAGTATGAAATAATACGAAAGTGGTTCGAATTCGTATTGTTTAGAAGAAAAAATTTAGTGCCGCAATATTCATATTCGTATTGCGGAAGTTTTCCCCATTTTGAGGGAAGAAAGATAGGCAATATTGCTAGATAATCCACTATTTGAAAAAAAAGAAAGATGTAATAAATATATAGAAAAATTATCACTAAATAAATCTTAAAATAATATAATAAGGAAATCTTTTACACCTCGAAAATACATGCATGTAAATGTTAACGCCATAAAGCACGAAAACTGAAACGCTCACATAAAATATAATTTTGTTTTGCTAAAAGACAAACAAATTTCTTTAATATTTTTTCATTTTTGAAAAATTTTTCGACAGCTGAAAAAATTGTGACTGAAAAATAAAAGTATTGTATTAATTTCTTCCAGATGATCTCAATGGGATATCATCAATTTATTGCGGAGGTGATAATCTCCTTACAAATAAAAGGCGATATTTTGAGGAAAAAAATTTTAAATTTTATATATTTTTTTGTAGTTTATTGCCTCATTTTCTTTAAACTGATAAAAATGCAATATTAAAAAAATATTACTTTGATGATTTTCGTTCAAATAATAAAAAGAAGATATTGCGTAAATTTCCTCCAGGAAGATATCTTCCAAATGTGGATAGGGATACGATTTTTATTTAAAAATAAAACTACATATTTTCTTAAAAAAAAGATGGAAGTTTATCTTACAACAACACACCAATCAGTGTTATTAAGAAAAGGGTCAAAAAGGCCAAAAAAGGTTAAATTTCTCAAAGTCAATTGTGAGAAAAATTTCAAAGTGTCATAAAGTCATTCGATGTAATTTGTCATTACCTAATGAGTTGTACCTTAAACAAGATGTCGTTATGACACAATTTCCAGTCGGGAATATGTGAAAAATTTATTTGAAAAGAGACAATTCGGGGTCTTAGTGTACTTCACTCCTCGGAGTATTTACGAACCCATCCATTAAAAGTCGTACAATAAATAAATCACAATTTATGATCTATTAGAATAATAACGCTGGTGGGCAAAAAAACATTCCTCTTTAAACAAAAATAGGTGTACTAGATGAAATTTGACGTGCTAAACACGAATGTGCTTTTAGTTTTTTCTATCAGGTTTTGATTTTTTTAAGGGTATGTCTAATATTTCCTTATTATTAATACAAAGAAACACCAAAGAGGTAGACGAAAATTGTCTTCAAGATATCTTTATTTTTTATGCGTTTAATATTTTCAGAGTTATGAAGCAATATTCTTCAAAAAATTATCTTTAAAGATAATTTTAATCGTCATTTGTTGGAGTTTTATTTATTTACATTGGACAAACCGCCTAAAAAGGGGATCATATCATGCCTTCAAAAAAGTCAATACATTATAGAAAACAAGTTAGAGTGCTTTATTTGGCTGTACTGAATCTTCTATACCCTTCACCACTTCACAAAAAAAAAAAAAAAAAAAAACTACTATTTATAAGCATACATACATAATAACTAACTAACTGGATGTACAAAAACCAACAACGTTGATTATCATTCTGATATTGCTGATGTCAACTAAACTGCCTGCTTATACAAAAAACAACAACACTAACAGACATTGCAATGCTTAAGCAAAAATATTTATTATTTTTTTAACAGATCTTGTCAATTTTTGGCCCATAACTCGGCTCTTTATGAACTAATTTTGGTTGAATAAAAACAACTATGTAGAAACGAAATTCGTAGCTTAAACAGAGGCTTCAAAAAGTCAAAAATTCGGTATATATATATATATATATATATATATATATATATCAGTTTTTCAACCTATTTCAACCGACAAATGGACGGATAGACATCGTCCTATCGATATAATTATTATAAACTTTTTTGCTCACCGACTGAAATTGTGGAAATTAAAAACGTAATGTCAAACTTATACATCCTTTACATCTGTGGTGTAGGGTATAAAAATTAAAATAATTTTCTTGTTTTGCTTGATAAATTTCATATAGTTCACCGCCTTTTGTTTAAAGAAGGGAAAAAATTTTTTTTGCTCGCTTATTCGACATTTTGGAAAAACTGGTTTTTAATAGTTCGAATAGTTAGAAATTTTAAAAAATCGGTTGCATTTATTGAAATTTCGAAAAACCGGTTAACAGTTTTTTTTAACATTTCCATTAAAATACTATATATTTATTTAAAAAACTTAAAAAAAATCTAACAAATATAATTATTTTAAGAAAAAACTTTTAATTAAGATACGAAAATTATCATTAAAAATGAGACTAAGTTTTATAGAAAGTACAGAAACTATGGCTCAATATGGAAAGAGTGTTTATAAATTTTTTCGAAATCGATTACAGAAAAAACTTAAATCCATTGATATGTGTATTCCATTCAACAATAATTATGTTATATTATTATATAAATTATATAAATATTTGTTTAAACTTGTAGAGTTAATTTTAATTTAAAATTTAACTATATTTATAAAACATACGAAGAAATTATACTTTATGAATAAATATTAATCAGGCAATAAATTTTTCCTAAATTTTCATTCAAATGTTAGTATTTAGTATAAATAAATTATTATTTTCAAAACCGTTTTTTTGTGTTCAGAAAAAAAAACCGGTTTAAAAACCATTTTAAAAACCTACAGTACTTAAATTTTAAAACCTTTCGACCAGTGTAATAAACTGAAATAATAGATCAAAAACTAAGCTAAACTTGTTAATTATAATAAAATAAGAATTTCTTAATTATATAAAGCTTATGAACTTCTCCTTAAAAATCAGAAAAATCAATGAATAAAAAATTTTTTCTATAAAATGTTATCTTTTTGCTGAAAAAAAAAAATATATATATATATTTAAGTAAAATGAATCAATGTGTATAAACTGTTCTTCATTTATATTGTTAAAAATACCGAAGTTCCTTAAAGTAAACTATGCTTTGTATAATACGCTACATGCATACTCGTATACAGAAATTCTTATTTAAAAACAGTTTGTTCAAATTCAAAGTTAAAAACATGAAAGATAAATGAGTTTTTAAATGTATGCTCTTATTGTTATTTTACAATTCCGACTTGACTCTGTTGGTATTCCCACCCCCTTCAGGCAATAAACAGTTCATAAATGTTATTCTTTTCTTTTTTTTTTATTTTTTGCCTTGTCTATGTCAAACAGACCAAATAAATTTATTTTTGGACATTAATGACTTTTGAGACGAAACCTCGAAGTCATAGTAATGCCCTAAAAAAAACTTTCAAAAAGGATATGTATGCTACTTTATAACATATACAAGTTTTGTATTTATGCCCTAGCCATATGTAAGCGATACCTTATAATTTCAAAATGTAAGAGTATATGTTTTAATATAAACTTTATAAGTATAAGTGGGTCTGTCTGTGTGTAGTTAAGTAGTTTGGATGCTTGTATGAATTGTGGCTTTTGTGGTTGGCATGCAAAAAGTGTGGTCAAATTTTTAAATTGTTATTAAGAGAGGATAAAACTCATAAAAGGCCATCAACTTTATTTGCTTGTTTTGTAAATGAACCTTTAAAGTGCTTTAAAATTTAACGAAATAAATAAAACATGGCAAAAAATTCTAATAAAATTTATAAAACTTCATTATATTAATTATTTATTTAAAATGCGATAGAACGAACAATCCATAAAAAAACTATAGAAAAAAAATTAAAGTTGATTTGGTCTATTTATTTTAAACTTTTTTATTATTAGAAATTATCATGCATACAATTTACAATACTAATTAATTTCAAATATAAGAGTAGGAATATTTAAAACCCACTATTTTCATCAAATTCTATTAATTAAATAACAAAATATAAAAGCAATTTTTAATTAAATTTAGACCAGAGAAATGTTAAATTGAAAAAAACTATAGTTTAATATAATTGAAAAACATATAAATTTTATAAAAACATACTGTATGTTAAGCAATAAAATTAAAAATCATACAATTGTTTTACGTAATGAAAAAAAAAAATTATATACATATTTTTTTGCAAAAAAAAAAAAAAAAAAAAAAAAACTAAACAGAATTGAAATTGCCCACTATAATAAAAACTAAACTAAATATTCTGAAAACTATGGAAAAAAACTTTTCAAAAGAATTTAAAGTTATATGAGAAATATTAAGTACCCTATATGATATTTCTTTTCACTTAACCCGTTTTTTTGGTACCATCAAGACGTATGATTAATATTTAAGGGCAAATAAATAAATATTGAGTCACACCATCCAATACACCGAAATACAAAGGATGTTCTTCGCGACTTAATAAACTCATTGAAATAATAAAAAATTTACTATCGTAAACCACATAACAGTTTAAATATAAAAACAAGAGATGTAAAGTAAAACAAGAAAAAGAGTAAAAAGAATATTGTGCAATAAAGTTTATGGTCATTAGACCATAGCAAACCATGCATTTATCATCAATAAAGTCAACCAACCGACGAATCAGTGATGCATACATTTCCATGCATTTATTAGAAACAGGGACGTAATGATGGTGTTTTATTTTACTTTAAGAAAGGGATGTAATAATGTTTTACCCCTTTATTTTGTAAATCGCTTCATCTCACTTTCATACAAATTTTTGAAAAATAAAAGCAAATTGCTGTATGAAAAATTTATCAAAGTGAGGTGAAGTGTTTTACAAAATTAGACCCTTAGAGTGGACGGAGAAGATGAAAGTAATTTGTTTAAAATTTAACCGCTTGAAATTATTTGTACTTATTAATAACGCAGATATAAAAATAATTTTCCTTTCTGTTAAAAAAAAAAAATCACAAAGTAACAAATTATTGTTGCCAAAAAAAAAAAAAAATCACTCTTAATTATGTTCGGTAAAATAAAAGCCACAAATAACTTTATGTTCGAAAAAATAAAAATAAGCAATATAACTGGCATAGCATTTCATGAAATTAACTAATAATATGGTATATTTGAATCAGTTCTCCGATATTTTGTTATATGTGCATTTTGAGAAAAATTATAGAATAACTAATATTTTCGGTACCTGATAATTGCAAAAGGTATTTAACTCATTAATAAGTACTGTAAGCATTTGAGTACAGCAGAGCTGTCGGACATTTTGTTATATGTACTTTTTTTGTAGAAAAATTAAACAATAACTGTTTTTTGCGGTCCCTGATTCTTATGAAAGGTATTTGACCCGTTTGAGTACCGCTAAATTACACTGATCGCAAAAAAAAATTCTCCCTTAAAGACAAATAGTTGGACTATATGAATTGTGATGGGGTAAACATGAATTTGTTTTCAGTTTTTCTTATCAGGTTCGGAGTTTTTTTTTTCATGGGAGTGTCTAATATTTCGCTCCTAATAAGGCCATTACACAAGTATATTTTACCATAACTCAAGAACTGTTTGCACGATATATATAGGTGATACACCAAAAGATGCGGACTAAAAATGTCTTCAAGTCTCTCTAACATCATTTTTTTATATGCTCAATATTTTCGGAGTTATTTAGAAAATAGTGAAAATTTTCTTTCTTGCAAAATTGAAGATATTTTTAGTTCTTTTGAAAAGTGAAAACGGCAAAAATGTTTTCGTTTTTATCAGTTAAATTAAAATACTTACAATTAAGTGGTGATACACTGATGGGCAAAAAAAAAAAAAAAAAATTAATTAAACCAAATTGGTGGACTATGTGGAATTTGGTGAGCTAAACTCGAATCTGCATTCATATTTTTTATATCAGGTCCGGCTTTTTTATGGGCATATCTTCTGGTGTTTCAATTATCTAAATCGAGTTGTGATAAAATATACTCTTGTATTCACCTTATTAAAGGAGAGATATTAGACATGTTTATAAAAAATCACGACCTGATTAAAAAAAAAAACTGAAAACAGATTCGTGTTAAACAGGTCAAATTCCATCTAGTCCATATATTTTTTGAGGGAGGAAAACAAAAATTTTTTTTGATTTTATTTTATCGGCTGTAATTATGAAGTTTAAAGAGTTACAGTTGTTTTTCTTCTTATTTAAAAAAGCATGAAAAGAACAAAACGTCTTATTTGGTAAACTTTAAGATTTCGTTTTTCCCAATGTTTGTTTCAAATTATATTTTTCGTAATATGATGATTTATTTGTTAAATAAATTTTTTATAAATATGCCCTAAGTTATTTTTGCAAAAAATCATCCTGTTCGCAATTATATACACCACCCAAAGTGAGCATAATATATTTTTTAAGATTTTTACATTTTTGTAATTATTTCGTGAAAATAACGCAGACTCTGAGGGACGGGATTTCTAAGACAATTTGAATACAAGTGATCATGGAATTCTAAGCCTATAAATCACTTTTTACCTCATTTTTAATTTGCTCTATAGTTTTGAAGATATTAAAAAAATTGTGTCAAAAATCTAATTTATAACAAAATTTAAAAATTTTTGTTCTTCAAAAGATCGTAAAAAATAGAAAACTACCGAAAATGTAATTTTTTCTGTGTTATCATAAAGCTGTGTATGTTACCATTAAAACGTGCCTTATTTTGTTAAAATCGATTCATACATTTATTAAGTGATGACATCTCATAGTTTTTCCTAACTCCTATTGAAATGTTTTTGTTATTTTTGTAAATTGTATTGAGTCAGTCCATTTAATACCAACCAGCTTGTTTTCTTAGCCCTTACGAATTTCATTTTATTTGGTATAAAATTTCAGACTCATTGAGGTATCTTATTAAAGGTATTAGAATTACTTTTGATATAATGTACAACGTGATAAAAAATGGTGTTTTTAAATTCATGAAAATAATATATGTAGAAGAAGCATTTTTGTATATTCTCTGTAAGTGTCGTGTTGAGACTCTCAACAGTTTCTGCGTTATTAAAGAAAGTGAAAAAATTCACACTTAAAATTTATATATATTACTTTTATGAATTTAAAAATACCATTTTTTGAGATACGTGACCACGAAATTAAAAAAAAAATGTATCGTTTTAAAGACAATTATATCACCTTTAATTATACTTCAATTAACATTTTATTGTATTTTATTCGTATTTTTATATATATTATTTTCGAGGTATCGTAAATCGCGAACCGTTGCGAAATTCATGTTTAAACTCGGTATTTGCACCAGTGTTAATGTTAATATACTTGCCAAATTTCATTAAATTTGGATGATTTTTTAAAGCAATTGATGATTTCTCTATTTGATTCTAAACGAACAAATATAAATTTAAATAAATATTTCGTATTTATTATGAAATTTTCATAATAATTCGTAAAGTATTGCGAGTCCCAACATGCCAGTTACCATGGGTACAGAGGACATTTTCACCATTAACATATATTTGTTTAAAATTTTTAGAAAGACCATTTTTTGAAACATTTACCCGCGAACTATAAATCGCGAGATATGGATCATTTTAATGTTGAGAGAAAAATTTATGTTATATGTTTTAATAAAGGAAATTTTAATAACTTTAATATGGCACCTAAATGAATCTATATTGCGCTAATCCCTTGATAAAATTATTTTAAATTTTGTACCGGTCTAAGTTTTGACGAGTATAATGATTGTACCCATTATTATTAAATTCGGAGAGGTAAGGTTCAAATTTATAATTTTTCGTGTTGGCCTTAATTTTTTCAATGTAATATTTTCACTAAATTCATTTTGTCAAATTGTGTAATAGTAAAATAAATGCTTTTGAAAAATATCTCTGCTGGATGTTAGTTTGGACATTAAAGGGCTAAGTTAGTTTCGTCTACTTTGCTATTTGTATAAAAATTTTACCATTATAAATATTGAAATTTCCAAAAAATTTTGAAAACAATATTTGGGCGTTTGGTTTTCGAACCAATTGCAATTGTATGTAATTGTTGTTATTATAATTAACTTAGTTTAATCGGGGTTTCTGGGTATTGGAATACTTTACGGGATTTAGAGAAGTAGGTTTGGCCAGGCAAGTAAATAGGTGGTATCATGGAGACCTTAACCTCTAGGATAATTTTGACAACGAAATAGTCTCAGCGAGACCAGTAAGCATTAAGTCTGTTACACTATTATAACCTAAATTCTATCATAACTGCTCTTATTTTCCTTGACCGGATCATTTTATTATCTACTATACGTAGTGTCATTCAACGCTTTCATATACGAGCTGCATTTAAACGGGATTTCTTTCTATGTTCTCGTATATTGCGAAGAACTTTCCTGATATGCCTCGGGGATCTTGAACTGTGTGACAACTCTAGCGAAACTGGTGGAAGAACCTTTGTTTGCTCTTTTAAATGATGAGGATGTAATTTAAAGTTAGCATGTTATACTTCTAAATGCTACAGTTTAGTTACTTTAAATATTCTTTTATTGGAAGTCATCCCCACAGCTGCCTGTTCGAAAAAAGGTTTCAAATACTTCCAACAAGTTTTTTTATTCATACTGGTGTTGGCACTAAACATACCTCAAATTACTACACTCTAAATTATACATCGAAGTTAAAACTACACATGTTAATTTTTTTTCAAAAACCAACTTCAGTTTACTCGAATTAAAATATGACCATTTGAGAATGTTCTTGGTCACTAATTTAAAAATGTAAGGTCCTATTGTGCTTGTAACTTTCTCAAAAAAAAAAAAAAAAAAAAATTAAAAACCATTAATTAATATTTCAACGTGCTATTGTACTTATTACATTCTCAGAAAAAAAATCATTAAAAAAAATTGTTTTATTTTTTTTTAAATCGCCGTTTTCATAAATAATATTTAATTCAAATATCCTCAAAATATCGCTTGTTATAAGACCAAATATGTCATATAAAATATTTTCGTAGAGCTTAAAGGTCGCAAATGAAATCTATTAAACTTCCGCAAATGTTTTTTTGTGTCATCGAAAGAGAGATTTTTAAAAAATTTTTTCATTTAATTTCAATAATAAGATTCCAATATTTAAAAAAATCCTAACTTAAAATTACACATGGTTTACACATAGACTCAATTACACATAGAGTAAAAATTACACACGATTTGCACATGAAGTGGAAACACAGTTCAATACCCTGAGTGCTGCTGTTTAGCGTCTATATAATACTTTTTCTACTTCGCATGACTGCAGTAATATGTAAAGGTGAGAAGGTTATAAAATTTGGTATCCATATTAATTTCTGCTTCTTTTGACCAGGTGTTGAAGAGTGTTGCTATCGCAATTTAATTGCAGTGAAAGAATTTTGTATTATGTTTACCAATACTTCAACCATGTTATGGTCCGTCGCCATAATGGTGCAGTTGTTCACATATTCAGAATATGACTTCAACTCCATATGGAGGGTATGGAAGTTTCCATAGGGATAAGTTAAACAGAAGTGCGTAGGACCTTACCCTAAGGGACTCTTTATGGCTGAATACAGGAAAAATAAACTATTTTAAATTATTATCAATTTTCTATCAGTGATTCAAAATCACTGCTCAAATACGTTTTGCTCAAAACAAAGTTTCTTGTAATTTTAAGCTTTTAGTTCAAAATATTGTTTTTTTTAGATATAGTTTATAGTCATCCGAAGCCTGGATCTGATGTGTTGAATATAAAGTAAATGTATCCTCTTCAGCTTAAATGATGTTACCACGTCATGATACAAAAAACAAGGTAGTTCCATTTTAAAATACTTGGTAAGAAAGGAATTTATTGAAGTTTATTTTATACATAAACAATTAAAAGAGCTTTGCCACTTGTGTAAAAGAGCAAAAAATTTCGAGAAATTTTTAGTAGAATTGTGTAATGTATAGATCAATATAATGTATAGATCAAATAAGCATTTTAAGTTTTTAAGATCTTATGCAGTAGTGAAGCTAAGATAAAATTTACGTTTTTCGAGTTATGAAGTTGCAGCCTATGAGTGATATGTTAAATGAATTTAATTGTTTAATAAGAGCGAACATTTTTAGTTTTTATACAGTTTTTGCAAAAAAGTTATTAAATGTTTTTTTTTTAGTCTGTAGATCAGAATTTTTCATTGAACCAAATGTAAAAGCGAAAGGTTCACGGCTATCAATCATCTTCTTTGGATCGTATGGGTAAGAGTTTACTTTAAAGCATAACAAGATTTGGGACCAGACGGTTGAGCTTGGAAATCAGTACAAACATCATTATAGCCAATTTGGTACAAACAAATCTCTTGCAAACCTTTGAGAGTTTTGTTTGGTCCACTGATAAAACTCATTGTCCATTATTCAAATAACCACTAAAAGCCCATACATACTAAATAATTTGTTTATTGTTTTAAAGATTTAAATTTGTACTTCATTGAGAAATTTAGAAAATTATTGTATTTTATTTTATTTTATTTTATTTTATTTTATTTTTTTGTAATAAATATTGTTTTTGAAGTTCTAACAAAAGCATGATTTTTTTTTTATTAAATATGGTAGCAAAAATCCCCTCATTGTTAAATGTTAATGTGTCGAAAAATATTTTGAAATGATGCTATATCCTACTTTTCATATTATGTACCACTTCTTCTAGTTTTCAAACTTAAATAATAAATTAGTTTTGTATTTGAAAAGTGGATCGTTTTTAATCAGAATAATATTTGACGAAAAAGTCGTAACTATTAAATAAAAAATTACGAATTCCTTATATGTTTATTAAAACATTTTCTATTTAGCACAATTGATATTTTATTGATTTCTTTTTTATTTATTTAGGCCCGGTCTTATACTGCTCACTTAATGGCGAAATTTTTTTCTCATCTCTTAAGTTTTCGTAAGAATAAACTTATTGAAAACAAACAGAAATAAATAAAAATACAAAATTTAATAAAACTGTTTAAAATTTTGAAAACAATTCAAACAACCCTTTAAAATTATCTTTTCTATGTGATTATATATTTTCCACCAACACTTTTTGATTTTACAGCCCATAAGGTGCATATTTCTTTATATCTTCGAAATAATTTCAAATTGGTAAAAATTGTTGCTATTTGTGGCATCGAAAAATATTCTGTCCAAAAAAGTAAGTTTGATATTTTTAATAATTCTTCCCATTAACAGAAGCCAATAGAAATCTAAATTTAAAGATATTTAATAAAACATTAACATAATTAAGAAAAAATATTTTAGGATAAATAAAAACTATAATTTTGTTGAAGATTTTTTTTTGGAAATTGGGTAACCCTATTGTAAATACACGAAAGCTCGAAGCTTCTTGCCTATTTTCTTGTCAACTTAAGTGGTAAACTGTAAAACGAAATATTTCTTAAGTGTGAGCTTTAACTTACATTTTTCATTGCTAAGTTTGTACTTAAGTATACACTAAGGGAACAACGTAAAACTGGGCCTTATTCTTTTAAACCCACTTAATTAATAAAAATATAACAAGTTGTGTAATTGAATCACTAATATAGATATTTGTACAGAATTTTGTTTGACTCATATTTCTTTTACAAAATATCTGTAAGAATTATGGTAAACAATTCTGATCAAATATTTGCAGTTTTTTAATTTTTCTTTCTTTTTTTGTCATTTTAGGAATCCTTGTTTGTAGACTATAACTAGATAACAGCAGAATGGAATAGATTTTTTAATGTGCCATTACAATCTACGTAAACATTCGTAGTATCTTTTCCATTTAAGTTTTCATTGAAAACTAAAAATGAAGCTAGCTTTGCATTGGGTGCAATTTGGGTGTAATAGATGTGGTAGTTTGTTGTAAACCGACTATAAACAAGTTTGCAATCCTAAATTATCTTGTGGTCTCTATTTGTTATCTTGTTACTCATAATAAGTAATTTGCAAAAATCAAAAGGTCATACAATAAAAGAAAAAAGTGAAATAATACGAGTGGTATTAGTAATATTTTCCAAATACTAATTTAATTTTAAAAATAGTATTACACAATTTTTTGTTTTTTAAGAATATATATGCAGGTTTCTTATTTTATTATTTTGAAATTTTTCCATTTTTCTACTAAGGAAAAAAACTTAATTCCATTTGTATTCCATAATTCCAATAAATGTATTAGTTTAAATTCAATACGTCCCTGATACATATCACAAGTTAACTTTGTTTTGTTGCCATTTTTTTTTGCTCTCCTCTACTTGTATGTTAAGTGCAGCAACAAATGCATTATTGTATTGTGTATTGAAAATGAACCGAACGATATGAGTACTGAATATGTATGTAACAGAAAACATCCGCATATAAATATGTACATGCTACAAAAACAATTTCAAGTTTTTAAAACAAAGTGCATATGAGTATTTTCGCCACTAGACTTTATAAAATGTAAAATATAAATCCATGATGCACTTAAGCGAGTTAAAAACACGACAGAGAATAACTTAGTATGACGATTTGAAATTGTTAATAAAAATAACAAAAAACATAAAATTTTAAAACACTTAACAATTATTAGTTAAAAATGCAGCTCTCATAGAGTGTATTGTTCAACATAAAAAGAGAAACTGCACTCAAAAAAAAAAAAAAAAAAATAGAAAAGGAAATTACAATTATAATTCAGTTGTTTCTAATGGTAGAATAACACCCTAAGGATAAATACGAGTGATTATTATCATACTTGAAAGGACACACATATACATACATTATATAATTCTAAACAAAAATATATAAAAGTCAAATTCACATACAAAAGATTATATGTATGTATATGTAGTAAGGACGAAGACATAACAGGTGAAAAATACATTATAACAAATGTATATTTTTGGACTTGAATTGTATGGGGGTTTATATAAAGTTCGTAAAGGAAAGGTTAAGTTTTAAGAATATCATTTGCAGAAATACCACTTTTTTAAGAAAATTTATTTTCTGATTTTCATGTTTTTCTAATTGATTCGTCTCATTCCTTCTCTTGAATACAATGGTTTTGGGTGCGTGAATTATTATTTTTTATTTTGTACAAAAATTTTGTTTGTTTAACAATGTGATTCAGTGGTTGGTTAACTGCCTGGTTATTTAATACTTCTACATATACATACATACATACATGCATATTTTCAAAGTTGACTCTTATAGCAAATGATCCTCACAAAGTATTTTTTGGATTACAATTACATAAAAGTGCACGTTTGTGTGTATGAGTGTAAATGCAAGTACATATATGTTTGACCAAGCGAAATTTTAGGTAGAATTGTTTGTGAATTGTTACAATAGAATTAAAAGTACATACCGACATACATATTTTTTCTGTGTTCATTGGAATGTTATTGACATAAGAAGTTCGTTGTAAACGCATAAAGTACAATGAGTGGGTAGAGTGGTAAGTTGTTGGAGATTTGTTTTAGCAAATATAAGCAAAGAACTTTAGAAACAACTATTTCATTAACAAAAAAAAAAAAAAAAAACAAAAAAACAAAAAAACTTTCAGACACTTGTTATGCGATTAATTACAAATTATTCAAAAAGCACCATATCTAGTAGCTAAAGTTATTAATTGGGCTTATTTAATGATTTTCTCCAATAAAAATAAACACAAGGATTGCTCACGACAAAATGTGTGCACACTTTAAAACTTATACATTTTATTATAAGTAAGAGAAATTAGCACTGTTAACCTGTTTACATTTGATATTATTCTCAGTAACTATGTGCAAAATTTTGTTGTAAATACGTAATTAGTTTTTCTTAAAATTAAAATTTAATAAAATTCATGCAAACGCATAATTCAAAATATAATTAAAATATATGTCGATCATGTAAAACAATTGCTAGGAATGGGAATTGTGAAATTCGTTTATTTTTAAGCCATAAAAAATATAAAAATAAATATCACCGAAAGGAACCTTGATAACCGAAAAGAAACTTGACTTAGAGATTGTAGGATCGTAGACAAAATAATACGGATTTTAAGAAGAAAATTTTTACATGGAATGTGATTTACTTTTATATTGGTCTGTATTATTTTATCAGAAAAGTTCAAAAAATCTGGCCTGAAGACCGTCAAAGTAAAAAAGGTTCCTAACAGTAACGCTAGGAAAAATTTTATGGAAAAAGAGAGGACAAATATTAAAAAGTACATACTGGCGGAAATGTATCAGATAAATATCGTGCAAAAAAATTGAAATTGTGGAATAAAATTTTGGTGTGGCAAGATATTTGTACTTTTGGGTAACAAAACACTTCATTCTTAACAAATTAAACTTTTAACAGAGAAATGTATGCAAACGAGTACCGTCAAAAAAGATTCCTTCATATCATTAGAAAACAAAACGAAATCTAGTTTTCTTAGGGTCATCTATTTTCTCATAATTACAATAAAATAGTAACTGAGTTATATCAAACAATTGGTGCTGTTATGTACCAATACCCTAAACTCTCCAGAACTCTGTCCGTTTAAAGAAGACTTAAAGCCATTTAAAAATGAAATTTAAAGAAGTCGACTCATTGCTTCAATAAAATAGAATAAAAAATTAATTTTTCTTTTAAATTTAATACTTGAATTTAACATCCTTTAACAAAATCAAAATTCTAAAGAATTGTATCCATTGGTTTCTTTTTTATAAGCTGAATTATATGCAATACATTTTCGGTGCGCAGTTTTTAAAGTAAATATTTAAAGGAAAAAAGGAAGGAAATGACAGAATATAAAAAAAGTTATTTTAAAATAAAATATTTGAAAATATGACATTTAAGTATCATATGCAAAAAAAATATTGTTAAGCCAAAAATATGCTCTAACAAATCAATGCCAAAATTCTTAAAATTGTTTAAAAGGGATAAATAAGTAACAATTATGTTTATATGATGTACGACAAAAATTTTATGTTGACTATTTTTAGCTGTCCTGAAGTCAAATTGAAATATTCGATATCGTTCGAAATTGCAATAGAATTTAAATGGAAATTTTTATCAATATCGAATATCACGATTTGGCCACTAGTTACAAAAGTGAATACATTTGTTTCCTTCTCTCGTCATTTCGTGTGTGATTTTTCTAATTTTCCATTCAAGGGTACAGCGTAATAACTTACTCAGGAAATACTTGATGCCAAATACATGATCTCTGCTTGTGGCTGCCGTATGTAAGACCGACAATTTAGACAGAGGAGAGAGTTAGTTAGTTCGAGTTTAATAGAGTTGAAGTTCCTGATACAAAACGGTTATATTTTATTTTTTTGTAATCTTAAGTTTTTTGTAAATAAATAAGAAATATTAATTTGAAGGGCTATAATGTATCTTTAATTTAAAATAGAATAATAAATTTAATAAAAAACTGAAATTCAATAAAAGACTTTTTAAGCTACACATATGATATTTAAGATAAAAATTTAAATTGATTGAAGTTAAAAGAGATCCACTGGCAACTAATTCAAGATAGATAAAACAGTTTTCAAATAGAGATGTTGAAATGGAATAAAAATCAATTTTTTTTTTGAGATATTTCTGAAATTATTTTATTATTTGCGACATCTTTGTTTGATATTATGAATTGAATATAACATAATTAAAATCCCGCAGTGGCTTCGCACCATGGCATTCATTCGAGTGGTATAATTTTTAATAATTTTGTTTCATAAATCTATGAGAATTTGCAGCTTTATGGTAGAAAACGATGATTTTGGAAAACTCCATAAACAAGAGTCTGGCTTGGCAGCAAATTCATGTCACTCTGCTAGAGATAACCAAATTTACTCCGAAACGGATCATATAGCATGTCTATTATGACTTTGCTGATGATTCTGATTCTGATGGAATCATATGTCATATATGTCCATATCATTCAATTTCAGCAAAAGAAAAAAGTCTTAGTTACTATTACTTAATTCTTGATCGCAGCAAAGCATCAAAAGACTTGGTTTCTTCTGATCACTTTTGAGGAACATCATAATTGTTAATGCGTAATCTTTTATTCTTTTAATGTATGAATATTAGATTATTGTTTGCGTCTCGAATTTTCTATCAAATATTGAAGAATTTACTGTAAAGGGTCTTTGTATGTAGCTAAAAATGATCGCAACAAGATTTATCATTTGTAACTTTTAACAGGGGATGCCACAACAATATAATCGATAGAGACTGTTTTCTGCAATCCGTCCTTAGCGGAAAACCTTTTATTGCCAAAAATGTTTTGATATCTTCTGCGGAACAACAATTTAAAAGGATTCCATTTTAAAGTTTAAATTCAATTATTCCTCTGGATTATAACTATGGGGAATTGCAAGCCATTATAATATATAGATAATTCAAAGGTATCAGTCCAAAATGCTTTGGACTGAAATTTTAGAAAATTTGTAAATAATTTAAATTTATTGAAAATTTTTTTAAATTAATTATTTAAAGTAAATATGTATATATTTTTATTAAACTAAGGACATTTATCTGAACTTTTAGTTGTAGTCTTATATGAGTAAATTTATAATGCTGATTGCTAAATTTTCATTAAATTTGATATTAGCTTAAAATGTGTATCCTTATATTTAAATAAATATATATATTCCTCTGCCAACAGAGCACAGTGGTAATAAATCTGTATCTCCGAAATTACTGCACTGGTTTGAAATGTATGGGAGAGTTGTAGAAGAGGACCTAAAATCATCTTGTAGTTCCCCTGTGATAATACCAGATAAGCTACAGGGTATCAAAGTTGACTACCTCGAGTTTGTTTCAAAAAATCATAAATTCTACAAATCAAGTCCGATTTCAAAGTTTTTTCTGCAAAGATATTTTTGTAAAGCGCTTAGCAAGATAAAGCAAAAATATGTTTACCTGTGTTATCTCTTACATTTAAAAATATATTTCCGCTTCAATTTAAAATTTTTTGACTGGACCTTATTTCGTTTTTCTTGAAATAAGTCTTGTGGTATATGAGGTATTTTTTTTTAACATTCTGCAATTTTTAATATATTCTGAAATAATATGTTGAAAAAATTTTTTTCAACATATTACCTACCTACCTTCACTTTTTTCTCAAAGGTTTTTTAATAGAAAAAATTTGTTTCCTTACATATTTCAAAAAACCAGGATTCATAAGTGGTTAATAAAGAAATTTTAAATTGATTTAGGTTTGCACCTTACTTCCAGCATTGCTCGAAAATAGTAAATTTTAGAAAAAAGTTTGAGTTTTGTCGATTAATAAAAAATGTGACGCGAATTTTTGTTTTGTTAATTTATTGACGATATTTGATCATAAAATATATCAACTTGACACAACATTGTTTCCCGTCTGGCCAAAGATAAATGCTGGAGTGCAGAATTTATGAAAAATTGATTTTTTTAAACGAATTTCTTTTATTATTTTTTTTTTTATATGTAACATAAGTAATCAGAAGTACCAAGAAATAAATACCATCATATTTTTATTTTATGTTAAAAAAAGGGAAATATATTAATAGAAACAATAAAAATAAAACTTAAATAATATTTTTTAGATTTTTATAAAATTAGAGATTTTCTCAAAATTTTAATTTATACTCAAGAAACTATTTTTTGGTAGATTTCTGTATAACTGTATCACTAGTTTTGTTAGACCTTTTAATCCCATTCATTTATGAGATTATGTTTTGATCAAAAGAAATTTTTTAAACATTTAAAAGAAATAAGAACTGCATTTTATTTTAAACTTTTCCATAAATGCCTGTGCAATGATGTAATAATTTTTAAAAATATTTTTGTTGCAAACACAACAATATTTAGTGTTTAAAAATTTGACAAAAATGTAGAACTTATTCCATTTTATCAAATTTTACTTATATAAATTTTCTATATATGTCACAAAAGTATGAATAAAATATAACATCAGATAAAATACTTTATCTTAAAATTTATGAAGAATTTTTTATAAGGTTTAGAAAAGGTTTAATAACTTTTGTATACATACTTAGTGCTAAAGAAAAAAAGTTCTACAAATTTCCATCAAATTCGAAAAGAAGATCCATATTAATATAACAAAATCAAGTGCGTGTTTGTTTATGACTCAATCACGTCTAAATCGCTGAACTTATTTAAATGAAATCTCTAACACTAAAATCAACTAAAAAAGTGAAAAGACAATCTTTTTCTTGAGTACTTCATTTAAGTAAAATGGTACTACCTGCTACAAATATGGTATTCTCAGAAAGAGTTCTACTTGTTTTTAAGGCTTTTTAGCAAATTAAAAAAATAAATAAAATGCTCTTTATTATTATAACATCTAAGATATCCTTGAATTGCAGGGCGTATACAACTAGTAAATAATAAATTTAAAATTTCTAAATAAATCGTTACTTATTTGGAGTATGTATATAATTTAGGGAGCTACGGGATCTTTAGTCATTCAACTACCCTCAAACAGTTTAGAGGGTTTCTCGAAATTTTTGAACATCGGTTTGTGATATACTTAAGAATATCTATAGTTTATATTTTTAGGCTGTTTTTCGACTGATAATAAAAAGACTTATTTTTTTTAGCAGACTTTTATGATAAACTGTAAAAAACCCTAACTCTGTTGTCAAAAAAAAAACCTAACTACAATTGTGTCAGTAAAATTTTATTTAAAAGTATCAATGCTGAAACTACTTTTTCAATACACATCATAAACACACATAGGTAGTTGCACAAAAGAGTATAAAAACATTGTAAAATATAATTCATCATAATTATATTCGTAAATTTCAAGCAGTTTTAACATTTTATTACGGCGAGCAACTTTGTTCGTTCAAGTTAAAACTAAACAAACAAAAGAAGAATATAAAAATTGTATATTTTTTTTCTTTGAGGAAAACTAAACGTGTTTTGGAAATTAAAATACGATAAAACTATGTCCAAAAATTAAAAACGGCTGTAGATAGTGCGAAAGTTGTTGTTTTAAATATTTTGATAAATTTTTGAAGGAAAATTTCAGTAATATTTCTCTTTCACAAGTATGTTGAATTTACACAGAACTTGTATATTATGGAAAGAAAAATGTTGTTGTTTTTGAATAACCGTATAGTATAGTTGCAATACAATTTTAATATGATTGAAAATTTAATATGAACCATACAATGGTTGATATATGGGATAAATTTTAAGTATGTAACAATAATATGGTTGAGATATAATAAAATATCATTGAACTCTATCATATTACGAATACAATTTTATTTTATATGAACTCGGATTTATGTATATAGCCATAATATGGTTAAGACGCAAAGAATTATGGTTGAGCTGCAATCATATTACGATGTACACCAACATATACAATCGTAATATGGTTGTTCATCAACATCATAATAGTATATTTTTTTTATTGAATTGAAAATGAATTATAAACATCGCAATTAGATGCAAACATATTGTTGTCAACGATGTATAGATGCTGTATAATTTAACAATCAGAGAAAAAATATAATTGTAATGGCCATAACCTAAGAGTAACATATTATGATTGGAACATATTATCACAGCTAAAAATATATATGATTAAAAATAATTGTTATGATTTTATTTTATCATATTGTGTTCAATTTTATTGTTCCTTTTTTCATGTTATAGTACGAATTTTTCATATTATTATACCTTCTTACTACGTTATTATCCCATTCTAGTTGATTATGGTTTCCATCTCATCATTTCCATCTTATCATATTATTAAATTCTCATATATTAAATTTAAGTACATTAATTCAAATACTTTTATATATTGTTTATTGAGTCCAATCCATTTGTTTTAAAATAATAGATAAAAGTGTTTAGTCATAAAAAATTATTTACATATTATTTGCTTATTGGTTTTTTTTTTAAATTTGTATCACCATATGTTGGGCAAAATAATACAATATTTTTTCTTTTATTAACTAAACCCTTTAGAAGTAGTTAATCAATATCTTATATTGCTTGAATCACACCAAATATAACAAAACCTTAATTACTTATATTAACTCATGCATAAACTAAATGAAAATTATAATAAAGGTGGAAAACGCAAAAAAATATGTTCAAAAACAAACAAGTTATGAATTTTTTAACCATATTTGTAAAAAGCAAATTTATTTGTAACATTTTATTTTTATGAGATTAATAAAATTAATATAGTTTGAAAACAAAATATGATTTAAGAACAAGGAAAAAGATTGATAATGTTATGATAATGCCGTAACCATATTTTTTTTTTGTGTGAACTACTTACATATTTACTATTTTTAGGTTATTATGTAATTAAACCTAAATGTTATTCATATTTATAAGTATGTTTATTTAAATGTTTTTGTTATGGATTTCGGAAATCAATTTTTATGATTTTTTTTAACACTACGAAGATACATTATTGTATATTTTTCCTTACGCATTATGCATTTAGAATATTTTTACAATGTAAAATACTTATATAATTATTTATATATTTATTATCTTATTTAACTTTAATTACTTCATAATTTAAATATACATTCAGCTCATTTTCCAATATATTTTTAACACGGCGACAGATAACAAACTCTATGCAATAAGCTCACTAAACTGAATAAAAATCAGCAAATTTTACTTATGTTCAAGCACAAATTATGAATATTGTTGCGCATAAAAAGCAAGCATTTTGTTGTTGTCAAAATAATAAATACAATAATATTTTTATGTAATGAAAACAGTTTTGTGTACATAGAATTTTGTCAACATTAACGTGATTCAAACTCGAACATATTGCTCAACATGTTATGCCAACAAGGTAATTATAATATTAACGACAAAAATATGATCGCAATAACAATATATTATTGTGCAGAAAATAATATTGTTGCGGCAGCCATATTGCAAAATAGTTTTTCTGTACGTGCAGCCGTTTTTAAAGCATTTGTACAGGAAATGCTTATTACTTTTTCATAATAATAACAATAAGTTTTTTAGAGTATTAAGCATTAGATAATGAGAACTAAAAAAGTGTAGATTTTCTTTTACTCAACCAAAAATCCAACTTAAATTCAACTCTTAGCTAAATACGTCAGCCTATATGTATTATTTTTCTATGTATAAATAATATTTTAAAAACTTTTGAATACCCCTTCCTATAATGAACTTTTATATTTTGTGTTTGGAATTTGATAATCTAATAAGCAGCTGACGACTATTAAAGAGTTTCAAAACAGCAAGGCTGAAAATAGTTAAATAACTATTTAGAACAGAGTGAATTTGAAATAGAAATATTTTTGCTAACCTACATGGTAGCTCGAGTCTACAAAAACCAAGTAATGATACGCATGTTTGTAGACACAAAGATATCGATTTATTAAAGGAAACTTAATTAACTTCATTTCAGTTATAGCATTTGCCGCATTTTTGGGCACTTGTTAGTCTATTAGCAGGTATATGGGTTTATAATACATAACAGATGATAAACACAAAATGATAGTAAAGTAAACAAAAGGGAAATATGTTAACACACATATTTTCAATTGATACGAGTATATGGGTGCTATTTTGAAGAGCTTAAATAAATATAGTTTTATATAAAATTATTTTATAATAATATTAGCAGTGCAATTATTTAAATAATAGCAGTGACCATAACATTAGTAAATAATTTATAAACATGTTGCTCTACTCAATCATGTTTTTTCTTCGAGCAGATATTCAAAAGGAGATAATAAAATTTGTTTATAAAATGAAATATTATGTTTTGTTTAATTTTATTTCATTAAGGATATTTTAACTCCAAATTCCTTGCAAATTTCCATTTAAATTTCATAGGATTTTATTCTTAATAAATTCAATTTTTAAATTAAGTTTTTTCTTTAAAACTTATTCCGATTTGACCTGAATATTCATTAACGCTTTTGAGTTTGTTTTAAAACATTTTAGTAAATCTTAATTAAAAATTTTCAGTTTTATTTTCCACTATTGAAGTGTGTATTTAAAACTTTCTTTAGAAGTCATTTAAATATTGAAAGTTTTTCAACTGCTAGTTGTGTTTTTCTTAAGAAGACAAATAAAGTTTTTTCTGTTGTTTTTGTAGCGCTGCATTAATTTACACCCATGCAGTAAAGTGTGTGTTTCTAATGTTGCTCCCCTAGAGAGTTGGCTGTTTTCATCTTTAGTTTTTGTTACATTTTTTTTCTTCTTTTTTATATATTTTAGCCAGCAATTCAATGAGGTAAGTCGGTCATTCTGCGTTGTCTAAGTCTAATAGCAGTGAGAATAAATGTTGACGACGAAATACTGATACTAGATATACAAGTGGAAATATTTAAAGTCAAGTGGATACAGTTTACTACTTAAATTGTTGACGGCAATACTCAAAACGATGAATATGTATAAATACTGGCGCTGGTATTTGTTGTACAGTGTGAGTGTTTGATTTCAATGGGAAGTGTTGTAGAAAGTGGTGTTTTATTTATTAAAAAAATCGCTGAATTTCTGGTATCATCTTCTATTTCCAGAGAAAAGCTTGATATGTCTATATTCACAATATAAAGAAATTGTCATGTCTGTCAAGAGAACAAATTGTGTTCCTTACATGTTTAATTTTTCTTTATAAAAATATTCTCAATAGTTAGGATTCTATTTAAATTTTGAAATATTTGTCATATTAGACGTATGAGTGTTATTAATTTAAACTTATTTAGAAATTATGTGGAAAATTCATTATGAATTGTTCGCAAAATATGACCATTCGAAAATAATTAAAAATTATTTGCTAGTATTATATTGTAGAATTTCTGCATATTAAAATCGGTAATTTTTATTAAAAAAATTTTTCTTTACGCGTATTTTTGCCATAATTATTACTTTATTTGACTTTACCTTATGTCTAAACTACTCAATCAATTAAAATGAATCATGGCTAGAGTTTTTAATCTCCCAACATTTTTCAACTTCCTGGAATTTTAATTAAAGCATTCCATGGAATTTCCGGGTATTCGGAAAAAAAAATATTATTTAAAAAGCATGACAACTAAATAAAAAAAGCTATATTTTACATATAATTTGCATGCAATATATATCTAAAATACATCTACTTTAAACTAAAAATAAATTTTTGTTCTTAATTCCCGGGAGTCCGGATAGAAAAATCCCGGGAATCAAGAAGTGAAAAATGTTCAAAATTCCCGAAAATTCCCGGGATGAATTTTCGGGAATTTTGAAAAACCCATATGTATATCCTTGAAGAAAATTTCATAAATTTTCATAAACATTTTGATGACATTGGTAAAAAAATATTACATCACAATAAAAATGGACGAAAAAGGAGCGTGACACCCAACAGATTAAATTTTATAATATGCAATAATTTCTATTCCCTGCGTATGTCAAACTTTATGCAATTTGTCTCAGTAGCATGAAGAAAGTGGTAAAATTGATTTTAACAGAAATTGGGCTAAAAACTGGGTATGGTCTCCAACTTATATTTTAGTTTGCTCTAAAAATTACTAGCTATTTGTGCTAAATTTCATCTCACATTTCATATATATACATATATATATATATATATATATATATATATATATATATATATATATATAAATGAAAGTATACCTGATGGTATACTTTCATTTAGCGTTTTAATCATTGAGGCAAAATTAGTCGCATAGAGGAATAGAAAATTCGAAATAAAAGAGACATTATTTATGTAATTTAAACAATATATTGGTTGAATATGTACCCCAATTATAAAATAAATAAATTTCAAACCGATTTGTAATATATTGATATTTTTGCTTGAAAAGTTGCTCATTGTTTAGCTTACTTACGGAATTGTTGTGAGATATTTTTTTAGTTTAAATTTTTGTAATTTAGTGTTTAATTATACTTGATACTAGAATTCGTTATCCAATTCTTCAATAGAGTCTTAATTGTTTGTTTTATTTAAATTTAACAACTAAATATTTAAATTTAAGCCAAAAAAATGTTAATTTGCGTCACCCATTTTTGAGCCTTTTAAAGTTAAATATTTCAAAAACGCGAGCTAACTTTTAAAAATGGTTAACACCATAAAATTCAGCATTGTCGACTTAGTTCTACCCAATGGGTACCCGTCTTGTAAAAAAATGTAATAAAAAAATATTATCTTTAAAGTTTATTGTTAAATTTTAGTTAAAGTTGATAGAACAGTTAATTAAGATTCTATGTAGTTTTCAAAATTTTGTCATACTGAACGTATGAGTGCTATCAATTTCAACGAACATACTTTGGAGTAAATTTTAAAAAAATCAGTTAATTATGGATTTTAAAGTAAATTAAAATTATAATTGAAAAATAATAATTGAACCATAAAATAAAATATACATAGAAGAGAACGAGAGAGTTATTTAGTGCACACTTTTATCCAACATCAATAAAATACAAACCAATAATCTTTTGAATCCTGTAATGGAACTGTCATATATAGAATAAAATCAACTACTTTTGGAAAATGCCGGGTTAAGGTGGAACATAGTAAAAAGATATTTGGTCTCTATTAAATATTTTTAAATGATTTTTGTATTTATGAGATTACACGAACATCCAAATTGAAGTATGTTCTGAAAACAGGTAGGTAATAACTGATAAAACTAATAGGAATTAATAAAACAAAATTTATAAAAATAGGCAGATTTTCTTTGAAGAAAATCTCTTTGAAATCGATTCTTGTAAAATTTAACTTGTAATCCTTGCGCACGCAACATTTAAGCTTAATATTGATATACTCTATATGTGAGATTTATGCACTTTTAAGTGTTTTTCAGAAAAGCTCCTAATATTTGAGTCATAGCCAAAAACACTATGCGACAAATGTTGGGTCATTGAATATTGACTCACTGATTCCAATTTGAAATGAAAGTATACTATCATAATATATAAATCTCTAAAGGGGTTGCAAAGTTAGTTCGAATCTCGTTTTTATACGCTCTTAAAATTCGAATATTTTGGACCACTTTTTTATGTGTGTTAATAAAAACCATTTAAATCAGTATTATTTTTTATTATTTTGTAGAGTACAAAGCTTCTCTAGAATATTATGTAAGATTTTTTATTAAATGCCCTTTCAATATTACTTTTCATAACAAGATTATATGAAATACAAGATTAGGTACATTATTCAATGGATTTAACTGATGCTTTACACATATATATATCAAATGAATCAAATTTTTTGTAGATTTTAAAGCTGTTTGGTATGTATATTTTTGTATATTATTTTGAAATAACAATTGAAAAAATCTAATACTGCATTTGTTTTTATTTTTCCACGTACTAAATGAATATGCTATGTAAACTCTTATTTTCATAAATTTTAAAAGCTCTATCCCTATTGTATCAATACGCAGTATTTCAAAACGCTTTTTTTGGGAAATGATTCTGTAACTTGTAAACCTTTGGAAATATCTCAATAAAATTTCACCTACCCAGAGACGAGGTATTTTTAAGCATCCATTTTTCTTTAATAAATCCCTACAAAACATACGCTTACATGTGTAAGTTATCTCCTGTAGTTTAATAAGACAAATTTCTTCAAACCATGATCTGAAAAATTTGTAGGGAGACCTTTATCCCAAGCGGCTTCGGGTTTACTTTACACGAATTCATATTAAGACTCCTTTTCAAAGCATTAAAAAAAAAAATGATATGGGCCAGAATAAAATACAAATTTTTTAAATACAGAAATATTGCCATATTTTTTGAAAAAAAAAACAAAAAAATATAAAATTTTTTTTAAATTGAAATTTCAGATCAATATAACTTTTTATCTAATCTATATATTTATACGATCCTTTCAGCAATATTATTTAGAATTTTGTAAGAAATCCAATGTATATTAAAAAAATTAGGGCCAATATTGAGACCACCAAGCTAAAAAAACCTAAAAAAATGAGACTAAAAATGAGTGAAAAATTTATTTCGACCTACATACCTCTTAAACTTAAAAAAAGATAACCTACACAGGTAAGCGTCTTTTTGCATAGATCTACAAGGACTATCCATATCCATATCCTACAAGGGCTATCCATATCCATATCCATTTTTTTCGTCAAATCGTAAATGAATTTTTAAATTTAAAAAAAATTGCATATCCGAGATGACTAATTGTGGTGATCTAGCCACTCCCTCCCCTGAGAATCTATGCTCCTTCAAATCAACTCCAAAACATCTCATCTTTAGTCAGGTGAAACTTTTTTGAGATATTTCCAACTGTTCAAAAGCTACAGGATTATTTCCAAAAAAAAAAGCATTTTGGAACAAGTGCGTGGCGATAACTATTGGCGTTGTGGTATCAATTATATTGTTTGATTGGAACATCATTGAAATTCACAGGTACTGTTCATATGAAGAACGCACAATTTGTAATGGTATCTTTTATGAAACTTATGATATCATTAAATTTAAATCGATTGTTAAAAAATAAATACTCTTCCTAGTAACAATTATAACAAAATTCTCTCTAACAATTAATTTCTAAACACCCTGTTGCCAAACAAAAATAGAGGACACTAAAAACGAATGCCTCTAACTGCAATGCGAATGAAATCTGCTCTTATTTTTCCTATCTTTACAGTTAGTATTTGTTTTGTTCTACATTTTGCTAAATACAAACTTTAATCTGTTAGCACAAGAGAGCTTGCGTGTGTTTGTGTCGTGATATCTATGTACAAGTGTTTATAGAGAATATATATAAAAGAACATCATCACAATCGTTTGCCATTCAGCTGAAAAAAAGACCTTAAGAAAAAAGTGGAAAATACCATTTGGGGAAATGAGTGCAAATTGCAGCAATTTAAACAAAAGAAATTCAGCTCTGCTGTGTAAGTTTGTAGTGCGAGTATTTATCTAAAAATGAGTTTAATATGTACATTAGTATGGGTGTATGTAAGTCTGCTTGTATAAAAGTTTGTGCCAGTTTGTTAAGCGAAAGCTTATGACTTTTACTTTACTTTAGTTTAGTGAACGGAAATAAAAAACTTTAATGTTTGTTTGTTTTTCTGTGTGTTGAATGAAATAAAACATAAGAATAATAAAACAATCGTGGTGTTTTTTTCTTCTTTTATCTGGTGCGAAAAAAAGTAATAATAAAAATAATAAAAACAGGGACCAACAGCACACTTAATCTTCACATGTTTGAAAACGTATATATGTTTGCAAGTGTTTTGTGTTGGTGTTCATGTAAGATTTTATAGAATAAACAATTGTCTTTTGTTTATTTAACGAAAATTCCTTTTTCAATAGTGTGTGCAAGTGTTTTTGCTTGTTTTAATTTCTGCCATTATTCCATAGTGTGGCAGACATACTTGTGTTATATTTAATATGTCTCCCAGGCATTCCGCAAATGGTTTAATTTTTTTTATTATTATTTTTTTTTACATTTTATATGTATTTTTAAACATGATCATGTTTGGTGCATACAAGTACACTGTTAAGACAATTGTTATTGCTGAACATTGTTAACGTGAACATTGTTATGTCAGCGACCTTTAATACCATGAAAAATATATGGGTTACCATAACTACAATAATAGCGAAATCCTATTTATGTACATACTTATTGAAGTAAGTACATACTTGGTGGATGTAATAATGAATTTACTATTGAATTCGTTTAGGGCGCATGTTTCAGTGAAAGAAAAGAATGCATTAGCTAGAACATTTTGTTGAATTTTTTAATACTATTGATGTATTTGACTAATTTGACTAACTAAAGAACAAAAAATATGTTTCTAAATTTCTTTCCACAAATATTGGAAATTTAGGTTTAAGTTTGAAAATAATATAACACGAGTTGGTAAATTTTACGACTTTTTGAGTATTTTTCATCTTTAAATTTGCAATTTTTTTATTTGATATTTCAAGTTTTAAAGGGATAGGTATCAGTTTTTTAGTTTTTCGTTTTTAAGAGTATTGTAAGTCGGTGTAAAGTAAACTATCGAAAACTTTTAGTTCTCCCATTTCAAAGCTACCCAGTAAAAAATATGAAGAAGTACTTTAAAAAAATTAATATCTTTTCCGCTTCAAAAGCACTTAGTTATAACTTTGCGCTATTTTCGTGCAAGATATATTTATAATTTGCTTCTAAAATCTGAAAATAAGTCTCTTTTTAGTAAAAAAAGAAAAGATAATTATATTCAAGAGAAACACAATTTCATCAATTTAAAAGTATTTTCTGTATCTTTAAACCATATATTTTTTATATAGAAAAATTACTTAAAAGGAAAAAAAAATCAAAAGCAGTGAATAAGAATCAGAAAAAGAATATTTTTCTAATAGAAATCATATTAGCAATTCCATTTTAAAATAAAAAAAATTGACTTCTCTGAAATTTTCTTTATAGTAAGTATACAGATAAGGCTTTCTACCAAAAACATATAAAGAAAAGATAGAGTTTTTTAGATACACGTCAGTAAGGAAAATTGTTACAAAAAATATGTTAATAAAAATGTTTTCAAAATTTTTATATGGCATTCTAAAATACAAGCTTTGATAAACCCCCTGCAAAAAAGAAAAAAAAAAAATTATTTTGATATGTTTTATATAACAAAAGTTATGGCCATTTAAATAAATATATTAATCACTTATAAAGCTATAGAGATGCTACAAGTCTCAAAATAAAAATGAGAAAAATTCATTTTACAAGCCTCTGTATGATCCTCTACACATGCACCAAATTTTAATTAACTCGGTATCCAAGGGTCAAGATTTTTTAAATTTAAAATAGAATTACTCATATTTTAAAAACAATACTTCCGCACCTCTTTTTCAGCAGTTCTATATAATTAATGTCAACTGTGCAAAAATCATTGATTATGAAGAAAAAAAAAAAAAAAATAATAATAAAAAAATAAAAAATAAATAAATAAAAAATAATAATAAACATTAAAGATATTATGCTCAAATATTCGAAAATTATTTTATTTTTAGACAATGACGTAATTCCTTTGTATTTAAAAAAGCGAACAAATTTCTACGAGTCTCCATTTTAAATTTCATTCTCTCTCCTTACTAAGACTTCCATTACATATGGAGTGAAATTTGACATAACCTACATGTAAATACTATGATTAACCCGGAAAAAATACAAAATTAAACGCCTTTTACTTTGCGTAACTTGCTAGGCTCTTTACTATCTATAACGCCGTAGAACAAAAATCAAAAATTTTTCTCATATATGATAAATTCCATATATATGTAAAAATATAGGCTTGACTTAGTAAAACTGCGTTTTCAGTTTATCATTTCATTACATTTCGTGTTCGTTTTTGCTTTTTAATGGATTTTAAAGTAACTTTTTTTAAAAATAAACCCAATAAAAGTTGCAAAAAGTGTCGTTCGAATATTTAATCCTTTAATATCCTTGAAAGTTTAAACAAATAATTTCCGAAATAGTATATGAAAGACAATATTATCCAATCAAGTTAGAAAGTTTTATGATTTTAACTTTATTACTTTAATACATACAACGACTTAAAAATTATTCCTTCAAACAAAAGTACAAATAAAATTTTCGTTTTAGTGAGACTTTAAGCACGCAAAATCAATGTAGCCATTTTTTAAGCCATTATATTTAAATTTTAAGTAATTCTTACCTTAAGTGTAGTATAGCAACATTTGGTGGAGGACCTTAAAATGTATTTGAAGGCTTAAAAGACAATATTTCTCTTTATTTAATTTTAAATTCATTACTGGTAGTTTTGATCTGCGTAAGGACAGTGAGCTATGATTTTTATATTATATTTAATTTTGTCAAGTGTGACCATTATGTACGCACGTTAAACTGATTTTCGGGTGAGGCCCATATATAAAAACTATGAACATATTTGGACCGATCTTTACTAAACTTTATACCGCGGTTTATATACTTACATAAAACTTATTAATGCCAAATTGTGGATCTTATGTGAATTCAATTATGGACTGATCATCTTGAAATTCAATTTAAAGCAATATTCTGGAATTAGTATATGGGAGATATGATCAAGGTCGAACTTTGCGAAAATTTACAGCACAATTTGTACTAAAATATAATAACTAATCATGCCAGATTTTAGTTCGACACCAGTGTTTAAATAATTTTCTAGAAGGGGTTACTACGATCAATTATAAAACCAAAGTTTTGAGATTTGATAGTATGTCTAATGCCGATAAAAATTCTATAAGAATTCTGATGATTTAAGCATATGAGCATCGTCTTTAAGTCTAAAAAAATAACTGTGCCAATTATCATTAAATAATTTTAAATATATTTCGAAAACAAAATTTATATAAACACTGAAAATTTATGAAATTTGAACTGTTCAAGCTAAGAGGATAAAATGTGGAAATCAGAAATTTTATAATGATGTTTTTAAAATTAATACAATTTCACAATAATTTATTAGAAAACCTTAAGGAATTTAAGAACAAAATATTTGATGAAGGACATCTTTGACATTAAAATAGCCCGAAAGGTAAACACAAAAAACTTTGCTGGAACTTCCAAATCATATTCTATCGTTTGATACCCATATCGGCATTGTAGAGCAATTCACATGTTTTATAAGTCCATATCCCCAAAAAACAGTATTATAAAGATATGACGATTTCAGCGCCATTTGGTAGCTCCTATAATAGGTAAAATTTTTTTCTGACCAATTATTTTTAATATGCATGTTATTAGATTTCAACAAACTAAGTCCATTCTGGAGCTTTTTATTTTTGCCTATGAAACGAATCACTGTGTTTTGGAGTAATCACTGAAATCAACAAAGTTAGAGTTTGATTCTATGGCAACACATATTTCACCATTTAATGATATTTTCCTATAGAATTTTTTTTTTTATTTAACTCATCTTAAAATGACTTTATTGTTTTGCAAATAATTTTATTATCATTTATTATAATTTTTATATGGAATACCTTCACTAAATTATGAGTAAAGTCTGCACTTATGCATGGATTTTATATATATTGTTTTATTTGTAACGTGCCCAGATTTATAACAAAAGAGAAAAATAATGTAAATAGTAATTTTTGATTTTTAAGTATTTTTTTAATTTTTTTATACTTTGTAAGAAAATTGTTTTTTTCGACATGATTTCTTTGTATCTATAAAACTTTTAAGCATATTAAACGAGTAACGTTATATACGGCTTTGTTTCATCTGATGTAAAAAATGCTCAAAAAAATTTACCATTTATATCATATACAATATATTACTCCAGGAAAACAAGAAGTAAAGATGACTTAACCTCCAACTTTATATTAAATTCGGATCACGATTAGATCTATCGCTCCTGGTTCTGTGTTCGTATTAGTTGTGGAAGAAGAAAATTTTAAGATGTTTTCTGTAGTTGCTTCTTATATATGCAATAAATAATATTTGTTTTATATGGGGTAACTTTTCCCTGCTCTTATCGAAATATGTAACAGACTCTTATTTGCCTTTTATTTCTCTTATATATCTCCAATAATCTACTTATTCAAAATATCAATATTTCGTGGTTCTTTTTCTGAAGTTTAGAGAAAATCTTATATTATACCTTTGTTTAAATCCGGAAGTAGATCCAACATTTCCAACTATAGAAGTATTGCTAAATTAAGTGTTATTCTAAAACTTTTCGAAAAGATAGTTACTGAAATCCTTTCGCATCAAGAAGTTTGTTATCTTTGCCCATTCCAGCATGGGTTTAGAAAAGGATGTTCCAGTACTACTAACTTTTGGAGTTCACAACCTCAATGTGTGTGTATATTATTTCGCGAATGTACATTAGGCTTCACCAAAATTTACAGACTTTTGAATTTTGACCGCAACTCCCCCTAAAATTGTAAAATTGTTCTGTGAAATATTAGTAAAATCGGATATCGTTAACCCGTGCCACATCAAACCTGTTATATGGGTAAAATATGATTTTTTACAGTTTTTAGACAAATTTAGGTTCTAAGTAATTTGCTTTGTAACAAAATGTTAAAAAATTGTAATCCTTACATAATTATCTATCATACAAAATATAAAAAGAAAAAAATCGGTCTAAAAATGTTTAAGGATTGTAAGGAGTGTATAAAAAAATTTTTAATTTTTTGAGAAATCTTTAAATGAATTTCTATTTTTAATTAAATTTGAACCATAATTATTGAAAAATACATTTTTGTTTCTCCAGGATAATTCAAACCCCTTTCCATGCTTGGTTAAAATTTTTTGATTTTTTTTAATACTATTTCAAAACCTCAATTTTAAACTTTTAAAAATTTTGTTAAACAAATTTGAAAAAAGTTTGAATAAAAGTATGCCTATTTATAGACAAAAATACAGGAAATCAAATTAAAAAAGAACTACGGCAATACCTTGTGTAACTAAGCCGTACCTGTGATTTGAATTTTTCAGATTTCGGAAAGAGGCTTTTTTTGCATTTTTCTTTTTAGTGATAATGTCAATTTTTTTAACTTATATTCAGATTAATCAGAATTATTACCGAATAAGATAAAATATGTCTCAAAAAATATATTCTGAAGTTTCGGTAAATTTTGATGCAGTCTAATGTACATCGAAAATCATTTCTGTCTTATCCAGTATTCCGCAAGATTGTCATCTAGGTCCCTTATTATTCCATATATTTATAATTGATTTACCAGCTTGCATTTAGAATTCTAGAATATTAGTGTATGCTGATAATGAAAAGCTATCCATAGCTTTAACTACTCTTATCAATGTTCCATACTCCAATCAGATATTGATAATCTTTATGATTGGTGTATGATGAATCGAATGCATCTATATTTAAGAAAGTGTAAACACATGATGTTCTACAGAAGAAGTCCAGTACTTAACTTGATCTAGTTGAAGAATTACATGATCTGGGTGTACTGCTTGTTTATAAATTATTCTTTAATTCCCATTTTTCACAAATCCTTAATAAGACAAAAGACGTTCTAGATTTACTCAAGCATTGGGGAAGAGAATTAATGACCCTGATGTCAAGCAATTATTCATATCTCTCATAAGACCAATCCTGGAATATGCTTCCGTCGTCTGGCATCCTCAATGCAAAGTTCATATAAGGAAAATTAAATCGGTCCACAAACAATTTCTCTTATTTCGTTTTCATAATCTTCTATGGGATCCTAATATTAATTTACCATCATATGAAAGTCGATTACAGTTTACTAATCTCCCTACTCTTGAAAGTAGGAGAAAATATATGAATATTTAATTTGTAATTAATTTAGTAAACGGTTCAATTAATTCCTGCTTTGTAAGATCGAATTCGTAATTCCAACTCGCCCAACTAGAAATTATACTCTTTCAAACGTCAAAAATTTTTTTAAACCGATAGTGTCAACATTGATCGCATGAAAGGTATATGTAATCAATTCAATAGTTTTTATCCATATATTGACTTCTCAGTATATATTGACTTCTCTCTCCAATCCGCATTAAGAGGAATATTTTTAACTTAGTTAAATAATAAGACTTTGTTATTGAATGATTATGAAAAATATTTTATTGTAAATAGCTTTAGGAATAATATGTATGCTAGCCTGTAAGAAATTGCAATTTTATTGGCTATTAAATAAATAAATTATTAATTGTTATACTAAAATCACACTGAGAATATCGATCTATCGAAAACTTTTTTTCGTATCAACATATTTATAATTTTTAATGACCTATATTATAGATTAATAAAGAGTAAAATTATTTTTTTTTCATCTAAAGTAATGCGCTGAAAAGATATTTCCGAAAATATATGAATGGGAGCTACGACTAACACCGATATTTTCTGTTTTTTTGCCCATAACTTTTTTTTATGAACAGCCTGGAGCCTTATCGCGCTTTCAATAATAATTCTTAGAATTTCACGAGGACCCAGAATATATGGCCCATTATCAAAAATTTTTAACTTGGCTGAAACTGACTTTAATCTTTAATAAGTTTTATGATAATACTATTTTAAAAAAACGGGTTACACGTCCAAACTCAGAAGCTTTCATTTTGTAATTATAATTATTGTACAAAGTTCGAAAACTTGGAAAAAGTGTTTAAAATTAATTTTTTTCCATTCTTCGACACTTTTTATTCGCGAATTTATACTTTTTGATACCATGCGATCTTGAATAAACTAATCGGACTTTGTCTAAAAATTCTACACTTTATTTGTTGTTACATACTGACTTTCAACAGTTACATACAAGGCACTCGTAATCTAATTTTGATGACAAAATTTTTAATTTTTTTTAAAGTTTTTGATTTTTTGGATGGAACCTCTCAACAAAATGCAATTTTGAAATAATAATTGATAATTGTTGTAATTATGAGTATTTTGCGCTATATCCCGTTGATTTGCCCGAAATAGTCAAGGTAGTAGATAATCTAAAAGTTTAGAAAACAAGAGTGGAAATTTAAAAAAAGGTCAGTTTTTTTTGCGAGACACATTCACAGTTCCTAATAGTATAGCATGGATTACTGTGTGAAATTATTTTTTTTATTATCATACACAATAAAATAGAAGGAGCATTAAAAATAAATTTAATAAAAAAATTTTATGAACTTTTTATAAATTACACAAAAATTACATTTATTGTATTTTTATGTAGAAAATTGCAGTTGGTACTAATCTTGTATATATAGATATAGGAACCACGATGAATATAATTGATAAAGCCCATACATTTAAGTCAAATGTCATTGATTGTTGAAAATGGGTCACTTTTGTCAAAACATATTTTGTAAAGCACATCGTATGCCCAGCATAGTATTGACCATAATTAGTATAAACAGTTGGAGTTTGTAATGCTTAATCGAAATGTAGAGGAGCAACAAAAAATTTCGAAAAATAAAAATTTTATGGCCAAAAAAAGAAAAAAATCACTTGGGTCAAAAAAGGATCACAATATTTAATAGCATTTCTTTGTAATAAAATAATATATTTTCGTACTTTTCGAACAATTTTTAAAAATTGTGATTTTTAGTACAATGAACATTTTTTAAATTTTATTATGAAACCCTAAAATATGCCACACTGTGTTTGAACTTGTGTGAAATCAAAATTTTTGATAATGACCCATGTATACTTTATGGGATCTTAAACGAATATTTTGGTATGTTACAAAAGAAAGATGGTGGGTATAAAAATTAACATCATAATACCGATTGCTTTCCTTATAAGGCCTTTTGTATAGCCTCACTTTTGCATTCCTTTCCCACTATGAAGTATGGTCATAATTATTTCATGATCCCTTGTAAATTGCAATTTTCAGGTTACAATTTTAATGCAATTCTTTGGTTGCAATTCAGTATCTCTCCATCCACCCATTCCATCTATACTACTTAAAAGCAGCAAAAAAATATATAACTCGTTATTGCATTGTTTGTTTTATGAAATTGTTGTCTGTAATATAAATACATCCGCACCAGAAACTGTATTTTGTATAAATATTTTTGCAGTCAGTTTAAACTACTTTTTTTGCTGGAAATATTTGAGTTTGAGAATAAGAGTTAATTCGTGTAACAGTGATAAAGCAAAAATACAGAATCTTTCATAACTTAGTATGCAGGTTGTAATTTTGCTCATTTTTTCTCTTTGTGTTCTTTGTCTTGTATTCTTTTTTTCATCAAGCAATAATAATTGCAAACAATCTTAATCATCTTTTTATACTTAAAGTTTGCTTTTTTTTGGCTTATATTGTTGCCATTTTACAAGAAGTACGAGTTGGTAGTTTAATGAATTTTTAATATTTATTTTTAAAAGGACTTAAAAATCAGCGAAAAGGAGGTAGAAAATATAAAAAGAATCATAAAGTAGCATTAATAATTTAATTAAAATTAGTGATTACTTAACGTAAAAAAGAGGGAATAAAAAATATTTGATTTTGTTGGTATTTAAGTTAAGTGTTATTTATTTAAATGATAAGAAAAAACAAAGCTACGATTTAAGGGGTTTTAAAGGAATTTATAAATGTTATAAAACTAAGTATTTGGGTATTTGAAATAAAAGTTAAATTTAAGGAACATATAGTTGGGTTTGATGCATTTAAGTGCCTTTAGTATAAAGAATTTTTTAGAGAATAGACCAACTGCCTAAAGATGTAAAATCTTTTCTAATTAAATTTAAATCTAATTATGAATCAAGCTTAAACACATAAATTCTATTTTTTTAATTTTTTAATATGTAGTTTAAAATATTTTTTTTTTTTAATAATTACCTTCCATCTATTTTCATCTCTAAATGGAGTAAAAAAAAAAATTATGTATATATACAAAGAAATATTATTTTAGCATTAGAATTAATTGCAATCTTCAAATAAAAAATACAAACAACTTTGCATTTACAAATACAGATGTGCAAATAAAAATGCACAAAAAGTTCAAACACAATTCAACACAATCACTTAATTTTGCACTCATACATATATCGAAAAATACTTTTACAATTTTATTTTTATTATTGTTATTTTTTTTGTTTTATTACAATTTATCTTCTCTCAAGCAGAACCCAAAAACATTTTGCACTACAGTTACCAAATACGAATACAATGGAACTGAAATAAAAATATTTGAAAGAAAGAATAGAAATGTTTAGAAACAAATCTCCTAAATATGTGCATACATATGCATGAAATATTGCTCATGGTAAAGCAAAAGCAAAGGATGTGAGTAAAATAGTGATTCATGAGCCATAACATTGATACGGTACCGGTACACGTATACATCCTATTTTTGTATATTTGTATTAAATGTTATCTATTTATATATTTTCATATAAACTGTCATGGTGTGCATTGTTGTTAGTGTGCGTATTTATAATAAATGAAACGTTCATTCAATAAATGTGTACCTTAGGGTGGCTTCGTCGGTGTTTCCAACATTTAACTTAATGACCTTTCTACAATGTGCAATTGTTCCTTTGGTAGAAATATGAAAAACCTTTTTCATTTTGATATAGTTTCCAAAAGGATAATGCTAGGATACAAATTTTGAGAAACGGTCTCTTACAATGAAGTAGGATTTCATTTGAGCTGGAAACATCGATACCTTTCATATTACAGCCACTCGTGTACAACATATTTATGTTGGAGGTTTGCCTTAAAAGTACCTTAAAAACAAGAGGAACTTAAAGTTGTTAGTAGGGCGACCTAAAATATGTAAAATCATATTTTCCTGGGCTTCAAATAAACAAAACTGTTAGTTATTTATCTACTTTTGACAATTTCAAGAATTTTGGCATCGATTGTTACAGTATATTTTTGCAATTTTAGTCGTAATGGCTAATTTATGTATATTTTGGGCTTAGCAGCATATTTTGAGATATTTTCACACAAATCAGTTTGTAGAGAATATTTTAGCAAAGCAAATGGCATATATACTTATGAGCACAATTTTTTTTATATTTTACACTCAAGAGAAAAATTTTTTATATTTTGCATCCAATAGAACTTTTATTTGAAATCCGATTCCCCTAATAATTTTTATGTTATAAATTGAGATAAATTTTGTAATTGCTAATAAAAATAAAGTTATTTTTAACATGAAGAGTAGACAGTTTAAAATTTGAATTTGATAAGATCTTAAGTATATTTCATTTCAAAAATATTTACACAACTACAGAAATAAATTATTTACACTTAGTAATTGCCAAAGACGGAACAAAATCTTGGCTTTGAGATATTATGAAATCTTGTGATAAAAATCCAACTTTTATAAGTCGCAAAAATCTGAGAATATCAGCAAAAGTGATAAAAACCTTTTAGAGCCAAGATGAGATTTAAATAAAGATATAAAATGGTACATTATTATTATGGTTTGCAAAAGGGAATTGGAATATTTAAAGGCTCATATATAGAAAGTGTAACACAATATTTCCACAATCGTTTTTCTGATTTCTAAATATTACCAGACTTCATTATTATTATTTTGAGTTTTCTGTGTAATCAAAATAAATCAAATTTTTGTGGTTAATTTTTTTAGAACGTGAGTTTAGCTACAGAACTAGTGAATTATACTTTCTATGATGCGAACATTATAACTTTTATAATAATCATACCTTTTTGGCTGAAGAAATAGATAGATTCTGAGAATTTTGCAAATATTTGAAAAGAAATTAATAATTATAAGGAATACTTTTTATTAAAAATTACACAGACAGAAAAAAATATAGTTGTATTGGTCATAATTTAAGAGCAATATATTATGATTGGAACGTATGATCAGAGCAAAAAATGGAAATGATTATAAGTGATTATTATCAGTATTATTATTATTCTATTTTATCATATTGTGTCAGATTTGTTTTTTTATGTTTTGATTCTTGAACAATCTTACTATATTATTTTCCCGGTCTATCAGATTATGATTCCATTTTATAATATTATGTAATTTTTCATATTATTATTCCATTTTATTACATTATTATCCCATCTTATCATATAGTTATCCAATCTTATGATCTTATTATTTCATTTTGTCATATTATTATTTCATATTATCATATATTGAAATAAAACGTATTACTAAAGAATTATAAATAATATATATATATATATATATATATATATATATATATATTTTTTTTTTTTTTTTAACTAAACCGTTTAATGGTTAATCATTATCCTATATTGCTTGAATAATATCGAGTATAACCAAACTAATAGAGAATTATGAAGTTGGAAAACAAACATTAAAAACATAAAAAGACTGCAAGTGATATTTTCCATTTTAATAAAATTTTGTTTCTTTTAAAAATATTTAAAAACATATAATTTTTGCAGTGAACCATATTAAAATTTTTATTGAGTGTAAATATTAAATGACAAAATTTTAACAAAAACATTGTTATCATGAATACAGAGTTATTAAAATTCACAAAATTAACAATGAGAACATAATATTGTTTTAATGATAATGCTGTAGCCATATTTTTTCTCTACATGCACGATTTTTTTAATCATTTCGATACAAATTTTAATGATTATGCTCCATTTTAAATTTTCATTTAAATTTCATTTTGGCTCTAAAATTTTTTTTCATAATTTTTAAAAATATTTTTAGATTTTTGCGACTTATTAAAGTTGAGTTTATATCACAAGATTTTATAATATCTTAAATTAATTTTGTACTATCTTTGGTAATGTTAAGCATAAATAGTTGATTTTTGAAGCTGTGTAAATACTTTTGAAATATAAATACATGCTGCTATAAAAATTTACTTTTTATTTTTACTCGGAAAACGATCTAAAGTGATAATTTTAAAAAATTTCAAAACATCCCCTAAATTTCGAGATATTGCAAAAAAATCGTTTCTAGAGTAGTTCCTGCACCGCAGATCTCATATTTTCATAAATTTTAACTCAACATAAAATTTTTAAATTGATTTTGAAAGCAGAAGGTCGTATTCTTTTAATTATATTACCATCTTCTATATACACTCAAATTAAATAATGAATAATTCACTATTTTTAAATTTATTTTCCTTTTCTTCTTCGAAATTTTTAATTTGATATCCATTTTTCTAATTTTTATCTAAAAGATTGCACATATTTTTTTACAAAATTTGAAATATTATTTTATTTAGAATAAGGTAGCCCAATATAAATTGAAATTAAAAGCTCGAAAAGTAATTAAGAATTTTCTAAACTTTATTATAAAATTCATCATATATTTTAAGACAAAAATCTTTTTTTATATTTTTTACTGGATTTTACTTTTTGAGGATAAAACTAAAAATGTATAGAAAATTTTAATAAGTTATTACAAATAAAATCGAATAAGTTCTACAGTTTTTGTCCAATTTAAAAATATTGAATTTGGTTATATTCACAATAAAAAATACCCTTGAAAATTGTTGTATCGTTGCATAGGCTGCTGTAGAAAATAATGTGAAAAATCTCGATTAAACTCGAAAAATTGTGGAAAAATTTTATTTTTTTCTAGAAGTTGTTTGAAAATTGATTTTTAATATTTGACTAAAGCAAACCAAATGCATACGGTTGGAAAACCCATTTCTACTACTTTCCAAAGAAGCTCGAAAATAAACAAAAGAATAACAGAATTAAGAATAAATTTGTACAAGAATCTACCCAAAAACAGCTTTTTGTGAATAACACGAAATTTGTATGATATATTGAAAATTTCTAAAATTGACTTATGATGCCCCCAAGAAGACGTTTAACCTACATTACCTACGTTTAAAGGTTTCTACAATAGTTAAATATATTACTGTTTAAAATTTACAAAATATTTATAAAATAAGTTTCGTATAATTGAATAATGTTTCATGTATTTATGCTTTTTAGAACTTATTAAATGTTGTTTACATATATATTTAATATAAAATTATTAAAAATAATTATTTTACACGTTTATTTAGTGAAAATTATCAAGCGTGGAAATTAATATCTGTATTTTGGTTTTAAATTTTAAATATTATACATATTATTTCTTCGTATATAATTATCTGTATGTTGTGGGTTAAATACTATAAATTGTTTTAATTTTTAAGGTCTTAAGGTAAGATTTTATTTGTTACACACATGTTTCAGCATTTTTTAAATGATACCTAAAACAATTGTTGCTTGAAATGAAATCTGTCACTAAAGTTTAGAGTAACATTTGTTTATGGTTATTTGCAGAAATGTCTTAATAAAATGACAGCATATTATATTAGAAAATAAAATACATTCGAATGTCCCATCTTCTTTCTTAGAATTTTTTATGGTGGCTCTTTAGGTGAGAAATATACATTTCTAGAAAAAAATTACTGCTAAATTGACTTACGATATTATGCGATTGTACTGATGTTTGTAAAGTATAGAAAGCTCAGCTTAAAGTATGTTATTCGACTCAGAATCACTTTCTGAGTCGTTTTAATTATGTCTGTTCGTCTGTGCATATACATTTTGTAATCAAAGTATATGTCGAACAAACCGATAGCACAGGTCAACACTAAAAATATTGCAGAAAATGTGTCGTAGGAATATACTTTCTAATCACCAGAAACATTTTAATTTCATTACATCACGTCTCAAATATAACCCATTGAAGATAAAAAAAGTTTTTTCAAAGAGTTTTATTACCTTAGTAAGAGCTAGAGTAAATATGTAAATTATATTTTGTAGAGAGAAAATAGTGTTACAAAAATATAGTACCAATTAAAGGCATATTTTGCTCCATTTAGCTTCTAGGAGTTCTTAAAGTTGAAAGGTTAAAAATGTCCCTTTTAAACTGCATACAACTATGGCAAAATGAGAGCGAAAGATTAATGCATGATCGCAGATCACGAAAAATTAAAAAAAAAGCAATAAACATTTAACTGATTGAAATCAGTCCTTTTTTCACTTAGTCTTCATACAAATGTTCCCTCAGAATAGAAAGATCATAAATACCTTAAATATAAGCTCCATTACCGAAAATTATGTTATGATGCATAAATATGAATTTCTTATTTTATACAATTAAGTTGTATATGAATAGAAAGTCTAGTGAAAAATTATATGTTATAAGATACATTTTTGAAATCATTTCAAAGTGCATAAATCTCATATAAATGTTAGTACCAGAACTCTATTATTATGCATACGCAAGTTTTATACTTAATATCAATCACACCTTGAAATCTCCCTAGAATCGCTTCACAATTGACTCCAGTTTCCATATAAGGCTCCCTCCCCGCCCGAAAACCACTTCTCCACTCATATACAACTATATAGGGCATCATGTGATCGGGCGTGATTGAATATAACTTTTTTCCTTTTTTTAAATTTTGTTTTTTCAGTGAACAATTTTTTATAGAAAAATTTAACTGTTTTTGAAGAATATTGGTTATGCTACCATTACCGGGTTTAGTTAAAAAACATATGTTGTATTTGAACCACATATGGTGATACAATTGAATATAATTAATGAACAAATATGTAAGTATTATTTTTGCTAATGAATACTTTTCTCTATTATTTTCAATAAAAATGTATAAAATAATAATTTTTTATTAATGCGTTTTATTTTAAAAGATCTTATTATCACCTAATAATAATAAAGATATAGTAAAATGGAATTATAATATGACAATGTGATATAATAATATAATAGGATAGAATAATAATATAATAAAATCGAATCATAAACTTATAGAATGGGATAATGATGCGGTAAGATTGTTCAATTATACTTTAAACTAGAATCACAAGATGAAAAAACAAACAAAAAAATCGGATAGAGTATGCCAAAGAGGAATAATAATAATAATAATAATAATAATAATAATAATAATAATAGTAACAATAATAATAATAATAATTTCTTCTAAGTACATTTCTTTACAAAATTTATTTTTTTTATCATTACAATTTTACGATATCGTCCTGAAATATAGCAAATACTAAAAAAACATTAAATTGCACATAAAAATTTTACATGATAATGTACTTCAGCAAAACTGTTTGAAATGTTATACTTCATAAATGTTCTAACGGCATCAAAACATGAATGATGCATAATAAACAAGACCTTTAATCGAGAACAACTCACGTATCGTGTACGTGATTATCGGTGACTTTTAATATTATATATTAGATGCCAATACGAAACTATATGCCAAAATTCGCTTCCCTCTATCAAATTCTAAGGTCAAAAATCAAATAAAATTCTCGGAGTATAAATTATTGCTTTGATTACTACTACTGCTTTTCCTTTTTAAATCGTATTTTTTACAGATATTGATATTTCGACTCCTCTACTTACCAAAAAACAAAGTGCGAAGCATAGTCTATCTTTTAACTGGTACGATGGCCACTTCAGTTGGATCAAAAAGTTAGGCGGAGTAAAGCATGATCACTAGTAGGCAGATTTACATGCATTTATACATTTAAAATAAGCCCCTAAGATACAATTTTGGAAATTTACATAAGTGCATGTTATTAAAAATTTAGTTCATATTATATAACTTTTAAGAAATATTTTAGTGCCTTATTTTAAATCAATAAATCCGCTCTTTACACATAAATATATTTTTTTCTATTTAACAAAAGTACTTGTAGCCAATTGTTTTGCTATTTCATGTGCAATAGGGGAAACAAAATATTTTATAATATGCTTGTAAATTTCTAAAACCATGTTTTGGGGGCTTATTTTTAATGATTAAATACATGTAAATGCGTGTCCTAATGATTACATTGATTATACCTAATTGGCGGATTTACATGAATTTAAAATAAGCCTCTAAAATATGTTTTAAAAACCTAGACTTACATAATTATAAACTTTTGAAAACATATTTTAGGGATTTATTTAAAATCAATAAATCCATTAAAATTCGCTCTTGATCCATAAATATCATTTTGTTTGAAAAAAGTGTTTATAGAGATATCTTTTGCATTTTAATATGCAACATGAGAAACAAATTTATTAAAGGCCGAATTTTCATTCATTTATTTTTTTAAAATGAGCTTTTAAAATGTATTTTTAAAAATTTTAAATATGCACTAAAATGTTAATAATATGCACTTAAGTAAGTGCAAATTTTTAAGAGCCTATTTTAGGAACTAATTTAAAATCTATAAATTCATGTAAATCCGCCCCTGATTATAGAGGCAGGTTATTTCTGGATCAGATAACATCGATAGTAAAGAGAGTTGACACCAGTTCTGATACCATAATGTGTCCGAGTTAACGAAATGGGAAATGGGCAAACTATGGCACGAATTTTGCCATTTTAGTGTTAGATTTAGCATTGATTTTTGTCAGAAAGAATTAATATTAAAAAAAAAATTAGATATTGATTTTTAGTATAGCTTTTATTGCTTACTGCTATAAGTATTAAAGTAATTATGCTTTATTCTTTGTCAATGGACCAATATGATCCAATAGGTTATATATGGAAATGGAAAGACGTTGTATTTCAACGTTTCATCAAAGAATGAAGTAATTATTCCGATGCTTATTTACGAGGGCGGATCAATAAGTCCTTGATTTTTCGAACTTCCCTCGTAGTTATATAAAATTTAACAGTATTCCCATCAAGTACCACCTGTTAATAGACTACGGTAAAATTTTGAGCACGTGTCGTCATTTACTTTGCGTAAAAATAGGATTTTTCGAGCTGCTTAAAATATTTATTTGTTTGGTCAATAATTTCATCGTTGGAGCTGAATCTCGTTCCACCGAGCCATTTCTTTAGGTTTGGAAATAGGAAGTATCCATTAGGGGCTAAATCCGGAGAATATGGCGGATGAGGTACCAATTCGTAGCCAAATTCATAGAGTTTTTCCAATTCATAGAGTGTGCACCCGTGCATTATCTTGATGAAAAAGAACTTTTTTCTTTGCCATATGGGGTCGTTTTCTTTTTAAATCCTCATTAAATCGGTCTAATAAGTTGGCATAATATTCGCCGTTTGTTGTTTTTCCCTTTTGAAGGTAATCGATGTGGATTACCCCGTGTGCATCCCAAAAAACTGTTGCCATCACCTTATTGGCCGACAAACTTACCTTGGGCTTCTTCGGAGCAGGTTCACCCGGAGAAACCCATTGTTTAAACTGCTGCTTGGTCTCCGGAGATCCGTGTTTCATCCACAGTTACAAAACGCCATAAAAACTCATTCGGATTGCGGTTAAACAACTCCAAACCATCCTTTGAATTTGTCATACGTTTACGTTTATGGTCAATTAGAGCAAACGCGGCACCCATCTTGCAGACAACTTTCTTAAACCCAGCTGATTATTTAAAATCGAAACCACACTGCTATATGAAATGCCTATGGCATCAACAATCTCACGCACTTTAACTCTTCAATTGGCCAATACTACATCGTGGATTTTTTCGACATTTTCGGGTGTACTGACCTCAATTGGCCGTCCAGAACGTTCCGCGTCATTTGTACTTGTGCGACCGCAACGAAAGTCAGTAAACTACTTTTTTTACCATTGAAATCGATGTTGAAAAGTCCCCATAGTATTTATCGAGCTTTTTCTTGGTTTGATTGACGGTTTTTTTTTTTTTGCAAAAATAATGTTTAATAAGTACTCGAAATTCACTTTTTTCCATTTTTAGAAAAATACACGAGGATGTATGTTTTGAATAGCTTTTAAACGCAAAGTAAATGACGGCACTTACTCAAAATTTGACAATAGTCAACTAACAGGTGGTACTTGATGGGAATAATGTTGCATTTCATGTAACTACGAGGGAAGTTCGAAAAATCACAGACTTATTGATCCGCCCTCGTATATATATATTAACACTTTTAGTTAATTTTCCTTTATATCTTAAATTATTTGTATCTTAAAATTCTAAACCATATCTTTTTAATTTCCGTTTATGACTCATTCATTCACTTTAAATTAATAATTTTTTAATTGAAAAAATATGTGAATTTTAAGTTTTAAAGTGTTTAAGTTGTATAAGGCATAAGTTGGAGAGAATTAAAGATATAATAAAATAATAAAATTTTTCTGCCCTGGCCTGCTCTGTTAAACAATAATTTCAAATTTTCAAAGTAGCTTAATAAAAAATATATTATTTTTAATTTAATCAAATAAAATTTACAAAATTTATGCACGTATGATTTTCCAAAAATGATTTTCAATAAGGAGCTTTATGTGGAAGCTAATTTTGGGTTGATGTTAAAAAAATTAAGAATCATAATTTTCACATAAATATAAACCGTGTGAAAAACGTATTGCGGGAAAGTCTTTTTATTATGATTACAACCAAAGTTACTTGAGTGCTTCGTAGAAAGAAAGTTATGTGTTAAATATAATTAAAAATTTTACCAATTGCAACATATATAGTAGTTTGACCAGAATGTTTGCATTTACAACGGTTAGACGGATACCTGAAAATGTCCAAATAATATTGTTTCCCAAATGTAACACATAACTTTTTTAACATTTTTCAACGATACCAATATATAAAAACGTACGGTATAGTTATTGCCGGAAGGTGCCATTTTTTGCCCCAGTGTGCATTCCAAATATTTCAAAATACTAATCAAGAATAAAATTTGATAAAACAATTCGAAATTGGATCGCCAAACTACATTCCACCCGTACTGCTTTTTGAAGCTTGTACATTTCTGTTTACGAAATAGAAATTTAGCAGATAACACATTTGTGTACATATGTCCAAGTGAACTCAAAACGTAAATAGTATAGAATTTCTTAAATAAAAAATAAAATTGTTTACACAATGTGAACACTAAGTTGGCACCATTTGCTCGAAATGAAAAACAAATATTGATGTTCTTAACTCAAATGAAGCTTTAGCTATTTTAAGATGAAAAAGTAAACTTAATATCACATAAACGATTACTGAAGGAAATAAGAGGTATATATATATATATATATATATATATATATATATATATATATTTTTTTTTTTTTTTGTTATGTGCAATTGAAGCTAGTCTAATGTACATTATTACCTAAATTGATATGGGTATTTTTCTTAAGTACTAGTATTGTATTTCAAAATAACAATAACAATTTTCTAACAAATATGACAAGAAAAGTACATAGCTTTATGTAATAGATGATGTTATTTGCTAAACTTACATGTTTTAGATGAACAACACGTAAATTAAATATTACTCATACGCATTGTGTAACGAGTTTATGTTCGATAATATCTTTTTATGTATTTATACCATTTCTATAAAATTATATAAGGTACATGAGTTGCTACTGTGTAAACTCCCTGAATCTCTACGAACAATAGGAGTGATTTAGTATGCAGACAATAAAATTATTTATTATATTTATATGAAGCATTAAACTAATGAATTTTGTGGTTATGTAATTTTGCCCCATTTCTTTAACACTTCGTAACTTTATTATGCCTAAATACTAGACCAAGTATTTTTAATGTCTAAATATGTTAAAATATTTAAAGGACACTATTTCAAGATTTATAAAGATTTCTTATTCCGGATATCTAACGAAACAGTGATATAACAAAGACTACTGATTTTATTCTTAATATTTATTGAAAATATTTTATATGTTATATATTTTAAACATTTTTATTCAATAGTTTTTAAGTTAATTCGATAAATAAATCTTTAAAAGTTTTTAAGTTAAAGTATTATTGTAGGAAATTAAATAAATTATATCTACATATTTGTTTTTAATAATTGTGGAAATGGTGTTCTTTTGTATTACATCATTTATGTTTAGTTTAATCTTTTAAATAAATTGTTTATTTGCCTGTGTAATGTTGAGTGCAATGTGTTTTATTTCCATTTCCTATTAAATGATATGAGATAATAATTAATACAAGGAAACTGTGGCTTTTTGTATTATATTAAATAAATATAATGAATCATTTTCATACACATTAATATTCCTCAAAGTATTTGATAAAATAATTTATTTGGCATACTAAAATAACATTCAGTTATTTGTTAAAAAAAATATTAAAATTAAATAAAGTAAAATAAATTTTGTAATTAAAATATGCTTACATGAATTTGTTTATGTAGTCAAATACAAATCAGAAAATGAAATATAATTGAGTTAAAAGGCATGTATTCTGGTAAACTTCATTTGTGTTATTTTAAATAAACATCATTTTATTTATTTAACTGCTATTGTTAGTGCATAATATTTTAAATATTTTATATATTACATATTATATTTAAAGTATTATTAAGGTATGGCTTTATCTAATTGCGTAACAAAAATAGGTACAAAAAATTGTTATAAAAAAACTAAATGTATATAAAATACTAAAACCTGAGCTTTTGCTGAACTTTTTATTATATTAAATTGACTACATTTTTTTCAAAATTAAAGTCCTCAACAAATTTCTTTATTATATTTCATTGCATTTTTTAAATCCATAAATAAAAGCACTTTTGTTCTATAAAGAAAACTGCTTTCGTCTTTTGTTTTACTTATCTTAGCAGGAAATTAAAAAGTCATTTCCCAAAACTGCTTCCAGCAGTTTTCATAATAATGAGCATTTACCAATTTTAAGAAAAGTGCGAAAAGGAAGAATAAAAGAATTCAAAAGAAATATTTAAAAACAAAACGAATAAGAAGAATAAATAAAAAATTTGCAGGATTTTTTATTTCCTGCAAAAATTTTCCACATACTTTAGAAAAATATGTCACGTTGTGAAGGATTTATGACCAGACAGTCAGTCATGACATGCGAACGAAAAAAAGTATTATTTAAATGCTTGAATTCGACTTACTTTGAAAATATGTATTTCCATACAAAGAGTTTAAAATTATTTTAAAATTTAATATCAATTATTTATGAAAATTGTGATATCTATATGTAAATATGTACTCAATAATCTAGAACACGATTACATGCTTAATTTTTAAAATTTTTAGCATAAGAAGTTTTTTTCCTTAAATATGCACAATGGTCCCAAACACTTTTTATTTTTTATTTTTTTGGAAATAATTTTGTAACTTGTGAACCATGCCTTCAAGTTGATTTGTAGGTCATAGGGGTAGTGGGTAGAGCTTTAAAAATGTTCTCACAAAATTCTAAATAATACTGCTGCAAATTTTCCCCGGACTGAGATTTTTGATGTTTTATGAAAAATGTAAACACAATAAGCAACAATGTTAACTTCTTTTGTTACCTTTACATTGCGCTTTTACATTTCTACAGTTCTCATACAAAAATATGAAAAATTGCCAAAACTTGCAAATTCGTTACGAAATTTTATATTGAAGACAACAAAAAAAATTTTGGAGAATTACAATTAATATAAATAAATTAAATGCGGTAAAATTTCTCCAGACCGTGACCCGGAAAATTTTAAATTTAGATATTAAGTATATTTTTGAGAAATAATATTAATATTTGAAACTAAACCAGTTAAGATATTCCAATTAAATTTTGGCAAGTTACAGATAAGCTTATTTTAATATCAGGGAATTAAGAAAATGTTCACTTTTTGTATCAAAATACCAAAAATCTCCGTCTGGGGAAAACTTGTTTCAATGACCTTTTCCATTAATATGATCACCCAGCCGTTGTAAAGGGCGTGGCTTAGAAAATATTTTTAGTGTTTGTAACCAACAGATGGAGATATATGGGTAATATATGATTTTGTTGACTTCGGCTTTGACATTTGAGAGTTAAAAAAATATTAAAAAATAAAATAAAAAAAAAATTTTTCAAAATTGACAAAGTTTGGATAGGGCTTAGGGAGAAACCATTGCCTAAAGCGCCTATGATTTTGCCTTACAAAAATTCTGTAGTTCGAAAAAGAAAAAGATTTTAGAAGTTGAAGAATATTACTACCGTTTTGGAAAATAAACACAAAAAAATAAGACATTTTTTTTAAGTTTTCAAATTCATGTTATTTAAGATTATGTAAGATATCTATCAATAAAAGGATATTTTTGAAAAATTTTGGGACCCAAAATTAAGGCTCCAAAATAAAAAACTTAAAAAAAACTAGGCTAAAAATGAGAGTAAAATTTGATTCAACCTAAATATCTCTTCAACTGAAAGAGATAATCTACACGTGTAAGCACGTTTTTTATATAGATTTATAAGGACTGCCTATATGAAATTTTTTCACATTCAAGTTATAAATGAATTTTTAATTTACTTACCCAAGGTGAACAACTTTGTAGGTAACCCGCTTCTCCAAATCTATTCTTCTCCAAGTCAACTCAAAAATACCTGAGTTTTTACCGTGAAAAATTTTATTTAGATATCTCCAACACTTCACTAGTTATAGTATTATTTTCAAAAAATGTGGTATGTAATATAATTAAATTAAAAATTATGTTTATATGTATTATTTAAATAAACATACGTTTATAAACTTTTTTAATAATAAATATTAAATACATAAATATGTTTTGATGCTTTCGAACAATACTGCAGTTCATAAAATTTGTTTTACTAACTAAAAATTTTATCATAAACATAAAACTTTTTTATTAGCTTAACAATTTAGAATTTTAAATGAAAAGTAATGAAAATAAAGCTTATTATATTTTCCAAAACTCTATATGTATGTAATATGTTTAAGAGTTGTATATTATATAGAACTTTTTTCTAAAATCATGCTGTTTAATAAGTATACTTGTTGAAATATAACATTTTTTAACTTTTTAATATAAGGATGTGCTTAAAAATAATTTCTAATAAACATTAAATGGTTTTTGTTAAAATATTAAAAAAGCAACTAATGCTTGAAATTAAAAGGATGAAACCTACAAGTATTTCTACTTAGAACACTAAAGCAAAAGATAATCTAAATTAATATTCTTTTTAGAGATATTTATTTTAGTTTTGTCATAAACATACTGGCGTCCATAAAAAGACAAATTTTTCTACAATTTTTCGACTTTAACTGTAATTTATAATAATTTTTCTATAAAAGCCTATACAATGACTTTGTATACATAAAAAGTTATAGTTTTTAAATATTAGAGAAAAACTGTAGCATTAATCGATTTATCTAGAATAACTTACTAAAAATTTTCATACATATTTTAATTTTGTCCAAAAAAATTTCATCAAGTCAAAAATGAAAAAAAAAAAAAAAAATGAAAATATGTGAATAATTTTTTTTTTTTTTTTGATAAATTTTCAAATGTTTAATAACTTAGAGTTTTTAAGCGATTTTAGTGAATAATATCCCGTTTTATTCTTAAAAAAATAGTATTTTAAGCTTTTTATAGAAATTTGTTTGATCTTGAAAAAAATCCCATAAGTTTATACCAAATTCTAAATTTTTAAAAAGAAAATTTGGATTAATTTTAAAATGTTGAATAAATCATTACTAGGGGAAGGTATTTTATGCATTTATTTTTTGAAAATATAAATAGAAAGTATACTTTTAAAATTTAAATATATGTGCACTTATTTTTTTTAATATTTATTAAACTAAAAAAAATTTAAAATTATTTTATTTATAAATGTATTTTGTATTTTTAAACATTAAAACCATATTTTAAAAAGTTAATACAAACTTAATAAGATAGTCATTTATTTATATAAAAAATATATTTATTAATAAGTTGTCAAATGTAAACGATTATCTGTATTAGGATTAAAAAATTGAATATAGAAAATTAACTTTATACTTCAACAGGAGTAAATAATAAGAGCATATTTTAATAATTGTAGCTCAGAGTACTATTTTGAACATCAGATATGATATTAATGGAGAATTTTAAAATTTTCTCAAATACTTTACTTTTAATCAGAGTTTGCAGTGCTTAAGGAATCGCAACCACCTAATTTAGTAATAGTTTGAGTAAGAAATATATAGTCGCAAAAAAAGAAAGTACTTTTAATATTTGTTTTTGTTAATATTTTTTTTACTCTTTTTATAGCCTTAGAATCATTCATTATCATTCAACTTATTCACAACTTTTTTGAAATCATTAAAATATTGTTCATCGCATTTTATATCATCAAGCCAGGAACCCCATTACGTAAAAACTGGTTAAGGAGGAAGTGCCAAATTAGATTAATTTTCCTTTTATTTTTTATATTTGGGGTTTTCAAGTACGTACTTCATATCTCTTTTCAATATGAAATCTAAAAATCATTGTGATTTTAATGGCTTTCACCATATATGATATCATATATGATATCACGTCAGATAATTTAGATTTTTACTAAAATCTTCTCACAACAATTCAACCGACTCATAAAATGTATGGATAATTGTTTCGCGGTTTACATAAACTTTTGTTTGCTCGCATCAATGTTGCGATAGAAAACTCCAAGAATTAAATTTAAATTTATTAAATTTATCGGCCGGTAATGCCCATGCTTTCTCCAATAATTATCCAAATAAATTTTGTTTTTAAAAACGACTTTTTTAATATAATTTTTTCTGAGTGCTTACTCTGTAAAATTCAATGAAATATGATTAGATAATTTTCTCAAAGAATAAAAATTTTAGAAAAAAAAAAAAAAATAAATAAAAAAATATAAAAATGAAAGCTTTTAAAAATAATTAAATTAATATGCAAAATATGACAAAATATGCATTTTCCATTAAATATGCAAAAAATATGATCTATTCTATTTTATTTCTTTCTATTTTTTATTTCTATTTTTCTATTTTTCTATTTTCTATATTTTATTCTATTCTATTCTATTCTATTCTATTCTATTCTATTCTATTCTATTCTATTCTATTCTATTCTATTCTATTCTATTCTATTCTATTCTATTCTATTCTATTCTATTCTATTCTATTCTATTCTATTCTATTCTATTCTATTCTATTCTATTCTATTCTATTCTATTCTATTCTATTCTATTCTATTCTATTCTATTCTATTCTATTCTATTCTATTCTATTCTATTCTATTCTATTCTGTTCTATTCTATTCTATTCTATTCTATTCTATTCTATTCTATTCTATTCTATTCTATTCTATTCTATTCTATTCTATTCTATTCTATTCTATTCTATTCTATTCTATTCTATTCTATTCTATTCTATTCTATTCTATTCTATTCTATTCTATTCTATTCTATTCTATTCTATTCTATTCTATTCTATTCTATTCTATTCTATTCTATTCTATTCTATTCTATTCTATTCTATTCTATTCTATTCTATTCTATTCTATTCTATTCTATTCTATTCTATTCTATTCTATTCTATTCTATTCTATTCTATTCTATTCTATTCTATTCTATTCTATTCTATTCTATTCTATTCTATTCTATTCTATTCTATTCTATTCTATTCTATTCTATTCTATTCTATTCTATTCTATGTGTTCAGTAAAATATGTGATTCGGATAAAAACTATATAAGGTTGTCTTTAAATAATTTGGAAAATTCATGCATTTGCATGAAAATCTGCCCCCTAATCATTATTTGTTTGGAGTATATATAAAACATTTTAATGCAGTTAAAAAGTTAAGTTATTTAGCTTTATAAATCAATTAGAAAGCTAAAATTGACTTAAAATTTTATGACCTACGAGATCTTTAGTGTAGAAACTATCCTAAAAAAAAGTTTTTTGCAATATCTCACAATTTAAGGGGTGTTTAGATTTTTTCTATAATTGATATGTGATGTCCTTAAGAAGATCTATAGCCCACTTTAGATCGTTTATCAAATGAAAAGGAATATAATTTTGTAAATTAAAAGGATTATAATAATGTACTTTTTTGTGGGTATGAGTGATCAAAAATCAATAACTTTTGAAAGGGTTAATATTTCTGTAACCGACTTTTTGTATTTTCCACAAAATTACCTGTTGCAAATAATACAATAATTTTTACAAATTTTCATATTTTTTTTTTGTAAAATTACAACAAAAATTATCCAATATACGTATTTTGGTAAAAGTAATTCAGGGCTTTTGAATTTTGAAATGTGTCGGGATGTAAATTGAAGCAGAACGTCTGAACTTATACATTTAAAACGCATATTGAGGACGTCCGGATGTACATATTCAAATCATCATATAGTTATTAAATAACATAAGAGGGAACTAAATATTGTTTGCTGTTATGTCCCCCATACGTCAAGTAATTTTCATAATACTTTCTCAATTTGTTCCTGCATTTTAAACAAAAGCATTCTACTAAATAAAAGATCATCATAAAAATTTCATTTTTTTTAAATATTTAAAATTAAATATTTTATATGAATGAAATATAAAAATATAAAATATTAACATTTTTTTAATTAAAAACATTCTTACATCCAGTATTGCACTTCCTTGCAGCTAAATTATATATAAAATCATGTAAATTGACTTGTACTATAATCCAGTATAAGTAGAATTTTTTTGCTGGTTTTAGCAAAACAGTTAAAAGCTTTGGCAAAGACAAAAAAAAAATTGTAAAAAGATTTTTTAACAAATAATTTATATGCTGACATTTTTAAAAATTAATAATTCAAATTACACTTGATTAATAATGAGCGTAGAGTTCAAATAAAATAATAAAAAATTAAAACTATATATGTAAAAGTTTAAAAATTATGTACCCCTAAATAATAAAAATTTTATTATCAAAAATTATTTTTTTATTTTTATTAAATTTAGCTGATTTCAAAACCAAATATCTTTGTAACTAAAAAAGATACAATAAAACCAAAATACGGGTGAGATAACAGACTTGGAAAAAAATCATATGGTCTACAATTTTAATCCGATTTAATAAAATGGTAGCTCGTTTCATTCCATATAAAATATAGTATTATAAAAATTATGAAAAAATATGTTTTCTAATAAAGTAGTGTGTCCTTAATATGTTGCACAGTTTTGCTATCAATAAAGGTGTATATATGCCTTCCAAAAAATAAGGTCTTGTCTTTCTAATGCCGTTAAAAAACTTAAATTTGATAACAAGTACTCGAAGTAAAAATTGTTAAAGTTGCGAAGTCCGAAAAACGTTTTTTTAATAACTTCTGATTTTGGGAGTAACTACCCATACCTACAAACTACACTATGTTGCACTCCAAGTGTATTATTTTTTTATTTTGTAGTGTAATAGTTGAAATTTGTCAACTGATATCAAAATGGTCGCAAAATACTGATAAAAATTATTTTGTTAATTTAGAAAAATTACAGTTAATTTAAAAATTAAACTCTTATTAATATATAAAGTACTTTTATTTCGTATTTATCTTATATACTTCCAATATTTATAAACTAAACATTTAACTCAATTTTTTCCAACAGAATCCAACAAAATAGAACACTAATCAAATCATATCACTTAAGTATCAACAAAATTGCAACATTTTCATAAACATTACCATTTTTTTGATTTTACGAAGCACAACTTCAAATCCCTACAACAGTTGCCTTTGTAACGTGCATAACACAAATTTTGTTGTTAACATTTTATAACCAACTTCATTAATTTAACCAAGAAAAACAGACAAAAGTTAAAAACGAAATGAAATACATACATACATACATACATACATACATTTTAATAGGACTACAAATTTCTTCTATTTTGGATGTAAATTATTCAGTAGTTGCAAAAACAACATTTTCATTTACTTTAGGAAAATTTTGTAAGGATTTCATTTCCTAAAACACCGTTATTCATTATAATATTAAAATATTTTATGTTGCAACAATATTCTTAGCTTTTCTGTTTTTTTTTTGCTGTGGTTATCTGTAGTTGCTATTCATTTTAAAAACTCAATTATAACTGTTTAAAGTGAGCTAACTAAATAAAAAATATATATATATTAAGCTTTTTTTTTGCATTTTTTTATGGCAATGGGAAAGTATATTATTAAACAAAAAACCACAGCTTTTAGCTTTTAAAATTATGATTTTTTTTTGTGGCATAAACCACCTACATTATATCTGTGGAAGAAAACTTTATTTTTGCTTGGTATTTATTAGAAAAAAAGGCTAGTAGTTTTGTGTTTTAAAAGAAATGAATAATTACCGCTTGATGGTGTTGGTGTAAATAAAACTTTTCTATTAACCTAAAAAATGAAAATGGCGAAAAAAAAATTCTAAAAACTAACTAACTACAAGAAGTTCAAGGATGTTTTACGATAAAAGGTATAAAATAAATATATAAAAATATTTCAAGTGGTTGTGGAGTAAACTGAAACCTTTACGTTTATTTAATTTACATAAAAGTTTATTAAAATAAAGGAAACATTTTAGATCAAATTTTTTAATTATTCACGATATAGCAAAAATGATTAATAAAAATAAATGTAAAATAAAAATCTTAGTCTAAATTTAGTTTTCTTTTAGTTGATTCCTAAAATTATCAGAAAAAGGATAAAATGTTAGTACTTGAACAACGAAGAATATAATTTCTTATTTGCTATTATATACCAATTATTTTGACTGAATCATCCATTTAAGCATTTTTGCATATTTCTATATATTTTTTTGAATTTTTATTCACTAAAATCGGTTTAGCAGTTGTTGAGAAATTTAAGGCTAAATTTGATCTCTTAATTTTTTATAGCATTTGTTATGAAAATGCGGATTTATTGTTTTTTGAATTAGCTTTACTTATAAAAAAGTTATAAGCAGATAAAAAAAAGCATTTTAATAATAATTTTGTAATCAGATTTTCAGTTTTCATTCTAGAACAGGTTCCACCAGAACCGGTTCTTAAAGAACCGATTCCACTAGAATCGGTTATTTTTGGACAAAAAATAACGATTTTCTAATGTTTATTTTGTTTTTTTTTTAAATAATATTAAATACAAAACTTTTTATTTCTTATAATAACAAAGATTTTTAATGTTCATTTAATTTTTTTCTTAAATAGAAATAAGAGAAAATTATTATTATTATTATTATAATTATTATTATTATTATTATTATTATTATTACTATTATTTTTATTATTATTATTATTATTATTATTATTATTATTATTATTATTGTTATTATTATTATTATTATTATACATTAAGTTAGAAAATAGCCTGCAAATATTCAATATTTATTTCTAGATTATTTCTGTTCTCCGGCAGTCCTCTTGCTTCTTTATCAATGTCCCGATGCTCTACTTTCCACTGACTTCGAATGAAGATCTATTTAATATATTATGCAAGTAATATTTAATATATTATGCAAGTAATATATTAAATAGATCTTCATTTCGTGATATTTTTCTGTTTATAGAATTTCGTGATATTTTTCTGGTATTGTGTTCTTTGTAAAATCTGTAATCCTTATTCCTTTTTTCTGGGCTTCGTCTGATAGATCTCCATGTGGTACTAAATGATGCCTAATTACATCTTCTTCACGTTGAAGGATTTTGTGCACTGTTGCAGGCATATTTTTCCATACTCGTAAAGTTTCCTTCGCATAATCACCAAATTTTCTAGCATCAATTTGCTCATTGCACATAAGTACATTAATAATTGCTTTAAATCTTAAATCCTACTTCATTTAAAATGCTCCTTCGGGATCTGAAAATAATTTTTTTGCTCTGTTCCCATAATTCGTTTTACCTGATCCTTATTTTGGTTGATCTATAATCAATCCATGTTTTAGAAATTCGCCTTGAACATGTTTCTGTTTTAATCTTCTTGACTCTTTATTGGTGCCATTGTAGGTTTAAATCCTGTAGGTTTAAAATCCAAATCATGATTTTTAGTATATGTTCCACGAATCGCATTCTTGTATGTAGTGGTGATAATTTAAATTCAAAAGTTCTGTTCCATTAAAATTCAAAATTGACTAAAATATAGTACCTGTGTATACATTTAATAACACGGCAGGTATAAACGATATAGTGAAATATCATACCATTTCTTAAAGACCATTACAATTACCAATATTTTAATCAAATATTTTGGCTACTGTAGTTTCAGTATATTTACTATTAAATGGCATAAACATTTTGGAAATCTGTGTGCAAAAGCTTGGACTTTTACCTAATGAAATTAATTTCTGAGCCACCGTGCTGTGTTTTATTCTCCTAATCGAGGACAGCAACTAATTTTATTGACTTACAACATCTCTTACTCTAGTTATTTTTTAATAAACTGTAATAACCTAGAAACTATTTTTTAACATTATAAAAAAAATCTTGTAAAACAAAAAATCACTCAATAATTTGGAAATATTTCATCAAAAAAGACTTATAGTTCAAAAATTACTTCAAAATTTTCAAAAATTCGGTAATGTTTCATGTGAAATATGTATAATTGAAATTTATATGGACATTTTTTGGGGCCATCGGGCCATTTTGCTGGCAGCCATTCTTATTTTATTAATAAAATTATTAAAATATCTTTAAAAAAATATTAAAAACTTAAAAGGAAGAAAAAATAAATTAAAAAAATGTTAGCTTTTTTGTGGCTTTATATTTTGGGAATTTAGCCTTTTTTGATCTTTGTAAATTTTGCCAATTTGTGCTCTTTTTTGCTTAACTTCTGGCGAAACCGTTCCTAATATATAAATATATATTCTTCATATACTTTCATATACAAAACTAAAAAGTTCTTTATATTTCTTAAAGTACAAGTGTTTTAAACTAACAACATAATTTTCTTTTAAAACTTTCAAAGTAATGTACAATATGACAAGTCATCTGAAGTACAAAAGAATTAAGTAAGTATAGCATAATTTATTTTGAAATGAGATGCTTTGTTATAGAAATATAAATAATAAATTTAGAGCCACCTACCTTGTAGTCGTCATAACAATATAAAAACTATATAAATCTTGGCCATAACTAGAATTTTAGTTATAAAAAATATATGTGTCGTCATAAATTTTTTTTAGAACACATTGTTGTCTGACATAGGGGAAAAGTAAAAATTAAGGTTTAAAGAATGTAAGTCGACTGCTGGACACCTAACCATATGAGTATTATAAAAATGTGTGAATTTTTAATAACTCCGTTGATAGGTAGGTAGTTTTCATATTAAGCGAATAACTAGATAAATAATTATTCGACGTTAAAAGTTGATGGGTTAATTACCGATTAATGATAAATTATTCGATTAACTGAATAGTCTTAGCAATACACATAAAAGATGTAAATAGCATTATAGCATTTGATCTATCAAAATAGTTATTTGAAAACATAATAAAGCAGATCACAAATGGTTCTATGAAAAAATTGCATTTTTAGACCTAATAATACAAAACATTCTATAAATTCGACTTTATTTAATAAATCAGTATTTTATTTTAATAAAACTCTTTGTGCTCTGTTTTAAAATTTTTATGCTTTGTAATACTTTGAATTTACTTTACTCAAAGCTATATTTTCAGAATTTGTATTGTCATAAGTTCAATTCATATTATATTAAACATTTTATCCAAAATAAAAGAACCTCATCTTGAACTTGTGATACAGAAGTAGTACAAATTCGGAACATTTGTAATGAATTTAAGATAGGCTCCTTATGGAGAATTTTCTTTTTTTTATATCTGTTCATTAAGTCATATTTAAGATTTCATGCAAAATTACAATGAATATCCAAATTCTCTTTTTTCGGCGCAAGGAAATTGGCTTTAATTTTTATATAAACTAATATATTTTTATGCATAACAATATTCTTCATTTTTTTAAAAGAGTCCATTCTAGTAACAAGCATTTGAAAAAAATTCCAACCGCATCTCAACGTTTTATAGCAGAACAATTTATTTGAATTGTTTTATTTAGTATTATTTAATGCTGTCTGTATTACTTCTTAAGAACGAAAGAAAAAAAATCAATAAAGTATACTTTATCATTACTTCCGAAGTACACTTCCTTAAAAATTAATTTTATTTATTTTTGCTGGGATATAATAGACATTTAAAAAAAAGATATGTAATTTACATAAATATATCATAAAAATAAAAATGTTTATAAATTTATAACTCCAGAAAACTAAATTTCTATTAATCAGTTATTTGACCCAAATTATTTGGTTAATTCATTATTCAAGAAAAGACAATTTTAAATTATTCGAACAGTTAATCCATCAAGATTAATCGGATAACCGAATGACGATTAATTGATTGGATACCCAGGAAAGTTAAAAATCAATAGTAGCCAATTTAATTAATTTTAATAATATGTTTCACTGAAGGATAGCCATGATAAAATTTACTCGGAAAACAATTCTTCTGAGTCAGTTAAAATATGCAGTTAAATGGAATATTATACACACGGTTTTTCTTAGACTTGATATATGCTGTTGATATGTATCAAAAATTTGGACAATTTTGCAGATTTCTTCAATTCTATTTTTACTATGGTTCACTAACTGTCTACAATTGTAGTAGTTTTAGGTACAAGGGCGGATCAATAAGCCCGTGACTTTCGAACTTCCCTCGTAGTTATATGAAATGCAATATAATAGACTACTGTCAAATTTTTGAGCAAGTGTCGTCATTTACTTAAAATAGGCATTTGTTTGGTCAATAATTTCATCGTTGGAACTTAATCTCCATTTCTTTAGGTTTGGAAATAGGAACTAGTCACTAGGGGCTAAATCCGGAGAATATGGCGGATGAGGTATCCGAATTAGCTTTACTAGTGATGTACACAGCTTGTTAAAATTTACGACTGGTATAGTGATATTTTTTCTTACATCTTCGAATTTTTTGAGTTATTATTACGAAAATTAGTAGCAAATTGAAAGATATAATACCAAACAACCTATTATTTACTATGGACCATTATAAAACAAAATGATGATTTTCTGATGTCCATCCTAGTGTCTTTAAGAGAAATCTACTTAGACCCAAACCAATATTCCATTATAATTGTTAAAATTAATTAGGTGGAGATGTTTTAAGTATGCATTTCTCTAAATATAAAAAAATATTTAAGTAATATTAACATTTATAATATGATAAACATTAAATAACAATTTCACTGGAGGACATTTCAGAATTATATTTCATCTCAATGTCCACATCCGATTAACCGTTTTGAATCCAATTCACCGCAATGCATGACTAAATCAATATAAATATATGTATGTGCAAAATTTGGAATTAACTGCCTTCTGCACTTTAACCAAAATGTTTTTAATTAACGACGGATAGGCGGATAGATGCCGGCGTAAGAACAGAAAAAGAAAAAATAATTTCACTTTTTTATACCTTTATGTGTATAAATTAATGAGACAAAATATAAAATAAGTTATTTTTATCATTCTCTAAATTAAGCGCCATTTTTCATGCCATTGAAAACAATGTGCCTTGCCTTGGCTAGTAATTGCTGTGTATCAAGAATACGTGAATTATCTTGATAAAAATAATTTTCTTCTTAGATAAATATGACTACTTTTTTCTTAAATCGTCGGTGAAACTGTCGGTGAATCAGCAAATTAAGATAATAATCATAATTGATTATAGGGTGTATTGCGTTATAATTAAATGAAATTTTTGGGTCCTATTGTGCGACCTATGGTTAATAATGGACTAAAATTTGATGGGATGTTTAAGGGCTGCAAAAAATTATTTATTAAAAAACTAATGCATTTTAAAACACAGCAGTACATTTGTGTGGGGACTTCGGAAATGATAGACTAATTTCAATAAAGTTCAATAGGGTTCTTCTTTGAACCATGAGAAACATATGCACCACATTTCATTAAATTATCTGCAACATTGCACAAACTCATTTATATTCTTCCCATTATTTTCGATATCCTGATCATAAACATTTTTGAAATTTTATAAAATTTTTACTTTTTTGTAAAGCTAACATATCATGAACTATTGTGTGGAAGTATTACAAAATTCCAACCTATATAACTATTCTAAAATATTCGCTAAATTTGGGGTATTTTAAATAAAAATTGATTGAACAAAAAGCTATCACATTTTAAACTTTGTTTAATATAACTTATACCATTTTAGAACGAGAACTTTGAGTATATTTTATTTTTAGTCATAAATTTCAAAAACCATGGTTAAAATTCTTGTACAGATTTTGGGTTAAAATTATTTTTTAATGGAATGCATGTTTGTTGCTCCCTTTACCTCCTCCCTTAAATCAATATAAAACGAAAGATTGATATCTTGTTTATTGGCTTTTTAAAATTTTATTTGCGGACATTGCCAGGGGATAACTAAATATTCTCTCTGCTCCGGACGGTGGTAATTATACAACCAAAATGATTTAAAATATCTTGGCAAATATATATATATATATATATATATATATATATATATATATATATATATGTGATTAACTGTTATAATCGTAGTGGGCCTGCATTATTAATTTCTGAGTTATTAATAAAAATGACTTGGTATCTAAACATTTTTATGAAAATTTTTGTTTTTTATTAAAATGGAATTACTTAAAAAATTATTTATATTAAAATGATTACTTATCACAACATTTTTATTTTTATCTCAGAATCCAAATAAATAAAATAAAATAATACACCATTTATCGCAGATCATGGTAAGGTTATGTGGTTACCGCATTACGTCCGTCGGGTTGTCTTTACGGAAAATTAACCTTTATCCCCAAATAGTATTCCATTATCATGTTTAAAATCAAAAAAATATTTACACTAATTCCGTAAAGCATTGGCTTTTAAGTTCCAACCCTCATTTCTCTAAATATCATATACTTTTTAAATAATTTAAATTTATGTGATCAAATAACAATAAATTTCAAACTCAAGGAGAGTTTGCCAAAAATTTGGAAATGGATTTAGCTGTTATTAACTAAGGTTACACAGTAGTTCCAAAACGTTTTTTTTTTTTTAAATTGTTCTGCAAATTGTGAACAGTTAGAAATATCTCAATAAAATTTCACCTGTGTTTTCGAGTTGATTAGTAGGAGTACAGACCTCCAAAGTTAATTATCTTAGGTATTCAATTTTTTACAAAGTAGCCAAAAATTCATTTATGATTTGACAGAAAAATAATTTTACATATAGATAGTCCTTGTAAATTTCTACAAAAAATATGATTACATATGTAGGTGATCTCTTATAGTTTAAGAGATATTTAGGTCGATATAAATTTTTCATTCATTTTTTGCCTTGTTTTTTTTTAGTTTTTTAACCAGGCGTGCTCAATATTGGCCTTGTAAATTTCTACAAAAAATATGATTACATATGTAGGTGATCTCTTATAGTTTAAGAGATATTTAGGTCGATATAAATTTTTCATTCATTTTTTGCCTTGTTTTTTTTTTAGTTTTTTAACCAGGCGTGCTCAATATTGGCCCGCCTTTAGAATATTCATGGGATTCCTTGCAAAATTCTAAATAATATTGCTCCAAGAATCGTATTAATATACAGATTAGATAAAAAGTTATAATAATCTGAAATTGGAACTTTAAAAAAATTTCATATTTGTTAGTTTTCTTTCAAAAAAAGTTGCCAATATTTTTTTTACCAATAAATTTGTTTTTTGTTCTGGTTCATATAATTCTTTTAATATTTTTAAAAGAAATTTTAATGTAGATACATATATAGTAAATTCAAAGACGCTTCCGGCCACATGTCCTATCCAAACTTTGCCAATTTTCAAAATTTTTTAAAATTTGTTTGTAAAATTCTCAAATCACAATACTGGGATCAAACAAAAATTTATGTTGGGTAAATACAAGAAGAGCATTTTCTGACGAATGCCTTTTATAACGACAGCGTGACCGTTTGAATGGAAGAAATAAATTTTTAAAATATGTTTTTTCCGGATTGAGATTTTGGGTATTTTTTTACAAAACAGTGGGAGTGTTTTTAATTCCTTGATTTTAGAGTAAGTATATTCATATATAGTGTCTGAATTTCATTTGAATATCTCCACACTTTTAAATTTTATTTAGATCTAAATATTAGTATTATTACTAAAAAATATTCTTAAAATTTAAAAAGAAATTTGACCGTATTCAATTGATTTCTTCTACATATTATTTTCCATAATCTTACGAGTGTCTTGATTTGGTTTTCTTAGGGCGTTTTTGAGACTCGAGAGATAACAAAAATATTAACCCATTTTGTTATATCTTGCGTGAACGTAACATATTTGTTGTGATGATCTTCGTTATTTACTCTCTCTTGTGTTAACATATATTCATATTATGTTACAATGTTCTCTATAAGTCTCGTAGATATGTGAAAATATTGCGTAGTGTCCATCTGTCTTCTGGTAGATGCAAAAAAAAAAGGAAAAAAATGCCAAACAATATGGCAGTTTACAAGTACCATCACCGCTATGCACCGGTTAGTTCATAAAACTTAAGCGTTAATAACACAGTAAACTTGTGTTAAGCCATTACAATGAATTACACACAGTTTACTGTTTGTTTATTATACTAAAATGTATACAAAATATTATAATTAAGTACGAGTATGTACTTAGTATTATATAGTATTATGACGACGACGGCGACTACACTTATTTCCGTTTCCTGTTATATGGTTTGTTTTTTTTTTGTCTAAACTATTCTTCTTTGTTTTTTTAAGACTCATACTTAAAAAATATTTCTTATAAGTCCTGCTATATCTTCATCTGTTTACTGTCTATGTACAAGAATATGCTAGTGTAAAGAGTATTTAGTTTTATGAATGTTTTTATGTAATTCTCTTATTTTTTTCTTATACTCGTATTTCAATGATATTTCACTTAAAAATTTATTTTTATTTAGTTTATTTTACTTTGGTTTATTTCCTTCTTGCTATTATTATTTAATTTTTTGTTTGAGCTCATTGCTGGCTGTTGATGTTTTTTATTTTTGTATTGAGTTGATGGCGTTTAGTTTACTTTAACAACTAACTGCCTGCTGTTTAATGCCTTTTAAAAGAAAGTAGTAAGTCTTATTTTATTTTTATTTAATTCTATTTAGCTGTATATACTGTTGTTTGAGTTTTATATCTTTTTTTAATTTTATGTTAAAGTTATATTGTAAAAAAATCTTTTTTATGTTTTTTCTTTTTTTATATTTGTTTAACTTTTTGCATTATCTTTTCATCTTTTTGCTATTGTGGTACAGTGTACCTCGTAATTTTTAAAACATTATTGTTTTAGTTAGAGCGAGGAAAATATTTAATTAACTTTGTGCTTAATAATTGTTACTTGAAATGTGTAATTTTTCATTAAGCTCAAATGAAGTCATCTCATGGTAATTAATTTTGTAAACAATTACTTGATTTTGAGGTTATGAAAATATACATTAAATAAAATGTAATTACAAATAATATAAAAAGCTTGTGTTTATTATAGTTAATTTTGTATTTGGTTTAATATTTGAAAGCCAGCTTAATATATGGAAAATGATTAAAGCTAAAAGAAATTTAGAAATTTTATTTAATTTAACACATGTATTCAAGATAAAATTTTTACTTGATAAATATAGTCGTATAAATAGAACATAATAAACAAATTATTAAGGGTTATTTATTTAAAATTTTATTGTGATTTATCGAAGTTTATAAAATGAGGTTTTCTACAAATTGTTTTTCGTAACTGTACAGCAACTGATATAAATTTGTTGTAGAATTTAAAATCTCAAAAAATTATGGATTATAATAGACGTAGTTTGTGATATTTTTCTGAAAAAATTAAATGAATTTCAGCACTGGTTTTGAAAAATATAGTAAAGCATGTAAACGAAATTTCTTTTTTTATATTTTCAAATGTAAATATTTAAGAACCTGCCAGGGTGTATCAAAAAGATTTTATATTTTTATAAAACCGGAGATCCTAAAGAATATAAATATACTATTTGTTTTTCTATAAAATTATCAGTCATGGAAAGAATATAAAAATTTTAAAATTTCAGAAAAAATTTTGAACGCATTTTTCACAATAATTTTTAAGATTTTTTTTAAATATTTAAAATTTTTTTAAAATCAATAAATATCAATCTGTATTTTTTTTAGTATTTTCGTTGATAGATTATGACATTGTCTTTCCTTTGTCTTTGCTGAATTTATCATTGTTAAACTAACTTTTTTTCGACTTGAAGTTGATGGCAGGGTTAAAGAGATATTCGACAAAATTAATTTTGTGTTATATTCCAATTTCCAAGTTTATAAATAAATGGTTTGGGTTTAATAAAAAATATAACATATTTATAATTTTGAGACCTCGCAGATTCAGAAAAGTATATCATATATCATATATATCAGGGACTGAAATATTTACGTTTTAAAATGTAAAAAAAATGTGTTTACACATTTATTAAATAAATTTATCCAAAACTTTTTTCTGATTTTTACAATTTTTAAGATATTTCGATAACTGATCTCTCCAAATTTAAAATGTAAATGCATGTATATTCTCGAGAATCTACAGAATCATAAACTTTTTAACTTTTTCCCATATTTTAATATTTTCAATTTAAAATGTAAAAAATTCCTTTACATCTTACCGCTCATGATAATATTCCTTATAAAATGCGTGACTTTAGTTTTTTTAAAAGTGAATTTTCGTATAATTTACATCGCAAATAGTTTTTGTCACTATAAATTCAGATTATAATGTGAAATATGATGCCTTTTGAGGTTGCTAAGATCTAAAGCATATCTTATATAAAAAAAATGAGGAATAAAATTTGAAAATTTGGTGAAAATCTTAAAAACTACATAAAATTTTTGCATTTAAGATATTTGAAACGCTGGGGGTTTTATTTATTAAGAAATTCTGTTTACGCGACATTTTAAACAATTTCAATTAAATCTGTAGTTTTCAGTCGCGAAAACATTTTACTAATATTTAAGCTAGTTACATGGAAGCTTGTAATAATGGTGTCCCATTCCTGGTTTTCTGACATCAACGTAATATATGTACTTTAAACTGTATAAAACTACTTTGTCTTTTTAAATTTTCGTCTCTGAAATTAATATTACTTATGTGCACAAATTTTTATTAAAAGAACTGCGAAACTCAAGAAATTCTAAATGTTTGGTTTCATTTCTTATCACCGCATAACTTTAGTTATACGACATTCGAATTTGCTAAATCTTGGTTCTCGACTGGTTAATGATTTGAGTCTAAAAGATATATTGGCAAAACCAAAAAGAATTAAAAAAAATCATCAAAAGTTTCAACCCAGTTTTTTTATTTTTTCAGCTCTAAATGGCTGCAGTTTCTTGAGATTTTATAGGGATGATCTAAATTTATAGACTTCTTACATATTTTGTAAGGTTTATCAAAATCTGTCAACAGTGTTTGTTGTTTTTAAAACAAACTTTAGTAATGGTAAACAAACGCAGAAAAACTTATTCAAGAAAATTTTTCAATCAATTGAATGATTCGTGTTATTTTAAAATTTAATTTAATTAATATTTGTATTATAAAAGCTTTTTTATGCAAATTGACATTTCAAAACAATTTAAACATTTAAAGACATAATGAGAACGTTTGAAAAGTAAAAAAAAAAAAAAAAATGGTTCTACCAAAATTAAATTACAAACAAAATAAAAGATAACGCTCTTGGACTTTATTTTGAGCCAAATGGTATGGGGTGCAGAGTCTAATGGTGATATTAATTATTCGGTAAGTATAAGATTTTTGTTTTTATTAATGCCGTTAAATATATCGATATTGTTGCAGCTGTTCCTGTTAAGAATTATATCTCTGTATGAAAGATAAGTACGCATTGATTATTTTAGATGAATTTTTCATTCTCTAGGCTTTAGTCTAATTTATTTAAATAATTGAAGAAAAATCCTGCCGCTATGAACATGTCATTTCGTGAACTATGAACATTGATTTTTCAAATATATGTATATATATATGTATATATATATATATATATATATAAATAACGAATTTCATAAAGAAATAAAAAATTTAATCATAAATTTAATGTATTTACTTAAAAAATTAATTGAATTATTTTAAATATCAACTATTTTCACTTAATTAATATTATCATTCTGCTGATTGGAGCATAATCAAACAAAATTTTAATTTATATTATAAATTTCGTAATTGAAATTAATTCATGCATAAGGTCGCTATAAACATTTTTAAAATAAAATATGGAAATCTCAGTTTTTCAGAATAGTATAAAAACTGTTGCTTTCACACATTTGTCAACAGTTTGTAATCCAGTTTTTTAGATTTATTAGTAATACGTCAAATAAACCTCACACATAAAAAAATCTTATAAGCCCATTATTGGCGAAGTTGAAAAAAGAAGATTTTTTGAGAAAACAACTACTTAAAATTTGTTTATTTGATATAAACAAAACAAAATATATTGTGTTTTGAGAAAAACTAATAAATACAATAATTTTTATTATTACAGAAATAAAGACTCATTTATATAAATATTAAACTTAAAATTCTCTCTTTATTAATTAAACTTCTCTACTTTTGTACGAGTTCTTCTAAAAACTTTAGGACCTTAAGTCTGATGGACAATTTATTTTTAATTAGTGATAATTTAGAAAAAAGACGTTCTACCTCGGCACTGCTATGAGTCAAAGTAAAAATGTAAATTGATATATAAGTATTCATAATTTATTTTTTTAATTTTCCCAATCCGGTCCAAAAATTTTTAGTTTTTAGCAGTTTCAGCTCATCCAATAATTCTTCGGGGTCTTTTTTTACATCACTATTGTGAAAAAATCTCAGAATAATTAGTTTCTTCGCTGAAATTAATATATAACAGGTCAATTGTTTCATACAACTTAGTTTCTCATCATTTAGCACATAGTTTTAAAAAGTCGTCATTTAGTTTCATTTTAAAAAGGAGCCAAAAAATGGCCAGAAGTTTGAAAAAATGACAATAGACTATAGTTGCGAAAAGGTAATGATGGTTGTGGTAGATAGCCATTCTATATTATAAATGTGTGTTATAAAACGTTCAGATTGGCCTTTTAGTTTATCTATAATTACAGGAGTAAAAGACAAAAGTTTTGGTAAAAATTGGACAGTATATTAAATTAATGATATCTTGTAAATCAAGAGATAAAGATAAGTTTGATGGTTAGCAGGACCATTTTACAATTGTATAATAAAAAGTGTACTAAAAAACAAAAAAAAAAAAAAAAAAAAAAAAATGTGTTGATAATTCAAAAATTAAATAAATATTGCAATTTTTTTATTTATTTGCAGAAAAATTTTAAACTAATTGAAGATATATTAAATTTCTTATCAATAACTTAATTGTAACTAAAACATTTAAAAGCGCTTTTTATGGAGTTCTAACACCACATTCGTTTTAAAATTATTAGAGTGTCCGCTAGAAAATATTTGTAGAATATTATATATATATGTAAGATATATTTAAAAGATATTTGAAATTGTTCTTCAGATCTCTACCAGCAATTGAAAATTATGGATCTAAAGCATTTTGTCAAAAAAAAAAAAAAAATAAATAAATAAATAAAAAATGGGTATAAAAAAGCTCGTTATCTACAGCCAGTTTTGAAGATATTAATTTTCGCAAAAATGTAATATACTAAAAAGTTGCATTGTTGAAATTTGTTCACCAAACGCGCTATTTCGCGAAAAAGATCTAAACTTTTTTTTGGCCAAAATATACCAGATTTGATATTTTCAATAAGTAGTAGGAACTGAAGGGGATTTTTTTTTTAATTTTTAATTATTTTTTTCGTATTCAGCTCATAATAATATGCATGGTTTAAAATCTAATGGATATTCTTAAAAAAATTATATGTTTTGTAATAGCCCAAGAATTAAAATGAAAAAATATGTATTGGAATAAATTTTTCTTCTTAAAATTGATAGCATTGATAAAGAACACAAAAACAAAGTATATTTTTTGAAATCTGCAGATAGCCCTTTTTGAATATATACCCTCGATATATTGCCCGGTAGAGCAATGCGTCAGTCAACACCAAGTGATTAGATTAACTTGTCACTTCACTTGTAGTCTTGTAAATAAGTGACCATGCATATAACGTATCAAAAATATTTTATTGCAAATCCAGGCAGATACCAAGCATTTAGATCGTTGTAATTCCCCAAATATTGTAGTGCATAAAATTTCTACCGTGAGTAAGTCTTCCGACCAAGTGCCTCTAAATATGGATTGTTTTCATTTTTTCACCAATCCTTCCACCAAAGCAATCCTTCTGCAGATTAATTGAAATATTCATTATAAAAACCAGCATTCGAGGCACAAATGTTGTAATAGGCTCGTACTGTTGTCATCAATATAATAAGAAACATTCTTCCGGAAACGGAAGAAAATTTCGTTAGTAATATTAGTATTAACCAGTAGTGGTCTCGGTCTTTCTTTCAATACCCACCGTGGTTGTCTTGAAGGCCACGTAAAGGACATCCATATGATATGCCAATACCTAGCCTTGAACGCAATCAGACACTTATTCCTCGGGAAACACTTGCCAGACAATTGACTCAAGACTTAATCACCTTATTACATAGCTAAAGCCATAAATAAAAAGACATATCTCTAGTGTCTGGCTTTGATCTCATATCTTGACTTTTGTTTCTAGAGTCATATTGATATCTGCGGATACAAGGAAATAGATAGGTCTTTTATTTAAACTAGAAAATTTTTATTTCAATTGTAAATATCTTCTAAAGTACTTGTTAGATTTTATACAGTATAGAAGTGGACGCAAATTTATTTAATTTTTCCTTATTGCTACAAACATAAAAGATTGCTTGTACGTTAGAGCTACCACATTATTCGATCAAAGAAAAAAAAAGTTATTTATTATTTTAGACCACTTCGGACGCCTTAAAAGAATGCTACGTTCGATAAGAGGTCCTGTAAACTCCCATTTGGGAACCCGCCTCAAGAAACCTGACTGAAATTGCCAATGATGAGTCAATCTCCAAGGATAAATATTCCGACAAGACTTAGCCAAAGGTCTATCTTCTGAAGAAATATTCTGTAATTTGTAAAATTTTCCTTGACACCCTATAACTTATCTCGTATTATTACAATGTGACTACAATATAATTTTTCTGAAAGCCTAGCTAGCCCTCTACAACTTTTCTATACATTTCAATTCGATCCGACCAGTAGCTTAGGAGATATAGATTTATTACCAAAAATCTTGCGATTGGTTCCACTGTGAGCTATGCAAAATTGTCATTTTTTTATCATTTCATTTACGTCTGACTTAATGTTGGAGGCTGGATTGTCATAATAATCTTTAATGTTATAAGGATACACCAAAAAAAAGAGACAACAACAAACATTTCATAAAAGGGGTTTTACTTTATTTAATGCAGGTCACGGAATATCACGTTGGCAGGTTACTCACTTATTCATTCATTTAGTCAATCTTCTTTATCTACTTAAATTCTGAAACAGTATGAATATTTTTTTTACTTTTTATCAGATTTTTTGTTTAACACAATTTAATTTTAATATTCATGACATGATTGGTATAGAGGTTCAAGTTTATTAAGTCAGACAATTTTAAGTTTATATTTATTTTTTGTGCTTTTGTTTATGACCAAATTCTATATAAATGTTATTAGATTAAATAGCATTTTTTGTGCTAATGAATCTTTTATTAAGTGCTTTGGATTTTTTTGGGTAAATATGTTTAATTGCACTAAAATTCAAATGCAGGCTTTTAATACAATATAAATGGATTGCCGGAAAAAAACGAGTTGAATTATGTAATTGATGTTAATGGTATAATTGAATATAATTGGAGTAACTGTTTTTGAATGGTGAGATTAAAATTAATAACTTTTAAAGTAAATTTAATTTATTTCATTTTTTGTGTATGTAGTAAAAATTTTCCGAATATTTAATAAAAATATTTAGAACCAAATTATTAACAAATAACATACAAAATATAAGTAATAGTTAATTTCTTATAATTTCGAATAATTTTCTATAAAAAACTTATAAACTTTATATAAAAAATAAGCTTTATTTACTTATATTTATTTATAATGATCTTCTTTTTCTTTTCGAGTCAACAAACGCATATTTTTATTTTTTCTTTGTTTACTAAGGTTTTACATCTAAAATTAAAAAAAAGCACTATAAAATATTATTTTCTATGAAAATACTTACTATATTTAACAAAAGTTATGCAAATACTTCTATAGAGAAAACAAAAACTATTCATTATTTAAAAGTAAAATAACCATTAAAAGAACAATAGAAATTTTATTATACTCATAAAGAAAATTAAACACAAGCATGAATTGAGTGAATAAATAAAATACTATATAACGATGATAAATATGAATTTTATAAGATTTATATATATATATATATATATATATATATATATATATATATATATATATTAGTATTTAATAAAAGAAATATATATCATTGCCATTGAATTTGATGATTACTGGAATTGTATAAATTTACATGTTTGCAAATAATCTACACTAAAAGCAATTTGTGTAAAATATTGATTTTATTTAAAACATATTATATATTTTACTTATTTGTAAGTTGGGAATTTTAAAATTGATTACAAATGTACTATATAAATAGTGCTTACATACATATATTTCAAAATTCATTTATTTATGGCATTAGATAATAATCAAAGTTATATAATACATTTAAATGAAATTATTTATCTTTAAATAAAATTGTGATTTGTATATAATGTGGTTAAGAGAAATTAACATTTTATATGATAATTTTGTTGAAATTTATGTGACTAATGTTAATGGAGTGATTATAAATTTGCCGAATTCGCAATACAATTTTGCGTTATAGAGCGGTTTTCTGTAGGGGGTTGATATAAATATTTGTATTTCTATTTATTTCAAAAGTATATTTAACATATATATGAAGACTAGATATCCATTCCGTAAGGATGGGAACTACTTCAAATAACGAACTGATTTAAATTAATCAATGTACACGAATTTTGTATTTACGATAGAGGGATGGGGAATAAGTATTACGAAATCGACTTGGAAAGCAAACTCCCACGTTTATTTTTATGCTTATAGGCACCTCTTAATCATAATTAAAAATATTGTAATATGAAAATTTTGCTGTATAAGCGGTGAGTTAATATTTTATTTGCAAGTTAGTAACTCACGGAAACTAATCGTGATTAGTGAAACTACGTACGGAGTTGCCACTTCCTTTTACGTTCATAGAATTAAAAAAAGAATATATATTTCTTTATGCAATTTGCATAGAAACAGTGAATTATTTACTTGTAAATTATTTTTATTTACAATAATCGTATAAACGTAAACGTATTAAAGATTCGGCCAAGTTAATGTTTTTTTTTAGTACTTGATTTCTACTTTAGTTTTTAGCTTTTAAGTGAAATTTTGGGTTTGTAGTAGAAATGAATTTTTAATAGAATTTTTAATAAACATTTGGATTATTAATGAACATTTAAATTTTAGAGAGAGAGAGAGAAAAAAATACGGAATAATTTATATTATTAATAGCAAATTAAATTGTTCTGTAAAAAATTTGGATCTTTAGTGAAATTTTAGATAATTAGGAAAATATTATATTTTAAACGAAAAATTTAATTTTAAGTAAACAATTTGGATTCTTACTGAAAATTGATTTTTTTTTTTAGTTAAAAAAGAAAAAATCTTTAGGCGACCATTTTTGGCAAAATATTTTTTTTTTTTAAATAAAGGATACTTTTTCTATAAAACCATCCTCAAAATTAATTCATAAATGTTTCTTAAATATGGTTTGCAACTACCTGTGGAAGATTAATACTTTGCATATTTATTTGTTTTTAGTAATAATTCCTTCATCAAATTTTTTCCATTAAGTTTTCTAAATTTAAACTTATATTAGGTTGTACTTTTGTACTTTTGAAAAAAGATTTTGAGCCGACTTAAGGTCATTTGAAGGTATGTTAACCAAAGACCTGTCGTTTTCACTAATCGACGTCTTTATATTATTTATAACTTTGAAAATATAACTATAACTAATAAGCAGGAAAACCATAAATGTACTCTAAAAAAACAAACAATTTTTGTATTTTTTTTTTTAACAAAAATTATGTTTTTCATTAAAACAAAGTGTTTTATCAATATTTTAAATAAAAAAAAAAAATAAGACAGAACTGAAATTTATCAACTGTGTTGAAATTTGATTCGCAATTTTTTTTTATTATATCAATAAAAAAGTCATTGATCTCCTATTTACTTATCCATCTAACTCTAGACACTATTATTAGTTCTGAAATTATAAAAAAGATGATATGGTCACCTAAAATGCAAAAGGTTGTAACCACTTAAAAATTAATTGTTGTTATTTTACCGGATTATAATGTACTGACCCAAACTACGTCTACACAAAAAAAAAGAAGAAAAATTTTATTCGTATCTTCAAAAATTACATCAATATTGAGAGAATTCAAAAGGCCGTAACATCAATATCGTAAACGAAACAGTCGTAAAATTTATTCCATTTAGAAAAAATCCTGGTTTGAAGAGAGTTTTATGCTTTATCTATTTTTTTCTTTAAGTATTATTAAAATGTTTTCTTAGTCACTTAATTTTTAAGCAAAAAACTAAAAATTGTGGTTTCGACCTTTTGGATTTTCATAATGTTTTTTGTTTCTGCTGAAAAACTTAAACAATTATGGTTACGGCCTTTTGAATTTTAGGTGACGATATGCTTTCATTTAAAAAATACGTCTAAAATGCTATTTCAAAAATTAATATGTTTCTAAATCTTAAATATTGTTAGTGGTAAAGTGATATTCATTAAAGTTAATTTTAAATACTCAAATTTTTGGGTTTCTTATATTTTTTAAATAAAATCAACTTGAAGAATACCCGATGAGGTAAAAAAAAAATATCCTCAAAATGTCAAAATATGCCCTAAAGGGTTAAATATGCTCTAAAAATAACAAAATATGCCATAAGTATATACTAAAAATGGCAAAATATGTCGTTAAGTGTAAAATAAGCAAAAATACGAACTTACAAATCAATGACAAAATACTTTATTTGTTTTGAAATGGATAAATATTTGATCGATAGTTTCAGTCAATGTCCTGGATGAAACATGCAGTTGCATATTTGTGGTTTCCCTGCTAATAATTTTGGTTTATCAAATATTATCTCAATAATTCCAACGTAAGATGATTAATGAAAACTTCAAAGGGTTTCTCACAGTTAGTTTGAATTTTGATTTTGTGGACTCTTATACTTATGCAATTTAAGAGTACTTTTTTTTTTATTATGTGTACAAATTAAACATACATTTAAATCAGTAAATTTCAATATATTTATAGACATTAAGGAAATTTACATAAAATTTGACATACACAAGAACAAAAATACTACAAAATTTTAGAATTTAATATATATATGCACCGAGCATCATTTTCGTTCTCTTTTATTATACTGTGATACTATTATAAAGATTTTAATTAAATTTCAAATTTGTTTTCTAAAAAGCAAAATAACCTTTCTTAAACAGAATGGGCGTGGCACTCAGTCAGTTTTTGAGCTGTAAAATCCTTTTTACAACTCTGAATACTTACGAATGCAATGAATGCCTTTTAAATAATAATATCTTTATTCGAAATTTAATCTTACACAGGAAAAAATAAAAATGGATTTCAATTACGAAAGGCTTATATTAATTAAAATTCTTAATTAGTTTTTGATATTATTTCAATTAATTATTTTAATCAAATCAATTATATTTATTATTGAATTTTTTATTTATAATAACCTCTTAAAAAGAATTAAACTGTATTTTTGTTTGAAGATGCATTATAAACATACTATACCAAAAACGTCTGGGAATGATTTATAAAGTGACATGTAAATATGACGTAGAGTAATTTTAATGTATACATGTATAGACACAAGACACTGTTGTAATAAAAATAACAATAATATTTTGATACAGCACCAGAGTTTAATTTATTCCATTAACTCCTCTAAAAATTTAAATTTTAGCTGAAGAAAGAGCGATCATTATTAACTGCCTTTTTTATAACACGAGCGCAAAAACGACTCGTCTAACTTACATTTAAAACAAAAACAAATTTTGAACGACTCGTCTAACTAACATTTAAAACAAAAACAAATTTTGAAATTTTGTTTTTGTTTTAAATGTAAGTTAGACGAGTCGTTTTTGCGCTAGTGTTATAAAACTGGCAGTAACTTTTTTTACTTATTTAATTTACCAATAGAATGCTTGTAAAATTCCAAAAACATACATATTTGCATAAACTGGAGATCCAGAATCAAATTCCTCAGAACCTACCCAATAATTTGGTTGAATGTAAAATATTAATCGGCTTACCTGAAATGTCTTTTGAAAATTATCTAAATGAAAAAAGTAATAGCACTTACTACGTTTAGAGGATATCCACTTAATTTAATATGACTTAGCTCTGGGTTTCTTCATAAGACATGGATAAATGTCGAATTCCTTTAAAACCTATTTTTTATTTTAAAATATTTATAGACTTTTCTTTTTGCTGCTGTCATAAAGTAGTTTTTGTTTTTATTTTTTTTTCTTTCAAGAAAAGTGTACAATTAATACAAATAACTTTTTTCTTGAATTTAAATTTAATATAAAATACTACATTAATTAAAAAATGCTAATCATGATTTTTTCTGTGTAAGAACTAATATTGAAAATCTTAAAACTAACACATGCGTACGTGATAATACTTAATATAGAAAAAACCCTTGACAAGGATTGTTTGTACACATGTGCGAAAGACCAATGTACACATACATACTTAGGAAATGAAGCAAATTGTAATAAAATATATTTTAGATTACGAATAATTTGAACTGCGTACTTCCTTCAAGGATATACATTAGGGTGGCCCTCATTCGGAAAAGCACCCAGATTCCTGTTCTCACCTCTTAGAAGTGTTTGAATAGTTGAAAGTTCTGGATTGATAGAAAAATATTTAGAGGTGCCTCAATGCAATCACAATCATGAAAATGATGTCTTTTTAAAAATTGTTTTCTTTCCTCGATCATAAATAATTTATTTGAATTGAATCTTTCTGGATTTATATCTTGTTGACTTCTATAGTTTATAACCTTTCCAAAGTGGCCAAAATAAAAAAAGATAAGAAAATGGATAACCCATAATATAAATGTTGTTAAAATAAAATAAGGCTTCATCCAGAATTTGAGGGAAAGAAACGAAACTTGGCATATAGTTTCGCCTTGCCTTAATTTTACGTTGGAATTATTGAGGCAATTTTTTATTATTGTACTATATAATTTATTTTCCATAGCATTTTTTGATTTTTTTAAATTAAAATTTTTCGTTATTTAACGGTATTGGTTATAAATTAGAAAAAGTTACGGAAATGCAGTACAGAATCGAAAAATAATTTTTATTTGATTTTTTTTTTAATAAAAATTATGAAAACTACTTCAGCATATATTACACTCAAAAACCAAAAATTCATATCGTCGCTTCTCCGATATGATCCTTTATGTTACAACTTTCGATTTTTTATTGCAACATTTTGAGCTTTTATTGGTGTTACGTATGACCACCAAACCATTTTGATATATCTTAATTGGTTTAGAAGTTAACAAGATCATATATGAAATGTTCCAGCAAAATGAATTACATGTAAAACATCACATCACTGTTTTTGGGAATCTTTCTTTGCAGGTTTTTTCTCCAATATTTGGTCAAAATTTTAATAGAGTATAAAACTATTCATAAAGAACAATTTCAAACTGCTCAATAATTTCATTGAACTGAAACTTTTAGACTTATGGTCCTCTCTAGTTCAAAAAGTTGACGTTTCAAATATTGAAAAATATGCTAAAAAGTTTTACTTGTTTAATTTCTAAAAACTTCTAAAATATAGGCTTTAATTTTAGAGCAGCCTACAACAATAATAACTTTCCACAGGGACAAAATGTAAATAATTTCCACAGTTATGGACAAAATAACTTCCAGCAAGCCACGAAACGACAGCGTCCAAGTGCCCAATTCAGCTTTCAGCCCCAGCATAAGGCACAAAGGATAAATAATCTGAGTGAAAAATATTCTTTAGATATCACACCCGATTGTCCTATATCACAAAAAGGGGAGAATCCGTACGAACGTATCGAATACTGATTGACAGCGGTGCTACCAGTTGCTACTGTAGCCTTAATGTTTTTAGAAATAGGCAAGAATTAATTATAAAGAAAAAAGGTGAAAACAATAAATGGGTTTACTATTATTAATAATTTTAGCATAGCAAGGATATTTGGAATAAATGAAAGATTTTATGAAATTCCTAACCTAGAAGCTGATATTTTGTTAGGATACAATTTTATGAGAAAGGCTAATATTATATTAGACTTTGAAGCAGGAACCTTGTCAAGTGGAGAGCACATTGAAAGGTTTCATAATTTTAATAAAACATTTACGGAAGAAGACGAAACCCTTAAAGATACAGATTCCGAAGAAGGGGAACCATTGAAAATATTAATCATATAAAACAAAATGAAGAAATTGAATTTTTAAGGAATAAAATTAAAAAAGGAATAAGGAAACTCCATTCTGGGATAAATATTCGATTACCATTTAGAACAGATGTAAGGGCAGAAATCAATACAATTGCTGAGTAAGCAATATCCATATCCAATGTCCGTGAATACGTTTGTAAACAGCGAAATAAAAAATTTGTTGGACGACGGTATTATTCGTCCCAGTAGGAATCCCTACAATTCACCAATTTTGATTGTACTAAAGAAAGGGAAAAAATGAAGACGGATCTTCAAAATTAAGAATGGTAATTGATTACAAAAAATTAAATGAAAAGACAATTGCAGTTAACTATCCCATTCCTGACTGCAATGTGATCTTATAAAATTTGGGGAAGGCTAAATACTTCTCCACAATCGATTTAGAATCCGGGTTCCATCAGATATTAATGAAGGAATCGGGCATTATAAAAACAGCTTTCTCAGTATATAATGGCAAGTATGAATTCCTTAGAATGACCCAGGCATTTTTCAGGCTGCAATGAGAGAATATATTGCAATCCTGAGAGAATATATTGGAAAATTTTGTCATGTTTATATCGATGACATAATTGTGATCTCACATTCATTGGAAGAATATACTGACCATCTTACAAAGGTCATTGAAACTCTGAAGGAAGCTAATATGAAAATTTCATTGGAGAAGTCTGAGTTCTATAAAGAAGAGGTAGAATTTTTCGGATACATAGTGGTATTTAATGTGATAAAAACCGATCCAAAGAAGATCGAAACTATAAAAATTTTACCCACTACCAGTGACCCTGCGACAACTCAGAAGTTTTCTGGGAATGTCCGGTTACTATAGGAAGTTTATAAAAAATTATGCACTTGTAACTAAACCACTAACATATCACCGCTCAGGCGAAAATGGCCGGATATCACAAAATATGATAAAGAAAACTAACATTCAACTAAATGAAGAAGCTATCGAAGCCTTCAATAAAGTAAAGGCGTTGCTTACAGATCAGGTAGAATTAATGCAACCTGACTTTAATACCAAGTTTATTTTGAAGACAGATGCGTCAAAGTTTGTCGCAGGAGCTGTATTAAGCCAATACGGGAACCCTATCACATTTATATAAAAACCCTTAATAGTACAGAAAGAAATTATGCCACAAATGAGAAGGAATTATACGCTATATTTTTGGCATTAAAGACATTACGAAATTATTTGTATGGTGTATCGGATTTAGAAATCCACGAATTTAATATTCCTGAGTCTTCGAAGCCACTGAATGAATTTAAACAACAAATTCTTCTAAGTAAAGCTAACTTTGCTGCACATGAATCAATAGTACCTTTGGCCGAACTAGGCATATAACTGAGTACGATACCAGAGAAAACTTAAAAACAATTCTTTTAGAATTTCTTCAACCAAAATTAGTAACTGCAATACATTGCACCTTGGAGGACCTTTTCGATTTAAAATAAACCATTAGAGATATATTTACAAATAAATTTATTTTTACAAAGGCATTTCCATCGACGTACCTAATCGCGATGACCAAGATTCTATAATACAGCAAACACACATTCGGGACCACAGGAATTTTAAAGAGAATTATAAGCAAATTTACAAACAGTATTATTGGCCAAAAATGTTGGATTCATTAAAGGAATATATATGGCATTGCAATATATGCGATAAATCCAAATACGACAGGTAGCCAATGAAACTTCCAATTGGTGAGGCACCAATTCCGCAAAGAGGAGGAGAATTCCTCCATATTGATATATTTTACGTACAAAATTTAAAGTTTTTAACATGTATCGATGCGTACTCAAAATTTATGGTGATAAAAGCTATAGAAAATAAATTGAATCTTGGCGAGAGGGTGCTAGATATTTTACAAACATTTCCTTTTGCCAAAAAAAAAAATTACATTAGATAATGAACCTGGGTTTATCACCCCACAATTCAAGTTTCTAATGCAAAGATTACAAATCCAGTTATATTTTTGCGATCCTCCACACAGCTCGACCAATGGCCAGGTTGAAAGATCACATTCTGCTATAATAGAAATTGCATGTTGTATAAAGAATGAATATCATATAATATATACAGTTGAAACATTTTATAGGGCCGTTCAACAATACAACAACACGATCCATTCAGTGACAGATAGGAAACCCCTCGAAGTATTTTGTAATAAAGTGAGTCATGACGATTTAACGGATAGGTTAAGCAAAGTTCAAGCACAAATGCTTCAAAGAAATAAAACAACACAAATAAAAATCTACGAACCTAATCAAGAAATTTATGAAAGACTAATAGGCAGCAGAGATAAGCTAGATCATAGATATAAAAAACAAAAGGTAAAAGAGGATTTAGGAAATAAAGTCAGAGTATACAGTAGAAATAGAATAATACATAAGGATAATATTAAGTCCCGATATAATAAAGCAAACTGCTATGATATCTAACATTAACCACATAATACCTAACAACATTAATTCATTTAACAATTAACTTACGCAACTCATACTAATAATACTAATACTAAATTAATTTTAGCAAAATGCTATTAAAAATGATCATGATGATACTTTTCGCCCATCTGGTAGCCACAGAGATACAAATCCTGGACTACTCAAATGCAAACTTTATTCAAATTCATTTTGTCAAAACAAGAATGAAAAACGGAAATTTCAAACTAATACATCGACACACTTAATTCTGATTTTATGAAACTGCCAAAAGAAGGTACTGCTTTTCCCTTAATATTAGAAGAAATTACGCAACTGAAAAATCAAATAAAAAGAATGATTCCAAGAAAGAAAAGATCACTCGATATACTGGGAACCGCGTGGAAATGGTTGGCGGGATCACCAGACCATGAAGACCACAGAATCATTGAAGATCATATTAAGGGGCTATTAACCAATAACGAAAGGCAGATAATTATAAATAATTAAATTATCGCTAGAATAAATGGAATCACTAAAGTGTCAAGTACAAAAACACAAGAGGACAACTTCACTAGCAAATTTAGAATATTAAAAGAAGAAATTACTAATATAGAATATGCTCTACAATGGGCTAAGGTAAGAGTCATAAAATCCTTTATTTTGTCAGAAAAAGAAATTCATGAAGCTAAAATATTTCTAGAATCAGAATCATTCCCTTATAATACTTTGGAGGAAGCCTTAATCTTTGCCTCAATAAAAATTGCATCTAATAAAAATGCTATAATATATATAGTAAACTTCTCTATCGACAAAGTTATTTGTGAAAAGTCAATAATTAAGCCAATTAAGAAGAATAATACAATTATAAAAATGAACTATGAAAATATTATACAATATAAAAATTTTACTTTTGCAATTAAAGATAAATGTGTCGAATTAAATAAATTATGTATTTGCGATAAGAAAAACCTATAGATTTAAGTGAAACAAAATGTATGCCAAATCTTTTAACCAGCCAGAAGCATGAGTGTACCATTGTCAATAATCAACATATTCCTTCTGTCGAAGAATTATACGAAGGTACAATATTACTAAATAACTTTAAAGGATCTGTAAATGTTGAAGGATATCAGACTTACAATTTATCTGGAACATATCTAATTCAATTTCATAATGAAACCTTAATTATAAAAAAAACTTATACTTCAAAAGAAAATCTTTTTGTTAAACCTCTTCCTGCTATTTTGCAGTATCTCTCTGAAAATCAGCCAGGCGAGGAAATATTGTCCTTGGAACTTATTAAGGAAATTAATGTTAATAATATTGAAGAATTAAAATCAATCAGTGCAAAAAGCAAAATCACAACATCAATAAACTTTTCTCTATCAATTCTAATGGTTGTGATAATATTATATTGTTGCAAAAGCTACAGGAGTAGCTTCTCAGCGAATCTACCTTCTAATGTAAAAACTGAACTATCTCTTGAAACTTCAGCAAGGAACAGTGATCAGAAAAATGAATCCTTGGAAATTCCAATTACTAATTTAATTGGGGACAATTGATTTAAGGAATCACATTCATAAATAAATTCAAATTATTATTTTGGCTCATATTACAACACACGTTTAAAAACATTCCCATATTTTTTTGTTGACACTATGTCTGCAACTTTCATAAAATTCAAAAATAAAAACATTCCCACATTTATGCTAGGAGAACAAAAAATATTAAATGCTTCTGGATAGATTGAAAGTTTAGTTTTAAGTTAGACTTAAGACAATGAAGTTGGAAAAATAAAATTATATTTTTTTAATTAAATTTGATTTTGAATTTTAATTTGCGTATAGATTTCCATGCACTTTTGAAAATTTAAATCATTAACTAATTTATTTTTAATTAATACTTACTAATTAAAAAAAAAAAAAAAAAAAAAAATAAAAAAATATTTAGTTTTTAGATTATAATCTTATTAATTTATTTTTAAACGAATTTATTAGTAAATCGAATTAAATAAACCATTCGAATTTTATGCAATAATTTACATTTCAAATGATTATATCATCCTTATAATATTCTTATTAATATTAAGGACATCATTAAAGTAACAGTTAGAAACAGCGTTACCTTTTTTAAAACATCTGGCTAATTTTTTTGGACTATGCGTTAGATGACAAGAAACTAAGTTGTTTGAAACATTTCGACACATTGTGTATTAATTCACAATGTGTATAAGTTATTTAGAGATTCTTTCACAAGTGTTCTTTCATAGTGTTGTAAAGCAGACTCCGAAGAATTTATAAGTGAACTGAAACTCTTAAATATTAAATCTAATAATAAAGTTTATGAACAACTATTTAAAACATCAAATGTCGAATCATTTTGGAACGGATTGTGTAAATTAAAAAATAGATTTGATGAATGCTTATATCCTTATTTGTATTTTTACTTTGGCTCATAGCAGTGCCTCGCAGAACGTCTTTTTTCTAAATTATGACTAATGAAAAATAAATTGTCCAACAGACTTAAGGTTAAAGCTTGCCATGCTTTCAGTCCTAAATTTGTTAGACGGAGATTTGTACAAAATGCAGAAGTTTAGTTAATAAAAAAGAACTTTATGTTAAATATTTTTATGAATAAATCCTTTTCTTTTTGCTATAATAAAAACTATAAATTATTGTGACTTTATATTTTGAAATTCCCTTTTTTTCAACACTTCTTAAAAATCCTTAACGATAGCGCTGGTTAGAAAAAAAATATAATAGTAATTCATTCCTAAGAATCCATATAAGTTACCCGTAAACTTAATCAATTTTTCAAGTAAAGTTTTTTGAATCTAAACAGTTATTTGTAAAAAGTGTTCTAAATTAAAAAATAATTTTATCAAATATTGTAAAATTGTGTATTTTTTCATATAAGGTGGAACCTTTTACATTGATGTAAGTTTAAATAGTGATTTAAATTTCATTTTTTTCTAGATTTATATAACAAATTATTCTATTTATGGATTTACCAGTAGGAATTTGTAAAGATTTAACTATAAACTGAAAAGTACAAATGTGAGATATCAAAATTTTGAAATAGTTCTGAAATTTTCCGAGAGTGTAGGTTACGCTGGAAAATTACTTCTTACTTTGTGTTTTTGTTATGATTAACAACACTGGTTTAGTTTGAACCTAATTTCAGAATAAATCCGAAACTTGTGTGCTGATAAAAGGAAGATGTTAAGATAACTTGATGGTAATTTTAGTCAGCATTTTTTGATGTCTTACTTATCAAGCTTCTCGAGTTATATTCTACGCGTTAATAAAGCGTCCACACTAGAAGAATACGTAATTTTACGTAAACTCAGCTATTTTTTTTTTATAAGATAATATTTTATACATATGTAGGGGAAATTGAGATATTGTGGTGTATGGGTAATGAATAAAATATTACTTTTTCCGTTGTTTTTATTTTATTTATTTATTTATTATTTTTTTTTGCAAGAAAGACTACCGGTATATGTTTGTCATTATTACACTACATTTCTAAATTGTATTACATTCATGAAACTTCTTATTTTATTGCTCTTAGAGTGTAAGTAAATAAAGAAATAAAATATATCGAAAGTGCTAATTTTTTTGAGGAAGAGATCCTAATCTACAGAATTTTTAAATCCATGAATACAAAATTGAATACCATATTTTGCACATATTTCAATTGCAAATAAGTTTTGTCCTAAAAACATAATGCTTTTTAGAATCTCTATTAAACGTCAAAAATATGGAATTGGGATAAGGTGATAATAATGTATTTGGGTAATATGGGATATATAATCTAACATATTTTCCACCTATATTTTGCAATTTTTCTGAAAATATAGTAAATAATAGTATTATTTAATTGGTTTAATCAACAATGTCTTAAACATATACAGGAAAATTTTATAAAACAGATCAAAGTTGTGATAACTTAGTGAAAATAATGGGTATAACTCAATATATAATATATAATTCAATATACTCCATAGCGCTAAAATTATAAATTACTAGAAGCAACATGTAGCATTAGCTTATTAGAAGAAGAAAATCTGGATTTAAAAATCGAGGAAATAGTGGATGCTGTAAAAATACGCACATTGTATGATGTAACTCATGGAAGTGGTCGTAGCATTAAAACGTTCAAAAGTTAAAGGAATTTATTGCACATATGATTTATAATATTCTAAATAAGAGAAACAACTGCCCACATGCAGGTAAAATATATGGTTGCAGCATTATAACTACAACAATATTATCTTCTCATTGTTAATTTCCTTGTGTTTTTGTGTTCATGATAACAATGTTTTTATTTAAATTTTGTCATTTAATGTTTATATTCAATAAAAATTTTAATATGAACTGCAAAAATGGTATGTTTTTAAATATTTTTACCAGAAACAAAATTTTATTAATATTGAAAATATCATTTGCACTACTTGCCTTGTTCCTAAACCATATTCTCTTTTAAACCATATTAATAATATTACTCCCATGACAATAAAATGTTTCAAATAAATTTAGTACTTATCTTTTTGACAAACTGATTAATTTTCATTTGCTTTTAAATACTCGTATATAAATAATATATAAATATAAACATTTTCTAACTGCATTGTAAATCTCATTTAGTTTATATATGAATAAATATAAATAGGTTTGGTTATTGATTAGCTGTCATTAAAGGGTTTAGTTAAGAAAACATATCTTGCATTTAAACCACATATGGCGGTACAAATGAATATAATAAATGAAAAAATAATGTGTAAATATTTGTTTTTTTATTGTTTAATGAACACCTTTCTATATTATTTTCATTAAAAAAAAACTTATAAAAATAATTTTTTATTAATACGTTTTATTTCAATGTATGATAAGAAGGAATAATAATATGACAAAATGAAATAATATGATAAGATTTGATATCTATACGATAACATGGAATAATAATATGAAGTATGGCATAATAGTATTATAAAATGGAATTGTAATTTGACAGTGTAGTAAAGAAACATAACATAAAAAATAAACCGTAAAATCGGACACAATACGACAAAATGTTATCATAATAATTACTAGTTATAATCATATCTATTTTTCGCTGTGATCATATGTTCCAATCATAATATGTTGCTATTAGATTATGGTCACTACAACTATATCTTTTCTGCGTGTAATTTTATAAATTTTGTCTTATTATTTTTTATTAGTTTATTAGTTATTATTTTTATGTTTTCATCATTTGTTTAAATTTTTGATATTCGTGTGAACTCGTAAATCATCTGAAAACATTTAACAAACACATAATATCTTTAAACTTGTCATTTTTGCTATTTCTACAATTCCTACTTTATCCAAAAATAGTTGATTTGAAAAAACTACAAAAAAAAAAAAAACGATATTAAAAGATAAATAAATATTATTATTTTAATGCAAAATGTTAGACAATGATCCATTTTGTATAAAATATCCATTACAAGATTCATAAGAATATTGGTTGGTATTTTAGGGAATTTAGACTAAAGCGTGCTCTACTTTACTCCATTCTCCATTACATGTTTAGTTTGGAAAATTAGCTTAATAAATTAAGAAAAAAATAAAATGTAATTCCGCGGAATTTTTACCATCCATATAGTGGGACATATAAAATAAAACTTTTTATAAAATTAAAAAAATAGTTAAAATTAAAAAATAGTTAGCGAAAACGCATATAATTTTACTAATTTATCTAAACAGGATCGTTTAGTGGTAGGAAATGGATTAAGGTTGTAATACTTGTCATGCCCACAAAAAAATCTGTATATGACAGAAATAAACTAAGAACAGATTCAGCAGATATTTAATACATCAAAAACATTACAACATTAAAAATTTTTATTTTACGAAAAGTATACGCATTAATATTTACAATTAAATATTCATCATACGCAGCGTATTTTTATATAACAAAAAATGATATATTGCTTTTTTCATTCTATGTATTCAGAAGTAAAATAGTTGTGTAATTTTTAGTAATAATCTTTGATATAAAAATAAATTTCCATTGACTTTGTTAAAATTTTTTTTTAATATTTTTACGCATTTTGACAAGAAAAGCAAGCTAACTTATTATTTGCTTCTTTTCCTTTTTATATATTTTATTTAATTTTTCATCGAAAATCCCCTACAAATTAAATATTTTTATTTCCAAATAATTCTACTCCTTTCACTAAATGTAAATCTACTCCTTTCACTAAATATAAATTTTAATGTTTTATTTTCGTACACAAAATTTATTTATTTAAAGCATCATTATTTATCACACATTAACATTAATTGAGTTTATTTTGCTTTATAAAACAAAATACTTGCATATTCGTACATAAACGAATATGTGTTCTTATATAGCTAAATGTTGATAAACATATGATATTAGGGTGATCACAAAATAAAAAGTATCGATGTTCGCAACTAAAATGAAAATTTATTTAATTCTAAAATACCGTGTCTCAAAATTTTCTTCTTGCCATTATCTTTTCATAAGATAGATCAAAATTTAGAAAGTTCCTTCTTTCGTGTCTTTCGAATTTTTTTCATATTCCTGCCAACGGAATAATATAAAAATTTAGTACCGTAAGAAAGACGTTGAGAACTATCATTTAATGACATAACAAAAGTTTTGGACCTGATCCAAATGAGTTTTGCAATTTTTTACAAGAAATTTGGATATTTAAATTTTTTAACATGAATTAAAAAAAAAAAAAAAAATTAAACCAAAACAACACAATATAATCCTCTAATAATTATGCTGAAACGGTTTTTTCTATTTTTTAAAATTCGAACTTGTTTGAATTTTATTTGATTTTTTCTAAATATATTTTTCTTCATATACAAAGAACGCCTATTTTTGTAGATTTCTTAGTCTTCTTAATAATTTCGAAACATTTTTTTAAATTTTTCTTAAATTTATCTAAAAATTGCGTTAAAAAATGCTTCTTAAAATGTTTTTTATTATCTCAAAAATGAGTTTTGTTTTAAACTTTTATAGGTTATTATTTTTTAAGGTCTTCTTAATAATTTCAAAATATTTTTAATTTTGCTTAAATTTATCTGAAAAAAAATTTGCATTAAAAAATGCCTCCTAAAATGTTTTTTATTATCTTAAAAATTGCTATTTTAATTTTATTATAATTATAAAATAATAAAGCAATAAAAAGTCAGAAAGATTTTACAAAAAATTTATATATCTAATATTTTTATCAATGCTCGCAAAACTGTGGAGGTTTCGAGTTGAGACTTTCAAAAATATCTTAAAAGTAGAGGTTTCGCCTTATAAAAACTAAAAAGAAACGCGATTTTATAGAACTTTTAAGGTGCTATCAGCATATGCCAAAAGTACTACAGCATTTTCCATATTTATTGAAATACACTGGATACAAAAATTTTTAATTTTATTATTTACAAAAACTTAATTAAAAGTGTAGAATAAAGTTTATTTTATTATTTAGCCTAAACAAAAGGTTTAGAAAATTTGCTTCGAGATTACACCATCTTTGTGTTTTTGATTCTACCCCAAAAACCCTATTTACACACAATATATAATAAAATTTAATGCAGATTTGTATTCTTAAAACCAAAAAGAATAAAAGGGTATTTGTTTACAATAATACCTATTAAGTAACACACAGAGAGCGATTTATTCTTCTGATTCACAGCAAAAATTACCCTCTGTGTGAAAAAAAAATTGTAAAAAATTTTTGTGGGTATTTCAATTAAACTTAATTTATTTCATTATTTGTTAATAGAAGGATGACGTATTTTATATCATTATTATAAAAATATACGTATCTATTTCCTTCGCACATAAAAACATTTGTGTATGAAGGAAATTACATTTCAAAAAATTCAAAAAGCTATTTCGGTATAACTGATGGAGAATTATGGTGTATTGTTTTGGTCTTACTTTTTTTTAAATATTTATGTGAAAAAAAATCAAATTCTCGTTATGTCATTAAATACGAGTCTTAAAGGTCTTTCTTACGATACCAAATTTTTATACTATTCCTTTAGTAGAAATATGAAAAAAATCCGAAAACCCCGAAAAAAACTCTTAATTTTGATCTAACTCACGAAGTATAATGTCAGGATGAAAATTTTGGGAAACGGTATCTTAGAATCAAGTAAATTTTCATTTGAGCTACGAACATCGATATCATATTTTTTCTCCATACACACGGGGCCGCCCTAATGCATATGTATATGGAAAACTCTCAATAGTTTGTAAATTTAATTAAAAATGAATTGCTCCACTGGGAAATACAAATTTAAATATTTAAACATTTTATAATGTATACTCATTAAATTAAAATACAATTCTATAATTCTAAAAATAGGTTTTGCAACATCATTTTATTAGGAGTACATGACCATAGAGTAATTTAAAATATAAAAAGCCGTAACTTGAAGTTTTAAAAATTCAAGAATCAACTTAATGAAAACAATTCCAATAAAAATAGTGTTTTTGAACAATTGTTATTTACAAATATTTATTTTAGTTTATTTTAGAGAATTTTATTTAGCTCTAGCAAAATGGTTTGAAGAGGACATGGTTAAAATATTAATTAATCATTTTTGCATTTAAGATAACGGTATATTTGTAGTAGCTGAAAATGTATAAATATTTTTCTGAATATATACACATAATTGAATCGATTTTAATTTTAAATTCAATACTGAAATTTAAAATTTTTATTGAGTTAAATATTTAATAAAAAATATGTAAATAGTAAAAAAAAAAAATTGTACATATTTGAACTCTGGAAATCAATTTAATTTAGTAATGTGACTTGTGAAAGCGTTTGATGAAAGATATAGATGAAAGTGGGTATTATGACATATGGGGTAATGAAGAAAATATTTCTTTTTTCGCTTTTTTTTGCAAATAGATGCTACTAACAAATATTTGTCGTTTTAATGCACTTCATTTCTAAATTATATTTTATCCATAAAAGCCCTGATTCTATTGTTTTTCATGTGCAAGCAAATAAAATATATTAAATCGATGAATACAAAATTAAATACATTATTTTGCATATATTATAATTGCAAACAAGTTTTGTCCATAATGCTTTATCAGATTTCTATTTAACGTTAAAATTATGGAATATAAACTAATAAATTTATATATCTAATAATTTTTCGCGTTAATCATTTTTATCAATGTTCGCAAAACTGTGGAGGTTTTGAGTTGAGACTTTTAAAAATGTTTTAAAAATAGAGGTTTCGCCTTATAACAACTAAAAACAAAAGCGATTTTATATAAATTTTAAGGTGCTATCAGCACATGTCAAAACTACTACAGCAACTTCTATATTTTTTGAAATACACTGAAAAGAAAAATTTTTAATTTTATTTTTTGCACGAATTCGTAAATAGCAAAAAAGCACTATTTTATATTTTTAAAATAAATTTTCTCTAAATAGTTAACTTGTTTTTATTTAGTGATAAATTTTACATCGAAAATAGCTTTTATTATTTCAAAATTCCATCTGTAATGCGAAATATGTAGATGTTCTTTTTTTGTTTTTTGGCCCATTAAAGTATAAGTTTTTAAAATTATTGTTGTTTTCAAACTCTTATATAAATTTTGCATCGAAAAAATTAATTTTGGTCAAAAATGGTTAAAATATGTTCCACTTTACCCCATTATCTCCTATTCATTAAAAATGAGCCTTTATTTAAGTAGAAATCATTTTAAGAACGTTATTATATTTAACATAAAATTATGAAAAAAACTGAAATTCAATTTACATATATGGGTCATTATTAAAAATTTTTGATTTTGGATCATAAAAAGTTTGTTTGTGGCACATTAAAATCCATTTGTATATATATAAAGTGACTCGAATACGTGCAGAATTAGTTCGCCTTAATCATTATGTATGTATAATTCGGTTAAAAAATGCACGCAATATCAAAAACCCACTATAACATTTTCAATATTTGATAGTATTAGTATATCATATTTCAGAGTTTCCAGTAAAATGTTTGAAATTTTCCTTGTACTAAAAATCGCGATTTTTAAAAACTTAGCGAAAAATGGGGTTCGCATCTAAGTTATTTCTCTATATATTATACTCTATACATTACATTTTATTAGATCTTATTACAAAGAAATGCTATTTAATATTGTGACCCTTTTTTATTCCAAGAAAATTTATTTTGGCTGATAAAATCTTTATCTTTCCACATTTCTGTTAAGCATTAAAAATACAATTTCGTACTATATTTGACTTAAATAATCTATATGTCCAAAATTTATACAAAATGCAATTTATTATATAAAAATACAATAACAAAAAGTTAATTTTTTTTCGTAATTTTCAAAATACCATAATATTTTTTGTTAAGTTTATTTTTAATGTTCCTGCGATTTTATTGTGAAAAAATACAAAGATCTAAGTTCATGCAGTGATCCATGCTATTCCATTAGAAACTGTGAATGTGCAAAGAAGGTATAGAATGTATACATAAAGTCCGGTTAATTTATGTAAAATCGGATGAGATCAAAAGTAAAAATGCGAACAAAAAGTGTTTAAGAATAGGAACAAGTTAAGTAAAATTAAGCCCTTTTTTCAAGTTTTTAAATTTTGAACAACAATGAAGATTACAAAATGAATCCTATGCCTTCTATCAGTTTTAAGTCTTGTAAATTCAGATCTGTAACCTCTTTGTTTAAGATATTATTACCTCAAAAAATGTTTGATAATGATCCGTATATCTATTTACCAGATCATTAAAAAAACTTACAAAATTTAAAAAATAACAACTAATTTTTAAAGTTTCTTTAAATTTCCTATAAAACAAAAGAAAATTAAACAAAGCTTTTAATTAAAAATTTCAAAAGAATGCATGCGATATAATTGCATGTATTTCGAATTTTATTATATATTTAATATTTATTTAACATTTTTATTTTCATTTCAACACATTGTGGAATTAATTGAAAATAAATTTTTCATATTTGTGGTTAAAACAGATACACATACAGAAAATATTCACTATTATCAAAATACACATTCATATAAATAAAACAAAATGTTTGTTTTAAGATCATGTGTATCTATATAATATGATTTCTTTTATTTATTTTTTAAATTGAGCTTTAAGTGCATAATAAAAAGGATTTTATTAAGTGGAGTTAATTAATATTGAAGTACCATGTTATTGTAAATAAAATTAATTTGATTTATTGGAAATCTTTTTAAAGGAGGGATAATATTAAAAAACGAAAATGGTATTTTATATATATATATATATATATATATATATATATATATATATATATATATATATATATATATATATATATATACATAATAAGATGATATAGATATGTCAGTTCATCTGTCAGAATATCTGTTGTACCCATTGTTCAAGTGAGTATCTGCCTGAAGGCCCAAACCTACGGCGCTCTTAGTGCCGGGTGAGTACAATGCGCTCACCAACGCCCCCAGATGCAACAAACTGCTACACCTGAGTACCAATTTGAAAACATGTATTTGGACATGCCTTCCCCCTTGGTCAGAAGAGGAGCCCATCTAAAACTACTTCCGATCTATGGGTCACGGCACCCTGTTGCAATGCAAATCCACACTGAGTTCACGCTCTACCACAAAAAGCTCCCTAAGAGGGCCACTCCATCTTTCAGGCTGGAAACGAAGTTCTAGGGTCTCTTTATACCCGTGGAACCATTATTAAGTCACCGGTTGGACTTCGTAACATAAAATAACAAGGATGAACACACACAAAAGCACGTACCGGCAGTTAACAATTGCTTTCACGGGCGACTCGTTGGCCATAGTGTGACACCTGCAAGGGACGACATAAACAAAAGACAGCAATAACGACTAGGCCACACTCACGGATGACCCCAAACACTCCAGAAGAGAGCACTGAGCAAGTGGATAAGCCAGGCAAAGCCTACTGGAGCAGCAGCAACCGCACATCAGCAATCGTGATCGGCAGGAACATCCGCTATACTTGGAATAGACATTACATGCAGAAGACGCAACATCGGCGACATCGGAGTCCAACGACTAAGAATGGCTCTGCAGGGAGCCACCATCGCTAAGTCTCCTACTTTTTCTAGCAAAAACTTCGCGCGCAAATGCACTCAACCTCGCTAAAGTCCTGCTGTTATCTAAGACCCTACAGTAAACCCATTCCGACCCAGTATGAGTAATACCCATACCACCTAGTTCCTTAGTGTCATCACAGTAAGGGCACGTAAGGATTACGTGCCACGGATCTTCCTGTCTCCTCTCACACCCACAGTACGGAGTGTCTTATGCAAAAATGCATTGAGTGAGCCATATCGCGTCAGTAAAAAGCCAAGACTTAAGCCGAAACCAAAGTCGGGGCGTTCACGTATAAAGTCTGCGTCACGTATAAATTCATCCGTCACCCTCCCTTTGCCGCTGTCCGTCCATCGCGTCCTCCGCTTAGAAAAAAACATTTATCTAGGAATGCCTAGTTTTGCCTAATATCCCCATTCACCATATCAAAAGCCGAAAACTAATCATGAGTAAGAAGCGGTAATCCCTTCTAGACTCTGAAGATAATACCACGACGTACTACCTCTAAGTCAAGGGGTGCTACTCCTAGCAAGACCTGAAATGCGTCAGTCGAAACGGTCCGGATTACTGGCATACACCCCAGCATAGCGACCCGCTGACACGACAAGACCTTGTTCCTGCCAGAAACAGACATGACTATCTCATACCATACAGGAGCACCAAATGCTGCACAAGCAACGAAAAGACCCTCATATATCGTACGAACAGCATGCCAGCTGAGGCGCCAGTCACTCCTAAGAATGCGTCCGATCTTACCTACAAAAGCAGTTAGCTTGTCCATAACGTGAGCAAGATGACCTAAGCAGTTCATCCTCTTCTCCATCATTATTCCCAGGTATTTGACCTCAGTCGTATACGTGAGACTAAAGTTGCCCGATCGAATGACGGGAGGATGACCCCGAGATAATCTGCCCTTGAGCAACATTATCTCGGTTTTGCCCGTCTCCACTTTGGCGCTTGAACGATCGCCCCATTCATATACTCACGATATTGGCCTTCCACAAGGATAAGTAAGTCATCCGCATACGCGCACAACTTGTATGAACCGCCAAAGCGCCTCAACAGAGGATCCATCATGATTTTCCATATAAATGGACCACAGATAGACCTCTGCGGACAACCACGAGCAACGTCCCTCCAAGCCGTGTCGCTGGTACCAACCACACAATCATTTCTGCCGCTGAAGTAACTCCTCCAAAGAACTAACTTCCGACAGCCAACTTCCTCTAGCCTACGAAAAACGCTATCCCACGAGAGATAATCAAATGCACCCTTATAGTCCACAAACATGCCCATGCAGATGAGTCGCTAACACACCTTCTAACGTGCATCTATACTTTTCGACACTTCTACCTTCCCTAAAGCCAAATTAGAACTCGGAAGTACCCTCGCTAGCATTCCCCCCCAGTCGTGTCACCATGACTCTTTCTAGCACTCTTCCAAGTATCGGAAGGAAACTAATGCCCCGATAAGAGCGAGGATTAATCCTCAACCTATCAGGAGACTTCAGAAGAACGACAACGCGAGCACACTTCCAAGCCCCAGTGAAATAGCCCTCGCTAATACACTTCCCAATACTCGGGTATGTCTCTCCAGATGCTTTTGCACATATTTCCAGTTATACCATCCACACCCGGAGACTTTCAGCTCTGAACCAAAAAGTTTATCCTCTCTCCCATCATTATTCCCAGATACTTGACCTCGGTCGAATACCTGAGGCTAACGTTGCCAGATTGAATGAGTGGAGGACAATCCGGAGATAATCTGCCCTTGAGCACCATCATCTCAGTTTTGTCCATCGCCACTTCGACACCTACACCCTTAAAGCATAGAGTACAACTGGAAAATTATGTGAGAGGCACTTTAACTAAATTTTCGAAAAATTACTAAAAGAATTTAAAAATGGAATCTCAATGGGATCAGAAGTTATAATACTTTTCCTGTAGCAGTTAGTGGCAACGTTACTAACATCTTAATATCTTTTTAAGTGTTCTGATACTTTTATTTAAAATTTAGTACCAAAACAAATAGGAAAGGATAAAAATAAGCAGTGCACAGTGGCGCAGAATCGAAATTTTTTGGAAATAAATCTGTAACTTCTGATCGGCCGGATTGATTTTCATGAAATTTGGTACAGGCGTAGCAGAGAGAGTAGTGTAGAATGTTACCTTTGGAAGGGGGGGGGGCACAACAATATCCCAGGGGCCTAGCTAATGGGGTTAAAAGTAATGTAACTCTGACATAAAAAATTTTTAATTGCTTGCAAAATTTTTGTTTCTCGTCCGATTTAAAATATTTTTATATCTTGTTATAGGCCCTGATAAGACCTATAAAAAACATGCTTACATGTCTTATTTATCTCTTATAGTTTTCGAGTTATTTGCGTTTGAATTTTTAAGCACCATAATTTTGAATGTTCTTGGTCCAGTTTTTTTCATATATATCCTAGTATTTTCGACCGATTTTATTAGTTTTTTTCTTAACTAGTTAAGGAACAAAATTATCTATTGAATACAAAAAATTAAAGTCTATATCTTTACCGAGTCCAAAAATAAACGATTTTGAATTTGAAAATTCCAAAAAAGACGACTTTTTGTGTTTTTTTATCCGAAAAAATATCTACACTCTTTTTTATCTAAAATAAAATTTTCTTTAGCACGTTTCTGAAAGATAACTTCATAGAGATGACTTTAAGATAAAAGACAAGCCCATTAACCGAATTCGACCCATTTTATATGAAAGTTTTGATTTTAGACCATATTTTCTCAAATTCCAAAGCACGAAGCGACAAGCGGAATATATTTTAAGAATCTTCAATATGTTGTTAAAAGTTTTAAATCAAAATCTACGGAACATCGGAAAAATGTAGATTCTATAGCCAAAAATGTAAAAAATCCCATTTTTGGGAATTTTGATTAGTTTATTTGGGAATTCAGGAAAACCCTACGCCTGATAGAAATTTGGTTAACGCGATTTAATAAAATCCACATTTCCTGCAAATTTCATTAAGATATCTTTATAAACAAATATGTTATTATTTTCTCCAAAAACCCCAAATTGGGCCTTTTGTTTGGTTTATTTCTAAATAGCAAAAGAAATTTTAAAAATATATATTCCAAATTAAGCTTATCCTTTAGCATATATAATTTTCGATCCTCTGCAAAAAGATTGAAGTCAATATCGTGCCTCATTTCTGAAATATGCGTCTTTAAACTTTTATATTTCCATTTTATTGTATATATGACTATATTTTTACAAACTTGCAACTTTAGCCTTTAGCTTTGCGTGAATTATTAATTAGAAAACTATGAATATTTCTGAGTACTTTTACTAATATCTATACACAAAAAAAGGACTAACATGCTATTAATGGCAATTAATAGTAAGCACAAAATTAACTCTGCTCGATTTAGAGAATATGCAGCAGAAATATCTAAACTACCTGTTTCTCCATATCCATGGAAAGAAGTGACACCAGCAGTACATAAAGTATTGTGCCATGGCGAAATTATAATTGAAAGAAATATCTTCCACTTGAAGAGCTTACAGAAGAGGTTCAAGAAGAAAGAAACAGAGATTTTAAGCACGTTCAATTATTCAGCTCCAAGAAATGCTCCAGAACGTCACAAAATGAGGATATTTTTAATAGCCTATTGTTATCATCAGACCCTGTACTATCATCAATGAGAAAACGTTGGATTTATTATGAGCCTTTATCAACTCAAAATAGTGAAGACTTGAAGGACCTTTATTATCTTTTAGATATGTATACAGATACAACATATTATTTTATAGAAAATAAGTATTATAAGTTTAAAATATTATAAAATTGTCTACATAAATTTAATGTTAATAAGTAATAAAAAATCGTATTAGAAATAGAATATTTATTAAGGAAGATAATAAATACCAAAAATAATAATATTGATTAAGGTAAAATAGAAATTTTTTGTTTATTTTGTTATTTTAAATTCATTAATAGAAATATATGAATGCTTAGAAAATGATAAAAATTTACTTAAATTTGGGAAACGTGGCAACCCTATTAAAAATAAAAAATATTTATTAATTATTTTTATAAAAATATTTTGTGTATAGATATTACTAAAAGTATACATAAATATTCATAATTTTCTAAATAATTATTCACGCAAAGCTAAAGGCAAATGTTGCAAATTTGCAAAAATATAGTCATATATACAATAAATTGGAAATATAAAAGTTTAAAGGCGCATATTTCTGAAATGAGGCATGATATTGACTTGAATCTCTTTGCGGAAGATCGAAAATTATATGTGCTAAAGGACAAGCTTAATTTGGAGTACATAACTTCTTTCGCTATTTAGAAATAAACCAAACAAAAGGCCAAATTTGTGGCTTTTGGAGAAAATACAAATATTTTTTTGGTTTATAAAGATATCTTAATGAAATTTACAGAAAATGTGGATCTTATTAAGGTAAATAAAAGCACGTTAAGTAAATGTCAATCAGGGGTAGGGTTTTCCTGAATTCCCAAAAAAACTAATGAAAATTTCAAAAAATGGTGATTTTTTAAATTTTTGGCTATATAATCCACATTTCAAAGTCCCGTAGATTTTGATTTAAAACTTTTAAGAAAATATTGTAGATTCTCTAAATATATTCCGCTTGTCGATTCGTGCGTTGGAATTTGAGAAAATATGGTCTAAAATAAAAACTTTCATATAAAATGGGTCGAATTCGGGAGGGTATGTACCATGACCAATTGAGTTATTGGGCTTTTTTTTATCTTGTATTTATATTTGTGAAGTTACCTTTCAGAAGAGTGTAAAATTATTATATGTTGCTAAAGAAAATTTTATTTTAGATAAAAAAGAGTGTAGATACTTTTTCGGCTAAAAAACACAAAAAATCGTCTTTTTTTTCAATTTTCAAATTCAAAATCGTTTATTTTTGGATTCGGTAAAGATATCGACTTCAAATTTTTTTTATTCAATATATACTATTGTTCTTTAACTAGTCAAGAAAAAAACAATAAAATCGGTCGGAAATATATATGAAAAAACTGGACCAAGAACATGCAAAATTATGGTGCTTAAAAATTCAAACGTAAATAACTCGAAAACTATAAGAGATATATAGGACACATGAGCATGCTTTTTATAGGTCTTATCAGGGCCTATAACAATATATAAAAATATTTGAAATCGGACTAGAAACAAAAATTTGGCAAGCGATTAAAAACTTTTTTTGTCAGAGGTACATAATTTTGAGCCCCCTTAGCTCCGCCCCTGGGGGGATTGTTGTGCCCCCCTTCCAAACATAACATTGTACGCTGCTCTGATATGCCTGTAGCAAACTTCATGAAAATTCAACTGGCCGATCAGAAGTTACAGTTTATTTCCAAAAAATTTCGATTCTGCTCCACTGTGCAGTGTTGGTCAATGTCGAACATATAATATCTTACATGCTTGCGTATAGGCACTAAAATGATTATCGGGAGAGTGCCTTATATGGAATCTACGGTCAAATGTGGAATGATCTTTATGAAATTTATTACAAAAGTATATACATGTTGTCCGGTATGTAGCTCTAAGAGCTAGTAAAAAAGTACTTGACTATATGTAAGTATTAGTAATAAAAATAAAATATGTATTGTTGCCTTTTTATTTTTCTAACAAACACAGATTTTTATAAAATAGGCTTAAATTAAAATTTGTTTGAATTTTCTGTACCAAAAATAGGAACTGTATTCTACAAAATAATTTCTAAAAAGAACAAAATAAAATGTCAAAAATGAAACAATTTTGTTTTCGTTTGTGCAAAATGGATCCGTATTCAATAAAAAAATATTTAACTAGTGTTTCAAAACACTTTTAAATTATACGATTAGGTGTAATAACGCGAAAACTGCTTACTACTTAGAAAATTTTCATGTAACAGTTTTGTGGTTTTCTTTTTTGTTTGCAGTTTTCTCAGTTCACATGACACACCATATATGTGAGAGAGCAATTTAAAAAATAGAGAGCCGGATTACTTTATATATTTTGTTTATTACAATAATTTGTGCATATACGAAAATTATTTATGTAAAATTTTATTTCGATATTGGCATTTTTGTGGAATTTATGCACGTTTAAGTATTTTTCGTGAATGTGAATTATATGGTTGCTATAGCCAATTATGGATCGATCATAATCAAATATAGTGAAGCGACCTATACTTAGTTGTATTAAATTTTATCTCGATATTGATATCTATGTGAGTTTTATACAAGTTCAGTTATGGACCTATTATTGTGAAATAGTGTATGATGTTATATATATATATATATATATATATATATATATATATATATAAAATTGTATATTGATGATAACATTAATGTATTGGATTTATGAGCTTCAAAGTAGTTTTTAGGCATCGGAACCTACATGAAAGATATGGTCATTTGTGGACCGATTCTTATATAATTTGGTATGATCTATACTTGTGTAAAACTAATGTGTGCTGAAATTACATAAATACGGCATATTTTAAATATTTATATACGTTAAACCATTATTCCGAGGAAAAAGGTTGTATGAGGTATAGGTGAAATAATGGAGCGATCATGATAAATTTCAATAGATTTTGTAATACCATGTATAAAATTTGAGTAAAAAACCTTAAATCGTCAAAAAATAAATCTGTAGATTTTTTAAGGTGGTTTACTTCTAAAATAACATCAAATTATTTTTTCGGGATCAGGAACGTACTATATAGGCAACTCAATTCAATAAATAATGCTCTATTATACTAAAACTTGAATAAGTTTATCAAATTGCTTAAAAACCAATTAATACCTAATAGGAAATGTGTTAGTTAGTAAAGAAAAATTGCTATAACTTTTGATACCATTGAGATCCTGATAATGAGCACTAAAGTTATTCAAGCTTAAATATTCCTCATTTTTGACAAAAAAATCGAGGTGTCTAAATTTAGAAGCTTATAGAATATGATCCGTTAGCGGTATGGTGCAGGTTGATTTTGACAATTAAACTAGGTTTTTTTCTTTCACATAACTATCTACTTATTCATCAAACTATTCCTATTTAGTTACAGTAACTAATTAATTATAATCATTTCGTTTTTAATTTTTATTTTACAAAATTATTTTTAATTTTTGATATTTTTATGTATTTTTCTAACTCCTTTTGGCAACGATTTTAGAAAAATGTTGAATACAATATTTTTTTTGAAACGTAAACCTTAAATTAGTTCTTGTTGGAGTTTTCGTTTTGTATGAGAAAACTTAAGTTTCCAATAATACAATAATATTTTCGGACGAAAACTCTTTCAGCGGGTTCTCAAGCTCAGTCTGACTGTACTATTAGATAAATGTGGCTCCTTTTCCACTATAATCGACAGTTTTATAAAAATAATAATTAAAATGAACTACAGTAAGTCTGCAAAAGTGCTTTGTATAATTGTTAGACATTTTTTGACAATCAAAAATGCTGAAGTAAAATATGAAAATTTTGCAATATTTTCTAAACGTTTTTAACATTTTTGCAACTAAATATTATAATGGGCTCCTCCAACCATACGATGTTAAAGCAAAAAAAAAAAAAAAAAAAAAAAAAAACAAACTCAATGGCGAAAATATGTACTTTTTTCAAAATTCAAGCTTTTGTTTTGGAAGATTTGGAGGGCCCAAACTCTTTTATAAATTTACTGGATACGTCATAAATAAAGCAGAATCGTTTTAAATATATGACATCAAATTGAATCTTCATGGAGGGGCGCATATATAGTGACCAAAAAGTACAAAAATATTAAAATACCTGAAATTTTGGTTTCAAAATTTACCATTGTCTAATATTTTACCGAATAGCGATAGAGCCATAATATGTAAAGTAATATTGTTCCTGTGTATATGGAGAGCAATTATCTTATATAACTCTTATCTACAAAATTTTAACTTGTGGAAAAAAAATTAAAAATATAAAAAAACTCTAGTTCATTTCAAACACATTTTTCTAATTTTCAACTGGGGACCATGAACCACAAAACTTTGAGTTTGATTGCTTACAGTATTATTAATACATTGTTGATAGCTATTTTGCCAATAACAGAATCACTTTCAAAATTATTGTAACATTAAAACGGGTCCGTTTATTTTAAGACTTTTGTGTTTTTGCCCCTATACAGCAGTATAAGATTTCATATGTATCTGCTTGACCGATTATAATTTTCTAACATGTTTCTACAGAAATACATGACACATAAATCAAATATTTTCCAATCTGAGAACAAAAGTTGAAATTAAACAACTTAAAAATTCTCCTTAAAATGTTCTATTACATTGAAATCAATCATACGTCAAAGTGTCCAAAGTAATGAGTTTAGTATTTGGAAAAAAAAATATTTAATTGAAAGTGTTGAAAGCAAAATTGAATACCAGAAGTTAAAGCAAATTCTATAAATCTCATGAAATAAAATTGTTTTAGTAAAAAAATCTATGAACAAATTTAAAACTATTTAGCTAAAACGCTATATCTTTAAATAAACTTAAATTAAAAACAATTTTTTAGTTTTATTTTTTATTTTTATCATTTTCCTCTTTCTCTCAGTTCTTTCTTTTCATACTATGATATCAATTTTAAAAGCATTTAAAACATTTCTCAAAAACCAATCTATCTAAATATCTTATAGCATCATTGAAACCAATTAAAATCTTCTTATGCAAAAAGCATGTTTCATTATTATTCCGAACCAAGTTAGTTTACATTTTTAACCCTAATCTTGTGGCTGAAATATTTTAAGGCAACTTGATCCTTTTTATTATAAAAAATTTTCTTTTTCTAAGCTGTTTATTTTTCCAGAAACAAACTAATAAGTTTAAAAGTGAATAGAACAAAATAGACAAAAAAATATATATCATTGGAAAAATTTACTTTTTTTACTCATGATTAAACAAGTTTCAAGCTAGTGAAAATGACATTGATGACATTGCCATGCTTGGACACTAGAAAATAATAGAAAAGCATAGAAATAAAATAAAATCACAAACTTTGCCATTTATTAGTAAGAAGAAGAAGAAGAAAAAAAAACAATAATGACAAGTTTTAAAAGTGCATAAAAGTTGAGCGTTTTTGCTAAAGGTAAAGTTTTCGCTTTTGCTTTATTTTTAGTTTTATTCACCTACAAGTTTAGCAAACTCTTAGAACTCAACCCACATCTACCACTAGAAACACAACAATCCACCAATAACCAAAGAACCTTCGAACCAGCCAACAAACAAACATTCAACGGATTCTACAACTTTTTACTTTTAATTTTGTTTACATTTTTTCTTTCTTTTCTATTTGAACATTTGTTTTTCTAAGTCTTGGTTGGTATGCAGGAAAATAAAAGACATGAAAATACTCGGCAAAATTTAGAAAACTTCAATTCTTCTTTGTTGGTTTTTGTTATTCTACGTTCAGTTTACATGGTATTTTAACAACGACAAAATATACTTTGATTTATTAGCGCCTCGTTTAGCTTTTCCGTTCAATATATATTTTGTTGGATTTTTTCTTTTACTTTTTACTGAGAGTACAAAATAAAGTTGCATTGCTGTTGGCTTGTTGGTTGATGGCAATTGGTAGCAGGTGACAGACATTTTAAAGAGTTTATTCAATTGGAAAAAAATTTAGTGGAATTAAAGTTTATTGATGGTATAAATGAAAAAAATAAAAAAAAAATCCTGGCAGTAACTTTTAGTGAAGAACCTAAAAGTAATGTTGGTATCCTTTACGTGTAGGTAAATAATTTTTGCTGCAAATGACTTTTTTATTGTCTTACTATTAACACTCACCATGTTTTTAGAAATTTAAAAGAAGTACAATTTTTCTTACCTGAAAAGAGACGAAAGTAAACCTTAAATTAATATTATGGTATAATTAGAATAACACTAGTTGAAAAAAAAAAAATGAAATTTTTTTAAATGCCAGATCAACGCTATTTAGTAACAATATTAAATGGCTTTAACGAAACACAAATCTGTTCGCTTGAATGACTTAGCGAACAGTGCCAGTGTTATGGTGGTTTAAGAAAAAAAGTTTTAAAAAATTGCCAGAAATCTATTTTTAACAATATTTTAAAAATACCATATTCATATAACGCACACCAATATAACTAAAATAAAAATCAAAAGTGATACGATATAATTGATGATGTCGAGACAATCGCGATCATAATGATTTTTTAACATTTCATTAAAAAAAAAAAATCAACAAAGTATGCATAAATTTTCTCGTCTTTTCATTTTATAAAATTTGTTGATATATTTTTATTATTTTATAATCAAAAATTTTTTTTAATTTCTATTAATGGAAAGGAAATGACCGTTTATGTTATGGTAGTTAAAAATGAGAAATTAAAAAAATTTAATATTAAGTCCGATACAGAAAATAAATGCACATATGTAACCTATACGAAGGTGTACAAAATACAAATTAATGAAGGTTTGATAAGTTTTATATTAGTGAACATAATTGTGATCATATATCTGTTAAAATCTCCCTTTATAATATCGAGCAAAAAACAAAGTGTGCATAAATATTTTTTAGTTTTTTTCAATTTTTTGCATCAAAGTGAAATGAATAAATATATATAATATATTAATTATACTACTATAAAATTAACTTTTCAATGACAAATATATATACCAAAAATTTTTTAAATTGTATTAAATTGAAAGGCGTAATTATTTTTGTTTCTAATATAAGCTGGAAATAACAGCTACAGATTGGTATACATTTTTATCCCTCATAATTAGCGTCTTAGGTGTGTCTCGCCGATTTATGAAATACTGATTTATATAATTTTTTATAATTTTTTATTTTGAAACCCATTTTTCACTCCACTAAAACAGAATAGATGTACTTATTCTAAATATAATTTCACATAAAATGTAAAAAAATGCTGATATGAAATAAGCAAAATTTTAGATCAATTACAAAGAGTTATAAAATGTTTGCAAATTAATATCTTATCGCATTAATAATAAAATTTAGGAACCTTTTTTATTACGCGATAATTTAGATTCATTGAAATTACGTTCTGAGTGTGCGAATGTGCCACGCGAGAAAGGCATCTCTTGGAAGCCATTCATGTTTTTTCTCTTCAAGTTTGGGTATCTCCTATAGCGATTTTATTGACGACACATTAACGTGGTGCATCTCAGATAATTCATTATTTCAAGAGCCATAAACATTAGTTCTTTATTTTGCTATACTCGAAATGGCGCCAATTTGCTAATCAAAAAAAAAAAAAAAAAAAAAAAAATTTTTAAATTTTGAAAATTTTGGTTTTATTGCTTGTCCACAATATAAGTTAATACTGGATAACGACACTCTTATTGAACACAAGTTGTCCAAGTGTTTGCAGTTTACATTAGAAGAATTGAAGACATATGCTAAAATTCGCGACTATAATAAAAAAAAAAAAAAAAATGTGTTATTTTCAAACACTAGTTTTTGGATCTTTTAAATAAGACTTATCGCTGGTACCACATGGAACCATTCCTGGTCTTGAGTTTTTGTTGTTTTACTTCTCATAGTATATATATATATATATATATATATATATATATATATATATATATATATATATATATATATATATATGTATATATATTTGAGATTTCAGATAAGCTTTTTAAGGTAAAAATAAAAAGAGATGGGGAATTCTTTTAAATAAAATATTTTTCATGATTACTCTAATTTTTGAATTTAGTTTAATAACATATCTTGAAGTATTAATTGCTAAGCACTTTCTCCAAATTTAAAAAGAAAAAACTTTAAAAATACATCGGTGATTCAAAATAGAAAATGTGCACCTCGAATTTTTGAAGGAAGAAAAAAAATAATAAATTAAAATATTACTTAATTGTGATGTTTCTATATTTCGTGTATTAAACTTGTTTACAAAACAGCTAATATGTATAGATTTCCTAAGAAATAAAAAAGAATTTTTTAATACACTCAAAAATCGTTTATATAAGTAGTAGGTACGTTTAAAAATCTGGAAATAATAAATGGTAGATTTCAAGAGAACCCAGGGATAAATTCATCTTACGGCGTATTATTTTATAGTAAGCTTATAGGAAAATTCTAGGCTTTTCAGTAAAATAATTAAATCATAAAACGATGAATTTGTGGTCTTTAAATGATTAAGTAGCTGATCAGAAAGCCGAACTGTTTTTCACTGATTAAATTTTAACAGATCTTATAATAGTATCTAAGATAGAAACTAGTTACAAATTCCAGATACGTTTTATTTGAGCAATATGCACATTTTAAACATTGAATGGTTTAGACTTTGAAAATATTGAAATATGACATGAAAACTTTAAGTTTTCTATTAGCCTACCTACTAGTTATTTTAAAAATTTAAGTTTTGTATTTCAAACACTTTTCAAAATCTGAAAACATCTTAATTTCTTTAACCCTAAATACTGTTTGTCATTTTCAATATTTTAAACACAAGTATCTTTTATACCAATTATATATAAAATAATAGGCAACAGGTAATATATGTTTATTAAAATTTATATAATTTATAATTAATATTACCAAAAAAAAGCTCTGTGCTTTTTTCAATTTTGGGATATTTTTTTACAATATGTAGTAGTTCGGTACATTTGTAATCACTGAAGGTGCAAATTTTAACTTTTGTCTATAATTTTTATATTATGTATTTTTATGAAGATTGGTTGATACATTGTAGGTAGTAGACGGTAATTAATTCATGTGTGACTGAAATGTATCATTATTCAGTTTTTGGGGCAGCAAATAGTTATTTATTTGTTATTAACATTTTTTTTAAACTTATAATATAGTCAATGTTTAGCATAATATAGAAAATGTAGAGCGACCAGCGGTTGGTATTCCATTAGTATGATTTTATACTGCATATCTGGTTGAAAGTATCAACCGCGTCTTTAGTTTTATTATATAACTCATATGATGAAGACCATCTTAAATCAATAATACTTTATACTATAGCTGAAATCAGTTTTTAGCATGATTTTTTCTTTGATATAGGAAATAGAACTTTGCTCATTGCCATTATCCAAAATGCTCTTTAATACAAATTCCGGCTTTTATTGCGAGGGATGGCAACAAATAGCAGTGACATTGTATTAATCGCAATTTAATTGAATTTGTTAAAAATTTTCATGTATTAAATATTTTGTTATTTTAGATAACATCCAGTTTCAACGGAAGTTCCGTAAAATGTCTTTACGGAATGGGGTTTTAAATGTTTCAAATATGTATATTAATATTTTAATACAACTCCCACAAATAAGTTTCATATACGCATATAGCTCTTATATCTATCTATTAAGTACATACAAGTGATCGAGATAATATTTTGTGTGTTTACATCATACGAATGAGTTGGACACACTCAAATTTTCTTTTAATTTTTAAAAGGAAAATTACAAAAGAAGAAAAGTGTATACTATTTATGTAAAATTTTTTTTTTGATTATTTTTAGTTTCTGAAGAAGAATATATGTTAACAAAAGTTTAAAGAAATAAATTAAACTTTTTTTTATTAACGAATTACAGATTCTCAGTCAATTCGAATACACATTAATATGAAGCACTAAGCCTATAAACCACTTTTTTTGATTGACCTTGGTTTTCAGTGTTGTCAGGGATGAGATAAAAGAGGCTAAAATGAACTTTAAAAGAGACTATAGAAGGCTAAATGCTCCAAAAAATAAGGCCAGAAAAAAGTAAGATTATTTTTTTTAAATAAATTTTTCTCGTTCTTATTATTTTTTCATATCTCTTTAAAGATATTGTAATAAATCTATAAATACACCATAAAACGGCTACCAGCAAAATAACCCAATAAAAAATCACCGAAAAATTTCTATACAAATTTGGGTTATATTGTTATTGTTAAATATTTTTAATAGTTTTTCGACATTTTTGGACTTTCCATTTCTAAATTTTTTTTTGTGATTTTTCATATTATAGAACTTTTAACTACATTCGTAGATAGTTTCTATGGTTAATGAATTATATTAAAAATAATTGTAATAATCAAAAAAGTAAGTCCATAAAATTATTTTATTTTTGATTTAGAGAATGAAGCTCCGCAGCGGAATTTTTTGTTAAATATTAATAATCTAGATTTTTTGTCTGAATAAATACACAAAAATTCTTAAATGGATGATTCTGTAAAATTTAAATTAGTATTAACAGATAAGAAATTATTTTCTTCGTTGCTAAAATACTAACATTTTAGTTTTTTTGCGGTAATTTTAAAAATAATATTAAGCTAGAAAAAAAAAAAAAAAAAACTAGAAGCTAAATCGAAATCTTTGAGGCTAAAAGCAAAATAAAAAGGCTAGCTTTAGACTTAAAAAGGATAAACTTGAAACACTGCTGGTTCTGGCGATAAATCACTATTTGTAAAATTACCGAGATTGCACCATATATTGAAGCATATTTCTAAAACGATTTGTCTGATTTGGTTAATAAAATATAAAAAATTCGCATTAAAATTGCCTTAAAGTTATACTCACATTATACTCACACTTAACAGTTATGGAGATATTAAGGCTATTTTGTAAAAAAAAAAAAATAATAATTTCGTACAATATTTTATTTTGTATAACAAAAGATGTTTAGGTAATATTTTTTATGATAATATTTTCAATGAATAAATAAATTAGTCCAACACTTACCTCAGAGAATATCGTTCAAATTAGAATAGCTTCTTTAGTCGAGATAACAATGTCCATCCTTCCGTCTAGTTGGCTGTCTGTCCATCGATTTGTATGAAGACAAAAAATGTTTCAAACGGTCCCCTTTTTTTGTTTATAACATAATTCTCCTGAGATAAATCATTTTTAAAATACCTCAAAAAATGTGGTTTTCGTTAAACAGTGTCCACAATTTCTAACTTTTTATCAAAAAAATTACAATATGTAATAGATACATGTCAACAAATACGTTATCAGAAAAACATTTTTTTAAATCAGTTTTGATCCTCGTGAAATAAAGATTTTAGTAAAGTTTTCTATAATTTTTTTTTTAATTCTATTTTATTAAAGTTTGAAAATTTCGGACAATTTCCATCGTAGTTTAGATTTTAGAACATCATTGGAAGAGACTTATTCAATACTATTGATATGTGTATTCATTTAACACTTTAGTAACAAAAGTTATTTTAATATTAATTAATATTAATATTAAGTTAATTTATATTGCAAATAAATGACTATTTAAGAAAATAAATGTCACAAGCAGCATAAGTTTATCAAAAAACTATGAATTTGTGTAAAATAGCGACTAAACTTCAAAGACTTTCTTTTATTCGATTATTACCGCAGTTTTAATAGAATTTATTATATTTTTAATAAATTTATTGATATTTAAGTATAATAAGCACTTTAATATAACTTATTTGCAAAAATTGCTGACTAAACATTTTGGGAACCAAGTGTATAAAATTGGCCTTATTGCTTTAAAGGGTTAATTATCTGTAACTTTCAATAGTATCGGAATAGAAAAATGTTCGAAATGTATACAACTTCATATTTAGATAATGAAAATATGACAAAAATTTAAATAAAATTTTGATATTTCGTGAATGAAAAAAGATGTAACAATTATTTAAGAGCGTACTCCATGTGTTATTATTTTTTTCGTAAGGCATTTTCCTTTCCATGTAAACATTGCTCAGGTACAAATTTTTAAGATTATTATAGTAATTTTTGTATAAGGGGCTTACATCTGAAAATCGCTTTAAATTTAACGAAAGTAGAACACCTATTGACAAGTTTAATGATAATCGATCTTTAATCGACCATTTTATCCATGTAATATCCCAATCCGTGAGTCACAATAACATGCATAAAAGCCATATAATTCTGCTATCAGTGCAACACGGGGGAGGTTGGTGAGTTTCGGTTGTAGCAGTGTAACCTGTGAGATCTGCACAATAAAAAAAAACAACGAGAGATATGTTGGATTATGTTTTCAGTCGAAAATAACCAAACCATATTTACCTTTTATTTTTCAAAGGAATATAAGATTCCCTATGGAGAGCTTATTATAAACACCAGTTTTAACTTAATCTTAATTCAACGAAAGAAAAAACTTATTAGTTTTACCTAACAACAACAAAAATTCATTAGAATCCAAAAATATCCCATCAAGATTTCTTAAGTCCAAGAGATTTTCCGCATATAACACAAATTTTAAATTTATTTAAACATAATATTTCTTTGTTATTTTATTTATTTTTTGAGTTTTATAGCATATTTTTAAAATATTTTTCTTTTCGTTTTGAATTTTTATATAAAACAATAATTATAATGAATTAAAAAGTTAATTTAGTTAATTATTAATATAATTAAATTTCAAAGAAAAATAAATTAAAAATGTTTATCGACTATTTTTTATCTATGTTAACTTTAATGCCTCGCACATGCGTCAATAGTTTATGCACTATTGAAAAATTATTATTGAGCTATAGAGAAAAAGGTCTTAGCTTTCTAGCCATATTAAATTTTTTGCAAAAAAGCAATTTCTCAATATTGACTTTTTGCCAAGATTTATTAAAGGGGACTCCTCCATGTAATATTTTGTCTTTCATTTATTACCTATATACACGTGAAGTTCTTTGTCCGAATTGAGTTCAATATATATATATATATATTGTCTATAAGGTGTTACGGTTTTAAGCTCTAAAAAATACACCCAAAAAAATACACACAATTCTAAATCCATAGAGCATTTGCAAATATTTTAAAGCATTATGCCATATACAGTCAAAATGTTATGCTACAGAATTATATGCGAATTCGTAGTTTAAAATACTAAATAAAATTTTATTTTAAAACGAATTAAAAATTTACATTTATATATAACACAATTTACCATGATTTGGTGCCTGCAAAAATAGTTTTAATTCTCTGTATTTAACAATGCTAGATGGCAATAGGAAGGATGTTTTACAGCGTTAGCTAAAACAACAAAATATTTTTTAATACTCGTGTAGCACTGCATTAGTTTGTATGTAAATACAAATATTTTGTTGTTTTGATTTTCTTTAGTTTTTGCAATTCGAACGTGGTATACGGTTAACCAAAATATGGTTGGATAGTCACGTAGCATAAAAAAAGCTATATAACTTACGTTTATTGTTACAGCTAACTTATGGAATTTTTAGATTAGAGAAACTTGCAAATAATTATAATAAAAAAATATTTTTACATATATTGCGATAAATGAATGAATTTAGAAATTAGAATTTAGAATGAAATTGTGTTGTCAATAAATTGAGGCAATTATTATTATACATAGAAAAAATATTGCCACATATATTTTTAAATTAACATAGTTGTTTCATTTTGCATCTAAATTTAATCAATATATGTAAGTAAATATAAAATAAGACAAAATTTAAGTACAATTTTATTTCTTGCTTAAATTTTTATTTCATTCAACTATATTCTTGATTTGATAAATTTTTTAATTAGAAAAATGTTTCTGTTTTTCATTTTTTACAGTTTTTAGCTATTAGTATAATCATTTTGGTGAGAGGTGCCAATTTAAAAAGTTTTTAATTGTATTTACTAATAAATTTGGTGATTGTTGAGTTTTTCTGTGTATGGATATTTTAATTTTATTTTTGCAATGGTATGAATAAACAATTATTTATTTTTATGCTGCTTTTTGGTAGATATAAATATGAAATTTAAATGTGATATGATATGCTAAGTTTAAATGTGATACGAGTCATGTTTAAATAAATGCTAATAAGAACAGTTTAACAAACCGTAAAAATATGCTTTAAAAATCTAACGTAATTTTAAGCCTTTAAGTTATTTATGTATAATTATCACCTTTACAAAGCTTAACTTTTCTTCAAATGATAACACAAAATTTTGTATTAATCAATTTTGCACTTTTATTTATAAATAAGATAAAAACTTTATATTTTCAAATGCAGCTAATTTTTATGACTATAGCATTTCTCCATATGTCACATGTTAAGGATTTCTTCTTAAATTATTTGCCTTTAATTAAACCAATTTAAAGTGAAATAAAAAGAAAAAAAGTTTAGAAATTGTTTCTTACTTATAACTTCAAGAACAAACACCAAGGACCACAAATTGTTAGAAAGCTTTAAGGTTTTCCTTTTCAATTACCAAGAAAAACACAATTACTCACATAACACAAAGTTTGTTTTTTTAATCCACTATCATATGAATACTTGAGATAAACTTTAGTCTTAAGAACAACAACTTATATAAAAGATACACTTTGTATTAGTATATCCATACATATGTACATATGTATATGTGTTTATATTAAGGTATTTGCACTGTCGAATGTATCTAACTAGAACAAGTTGATGGAACATTAAGAAATTTAATCAACAAAAAAGTATTATAAAGTTTAAATTGATTTCTGCCCAGGCAACTGTATGTGTATTAGGGGTATAACTTAAAAAAAGAACACAAGGTATCACGTCATAGCCCATGTTGTACTAATATTAAAAATACTTTTCAAAATTTATTTGGATGAAAAAACCTTCCGCCCCGAAAACAATTTCAAAACTACTTAACATTTTTTTGATTAAATTATTTTTGTTATATTAAAAAAAAAAAAAAAAAAATATATATATTTTTCATACTGATAATAAAAATTGGCACAATACCAAATATTTTGCTCAGTGTCAAAGGGGTTTTAATTATTCCCCTAACAGCCGCTATAAAATAAAATAGTAAAATCATACTGGTCACAATTTTTTCAGATTTTGCTTAATTCAATTCTGAAAATTTATAAAAATCAGCATTTTTAATATGTCGCTTTATAAAAAAATGATTTTATTGAAGACAATGCCATAAGTGAGACAATATAAACTTGTTTTCAATAAAAATTCAATACTTCAACACTTTTGGTGCGGAAACTTTTTTAAAGATCGTGAAAATTTAATATTGTGTTTCTTGATATTTTTTCATAAAATTGCAAAAAGTTATACCCATAATATGTATGCAATTGTGTTTCTGTTTAAATGAGTTTGTGTATTAAGACTACCACATTGCAATCCATAAGTTGATTTTTCTTTTTTTTTTTTTTGTATGTCTTTTTTTTGTTTGTTTAATGCCATATCTATGTAAGAATGTTCTTGTTTGAAGTTTGTATCAAACAATGTCCATTATTCATACTCATACTCATTCAGTTACTTGTTCTATGTGGTTGATGATCCCTTGATGGAGTAAAAGTGGAATGCAATGTTGAATAAGAATAAAAAAATCATATTTTTATTATGACATTTTTTTTGTTTATTTGTACACATAGTAAGTGTATGAACAATTTCTTCTTTAGATTTTAGAATTTTGGTATGTTGCAAAACTTCCCAGCAAAAACTTGGTAATGGCATGTAGTTGCGGATGTAGCTAACAGCATACGTTCTGCTTCTATGTAGTTTAATACTTACCTATAACTTGGTATTTAATTACTTATTTATGACAAGATTTTTTAAAATTCTACTTTCTATTGATTTTTTAATTCTGCTTATCAATTCATATATTTAAGGAAGGGACAAATTGTATATGAAAAGATAAAATTTTAATATGAGATAAGTAGTTGCCTCGAATGTCATCACCGTGTTAAAATAGTAGTTTATTTAGCTAATGTGTGAGTAGTAAAAAGGCATTATATTAGCTTATTAACTTATTATATGGCAACCAAAGTTTTTGCTGGGTTTATATTTATATTTTTACTTTAGTTTTTGTTTGCTTTACATATGTTTTTCAGTTGGGTGTTAAACATAACACTTGAAATTTCTTTAAGTTTGTTCTTAAAAAACCCACTATAGTAATTCCGAAAATATGGAGAATTTTATAAAATGCGTAGCAGAGAAATATAGAAATTAAGTTAATGTGGTTGTAAATACATAAGGTCGCAGTTTTTTTTAGTTAAAGGACATGCGGTATCTCAAGTAAAGGAGTGCGCAAATTGAGGAGGGAAAAAAAGAGTAAAGAGAAAAATGCTCTATTTTAGATTAAGCTTTGTATTAAAGGTATTGTCTAGATTCCTCCTATATACAGTTTCTGTAATAATACTTAAATCTAAGTTTAAAACTCAGAGTCTTACTTAATAAATTGTGAATGTAATCTGGGTTATACGAAAATTTAAAGTAGTTGACTAGTAATGATCGAGATAAATGTAAATGAGAATCAAATACTTATATGAAAAGTTCAATCAAATCTTGAAAATTGATTAAAAAGGTTAGCGAAAATTATATTCATAAGTATTTACTTTAATTCTTGTATATATATATATATATGCAATCGAATTAAAATTGTTTGATATCGTCCGTCATGATATAAACATGTGTATATGTACTGAGAAAACCCAAATATTGAAATTTTCATTCGTGTCATTCATATTATCAGTTTTCTGTTTATATGCATTAGGGTGTGTTAAATTTTTCCGGTGAGAAAAAAACAAAAATACGTATAGCAAAAACGAATTCTATGCAAAATTCTAAAAAAATTACCCAAAGAAACTCTAGATCTAAAGTTAAAACGTAGCTTCCGCATATATATTTCAGTTTAAGGTATTTTAAAACTGCATAGTACAGTGCCGCAAAAAACTCCCTTTTTGAGATTTTGATATAGGAAGACAACTCAAATGATACGCTTTAATAAGCAGAATACAGGAAATAAAAAAAGGAAAGTTGAAATTATTTCCCAATTTGAAATTAGTTCCCTACCAAATCATATTACCCATATATTTAGGCAAAGAGAAAGTTCAGATTTTTTCCCGAAATGAGTCTTAAAAAATTCACAATTTTGAGCTTGTTATGATCAAAATATATCTTTTTAACCATAGGGTTTTCCCCCAGAGGACTATTTTGTGCATTTTTGCATTTTTCTGAATTTTTATGTCTCTCAGCTTAAGATAAGTTTTGATTTTAGCCCCATAATTTCTTGGAGAAATTTTCTTAGAATTCTTCGTAGATTACCTTTTGACAGAAGTATTTTACCTACCCTAATATACATACTTTAAATTAAACTTTGACAATTACACATATATCAAAAATTATTACAAATAAGTCTAAATAATATTTATTATATATTAAACTTATTTATAAACAATAAACTTATTTATTTTTTCGAGAACTTGTTATTAAACTTTTATGCATTTAACTTGGTTTTAGATATAAAGTTTATTGAAGTCAATGCGTTTGTATATATCAAATCTATAGTAAACTTCATGAACTATCTTGCATCATATAGTTAAGTTATGAAGTTTCCTTGAAAGAATAATGATTCTGAACTTTATTTATTTTTAAAGAAAACTTTATAATAATAAAGTTCCTTAAATGGAAAACTCTATTCTCCACCAAAAATGTGTCTTATAATTTTTCAGAAACTTTAGAAGATTAATGTAGCATTTCATTTGTTAGCTTTAATTCTACCACAACCATTTCTAGTTTGTTATTTTATTTTCTATTTTTTTATGCGTATTTATTTATGTTCACTTCAACACAACTACATCTATGATAAGAAAAAGTAATACAACTTTTGTTATTTTCCAGTCAAAAATGATGTTTTTTTTTTTAGCTACTTTTTTTAGTTTTTCTTTGTTACCAAAAAAGGACATTGTTATTTTTGTAACATTCCTCTTTATGTTGACATATCAAAGAGTGTAATGTATTTTCCTAGCCTTGTTTCCTGTTTCCGTTCTAGTGATTTTTCTTGTTTATTTAGCAGGAGAAGCACAGAAGATGACAAACAAAACTTGTGTGATGTTTAAAAAAAAAGAAACCTTAGTATTTAACAGCATAGGAAAAAAAAAAATTAAATCATCAAATATTTTTACTTGAAATTTTCTACAAATCCTTTTATGTCATATTTTTGTTGTTGACACTTTTCGATGGTCAGTTTATTTATTTTGTTTTCATGTTTGTTCCTTGTTATTTATTTCGTTTTATTATTATTTTTTTTTTTTGCTTTTTTTTGGAATAAATAAGACAGAAGTTTTATGAATAAAAAATTCAAGATTATTTACATATCTTGTGAAATAAGGAGATAAATCTTGTTACTTTTTATATGTTTGTATATTAGAGAAAAAGTAATATGTTTTCTTAATGCAGACTAATTGAGATCTGTAGCTTTAGTTTATAAATGGTTGAATGTTAATATGAGTCTTAGAGAAATTACGAGAAATTGTTTGGGTAAATTCAAAAAATTTCGACCTAAAATTAAAGTTTTAAAAATTTTATATTTTCAATTTTTTATTTATTTTTTTTTTAAATCTGGATTGGTCACTAAACTACCACAGAAAACAGATTTTGTCGGTTGCATGCACTAACTCAAAATTAGATTGCAATGTCCGAATATACCACCATGTTTTTAAAGACAATTCGGTTGAAACAATTTGATATGACTATAATAAATATATTAGACGTGCCCATTTAAATTTAAAATGATTTATTTTTTTAAGAGACATATTTTATTATATTTTTATCAATAATAAATACATATATATGTGGGATTGGAGCCTGGTCGCGTCACCAGATCTGTCAGACGTTGGTAAGAAAGGGGTTAAGATAGTTAACGGACAGAACATTCTCGACGGAGCTAGTGACGAGTCACGTACGCAACAGACAAAATATGGACGAGACATCTTATAACGCAGAACGAATATTCTAAACGATGTTATTTAATTTTATAAACGGACTTACCATGCACAGGAAAGGGACAAATATAGGTTTCGCTCGCTAAGAAGTTTCTGGAGCTTTAGGGAAATAGCGAGTAATAGTGGATAGGATATAAATAGGAATAAAAGAGAATATTTAGTTGCAGTTGCAGAAGAGTTTTATAAAGTTGAAGTAAATTGCAGTTGAAAATAGTTGCCGCAAAAGTTGAAGTGAGTTGCTCTAAAGTTGAAATTAAAAGTGGTAATTGAGTTAAAACCAGCAGTAGCCAAACTCTAATAAATTGTAAAACTAAAATAAAGTGAAGTGAATATTTTAATTTAAGTTTGATAATTTGAAATAAACTGTGTACATTAAAATTGTACATATAAATTGTGTTTTAATTGATTAAAGCCATCAAGCTTAAATCGCAGGGATTTAATAATATAAAAATTCCACAAATTGGGTGCTCGACCGGAATTGAAGTTTGGAAAATTGGTAAAAAAAAAATTGAAAACCATAAAAATTATGTGAAAAGTTGTTAAGAGAAAAACTGTGTAAAGTGTAAACTGTAGTATAAAGTGGAAAAATTATCATAATAGTTGTTGAAATTGTGTTTGACGATTAAAAAACAAAACTTAAGATGTTATTAAAGTTGTGAAAATAAAAGTTGTAAATAAAATATAAATAAAAGTTAAAAAAAAAGTATTGTAATAGAAAAAAAAAAAACAAGTGGAAATAAAGAGCACATAAGCTTAAGAGACAGAAAGATGTTGAAAAACTCTAAAAAGACAAAAGAGAAATGTTGAAGTGAGAAACAACAAAGTATTTTTACTTGAGAAAAAAAAAAAAATAATAATAACAACATAAAGACACGAAAGAGAAAAGAAAACAATAAAGTTGAATAAGGGTTGTTATATACGTTGTTAAAGATTGATCGCAAATAAATAAAAACAAAAACAAACACACACAAAAATAACACTAAGGCAAAAACAGTGAAGTAGAAGATAAAAGAAATATAAACAAGTATATGCATTTTTTTTGGTGTGTGTATAAGTTGTGAACTTAAAAAAAAAAAATAAATAACGAACAATAATTCGTTAGTGAACATTAACCTGTGAGAAAGAGTAAAATAGAAAGTATAGTCAAGGCGGAAGAAAAAACGTTGTAACGAATACTATATTAATCAACGAATGAAAGAAAAGAAAGATCGAGAGAGCGACGTGTAAGTTGAAAAGGGATAAATGTAAGTTGGAGATTCAAATGCATGGCCGTTAAGCAAAGTAGGCGAGTCAAATGATGTGAGCTGTAGAAATCTAGTTGGAGTGCTGTTCAATTCTAATAAGATAAGTTGTATAATATAAGTTTGTTTACAGTGAAGTTAAAATTCTTTATGTTGAAATAACATAGTTTTTGTTATTTAACATTTTACTTTTTAAAATTCAAGTTGTTAATGTTAATTTAGAGAAAAGATATTTTATTTGTTTTTTTTTTTTTTTTTTTAAAGAGCTGTGTAATTGTTGTAATATTATTTCGTAAAATTTAGTTGTAAGTATTATTTTGTAAGGTTGTTGCTGGTTTTTTTTTTATTTTGGTAGAAGATGGAGATTGAAAGTATTATGTCCATGAATTGCGAATCTTTGCGCAATAAGTTGAGGGAATTAGGGTTGGACACATCTGGGTTGAAGCCAGTACTAAGAGACAGGCTCCTACGACATTTCGGTCACCAAACTGATGGGGACGACGGAGAATCGATAAATTCTGAATACCAAGATGTGGGTGCTAGTGAGTCTACAGGGGTCCGTCTAAATGGTCCTGTCTTCACTCTAAGGGATATTGTTGATAGTTTGTCTGTATTTAGTGGAACTGATTCTTTAGATGTTAGGCATTGGGTTGAAGATTTTGAGGAAAATGCCGAGACAGTGGGGTGGAATGATATACAGAAGTTCATTTATGGTAAACAGCTTCTGAAAGGTGCTGCAAAATCGTTTGTTAGAAGTCAGTCCGGTTTAAGAAATTGGGAGTCGTTGAAGAATGCTTTAATTGATGAATTTGGTGAAATGTTGTCTTCCTCAGAAATCCACAAGATGTTGAGAAATCGTCGAAAAAATCAAACTGAGAGTTACCGCGAGTATTTGTATGCTCTTATGGAGATCGGTAAACCAATTAAGCTAGATGTCCCAAGTCTTTTAGATTACTTTGTTGAGGGTATACCTGATTCTCGGTTCAATAAAGCCATTTTATATCAGGCAAATACAGTGGAACAGATGAAGGAACAGATCAAAATATATGAAAAAATTCGAACCTCATCGAATAAAGACAGTAAGAAGACTAATGCACCTAACAACGTTGAACTTAAGGAAGAAAAAAGTGGTAGTGCAAGAAAGAAGAATTGTTTTAAATGTAGAAGTCCCAATCATCTTGCGAAGGACTGCAGGGAAACACTATTTAAATGTTTTAAATGCAACGGTGTAGGGCATCGCGCGGCTGATTGTAAGGTCAATAAACCTGAAGTCAAACAGGAGCGGAGTAATGCCAACACGTTCGGTTACGACAAGGAACCTTTTGAGCCAGGTATGAAGTTTAAAAAGGTCACGTTGTGGAATATTGCATTTTATGGTCTCATCGATACCGGCTGCAACATTTGCACAATAAGAGGTGATGTTTATGACAGGGTACGTAACGAGTTCCAATTGATAGTAGAGCAACGACGCTTGAAGGGTGCAGGTGCAGGCGTATTTTATACCCAGGGTTACTTCGTCGCACCAGTTGTAATTGATGTTATTCCGCTAAAAATCAAGTTTTATGTTGTGCGCGCAGAGGATTTAGATTATCCGGCTGTTTTGGGCACTAACCTATTACAGTTTGTGGACTTAGTGATAAGGGAAGACGGTGTGGAACTTGTTCCCAAGACTGCTACTAATATTGGGAAGAACAATATCGATGATCATCGGAAGTACATCAATACTTCGAGACTGATGAGCAAATCCATCGATTGCGTTATAGGAGGTAGTGTTAGAAGATCAGATATAGGGAAAGATGAGTCCGTAGCTCAGGGAAAGGGAAATATTTCAACTAAGGATCAGGAAATGGTAGATGAATTGGTAGTTGACAAGTTGGAGAAAACAGTTGTAGAAGCCACTGTTTTCGAGGATTCGTCGTCGGCTGTGTTAGCGCAGGAAAATGATGATCAGAATATACGTGAAACCTGAAGGAAATAGGGTATGTTGAAACCAAGAGCTAAGGTAAACCTATGTTGTCTAAAGAAGGGAAATCAGAGGGGTTTTAAGGAAAACCGCAGGTCGGAAAACTTTTGGTTACACAATTCGACGAATAACAAATGCACACAAGATGGAGACTGTGTGGGACGGAAGCGGAGACGTTTTGGTTCATACGGAGTGAAAAGTAGGGTGGAATATGGTCGATATGAGGTCGGGAGGAATACGGAGGGCGAAGGACCAGGAAGACGGTTCACTGTGGTGGAGAATATGAAAAGATGGGCACCAGTATTCGAGTCGAATACCCCGTCAGGAGGGCCGAATGTGGGATTGGAGCCTGGTCGCGTCACCAGATCTGTCAGACGTTGGTAAGAAAAGGGTTAAGATAGTTAACGGACAGAACATTCTCGACGGAGCTAGTGACGAGTCACGTACGCAACAGACAAAATATGGACGAGACATCTTATAACGCAGAACGAATATTCTAAACGACGTTATTTAATTTTATAAACGGACTTACCATGCACAGGAAAGGGACAAATATAGGTTTCGCTCGCTAAGAAGTTTCTGGAGCTTTAGGGAAATAGCGAGTAATAGTGGATAGGATATAAATAGGAATAAAAGAGAATATTTAGTTGCAGTTGCAGAAGAGTTTTATAAAGTTGAAGTAAATTGCAGTTGAAAATAGTTGCCGCAAAAGTTGAAGTGAGTTGCTCTAAAGTTGAAATTAAAAGTGGTAATTGAGTTAAAACCAGCAGAAGCCAAACTCTAATAAATTGTAAAACTAAAATAAAGTGAAGTGAATATTTTAATTTAAGTTTGATAATTTGAAATAAACTGTGTACATTAAAATTGTACATATAAATTGTGTTTTAATTGATTAAAGCCATCAAGCTTAAATCGCAGGGATTTAATAATATAAAAATCCCACATATATAAATATACAATTATACCTCACACCACCATATGTGGTTGGGGTATTATGTGTTTATGCTGATATCTGTAGCACACAGAAAAAAATCATGCAACACTTTAAAGTATACCCATCAACTCAGAATCACTTTTTGAGTCGATCTAACGATGTCCGTCCGTCTGGCTGGCTGGACTGCTGGCTAGCTATCCATGTAAATCTTGTGCACAAAGTACAGGTCGCTATTTTGAAGATAATTCAATGAAATTTGGCATGTAGGACTTTCATGGCACAAGGAGGAAGCCTATTGAAATTGGTTATGATCGGTCCATTATTTAACCTAGTCTCCATACAAATGTTCACCCGGAATAGGGGTTTAGCGATCATAAATACCTTAAATATAACAATATTTTAATGAAATTTGGTGTAAGGAAGTTCTGTATAAGTATAAAACTTTGTGTCAAATTTCATCAAGATCGATATATAAAACCCTTTTCCGAAAATCACTTTAACTTGCATAAATCACATACACATATTAGTATCAAGTTTATATGCGACACAAATAAGTTTTATAACCGACAGAAATTACAGTGACATATTTTATGAGAATCGATCTAAAATTTATCATACCTCCCATATAAGCCCACTTTCGGGAGTCATGCCAAAGTGAATAAATTCATATAAATGTTAGTGTTAATATAATATTCTGTATTCGTATGTTTTACTTTACATTTAGTAAAAGTATCGGTATGTACTCCATGAATTTTGATGGGCATACACAATCATTGTATATCATATCATATCATATGGTCGGGCTTGTCCGACTCTCTTACTTGTTTTTATATGGATCGATTGAGATGACATTTTTAATTTCACTCACTAGATTTTAACATTTCGGGACAGAAAGTACAAAAATACTATATATTAAAAAGTATTGTTGTAGCAGAATTTCTGAAAAGTACTAATTAAATATACAAATCTGACTTGTTACGGAAATGATCAGATGCTAAACATAATGTTAGCTACCGTTATTATCCAAAAGATTCTTGAATTATACATTTATAAAATATATGTAATTGAGTGTCGCAGTGCCATTTCATGCAAAATAACTGTAGACTCCATCAAATTTTGCAAAACCCATAATTTCCTTTATATGCTTTGCTATAGTTAGGTTTTAGCGGATTCTAAATCTACATGTTAAAAAACAATATCCATATTAAAATGAACATAAATATATAAACAGCAATTAAGCACTTACCAATTTTATTAAGATATTGGTGACAGATTACAGCTACCGTCATTAAAGATTTTTGGCTGGCGTTGGATCAAATCCAAGTTAAATTTCATTTATATTGCATTCAAAACAATTTTGCTTAAATTATTTTTATTCGTATTTAATTTTTCAAAAGTGTCAAACAATTGAGAATTCTTTTACTATTCAGATATTCAATCGGTTGTGAATAATGAATCGAATTTTTGCAACGTTAGTAGAATTTGCACTTAAACTAGATGTTACTTCAACTGAAAAGTAATTGTAGCTTTAAAACATCGTGTTAGAGGCATATTTTTTATTACCACCATTAACATTTACCTTTGAAATAAGAAATTAAAATGGTTGTGACTAACGAATATATATAAAATCTATTTTAAAATTTCACAAATTGGTTAAATTGACTAATAGTACAATTGTAGATATAATAATTTTAATTTAGTTACAATTTCTATATTCTAAATAAAGAAACTCTGTTAGTTTTATACATTTTTAATAACTATAATAAAATGTTGTTTATTTTATTGAATATTTATCAGTGTATCCGTTTTTCAGCCAGTTTTTTTTTCTGTGTGTAGTTATCATACATTTTATCGCATACAAATCCGTTCCATATCGTTTACAGTTTTTTGGATCTCTAAAGTAAGACACTTCGGGCATTTTTGTCAAGAATTAACAAAGTTTAAGGTTAAATAACTTTGATGTCCATTATCCGATTTTAACAAAATTGGTATCAATGGAAAGGATCGATATTCCTCTTTATCATAAAATCATAAAAGTTATACACCTTTCTAGCGCAAGAATCTATAAAATGAATACTAATATACAAATAAAATATATAAAATCTTGTATTAATGTTAATATTAATGTAGGATTTATGCGTAAAATAAAAATAAATATATTTTAGGTAATTAAAATAATTCTTATATTTTAATATTGGGTAGATAATGGTTTTAAGTAGTTTTTCGACAACGGAACCTACATGAAAGATGTGATCAATTTGGTACAATGATCTAATAAATTTTATTTTTGAGATAAGAAATATGTTATATATGCGACTTATTTCAATAAATAATTATTTGTTTTATTTAACTTTTAATAAGCATATCAATATGCCTAAAAGTCACTTAATATCTAATAGAAAATGTGTTAGTTAGTAGAGAAAATTTTTTGTAACCTCTGATTCCATTTAAATCCCATTTTTTTTTAATTTTTAACTATAATAATATATTGACTGTAAACATCGTGTAGAAGAATTATGAAAATTAAAAGACTCCTTTTCAGGATATTCAAGGATAAATGATATTTTTAGAGATCTTTGCGCCAGCAAGATGATTAATTGTTATAACTGTATGATAAAGAAGAATCTTATTTTTTTCAATAGTACCAAGATTGTTGAAATCTGATAATGTACACAAAATTTATTTAAGATTCAATTTTCTTAATTTTTGACAAAAAAGTTCGAGGTTTTCAAATTTAGAGGTTCATAGAATATAATACGCCATATGAAGTGCACGGAGGAGCACATTATATGTACTAAATTTTATAAAAATTGGAGATGGTCAAAATCTGAGATGGGTCGAAATTTTTTGGAATTGCTCAATGACGAAATTTGCAAGAATGACATTCGTTTAAAAAAGTAACTTTTACCCTCTTGATCAACTCAGGACAGATAAGCTTATTTTATTGTTATATATATATATATATTTTTTTATACCTTAAATCTATGCTCACACTTTTATATATTTTGAGCAAAAATAACAGTGATTTTAGGATTTTTATTTTTTTTCTAAGATAACATTTACTTTATAATTTTCATTGATTATATTTAAAACACACAAAAAAAAAAAAAAAAAAAATAGCCAAAATTATGAAAAATATAGCCAAAGTGAGAAGTAATTGTCAAAAACAAAAAAAAAAAAAAAAACAAATCAGCCTTAATGGAGAAAAATCGGCAAAAAAGCTCCAAAGCAAAAAAAAAAAAATAAAAATAAAACGTCAAAATGAAAAAAATTGTCAAAACATAAAAAATTTAAACGAAAAATAACACAATAAAAAAATCATCAAAGCGAAAGTAATTTCTAATATTTTTTTAGCGGTTTGCTATTATGAAATCATATTACATCATATTACACAGTCACATTTGTTCTTAAAAAAATATATATTATCGTCACTTTACACATGAGATTAAAATATTTTTCCTTTTCATCTACTCAGTACAGGTTTTTTATTATATGAAAACATTCCATTAATGCATTACTGACCTCCTTTTTCGAGGTAGAACATGTTTAGAAATCTCCAGCTAATAACGATCATAAAAAATAAATTTATTTTTGATGTAGTATTTTTCATAACGAAAATATATCAACACTAAAATGCAGCCAACACTATACCACATAGAAATATGAATATAAAAACATATGCACATGTAATATGAAAAATGAAATCTTTTTAGAAATTCATGGCAGTTTTCCAAATTCATTTGAACTTTTTTTATTATTGTTTTTACTTAGTTGTTGGTAGTTTTGTTTTGGTTTCTTTGCTATATATTTCGACCATCATAATTCACCAGGCATACGTACATACATACATACATACATACATACATATGTACAATCAACCAACATTGAAGCTATGACATAAGAATAAAAGTATCCGTAAACTACAACATCCATTAGAACTACAACTATAACTTCTAGTACTAGCAATATGCTGTTCACGTTCACATACATATAAATATAAGAATATACTATATGTATTTATTTATGTGTGGAAATTCATTCAATGGTTTATTTAACTTCATATATAACATAACAAAACTAAAGCAAGCTGCCATTAGAGTTGGATGTATTCAATCTAGTTTGTATCTAACAAAAATAAAGAAGAAACAAACTTTTGTGGCAACAAGATAAAAAAAGAACGAGAAGCAAGATCTAACATTCTAAATGAAAGCATAACAAAATGAACAAAACAAGTGTGTTTATGCAATTGTTGTATGAATGCATGGTGAGTACGAATGCAATATTTTATTTAATTTTTTATTTTCTCCACAATTGGTATGAGCAAAATAACTTATTTTTCAATTAGATTTTTTTCTTCTCAAATGTTTAGTAGAATTTTCACATAGTCATGGACATATTCGTTTATAAATTTTTTATATTTTAATTTTTATTTATTTTGCGGTATCACTAATGGTTTTTGGTATTACACAAACTGCTAATGTTTATATATAAATTGCTTAATGCAAAGCCCACTAGGATATGAATCATTGAAATATGTAGAGGTAAAACAACAAAATTCTACAACAAACTTATGAAGCAGACAGGTATGCTGATTTTGCTAATTAAATTGGGTTATAGAATGAAATGTTTTTGATTTTAAATGAACTTTAGAGTGCTTATGTATGTATTTCAAAGTTTTGTTTTTAATATGTTGATTTTTTTTATAACAAAACAATATAGTTTTAATTTGTTAGTAAGATTTTATATGGTAATTGAAGAATTAATTGTCAATACGAGGGTTAGACTTAAAATTTTATACAAAAAGGAATATTGGAAAGTTGGTAGTAATATTAATAGTAGCAAAAAAAGAATATGTTTTATTACATTAACAAAAAAAAAAAAAAAAAAAAAAATAGAGCAGAATTAAAGTAGGTAAGACACTAATATCGTAGTTGAGAGAAAACATTGTTGATATTAAGTTTATGTGAAACCATCGTAGTAGTACTTTAATAAACTATATATTTTGTTGATAAAATCATAATATAATTGAAGCTCATTGAATTAGATTTACAATTAAGTCTTAATTAAGTTTATTTTATTTATTGTTTTGAACAGCAACAATTATAAAATATATACTTTAAGACTTATTTTTGCATGAAATTGTTTTTATATGTTCATGGACATACATTTGATATAATTCTATTTGTCAAAAAAAAAAAACTCCGTTTTATATTTTCCTTAATATAACCACTCCGTTTTCCATTATTTAGATTAATATTATAATTAGTGTCCTTGTCCTTCATTTATATATTATTGGTTTTAATTCTAGATAATATTTGTATTGGTGTGTGCCCTTAATAATAGTCCGATATGTATTGTATGAATAAAATTGCAGAATTTGCGATGAAGAACGTATGGTTTTTTGTTAGTTGTGTTTCTTAAATTACCACTTAAAATGTAGTGACTTCAAAGCTCGTGATGCTGATGCATTTTCCTATAATGCCAAAAACTTTCAGTGGACTTGTCAAAATTAAAAAATAATTGGAATTGAATTTTAAAATTTCTTCAAAAATTATAAAGCTGAGTTCGATGGAATTAAAAAAGACTTTTATTCTCTACAAGGAAAACTAACTAAATACGGTGAACTTTTTTCTAAATTCACAAACTTAGATAGTTTTGCTAAAAAGTCATCATCAACACCCCCTTGTATTTCTAAAAATTCAGAGGTTATTACTACCAATGATTCTATCCCGTTACCAACCACAAATCCAAGTAGTAGTCATGCTCCTGTTGTAACTCCTAATTCAAATAATTTTCTTCCACCTCATCATGCTTTAAATGCTTCTAATTATAATCTAATTCCATCAGAGTCGACTTTAGTTACTCCTACTTTATCTAATTCGACAAACCTGCCCATGATTTCAAATCCTGATACTAGTAAGCCTCCTGAGCTTAATTTACTAACTCCCTCATCAACAACCCACTTATAAATCCATTTACAACAGTAACTCCAAAGCCCTTAATAATTATAGCTACCAGGAAATGATTATCCCTGAAAGTATTTGTGATCGTCTTGTTAATCCACAATTTTGGCCAAAAAAATACCACTGTTCGACAATTTATTTATCGTGATAGTAATAAGTTAATTCTTCCAAGGGCTTCTGATTTAAATCAAAAAAAAAAACTAATTGAATTAAATACTCGTAATCCGTTAAATATAAATATTTGTCCAAGAAATGATTAAAAATCCTCAGCTATCTTCATCACATACCAAAATGTTAGAGGCATGAACACAAAGTTAGAATCTCTTTATTAAAGGAGCTTTAATATTGAGCGTAATATAATTATGAAATAAAAATATCAAATTTAGAACAATTTTTATAACTTGCTCTTATACTCCTGCTACATCAAACATTCAAATTTATGAACAACATGCTAACGTGATAAAATTTGTAGCTAGTCAATCCAAACCTGGTGACTTCGTAATTGTTATTGGTGATTTTAATATTTCAAACATTAAATGGTGATAAACTCCTGATTCATGCTTTTTAAGCCCATCAATAAGATTGGGAACATCTACTGAATTACTGGATGCTATTGATGATTTGGGACTCTTCAAATAAATAGCATACTATTTGATCTTGTATTTGTTGATGGACCTAAAGGATTTTATATTATTTGCATTAATGCATTATTAACACCTGAAGATGCTTATCATCTCACTCTTGAAATAACTATATACGTCGAAATAAAACCATCATTACAGTCCAATGTAAGTGATGAGATGGTTTTGAGCAAAGCTGATTATTCCAAATTAAATCACCTACTTTGTTCCGAAACTTAGTTTGAATATATTTCTTATATATATTCCTTATAATAAAGCATGCCCTCATAATATTGACGTTTAAATTCTATGATGGCTTATTGAAATAAGTTAAGATATCAATTTCGATGATGAGAAAATTAATTGCACATGTACCGCCTTGGAGTACAAAGCAGCTCAATAGCTTGAAAAATTTAAAAAACAAATATTATAGAAAATACAAGTCCAGTTTATCTATTGATTATATGAGATATTCCATATCAAGATCAGTTTAAAATTCAGAAAATATACAATGTTATAATAATTATCTTTTTAAGGAAAAAAGAAACTTTAAAAATAATACAAAATATTTTTAATAGTTTGTAAATTATAAGCGTCGAGTTTCTGGATATCCGTCCATGACGAAATTTGAAGACGAAAAATCCTCAAACTATGTAGATTTTTGCAATGTATTTGCTGCTTTTTTCTCATCTGCCTATTTTGATAAATAATTACATCAACTTTTCAATTATTTATATTCAATTCTTGATGCATCCCTAATAAATTGTCTAACATTAAATAAAACGATGGTAATCGCAGCTGTACAGAATCTAAAAAATATTTTGATAAATGTGGACCTGATGGTGTTCCAAGCTGCGTTCTTATATCTCCAATAACCCACTTATTTAACATATCAATATTTGGGAATTATTTTCCTGAAGTTTGGAGAAAATCTTATGTTATACCTTTGTTTAAATCCGGAAGCCGATCCAATAATTCTAATTATAGATTATTTGCTAAATTAAGTGTTATTCCAAAACTTTCCGAAAACATAGTTATTGGAATTGGTTTTTATCAAGGGACTTTTATCTTTCCCCATATCAGCATGGATTTAGAAAAGGATGTTCGACTACTACCAACTTTTGTAGTTCACAACCTTAGTTATAACTGCATTTGATTCCGGTTTACAGACAAACAAAATATATACAGATTTTAGGAAAGCTTTCGATAAATTAAATCATAATCCTAGTGTTCAAATTGGATAAAATCGAATTTTCTCCTGTTTTCCTTAAATGGCTTTTCATATGTCTTAAAATAGATGCCTATGTGTATTATTTAGAGAATGTACATCATTCCTGTTTTATCCGGTATTTCGCAAGGTAATCATCACGGCCCCTTATTAGTCCTAATATATATAAATTATTTACCTGCTTGCATTAAGAATTCTAGGATATTAATATATGCTGATGATGTAAAGCCGTTCCATAGCTTTAACTATTCCTGTCAATGTTCTTTACTCCAATCAGATTTTGACAATTTTTATGATTGGTATATGTTGAATCTAATGGATGTGAATTCAAGAAAGTGTAAACACATGATGTTCTACAGAAGAAATCCAGTAATATGTAGATACACAATGAATAAATATCACCTAATTTAGTCGAAGAATTTTTTAATCTGGGTGCATTGCTTGATTTTAAACTATCCTTTAATTCCCACGTTTCTCAAATCGTTTATAAGGAAAAAAGGAGTGCTAGGTTTTCTCAAGCGTTGGGGAAGAGAGTTTAATGATCATTACATTTCCAGATAGCTATTCACATCTCTCATAAGATCAATCCTGGATTGTGCTTCCGTGGTATGGGATCCTCAATACGAAGTTTATATAAAGAAAATTGAATCAGTCCAAAGACAATTTCTTTTATTTTGTCAACGTAATCTTCCATGGAATCCTAATATTAATTTACGTTCATATGAAAGTCAATTACAGTTTATTGATCTCCTTACTCTTGAAAGTAGGAGAAAACATAAACATGAATATTTAATTTGTAATTAATTTAGTAAACGGATCAATTTATTCGGAGTTCCTTCCTCGTAAGATCGAATTCGTAATCCCAACTCGTCCAACTAGAAAATATACTCCTTTAAAATCAAGTATTTTCAAACCAATTATGCCAATTGATCCAATGTGACATATATTCAATCAATACAACAATTTTTATCCTTATATTGATTTCTGAGTAAATTCAATCCGCGTTAAGAGGAATATTTTTAACTTAGTCAAATAATAAGACTTTATTATTGAATGATTATGAAAAACATTTTATTGTATATAGCATTAAGAATAATATATATGCTAGCCTATAAAAAATTTTAATTTCGTTGGCTATTAAATAAATAAAAATGTGAAACTAATTTAGAGATAGTATTTGAAATTAATTTTGTTTTCGAATTTCCCGAAAAAGGTTACCTTTTTAATCATATAGCACTGAAAATATTTTCAAAGGTCTACAAATGAAATTATATAGTATTAGTAATGAGGATTACCTGAAATTAAGAAAGAGATGTAAAAAGACTACTTTAATCAAAAGTTATGCACTTTTAGACATGAGGAATTGTAAGTAGTTATTACATCATGTAGCAATTTCCCAAAAATTTTCTCACACATGAAAAAAAAAAAATATGCATCAAACTGGAGCTTGTACATAATAAAAATATGTAGTTTTTCTTCAGGATATCAGATTTTCTCTCAAAAGGACATTAAAAGGATTCCTGCAATGTACAAAATGTTTTTATTTAAATATCCCTTATATAAAGTATATAATTAACTATTAAGTATAATGCTAAAGGGTTAAATTTTCAAAAATATACTTTGTTACCTTTTTGTGTTGCGATATTTAAAAAAAAAATTATTATCTTGCAGTGATTCGTAGCTTTTATTTGATATCCCTATAGGATTGATAAATCGTAAATTTTTTATAATATTCTGAAAAATTGCTCAACTTTCGAAATATTGAAATCCTTTTATGAGGAAATTTTTCATCCCAGAAAAACTGGGTGAACATTTTTACCTCGGATGGTCTCTAGTTTTATCCATATAATGATTTTTTCATGTGTGTGAATTATTGTTGGAGAGTGACATACATGTGAATGTAAAGAATAAAAGGTAGTGTCTTCAAAAGAATATTTTCTTAAGTTTTTGTGCTGCAACAATTAAATAAAAAACACTGTTATAATATAAGGATACTTAGCTTTCATTTGACATATATATTGGGTCAATATAATATTCGTAGTATTTTAAGAAGAAATTTTATATCCTGGAGAAAACTGAGTACGCAGTTTTACTACTAATTGTCCTTATTTTCATGCATATGTCTATTTAATATGTGAAAATTAATGTCACTTGATGTTATGTTATTTTATGTTATGTTATGTTATGTTATGTTATGTTATGTTATATTTAGTGCTTTCAAGAACATTCAAGTTTGAAGTACTATTATATTGTTACTGTTGACAAATTAGACAATTTTTATATTTATCTAATAAATATAATGTCCTCTATTAAATATGATTAAAATATTTACTAGAATTGAAAATGCGAAGTACGCATTTTACCTATTTTACGATTCAATATATGGTGGTTAAATTCGTTCAGTGCATAATCAAGCAATAATCCTACGCATCATATTTCAATCGTTATCAATGATTGTCTAAATTCCTCCCCGAGCAAAAGAATGAGATCTTTTCCTGATATCCATTTTAACTTTGATCTATACAAAATCAAGCTTAATTAAGTGAAAGGTGATTATTTATTTATAGTTAGTAAAAAAAATTCATTTTTAAAACACCGTCAACCTATACATTGGGATTAGATGTATAGAAAATAACCGCTTAATTTAGGGAAAGCTGATTTAAATCATCACGACTTATCTTGCTATTTATTAGTTAGTAAAAAATGCATTTTTGAAATTCTATGATTCTTTCGGCAGATGGTAACATCCGTCCGTCTATTTATACATTGGGGTTAAATGTGTCAAAACTTCAGGAAAAAATGATACCAGCACGTAGAGAAAAAATATAGTTGTAGTGAACATACTCCAAGAGAAACATATTATGATTGAAACATATAATCACAGCAAAAAATAGAAATGATTATTAGTAATAATTATTATGATTTCATTTTATCGTATTGTGTTCGATTTTATGGTTCGTTTTTTCATGTTACGATTCTAGTTGTATATATATTTAAAGGATCTTAATACATCATTATCCCATTCTATCAGATTATTATTTTATGTTATATTATTACTTTATTTTATTATATTATTATACTACACTGTCATATTATGATTCAATTTGATTATATTATTATCTCATTTTGTCATATAGTTATCTAATCTTACCATATTATTATTTCATTTGGTCATATTATTTCATCTTATCATATATTGAAATAAAACGTATTAAAAACTTATTTTTATAACTTTTTTATTGAAAATGATAGAGAAAAAATATCCACATACACTGCCTGCCACTTGAATAAGGAATAACATTTTTTAATTTTAATTAAGTATATCTCATAAACTAAAGTTCAGAAAAAATAATTTTTTGCTCAACAAAATTTCAAAGTGTTGGCTTTAGTTTCCTGAAGAAATAAAAAATATACATATTTTCTTATACTAAAATTGTGCATTTATTTAAAGATATGTACTTCAATGCTTATTTGTTTTTAAATATATTTTGTTTTTAATACTTGTTTTCCAACTTCATTATAAGTCTCATAAATTCATAAATAAACAAGGTTTGGTTATACTCATTGTGATTCAAGCAATATGAGATATTTATTAACTATCCTTAAAGGGCTTAATTAAAAAACATATGAATATAATTTATGAACAAATAATACACTGCCTGCCACTTGAACAAGGAATCACATTTTTAAATTTTAATTAAGTATATTTCCTAAGCTAAAGTTCAGAAAAAATAATTTTTTGCGCAACCAAATTTCAAAGTGTTTGGCTTTAGTTTCCTGAAGAAATATAAAATATACAGATTTCGTTATACTAAAATTAAGCATTTATTTAAAGACATGTATTTCTGTGGTACTTTTTTGTGTGTCACTTGAATAAGGAATATTTTAAAACTAATCAAACTGTAATTTATTTTTAAATTTTAGGTTATGAAAATGAAATTTATTATTTTCTAGCATTCAATTAGTAATGAGTACTGCCACCATTTTTAGAAATAACCTTAGAAATGCTATTTGGCATCGACTTGTATAATGACTCTAAGTAATTTAGAGAAATTGAACTCCATGCTTCCGTTATTGCATCCTTTAAGGGTTCTATCAAAGGATTCTCAAATTGTTTTCCTCCTTCATAAACTTTTCTTGAAAGCCAACCCTAGACATTTTCCGTTGGATTCAGGTCTGGTGAATACGGAGGCCAATCCAAAAGTTGAACACCTTGTTGATTAATCCATTGTTTTACTGCTCTGGCGGTATGAATCGGACCGTTGTGGTGTTGGTACGTCCAAGGTATGGGTCTAAAGAAATCATTAAATTTTGGAAATGCTTCTTGAATACAAAAACCAATTCTATATTACCATAATACGAAATGGCACCCCAATTATTCCATCCTCTCGGCTGTGTCTGCGGCTCAAAAATAATTTCTCCTTATTTAGGTCATGGAAGTAATGGTTATACCCGTCGCGACCATCAATATTAAAATACAACTTCAAACCATTTGTCGGACCATGTCATAGTATTTTTGGCAAACTGTAGACGTTGTGATTTTGCGACTTTAAAGTACGGTATACTGTTCTTAGACTGGCACTGAATCCACTTTTTTCACGTAATTTTGATACCGAAATGGCAGAATTTGATGCAATTCTAAGAATTTTTCGTCTTTCTTTTGGAGTTGTTGCCATTTTCTTCCGCCCTTTCATGTTTTTTCCATATCTTTCTGCATTACTTAAATAATTGTGCACAACTGTACAAGGAACTGTTATTGTCTTTGGCTATTTGGACCGGATTCTGACCCTGAGATTTCAAAATCAGAATTTTTTCTTTTTCAGAGTTATTAAGAGTTATTAAGAGATTAAAAACTATCAAATTAAAAATTCTCTAGCCATTTATATTAAAAGAAATTCAAATCATAGCCTTCCTGATTAATATTAAAAGAATTCCTTATAGTGTATTATTTATTCACTAATTATATTCATATGTTTTTTTAACTCAGCCCTTTAATGGTAGTTAATAAATATCACATTTTGCTTGAATCACAACGAGTATAACCAAACCTTGTTTATTTATTCATATATAAACTAAATGAAACTTATAATGAAGTTGGAAAACAAGTATTCAAAACAAAATATATTTAAAAACAAACAAGCATTGAATTTTTATACTAAGTTGGTGAAAGGATATTTATTTAAAACACTTTATTTTCATGCGTATAATAATACTAATATAGTTTAAAATATAATAACAAAATATGGTTTAAGAAAAAGGAGAAAGGCCGCAAATATCTAATGGTTGTGATGTTTTTCATATTAATAAAATGGTGCTTCTGGAAAAAATATTTAAAAACATAATTTTGCAGTCAACCGTATTAAAATTTTTATTGAGTGTAACTATTAAATGACAAAATTTAAACAAAGACATTGTTATAATGAACACAGAGTTTTTACAATTCAAGCAAATTAACAACGAGAACATAATATTGTTGTAGTGATAATGCTGTAACCATATTTTTTCTCTAGGTGAGTGCTTTAGTTATCACTAAAGTCTATTTTTGGAATTCTAAAATTTTTTCTGTCAAAATGGTAATGACCGCTCGTCGGTCTTTTCTTTAATTTAAATTGTTTTTATTAGCGGATGTATTTCTTTTACTTTTAAGGATTAAGTAATGAAACTGGGTATATGTGATAACTTTTATCTAGGAGTGTAATATGCAAAGATCTTTTAAAACGATTCATTATTTTATTAAGTTTTGTTTTATACAATTATTTTTAATATACAAAACAATATTACTTCTTAATATTGTTTTATTTATTAAAAATAATTGTATAAAACAATAACAACAAATAATATTAAAACAACGAAAATAAGTCCAAGTAAAAAAAGAAAAAAAGAAAATTTTGAATTTTGACAGCTCAGTACAACAGATAGATTTAAAAAATACCAACTTAGTGATTGGCGTCTTTACATAGATCTAAAAATGGTTAACATTCTTTTAGTTGAACAAGGGGGTAAACAGCACTATTGGTCACAAAAAGCTTGTTCAGTGTGAGATAAATAGATAGTGTTAACTGAGAACACCACGGTGGGACGCTGAATAGTGCTGACGACGTTTGTGACTGACTAAAAAATACATTCCAGTCTGCCGAGTGTCCAATAAAATTTTACAATGTATTCTTCTAAAATTATTCAATGAACTTGAACCCAGATAAATTTACAAAAAATTCTAAAGATTTATATTTACTTTTGAAAAAATTGGACCAAGGACACGTCAACCTCCCATATATTCTGAAATGAGAAAAATGCATTTTCTTCTAAAATAGTAGTCAAAACAGTATAAAAATTTACGATAGCCATTGGAAAGAATTTTTTATGGGTCAGACAGCATTAGATTTTATAGGAGCAAGGGCGTATCTACCACCCCCAAGCTCTATCATTTTCTAACATTGTTTTAATTTCTGCACCTACATTTTCTCTTCAGTAAGTTACTAATTTGCTTAATTTTCCCGATTTTCGGTCCAAATTTTTATTTTTTTACTTTTCGATATTGTATTAAATTCTGAGGCAATGTCGATTTAACATCACGAAATATTTTAACATAAAGAATTCTTAGACTTTTGTGTAAGAAAAAGAAATTTAAATATTTTTTAAATTATTATTTTTTTATTTTTTTTTTTAATTTCAAGAAATAGGAAATAATTCTTCTTTTATATATTGAAACACAAAATTAAATTACAGAATCAAGCACAAAATTTTTTTTTGAATTTTTGTATTTTTTGTATTTATTTTTTAATACTCCATCGAACTCATGTAATTTTCGTATTAAAATTTTAAAATACTCCACAATTAGCAGCATCTTAAGGACTTTTAAAGTACTAGGTTGAATCCAAAAATTATATTTCTAATTTTGCTAGTGATTTCTTAAATTTCGAAATAACTAGTTTTTTTTTCTATTTTAATTTAACAAAATAAATTATGTTAACATTAAGAACTCATTAAAATTTAAGCAAAAACTTCAATTTAACTTTTTTTAAAGTTGCGGAAAAAAATATGAATTATGTTTTAATATGTGAAACAACTGTAAAAAATTACATAAACCGTAAGAAAGATTGTATATATTTTTATAACTTTTTTATATCTTTCATCAAAATTTAATTAATTTTTAGGTTTTAAATAAAAAATATATGTGTGAATTTGAAAATATATACGTATATTGCAGATACTATATTTTAAAAAGTAATATTAGTTTTAATTTGCAAATATACTGAGGAATTGAAGAACCAAATTTCGACGTATTTTATCAAAAAATTAATTTTTGACAATTTCTTTCCTAAAACAGTTTAAAATCAGCTTTTATATTCATTAAAACTTGTTTTAAATTCCCTAACTTTAGCGCTCTAGCCACAAAAGTATTTAATCCCAAAAAAACAAAAACCTTTTTAAAATATACGAGCTATATTGTTACCTTTCTAAAAACATATATATAAACACAATTTGAAAAATGTTATATATTGAGTTTTGTCTATGGGAAAAATCACTTTGCACTGGTTCCATATAGGAACACTAATTCTATCCTACTTTTTTTTCTAAATTATATAGTTTATTTAATTTAATAGCCTGTAAGAGTATTTGAGTTCTTGTTAAAAATAAAACAGTTATATATGTAGAGTATCATTATAAGCATTTTTGGTTTTATGTTCATTTTAACAGTTTAGTGAACAAATTGTTTTAAGCACGAACTTAATATATTTTAAAACAGTTTCTATTTTAAGAATCATGTAATTTGTCGGCAATTACATGTCTGAAAACAATTTTCTACAATACCACATCTACACAAAAATAACATAAATCATGACCATAACAAGAACATACTCATGGTACATGAATTTACAAACAGTTGTGAATAGAAATATACCAAATACTTAAAACTGACAATTAATTTTAAAAGCATCTATAAGGTTGTAATGAAATGGATTTCAGTTACAAATTTTTTATACAAATTTTCAAAATAATATTGATACTCTAGACCACCATAGGGAGTTGGGGTATAATGCTTTTGTGCTGATGCTTGAAACGAACAAAAATATTATTCGTTGACCCACCTCTAAGCATACCAATTGACTTTCTGAGTCGATTCAACGATTCCCGCCTGACTGATTGGCGATCCATGTAAACATTTTGATGATATAATTATTTTATCACAAGGGTAAAGCTTATTGAAAGTGGTTATAATAGGTTCATTATTTCACCTAGCTTCCACATAAATATGTTCCCGGAATACTACTTAACGATCATAAATCCTTCCAATATAGCAATATTTTAATGAAATTCGGTACAAGTAAGTTGTATATGAATATAAATCTTAGTGTCATATAAACCCCCTTTCGAAATGTACATAAATTCGATAAAAATGTTATATAAGATTAAATAATAGTGCTAAATTTTATGAAGATCAGTCCATAATTTAGGGATTCACCCAAAAGTGTATAAATTTATGCAGCGTAATATTCTGTATTTGTATATTTTACACCTAATACAAGTAGTGATCCACAGATCTACTAAAATACCCCTCGCAGAATGTTTGTGCATTTACACACTGGTGTAGGGTATCATAACGTCGGGCTTGTGTGACTATATCTTTCTTACTTGTTTTTAGTAATATTATTGCTCTATTTCTATACAAAACTGTCATATCAGTTTTACAAAGATAGTCGTTGGAAAGAAAACTAAAAGAAAACTTGGCACTGTATACTCCTCTTAAAAATGCACTTAAAAGCAAAAGTTTAGCAAAACTATTACATAACAAACTGATACATTGCACATGTATAGAAAACATACACTATGCACTGATATAACACACGCACACATAAAAGAAATGCACCTAGTCACATCAAACAACATAAAGTGCAACAATAAATTTTAAATAAAACTTAAGAATAAATACTTCAAAGTATGAATCGCAAGAGGAATTAAATATATATATATATATATATATATATATATATATATATATATATATATATATATACATATAGGAACAAAAAATAAAATAGAAGAAAAATATAAATAAAGTAGGAAATGGTACAAAATACTTTTAAACAGGTGAAACGTATTTGTTAACAAAGACAACGATTTTTCACTACAGCTAGAGCAATGTGGCAAGTAAAAAGGAGGAAATCGTAAGATATAACAAAAAGAAAATTTATTTTGGAAAGCGGAAAATTGATATCAAAATAAACCACATGCGGGCAATTGGCAGGAAGCACATGCGTTTAAAATAAAATCATTTTGTATTTTTTTTAAAGTGTGTCTTGCTAAGGCAAAAATAAAGCTTAAACTTAAAATATAACTTTGTTGTAAGGAAGGTAACCTAGAAAGAATCATATGAATTTAAGTGATATATATTTTTATTTTACTTAAATAAATAGCTCATTTTTTGTTTTTATTCTTTTCCTTATTTTTTGTTTAGAATCAAAAGTGTTTTATTCTAATTATATTTATAGAAAAATCATCACTTCGCTAATATTTATTCTTTTACTGAAGCCTTTTTGTATTTAATTTTTCCTTTTTAGTATCGCGTAGTTCTTGCCTATAATGGATCCTTCCTTATTAGGGGATTTTGTTTAACATAAAGCGTTTGTTTTGCTAACACAAGAAAGTTTTTTTTTATCTTTCAAAGTTAACGTTAAACTTTCTCAACATTTGTATTTCTAAAGTATTTAGAGTTCTATATGTATGAATATGTGTTGTATCTATAAAAAAAATATTACAACTTATTTAGGCCAAAGCATTAAAAGGACGCACATGGGATACCATGGAAGAAAAATTTTAAATTAAATTTATTTGTATTAAAAATAAATAGCTGTTGTATATGTACAAATTTGTAAATTTAAAAAAGATAAATATAGCAAATAAAAAAAAAAAAAAAATAACAGAAAAAAAATATCATAGCTTTTTGGCAAATGCAATATTAATTTTGCATAATATCATTGATTGCACGAATTTATTTTAAATTTAAAATTATTTGTATTGTGAATAAAAATATAATAAACTTATATTATCATATAATAAGATCACCAAGTCTTGTATCTTTTGTCTAGTATGTAAAAGTTTGCGAAAATCAGAATCAGATATCAGCGTTACCATTGAGAGTTTTTAAAAAGTGTCCAAAAAAGGGGATTCAAAAAAATAAAGTCACCAAAGAAAAGAGAATTTTTTTTGAGAAAAAGGATCTAACTGCTTCGACACCTAAAAAACTCTTTAAAATTTGTTTACTTGATAAAAACGAAAGCAAAAAATAATGTATTTTAAGAACAATTACTAAACTCAATTTTACTAATAACAAAATAATTTAATTATAAAAATTTTTATTGTCGAAAAAACGAAGATTTTAAAAAAAAAAAAAAAATAGTTAACATAAAATTGTCTTTTTATTACCTAAAATCTTGTACAAGGTCCTCACTCGGATTCCAATCTTACAAACCCCGACTGACTGAAAGCATAGATTCACAAATGTTAATATTAAGTCTGTTGGACAATTTATTGTTCATTAGTGAAAATTTAGAAAAAAAGATGCTCCGCCGAGGCACTGCTGAGTCACATATAAAAATTTAAATTAGGATATAAGCATACATCAAATTATTTTTGAATTTTCTTAATTCGGAAAAAAGGATTAGATATTTGATGTTTTAAATAGTTGTTCATGAACTTTACCATTAGCTTTAGTTCTTAACAGTTTCGGTTTATTTTTACATTCATCGGGTTCTTTTTTTACATAACTATATTCTGAAATAATCTCAAAATAATAAAAAAATAATTTCTTCGTTGGAATTAATACATAATGGGTCGAGGTATTTCAAACAGTTAAGATATCACAACAATTATCATTTATCATATAGTCTCAAAAAGCTGCGATTTATTTCATTTTAAAAAAAGGGGCAATTTGGCCGCCAAACGGTAACACTGATTGTTATTAGGTCTTTTGCATTTGTAATATTAACCAAATAAACATTTTTACTCGAATTGAAAATAGCATTTAAACCAAATGGACTTTCAGCCTTGAATACAGTGTCCAATATTAAATTAAACTTGTATAACAATTTAAGTCAATACTATTCTACAGTATAAATTAAATTTTAATTTAAGCCAATTTTATGTACTTACTTTTAATTGCTAAAATCTTTACAATCGTATTTTATTTTTAAAATAATTGTATATTTGATTTGAAGTAGAATTCCTTCAAAATTTTCCAATGCCAAAAGTTTTTAAAATTGTGTGTTTATTGAGAAAGAATTAAACCTTGGAACCTATATCCTATATATACGTAAAAATTAAAATTTTTGAATTTTAAACTAAAGCAATGAATCTGCCTAAAAGCGATATTTAAAGATAATATTTAAAAACTAGATGTATTAAATACTCTTAATAATAAACTTGGTTAAAATTTGTATGGAGCCACCTATTATATATTCAGTATCCATATATATACATATATATATATATATATATATATATATATATATATATATAATTAAATAAACTCCGTAGATGACAGGCTATGAACTCCATGTCAGTTTATGCATAGAGGGGAGCTGTATCGAACAAATTTATTGACAGTGATAAATTTAAAATAACTTTTTTGAAGACTTCTGGCATACAAATTATTGGGTTATAACCTTCAATAACACTTTGATACATCTGATTTCTCAAGAAATAGGCATTCGGTTTATTTATAGTACTTTGATCAGATGCAACTTTTTGTCGGATTGTGCTCACATTGTTACTTTGTTACTTACGTTAGTTATGTTACACGTCACATAATCTGTTGTTGTTTAGTTAATCTTTTTTTATTTAAAACTTTAATTTATAACTTTGATATTAAGACTATTTTTTAAGTTTCTTTAGGGAATAGAATTAGATCTCATTTCAAAAAACTTTCATAGCAAATAAGTAATTTTATTCTATAATTTAAGCGAATTTATATTATTTTCTTTCCCTGTAAGTACCATATTTTCCGTGCTCTGACAAAGTCCTATATCTAAATTTCCGATATTTTTATTGAAACATATCAAAATTTTACTGATCTGAACATGTCTGGAGTAGTTTTAAAGTTTTCAAAGGGACTGCTTAATATACTATATAATTTTATTATCAGCATAAATTATAAAAATCTGACAAGTATTTAAAATATAATACATTTTTTAGATAAATTTATCATTAAAATATAAAAAATTCAAAAGTACCCATATTAATTTATGTATATAATTTATTATTTAAATTAATTTATCAATGTCATATTTTCAATGCCATTTTACTTGAATAATATAACCCACTGTATTTTTTGTGAAAAATAACTATGAACACATAAATACTTTTTTCTACTTTGATTTTTTACTGGTTTTTCTACGAGTCAAGTGTACTGGCTTCATAGTTTGCTCTGCTTGATACGTAATGCAACTGAACATTTCGTGCCAATTCTCCGGAGGTTGGGGAGATCATGTGTAAAATGATAAAAAAAAAGAAAAACTGACTCCTAAAAATAATATTTTCCCAAATGCAACCTACAATAGAACGATAAGAAAAAACATATAAAAAAAAACTGAAAAAAAATATCAAAGCAAAACGACTCTGAAAGTATGTAAAAGTATTTCATTTATATATGTTGCTATTGTTGGTGCTGATAGTGTTGTAATATTTCTGTTGTTGTATTATTTATCTTGCAATAAATAAACCTTTATGCTAAAAATGCATTTAGTCTTTATTGTATATTTATGTATATTGTGTGTATTATTTAACTTTGTATTGGTTTTTATTCTTACGAATGCAATACTGTTTCCGTCTAAGTTTTGATGTGGTGTTTGGTAAGGAAAGTGTTGTTAAAAAATGTAGCTTAGAAACTTTCTGCAGATTTTCTTTTCTTTGATACCGCTGTCTTGTTTACTTTTAAAGTAAATATTTGAAAGAATTCCTGATTAAGGTAACGAATGTCAGAAGGTTTTTGTAAGTTCTTAACTAAGTTTTTTTTTCCACTAATATGTTGCTATTATTTTCCCTCCAATTGTTTGCATATACGCATATATCTGAAATATCAGAAGCATCTAAAATGAATTTACGTTAGTTCTTTTTCTCTCTTTGCTTTGTTTATTGATTTCCTTTGAGATTTACAAAGTTCTTGTTTTTTCTTTATTCGAATACTTATGGCGTTTAAACTTTGCTGTTCATCTAAAGTAATAAATAATGTAAGTCAGTGTTAGAAAATAGTTTTATTTTCTGTTTGATCTATAATGACAAACTTTGGTGTTTAGATAAAATTTTATTTAATAAATTTATTTTTTTTCTATTTTGACAGGAATGTTGTAGAAAATAATAACATTGGATTTTTTAAATTTTAAATAAATCAAATTTTTATTTTTTGTATGAAAATTCATTACATATTTCATGCAGCGTTACCATTTGGCGATTTTAGTTATCAATTGCCCTTTTTTCAAACACCTGGCCATTCTTTTGGCCATACTTATACATACAATACTTATTTCTCCGCTCACTTACCGACTTAAAGCACTTGGAAAATAACAAGTGGCTTGCAATGTTTTATAAAACATAATATGCAGAGCTTTAATCTATACTAATCGTAACGAGTAATAATTTATTTAAACAATAAATCTTGAGGTAACTTAAAGATTTGTTAAGGAAATATTTATTTAAACACGTAATCTATATATATAAAAGAAAGTGATGTTAGTTACTATTGTTATAACTCAAGAACGACTAGACCGATTTTGATGATTCTCACCAATTCGGACCGGTCACCGGCCAGAAAAGGATAATACGAAAAAAAAAATCGCGAAAAATCCGCGATAAAAAAAAAACATAAGTTGGAAACGAATTGGACATTAATTTATTCATTTTTTTATTATCGTTCGATTATCAGATGCAAAAAAAAAAAATAAAGGAAATGAAAAATGTCACAAGTGAAACTAAATCCGAAATTTTAAAATCTTTGGATATGCACTATTTTAAAATTTATTTATTTTTAATATTTTTATTTATTAATATTTTTATTTTAATATTTATAATATTAAAAGAAATATTATAATATTTTCTTTTAAGCTTTTTTTTTACATTACGCATTAGTTATAAATAATGTGTTGAATGATTACATAGTTTTGAGATGTGAACTAAATACGAGGCTATAAAGTCTATCATAATAGAAATAAGTGAGAGTTTTATTGAACATACAATTAATTATAAAACAAAAATTACTTAAAATATAAAGAAACAATAAAGTTAAAAAATAAAAGATATTAATTATGTAACTGGGAGTTTCAAATTTTTAATAACTTTAATTTCTAGGTTTCAGTTACCTTTTTAATTCTTAATTAAGAGTAATTTTTTAATTTCTACTACTTCGCATACATTGTGAAGATTTTTGGCTACACATAGCAGCTACGTATTACAAAAAGAAATAAGCAAAGCATTAAAAATACTAGCGCATCTAAAATATTTCTCAATGTCTTGTATGATTTGCTTTTTTTTTTACCACACCACTTGCACAATTGCCTTGAATGTTTGTATTGGCAATCGCTCATGCACACGACAAATTTGCTTTGCTTTAGTCAACGAACTGTACAAACAGTATTTGTTGTTGTTACTGTATATGTTGGCTATGAACAACACACTTAAAAAGCAAATGGATTTACTTTTCGAATCATTTTGCGCAGCGCTTTAGTATAGGTACATTCTGTTATATATACTTCTTTTAATGAAGATTTAGTTTGCCATTTCTTTATGCTAAAAGTTTGCGAACCTCTGTTTACCATTAAGTAATTTATATTGAAAAGGAATCAAAACCAGAGAACATTAAAAAACTATTTATTTATTTGGGATTATATTTTTTTATTGCACAAAAGAAATAAAAAGAAAAGAGAAAATAAGGATATTTCCAACCATATTTTTCAATTTGTAATGAAGCGAAAAAATGCAATAAAAGCATCTTATTTTAGGAATTTATATTGATTTCCAAGTAACATTTTTTAGTTTTTTCTTTTAAAGAAGTACAACTTAAGGATTATGTTAGAAAGAAAAAGAGTTGGTATAAATTGTAATAAAAGAAGCAAATGAAATGTAATAAAAAGTTAGATAATGTTGTATGTTAATAATTCTAGACAGAGAAAGCAGATTCTTTGGGGAAACCGAGTTTTGTTGATTGCAAGTACTATCACAAGTTCAATTGCAAGCACTATTCGGTTGCGGAGTTAATGGTAGGTACAACTGACTTCGAAAAAACAATTCGATAAATGTCACTGAAAGTATCGATTGGGACGATTAAAGCTTTTAGTTATTTGGTATTACTAAACAATTATTATTTTTATTTTATTTTGTTTTGTTTTATTTCATTTTACTTTATTTTATTTTATTTTATTTTATTTTACTTTATTTAAAGTGCGAATAAAGAATACTAAAAATCAATAGAAAAAAATCGACTATGCTATTATATGCTATGTTTTCCACACAAGACCTTTTGGTTTCAAACTTAAATCTTAAAAAAAAATATATATATACATTTTTTACATCAATTGAAAATAGACTACACTTACTATCATGTATCCATTAACTTCTAATATATAGTGCATACACGCAGAGGAAAAATATAGTTGTAGTGACCATAATCTAAGAGTAACATATTGTGATTGAAATATATGATCACAGCAAGAAATAGAAATGATTATAAGTACAATTATTACGATTCCGCTTTGTCATATTGTATCCATTTTATGGTTTATTTTATTTACATATATATTTTATTTTACATATAATTGTACAATCCTATTAAATTACCACATTTTCATATTATAACTCCATTTTTTTATATTATTACCTCACGTTGTCATATAGCTATCCAATCTTATCATATCATTTATATTATTATTTCATTTTGTGATATTATTCCATCTTATCATGTATTAACAAAATTATTATTATTTTCATAAAATTTTTCTTGAAAAATTATATATATATATATATATATATATATATATATATATATATACATATATACATACATATATATGTATATATATATGATTAATTATATTCATTTGTACCATATGTGGTTCAAATGCAAGATTCTTATATTGTATAATCAAACCTTCTACATTTATATATATTCATATATAAACTAAATGACAATTGCGTTGAAGTTAGAAAGCAAATATTAACAAAAAAAAATATATATTTAAAAACAAACAAATATTTGCGTTTTCCACTAAGTTTGTGAAAAGATAAGTATTATATTTATTTGTTACATTTTATTGTTGTAGGAATAATAATATTAATATGGTTTAAAACTAAAATATGGTTTAAGAACAAGGAAAAAAAAAACTGAAAATATTTAAATATTTAAATTTTCAAATTTTGATTGAGTTTAAACATTAAATGACAAAATTGAATAAAAATCTTTGTTATCATGAACACAGAATTATTAGAGTTCAATAAAATTAATAATGAAAACATTATATTGTTGTAGTGATAATGCTGTAACATTTTTTTTTCTCTGCATGTAGTTTGATTTTACTACATTTCTTCTAAAGACATAAGTGAAATAAAAATCGCATTGACAGTTGATACAAGCAAAATTGGTTTTCTAGTATTGTATATTTTAGAAATCTAAACTATTTTAAAATACATGTAATTAATAGCACTCCTCTTATGTTCTGTGACTAATATTTCTATTTGTATAATAATTTTCTTCTTGTTTGCTCTTATGTATGTTTCTTTAATATTTTTCGTTTTTTTTTTTTTTAATTTATTTCTGTAATTAATTTTTTTGTTTTATTTTATAAACGTCGATTTTGCAGAAATATGGCTCAGAGAATCGAATTGTTTCGTAATTTAAACATGTAATGCTGAATTGAATTCGGTTATTTTTTTTCGAATTCGTTAGGCAAAATTTCAATCCCAATTATATATTTACAATATCATGCTAGAAAAATTAATGTATAGTTTTTAATAACTGTTAGAAATTGTTCAATAATTCAATTCAAATACGTACTTTATAATTTTCTGTTTTGAAATATTCTAGTTAACACATTTTTATTTTTCATTTTTATATGTTAAAATTTTTCATTCGATTAAAATAAAATTATTGATAAACACTATCTAACAAGGGTTATGGGCCCAGTCTTCGCACTTTAAGTAATTTCTGTTGGTGCTTATTATTTTCATACATCGTTAAGTTTGCTGTAATAAATAACTGTAATAAAACTACTGGAAATTTATTTGACGGGACGCAATATCATAATGTCGGGTCAAAGCACACAAATTGAAAAACTTAATGGTGAAAATTATGCAGTTTGGGTTGTGCAAATGAAAAGTCTTCTTATAACACTAGATTTATGGAATGCCATAGAAGAAGGTTCACAAAATAATCCTCCTAATAATGAAGCGGTTAAACGAGATATGAAGGCTTTAGCGACGAAGCGACGAAGACAGCCATAGAAGCTTGGGAAGCTTTAAGCGGTTTGTTACCTGCCCGTAAAGTTAATCTTTTCAAACGGCTAGTAAAGTTTAAATTCAACAAATCTGAGAAATTTGCATCACAATTAAATGAATTCTGCACGATAGTTGATGAATTGAAGAATATAAGAATTGAAATGCCTGAAGATTTAATAAATATTCTTCTGTTATGTAGTTTGCCAGAAGAATTGGAAAACTTTGTAGTCGCTATGGAAAACCGAGACCAACTACCAAAGTTAGAAATTTTAAAAAATAAAATTTTGGAGGAAGAACAAAGACAAGGTGATAAAATGTCAAGTTCAGACAATGTTTTTACAGCAAGTTCTCATGAGAAAGAACAAAGTAATAAAAAATATATGAATGGTTCTAAAAAATTTCAATCTAAAAACAATTCAAAATATATAAAAGAAGCCAGAATTATACGGTGTTACAAATGTAGAAAAAAGGGGCATGTTCGAATTCAATGCAAATCTTTGTGTGGCAATATAAATGAAACATGTGTGATGGGAATAAATGAACACAACGACAATAATGAAAATGTGTGGACTTTTGACAGCGGTGCTAGTTCTCATATGTGTAAAGAAATTAAGTTATTTTCTAAACTAGAAAGAAAGTGTCACAATATTATTCTTGCTTCGGGAGAATACATACAAGCAGAAGGTATAGGAACAATTGAAGTAATTTCAAGTTATCACCAAAATATTATGTTGAAAGATGTCTGGTATGTACCAAAATTACATTCAAATTTTCTTTCAATTAGTAAAATTGTTAATTCTGGTTATTTGGTTGAGTTTAAGAAAACTTTTTCAGAAGTAAAAAATAAGTCAAACAAAATAATGTTCAGAGCCAATATGAAAAATGACATTTACTATGTTAATTTTGAAATATTATGTAAAACGGATGATTTAAACATGGTAGTAGATAATATCAATGAAAATCTAAGGAAGTGGCATGCAAGATATGGACATTTAAATGTCAACGATATATGTAAAATGTCAGAAAACAATGTTGTACGTGGTCTTAAGGTGAGTCAACCAAAAAATTTTGAATGTTTTACAAAGTTATACGAGTCAATCAAAGGTATATACAACAGACGTTTTGCAACTCATTCACACAGACACATGTGGTCCTATGAGATATAGATCAGAAGGCGGAGCAAAGTATTTTGTATCCTTTATTGATGACTATTCACGATATACAAAAGTTTATTTTCTTTCAAATAAATCTGATACATTTTCAATTTTTAAGCATTATAAAGCTGAAGTAGAAAATTTATTTAACCGTAAAATTAAATGTATCAGAAGTGATAACGGAACAGAATATATAAATGAGAGTTTCAAACGTTTTGTATCAGAAAATGGTATTTCTCATCAAACAACTTGCCCGTATTCGCCACAACAAAATGGCGTAGCTGAGAGAAATGGCTCATTGTTTATTAGAAAATTCAAAACTTTGTAAGAGTCTGTGGGGAGAAGCAATAAAAACAGCCTCATATATTAGAAATCGTTCTTCAACAAATATGCTGAAAAAATTCTACACCTTACGAACTTTGGGTTGGAAGAAAGCCGTCAGTTAAACACTTTAAAACATTTGGGTGTGAAGTAGTTATGTTACAAAAAGGAAAAAATAGAGGTAAATTCGATCCTAAAGGAATAAAGATGGTATTTGTAGGTTACGAAGATTACACTAAAGGATATCGTTTATTTGATTTAAAAAGTAGAAAATTATATAAATCGAGAGACGTGATTTTCTTTGAAAATACATTTCCAACTGAAGAAAATAAAAAATATGAAAGTGAGGGAGATTTCTTTGATATAAATTTGAATAAAAACGGTAATTCTAAAATTGAAACGAATACTGGAGAACAAAATATTGAAAATTTAGAAACTGAAAGAAATACAGTGGATCAACATTTTGAAAATCGTGTCACATTATCCGAAGTTGATGAAATAATTAATATAAATAGTGATGATGATGATATTTCTTATATTAATGAACCCAATTCTAGTGGCAAGCGTCCAAGAACTCGTAGTCAAACAAAATCTGCAAGGAAGGTATATCTTACAGATGATGGACCAATATTTATAAATAATGTAATTGAAGATCCAGAAACGGTAAAAGAAGCATTGAATTCAAATGATGCTGAACAATGGAAAAATGCAATGCAAATTGAATATGACAGTTTAATGAAAAACCAAACATGGGAATTGGTGGATAAACCCAAAAATAAAAATATTATAACTTGCAAATGGATTTTTACAATAAAGCAAAAAGCAGATGGTTCAATTGAAAAGTTTAAAGCAAGACTAGTTGCTCGAGGTTGTAGTCAAAAACACAACATTGATTTTAAAGAAACATATGCTCCTGTAGTACGTTATTCAACAATGAGGTTAGTACTTGCATTAGCAGCAAATTACAATTTATTTGTCAATCACGTTGACATTGTGGCAGCATATTTAAATGGTGAAATTCAAGAGGAAATCTATATGAAACAGCCGCCCTTATTTGAAAATAAACAGTTTCCTGAAAAAGTGTGTAAACTCAAATGATCATTATATGGTTTAAAACAAGCGGGTCGTGAGTGGAATATAAAATTATCAGAAATATTACTAAAAATCGGTTTAAAAAGGTGCAAAACTGATAATTGTGTTTACATTCGGCGGGAAAGTGAACAAATTGCAATAATAGCTTTGTATGTTGATGATTTAATACTTGCCTGTTCATCTAAAAAAGAAATGGAGAACATACTCAAAAACCTTAAAAAATATATTGAAATAAAAGATCGTGGAAAAATATCTTTTTATTTAGGAATAGAAATTGAGCGGGAGGAGGAAAGCCGAACTATTTCCATTCACCAAAAACAATTTGTTGAGAAATTATTAGAGCAGTGGAACATGTCTAATTGTAAACCTGCAACAACTCCAATGCCCACCGGAACTATTTTACAAAAATGCAGTATTAATGAATGTGATGAAATGTGTGATATTAAAACCTACCAGTCCCTAATTGGAAGTTTAATGTACTTGTCGGTAATTTCCAGACCAGATATTTCTCACGTTGTTTCTCGACTTTCTCAATTTTCATCTCATCCTCACAATAATCATTTTGTTGCTGCAAAACATTTGCTCAGATATTTAAAAGGGAATCCAAAAGGAACTTTAAGGTATTTGTCAAATAATAAGAGAATATTATGTTTTTCCGATTCAGACTGGACAGCTGATATAAATCACCGGAAATCGCACACTGGTTATGTATTATTTTTTGGTAGAAGTCCGATAGCGTGGGAATCAAAGAAGCAATATATTGTAGCGTTAAGTTCGATGGAGGCGGAGTATATAGCTATGTGTCAATGTGCTAAAGAAATTATTTTTCAAAGAAATTTACTAAAAGAAATGGGATTTGCCGAACGTATTGATGGCCCAACTAATTTATACTGTGACAATCAAGGAGCCCAATTTCTGGTAAAAAATCCCACCGTACATAAACGAAGTAAACATATAGATATTCGTTATCATTTTATACGAGAAAAATATCTTAATGGTGAAATTAATGTAAAGTATATTCCGTCAACTGAGAACGCAGCTGATATTTTAACGAAATTTTTATCAAAGAATAAACATATTGTTGTAAATTATTAAATGATTCTTTTCAATAATTTTGTATGTAAACGTATATGAATTGAGGGGAAGTTTGTTAGAAATTGTTCAATAATTCAATTCAAATACTTTATAATTTTCTGTTTTGAAATATTCTAGTTAACACATTTTTATTTTTCATTTTTATATGTTAAAAATTTTTCATTCGATTAAAATAAAATTATTGATAAACACTTATCTAACAATAACTATAATAAGATTTCAATTCATCTTATTAAAATTTTATAGTGAATACCGATTGCTAACAAATCGTTTTTATGTGTGCGCTAAAGTTTATAGAATTCAATATTTAAAAAGTAATGGAGCAGTGGATTTTAGTTTCATAGATTTTATTTTTTTTTTTAATCTAAAGAAGTTTCTTTTTTTATACTCTATACCACCATAGGTGGTAGGGGTATTATGTTTTTGTGCAGAAGTTGTAATGAAGAGAAAACATCTTCAGAACCGTTCGACTCAGAATCACTTTATGAGTCGATTTAACGATGTCCGTCCGGTCGACTGGATGTCAACGTAGGACTTTTCCGCAAAGTATAGGTCGTAGTTTAGAAATTAATTTGATGACAATTGGTACATATGATTTTTTTACACAAAAACGAAGCCTCTTGATCGGCCCATTATTTCTCCTAGCGAGCACACAAATGTCCTTCCGGAATAGAATTTTAATACTCATAAATGCCTTAAAAATAGGAATATTGTAATGAAATTTAACATAAATAAGTTTTATATAATCATTTGCCAAATTTCGTGAAGATCGGTCCAAATCGGTAGCTATGGTCAAAGCTATCATATGAACCAATTTTCGGAAAATCCTTTTAATGTTAATATTTAATACAAATAAGGTTTATATAAATAGAAATTAAAATGCCAAATTTTATGTAGATCGGCCCATAATTGACCATATCTGCCATATATGGCCTACATCTTCGAATTACCCTAAATGTATAAATGCCATATAAATGTTAGTACGAACATAGTACTATGTACATAGAACTATGTACTAGTGTTGGTGCATAATTAGACACATGGTAGATGATAAGACCCCTCCCAAAATTTCAAAGCATATATACAATGGTGTAGGATATAATATGGTCGGGCTTGACCGACCTATTGGTGTAGTTTCATATGAGCAGAATTTACTGACTATACTTTTTTATACTCGTGAAAATCAAAGAAAGTTGGATAGGGCTCGGGGATACATCTTAGGGGGAACAACATTTTTTTTCATAAATAAAAAAGTTTTACTGTTTGGCCGATAACTGTTACAAATTTTACAAACGTACATCAACGAAATTTTGAACAAATAGTTCAAGGACCACTAAAACTTGAAAAGTTGCAGATAGTGGGTATATATAACAAATATAACATAATTTTTTAAATTTATTTGTTAAAGACGTTTCGTTTTCCTTTTTTCAAAACTTCAACTATTGAAAAATGGTTTCTCCAAAAGGTAAAAAATTAAGGCAGTTTTGATATGCTTATTAGTTTGGTGTTTTATTTATATATCTAACTCGGACAAAGTCTTCTCGAGTTATACTGAATTATACTCGCGTAATTAAGGGAGAAATATTAGACATGTCCATAAAAAAATCTATATGTAATAGAAAAAAATTTAAAACAGTGTCGTATTTAACACGTAAAATTCTTTTTCGTCCATCTGTACTCAAAAGCTAAAAATGTGCAGACTTATGATCAAGAGACCTTGGCATCAATTAGCTACAAGTGGAAGATCAGTGGTATCTAATATTCAAATTCACACACCCTTATTTCTTTGTGACTATTATTTCACTTTTTATGTAAATTACAGATTTATTTCCTGCAGTATATGAAAATAAATTTATGAAAATTAAATGAAATTACCTTATCAAACGATCGCAATGGTTAAGTATTTCTAAAGGAGTATATTCAATTAGTATTAAGGAGTATATTCAATTGGTATTAAGTATTAAGCATTTGTGTTAATTTTTATTCAATGCATAACAAGTGACATAAAACGAAGGTCGTAATTCTAACTTTCCGACCGGTCTTGCAAATCTTTAAATAAAACTACAGGTAGTAATTTTGAGGATAATTTGACGAAATTTCATGCCCAAAGAAAAAACCTTTCTAGAATTGGTTTACTTGACTCACATAAGTATTTTAAATGTGTACATATTTCTACAGAATTGAACACAAATAAATATTTTGTAGTGTTAATATGTCCAATAGGATCAGTCCCAAAAAAGACCCCTCCCAAAAATTACTCAAGTGTGCGTAAATAAATTCCATTTAGGTGTGAATCGATGAACCAGATTTCAAACGGATTGGTTTATAATTGAAAATAAAAATTTGAAGCAAGAACACCCAAGCGATTCGTGTTGATGAGCTGAATACAGGAAAAATAATAAAAAAAATTTCTAATTCTTCTTCGGATTCCTTCCAGTGATTGAAAATAACGGGCCCAGCACATTTAGCCCCAAAAAAGTTTCTAGTTTTCTTCCGAATTGGTTTTAAGAAAATCATAATTTTGAGCTTGTTATGATGAAAAAGACACAAAAAAGAAAAAGATCGATATTTTTGGGTGTGGAAAAAAATTATTTTTGCATTTTTTGAAAAGCAATTAACTCTTCTTTCATTCTAGGGAGTGACTAGTACAATGTCTTTTTTTTTAACAGCTGTACTGTTCTATTCAAGTTTTAAATTGAATAGAAAAATTAATTTTTTATTCGTTTTTCATGAAATATTTAATATTTTTTGGAATACCCTCCATAATAGCTTTATTGTATTTTACATTTAAAATGGACAGTTTAGTGGATTTGCCTCATTTAGTACACAGCAGCACCATTTGTTTGATACTATTCTGTTACTTTTTTGTTGTAATAATATGAAGAGAGATCAGGAAAAAAATTTGAATTCATTATGTTTTCCAATGATAGGAATAAATTTTTTCTGACGGTACTCGTTTATATATATTTCTCTGGGAAAAGCGTCATTTATTGGAAATGAAGTGCCCTTTTCTCCACACGTACAATAAAGTGTCTTACGAAAAAAGTTGCAAATGTGCTCGCAGTGTAAAATCGTTGATAACGTTGATAACGATACCATCCAGTGTAAATAGTGAATCTATTTCATATGTTTTTTAATTCAAAACTTCGTGTCCAAATCATTAACGAAAATTGATACCAATTGGCATCAAGTTAACACCACTTCAGTATCGAATTATTAAATTACATTATGTTTGTTTAAAATTAGTAAACGAACGGTATCAAAAAGCCGATACCGTAAATTGTTAATGTGACCGCAACTGTCGCGGATTTTGAAGCGATTTTTTCCCCTTAATGTACCCTCTAGAAATGAAGATTAGTATATTCTTGTATGATTCTCAATATATTATGTCTGAATGTTTGCAGTTATGTGAGCTGGACCATTTTTAAATTACCTCTAAAAATACGAATTTCTTTCAATCGCATTGTAAAGATCTTCGTTATAAGAAAATTAACTTCAAAATATTTTAGAGACATATTAACACTTGCATTTATATAATTCTTACATCTTGTTCGTTCACGAAATATCAAGATTTTATTAACACTTTTTATCATATTTTCATTATATAAATATATAATTGTATATACGAATATTTTTTAACATATATGGGATATTAAGGTACCATTGGAAAGGTCTATTTTACTATTGAAAATTATAGATAATTAACCCTTTAAAGCAAAAGGTTCAGTTTCATGCAATTGGTTCTCAAAAAGTTTAATCAGCAATTTTTCTAGTAAGTTTTATGGAAATATTTATCATACTTAAATATGAATGCATTTATTTAAAATATAATATATTATTTTAAACCCGCAGTAATAATCGCATAAACGAAAGTATTTGAAGGTTATATGAATTTAGAATATTTTGACAAATTTATGCTTATTGTGACATTTATTTTCCTAAAAAATCATTTATTTGCCATAAAAATTAACTTAACCTATTTTGGTTTACTTTTTTGAAGACTTATGCCAACAGTACAGAATAAGACAATTCCTTCTGTGCTCTAAATTCTAAATTACGATGGAAAATGTTAAACAATTCAAACTTTAATTACATAGTATTTAAAAAATTCATAAAAAATTCTACTAACTTTTTCATTTCATGATAGTAAAACTAGTTTAAAAATATGTTTTTTCTGATTATGTATTAATCGACATTATTCTATTACATATTGTAATTTTTTTTTGACAAGAAGTTAAACATTGTGTACACTGCTTACCGGAAACCATATTTTTAGAGTTATTAAAAGTGGTTCAGGTCACGAAAACAAAATTATTGAACCGAAATATTTTAGGCATATAAATTTTTAATTTTAGTGGGATACATTTGCAGCATTTTTTGTTTTCATACAAATCGATGAACAAACGTCGTACCAGACCATAAGTTTATTGGACAATTTCGATTTTTTACACGATATCTTTTTGATGCATTTGTCATAACATCTGTTATATGGGATTCATGACCAGGATGTTGTAAGAAGTCCGCCAGTATGTAATTTTTATCATCCTTTAGGCAGCATTCATATTAAAAAAATTAGTCTCAATAATTTTCATCCTCTCTTTTGTTTCCACATTTTTTCTAGTTTACTTATGTATTAGAAACTTTTTTTATTTCGTGGGTCTTCATCTAGCTTTTTTAACTTTTTAAATTTAATGAATGAGTCACATTCCATCCACAGATGTAGAGATTCTAACTTCCTATTCCTTTCGTTGACTATAAACTATGTATTTTTTGTGACTCAAAAAATTGTATTTCCTAACCTCTTTTGATTTCAAATTTGAATTATGTGTTTGCATGAATTTTGATAAATTTTCATTTAAAAAAAAAAGTATTTATGCTGCTAATTATGCTACTACTGCAATGTTTAGCGCATAGTTACTGAGAATAATTGTACATGTACTCAAGTTATTGGTACTAATTTTATTTACGTATAGTAAATGATATAAGCCTTAAAGTATGCTCGGATATTTTCGTGAGTAGTCCTTAGTTCATGGTGTAGAAAAAGTTCTGACGAAGTTATTGTATTAAAGTACTTATGAGACCCAAAATTTCGTACTGCTTACTTATGTCTTTAAAGTTTAAAGCACGGAAATAGGTCATTGTGAAAAACTACCTTTGTAACAATAACAATTAATTTTCTTCAAAAGAAATTAAGTGTTTTTTTTATTTTTTTTCTTTTAATTTGTAAACAGCAATTCACCTTTTTTTTTTTTTTAGCAAAAAAAGATTAAAATCATTTGCCTTTTTTGGACATCTTCCTTTCTTGTTGTCAATAATGTTTTAATTTTCTTTTTGGCAACTGACTGATAATCTGTTATGTTGTAAACTAAATTTGTTTATTGAAATGTCAACAGAGAAAATTTGCTTTTTGTTAGAAATACGTCTATACACCATTTCTGAGGGAAATTGAGAACATTTCACATGAAATTGAGTAAATTCTAAATAAAATTGAGATTTTCCTTCTAATTTCAAACAAAATTGAGAATTTCAAGTTAGTATTGAGAAAAATCTCAATGAAATTGAGAATTTCTAATTTATATTGAGAAAATTCTAAATGATTTTGATTTGATATTGAGAAAATTACAAATTAAAATGAGAAATTTCTAAACAAAAATGGGAAAAAATAATTTGAAAATGAGATGATTAATAAAAATTCTTTTGTGTATTTATGCCTAAGTATTTGTAAATTTATTTGTCTTATTGGTCAACTGTCATGTTATCAAAAACCAAAGACGCTGGTAGAGTGATGTTATGTTTCTCACTGCAATCCACAATGATATACCTAACTTGGAAGCTTCAATTATTTCTTCCAAGAATGCAACCTTTATTCACCGTTATTTGAATGATTTAGAATTGGAATATTCGTGATTTTATACAACTTCTAACTTTGATCCCAATGATCTATATAGAGTTAGGCATCAGTGAGTAAGGGCTCATTCTTAATAATGATACCCAAAATAATAAAACGTGGTTTGATTAATTATTTTTTTACCTTAATTCTCCTAAAATTAAGATATAAAAACAACATAATTTGTACCACGTTAAAAATATTTAGAATTTAATTTAAATATTTATCAATTTCATTTCATTTTTCCCATTTTCAAATGTAATTTTCTTAATATCAAGTTAAAATTTTCAATTTCATTTAGAATTTTCTCAACATTAACTTGAAATTCTCAATTTCATTTGGAATTTTATCAATATTTACCGGAAAGTCTCAATTTCATTTTTAATTTTCTCAATATTAATTGGAAAGTACCAATGTCAATTGAAATTTTCTCAATATCAACTTGAAAATCTCAATTTCATTTGAAATTTTCTTAATGTTAAGCAGATATTCTCAATTTAAACTGGAAATTTCTCATTTTAACTTAAAAATGGTGTAGTTTAAAATTTAATTATTATTTTTTGCTTGCAAGAGTATTTGTTTTTACATACGTATGAATAAATTTCCTCAAGAAATTTGAATTTTTTGTTTACTAAACAAATTTTTCTTTTTTTCATTTTTTCTTTTTTATTTAGTATGTTTGATAAAAATCATTTAGTTGCCTTAAGGTTAACTTAAAAGCAAGGTCTATAGCAAAAAGTACAACATCATTAGTGTTTTTTTCTTTCGTTAACAATAACAACAACCTACCGCTTTTAGCAGTGCCTGCCATCTGATAGTGACTGTTGATATGTTGTAGAAAGAATGAAAAAGGTAAAAAAAAAATAAAATGAGAAGATAGAATTCCTACAACTGTTAACGTTGTATATTTATTTTTTGTTCTCTTTTGGGAGGTTAGTATAAAATGTATTTAAAAATAATTATAAATATTATTTGCAGTAATACGTAATACTTGATTCTAAAATATTTGTAATATTTTTCTGAAAAGTCATACAGAGGAAAAATTGTTTAAAAAACTTATTTAGAATATCCTAATAACTTTTCAATTTGCCCTTTTATTTCCACATACTCTTATATATGCCTGAATATACATATTTAAATATATATATGTGAGCTTATATTTGACTACATGTTTACAAACATATAATGAAATTTTAAGGGTGCATATTTTTGGTTCATATAGAACAAATCAACAAAAATGCATTGTGCAAACATTGTATACTTATTGTATGAACATAACAAGTTTTAGATATTTTAACATTCCCTTCACACATATTCATACACTATACTAGGTATACATATATACATACTTCTGTATATTAATATTTATATGCTTGCTTGTGTGATGGTTGTTATAATGCACCTGTAGCTCTAAAAAAACATACGATGAAATAGCATTATACTTGTGTTTACAGTATAAAATATTCCATGTTGCCGTTTTCCTTGTTTTTTTTTTAGTATTTATCTTACGAAATTGACAGCTGAAAAAAAGACAACAAGAAAATCTATACGGAAAAATTTAATTCCATTTCTTATTATTATTTCTTTTTTAAGATATTGAAGGTATAAATAGTTCGATGAGACCAACTGGAAGGTATTACAAACTCTAACTAGTATCCACTACTACGATGATTTTCCAAGTGAGTATTCAATTGATTTCTGAAAGGTATGCGAAAATTTTCCACAAAGAATTTTTATTTATATTTATATAAAAATATATTATAGTTATTAGAGCGTTTTTACTAATATCTTAAAAACCAATTATGTGATAATATTATTATGTTCGTCCAAATGTCTTTTTGCAAAAATTACAATTGGCCGCGATGAGAGCTCTGTAAGCATTGTTGAAATTATTTCTTCAGATTCTATTATTATATAATAATTTTCCTGTCCGCATATCTCTAAAATTTTATAAATTTTTAAAATAATTTTATATTTTGAAAAATAATAATATTCATTCAAATTTTATCAAATGAAGCATATACGCGTATAAGGGCATATAAGGGCATATAACCTACTTTTTAGAAATTAGTCTTTTGAATATTATTGTTTTTTTTTAACCAATTTACATCTATTGATGCAAAATTAATTTTAAAAATCTATCAATTTCATCGAAAAATTATTTTAATGACACGATTTTATGGATTTTTTATACTAATTTTTTCTATATAATTTTAAATATTTTAATCCGAGTTTAATAAATCTCACCAAATATTGAAAAAAAACATAAGTAAGGGATTAAGTTTTATGGTTTTATGAAGTTTTTATCGTCTCTTGTAAAATTTCTTTATGGTTTTACGCCGTTATACACGTCCATGCTTCAAATATTATCGAACAATCAGTGAATAGATTTAGTTCATATTGAATAATAACAAAGAAAATATTCTCAAAATTGTTTTAATATATTGTTATTGGTTTAAAAGTTACGGACTTATTATTTTATGGTCACCTTTAAATAAACGGGGGGTTCTTTTACTTGCAACTAATAAGACTTTTGTACAATTTGGTTTAAAGCCTTTTATTTACGACTTAAAACACACACGCTATATTACACAGCTATAATATAGTAATACTAAATTAATAAAGTACTTTTTTCAGTGGATATTTTTATTTCGTGTTAATTGTTTATCTTATGTAATTATAAAAAAAAGAAAAAAAGAATAGCGTAAGTAGAAGAGTAAGAAGAGGTAATCTAGTTCACATAATAAAAATAACAATATTCTTCAGCTTACATCTGGTTACACCACCGAGTTCGTGATGTTGCTAGATGGTGCAACAATTAAATAAGTAATTAAATAAGTAAGTAAATATATGTACTTCTATTTCAAATTTTTTTTTTTAAATTACACTTTATGAAGGGGTAATAAATTTGCATTTTTGGTCATTCAGCTCAACCAAATCTACAAAAATTTAGTTCAATGAATTCTCGGTAATAGTTTCAACAAATTAAAATTGTAATTTTAAAATGAACGCATTTAACTTTCAGTAGAAGAAGTTTTATACAGTTTTTCTTCATAAACAAGCTTGAGATCTGAGGGAGAGAATTAGAAAAAATAAAAGTTTAATATTGAAAACTTATATGCGTGGCTATAGTCTGCTAGGCTTTTGAAAAAAAGTGACGTCGAAACGACGAAGCCATTAAAATATCACTTTTCATATATAAGCTAATTTGTGCCGGATATCGCATCACTACAAGTGCCATCAAAAAATACGAAACATTTGTATGTATATATGGCACTTGGGCTGTATATTTAAAAGCTTAAAAGTTCAGTATTTTAATATCTTAAAACAATGTGTCACAGCTTTTTTTCGTTTTTAAATCGTTTTTGGCTCAAAGTCGATTTTCACCACATACATATTTCTAATTTTCGTTTTTATTAAATTCACAATATGGATTAAATAATATCTTGACAAAAGAATTTAGTACTTGCACTTTTTAATTTATTAAATTTTTACTGGTTCTGATATCAAAATTTCTGCTGATGTCTATATTTTGTAAAAAATAGTATAAACAATTAATTTGAATATTTGAATTTTGACCCTATTTTAAAAATGCTAGGAAATGCTAAATATATTATTAGAAACCGCTAAATAATATGCCAAATGCAAAATGAAATATTCGCTGATAAATTGTAGTAAAGAATGCAAAATTTTAGCTACAAAAATACTAAAATGGTCACTTTGACAATGGCTGTTAAACTTACAACACTAAGGTAACTTTAGGTCTCAAAACTAGATTTGTTACTGACTTGAATCTACAAACTACATTTGCTAGTGTCAAGGGTAAGAATTATCTTCTACAATTTTCTAGTAATGTCAAGAACCATCTAGTAGTTTATTTATAGCAGCATAGAATATATAAACTGAGTTTCTCACTAACACATAAACAATAATTTATTCAAGATACATAAACCATTTATAACCCTGCTGTAAAGATTTTAAGGTCTTCATCGTGCAGATATTCCAGAAGGTCTATTTACACATTCTTTAAAATTCAGTTGCTCATTCTAACTGCTATCTAAAGAAAGCCCTTTAAAATGACTAATCCTTGCCTTCTAAAGTATCTGATAGAACTCCCTATTTTCCTTTTTTTAGAAGTAGAGTAAGAGGCTGTATTTTTTTAATATATTTTTTTTAAGCAATAACAAATCCTTGCATAAAAAAACACAACATCTTATATCCCTTCTCTTAGAAGGGAAGTAAAAATATAATATCTTTTGCTTTAAGAAACAACAAGTTTATTCAAAAACCATTATAAAAATAATCCCAAAATCCAAAACACAAATTCCAAACAAATAATAAGAATTCTTGCATTGTTTGAATAGGTTGTATCTTATAGTCCTCAGATATTATAAAACATATCATAGAGAATTATTGTACTTTTTAGTTTTGAACTTTTTATAACAATTAAAAATAACAAATTGTTATTTTATATAAATAGAAAAATATTTTAACTAAAAGTGTAGAAGACCTGTTGACAGCTATTATTCAGAAAGCTTATTGGCTGCTCTTCTTGAGAAGGCCTGCTGGCATCTAAAAAAAAACATGAACGCGGAATGTAGCGAGAAGCTCGTCTGGCTCTCGAAAATGCCTTCTAAGAAAAATGTTTCTCATTAACACAAAAACAAGTTAACAAGAAAGAGTCCTGTATCACCCAGCAGGAAATTATGTTAATGCTTCATCCCTGCTGGCTTTTGAGAATACCTTCACATTTTTCTGGAAAAACACATTCCGCTTTGCCTTTTAGAAAATTCCTCAGAGAAAGCCTCGGCTTTGTTTAAAAAAAAACGTTACTAATTAATGTTTCCCTTTCATTAGATACGAAGTAGAATGTGTATCACTCACTTATTAATTTTCTCATTACAAATATAATAAAACGCGCAAAACAACTGTGCAATGTGTGCAAGTTTGCACACTCGCAAACGAAATGTCAAAAATTGTATGGAAAATAATTTGCGCAACAGCTAAAAGTTTGCGCTACTAATTAGTCCTGCAAACTTGCATAGTTCAATTGTGCATTTATAAATCAGCTGTTTTTTTTTTTTTGTTTATATTTAAAAATATTTCAAAATTATTCCATGTATTTTTGATTTTAACAAAATTTTATAATTGTTTGCAATGATTTTTTATTTTCTTATCCTTAGCATTACACAACTTTTGAAAAGGGGGTTCACGGAGCATGTAGTGTAATTCTACACATTTGCATAAATTTGAAGTACCCTTAATATATTTAACTGCGGCACTTACAAAGCTCAAAATCATTTAGTCTTATTTTAAGAGTTGTTAATGAAAGTATTCCGCATATATTTTTTTATTTTATTTGAGACTCTTTTGTAAAAGCATTGCACATAAAAGATTATATTTATTTAAGAGCAAGTCCTTGCCTTCTCGCTTCTTTTTGGAAGAGAAAAGGAAAAGCCTTACCTCCAACTGCACGTTCTGAGAAAAAGAAAGAATATTGGAATGCCTCGTAGCTGCTAAGCAAAGTATTTTAGAATGTGTTATTATACCTTCTTTTTCCGGCTGAGTTTTTAATACGAGCGAATTCTTTAGATAATTAAGATAAATCACGATGAAGAGATTTCAATTAAATTTTAATAAATTGACTTTACAAATTGCAAATTCTAAAATGCTTATTTTAAATTTATGAAACTAATTAAACTCTACAACACCATAATGTGGTTGGGGTATTATGCGTTGGTTGTATATACTAATCAAATGTTGGTTGTATATACTAATCAAATAGTATACTAAAAAAAGTATACTAATCAACTTGGAATTACTTTTTAAATCGATCTAGCGTCCGTCCGTCCGTCTGGCTGGCTGGACGACTGGCTGTCCATGTAAACTTTGTACACAAAGTACGGATCGCAATTTTAAAGATAATTGAATGAAATTTGGCACGTGGGATTTTTATAACTTTTATGATACAAGGACGAAGCCAATTGAAATTGGTTATGATCCGTTCATTATTTCACCTAGCCCCATTATAAATGTCCTCCCGAAATACAGATTAAACACTCAAAAATGTCTTAAAAATAATAAAATTTTAATGAAATTCGGTGAAGAGAAGTTCTGTACAAGTATCAATAGTTGTACCAAATTTTTTTAAGATTGGTCCACAATTGACCATAGCTCCCATATAAACCACTCTTCCGAAAATCACTTTAACATGCACAGATCCCATACGAATCTTAGTATCAAGTTAATATTTGACACAAATAAGTTTTTTTTTTATGTAAGTAAAATCAACATTGCCAAATTTTTTGAGAATCGGTGCATAATTTACCGTAGCTCATAATTTACTATACCTCTCATATAAACCCACTCCCAGGAATCGTCCTAAAGTGCATAAAATCATCTAGATGTTATTGTTATGTATTTGTATATTTTATTTTACATTTAGTAAAATTGGCCACAGGTATAATATAAGTCCATTTACCGAATGTTTATGCTCGTACACAAAGGTTTAGGGTGTCATATAATCGGTCTCGACTGATTCTTTCTCGTTTTCGTATCATTTCGTGTAAAAATCATTAAAATGACACTGATGATAACACGATAGTCGCATATATTGTGGGTAGATGAATTTTGTAAAGACAAGGATTGTTCTTATTCGCTTAATTAATTTTAGATCTTATACATGCTATTGTGATTATGTATTGCTCGTGGTTTTCGAATGGTATAACTTAACATTCGATATTGGATTGCTTAGCTATTTCTTTAAGCAAATTAGACAAATTGTTATTATTATAAAAAAGATTTATATCTCTTGCCGCAGAATTAGTATTGCGTTGTGTAATTGAATACAGCTCCCATGGCAGGACTTCTACTGTGTGTTTATAAATCTCATAAAATGTTTCTGTGGGATCATTGTTCCCTACTTAGCTATTAGTGTTGATGCAGAATACTATCGTCGATGGTAACCGTTTTTTTTTTTTTTTTTTTGGCGAAATAATTTATAAAAATGGTATAAACAGGGCAACAAAAATATGATCTAAAAAAGTTTTTTAAACCAAAACTATGCTCTTAAAATTTAATACATGAGTCATTTTATTTAAAACCAACCAATTGGTTCCCTCGCTTCTTCTGAATTTGATGATATTTGGTACAATCATTATACTCGTCAAAACTAAAACTAATAAAAATTTTAGATAATTTTAGCAAGTGGTTCACGATATGTAGTGATTTGAAAGTGTAAAATAGCTAAAATATATAGAAATTTGTATACGAAAAATTATAAATGTCTTTCAAAGCGTTTATTATTATATTAAAGTTACCAAAACATGGGTTTCTTCTAAATATTAAAATAGTCAATATCTCGTGGTAAATTTCTCAAACAAATGGTCTTTTTAAAAATTATAAACAAATGTATGTTAACGGTGAAAATAATTTCCATACCCTTGGTAGGTGTCTGCTGGAACTTGCAATAGTTTGTGAACTATTAGAAAAAATGTCATAATAAATACGAAATATTTATTTCAATTTATATTGTTTCGTTTATAGTCAAATAGAAAAATCACCAATTTCTTCCAAAAATCATCCAAATTTAATGAAATTTGGCAGAAATCTTAACATTAACACTGGTAATGCAAATATCGAATTTAAGTACGAATTCTGCGATGTTCGTGATTTACAGTACACCGAAAATTATATTATATTATATTATATTATATTATATTATATTATATTATATTATATTATATTATATTATATTATATTATATTATATATATATATATATATATATATATATATATATATATATATATATAATATGATTTTGTATACTTTTGTTTGCCGTGCTTTTAAATGTTAAATGGGGCTTTTAGATTCAACTGAAAATCTCTGGATAAGAAATTGATAAATATGTTTCCAAATAGAAAGTGGGTTAGAGATAAAATCGCAAAGCATTCCAAAAGGGACCAAAATGCAACCTTTATTCTTTTTACTGTATTTCATATACTATAGATAATGGACTTAAATTTTTTATCATTAATTTTCTGATAAAATAACAATTTTATATTGATTTAAAAATGTTAAAAAATAGTTAAAAGAATATGTAACATTTGCAAAACTAGTAATCAAAATTATAATTCTACATCTAATTTGTCAAAATTATGCACTACGTAATGTACAATAGTTATTAAATTTATATATTATCTAAGTAGATAAAAAATTACTAGACTGAGACCAATGTTCACACAAAGTACCTAATAAATATTACAGAAGACAATGCATTTTTTTTCTTTTTACATTTCACTTATAATAAATTTTATTTAAAAAAGTTTTAATTAATGTTAACAATCAAAGTTCGCCATGTGATTCCAAATATACAAATAAATTCATGGTTACGTGACGCAGAGACGATATAAAATGATAAAAACTTGTGGGGGTTCCTTAAGTATAAGGTGTTTAAATATATATTTTCAAATACATCAAAATATTAATCATACATCAAAACCGTTATTTAGTATTTTACACGCATCTCTTTTTTTTCACTTCAATTTTAATTACCATTCAGATTTTATAATAAATATCTTTTTAGTTTTGGGATTGAAAACACAGTGAACCATTAGTTCATTAGGACTGTTATGGTGAACTTAAAAAAAAATTGTTTTAAATATCAGTGGGTCACATTAAATGCATTTATATTATTTCTTATGTCAGAAAATACCTGCCAAAGATGACATAAAAAGTCGACAAAATGTTTAAATAGGTTTCTGTTAGCTGGAAATTCTATCTTTCGTATTTACTTTTTTTCTGTTTGCTACCGAATATAGAGAGAAAAAATCTGTTCTTGTATATATGTATGTACACTGAAGCTCTATATAAAAAAATATAGTTAAGAGTGTAAGTACATATACAGTCTAGATTTTATATTTTGTGACCATGACTAAGTATATATTCTCTTTGTTATGTATTTTTTGGATTTGTTGCAATTGTAATGAGTGTGTTGTGAACTGGAAACAAAGTTTTAATATGTTGTATTTTGTTGTATTTTTTTTTTGTGTTTTTGCTCTCTATAAACCGAAAGAATTAAGCAATGGCTTAAGGCTTTATTTTTTCTACACTGGTAGATGTTGTATCTTTCCTTCCATACACAATTATTTACTCGTACAAGTGGTAAAGTACAAACATTTATGTGATCATTTATACAACGATATATTCATTTACATATTCGTTAGGGGTATAACTTTTTGCAAAATTTTGCGAATATCACAATTCACAGAGAATAGCGTTATAGGACGTGAAAAAAATATTAAGAAACACGATATTAAATTTTTTCAATTGTTAAAAAGTTTCCGCACCAAAGGCGTTGAAGTTTTGAATATAATATATATATATACATATATATTGCTTTTGTTTTGCAAAAATTCATAATGTTTGTTTTTATAATTTTTAAAAGTATTTTTTGTTAAATATAATGTTGTGTTAATATTTTAGTTAACATCAGTATTAAAATTAATTTTAAATAAATTTTCCATTATATTTGGCGGTTAAAATTCTGATTTTTATAAATCATCTGAATTAAACAAAAGCTGAAAAATTGTGACCAGTATTACTATTTTATATTATATGGTTATTAAGGAAATAATTAAGCACCCTTTGGTACTTAGCAGAATATTTAGTACAGTGCCAATATGAAAATATTAATATTAAAAAAATAAACAATAAAAAACCAATAAAAAAAAGTAGAAATTGCTTCGGAAGATTTTCTAATCGAAATAACTTTTGAAAGCAGTTTTTAGTATCAGTACAAAATGTGGTAACTTGTTTTTTGTTTTTATTTTTTATAAAGTTATACCCCTAATACATACACTGAAAAACAAAAAGCAAATAGTAGCAGGAGTATTTGTTCTATCAATTTTTATAAAAAGGGTATGTCTATCAAACAGTTAGTTGTTGTATGGATATGACGATGGGTATATTTTCATTTTCTGTAATTCGTTTTATTTGTTATTTTTTTTGTTTCGTTATTTTTAATTTTCAATGTTTTTAGCTTTTGGGCTTTTTAATGAAATATTTCTATAGATATTATTGTTTTTGTTAAAAGCATTTACAAAAGCAATTTAATTTTATATATGTGTTAATATGCAATGCATTAAATAGTAAAATTTAATAGTATTTTTTATGGCAGAACATTTAAAATTTATTAAAATTGATAAATTTGATATTTTTTGGGTAAAATAACTTAAACTTGATTTATAAGTTTAAGTATTTTATTTTAATTAATATATAATTGCTACAATTTTATAAATCATGTAATAGTTTAATGTCTTATTAGTTACATTTAATTTAATATTCATATGCTCGGGAGTGTAAACTTACGTGGACGGTCGATTGACTTCATTTTTAACCATCCATGTATTTCTATTGAAATTAATGTAAAATTTTGTAAAATATTTAGAAATAAATAGGTAAATTCTATGTGGTTATCACAATATATATAAGATTTCGCACAGGTTGAGTGGAGGAATATATAAATGTAAATTTTGAAAGCCGATTACATGGAGCCTTCAGGGGCTGGGCTACGTTGTCTCAAAATTGGACTCCCGTAACATAAATTTTTATTGAAAGCTTATTGAATTTTAGTTTTTTTTTAATGCAAATTTCAGTGAATTGGACTCATTTATTAAAAATAATAAAGTGTGTAAGAAACTTAGAATGAGACAAATGAAACCCTACAATTCGTAAATAAAGAAGAAAACTTATATCAACATTTGTCTTAGACCTGCAGAAAAATCTAGAAGATTTATAAAATATTAAGGTTTCTTAAAATGCTTTCATTTTGTTAATCGCAGCTTTCGGTTTCAAAAGTTTGGTGTAAAATTGGTAAAATTTACAAGGGGAAAAACAAAGCACTCTCGATGGGAATATCTTGTTTTCTACTTATTAATTTTCTCCGAAAGGATACCTTTCATAAAAGTTCAAAACTATATATAGTAAATATAGTAAATACACTTTTTCGGCCAGAGAAATTAAAAAATCAACATTTTTAAATTTTCTAATTCTTTGGCCTCGGAAATGAAAAAAAAAACTAAAAATTATTGCTATGTAAATGCAAATTTTGTTGCTAAGTGAAAACAAAAATTAAAAAATAATCGTTCCAAAATTTTGTCTGATATTTTGAAAATTCAAACCAAAATTTTTTTAAAAATCCTATTTTTCGCATATAATTATAAGTCCTTGAAGACAGGTTCCTAACTTTAAGACCCCATAGCTCTACTTCTGAGAGGGAATTAAGGTCTGCGTTCAAAACTTCAACTCGTATACTTCTCTGTTATGAATATGAAAAGTTTCGTGTTAATCGGTTCAGTTAATTCGAAATTATTGATTAATTAATTGCATATTTACAGTTAGAAAATGAAAAATTATATGAATTTCTATACATTTTACATCTTGACCAGTGTTGCCAGTTTAACATTTTTAAGGCTAAATCTAGTATTTTTAGTTTGCCTTTAGCCTCAAAATTTTCAATTTAACTTCTAGCTTTTTTTTAGCCATTTTTGATTTTTAAAATTTCCTTAAAACGGCTAAAATGTTATTACTTGAACAGCGAAGAAAATAATTTTTTGTTTGATATTACTAATTTTGTTTTTTGCAGAATCATCAATTTAAAAATTTTTTTGTATTTATTCGTACAAAAAATGGCAATTATATATATATCTCCAAATCAAAAATAACTAACTTTATGGACTTACTAAGTCATTAATTATAATTAAGTTTTAATATATTTCATTAAAGATAGAAAGTATTTATGAATATTGATAAATACTTCGAAGCAAAAAGCACCCAAATTTTGAAAATGCCTAATGAAAAATTAATTATAGCTGAAAAATTGAGAGAAATCTCTTTAAAACGTTATTCTTTCATATGAAATATAACTATAATTGGTTTGGAAACTTTGCCCGATTTTTCATTTGAACTTTTTGCTGGAAGCCGTTTTATGTTTAATTTATAAATCTATTAAAATTTCTGTAAAAAAATCAATAAAAAACTTAAATTTGTTCTAGCTTTATTTTTGGGAGTATTTAGCCTTTTTGCCTTTCTTAAAGATAAATTTAGCTTCTTTTTTTCTTACCTCCTGGTAACATCTGACTACATTTGCATTCAACCGGTCAGGATATGATCATTTTGAAAAATGTGGCCTGGGGAATATTTTTTAAATTTTTGTATACTTTTAGCATTTAAAGCTATCCAGAATCGAATTTTAGGAATCTATTGAAAAGCTGGGATCCTATCCCTGCTGAGTTTTTTCTTTCTAGTTTAAAAATCCAATTATTACAAATGTAGTCCATCGACCAAATAAGAGTTAAAAAGTTTCTATAATCACAAATAAGTAATTTTTTGTTACTACTTAAAATTTTAATTTGTTTAATTAAAACACCAATGTAAAAACATAAAGAAAACTGTAAATAATGAGCATTAGATTGCCAAGTCTGAATGTCTTTTCGTTATTTCTTCTTCAACTTACTCTATACCTTTCTATAGTCTGTTTGGTTCTTGCATATGAAATGAGTGCTTTAAATTATTAGTTTTCGCATTGCTCTAATTTAATCTCATTTATTTTTAATGAAATTCATGATCTATTGTTGCGGGTTGCGCATTGTAATGTACAATTAGTAAAATATGCAGCAGGAAATGTTTCTTACGCTATTTCCATTTTTTTCAATGTACCTTATATAAAAAAATTTCATTACATAGATACATTTCCTTTCTTTCTTAAAAGTATACTAACGAAAATGTATGTAATGTAAGTGCTAACTCATCCCCAATAATAATAATGGTTCGTTTATAAACTCTATACAATTACATGCAATTTTCCAATTTTCTTAAAGTAAATTTAAGTCTTCCATTACTTTTGGTATATTTTTTTATAGGTGTGTAGAATATTATTTGTCATATTTTATAGCACTATCTTTTCTTTACCTAAGAATAAGAATAAAATTAAAAGGAAAATGTTACAGTAAAAGGATGAAAAATAATTCGTATCCTTTGCTTTTTAGAAAAAAAAGTAATGACATTATTTTACATTTGTTGCCTGTAAAATAAACAAGCAAATGATTTCCGCTTGCTATTTTTAGCGTTAGAAAATATTTGTATATTTTTATCGAGTATGCAAAATAAGGAAATAATTAGGGTGTACGTTTCTATAAATAATGTGCAACTAAATAATGCAGAAATAGTTCACCAAAACACATCGATTTTTTCTAAATTATATTGTTATTACAGGGAAGAATTATTGACGCAAAAGATCCTACGATGCTGACCAAAAACTAGAGTGTTAAGCAATTATTGGCATTTTTCAAATTATCAATAAAAATTTTCAAATATTTCTTTATTTATTTCAACTTAGAACTACGCTTTATTAATGGCAATTTATTGTATGTAATTCCCGACAAATCACTCGATTTATAGTAAGGTAGATATCTGTAAATTTTTTTTTGTACCAAGGACTTAGATAACTTAACTTTAATTTAAGTTCCTTTGATCCTGACTATGTTCTCGTTTCGTTAATTCTTTTATGAATATCTAAATTGACAAAAAAAAAAAAAAAAAAAAACGAAATTATCCACTCATGCACTGTACCACATTTGTTCAATCTGGAAAGACAAATCTCTAATTTTTCATATATAATCATGAAATTTCGTGTGTATGTTTTAGTTTAGTATAGAATCAGCCCTACGAATAATGCCACGCTCACCATACAGTGAAACCAGTTTTGTTGCGACAACCTAATTTGTTCGGATTTGGGTATCGTACATTCAGTTGACTACTTCTTCAAGGCAAAACAATTCGTTTGTTATAACTGAATTTATAATTAGGAAAAACTTTATTTTTTATTATTGACAAGTTTTTTTTCTTATTTATATTTTTGCTGCTTTATTTTATTAAATTTTAAAGACATTGACTAAAGTTTCATATTATATATCACTGTTGGTTTCATTTTACTTTATTTTGGTTTTATACATTCTGCAACTCAGCTTTATATATGGTGTCAATAATGATAGTCTTGGTTTTCTAAGGCTTTCAAGATATGCTCATATTTTTGACATCGATTGTGCGAACTAAATTAAATATTAAGTAATATATAATATTGTTTCTAACGGATTATAGTTTTGTTAAATAAACCTGTCTTGATAGTTTATTGTTGGCTTGTAGCGAGAGGTAAATAACAAATGAATGTTTTTGCTTTTAATATCCTACTATCATATGTTCCCAGCATAAAATCGGGCATTACATTTAAAATACATTGACCAATAATGCAATACATTTTTGGTTACCAAATTTGCGTCCTCGTTATAATAAAAATTAAAAAAAATAAGAGATTATATAAGTAGTTTTAATACTTCTATTTTTATAGTGCTGTTTATATATAATTAACTACACACGTCTTTCCAAATAACTTATAAAATAATGGATTTAAAAAAAAATCAATTAAATAATGCATACATTTATATAATATCTTTTTCCCATTACCCCTTAATTATTTTTTACTAAAAAAGAACTTGTTGTTATATAAAAATAATTATTTATTTATTAAATTTATTATGTCTTTAACATATTATGAACCTACCTTTTCGTGACAAATCAAAATGAGCCTTGCTATTATGTCTAAAGCTAAGTTTATACTACGATAATATTTAACGATTAATCGAATAATATGAATACAAAATATTTTTATGATTCAAAAAAAAAAAAAAAAAAAAAAAAAAAAAAAAAAAATACAGCTGATTTTGGACAGATACAACTATTTGTCCTTAAATAAAATTCCGCTAGTGTGAACATTGTGTGAACACAAGTTGTAAAATATTTGTCACTATTTTGATCAAACAATGGAAAAAAACAGTTAATGCTGTGCGGACTTAAAAAAAATTATTGTTTTTATGTACGCAAAGTTTAAATTCACACAAAAGAAGTGATCAGTTTATATTTTATCTTTAAAAATATAGTATTTTTTTTTAATAAAACTCAATATATTAATATTTTTTGTTATTATTATAATAGTACTTGTTATTTTTTATATATCAGAAAGTACCTGTTTTGTAAATTGCTATAAAAATAAACATTGTTGTTATTGTGTATAAACGTAAATTACTTGTAAAAATCTTTTAAAAACATATATTTTAGCGCAATTTTTATTAATATTCATATTAAATGTTGCAAAAATTCGATTGATAATAGTTCGCAATTACTTTATTATCTAAATAAATTACTTAAATAAATATTTATATTTAAAATAAATAGAACTTTAACTTTTCCTATAAATTCTTTTAATAATTGATGACAAATAAATGTATGATAGTTGCGAGTTTAATCAAATAGCTTTGAATAAATAATTTGCATCTAATCTGTCAAATAAATCAAAATGATATTTCTTTTCACTTTATATTTTTTTCAACTCGCTTCTATTTTGGAAAAAGAGAATCGTAAGGCAATTTCCTATTTATAATTTCTATATAAGTATATATGTGGAACATCATATATTCATGTAATTAGATACTTGTTTTTAATACTCGATTACATAAGAAACAAAACGAATATATAACGAAATATTAAATTGTTATTTTGTTTAATATTAAAGGAATTTTATTAAAATATTCTTATTTTTAAGACTTTTTTTAGTCTTTAAAATCTATTCTGGAGGGACATTTGTATGCAGGCTAGGTGTAATAATGGACCGATCACAACCAATAGCAATAGGCTACGTTCTTGTATCATAGAAGCCTCACGTGACAAATTTCATTGAATTTTCTTTAAAATTGTGCACAAGGTTTACATGGACAGCCAGCCAGACACCTATGGTGGTGAAAGGTATAATAAGGATGATGTATTACATACTTCTTTTGTATTATTTAAAGAAATAATCAAAAACAACCAGTTATATTCAGGAAAGCGGAGGAAAGAATTTTTTGAACGTGATGTAAGTGATTGATATTCGTACAACTAATAATAAAAAACAATTAAATATTTATTTTAAAAGTGAAACAATTGGAAAAGTGATACATTTAATTAAAAATAAAAAATGTCAAATAAGTCGCAATATTATAAAAACGTTAAAAATTGGAAAGATTAATGTGCCGGTAAAAACAAACAATAACTGACAGTAATTTAAATAAAGTTTATAGAAATAAAAAGTAAGTATTAACATTTGTATGTATTTAAAATGTTCCTTTTAGATATGTTACAGCAGTAACCCCAGGTCTACAACTGAGATTAACGCTGATATAATATGTGAGATAACGCCGGCAGAGAAGAGTAAACATTTTGTTTATATTATGTTAAATCTTAAATAAGGGGTACACGTATTCTAATAAATCCTATAAGATATTATTATTTTCAATCAGTTACAGAGTAAACATGTCCTTTTTATTTAAGCAATTCGCACTTTTTTAACACAATTTTTATAAAAATGATTTTTAACATGTAAAACAAACACTAAAACTAAACAATTTTGCAAAATAATATTGTTTTTCAATAATTTCCAAAATACACATGCACACACACAAGCAAACTTTCGTGTATGTGTATTTTTTTGACAGTTCATCTTATAAGATGGTTGTGTAGAGAAATCTCATCACAACAGTCTCATAATACATCTTATAATACTAATATTTGAATCTACACGTGAAATAATTCTTTCAGAGAGCGAATTTGACACTCTCTGACACAAAAATCTTACATATTATGTTACGTCTAGACGGGCTGTAAAATGAGTTAAATACAAAATTATACGAATTATTACAACAAGCGCCATTAATGCCAAAATAAATGAACTAAAAGATAAATTATTAAAATATATATATAAATTCATAACTATAATAGTGTTTTACTGTTTTTAGATATCATTATACACCAAAAAAATGTCTTGTTGTTGTCCTCTGAGGTATAACTCCTTCCTCCTAATTACTTCCGAGGAGGAACTAACAAATTTTGAAACATGATAACTTCAAATATTAAAAGTAAAATAGTAAGTATTTTTTATACTCAAATATATGTTTCTATATATAATTATAAATTAACACTTGAATGTACATAGTTATGATTTTATATTTTAAACAGAAATAATTCTGAAGTATAATATTCGAGGAATTCAGGAGAAAAAGCGGTTGTTATATTTTAAAAAAGTTGTGAATGTTTTATTCCGTAAGTATTAGTATTATTTATATTTGACTTTATTTTTGCGCTTTCAAGTAACAATCTTTATTTTTTTGTTATTTTTGTAGTTGCGACATCATTTACTGAAATAGAATTTTATGGGGAACTTCGAAAAGCAATTAAAGCTGCCAAAAACAAGCATTTTAAATCAGAATGCATAAAGGAAAAAATGGAAAAATCACACCGATTTTCGAAATAATCTTAACTGTAACTGCCTTTCATTTACATATTTTTTTTACGTATATTTAAATTTACATAGTAAAAATTATTTATAATTGATTGTTTTATAATTATATTTCTAATGAGTTCTGTGTGTTATATATCTATATATATATAAATGAATGACTAAACCGATTTTCCTGAAATTTTTACAGTAACACCACATGAGTCCCGGAAATAAAATATGCTACTTATTTTTTCGATAGGCGCAGGGGAAGTGGTACCCCCCATAAGATACCAATATTAAGTATCGGATATCTTCAGAGCTGCTGCACCCATTTTCTTGAATTTTTTTGTAGTAGGATCTTCTGACCACCGAAATTGAAGTAAGATAGCTGCAGAGGAAGTGGTACCCCCCATAGGATGCCAATGTTTAATATCGCATATCTTAAGAACTGTTATAGTGAGAATGTTTAAACTTGGTAGGATAATAAACTACACCTTGGGAAATTAAAATAAAGGGGGTAGTCGCAGGGCAAGCATTACTCCCATATGATGCATATTTAAAGATCGCGTAACTGAAGAACGTGGTTAAAGCCACTAGAATGGAAAATTATAAATTGCAAAATAAAATTGAGCTGGGTGGACAGATCATAAAGCATTACAATAATCATAAGAATTATTTTATTGAATTAGTTGCTATTGATAATATAAATAAATATATATTAAAATAATTTTGTTAAAAGCGTATATTTACAGAACAAGTTGAAATACAATATGTATGTAAATAAATAAATTAAATAATAAAAAAATATATTTGTAATTTTTACACTTATTTTAATTTAACAGTGCAGTGAAGCACACCGGGTTAAGCTAGTATTATATATAAATTGAAATTTAATTAATTTTAAATTATATTTTGGCCTGGCTTTGAAGAAAAAAACGTTTTTTTTGTGAAATTCTCTACTGTTGTTTGTTGTTTTTAGTAAAATGTTAATGTTTTCAAATTTCGAAACAAATTTTTAATACAAAAACAGGTGACATATGCTTTTGTTTGCTTCTTGTTTGTTTATATATATATAGATATATATTAAGTAATATTAAAATATAAAATATTAAAATAATTTGTTATTAATTTTTTGTGGGAAGTAATTATAATTTCAGAGAAGCAAATGTTTTTTACATATATTTTAGAAGCAATTCTGTTTTACCAGCAGGAATAGCATATATTTCTAATATAGGAAATAGCATTTCAAATAAAAACAAAAGCTATTATTTAATTCAAATCATGATAGTTATGATGTGTTAGAGGCAAAAACAAATTATACTATTTATTCTGTGGTGGACGACTGAAAATTTCCTAACTATTAACTTTTTGAAGGCGAAAGTTGGTGACTCTTTGGGTAAAAATTAATGTCTTTGTTAGTGAGTCGAGAATTGCTTGTGTTAGAAACCTTAGGTATTTGGGTATTACTGTTGATGATCAACTTAGCTTTGATGCCTTTGATCATTTGTATGGGAAGTTGGTTGATATCATGAGAAGACTTTGTTCATATAATATTTATTTTTTCCGGGCTATTAGACATAGATAAACCTATGCTTTATTAATGTCACATGTTATTTATGGTTTAGAAATATTTGCCGGTACATTATCGTATAACATTGTAAGTTTAAATCGTATTGTGAATGTGATAGTTCGTTATGCTTATAATGTTCATAGTTATTTACACATATCAGAATATGTTAAAAGTTGCTTAGGATGTTCGTTTAGGAATTTTATTTCAATTCACAGTTTATTAACTTTCTATCATGTTTTTAAAACTCGTTTGCCAACTCAGTTGTGTTCAATATTCTCTTTTTGCCATTCGACTAGATACTTTCAAATTGTAATACCAATGATTAGGAGTTCTACTTTTGAATGTTCGTTTAATGTTAGAGTTGCTCGATGCTTGAATAGTTTATCATATATGCTTCATTTTTTTTCACATTCTAATAATTCTTTCCGTTCGAAGCTTCTCCATTTTTTTGCGGAATTTTAATCCCCTTAATATTTACAACTAATTTTACATCTGTGTACTTATGTTCCTTTGTATAAATATAATGTCTCATTAGAAATAGGTATCTGCTTCTTCTGCGTATCAACTGCTGCGTTCGACCAATCTAAAAAATATGTAAATATTAGAAATGAAAGATTTGCAGAAAATATATTAATATTAATGGATTAATCTTACCTTCGATTTCCATATTTTTTCGTATATTAAATATCTTTTTAGTAAAAATATAATTTATTTTATTCAATTTAAAATGTCAAGTGATAAACAATCTTCTTTTGAATTTTACAATTATTTATTGGTTGAGAACACTGACACTACTTTATTTATAAATAAATCTACTTTAATCCTGTACAATAACCATATTGATAAAATTTTCAGAATCGGCTAGTGATATATTTTATGCATAAAGATTCATCAAAATTTAGTAATTGCAAAAAACATATTAATGGTACTGTCAAATGATATTCAGAGTTTAATTTAATTGTTCTAATCGACATAGACGAAATAGCTTCCAAAAACGATTAATATGGTTAATGCGATCAATTTTAAAATTGTAGGAACATATATTCTACGATAACTGAGAATTTGAAAGCATAGAAAATATGTTAAAATTATAAATATCAAACAGTAGTCATAAAAATCGTTACAACTTTTCCAACCAATCCTTTTTCTCTGTGTATTAGAGCTTATATTAAAAGTTGTTCGTACTGAACACTATTAACATATTTAGTTACAAAAAAATAAGAAAATAGAATTACGTTAAAGATTTTTGGGTGCAAAACACATTGAAATAATAATTCATCCAATTTAATGCAGGTACGATTTTCTACGCTTTATATGAGAATAATAAAATTTTGTACTCAGTATATTTTATATCAAAAATATTTAAATATTTTTATACCTAAATGTTGGCTTTGTATTTTTTTTCTATTAAGAACTTTAAAAAAAGTTGTGGTGTATCTAAAAAAATGTATACTTATTTGTTTCCGACATTAAAAAATGTTGATATTATTATGACTTTTTTGCATTAGTTTTTTATTTCTTTTAAATTTTTTATGAAGTATTAACTATTAATTTCTTTACACAGAAAAAAATTATTATCTAAAATTTTTCAATTAACGCTATTGCCTGATTTTAAATTGAAATTAAATTAAAGGATTAATATATTTAATAATTTTTGAAATCAAATATTTAACTATAAATGTTTAAATAATTTCAAATCAAATATAAAAAATGCATACATTTCTATTTGAAACAATAGATTTGTAGTTTGAAAAACAGTTTTGATATTGTTCTCTTTCTTGGACATAGGATGATTTTACTTCCATTACATTTTATGTTTGTACACATATGTAGTAATATTTTTTATTAAGTACTTCGGTTATTTTATGGGTACTGGTTAATTGAAATTATCGAATACGAAATCTAAATGATATAAATTGCCCAGTTGGCTAGTAAATACAACATTTTAAATCCTTGTATAATAAACTAATTGTATTTAAGTATTCTAGTGGTACCCATGAGTAAAAGCTGCTCATATCAAATCATCATATCCAATCAACATGGAACCTTATTAATGTAAAACCACCTCCATTCGATATTTGTTCAACTGTGAGAATGTAGATTAATCGAAATCGATTAAGAATCAATTTGTACGATTTGGTATCCAAATACCATTAAAAGCAGAAATGTCAAAAAAATAAAGTAAATTTAAAAAACAAAAGAAAAATATATGTATGTTAAGTTTTTTTGAATACGGCTCTAAATCAATTATGCAGAAGAGCGGAAAACGCTCTAAACATAGCACTGAACTAGCCTCTTCCAAGAGGACTTAACGTAAACTCGGAAAAACCGAAATTTATCCGTTCGCAAGGGAAACGAAGACCGCATATTACGACGACCCTCGGTTTCTTGAAATTAAAATATTCAACCAAGTAAACTATTTGGGTGTTTTCCCGGATCGGAAATTAAGATGAAGACAATACTAAAAAAAGTAAATAACAAAATTTTCGGTAGATACTCCGATGAAACCCAGATGAAGATAGAACTATGAACATGTAAGGACTGAATAAAATAGATCTAATTAAGATACAAGGCAATTTTCAGATCCCTATGAAACAATTATATGTATCACAAGTTCGACCACTTTTAGAACATGGAATATAGAATACATATATAAACTGAATACATATATAAACTGCATTGAATCAGTACAAAAATTGATATTTTGCTTAAGTGGCTTCGGATGGAATTCATATGTATCCTACGAAAATTCATACTCTAAAAATCGCCATTTCATACTGAATACTTCTTTTATAGTGGGCTTAAACACGTAGTGAAGTCAAGTCAGAATACTTGCTAAGTAAAATTAACTTTAACATTCCATCAAGACCTTCTCGAGAATTCCAAAATATCAATTTAAAATATTGCTAATAATGACACATTTTGTTCCTTTGTAGAGCGTGTAGTGAGGATATCGAATCGATCGAACACTTCCTATGTCACTGCCCAGCTTTCGCTGGGATACCAACTTTTCGCGGATGACACAATACCAAAACTTATTCGTCTTTGATGAGTGGAATGGTAAATGTTTAGAAAATTTGTTAATCATTTTGTCATGGTTGTTTGCGGGTTAAAAGGAAAATTTTTAATCTTTTAACTTTAGAAACTCCTGGGGAATCCAATTTTCTTAGGTCGTCAAAGGGTTAAATTTGAGACGTGATGGAATGAAAATAAATTGTTTTACATATTTCCTCGATATTTTATATTGTTGACCTGTGTTGCACAGTGGGGTCAAATGCAAATTTTTTGGTAATAAATCTGGATCTCCTAAACTACTGGTCGGATCAAATTGAAATGTATGGAAGAGTTGTAGAGGAGGACCTACGCTTTCAGAAAAATCATCTTGTAGTCACCCTGTGATAACACGAGATAAGCTACAGGGTGTCAAAGTTGACTACCTCGAGTATGTAAAAGATAAAAAAAATCGTAACTTGTACAAATGAAGTCCGATTTTAAAGATTTTTATATTTCTGGAAAGTGCTTAAGCTTACTCATCTAAGTTAAAAAGTTAAAAAGATATTTATGCTTGAATTTTGAATTTTTGATTTTTTGGCTCGACTTTCTTTCGTTTTTCGGGAATAAGTCCGGAGATATATGAGGTAAAAATTTTTTAAAAATATTCTGTAGTTTGCTAAATATATCAAAATAATATGCTGAAAGAATTTTTGGATTATCTCAATTCGTCTAGACGTGAAAAATATTCAAAGTCAGCACTCTGAAATTGGCATGAAAAATGGCTATTTTTTTACAAAAATATAGTACAATTCATTCACTTTTTTCTCAAAGTTCCGTTAACAAAAAAAATTTTTTCCTTATTAATTTCAAAAGATAAGGCTTCATAAATGGTTAATAAAGAAATTTTGAATTGATTTAGGTTTGCACCCTACATCCAGCATTGACCGAAAATTGTCAATTTTAAAAAATAGTTTCATTTTTATCGATTAATAAAAAAAATGTCACGCGAGGTTTTTTAAATTTGGTACCCATATTTTTTATGGAAATAGATTTAGAATGACTTAACACTAAACTGCTTCCCGCCCGGCCAAAAACGAATGCAGGAGTGGAGATTTTATGTTAAAAGTCAGTTTTTTTAACGACTATTTTTAAAAGCATATTAAAAGCACATTAGCATAACATTTTTAATATTATTTCTTATGTAATGTATAAAACGCATATCAAGCTTTCATTCCTAAAAAAAATGAATAAAATAGCTCCAATAACCTATTTTTGGTAATTTTTCAAAAATAAATTTAAAAAAAAAAATAGCTGAAAACCCAAAAAAATTTAATTTTTTTAATACAACTCCACTAATTTTGTAAATACTTTAAAAATGTTAAAAGAATATAAAAATAGACTGAACGATATACAAAATATTGATATAGGTCATTTAATAATAGTAATATAATGGCCTCAAAACTACCAAGTCACGTCAAAAGTTGCAAAATTCATCATTTTGTTCCGTATTTCCATATGTGTGTATATGTAACATTTTAGTTTTCTAATGTATTATGTAGGTATTTATTTGTTATTATAAAGTAGTAAATTCTTTATTTGAGTAATGTTTATTTAATTTGTTCTACATATTTACATACTTATTATACATATATCCCGTATATTTATTTTATTAAGAATATATTATCGAAGATATTATTAGAGATTTTCTTGAAAATAATCAGAAACATCAAACGTTAGCAAATTTTTAACTTCCTTAGCTTCGGAATCCTCTTTTTCTATTTCAAGAGTGATTTTTGGTAGCCATCGTGTTCTTATAGAATATATAACTGGATCTGATGATATTAATAAATATTCCATTAAGTCCATATTTTGCGCTGCGAATATAATCTTAAAACGCTTCAAAATATTTAAGTCAATGCCTGTGATTGAAGATGTGAGTTCCGGATTTTCAAAGAAACGTCTTGCTGTATTTCCATCATTTGAGCTTCCATAGCCATGTAGAGGTTTATCAATTATTAATCCGAGTTGTTCTTTGAATTCTAATTGAATTCTTTTCTTCTCCTCTTTTCGTAATTTGTGAAGTTCCAAATTGTTTTTTACTGTAGCATTTTCCTGCCCAGGAATATTTCTGTACTTCATAACATATGCAAGATGTAAGCAGAACTCCAAAAATCTTATCCTTGCGTGGAGTGGTGATATTCCAAATTTTAAAGAATTTTTATTAACAAGGACTTCAGAATTATCCTGAAATTGTGAACTTATTTTTCCACATATATTACATTTCCATGTGGATGTTGTATCTATTAGAGCGTTTGCAACTTTTCCATCAATCATCGTTAATTGTTGTTGAAATGTAACTTTAATAGTTCTGTTTGATACTTTTACATATATTGGCGGCAATGCTTTCATTTCTTCTTCCAATTGGTTGACAATGCTGTTTATTGTAACCGTGGTTTCTTTTGTGTAATCAAAAAGGATTGGAAGGCACAAAAATTTGGAACCTGGAGTTAAATTTATCCATATATCATCAAAAGCGCATTCGAAGTGGTACCAGAGACGCTATAAACAGCGAGGAATAATTATTTCCAGAATTACTTTCATCCAGTTGTTTGTATTCCGAAAATCCTGATGTTCCATCGCAGCCCCATTTGAATATTAAAATAAGTTCAGAGTCTTTGCATTTTTCAATGTTATCATTGCTGAAGGTGGATATAATTCTAGAAGCAGTATTTTCAAGTAATTGCAATATATTAACTTTAGCACTTTTAACAGAAGCATTAACCGGGTGCTCCATAGGCTGTAAAATATTACTTTTCGCTTCTCTCACTGATTTGCTACTGGGAAAGATATCATATCCTTTTTCGCTAACAGATTTCCTCAAAATCTCGTATTGGTTTCTTGATAATCCTAAATTTAATATTAGAGCTAAAGCATCTTCAGAGGTAAAGGACGATGTTGATTTCGGTGTCACTATGCTTTGGATTATCCGATGTAATCGATTGGGAGAAGCTGTTGGTAATACATCTATAACTTTTTCTACTTCCTTTGGGTGCGTACGTGTTACTAAAGCTTTAAATGTATCTTTTATTTCGGCATTCGTATGTAAATTTAGAATAGATTCCTGTTTGGTCCTCTTTGTTCTTAGCTGAACTTCATCGTAACTTTTTTTTGGTCGACCCTTTTTCTGCTTTCCGATGAAAATTGGTATTTCTCCCTCCGACCACTCTTCATTTTTCTTCTTGAACTTTGGTATTGACCAATCTGAAGCTTGCATCCTTTTTTCGTATGATTTATAAAAATTTTCGAGCTTTAAACTGTCTTCTGCAGTAAGAGTTAAACCAAAAGATACTACTGTATCAATGAGTTTTCTTATTTTTTCTGGGCGATTTATAATATCAGATAGATTATCCCAGATTACTTTGCAAATAGAAAAGTGTTTTAATGTAATCTCCATAATGGAAAATTCACTAATAAATCTGCATATTTATAAGGATACTTATATATAGAAAAAGAATATTTATATCAGGTAAATAGTGACAGGCAAAAATGAATTAAAAAATTTAAATTTTTGCTCAAAACCCCCAATTTCATTCAGTTTATTTTTATGACCTGTAGTGTTAAACAGGTACGTCAAAAAATGTACCTATGCGATTGTAAAAAAATCATTTTTGTTATAATACATTAATTAAGTAGCTAGGTAAATTATTTAAAAACTTAAAAAAATGTAATAAAAAACGAAGGAAAATATACTTATTTATGTACTTAGGTAATTTTAAAAACCTTTTCAGTAGAAAAAAATTATGAACACTTTAAATATATTCATTAATAAATATTATTATTTTGTAACAAAAATAAGCAATGCAGTTGAGTGTTACGTATACACACATATGGAAATACGAACAAAATAGTGAATTTTGCAACTTTTGACGTGACTTGGTAGTTTTGAGGCCATTATATTACTATTATTAAATGACCTATATCAACATTTTGTATATCGTTGAATTGGTAGATAAGTCTATTTTTATATTCTTTTAACATTTTTAAAGTATTTACAAAATTAGTGGAGTTGTATTAAAAAAATTAAATTTTTTTGGGTTTTCAGCTATTTTTTTTTTTAAAAATTTATTTTTGAAAAATTACCAAAAATAGGTTATTGGAGCTATTTTATTCATTTTTTTTAGGAATGAAAGCTTGATATGCGTTTTATACATTACATAAGAAATAATATTAAAAATGTTATGCTAATGTGCTTTTAATATGCTTTTAAAAATAGTCGTTAAAAAAACTGACTTTTAACATAAAATCTCCACTCCTGCATTCGTTTTTGGCCGGGCGGGAAGCAGTTTAGTGTTAAATCATTCTAAATCTATTTCCATAAAAAATATGGGTACCAAATTTAAAAAAGCTCGCGTGACATTTTTTTTATTAATCGATAAAAATGAAACTATTTTTTAAAATTGACAATTTTCGGTCAATGCTGGATGTAGGGTGCAAACTTAAATCAATTCAAAATTTCTTTATTAACCATTTATGAAGCCTTATCTTTTGAAATTAATAAGGAAAAAATTTTTTTATTAACGGAACTTTGAGAAAAAGTGAATGAATTGTACTATATTTTTGTAAAAAAATAGCCATTTTTCATGCCAATTTCAGAGTGCTGACTTTGAATATTTTTCACGTCTAGACGAATTGAGATAATCCAAAAATTCTTTCAGCATATTATTTTGATATATTTAGCAAACTACAGAATATTTTTAAAAAATTTTTACCTCATATATCTCCGGACTTATTCCCGAAAAACGAAAGAAAGTCGAGCCAAAAAATCAAAAATTCAAAATTCAAGCATAAATATCTTTTTAACTGTAAGAGATAACTTAGATGAGTAAGCTTAAGCACTTTCCAGAAATATAAAAATCTTTAAAATCGGACTTCATTTGTACAAGTTACGATTTTTTTTAACTTTTACATACTCGAGGCAGTCAACTTTGACACCCTGTAGCTTATCTCGTGTTATTACAGGGTGACTACAAGATGATTTTTCTGAAAGCGTAGGTCCTCCTCTACAACTCTTCCATACATTTCAATTTGATCCGACCAGTAGTTTAGGAGATCCAGATTTATTACCAATTTACGTAAACGTTATGAACTTTTAGTGTATGATTATTTTGAAAAGTTTATATCAATCATACGTCACACAGTGTGCGATATAAAAAATAAAATTGATACAATTATGCAATTTTGGAATGGCTGGTCCAATTTCAAACAAATTTCACATAGTGGCAGTGGAAATGTAGGCGATTTTAAGTTTCGAGCTTGGACCACATAGAAATACCGAAGGCAGGTCCACAGGGTCCCAAAGTTGTACAACGTGGGTATGAAAATTTTTAAAAGCGATACTAATTCGTTATATCTGAATCGAGTTGAAAATTGTTCATATGAGGGAATTCTAGTGGACGAGGTTAACAAAAAACATCTGCGTGTGCACATTTTATCTTACCGCTTTTAGTATACAAAATATTGGGCTTCAAAAATTAAAATTTTTACTTCTTAATGTACCTTGGTGAATTTTTTACGTTATAGCGGGTTGAACCTTCACCGAATGTTTTATTTTATTATTTTATTTTATTACAAGTAAATAGTAAAATAATATAAAGAAAGATTTTCAAACAAAAAAGTTACGGAGTCAAAAGCATAAGCATTTAAATTTGAACTTGGAAAAAAATCTATTTTTCTCGTTTTTTTTTTTTTTTTGCCAAAAAATTGATCGTGTATTTTTTCTGTAATATACAAATTTTCTTAAGAAATATATGTATCATTATTTAGGAAACTTTGTCTTGGTTTCGAGCATATATAAAAATATTTATAATAGGAAAATTCATTGAAGACTTTTTGGAGAAAGATACCTCAAAAGGTTTGATTTGAGATTTTGTGCATATTAATAATTTTGAATTATGCAATAACATTTTTTTGTTAGTGGAGAGTTTTGAATGAAATTCTACACCTGGGTAGATTTTATGATGCCTAGTTTTATATTTGACACTTTTTTATTTTTCACTTTTTGATATTTGTCAACATAAATCCAGCAACACCCAAAAAGCTTTCAAACATTTCCAAAAATAGGTTTTATTTCTTTTTTTGCTATATCTTCCTAACCGATATTGGGGAGCAAAAATTTCTATTACCAAAGAATTGAAAACATATTGGATGTTATAAAAAAATATTAAAATTTTTTAATTGTTGGTTTGCGATTTGAAAAATTAATGCAAAAATTAGAAATTTATTAAAAATAGATTAAAATTGGGAAACCCTGGTTCTCGCAGGAAATATTTTTTATTTTTTTGAAATTTATTTTTTCGAGAATATCTTCTGTTTAGTTATTTTTCAGAAAAATATAAGTACTGTATATATTACATAAGAAAATTTGTATTTAGCAGAAAAAGAATGTAACCACTTTTTGGAAAAAAAGGGAAAGAATCGACTTTTTAAAAGTTTAAATTTAAACGTTATAACAATCAATTCTGTAATTATTTTTTTAATATTTCTTCTTTACACTACTTAGCTATTTTTTTTGTAATAAAATAAATAAAATCAGGTTAAATTTTAACCCACTATAACGAAAAAACTTCAGCAAGTTATGTTAAAAAGTAAAAATTTTAATCTTTCAATTCCAATATCTCGTAAACTAAAAGAGATATGAAACTTTTTTTCTAGATATCGATCGGTAGAATCTTCTGATATAAAATTTTTTTCAAATCTATTCAAATATAATGAATCAAGATTGTTTTTAAAAATGTTCATACCCGAGATGTCCAAACTTGGGACACCGTGGATCCGCCCCCGGTAAGTCTATATGGTCCAAGCTCAAACTACGCTTCTACTCTCACTATGTGAAATGGCATTGAAATCTGACTAGCTCCAACTTAACCACTAAAATAACTTAAAAAGATTAAAATTGTGCCTAAATACATTTTCTATCAGCTTATCATTTTGTTAACTTTGCACATTCACGTTTAGAGTTATAGTAAGTTTGTGAAAAGAAAATTATCAAAGTGAAAATTTTAATTTACTTAAAAAATTTTGTTTAGTTTTTTTCTTTTTTTTCTTTTTCTTTTTTTATAAGATACAAATAAGAATAAAGTGCACCATCTATATAAATATTAGTTTACTAAAGAATTAAAAATAAATCATACTTTTCCTGCATTTTAAACAATCTTTCATTGTACCTGTTTTAAGAAGAACAATGTTAGCTTGCTCTTTTATTATTTTACTTTTAATAAAAAAAAATACGTAATAATAAACAGAAACTATTCATAATTCATGAGTAATATAAAAAACAGGAAAAAAATCAACAATTGAATCATAACTAGAAGAAAGTTAGTACGAGAAAGTAAGTGTTAGGGAATCCAAATTGCTCGATTATTTCATTGTTCGTATAAAATGAATACCTCGTATAAGGCATTTTGGTTTTTATTCGAATAATTCAAAATATAAAATAAAAATGTTAAATTTTGGTAATTTTTAAAAAATTTTATTGTAAGAGTGAAGAAACATAAAGAATTTAAAAGCTAATAATTCTTTACAAATACACTTTCTGTGTGTGAAACACAAAAACAATATAAAAAATAAAAAATAAAATAAAATTAACGATTCTTTTAAGAAGAATTGCATTTAAATGGCTTGATTTAAGCCGATTTTGGTCTTTAGTTTTTATAAAATTTGATTTTGAAAAGTCTCTTTCGATGATTGCTGAAGTTGGCGAAATTGTTAAAAGTACACTGAAGAGATTTCATACAATTAATTTTTTACACTTTCCCTGCCGAATAATATTACAAATATCTCATTTCTGCCCTCTTTATTTTCTGCTTTGAAGCGAAACTTTAAATAGTTGGAGCTGGTTGGTGATGTTCCAGTATTTAGATATAAGAGTATTTAAAACCTTAAACCTTCTTTCATGAATACGCTAATTTAAATATGTTACTAATTCTTATATTTTCCAATTTTTTTTTATTCAAAATATTATATTACTTTCAAACTCAATTAATATTGCTGAATCTTAAGCAATTCTTTATTCGTCACGTCAAGTGGCTTCAAGGTATTACATAAGTCACTTAAAAGTTATATATCGATATCCGAAATTGATGGATTTATACATTTTCAGAATTTTTGACACCATAGTATATAAAGATATCCATCGATGTTTAACATCATACAGAAAAAATTATTCCAAACAACCTTTTAATAAAATGATTAATTAATTTTATATTGAAATTTATTTATATTATTAATTAATATTAAATTTCTGTTGTTTTAAAGTTTGTTTTTTTAATAGAAATAGTCATCTTTAAAAAAGAAAAATATACCCAAAAAGAAAAACTTGTCAATAAAAAAATATAAAAACAAAATAACTTTAAATTAATTTTCAAACATTTTCATGTATATGGATCCATTCCATGGTTAGAAAAACTGATTTATAAATATGTTGTAAGGATTTGCTTAGTTTTCGGAGACGTGTTTAGTATATAATAATTTGGTAATTATGAATTTTAAATATTTGATATGATTCTTAATCATTTCGATGCTTTTGTAGATTTTTCCGTCGTTTGTGACGGCAGTTATATTTAATTTCAAGATTCAAGTTTGTGTGAAAGTATATTGATTATTTTTGATGATTTCTGTAGACATTTATTGTAATCTTTAATGTTTTTATTAATATATCATCCTAGGTCTTAAAGGCGCTCTGATAGGATTATATGAGAATCTTTATTGGTACGAAATCAAGTATTTCAAAAATCTTATTTATACGTAACTATCGGTGATTGAAACAAATTATTTAAGACGTTAAGATGAAACTATGTATCAAGTTTAATTTCCCCAATCAAATTTGGAGTTCTCTTATTCCTTTTGTTTAATTTTACTTGCGTTGCATTATTTAAAAATATTTTTAATTATCTAATAAATAACTATAATAAAATTCATGCGTTTTTATTGATGAAAGGATGCAATTAACCGCATAATTACATTAATAAAATTTTTGGATGACTATAAGCAAACATTCAATCATAATTCTAATTAATTTTATTAAAAAAATTAATTGAGATTTAAAACAAAATCAGTTAGTATCAGTTAATTAATATTATCATTTTTGTGATTCGAGCAAAATCAATTAGATTTATAATTACTGTAAACAATTTTGTAATTAAAGTCCATTTTTATTTTTTGTGCATGGTTAGTTCTTCTTGTTGCAAACCATAAGAATGCAATAGTTTTAATTAGATTTATTGAAAAATTTTTAACATTTACGTACATAATCAATGACATCACTTACAGAGCAATTTCAGTTTCTATGTTTATTCCAAAATCATTGTCTTTTTTTTTTGGATTAAGTAACAGTTATTTTATTTTTAATTTAAAATATTTGGTTTCAGAATTCTTACTTCTTGATGAAACGTTAATGTATTTACAAAAAGAGTTATCTGACCTCATATTTTCCGAATAATACCACTTTTCCTTTCAAAATAAAAATTGTCAATACAATTTCCCATTTTAATTATGTAAATAACGAGAATATTTTATTTTAACTAAAATAGTTACAATATATTATATATTTAAGCAAATAGTTAAAAATAATTTAAAAGAAGTATAACACCGTTCAACAAAAATAAAAAAATTTTCTCACACATGATAAATTCCAAATACATGTGAAAAAATATATTTAATATAGTATAACTGCTTTTTCAGTTTTTTATATCATGTTCGCCTTTCTTTTTTAAAGGACTTTAAAGTTTAAAGTATGCGCGGGGTTATTTTGGTATTATAGGGTGAATTAGGTATCAAATAAAAGAAGCGAATTTTGACTTTTAATTTTTGTTAAAATAATCCAAATAAAAGTTGAAAAAAATGTGCTTCGAATATTTAATCCTCTAATATCCTTGACAGTTTCCAATAAATAATTTCCAAAATAATATAGGTTGAAGATACTAATATCCAGTTTCAAGTATTAATTTTATTATTTTAACTTTAATACATACCACGATTTGGAAAATAAACTTGTTAACAAAATAGCAAAAAAATTATATCGCGAATAATTCTACGAAATACTTATTCCTTAGACCAGATATGGTGTAGAAAGTTAAATGAAATTCTTCCGTCACTTCACACTTTTAACCCATTGGCGACCAAAGAAAATATGCTTCACTGAGGAATTTTTAGATTATCTAATATTCTAGGTACAGCAAATTATACATTCCTATTTTGTACACAAGAAATAATGCTACAAAAATATAGTATAAAACAAATTTCCAACTTGCCACACGCAGAACCTAGAAGTATTTAAAATTTTAGAAATCGGGAAATTCTAAATTAGCCCTTATAAAATACATGGTAAAATTTTTAAAATCGCTCTGACAGAAAATGCGAAGATATTAAAGGTTTTATAAAATAAAAATCCTAATTTAATTATTTTTCATTGAATTGGATATAGAGTAAAGAGTGAAATGAAACAATTCCATCAAATTACAATTTTAAATGATTATAATGCTCTTATTTTTAAAAAAAATTTTTTTCTTGAATTAGAGTCAAAAAAGCACTATTTTTAATTTTTCTCATACTAGAAAGCGGCAATAGTCAGTCAACTTATTTTTGTGTTTTTTTTTTTAGCCGAAAAATTATCTACACTTTTTTTTATCTAAAATAAAATTTTCTTTAGCAACGTTTAATAATTTTGCACCTTTCTAAAATACAACTACACAGAGATGAATTTAAGATAAAAAACAAGCCCAACAACTCAACTAATCATGGTACACACCCTCCCGAATTTGACCCATTTTATATGAAAGTTTTGATTTTAGACCATGTTTTCGCAAATCCCAAAGTATGAATCGACAAGCGGAATATATTTTAAGAATCTTAAATATGTTATTGAAAGTCTCAATTCAAAATCTACGGTACTTTGGAAAAATATGGATTCTATAGCCGAAAATGTAAAAAATCCGATTTTTGGGAATTTTCATTGGTTTTTTGAGAATTCAGGAAAACCCTACCCCTGATTGAAATTTGGTTAACGCGCTTTTTTTATATTAATAAGATCCACATTTTCTGAAAATTTCGTTAAGATATCTTTATAAACAAATATGTTATTACAATTAAAAAATTTGTATTTTCTACAAAAACTCCAAATTGGGCCTTTTGTTTGCTTTATTTCTAAATAGCGAAAGAAATTTTAAAAATATGTATTCCAAATTAAGCTTATCCTTTATCATATATAATTTCCGATCTTTTGCAGAAAGATTCAAGTCAATATCATGCCTCATTTCAGAAATATGCGCCTTTAAACTTTTATATTTCCAATTTATTGTATATATGACTATATTTTTACAAACTTGCAACTTTTGCCTTTAGCTTTGCGTGAATAATTACTTAGAAAATAATTAATATTTCTGTATATTTTAAATAATATCTATAAAAATAATTAATAAATATTTTTTATTTTTATTAGGGTTCCCACAGTTCCCAAATTTAAGTAAATCTTTATCCTTTTCTAAGCATTCATATATTTCTATTAATGAATTTAAAATAACAAAACAAACAAAAAATGTTTATTTAACCAGTTATTTTTGATTAGCTTCGAAATTTCCGAAAAACCTTCTTGCTCTGTTTCCACCATTTATACTACCACCAGTCGGCAGATGTTTGTCGATGTTTAATCCCGTCTATACTCTAAATTCACCCTGGATTCTACTTTTCTCAGATATTCTATGTGTTTTTAAATCCTCGTCGTTTCTGGTAGGTTTTGCTAAATTTTCTGGCACACTTCTATACTTTAAATCATATGTTATGTGCAGAAAATGCTCCAAGAACCGTATTCTGGCGTGAAGTGGAGATATTCCGAAAGACAGAAATTCTTCATTAATACACCTTGCTTTACCAATATCCTAAAATTGTGATTCCTTCTCTAAAAAATATTGATGATTAATTTGCTCTATATATCATCCAGAAAATTATATAACCTAAAACTTTCTTAGTGGTACATATTTATTTGGTTGTCAATGGGTTAAAAGTGTGCACTATATTTAATCTAATTAGTAGGTATTACACGGAATTATTGACTATGTAATTTTTTTCCAATTTTTTGTTGATTTTTTGATTTATATTTGTATTTTTAATTTTTACAAACTTTTGATGTCTACGCAGTTTCTGTCAGTGCGATTTTAATAATTTTACCAACTTTGAGATTTACAATCATGTATTAGTTATATCAAGTACAAATTTTCCCTCTATACCTACTTTTTCTCCTTAATTTTTCCATGGTTTTATGAGGGTTAATTGAGAAGCTCTTGGTTTTTCAATTTTAAAGATTCCTAGGGCTATGTGGCAAGTCTACAGGACTTGTTTTGTACTACATTTTTATAGTATCATTTCTTGTCCATAAAACATGAATTAATAATTTGCTCTACCTATTACATCGAAAATTATATAAGTAAAAACTCCATAGGAGAGGATATTTTCTGTGGTCATCAATGGGTTAAAAATACGAGGTGTGGAGAAAAACCGAAATGTTCCTGATAATTTGAGTGACAATATCTGCTGCATATTTTTCACTATACTTTTTTAGTGTTATTCCTGAAATCAAAAGTAAAAATTTAATTTTCAATTTACTTTAAAATTTTAAATTTACTTTGAAAGCTTAAATGACAATTAATTGACTTTTTCTATTTATTTAGTTTAAAATCCATTACTTGTGTTTTTAATCTGCGACAGTAATCTTTGATTCTTATATTGTATTTAATTTTGTTTTATGAATAACAAACATGAAAAAATGGTATAGTCAATCAAGCGCGACAATGTAATACTCTACGCCATTATGTACACACGTTAAACTGATTTTCAGGTGAGGTCATTATAGAGACTCTGTGAACATATTTGACCGATTCTTTAATGTACTTATGTAATTTACATTAAACTTACTAATGCCAAATTTAATTCAAAATTTGGCATTTATATGAATTTTGAGAGTTTTAAGTGGTTTTCTGGAGCGGATATATGGAATGTATGTTTAATTATGGACCAATCTTCATAAAGTTTGGTAAAATTGGTTTGAAATATAACCGCGTGGTTTATATTCAAATACAAATTAATCATGCTAGATTCTATTTCGATAATAACATTATTATGGTATTTATACACGTTTAAATAATTTTCGAGAAGGGACCTTATATGGAAACTGTAGTCAATTATTTAACCAAACTCTCGAAATTGGATGGTATATCTAAATCCGATCTAACTCGAGGTAATTCTTGTAACCTAAGCATATTCCCGTGAAATATTTGTAAGGGAGATGCTCAAATAATGTACCGATTTTAACCATTTTCTATAAGCTTCGTCTTTAAGCCTAAAAAAACGACTATGCTAATTATGATAAAATAATATTTAAAATTCTATAAGCTTCATCTTTAAGCCTAAAAAACGACTATACTAATTATGATAAAATAATATTTAAAATTACAGCATATATTTCGAAAACAATAATTTGTTATGAAACCTCAAGAATATTTGCGAATAATATCATTCAAGGATATTTTTCATATTACACAAATCGACAACTAGAAGATTTTTAAATAATTCATATTGGAACATCAAATTCCTTTTAAAAAGATATTCGAACACGAAATGGAAAACTGATTACGCAGTTCTATCATAAAGTGTCTCCATTTTCATATGTATATGGTTTGACCCATGTGTGATTAATACTGTCGTATAGTGTAACATCAAAATATTCGAATTATTCGTTATTCGAAATTTTATAGGAATAATTGTTCGAAGAACAAATTGTTCGAATTGTTCAAATTATTAGAACGAACATTATTCGAATGGATACCCTAATAAGTATACAGAACGAAAATTCAAACAATGTATGAAGTTTGTTTTTCTGCTCTTAAATTTGTTGTTTTTTTTTCATTTTTATTATTATTTTTTTTTCTTCTTTAAGAATATGAAAAAGTCTTTATAAGAAAACAATAGCTTAAGGCCATATTCATCTGCTTTATTCAAAATGATATTTTTTATATGTTTAGTATATTGTACTTTACTTATTTTGCGTAATTTTCCGGAACAATATCGAGATTATATTTTGTATTTTAGTTAGGTACACTATATGTTGATGAATCTGGCGGGGTGTATTGAAAGATTGTTAAAAAAAAGAAAGAAACTATAAAAAAATATTAAAAAATGGGTACATATTAAAATAAATAATAATAATAGTAATAATTTGCCTTAAGTCAAATGAAAATGTACACTTATAATAGAAAAGTATTTAGGATTTGTAGCACAATATAATTGGGAAACTTTCGAAAAAAGTAAAAACATCCAAATTAAGTTTGGTAAAGCGTAGTTTAACTGAAGTAATGAAGGACATGGGTGAAAGTTTTCCAAAAATTGAAACATAAATTTTCTTCTAATATTTTTCTTAAATAGTAGGTTATTTATTCTTTATACTTATTACAAAATTATGCTATAGGCAGATTTTTCACATAAGTAATTATAAATAAAATAATTATTACTCTTAATAGTTAACTACAAAAAAAAAAAAAAAAAAAAAAAAAAAAAAATGTACATCTTAAATAGATTTAATTTTACTGGAAATATTTATATTTATAATATATTATATATTATAAATGTAAATGTTTCCAATATTTACTTATTTGTAAATTAATTTACATGTTTGTTTAGCAATTATTTATTTATTTATATTATATATTAAAAAGCAAAGTGCAAATAATTTAAATATTTAAATGAACTCCCATTTACTTTAAAATATTATTTGTACGCACTTAAATTTATTCTTAATTTCAACTGTAATTTACCGCAAATATGTGGTAAACTATAAATCATTATTATTAATATTTTAATAATGTTTTTTTCTTTTTCGCTTTTTTATCAAACAAACAAATAATTATGTTGTATATAAAGGTCATAAATGCTAGTAATGCAAAAATAATAAATAATGATTAATGACAATTTATAAAAGTCTAAGGGATGTTTTATTAAATTGTAAAATACAAATAAATAAGTACAATATAAATAAAATTATGTAGAATTTTGTTCATTATCTTATAAAATATTTCAAATATACTGAAACATTGCAAAAATAATAGAATAATGGAAATATTATGAAGGAATACACATTTTAATTCACTATTATAAGAGTAAGATAATGAAGGAAGTTTCAAAACTACTGTAATTATATTCCTAGATTTGAAATGATTTGTTTAATAACACTTTGTTACATAATGGCAATTTTTCTTTTCTTTAAAAAAGGTTGTGGAAATCATATTGAAATTTTAAAAAATTCCGAGACACTACTTTTTAAAATATTCCAAAGAGAAAAAACTATATATTTTTATGTTGGTTCTTGCACTAAAAATCTAGTACTTCCCTATAATTTAATACAATTTTAAATTTAGAGAAGAACGTGCATGGCTCTTCCACAATACTAAAATCTTCTAAACTATGCGTTCGAATGAAACATAACAGAACATTTTCGTAATACGGCCGTTTATTTCAAGCATATTTCTTGATTATAATATCTTCTAGAGACATGTCAGATTTAATAGCAGATCGAATTTTTGAAATCCGGTGATTTGTCCGCATTCAGTAAAAGAAAGAAAAAAAATTGAACAAAATAAAATTTGATTTTTTTTAACTTACTGGAAAATGCTGATTGAGTAAATTTTGACAAAAGTATTACATTTCAGGGTAATAAACAACCATAACAAATTCCTAAAAAATGAGATGAAACTTGTATGAGAAAAAGTCACAAGAATTAATTCCAAGCACAAAAAGTAGAGAAGCTCCTAAAAACTATGCCAGACATGTTCGGCCGCGTAATGGCACTTTCTGTTCATATCTTCAAAATAAAATATGAACCATATCAAAGTTATGTATAAGCTTTAGTCAACCTTATATTTCAAGGTACAAGTTTTGTATATCGAATAATCGAGAAAATTGCTCTGAATAGTATCGGAATAAAAGAAATAAAAATACAAAACATTTTGTCGTATTACAAGTTTCCTCAAGATGTGTGATTGTTTTGCTTCTTTAGTATGAATAAACTCGAATATTCATAACAAAGAGTGTTATAGAAAGGTACTGATGATACTTGTGATATTCTCTGGACAGATTTAGAATTCTGTCGTTACTGGTGGATTCTGTCGTTAAAGTCCCACAAAGTATCAGTTATTTAAACTACGCAAAATTTTGGTAATTGTTGAGGAATTGGGTCCAATTTAAAAGCGAATTTAATAATTTAATTCAATTAAATTTAACTCAATTCAATTCAATTCAAGGAGTTAATTATGATTATTAATTTAAAATTTTTATAGAGAGATACCGCTTAAAATATCGTAAAAATATTTCAAAAATGTTTTCTAGAAGCCTAAAAAAATTAAAAATAATCTAGTTAATCTATATTCACACACATTAATTTTCTTGCCGAAATTATTATTTTTTTCTTTTTTTTGAACTTGTATTCAAACACACAAAATTTTATTTTAGCAATTCTTGCTTTAATTCTCTTGATTTGTTTTGATGTACGAAAATGAAAAACAAAACGAATTTCGAGATACTGGCAAGTTTTTATCCTTTCATATTCCCTCTAGCTCTCTTCCACATGAAATCAGAATTCTAGGATGAAAAATGGTCTTGTGCGAACCTAGACTTAGCAATTAATCATGGCATAAAATACTACAAGTAGTTGATTTAGTTTTAATCCTTATTTATTCCTTTCATCATATATATAGAAAAACTTTATGACTTATTCAAGACTTAAAAATTTAGTTTTCTTTTGTCTTTTTTTTAATTATGGACTCCGATGTCATTTTTCAACATATTTTCCTTAGAAATAAAATAAAATATCTATCTCTCTATATCCGGTTAAAAACTCCAAAAGTTATTAATAAATTCTTCATATATTTTTAGACAAAATATTACATTTTATACTTTGTTCGAAGCATACTTTAAGGGGTAAAAATTAAAAATATATAGAAAATTTAAGTTATTAAAGACTAGACTATTAAAGACTGCACGTTGCACTATTCCATGTAAAAAATTTATATAAATACTACTCAAACAATGTACATATATTGATGAACAGAACTCTGGAAAAACATTAAAATAGATATTGACAATTAAGATTTAAGTTATATAATTTTTTTTTCGTAAAATTACTAAAAATTTCATACTATTTTTCTTTTATGAGTTGTTTTGTTGTAATTGTGTTATATTATAAAGTAGTTTTAAAAAAATTGTTGAGAAACAAAATTCCAAAGGGAAAGATATATTTTCCATAATAAGCTCAAAATGGCGAATTTTGGAGAACTATTTCGGAAAAATTTCTTGATACACTATTGGAAAAAATATACTGGAGCCGTGATTTTCAAAAGATGGTATTAAACTGAAAACCAATTTTTATTATTCATCCAGCGTGTTGAACGTATGAACATTCCGAACTGCAAACATCGTTGGACTATCGGGATCAGCAAGGGTGCGAATTCGATTAAGTGCAGCAAAGTACATAAATACGTAAAAAGAAAGACATCGAGAGACTGCATTCACTCAGCGCTCAATGAAAACATATACTAGACTGCGAGACAAAAATCGCAGAAGAAGTAACTGGATATCGAAAGCAGTAAGAAAGGAACTAACGGTATGAAGAAGAGTGTCGCCACCGAAGTTATGCACGTAGCACATTTGCGAATATGGCGACGCGAGCAGTGTTGGAGCGATATCAAAAGCTAAAGAGGAAAGAAGGTCGCAAGATTGAAGGCTATGTGAACAGAAATGACGCCAGAAAATTATGCCAATGAGTTAAAAATCAGACAAATAACTCGAATGCTGAAATAACTTCATGTAAACGATTGTGTTGAATGTCCACCATCCATCCAAGATGAAATCAATTGTCTGGGTGAATGAAAGCATGTCATATGATTGCGATCTCATAGTCCTATGTCCGATTCACAAAACAATGAGACAAGACTGTCAGCGCCAACTATCGAGGAATAAGAATCTTATCCATCGTATATAAGATCCTCTTGATTGTGTGAAAAATTGAAGATAAATACCCATAAAAAGCAAATCGGTACATACCATCTCTTTATCGACTAAAATTTGATACCCCGATAAGAGATAAATTGTTTGAAACCATGTCTGCGTACGGAATTTTTGCCTTTGTAGAATGACATTGAGTGACACTAATTCCTCAATAAAAAGCGAAAGTGACTTCTCTGAACCATTCACCACTTCTAGAGTTCTCAGATAAGTTAAAAGCTTGTAGTGCAATTTTTTAAATTTTCTGATGAAAAAATTCTGGAAAACGCAGACGTCAATGAAATTGGTATAATAAACACCAAGGGTCAAATCACTTGTGCCGACAACATCTATAAGGTTGATAGGATAGATCGAGATGTAATTGCTCGGTTCTCAAGAATCGTGAGCGAGTCGGCTAATATGGGTCTAGTTGTGAACGGGGAAAGAGTAAATTAATGCTTGCAACTCTTAGGGAACATTCGGATGAAAGAAAGGCGACATAGTCAGGGCATGTAACATCACATACCTTGCGTACGATATCAACAGTAGAAATAATATATAGTTGCTACTTTTTGCTAAATAAAAAAACTGAAGAACAAAGCCCTCATTCGACGCTGAAAACAAAATTTTCCTTATTCTTCACCAATATGCATCTTTTGAGTACGCTTCCTACATTAGAATCTCAATAAAGTAGTTTTTCAGAACACTCTATTGGACATTAAAGTCTTGTTGAAAAAAAAAAAATTATAATATTTGACACAAATAAGTCTTATAAAAGCAGAAAACACAGTACTAAATTTTATTCGATTTAATCCATAATTGACCATAGCCTCCATATAAAGCTCACTTCGAAAAGCACCTTAATGTGTATAAATCTCATAAAAATATTAGTATCCAGATAATATTTGACACAAACAAGTTTACAAGGTGTATACAAGGTGTATAAATCAAATTTTGAGAGAATCAGTCCACAATTGACCTCAGGTCCTATAAAAAACTCTCTTAGGAAATTACTTTTACTTTTATACACAGGCACGGATATACGAAAAAAAAGAAATTCGAATATATAATAACTTTTTTGACATGGAATACAAAAGCATTTAAATAGCAATATAGAAAAAAAAATCATAAATGTTAAAAATTGTTTAGCAAATAACATGACTTTTTTTCCCAACTTTTTTTTGAGACAAAATGTAATAATTTTTCTAGACATTATTAAATTGTACAATGTATATAATCATAATTTTGGAATTTTATTTTGGAAGCTAAATAAAAATAGTTACATATTAATTTATTAACGATAAATTTCTAAAATTTGCATTTTTCTAAGAAAAATTTAAAAAAAAGGTTTATTGAAAATATGCATAAATTTGTTACTTAAAACCATAAAAAATTTAACATTTTCCCAAGATAATTTCAACAAAACTAAGTCCTTTAGCCCAATTTTACCGAAATTATATTATTATATTTTAAATTTGAATCCTTTTTCAAGTAACTGCATTAGTTCTTGTTATCAGAAGGATTAATATGTAATTTTATATGGCTTTCATACCAAAAGTAATTTCTTTTTCTTCTGCACACGAGCGAAATATGAATGAACATTTAAAATTGAAACCTTTTTGATTTTGCTTAATTTTTGTAGGCATTTTTGTTGCAAATATAACAATATAGTTTGTTATTGGACAAAAGCTGTAGAACTATTCAATTTTCGAATGAGTTACTTCAACTTTCTATACATTTTTCTTTTTTGCTCCGGAAAAATTTCCGTATAACGTTTTGAATTTTTTAAGAACTTTTTGAGTATTTAAACAATCTAAAGATTGATATCGCATATTTTATTGAAAATATAATAGCATTTAGAACTTCAGATAGAAATCTTAAAAAAATCCAAAAAATGTAAATTATTGTCGAAATTTTGATATAGGAAATGAAAATAATTTTAAAAATGTTGAAAAAATCATTAATTATTTGGAGTATATATAAAAGATTTAAATATAGTTTCTTAGTCCATTGAAAAGCTAAAATTGAATTAAAATTTCAGAATAATCAGAAAAATAAGTTTTGGATGTTAAGGAAGGGAATTATGATTTATAATCATAATTTCGAATTTTTCAAAATGAAAAAAGAAAAAAAAAGAAGAAAAATTTTTGATTAACCCTGCTACTTGAATTTATTGTGAAATTTAATAAAAATAGTAATTGATTCAATAACTTTTTAATTGGCTATAAAAATTAAACAAAAACTAAATAAAAAATATTCATATATATATACATATGTATGACAAAATTTGATATCTGTTGAAATAATTTAAAATAAATAATAAAAAACATTGAAAATGTATATATATGTTTGAAAAAATTTGTTATTTATTTGTCTTTATAGTGGACAGAGCGACCTTAAATGCCATAAGAATTTTATATTTTTGCATTGTGTAAAACACAGATTTATATGGGTACATACAAATGTATCATTTACTTAATATTTATTGAAGTCTCTCGCAGATCTTTTAGATGCTCTCATCGAACAGAATAACAAAAGTGGATGATATACAAAAGGAATAAGAGTCGTGAAAGCGATATGTTATGGTAAGTGTTAAAGATTATTAAAATTTCATTATGTTTGTTTAGCGTATGCAAAGAATTATATTCACTTTTTTATTTCGCTCACTTCTAGAGCTTCTATCGAATAACATAAAGCAATGCATTGACTTATAACTTTTTATATTTAAATGACAATTGTATTTTTGTTAATCTCGGAAAAAGAAAATAATGTAAAAGAAATGGTGAAAATAAAAAAATAAATGAATAAAATAATTTTTTCAATTAACAATTTGTTTCATTCAATCATGTACCTGATTGATTTGATTAAAATATTGATTTTTTGCAATTAAATTTTTGATTCATTTAAATAACACGTTGTTTAAAGTTTAAATTTTTTCCAGTTATTTTTTAATTCAAATTGTAAAAGCTTTTAATTGGAAAGAAATCATAATTTGTCAGTTTTTACAATAACTGGTAATTGATATAATCATTTTGGTGAGAGGTGCAAACTTAAATATTTTTTTATTGTATTAATCATTTTGGAAATTAAAATAACTTTTTTACTTTTTTAAGCGTATTTTACTTAAATGAACACCTTAATTCTGAAAACTGCCAACCCAGGACTAGATCAACATTTTATTGGCTTATATGAAATCCAAGTCATGTAACTACTTAAATTTAAATATTTACTAATCAAGATTAGCTTTTATATTGCAAATAGATTTTACATACAAATAAAAACAAAAATATTATAGTGAATAGCATTATATTTTTTATAGATATACAATATATTCCTTTGAAACCCATTTCATGTTTAATTATTACTTCTGCTTTAAGCTAAGTCCCTGATATGAGCTACTATAATTTTGTTTCCACTAAGTTGGTATTTAGTTTTATTTTTTTTTCTCTACTTTTTAACATTTTCCCATTTTTATTAGATAATAGATTTTATTTGGTTTTTATTGCTCACTCTTATTCTAAAACTTACCATTTTCACTCAGTTTAGTTGTTTTCTGCATATGGCGACAAAACATTTCATATTCACCTGCTGCCGGGGCTGTTACTGATGCTGATGCCGCCGGATTTGTTGGTGGTTGCAGTACTGAAGCTGGTGTGTTTGCTATTGATGCTGGTACTGTGACTGTTGCTGCTACTTTAGTTGTCGGTGCATCTGTTGTTTTAACAGATTGCATGTGTTTGGTAAAGGCACCCACTATGGCAGCCATACGATCAAAGGCGTTAATATTTATGTGACCATTTGGTAAACTGGAAAAAACAATAAAAATAAATTGAGGGACACAATAGACAGAAATGGTTTTGTTTTTTCTATTTTATTTTGTTTTTAATGTTGAATGCTTGAAGTGTTATATAAAAAGAGTGAAAGATAATATGACTGCAATAAATATGATAATAAGTATTACGGTTCAATTAAAAACGATTTAAATTTCTTATACGCCATTAAAAAGTATATAAAATTTGTTAATTTAATTGAGTTAGAAATTTATTTAAATATTTTAAATTGTTGTCTAGCAGACATTAGGAGCCTGGTCATAATAACTAAATTAACCTTGTTTACATTAAAAAATATTAATGTATATTTATGAACATTTTATTTTATAGCTCACTAAATCTTTCATAAAAATTTAGACATTGTTGTTGTAGCCACAAATTTATCATTATAAGTATATACTATATAATAACCTTTTATAGGACACAATAAATTCTTTTTTACTCATTTTGACTTTAAAGTAATATTATAACTGCAAGGTGTTCTTTTGTTATGGGTAACAATAAAAATGTTTCTACTCGTAAAAGTGAAAGAAAAAAATAAATAAATGAATAAACAAACAAATAAACAAAGAGATAAAAAAATCAAAAAGTAAGTACGATAATAATTTCGCTGTAGTATTACGGGAGGTATTACTGAAAGCAAAATACCATACAGCTACAAAATATTTTACTGAAACAAAAGGATATTGAAAATCACTCTTTCTTTGGTCTTTAAATTCATATCTGAGTAGACAGTTTGTGAGAGAAATGATTTTTAAAATTTCACAGAAATTGGGCAATAGTACTAGTTGACTACCAGTTGACATTTGACCAAAATTTCAATTGAGAATCAATTGACACCAGCACACTTACTAAGTGTCAGTTAAGAGTAAATTTTTAACACGCTTGTTAAATGCGAAATTAGCAACGCACGCGCAATAAGTGGTTAGGGTGTAAGATTATAAAACATGAGGTTAGTTGCAAGAGCCCGGGTTCGATTTGGGGTATCGCCATAAAAATGTAAGTAGAATATATATAAAAAAAATCAAAATAATTAATTATAGTGACTATTATTAAACAGCAGTGTTGCCAGTTTAGCCTTTTTGAGACTAAGTCTAGCCTTTTTATTTTGCTTTTAGCCTCAAAAATTTTGTTTTAACTTCTTGATTTTTTTAACCTTTTTGGATTCTTAAAATTTCTTATTTGCTTTTTCCGTTTCATTTCTACGCAGTCATAAATTTCAGCATTTTTGTGTATTAATAATCGAGATTATTTATATTTAACTAAAATTTTCGGTCGATGCGCTTCAAAGTAAAAATTAGATATAACTTAACTAATTTTATGAACTTAATTAATTATTATAGTTAATTTTTTCAATAAATTTTATTAACCAAAGAAATAATTTGTGAATATAATAAAAACAAAAAAAAAAAAAAAAATACTAAAAAATCGAAAAATCACCAAAAAATTTTGAAATGATTCATCAAGAAGATTAATCAAAAATAACTCTGAGTAATTCTTCATATGAAATATGTAGGCTGGAAAGGGCAGCATTCGCTATTTTTTCGTCTAAAGTGTTCTTTTTTCATAACCGTAAATTATATTTGTATACTTGCTTTCGTACTAAAGACTAAACTATGTTCACTTTAATTTAAGTCCTTTCGATTATGAATACCTCCCCTTTACGTTTTTTTTCATGAATTTCCAAAACGACCAAAAACAGAAAAACTACCCCAACCCATGTGTTAAATTCTCCCAGTAAATAACGCAAATCGATTTACAATATTTGATTTTTTTTATTTTATTTAAATACTGCAACTGAAAAAACAAACAAAAATTAATATTGTTAATTGAATTTAATTTGAAATAAATAAACAAATCAATTAGTAATGCAGATTCATAAGTGCATTGTGAAAATCACTAAATAATATTTTGTTTAAATTCTGTAAACAGTGAAAAACCTATAGTTAGTAAGTAATTCTTAGCTAATTGTGGTATTCTGGAGGATAAGTTGGGTCTGGCCTACCAGCAGTCTAACGAATTATACCCAGGAGGAGTTTTAAGCAAAAATAATAGTATTTTCACATTTTAAATGAATTTATTAAAACATCTGTTGTCAATTCTTGTTCACTACAATCAAATTTATAACATGGAATAAAATCTTTATTAGATTCCAAAAACTAAGGAAGTTATCACAGACAATGTCCGCGATAAAAAAAAGAAGATCAGCTAATGCTATAAAAGTTACTACTGCATCATCAAGATAATTGGCAATGGCAGATGTGTCCCCATGGTGCTATAACCCTATAACCCAAATTTATATGGAAATTTTGTATTTTGTATCAAAAACTAATGAGAACAAAAAGAAAAAAATTAAAAAATTACAAATAAAAAATAAATAAATAATTAAATAAATAAATAAAAAGTTTTTAGTTTTTATTTTTTAATGTTAGTTTTTCTAGCCTTATTTTTGGGGCATTTAGCATTTTCTGACCTTTTTTAAAGTTCAATTTATCAATAATACCTAAATGGCGTTAATTAGATACCTCCAATGACAAAGTTCCGTGACTTGTTTTGAACCGATTTTTTTTCTCTAGCGATATTTCTCTGAGTCCTTAAATAAGTTGAACATACTTTTATTTAATAAATTACATACACTTTTAAATATTCAATGTAGCAACTGCAAACTAAATCCTTAAAAAAATTTCTTAAGTAACAAACAATTACTGTTTAATGGAAAAATATTTACTACGAATATGAGTAGTTTTTATTTTATTTTATTTCGCTCGTATATAGAAAAAGTCACGTGCTTTAAAATATCAAATTTATAGCTTTTTATTTTTATGATATATTTTTTTCTTAATAAACATACAGTTCTTTTCTTATGGAGTAATACTTAAGTAGTATACTAAGGTGATCTACCATAATACTTGGAAAATAAATATATATGGGTGTTTCCAAAAAAGCTAATATTTTTTTATTAAAAAATTTTTATTTCTTTCTTTAATTTATTTATTTATTTGTTCTCATTAGTTTTTGATATATATTTTTTTAAGATACTGTGAAATTAAAAACAAAATATAGACTGCTGTTAGATTTATATTTCGTATGAAAAATTACCTACCCAATATTCTGAAGTGATTTTTCGTTATTTTTGAATTATACTTTTGGCATTAATTATTTCCAAATTTTTGGGCGATTTTTAGTTTTTATAAAATTTTTTTAATATGTATTCATAAATAGTTTCTACGGTTGATAGAATTTATATAAAAAAAATAATAATAATAATAATAATAACAATAATTATAATAATTGATTAAGTAAGCTCATAAAATGAGTTGTTATATTTGATTTGGAGAATGAAGCGCAGCAGGAGACATTTTTTCTTAGATATAAATAATCTAGATTTTTTGTGTGAATTGATACACATAAATGCTTAAACGAATAATTCTGTAAAAATAAAATAAGTAAAAATACACAAGAAAATATTTTCTTCTTTATTGAAAAGCAAAACTTTTAGACTTTAAAGAACCAAAAAAAAAAAGGCTAGAAAAAAGCTAAAAGCTAAAAAGAAAATTTTGAGACTAAAAGCAAAATAAATAGGCTAGATTTAGCCTTAAAAAACTAAAGTGCAGTTTTGATATTAATAATAAGTTTTCCTCATATATACGAATATATGTTGAAAATATGTAAATATAGTATATTTACACCCGAATTCTGAAAACTCATAAAATTACAACGTAATTTACATTTCTAAAGTAAAATCGTTTAAATATATTTTGTGGTAGCTTTGTCATTAGTCATAAAGTTCAGATCAAGTGAATACATGATTTAACAAATTCAGTTGAAATTATTATATATTCAATTTAAGGAATATTACTAAATAAATAAATAAATAATATATATATATATATATATATATATATATATATATATACATATATATATATATAAAAGTAAGCAATCTCAGAAATAATTCATTCAAATTTTTTAAATTTGCACCTCTCAACAAATGATTTTAACAATTACCAATAACTATAAAAAAATTTTAAAAACATAAAAATTTTTCCAATTAAATCAATTGTTTAAATTTTATTTTTGCTATTTTTTTATTTTATTTTTGCTTGAATATATTAAAATTTTAATGTAAAGTGAAACAACTACATTAATTGAAAAATTGTGTTAATTAAAAAAATTTATTGAAAAATAAAAAAATAATGAATTGAAAAATTTAAAAATGACGTAATATTTTTTTCAGTTCACCTTATTAAATTATCTTTAAAAAATTAACAACGATTTAAATAGAAAATCCCATACAGAGTACTAAATAAATCCCATAAAAAGAATTGACCCTTGTTTATAGCACCCTGACCAATCCTTTACATATAACCATTGTATAGTTCATACATCAGACTATTATAATATACAATGGTATTTTAAGTTTTTACTAATACATAGTAGTTGCCTTCTGAATGATGGACATTATTAAGTTTATTTTATACTATCTTATTTTTTTGTTCATCTTGTTAAAAGAATCTATAACAATGTATCTATCTATTCAACCTCTTCAGTTGTCTTCTTTGCTTTTTATTTGTTTTGCTTTTGTACATCTTAAATAAGGTAAATAACCAAACACGTACTCTTTTGTGGCATTTTATTGAACTTGAAAAAGTATGTGGCATTATAAAGTAGTAATATTGGATGTACCGTAGTATAAATGGCAAGTATGTAAGTATATATAGAAGAATGAAGGTCAGATATCTTGCAATCCTGCTGAAAGTATTTTCATAACAGTGATATAAAATAATTTTATAATAAAAAATGTAAAATGTAACATTTATTATGCATGAATGTATATACGTTTAATGTAAAGTATTGAAGAATATATTCTGTTTTGTTTCTTTTTGGTACTTTTGCTGTTGAAGAATATGTATGTCTCAAGGCAGTATTGTCCAAACTATTTGTTTTAATGTACATTTAGAAGAGGATATGAACAATTTATGAATGTACGCAGAGAGGAAGATATTAAAGAATATATATCTTTTTTAAGTTATGTATTAAGTAGGTACGTTGGTAATGAGTCTTATGTGAAGTTTTGCAAGAACATTTTTACTAGACCATCTAAAGTAGGAGTTCTTAAAAGCTCATGCTTCACGACCCATTTGAAACGTTATAAATTGAGAGCGGCCCAAATCAATTGTATCCTAAAACATTTGAAATATTATAATTTTAATGTGTTTCTCAAAATTAAAAAATACAACTTAAAGTTTAATTTTGTCTTCAAATTGGAATTCATAAAAAAACGTGATAGTTTCCCAATCTGATATCAAAAGTAGTTCTTAAATAATTCATAAGCTTTAAAATAAACTAGTACTTGAAAAAAATTAAAAATTGATTTCTAATAATTATAAATTTGAAGTAAGAGCTCCGTGCTTAAAAAGTGGTTTAAAAAATTGCTATTAAAGTCCTTAATGCATTGGCGAATTATCATTAAAAAAAAGATTAGAATTTTTAAACAAAAATAAAGAGAAAAGAAAATTATTTGGCAAGGTTTTTCTACACAGGCAACTAGATAAAAATTTGTATAAAAATACAATTCAATTTAAACAAATTATTGAAAATATAAAGTTTGAACCACGATGAAATCTAAACTATTTTTAGGATCTCGTGAAGAACTTTTAATTTTTTATTTATGTTTAAAATTTATTGAAATCGTAATTAGTGAGGTGAGTTTTGATATATTTTTTCAAAAAAGTTGTTATAAGATCTAATAATATTCTGCAACTTTTATTCATAACTTCGAAACATTTTATTTTACGAAGATAAATAATTTTTTTTATTAATCTTTAAACAAATACTTTAAACTTAATGTTCAGGCAAAAGATCTTCGCTACCCCTCTATAATGTTCGTACGGACTCCTTGTGACTCCACATGAAACCGCTGATCTAAAGTTTTTATTGATTTCTAAAATATCTTTATTATTTATAAAGTTATTATAATTATTATAGTATTATTATAATTGTTATATAATATTATTTTTATTATTATATTTTAACAAAAAAATAAATTGAAGCATGGATGCGTATAAGGGTGTAAAAACCATAAAGAAACTTTACAAGTATAAACTTCATAAGATCATAAAGCTTAACCGTTTTCTTACCTTTTTTAATACTTGGTAAGATTTATTAAACGTCTATCTGTATTTTGTATTCGAATTAGAATATACAAAATGTTACGGCTGAAAAAAGACTAAAAAATGGAATGAGGGCTTATATCCATAAATTTTTGAAGAATAATAGCAGTAATAAATGTTTATGAGTGCTTTATATTAATCACTATTTCGTTAAAATTCGGAACAAGTGAGCCGCATATATTTATAAAATAGTGTGCCAAATTTACATGAAAATAGGTTAAAAACAACTGACAACTGGCTTTCATGTAAGCCCATCTTCCTAATATAACCTTAATGTGCATAAAGTCAAAATAATTGCATAGCATAAAAATAATATTTGACGCGAATAAGTTTTATATGGGTAGAAATAATTATCCATAATTGATACGTGTTTAACACTATCCTTATATTTACAACTGCATACCCTAGTGTTTTTCATTTTTGAAATATAATATTTTCAGTCATAATTATCACATTGACTTTAAAATTCAGATATTCGACAATAATTTTGTTTACTACAATATGAAAACATATTTTTTAGCCAAAGTTATACGATTTTTTTATGTAATTAAATTTTGTAATATAATACTTTGAGTTGCAGTTGTTACACGTGTTTTAACTTGAAAATCATATATTCTTCGAATGTATTACTTATTATAATATTCCGAAAGAAACGTAAAAAGAATTATAAAAAAAGTTATGATTTTTTTTGGAGTATACCCCTTGCATTTATATCCAGCATGCCTTGGTATATATTGCATGTGTAAATAGTACATTTTGACGTTAAGTTGCCATAGCATCACCAATCACTCTATTAAAATTAAAAAAAAAAAATCCTTATGAAAATATAAAGATTTTATACTTTTCTGAATGACAGCTTTACAAAAATTATTCTATGTGAAAAAAAAACCGTTGGAAAATTTTGCCAAGGTATGAAGTCAGCTAGCTTATCAGTCTAAGGGTTGCAATTTCGATTTCCGCCTGAGACTCTAGTCTATTTTATTTCAACGGACTATTCGTCTACGTTGTTCTGCTCGATTAATTAAATTATAGTATAATTTGTTGTTATTTTATAACAAAAATAAATTAAAAATAAATATAAAATATTTTACCTACACCTAGAGAAATAATGATCCCAATCATGTTCAAAATGATACTATTCAGTGTCAATAGTGTGTCAGACACGTATGTGTTCAGTTTGAAAACTTGTTAACATAATGCTATATATGATTGAAATTAAATTTGTGTCGAAATGAACACAACAGTGATTGAACTTGATACTGCATTAGTATGGACTTGAAAAAGAATCGGTATCGAATTCACATATAATAAATAAATAAAAGTTGATATTTATTAGTTATCATATTTATTATAAGTATTATTATAAAAAGTAACAAATATTAATAAACAAAATATAATTATAATTTTACCTACTTTTTTTTCAATCAAAAGTTTTCGTTCTAAATTCCGCTTTTAGGCCTAACAGTGGCACAGCTTCCCTTAAGTCGTTCATACTTAAATGGGAAAAACTCAACGATATTTGACTTAAACTTATGGTCCTGATCAATTATATATATATATATATATATATATATATATATATATATATATATATATTTAAGATTTGTACGCTATATTCGGCTGTACCGAATCTTTTGTACCCCACACAACCGACAATTAATAAAATTTATACCTTTAAGTATGGTTTCATATTTTTATTCTTATATTTAAAAAAATAATCGACATTTTTCCTAAGCTACAAAAATGAAAACACAAAACTAGATTATCATAGCAAGTGTTGCTTCCTTTAAAAAAAAACGAAACACTGATAATTTCGGATGACTGTTAAATTTATTTACATATTTTTGTATGTAGATTAGACTGCATCAAAATTCGCTCCCTAAGAGAATTATTTCACATGCAAATTCAAATATTAGTATTATAAGATATATTATGAGACTGTTTTGATGAGATTTCTCTACACAACTATCTTATAAAATAAACTATAAAAAACAACATACGCGAAAGTTTATGTATGTATGTGTGCATTTTAGGAGTAACTATGTTTGATATAATTTTTGAACTCACCTTTAAAATAAACAAAAATAGACCAACTATATATTTCTTCCAGAAATTGACAGAGCTATTCGTCGTCATTGGATTATTCTTTATTCTTGTCTGTTGAAGAAGTTGTGCAACCGGAATTTTAAACATATTTGACTTCTTGCCCACGTATTCTCGAGAAAGTATTACCATTATTTTGGTAAAAATTATTTTTGCTAATTTTTTCATAATTAATTGATTTTTCAACATTAACTTTACGCATTCACAACCGCAATTTATTAACAACACTATAAGAAAACCAAGACAAGCAAAACTTCTAGCGTAGTAGGCTGGATATATAAATGACGGCGAGTTTCTATTTTCAAAACTAATAGTTCGATTTTAACGAAATTTCGCACAACAATAGTAGATGTATAGGTGATAGCGATTTTTTTTATATCTGAACCAATTTTAAAGATTATTATATGAGTAAAATCATCTGTTCGATAACTACATAAAATTTCGCAGTACGTATAGTTTATATCTTTAGTTTAGATTTTGGGCTTAGAATTTAAATTTTTTTTTTCGATCTGCGAGATTCAAATTTCCGCAAATTTTTTTCTGAATATTTTTTATTTAGTTAACAGTAAATTACAAAATTATATAAAAAATAAATAGTGAAAAAATCCTTACGAAATCATAAGCATTTAAACTATGAATTAAAAAAATTTAGAAAGCCGCAAATTCTAATAAATTTTAAAAGAATTTGACTTTTTACTTTTTTTAAATTAAAATCAGGAAGCTAAAATTTATATCATAAATAGCTGAAAGCATATTATTCGTGTGTGAAAGACGTCTCATATATTTGTAGGCGGTACAAATATCCTTAAACATGTTCACAAGCGGCATTCGGCGTGTTAGAATTTAATGGCTTGTGTTTTGCGGCGCAAGAATCGGCTGATTTTTTTTTTGAAAACACTTGTCATTTCATATACACATGTTAGCAAGTTAAAGACGAAAATTTTCGAAAAATAGAAATTGTATATGCAATGTAAACATAACCGTTACTGATTTTGCAACGTCATTTTCCTCTTTGTGTACTAGCTTTTGTTTAAATAACTAAAGGAAATAAGATCATGCCACACATATTTTAGAAATAAATCTGAAAGCTTTTGTAGGGTCTTTATGTTTTTTGTTTTTGCTTTTGGTAGCCAACCAACAACTAATAGTACAATTTCTTACATACAAACATAACAATTTTTAGTAATGCACAGTGATCCCAAATTTTTTTTTTTAATAATTATGTAACTTATCAACCGTTGGAGATATCTAAATAAAATTTGACACAGTCAGAGCAGGTATTTTCGAGTTAATTTTGAGGAGCGAAGGTGCCTATCTGGTCAACGGGGTAGAGGGTGGGCCACCAAATTTAGTCACGTAATTTTTTTAAAATTCGTATACAAATTCATTTATGACTTCAATGTAAAAAAAAAAACTAGATTTCTTATACAGCTTAAATCTAAACATAAAATAAGAATAAATCTTGCTCGTTTTAGAAATCTTTCATATGTTTGTAACATGGCTTACAAGTACAAATGCAATGAAAAGGTAACAGAAGGAGTTAACATTACATTGCTGCTCTTGCTGTGTTTACATTTTTCATAAAATGCATTGAAAAAGTGCTAAAAAATACTTAAAAAGGAAACTCTAAAAAATGAAGAATCATAATTAGTGAAAATAAATTAGTGAAAATAAATTAATTTGGATTTTAAGCACATTTTTGAGATATAATGTTAATATTAATGGAGGTATTCCAATGAAATTTTGGCACGATATAGATAAACTTGTTCCAAAATCAGAGAAGTAAAAAAGCTCTCATTTTTTTGTACCAAAATATTCAAAATCACAGTCCGGGGAAAAATTGTTTCAAAAATTTCCTTTTTTTTTCTTTAAAATGATCACCCAGCCGTTGTAAATGGCGTGGCTCGGAAACTATATATATATATATATATATATATATACGTGTTATTATTCAGAAATTTGTAAAAAATTTCGTGATTATTTTCAAAAAATTTTAGCGTCAAAATTAAGGTCCCCATACTTAAAAAACCTAAAGGCCAAAAATGGGAGTAAAATTTGCTTCGACCTAAATATCTTTTAAACAGAAAAAGATATAGTACACCTGTAAAATAGCTTTTTATAGAGGCTTACAAGTACCAACTACGTGTAAAATTTTTTTATATTCAAGTCATAAATGAATTTTTGGCGAACTTTTAAAAAAATTACATACCCGAGGTTGCCAATTTTGAGGTGACCAGGTAGGAGCCTGTGCTCCTCCAAATCGACTCAAAAATGCCTCTGCTCTCATCGCGTGAAATTTTATTTAAATATCTCCAACGGTTCACAAGTTACAGAATTATTAAAAAAAAAAAAAAAAATCGATTTGGGACCACTGTGCAATGCAACATTCACACGCATGGTTAACGCATTTTCAAAGTCATTAAATTTTTGCTGGCAGCTACAAATAGTATGTTGGTATGTGTATTTTTTAGTGCGAGAAACAAAGTTACTGGCTGCATAAAAAGCAGAACAAAGTGTAGTAGTAATAGACAAAGTTCCCTTCATGTTTGTAGTACATACATATTTGTTGTTCATTTGTATGGATATCATATAGTTGGGGTTTTTATGACTAAATAAACTTCAATTTTATTGGAATGACAACAAAGTTTCTATGTTGGTATGTAAGTTCAAGTTATTTTCATTATTTTCTTGTTGTTCTAACTTTGCTCGAAGGATTTTGAATAGAATAATCCTTGAGGGGATTTCTTAAATAAGTACAAATATTTTTTCAAGTCCTTGCTTTAAAAATTTGTTAAGAGTACTTATTGTTAAGTATGTAATAGTAAAAATGAAATGGATAAGAGGCGGTAGGTGGATGTAGTGTTGTTAGAAAATGTTTACAAAAGTATAGTTTTAATAGGAAAAATGGAAATAAATGGTATTTTTATTAGAGTTATTTTAGTAAATTGTCATATAAGCAAGTATAAATGATCGGCATTAAAAAATAAAATAATTAAAATTAATTAAAATTCAAGTTCTTATTCTCCTAAAGAGGAAAACTAAAATATATTTGGTAAAATTTATGAAGTTCAACAAGAGGTCAAAATGTTCAACAGTAAAAAAATATTAACGTAGCTTTCTGTGTCGATTCGACGATGTCCGACCGTCTGTCCGTCTGGCTGGTTATCCGTCCGTCTATCATAAGAAAATTTGGCATTAATAATAGATTTGGCGAAAAGATGAAACCAAATTAAATATAGATAATATTTTAATAATCTTAAAATGACAGCTTATGAATCCTTCGATAGCCAGTAGTGAAAGGTGAACTGCAGACAGATGACATAATACGACTCGCCAAAGAAAACTAGCAAGTGTGTGGTGAAAGAAAGAGACAAAAATAATTCAAGAGCTGCAATTTACTGAGGAAAATTCTAGCTGTGAACCAGGGCTACGACAAACACATGAAAAATTTTGCAGTTCTTATGGTTCTTTAAGCTATGAATATATGAAAAATTCAAGAGTTCTTGTATTCGGCAATTCTATAAAAATACGATGAAACACTATGAAAAAGCTAATAGCTATGATTACAACGAGTGCAAGAATAATTTCGGGGTTCTTGTATTCGGTTAAACTAAATGATTACAACGAGTGCAAGAAAATTCGAAGGTTCTTGTACTCGGCTACCCCAGAATACGAATTAGAGTTATCACGAACGAAGGAAAAATGCTGGAGTTTCCGTACACGCTAACCCAAAATACGATACAATAGCTATGAACTACGGTTACAACAAGTACAAAAAAAACCTTAGCTACGGACTAAGGTAGGGGTGAATACAAGAAAAATACAGAGGTCCTTGTAATCGGCTACTAATATATTAACTACGGTACTACATGTGTCGGGAACAGGTACCGATAAATTGTAGTCTTAATCGTAGACTTAAATATAATATAAGAAAAATATCGGTAATTGCTCGCTTTTTCTGAAAAATGTTTTACCTTATAAGGAAATATTTATATAAACTGAATGGGAATTATAATATGAATCTTAATGTAAAAGTGTAGATGTTAGTAAATGATTTTTTTAACTGCAAATTTTTTGATCGAGTTACTAGATGAATTATTTGTAATTTGGGAAAAAACTGTTATAATTTATATCGTTAGTGAATGAATGATAATAAGTTGAAAATGGATATCTAAAAGAAAAATGGAGTGTAACAAAATTATTTGAAAAGAAGTACTTTAGTACAATAGTTGAATCAGAAAAAAAAAAATAAAATATATTAAAATGAGGTACACAATTTCATTAGGTGCTTCAGGATACACTCTCAGGATAAAAAAATAAAAGCCCTTATGAAGGTCAAATCAAATCATCTAGAACTTTGGTATTGGCATCAGTTATTATATGGACCTATATCTATGTTTGCGTGGTTGCAGAAAGTCCAACCATCCATACAAATATAAAGTGTCAAATTATACGAGGATCACTCCATAAAACAGGCACTCATATAAGGCATATTTTAAATTATTATTTATTTAAAGTTAAACTAAACATTTAGTTTGCTATAATTGTCAATTATTTAATTATATCAGAAATAAGTAATTGAAAATTGGTTTTGATTGAATTTTATCTATTAAGATTTTCACAATCATAATTTTTTCTCCTCTGTAATTTTAACATAAATTCTTCTTAGTATTTAGATTTGTCCTAGATTAATTATAGCGTCAATTCACCGCAAACTGTTAAACTTAATTTCTGTATTTTAATTCTTTAATTTTCTATTATTTATTTGGTTTCAATAGTTTTATTCGCTTTTCATTTTTTCATCTCGCTTAGTTGGCATTTATTATTATTTTTTTTTTCTTCACATAGTTTTTAATCTGTTTATCAATTGTTGTACATAAACTTTTTAGTTCTGGTAAAAAAAAACATTATTGCAAAAAAGTGTAAACGAGCAAAAAATTACATACTATTAGACTGGTTGGCATTGATGACGAACTATGATACGACCATAAAATTTTAAAGTGTCTTGCGATAAAGAAGAAATTATTGAATAGTAATTTTAACGCTCCAACCGCTAGCAAACTTAATTAATTCACCATTCATGAACTAAAGCTTAATTGCTGTTAGCTGTTTGTTGTTCGTTCATTTTCTTTTTAGTCTCATTCATTGTTTTATATTTTCTCTTATTAGTTTTTATATTAGGATTAAAATTGTTGTTGTTGCCGTATTATTTTTTTATCGGCTTGGGTATTATTTTCATTCTATTTGTCTTCGTCTGTTTTTTCTCCCCTTATCATCTGTTGAGTTATTTTTTGTTTTTTATTGTAGTCCTTGGCTTATCTGATTAACGTTATTCCTTATTATTTTTTGTCCTTGTAGTTCTTTTTTTTTAATTATATGTTTGTATTTTTTTAGAGCAAATAATAAAGAATGGTACAAAATCAGCATCATAAAACTCGTAAATGTTGTACAGTAGGTTTTGGGTGAAAGTAAAATGACACTTTAAAAAATTATTATTATTTAACAATTTATTATATACCAAATTCTATGCTTTAAGACTCGCTCCCAGGGCCAAAAATTAAAATCTTTATAAAAAGCTTCTATTTTCTAGTACTTTGTTATTGACTTAACCTACTAGTTAAGCCAATATTTATCGTTACATGGTTATGAAAAAGTTTAAATACTGAAAAAAATGCATAAATGGATGATGCTGTAATAACAAAATTAGTATTAGCAAATAAGATATTAGTTTCTTCGTTGTTGAAATACGAAAATTTCAGCCTTTTTAAGGAAATTGTAAGAATTAAAAAAAAACTAAAAAAGGTAGATACTAAAACGAAAATTTGCAGGCTAAAATAAAAATAAAAAGAGGCCAGATTTAGCCTTAAAAAAGCTAAACTGGCAACACTGTTGGTTATATACAATTAACTTTTTTTCTTTTATTTGAATGATATGCTGACGTATAGTCTGATGCAAATTTCCTTTTCAATTTGTGATAATTTTAATATTATTTGTTTTGAAAAAAGCTTTTAACTTTTAAACATGCAAATAATTATACTTATATACAGCGTTACAGTTGCGAATTTATAAAAATTTTCAAAAAAGAGGATTTAAAAAATGTCGCCGAAAAAGGGGATTAAAATAAAAGGGACCAACTACTGCAATATCTGAAAAACTCCTTAATATTTACTTATTTAACAAAAATAAAAACAAATAAATAAGAAAGATATAGTCGGTCAAGTCCTAATCATATGATACATTTTACCAGTGAGTATGTGCACCAAAATTTGGGGAGGGGTCACCTGTAGTGAGTTGTATACCGATACTTATATTAAGTATAAGATATACAGAATATTAAGTTGATGCTAACTTCTTATGAATTTATGGACTTTTGGTTGATTATGGATCGATCTTCAGTTGGAACTGTCATTTATACTTATATAAAATTTACTTGTGTTGAATATTAACTTAATACTGAAATTTTTATGGGATTTATGTACTTTAAAGTGATTTTGGGAAGGGAAGTTTATATGGAAGCTATGGTGAGTTATGAATCGTTCTCCATGAAATTTGGCGCTGTGATTTATACTAATATACATATATTATACGGTGAATTTAATAAAAGTAATGATATGTTTAAAGGTTTTATGATCGTTAACCAATAATCCGTGAAGATATTTCTGGGTGAAATATCATAACCAATTTCAACAGTCATCATCCTTGTACCATATTTCATCAAAATATCTTCAAATTGCGTCCTGTACTTTACAAAATTTACATGGACAACCAGCCAGACGAACGTACCTCTTTAAATCGACTCAGAAAGTGATTCTGAGGCGATTGGCATACTTAAATGTGGGTCTAGGACCAATGCTTTTGCGAGTTCCAAACATCAGTACAAACGCATTTTAACATATATAAAAAAGACCTCTTTTAAATATGGTTGCAGACAATTTTTCAATATGATTAAAATTGTTCTATAATATTATGGTTAGTGCACAGTCATAATATTATAGAATATACTCTTTATTAATTTCATTTAAGGCTGATAGCATAGATTCACAAGTGTTGACCTTAAGTCTGATGGACATTTTATTTTTTATTAGAAAAAGATGTTTCGTCTAGGCACTGATATGAGGCAAAGTAAAATTATAAATTAAGTATTCATCTAATTTATTTTTTAAGGTAAGTTAACTGCAAGAAAGTGCATTCCAAAAACCAGGACTGCTTTTAATGAAAAATAAATGTGTTGTTTTGCACTTTATAAAACAATATAAAAATTTAACTTTTTTAAAGAAAAGAAAACGAACCACGAATATCATAATAAGTACATAAAATAAAAAATAAAAAAGCAATAAAATACTAATCAATCGCTATGTTTAAATTGCAGCTAATACGAATATTCCGGCGAAAAACTTCATGTCGATATAATGGTAGAAATTTCATATAAAAAAATATTTAATTTTATGTTGAATAAAAATGTGAAAGTTTTATTAAAATCTTGATTTACTAAAACAGTTTTGTTTATAATTCAGGAACAAATTAAGGAAATATTATTAAAATTTACAGACTTATGGAAAACACAATAGCTAATAACATTTAGTTCTTTTTCACGTGGTTTGATAATAACGTTGTGTTATAATTATGTCCGTCTGAAGATTAGACCTTTGACATTAATACGCATTCCATTATCATTGTCAATTTTGAGTGTTATGGATATAGTGTTATAATGTTCCGATCCATACATTTTAAAATTCAAAAGCCATAATATAGATATTACATCATTTTTGTTATAATATTACAAGACATGATATGGAATGTAATGGTTATTATTATGATTATTATTGTCGGTGACAGCTAAGTGTGTGCAAAATAACACTGAAAAATCACATACTAATTTCCGTATGAGCTTTCTTGTTAATATTGTCCAGTCATAAAGCAACGTACCTAGTAATTTAAGATGATTTGGGGGCCAAAAATCAGGTCCTCTTCCAACTATGTAATGCCTAATAAGCAAACCATAATCCTATTTAAGCTTCTAAGTCAGTTGTATTTTATACGGATGCAGTCACAATACAAAATTAGGTACTTTTAATTCTGTGATAGCTCGAATGTGGCTGTCTCAGGCTCTATTGTATGTTTTATGCATAGTGGCGATATTATCGGCTGACCTGGTGTTCTCTTGAAATTTCAAAATCACTCGTCTTGAGTTTGGTTATTAAACGTTGGAAAGTATACTTTGAAGAACCAACACGTTTGCCTGGAAATGTTCAAAACGTTTGCTTTACATCCCTTCTTAGAAAAGCTTTAACCGCTTTAATATACCACATATTTTGAAATTCGAAATTTAAATTTGAAATTCAATATTATATTATAATAAAATCTTTTATAGGCTTATAACTTCAGTATTATATGTATTAAAATTGTTTCCAAATCTGAATAATCTCTTGGAGTAAATATTTTACTAAAGATAATTCCACACAGTACGGTCCTCAAACTGAAACTCTCCCCGATGTAAGCCTGTCATTCGATATGATACAACGGTTTTAAATACTTTAAACCAAAAATTTTGAAACCGAAAAAATTTAAAACGTATGTTTTAAATTTTGTATTTGTGATCACTAAAACCTCTAATCAAAGTTGTTAATAACTTAAATAAACAAAAATCCTTCTAAACTGTATTAATATTGAATTTGCCTTTTTGAAAGCATCTTTTTTACCTCTAAACCCCACTGTAATCCAATATTAATGACACTCATTACAAAAACTGGTAGAAAAAAATAAAAAGCAAACTATAAAAAAAGAACAAAAAGCTAGCAGCATTTTCATTAGTATTTCTACTCTATGTGATTGCTTCTTTTAGTATGCCATTATTTTATACTTGAATTTTTTAACGTCTTCATTTTGTCTGAGAAATAGTATATTAAGACATTAAAAAAACAAGCTTCGATATATATATATATATATATATATATTTTATTTATGTACCAGCTGCATTCCATAAAATTCTATAATATTCTCATCAGGATTTTATTTCTTTTTTCTTTTTTTTAGCAGTATAATCAATACGTACATATGTTTATTACGTAATGGTTTTTGTTGAATTGATGTTAAATGCTTTCCTAGCACCTTTTATCCAAATACCTTATTATGTACCTTGTAGATGAACAAATTCTTGTAAATGTGTTAAACATAATTCTACTTAAACTGATTTTGGTTGTTTTTCTTAAGAAAGTGTTTTTCGTTTTTTTTTTCGTCTTAAAATTACATTGTGTAATTAATGTTCTTTTTGCTTTGCTAATACTATTATCATGTTTGTGCTTCGTCTTAGTTGTTTTTATAACATCCGTTTTCTTTCTTTATTCTAGGAGTGTAATAAAAAAATGTCTTTAAAAGTTTTAAAACTTTTAAATGTATTTTTTTTTTTCTTATACCTTTTAGTTAAAATCAATTTTACTTTAAACTTTTGTTTAACTATATATTTTGTTATCAATTAGTTTTGCCATTATTGTCAATATTTAAACAATAAGTGCGCAAATTAGGAGAAACAAAAAAAAAAAAAAAAAAAAAAAAAAATGGGTGGAAGTTGTAATGAGAAAAACTTCGTCATTTAACTGGATTTCTTTTTTAGCGGAAAGTAAAAGTTTTATAATTTTCTAGGCACTCTTTAGTAATATTATGGAATAATATGTCATATAAGAATACATATAATAATTTTTTGCAGCTATATCATAAATAATCAAAAACACTAATCATAAAAATACAACGGGTTTTTTACGTAACAGCATATCGTAAATATTTACTTTTTTTTTAAATACATGTGCTTAAATTATAAAGTGTGCATTCGAATAAAACATAACAATGAAATATTGACATGACTAGAGTAAATTACAATAATGAAACTATATATTTTAGGCTTTTTTCTACAGATTTATTACGTTTAACAATAAAGGATAAATTAATGATAAGATATGATTTTTTATTTTCTTTGAAGCACCCGTCATTACTACAGTCCACTTGTATTTAAAATTTGTTCTGGACATAATCTTCCTTTATTCCCTTTTGACCCAATATCTTCCAAATTAACATTATGTTTGCTGTAGCATTCTAAAATATTTTTACTGTAATTGATGCCAAATCGAGCTAAAAAAAAAAATGTTGAGGCTCCATATTTTCTTATAAATGGATATAGTCTTCTATGTACACACTCCTTGATATATATGTTAAATATTCGAGTTTATTATGGCCGATATTACATACGATTGTATAATTTTGATTGTTTTTTGGTACGGTGTTCTTCTAGAAAATTTCCTCTAACATCTGCTACATAAAACTTATGTCCAGGAAGCTGTGAGAAGTCAGAAATTACATAAGTTTCATTACCAATTACACAATATATACAATTTTTAAACAATTTTATATTTTTGGAAGCTTTGCTCTCTTTTTAGCTTCAGAATTCTTCTTTGAGTTCCTATGGGGTATTTTTTGCACTTAAAATGTTTTAAGTCCAATAGTGGCTCTAACTTTGTGCACATAGCGTTCGGAACATTTGACAGGTCTAGTCATATTGCATCCTGAAATGTTTGGAATGCCTGTTAGGAAACGCTTCAGCTTTTCGACTTTGTGTTCGTTTCGTGGTCTTTTATTTTTTCCTATTCCAGATTTTCAATCAATTGTGAGATCATTGTTTAAGTTTCTTACCACTCTAGAAACTGTCTGCTGACACTTAGCTCTTTTCCAATTTTTTCATAAGTCCAATTTGGATAACTTTTAATAAGTAATTTCAAAAATTTATTTATGTGTTTCACAAAAAGAAGAAAAATATTGTTATGCAAAAAAAGTTATGAACAAAAATATATGGCACATTTTATTCGAACGCACACTTTGTTAGTAGTAGTCTATTTTTTCAAATAAATTAGAAATTTAAAAAGTAACACTTTTCTTTCATTATATTAATATCGACAAAATAGCGTTATATAGCTTTTTAGTAGTATCATTTTGAATATAAATACATAGAAATGTATATTTCAGGTACAGTTTTTTTTTAACTATTCCTTGACAAAGTTTTTTGCTAAATAATTTCTTATGAAAACATGCAAGTACTTTTTATTATCATGCGTGAAATAAAATAAAAATTAAAATGTGCACTTGAAAAAACACGGAAAAATGGTTTAATATGCAGCGAGTTATGCATAGCAAAATAGACAAATGTCTTCTTATGTAAATATCGTTCATCCCACGAAAGAACACCCAAAATTTTTTCTTAAGTCTTATTTAATATTCGGCATACACACACCTTATGGACCCATTTGAACATCTCTATTTTATTTTTATGAATTTTGTAAAACTCGCGAATTTATTAAAAAAAAAAAAAATAGAAAAAGTTTGTAACTTTAGATACGACTGAATGGAATTTAATGATTTAAATTACATATAGAAGATGAATATGTTCTTTTTAAGCACAATCATTAAAAATAATATTACCACTTAAAAATGCATTCATAATGAAAATGCAAATTTAGGGTACATTTTTGGAAAATCAATTTTTGTCTTCCTCTGATATTTTAAAAAATATGAGTATAAATTTTTATAATAAAATGATTCACTATTTTAAATAATAAATTCCTACGGAATTTTTCATATAAAAACAAAATTTTTGTATAATTTTATTGCTTTTTAATTTTGCGATTATATTTTAAAATTAATTTTAGTTATAACATTTCATAGTTTGTTATTTGTGGTATAATACCGTTTTGACCCAAAGTAATAAGTAATGTACTGTATTATAAAAATATTTGTGTTTAATATAAGCAAAAATATTTAAAATCAAAAAAGTAGAAATTTTTAAAAAATTCATCTTAAAATTGCTTTTTTGCTGTGAATGTATATGTATAAAAAATTTCATTTTTGAATTATGCAATATTATTTACAATATCTATTGTAATGAACTTTATGCTTGATTTTAAATTAATAAAATCCGACGTATAGTTCAAGAGTAATGAACAATAAAGTTTACATGAGAATAACCATAAAAATAAGAAAAATTAAAAAAATAAAAAATTAGAATATTATATAAAAATTAAAATTTTTTTATGAAAAAACTGGTAGTAGCTTTTTTTAAAATATTAAAAATAGTCGATGACCTTGTCCCAGAACAACTGTTAATAAAATTCAATAGTATTTTCTTTACAAAAATTTAATTCGTGAATATATTCGTGATTTTTTAGAAATTGGAAAAAATAATAAATGGATAATATGCCTACCAAATATAAATAAAATCTGATGAATCTCCGTAAAAATTGTCATTTTTCGTAAATCTTTCGTGGAATGAATGATATGTATTTTTTTAATTTAAAAATTCTGGTTGCTTGCGATTTTTATAAAAATATAAATAAAAATGTATTAAAAATATACGTAAATACAAATTAGTAGTCATATTTGATACGTAAGATACGCGCTTTTGTTAACCCATTTACGACCATTATGCGATCCCGTTATGACCATAAAATACTATTAACAAAATAATTTATTTATAATAATTTTTATTATTATTGCGAAAAAAGTTTTCACTCCGACTCCAGTCTAACAAATCCCCATCTAACAAATTTATAAATGAAAGTATGGACTCACAAGTCTGTTGGGAAATTTATTTTGCATTAGTTATAATTTTGAAAAAAAAAAAGTTATATATATAAGTGATATATGCCAAAATAAAAATATAAATTAGGTTGTAAGCATTCATCAAGTCAATTTTTTAATTTTAACAAGTCAATTTTTGTGTTCCTCTGATATTTTAAAAATTATAAAAATTTGAGTCTAAATTTTTCCGGGACAAAATGATTCACTATTTTAAATAATAAATTCTTACGGAATTTTTCATATAAAAACAAAATTTTTGTATAATTTTATTGCTTTTTAATTTTGCGAGTATATTTTAAAATTAATTTTAGTTATTTGTTTTTTAACTGCTTCATTTATAAATTCTCCGGGATCTTTTTTAAATTACTATATTGTGAAATTTCTTCGTTGGAATTAATGTAAAATGGATCGAAATATCTCAAACAACTTAGTATCTTGTCATTTAGCACATAGTCTTAAAAAGTCATTTAGTTATATTTTAAAAATGAAATCCCGGAATCCCGCAATGAATGCTATAATTATCATTACTCTCATTAGTTGAAGGAACTGAGATCGCAATAAAAGCTATAATTATCACTAATCTCATTAGTTAAAGAAACTGAGACCTAAATGGGATATACATTATTTCTCTTTCCTCTTTTAAAGCAGCATTCTAAATGTACTGGGAAAAATAAATTTGATCAATTACTTAATCTACTGATTAATCAACTTGAATGAATACTGACATAGTACTTATATGTTGTGAAAGGGTTTTATAGATATCGACGTAATATTAAGCAATATTTTTAATCTTATTTAAAAGACATATAGTTATAATAAAATCACTGAAAAATAGAGATATCAGAAATTAAATTAAAAAAAAAAAAAAATATTTACTAAAACATTAATATTATTCAAATATATTTAAATATATAATATTGCTTAAAATCTCTCTAAAATATAAATTTATTAAAAATTCACTAAAAAATATAAAATTTTATAATTCTAAAATAGTGACTGATGATCATTTTTCCGAAGCCTTTCGTGATGATTCAAACGTTATTAAATTGTTTGCAGCTACAATAGGGTATATACCTATATTTTGGCCAAATTTCAACTTCCCACTATGTTTGGAACAGGATGTTACACGGTCATTTATGTTGTTGATATTTTTATGAAGTTTATTATTTTCTACACATACCAAAACGATAGATTAATAAAAATAAATAAACCCGTATTTCGTAAATTAAAAAAAATATATTTATATGAACGAAAAAATTACATTTTATTAAAATTGTAAATAAAAATCAAATTATTTTTATTTTATTTTTTATTTCATAATAATATCTTTGTATATGAGTTTTTTTTATTAAAATTATGTTTTTATCCTAACTGTTTTTAAAAAATTATAAAATATGGATATATTAATATTAATAACTTTCTTAATAATCTGTAAATTTTCTATAAGACAAATTCCGCATATTGTAATGTATACTTAAAATGTGTACAAGATTCGTTCAATCACTGGTTTTCGCTTGCTGGTTTTTAGTGCTGATAATTTACGGAGATATTTAATTTAATTTATAGACTTATCAAATATAAACCATCTAATGAATTGTACATAAAAACTTACTAATAAAATTGTCCCAGCTGTTTAATTTTTTTAAATATATTACTAAAATATATAAGCTTTTGTTAACATTTACGCAATTTTCTTCCATGTAAGTGCTTGTAAAATGAAGAATTTCAAATTTCCCGGGAATCGCTGGACGGGAAATTTGGGATGCATTCTCTACTTCGAACACAATTGTTACGAAAATCGATTCCGATATTCTTGGCTGAGTAGTATGAATTTTCATTCCGAATATTATGAAATCGTAAATCCTGGTAAAGCACCAAATGCATTTGGGCATAATCTGATGTATTCCAATTGGACTACGCTTTTTAAATTAGAATATTATTCGGACATGGCATAAAAATTAGTTTTCATTCATTTATTGCGGACACATCTCTTACCAGGTTATTTTTTTCTTATGCATTGAATATCCTTCTTGATATTGTCATTCATTCCAAAACTTTTTGAAGTTGAGTGTCTATTCAAATTAGTTCATGGAATATTTTAATATTTCGATTTAAAAATGTTTTTCTATAACCAATTTTTAGAAGCCTTAACCAATTATTTGTTACATTTTAAATATTTTTTATTTATTTTTTGATATCTTGGCTACTGTTTAGAAAGGAAAAATTCTGAAATTTTCGTATGATTTTTCCAATTATTTTTTAAATTTTAAAGTCTATTTTATAAACCTTTTTTCGACCCACTCTACGAGGGGTAAAAATTGCGCGGAATTTCAATCAATGCAGGATCATCATCATCAAACACTTCAAAAATATGCATTTTTTAAATACTTTTGAAATATGCAAAAGCTTACTTTTCAAGCGAAAAGCTTTCCCATAACTAACATTTACGCATATGTAGGCAAATAGATTTTAGTTTAATAAAAACCCGTATTTTTACTCATATTTGTGAAAAAAATTTTTTTACAAAGATTTATATTTATTTAAAATAAAATATGTATTCATTAATTCGTTTGAATTTTTGTCAATAATATAAAATAACAAGGTCGTTCACGATAGGTTAGTTTTTTGCTGAATCCATACCCTTGTTTATAGATTATGTGATTATCTGTTTATTTGTAGTATTGGAAAATAATAAAAATTTAAATAAGTAATGTATTTTATTGTTTGTAATATAATCACATAATAACACAACCTGATAACCAACCTATCATGAACACCTCAATGTAAAATTATTACTTATTGGCTTTATACAAAATATAATTACAAAATATAAACAAATAAAATAAAAAGGGCAACGTTGATTTTGCGGTGCAGAATTTCGCAGTCAAGTTAGGTATTCATGATTATGTATCCCTAAGTCTGTAAGTCTTTTTCTATACCCACCATTCAAAAACATTAAGTATATATATTCTTGATGCCCGTGAAAATCTAAGACGTTTTGGATATGCCTAAATATGCCTAAATAGTTCATAAACAAAAAAGTTATTGGGGGGGGGGAAAAAAACAACAGAAAATGTCGGTGTCCGTCGGTTCACATATTGTCGCCAATATTTCTTGAACGCATTCTTCAAGATAAACAAAATTTGACACAAGGTACTTCTATCTGTCTGCCAAAAATTTAAAACAAATAGTTGACCCGAAAAAAAGTTCAATAAATATTAATATTCTCAGTGCACAATGGTTCCAAAAAACGCATATTTTTGGAAATAATTCTGCAACTAGTGTTGGCGATATGTTAATAAAATTTCACATGGCCACAGGTGAGGTGTTTTTGAATTGATGTGGAGGAGTACAGATTCCTAGCGGAAAAGGAGGAATTTGGGCATCTTGGCTCTTATCTCTTTTATTTTGATAGTTATTCTGGTCGAAATAAATTTTTTCTCTCATTTTTAGCCTCGTTTCTTTTTTTAACTTGGCGAGCTGAGTATTGACTAAAAAAAGTATAAATATATAGATTAGGTAAAAAGCTATATTAATTTTATAAATTTTCATTTTTTTTTTTTTCAAAAAGGTGGTAATATTTTTTTTATAAAATTTGTTTTTTGTTCCGAACCATATAATTTTTTTAATGTTTCCAAAGGGAAATATGGAGCAACTTGAAACAAAAGTCTCCTCACAAGCCTTACCCAAACTTTATCCATTTTGAAAAAAATTAAAAAAATTTTTTTTGTTAAATTCTAAAACAGAAAAGCTGAATTAATTTTAAAAAATTAATATTATATGTAAGGTAAAATCCCAAAACGTATTTTTAATGGACGCCTCTTATAACGAAAGAATGATGATTTCTATAAAAGAAGTACATTTTTGAAGAATATTTTCCCGGTTTCAGATTTTGGGCATTTTAGTACAAAAATGGAAATTTTTCTAATTGTTTAATCCAAGTCACCTCAGAAATACCTTTTATTGAGAAATATCCAATGGTTCACAAGCTGCAGAATTATTTCCAAAAAAGCAAAAAAAAAAAAACGTTTCGGAACCTTTATGCAGCATGGATCTCAACAATTCGTCGCTGCTCCGATAAAAATAGTTTATTAAAAATTTTGCAGAAGAGCAAAAATAAATTTTAATTTTTATATAAAAGCAATAAAAATTAATTCCAATTCCAATTAATTTTCAGTAGTTTCCAATCTAGTAAAGAATTTTGAAAAATTTTTGGTAGGTTAATAGACGATCAAAAATTTATATGGTTGGTCGAATAAAATAAATTTTGACATATTACAAATAAATATTTTTGTCGGAGCAGCGACGATTTGCTGCTTTTGGGTTTAAAACCCATAAAGTCAACAATATTTCGCACAAGTGGTTTATGAATAAAATGCAAAAAATATACTTTTATATTTTGCGATCTCCCCTGCTGCCATATAAAACGAATATTATTTATCGCATATCTAAAGAGCTATTATAGCGTAAGTCTTAATATTTTGTGCACATAAGTGTAAATTTACCGATTCAGATGAGAACAAATAGGGGGATTCGTAGTCCCCATACAAAGTAAAAATTTGTTTGAATAGTTTTCATATATTGATAACCGCAAATCTAAAGGAATGTTACAGCGAAAATCTTAGAATTTTGTACAGTCAATTTTCCTAACAATTTTCTTGTTTGTCGTCGTAGCCCCCTCACAAAGTAAATATTAATGATTGCATATCTGAAGAATTATTACAGTAGTTCTCGAGATAAAAATTTATATAGAAAATTAATTGCAATAACCCTTGAGAACGATTTGTCTGCTTTGTTTTAGAAAAATTATTTCCAAGTTATACTTACATTATTTTTTAAACAGCTCAATAATTTCATACTTACATACAAATTAAAAATTTCTTTTTTTTTAATAAAGATAAAGATTTTTCGAAACAATTTTTTTATTTTTTTTTTATCATAAACTGAATGTACTAAATGCAAAATATAAGTCGTATTTCATTAAAATCAATGCATAAACGCATACTTTGTACACAATTAAATGCTACGAGTAGTATTTGATAATCCGGTTGGTTTCTATTGTACATATGAGAATAAAGCGTATTGTTTTGAAACCCAAATTCTATATATCATGTTGTTGTTGTTTATTATTAATTAACTTTTGTTTACATTAATTTTTGTTTACATTTAAATCGAATGGACACAAAGTCCATTAAAAACGAGAATCTCTCCCTATTTTACGTTTATGTCTCATCAAAATATAATTTTTTATTTTGTATAATAATTATGTATATAGGCTTATATCAAAATATTTTGACTTTTGTGGCATAAAAAAATTATAATAATATTAGTCTGATTTTAATTTTAGACTTCCCTGTCAAATTTCAAATGGTTACATAGCAATTATGTTGGATGGATTTATTTGTAATGTGTATTTACTTTTTATTACGTGGAAAATGCTCCCAAAATTTAAAGACGCATATAAAACTTTAAAATAAAAACAAAAAGTAAGTTAATTTCCAAAAGAATTTTTTAAGTTTTTGAAATTTGAACAGCGACCACACATGCCGTTAAAATGTAATATACTCTTAGGTTGCGATTTTGTGAGTATAAATCTGTTCATATATTTTAAAGGAATTCGATGTTTTAGTAAATTTCCGTTTACTAAAATAATTATTGTCATAAGTATAATCAAAAACAAAAGTGTAAATTGATTCACCTTTAAACCTTGTTATACTGATACCGATATGTACCAAAAATCAAGTTTATTGTCCACACAAAAATTCTAATTGTATTTGCTTTGCTTGTGATAAGGCTCCCTTATAGGTCAATGTATTAAAAAAAAAATAAAATTTAAAATAATTTATTAAAATTAAACGAATACTTTAGTCTTATGAATTTAAATAATACATATAGAAATTTCTAATAAATTAAAAAGATGATTTTCATTAGAAAAAATACAATTATTTGTGCAATATTTTTCTGGGTATAAAAGCAAGAAATTTCTAAAAATTTTATACAGTAAGAACTTAAAATTCAAACAACAAAAATATGGCTAAATTATTTGTAAGTAAAGAAAATTTTTTAAATAATACATATTTTTATTAAATGCAAAAATATGTACACTTTTTAATAGATAATTGTCCTCTTCGCTTTAATAGCCGTTGCCTTGGCTCAACACGGTTATGGTGCTAACGGTCATGGTCAACAAGGTCATGGCAGTCAACACGGCAGCGATCATGGCAGTTACGGAGATCATGGAACTCATGGATCTCAAGGCGGTGTTGGTGGTCATGGTCAACATGGTCTTCATGGACAAGCAGGTTATGATGGTCATGGTCAACAAGGCGGTAGTAGTCAACAACATGGTTATAAGAAGCATGGTTATTAAATATTTAAGTAACTTATGGAACTGTTTTAATAACGCAGAAAAAATAAATTATTATAATAAAATACAAACTTGTTTTGTTTGGATTACATCGATTGAAAACACGTCAGAAAAGATATTTAGTATTGGAATTTTCAGTTTCTTTTTTCAACGCCTATTTTAAAATGCCTCTACGATTACGATTACAACAAACTGCATAGGTATTGAGCAAGTTTTATTTACTGCCTATATATATTAAAAAGATTTCTTTTGGAAAATGTAGCCATATAGGCACATATGATTAGTGATATCTATATATAAAAGTCCAACAAGTTTTGATTTGCCTTTTATGCTGATATTAAAATGTCATCTTAATTTATATATATATATATATATATATATATATATATATATATATATATATATATATACATATATATATATATATATATATATATATTTATATAGAACCCTTTTTTTAATTAATATTAGTCAAAATAAATAATTAAACATAAACATATATAAAAATATATATGAAAATGTTACCGAGTAGAACGTAGGCCTAATTGAGCAGATCATTTTGCCATTTTTAGAATTTTCAATACGTACTCAAAATCTTGTTATCTAAAAAACATTTTTAAAAACTTCACGAACTCAAAAAAATTTTAAAAGATAGTTTTCAGTGAATTTTAAATTTTAAAATATGGTTGGAAGGAATGTTATTACATTAATCCAAATTTTTAGGAACTATTATCGAACATATCTGAACACTTTTTTATACTACTTTGTTAAAGACTATACAAATGTCTTAATTTTATTGAATAATATATTTAATTGCGAACAAAACAAGACCCACTAGTTAAAATCGAAAAAAAATGTTTAAAGTTACAAAGTAACTAAGATAAAATTACCGATCATTAGACCTACCGCCGTTGTTTTTAATGACTGTCTATTATGATAAAAGTTTTGCTTGGCTTTGTTTTTATTACTGTTTTGTGTAGAGTTGGGTTTATTAGCTAAATGATTTGACTGCTCTTTTTAGCTCAAATCACTCAAGTGAACTAATTTGCTCTTTCAGTTCATTCGCTCAGTTGAGTCAATGAAACAACTCGTTATACGAATGATTTTTAGTATTTCAGATAATAAGCTGTTTTATTAAAAACCAACACAACGAGTGAGCAAAAACAGCAACCTAGTTCAACATATCTATTTACTGAAAGCCCCTCAGCTGTTTCTGTTTTTCACAAGCATACAAAAATGAATCGCCTAAAGGTAGACACTGATAATAACAAAATTAATTTGTTGAAGGAATCATTTTACATATAACGTTTTAAAAGTATGAGCAGAATGTTAAAATGAAAGAAATGTGCGCAAAAACTTACTCATACGTTTTGCAATACCAGCTCAGTATTGAGCTGAAAGCACTCAGGAAGATGAATGATTCATTTCTCTCAGTTGAGTGAATCGTTCAATTGAAATAATTCGGACATGAACTACACAACGACAATTAGTGCCTAAATTTTTTAAAATATTTGTAAAAACAATGGAAAAATTAACTCTTGTGATAAGAGTCAATACTTTTTCGAGAATAGTTTCTCGAGAATATGTAATGAAACAGTTCTGGCCTCCCAATTTTTTTATTAAAAACCAGATCAACAGCGCCAATTCCTAGGGGAAATTAATATGAAACCAATTTTTGAATATCTGAAAGGTGGAATTATATACATACATATATACCCAACATTAACGTAATATATTTAAACTTTTCTTTACCCGTAGAAGTTACATTCAATAACCTGCAGTACTTAAACAAAGACGATCTAAAGGAGGTAGTGCCACCGTTAAACCTAAGTGCCGAATTTAATAGAATGCTTTTTAATTGGAAAAAGAAAAAGGTAATATAAACATATGTTTATAATTATTTTATACTTATATGTATATGTTTATATTTATATTTATATTTATATTTATATTTATATTTATATTTATATTTATATTTATATTTATATTTATATTTATATTTATATTTATATTTATATTTATATTTATATTTATATTTATATTTATATTTATATTTATATTTATATTTATATTTATATTTATATTTATATTTATATTCATAATTATATTTATATTTATTTTTATATTTGGTTTCTTTTTTTACTTTTGACTTGTGTGAAACGCATAATGTAACAAAAAAGTACCTGGTAAGACCAGCAGATTTACAATTTTTTCTATATAAAATTATTTACCGCGTTCATTTACTCTTCTTCTTCATTTACTCATTTTTTTCATAGCATTTTGTCACTTTGTGCGGTGGTTTTACACTAACAAAATACAATTAATTGTTGTCTCTGCAGATGTTCGGCGATTTTATGTGAAACGGTGGAAAAGATCTACGGTAAAAAGCAATTTTAAAATTGTGCAAAAGTTATGCTTATATAGAGTTTGAAAATAATCAGCTGATTAGTTAGGTCATCTGTTTGAATTCACCTTGCCTTATGAAGTAGTAAAATTATTTCACACCGGTTCTTTTTATTAAAATTACTATAATAAATATGAAAAATAAAAAAAGGATTTTCGCTTTTAATTTCATTATTAGTTAGAGTGAGTTTTAATGAAAAATTTATGGTGTAAAACCAATACCAATGCGTTTTCAAAGCCATGATCCCTGCCAACATTTTCTATCCAAATTTTCACTAAAGAGTAACCTCAAGTTGTTTTTAACAGTCGAATATGATATCACTTTCTTATCCAAGAAGAGTCACCGTGCGGGAAGAAGTGTGCAACAGTTCTAATACTTTTTTAATGACACTATTAAGTGCTTTTTTTATGTGTCAAATTGGAGTCATTTTGAGGAGCAGAAAAGGTCACTATTTCTGTCGAAATTCTAACTTAATACTATCAACATTACTATCCAAACTTTGACTAAATAGTATCCATATTTATTTTAAAATAGTAAAAGAAAAAGAAGTTATTTTCCTATCGAAGAGTCATTTTTCGGGCAAAACTGTATCGCAGTTTGGATACTTTTTTGATGACACTATTGACTGCTTTTTTGTTTGACGAATAAAGTCATTTAGGGTTAGGGTTAGGTAAAATTAAAACAACTTACCTTAGTAAAAAAAAAATTATAGATATATTTTGATAAATTGTAACAGAATATTTTTGATTTCGAAGAGCCTAACTACTTTAAAAATTTAGTTAAAAGGTTTGATGAACATGCATATATGGGTTCACTTTCACTAAAAAAATATACATATTTTTATGAGCGAAACGCAATTTATTTCGAAATTTTATATTATTAAAAGCAAGAAATAAATCCAAATTTATTTGCTGTCTTCAAAATGGATTTTCGCTTCGTTTTGCTGAATATTATTTATTTTTTAATCAATTTAATTTAAAATTTCAAATTTTTTTTCACAATTTTTTTGTTTTCATTTTGTCTTCATTATAAACAACATTCACTTTATATATATATATATATATATATATATATATATACTCTTTTTTTTATTTTTTCTTAAAATTTTTAAAAAATCGATTACTGGTCTTTGAAAGTAACACGCCAACTAAGTACCATCGACTTCTTCATATTTTTTTATTTTCGGAAAGTCGAAAATTGAAATTAATGTTATTTGTTTTTTTTTTTAATTTTTTACTATCAGGAAAATAACATCTTGAGAACACTAATGGGAGACAGTTTTTGGTAATTTTATATTTATACAAAAACCAATTTTTAAGTGACTTTTTCGATATTTTAGTTAGTAAGAAATATAGAAAAAGTAGATAAAAAGTCGAAATTAATGTTATTTGTTTTTGTAAAATTGTTTACTAACAGTAAAATAACTTCTTGAGAATACTAGAAAGAGTCATTTTTCTGATAGTGGATAAAACTATCACCTAATTGCTGGCAGGGATATTACTCGTATATGAAAATCAATGTCGTATTAAATCCGACACACATTTAATTTCTATTTGATATCACAAAGGTATGAATTTTTTTGCTGAATTTTCAAATTGAACTCATACATGTCTAATACACCATTGATACTGAATGCTATCAGTTTACACACCTATGTGAACAATTTTTCTATGCGAATATAAAATTCAAATGTGCATCTATTTGACTATATCAACTTTAATTTTCAACATCTTTTCTGCTATTTAATATCGGCAATCGATTAGAGAAAAATAATTAATGGTATGTATATTAATTACTATTTTTAAACCTGTTTGAGCATAAAATTATTGATTAATAAACTATAAATACTGCAGGCGAAACTAAACTACACTTTTAAAAAATTTGCCTTTATAAACATTTGCAAATTTCTTTTAATTAATTTCTTAATTTAATTATTTACTTCACTGTGAACATACATATATGTATGTATTTTAATTGTGCTCAGTATTATCTCCTTATATATTCAAATAAATATTTTCTTAGAATCACAATTTACATTTATTATTTAAACAGAAAATTTAAAATTTTATTTTGTGTAAACATAAACAATTTATGTACAATCACTAAACAGAAGACTCTTGAAAATCACAGAGATTATATGTACGAAATTATTAAACACTAAATCGCATACATACTAATAAATAAACTACTGTAACTTAATTACACTGGTCTGCAGTGTTGCCAAGATCTTCATAAAAGAAAGGCTAAATTCAACTTTAAAAAAGGTCAGAAAAGGCTAAATGCTTAAAAAAATAAATCCCGAAAAGGGCTTTTCTTTATTTAAAAACTTATTTTTTCATTCTCATTAGATTTCGATATCTTTTAAAGATATTGTAATAAAATTAGAAATAAAACATAGAAAAATCGTCCAAAATTTAATTTTTACAAATTTTGGGCTGTAATTCGCTTCTAATTAAGTGTTTCCAAACTTTTTGGTGATTTTTCGCATTGATATTTTTTTTTTAGTTTTTACAAGCGCGAACAAAGTATTATTATAGAGATTATATTAATAGTTTCGATGTTAGTAAAGTATATTAAAAAATAATTATAATCGATTAGTAAAATTCGTTCAGTTAAGTTTCATTCATAAAATAAAGCGCCGTATTCGAAAATCTTTGTTAAATGCAAAAACCTCCTGATTATAACTATAAAAAAGAATTTTAAATGAATGGATTCTATAAAAATAAAATTAGTAATTGCAAATAACAAACCATTTTCTTCGTTATTGAAATAATAAAATTTTAGCCTTTTTAAGGCAATTTTCAAAAGCGAAAAATTGTAGAAAATAGATAGAAACTAAAACGAAAATTTTGAGGTTAAAAGTAAAATAAAAAGGATAAATTTAGCCCTAAAAGGGCTAAACTGACAATACTGTTGCTAAGAAATCCTCCTTTTACAAAAATAGGTGGAATATGATGAGCTGTATAAGGATCAGTTCTCAGCTTTTTCTTGCAAGTAAATTTTTTTTTATGTGACCCCTTTAATTTTTTAAGATGTATTTATAGAAATAAAACACAAAATGATTCTGAGAATTTTCATTATAGATTTAGAGATTCAGATAAGATAGGCTATACGCACCACAACCCGAAGAATCTTTTGTGTTTATCAAGTAGAGGCTTCCAACAAAGTTATCTTGGTTATTGAGAGATAAAATTCCTCTCTTGGAGGTACTGTAGTTTCCCCAATAACTTTATTCTATGTGATGAAATAGCGTCATGCAAAACCTACACCGATTTTTATGATATATAGCTTATTTGATTTGTAGTATAACTAGCTTAATAGTAATAGATTATACAAATGTTTATCGTTTTCCATTTTTTAAAGAGTAAAATTTGTCTAATATTTCCAAAATGGTTTTTTTTCACCTCTAAAGTCTGAATAACTTAGAAAATACTATTGAGCGGATAAGTATCCTTTTTTGGGGGTCATATTATTTATGCTCAGGGTTTCTACGCCGAAATCATTTCATTTTTCATTTTTTTCAAATCCTGAAAAATTTTTCATAGAGATTTTTTGGAAATTTAAAATTTATTTTTTGACGATCTTGTGATGTAAAAATTCAAAAACATAACTGTAGAAATACACAAGTGAATATAGTTGGCACTTATATACAGACTTTAACGAAATATTCCTGGTATTGTTTGTGACATATCGATCTTTATGTTAAAACAAAAAAACAAACAAACAATATTTTCTGATTTTTAAGACTTTCAAAACCAAAATTTTTTGAAGTTTTAAGATCAACTTTTTTCATATCGTTTTAGCAATTATTTACATTAAAAATGATGTTGGTATAATTTGCAGGTAATTGGAATTATAATACCTTGGTATTTATTCAATTAACTAAACAACCGTTCTTGAGATATGTACACCATGTGGCAGCTAGAGTTGCCAGATGGCCTTGAATGAACTTGATTGTCAAGATATTTTAGAAGATGTCCAGTTAGAAGTTCAAATGTAATTAGTAAAGCTGAAAACGATTTGTAGTTTTATAAAAATTTGAGTGAAATCTGAAGCGTTGATGAAGATTTTTGTTATTTTTGTGATACAGATAAATCCGAAGAATATTTTTATATTTTACAGAATACATTGCCTTCTGCTTTACAAAACCTTGAAAGTACAGAACTGCACAACATAATAACTAATTTTTAAATAATCTTAAAATCATATAAGAAGCACACTCATAGTTTCTAGTGGAATATCATGGATTACTGCGTGAACTTAGTTTTTTGTTTCTTTTTAAAGGTCAATTTCTTTAAACCAAACGGAAATGATTTTTCTTGTCATAAAAAAAAGTAACTTTAAAACTTTGTATTTTTCATAATTCTGAAGGGTATTATTGCAATAATCTTAAAATGTAAATAAAAACAACGCTAAGGTTTAGAAAACAATTATCAATTATCAATTAACTTTAAAATTAAATATCTATGTGTATGTACCCACAGCAATCATAGAAAAATTAAAACAAACAAAACTAACTAACATACATATGTACAATCAAATACACATGAGATAACAGATTTACTATTAATCTGATTTCTATGTTAAACTAATATAATTGTGGTCATTCTAAAAAAGCAAAAATAAATGAAACAGATGTACATACATACATACATATATACATACATACATACATACATACATATACATTATGTATATGTTTCTAAATATTGCTTTTGATCTCTATTTTTTAATAACATAAAGTAGAGTTATTGATAAGCCTTTAAACATTAATGTATGTGCGCGTGAGAGTTCATAGTAGTGCTATGTTTATGCTTAATCTTAAATTTTTTCAAATAAATTTTTTTTTTTTAAATAATTTCAATTTAAATATTTGTTGAGTGCTTCAAATAGTATAAATACTGACAGCAGTAAAATTTTAAATTAGAACAAAATTATTTGTTAAAGCTGAAGCAAGTGAAATATTTAATTTTATAAAATTAAAACAAAAATGGCAAAGATGATTGTAAGTAATAAATAAATAAATAATTAGTTGACAAATTTTAAAAATATATTTGTTTGAAATTTTAATTAATTTTGATAAAATAAAAGAAATATAATTTTAATAATATAATTTTGTATTTCTCTTGCAGATTGTGTTTGTGGCCTTATTTGGCATTGCCGTAGCCTTCCCTAATGGTTATGGTAGTAGTCATGGCAACAGCCTAGGTGGTGGTCAAGGTGGTTTCGGAGGACATCAACACCAAGGGGGTTTAAGAGGTAATCAAGGCGGTTTGGGTAGCAGTCATGGCGGTTTGGGAGGTCATCAAAGTGGTTTGGGTGGACACCAAGGCGGTTTAGGTGGCGGCCATGGTGGTTTGGGAGGTCACCAAGGCGGTTTGGGTGGACACCAAGGAGGTTTAGTTGGCGGTCATGGTGGTTTGGGAGGTCACCAAGGTGGTTTGGGTGGCGGTCGAGGTAGCTTAGGAGGTCACCAAGGTGGTTTGAGTGGTGGTCACGGCAGTTTTGGTGGTGCTCATGGTGGTTATGGCAAAAAAGGTTATTAAAGATACTTAATTGTTAAATGTATATAGTTAAGAATTATTTGGAAAATAAAACCAAATAAATAAAAACAAGTGAAAAAAATATAGTAGATCAAGCCCGAATATATGATACCGTACACCAATTTTGGGGGGGAGGGGGGTCTTTGTGCGTCTATTGTTGGCTGATACTTGTACTAAGAATATTGCATATTTCTATGAAACATTTGTATGCATTCGGTTGATTCCCGAAAGTGGGCTTTATATATCACCTATGGTTAATTATAGGCCGATTGTGGTAAAATTTGACATTATGATTTTTACTTATATAAAACTTATTTGTATCAATTATTAACTTGAAATTAATATTTATATGGAATTTATGCACGTTAAAAAGTTTTTCGGAAGTGGCGTTTATATGGGAGCTATAATCAATTGAAAATTGATGTAAATATTTCTATATTTAAGGCATTTATGACCGTTAAATCATTTTTTAGGGTTAACATTTGTATTGGTGCTAGTTGAAATAATGGGTCGATCATAACCAATTTCAATAGGCTCCGTCTCTGAATTATAACAGACATATGTGCCAAACTTAATTCAATTATTTAAAATTTACATGGACGAACGGACACCGTTAAATCGACTCAGAGAATGATTCCAAGCCGATTGGTATACATTCGTAGACCATTATTTTTGGATGTTACAAACATCAGCACAAACACATAATAACCCCAACTATCTATGGTGGTGTGGGGTATACTTTTTTAAAAGCTATTATTTTATATTTTTAAAAATTTTTCGAAAATCAAAATATGACAACTCATAACTGACCAAAAATTAAAATGGATAGTAAGTTATTAAATACTTAAGGCTAGATCGGAAAATACTCTTGCTTAATGGACAACTATTGTCTGGTGATTTTTAAGCAATTTCATATAGATGTGAAAATAAAATTAGCAACATGAAGATGAACTACATTTCTTATTAATCAATCAAAAAGAAAACATAACGAAAATTATCTCTAAGATTGTGAAACTTTTCCATTCTGAAAACATTTACTGAACAAATTGATAGGATATTATTAATGAAGAATCTGAGCGAAAAAGTGATTTTTGGGAGTAACTCTTATGTGGTAGTTAGTGTTACCGTTAAAAATTTCAAAAAATCGTAAAAAAGAGGATTAAAAAACTTATTCTTCTGAAAAGATATAAATATGTTTTCATAATATAAAACTTATATAATTCATATGAATTATAACTATAAATACCATAAAATCTTATTAATAAAACTTAAAAACTGGTGCTTGAGAGAAAATTTAGTATTTTTGGAGCCTGTATTTTAGTACAAGTATACAATAGACCACAACTAGATGTATTTTGCAGCATTTCCATATTTTTTAACATATAAAGTAGGCGATGATTAGAAGGGAAATTATTTTTTCTGTTTCTGATTGGTATTTTGTTTTTTGTTTTGCTATTTTTTGTGACTCTTATTCGCTGCTCTTGAAGTTCTTCTCTTAAAACGAAGATCATATTTTTTTAATAAACTACTTTTAAGTTGGAATAATTGACCCCTATAATCACGCTGTCACTCTAGTATAACTCGATGTCTATTTGACTAATACTATTTCCAAGTTATCTTAACAAAATTTTTTATAAAAAATTTTTTTATGTTAAATTGGAAAAATTTTACTTCTCGAAATTTCTACAAAATTGACAACAGCAAACTTTTTCAGTTTTTATTCATTTAGCATTAAGCTGGATAAATTACGAATAAAATAAGCCATTGTCATGAAAATTTATGTACAAATATTCATATAGATGTACTGAATATACATATATTAAAATTCTTTATATTTGTAAGGAAAATATTACTTTTTTTATGTTTTTTTATTTCCATAGTGTATATCATACAATTTACAGAGTTTTAGTTATTTAATAACTTTTCATATAAAAAATTTATATATATTATATCTTTAAGTTTAGATTTTCATTTTAAATATAATTTTTCAGAGGAAAATTTTATATAATATATAATTCATTATTAGTATAATATACTATAACTAAATACTATAATATAAAATATGTTATTCTTTATGATATATGTATATATGTAACGCTTACTAAATCAAGTAACAAAAATTAATTAAATAGACTACAAATTAGTGGGTTATTAGATTGTCCACATGCTAGTATAAAACGTTCTGTCATGATGCGTATTCTGTCGCGGATCATATTTATATTGTTTTTGTTATGGAGATTGTTAGTAGAGAAACGCCAGGGTAAATTTAGCATCTTCTTAAGTAATTTGTTTTGACAAATTTGCAATTTACAAATGTGGGACTTGCACATACCCCCAAACAGGACAAGCGTATAAAATAATGGATTGGAAAACTACTTTAGCTAAAATTATTTTATTCTCGCGACTTAAAAAAGATTTTCGCCCTATTAGCGGATATAACATATTTTTTGCTACGTTAAATTTTTCTATTTGCCTTTGGATATGCAGGTCAATTTTCTATCAAAGGTAACTCCTAAATATTTTACATTGCTACACCACTGCACAGCAGAGCAATTGATTCTCAATTGGTTTGTGGGATAGAAATGAGAATTTCTTCTATGACTAAAGAAAACTGCTTGAGTTTTACCTTCGTTAATTTTTATTTTCCAGGCATGAAAATAATCAACAGAGCCGGTCTAACGCAAATTGTAAATTATCTACAATATTTTGGCCAAGTTTATGTGATAAAAAAAATAGACATGTGTCGTCAGCATAGGCTACAACATTGAATTGTGGCATATCAGAGTAGTATAAGTCATAGAGTAATGGTCCCAAAACTGAGCCTTGGGGGACTCTGCCGGTATTTCATTAATATCGGAATGTTCATCATTTAGATTTACACAGAAAGATCTATTTTTTAAAAACGATTTAATAGTTCTTATAAGATAAAATGGAATATTGTATTGGATCATTTTATATAGTAGACCATTAAGCCAAACGGTATCGAAAGCTTTTTCGATATCAAGTGCCACTACAACTGTAGATAGTCCATTCTCAAACCCTGTATTTATATGTTTGTATATACGTTTAATCTCATGAACAGTATTGTGAAATGGTCTGAATTCAAACTGTGTAAGTGGTAAAATATTATTTTGCTCAATAAACTTAGAAAGTCTTGCTTTAAGGACTTTTTCCAAGATTTTGCTTAGACTATTTAGTAGACTAATTGGACGATAGCTTTTTAGTGAATTCGAAAAATATTACTTTTAAGTTAAAAAAATATGTATGAAAATACTCTTTTTTCCACTATTTTCTGAGTAACTACGAATATATTGAGCAAATATAAATTTATATTATATTTTTTGTGTTTTATTTTATAATAAGTAGATTTTTAAAATGCAGTTATTAATCACAAATTTTCGTATTTTTTTTTTTGTTAAAGTTTATGTTGTAGAAATATTTTTAATAGTTTTTTTTTAATCGGTCTAAAAACTTTTATATATAAATTCCAAAGTTGGGTGAAAATAAAAATTTAATATTTTTACTTAATATAAGTATTATGAAAGTAAAAAAAAAAATATTTTCAAAAAAAGTTAAGGTTATTTAAAGGTTATTAAAGATTATTTACCTTGTTTTCATAATAAAAGTTTAATGAAATTAAAGCAATAAAAATTTAAAATAAATATTTTATTTACTTAATTATTTATATTATTTAAGAAGAGAACTATATAGAATTTTCAAAAAATACCCAAAACAAATAAAAAGTAACAGTAGAGCAAGTTTTGCCATATTAAATCACTTTAAAGCGCAAACGCAATTTTGAATTTGCTTTCAGATTTATTTCTGTTAAATTTTATATTTATGCGATCAATTATATGGGAATTATGGACGAAAAAATTATTTCCGAGAGGAATTCCAGCAAAAAAAAAAAAAAAAAAAAAAAAAAAACGAGCAAAAAAAGAAGAACTTTCAACACTTCAATAGAGGAACTAAGTCCATACTTTGGACTTTTTTGGAAGTTAATAAAAATTACTTCCGAAAAGATGAAAATAAGTGTGGTTTTAGCAGGAAAAAAATTTAAATAATTTCTAATATAGTATTTTTATTATTTATTAAGAAAGTTTTAAGAGAAGTACTTCAAAAGTAATTAATAAGTAGCTTAAAAGAAGAACATTCTACCAATGACAAACATGGGTTAAAAAAGAACTTCTGCAGCTCTAAGTAAATCCTTTCAATAACAAAACTATGTTAAAATCATGAATTTTTCAGCCTTTTTTAATTTTTTATTATTATTATTATTTTTTTTGCTATATATGATGAAAAGGTTTCAGTAGCTTTAAAATTACCTAATGAACTAATAATGAACAATTTTGAGAAAATGCCATTAAAAATTGTTTTTACGGGAAATTCCTTTTTGGATTTTTTTAATATCTTCTTAAAATAATGAAGTCTTTCAATAACCATTTCTGAATTCAGCTCACGGTACTTCAAAAATTTTCATTATTGTTTAAATGTGTTGTATCAAGTTCGCGTTGTATAAAAACGTGTATTTTAAGAAATTTCATAAATAAAGTATCGTGTAAATCAAATTTTATTTATTTTACTTTTATTTATTTATTTAATATATATTTTTATTAATATTTAATAAATATACCTGTACATTGCCACTAGATCATAAATATATAAATTTTTAACCATCAACAATAGATAAATACATTTGTTAAATTTAACTAAACACCATAAATGTAAACTAATAAAATACTTATTGATTAAGTTAAAATAGACATTTTTTGTTTGTTTTGTTATTTTAAATTCATTAATAGAAATATATGAATGCTTAGAAAAGGATAAAGATTTACTTAAATTTGGAAAATGTGGCAACCCTATTAAAAATAAAAAAAAATTATTAATTATTTCTATAAAAACTATAATTATTTCTAGTAAAGGTATACAGAAATATTCATAATTTTCTAAGTAATTATTCACGCAAAACTAAAGGCAAAAGTTTGCAAGTTTGTAAAAATATAGTCATATATACAATAAATTGGAAATATAAAAGTTTAAAGGCCGATATTTCTGAAATGAGGCATGATATTGACTTGAATCTCTTTGCAAAATATCGCAAATTATATGTGCTAAAGGACAAGCTTAATTTGGAGTACATATTTTTAAAAATTCTTTCGCTATTTAGACATAAACCAAACAAAAGGCTAAATTTGTGGTTTTTGGAGAAAATACAAATATTTTTTTGTTTATAAAGATATCTTAATGAAATTTACAGAAAATGTGGATCTTATTAAGGTAAATAAAATCACGTTAACCAAATTTCAATCAGGGGTAGGGTTTTCCTGAATTCCCAAAATAACTAATCAAAATTCCCAAAAATGGGATTTTTTACATTTATGGCTATAGAATTCACATTTTTAAGAAGACCCGTAGATTTTGATTTAAAACTTTTAACAACATATTGAGGATTCTTAAAATATATTCCGCTTGTCGATTCGTGCTTTGGGACTTGAGAAAAAATGGTCTAAATTCAAAACTTTCATATAAAATGGGTCGAATTCGGGGGGTGTGTACCATGACCAATTGAGTTATTGGGCTTGTTTTTTATCTTAAAGTTATCTCTGTGAAGCTGCCTTTTAGAAAAGTGTAAAATTATTAAATGTTGCTAAAGAAAATTTTATTTTAGATAAAAAAGAGTGTAGATACTTTTTCGGCTAAAAAAACACAAAAAGTCGTCTTTTTGGAAATTGTTTATTTTTGGACTTGGTAAGGATATCGACTTCAAATTTGTTTATTCAATAGATAATTTTGTTCTTTAACTAGTTAAGAAATTAAGTATAAAATTTGGCAAGCGATTAAAAATTTTTTATGTCAGAGGTACCTAACTTTGAGCCCCCTTAGCACCGCCCCTGAATGGTTTGTTGTGCGCCTCTTCCAAACTTAACATTATACACTCCTCCGCTATGTCTATACCAAATTTCATGAAAATCCAACCAGCCAATCAGAAGTTACAGATTTATTTCCAAAAAATTTCGTTTCTTCCCCACTGTTCATTGTTTTTTAAATACTGGTGGCTATTTTATTTTTAAAAAGTTTGAAGCATATTTTCAGGTACTCATAAATATATATTATAATACTGACAAGTTAGTGTTGAATAAATCAGCTGCTATTTACACAAAAAGGCGCAAGTTAACAACAATACATGTAGACGAATGTTGCATCCAAATCAAATTGAAGGCTAAAAGAAAAACATCAATTATGTTGAATACTGACTCTCTCCAACAGGCTGGTATCCAGAACTGACCGATGACACTATGCGACAGTCAAAATCGGGATGGGATGAAACCAACGGGAAATGTTATATCGGTAAAAAGGAAGTTATACTTATCCCAGCGTTTCGCTGGGTCACGTCTAGGAATCGAGATATATCGATTTGAAGTTAGTAACTATCATATAGGGGAAATTGTGACCTTTGGTGGTCTTTTTTTTTGACATAACTCGAGAACCACCAGTCCGATTTTGCTGAAACAAATTTAAAATTACAATTCCTTTAATCTGTTCATACAAAACGTTTCGCTACATAAGCAACAGTTTCGCAGTTATAAATAAATGTATGAAGAAAAAAACTATTTTTTGCCTAAAAAATTGAATTTTTTTATTTTTAATTCATAAAAAATCCAAAAAAGTGTCAAGTCCTATTACTTTCACGTAAAGTCACATAACCTTTAAACAAAATGAGACATAGATCATGAAAATCGATGGACGCGTTTCGCTTTTATTTTTGCACAGCTAAAAAAAAAAAAAAAATACGATTAGACAGTTTATAAGTAGAGTTGTCAATCAAATGTAAATCGAATGTTAGCTGTATTTCTATTACACAATTTAATATAACTTAATTAAAAGTAATTAATTTTAACTCCTTCACTCTAACTTGCAAGCATTACTACTGCATTTCCATTAACTGTACCATTTAAAGTTTCATATCATTGAGACTACTTAGCAGTTGGAGAAAATGAAAGGCACTTACAACAAGGCCTGGGTATTCTTTTTAAAATTTTTAGGTGTTACATTTAATATATCTTAAGAAAGTGCATATATTATAAGAATACTTAAATTTTTCTATAATTCTCTTTTGTAATTTAATTTTCATGGAACTTTATAAATAACTCGATTCTCTAAAGTAAGGCCTTTTCAAATCAGTTTCTTTGCCGTTTATTACTACCTACTTATATTATATACAAATGCTGATTCTATAGCAAAATATGGGAAAATTTACATATAAAAGTTTATGTGTATGATTTACATTTACATACTTACGGAAAAAGTCAGTACGTACAAAAGATAGCTAATTATGCATTAACAAATTATTTTCAACAATTATAATTGAAGCGATGGCAAATTTAATTCATACTCATTCCCCTATAAAGTTTTATTTATAGTTGTTAATGTAGAGTATTTTTTTTTTTATACAAAGAGAGTTTTTCAATCTTTTTTTTTTCAAAATGCCTCAAACTGTAGTGCAAACCAATTGAGCAACAATGCAAGTGGAAATGAATATATGAATTTAAATGCACACATATTTCCTATAGGAAGGTGGAAAATAAATTTTTATTTAACAGAAGAAAATATTTTTTTGAATAATATTCGTATTTAAAGCAATATGTTATTACTCTTAGTTAAATTATGTGGTTAAAAACTTAAAGATTTATTTATGCTAAATTATATATATAAAAGAATGTGAATTATTTAAAAGAATATAAATATGATTAATTTTTACAGCAACTTACTACTTGTCTCTGAATTTAAATTATTTAAATTTTTTGTATTTTTTCTTTGGAAATAGACAGGTAACAAAAGTTATTTCAATTCTTTTATCTAATTTTTGTTTTTATTATTCTAACAACTAAGCAAACAAATTTTAAAGTACATGATTTTAGGATAAGTTAATTGTATGTAAACTATTTTCTTTGTTATTGTTTGTTACCCTAAGTACGCAATGTGATAGCAAATATTTTATTACATTTGCACACATTCTATCAAAATTAATTATGTTGAACATTTTTGTTTACATTTTTTAATTATTTATATTTTTATTAAAATTATGCATATTTAGTCATACATTTACTTATGTGTAGTATAAATAAATATCTATAAATATTTATAGCTTAAACCCAGTAACAACGAACGCAATAATCGAACCAATAATTGTAAATCTCATAAATCTTTAAATTAAATACCACTGCATTGTGAAATATTTATTTATACCTCTGATATTAGGCTTTTTCGCATAAAACCCAAAAGGATCAACAATTAAATAAATTAATATAAACGTGAGAGCTGCTGTCGGTCATATGGAATTGATAGGATTACATGTTAAAAGATTAAAAATTTTAGATGAATTGTTTTTCGAAGAAAATGAAGAATAATTTTTTTGAACTTCCATTTAATAGCCTCCATAATATGTATTAGTTTTCTTCAGACGTTTATGAGAGAATAAGGAAATGTATGTTCAATAACTTTAATAAATGTATGAACATTTTAGTCCTATACTCGGGAAACGAGTATTAATAAGTTCCCTTCATTCCGATTGAGTTGTGTATATTACTGTACTTTTGTTGCCATTTTGTTGCAAGACAAATAAGAAGCTTTCAATATCGGCATTAAGGTAAAAATTATATAAAATACCAAAATTTTATTGTAAACGTGCAAACATTCTCACAAAAACATAAACAAAGCGTAATATTTTTTTTTTTTTTTTTAATTACAATAAATAAAAATATTTCTGCATAAAAGTACAATGTATACAATAAAGGATATGTATTGCATTCGACATAATAGTGAGAAATAATTTCATATGAATTAATACTTATTGCACAAAAATGTGTATAATACAAATAAAAAGCGAACATGCAAATTATTACCACAACAGGATAAAATTGGTAATCACATATAGGAAAAAGTATAAAAAGCAAATGTACATACAGATTTATAAACTTAAATAAAATAAAGCAAAATACCGATAACTTTGTAGTCGATGAAAGAAGCTACTGATGTGGATTCATAATTTTTTTGTAGCAATAATAAATATATATATAAATTGAATTTTTTTAAAACAAAATAAATCAGAATAAAAACAATTTTATTTATTAATAGTGAAAGGATTCACTTTTTACTCATTATAATGATTTAGCTATTGGTCTTTCATTAAATAACGTGAACATTTTTGTTTGTATTGGAAAACCGTAATGATACGTGACGAAAGAAGAACCAGCCATTGAAACATTTGGAGGATAAATTTGTTGCCAATAGTATATACATCACTTCTTAGTGACTTCTAGATGCAAAGATTTTTCGAAATTTACAAAAACAAAATACATTGCTGTTTTTTAAGTATCTTCTAGATGATTTCCAGAAGTACATACGATATTTAAAAAACAGAATACATTAATATTGTCTTTCCATCTTGCAAAAAATTCTTTGTAGTCACTTCCGGAAGATAATGTAACGACAATTCGAATTTAACAAAAACAAAATATATTGTTATTGCTTATTAACCTTATTGGCGTGGGTTAGGAAGATTGTAAATAAAGAAACACAGTAGAAATGCAAGCAAAATCATGTACTTCAAGTGAGAGCTTTAATATTATTATGACTAATGAAATCAGAGGTAATAAGGATGGTACACAGAAGGGAGCTATTCTGAAGTAGAGAAATATTAAGATAAGTATAACAAAAGCACTTGTTCCAATAGGTATGCTTCGTTATGTTTGTGTTAATAAAGAAATTTAAGTCCTCATAAAGGTATGGCTTCTACCAAAAAACGATTGGTTGGCAATATAATAAAATTTCTTAATGACACTTACTATATAACAAATTGGTTAAAATATTAAAAATATATCAGTAGTCGTATCCACAAAGATCGATATTTTAAGTTTGAGGAAGACATAACCAACTACGTCAATGGCTTTGCGTCATTAATTGCTTCAGCTCCGGAACATGCTAAGAGTTAAATTTCGAAGAAATGCTGTTAATATGTATCAAATTCTCTCAACAAAGTTAAATTACTAATTTTTTGTTTTAATTGTAAAATAAAACGCCTTTTTGAAGGATATTCCATCCTTGTATTTTGGCCATGCACTTTCTTTTAACTAAATTATATATAGCCTGTAATTAATTAATAACTTATTTAGCATAGAAGTTAACAAATTTTACAAAAATAAAGGTATAATCTAAAAATTAATATGTTGAAATTAATTTTCTTTATTTTCACTATGCAAATAATGAAAATATCATTAAAATAATATAATTATAATTTAAATAAATAATCAATTTAGATAATGAGTTACGAAATATTAAAAATTTCCTAAAAAAAAAAAATATTTTTTTTCCTCTGACTAAATTTAGCCGACTTCTCAACTGAAAGAGTTAAAATAAATCAATAAAGTAAAAATAATAACAGATTATTAAAATCTGATATGTTTCAAATATTAAAATATTAAGTTTTATGTTTTTACTTATTTTTGGTTACTCAAACCCAAAAAATGGATACATGTTACTAAAGCACGGTGTCACATTTAGCTAAATTAGAACGTTAAAAATACGAGAATAAAGGCTTAGTAATTGAAGTATTTTTTTCGTATTCACTGGTAAATATCACGTATTATTTAAAAAGCCCCTATAATATTAGAAAGTGTCTATTAATTAATGATTTTCAAAATTTCTATTTTTAAAAAAATATTTTAATTTTATTTAAAATTTTAACTGCATATACTGCAGATACTGATACGATTTTTTTTCGGATTATAATAGGGTATTCACTATTCGATTATTCGATTTTCTTCTTCTTGCTTGTTCGAATTATTCCACCACGTACTTAAAATTCTTTGAATAATGGAAACAAAATAAGATAAGGGTAAATTATTAAAAATATTGCAAACTTCGTTAAAAACTTGATGGAAAAATAATAACAATATTAAAAGAAATTTAGCAATTAATTTAGAATTTCCTTAAAAACGCATTCTCACTATATGTCGAAAATTGAAATAATAGCACAAAAGACCTATCATCACTTAACGTTAGTTATCTTTTTATTTGTAGATATATTTTTCCTTAATTCTTTATAAAATCGTTATTTGAAGCACTGTTTCATTACATATGTCCGTTTTTCTGACAAAAGTTTATATTTGACGAAGCATTAACTGTCTGTCCCTTTTCTCTCTTATGATGCAGTCAAAATAAAAGCACCATTATTAGACACTGTTAAACTAAATTTAATATTTGGATTTCTTTTCTAGTAAAATTATATAAAGTAGTAATCTAGATCTATTTATATTATATTTAATATAATATGGTGGTTATATGAAAATATTTTAGAATAAACCTTTTTTAGTGAAATTATAAATTTTATTGGCTGGTTAATCCGAAGATATATTGTATTGCAACAAAATATTGAATCTCGTTAGCGCTGATCCACCATTTCAACATTTATACTTACAAAATAGTACGCCATTCCACAAATTTTCGTATTATGTTACTTCAGTAGCAAAAACAACATATAACAGTAAAAAGCGGTGTTATATTTATTTCCGAGAATGAAACATTTATGCTCGAAGTCAAAAAAAATTTAAATACCTTTAACACACGATATACTTCTATAAAGTTAGAATTTACAAAGTATCTTTTAGACTTTCTAGTGCAGAGGTGTCGATACTTTTCTTGGTCAAAATAGTTTCAAATTATATTACTTGAGAGCAACAAATTACATTGAAATGTAAAAAAGACAATGTATTTAAAAATTTATAAAAATATTAAAAAAAGCGAGATGATACCCCACACCATTGTGCATGTCCATCACAATTCGTGGATGGGTCTTATATTAGACATGTGGTTATTGTGCACCGATACTTTTACTAAGTGTAAAATAAAATATACGAATACGGAATATTACGTTCATACTAACATTTGGATGAATTTATGCACTTTAGGATGATTCACGAAAGTTGCTTATATGGGAGCTATGGTAAATTATGGAGCGATCCTCATAAAATTTGTTACTATGATTTCTATTTATATAAAACTTATTTGTGTCGAATATAAACCTGATACTAACGTGTGTATGAAATTTATGTGATTTTCAGAAGAGGGTTTTATACGGGAGCTATGGTCAATTATGGACCGATCTTCATAAAATTTTGCACAAAGACTGTTACTTATACGAAACTTCCGTCATTACAATATTTCCATATTTAAGTCATTTATGATCGTTAAACCCCTATTCCGGGAGGACATTCGTATGGGGGCCAGGTGAAATAATGGACCGCTCATAACTAATTTCAATAGGCTTCGTCCTTGTGCCATGAAAGTCCTACATGCCAAATTTCGTAAAATTATCTTAAAAATTGCGACCTGTACTTTGTGTACAAGGTTTACATGGACAGCTAGCTTGACGGATGGACGGACGGACATCGTTAGATCGACTCGAAAAGTTGTTCTGAGTCGATTTCTATGCATTAAAAACATCAGCACAAACGTATAATATCCTAAGCACTTATGGAGATGTAGGATATAATGAAGGAAGTACAGTTGGTTTCAAATATAATGATTCTGTTACTATATCTTTCATTAGAGAAGAAAAACTGTGATGTGTTCTTCTGTATTACTATAAATACAGGATAAAATTATAATATCATAGCACTCGAAGGAAATGCCGTTAATATAGGCCCCAATATCGCGAAACACAGAAGTTAATTGGCATAAATACGGTTTTGAAATGATAAGATTCTTGTAATGAGATGAACATCGCGGGACTCTGATGACGATATAAATAAAAATATAAATTCAGAATTAGAGAAAAGTGTTATCGGAAAACAAAAGAGAGGTCTTTCAAGTAATATGTGGCATACAATTTTAAGCTAAGAATACCAAAAGTTGGAAAATTCCGGGAGATAGCTTATATGAGAGCAGACCAATATAATTTTCTTCAATACTAAAATGGGTTATTTGCAATCGATTCTATGTTAACGATTTTCCACAGAAACCTATTATTGGTTCTCAAATATTGATTTTACTTTGAGAGTTGTGAACAATTTTGACAATTTTCCTTAGCCGAATGAAAAAATTATTAGTTTTGTGGAATCACATGATAAAACGCTATGAAATTGATATTATTAAACCAAAGCTTTGTAGGAGTTTTAGTTGAATTAATAATAATATGTGAATATTTTTAAATTTTCCAGGAATTTTTTAAAATTAAAAAATATATATATTTTCAATATTAACTATTGTAGAATGACTCCGATTTGTGTTAACAATTCTCCTTCAAAACCTACAAAGTACGCTTAGTTATCGAAGTCCTAAAAAAATAATTTAAAATAATAGATTTTAGTCCATTTTGTTCATGTGTTTTTTTGATAAAATTTAATTTGGAAAATACTATTACGCTAATCGCTGACGTTACCAAAATTGTAAACAATGCAGTTATTTTAATTTAAAATAAAAATATATTTTTTTATGCAAATTCTAATTAAATTAGCTAAATTGTAAAAAAACTTAAATTATTCATTTTGTTCGAATATCCGAAGAAGACCTATTCTAAATTTTTTTAATAATTATTCGTAATAAATTGTGTTCACTCGATTAATGTTTGTCTGGCTAAAGCGCAAATTAAAATCAAATAATCGTTTGATTAAATTTAAATCAATAACCTCGAACAAAACACAACAATTTTGAATTATATAAAAAAATTTACTAAAAAAAAAACGAATTTGCATCTGTCTGAAATAAGATGCGTACTTGAAGTTAAAGGTCGTTTTTCAATCGCAAAATTTAAATCAAATAAATAAATATCTCTTCAAAAAATTAAAATGTAAAATTTAGGATTTTCCACTTGAAACAAAGTAGAATATTTTCAATTTGATTTGAGAATACTTATTGCTAGTTCTATGAATGATATTGCAGCCGACACGTCTAAGTATGGAGCCTGGTATAGAAGATTTGATAATGATGACTTGGATGAAACTTGTGATATAGAAGGGATTTGGTCCTAAAATTGGGTTAAACATTAAACTTATTCTTCTTATTAATGATCTCTGAACTTCTTATTTAAAAAAATTCATATTTTTTTTAATTCCTAAATGTGCCTTATTGGATTCTAATTTACCTGTTTCACGGATAATGATATCCGAGCATTTAATAGTTTAAGTGATATTCTTAGGTCAATTGATTTAACCACCAAAGAATGAAGTAAATATATAGAATCAATGGCTTTATAAGAGAATAGGAAAAACAATATATTAAAATTTTGTTTAAAACGATTTCAACGATGATTTCAGAAGGGCAATTTAAGACATTATTGTAAGTTAAGTGATCTCAATTAATGAAGATATATTCATAGTGTTTTACATTTTTATGTTCCGTTAAAGTTAATTGTTAACATAGTTTTCGTTTTCCTCTTCTTGTTAAAACACTAAAACAATTTACTCGAATAAATCGAGTAAATAAAAAACTTTATTCTTTTTAATTTAAAAGATATTCTAATATTTAAAAAAATATTTTTATTTTATAAACTTTTAATGGACAAGCACTAGAAGTTTTGCTAAATTGTATCTTAAAATATATCAAACGAAATATTTTACTTTTTTAGTACAGGAGTGGTAGTGATTTTACTCGCCCATTTTTTGTGAGAATACTTACAGCTTTATCTGCTAACAAAATATAGGACTTCAGTTCAATAACTATAATACTGGATTTTTGTCGTTCTAAAGCTGCCAAATGTCACACTGTGCAAAAGTTTGAATGGTTTAATTCCTTAATTTACTTTACAAAATCATACCATTAAAGCATTCATTATAATATAATTCATACACTTACACTCCATGTGCTTTATATGAATTGAACTAGTTCTATAGGGAATTAATTCTTCGAAGAAATCACAATCAATTATCCCAGAAAAAGCTTTGGTTGCCACATGCAGAGAAAACATATGGTTAAAGCATTATCACTAAAACAATATTATGTTCATATATTATTGTTAATTTTCTTGAAATTTAATAGCTTTGGGTTCATTATAACGATGTTTTTGTTTAAATTTCGTCATTTAATGTTTACACTCAATAAAAATTTTAATATGTATGACTGTAGAAATTATGTTTTTAAATATTTCCACCAAAATTTTTTTTTTTTTTCTTAATATAAAATTATCATTACTTGTACAACCATTAAATATTTGCAGTCTTTTTCCTTGTTCTTAAATCATATTCTGTTTTTAAACATTATTAATGTTATTATTCCCAGACAATAAAATGTTTTACATATATATAATACCTATCCTTTTCACAAACTTAGTGAAAAACCTCATAACTTGTTTGGCTTTATATATATTTTGTTTTAATGTTTGTTTTCCAACTTCATTGCAATTCTCATTTAGTTTATATATTAATAAATATAAATAGACAAGGCTTGATTGTACCCATTTAAGGGGTTTAGTTAAAAAAACATTTCTTGTATTTGAACCACATACGGTGGTACAAATGAATATAATTAATGAAGAAAAAATATGTATTTTTTTTTTTTAATAACGAAAACTTTTATCTATTATTGGCAATAAAAGACTTACAAAAATAATAATATTTTATTATTTTTATATATGATAATATGGAAAAATAATAGAAAAAATAAAATAATAATATGAAGAATGGCATAATAATATTATCAAATGGAATCATAATATGACTATGTGGTATAATATAATAACAAAGAATAATAATATAATAACATCAGATCATAATCTGATAGAATGGCATAATGATGTAGTAAGATTGTTCAAATATATGTCAATCTAGAATCATAACATGAAAAAAAAAAACAAACCAAAAAATATGACAAAATGTAATCATAATAACTATTACTTATAATCATTTCTATTTTTCGCTATGATCATATGTTCCAATCATAATATGTTGCTCTTAGATTATGATCACTATAACTATATTTTTTTTCTGCGTGCATGTAATGAGTTAAGGAGCTAATATAATGACTCTTCATTACTTACACATTAAGTGGATAACCTATTATTTTAATATATTATTACAATTAGTCATTTAAGAAAGTTATTACTGAGCTATCATTGCAGGAACTAATTACTTCCAAGCTATTCTTTTAACTCATTGAATTTGAAGTATCACGAAAGTCATTATTTTTTGAAAACTATAGAAGCTAGTTACATTTAAGGTTACAAATAACTAATTAAGTGTCAAAAAGTAAAAAGCAGTTTTTTTCTTTTATTTTATACGTAAAAAGAAAATTTTCTAAACTTGGAATACGGATTTGAAAAAATAACAATAACATACTTTTTCTTGGCGTACCAACTAAAGTTTTAATGTTGCAATTTACATATGTTTATGCATACGCAAATTTTAACTTAATATACATACAAACATACATATAAATAAATAAATAAATATATATATATATATATATATATATATATATATATATATATATATATGTAAACTAATTAAAAAAATATCAAAAATTAGAATTTTAAAAAATTTTATAAAATAAAGTAATTACATATCATGTTATAAATAAACAGTTACTATATAATACTTCTATATAATACAGACGATATGTTGTTGTCATTGAAAAGTATCTGCATCATTGAAAAATAACTACATAACTACATAACATGGCAATACCAAGTTTTTGCTGGGATAAAATTCAATCTTAAGAAATATATTGAATTATATAAATTTCCTATAATTCAAATCTATTATAAATTGGCTTTAAACAATATTATTTAATTCATTTTTTAATAGGTTAAAAAACAAAATATTAAACATTTAATGAAAGAAAAATATGTGAATATGAATTCTTTATGAACTAATTAACAAAAGCCTAGGATTATAGATTTATGTTTTCGGAAATGATATTATGGAATGGGAAACTAATATTTATTAATTGGGAATTTAGATTTAAAGGAATTAAAGCTAAGATGTAATTAATTCTTTTGAATCTCTGCCACTGACAAACGTTAAGCATTTATGAGATCAAACGACTTTTAGTTGTGAAAAAATACGTTTTATTGAAAATAATAGTGAAGATGTAAGTTTTGTGGAAATTAGATTTGAAGGAATGAAAAAGAAAGAATAAATTTTTGATTTCGAATTTTTTGATAGAATATATTATGTAGAATTTAGTGCCCCTAAAGAATAAAATTATTTTATTTTTATTTTACACTCATTTTTAAAAGAAAATTATTATGAGTCCGTAGGTAAACTTTAAGTCGGTTGTTACAACATCACCACAAACGCAATATATTATGCTGATAAAAAGCATAAACGTATGAGCAATTTTTAATTAAAGCTCTATTTATATTGATCATCCGTGTGGAAATATTTTTCTCTTCAGCGTTACCGTTGAGAATTTTTGAAAAACAACAAAAAAATCTCCTAGAAAAGGGATATTTTAAAAGAAGCTAACTGCTTCAATAGTCAAAAAACACCTTAAAATGTGTTTATTTAATAAAAACAAAAACAAAAAATGTTTTATTTGAAGAAAAACTACTAAATTCAATTTTATAGTTAAAAAATAATTTGTTTATGATAATTTTTATTATTACAAAAATAAAGATTAATTCATAAAAATAGTTAACATAAAATTATTTTTTTTTTATTAAATAAACTTATGTACTTTTGTACGAGGTCTTCACTCTGACACCAAACCTCAGAATAGTTGACTATGTAAATGCTTCAAAAAACATTAACTTCTACAAAACAAGTCCCATTTCAAAGATTTTTATGCAATGTTTATGTAAAATTGTTGGCAAGATATAGATAAAAATAAGCTTACTCACCTAAATTGTCCCTTATAGTTAAAAAGATATTTACAATTGAATTTTTAATTTTTGCCTCAACTTTATTTCATTTTTCGGGAATAAGTCTTAAGGTGTATGAGAGAAAATTTGTTCAAAAAAATATTCTGTAATTTGCAATATATTCTGAAATAATATGCTGCAAAAATTTTCTTGTTTACCAAATTCCCCTATATGCGAAAAATATTCAGTCTGCTTTGTATGAAAAATGGAAATTTTTTACAAAAATGTAAAAACAGTAGTTTTGGAGATACAGATTTGTTACCAAAAATTTTTCATTTGGCCCCACTTTGCCCTGTCTAAGAAATTTGGGGCTGAAGGAATGAATTCACAACTGTTAACTGATAACTGTGAGTAAAAATATTAATTAAGGGTCGATCGATTGTGTTTTTTAATTTTCCTAATGCGGTCCAAAAAGATTCGACATTTGATGTTTTAAACAGTTTTTCATTAGCTCCAGTTTCTAACAGTTTCATTGTTGAAGAATCTGAAAAGAAATTAATTACTACGTTGGAATTAATATATGATAGATCGAGATATTTCAAGCAAAATAGTTTTTCATCATTTAGCATATAGTCTTAAAAAGTCGCCATTTAGTTCCATCTTAAAAAGCTACCAAAAAAGTGGGCAGGTAGATGAAAAGGGGGCAATTGGCGACTAAAGCCGCTAAATGGATATTTTAAATATTTCTATTAATCTATTAATATATATTTTCTAAATTTAAATGTTTTTATCGTAAAATTCTGCCAGTCTGGCTGACTATGCATCAAAAATCATAATTTCTACTATAGAATATACGTATACGTAACTTTATAAAGTTTCAATAAGGTTGGTTAAAATATAATTATTATTTCAATCAGCCACTGTATTAAATTTTTCCGAAATATTTCAAAAGTTTATAAAAATCTTAAAATTTATCTGCATTTAAGTAACATTCATGATAGTTGAGTTTTGTTTAAACAAAAATCATACTACCAATTTTCATGATGATCGAACTAAAATTTGCTGTACCTCTCATACAGGAACCTCTCCCGGAATTAATTTTTCGTTCATAATTCCTGCATAAATGAGCGTATTAATATAAAAAAAGTAAACAAGAATCTCATTTAAGCATTAATCTTATAGTAAAATTTCAGAAGGATCGGCCCATAAATGACCATAGCTTCCATATAAGACTCTGTCACGTTAACACAAATTCGCAATTACGTTTCAAAAATTCTATATAGTTCTCTTTTTAAATAAAGCAAATAATTAAGTTAATAATATTTTTATTTTAATTTTTTATACTTTAATTTTATTTATTATAAAAACACATTAACTTCGAAACTTTTTTAAAATATATTTTTTATTCCTCCAAAACGCAAAAATCCGAAAAAAAATGTTTTTTTTTTAATTTTCATACTATGTATATATTAAGCAAAAATATTTTTTTTTTTTTTTAAGTGAATGTTCCACGATGTCGAACGAAAAATTTGTTTAGACAATTTGTATGGAAAACAACAAATAAATTTCAGATTTTATTATTGCTTTTCTTACAATTAGCCAAAAGGAATTTTTCATTCGACATTGTGGGCGTGGCCAAAAATATTGAAAATATTTCTACAACATCAGCTTTAACAAAGAATACGTAAATAGGTTTCTAAACACCTAAGTCTAACAACGCCATTGTAAAGCAGAAAAATATAAAATTGAAAAATTAAAATTTTAAGCTTTTACCACTGTAATTAAAAAGTGCAAACAATGTATATGTGTATGTAGAAGATGTGTTTAAAAAATGCGATTTTTTGAACTTCGGTTTTTTGAATCAACCAAATTGGTTAATAAACAACCGAGATATGGGCCAAAGCTTAAACAAATCTGTTAGAAATATACAAACACAAGTATTTATACTCAAGCATTGCAATAAATATTAGCAGTATTATTGTTTTATAGCACCCATAGAAGCCTACTAAAGTACAAAAATTCATTAAATGTTAGTATTAACGTAATATTCTGTATACGTATATACGATACTTTAGTAAAAGTATCGATCCACAATTGGTCACAGGTCTAATATAAGACCACACCACGAATTTTGATGGACATAAAAAATGGTGTAGAATATCATATGGTCGTTTTGTTTTCTTTATATATTTATATATTTACATATTTGTACAAAAACTTACAAAATTATATATTTTAAGTATAAATGTAAAAATATTAAACCATACTGTTATTTTTTCTTTGTTGCTGGTGAAGGGTATAAAAGATAATAAAAAAGTATTCAGTTTGAAATTCCATGTTAAAGTATATTTATTTTTTTATTAATACATATTATTTATTCAGTGTCTGCTTTTTTACATAAAAAAATACATTTTTATAATTACGAACAAAATCTATAATAAAAAATAAAAATATTTTAGTCATGTTTTTGAAGTGTTTTTCCTTTGTCCTTTTTGTTTAAGTATTAGGGTTAAGTATTAAATATTTTGTTTTATAATATTTTTTATTATTATTTTATTTTAAATTATGTAAATTTTTGTTAAAAATATATTTTCCAATTGCAATTTAAATTTGATTGTACATTTTTAGATTCTGTTTTTTCTTTCGTATCGTAAAATCAATTTTTATTAAGAGAATTTTATTTTATTGGTATTTATATATTTTTAGTTTTCATGAGCTGCATACCATATGCATACTATATGATATATGCATAAAAATTTATTACAATTTTGTGTAGTAAAAATATAAATACATATTGGGGTGATACAAAAATAATTGATAATAAGTTTTGTGTATTTATAATCTCAAAACTATTAATATGGTTTTTCGAAGCTTTTTCATATATTATTTCGTTTATTGCTTTCCATTTAGTAAAATTGTATAACATATTGTTAAATATCGCAATAAAACTAATTCATTTAAATTTGCATATAAAATCATACAACGTTTTTTAACCCTTAATATTCTGATTTTTTATTTTGTTTTGAAAAAAATTAAAGTTATGAGACTCGTAATTCTCAACCTCTTTTGTTCTACGATTTTGTTCATAGATGATTTTTACCTGAAATAGGTGGGGAATACGTGGTTGGTTCCTTAAAGAACCAGGAAGTTCCCGGACTTCAAATATATAAATATGTATTTTATACCACAAAATTTATTTTCAAAAAAATAGAAAATTTATTTCTGAAAATTTAATTAAAATACATGAAAAATAAAGTAACGAAACATAATATTATTAAAAATGACGTCTAGTTTTTGTGAAGCTGTGCAAAACAATTTTTTAAGAAGAAAGCCTAAAATTTATCTCATATTTTTGACAACGAGGATGTTTATTTTGGATTTTGAATCCCTTAGTTGAATTCAATGATAATATTTCAGGTGTTAATGAATCACTCTCTCGAAGTTTTGAATACAATTGTGCACAACTTATCGTCATAACATCTATTTGATTCATCGTAAATCGATATACCAGAAAGATTTTGACATATTTTTCCCAATTAGAATTTAATGGGTCTTCTCCAATAACTAAATATAAAAAATATAAATAATATATATTGAATAATATTGTTAAATTCTCATATATTGGTTTGTTTCAGTATTCGTAATCCTGAGTAGAAATCACACATTTCGGTATCTGTGTCTTTAACTGCCGTATTGTTTTGTACATCAAATATGTTCTGAACATGTCCAGAACATATGTTGTTCATAATCTTCGAATGTATTTATGCGAAAAGCAGAGCAGAAGTTTAAATCTGGGTTATTACCAATGTCATTATAAAAAAATCTAGATAATCTTTACCTTCCGACTACGCAATCGAATTGGCAATCTTAGGAAGTTCTTATTCTGTTAATATATCATGTCTTTTACTTGCCACTTTACAACAGCAAACAGAATAAATTATAAAAAGCATGTTGCTTATAAACATAATATTTCAAACTTCAAATGTCTGACAAAGAACCAACAACTAAATATTTGAAAAAATGTACGGAAATAAATAGGAACTTTTTTTTAATGTTTACGAAAGCTTCCAGATACCACAGCGATCGACGAAATATTTGTGTAAGCTTAGATTTCGATGTATTTAACACAAAAATAATTACATAAAAAATGGAAATTTTAAGAAGATGATTTTTCTTGAACTCGTGTCGCTCAACAGCTGTCAATTGAAGTTAGTTTTACGTGAACAACAAAGCGCCGATCAAGAATCATTTTTAAACTCACATAAATTAGTTAACATAAAAATCGTTGCACAAAGTTTTAATTTTAAGTGGTTCCTTGCGGTACCAGTATACTATTAGAGGTTAATCTCTGATATTCCATTTGTATTTAATTTAGAACAATTGGTGTGGATTTTTATTTAACATTCCAATTTAAACGTTAAAGGTTACACATGGGAACAATATTTAGCATTTTAAACTATTAAATTGTTGAAATTCATGATACCAAATTTTAAGCCATTTATTGTAAAGAATGCAATTTTGTATCCATAACTTGTTAAATATGTACGTGTTGACATCATGGTTGATGACACAAATTGTATTTAATATTATATTTGTAGATTTGCAGATAAATGTTGAAATTTTACACTTTTCACTTTATATGCCGCCAGAAATCAAAATTTATTTGAAATATATTTTTATTTTTGACAAAAAACATATGTATGAATGAATACATATGTATGAATGTATGTATATATATATGTATGTATGTATGTATGTATGGTCGAATTAGAAACATATTTAACATATACATATTTATGTACATTGCACAAAAAATATTTAACACCTTGTATATTGTATTATTATTATCATATTTTTTTTTAATTTTTATTTATTATTTAAAAATTATTTTTTGCTGTATTAAACTATTAGGAAAATATTTACTTATTTTATCTTAATAGAGCAAATAACATTATGGTTTGTTTAATTAAGAGAGAGTTTTAGTAATGAAAAATATGAAGTTGTTATTTTTATTACATGGAATATTTGTTTTATGGTAATTTAGGGAAAAATAAACTTTAATCTGAAATATTTTAATTTGATTGTTTTTTGACTATTTAATTAAAAACATTAATTTTATTGAAAAAATTAAATGATTTGAAAATCTATGTCCAGGTATATTACAATTAAATATATATGTATATATATATATATATATATATATATATATACTCTAGAAATTTTAATTTAGTGTTTGTCAAATATTTTATTCCCCATTTAATACAGATGGAGTAAAATCACCATTTACGTATTAAATTTGTCAAGGAATCATTATACCAAAAAACCTTAAGATATTGTTTACCGTTTTCCTTTACCTAACCTATGTTTGTGCTATAAGAAACCACTAATATTAAGAAAATTGAATATGCTAAATACAAAATTAAATTTTGTGGTTATTTTTGTTTTATTAGAATAAAAACCACATTTTCTAATTTACAAATCTATTTTAATACAAATTTATGAGTGGGTATATTTACATACATATTCGTACAAACGTTTACATAATGTAAATTAATTTATTATATAATTTTGATCAATTTGGGGTTTGCAGTTTAAAGTGTTTAATTGTGATTTAAAATTATAGAATTGTATAAGCATTATTTATTAATGGTATGTAATCATATATGGTTAATACTTTTTAGTTAAAAATATTTGTAATTGGTATAAAAATATTTTAGTTTGCATTGTTTATTAGGATGATAAGATTGGATGAACTAATTTATACTTTGCAACTTACAAAATTTACTAATATATATAACGCTATATTACAGAGTATTATAAATATATATAAACAAATAATATAATAGCAGTATTTAACTTTTTTAAATTGAATTTTTTTAAATCTTAATACTTCAAATTAGTCTGTACAACTTTCATAAATTTTTTCAACTACACTATGAAATGAAACAAAAGTAATATTCTTTATAATATAAACCTACCACCATGATAGGTTACAGAGATGGCAAACTGATTCAGAAAATATTTAGCCAGTACCCATACGCACAGTGTCACATTTGTACAATCTAGAACAACGGTTCTCAAATGGGGGTCCGCGTCCCACAAGGGTGGCAGTATTTTTTTCATTGGTATTTATTTCTTCGTACTTATAAAATATTTTAAAGTTATGTGTAAAAATTGCAGAAAATTAAACATATTCATATATAGTGATTAGTCGACCGTTTTTTAGTTCTCCAGATTATTGAGGTCGTGTGCTTGAATTTTTCTATCATTTTGTTAAATTTTATCAAATATTTAACGCCAAAGTAATGTTTCGTCAAATATTCTTCTCCATCTAATGTATTTTAATAGAATTTTTTTTTCAAATACTTTTGAAATACGAAGACTTTTTATCTAAAATTTGTAACTATTTTAAATCAATTTTTTCAGTAATGTCAAATGTTTGATAATAATTTTAAAATAATTGCAGAATAAAATCTCTCAAATTAACTAATGCATTTCAAAATTATTGTTGTGGAATTTGTAGAATCGAAATCACAAAATATTTAAAGCTGACATTTGTTAATGAAGTTTTAATAAATGTTGAACGAAATAAACTTTTTGTTTAACATTTTCCTAAATTCAGTTTGATTTAGAAATACCATTCAATTAAACATCATATTAAAAAATATAATTTTAAATATTTAATATATAAACTTTTCTGGGATGCAGCTAATTTGTTGCATCAAAATTGCTATGGGTTGTTCTCAAGTTATAATGTCAAAATGGGTCGCGAAGAAAGAGCTTGTGGGAACGTCTGATCTAGAACGACAAAAGTCTTATTTTACACATTAATCATGAAATTTTGTAAGTATGTTTTAATGTAGTATAGAATCAACCCTACCAAAAAAGGAAGGCGTCAGAAGAATGCCACGTCCACTATTAGTGCTAAACAAAATTATGTACTAAGAAAAATTTCTAAAAAAATGTATTTGTTTGCGAGATTCAAAAATAACTTATAAAGATATAGTTGGTTAAGTCCGACTATAAGTATCCTACACCAACGTTGTTATTTTAGAACTTTTAGTGCAAGTTCTAGCACTTTTTAAACTCATTTAGTACAAAAAAAAAAAAACGTGTCTAGCACTTAGTACTTTTTAATTTTTTTTTAGCATTTTTTATATCTCATTCAGTGTTTGTACTAATTTATAGTTTTATATCATAAAAATATTACTAATGTTTTCTTTTATTTAAAAATTTACGAAAGACATACAATTGTATCTAAAAATTGCAACGGTGTCAATTAGTAATGTTTCTACAATGGTAACACTTTTAACATATGACATTTTTTACATGTACATACACACAAATACAAAAAGTAAAACAGCAAACAAGTGAAATCTTTTTCGTTGTAAAAAATTTAATTTATTGATAGAAAAGTAAAAAAAAAAAAAAACAAAAGTAAAAAAACTACAGAAATGAAAACTTTTTAGTTAAAAATTAAAAAGATTTGTAAAAAATATGAATAAAACATATACACAGAAAAAGTTTGTACATAAATATAAAAGTTTACTCTCATTGATTTCAGTTCATAATATTTAAGATTAATTTCTAAAATATTAACAGATGTATTCGAAAAAACTTAACACATCTTTACTAACCATTGTTAAGAAAAATTGCTTAAAGTTGTATTTAAAAAGGATGATTCGCTTTGAAGAACATTGTTAACTTTAAGTATATAGTTATTTCAAAATTATGTCTGTTACATTTTCATAAAATAATAATAATAATAATAATAATAATAATAATAATAATAATAACAATAATAATAATAATAATAATAATAATAATAATAATAATAATAATAATAATAATAATAATAATAATAATAATGATAATAATAATAATAATATTAATAATAGGAATAAATTTCTGGATTCATTCGTAAATTTTTAACAAAAACGTCACATTTTTAAATGCCCGAAAAAAATGAGTCAATATGTAGATATCTAAGAACGTATTAAATTAATTCCGGAACATGATAATATTTTCTTTAATCATTTTTAAACTTTATATTTTAAACTATTTTTTAAACAATATTTTTAAAATCATAAGCGGAAACAGGAAAGAGCATTTGGATTAAAATATTAGCATTCCGGCTGCCCGCATGACAACTCAATGTTCGGCACAATGGTATATGTTCGACATTTTTATTGTTAGCTATTTCCCCGTGATTCGAAATAGTACATTAATACGCACGCGTTTTAGTTTAACCTGTCTTTCATCCAACATATCAACTCCGGTATAAAAATTATGAATTTTTACAGAAAAAAAAAAAAAAAAATGATTAAAATAGTGAAATTTTAATAAAATCCTAACAAAAATAATGTAAACAAAACAAAATATGAAATAGTGATGTTGATTTTACCACAGAATATTCATTATTCAGATACTAATAATTACAACCAGCAAAAAATTAATAAGTATTTCATTTATACATATGTATATTTACATAAACTAAATAATTGTTTTCAAAATAAAAAAACTTATTTATCATCAAAAAGGTACTAAAACATCAAAAATAATAATAGAATAAAACAGTTAGCGAATAATTTATTTTAGATATTCACAACACTGATTCACAAAATGAGAAAGAAACTGAGAAGAAAGAAAACAGTTTATTAGTTAATGAAAACTATAAAGAATTTCCTAAATCCAATTTTCTTAATAAAGACTTTGAGAACTAAATTGTGTATTAGCTAGTATATGCTTTAAATACAAATTATTATTTTATTTTATTTGAATAATGTTGTAAAATTTTTCTTATTTTTTCAAATGAATCCACAGTCAAGAAGACAGAAAAAATTGTTTAGACTTTCACTTATATATTAAATTTGTAAAAAAAATATATTATTTTTTTTTGAAATTTTAAGTTTTTAATAACTTTTAGGTATATTTTAAGAACAGAACATAAGCGCTTTTTGCTTTTTGCCATTTTAAGGCATTTTTTGTTAATATTATCTTGTACAATTAGTTTCATTTAGCATTCACGATTAAATCCAATAAAACTGTATCAAGGTTTGAACAAAAATTTTGAAAAATTCCTAAAATTTTCATTACGTAAATTTTTTTTGTAATTCTGTAAAGAATGGCTAACCCATCCAAAGTCGAAAGAGTCGAAAGATTCAGAAAAATCGTATTGCAGCTATTGCAAGTGTGATATTTTGGCAAAATTTTGTTGTTTGGAGCGACACACGGAAAAAAAGTGTAAATTATATTATGTTTTCAACAAAATTTTGCTTTATTATTTATTTATTTTTTTGTGACAGGAGATGTGAATATAGATGCTAAAATGAACTTTAAAAAAGATCAAAAGACGCCAAATGCTCTAAGGCCAGAAATTTAGAAACTTATCTCTTCTCGTTCTCAATAGTTTTTGAAATTAAAAAAAAAAAAAAAAATATAATAAATTTATAAATAATGCCCAATCAAAAATTTTAGGGTTATATTTATGTGAAAAATTACCCAAATTTTTGAAGTGATTTTTCGTCATTTTTGAAATATAATTACTTTTTGGTTAAGCATTTCTGTTTTTCTTATTAATCTTCTTTAATCTTTTTTTAAATTATTTTCATAAATAGTTTCTACTGTTGATGAAGTACATATATTAAATAATGAATTAATCATCGATTTAGTAATTTCACAAAATTAGTTAACGCACTTGTATTTGTAGAATGAAGCGCCGCAGGCAAAATTTTTCATTAAGTATAAGTAATACATAAAGATGTTTAAATGACTGATTCTGTAAAAATAAAATTAGTAATTTCAAAGCCAAATCAAAATATAAATGCTAGATTTAGCCTTAAAAAAGCTAAACTGGCAACACTATTTTTAATCTAAAATTCATTAAAAATAATGTTGCCGTTTTGGTCAAATTGAACAAAAATTGGTAGATTTATTTTCCATTATATTATATTTCAATTATCTTGAAATATAAAATATAGAATTAAAAAATTTAAGAAATTTTTTAAGAAAATAATAACATTTTCAGATACATGGTAAAAAATCAACTAATTATATTTCATCTATGATTCTAAAATCATCTTTCCTTTTCTGTAGTTGAGGTGCTAAGGTTGTACATATTTAAAAGATTAGAATTTTAATCAAAATAGAGAATTTGGATAAAAAGTTGTGTATATGCTGTCGTACGTGTCTAATCTTAAACCATCAACACAAGTTTAAGTTTACTGTGTTTAATAATAGTTTCCGTTTCCAGTAACACTGAACTCTTAATTACATTCTGTACAATTTACTCCACATTAGTCAATACAATCTTAATCTATAAAACATCCATAATAAAAATTATAAAATATTCTTGTTTATGTTTAACGAAGTTACTTAAATTATAATTAAATTCAATAACTCTATTATAAAGAGGTGTTACTAAACATTATCCCTATCAATAGCTTGACAATTTTTAACATCAATTCTTGACGTTTTAATTAAAATCTTTGCTCCTATAGTAATCTACTCAAAAAAATATATGTAAACACTTTTGAGAAGAACATATGGTATTGAGATTATGTTGTTGGTGTTTGTTTTGAAGGTAGTTTCTATACCACCGCCTCTGTTTTTGTTTTCAATACATGGTTAGTAATACTTATTATAATCATTATCACTTCTCACAGTTTTGGTTTTTACTAAAGTATTCACTCACACATATAAACAAAATAATTCACTTACCGTTGCAAACAGTCTTCACGTCCTGCCAATGCTAATTTAACAATATCCGCAAACACCGGAATTACAACCCAATCATTAGGTTTGGTGGCGGACGTTGAAGAAGAAGAAGCTTTTGCTACCGTTACTGTATGCAATGTTGTCAAAGATGATGGTGATGATTGTGGTGGTATGACGGTAAAAGAGTTTAATGCATTTGTTGATGGCACTGGTGAATGGGAGTTGGAAGAAATGTTCGATGTTGTTACATTAAGAGGTTTTATTGAAACATCTTCTGTTATGGATGGCAGTATTAGCAGTGGTTGAGATGATGGTGATGATGATGGCGATGTTGTTGATGTTGTTATTGCCCCCTTTATTGTTGATGAACCGTATGATTGTGAGGTTGTTACTGTTGCTATTCCCGATTCTTCATGAGAAACCGCACTTAACACTGTTGAGGATATTTCCGTTTCGACTTCCACTTCCGCTGTCGTTGTTGTTGTGGTTGTCGTTGTTGTATCTGTTAATGCTGTTACGTTTGTAGCCGTTGACGATGATGTCGATAATATAAGTTGGTTTGCTAATGCTAAATGTATATCAGTCTTTTGTTGTAGCAATTGTTGATGCTGCTGCTGTTTTTGATGTTGTTGTTGTTGCCGTTGCTGTTCGTTTAGTTGCTGTTGATAATGATTCTCATTTAAGACGATTGCCTGTTTATGCCACAAATTTCCATGGCCTTCGGCATGACGTTGCATACAATCCAATTGCTGACATGTCACTTGTAATTTACTCCACTGTGTACATAAACATTATTAAAATGTCATTAGCATGCAAAAGAGATGTTAAATATTGGAAATAAAATTAAATGGCAAAACAAATCTTATTAAATTAAAAAACGTGTTTTTAAATTGAAATTTCTTTTAGAGTTTAGGTATATTATTGTGGGTATTAAATTAGAGATGTTTTTTAAAAGTTGCAAGTCTACCTCTCTATAAATGAAGATTGGTTTGATCTTATTGATTCCGAAAATATTACATCTGAACGTTTAAATTTACGTGAGCAGGATCATTTTCAAAACACCTTTAAGAATACGTATTTTCTTTCAATGTCATTACCAAAATTTTCGTTTAAAGAAAGTTAACTTCAAACTGTAATAGCGGCATACTATGGAGTGGAATATTCATTTATTTAAATGTTAAACTGTAATATCTCTTTTCAAACGCGGAATATTGTTTTTTGTCTTATTTTCTTTATTCAAACATAAGGTTTTATATATTTCTCAAATTTTGCAACATATATTGGATTTGAATGATCTATCCTGATAATATTGAAGATTACACGTAATTAATTTTTTAGCAGAGAAAGGGTAAATTTTATACATTTAGTTCATAAATGGTTAAATTAGCAATTTTTACAAATAAGTCACATATACATTTTTTACACACAAATTGTCTTTATAAACATTAAATAAACATTTTTTTTAAGAAAAGAATTTATTTTTAATATATAGTGCTTTAAAACAGATGTTTCATCCAACTATTGAAATTTCACAAAAAATTCAAACATTTTATGAAAAATTATGCATTTCACCAAAACTTTGAAAATTTGCTATATATTTGATCAATATTTTGAATTTAACCAAAAAGTCTGCCAAAATTCAGAAATTCATCAAAAACTTAAAATTTTATCCAAAATTTCACCAACAACGTAAACTTTTACTAAAAATCAAAAATTTTGCAAAAAAAAAAAAACAAAAATTCGCAATTTTGTCAAAAATTTTAAGAATTGAACAAAATTTCCAAATTTAGACATAATGTCAATTTCTTCCGATAAAACTTTTAAATTTTTTTTCTCATAAATACTTTAACAAATAACACAATTACAGAATTGGTCAAACCTTTTTGTTCTATTGTCGCCAATTGCCTTTTCAACCACATGACCTCTTTTTTAAAGTGAAACTAAATGGCAACTTTTTAACACTAATTGCCAAGTGAGGAGAAACTAATTGTTTGAAATATCTCGGCTCATTATATATTAATTCCAACGAAGAAATTATGTATTTTGAGGTTGTTTCACAGTATAATGGTATCGATAAAAGACACCGAAGAATTTATAAATGAACATAAATTGTTAAAAATGATAATGATAAAGCCTATGAACAACTATTTAAAACATAAAATTTCCAGTGTTTTTGGACCGGATTGGGAAAATTAAAAAATAGATTGATGAATGCCTATATACGTATATTTTTACTATGGTTCATAGTAGTGCCTTGGCGGAATGTATTTTTTCTAAATTATCACTAATGAAAAATAAATTATATATCAGACATAAGCTCAACAGTTGTGAATCCATACTTTCAGTACTAAATTTGTTAAATTGAGATTTGTAAGACTGGAGTCTGAGTGAAGACTGAAGAAGAGTGAAATTACAGAAGTTTAAGTAAAAAAAGAGGATTTTATGTTAACTATTTTTGTGAAAAAATCTTAGTTTTATGTATTTGTTTTTATCAAATAAACAAATTTTAAAGAGTTTTTAGGTTTTGAAGAAGTTATCCAGTTTTTTTTAAATCCCTCTTTTTTTCGACTTTATTTTGTATACTTTTTAAAAAGTGTCGTATATCTGAGGTGAGTGTAATCTTTCAAAAATATTGCAAAGTAACAAAGTAACATCTTTTTCTAAAAAAAAAAAAAAAAAAAAAAAAAATAAAAAAATAAATAAATAAATAAAAATAAAAAAAAACTTAATTAATTAAATTTTTAAAAAGATCAGAGACATTTTTGAATATATTAGGTGAAGTTATAAAACTTCATACCTAAATGCTCCTTATTTAAAAGATTTCTGAAAATTTATCTTAGGGTTTATACAATCACTTTGAATTTCTGAATCAATCCTGCTACACAGAGAAAAATATTAATTTATATTTTTCAGTTAATAACGTTGTTTCATTGTACATCAAAATTTAATTAATATATTCATGCAATTCAGGTAAGTTTTTTTCTCATTAATAGTTTTAATTCATTCAGTCATTTATTTGATTGATTTAATAAATTTTTTGATTGGAAAAAAATAATCGGTTTTTCGTTTTTTACAGTTGCTAGTAGTTGATATAATAATTTTTTTAAGAGGTGCAAATTTAAGCAATATTTAATTGAAGAATTATTTTGGTAATTTTTAAATTTTTTCTGTGTACCATATGTAGGATTTTACTGTATGTAATATGTTAATCCCTTTTTTTTGCGTGACCTCCTAAGTCGAAAACTGGACCTGGCTAAGATGTAATTCTCTATACTTCCTTGTGGAGCACAAACAACCATAACAGGGAGAAAATACCACCCTATGCAATATCTATCTAATGAACTACGTAAGGTTTGACACCTCAAAATTTCCTAAAGCTTTCTCAAATACATAAAATTACAAATAATCAAAAAGCTTCAAGTCAATATATATATATATATATATATTTATTTATTTATTTATTGACTTGAAGCTTTTTGATTATTTGTATGTATTTATATATATATATATTATGTATTTATATATATATATATATATATATATATATATATATATATATATATATATGTATATATATATGTATATGTATATATATATATATTTCTTATTTTCATTTTAGCTGTTTATCCTGTCTATTTTAATTTTCAATATATTATTAAATTTAATAAATTCAATATATTATTTAATTTAACTTATTTGCAGCTACACATATATAAGTATTAACCCAATTGTTAATAAATTCGCATCAGTTGAAAATATGTATAATGTGCTTTATTCAAATATGCCCTTTAACTGGCAGACACTTTTGTAATTAACATCACTCTTACATACAAGTGCATTTGCTTACATCAACATACAACATATGAATACACAAAGGGCAAAATCATGTCTTTTTAACTTCAATCAAATTGTCTTTGTCTTTCGGATATCTACCATTCAGTTTGAGTATTTTGTTTTTGCTTCCATCATCTTAACATCATATTTTTTGATTGACAGTTATGAAAATAAAAGTTTTTATTTAAAAATAAAAACAAAATAAGAAACCTACAGAAAAAGAAAAGAAATGAAAGAAAATGATATACAAGATGACATTGATGCTCATTGTGTTATAGCAATGATGACTATGATGATGATTAAAGCTTCTCCATCATCTTTAGTGCCTTCATCATATTTCAAAGTAACTGTTTTGAGCAGTAAGATCATGTATCATATTTGCTTTTATTCTTAGGGAAATAAAGGAATTTGTTTTTTGTTAAACCATTTATAAGGCGTCTGCTTTTTTTTAATTCGCAAGTATTTTTTTGCTTAGAAATTAGAAATTGATATTATATTTGTTTTTTTCGGATTGTTATACAAATTTATTATTAATGTGAGTGAATTCTTATTTTATATAGTTTTTTTCTGTTTATTAATTCAAGGTTATTTATTTTTGCCACATAATTTTTTTTAAATCTTTTGTTATCGAATATAAATCTATTTTATATATAAAAGATTATTTATTGTGGTAAATGTCATCATATTTATTTAAATAACAATGATGTATGAATAACAAATGATAAAACAATATTGTCGTGGAAGTTGGAGCAAAGGGGATTGAAACTTATGAAAAAACACAAATACCTACAACACGTTATTATTAACCTTTAGATTTTTATTAATAAATATTATGATTCGTATATATACCAGTGTGCATTTGCATGTAGATGTTCTTTATATACTTATGTTGAAATAGTGGGCTTCAAATTCTGTGGTTAATATCTTTAATATTTTCTGAGTCATAGCATTTTTAATAATACTATAACTAATCACACTAATGTAACATCTTTATGTTACAAATGTCTACAAAAGATGATATAACATATTTATTCGGTAATACGGGCCTTACTATTTCGAAATATAATATAATTTTGGTATTACTCTTGCTACACTGAATGAAGAAAATACGTTAGCAATCTTGTACCATTTGTTTTTAGTATATATATATTTGTAACAAATATGCGCCTGTAATCAGTTGCTGAGTTAAATTTTAAACTTTCGCCGCATTTGTAGCTTCTGAATTAAATTGATATAATGAACTTATATAATCATATGTGATAATACACACATTTTTTAAAGAAGGTGAAAATACATTTTTACAATAGATAAAATTTTTAACGTTTGTTATTTGCAATTCTGTATTACATAAATGCACAGTGATTCATATTTGAAGCAACCGATTGTTCTTATACAGAATTCATAAATGAAGAAATTTTATATATTTTTTTCACTAACTAAACACACAAGCATCACACAATGTTTTAAAATTTTGCCTTGATCAATTGTACCCATATTTCTTTAGTTATTAATTGTATTGAATTCGGCACGAAAAATTCGCTAATCGAAAAACAATCATGAAAATTTTTGTCCAAATATTCTTTAATCAATTAAGCATAAATTCATAAATAAATAACTGTATTATTATAGGAAAAAGTTAATATTTGATGAAAACGTAATAACAATGAGAAGTGGTTAATTCATTTGCATCATAGTGCTCTAAAGATTTAAGAAACGATTTAGTGGTTTTATATAATTTTTAATATTCAGTTTAAAATATATATAAATTACGAGCATCTACGAACCCTGGGGAAACTTACAGCCCAGAAGGAATTTTATGTTGCCCGGGATGCTCCTTAGAAACTATCTATTTAAAAATTTAACATTGCACATAAAAAAAAAAAAATATGTAAACAACTATTATAGAAATTGGTATTTAATTCAATTAAAATTTATTTATTTTTTGAGTACATACTGTAATCATAACTGCTATTATTTTAGTGTAAAAGTCTGTCAACAATATTTCAAAAAGCGACAACTCTCTCTAAATTTAAATAAAAGTTTTAATATTCCTTATTTTGATTTTTAGAATTATTCAAGCGATAGTTTTCTTTTTTATTCTTTCGATAAATTTGTATTACGTAATTTATAAGAAATTTTAATAATATTTAAATGATAAGATATAAATTTAATTTACTCAAATTATTGTAAAAAATTAAGAGAAAAATACTCAAGTTTTTGATATTTTTAGGAGATTCTGTAAATTTTTTTTAAATCCTTTGAACTAAAATTGTAACGGTATCCAACATTACATACACACAAGTTGTTTTATTCATCTGGTTTAAAATTTTTTTTCCATATAAAGGTGTTAGAAAATTTCTCGCAGAAACTCACCGGGATTATGCAGATTATATATTATATACAGAAAAAATTTAAATTTTTTCAATTTTTTTATGCGCACTGAATAATTCGATTTATTTCAACTATTTAAAGAGAATTGCCCAATTTAAATGAGCTATCGTCATTTTATATTAAACTTCTTATTTCTAGTAATGTAATTTTTCTTTTCTGAACTCTTTTCTTGAGTAAAAATACATAAAACGTGAAATAGAATGTTGCAAAAGAAAACGGTTAGCCGCCTTTAAAACACCGGTTTTGAAAAAAACTGCAACCGATGCTCTAATCTGTGGATTTAAAAATTTGGTCCATCAAAAAATTTTCGTGTTCACCCCTGATATATATATTAAGAGCCTAGTAAGTATCACCATTAGTGTTTGGGGTTTCCCGACAAAATAGTCTTGGGAACTCCCGGGAATTTTTTAATTTTCCCGGAAAGATAGGAAATTAAATATTTTTGTAGTTTTAAAGTTCTATATAGCAAATATTTTGCTATTGAATTATGTTTTTTTCTATCAGGTATCTATTTATTTGTTTATCTATGATTATAGAATATACTTATAAGTTGTTTCACATTAAATTATAAATCAAACTTATTTTTGTCACGTTTAAATTTTAGATACTTTAGTTTATTACAGATTTGCTGAAATGAATATTAAATAATTTAGACTTCGAAAATACTCACTATTGTAAAAAAATTACTTGGAAGATTTTTCATTTTAACAAAAATTTTCTTTTGAAACAGCATCTTTTATACAAGCAAAGGGTATGTAAATGTTATAACTTCAAAATACTTATAAAAACAACTAATCTCATGTTGTATTCATACGTAAATGAGACTATTTTCATTAGATTTCTGAACACTATGATTGATCCGAGAAACATTGTTGCAAACCAATTTTTATTATTCCAGATTTATGTTTAATTTAGTAAGCATTACCAATGCTTACTAAATTAATTAATGTCAGTTAGAGAAATAAATATGGAAATAATCGGCAAGCTACTTATAATGAATTTTATCCAATAGATTAGTGTATATTTTTAAAAAGTTTTAACATCAAAAAAACAAGTAATTTTTTATAAGAAATCATGGCTTTTTTTCTTATAACTAAAGTTTTCAAAAATTCAAGTTAATCCCGGGAAACTGATTTTTCCATTTCCCATTTTCCGGGAAAGGAAACATTGCGGGAAACCAAAAACCTTAATCACCATTAAAAAAATGGATCTTGTAATATGTTATGTTATTTTCATTGTACTGTTGTAAAATAAATATTTACATTTGAAGTCCCGGTATTCTTTAAGGTGATATTTAATATAAAATTCAAGCACTTTTATGATATTTGAGACTTTGTTTTAATGACCAACCATGCATTAAAGTCGTAAATAGTAACTAAATATAAAATATTTGTGTGCTAAGACATACATACATTAGTATGTATGTTAAATTTCTTTTACCTCCGTTTCAAAATTTTCTTTTAGTAAATTATTTTTTTCAGTTGACATTAGTGCTAAAGTTGCTGATGTAATTGCAAGTTTTTTTTCTTATTTGATATTTTACCATATAATTTCATCATGTTTTTCGTTTAGTATCAGTGCTTCTATTATATAGCTTTGTTTGTTCTTCATTTTCTTCTTTTTATATTGTTTTTATTGATGCACTTTACATCAATGATTTTATGACCGGAAATTTGCCAAGCTGCTCTTTGAATGTATTTGAAGTAGTTTTTCTTCTTTTGTTTGTTTAAAATCTACATTGTAAACAAAAGAATTTTCTCAGCTCGGAGGTATTAAATTCCTTACTTTTTTTCTTTGTTAGAAGAAAATATTTTTCAGGCTGTAAACAATGTGTCAAAATCATGAATTTTCTTCACCTTTGTGTCTCCATTTGGGTTTTTATTACTTCATTTGAATATTTAATAGTATATGGAATTTGGTATTTATGTAGGACTACTAGATGACGTCATTTATATTGTTATATATGAATATAAGTAGTGTAGTTTAATTAAATGATACATAAACTCTTTATCGATTTTGATGGTATGTATATAAATATGTAATTGACCATAGAAAATGTCTACATAAAATAACATTTAAATGTATTTTTACCATTCATATAGAGGATTTATATAATATAGAGTTCCCTGTTGATTTTCCACTACGAAGTCAACGTTTTCGAAATTAATAACATAATAGTTTTTCATTCCTTGTACTAGATTTTTACTAGATGCCCCACACTTTTTACGCCTATTTTTGTAATAGCAGTGTTTGATTTATTTAACTTGGAATTATGTTAAATATGATCAATCAATTAAAATGAAACTTAACAAACTAGTATTTTCTTTAAACAAATGCCACACCTTTCTTCTTGCATAAGTGTTACTTGTGCTTTTTTCAAAGAAAAAGGCCATTAGTTAAAAGAAACAAATCCTGCTTATGTCAATTTTTGTAAAATTATAACTTGACTTATATCAAATTAGGCAGACGCGATGTAGAAAAAAAAACTGCATCTGATTCAATTAGATTTCAAAAAAGAGGGTAGCTAATTTTAAAAAAAGGTGCTATGAAAGGGCGTGGTGCATAATCTAAATTTAATAAAATCTATATTTATCTTTTCAAAGGTCACATGATGAGTCGAATTCCGTACAAATTCTTATAACAGTGTAACATAATATCACAATTTATACAAAGTGGGTGAAAAACGAAGACAAATTTTTTCGGCTCCTTATAAATGCTCACTTTGATCAATATCGTAGCGTCAAAATGGTAGAAAAATTACATTTTACTGAAATTGGTCTAAAACTGGGTATTGCACTGGGATTAAACAGCTGGTGTAATATTTTAATTGTTATCTTATTCCATATTCCTTCCAGAGGATGCAAGAAATATAAAAATTTAGATAAATCTATTGAATAATATAATTAATAAATTATTGCAAGCTATACTATTATAATAAGTGTGCGTTAGTGGGTAGACGAAGTCAAAAAATTTTCGCATTACAACTAAGAAAAGCATTAGATTTTTTAAGTTAAATTATACCCATAATATACCAATATTGAAACTTACTGATTTAAACGTTTTTTATTTTCACACATACTGAAATATGCCCGTAGTTCAAAAGTCCATAAATACGAAATTGAAACTAACTTTGCGAAATCCTCTTAGAGATTTCTTTGTATGGTATTATGCTTTAATTTCGCATTGAGGCAATATTTGATCATCCAAAATTTGTTGCATACAAAATTCAAAAATTAAAAAAAATTTTTGGCTGTCAGAAACCATATAAATTAATTCTACCAAATATATACATAGTACTAAAAATTAGTGTAATATACTTATTGTACTATAAACATATCAGGCCTTTTAACGCCAGGGAGTAGATTAAGTTAAAAAAAAAAATGTTCTCAAGTTTCCAAGTTCAATCTAAGGACCATTATCCCATTCTGTGCTCGTAAATAATATCGAAAATATTCTTTCGTCACAAATTAATTTTATTAAAACTAAAAGAATTAAAAAAATTTCATGCAAAAAGTTAAATAAATATACATAGGATAATAAGTACTTGAACAACACTGCTTTAAATAATGTTTTCGGTTTATTTATGAAAGCTATGTATATTAGTAGTACACAATTAAGAGTTGATTGTCACTCCGGAGTTATAAGCCATCGATAATTTAATCTTTTAATATAAAATTAACTGGTCAAAACAAGATAGAAGGAAAGATATTAATGTATTAGTACTAAAGGGATACTTTTATAAATATTGTTTATCTTTTTTTTTTTGAAAACTTTCGGCAATAATAACTACATATCAGGATATAATTTAGAATTAATTATTTGATATTTAATGGCATCTGCGATACATTGAATTATTACCCAATAAATAGGTATATCCATCTTCATCGAATAGATACAAAATTTAATACTGATTTTAAATGAAGTCCACGCGAAGGGATATTATTAATGATTTGATGTATTTACCTCTTATTTATCCATTCTTATTTATTATTGTTGTTGATTTGTTGAGGATTAGAAAATAATCGCCGATAAAAATACACCATTGAAATCCAGAGATGTGCAGAATGTTGCTATCTGAGGAGAGTGATTCATACTTGGATTTTTGTTTTTGTAGCAAATGATTGTATGTACTTACAACCACAGCTATTGAAAACGGCCACTTAAAGAGCATGAATATGTATTCACAATTATATTTTAAGGATATATATTTTGCACAAATAAAATTTTAAAACATTATTCGTTTACAAAAGTTGTTATTTTAAAAATAATTTATTTTTGAAATGTCTAATATTTCGGTTGTAAACACCGAATTTAGTTTTTTTTTTCTTTCTTAAACGTAAATATATTTAATATTATAAAATAAATGTTTGGAACTACTAAGTCGTAGTACCAAAATTCGGTGGCGTCGATTAAATTTCTAAAATTAATTATATAAAAACGTAAATTGGTTAAATTGATTAATTTTAATTTTGTAGTAACTGAACTGTATCATAATAAGAGTTCAATTACTATAAATATAAAAAAATTGTAGTATTTAGTCATTTTTAATAATTGTAATAAAATATCGATTACATTTTTGAATTTTATGTTATTATAACCGTTTTACAACCAATCTTTTAGAAAGTTCTAATTTCACATAAAGTGCACTAAATAAAATTGAAAACTTATTTAAATTATTTTGGGGAAAATAAAAATCTTTAGGAGACCAAAAATAAAAGGCCACATAACTACAAACTCTTGCTATACTGAACTTTGTAATTTTAAAAATTTAAACGCAGGTTAAAGCTGAAGCTATTTAAAATTGGTAATTTTTTCTTATTTTATTTTTTATTGGATTTTATTTTTATTTAATATTTCTTTTTTTAAATCGATTTATCTTAAAAAAAATCTGAAAAATTTTTCGATTCTTCGAAATTTATATTAAATTTTTAATGAAACGCTATAATGTCTAAACATATATACTGCTAAACTAAATCTTTATTATGGCTATCATTACATGTAAGTATATGTCCCCGAATACTTTTTGTAAGTTGTCATTTGTATGTTTGGCACATGACAATGTTAAGTATGCTAAACAAGTTTAGATGTTTAGTAGTTCTTCATTCCCCTTTATCACACAAATCTACAAGTAAAATATTATATAATGGTCTGTTCAAAAGTTAGCGGATTTATATGTAAGTTAATGTGGCATGGACTGTGGACTCCAATCATTAAAACGTATGTGTGTATGTATGTATGTTTGTATGTACGTATCTATGTATCTATGTATGTACCTGTATATGGATACGTATTTCATTGTTATTCTTAAGGGTGCATGTTGGTCATCTCTTCTTAGATTAATGTATGTGCACAATTAATTTACTGTCGGTGTTATTCTTGGATGGAATTTTAATAAGTTTGGAGCAGAAAAAATATATTCTTTATTTCTTTTTTTCAGCAGGAGTGGTTCCATGTCAAAACGGCCAGCAATCGGATTTGACTTCTCAGATTTATGTGAAATTCACTACAGATATTCGCTATTGAAAATGTTCATTAAATTAAAAATTTTTAGACTCATAGCTCTTTTACCTTTAAAAATTGAAAAAAAAAGAATTAAAAAACTATGCAAAGCAGTAATTGCTCATAGCAGATCTCCGGTTTTAATTATATATTTTATATATATATATATATATATATATATATATATATATCAAATGCCGAATCTTTTATATATATATATATATATATATATATATATATATATATATATATATATATTATTTTTTAAGATACATTTATTTAAACTTTAGTTATACATATCATTATAAATGTAATAAATTTGTTTTTAAACCTATTGCATATATTTGAGAATTACTTCACATGTACATTTATGTGAAGTGTTTCGCTTTTTTTAATTTTTAAAAACGTCATATTTTTGGATCAGAAATGGCTATGAGTCCAAAAGTTTGTGATTTAAGAAACATTTGCTATAGCCGATATCTGTAGAGAATTCCATTCAAATCGGTGTTGTCAAATCCGAAAATTACTGTTTTTTGTCCGTTTTGATATGGAATAACTCATAGGAATTCTATTAATGAACTCATATTTGTTTAGCATAAAAATATTTAAAAAACCTTTAGTTTATTGTAGATATTAGTTATAACTTAAGGGTATTTAAGAAAGTGGCACACTTTTATTAAGAGAAATATAACCAAACACATCAGATGGCGAATGAGTAATATATATTTAATTAATACAGCATACAACAAAATTTTGCACACATGAACGAAACAATGTACAGCGTTACCATTGAGAATCCAAAAATATCGACTTTTTATAAAAGAGGACTAGCTGCATCAATACATAAAAAATCCCCAAAATTTGTTTATTTGATAAAACAAACAAAAAATATTGTATTTTAAGACTAAATTAAATTTTATTAATAACAAAATTAAATTTTATTAATAACAAAATCATTTACTTATAATAATAATAATTTACTATATATAAAAAAAAAAAAAATATTCATAAGAATAGTTAAAATAAAATTCTCTTTTTGTTAATTAAACTTCTGTACTTTTGTTCTTAATCGGACTCTTACAAGATACAGAAGTCTTACAAATCCCCGTCTAAAAAATTTAGGACTGAAAGCATGGATTCACAAGTGTTGACTTCAATTCTGTTGAACAATTTATTTTTCGTTAGTGATAATTTAGTAAACAGACGTTCCACTGAGGCACAGCTATGAGCCAAAGTGAAAATATAAATTAGGATATAAGTACTCATCAAATCTATTTTTTACATTTCTTAACACGGTCTTAAAAGATTCGGTATTTGATGTTTTAAATAGTTGTTCATAGTTTGAGTTCACTTATAAACTTTCGGACCCCTATACTTTGAAATAATCTCAAAATAATTAATTTCTTCTTTGTAATTGATATGCAATGATATTTCAAGCAACATAGATTCTCGTCATTTAGCAAATAATTTTAAAAAGTCGCCATTTAGTTCCATTTTAAAAAAGGGGCCAAAAAAGTGGCCAGGTGGTTGAAAAAGGGCCAAGGCTTACCATGTATAAGTAATAGTGGAGACATTTTACGATAGAACGGTGTACTCAGTTTTTTATTTCGTGTTCGAATATCGTTTTAGAATGAATTAAAATTTGAAAACTAATAGTTTTATTTTGTAAATTATTTTAAATCCTGCTGGTTGCTCAACTATGTGAGCATTAAATTATAGAATGGAACTAAAAAATTTCAGTAAAATTTTTTATTTTAACCTTTCTGGCCTTTATAATATCAAAAATGTCCTTCAAATATTATATTCTTAAATATCCTCAACAAAACCAATTAATAAATAATAAATAAGATTTCTGTTTATGAAATCAAATAATTGGATTTGCAAATTTAAATATTTTCGTTCCCAGTTTATAAGGAGAATTTCAAAACAACGCTTAAAATCATTCATTATTTATTTAAGAATATAAGCATGTAATTTAGAGCGGAGATATCATTCCTTTAACAACTTTTTTCCGTTATGTTTTCATAAACCCATTTCAAGTTGAAATTTGATTGCAATTTCGTATCCAATCAAGTTCCGTTGGGGATATCATAAACAGGCTAACTATTTTAAATGGTGTTTTTGTAGACTTTGTTTCCGAAAAATATGCTGCAATCTTTAAATGTAATTTTTATAGATTTAAAGACGTAGTTTATAGGAAATGATTGTTTTACCTACCCCCTACCAATGTTTCCCGCAAATATGCTTTAGTGATCATAATTATCTTGAATATGAGCATGTTTATATGAAACTTAAGGTAGATAGGGTTTTTATCGGTATTAGACATACCAAAAATGTCAAGAAGTTGGGTACAAAACAGACAATAGTTTCCATATGAGGCTCCTTTCTGAAAATTATTTTAACGCGTATAAATATCATAAAACTGTTAGTATCCAAATAAGATTTGGAATGATTATTTTGTGCTTAAATATAAATCATGTTGTCAAATTTCGGAAAGATCGACCTATAATTGACCATATTTCCTATATAACAATAATTCCAGAATTTAGCTTTAATACTAATAAATAGGCATATAAGTAATTTATTTTGTGATGTTATTTGCAACAAATTAAATTTATATAACTATAAATCGCGCAACCAAATTTCAAGAGGATCGGTCCATAATCGAACATAGTTCCCATATAAGATGCACTCCAGGAAATCATTTTAAACGCCTAAATTTAACATAAATGCCAGATTTTAAATTAAACTTGCCATGAATAAGTGTGATATAAGTATGAAAACCGCAGTATGAAGTTTAAAAAAGGATCTTTTAATATATGATACAAGTATTGAATTTAAAACTAAAAAACAAATACTCAACTCATCGTAGTTTAAAATTTCAATAAAATGACTTTAAAAATGACTATATTGGCTTTGCATGCTCTAAGTCTCAATAAACTGAAAATAAAATTTAAACTTTTGTTATTATGAATAATTTTCAAATCGTTATATAGATTAAAGAAATAAAGTTTAAACAAATAAAATTTTGGATATTAACATCTTTTACATATATTATATTGGAAACTATTTATTTAAAATTTTCAGTGATACTAAGGGATTAAATATTTAAAGTTTATTTTTTGCAACTTTCATTTGGATTATTTTAACAAAACGTAATCTGATACAATGCCAAAATTTCCCTCTTTTACCTGATAATGTCCTATAATAGCAATTGAAAGGTTAACCTCGTGCATTCTTCAAAATTCTAAAGGCCTCTAAAAAATAAAAATTAAAACGAAATGAAAAACTGAAAATGCACTTATACTATATTAAGTGTGTATCTTCAAATTTATATGGAATTTTTCATGTATGAGAAAACTTTTTGATTTTTGTTGTACAGTGTTATAAAAGATACGACTGCAAATTAGCTCTAAAAGGTAAAATTTACGTTCAGCTAAAATACAAGAAACTTAATTTGCAAAAAAAAAAAATCATTTAAATTTACTAAGTTTGTTGACAGTCTAGTAGTAATGTGGTTACAGCTATGAAATAATATAATTTAATGATAAACAAATTTAATGTATTTAATGATTTTCTTAAGTGTAATAAAAATCCTTTTAAATACTTTTATTTATTTTTTTGAAAGCACCTAAAATATATGTAAATATACTAAATGAACACCAATAAAAAAAGGTAAAAGTAGTGAAAAAAAAGTTGAAGTGATTGAAAAAGATTTTTTCCCTGATTTTTGCTTTTCGCTACATTATAAGAAACATTTTCAATTTAATATTCATGGCATAAAAATGAAACCATTCGTTCAGTTCGTCTTCTTTGCAAGTATTTCGTTAAAATAATGCAATTAGGTAAAATCCATTAGTGCGAAAAGAGCGTTTTTGTCACTTTTATGTTTATGTTTTTCTACATCCTTACTTCTTTTAGCATGGCAAATTATTTAAAAATCATTTTGCAGCTGCTGTATTGTAAAAGTCTGTTTTTTTTCTTTCAAAGGTGTTGTCTTTAAGAGTATTATTATTATTTTTTTTATTATTTTATTTTTCGGTAAAAATTGAGAAAATATCTGAGTAAAAAAATAATATTAAAGAAATATATTTAAGAAAAAAAAAAAAAAAAAAATATTTTAGTGAATTATTTTTAAAATTTTAAAATATGTAAGATATATATATATATTTCGAACACACGCACATATATATATATATATATATATATATATGTATATGTATGTATATATATATATATATATATATATATGTGTTCGAAATAGTAGTGCAAGTAATGTAAAGTAATGCAAAATTTGTGGCACAAAATTACAAAAACTTGGTGACCTATTTCTCGAAAAAAATCTAAGCTTTTTTATTCCATAAGTACATGACCCACGATTGTCAAAAGCTGGTGGAGAACTGAATATCAATTTTAATATTTTTTTTTGCATATTTTTATTATTCAGCTTATCAATACCTGTCGTTTGAGTGGTCTTCTTACAATAGTGCTGGTGCACAGCACTATTTTTTTTTTTTTATAGGTAGATTTTATTTTTATTTATTTTTTTGGACAGAAAAAGTTTCACTTTTTTATCTATCGTATATTTTCGCGTTAAAATGTATTGCCCCAATTTGCAGCCATAAACGTTATACGCATAAAGTTGTTTTTCACTTGCAGCATACATTTTAGATGTTTAATTACAGAGCATATACATTTTTACTCCAGTTGAACACATAATCATAAATATACCAATGGCATGGCACTCTTACTTGTTTATGCCAAAATCCGTTCACTAATTGGAAAATTTTTAATTATTTTGCGGTCAAATGCGAAATGTGGGCAGTTGCTTTCGTGAATAGCTAATGTTGTTAATGGGGCGAAACCTAAATGAAAATTAAAAACGGGGAAAAAAATAACGTATCATTTTTTGGTTATAGGCAAATATTCAATGCCCTACATGTATTTCTGGATTATATAAAAGGTAACTAGCATTTAATTATTCATGTTTTATATCTATGTGTTAGAAATATAAGTACAAATTCAAACCAAAAAAGTATGGTTGGTAAATTAATGAACTGGTACTAAATTTGGCTGATATTCAGGTTTGAAGGTTATGTAATAACGATAGCAAGTTTTTCTAATTTTACACTTGAAAAGTAAGCTTTTGTATATTTGAATTTGTATAAAATAAGAAAATGTCAAAAAAATGTTTCTCAATGAATACGAAAATAACACATCAAAAATACGACCAAGTTCCTCTTAAATATGAGCATTTTCACCACTTCCAAAGAAAATTAAATCCATGTTTTATCTTTTTATTTTTATTTTAAAGATATTAATAATTCTAAATAATCAATACATAAAAAAATAATTATTCATAAGAAAAATTTGATAAATTTTAATGTATTTAATTTACATTTACTAAAGTAAAAGTCAATTTTTTATAAAAAAATTATGTAAACATAACTTCTTGAACTCTACATTTTGTAAGTAGAAAACAGGAACCCTGATTTATTTTATTTCTTATTTATATACTATAGTTTTATTTTATGAAATGTTGGCAACCTAAATGGCAATTTTAATGTATTTGTAAAATTGAGAGCAATATTCAAATCTTTTCCCAGTGTCTATATTAGGCAAATTTTTATCAAAACAAACGTCAAGGTAACCCTAGTTAAACAGCTGATTATTATTTTGGTTGTTACAGTTGTCAAACTGCATATATATAGAAAAAACAATAAGGAATACGCCATATTGTTCTTTTTGTGCAACTGTTGCCACCTACCATAAATTCGCGTCTTGATAAAAAATTGTCTAATGTAGACAATGTTGATTATTTTATAATCATAAAAACATTTTAATTAAAAATGTTTACTACATAAAACTTCATACGTAAAGTTTAAAAAATAAAAAGTACTATTCATTTGAAAATTATTATGTTAGAAAAATCAGAATATTGAATAAAATCTTCTATTTTTCTTACAACATATAATGGCATATTGAAGCATGTAAAAAATCCGGCAACCATTTAAAGAAAGTCTTTATAAATAATGAGAAATATAAAACAAAACAAAAAAATAAAAAAGGAATAATTCTTTAAGATATATTTTAAAATATATTTTATAGAATTTCGTTTAAAATTCTAAACACATATGATATTGATAAATATTAATTAAATTTAAAATAAAATATATTAATATGTAAATATAATAAATGAAAAACTATATTTAACAAATAAATACTATTAATCATTGCTTTGAATTTTATACTTTGCATTAACATTTTTAAGCTGCTTTATATTTTATTAAACTACTTCAACTGCTACCTCTGCTGCTCTCGCTGTATTCTATTGCTACTGTATTTACTACCTTTGAAACTAAGCAAAGACGGTGGTAGTTTTATTTTATGAATATAGGTAATACTCTTATTAATTATATATGAAGGTAGCAGTAGTAATAAAATTTTAAAACTATACCACTTTCAAAAATACTGCTACAAAAAAGTGAAGGTAGCAGTAGTTTAAGGCAATGAACGACTACAAGTTTTAAATGTTTTGTACACTACAATTTTAATTATTTTTTTCTGGTACGATTACTTTCAATTTAGTTTTTTAAACGCTGTTAAAAACCATTTCAAGACCATATAGTTTCGTAGACCACTTTTTTGGCAAATATTTTCAAAATGAAAAAAAAAAAACAGTTTTTCTAGTTTGAAATAAGGTTTGGAAGGCAAAACAAAGCGATTTAATGAATTTGTTTTGCATCATAAGAACTTAATTAATTTTTGCAATTTTTATGTAACATAAGTTAAGTTTTGGTTAAAAAGTCATTCTAAAATGAATTTTACTTATAACTACTCCCAAAAACCTGAATTTACCTTTGGCAATAATAATTTTTTATGGAAAGTTAATATATCGACATTTGTTTAATTTCCATATTGACATTTTTTCTCACACACATTTTTTTTTTTTTTTTTGTTGCATGAAATGCACATTTTCTCTCAAGATGCTAACTAGTTTCTACTATTTTCATATTAAATTATAAAAGTACCAATCACAAGATCTACTTTGCGTAATAAACTATTTAAAAAAATTGTTGTATTTAAAAATAAAATTAATGAAGAGTTGTAACGTGGAAATGGTACACTCAATACTACTATTTTCACGTACATATTTCTTAATATATTAATTTATGAAATTATTACCATTTCTTCCTTTTCTTTACTATTTTATTTATGTATTTTTAGTTATTTTTCTTTTTCATACTGAATATTAGTAATAAGTAATTTATTAGTAATAGGTAATTACTAATTATTAGTAATAGGTAATTACATTGAGCGCCCCTACTGTAAATACTACATACACCCACACAAATGTGTAATAACTGCTTTAGTTGTGCAGTTGATATTACTTAATGGTCAACAAGCAATATAATTCTCATTTAGTTGATACATGACTAAGTATAAGTAAACAAAGTTTGATTACAGTCGGGGCGATTCAAACAAGACAAGAATCCGCCATATAAGTCTCAAAGATTATTTTATATAATCGGAGAGCCGACTAGATTTTGCGAAAGTAAAATTTAGTCGTATTTTACACGCTCAACTTCGGTTGGGTCCCTTAAATAAATTCTACACGAGTGACTTCGGTCGCTTCGTTCTCACGAGTGACTTCGGTTGTTCGTTCTCACGAGTGACTTCGGTTGTTCGTTCTCACGAGTGGCTCTGGTTGTTCTCATTCTCTTAGTAGAATATTAACCCGTAGAATTGCATGGTAATAGTAGTTGAGAAGTAGCTAGATATTAGCTTTAAGAAACCATTGTACGTATTGTAGAAAAAGATACGATCTTCGATTCCCGAAACTGCCACCTGTACCAGAAACCGATCCAGCCGAATACCCGAACCAGTTTGACAGCCGAGAGTGTCGAAGCCGATTCTACTACCGAACCGATCCTAATATAAGCCGAAGGACCGAATCGACCCTAATATAAGCCGAATATAAGCCGAAGTGTCGAAGCCGAACATACGACGCCGATCTTAATTCTACTACCGAACCAAGGACCTCCGATTCTCGAAGCTGCCACCTTAACCAGAAATCGATCCCGCCGTTAACCTGAACCAGTTTGACAGCCGAGTGTGTCGAAGCCGAGAGTTCAAAGTCGAAGTTAAGAGAGTGCCGAAGCCTAAAGTTCAAAGTTGAATAGCTGAGCCGAGCCTATTACATGTCAATTAACCGAGCCGGGCTTCTATAAGCTGAATGACCGAAACAAACATAATCTAAGCCGATCAACCGTATCGGTATTAACATACGCCGAAGAGCCGAAATAAGCCTTGCTGCACAAGGAAATGCAGAAACATTTATTAAGCCGGTGGTATCCGAATTGGAGTTATAGAAATTATTCTCTCGTAATATCTTTATATTTTGTACTTGAAATATTCTTGACGTATGCAATAAAGAAACTATTATTATTTTAACCCCCCAGAAAGGGTAAAACAAACGTCTTATTACTTAAGGTTTGTGGAGCCGTAAGTATACCCTGGAGGCCACTAAGTTACCTCAGCCGACGACAAAACCACGTTATAGAGTATTGAAAAAAAGATTTATTTTTATAGATATTTTAGATTTGGTTAATAAACTCAGATTTGACCTGTTGTATTATGACCGCAAATTTATGGAGTTTTAAAGTGTTAGCTATTAAATTACAATAACAAAAATACAAAAAGCAAATTTGAGAAAAATTTAATTTTGGCCAAGAAAATTAGTTGGTAAAACCATAGTGCAAAAGTTTGAAATATAATTTTAATTTCTGGCAGAAAGTCTAATTTTAATAGCAATCAATAGTTAACAATATGCTGACCTTTACCGTATTATTTTGGTATGCTATTTGCTGTAGCGTTGCCAATTTAGCGCTTTTTAGCAAACAAAAAGTCGTATTTTTTTGTTAGCGCTTTCGGTTAGGAATATGTTTTTACGTCCCAATTAACTAATAAAAAATAGTATCTTAGGGTCCGTGTGAAACGATAGAAATTTTATTAAAGTTTAGACAGCTATGAGCTGAACAAAATTTATCTAGCTCATAAAGCTTGTAAGATTTCTGAAAAAAGTATATAAATTTTAGAAATTTTAAAAACGATAAAAAATTCAATGCAAAATATTTACATAGAATACCAACATTAAATTGTAAATATCTTATGATGTCCTCACATTACATTCTTTAAAATAGTTCGTATTCATTATTAAATGTCCAAATTTAAATTAATTAAATGTCCAATTTCCAAAATAGAGTAAGGCTTTTAAAATAAATTTAAAATGCAATCAAAACATTTAAAACTTGTTCATTCATATCTCCTGATTTTTGTGTTTACACAGTTTTAATTTTTTTAATAATAAAATTTTAATTTGTCAATATTTTATGAAGTTTTCATTTCACGCAACAGTAATAAGAATTATTCTCACCAGAGAAGAACATTTTCTACTACAGAACATTACCATCATATAAAATTAGACTGATTAAATCAAAGACTTTACAATAAATTAAAAAAATCTAACAGAAATAACAGTTTTGTATTTAAATTCTTGGAAAAAAGCTGCTGTGAATCTGAAATTTTAAATGTATATTCAATTTTACCTCCAACCGCTTAATAAAAACACGAATATTAAATTTGATTCGAAATATAATTTACTATTTCTGCTGAAGATAAAGTATTAAAAAAAAAAAATAAAAAATATTGACCTAGTAATGTTTGAGTTATTATAATGAAAGTGAGACTTTAATTTCAAAAATTACCTAAAAGCATCGCTAAATTGGATACATTCCTTTAATTTTGGTTAAATTTAGCGCTTTTTAGTGCGTTTTGGATTTTTTCCTGCGCTTTTTGGTTACAAATAGTTGACAACGCTGACTTAGTGAACTATATGCGCGCCTCCAAAGTCAAAGTTTTTTCGAACATTATTAAAAAAGCTATTAGATTATAGAATCAACTTTAAATACATAAATATATATATATATATATATATATATATATATATATATATATATATATATATTTAAATTGTACAATGACTCATTTGCTCATTTTAAAACTTATAATTTTTTAACTGAAGAATTTATAAATATTATCATTATAACTATTTATCAAAAATATATTTCTAAAGTTAATTGTTTGACATTAGATTTCAATAAGGGCTGGGCACTAAAATTACTTGAAGGACAAATTTCGAAATTTACAGGCCTGACGATCGCTTGCGAAAAATTCAGTTTCAAACAATATGTAAAAAAACATATGAAATGTACACATTTTACTATTTTATTTAAAAATTATTGGCATGATGTGATTACTAAAGAGATCAATTTCATTTTAATCGAAAAAAATTTAATTTAATTTAATTTAATTTAATTGAGTCTTTTAATTAATTGCTTAATGCATAAGATCAGATAAGATTAAAGACTTACCAAAAAGTATAAATGTAGATGTGTCAGTCACGAGAAACTATTTTCTTTTTGCGATTTCGGTGCAATATTTACTATACCTCTCAAACGATTTGGTGAGCATAGATCAAATATTTAATAATTTTGAAAATATTAAATGATTAAATTTTTTACCCGTAATATATTATAAGTGCTCTTCGGGGCGAAATGTATATATATACAAGTTATAAACAAGTTTGAAATCTATTTGGAGAAAAAAATCAAAACTCTCTTTTGGCCAAATGTACTAGACCTGCGATTTTCAATTGCGTGAAGGGAACTAAAAACTCATAAAAAACGCATAATTTTAGCGGTCTTTCGTGGGACACTCTAATATAAAATGATTTTAATGGTCATTAAATTTGCTTTAAAATAGTAATTTATTTTTCTGTATATTCCCAGAACTTTTGCACTTTATAAAGATAATGTAAAAAATACATTATGTCTTCAGTGTAAAATACTATTTGTTATACCCTTCACCACAGGTGTAAAGTATATACATAAGTTGTCATTCTAGATAGCAAAAAATTTTATATTTTCTGGATCCTTATAAGAAATGACGTCGATAGGACGGTGTTCGTCTGTCCGTCCGCCCGTTGGTTGCCATATATAAAATATATATCAAAGGACCGATTTGCTGATCCTTTATATAAATAAGTAATGAAATAAACTCAATCAGTCCACTAGTTACAGATATATCGGCTATTCAATATTCAAGTCGCAAATAAGTTACAGACTTGGTACTTATATAAATCAATCGCAAATATTCTTTTTTTTTTTTTTTAATTTCGGTTTTTGATTTAACAAAATCGTTTTATAAACAACATTCTTATTCGCAAATCTATTTTTTATTTTTTAATGTTTTTATTTTTTAATGTTGTTGTTTTCATGGGCACTGAAAAACATCCGCAATAAACTAAGACATATGGTTTTTTAACTTTTCGAAGCATCTACAGAAAAATCGGAAATTTTTTAGGAATTTTTGTGCAAGTGCGACAAATGTGGATGTGACGTCCAATATAGATCTAAAATAACCTCAGGCACTGGTATATGTGTGTCAATTCTTAAAAAGTTCTGCTGTATATCATATTATCATAACATTAAACTTATTGAAGCCTTATTAAAAAAAATATTAAAAATATCACATTTATTAACGTAAGTAAGCTATGTGATATAAGCTCTTGTCTAGTATTAGTTAGATTTACATTTTCTAATCAGAAAGTGATTTCAGAAATGCTTTGTATTTTGACTAGTATTAGAACAAAGCCATAATTCTATATATTTATGTTTGAAAGCCACATTTGAAATATATTTAAGAATAAGTTTTGAAACAATTTTGATAATGAATACATTTTGAAATTTGTGTATAAATTTCTCTATTTGTTTACTAAGTTTTTATTTGTTCTTAAACTTTTGACATTTGAGAAGAATTATAATTATAATCCTTAATTTGATATCAATCCCTTGTATTAAGAAAACATAAAATACAAGAATTTTGATAGAATTACTGTCTGTCTGGTTATCATGTTTTCCATTTGATACTAAGAATAGTCCACAATTTTGAAAGTAACTTATTTTGAAGGTAACTATTTTTACTAAATTTTACTAAATTTCAAGATATTTTATGAGAATATAAAAATAAGTGAATTTGTATTATTGACCTTTCAATAAATGATATGCTTTAAATGTTGTATTCGCTACCCCCCAAAAAATATTTGTATGGACCCCTTGTAAGCCGCAGAGTCAGATTTGTTATAATGCTTTCTTAGTTCGATTTAATGTTTTCGGTCGATAAATTACTTCCTGTCCCATAGTAGGTTGTCTGGAAATTTAAATTAGTACATAATGAAATTGCACTCTAACTTTGAAGCGACTGAATGGAAAAATTTTTGATTATTCTACCAAGTACGAGATCATGGAGTCTGTTTTCTAGGATGTGTCAAAATCTATCTTCAATAAATAATGAATAATACTACTGTAGCGATCTATTGACATTGAAATAAATACGTCCGCACTTGACTAAAAATATTGTTAGGAAAATGTATGGGTGTAAACAAGTATAATCAATTGGACTACGAACTACTTTCCTATATATAATAATCTCCATATTCATATATTTATTTCCAACTATAAAATTGTTGTATATAATTTTTTTAGACTATTAGGAGTCTTTTTGCTAGGAGAGGATAAATAAAGTGGAAAAATGTTGGACAAATTGTGTTGACTGAAAAGCTAAGAGAAATGTCCCTTAGTCGAACTTTCTTTAATCTCCCTCGTACATACAATTCTAAGGATTGACTTGGCAAACAATAGAAACTTTATTTTAACTCTCATTTTATATCTCCGTATTTTGCAGGATATCCCTTATCGATGATGTATGGTGAACATTTCACAGATGACGGCATAGACTAAGGTATACTAATTCTTAGCAATTTTCCGTATGATAGAAATTTGGCGATTGATCCCCTTTAAACACTATCCAACGTTTAGTAATCAAATTTGAGCCAACTAAATCTGCAAGCAATCAACCAACACTCGTATGAAAAAGGAGCACCAGAACGTCAGAGAATATTGCTTCTGTCCACAGAAGTGTACAGGAGAACCTGAAGCAGTCGATTGCTCGCGTTGTACAATAATATATCAATGTTAATCAATTTGCTTTGGCTAGAATTATTCAATGATTCAATCAGGTCATTGTACATTTTGCATGAACGATTTCATGGCATGGTTATTACCGGCAGAGTTGGTGTTAACTATTAATCAAAATTGTGTGCTTTAAACCTGGAAACTCTTTCTTGTGAGTTATTGAAAATTATAACTATCGGATCGGTGCCACTATATTCTCAGGCCAGAAGTCCAATTATTTGTTAACACCGATTTCCAAAATTTTAATACCATTCAATAGTAAACATATTGAAAATAAGGTAGCCTAAAAATTAGATCAAATTATTAGTAATTGTTTGCGTGACAGCATGTTAAGACAAATATTTTATATTATTTTATAAGAAAAATGTGATTTTTGTAAATTTTATCAGAAGTAAATTGTCATTACTCGCAAAATATTATCGAAAATATTTTACTCAAATTTGAAATTTGGTAGAATAAAACTTTTGAGGGTCGAAAGGGGTTAAACAAATTTACTATCAGAAGAAAGGCGAAGAGTGCTCCTTAAACACATATATAATTTTATACCTGTCTGGGCCCGTCTGCATACCACTTTTCCCATTTGAATGAAATTACTCCCAAATTTTTTCTATTTTTATTTTACCTCTTCATATGACTTAAATGTAAATACACCAAACCCTATAAGTTGTGGTAGGTATCTTAAGTATATTATATAATTATTTTATTACTAATTTTTTTCGGCATCTTTTACTAGCTCTTTTTAGTTTTTTAGCACTTTTTATTACACTTATTTATGCTACCTAGGAACATAGTATAACGTTATGTAAGAGAAGGATAGCCAGTGGGGTATTCGAATATAAACTCAGTTGCTATAATATATCTAAACAATAACAATCAAATTCAGCTATAAAGAATCATCTGAAGAATATTTAAAAAACAAAAGGTGGGAAGATATTCTAATTTTCTTTTAAAGAAAAGTAAATTTATATTTATGCAGCACCAAAATAAAATTGGACTTTGAAAATAAAATAACTGATTTCATCAAAAACTTAATAAAGTGCTACAAAAAAGTTGGATGGCATAAACAAAGATTTTATACCAGCTTTGAAAACTGGTTAAAGGGCGAACTTACTGTCCAGGTATCTTTAGAAAGTACAAACAAAACAATCTTGGAAGATCACCAAAATCGCTCGACAACTGTAGCAATAGATCTAAAAGATGGAAACTTACGGATATGAAAAATAAAGAAAACGTATGTGAAAATATTCAAGAAAAGTTGCTATATTAATTTCGATCACAGCAACAATTCGCAAAAGTGTGAGTAAAATGGATTCTTAAAAGTATTCCAACGCCAAGCGGTGAAAAACAGTTCTTAAAGGCAGAGGCATTAGCATTACTTTTGGATTTGAAGTTAATAAAACAGCAATATACTCAGATCAGATTGCACTCATCTCTAAATAAATAAATACTGTTGTAGCCACTAATAAGGCCTATAAAAAACATGCGTACATGTCCTATTTATCTCTTATAGTTTTCGAGTTATTTGCGTTTGAATTTTTTTTCCGACCGATTTTATTAGTTTTTTTCTTAACTAGTTAAAGAACAGAATTATCTATTGAAAAAAAAAAAAAAAAAATTGAAGTCGATATCTTTACCGAGTCCAAAAATAAACGATTTTGAATTTTAAAATTGCAAAAAGACGACTTTTTGTGTTTTTTTTAGCCGAAAAATTATCTACACTCTTTTTTTATCTAAAATAAAATTTTCTTTAGCAACATATAATAATTTTGCACTTTTCTGAAAGGCAACTTCACAGAGATGACTTTTAGATAAAAAAAACAAGCCCAATAACTCAATTGGTCATGATACCCACCCTCCCGAATTCGACCCATTTTATATAAAAGTTTTGATTTTAGACCATATTTCCTCAAATCCCAAAGCACGAATCGACAAGCGGAATATATTTTAAGAATCTTCAATATATTGTTAAAAGTCTTAAATCAAAATCTACGGGACTTCGGAAGAATGTGGATTCTATAGCAAAAAATTTAAAAAATTCCATTTTTGGGAATTTTCAATAGTATTTTGGGAATTCAGGAAAACCTTACCCCTGATTGAAATTTGGTTAACGCGCTTTTATTTATATCAGTAAGATCCACAGTTCCTGTAAATTTCGTAAATTTCATTGAGATGTCTTTATAAAAAATATGTTATTACAATTAAAAAATGTGTATTTTCTCCAAAAAACAAATTCGGTCTTTTGTTTGGTTTATTTCTAAATAGCGAAAGAAATTTAAAAAATTTGTATTCCAAATTAAACTCATCCTTTAGCATGTATAATTTCCGATCTTTGGCAAAAACTCTCAAGACAATATCATACCTCGTTTCGGAAATATGCGCCTTTAAACTTGTATATTTCCAATTTATTGTATATATCACTATATTTTTACAAACTTACAACTTTTGCCTTTAGCTTTGCGTGAATAATTACTTAGAAACTTATGAATATTTCTGTATACTTTTAGTAATACCTATACACAAATATTTTTATAATAATTAATAAATATTTTTTATTTTTAATATGGTTGCCATATTTCCCAAATTTAAGTAAATCTTTATCCTTTTCTAAGCATTCATATATTTCTATTAATGAATTTAATATAACAAAACAAACAAAAAATGTATATTTTAACTTAATCAGTATTATTATTTTTGGTATTTATCATCTTTTTTAATAAATATTCCATTTCTAATTCGATTTTTTATTACTTATTTACATTAAATTTATATAGATAATTTTTCTAATATTTTAAACTTATACAAATAAGTAGTTATTTTCTATAAAATAATCTGTTGTATCTGTATACATATCTAAAAGATAATAAAGGTCCTTCAGTCTTCAGTATTTTGAGTTGATAAAGGCTAGTAATAAATCCAACGTTTTCTCATTGATGATAGTACAGGGTTTCATGGTAACAATATCCTCGTTTCGTGACGTTCTGGAGCATTTCCTAGAGCTGAATAATTGAACGTGCTTAAAATCTCTGTTTCTTGCTTCTTGAGCCTCTTCTGTAAGCTCTTTAAGTGGAAGAATATTTCGTTCAATTATAATTTCGCCATTCCACAATACTTTATGTACTGTTGGTGCCATTTCTTTCCATGGATATAGAGAAACAAGTAATTTAGATTTTTTTGTTGCATATTCTCCAAATCGAGCAGAGTTAATTTTGTGCTTACTATTAATTACCATTAATAGTATGTTAGTCCTTTCAAGTAACTCTTTATTAATACCAGTCATTTTTGATGTAGCTTTGAAATTTCCGAAAAACCTTCTTGCTGTGTTTCTATCATTTGTGCTACCACCAGTCGGCAGAGGTTTGTCGATGTTTAATCCCGACTCTTCTCTGAATTTATCCTGGATTCTACTTGTCTAGGATATTCTGAGTGTTTTTAAATCCTCATTGTTTCTGGTAGGTTTTGTTAAATTTTCTGGCACACTTCTATACTTCAAATTATATGCTATGTGCAGAAAATGCTCCATGAACCGTATTCTGGCTTGAAGTGGAGATATTCCGAAAGACAGAAATTCTTCATTAATACTCCTTGCTTTACCAATTTCCGAAAATTGTGATTTCGTTTCATCACATAGTGAGTATTTCTAAAAAGAAGATGTTTCCGTAATGGCATTACTAACCTTTCCATCAATCATTGTTAGACTAAGTTTTAAGGATATATCGCATGTGTATTGGTTTATGGTTATTGAAAGAGGTTGTAAATCATTTATTTCATCTTTAATATATTCCATTAAATCCTTTGTTGTCTTCGGCTCCCTTGTGTATTCGAACCAAATAGGTCTGCAAAAATATTTTGATCCTGGAGCTGTGTTAAGCCATATATCATCAAATGAGTTTTTATACTTGGATGGAGATTGCTTTAAGGAATAAGATCGCATTCTTAATGGCACCAAAGATTCTATAAATATGCTTTTATAACCTGCCATTTTCTTATTTCCACTAGCATGCTTGTATTCAGGAAGGGCTGATAGTCCATCACATCCCCACTTAGAGATTAATACAACGTCGCTGTTATTTACTTTTTCCAACTGATCTGCAACTATCCTGGTAGCTGTATTCTCAAGTAAAGAAGATAGCTCTACACATGCTTCCTTTTCGGTAGCCGAAATAGATGGTAAAATAGTTTGCTTTTTTTAAATATCCTTGTATGATGGAAGAATTGAATGTCCCTTTTCAAGCAGAGCTCTTCTTAAAATTTGATATTTGAGGTCCTGTTCAAGCATTAAAGCGATTGCTTCTTCCTCTGTAAAATTGGATTGTGATGTTGGAGTAGGTACAATTTCGGCAATCCGTTTTGGTGATGCAGTTGGCAGTATTTCAGCAATATTAATTGCACTCTTAGATTGCTTCTCCTTTTTTAAAACTTTTTTGAATGTATCAGAAACTTTTCATTCGAAATTACAGAAAGCTTATGGGCCAGTCTTTTCTTCTTAGATCTTGTACTTAAATCATATGTCTTGCAGGGTGCTCCAGTTGATATTTTGCACGCCGAAATTTCTATATCAGTATCCATCCAATCGGAATGTTTAATTTTTTAATCTGTTAGTACGCTGATTCAAGGTCGTCGACTTTTGCATGATATGCAGATTTTATGAATTCCACTACAGCTTCTAAACGATTAAGATCATTTTTAGATAAGCTCCACAGAACACAACACAATTGTTCATGTTTCGATGTAATCACCATAGTAATCAACTTTGTTTTGATGTTGATAAGGATTACCTGCGCATTTATATATATCTATTAGATATATCGCACAGGTATATATATTTACAGGTATTCTGTGAATTTTCATTAGGTAAAATATCTGAAAGAATCAATTTGGGAGAGTACCTCTACCGAATTCATTGATATTATATGTTGCTGTTAGGTATTACCGGAAAACTATATTACCTATGCATTGTCACCACCTCATAAAAATATAGATTTTAAACCATCAGTAATAGACAAATGCTGCAGGTAGGTATCACCGGAAAGTATACCTGTACATTGCCACTAGATCATAAATATATAAATTTTTAACCATCAACAATAGATAAATACTTTTGTTAAATTTAGGGAAACACCATAAATGTAAACTAATAAAATACTTATTGATTAAGTGAAAATAGACATTTTTTGTTTAGTTTGTTATTTTAAATTCATTAATAGAAATATATGAATGCTTAGAAAAGCATATTTACTTAAATTTGAGAAATGTCGCAACCCTATTAAAAATGAAAAAAACATTTATTAATTATTTTTATAAAAATAATTTGTGTATCAAAATATACAGAAATATTTATAATTTTCTAAGTAATTATTCACGCAAGGCTAAAAGCAAAAGTTGCAAGTTTGTAAAAGTATAGTGATATATACAATAAATTGGAAATGTAAAAGTTTAAAGGCGCATATTTCTGAAATGAGGCATCATATTGACTTGAATCTTTTTGCAAAAGATCGGAAATTATGTATGCTAAAGGATAAGCTCAATTGGGAATACATGTTTTTAACATTTCTTTCGCTATTTAGAAATAAACCAAACAATTTGGGGTTTTTGGAGAAAATAAAAAAATATCTTAACGAAATATGGATCTTATTAATATAAATAAAAGCGCGTTAACCAAATTTCAATCAGGCGTAGGGTTTTTCTGAATTCCCAAAAAATATAATGAAAATTCACAAAAAATGAGATTTTTTACATTTTTGGCCATAGAATCCACATTTTTACGAAGTCTCGTAGATTTTGATTTAAGACTTTTAACAACATATTGAAAATTCTTAAAATATATTCTACTTATCGACTCGTGCTTTGGGATTTGAGAAAATATAGTCTAAATTCAAAACTTTCATATAGAACTGGTTGAATTTGGGAGGGTATGTACCATGACCAATTGAGTTATTGGGGTTGTTTTTTTATCTGAAAGTTATCTCTGTGAAGTTGCCTTTCAGAAAAGTACAAAGTTATTATATGTTTCTAAAGAAAATTTTATTTTAGATAAAAAATAGTGTAGATACTTTTTCGGCTAAAAAAAAACACAAAATTTCGTTTTTTTTGCAATTTTCAAATTCAAAATCGTTTATTTTTGGACTCGGTGAAGACGTCGACTTACAATTTTTTTATTCAATAGATAATTTTGTTCTAGGATATATATGAAAAAAGTGGATCAAGAACATCCACTTAAGATTCAAACGCAAATAAGCATGTCTTTTATAGATCTAATCAGGGCATAAAACAGTGTATATGTAAGTATGTAAAATATTTGAAATCGGACGAGAAACAAAAATTTTGCAAGTGATTATTTATTTTTTATGTCAGTACCTAACTTTGAGCCCTCTTAGCTCCGCTCCCGAGGGGTTTGTTGCGCCACCCTTCCAAACTTAACATTGCACGCTCCTCTGCTACGCCTGTACGAAATTTCATGAAAATCCAAACAGCCGATCAGAAGTTACAGATTTATTTCCAAAAAATTTCGATTCTGCCCCACTGTGCAATGGAAAAAGAAGCAAAATGGCTGCTTGGGGACAGAAATAATATAGAACTAAATATGAAATATTTTCGGGCTATTTTTTAACCGAATGAATAGTGATTATAATTTCCTTTTATTGTTATTTAATTAAAACATAAAATAAACATTAAGTCTTTTAGTTATTATAAAAATAAAAATTTTTGTCCTTAGTATCATTTAAATAAAAAACAAAATAAACATTGAAAAAAAATTTTAATTTTTTTTCTAAAAACAACGGATTCTAGTGGAACCTGTTATAGAAATGATAAACTGGGAACTTGTTAACAAAATTATCCTGGGTATTATTAAAATGTTTTTGTTTATTTGCTTATAACTTTCTTTATAAGCTGACTCAAAAACAAAAAAATCTGCATTTTCATATTAAATGCTATAAAAAAATTAAAAGTTCAAATTTAGCCTTAAATTTCGCAACAACTGCTGTACCTATTTTAATTTAAATATTTAAAACTGGAGAAAACTTCAAGATAATATCTCTCCATCAGAAGAAAAATTTCTAAAATATCTGTATCGATTCAAAAGTTACAGATTTTGGCCGATGAAAAACGATTCTGAGCCATTGTGCGGCGAACATTTGATATATTAAAAATAAAAATATACAATTTTTTCTATTATAAGAACCTTAAGTATATAAATTTTGAATTATGGTGAAACGTAAAAGATTCAGTATTTCAAATGTTCGATATAAAAGATATGATTTTACTTTACTAATAAAAGAAAAAACTGAATTTCCTCTCCTTAAAAAATATTCATTTGTACGCTTTCATTCATTTACCAGTATAAAATAACTACTTTAATAATGCTACTATTTTGCACGCTATTGTTTGGCGGAAAGTGGGTGCAAATACCATAACATTTTTTCGCTGCATTACTTGGTTTGACCATGTGGCTTTAAGGTCATACCAGGATGATCTCAAAACCAACAATATGGGTGTGTATGTAGTTAATGTTTTTTTTTTTTCTCTTACTTGTGGTTCACAAACACATCGTTTTAAGCTCCCATAAAGTACTGTGTTAAATCTGGCCACATATAACAAGAATGCAGCAAAAGTGTACGCAGGGAATTTTTAGTTGGTACGTGGCTAAATATGTTGCTATAGTTTTAAGATTTTATTGCATATTACTCGTAAATTAAAAGTCATGTTTTTGCAAAATGTTTGTTTTACATTTTTTGTTAATTTTTACATATTATTTTACATGCAAATACAAATACTGGTCTACAATGACCACAACAGTTCATAAATATTTTAAAATATACTTAACTCTTAATATAAATACTAACTTAACTCTTAATATAAAAACTCTTATAAATCGTAGTTTGTGGAAAGTTTGATTTTTTTTATTTTTCAAATTAAATTTTGATCGTCTTTTAGATGGAAGTAATAGCAAAAATATAAAATAAACTGTAACTTCTAACAAATTCAGTTGTTTTGTTACATTCTCTGTAGTAAGTCGGAAGTTAGTTTCACTTCGATAATTTTTGGTTGAATAGCCGTTTAATTTTGTTTTTCCTTTACTTCATTTTTAAAATATTTTTATTATAAATAAACACGAATTGGGTTAATTTTATATTATAAATCATTTATTCTATTTACAATTTGATTAATTAGTAAAAGAAATCAATCCTTGTTACTTTGAATAACTTTTCATTCCACTTTCCTATTTGCTACAAATGTTATTTGTATACGAACATTTGTTATTTATAATAAATTTCGTATTGCATGCAATAAACCAGAATCTAAAATTGTTGGAATTGCAAATATGATTTTTATACCCTACACCACTATAGCTGGTTGGGGTATTATGCGTTTGCACTGATGTTTGTAACGCATAGAAAAAGCTATCCAACACCCACCTTAAAGTAAACCAATCGACTCTGAATTTTTTTTTAAATCGATTTAACGATGTTCGTACATCTGGCTGCTGTCTATGTAAAACTTGTGCTCAAAATACGGGTAGCAATTTTAAAGATAATTCAGTGAAATTTGGCTATTGTAACTTTTGTGATATAAGGACGAAGCCTATTGAAATTAGTTGTGATTAGTCCATTATCTCACCTAGCCCCCATACAAATGTCGCCCCGTAATAGAGTTTAAATACTTAAAAATGCTTTAAAAATAATGAAATTCGGTGCAAAGAAGTTCTTTACAATTATCAATCTTTGTTTTATGAAGATCGCTCCACAATTGATCATACCTCCCATATAAATTCTTCTTCCGCAAATTAGTTTAAGGTGCATAAATCCCATACGAATGTTAGTATTACGTTAATATTCGACACAAATAAGTTTTATGTAAGTAGAAACAACATTGCCAAATTTAATGAGAATCGGTCCATAATTTACCGTAGCTCCCATATAAACCCACTTCCAGGAATCGACCTAAAGTGCATAAAATCATTTATATGTTAGTATCAACGCATTATTCTGTATTTTTTTATTTTATTTTATATTTAATAATATAGGTGTAATATAAGTCCCTTTCCTGAACTTTTATGCTTGTACACAATGGTGTATGGTATCATATAATCGGTCTTGACTTTCTTACTCGTTCATTTTTTTATGCAAATAACGAAACAGAAATTCTAGGAAATTTTATTGCAAAAATTTATTGTAAATAATAAACATTCGTAAAAACAATGAATAAAAATTACGCAATTCTTTGGATACAACTTTGTGAACAGCTTTGCTTATATAAGCTAGTATTTTGTTAAAAATGTATAGTATTGACAGTTACATATCTCTAGTCAAAGGTAAAAACTACATAACTGAGATATGTTGGTTTTCACTTGTTAAATTTTTACACTTTTTATATTTCATTACACAGTATATAAATTTTTTTAAAAAATCTGTCCATTACTTTAGAAAATAGTGGTATGCATAAATGCATATTTCCTTGAAAAGGAAAAATATTGTATATTAATTTATGTGTTTTTAGCAGATTTTTTTTTAATTTCCTTTGTATCTAACAAATGGTATAATAACATATTTTGAAATATGACATATATAAAAAAGATTTTAAAAACAAAAATTTACATAATTCAACATATACAAGAAAAATATTAAAATATAATTTTGGAAAAAATTTTCATACACAGTCATAGCCATATATATTTACACTTTTTCAAAATTGTTTTAAAATTTAAAAAGTAATTCATATATTGTCGATGTTATAAAATATTGTTGATGTTATAAAATATTTGTTGTTGTAATACCTGAAGTGGGTACAGTAGATTGTGGTAATTTCTGAAAAATTAGCTGTTTTCATTTCTAATATTAAGAGAAAATTTTTGATTTCAAAAATACTTAAAAACATTTTTTGTATTTTAAATGCAAAGCTTTAAAATTACCAAAAATGGTCCAAAATCTTGCCTTTATGATAGTATAAAATCTTGTTGTACAAACTCAACTTTAATAAGTCGCAAATATCTAAAAATATTGATAAAAATTATGAAAAAAACCTTTTAAAGCAAAAATGAGATTTATATGAAGATTTGATATGGTACATCATCATTAAAATTTGTAGTAGAGTATGGAAGATTACATAATCGTGTAATCTTTAATAAAAAGAATCCATTATATGATAATAGAAATAGCATTAAAATTTAATATAATTTAATATAATTGCAAAATTTTCAGTAGTTATCCATTTCTTTAGCGAGAAAGTATGACTTTTAGAAAGCTTATGATGTTCGCATTACAGGAAGTGTAATTCACTAGTCCTATAATTGTTTTCCTGTAGCAAAACTCGTGATTTTAGAGGAAAAATGTAACTTCAAAAATATGATTAATTTTAATTAAATAGAAAATTCAAAACAAAATTCTATAGACTCTGTGGGAAATGACAAAAGTTCTCTAAATTTTCGAATAAGTTTATAGACTTGTGATTGTTTTTAGGTTTTAATGCATTTTTAATGTATCAAGGCAATAAACAAAAACAATGTATGTATAACATGGCAACATGTTACGATTATTCTTAAACATAATACTTTTTTATAAACAAAAATTTTCACCAAACTTTTTCATTTAGTATTTATTTACATTTTTTAAATAAGTCTTATTTGATTTTACAAAATTTTCATAAAGAAATGATAAATACAAATCATTTATAAAATGATTTTAATTATATAAAATATTGGTTTCAGATGTAAGGTACACGTCCCACTTAATTTGATTGCCTTAGTAAATTACTGCAGTTTTATTATTTGCTTTCTTCTTTAAGTTGCGTTTTTATTAATTGTCTTTCTTTATTGAACACCTTTCTTTCTCATTGCGCAGCAATGGGATTTTACCACACAATTACTTAGCCATTGGTAGTTACTTAAATTATTTCTAACCAAACTGCATTTATTCTTAGTGTGAAAGTGAAACGATTAAGTCCAACATATGGAAAAAGTCTTATTTAATAAACATGTGGTTGTGATTAATTATATAAGAAAGTTTTAAATGAAGCTAATAAATTAGCTAGTAATAAAATATTAATTGTTTTAATTATTAAAAAGAAGTTTTTTTACTTAATTTAATACTTTTTTTAAATTTTATTCCCCCAAGAGGTAATTGTGAAAATGTTATTATAATTCATTAGAACATATAATATAATGTATTTCCTTATCCTTAGGGAATTGTTGATGGCCAAAACTAGTGGTTTAACCACAAAATTATTGCCAAACCCTCTAGAGAATAGTTGTATGAAAGGACATAAAAAAGCTCCGGAGTAATAAATTTGTTTCCCACCACCAAGTCCAGGTTTAAAAAAAAAGATACGTTGCAAATTCAATATCAAAACCTGTGGACCAAGACCACATGATCTTACATAATCATCTCGTCTATTCTCTAATTAACGGAAAGTATTTAGTTACACAAAATGTTCCTTAATCAAATTACTATATAGTTAAAGTTATTACATTTATTCTACAATTGTTTAGAATTCCTTACAAAATCTAAATTATAATCATATTTTTATATTAAAAAAGATAAAAAAACCTAATCTATTATGTTAACTATAAATATGCAACAAACTACACCTAATATATTATAATATTCTAAATATTCAACAAACTTATCTAAATTGCTCTTAATTTAAAAGTTACTAAAAAATTTTCAATTTTAAACATGCAGTTCAAAGCTGAATCTAATTAACTTTTTGTTATATATTTTCATAATATTCCAAAAATGATTTAAAATACCTGAGTTATATTAATTAAAATGTCTAAGCTAAATATTTAATTGTACTAAAATTGTCTAAAAATTTGATTTAAAAAGAATGTTAAATAAACTCTAAATTAAAACAAATATCTTAAAATTTAAATCGCAATTAACTAATTATAATATGTAAAATTTAAAAATTATCTAAAAGAATATTACACCTATATAAAGAAAATTGTCTTTATTAAGCATTCGTATTATACAAACCATATTTATAACGTACACTATTAAATTATAAAAAAATATATTTTTTATATTATATATATGAATTTAAAAATGAATTAAATATTTTTATTTTTGTTTTTAAACTTAATAAAATTAATATGTAAAACTTTTCCCTATTAAAATAATTATAAAATAACTAATATAAACACGAAAATACTTTATTTACTAACATTATTTTTTTTGAGTGTTAACATATTACGAAATCTCTCTAGGTTTAGATAATCTACGCGTTTACAAAAATATCAAAAGATACAACCAACAACAACATCATTGATGATTGCTGGGCCCATCATTTCATTCATGTGGATCTTGTTCTTCTCCAATTGTATGTAAGTCTCATTATGTTTCAAAACTCATTTTTTATTTTTTTATTTTTTATTTTACAATTTACTATTATTATTGTTCTTATTAAGATCATGAGTAAGTCGTCAGTCCATTTTCAAAATGTCCCTCTGAAACTTACTTTTTCATTCATTAGAAATTCTCATTAATAAATGATAATTTCATTTTGTATTATTATTGTACTCTTAAAAGTATTTATTATCTAACGTTTTATTTTGATTCTTTTATTTTATTTTTAATTAATAAATTTTGTCATAGACTAAACTAAACAAAAATATATTTGTAAAAAATATATTAATATGGGAAGGATAGCCAATAAAAAATGTGAAATATTGTAAGTATAATCATGTCATATTTAGGGTAGATAATCCGTCAGGAGTTGATGATCATTCATCATGGGTGGGGGTAATGATACCTTACGCGACCTAACACCGTGTCGTCATATCGTTCGTATAAAAATTGATAATTGTAATTTGCACAATCTAGGGTATTTGTAGGTATGTACATTGTGTTATATGTTTACGTGTTTGTAAAATTGCGGGTTAACCAACCATACCAAATATAGAGCTAGCTGGGAAATCTTTTGTGTTAATTAATTAAAGTTTATTTTATACGATTTTATAGAGGAGTTTATAAACTTAAAATTTTTATTGCTCTTAAATCTACCGCTGCATAACAAACATCACTAGTTAACGTTGTTATGTTATGGTGTGAATATGCAATAAAATTCAATGCTTTCTTTCTGTTCTCTAATGCGAAAATCATAACATTTCAAACGATCATACATTTTCGCCAAATTGTGAAAACATTCTAAGCGATGTTAAATTTTCCTGACAGCTTTTTCCTAATTTCTCTTTCAATTGTTTTTAATTTCATACAATAATACCCTTTAACTAAGGATTACACGATCCTTTAACTATTACCATTCCTTTTACCATTTTAAATCTATATTTAAATCTCATCTTTGCTCTAAAAGGGTTTTTTATCTTTTTTGCCAATATTCTTAGTTGAGTTTACATCACAAGATTTGTAAATATTTTTGAAATGAAAAATGAATAAGATCTTTTCTTTTAATATCAGAAATAAATACCGTTACTTTATCAGAAATTAACACAATCTATTCTACACATTTCAGAAATTACAACAAAAAAACAATTTTTTTTAAATATTTTATAAAAATGTGTGAATATATATGACTGCGACTGTAGCTTGAGATATCATTAAAATTTTAACTTGAAAAATGGAAATACCATTACTTTTTTCACTATTTTTCATAAGTGGTTATACAGATTGATTTCAAAAATATACAAAATTATTTTTTTTATAAATTCTGGAAATATTTACATAAAAAGTTTTTCGGAATTATGATATTATTACGACTTTGGATTTCATTTTAAAGCTTAAAAAATGCTCTCCTGAAAACTAGCAAAAATCAATTATGTAGCTTTTATTTTTTGCCACAGATACGTTCTAGAGTTGTAAATATTATTTTTCTTTGAGTATATAATTTAAGTGGTATTCTTTAAATTTAAATAAAATAATTTATTTTCTTTTAAATGTTATAATTTCATGACAGATTTAAATAAAATTGATTTGTACAAATTTTAAGGATTCATAGCATATTTTGGAATTTAATTTTACTTTAACCTGTTTATTATATAAGTTTTAAATAACTGAATTTGCTTTAAAATTTTTATTACAGATTTTATAATAATAATATAATATTTTTTATATAAATATTTTTTATAATGAATTACAGCACTTGTTTTTGTATAAGTTCTTAAAATATTAATTATTTAGGTATTTTGTTAAATTAAAGCACAGATGCATCAATTCTAAAGTGAATACGTTAAAAATGTAGTCCCTAATTTTTAAGAGCTAACAATAAACTATCTATACACCAGTTAAAGTTCAAAAGCGAGTCAAATAGGGGGTTAGTAATAGTGCAACAATTTCCCAAAAATTTGTTCACACAAAAAAAAATCGACATATGCACCAAACTAGAACCCGTGTATTACGAAACGACATACTCTATTTTCCTCCAGGACGTAAAATTTTCTCTCAAAAGTACTTCAAAACTTTGAAAAATGCGCAAATATAAAATAAAATATTTACCAAAATTATATGAACCCCATATGGATGTCAAATAAAAGCTTAAAACGCTTGCGATATAACAAAAGGGTTTATTTAAATATTGTAGTACAAAATGGTAAGACAATATGCTTTATATAAAGTATATTATTTATTAATAAATATAATAGAAAAAGGTTAGATTTTCAAAAAGATATTTTCTTAATTTTTTTACTGCATCATTTAAATAAAAAAATATTACTATATTTCACGGATTCGTAGCTTTGAATTGACATTCATATTCGGTCAATACAATCTTCGAAAGTCATTTTAAGAGTAAATTTTACATCCTAGGGAAAAACTGGGTACACAGTTTTATCACGGTTGGTCCCTAGTTTTAGACCATGTGACCGTTTTTTCACTGGGTTGATATAGTATTTGTAAATATTTTATAAAATATTTTAAAAATGTGTATCCTTCACAACTTCTAGGACATTTTGAAAGGAAATTTAACGACCTGGAGAAAGTAAGTAGTTTTACTACGTATGATCTCTAGTTTCATGCATATATCGATTTTTTATGTATAAGAATTACCGTAACACGGTAATTCGACTTTATATCAAAATGTCTTCATTAGATGAAAACATTTTGATATAAAATCGAAACTCATTAAAGGTGTGGTGAAAAATGTTTATAATAAATTTGATGCAGTGAAGAAAATTAGATTTAGATTAGAAAATTCCATAGTTAATAAAGACTCTATGAATTTTGAATTAAAATCCACATCATTTAAAGTGTGGTATTAAACGTTTATAAAAATTAGAAACGCATTAGGGTTTTTAATAATGTTTTACAATTATAATTCCCAGTTTTTTAATTTTAGAGCATATAGGCAAAAATTAAAATTTTGCTACAAAACGTGTCAAGTACGGAAGGGTTTAGACACTATTTATACCTTATGCCACAATAGGTGGAGTAGGTTATAAATAGTGTATAAACCCTGTGTGTTTTAAGCGCCTAAAAGCATTTTTTATGCGCTTAGAACTATTTTTTAGAGCACTTTTTTGGTTGCCCTGGTAATTAGTTTGGTACAAAGACAAAGCTAGCTAAAATTGGTTATGATAAATTCATTATTTTACCTAGACCTAATTCGGCACAGATAAGTTTTATGAAAGTGCTAATCTAAATATCCAAATTTCATAGAGATAGGTTCATAATTGACCATACCTCCATTATAAAGATCACTTTGAGATATCGCTTTATAGTGCATAGATCTGATATCAGTGTTGGTAACAATATGTGAGTTTTATAAAAATTGAAACCAAGTTTGATAAAAGAATAAATCAATTCAAGTGTTAAAACATTAAATGCTCTTAAAATTTATTTAGTTCAGTAAGACTAAAAAAAAAAATAATTTGATTAATTGAAAAAAAAAATAATAATAATAATTTTTTCAAATTGGTTGATTATTTTTATTTTTTGACCCAGAGGAGATATGGACATAAAATTTATTATTTTATTGATAAATATTGTTAATTAACTGTATCTTACATTTTCTAAAAAACTGGGCCGAGTTTTGTGAAATTTAAATTTTTTGACGCGAATCATTCGCTAGCTATAAGAGATAAAAAGTACACTTATTTTTATATGTCACTATATATAAAAAATTAAAAAGAAATATCCATGCTAGAGGTACCAATATCTCATATTCTATTTGGTCAATGGGGTACACTTTTAAAATTTAGAAATGCAGAACAATTTCCATAAGCATAGATTAATTTTTTTTGCCTTCCTAATACACATTTCATACAGTGTAACTTGAATTTATTATTCAAAATGTGTAACGTTAAATAAAAATATTCATTAAATCACCTAATTTATGAGATTCATCTTTAGTTTACATTTGAATCATTTAAATTGTATATCTATACGTTTATATCTTTTGTTAAATTCAGATATAATTTAGATAGATCTTTTTATATTTTTTATATTCCTTACATTTTTTTACCAGTACATGGCCATGTTTTTCATAGCACTTTTCAAATTTAATGCATAATTGTTATTTTTAGGGTCGCTATTAAGCTTATAATACACCAGGCGCGGATCTAGCCAAAGGATTTTAGGAGCGTGGGGTGGTTAAATTCTTTTAATTTTTTTTGCGATTTTAATTCCTAAAACTTTACTTTGATTTAGCTAATATAAAACTTTTAAAGAATAGATTTTTAATCGAATTGTTGAGCTATGAAGTTTGTATATACTGTCGCCCAATAAATTCGATATTTTACATCAATTTTCTATTTTCTGAAATTTGGGACTAATCCATATTTTTGGTTTTGATTGAACTAAAAATAGATGATCAATAGGTAAATAATTCGGAAAATGACATTTCGGGTTCTAAAGCAATGTTTGAAATTTTCTTGGGAATATTTTTAGCTTTTAGTGCTTTTTAGCTACATAATAGGAACAAAACAATGATTTTTAAATGACGTAAATATCTGTTGTAGAATTTTTGAAGTACAACTAGATATACCGAAGTCAAAGTGATTTTATAAGCTGATCAGATGAACATTTTTTAGAACCTGTAATTTCTAATTAAATAGACCGATTCACATACAAATCGTATACAATACAATCGTAGCAAATAATTTTCGCATTTTATGTGTGATGACGCTTTCCTGGCTTTAAATGTTCCAAAAATTATTATTTCTCGAATTTCCAATTCAGAACTGCTTATTTTTGCACTCGTGAGTTTTTTTTTTAAATTATTTTTGGAAATCAAATTGGATTCAGATCGGAGGAAAAAATAATAGTAAGGGTGTGTGAATTTTTGTATAAATTGAACAAACAACCATATTTTAAAAATTTACGTAAAAATTGGTGAAGAAACTACGTTTATCAATGATATATTGTGGCCAGTTACAAAAGTTTCTAAGTTAAATACAGTTTTCATTATATTCTGTCAAAAGCTTTTAGTTTTAGTTTATTCTATTGTAGCTACTCTTACGGATTTTGAACGTTTATCGTTTTTTTTTAGCCGATATCCTTCAAGTTTTCTCATTTCTTTCTCATTACCAGAGAAATAACTGCCTGCTTGTCTATGTCGAAAGAGAAATTCGTTTCGAAATAAACAATAAAACAACAATAAAATGTTAAATTTATTTGCTGTTTAAGATACATTTTTTTTTAAATAAAATAAAAGGAAATTCAAAATTTTTTCTTTTATAAAAAAAATATATTTTTTTGTTTGTTTTAAAATTTCAAAGGAAAAATATGATGTTTTCCTTAAAAAAGATTTTAGCTCCATTGTATTGTTTCTCATTCTTCCTTTTCATATTTTTGATAAAATATTATTATTATTATATATTATTTTTTTAATTCAAAATAATTTATATTTTTCCCCTTTATATTTGTAAATTTGTTATATCTTTTTAAAAATTAATTTTGTGGTGGAGGGGGGGGGGGGGGGGCGCAAATTTCCTTTTTCCTCTGTGGATCCGCGTCTGCAATAAGCTACCTAAAAACCTTATAGCAATTTTCTATTCTTCTATTACTAAACGTAAGAATTTTCATAACACCGATTGCTTTTATTTACTATAAGTTTTATCACGTTTTTTGATCATACTTCTAATCTAATTCTTGCAGAAAATATTCATATATGTAAATTGTGAGTTTTTTGAAATGCTCCCCTTTTTTTACAATAGCATGATGTGAATTTATAAATACATTTGGTGCAGCACAAAGTGTATTTTTCATTTTGTTTCTTTTCTTTTTGTTACACAATCAACACCACAATATGTTTGCATAATTTTAGTTAATGAGTCATGTACGTGTATGTGTTTTGCTTTCTTTTTTGATTCTAGTTATTTTAAACATACGAGTGGCTAATTTTGCAGGTAATTGGTACTCGGTTGCTTATCGTTTGTTTCTACTTACCGTGATTTTTAAACGTGCTATTGGCGGTGATTCTAGTGTTTCCAGTATGGCAGTAGCACTATTGTAATTTCCAACCAACAAGCAATATTGTGCTACACCACTCCAAAGTTCAACACATCTACTGCGTTCCTGTATGCCACCGCACTGAAATGAAATAAAAAGGAAATAGGGAAAAATTTTAGAATTTTTATAGATCTTTAACAAAGGTGTTAAGGTATTTAATGCTAAACTTAAAACTGTTGAAATAATTTTGTAATAATTATTGAACTGCTTTCCCTAAATTTGTAGTTTAAGTTTAGTTTGAAAACTATTTATTGAAATTTTTTTACTGTAAGATTTCAGTTTTTAGACATTAATTATTAAATCAGTATCCCTACAAACATTTTTCTACCATGGAAAATATTTAAGCAGTATACTGATATACTTAGTTTTTATTATACTATGCGAAAAATTTTGGGTCATCAAATATTGCTCCAATGATTCTAAAGCGAAATAAGAGTATGCAATCCGATTAATTGAATCTAAAAAGGTTTTTCAAAATTAATTCGAATATTGATTTTATATAGTCTTAAAATTCGAATATTTTGGGAACACTTTTTTCATTTTGAAAGTTCTAATAAAATTTAGCACATGAAGTTTTTTGTAGAAACTATAAGCTAAAGTGTGAGTTGGATGCCACACCCAGTTTTTAGCGCACTTTCAGTAAAAATCAGTTTTGCTACTAAAAATGCACATAAAATTTACCATACACAAAGAATAGAAAATACTTCATATTATAAAATTTAATATGTATGGCTGCCATGCTTTTTTTTCATCCACTTTTATTATACTGTGCTATTTTTTTTCCACTGCCTTGAAAATGCTTTTGAAATTTGTTCACTAAGAAACAAAGTAACCCTTTCTAGTCAATATTTCCTTCAAGGTTATACATACGTGCCAAGTTTCATTTTAATCGGTTCAGTAGTTTAGATATAAGTTCAAATCAAATAAAGTAAACAATGTTGTGATAAAAATGGACGTAACAAGGAAGTGGCGTCCAGGATTTATCTACTATAATAATGCTATGATAACATTTTGAATTAAATAATTAAAATAATTGTTATTTCAAATCATATTGAAAAAGGGCTTCACAATTCGAATTAACTTTCAAAACTACTGGTATATTTGCGTTGGAATTACTGAGGCAATTTTTTCTTGTTGCACTGTGTTATAGAAAGAAATAAAGGCAATTTTTTATATCGTAATTTTATCAGTTGAAAGAAAATTAGGTAATAAACAATATGTATGTAAAATTTTTATATTTTGTTAGTCATGCCGAATAAGTATTTTCTATTCCTTTTGTTTATAATTATCGCCTTAGTTCAACCAATTCTTTCAAAGAGTGAAATTTCCGCAATACGAATATGATCTTCTAAGCAACACAACTCATTTTCTTGTTATTTATCACATTTAGTAAATATTTCTGTATATTTGTATTTTTCTTTTCTAACTTTACATTATCATGAATTTACTAACAGTACTTTTACACAGAAATTTCAAATTATTCTTGTACAGTAGAGTATTTTATTGCAAAGCTAAAGAAATAATTGAAATTCATATTTACCATCATAAAGAAATCATTGAGGTGAATCAATGAATAGTAAATAGGATTCAGTCATGTAAAAGACTTGTTAGGGATATATGGTTACAATTGTTTTGCTCTTGCGGTTGTAGCACTTTATGAAAATTCTACTTTGTTGGCATATGGATAAATTGGAAAATAGTTTACCTATATGTACAATTACTTTTATATGAAAGACTTAATCGAAATAAAGTGGTAAGCAGAAGTAGAAGAACATTTTCAGTATTTACTGTTATGCCTGAAATGGAAATATTCCAAAGGAATTGTACTTTGATAGGTAACTTAAGTATAATGTATATACTTTTTGCTGCTACTGGGACCATTTTCTCTTTATAACTTCACATTTCAACCCAAGGTTACAAACCAATAAAGAAAAAAAAAAAAACATAAAAATAAAATCTTTAATCAAACATTATTATCAAAAGATCATAAAGAGTAGATTTTTTTGTTGTCTATCCGGAAATATTTCTTAATTTTCAAACAGCTTTGTATTTATAACTTTATAATATCGCAATTTTTCGCATCACAGTAATTTAAACTTACATTAAATAATTTTCAGAACCCTAATTGGTATTTAATACTTATGCGAACTATATACAAATAGTTTCACATCTCAAATATCTATAAGAAAAAATTATTAAGAAAATAATTATGTTACATGAGGCTTCATCACTCATAATTTTGATTATGAACCAACATTGAAGTTATTAAGTTTCGAATATAACACGAAAAGTAAGCACTTGAAAATAAAAACCACAATATGTTGATTAAAATTTCGTAAGAGTTTCATATGATGGTAATATGCATACATGTATATGAGTAAAAATAATATTGAATAGTTTATAAGTAAATAAGATACATAAATTAGTTTGCAGTTCTGCTGCCTTTATCATTAGTTTTTTTTTATGGAAGTATTTCTATGAATTTCAGTTATTCACAATTTGGTTTGGGATAATAAAATAGAAGATACCGGGCTGATGTGTTTTGTTGATTGCACAGAAATAACTACATGGATGTCGGAAAAGTTATTGAAGAAAATATTATAAAGTAAAATAACATAAATATATGATGAATCAAATAATATGGCGTGAAGTGTAGCAGATAAAAGTCAAAACATATAAATAATGGTAGGGTGCATAAAGTTATTTAGTTAGAAATATTTTGGATATCTTGTCATATTTGCACGAGTAATTTATTGCATTTGTAAAGTTAAAAATAATTTGATTTGCAGCATAGTCACTGAAAAATTAATGTTTTTGAATTTTATAGTGCTATACATCGAATTTAATATTTTTAACAAATTTAACAACTATTATAAAATATTAACCAAATGTTGTACCTTGGATCTTTTTTAATCCATTTCCGACTACTACCCGATGACATTAAGATAAATTGATTGGTATGGGGTTTATTTTAATAACTATAATCATAAAATTGAAAAATTTGAGTCCTAGCTATTTTAGTTTCCTAGATATAGGGTGCTGCGAAAATGCATCAATGGTACTCTCTTACGATCATATAAGAAGCAGACATTTTAAAAAATTGTATAGGAAACTTAGATTTACTTGTCATTTGAATTTATTTTTGTGATTATTTTACAATTTGTATATAAAATATATCCAGTGTAAAGCCATAGAATTGGAAGTAGACCATTCCAACGGAAATATAAGGTACTTAAATAATTTATCCAAAGCCTCTAAGAATTTGACGGTGTTAGACCATAAAATTTCTTATAATGAATGACAAATTATTATTTTTTCAAAAATGTTTCACATCAAACACAGCATTTTATTAACTGCTTGTGAATCATTTCAATTAGCATTTAGAACCTTGACATTTTTTGGTTCTTCGTACAGGTTCCCTAATCCAATGTCAAGTTTTTCTTTAGCTAATTAATTCTTGATTTCCAGCTGGCTCATAGACAGCTCTTGCAATTATGCAATAATTTTATAGATATATATTTTATATACAACAATATATTATAAGTATATCTCTATTTTATTATAAGTATATAATTCGTCGTTATATCTCAGCAAATTTTTATCTTGGTTATTTACCTTGTTTTCAAACTATTAATAAAAATGTGCTATATAGCAATTTTGTAACTTCTTCACGATAAAATTTTGTCTTTAAATATCATTAGCTAACAAATTTCATAGCTGAAGGTTATTCTGTAGTAGAATTTGACTGATTTTTTGTGAATCAGATCGGTAGTTAATGATATGTATCTGCATGGTATCTACAATATTAAATATTGTAGATACCAATTAGAAAAAGGCTGATTTTTGGATTTTTTTAAGATTCTTTAATTTTTTTTTAACACTGATTTTTCCTTTTTTTAACACTGATTTTTACTTCTGTAATAAAAAAAATTCAGATCCAATATCGCTCACATTTTTTTCTTTTTTTTTTTTTTTTTTGTTAAATTTTATTAAATTTTCGATAATCACATTCGACAAATTTGTGATTGTTTAATACGTGCGGTTTTAAAATGTTTCAAATCACTAACGGGTTTAATATTATGTTTCCACTTAGTTGAAAACAAACTTTTGAATAAAACACTTGTAAGTGTTTCTACTGGCCTGGCTTGTTTCTTATTGTCAAATTTTCGAATTATTTCTAACATTTTCTTTCACAGATAAATTGTAACCAATCATTATTTGACGAACTATTAAAACATTTGCCTTAACACTTAATTCAATTCATATTTTTCTTTATTTTTCACATTTCTTTCTTAACAATTTTAGTTCTTAATATAAAACATAAAAAATATTAAAATTTTATGTAATTTTTCGATAAAAATATTCCATTGAAATGGATAATACGCAGGTTTTTTGTTTTACCATAGACGCATCGCAGTGTTGCTGAGAGAAAATCATTTCGAAAAGTAAAATTTTCGATATACTTTGATTCGAAACAAAACCAACAAAACGATGTGATTTGATTTATGAAAATTTTATGGGAGAACGAGTTGAAACCAATTCGTTTTACTCAAAACAATAATCTTTCTTATATATGTAAGATATATATATATGTAAGTTTTAATAGTTGTTCATTATAAGGTCAGTCCATTTTTTACACTAAAATTTTTGCAATTTATTCTTTGACCATTTTTATTTGTTGTTTTATTGAAATGATTAGGAAGTGAATTATTTTAATTCCAAAATTGTTCCCAGCAATACATTCCGTTCAGTTTTTAGAATTTACACTTCTGCCTATTCCACTGAATTGTACGTTCGTTTTCCAAGATAAAAGTACACATCCTGAAATAATATAAATGAAATAAAATTATAATTAAAAATGGCAAAATGTTCAGGTTATTGCAACAGATACTCTAGTTCCTCAAAATAGATCTAAACATATCTACTACTAATTGTTTTCACCCTCTTTTGCAGAAAATTTAAAATTTTTGTGAATATTGTGCATAGCATGTTAGGAGTTGGTAACTATTACTGATATTCCAGACTATCCGTTTTAGTAAAAGAAAATGCTGAAGGTTCGTTCAAATTATGATAAAAATATCCTAAACTATTGGGTAATTATCACAAACTTGTATCTTTTTAAAAATACATAGATTCCTCTATTAATCTCTTCAATAGCCTGAGGGTTATTGTCTTTTTCAAGTTAATCTCGCTTTAAGGTACCGTCTAGATAGATATATAGATAGATATTTATATAAATAGATATATAGATGAATAGATAGATAGGTATTTAGATAGATAGGTAAATAGATAAATAGATAGATAGATATACTTAAACCCATTTTGAGGAACTAGAGTGCCTGTTGTACAAGTTAACACCCGATACATTTAAATGCTCCAAACATGTGCATCCATAAAATGCTGACCTAGTGTCTGCAGCTAAGAATACAAAAACATCCGGTCCCACAGTTTTGACAGTAAGCTGATTCCTGGAATAACATCAGGTGATTGGTGTGCATAGTTCTAAGTTAGTTATAATATTCTTTAGTTTTTAAGTTCAGTTCAATTTTGGAATTCATAAAATAAAGTTGTAGTTCGCTCCAAGGAAAAACAACTAAAAATTGTTTTCTCTTTTTTTAAAAAGTCTAACCAACAGGTTTGGAATTAATTGGCCCCCAAGCAGGAACCTGTCTGCGCGGTCCAACTCCTGCGTATGTGAGTAATGAGGCCCCCTAGTACCTACATAACGTAGCAAAAGGGACAGTGTTGTACACTAGCCGACTCAATCGGACGTAAAATTAAAATAATTAAATATTAAGTGAAATAATAATGAGACTTTTAAAGACCAAATTTAAATTAAAAGAATTAAATACTAAGTGAAACAATAAAAAATATTAAGTGAAACAATAATAAAATTAAAATAATTAAATATTAAATGAAACAATAATAAGACTTTGAAAGACAAAATTTAAATTAAAATAACTAAATATTAAGTGAAACAATAAAAAATATTAAGTGAAACAATAATAAAATTAAAATAATTAAATATTAAATGAAACAATAATAAGACTTAAAGACAAAATTTAAATTAAAATAACTAAATATTAAGTGAAACAATAAAAAATATTAAGTGAAACAATAATAAAATTAAAATAATTAAATATTAAGTGAAACAGTAACAAGACTTTTAAAGACAAAATTTAAATTAAAATAATTAGTGACTCAAAAATAATTAATGACTTTCAAAAATAAAAATTAAAAACTCAAATATAAAGGAAAAATAAAAAAAAACACAAAATAATAAATATAATACAATAAAAGAACATTTTCGAAAAACCAAAGACTCAACAAACTTCTTCGATGAATCAACTACAGGGAAGTGTAATACCCTCCTTTTTCGAAGCAACAACGATCAGCATGTTCTGGATTATATTTATTATGTAAGATAAGTTTACAGTATTATATTTTTATTATTATTTTAATTAAATATATTAAGAGAAAAATAATTTGTTAAATGTTATTCGCAACAAGATCACAGGGAACTCAGATGTTGCCCTGAGATCCTATAAAACCCCATTGAATTGGAAGGCAATATCAAAATACCTCACCCTACATTATGCGGATAAAAGAGACATTCGTACGTTAGAATGCCAAATGGTATCACTGGTTCAAGGAAACCAAACGATCCAAGAATTTTATGGACAGGTCTATACTCATTTGTCACTCATCCTAAATAAGATTGGATGTCTAGAGATGTCCGATGATTCGTTAAAACTTTTTGTTCAGACTTACCGAGATTCGAGGTTTAAATGGCGACTTGCCGCGCCTCTTGGGCATGAAGGAACCTTCAGATTTGTCACAGGCCCTACACCTATGCTTTAAATTGGAAAACCAAAATTTCCGCTCTGACTACGCAGAGCGAAGTCGTAATATTTTTGGGTTTCCAAATCAGAAACAGAAAAAGGTTTTCCCACAAAAAAACTATCCATCCCAACAGATATTTCACCCCCAATTAGCGTATATACCACGACCTCAAACGAACCATCAGATCCAACAAGGATTCTATCCTCAATTGACTTATATGCCAAGACCACAGGTTAATATTAACCATCAAGGATATTCATCTCCAAACCAAAACCATAATCGATATCAGCATGCAAATAACCACCAAGTTTATTTGGCTTCCCCACGCCCATTTGTACCTAAACCACAGCCTAGGCCAAATGGATGTGGATGTTAGCATGCGATCAAAAGGCGTTAATTACATGAACAGACCGAGACAAAATTATTTCTTTGGTAAGAGACCACCACAAGTACCACTACATGCCCCTACAAACAAAATACAAAGATATTTCCATTTGGACACTGCTAAATGTATTCCAGAAGATTGGTATTATCCGAACTATCCACCAGGAGGAGCTGAGGTTGATACTCGCCCTGAAAATGGAGAACCAGATTATGTGCGTGAATATTATCAACAAATTCCTGAGGAGGCAGCCGCAATTGCACATCAGGAGGATCAACCTCTGGATGTGAACGACCTGCATTTTTTAGGTTAACGGACTCTTCGTTGCCATATGTAAGGTGTAGAACGGGGAGTGGGTTGATTTTAAATATATTAATAGACACTGGTTCTACAAAAAATTATATACAACCATCCCTATCGAAAATAACTATCCCAAATCAAAAAAACTTCGTTACAAGATCAGTAGCAGGTGATATTGAAATTAGTGAACACACGTATATTAATCTTTTTGGCATTAGAGATAAAAATTTCAAATTTTACATTCTTCCAAATTTAAAATCTTTTCACGGAATTTTAGGGAATGACAGCTTAAAACAATTAGGTGCGATTAATTACACTAGAAGTAGTTGTATGTTGCTTTAGAATGGGATGAAAATAAAAATTTATCAAATGAGATCAGAATCAATCAACATGATTAAAATAAGGGACGAACATATGACATCTAAGCAAAAGAAAATGATAAATGCGCTGACAGAAAAGATACCGAATTTATTTGCCGAGCCGAATATGAAATTAACATATATCATTAGAGTAGTTGGTGAAATTCGTACAAAAAATGATATACCGGTCTATACGCGATACTATCCGTATCCCATGGCTTTAAAAGCAGAGGTCGAAAACCAAATTCAAACGATGCTTCATGATGGTATCATAAGAAAATCTAGGTCACCCTATAATTCACCTGTATGGGTTGTCCCGAAAACAACAGATTCTCTGGAAATAAGCAATATAGAGTTGTAATAGACTATAGAAAGCTTAATGCGATCACTATAGCAGACAGATATCCGATTCAAGACATCACAGAAGTCCGTGCGCAATTAGGGAATAATAATATTTTTTCGCTACTTGATTTAAAAAGCGGCTTTCATCAGATCCCGCTAAAAGAATCTGTTATAGAGAAAACAGCTTTTTCAATTAATAATGAAAAATATGAATATATCAGCTTACCCTTTGGCTTAAAAAACGCCCCTTCCATTTTTCAAAGAGCACTTGATGATATATTGCTTGAATGTATTGGTGTGTGTCGTTTTGTTTATATTGACGATATAATCGTTTTTAGCAAAAATGAGGACGATCATGTCCGACATTTAGAAAAAATTTTTTAAATTCTCGAAAGTGCGAATATGAAGGTCCAATTGGACAAATGTCATTTTTCTTTAAAAAGAATCTGTCGAATTTCTTGGTTTCATAATTTCTTCTGATGGAATTAAGACGAATCCTGAAAAAGTTGAGGCTATATCAAAAATTGCACCGCCTAAAACATTAAAGGAGTTAAGATCATTCTTAGGTCTGTCAGGGTATTATCGTCGTTTCGTTCGAGATTATGCTAAGCTCGCCAAGCCCCTGACATCCCTTTTAAGAGGGGAGGATGGACGTACGTCCAAAAATCAATCTGCAAAAGTTAAAATAAACTTGAATTCGGAAGCTATTTCTGCTTTCAATAAAATAAAGGCAACTCTCGTTTCAGGAGATGTAATGCTGGCATATCCAAATTTTAGTAAAGATTTTACACTAACGACTGACGCATCAAACTTTGCCATTGGTGCAGTACTTTCCCAGGACGATAAACCGATAATTCTCTTATCTAGAACATTGAATAGAACTGAAAAAAGTTACGCCACTAACGAAAAAGAAATGTTGGCGATTATTTGGGCTTTAAATTCTTTGAGAAATTATTTGTACGGTACTGCTAAGGTAAACATATACACTGATCACCAACCCCTTATTTATGCGCTTAGTAACAAGAACAATAATAGTAAGATGAAACGTTGGAAAGCAAATCTAGAAGAATGTAATTATGAGTTGCATTATAGACCTGGAAAAGCGAATGTTGTTGCTGACGCCTTGCCAAGAATTCCATATGCTCAGATAAACACATTGACATCTAGCGAACATAGCGATGAAAGCTCTTCTCATAACTTAATATGCTCTGTAGATGTCCCTATTAATGCATTTAAAAATCAAATTTTTCTTAATCAAGATCAGACACAGTCATACCAATTTAAGATAGTTTTTCCTACTTACCATAGACATATAATTATGGAACAACAGTATGATTCAGATAATTTGTTGCGAATTTTGAAACGTTATTTTAATCCATCCGTTGTTAACTGCATTAAAACTGAAGAAGGCATTTTGGGTCTAATTCTAGAGATCTATCCTTTCCAATTTAGCAATTATAAGATAAGGTTTACGAAGTTGCAGGTCGAGGATATCACTAACGAACAAGAGCAAGAGAATATAATTTTGCGCACTCATAATAGAGCACATAGGAATGCTCGTGAGAATAAGATGCAGATTATAAATAAATATTATTTCCCATCAATGAATAGTAAAATTATTAGAATAATAAAGAACTGTATAGTGTGTAAAGAAAATAAATATGATCGCCATCTTGCTGAACCAGAAATATAGGCAACTCCCATTCCACAATACCCCGGACAAATTATCCATCTCGATATTTTTATCACAGACAGCCACTCTGTTTTGACAGCCATAGATAAATTTTCCAAATTTTCAGTGGCCAAGTTACTAAAATCCAGAGCTGCTGAGGACATTAGACAACCTTTAAGGGATATACTCTATTTTCTTATTCCCGAAACTATAATATTTGATAACGAAAAATCTTTTAATGCGGTTTCTACTAATCATATGGTGGAAAATGAATTTGGTATCAAAATTTATCGTACACCCCCATACACAAGCCGTTCAAATGGGCAGGTGGAACGTTTTCACTCCACACTTCAAGAGATAATGCGCTGTCTCAAGACCGAGGGAGCTCATGTCACCTTCGAGGAGTTATTAGAGAAATCAGTCAAAGAATATAACCTGACAGTTCACTCAATAACCAAAAGGAAACCTGTCGAAGTATTGTTTGGCAGAAGAGTCAGTAGTGATCCAGAACAACTTGAAAAATTTCGTAAAGAACAATACATAAAATACAAGAGAAACAAATAGCCGACCTCAGTTATAATAACAAACGGAAAGCACCACTTAAATCGTATTCAGAGGGAGATGTAATTTATGTCAAAATCAACAAGAGACTTGGCAATAAACTTACCCCAAAATACAAAAAAGAAATAGTGCTAGTAACAGTAATTCTACGGTCAAAACGCGATCAGGAAGAACTGTTCACAAGAGTCTTATCAAAACATAAAATTTCTGTATTTATTTTTTTTCCAAATTAGTCATAACATGTTGTAAAATGGAATTTCAGATAGTAGACTACTCGTCTGCTCATCTGATAATGATCAATAATGGTCAAAGCAAAGTTCAAGATGGAACTTTTAGAACAATCTACCCTATAGACCTATACGACAATTTTGTAAAAGAGACACAGAAATACGTTGAACGAAAACTTCCCAAAACCAATCCTTTCTATTTCATCCTGAAAGAAGAAATAATACAAACTTTGGACCTAATCCAAAGTATTGTTCCTTTAAATAATAATAAAGATAAGGATATTAGTAATAATAATAATAAAAACAATAACAATGAAAAAAATAGTAATGTACTGCATGGAAGTACATCGCTGGCACTTCAGACCACGATGACTTCGAAATGTTGGAATTCAATATAAATGATTTAGATAAGAATAATAATAAACAAGTTGTAATTAACCAAATTGTAAACGATAGATTAATTGATTAATGAAATGTCAAATGCCATAGGCGACAATTATTTAAATAAAGAAATTACTTTAACTTTGCAAAGTAGAATAAGACTCAGTAAAGAGCAATTAATAAATACAAATTACGCCATTCAATGGGCAAAAAGTCGAATAATTAACTCTATAAATTTGAATAAATTGGAAATAAAACTAGCTTTAGAGAAATAAAGAGAAGAAAAAATGTCATTTGCATCAACTGAAGAGGCGGTGGAATACGCCAAAGTAAATGTAATGTATAACAATTCAATGATTTTGTATATTATTAAAATTCCATTAACAAATAAAAAATATATGAAAATATTTTATTATATCCAGTAAAGAAAAATGGAAAGATTATTAAATTATCATTTAAAGAAATAAATAAAAATTCAAAAGAAATGTATGGAATAAAAAATAATTGTTTAGAATATAATTCTGTTAAGATTTGTAATAACAATCAATTAATAGATTTAAGTAATAATACCTACATACCAAATATTATAAGAAGCAGTTCATAATCCTGCACCGACAGCAACAGTCAACATGTCCCGCTAATTGAAACCTTATTTCCCGGAGTAATCCTGCTTAATGACTACAATAAAACAATATTAATCGATGAAGTTAAATATAATTTTTCCGGCACGTTCCTGATAAAATTTACAAACTCTACCATCGCGGCACAAAATAAGATATATACTAATTTCGAAGCTCAACAAATAAAAGTAATTCCCGCTGTGTTAAAACCAACACCCGAAGAAAAGGAATTATAAAATCTTTTGACGATCGAAAGCTTAAATGAATTACATCTTAACAATACTCATAAAATTGAAACGATACGGTTGGGAACAATTATAAATGGAGCGTCAACTATGTTTCTCCTGATGTTGCTTATTGTTATTGGTTCCTTGATTTTTCACCTGTATAAAATGTCAAAATCGGTGAACGTTACTAAAATTAGTATGGAAGATGCAATATCACATTCTACCCCCGCTGTTATCCTAACCAATATCCAACCTGGAAACAATATTCCCGTATCAAATTTTAGGAAGAACAACATTCCATATTTTTAAGAAAAAAAAAAAAAAAACAATTGAGACAATTGTTCTTAAGATGGAAGGAGTTAACACCCGATACATTTAAATGCTCCAAACATGTGCAACCATAAAATGCTGACCATAAATTGTTCTTAAGAGGGGAGGAGTTAACACCCGATACATTTAAATACTCCAAACATGTGCAACCATAAAATGCTGACCTAGTGTCTGCAGCTAAGAATACAAAAACATCCGCTCCCACAGTCATAATTGCAGTGTTGACAGTAAGCTGATTCCTGGAATAACATCAGGTGATTGGTGTGCATAGTTTTAAGTTAGTTATAATATTCTTTAGTTTTTAAGTTCAGTTCAATCTTGGAATTCATAAAATAAAGTTGGAGTTCGCTCCAAGGAAAAACAACTAAAAATTGTTTTTTCTTTTTTTAAAAATTCTAACCAACAGGTTTGGAATTCATTTACATCAATCGGAATGTTTTCCAATTCTTGATATTTAGTTTTATTTAGATCATTCTATGATTAATTGTGCTCTTTTATTTTGGAAAGCGATCGTATAATTCAGTGAAATAGACAAAATTGGACATTTTTAAAACTGGGCGGGATGTATTCCTAGAAACACTTTTAGAATTAAAATAATTCACTTCTTTATCACTATAAAGCAATAAATAAAAATTGTCAGGGAAAAAATTACCAAAAAAGTAATTTTAATGGAAAAAATGGATTGAACTTATAATTTTGACTCATTGCAAAGCGTACATTTTCTACGTTTTGTCTATAAGAAATCAAATGTCAAATAAATGATACCAAATGTTGCATGTAGGAACATTTTTTAGTAGAAAGTATTTCAGCAGTACCATCAAATATCCCTTGTATTTTTTGATACATGGACTAAATAAAAGTGAACTTATAATTTTGCTGCGCACCTTATAATATCAAATACCTTATGAATATATTATAATGTCCTTCCGAATATTAGTATTATCATAAATATTTTAGACTTGGAGCTACAATTTTCCCATTTACATTTCTTTAATCTTTAAATACATTTTAGCATTATTTGTGTAATATTAAATTTTAAATTCAATAAAATATTAGCAAAAAAATAAATTAAGCAATATTAGTGGCGCAAATTTGCAGACTTGTGGTCAGAAAATTATAAAAAAGATATATCTCATTGCGTGTTTACGAATTTCAACTTCAAAATTATGGCAATAAAATATCGCACGCAATATTTGTGTTGTTTGCCTTCAACAGAACTTAAAACATGGTAAATGGTATACATTAAGTAATCTCGTAAGCACTCTAGGATCTCTTGGACAAAGTATAGGAAACAGTTGAAGTAGTACTAGTAAAAAAAAAACACTTTACCTGTCGGAATGCAGATACTCTGCAATCAAACAATTTTCCGGGCATTCTCATAAAACACCTTACTCTGTCAATGTACATAAGCCTCTTAGTTGATAGGCAAGTTGAATACGGCATTGTATATGTATCAGAGCATGTATATATTTTCAAGATAAAAATGTGCATTGCCAACCTTGGGTATAAAGACAAGCCTAATATTGAGCAAAGATTCTGTCTCAAAATAAACCAAGATATTACATGAAAAATTTCTTGATAGAAAATAATTGTATAGCAATTATATTATAGAATGATAAATTATGTCCTTGGTTAAATATTACAGTATAGTTATAATACACAAGATTATGTACCGGTAATATATCTAGTTCTTTCCATTAAAAATTTTGTATATCTTTAGTGTGAATTTTTAATCGGTTAATCTTTTAATCGCTCCGAAAATCATGAATTTGTTGGATCTGCACCCATGCTAATATATCGATGATATTGAATTTCTCTCAATTTTATTTATTTGATAACTGTTTTCTGTTCGAAGTCAGTTTTTATGTAATTAATTAAGGTCAATAACTATCCGCATTAACTTATTTTCACATTTTAACCACTAAAAGTTCATTGAACTCAGCATCTCCAATATAGCTCGTCTTTAAAAATGTTAATTAAATAATTGTTTAATTTATTTTAGTCTGCTTGTTATACAAAATCATCTATTTACATAGAAATATTTGCATTTCTACATAAATATTTCATACAACTCTTGTTAAATTGTAAACCTCAACAACAACAAATAGACACGTACAATCAACAATTTTAATTAAAATAAAAATTGTCCAAAAAACATGTAGAAATAAAGAAAAAAAATTTTAATTTGCTAAACCAAAAATATACAAGATTTGCAAATCTTTTACTTGTACCGGAAATACACATTCACCAGTTTACGTAAGTATACGTGACTGTAGGCATAAATTTTCTATGAAGTGCTCATAGTATCCATTCATGAATGGACAAAGTTGACAAAGTTTTGAATTTTGTTTTTCTTTTTGATAAATAATAAATGAAATACGATAAAGAAAAAATGGGAATTACTGATGACTAAAGTTGTGAATCATTTTTGCCAGTGTGTGGGGTTGTTTTTTTTTTTTTTTTTTGCTTTGGTTGATACTGAAACCATTAAAGGAAAAGGATGTTGTACTATTGCAACATATGAGTTGTCAAACAGTAAAAGTGTCTTGTGAATAAATGAACTCACCTTTACACTTCACTTGTTATTAAAATTTAATGACATACATAAATGTCAGAAATTTTGTTCACATTACGAATAAATTAACATACCTACTTGTAAGTTCATAACAAATTCAAGAACTATACGGGAAGTTGAATTTGTTTTTTTTTTTTTTTTTTTTGTTGAAAATTTTATATGTATGGAATTTTGTTAAGTGTAAAGGAAAATATACTTGCTACCTTTGACATTTAATGACCAATATAAGAACAGTGTTATAATAAAGATTTGAAGACTTAAAATGTGTTACATACATAACTAAATGATTACACGGTGCTACAGTGAAAAAAAAAACACTTAGAATGTAACATTGTGTAGTTTGTAGATAATGATATTTCACCATTTTTTTAATTTTCGATATCGGAGATTATATCCAGAAAAAACTGATTTTTCAGACTTCGCGGCTTTAAAAATTTTTATTTTTATTAATTTAAGTTTTTCAAACGGCATTAGAAAAACAATATTTTACCCTTTTCAAAAATATATACACATTTATATTCGTAGTAAAACGGTGTAAGATATTAAAAACATAAATTTAATTTTTATTTTTATTCGTATTTTGTGGATTTCACAGTCATTTTTTACCCACGTAGTTTTTCGTATTTTTTTACAAATATTGTATTGTATTAGCAATAAAATGAGCTATTGTTTGATAAAATCAGATTAGAATATTTTTGGAACTACAGAACTAATTAAATCTTGTATTTTTACATGTATTTTGTTGTTGCCATTATTTTGCATCATAAATATGGCAACAACTAACAATTCTTATCAAATATTCTACAATTCTAAGTCGATTTTATCAAATTATATATTATTTTATTTCTAACTAAATAAAATATTTGAAAAAATGTGAAAAAAAATTATTAAATTGTCAGTCAAAAATGGCTGAAAAGTTAAAAAAATATAAAAAAAAAAAAATAGTTTATGTCCTTAAGACTCGTATCTTACATAGTTTTTCTATGAATAAAAATGTGTATATACTTTTTAAAATGGGTAAATTTTTTCTTTCTAATACCTTTTGAAAAATTTACATAAGTAAATAGGTATTTCAGATAAAAATTTTTAAAATCGCGAATTCTGAAAAATCTGTGTTTTGGATATAACTAACGATGTAGGGAGCATATCGAAAATTCTGGAAACGGCGCAATAATCTACTCATCCATACATACAAACTGCACTATGTTACATTCCAAGTATCGTTTCAATGTACCACGGTGTAATCATTAAATTATGAATATAACAAATTTTATATCTTCAAATTAAATGTTCTTTTATCGTTCACTAAATGGTAAAACTAGTTTAATTTCCTTTACATATTTAAAAACCGTACATACAAAAATCCAAAAAAAAAAAAATCATCTTCCCGTGTTTTCAACTTTTTTTTGTAGGACCGTGTTATTTTTGTGAAGAAATTTTATTTCACTCAATAAGGATTGGACAAGAAAAAATCGTGCACCGTTAATTTGTTAAATTTATTATTACTGACATTAACTAAATTTTATTGGAATAACATAATAAGTTTTCTTAAAATAAAAATTTAACAAAATTCGTTCAAACACATAATTCAAATTTATTATCGAAAGAATTGCTAGGAACGCAGGTAATTTGGGAAATACAGTTTGTTGATTTACTGACTATTACAGACGTTATGATATTAATATAGTTAAAATAAATCTAAACAAACTTTTGGTCTGCCAAGCCATTTGTACGTGAGGGTAAAAGAATTTTATTCATAACTAATGACACTTTTAACAGAAAAATGTACGAAAATGAGTGCCGTCAAAAATATTCCTTCCTGTCATTAGAAAATACAATGAATTCTAATTTGCTTGGTCTCAACTCAACTCTTCTCATTATGCCACAAAAACAGTGACAGAGTGGTACCATATAAATGGTGCTCCTATGTACCTAAGGATGGTAAAATCCACAGAACTCAGTCCATTTTAAACGTATTGGATCACATTAAAAAATACATTTAAAGAACACTTAAAGCTTATGGAGTAGGATATCAAATATTTTAATAAAGCGAATAAAAACTTTATTTTTCTTTCCGATTTAAAACTTGAATAGAACTGTCTTTAACAAATCAAAATTTTAAAGAGAATAACACATGGTTTAATTTTTATAGGCTGAATTGTATTCACTAAATTAAATTGCCTCAAAATCGAGTGATCTTTTGAAGAACAAGATAATCTGTGATTAAAATTTATTTCACAGTAATTAGATCTTGAAAGGACGTCTTAAACGGGCTGGTCATACTTTAGCTGAAAATTAAATTCTCTATATTTGCTATGAAATTGCTAAAATAAAAACTATACAAAATAAGGACTATTCACGAAAAAATCCATGCATATAATTTAGATTATAAAAATGAAACCAATGGGTCAATCTTTTTGGAGTTTTGTTTTTTAAAGACTTACATTTTACTTTAAAATTTAAAAGAATAGTTAATTTTTTATTAGTTTTTAATAAAATATTTTCTTGAATATTTTATTGAGTTCTCGGTTATTTTTTAATGGAATGGATCCACTTCTTTTCAAGCAAGATTTAATTTTTTACTCAGCTTTAAGTGTTTTTTAAATATTTTTTTTTTTTACTACGACCCTACTAATTTCACATCGAATGAGTTTTTGTACAGTTTATTGAGTTGGCCTCCATTGTTACACCATTTGTTGGATACCAATTAGCTACTTTTTTGTTTTAATGGTGATATGCAAGATCAGGCCAGAAAATCTGGAATTCGTTATGCTTTCTAATGATAGGAAGAATCTTTTAAGAAGGCACTCATTTTCATACATTTCTGTGCAAAAAATGTCACTCGTTATGAATAAATTGTTTTTTCCCCTCACGTAAAAATTGTTTGGCAGACTAATCATTTGTTCGAAAATTTGATTTCTTAGAGGATATTTATCTGCTATATTTCCTATAACATCAGTGATATGGAATTCCTGAGCAGGATGCTGTAAAAAGTTCGTTCTCCTCTTTGCCTTTACATTGTTTTACTTTGTGGGTCTTCAGGCAAACTTTTTTAAATTTTTATTATAAAGAAACAGAGCAGATTAAAATATAAGTCACATTTCATCCAGAGATATAGAGAATTTCTCTTAAAATTATTTTGTCTGTAAGTTATTTTTTTCTTCGTTTATCAGGGTTCGTTTCGATGATCATAAACTCTTTGTATTTTTGATGACTCTAAAAACTGAATTTCCTAACTCACCTACACTCCTAGCAATTGCTTTTAATGGTCGACATATATTTTAATTATAAAATTGAATTATGCATTTTCATGAATTTTGTTAATTTTTCATTTTAGGAAATACATCAAAATTCTGCAGGAAGGAAGTTAACGGTACTAATAAAAGTTATAAACCTTAAAGTGTGTGCGGATTTTTTCATGCCCAGTCCTTAGTTCATATTTCTCATTTCTTCGTTTTTATGCTGAGCATGTTTCCTTTGAAACTGTTATACATTATTATGTGATCATACAATTATATTATGTAAGACCATCTCACTTCACAATTATTTAATAAGTTTACGAAAGAATTAGTATCACATTGCCAGATAACAACTTTTGTTCAACTTATTTTAAAGAAATTAGGCAGATATTCAAATATCATTGGGATTAAAAATCACATGAAGTTTTAGAATTTTATTTATGAACCTCAGATAATAAATAAAGTTTATGATTGAAATTCTAAGTCGCTCCGGCCACTGCTATGCCTATTTTTAGCTCAGTAGAAACAAGGATTTAAGAAACACTATTAGTCAGAACAACATGCTTTTTTTTTGGACCTCTCCAATGTCTGGTCATCCATCTATGTGTTAATTTTTGCTATTTTTTAAAAAAATCTGTAACTTTTTAAACTGTAAGTTATTAAAAAAATAAGAAATTTCATAATTTTTCAATTTCTTTGGTTAGTAATTTTAAACATTTGTTTGCCATAGATGTTTATTTTAGTCAAAGAAACAATCGTGATCCCATAAACTAACATTCGGTATAAATTTCATAAGAGTAAAAATGTCTCCAGAAACTCTTATGAATATCGGTATACAATTGGTATATACAATCAGTAGTTATTGTATATACCAATTGGTAGAGATATATACGTTTATGAAGACGTATTGTTATTATATCTTAATATTTTGTTTTTATTTATGTTGAAGAGTAGAAGGTAAAATGATATTTTTAATGTACAAACTGTATATTTTGTTTTATAACGATTTGGTCCAAATTAATATATGTATGTAATGAAGATATATGTAATTATATATCCAGTTATTTTTCTTTTAATTCATTTAATTTACAATACTTTCCTTCATATGTTTATCTTACCTTATAGTAGAAGCGCATTTCTTTAAGATATAAAATTTATTTACTTAATTTAGTTAAACTTTTCTGTAATTTTCTCTTGTCCTCATTTTGTTGATTATTTCTTATGTTTTCATCTCATTTGTCGTTGTATATACAAATTTTGTTGTTGTTGGTATTCTTGTTTATTATTTACTTACCTGTAGTATTTCGTTGCATACAAATAAACGTAGACGTGCTGACCAATCAAGATATGTTTCCAAATTACATGTCTTTTTGGGATCTTGTACGCCTGGTGGTCCACCCGAGGATGAAGGTTGGTCCCATTTTTTCTGCATATGTAATTTAAAAAAAAGAAAGTCACAAAGAAAAAAATTTCATAAATAACTTTTAATGAATTTCTCTTTGTAAGAAACTTAAAAAAAGAAATATTGTCCATTTTAATTAAAATACATATTTTTTTTCATTAACAATTCTGTTTTTTTTCAATAGTCATTAACTTTGAGTTTAATGTTGGAAAAAATCTCAAAAAACAATATTTAAAAGCTGAATGTATTCACATAAAATCTGTAATTACTGCGTATGATTTTGTATTTATTGTTTTTACGTTTTCAATTTACAGTAAATATGTAGTTAAAGAATGTCAACGTTACGGAGTACTTTTTGATTAAATCATTAAGTAGTATGAAATATAGTTTGTAATAAAATTTTTAAAAATTTATGGTACTCAATAAAGAAATATTTATAAAGTCCATCAACAAATTTTAACTCAAGGGTGTTCGGAAGTGCTTTAAAATGCTATCAAATGACTAGTTTTTTATACTATAGAAAAATTCGTCATACCCAATTAAGAGTTATTATGTATATATTTGACCTAAATAAAATTTAATGTTGAGTTTTTATCCACTTTGGAATAATTTGTGGTTTGTCTCATAACCACACTTTTTAATTTGCACACCTACTAATATATGTGCTACACAGAGGTTTTCGGTTAAATGCAAAATGTTTGTACAATATTTTTAAGTATCGGAGATTTATTAAACCCTGATTTATTTGGAGCATAAAATTTCTTTAAATGTTTTAGCTATAGTGAAAACATATCTCAATAGCTTTAGTATCCCAACTATACTAATTGAAATTTGGGAACGTATAAACCATGTACTAAAATAACTAATCGCCAGACATAGCCAAATATATTAAGTACTTGACAGTCTCTATCATAACTAACTAAAATTGTTAGTTCCTGCTATATTAATTGGAACTAATTGATGGCGATATCTGTAAATAGCATCATTTAGAAATTATCCGTAACATACCAGAAATAACCAAACGAAAAATACCAGATTTTTAAGTAATTTAAAAAAATTATGTCCAAATATATCTTGAGACTTGAGTTGCTCTAAATAATACAAAATCTTGAGTTATCCTACTCAAAATAATTTGTTTGTGCCATGTTTTAGAATACTTTAAAATTTATTGAACAATTGTGTTCAATATTTAGAAGGTATTCAAATGAAAATTGTTTGTTGTACAAATGAACACAGTTTTTAAGACAATTTATTTTTATTTGTATTACCGTGATTTCATGATTATGTTTTAGTTAAATTTCGCAACTCTTGATTTCCTAACAATAGTCAAATTTATTTCAAATTTAAAATATATCTTTTCTCCCAAATGCATACGTAAAATTATAGTTGCCTCCATTTTAAATTGAACCATAATTTTCTTTCTTCTTATTTTTGTTATAACTTATTAAGTATGTTCGCGACCAATATAATTGTTTTACATACGTACTACTTGTACTTACATTATTTATTTTGTGGAAGAATTATGAAAATACATTTACTTTTTCTGAGTTATTTCACTTTGAAAATGACAAAAGGCACACTTGTGATGCAATTTAAATATTTTTCACAGCTTACTGTGGATGTAGACACTCACAGTGCGGCTAATCTCAACAACTTTGGTAATAAATCTGTATTGCCTCAACTCCTGGTCAGATCGAATTAAAATGTACGGAAAAGAGGAATTAAGCTTTCAGAAAAATTATTTCATAGTCATCCTGTTGTAATACGAGATAAGCTGCAGGGAGTCAAAGTTTACCAAAAGTTTTAACTTATACAAATCAAGTCCGATTTCAAAGATTTGTTACATTTCTGTGAACTGCTTAACGAGATACAGAAAAAACATGTTTGCTCACCTGTGTTATCTATTACAGATATTTACGCCTAAGTTTTTAATTTATGATTTTTTGCCTCGACTTTATTTCGATTTGTGGTAATAACCCCTGAGGTATAATTATTTAAAAAATATTCTGTAATTTTCAATATATTCCGAAATAATATGCTAAAAAATTTGTTTGGTTATCTTAATTTCTCTAGCCATAAAAAATGTTCAAACTAGTATGAAAAATGACTGAGATTTTAGAGATATACAGTAAAGTTCTTTAAATTTTTTTTAAAAGTTTTGTTAAAAAAATATTTTTTCTTTCAATATTTCAAAAGACAATTCTCAGATTCATACACTGCATCCAGTATTGGTGGAAAATTGTGAATTTTAGAAAAAAATCATGTTTATCGAATAATAAAAAAGTTTATGCGAGATTCTTAAACTTATTCATGCTTTTTAATAATAAAATATACTTTGATCGATTTGCCCCTAAACTACTTCCCGCTCGGCCAAAAACAATGCAGTATTGCAGGTTTTATGAAAAAAGTAAAATTTTAAAAAGATTTTTTTTACTATCATTTCTTATGTATTATATAAAATAAATATCAGTCATCCAGTTCTCAATAAATCGTTCAAATAGTTTCAACAACCATTTATTGAAATTTAAAAAAAAATTATCTAAATATTTTTACGAGTGTTATCTCGTTACACAAAAACATGCACCAGTAGAATTGTGCGTTTTGTATACGCACATATTAAAATATTCAATAAAATTTTGTAAAATAATAAATTTTGTAAGTTTTGACACGAGTTGTCACTTTTAAGGCCATTGTATTATCTTTGCTAAAACGATCTATATGTGCATGTTAGACGTTGTATGTTATACCAAAACAAAAACTTGTTGGGTTTTGGAAAACTATATTTACAAAATCAAATCGTTTCATACCTTGTTTTCTCTCAATGTGCTTTTCACTGACACGTTTATTTTTTGTATAAATTTTTATTTAAATCAAATCTAATTTATTCTGGTTAATTAAAATGTTTTAAAAAATAATTAAAAATTAAGTTTTACACAAAATTTAAAATACAAACAATATAATTCAAGAAATTTGACAATTTATTTTTTTTCATCATATTCAAGAGCTCACTTTTATGAAATCAACTGAATAGGCAGTATCATAAATATTTATTTTAGTATTTTTTATTTGGTTTTCAATAATACCTTCATCTAGGTTTTATTGGTTTTTGATTTGTATGGAAAAACTAAATAAATTTATATAGCTTCTTCAAATAAAAACTGATTGAAGCCAAAAACTACTAGCTTTTGTTTGGTGTAAATGGCATATAAGAAAATTATTATTTTTTGGTCTTTATTTTTTAATTTTTTTGATACTATCTAATTACTTAATTGCCAAAATTAGCTGAACAATTGTTGGGGGTATGAAAGACTGATATTTTATATAATACATTAGAAATAATAGTAAATATATGACACTAATATGTTTTTGTGCAATTAAAAAAAGTCTTTTCAAAAAATGACTTTTTTTTAAATAAAATATGCACTTCTTTACTCCATTTTGGTCGTGCCTGAAGCAGTTTAGTGTAAGAAATTTTGCGCAAGATTTCTTTTTATTAATCGATGAATATGATTTTTTTCTAAAATTAACCACATACGAACAATGCTGGATGCAGTGAACAAACCTAAATCAATTTAAAATTTCTTTATTAAAAATTTATGAAGACTTGTTTTTGAAATATGTAAAGAAAATAATTATTTTATTAACAAAAATTTGAGAAAAAAGTGAAAGAATTATAATATATTTACAAAAAGCCACTCATACTAATATCAGAGTGCTGAATTCAGACATTTTTCTAAGTTAAGAAAATTCAGATAATCTAACAATTTTTCAGCATATCATTTCGGAATTGCAGAATATTTTTAAAAATATTGCTCCTCATATACATCAGGAATTATTCCCGAAAAGCGAAATGAAGTGGAGGCAAAAAATCAAAAATTCAACTGTAAATATCTTTTTTACTGTAAGAGATAATTTGGATAACTTTATCTCGCTAAGCACTTTACAAAAATATAAAGATCTTTGAAACTTTTACATGCTCGAGATGGTCAATTTTATCAATTTTTCTGAAAGCTTAGGTCCTCCTCTACACCACTCTCATACACTTCAAGTCGATCCATTCAGGAGTTTAGGAGATATAGATTTATTACCAAAATTTTTGCGATTGGTTGCACTGTACAGTGGTAAATTCCGGCCAAAGATGCCGAAAGCGAATGTCTCATTTTTGATAAAATTTGGTTGCATTAAAAAGCCAACACTTCAGATAATATGATAATAATTTTTTCACTGCTCAGTCATCTGTTGTGGAAATGATAATGTTGTAAACTAGAATATTTTTCACTAATCATTGTTTTTAAAAAATACTGTTTAAATTCTTATATATAAAGTATGCTCTGCATTTCTTGCACATATATGTTTTTTAAAATTTGAAAAATTTTTGAGAATATTAGTTTATTATCAATCTTCTGGCCTAAAATACTTATCATAGAATCATATTTTTGGTACATTTATAAAATGTAGAAAAGTTGGTCACAAAAATTTTAAACCTAAAATTTAATGGGCCAGACTTTTTTTCAATAGGCTTCAGAGGTTCAGTCTAAACAGGATAATATACTACTAAGTGTCATGAGTTAGTGTCAATAAAGTTCAGCTGCTACTACTTACTTACCACAATACTTCTAGTAACTACTTGAAATAAGGAATTTTCACTATATTTAAAGTTCAGCATATTTAGACATTAGAAATGGTATCACTAGTATATGATCATCCAAAAAATATATTTTAAATGCTTTAATACATAGAAAATTAACCTTTGATTGGATTCTTCGAAACTTGGAGCAATTTTTAATATAAAAAAAATCATAAAATAAAATTTTAATACCTGCATTAACTTTTTCTCAAATGTTGATCATCATAAGTTGGACAACTCATTCACTATTTCACGTAATTTTTAAAGCAAAATTATATAACTTATAAATTTATCTGAATAATTTTAAGTCAATATATATATATATATATATATATATATATATATATATATATATATATATATTTGAGAAAAAGTTAATACACGTATTCAAATTTTATTTTATGATACTTATCTAATAATAGTGCTGACTAAACAATCATGCAGGGGTTGGCGGCATTATAAATGATAACAGTGGATAAAACAAAACTGTAAATTTACCATGAAGTTAATTAAATCTTTAAAATGTTTAGGGTTGATTTTGAGAAATGTATTAGATTATATTATATTTTCGAAAATTACTCAACATTACAAATTAGTTCAATTGGATGTATTAAATTTTAGAAAAATCTCTTTTCTACTTAACCGATTTTTACGAAGCATATATCATTGAAAAGCTTATAACTATATCTTACGCCTAAGCTGGCTAAACTATTTTGGTATTTATCAGGTATGAATTTGTCATAATTATCCTTTATCCTCATTTATCTGCCCATCCCCTTTTGGTCCGTAAAAATTTGGCTCATGAATGAAGCATTATATTTTTTATCCGTCTGCAAAATTTAAATTATTTACAAAAATAAATAAATATCGGAGTTATTGATTTTTGGCTGGAACATACCACCGTACACTGTGATAAGTAAGAAATACTTTGGCGATTATATTTCAAAAACATTGTTCGTGAGCAACATTTTAAGTATTTTAATTTTCTTTATATTTGCATACATATGTACCTATATTCAAATTAATTAATTACTAATCATTACTAACCTGTTTATCTAATAGAACATTACTACTACACTGTACAAATTCCTCAGGTCCAATATGTTTGGCCAACTTTTTTTCTATGCGGCATAAAATTTGAGCATATTGTGTTGATGTAGGACATTCAAATAATTTTGCATCAGACTAAAAAATAAAAGCCAAAATTATTTAATTGTTGTTTAAGGAACAATAGCCTAAAGTAATTAAATTACATACAATCCGAAACAATCAAAAGTAATTTAGGAATTTCCATTTACCTTTTCCGCTAATGTGGCTGCTGATGTAGTTGTTGCTGCTGCTGTTATAAAATTATTTGAAGTTTGACAAGAGCGTAATTCTTCTTCATGTATTTCCAAATCAGTCAAACGTTTTAACAAGGCACTCAATATTTCCGAAACAATGGCTTCTAAACGTGTATTGGAACATCTGTAGATGACAGAAAAATTATAAACAAACAAAATGTAACCATTGTAATGGTTGAATAACAAATATAGCAGCAATACAAATGAATATAAAGAAAATTTAATCAAATCTTATTCTTTCACATACAAACGCATATATTTACTTTTCACATCCCTTCAAACATTTGGAAGATAAATTTCTTATCAATCTTCCAGAGGTCAATACTTAGAGACTTCTAGATAATTGTCAGAAGATTGTTCGAAAAATAAAAAACAAAATACATTGCTATTGCGCATTAATCGTCCAGGCGTCACTTTTTAGCGACTTCTGGATTATTTTCAGAAGTGTGTACGAAGTTTACAAAAATCTTCATCTTTCAAAAGAATACTTTGAAGTCACTTCTGGAAGATAATATGACGATAATTCGGAATTAACAACAACATAATACATTACTATCTTGTAATCTTCATGGCGTATGTTAGGAAGATTGTCAGTTTTTTATGAAAAGAAAGCAATACAATAGAGAATCAGGTAAAATCATATATGTATTTCAGTAATAATTTAATATTAAATATAATTAAGTGTTTTTATTATTAACAAAATCATACTTGGAAAATGTTAAAAAAGGAAAATTTTAAAAAGAAAGCAAATCTTCTTAAACTTTTATTTAATAATATCGCACTTTTCTCACAATTCAAATTTATTTTAGGAAAATCTTCATCAAACAGACAAATATTTGCATATTTGAAAAAGTCCAAACCTTTGCCTGTAAATATATCTCGCCGTATTCTTTGCACAAAAGGTAATCTAAATACTATTTAATTAAAAAAAATATATATTATTAATCTTCTTTTCTTCTTTTCAAGATACCGGATTTCAAGTTTCGCATAAGTATTTTATTTTATTATTAAATCTAAAATTAATATTTATGTAAATTGTTTATTTTGTAATGTACATATTTAATTGAGAAATAAAAATAGTTATGAAATGTTAAAAAAAAAAATTTAAACATTAATTACAAAAACAAAAATGGTAAAAGTACTAATCATTTTCAAGAACAGACTAAGACGACACTTCTGTGAGAATCGTGTGGGTATCTTCAAGAATAATCTTTTTCGATGCTTCTGCAGGACTCTTTCACGACACTTTTAGAAATATCTTGCTAGAGTCGCCTTAAGACACTTCTACGAAGAGTTCTTTCCGGCAAAAGATGATTTTGATGATACTTTGGCAATAGTTTTGACGATGAATTTAAACTTCTGGAAGACTATTCTTAGTGAATTCCGCAATAGAAAATGTTTGTAGGGATATGGCTTATTTTTTCTGTGTGAGTATGAGTATAATGCGTACGCTATTAAGCACTCAATAGCAAAAAGAACAATAGCAAATAAATGAAAATGTGTCTGTGCTGTGGTATTTTTGTATTTGGTTTCTTTTCAAGCTATTTACTTACCTGGCAACGATATGTTTAACATGACTCATCATACGTTCATCACGATAATCATAGGGAAACTTATTTGTCCATTCAGCTAATAATGCTACCAATGATTCTAATGATTCACTATCAGGTACTGAGGATAATAGTTTGCCCAACAATTCATGGGGTCGTAAATATAAACGTGATGATAGTAAAAATGAAAAAATAAATTCCTGTTGAAGAAAATATAGAGCAGACAGAGTAGATAAATTAATTAGTCTGCTTGGTGAATATAAATACATACATATGTAGACTTAATATTAATTAAAAATTTCATTTTTATTTGTAAATGCACTTGAGAGGCTTATTTATGTCTGTTGAGAAAAGGAAATTGACTCAATCAAGGATTAGCCTCGTTATATTAAAAAATATATATCATCTTTTAAAATAACCTGCCCTAAAATTGATTTTGTTATGCTAATACATATTTGAATGTGTTTTATTTCATTGTTAAAAAGCAAGGGCAGAAAATAATTATTATTCTTGAAAATTTAAACAAAAAAGTCTGATACAAGGAACGGCCGGATAAAAGTGTTAAATACAGAAATGTAACCCTCAGAATAGGTTCTATCGAAATTCGGAATGATTTTTGTTCTTTGATTTTTATTTAAAAAATCAATTAATGATTATTTTTGAGTTTTATTTCATTGCTCAAAAATAATGATTATTTTGTGATTTTTATTTTATTGCTCAAAGAATAAAACTTATTCCCAATTCCTAGTGCAAAATTAGACTTTTGTGTTATAAATTGGATTTAACACCAAGATTCTTACAAAAACCATTAAGTTTTTAATAAAAATCAAAATTTTTATTAAAAAACAAAATTTTTATAAAAATCAAAATTTTACCAAAATTCAACATTTTTAAAAAAATCAAAATATTTTCTAAAAACTAAAATGTTTACAAGAATTAAAATGTTTTCTAAAAATATAAATTGTTTCCAAAAATCGAATTTTGTTCAAAAAATCAAAATTTTTTCCAAAAATCAAATTATTTACAAAATATCAATTTTTTTTCAAAAAATTATTATTATTATTTTTTTTTTTGGAAAAAAATCAATTTCATTTGAAAATTTTGATTTTGTAAAAAATTTTTACTTTTAGTAAAAAATATTTTTTTTTTTTTGAAAAATCTTGTTTTTATAAAAATTTTTATTCTCATTTTTATTTTTAATTTTTAGTAAAAAATTTGATTTTTGGAAAAAATTAAATTTGTAGAAAAAAATTAAGATTTTTAGAAAAAATTTGGATTTTTACAAAAATTTTGATTTTTAGTGAAAATTTTGATTTTAGTAAAAATTTAATTTTTATTAAAAATTTAGATTTTCTATAAAAATTTTGATTTTTAGTAAAAATTTTTAGTACAATTCAGAAGTTTTTCATTAAAAAATATAATTTATAACTAAAAATCTATTAGAAGTTTAGTGACTACTTATTTATAACCCGGTATGTAATTACATATTTATGTTAAGAATTTTGAAAATACTACTTTCTATAGTTTTTTTTTTCTTAATTCAGTTTACCAATTCATGTATTAAACATATAAGAAAGATGTAGTCGGTCAAGCCCGACCATATGATACCCCACACCATTGTGTATGTCCATCAAAATTCGTGGAGGGGTCTTACATTAGACATGTGGACGTTGTGGACTTATAATTTTACTAAGTATAAAATAAAATATACGAATACAGAATATTACGTTAATGCTAATACTGGTCTTATATGGGAGCTATACTAAATCATAGAGTGATCCTCATAAAATTTATCACTGTGATTTCTACTTATATAAAACTTATTTGTGTCGAATATAAACTTGATACTAACATGTATATGTGATTTATGCACGTTAAAGGGATTTACGGAAGAGGGTTTTATATGGGAGCATGGTCAATTATGGACCGATCTTTATGAAATTTGGCAGACCGATTGAAGCTTATACAAAACTTCCTTAAAATATTGATATATTTAAGGCATTTATAATCGTTAAACCCCTTTTCTGGGAGGACATTTGTATGGGGGCCTAGATGAAATAATGGGTCGATCATAACCAATTTCAATAGGCTTCATTCTTTTGTGATGAAAGTACTACGTGCCAAATTTCATTGAATTATCTTCAAAATGTACTTTGTGCACAAGGTTTACATGGACAGCCAACCGTCCAGCTAGCCAGACGGACAAACGGACATCGTTAGTTCGATTCAAAAAGTGATTCTGAATCGATTAGTGTACTTTAAGGTGAGTGTTGGATGATTTTTTCTATGCATTACAAACATAAGCACAAACCTATGATGGTGTAGGGTATAACAATTTTAAGAAAATTTTCTCTTTTTGGTGGTAGATAAAATTCATTGATAAAACTTTTAATTGAAAATAAATTAAAATTGAATAGAAACAATTGTTGACTTGATATAACATTTTTCCTCAAACTTGATATCTTTTTTTTTTTTTTTTTTGGTTAATATAATGTAAACTTTAGTTGAAAAAATATAAAATCCAATAAAGAATTTGTTGATTTAATTAAAATTTTAGTCAAAATGCTGTTATTAATTAAAAATTATAATAATAAAGCGAACAAATTATTTTATTATAAATTAATTTTTATTCATCAAAAAAAAAAAAAAAAAAGACAAAAAAACGTTTTAAAAATTAAAAAAAGTATTCAAAAAATTTCTTGGTCAATGTGATATTTATTTTATAAAACATTTTAACTAAACCATTTCAAAATAAAAGGAAAATTTATTAGCCAATATGATAAAAACCTTTATAGGCTGGAAATTGAAAATTTTTTTGTTTGGATTTTGAATTTTGTAATCAAATACGACTTATTTTTTTCTGTGTACGATTGAAAGCATTTAATATTTTTTCTTTATCTTAATTAGGGCATTTGTAATCACTTCATTAACTCTATTTGAAGTTTTGTTAATTTGATGGACCTAAACATATTTTCTTACACAATTACTTACCACATGTGTACATAATTTTTTTTATTCACTTACTGAACTTGCAAACAATAATAAGTTATATATTTTTATTGTGTACGCTATGACTGTTTGTTGGTTAGGTAGGTGTGTGTGTTTATTATGGGACTTTAGAAAATTATAAGTATATAATAAATAAATAAAGATTGTGTTGTATTAATAATAACAATTTTCAATTTTAAAATCTCAGTCAAAAATAATAGATTGAATTTGGTTTTAAAATTGTTATGAAAGTGACTGAAAATTAAAAATTAATTATATGCAATGGGCATAGAATAATATAAATGTTTTGGTCTAATATGTAAGTGTAAATTCGGAATCTTAAATAATTAATTTATATTCCCAAAGTTTAACAAAAATGGCATAATGGCTTTACTTAAAATTTGCAAGATTTTAAAATAACTTTCTAAAAATTTTAATTCTGATTTTTTTTTTTTTTTTTTTTGTATAGGAAAGAATGTGAGGAAAGAAGGGAATTGTATGGAATGTTTATATCAATCAAATTTCTTCTATAAAAGCTATTACTAAACCGCTGAAAACGTGAACTCCACAAGGCTATCCGTTACAGTGTCCCGAAGAACGAAATTTTTGCGATATGATATAGTTGAGCTGAATACAGGAAAAATACTAAAATAAATTTAAAAATAGGTTTTTAGTTCTCCAACAATTATTGAATTTCAAGGGTCTAGTATATTTTGAAAGCACAAAATTATGAAATTTGTGATATTTTTCATTTTGAGGCAAAACTCGAAATTATTTTGGAAAAAATCTGTATGGAGGTAAAAGATATTGCAAATATACCCCCTAAATTTAAAGACAGTTACGTTACAAAATAATCCCAAAAATATTTTGGTTCATTTATTTTGCTCTCATGCACTAGACTATTTTTAAAATACCTCCAAAACATGGCTTTTGATTAACATTGTACTCAGTTTTTAACTTTTAATCAAAAAAATTAAAACATACATTAGTCACATGTTGATTTGTACATCATGAACAAAAAATTTTTTTAAATAGTTTTCATTTTCACTAAATTAGGATTTTAGTAAAATTTTCCATGAATTTTTTAAATACTATTTTATAAAAGTTTGAATATTTTGGACATTTTCCATCGTAATTCTGATTTAAGTCCAAAAGGTTTTATTCAATACTATTGATATATGTATTCATTTAACGCTTTAATAACAATAGCAATATTTTGGGATCACTGCTCCATAAAATTTTAAGGTAACTGTTATAGCAAATAAAGCATAAATTTATGATAAAAACTATTAACTCGTGTAGATTTTCAATTATTCGATTATTACCCCGGTTTTTAAATAATTTATCATATTTTTCAATTCATTGATTTTTAAGTATAATAAATACTTTTATACAACTTATATTTGTAAAATTTGCTGATTTGACCTCTTTGGAACCAAATGAATAAAATTTACCCTTTTACTGTTTAAAGTGTAATCTGTAATGGTATTATTATATACCTTCCCAATGGTACATTAATAAAATAAAAATTTGTGATAACATATTAATGTTCTTTGTTATCTCAGAATCTAACACTTTCTACGTAAATTAACTAAACGATGCGAATAATATTTTTGTTCTTCGTTTTTTGTGATATACTCGTAACTACTGAACTCGATAATAAAGCTAAATTTCATTTCAACGCTTATAAAAGTCATGCTCTTTCTTCTTTCTCAATAAGGCTTTCATTGGGGTATATTATTTCGATTTACCTAATATTATTTGTATCATTAAGTAAAGATTTTGTGGCTATTGAGGACATATAGTTATAATTTAACTTATTTTGGTGATAGCTCTCTTTTTCATTTCCAGATACAGGTCAAAATATATTCACCAAATGTTACTTTTTAGAAGCAAATATTCGCAGACTTTGCAAACAGGCATTTTCAAGTTGTTGTTCGCATTGTTATCCTTAGATTTAATAGTAGTTTCTCTACTCTACCGATACCTGGCAACATTCATTTTCACAGATGAAAAATATATGCATTAAGGGGGAGTGCATATATAGTAAATGAGCGCGCTCAGGTTGTCAGGTTGTCAAATTTTTTCTCAAAAGGATTTCAAATTTTCAAAGGATACACAACTTTTAATATCAACCACCATGGGTGTAGTATAAAATCTTAGAAACCCTGCAATATAAGAATATTATTTAACTAAATGTTGCAGTACAAAAAGAAAAGAACGTATTATATTGAAATAAATAACAATTATTTGTTATACTTTATATAAAAGATATTTTGCTAACATTTTGTGCTGCAACATTTAATAGTAATTTTATTATATAGCAGAGATTTTTAGCTTTAATTTGATACTCATATTGATTCGATATATGTGTCTTTCAACATTTTGAGAGGAAATTTAAATGAGTACGCGGTTTTACTATGTGTGTCTCTAGTTTAATGCATATATCATTTTGTTCATCATGAGTGAAAATAGTAAGACCGAGATACTACAAATATGTAATTAGATACACGAAAGCTAAGAGATATCTAGAGGCCTATGTCATAACAGAAAATACATTAACTGGAAGGCAAGAAATTATCTGTTTATTATGCAATTTATTTTATTAAATTTTGTTTATTAAATATATTTACTAACCATACTTTCTTTCATTTTACACAGTTAATATCTGTCTATCTATTTATTTATTTTATTTTTTGCTTGAAAATTCCAAAGATTATTTATTTCACATAAGGTATTGTGGCAAACCAGAATTGAATTCAAAAGCTAAATTTTAACTCAACTTCTTTAAGCTAAGAAAGAAAATTTAACAATTTATTTTGGTCACCTATTGCCCATTGTAGCTCTATTTCTTGTTTAATTTTTTCTCTTTTTTCTTTATTAAGTAACAAATTAATTATTAACACTATAGAACACTCAGGGTCATTATAAGAAAAATAAGGTTATTATACCAACAAAATATTAGGCTAAGTTATCAAAATGGACCTTTTCATTAGGCTGTGTAGATGATTGTGACCATGTAAGTATGTATATGTTAATATATGTTCATCAAAATGCTGCATATAAAATTATATGAATGTGTGTAGTTATTAACACTTGCTTCCTTTTTATTTTTTTCGAGCACTTTTATCGTTAGAATTTTGTGCTATTTCTGTTTGTAACCAGTTTAGCTTGGGTTAAGCATCTTTATGCAGAATTTCCCTTTCCCTTCTTTTTGTGAATATGTGTGAAGTTGACTATTATTCGTACTATGTTTTTATAGTTATAAAAAAAAAATCTTTGGCATTGGTTATGCCTGATTTTAGTTTTTTCTCTATTTTGGCTAGAGTTCATATAGTAAATTATTTTCTTTAGTACTTGTCCTTAGTAAAATTTATGTTTTTTTTTTTCATATTTTTATTCTTTTGAGTTTTTATGGCTTTTTGGGGTGTTAGTGGATAATCTTTAGAATTTTATCTCCATTTTAACACAATTACCCATAAAAGTGTTTCCGTTTTGTTTGTTTTTTGGTTGGTTATATTTTTATGCATATTTTATGGTCGGCTATGTTTGGTTTCTTTGTGGATAAGAATTGTTAATTAAGAATTACAACTATAATTTTAAATAAATAAATGATTTGGTTTAAATAAAACTGTTGAGAAAGTTTTTGGCTAGTGTTTTGGTATAATCGAAAAATATTATAAATATGTGTGCGTTATGTTTTTATTATGAAAATTAAAAATTTTTTTAAAGGGTATGGAAAAATATCAATTTGAAATTAATATTCTTTTAAATTTTTGCTCAGAAGGTGTGAATTAAATTTGAAAAGTTTTAATCATAATTTATGCTGGGAATTTGAGCCTTAAAAAAAGTCACTATAAGGAGGCTAATATCAAGTTAACATATTATTATTCCCTAGACCTGAATCGTATTATAGCTTTCTTCTGATGCCTGAAATCAACAAAATCATTACTGGTCCGTTACAAAGCAGAACTAACTTTATACAATGATATAGGGTATCAAATAGCCAAGTTTCAACTTTACTTTTTATTGAAAAATACAATTCAGAATATATTGTATTAATTACTGCCATTGCCACAGGATATTTTCCACATAAAGCTATCAAAATACATTTCTATAAATTACTTTTATCACAAATTGACAAAATAAACGATATGATTTCCTTTTAAAAGTATTTACAATGTGAATTTTTTATTTATCAAATTGGAGGCTTTAGGCGGCTGATGTTTTAACACGTTTTTCTAATTTTTAAACTTTTTTACATTATTATTATATTTTTTTTGTATGCGTAAATATTCTATTTGTTCGTTTTTTTCTTTTTGAATGTCGAACATAAAAACATAACATCGACTCAGCATATTCCTATCCTTAGGGGAGCAACAATATTGTAACAAATTTTTAATTAAAATGTTATGTAAATTAAAGGAAGTATGTATATTGTTATGAATTTTCTTTTATAAAAAATAAGAAAAATTAAAGTAAAATAAATGAAGAGTATTTCCACTACATTCATACTTAATTTAAATGGAGGTAAATAATTATTTTACACTTACTAAAGAAGGAAGCAGAGGATAAGAGTAAGGGGAATAAACTAAGATTATTTTCAGACGTGCTTTGCTTTTTTTTCAAAACTAGTGTCATATCTGTACGAATAATTAAAATATTATTTAATTTGAAAATAAATATCAATTATATGTACTGTACAAAAAATAAAGTGCTTTAGTCATCATTTAGGGTAATTTACAAAACCAATTCATAGGAAAAAAATATAAAATAGAGTATGTAAATTTTGCATAACATAAGTATGCAGCAGAGTTGTCATTTAAGTACTTTCAGTGCCAGATTTAGCATTAAAAGAAGGTTAAAATGCATTAAATTTTTTTAAACATGCTTTTTAGCACTTTTTTACAGAATACGAGTATATATATAAATAAATGCTAACGAATCTGGATTTTTTGAACGGCTGGACCGCTTTTGATCAAGCTTAAAAATAGATAGAGGAGGAGTTAGGCTTTTTGCGGAGTGTTTGTAACTAGAGTCGCTACAGTCGGCCAAAGTTGATCCGGTATAATTCTCACGGATGAAAATTATACCGGATCTTGTAGCTTTTACAAATATGAACCGATTTTAAATATTTTTACATTTCTGAATTTTACTCAGCAAGGCAAAGCAAAAAAATGCCTACTATACTAAATTATATCTTTTTATTTAAAAGATATCTGATTGCACAAATTTATTTTCCCAGCTTATGCTCTATAACGTTTAAAATAAAAATTCTAAAATTCTTTATAAAAATAGATGGAAAATTTCTATAATTTTCTACATTATGCTAAAAAATCCTTTTAGTCATATCAAGTCGATAACAAGAAAAATATTTCTAAACCAAAATATCAAAACAGGTTTCAAAAAATTTTTTTTTAATTTTATTTTTTACCGTGAAATAACTCCCAAATGAAACAAGTCCCCATGAAATCAGTCAAAAAAAAAATGAAGAAACTCCCAAAAGAAAAAAAAAAATTAAATTACTTCCAAAGGTTTAAGTGAAAAAATTCCCAACACCTAGGACTTTTATAATAAAGAAAATAAGAGCCACATTTAGTGAAATAACTTCCAATGAAGTATGTCCCAAAATAAACAATTCGTTCTGATGAAATAAGTCCCAATACAATTAATTAAAATTATCAAATAAAATAATTAGTAAGTTTTAGTCTCGGGGTTACAAGAGCTGATGTTTTAAATACCACACATGTGAAGTTTTTCTGCATAGCGAGCCTTCAGGCAGGCGAAAGGACTTTCCCCTCTGTGATATTTTAAGCACCGGCTTCGCCAAGTAAAGTTTTTCTGCATAGACGGCCTTCGAACGGACGAAAAGATTTTCTCCTCTGTGGTTTTTCAAACACCGGCTTGTTATACTATGTTCCTGTACATTATGCAAAATAAAGCTTTTCTGAATAACTTTCTCCTATGTGGTGTTTAAAACACTGGCTTAGCTAAATAAAAATTTTTTGAGTTGCTATTTTATTACATAATATTAAGAATGCTGGCCTCGTTAAGTAAAGTTTTTCTGCACAGCCGGCCTTAGGCCACTCGAAAGGACTTTCTCTTCTATAGTATTTTGTAATAACTTCAATACTTTTTAACCGACCTTTCCTTTTTGTGTATTATTATATGCAGATTACGATTACATGTTCGTACAAAGTAAAGTTTTTAATAGTCAAATTTTTCTAAAAGCTGTAAAAAGCCATATTTTCCCCATATAAACGCACCATACAAACGTCAGGTCCGTTTTGGCACGGGTTAAAGATATCCAATTTCACTTATATTTCACGCAATATCTTTTTACAACCCAATGAATGATTATAGGTCAAAATTCTAAAGTAGGCAAATTTTGGTGCAGTCAAATGAAGTATATTAAGAAATACAATAATGGATTTACCAATGCCATGATGTGAGAATGAAATGAAGCACAGTGACTCAGAATCGTTTTTCATCGGGCAAAACTATATAATTTTAAATCGATAGAAATATTTTAGAATTTTTTTTTATGAAGAAATATTTTCTTGAATTTTTGATCCAGTTTTAATCTCGTTAAAATCGGTTCAGCAGTTATTGACAAATTAAAGACTAAAGTTGAGCTTTTTTTTGAATCAGCTTTACTTATAAAAAAAATTAAAAGCAGATAAAAAACATTTTAGTAATACCCAGGCTAATTTTGTGAACAGGTTCCCAGTTTAACAATTCTAGAACAGGTTCCATTAGAAACGGTTCTTAAAAAACCATTTCTACTAGAATCGGTTGTTTTTGGACAAAAATATTTCGATTTTTATGTTTATTTTGTTTTTTATTTAAATAAGATTAAGGACAAATGAAGTTATTTTTTATAACTAAAAGTCTTTTAGTGCTAATTTTATTTTTTACTAGAATAACAAAAAAAGAAAATTATTATTCATTCGGTAAATAGCCTGCAAATATTCCATATTTATTTCTATATTATTTCTGTCCTCCAGCAGCTCTTTTGCTTCTCCATCTAAGTCCCGATGTTCTACTATCCATTGACTTGGTATGCTAGAGATGAGCGGATCTGACGTTGCCAGTAATGTTATGTTATAATGTTTAATGATATCTTCTCCATGATAAAGGATCTTGTGAACTGTTGCAGACATATTTCTCCATGGATATGTGGTTGTATATATTCGTGCATTTTCCTTTGCATAATCACCAAATTTTCTAGCATCAATTTGTTCACTATACACAAGTACATCGATAATTGCTTTAAATATTGAAATAAGATTTATATCAATACCTATCATTTCAGATGCGCTTCGGGATCTGAAAATAATCTTTTTTGCTGTGTTCTCATTATTCGTATTGCATGAACCTTGTTTTGTTTGATCTATAATCAACCCGTATTTGAGAAATTCATCCTGAATATGTTTCTTTTTTAAACTTCTTAACTCGTTATTGGTGTCATTTTTTATTATTAATTCTGCAGGTTTAAAATCCAAATCATAACTGATTTTTAGTATGTGTTCCATGAATCGTCTTCTTGTATGTAGCGGTGATAATCCAAATTCATATGTATTGTGTTATCTAATGATTTTTCTGTTATTTATTTTAAGTGTCTTGATGTGCTTTGACATCGAATGCAGCTAGGTGAAGCCTTTGTTTCAGCCAAAGCCTGGTCTACTTTTCTATCTATCATCGTTAGCACTAATTGGAGCTCACTTCAATAGTCTCTAATTCGAATGGCTATAGCGTTGCCATTTGGGCTCTAATATCAATAACTTCTTTTAAATGATATGAGTTAATATGCAATTTCCATATTTCTTCAAATTATTTCCTTTAAACGAAAGTAGTAGGCGCTGAACTGTATAATTATAAAAATTTTGAAGTTGTACATCTGCGATGATACGATGGATAGAAATTAGAGCTTTTTCCAATTGCAAGCAACCTAAGATGAGTATATTGCTATTTTGTTAACTTGAGATCAAAAAATAACGCTAATTCCTCCTCATTTGAGAACTGTTTTTCACCGCTTGGCGTTGGAATACTTTTAAGAATATATTTTGTTCTCACTGGCCTAGCGTTAAAAACTTTTGTGAGTTGTTTCCTGAATATTTTCACATCCGATTTCTTTATTGACATTCTTATGTTTCTGCCTTTTATATCTATCACTACAGCTGCCGAGTGATCTTAGCGGACTGCCAAGATTACTTTGGTTTGTACTTTCTAAAGATACCTGGAAAGTAAGTTCACTATTTAACCAGTTTTCAAAGCTGGTAACAAATCTTTTTTTGCACCATACAACTTTTTTGTAACGCTTTGTTAATTTTTTTACAAAATCAGTTATTTTATTTTCCAAGTCCCATTGTATTTCGGTGATACATGAATATAAATTTATTTTCTTTGAACGTAATTTAGAACATCTTCCCATTATTTGTTTTTAAAATACTCTTCGGATAATTCTATATAATTGAACTCTCCATGCTATATACATATTATAAAATTTGATTGTTATTACTTAGAAATATTATAGCAACTGAGTTTATATTCGAATACCACTTGCCTTTAGCCTTTACTATCATTACGTTATACTATATTCCTAGGTGGCACAAACTAAAAAGGGCTAAAAATAGGTAAAATGCGCTAAAAAATAATAATAAAATAATTACTGTATAATATGTTTCAGATAACTATCACAACTTTTAGGGCTTGGTGCATTTATATTTGAGTCATATGAACAAGTAAAATAAAAGTAGAAAAAATTTTGGGAGTAATTTCATTCAAATGGAAACGGTGTTCTGCAGACGGATCCAGACAGGTACAAAAATATAAATGAGTTTAAAGAGGACACTTTCGCCTTGTAGTACATTGTCTTTTTGACCCTCAAAATTTCTATTCCACTAAATTTCAAACTTGACTAAAATGTAGTACCTGAAAAAACATTGCAGTGACACTATACCATTTTCCTACTTCTTATCAAATTTACAATAATGAAATTTTTATAAAATAACATAAAATATTTGTTTTAGCAGAATGCTACTCCTACAATTACTAATATATTTATCTAATTTTTTGGCCACCTTAATTTTAAATGGCATACAAATTTTGGAAATCGGTATTAACAATAATTGGACTTTTGGGAAATAAAATTAATTTTTGAGCCACCGTGCGAGACAGGCGAAAAATTCTATTGAATATATATAATCTGTAATGTTAAATAATAAAAAACGGTTAATTAAAAAAAAAATATATAAAAATTATTTTAGGCTTAAGAGTTCAAAATCGCGTGTATGCAAATTGACTAAGAAGCCCCGCATTGCAGAATCAGTGTTTCCCTGTATAATATTAAAAAATTAAATAAATAAACTTCGTTCTTACCTTATCCAAATCTATTATATTTTTTGGCACTAAAACATCAACTAATGATTCCAATGGGCCAGAAACTATTCTACCATTTATATACATAATACCACCGGAACCCAGTACAGAGCTCTAAAATGAAATAAAATAAAGTTTAAATTAAGTAATAATTTTAATAAACACATGTAAAATAATTAACAGCCTCTACATTGTTTTTAATTTAATTCGAAATATTTAAATATGCATACAATGTCACATTAATGTGGGTAAAAATGTGAACAGAAAAAAAACTAGTGTAAATATCTGTTTTGTTTTGCATGCATGTGTGTGACAGTTGAGTGATTATGTGGTGTTATAATTAAATGAAATCATGAAACAACTAACTTGTACTTACATACATGTGTATGTACGATTGTGTTCGCTTTTTTATTTTATTTCATTTTTCTTCTTTATATAGAGTAAATTTGCAAAAAATAAAATATGCACTTGTATACGACAGTGAACGTGTTAGTGAGGGAAAAGTTTATCACAAAAAAAAAAAAAAAAAAAGAGAAAAAGAAACATGTGTGGATTATTTGTATGTACTAAATATAGTTTTTACCACTTGCATCTCAACGCTTCTGTTGTTGTGTACAATAATCTTTAGCTAGTTTTTTTTTTAAATTTTCGTTACTGACATTAATTTGCTTTACACAGTAGGGGGACAATATTTATGATGAAATGTCAAAAACCTTATTTTTAGTATTTTTATAGTAAATAAAATGTTACGAATTAAATAAGTACATAATTGGATTTTTACAATTATTTAATGAATATCTCTGTTTATAAAATAATTATTTCTATTCGTTAAAGATCTAAATAAAAAAGTTTTGGAGTCATATTGGTAATACATCTATGGAAAATCTGTTTTACTAACTTTTTATAAACCAATGAAAAATTCCTAAAACTTTATTATAGGAAGTTTATGCGGGAAATTTTAGCTGCCAAAAATGTTAAGTGTGACCATTAGCGCTACCGTTGAGAATTTTTAAAAAATGTCCAAAAAGGGGATTTAAAAAAGTTGTCATAAAAGGGATCTTTTACACCCAGCATCAAAAAATTATGGGGGTATATAGCGTTTTTCATAAAGTGTGCAATATGTTGACATAATCATCTAATACCTCATAAAGTTATATATTCTGGGTCCTCGTAAAAACCTAAGACGATTTAAAGATGTCCGTAGATCTATCTGTCTACTGAAAGGTTTTTTTTTGATATTGAAAGTGAGCAAAATCGCTTCATAAAAAATCGCCACCGTGCGATGGACCAAATACTTCCGTTTATACTTTTGACCGATATCTTCTACAAGATTTGGCACACACAGTTCACTCTCCCAATTTCCATATAAGCGAAAACTTCAACAAAATTTTGTACAAATGGTCCAACGACTAATGGAAACTCGCAAACAAAAATTGGACGTGGTCCGTCTAATATAACTCCCACCTCCCATATAAGGTGAAATTTTAAAAAGTTCCAAATGGTGGGTATATAGATTCGTCCAAGCTGAATATAACACTCTCACTTGTTTTTTAAAACTTCTTCAATACAAAAAAAAAAAAAAAAAAAAAATACTTAAGCTTTGTTTATTTGATAGTGCAAATATTTTTGCCTTATATTACATGTAAAAGAACACAAAATACCACACTTAAATTCAAATAATTAAAAAGTATATTTGCATTTTAAATTAAAATATGTAAAATAATTTTAATTAAAGTAATGTAAATTTAATTGAAAATTTAATATGAGGCTACTAAAATTGCTTTATTGAAATTATTTCATAATTTGTAATTTATAAGAATGCATTTTTATAAATAATTTCATTATTAGTAAAATACTTATTTGTAAATAATAAACATCCTGCATTATTAAATAAGTTCGATTGTAATCATAATATAATCATAAAATAAATACAGTACAATCGTGCATTAATCGTCCATACGTCACTTCTTATTGATGATTGTCAGAAGATAATAGGACAACAATTCGAATTAAAAAAAAACAAAATACATTATTATTGCGCAGTTAGCAAATTTTATTAACATTTCATTTAGTAGAATCATAGTTTTTTCACAATTTAAATTTATTTTCAGAAAAAAACTAAATAAAATACAAGTATTTGCGTATAAAAAAATCAGAACTTTGCCTGTAAAAATGTCTTGTCACATTCTGTGCATAAAAGGTAATCTAAATATAATTTAATTTATTTGTTTTAAGGGTACCGGAGTTCCCTAAATACAATTATTAATTTTATGTGAATTTCTTCTTTTGTAATGTATATAGATAAATATGTGTGAAATAAAAATACATAATCATGAATTAAAAAAACCTAAATTTTAAATATAAATGAAGAAATAGTAGAGGTGCAAAATCATCTTTAAGAAGAAAATTGGACGATACTACTGTAAGCATCGTCTGGGTGTTGTACAGAAGACTCCTTTTCGACACTTGTAGAAGTGTACTCTTCGAGAGGTACAGTTCTTACCGATGGAAGATGATTTCAAAGATATTTAGGCAATAGCTTTGGCAATGAATTTCAACTTCTGGAAGACTTTTCTTATTGAGATAAAAATGTTTGCATGGTACATATATAAAAAATTAAAAATTTTTTACCATTTTTTGGAAATTGTACTTCTGCGTTTTTGTACGAGGTCCTCCCTCGAACTCTAGTCTTCCAAATCCCCTTATAACAAATTTAGGGCTGAAAGAATGCATTTTTCATTAGCGATAATTTAGAAATAAGGTTTTTCACCGATGCACTGCTATGAGGCAACGTAAAAATATAAATTAGAGTATAACTAACGAAACGTATTTTTAATTTTCCCAATCCGGACCAAAAATTCTTTTGATATTTTAATAGTTGTTCATAAACTTTATCATTAGCTTTAGTTTATAGCAGTTTAGTTTTTGATATAGAATTTAAATTTAATAAAAAAAATAAATAATAATAATAATATTAATAATAATAATAATAATAATAAAAATAATAATAACTGTGCTAATGTAACTTTTTATATTGAATTAAAAATCATTGAAACAGAAAAAATAAAAAAAAAATATTTATTTAGACGTCTTTAAAATAGTAAAAAGGAAAATTTTATAAATATGTACAAATTTTATAATAAAAATGATATTTTGATTTAAAATTGTATTTATGAAAGCCTTATGAAGAAGTCCAAGGGTAAGTGTTATTTAACAATCTCCGTCTATAAAAAGTGTAAGCAATTTTATTTATTTACCAAAATAAAATTTTCGTTAGATTATTCTATGCACATACATATGTAATTGTCTTTTTGGCAGTTCTGGTAATTTTTTTATGGAAGTCGGTCCCGTGAATGTAGTTAAGTTTTTATATTGTTCTATTGTTCTTAGTTCTTAATGATGGTTGCTCTTTTCATAGATATATTTTCTCTTTATTGGACTGTGAGGGACTGTATTAATATATTATTGTAATTTTTATTTTTGTTGTGTTTGTAAATGTAAATGTGCACTTGTATATCCCAAGAAACTCTATTTTATTCTCAAATGATTAATATTGATGGACTGAATACGAAACATATATAAAAAAAAAAAAAATATTTGAAACACCTATACATTTTCTGTTCTTTACAAGCAATTGAAAATAATGTGTTTGGTACATTTGGAAAAAACTTAAAAAAATTTTTTTCGAAATAAGTCGAAAAATTGTCGTAATTTTGAGCTTATTACATTAAATATATCGAAACAATAACCAAAACTGCAAAAAGTGTTAAAACCTACTACACGAAACTTTTCTTTAGTAGCTGGCACCGAACTAAGGAAGTTATTTATATATCGCCACTTCAAATGTAAAAGTTCGTAACCACAATTTAAATTTTTTTACTTTAAAATTAAGCATATTACGAAAGTGTTGCAATCATTCACTTAAAACAAAAATAGATAAAGTTTAAGAAATTCTGCAATCAAAATTTTTCAAAATGTTTCAAAAAATTCTGCAATCAAAATTTTTCTTAAATTAATTTGATGGCTGTTTCGTTTATGAAGTTGATGTTACTGTCTTTTTACTTTTGTTAATATTGATTTTATTTTTGAAGATATGAATATTGTAGGTGCGCTGACGAAGAGTCCTATGTATAATTTTTTGAATTTTGTTGTTTATTTTCGCATCTTATATCATTATTAGTTCTATGTTCACCCACCAAACCGATTTCCATTATCTTTTGTTTTTTAAAATAAAAAAGCAAAAGTTTCTTATACAAAAATACTATGTGTCGAGAACGCAAACAATTATATGGATTTTTTTTCAAAGCATACAGTTTTCAAATATTTTAACGGAAAATACAAAAATGAAAAATTAAAAAAATTGACAAAATAAAACAGTTTTTTTCCTGAAAGGTAATAAAAAACTCATGGGACTTTTCGTCAGAGGGATATGAAATTTTTGTAAGGATGTATTTTGGATCAGTACATCATTATGCAATAAAAAAAAACAACATTAAATTTTTGAGTGGTTATGACACTTTGCAATTTAGGTGAAGCACAGTTTTTTCTTTCCTGAGCTTTCAGAAGCTACCAACGGCACAGAAAATGAAAATTCGGCTTACTTACGAAACTATTGGTCATATAAATTTTAATGAAGCTAGATTTTGAAATTTTCATCAGGAAGAAGATACTCGAGTTAATACATAACTTTCTAAGAATTTTTTTCTTTTTCCAGAGCTTTTCGAAGCTCCCAGCTTTCGGCTTATTTATAAAACTGTTCGTCCTACAAATCCTAACGGAGTCAGATTTTGAATTTCTATCAGAGAGCAGAGATATAACTCCAGTTTTGTACATTGTCCTAGAAGTAAAAATTATTCATCATTGACATTATTCATCAAGGTACACAGGATTATAAATAAAACGCCACCTTGTAAAAAGTTTTGAGTTGACGAAGCGACCTTAGTCGCTAATTTCCCCTTTTTCAATCACCTGACACATCATCTGGGAGCTTTAGAAAGCTCTGAAAAGAGAAAAAATGCTTAGGAAAGTGTCATAAAAGAGTATGCAACAGTGCTTAATTTTTAATTTAATTGGTGCTTAAATAATATTGATTAAAATAAAAATAATAACGAAAACAGAATGGTACTTATTATTCAATCTTGTGGTATTTGCCTTGCTAATATGAAAGGCTAAAACTATATAATAAGTTCATTAAAAAAAAACATATATACCTCAAAATTGACATCACATTGACTACGTTTGTGGGTATTCTTGGGCACATCATACTGCACTAAATCACTATTGACCATATTTGTGCAACCCAAGCCATAACCACTAAGATAATTTTTGGCTGTGTTTGCAGAGGAAACCTACAAGTAAAATAAAGGAAAGATATGAAATTAGTTTACAAACTTACATATACAAATTAATTGCATAAAATTCAATTGAAAGAATTTCAATATAAGAACTCTTATTTTCAATAGATTAAAAATAACACACATTTCTCAAATTTATTTAAATTTGTTGAGTATACTGTATAACTATTTTTATCACAACTTATATTCAAGAATTTATATGAATATACGAATATAAAATTGGATTACCATTACTAACACTACTGATAGCCGTAGTGTATACATATGTATATCTCTGGCAATTATTTTAATCTAAGAGTAGCTAGCTGTAGTAGTAGTAAAAGAATTTCCCAAAAATTTAACTTGTGGTTATGTCGTCAGTGACATGTTCTTGTAAATTGGCCTGTCTTCTTATCTTTATAACATTCATTTATTTCCATATATACCATATATGTATAAATGGCTGGATAAGTTTTACATTTTCATCTTAAGAAGATTTCTATTCCAAAACAAGGAGTTTTCCTGCTACCACTACTTATATACATATAATTTGCTATAACTTGTACTATCTTTTTTCCAAAATTTTTAAAAACATACATAGTTACATAATAAGAAAATGTCGCTTTTACATAATCAACATATGTATATATATATGTGTAGAGACTAGTATGAACAGTTGCAATCATGTCCTTTACATGCTAAAACCATTACAATGAACATTTTCATTTCCTTATTTGTTGTTATAGAAAAGGAAGTAAAATTGTTATTAAGAATTTAGTCTACTCTAAAATTGTTTGCTAGTAGTACAATAGCTGTTTGGGAATTTATGTATTTTAATGTAAAAATTTAGTTTTGCATTAACTGAATAATGGAATTTCCATATTTCTAGATTAGATATACAGACCTGGTATGTATGGTTATATATTAGACTGCACCAAAATTTACCGACTTTTGCATTTTGACTTTAACTCCCCCTAGAATTGTTCACTGGGTTGTAAAATGATATTGTGTGAAATATTAGTGAAATCTGTTATCGTTAACCCGTGCCGTATCAAACCTGAAGTTTGTAGAGTGCATTTATGTGGGGAATATATGACCTTTTTTACAGTTTTTACAAAAATTTAGATACTAAGTACTTTAGTTTCTAACAGAGTGTTAAAAATCTTAATCTACATATAATTACTTATCAAACACGATATAAAAAGGAAACAATCGGTTGAAAAATGTTTAATTTTTTAATGTGTTTTAGACCTCTTGTGTAAGAAGAGTAGAAAAAAAATGTTAAACTTTTTAAGAAACGTTAAAACAAAATGCTATTTTTAATCAAATTTGAACCGTAATTAATAAAAAATATGTTTTTGTTGCTCCAGCATAACTCAAACCCCTTTGAAAAGTTTATTAAACAAATTTCAAAAACTATACATGTTTGTTTCAATGTAAAAACACCACAAGAAATAAAAAAAGAAAGAATTAGGTCAATACCTTGTTTGACTAAGACATAACTGCCATTTGAATTTGGCGGATTTTGGCAAAAATGTATTTTTTGCGATTTTTTAGTTATAAAGTCAATTTACTTTAGAAATGATATTTAGTATTTTTTTGGACAAGGCTAATATTTAAAAATATCAAAATTTGGAATATTTGAAAGTTTTAAGAGATATAGAATGAAAACTTATTTATTTTTATTTTTATGTCAATAAAATTTTGTGGAAATTTAATTGAAGGAACTTTGCTGATATGAGTAGTAAAAAAGGCAAATTTAAACCTCAAGTTAGCTTGGGGTCATCATATTTAAATGCACCATTGCATGCAAATCCAAACAAAAATAATATTTTTTTTTTAATATTTGACCTTCTTATTTTAAAGACAATCATTGTTAAATTTTCTTAAAAATTTCAAAATATATTTCCTGAGATATGGTTTATCTCAGTATATAATAATTATGTTTAGTCTGAATATTATTTCTTAAAAAATTGATTTTATAAAAAAAAAAAAAAAAAAAAAAAATGCCTTTTTGCTTAGTCGTACAAGGTATTGACCTAGTTCTTTCTTAGTTTTTTTTCGTTTAGTGTTATCTATAAAACTCCATAGTTTATTCCAACTTTTTTGAAATTCGTTTAATAAAAAAATTCAACCAAGTATAGAAAGGGGTTTGAATTATAGTGAAGCAATGAAAACGTATATTTCAATAATTGTAGTTTAATTCTAATAAAAAATAACAATTTAGTTAAAAATTTTCCAAAAGGTCGAAAAAAATTTACACTTCTTACACAAGTGATCCTTATTCCTTATAACCTTAAATTTTTTTAGCAGATTTTTTCTTTTTGTATCTTGTTTGATAGACAGTTATATGTATATTACGATTTCTTAAAGTTTTGTCTTGTTGTATTCAATATCTATACTTTTCTAAAAACTGTAAAATAGTCATATTTTCCTCATATAAGCTATACAAACTTCAGGTCCTATGCGGCACGGGTTAACGATATCCGACTTCACTAATATTTCATACAATATATGAACGATGCTGGGATAGTTACAGTAAAATTTCAAAAGTCGGTAAATTTTGGTGCAGCCTATTGTACATACATCTACATTTTCATTTTTAACATAAAGTAGTGTTTAAGATTACCAGATTAAATGTTATTTAAAAATTTATTTTTGTCTTCTAAAAGTTTATCATATTGTGGGAAATTCCTGTGGTTAAAAAAAAAGTATTTGCTAAATTGATTTAGGAGGAATTTTTGGGAAAAAGTATGTATTTTATCATTTCATATTTTCAATTTATTTTTCATTGAAAAATATTATCAAAAAGATGCAAGAAATAATTTTAATGAATTCAGATAATTTAGTGTAAATTTTAAGTGATCATATTTCATTTATTTGTTATATAAGTATGTCTGTTTATTCATGCATAAAGGAATTTACTTTACGAAATCATAACGACATACTTGTTTTGATTTTTTTTAATTTAGAATTAAACAAATTTATTTATTCATATCTTTTGATGCTATAGTCCTCTTTAAAAAAAAATATATAATTTAAAAATATGCAAGTATTGTTTTTATAATTTAATATGCAAGTACACTTTTTGAATGTATATTTTTTAACGTTTTACCCTTTCGATATTTGGTATTTTAATTTTTTTTAACCCAATAAATTTTTTGCAAACAAAAAGTCATTAATTTAAAATTGTTATTTTTATAACTTAAAACATTAATATTTTAAATAAAAAATATGTTCCCAAGTAATTTACTTATAAGTATATTTAAATTAATAGTAAAATTGTCAGATTTTAATCTATCATAAATTCCATGAAATAAAATGTTATGAAATGCGCATTTGTACATATTTAGCATATACATACTTTATACTATTAATAACACATAACTGTTTTAAACTTTTTGAATAACACAAAATTTATTCACGACTCTAATTCTAATAAAAATCAAAGTAATTCATAGAGTCGTATTTTTAATTGTTGAACTACGATTTTAGTGTGAATCGGAGTCGTTCTTCATAGGCTTCGTGACTTTTGAATTGATAGAGATATTTCAGACTTTTTTTTTTTGAAACAGATTTACTTTCCTGAATTCTCCAGTTTTAATTTGTACTTTTAATTTTTTATAGCATTTAATATAAAAATGCGTATTTTTCTTTTTAAGATCAGCTTTACTTATAAAGAAAAAGTATAAAAATAATATTTTAATAATACCCAGGATAATTTTGTGAACAGGTTCCAATTGAATCGGTTGTTTTATACGATTTTTTAATGTTTATTTTGTTTTTTTTTTTTTTTTTTTAATTAAATATCATTAAGGACAAACATTTTTATTTTTTATAATAACTAAATGTCTTTTAAAGTTTATTTTATATTTTGCTTAAATAGCAATAAAAGAAAATTATAATTATTATTCATTCGGTTCGAAAATAGCATGCAAATATTTCACATTTTGTTCTATATTACTTTTGTCATGTAGCAGCCCTTTTGATCCTTCATTTAAGCCACGATGTACTACATTCGAATGCTAGAGATTAGCGGGTCTGACGTTGCCGGTAATATATTAAATAGATCTTCATTTGTAAGATTTAGTGATATTTTTCTGGTATTTTGCTCTCTATTAAACCTGTAATCCTTATTCCTTTTTCCTTGGGTTTCCTCTGATACATCTCCAAGTGGTACTAAATGATGCTTAATGACACATTCTCCATGATAAAGGATTTTTTGAACTACTGCATACATATTTCTTCATGGATATTTGGTTGTATATATTCGTGCAGTTTCCTTCGCAAAATCACCAAATTTTCTAGTATCAGTTTGTTTATAACACACAAGTGCATCGACCTGTTATTTCAGATGCTCTTTCGGGAACTGACAAGCATCTTGCTATGTTCCCAGAATTTGCATTAGCTGATCCCTGTTTTGGTGTTAGAGAAATTCATCCTAAACATGTTTCTTTTTAAAATTCTTAACTCCTTATTGGTATCCTTATTTATTATTTCATCCTGTGGGTTTAAAATCCAAATCATAACTGAGTTTTTGTGTGTGTATAGCGGTGATAATCCAAATTCATATGCATTAATATTATCTAATGAACTTTGCGGGACTTGGTTTAAGTGGCTCGATATCGTTTGACATTTAATACAGCTGAATGAAGCCCTTGTATCAGTCAAAGCCTGGACTACTTTTCCATCTATCATCATTAGCACTAATAGGAGCTTACGTCATTTGTCTGACCGTCAATTTCTAATTTGAATGGCTATAGAGTTGCAATTTAGGCTCTGATATCACTGACATCTTTTTTAATGGCATCATGAGTTCCCTTTTTACATTCAAATTTAATTGGTCTGCAGTATTTCGAAGAAGACGGTGTTTGATTTTTTCCAAATATTCTTTGTTTACATCCTGCTGGTCGAAGAATTTTAAATTCTTTATCAAATATGATTGTAATAGTATCTCTTGGTGACAAACAGTCCTACTTAGCAGCAGTTATGTGATGATATGATGGATAGAGATTTGAGCCTTTTTCAATGCAAGCAACCTGAGCTGAGTATGTTGCTGTTTTGTTTGTCAAAAATAATGCCTCTTCATTTGTGTTGTGAATAGTTTTTCATCGCTTGGCGTTGGAATACTTTTAATAATCCGTTTTGTTCTCACTGGACTAGCGTTAAAACATTTTTCAATGATATCGACTTTTTTGAGTTGTTTCTGTGATCGAAATTGATATAGTAAAGTTTCTTGGATATTCTCACATACGATTTCTTCATTGATATCCCTCTATCGCTATAGTTGTCGAGTGATTTTAATGATTTCCCAAGATTGTTTTGGTTTGTGCTTTCTATAGATACCTGGACAGTAAGTTTGCCCTTTAGCCAGTTTTAAAAGCTGGTATAAAATCTTTGTTTGCTCCATCCAATTTTTTTTAGCGCTTTGTTACTTTTCTTTTAACGTAACTTAAAACATCTTAACGAATTTTGTTTTTAAAATACTCTTCGGATAATTGTTTATAACTGAATTTCTCCACGTTTAATAGAGATTTTAAAATTTGATTCTAATTGCTTAGATATATTAGATTAGATAGATTACAGCAATTGAGTTTATATTCGACTACCACTGGCTTTTGAACTTTTTTTACATTAGGTTATAATATGTTCCTATCTAGCATAAATACAATAAAAAAGTGGTAAAAACTAAAGAAGGCTAAAAAATAATAATTATATAATATACTTAAGATACCTATCACAACTTGGTAAACTTATAATTGAGTCATATGAGCAAGTAAAATAAGAATAGAAAAAATTTTGGGAGTAATTTCATTTAAATGGGAGAAGTTTTTTACAGGCGGGTGCAGGCAATTATGCATTTGGTTAAAAAAGACACTTTTGTCTTTCCTCTGGTAGTAAAATTTATTTATTTACTTTCAAAATTTCTATTCCACTAAATTTCAAATTTGACTAAAATACATTACCTGTGAAAACATTTAATAACGTAGCAAGTATAAATGGTAAAGTGAGTATAATTCGTAAAGACTGTTATCCTGATAATATAAAAAAGTGCAGCCAATTATCAATAATAGTTTACTAACAATGATAATTTACTTCTGATACAATTTGCAAAAATCACAAGCGTTCCCTTTTGCGATTTTTTATTTTTTCGAATAAACTTAAAAATTGGCGAACTGACTGAATAATTTAATTTAAGTTTTTATATGACAGAGAGTTCTATTCTTTTTAATAAGTTTTTATAATAATATTGCCATACATAAACTCATTCAGTCTAACTATAAAAGCAATTTAAACCTTTATCCTTGTTAAAATCGACATTATTTTAAAATAGAAATTTTGAAGTATATACAAGTAGTCCAACTCTTTGACAAGAGTAATAGTAAAAAGTATGTGTCGGTTACAAAAAGGTTAATGTGTTTGTGCTTTTATATTTTTCTCATACATACATAATCCTATAAAAATGTTTTAAAATTAAATTTGTTGGAATTTTTCAATACCAAAAAATAGAAACTCTGTTACATATACAAATTTATTCACAAAACAAATAAAATGTCATAAATTTATAAAATAAACACTTTTGGGTTTGTCAAAATGGACGCGTTTGGAAGGCAAAAGTCGCCTAATAGCGTAAGTATAATTAAGTGTAATAATCCTCCGTAATCCGAAAATTTGCGGTAATAATTTCTGTGCATTTTTTTTTTAAGTTCTCTCAGTTTGCACGGAAAGCGTATATGTGAGAGAGAATTTAGAGACGAACTACTTTATATACTTTAGTAGTAAATATTTAAAAGATTGTTTTGATTGACTTTAAAATATTTTTCAATTAATAGAAATAACAAAAAGAAATTTCAAAAAAGCAAATTTAAAGTAAAAATTATAAAAATTATTTTGAAAAATATTTTATAGTAAAAAATTTTAAGTAATAGTCGTCTTTATGGGTTTAAAATAGAATTTTAAGTTGTTGTGGTTAAGCTGATTTATTTAAAAAACAAACTGTTTTTTTTTTTGACTTATAATATAACATTTTTGTAAAGTTTATTTTATTTTTTTGGAGAAAATGTGTGCGAAATGAAGATATATATGAGTAATTAGAAAACTGTAAAATTTTAATATCTTTTGTTTCGTCGAAAATTAGAAAAATAAGAATCCATGTATAAAATTTCTGCTTAATTTTAAGGGAATCGGTGATATAAAGTCTCAAAACATGCATTTTTTCATTGATTTCTATTGGAATTCATGCTATATATCATAACTTCTATGAGACATCACATGCCAAAAATACTATAGGTCTTCAGATCTGGCACACATTTGCCTCTTGCATGCCTTGTGGTACCATAACAACATATATATTTGAATTTTCTGGAAATTAAAAAAAAATCGAGATTTTATTCGCGATTCTAAATTTGTAAAAAAAAAATTAATATTTTACTATATACATAATTTTAATTATTCATATCTTTTGAAGTTAAAGTCTGATTTCATTGATTTAAAAGTATAAAGGCGATTAAGTCCTTTTCTAATATCAATATTAAAACAATAATAGGAACCCATAATCGAATATCTTCTTCAAAAATTTTTGTTAAAGAAATTACACAAAAAATGCACTTAAAAATTGCAAAATCAGTTGATTTTGCACCTACGTATGTAGTTTTATAAGTTTCAAGTTGCACGCTCTTTGCGTAAGACGTACATAACACGATTTTTTTTTTTCTAAAATTAATAAGGGTAGTACCTAAACAATCCCTTCATAAAAAAATAAATTGAATTTTTTAATCAATACATCGCTTTTTAAAATGAAAAAAGAAATAATAATAATATATAAAAATCGAATTTTTATAAAAGAGTTATACTTTTTAAATATAAGATTTAAAGAGTGCATAATCGCCTTCTTATGCATTTTATTTCAGTGAAATTGGATTGCTGTTATGAACATTTAAAGCTAGATACTTTTTATATTTTTTTGAGGTTAACAAAAATAAAAATCGAAAGTTTTTCGAAATTAAATTAAATAAAATTGTAGATATCCATCTTACTCCATAGCATTAATGTATTATAAATTCGTTTTAGTTTCGCTATTTCATTCTTGGAAGATATATGTAACTAAGTATACAATCTACTGCTACCATCAGATGTTATTGCATCTAAGTAAGCAACGTTTTTTGCTGGGGAATGTCTTAAAATTTTGTGGGAATAATTTTGTTGTTAAGTTCCACAATGGGGATTAATATAGGATGGGAAGGTCTAGGTGTAACCCCCATAAGTGAATGTCTCAAAATTTTGTAGAAATAATTTCCTTATAAAGCTCCACAATGTTTGGGTATAGGGGAAGCCCCCATAAGTGAATGTCTTACAATTTGGTAGGAATAACTTTCTTACATTTCACAGTTGAGGTGAGAATAGGATGGGTAGGGCAAGAGGAAGTGGTAGTATATTTGAAAAATAGTAAAAAATAAATTTTGAAAAAATGTATTATTTTTTTAATGTTATTAAAAATTTGTTTCTATCATATGATATAGGAAAATAAATTTTTATGGTATAAGAGCCTAATTTTTCTCTGAAAGCTGAGGAAACAATAACTGAGTTAGGCTTGCAATAATACGGGAACTCATTTTTGAAGGGATTTTTCATTCCAACGCAGTGGAAATTTTTTCTTTTATGAAGGGGCTTAAGTTATTTTTATAACCACCATCAAAAATGAAGGGGAAATATTGTGTTTTTTTCATTCCGTGCGTACCATGTCCGTCCGTTTGTTGAAAGCAAAATGAGGTTCAGGACGGACCGCAAATTTGGCTGAAATATTTTTTATATAAAATTTGTTTGTATTGAAAATGGGCAATATCGGTTAATAAACAAACAAATTACTTGAAAAACTTTCTTTCCGTCGCAACTCCGGCTCACACTTTTCCACTGATATCTCTTTAGCAAAAGTATGTACGTCATCGTAATTTTGTGCAAATAGTTCAAAGATTGATGAAAACTAGGAAACAAAAAATTAGCGTCATCCATCCACCTGTTATATAAGGTAAATTTGTAAATTAGGGTGTCACAAAAAGTCGCAGACATAGTGGATATGAGTCAAATATAACATTTTTAGTTTTTCGTTTTAGAATAAAATTAAAAGCACATAATGTTTTCCTTAAATAAAAAAAAAATTTACTAAGAAATATTGTAATTCATAAAAACACTTAGCACTTCTACAATTTAGTTTAAATAATAACTTGAATTGACTTAAAACATCATGGCTCTTACGTTTAAGGTATTTTAGGTACGTAATTTTTATTAAAAAAATATCAGTTATCTTCAATGATGTCTAAGCAACAAATATTATAAACATATCATTCTATTAAAAACTCAAAATGCCTATTTATGTTTAAAATTAATTTATTTATTTATTTTTTGTTCTTAATAATTCCATAAATAAATCTTCTAATAACTGTACTCTAAATAAAAATGCTACACAAAATAAAATTTATTTCACATACTTATTTAAATATCTTAAATTTTATTTATAACAAATAATAGAATAAACTCCTGTTCACAACAATTTATGAACGTTGATATGCAATCATAGAAAAATAGCACAAGTATTTATATTTTATTTTCCTTTTATTACCAGTCATGGTAGATAAATTTTACAAATTGCTAAATTCTTATACACATATATCTCAAAGTCATCTTTAAGAAGTAATAGATATTGATATATAAAAGTGAAAAATTACATACGTAGATTCTTTTGTATGCATTTAAATATTTTACAAATTACAAGTTGTTTGTCATGCCTAAAAACCTTTTTGTATAGGTTGCACAGAGTATTCTACATTATACATGATAAACCATGTATAATGTCGTCATCATATTTTCTTCAAAGAAATATAATTCTTGTATACAAACATCACTTGATTTCAGAACTAAACTATTGAAGTTGATGTTAAAAAAAGATCCAACAATTTATAAGAATACATACAATATTTTGGTATTACAAGTATGTACAACAAATAAAATAAACTAATCAAAATGACAAACATTTTTAAAAAGGACTTAGTATGAAATGAAATATTTATGATGGTTTATTGAAAACAGAGTTATTAGTAAAATAAAACAACTAGTAAATATTTTCACAAAGTAGGCAAAGAAATTAAAAAGATAATACTGGATAAAATAATTAAGAAAAATATTTAGGTCAAATATAATATTTCATTCCTACTGGTCCCTAAAATCCAATATTTTGTTTAATATAAAATATTTAAGCAATTCAATAATAAAACTGAAGATTAAAAATGATTAACTACCAATTGCTATAAATTCCGTATGGAATTAAAATTTCATTTATCCAAATAAATAAATATTTACTACATAATTTATTAAATAATTTTCTCATGTTAAATTATTTTTTTTTTTCTTGACAATTTTATGTCACAATAAAGCAAATGTTGTGATTTTATATTTACAATTAATTTGTCATACATATGTAATTATTAATATTTTAAATAAGAAAAAAGTTAATAATGAAATACCACAGCTTTTATAAACCTTTTTGAGTCATTGAATATTGTCAACTGGCACAATATGTAAATATGATTTTGAGCCTAAAGTCTGTTCTGATAAATACATTCGCCAGTAATCTAACAGAAATAATAAAATTTTAATTAAGTAAATAACAATTTTGTACAGGATTTTTATTATATTAATATTTTAATGTGTTTATTTTATGTTGTTTCCAATTTTATGAGACCATTATGTAGTAAATGTAAATATTTCAGAATGACCTTATTCAATTTGTCCGAATGATGATTTTTTAATTAAAAATTTTTAATATACTTTTTTTTTAACAGAACTGATGTGATGATGTTACGGTTTTTACTGCTATTGATTGTTCGTTAAATCTATAAAAAAATCTCATTACTTTGTAAAAAAAGTATGATAGACAACATGTGCAAATGTTTACATTGTAAAGGGGAAAGAAGACAAAAAGTTCATATTTACAAATGACATAAAAAGTAGCTTTGTTTTTATGAAAAGTAAAATTAATGTTTAAATTATCAAAATATGTAAATGCTGGATTGGTAATTTACTAAGTAGCTAACTAAGTATTTATAATAAATCTTGTATAATTTAATAGTTTAAATGAAACTTTTAATTTCCATCTTGGAATTAAATACTGCTGAGTAGTCATAAAAATTCCAAATTTAACTTTAAAAAATGCCAAAGAAGATTAAATACCCTAAAAATAAAGGTAGGAAAAAAAAACTTACATTATTTTTAATTTAAAAACTTATCTTTTTCGTTCTAAGTAGATTTTATTCTTTAAAGATATTATAATAAATTTATAAATAAAACATAGAAAAATTGCCCAAATAATTGCCCAATTCATATGAAAAAATACCAAATGATTTCTTCCTCTTTTTTTGCATTGTAATTCAATTTGGATTAAGCATTTCCAAATTTATGAGCATTTTCCACATTAATATTTTTTATTACATTCATAAATAGTTCCCATGGTTAGTGAAGTTGATATATTTAAAAATAATTATAGTTGATTTAGTAAATCCATAAAACATAAACATAACTAAACTAATAGTTACGTTTTGTACTCAGTAATTTTACCTATTCCATAACTAATTTAGTATAAGATTAATGATAATGTTTTATATATGTGTATTTATAATAATTGGAATTCTGAGGAATTTTTTCTCTCGGTAGAGCGGATTAAAAATAGGTCTATAAAATATACCTTTTTTAAGTTTAAAAAATAGTTCGAAAAATTATACAAAACATATAAAATAATTTTTCAAATGGTAGTCAAACGACAGTCTAAAAATAGGAAAATATACACAATATGACAAATAATTTAGTGGGAAAGGAACACCAAGCTCCTAAAAATTAGTGTTGCGATGGTGCACTGAAAACATGGAAATTTTTAGGTAATATGTTGAAATTATATAAAATAACATATAAAATATTTAAGAGAAATATTATTGATAAACGAATATAGAAATTTTGGAAATAGTGCCTTATAAAAAAATAGTATTTTAGATTTTGTGTGATTTCTGGTATAAAAATAATCACTTGTCAGCAAATTACAAGTGCTTACTTTTTATAGTCATACCTACCTGAATATGGAGCGTATTCTCTAAAGCAATAATAGCATATTTAATATTCAAGGAGTTACCTGCAATATGCTAAAAACTAAAAATAAAACCGCCAAAATTTTGTAATTTATTGCTACATTTTTTCCCAATTTTCTCAAGAAGGGAAAATCAATTTTCTTCAATGGTCATACAATTTGCTGAAGAAAAACGTAAAATTTTTATGACTACCTACTGTTTTTTTAATTCAAAACATTAAAATATTTGAAGAAGTAATGTGAATAGGTACACAATTGCATAATCTTTGTAGATAGTTTTTACTATAAAAACCTGTGTTCTCTACTCAAGTACCAGTTCATTTTGATTCTTTAATCAAGTGAAATTAAGTGGGTAACAAGCTATAAAAAGTGTTAAAATTGTGCATCATGTTATAGAATCAATGATTCATTTAAAATGAACGAAAAATAAAATCCATTTATTGCAGGCACATCCCTCGCAATAAATGAAAGCAAACTTATTTTTTTCTCTGTACGGGTAATGTTCTAATTTTTAAATCGCGATACAATTTTAATATACTAGATCATGGACCACTGCATTTGGGGCTTTACCTGCATTTACAATTTACTCAGCCAAACACAACAGAATCGATTAACGAAACATTTGTACGGTAATGTTCTAATTTTTAAATCGCGGTACAATTTTAATGCACTAGATCATGTACCACTGCATTTGGTGCTTTACCAACATTTACAATTTACTCAGCCAAACACAACAGAATCGATTAACGAAACATTTGAAATTAAAAAAAGAATTATCTAAAAAAAAACTTGACATCGGATTAGGGCACGTTTACGAAGGAATAAAAATGCTTTCCTGGCTACCGTATCAAAATGCTAATTGAGATGATTCATAAACAGATAATTAAATGCAAGTTACTAATATTCCAAATGCTTCAATGTGTAATATATTTCAAAAAGAAACTTTTTTCTACATTATAAGAAATTATTTGGTCTTACAACGTCATATTATTTAAAGCTTTTACATCATTATTTAATTGCCATAAATTTCAATTGTTTCACACTATATGTATTTAATACACAATTTGTAAAATAATTAAAAATCAAAATTCAAACGTCAAATAAAAATCATTTTTCCATAAGATTTATTAAAACGTCCGTTTTTATAGGAGTGTAGCAACATAATCCTAATTGAAAATGTATGCGGTTTCGCAAAACCTGATATCTTGGAAACTACAATAGCTAGATACACAAATCTTTCGATTTTATATCTAAACAGGATTGGATAGTGGTCGGAATTAGGATAGAAATCAAAGGAGGCTAGAAAGAAAGTAGAATCTAGATTAAAAATTTTGAGGTTAAAAGCAAAATAAAGGGGCTAGTTTTAAGGAGGCTAAACTGTTCAAAATACTGCCTTTACAGAACCAGATTTGAAGGCAATTTTCTTAAAAGCCTACTTAATTATATAATATCTATTCTCTATCTCTTACATATGTCGTAGTTCTTTTTCTTTATTCTTTATTTTGTCTTTAAGTTGAGGTATTGTATCTTTTGTGAGATACGGCTATTAATTTCTTAACTACACATTGATCTTTATTATAATGATATTACACCTATACAATGTTATTCAGAAAAATTAACGCGGAAGTTCTTCAAATCTTTTACATAAAAAAGTCGATTAAAAATGGTATTAGAATGACACCTACTTACTACTGATTCTCGGAAGAGTAGGAGTAGCGTACCTTAACAAAAAAAGGTCTTATGTCAAAGTTGATGATTATGTTGATGCTAAGGAAAGGGAACATAGTTGGGTCTATCCATGACTATACTTACAAAAAGCTGACGAGTCACATCTTACCCAGCAAAAAAAGAATATTCAAAGAAGTCAATAAGATCCTAAACTTATGATCTAAATGCATGGCAATTTCGGATGATTTCCAATGAATTTAGCATAGGCTTGTCATTGGAAAATATTCTATTTTTTGATACATATTCACTGAGTAAATATGTAAGATTTATTCAAGGGAATTACTTTTAATTTTACAGACTTCAAATATTTTTTATTGAGAAAATGCGCATAACAATATTTTTCATTTGATTAAAACAATTATTATAAAGGAGCAAGTATTTGTAAATTTTCAACGTTTTATATCAGAAAATTTTTTCTGAATCGCTTTTTACTAACATCCTTGGATGATGATTATATAACTTCTTAAGCACGAGAAATCCTATACTTACTGAAACTTTGGAAGTAATGAAAAAGTACTTCATTAAAAAGGACCTCTAATTATTATTGCTGTGTACTTCAATGATGCTCAGCAAAAATGCTGCTTTTCAGCTTTTAGTGATTATCAAATCATAGATTTTTAAGAAGCTTTAGAGCAGAATAAATTGTTAGAATCTATTGCAATTTTAAATTAATTCCGAAATATAAAATCAAACTTCTGTCTATAGAGATTTTTTTAAGGTATTCCAACTAAATTAGAAATGAAATTAATAATATGGAATGACCAGACCATGTGTTATTGAGTGTATGCTAGAGTCCCTTTGAAAAAAAACTTTGTAGGAATACAACCGAAGGTATGTGTACACAGAAAAAGTTATTACGTAAAATTTGTCGATTAGCAATGCTACTTGGTTCTGTATTAAAATTTAATTAAAATAGTGATTACTTCAATCATTTTTAATTGGTTATAAATTTTAAAAAATATAAATATATATATATATATATATATGTGGAAATTTTACATCTGTTGAAATAATTTAAAATAAATAAAAATACGTTGAGAATTTACATATTTTTTTAAATATGTTATTTGTTATCTTTTTTTTAAAGTTAAAATTTTTTCAAATAATTTTTGAATTGAAATTTTAAAAGCGTTAAATTGGAAAAAATCAAATTTTTTGTTAGTTTTTACAATTTTTAGCAATTGATATAATCATTTTGGTTAGAGGTGAAAATTTAAATATCTTTTTGTGATTGAATGAATCATTTTGGTAATTAAAATCACCTTTTAATTTTTTCTGTGTATTGGGGAAATAAATACGGAAAAATATTTAAAAGAAATTAAAAAATTTCTTCAGTTTCCTACCAGTATTTTAAAAACATGGGTCTACTTTGCCCAAAAAATATTTCGAGTTTTATTTCGAAATGAGTCCCAAAAGTTTCTCAATTAAAGCTTGTCAAAAAAATATATTAGCATTTTTTTTAATACATAAAAAAATAATTCCATTTACTTTTCAAAAAGGGTGAAAACTTCCTTTTATAAGAAAAATGTTGAAAAATTGTTATGTAGTAATTTGGTTTCATATTTGAGGATTAAACAAAAATTTCACCAGAGTACAGTACGTATAGCAATCATCAAAATAATTCATTCAACTTAAAATAGTTTAAATTTGCATCTCTCATCAAAATAATTATAGCAATTACTAATAACTGTAAAGTATTAAATACAAAAAATTTTTCCAATTAAAAACTTTATCAAATCAGTCAACTAGATGATTGAATATTAAAAATTCAAATGAGAAAATAGTCTTACTCTTCCCTTTATTTAATTTTTGCTTGAATATATTAATTAAATTTTGATGTAAATTTAATGACTGCGTTAATTGAAAAATATAAGGTAATCATTTTTTGTGTAGTAAAATTCCTGTGGGCAAAATACATTTTTTTTTCGAAACTTTGTTTTGGGCTAAATGTATTAATCTATGATGTTTGTTTGTAGGGAACTGAAGACAAACTTTGAAATTTTTCTAAATATTTTTTTCTGTATTCAGAATTTTTTGTTGTTTTTTTTGTCTTTAGATATCATAATTGCAAAAAATATATTTCCCGCGATACACTAGTGTATAATAAAATAATAGTTCTATTATTATTTAAAATACTGTAAAAATTGAATTTTGTATGTGCTTAGTGAAAAAATTTACATTTTATTACAATAGCCTCTGATTTTCTAAGCCAATTTCAACGAAATTTAGTACGAATATTCATGCTACTAAATCAAGATCTATTTATTTATTTATTTTTTAATACAAAATTACATATGCTTCCTTTTAATAACTTCAGAAATAATACAGATATTTCAAAACAGATTGGTAATTGATTGAAACTGCTTTCACGACTTTTTGGCGTATTGATGATATGATATTTTAAAATGTTTACTAATTTACATGGATGTTATGGTGAACCGCACATAACTTCTTCCATAGCCTTAGATACGTGATGATATAAAACTTTGTGTTAGTTAAACAAAAAAAAAAAAAAAAAAAAAAAAATTGTACTCATGGTAATAGTTAACAAAATATATTAAAAGTACAATTTTGGCATTTGATTAAAAATAACTTGATTAGTCAATGCATCCATAATATTCGTTTTAATAACACTAATTAAATGTATTGCAATTTTAATTTATTTATTTATATTCTACTCACTATATTTTTAATGACATTAAAATCAATGTAAACCCATAAAATTTTAAGATCTTGAGTTTCTGTTACAAATTATACCATTGACATTTATAATAACATCATATCTAGTTATATCATTTACATAAAACGATAAATGTTTGAAATAAAAATTTATTTTTAAAACCACATAAAAAAATTACAGATTGAAGTACTTATATTTGTAAACACAACAACACTTCAAAAGTACTAAAACTTAGTATGACACATAAAATGTTCCATGTACTCCTGGCGAAACTTATGTTGAGATGGAATATGTATAGCGAATGAATGAGTTATAGATTTTTATTTAAGTGTTGTATAAACAACATAACAATAGCTTTTTTCGGAAATGTGTCTAGTCTATACATTTTAGTCCACACCATTCACTTTTTATCGAAATTTTGAAAATAATGTTTTTTATTTATTTATTTATATATGAATCATATATTTTATATTTCATTTTAATGTGCTTTGTATGTGATGTCATTTGACATGTTAATATTTTTAATAAAAACATATTAGCTTTTTGCGTATTTAGTGTATAACTAATAAAATATTTAAATTCTAACAACAAAATTTTCCGTATATATGTATGCTAAAGAAATTATATTGTAACAACTATCACTCTAAAATTTTATAAAAGAAGTTAAATTATTAAACTGTGTCTGGAAAAAAAATAATATTAATAATAAATAAATAATTATAAATAGATTTCATTACGTATTTATATATTTAAGTAATTTCCTTTTAAATCGATAATTGTTAAATAATTATAAGTAAACAGACTCCAAGGCTTTAATTACTTGTTTGAAAATAATTTATGGTTCTTTGCTTGTACATATGAATATGAATATGTGTATTAATTACAATGTATATTTGTTCGTGCTTACAAGTCAATTTACACATCATCACATATACATATGTGTAATTAAGGATTCAATATCATATGGAAGGTAAATTGTTAATATATAATGTATACATAAATATACTTAAATTCTCATGAGTATAAATGATATACATATCACAGCGAATATGTATTTTACTTTATACATTATTATCTCTGTTATTGATATTATGTTGCATTATTTATTTGATTTATAATCTGAATGTACTAAGTACATATAAGAATATATATTTGTTTATTCATAATATATTAACCAGTGTTGCCAGTTTAGCCTTTTAAAAGCTAAATCTAACCTTTTTATCTTGTTTTTAGCCTCAAAATTTTTGTTTTAATTTTTAGTTTTTTTTCATTTTCTTGATTTTTAAAGTGGTCTTCAAAAGGCTAAAATTTATTATCTGCTTTTATTTATTTTATTTTTACAGAATCATCAATTTAAGCATCTTTGTATATTAATTTATATTTAACAACAATTTTCGGTTGTTGCACTTTATACGGTTGTCAGCGAAATGACCTAAAGCAAAATCACCCAAAGAAAATATCGAAAAATTTGAATAAAGGTAATTTGTCATAAATATTTGGGCAATTTTTCATTTGCTTTGGGTAATTTTTCATCTTGGTGATTTTTCTATATTTGCTTTGGATGATTTTACTGGCAGTTTTTCATTCTTTTTTTGGATGATTTTTCTATATATGCCTTAGTTCATTTTGCTGGCAGCCGCATTATACTTCAAATCAAAAATGACGACAAAACATTTTGTAGTTTTTCATATGAAATGTAATCGAAATTTGTATGTTTTATTTATATTCCACACAAAAAAGTCACCAATCAGTAAAATAAATCATTCAGTTAAAAATTACTAATAACTGCAAAAAATGAAAAATAGAAAAAATTTTCCAATTCAAAAATTTATTAAGTTAATTAAATAATAATTTAATTATAATTAAATAATAAATATAGATAAAGTATAATGTATTTCAATAATACAGGGTTAATTTCTTCATATTCCTTTTAATTAGTATATGTAAAATTTCAAAAATTCTCATGAAGTTTGTTTTGAAAATAATGTTTTTGCTTTTATTCGTATATCAGTGAGGGTCCATATTTTGATTTGATTTTTGTTTAAATATATAAAAATGAAAAAAGTTGTGCTTAACTATTGCAAATAATAAAAACAATTTCAAAGTGTTTATATTTTAATATAGGTTTCCTTATTTCGCTTAATTTGAAAAATAGTAACTAAAATAAATAGACTGACATGAAAGAAAGTTTCTTATAGCGTTTTATTTTCTGAAGAAAGATGTCATCATGTTACTGTTCCAGCAAAAACTTCCATTATCAAATGATGAGTTAAAATGATATTATAGCAACACTACCCTACTTACGCTTTAGCAATGTAACTCATCATTTTAGCACTGTGATATCAATTTATTGCTCTGATATAAATGCCCAATAGTTACAAAAATAGTTAACCGTAATGCGCAGAAAAGTTAAGTTGACATAAAAGAACTTCTTTGAAATTATTGGTGAAAATAATGTTTGATGAAATTTGAGATGATTAGTGAAATTTCGTATTTTTGATGAATTATTATCGGCTTTTTAGTGTAATTTTGATTTTGTAAAAAAATTAGGGATTTTTGTCGAAATTTTAATTTTTGGTAAAATTTCAAATTTTTTTTTTTTAATTTTTTATAATTTTTGTGGCACATAAATTCTAGAGCACTAAATATTACACACAAAATCTCCTCCAAAAAAGGCTAGTTTGCTGTTAATAGTGCAACATGTTCACTATTTAATTTGAGGCTAAAACGTAACATATTTTTTAAACATAAAAGCAACACTGTCAGAAAACAACATCTTACTTACAATATTACATTCCTTTTCACAAGCACAAGCACAAAAGAGGGTAAAGGACAGAATAAAGGTATCATTTTAGTCCGAAAATAAAAACGCCATTAAAAGAGTCATAATTTTGCTAACACCGAATAATATCACTATTCATATGACTCAATCTTAACTTCTTATTCTGTTAAAATAGCCACAAAAGCTTAAATTTTTAAATTGGCAAATTTTCAGAGTCACAATTCTTGTGATCGACAACATTAGGTCTTAACTTTGTCAACTTGAAATTGTATAATTTTATTTTGTTTATAGGAAATTTAAGACTACAGTGCAATATATGTCTATATTCTGATTAATTTTGAATTACAATATTGTTTCCAAACAGAGTTTCGAAATAATTAATTAAGTCCTAGCTTACTTCTCTTAAATAGTATTTCTGAATTAACGAACACTAGTTTTTCAATCCATAATACCATTCCCATTATATCTGTATTCAAAATATTTTCCAAATCGAACGTGTATATATATATATATATATATATATGAATTAAAGAAAATTTTAATGATTCAGAAATTTTTTTTTAAACTTGAATTACTTAATTGATTTTAAATTCTTTAAGAAATTAATTCTCTACCGATTTAATTCAATAAATGTAAAATTAAAAGAACTTTAATCTATGAATTAAACTATTATAAATGCTTTAAATTAATGACTAGTATATCAAATTTAATTTAATTTTTATAAGTAAATTAAAGAATTAAGTCTTTGCTTGTGAATAGGCATGTAAATTTCTTTATTTTTTAATTGTTTTACACAAATGGATGAAAATAGAAAAATATTAAATGGGAATCACAGCAAATTTTAAATTATATTTTAAGTTTGTAGTTTAATTTACATGTTAAATTTATAATTGTTATATACTGATGACAAAGTATTTTTGCAAACCAAGTGCATCGAATTTTGTGTCATTTTAAGGTGGTCACACCTAGTATAAAGTAAGAAGGGGTGTGCGTAGATTTCGAAGCGCTTTTTTGTACTAAAGTATTGAATATATATGTAGCTTAATTAGCAGTGTTACCAGTTTAGCCTTTTTAGGACTAAATTTAGCTTCTTTTCTAGCTTTTTTTGTTTCTATATTATTTATATTTAATAAAAAAAATGACACCTGCGGCACTTTATTCTCCAAATTAAAAGTGCTTTAACAAATTTCGTAGAGTTACTAAGTCTACTAATAAAATTATTTTTATATTTTTATATACTTTATTAACAATAGAAACTATTTATGATAAAAAAATATTAATGCAAAAAATCATCCAAAATTTTGGAAATGCTTATTAAAAAAGTAATTATAGCTTAAAAATGACGAAAAATCACTTCAAAACATTGGGTAGGTTTTCTGATGAGATATAACCCAAATTTGTGTGGGAATATTTTTTGGTGAATTTTCATTGAGTCATTTTACTGTGTGTTATTTATAAATTTATTACAATTTATTTTGAAAAAAGCTAATAAGAGAGAGAGAGAGAGAGAGACAAAATACCTTTCTAAAGTAAAAGAAAAATTTTAATTTTTTCTGGTTTTATTTCTCGGGCATTTTGCCTTTTTTGACCTTTTTTAAAGTTTAGATTATTCTCTTTTTTTCTCATCTCCTGGAAACACTGTTACTTAGTATTTGTAAGTACTGCGAAATCTGTGCACAGCCTAGCTCACTTTATAGCGTATGTCCGCCTTAAAGTGACATACAAATCGGCATACTTGGTTTGCTACAAAGTGTGTAGATTCTACTTCTTTTATAAAATATATTGAAGTATTTATTACTTTCTTACTAATATACAGCAATTTTAATTTTATACAATAACGTGTAAGATAAAATAGAAATCAATTTTTTTTTTTTTAATTTCATTCAATATTTTTCTATGCAAGTAAACCAAATCGTAAGCAACATAAAGCGAAGTAAATAAAATTATACAAAAATCCGAGTAGTCGGAAAATTTTATGTGGACATATGTAGAATATTTGTGAGTTTTTTGGAAATCTTTTAAGCGATGTATTGGTTACAAATTAAGACTTTTTAGATTATAAATATGGCAATTTTGGCAGATTATATATCAAGTAACAGTTTTTAATATTTTACGTTTTTTAAGAATTTAAGTGCTATTACAGATTTTCTCGTCATTGGTGCAAAAAAATTTTAATTAATAGACTATTTAATAAATTATATCATACATGTTTTATTCTTCATACTATTTTCTAGATTACACCACGAAATTCTTCCTTCTTTATTTTGTTAATTCTTCGTATTCTTTAGACCATAAAGTTTACATCACAATATACTTGCTCCCCCTTGTTGAACTATTCTGAATAAGATGATCGCTGTTGTCCTACCTATTAACAAACTTCATTGCAGAATATATTAATTTTATTGTATAATTTTGCAATAAATATTTCACGCCAAAGTTTTTAACTTTAATTGTATTTATTTTTTTATGAATCAGTACTATCAGTTAAATTTTGAGTGGTATAAATTAATATGTTTTTTTTTTTTCGAAAAAAGTACAAATCCTATAGAATTTATATAAAAAAATAATAATAAATAAATAATTGATATTCACACAAAAAATCACTTGTTTCCATTTCATTATAATTTCGATGATTGGAGCAAAATCAAACAAAATTTTAGTTGATATAAGCAATTTAATAATACAAATTGAATTGTATTTTCTGTAATAATAAAGTAAAATTTGATTTAATAACTTCAAAAATAAAATAATATAGATTACTGAACACAGATTGGTATAAAATTATCTATTAGCTATTAGAAATAATACAGGTGGTTTTCATGAATGCATTTCATTTACGAAAATTTTAATTAAAAAAAAAAAAAAAAAGAAAAATGGTTTAATGTTTTAATACAGTTTTTAATATATCTGTGGCCAAAAGGAAAAATTACATAACTAATGTCGTTTTACATTTCCTAATTTTTAGAATTGATGTATTTCATTACATATTGCGTAAATTTTTTTATGAAAATTTTTCCATTACTTTACTCAGAAAAAAGTCACCGAAATAATTGATTCAATAAAAATTGTTCAAATTTGCACCTCTCGCCAACATAATTATATCAATTACTAATATCTGTAAAAAATGAAAAACGGAAAAATATTTGCAGTTAAAAAAAAATTGTTAAATAAAACAAGAGGATGATTAACTTATTTAAACATTTAAATGTGAAAAAATCTATATATATAAATCTATATATATATATATATATATATATATATATATATATATATATATATATATATATATATATATATATATATTTGATACCAACGGGAATCAATAATCTTTCTTTGTAGTAATTATTATTTTTATTGCTTTTTATTTCATGAAAAGTAAAAATTAAAAATTACTTTTGTTTAAACTAGTGAATAAGCTTATTCACGTCAGGCAAAACTTTCTAGGTTATTTAGGAGCCCCTTACGCAGAGAAAAAACATGGTTACAGCATGATCACTACGACAATATTATGTTCTTATTGTTAATTTTATTGAAATTTAATAACTCTGTGTTCATGATAACAATAATTTTGATTTAATTTTGTCATTTAATGTTTACACTCAATAATAATTTTAATATGATTGACTGCAAAAAATGTATGTTTTTAAATAATTTTACCAGAAACAAAAGTTTGTTAATATGAAACATATCATTACTTCTACAATCATTAAATATTTGCAGTCTTATTCCTTATTCTTAAACCATGTTCTGTTTTTAAACCATATTGATATTATTATTATTACAAGACAATTAAATGTTTCAAATAAATATAATACTTATCCTGTTCACAAACTCAGTGGAAAACTTCAATACCTGCTTGTTTTTAAATATATATTTTTTAAGTATTTGTTTTCTAACTTCAATGGAATTCTCATTTAGTTTATATATGAATAAATATAAGTAGACGAGATTTGGTTATATAATATAAGAAACTTGTATTTGAACCACATATGTTGGTACATATGAATATAGATAATAATATGTAAATATTATTATATATTTTATAAAAATAACAATAATTTTTATTCATACATGATAAGATGGAATAATAATATGACAAAATGAAACAATAATATAATAAGACTAGATAACTATGGAATCATAATATGAAAATATGATACAATAATATAATAAGATTGTTCAATTATATGTAAAACTGTAATCATAACATGAAAAAGTAACCATAAAATCAGATACATATGACAAAATAGAATCATATTAATTGTTATTTATAATCACTTCTATTTTTGGCTTTAATCATATGTTTCAATCATAATATGTTGCTTTTAGATTATGGTCACTACAATTATATTTTTTCTCTGCGTGCAATCAGAAAAATAAAAGATAATATATTACAACTTTAACATAATTTTCACTATCAATATTTTGCGACAATCTTCAGTGCTACCTTTCCATCTTTCAAGCCATTTTTACATCCATCAATATTGTTTGTGCTTTTTAGTTTTTTTCTTTTTGTATGTCATGTAAAAATGTGCAATCTTTTTGCTCTAAAAATCATGTAAAAGCTCAATATGTTGATATTATTTTCGCTATTCGTGCCAGGTCATATAAATTTTCGATATTGTGGATACAAACTTGTGTCATCAGTGACAACATTATTTTGGATTGTAAGATAGTTATAGTAGGACTTGAACGACTTTTGTAGATGAATTTATATAAAACCTGTACTCAATTGAGGATCAAGTTAGTGCCATCACTGACAACATTATTTAGGATTGTAAAAGTGTTACAGTCTGACTTGACTTATTTTTGGATAGTTGTCTATGTGAAGACTGGTTTTTATTGTGGACCAAGACTTGTTGTAAAGTTTAGAAGTACAATTCATAATTTGTAGAATCTTACGTGTACAAAAAATATGGTATCTACCAATACTAATTTATGCACTATATAATGATTTTCGGAAGTGGGCCCTATATGAGAGCTATTGATTTTTGAGAAGCAAACCTCATAAAAATTTGCTACTGTGCTTTTTACGTTTAAAAAAATTATTTTATAAAATGAAATTTTTTTTTAACGTATATAAAACTTTTATATATTGTAATGAATTATGTAATATTTAAAAAACTTATGAGCGTCGAAACCCTATTTTAGAGGGGGGCTAGATTATACTAAGTAACTGTTACCAAATAATCTAAACAGAGGTCATTGTTGCATCATATAAGCTCTGTTTCATACAACTATCTTAAAAATTGCCTCTTGCAGCTTCATTAAAAGTTTTACATGGAAGGACAGACGGACAAGGTTTGTAAGTAATTCAATAATACTAATAAATAGTTAACATAAAGTTATAATTTTTTGTACAAAATCAATGAAAAGCCCTCTAAGGTACCCGAGTACCCCGGGTATTGATTAGCGTTAATTTTTTTGGGTGTATACCGTAGTGTTAATTCAATTTTAATATAAAATTAAACAACTGTGTTGATGGAAAAATATAAAGTAATAATTTTTTCTGTATAGGAGATTGTGATATAACAACATAGTTCGTTTGATTTTGATTTTATTCGCAATATGAAAATTGTATAAATTAAAGTATGATTTTTTCCATATTTCCCTTAATAAAATATTTGAAATATGCAGATTTTAAGACATAAATTTTATATTCGTAGTATTTGAAAAATGAAAAAAGTATATAATTCAACATATTCAAAATATATTTAAAAATTCCATTTTGGAAAAAAATATAACAACACATCATCTAAACAAAATATTAATTTTAAAAAGGGATAATTCCAAAAAACTTCGAACCAAAATTACAGTTTTGAAAATCAGAATTTATAAAAGTTTGTCTATAGCATTTATTACAATTTTACTAACAAATTAACATATTTTTAAGTGCTTTGTTACCTGTTTTAAATTTAGAATCAAAACAAATAGGAAAGGACTAAAATTATAATGATTTATACCTTTATAAAACCTACATGTACAAAAATATTGTGATATTAATTCATTCACCTGCCTTTCAGAATCACCGTGGTCAATTATGGGCTGGTTCTTTAGGAATTTGATACACTGATTTGTATTTAAATAAGATATGCTAATTCATTTACGTTTGCCTACATATTAACATTTTAGTCTAGTTAATGCACATCTAAGTAATTTAGTTAATGTCCTTGCATGAAGCTTATGATCAATTATAGACCAATACTAAAAAATTGGAAGCTAGGTAAAATTAAGCATTATGCTTTGACTCTGGATTATACAAGTTCTATGTACACAATTGCGTTAAATTATCTTTGAAATCTACCTAGATTACATAGACGGACATATGTACAAATGGATAAAATTAATTCGATTCAGCTGATTATTTAAGTCGATTTGTATATTTTAAGGTAGTTTTTATTCTAATTTTTATCAGCATCAGTAGGGTATAAGAATGAACAGTGCAATAATGCACTTGACTCTTGTGAAGCATCCAGTTGGGAGGATTTTAAATAAAAAATAAAAATGAGGATTTCAAAGAAATAATACTTCTATTATATATTTTACTATTTTTTTTATTGACACTAAAATTTATTTTACTATTTCCGTTTTTTTACTTCTTCAAGAAAATGTTTATTTTTGAGATTTTTTAATTTCTCTTTTTTATTAGTTTTACCACAATTTCAAACATACCTTTTATGAAATTTAGTGGGAAACTTAGTAGGACAAAACTTAGTTGTGTTAAATTTTATCTTGATATACAAGTTTAATTCAATTATGGACTTATTATTGTGAAATTGTGCATGATAAATTATATCTATATACAACTCGAATATATACGATTTTGTATTGATTTTATCATTAATGCGGAATTTATACTCTTTTAAGTAATTTTTAAGTTGTGAAACCTACATGAAAGATATGATCAATTACGGACCGATTTTTAAAAAATTTAGTATAACGATCTATACTTTTATAAAACTTTTGTGTGCTGAAATTACATAAATACGACATATTTTAGATATTTATATGGTTTAACATGCCGACGAAAAAATGTTGTATGGGGTATAAGTGAAAATGGATCGATTATGATCAATTTCAGTAGATTTTGCTTTTGCAACACTATAAAATTTGACTAAATTGTCTTTAAAATTAAATAATTGTCTCTAAATTAAATAATTCGATTTGGTAAAGTAGGTTAAGTGGTTCAAGGTCTATTAATGTGTTCTTGAAACTTTTGAAATAATATAAAATTATTTTTTCGGGGTGAGGAGTGTGCTATATATACAACTTATTTCAATAAATAATAATCTGTTATATTAAAATTTTAATAAGTATATCAATATGCCGAAAAACACTTAATATCTAATAGAACATATGTTAGTTAGTGTAGAAAATTGTTACGATTGGAATCCCGTTTTCAAATTTGTACATTATAACAACAAATTGATTGTAAACATCGCACAATGAACCGTCTAGTTGAAAGAGTTCAAAAATTTATTTTAAAATTTAATAACAAAATTTACTTCAAATTATGGCTAAGACTTTCATCATTCAAGATACGTCTCGTTTTTTATTGTGCATAACAATTTATAAAATTATAATTTTAGGTAACATAAAACTGGTTCAGAAAAAAAGACCCACTTTGGTCAAAATATCAAAAATTTCCTAAAATATTATCAACATCTATGGACCAAAAAAAAAAAAAAAAAAAAAAAAAAACACAGTTTATCGTTTATTGGTTTGTGAAAAGGTTTAGCGAATAACGTGCTTTTAAAAAAAATTTATATGAGCAAATGGTACGAAATATGGATTTCTTTACAGTTTTTATAAAAATTTAGCTATTAACTACATTGCTTTCTAACAAAGTATTAAATAATCATAATCTATACAGAACAGAATAAAAAAACAAAACAAAAATATTTAAGTTATTACGAATTCTTCAGAACATTAATTTACTTTTGACCACTTGTGTAAGGAGCGCAAAAATAAGCTTTTAATTTTTTCGAGAAATGTTTAAACAGAATGTTGTTTTTAATTAAATTTTAACCATAATTACTGAAAAAAACATTTTTGTTTCTCCAGGATAACTCTATGCTTGATTAAATAATGTAGTTTTTTTTAGATGTTTTCAAAATTCCAATTTCAAACTTATAAAAAATTTGTTAAACTAATTTCAAAAAAGTTCAAATAAAACCATGCAGATTTATAGACAACACTACAGGAAGTAAAATAAGAAGGATTAGGTCAATTCCTTGTGCGACTAAGCCTGTGATTCCAATTTTATGGATTTCGGCAAAAGTAAGTTTTTAGTGGTTTTTAGTTATAAAATAAATTTTTGTATAACTCATATTCGGACTAAACAGAATTATTACAGTATAAGATAAAACATGTCTCAAAAGAGGTATTCTGAAGTTTTTAGAAAAAACAATATTTAAAACACGAAGGATAAAAGTCAAAATTTTAAATATTTGAATTGTAACGAAAACGTAATGAAAACTTATTAATTTTTATATGGATTTTGATATAATTTTACTGAAATATAATTGAAAGACTTTCGTTGATAATAGTGGTAAAAAAGGCAAATTTTATCCTCAACTGAGCTAGGGATCAATATTTCTTAAACGTACCTATACTTAAATATTTGCAAAGTAAATTTATTAATTGATATCATGGACAAATAAAATGATAATTGCTTCATTCTGACAAGCAAATTTATGTTATAGCATTAAACTTTCTCACGGGAATCATTGTGTCCAAATCCAGATAAAAAAATTAGTTTTCGTGATGCTTTTTTTTTAACTTTTGGCCCTTTAATTTTAAAAATTCAAAAATATGGTTCATCTATTTGTGTAATAATTTTGTATAGTCTGAGTATCAGTTAAAAGAATCGGCTTTATAACTAAAAAACTGCAAAAAAAATATATTTTTGCCAAATCAGCTAAATGGAAATCGCAGTTACGGCTTAGTTATGCAAGGCATTGACCTAATTATTTTTTAATTTTATTTTCTTTAGTGTTGTCTATAAACTTGCATAGTTTTTTTTCGAAGTTGTTTGAAATTGATTTAACAAAATTTTTAAAAGTTTGAAATTTGAGTTTTGAAACAGTCTTAAAAAAATCAACCAAGCATGGAAAAGAATTTGAATTGTCCTGGAGAAACAAAAATATATTTTTCAATATTTATGGTTTAAATTTAATTAAAAACTAGGATTTTATTTAAACAATTCTAAAAAATTAAAGAATTCTAAAAAAAATTAAATATACTTTTGTACACTCCTTACAGATTAATGGTCTGGAGAATTCATAATAATTTAAACATTATTAACAGATCTTTCCTCTTTATGTGTTATTTGATAGACAATTATATGTAGACTGCAACTTTTTAACATAATGTTATAAAGCAAAGTATTTAATAGCTACATTTTTTCTAAAAACTGTAAAGAAATCCATATTTCGTGCCATTTGCTCATATAAAATTTTTATTTTCTATCTCTCAAATTTAAATTTAAATTTTAATTAAATATTCTTTCTAATCTTGCTAAAACATAATTAAAAATGTGCCAAACTCATAACTTACCTCGAATTTTTGAAACCCAAGCTCAATATCATATGCATCCAATTGTTCACTATAACGCCTTCTATAACGGATGCCGTCTGTATTATTGTTGGAGCCACTACAGTCGTTCGTACCATTTGCAGCTGTAACCAGAGTGGATACCGATGTTTCCGTCGTGCCATTATCATTTGTATTAGTAACATAAATGCGGCCATTCGAAGCCGTACCACTACTACTACCACTAAATTCATTGTTATCACTACGCGTTTGCATGCGAATGCAAATGCCATCGGTATCCAATTCATCATCGGTATCTGTTGTACAATCGTTACCATATGAACCGGCATGATGACGGTTGTGATGGTGTGTGTGTGTTGAATGATGATGGTGGTGCTGCGGATGATGATTTTTATCGCGATCACGTTGACCGCGAGATTTTTGTAAAACCGTTTGTCTACAACGTGTACCACAAGCAATGGCTGATATTTTACTAGCATAATAATACATAGCCATGTGTCACGTTTTGGTTAAAATACTTGCACTTTTATGGTACATTTGGATGTCAAGAACTAGGTAAAATTTGATTTAGATGCCAAAATAAAAAAATACACACCAAACAAATTGAAATTTGTGTAGAAATAAAAAAAAAACGAAGTTTAGTGTTGGTTTACAACTGGAAATTCTTAAAATGTTATTTGATTTTTCGAGAATGAATGTGTGTAACTATCTGCCTGAGAGTTGCAATACTATAATGTGATAGTATTTCTTGGTTTTAATGCAAAAATTACTTTGGTTTTACTCGTTGTCTGATAGTCAAATTTTATTTGAAAACTTTGTAGCAACCGAACATACAGAATTACATAATCACGCGTTGGTATAAACTTTAAGCACGTTTGCGTTTCCGTTACGTTAACTATGTGTTAAATAAAGATGTTATATTTGCTGTTTATTGGATATACAAGGGAGGAAGAATTTAGATAAAATTTGTTTTACTTGTTTTATTTGAACAATTTCATATTACAAACTGTTGTATGACAGCACGTAATTTAGTTGAATTTTCATCACTATTTCTTTAGACACGTAATCGAATGTCAATTATTTATACCACGTTCTTAAATTACGATAATGTGGTTTTACTTTTTCTATTTCACCTTATCTCTTGTCTTTAAGAATTTTATTCTTATATATTAAATTATCTTTATAACACTATAAAAAAATATTATGTTTTAAAATAGATATTTAATTTTTGGTTTTCTTTTAAAACCACTTTTTAGTTCCTTGTTTATATTTAACAAATATTAATTTAAAATTTTGTTTCTTATTCACTTTCACTTATTTATTTATACTAGTATTTATTTTCAGTTTTCCTTGAAATTTACTATTTTTCAGTTTTTGTCTAGTTTATTATGTTTTTCTTTTTGTTCACCATAATGCTAGTTTCTGTAAAACTCTCATTTTGTTTTTTTTTTTGTTTTCTAAAATAAATTTAGCTGTTATATAAATTTTCTGATGAAGTAATTTGGACTAGAATTTAATTTTTTTAGTGACATTTTATTTTTAAATACAATAGGAGATCTGAAAGTAAAGAAGAATAGAAGGTAATATGAGTAATATTATTATATTTTATAAATTTCTTATATATATATATATATATATATATATATATATATATATATATATATATATATATATATATAAGATATATATAAGATTTAGGCTTTAGAATCGTCTCCGACCACACACATCCACTAAAGACAGAATTCCAGAAAAGTTTAGGAGGTAAAAAAAGAGTAGAAACCTACAGCTAATGGACAGTATACAGCAGGGACCGAATATATAGCAGGGACTAAAAATAGTTAAATTGCACTTAAAATGCGATAATACTGCAAAACTGACAATGGCACGTAAAACTGTTCTTTAACGAAATTAGAAAAAATTTTGCACACACATACAAATGTTGTAGTGACACAAAAACACGTACGATGCCTAATAATCCAGACATATGCAAAATGCTGATTTTGTGATCTTTAACCATGAACAACTCGCGAAATTGGACCCAAGGGTATCGGAATGGAAAAAGTTCAATAAGATCCAAAGATACAAATTAAAGAGATTGTCAGCATTTGAAGACACTGTCATAGGGAAAGTAAATTTAGTAAGGCAATCATTAAGGTCTGTAATGTATTCTGTACCTTAACTAAAGCTAAAAGTGTTATCGCCCTTAATGGAACCAGAAACTTCAAACTTAGTTGAAATATCTGCTGCAGCAGCAGATCATAACAATCATATCTGGAAAAGATAAAGGGGTGACACCATGTCAAAATGGACAGAAAACAGAAGAAGCGTTTCTTAAATTATACATTGCAACAACAAAAAATTGCCTCAATAATTCCAATGCAAAATGAAAGTTTAACAAAGTCTAACAAAACCCCAAAGAGTTTTCATTTGGTTCGAATTTTTGTTTTTGGCCTCTTGAAATTCGATTTTTTTTTTCGTAGCCCTTTTTCAATATAATTGGAAGCAAAACTGATTTAAATTATTTAATCCAAATATTATTATATGTTTTTGTTATTTTATAGATAACACCATAATTATGCTGTATTTTTTTGGATACCGTACTCTTTTTATGCCAATTTTTGTTGTACTACTAGTTACTTTATTTGGCTTGGCTTTATGTCTAAACTAAAATATGACACATATTATATCCTTGAAGGAAGTAATCACTGCGAATGGCATCTAAATTATTTTTTAGTTCATTTAGTTCATATTTTTTAGCATTATATCCTATATTACATTTCGAAGAATTCACCATCCAAAAATTACCTAAATCGGTTAAATAATGTGACTATTCATATATTGCAAACAATCTTGCTATAAAAAGTGCGAGTGAAAGAGGTGAGATAAAAATCTTACATAATATCTTAGAGAAACTATATATTACATAAAACAATAATTACCAATAAATACATTGAATATTATTGATTTAAAAGTTTTTTATTTTCACGAATAATGAAAAAAGTGCTTCCAAATATCTGAAGTTTAAGAGTTCACAAAATCGAAACTCGAGGGAATTTTGCAAAACCCTTTGGAGATTTTATTAATCTAATTGTATATTCAATAACCCGAAATATGTCGCATAGTATTATAAACTTTTAGCGCAGGAAAATTAAAAGATAAAATACTAAACCTCGGAATTTGATAGAGGGAAGCAAATTTTGGCAAATAGCTTCGACTTGTTATCGTATACATGACGTCAAAAGTCACCAATAATCACGTGTACGCTACCCAAGTTGTTCATGTTTAAAGATCACAGAAATCAATATTTTGCATATGTCTGGATTATTATGCATCGTATGTGTTTTTATGTCACTAAATGTATTGTACGATTTTGAATTTTCAACATTTTAACACATTATTTTCTCAGATTGTAAAGTATAACACTTTGTTTTACTTTTTTTTCGTTCTCAAACAATGATTTTTTTCTCGTTAACATAATTAAATATTTATCTATTTAGTGTTAATAATATAGATTAAATTCTAAATAATTATGTATTTTATAATATTTAACTTTGTTTTATGGTATTAATAATAACGTCAAATTTTTTTTTATTAATCATTTACATGTTGTGTATACTTTACATTAGTTACCAAATTTACATATTATTAAATGTATTTTGTAAGCTGCTTGCTGACTGCTGTAAATGAAGCGGTAACACTATAATACCGTGATTAACCGATAACCGCGGATAATTGCATTGAATCGACACACATTTACATATACTAGCAAAGCTAGTTTTTTTCCACTGACGCATTAAATCTTTCTTTTTACGTCGAGAACTTGAACGAGGAAGTCAAATTAAAGTAAAGTATTAAAAAGAAAAGTATTACCAAGTGACATAAAAAAATTAAATACATTTCTTCATATCGTGAAATTAAATTCGTTTCAAAAATTTAATATTTTTAAATTTCGTTCAAAATAAAAGAAAGTGAATTGTGCTACTAGAATGCACGTGGTGATCCATTTCTACAATTGAGTTCCAACGCCACCATTGCATCTATTTATATTAAACCTTTAAAAAAATCTTAGAATATTCTGCGGACAATTTTCTAAGAAATTGGTTAATCAAGCCGATGTATTCACATTCATCGCCGTACTATATAATTCCGAAGATTCCCCGAAATTGTGTGACTAGGAACTCAACTTTTTTTCGATTTGGCAAAGTGACCTTATAATTTTAATTAAATTATAAATTTGATTAATTTTATTCACCACTGTTGAGGAGACACTTCCATATTGCGTAATACACACAATTTCTGTTATATTGCTAAGTTAATTCCACCGTTCATTAGCTGTAGGTACGTACTCATTTTTCATGGAAAAAATTGTTGAAAAAGTAATTCTCTGGTCCATGTTACTGCATCTAATTAAATGACGTGCCAAAGTTAGAACCAAAAATTAAACACTTCTAGTGCACAACCTAGCTAGCAATAGGAGTACCTCTATAAAATAATAAATTTAGTCGAAAATTCACATTTGCATGAGTTGCCTGATTTTTAGTGTTCAACTTGAAATTTTGCACGAGTAATGGGAACGGATATCTTTGATTATTATAAGTCTTGCTTTGAACATTGAATTCTCGAAATAAGTTAACTCGTTTTTTTTCGTATGATCCTAACAGAAATCCTCCTAATTTAAACCATATTACAAAACTGCTATTTACAAAAAGTATGAACTTTCGAAAATTAAAAGTGCTTTCGGTCGAGAAATATCATATTGGCTCCGCATTTGGATGTCATCGCAGGAGTCATCCATATTTCAAGATCACACAGTAAATGTATCCCCTGAGGCATGCCGGACAAGATCATCGTTTATATGAGGATATCACACAAATTTATATTCAGGTTCCGCTTAATAACAGCTCATAGTATATGACAGCTGTAAACAGTGTTGTTTTTTGGGGCTAGAAATAGCCATTTTTTCTTTTTTGTTAATTGCCTTAAAAATGCTAAAATGTCAATATTTTAATAGCGAAGGAGATAATTCTTTATTTGATATTACTAATTTTATTTTTACAGAATCATCCTTTTAAGCATTCTCTTTTTATTTATTCGCACAAAAAATAAGATTATTTATATATAGAACAATTTTTCGTTACGGCGCTTTATTCTCCAAATCAAAAATCGCTATCATTATAATTATTTTCTAATATACTTCATTAAAATAGAAACTATTTATGAATATTATTAAAAAGTTGGTGCCAGCAAAATGACCCAAAGCAAAATGGGCCAAATCAAATATAGAAAAGAATCAACCGAATGAAAAATCACCCAAAAGGAATGAAAATTTACCCAAAAATAAAAAAAATGGATTTTTTGCCCAAAAAAAGTGAAAAATACATAATATATTTACGAAAAATCAACCTCATCCAATGTGCGTTATGAAAGTTAATACATTATATGATAAAATTTGTAGTCAAAATCAGACATATTTAAAATGGAAATAGTTCTAACTTTGGATTGAGTAGACTTCTGGTCTGGATTATAACTATGTTCCAGACGGACGATTTTCAGTCGGACTTAGGGATTTTGACCACTGGCATATTTCAAACCTCGACTTCGCTTAATCAAACCTTTTCAAAATGTCAAAAATGTGTTACCAAAAACTAATTATAGCCTAAAAATGACGAAAACTCGCCGCAAATTTTTGAGTTGTTTTTCATATTAATATGACCAAACTTGGAAGGGAATCTTTTGGGAGATTTTTCTATATTACATTTGAGTGACTTTAATTTGTGTCATTTTGCTGGCAGCCTTAAAAAATTCTTATAAAATTATTAAAATATCTGTAAAAAAGTCAAAAACTAGTGAGAATGAGAAACAATTTTTTTAAATTAAAAATATTTAATTTTTTTTATAGCCTTATTTGTTGAAGCATTTAGCCTTTTTGGCTTTTTTAAAGTTCAATATAGCCTCTTTTTTCTCACCACTTGGCAATATTGGCTATAAACGACATTCGTTGATGTCAATGAGTTTTATACTTAAAAGATACCCTATTCTAATAGCAATCATTGAGACAACTTACTGCGGAAAACATCAGCACTTGTAGAAGAATATGTAAATTGGTTGAGTCCACATCACCCTGTCAGTAGTTTTGTGAACTCATGAAAGTAGAATTTCTCTCTACAATATTCATTACATACTCTATATAGTACTTACATAATTAATTCTAAGCTCTAATAGATAATATCTTGATTACCGACATAAAGATATCCGTTGAAATCAACTTTCTGGAAGGCCCAAATAACTTTAGATATGTTTCGTAAGTACGTCGAAAGTGTTTATACTACTGTTTCCAAAAATTTTTTTATTTTTAAATTAGTTTTACCAAAGTCAAGTTAAAATTCAATATGTGTTTATTTCATGTTAATACGTTATCTAGTTTGTAATAAAATTGTACTCATTGCATAACTATCTACGATAACCATAACGATAATGTAAAATCAGAGCTTTGACACAACTTTGAAAAATTGCTTGCGGAAAAATATTAAATATGTTTAGAAGTATATAAATTTTTACTCTAAGCTTCATCATACTTTCTTACATGAATCTTTTACTAAGAAAAAGAAAAAATAAATAAATAAATATCAAATTTTTTTCGTATATCGTGAAATTCCTAGAAATTATATAAAATCATTTTCAATTACTTTTCATGACAAACTGCAAAGCAAAGTTTTTCTTCATAGCTCAAACTTAGTCCTTCAAAATGTGCTTTTTTATATGTATGTGCAAAAATAATTTTTTGTTACTTAAAAAATTGTACAAAAAGTACATGAGGATTTAAATGTGTTACGAGAAAAAAGTATCCAAACAAATTTACACATGACTTAATCTACATATGAACGTATGTATATAGATGTAAATTTGTTTGTTCAGACATATACATGCTATGAGTACAAAGCTGTGAATAAGTGTATACATAAATATTTGATATGATTTAAATAATATTGTATTAGAAAAATTGTTGTATCTAAATTTTTTGTTCACTTTAACTTAGATATGGTAAAAAAAGTGTCACCATATATGTATGGTTAAATGTCTTTGGGTTTTTTGCCTTTTTTTGCGGGAAAAACTTAACAACACATGTTGTTAATAGAATCTATAAGCTACATAAAATTTATGGTTAAGTTAGTTTAAATTTATACTTACATACATATATACATACCTATATGCATACATAATTATTTGTAAGAGTATGGAACATATTTAAAAAAAATATTTTCAATATTTCTTATCTAGATTATGTGCTACTCAGCTTATGTTTTAATGTGTATGTGAATGATACGATAATTTATTTTTTCTGAAAATTCTAGAAACATGTATTAGTTTTTTTTTCAAAATATTCTTAACCAGTCTTGAATTTAATATCTTAAGAGGAGACATATTAACTAATGCAATACAATATAATGTAGGGTATTAAATGGCCCGATATAACTACCAATATCTACTGACACAATACAACGTTTAGTGAAAAATATTTCAGTTTAGTTCTATCAGCTTTAACAAAAAAGTTTATAGAAAATTCGTTATACTCGATCAAAATATTCACAAACATGAAATTTGCATACGACCACATAAGGAGAGATTGATGGTTAACACAATTTAAGCATAAAATATTCACCACAAAATGTTTATCAGTAAAAAGCGAAGAAAATATGAAAAGGGAAGAATAAAGCTGCCAAATGTAATACGAGTTTTAGACGTCAAAAAAAAAAAGAATAAAATGAAAAGTAACAGCTGATGTTCAAAATAAACAACTTTTTAGACACACTTAAACTTTTAGACACATCCGTCATTCAAGACCTCTTCTATTTAAAAATGTATGAGTTAAATTTTCTGTTTTAAATTTTCAAATAAAAATTTTAAAGTTTGACTGTTTCCATATTTTTTGCCTAAAGCATTCAATAAAAATACAATTTTTCACATTTTTCTTAGCTAATAAAATAATCATTTATCTTCTATTGTAACAACATGTCTGACCTGTCAGTGAAAATCCGTACACAGGAAAGTGATTTCCATGTAAATCACAAAAAAAGTACTACAAAATTATATACCTACTTTCAAATAAATTTATTATAGATTAAAGTCTTTAGTGGTTTAGTGGTTTTTTTACATACAACAACATTGATTAACTCTCAATATTAAAAACCGACAGCATTGTATTATCGACATACTTTAGTATTTGTATGTTTGCTATAAAGTCAACAAAATATTTACTCAATAAAATATTTCTAAGCTGGAGGTAATAATGGTTCGCACACATTAATAAACCATTAAATTGTTCCCATAGGATCAATAATAAAGTTACGCATAACCTTCCCATAACAGTGATTTATCGTAGTCCCACATGTAGCACATAAGTATAGAAAACACACACTAACAAGTACTTTTGTTGCTAATATAGATTGTACATGCAAGAAAAGGAAAAAAAGAAATTATACAAAAAGTCGTTCTGTAAAATTGTTTATGAAGACAAAAAAAAAAAAAAAAAAAAAAACAAGACAAAAAGTCAATTGTGTATACGCCCTCTTGAAAAATAATTATGGCTTTAGTATCGATAAATAACAAAGTAGAAGAAAAGTTATTCAAAATAAAAAAAAAAATCCAAGTTATTTGTAAAAACTTTATATACGTTATTGGTCAGAAATGTTATTAGCCTTCAATTGAGAACATTTTAAATGCTATAAGAAGAAAAGAATGTTAAACCACAAAGAAAAGTGTGATAATAAATAATGATTTAGAAAATAAATAAATTTATATAATAAAATTATAGGTTTGATGAATCAAAAAAGCCTTTTACAAGAGCTTGTGAATGAGTTTCTAATAAATGACTAGCGATATATTTTAAGTCATTTCGAAAGTATAAATAAAAACATACAGAATTACATATGCAGACACAAGTAAAGGAAAAGGTACAAAATCAGTTAATTAACATAATTATATTCTCAATCAAAAAAATATTTATATTTTCACCTTTTAATAAAATGATCAATCAACTAACAATTTTAAAAACTGACAAATTAATAATATTTTTAATAAAAACTTTTAAGATTTTAATAAAACAGAAAAATATAATTTAAAAAATAAAATTTTTTTTGTTTAATTAACTTTTGTTTGAGGAAATCAAAAAGTTAATTAAACAAAAAACACGAAAATTTTAGTGCATATAATTCAGCTTATAAAAATGAATTCAATGGGTCAATCTCTTTGAAATTTTGATTTTGTTAAAGGCTGTTATCATACTATTCGAACTAAATTTAAAAAAATAATTACTCATTTTTTTCAAAACACAAAAACAAAATATATGTGACAATATGCATTTTGCTGTTTGATGAATTATATTTTTGCCAACTGAATCAGATTTTTTTCTCTTACTTAAATATTTAGTTATTAATCTATGACTGTTATATTCAAGTTTTAAATTTAAAAGAAAAATAAATTTTTATTCGTTTTTAATAAAATTTTAATAGAATTCTTAAAATGTTTTTCTACTACCAACTAATACAATTAAAATGGATAGTTTAGTGATTGAATTGACTTCTTTTGGTACATAACAGCAAAATTTGTTTGATAATGAGAAGAGAGATGAGACCAGACAAATTAGAATTGATTGCATTTCCTAATTATAGGAAGTAATATTTTCTGATGACACTCATTTACGTAAATTTGCTTTTTTCTTCACTTGTACAAATATCTAGCTAGACTGAAAGTTATTTAGAAAACTCTACACGACATTTACTTAATACTTTTCGCATAAGATCTGTAATGTGGAATTCATACCAGGATTTTCTAGAGATTTTTTTTTTGTTTAAATTCGTATTATTTTGTCTGCAATCCTATAGCCTTTAAGTCAGCTTTTACTGCTGTTATCAGGGCCTTTCGGTGATCATGAACTCTTTGTATTTTTATGACTCAAACAACTAAATTTTCCAAGTCACCTGTACTCCAAGAAATTCTTTTATATGGTCGACATATGTTTTGATTATAAATCTTATTAATTTCAAGAAAAACTAATTATGTGATTACAATAAAATTTACAACATAGTTACTGAGAATAATAGCAAATAATAATAAACAAATTGACGGTTTTAACTTGGGCAGTCCCTAGAGTACGAAGCATATTTTACATAGTTTTTAAATAATGATCATCGATTCCAAGAGGCATTTATCATATAAAAAAATGATCAAGCAATATTATCTAATTCTTCTAGTCCCTTGAAATCGAAATAAAGAAAATTATTTGGGTTCAGTTAATAAAAATAAACCATTTATAAAAATTTAAACCAAATGTTGCTTTTTTTGTGCATTTTCCTGAGATCACATCGAAGAAGGAAGCAAAAATTATCACAGCCTTTTTAATTTGGAATTTTTCCTACTGTATATACTTTGTTTCATCTCTTTTCTTATTCTATGTGTCTATCTTTTATTATTTGTCGAATTTTTTATAACAAAATTTTTTATATCTAATAAAAGTAGGCACATTCATCTACGATTCCACAAGGACGTTGTGCATCTCCTTTATACATTCTGTACACTTAGGTAGTTTTTTATTGCACATATTATGTGATTAAGTGAAATGCGATATTCAGAATAACATAAAATATAAACACAATGCAAATTTAGCATTCCATTTTTGGAATTATAAAATTTAATTATTTCAGGTACAATGTTTTATTACTTATTGTTCCTTTTTTTATAGATGACAAAAAATATACCACTTTGTCTGCATCGGTTTACATGAAAATAGTGTTTTAAATCACCGTCGTATCAAGAAATAGAAGTATGAAATTGTGGTCCCTTTTGGTGAGCAATTTTTTAGGGACTTCCTTCTTGTTTGTGTGTTATGGTTCTACAAGTAAGATTATTATTTCATTCTAAAATAATAAACAAGAAAGCTAGAAACAATGGAGAGAAAAAAGCTACTAAGAAAAAAAATCACGTTGCTACAAATGTTCGTCGAGCACTAAATCCCAAAAGCTTTCACCACCATAATCCGAAGAATATGACCTTTCATCTAAAAACAAGCTCAAGGACTACTACCACACTAGATTTGAGCAAAAGTTATCCAATCAGAAAAAAGATAATCTATGAAATGTGAGCGGTGTTCGTCGAATCTAAGAAAGTTAGTGCTCTAGGGTAATATGAATAAAATTTAATTTAAAAATCATTTTATTTTTTTACTGATTCTTTTACTTTGTTTCAAATTTAGCCTTTTACGTTTTTAACAAATAATCTATAAAATGTGAGCGGTATTCGTCGAATCGATGAAAGTTAGTGCTCTAGGGTAATATGAATAATATTTAATTTAAAAATCATTTTATTTTTTTACAGATTCTTTTACTTTGTTTCAAACTTAGCCTTTTACGTTTTTAACAAATAAAGTTGTCATTTACATATAATTTGTAATATTTGAAAAATTTATTTAGGTAAGATTGTATAAAAGTTTTAGAAAATATTTTATACACTCATACCTTCAGCAATGAGAGAAAGCCAAGAAGGCTTTTCAATATAACATAGCTGCAAATTTTTGAAAAGTTCACTTGAAAAATTTTGGATGGCGATTGAGTTACAAATTTAGGTGCTACACATTTTCAAACAGTTGTATTTATGTTGTCAGGGATCTTTTAAAAAATTTGATATGTATTTTGGTGTTTGCAAAGGAAAATCGGGAAGTAAAAAATAAAAAAATAAAAAAATGGATTTGTGTCTTATGTGCGGCACTAAGTAAAATGTATGTAAATTTTTTCTTATCACGGGCTACATCCACATATAAGATACTAAATTCGTATACACTTAGACCTCGAATCGAGTCGATTTGGGTCGTTTCGTTTTGCGTCGCTATGACTGCAATTTGCGTCACTTTGGTTTTGATTTGCATCGATATATAAGAAGTTTCATAATTGTTAATAACAGTTGTAAAAGTATTGAAGAAAATGTTAATGTAAAAAAATTATTAAATTCTCTATATTGTTAGTAAATCAAAATAAAATTTGTATAACTATTTTAATTTCACATATTTTTAAAAAATACTCCTATTTTTATTAAAAATTGTCTTCTATTCTGTTGAAATATTTTTATTCTGGAAACAATTATTAAGAAAATAATGTAAATACATAAAAAATAATGATTCGATTTGCTTTGTTTAGCGATTCTCCGGTTCCCATTAACAATGCAGACAAACTTTCATCATATATTAAACTACGTGACGAGGTAAAGGAAGCACAAAAGTTATACTCCATAAAATCTGTACAAGAATTTGTATATAAAGAATTTTGTAATATTTTTGAAACTCACAATGGAAAAGATATTATAAACTGATTTTCACGAAAAGTTAAGATGCAAAACGCTCTTGGAAATATTGCGTAAAAAATGAAAAACCATTATATTTGGTCAATGTTTTAGGTTCGAGTTTTGCAATAGTTACACACAATAGTCTACGAAGTCTAAGATTTATTACAAAATAAAAATATTACATAATTCCAAAATTTTTCAAAAAATATTTATGATCACCTCGTACTGTATCATTTCCAATAATGAGATGTAAAATTTTTTGTTTACTCTTTTTGCCGTAGTTTATTAAGTAGTTCCTAATATGACTCCAATTTAAAAAATAACGTTAATTTGTGATTACCAGCAATTCGCTTCAAAAATTGATTTTTCGTAAAAAGAAATCGCCTTAAACTTTAATTTAAAATATAACTTTAATCTGTTATCCGTTACTATTTTTTTTTTTCAAAAATTAATTATTTTAAATTCATAAAGAATCGTATATCGCTTGTAGTTCCTAATGAATTCTTGAATATATAATGTGTTACTTGCAATATGAGAAAACTTAAATCCTCGGCAGTTTTATTGTTTAAAATCACCATCAGCTATTATAGTCATGTTTAAGTTGAATACGAAACCTCATTGTTTAGTTCGAACACCCTTTAAAATTTAATTAAAATCCTCTTATATTTTCCCTTATGTAACAAAATTATTTTAGAATTTTTATCACCATAGTAATTTTAAATAACAGCAATTTAAAAACCATCATTGATTACAATTCCAGTAAATACTAAATTAAAATTTTCATTTCTACTAATAACAGGCATGTATCTGCCACTTATTTTCACTCTGAAAAATACTATATTGTTTATCGCAAAAATAAGCTAAGAACTAGAAAATAACCATAACAACAAAATACGTAGTACATGAGTGACACAGACAGAAAGTACGAATAGAGCCTAAAAAAAATGTAAAATAAATGACAAATATGTTTGTTTGCGGGCAAAATTTCAAGTGTTGTATTGCGGTGAAATAATAGCAAAAGCGGATGATTTTATTTATTTACACAACCTCCCGGTGGTATTTCTCAGGAATATTGAAAACAAAAAACAACATTTAGAACAAACATAAAGTAGAAAAACAAATAATAAAAGAAAAAATTTACCGTACTAAATGGTATTAAAAATCAATACCTTTTGTTTGCTTAAATACTATAACAACAAATATAAATTTATGAATTTAATTGATGTGTGCTTATGAGTAATATGAGTAATACTAATACTAATACTAATACTAATACTAATACTAATACTAATACTAATACTAATACTAATACTAATACTAATACTAATACTAATACTAATACTAATACTAATACTAATACTAATACTAATACTAATACTAATACTAATACTAATACTAATACTAATACTAATACTAATACTAATACTAATACTAATACTAATACTAATACTAATACTAATACTAATACTAATACTAATACTAATACTAATACTAATACTAATACTAATACTAATACTAATACTAATACTAATACTAATACTAATACTAATACTAATACTAATACTAATACTAATACTAATACTAATACTAATACTAATACTAATACTAATACTAATACTAATACTAATACTAATACTAATACTAATACTAATACTAATACTAATACTAATACTAATACTAATACTAATACTAATACTAATACTAATACTAATACTAATACTAATACTAATACTAATACTAATACTAATACTAATACTAATACTAATACTAATACTAATACTAATACTAATACTAATACTAATACTAATACTAATACTAATACTAATACTAATACTAATACTAATACTAATACTAATACTAATACTAATACTAATACTAATACTAATACTAATACTAATACTAATACTAATACTAATACTAATACTAATACTAATACTAATACTAATACTAATACTAATACTAATACTAATACTAATACTAATACTAATACTAATACTAATACTAATACTAATACTAATACTAATACTAATACTAATACTAATACTAATACTAATACTAATACTAATACTAATACTAATACTAATACTAATACTAATACTAATACTAATACTAATACTAATACTAATACTAATACTAATACTAATACTAATACTAATACTAATACTAATACTAATACTAATACTAATACTAATACTAATACTAATACTAATACTAATACTAATACTAATACTAATACTAATACTAATACTAATACTAATACTAATACTAATACTAATACTAATACTAATACTAATACTAATACTAATACTAATACTAATACTAATACTAATACTAATACTAATACTAATACTAATACTAATACTAATACTAATACTAATACTAATACTAATACTAATACTAATACTAATACTAATACTAATACTAATACTAATACTAATACTAATACTAATACTAATACTAATACTAATACTAATACTAATACTAATACTAATACTAATACTAATACTAATACTAATACTAATACTAATACTAATACTAATACTAATACTAATACTAATACTAATACTAATACTAATACTAATACTAATACTAATACTAATACTAATACTAATACTAATACTAATACTAATACTAATACTAATACTAATACTAATACTAATACTAATACTAATACTAATACTAATACTAATACTAATACTAATACTAATACTAATACTAATACTAATACTAATACTAATACTAATACTAATACTAATACTAATACTAATACTAATACTAATACTAATACTAATACTAATACTAATACTAATACTAATACTAATACTAATACTAATACTAATACTAATACTAATACTAATACTAATACTAATACTAATACTAATACTAATACTAATACTAATACTAATACTAATACTAATACTAATACTAATACTAATACTAATACTAATACTAATACTAATACTAATACTAATACTAATACTAATACTAATACTAATACTAATACTAATACTAATACTAATACTAATACTAATACTAATACTAATACTAATACTAATACTAATACTAATACTAATACTAATACTAATAATAATACTAATACTAATACTAATACTACTACTACTAATAATAATAATAATAATAATAATAATAATAATAATAATAATAATTATAAAAATAATAATGATATTAATAATAATAATAATAATAATAATAATAATAAAAACATAAAACAGTAATATAAAAATATAATATAAATTATATTTTAAATCATTGTGGGCGATTTGCGATTTCATATTTCGCGGGGATAGACTACCATATGCTGCTTACGCAAGCTTGTGTCCAGTTTTGCCAATTGAGCGCTTTTTTCACTAGATTCAGCACTTTTAATAACCCAAATGTCGCATTTTTTCTTTTAGCACTTTTTTTTTTAAAAGCACTGAATAGGCGCTTATTACTTCAGTGATTCGATTAGGAGCATGTTTTCAATGCCCTATTAACTAGTAAAAATCAGTATCTTAGGGACTATGACAAACGGTAGAAAATTATTCTTTTTAGTAAAAAGTAAGCTGAACAAAATTTTACTAGGTCATAAGGCTACAAGAGTATAAAATTTTGGACGTTTTTGAATTGATGGAAAAAATTCAATATTGTAAAATATATTCGAAATATTATCAACATTAAATTTTATATGTCTTACCACATTAGATTCTTTAAAATGCTTCATATTAATTATTAAATGTCCATTCCAAAAAAAAAAATCAGGCTTTCAGAATAGATTTAAAATGCAATCAAAACATTTAAAATTTCTTCATTAATATCTATTGTATTTTTCTGTTTACAAATTTTTTTTTTTTTTTTTTTTCATGATAAAATTTTAGTTGGTCAATATTTCACAAAGATTTCATTTCCCATAAGAGAAATTAGAATTTTTTTCACCGGAGATTTTTCATTTCAAAATGCCAAACTATAACTTCAAGATTCTTTTGATTAAAGTGGTCATTTCAGTTGTCTATCTGTTTTCAAATCCTATCGAATAAAGGATTTCCACATTCTTAAAAACACATTCCTATTTATTTCAGGAATTGCCATTTTTGTTAAAAATTGGTCTGATTAAATCAAAAGTTTTATACCAAAATAACAGTTTTGTGATTTTGTATTCTTTTAGAAAATCTTACAAATCTGGAATTTTAAATGTAAAAAAATATCGCTTACTTCTATAATAAAAATGCTAATTTTAAATTTGATTTGAAATAAAATTCACTATTTCTATTGAAGTTAAAAAAAAACAACAAATACGAACTTTATAATGTTTAAATTGTTACTTTTAATAAAAATCGGATTGAGTTTAAAAAATTAGCTAGAAACATTAAATTGAACCAAAATTAATGGATTTAGTTCAATTTATCGCCTTTTAGCGCAATGCTGGTTGTGGCACACTTACAATATAAAGTACTTCATTTCACTAAGTTCAACTGCTGCTCCCTCGCAGTAATTTTTATAAAATTCAAAAATACGCAGAAATCGTCAGAGATATAGTAGTTAATTATACATAAAGATTTCAAGATTTAAAATGTATTGAAAAACCAAAAGGATTACACTATTATCCACTTACTTGTGAAATAGAAAAGTGAGATGTACACTAAGCAGAGCTAAGAGATTTATAGAACGATTTAGAAACTTCTTTGGAAATTGGAAAAAATTTTTGAAAGCTCATCAATGATAACAAATATGGAGAATTAAAAAATTAAATATACTAACTTTAATAAATATTCAGCACTAAATACAATTGTGAGGTTGCATTTTCTAGTCTTAAAATTATTTTGAGTAAGTTATGTAATAATTTAAGCGATCGATATATAGCAGATTTATTACGCATCAAAGAGTACAAATGAGAAACTGTTTAGAATAAGTTATATGTTAAGTAATTTTATAAAAAATTATGTACTTTTCTTTGTTAAATTCAACTTATTAAAAGACATAACTTTTGTATTTTCCACACCAAAAAATTCGAATAGAAATAAAAGTAATTTTTTTACTTTTAATTTTTCGAAAAAATGTTAGTTTTTAAGTAATTTTTATTATTATTTTTTTATTTATTTTTGTTTACTTTTATTTTTATTTATTTATTTATTTTTCTTTTATATTAGTAAATTTTTAAAATAATGGAATTATGAATTCATAATTTAAAAAATTTTTAAGAGCATAAATTCAGTAATTAATTTTTTCACTAATTTAAAAATTCAATGTCTCGTTAATTCTTAAATTCATATATTCATAAATTAATTAAATCTTGAATTAATAAATTCAAGAATTAATGAATGAATGAATTTATGAACTTGTGAATTAATAATTTTATGAATTTATGACAAATGTATGAATTTATAAATTCATGAATATAAATATATTATAAATTTCGAAATTAATGAATTCATGAATTTATGATTCCCTTATTTTAAAAACTTTCTAATATAAATATAAAATGAGTTTTTAATAAATAAAAATTACAAAATTACTTAAATATTTTCCACAAAAAAAAACTAAAAACTAACTTTTTTCTGTTTTGAAAAATAAAAATTTAAAATTAGAAAAGCATGACATTTTATAGTTGGTTAATACTGCTTTTATTTTTGTTAAAAAATTCACAAATTACTGTTAATTTTAGTCCCTGAGTAAAAGTAATTGTAAACTATCCAATAGCGTTTCAAAAAAATGTAATATTTGCCATCATGCCTTACTTTTTTTTACGGGAGGTGTATTTGAACGGAGATTAGCAGAAATCAAATTTTCTTTAAAAAAATACGCCTTTTCTATACTAAGCGAACTACATGTACTATGTGGTTTTATTTATTTTATTTTATAATTTTTATATTTTATTATTAGAAAAGAATTAAAGTTCATTTTCGTTATATTCAGTTAAAATTGCTAAAAAATATAATTCAGCTCATCTAAAATATCTCAAGATTCTGATGTATGTTGACAAAAATTTAAAAGATGGTTCATTTTTCAAATGAATTTTAAAATATATTTTCTATGTTTAAAATATAACTACTGTTTCTTATTGTTTTATTATTTTATTAATTTTTTTTATTTTAAAATTTTAACATATTATTTCTATTTTTGTATTTTCAGTCAATTAAATGAATATTTATTATAAACAGAAATTTATTTTTCTGTTCTAGTTTTAAATAGTCATCAGTGTGTTTTCAATGTAAAATTTAGCAGAGTCCATTGAATTATGTTTTTTGCTGCTTCACATACACAAGCGCAAATGTACAGTAGTATGTGTTGTCCTACACTAAAATGTTAAATGTTTTAATGTTTTAAATGTTATTTTTCGTTAAAAATTTTTTTTATAATAACCGAATCCAATTCAGAGATAGATAAGAGGGAATGAAATATTCAAATTTCTGCCGTTGAAGTATGGTATTTAAAATTTTAAACTATGCTACAATTTAAATGATACGACATTTTCTATGCGTTGCTTTGGTAGAAAATACAAAAAACACTAAAAAAAACTTTTTTTCAAAAGGGTCCATCTTATGAACGGTCATCAATAGAACCGAAACATATAAGGGAAACTATATGGAGACCATTGGCAATAAAGCAAAATATGCATTTTATGACTCAGTTTTTATATATCTTTAAAGAAAGCATTTTTCTACACAATGCTTGTTCAAAACATTTTTTATTGTCAACGCTTTTGTGTGATCGCGACTGAATGTATTACATATATAATTTATATTATTGTTTCCAATTTGAATCAATAAGACATGTTATTTTTTAAATATTATAAAATTTGCTTATTATAAAATAGATTGCAAATGAAATAAAAATAAAAAATTGGCACTGCTAGCTACTATTTACGAAATTACTTAGACTTAGGGGTATCGGAAACGGTGTCAGCATGGTGATATGCATAGAAAACATTATATTTCCCAAATTTATAACTTCCTAATATGCTAAATAAATTTTATAATTGTATATTTTTAATTACTGAATAATTAAAAAATATTTATAAATTTTATATTCACCAAAGAAAAAAATTACGAAAATAAAAAATCTATATGTATATTTTCAATGTGTTTTATTCATTTTGCTCGGCTCTATAGACAAGGTCAATTTCCCTAGGTGGTAATACAAATGCGTTTTTCCTCCCATAGCACACTATTAGCAATGAGAGGCCAATTTGGCTTGACAAAAGTCTAAAAATAAAAGTTTTCCAAATGAACCAAATTTTTGATATGTTTTAGAAAACACTTCAATTATATTAGAATTAGTCAATATAATAAGAATTTAATTAACTTTTGAAAACAAAGCACACGAAATTTGGACATCTTTATCATTTTATCATTAGTTTTAAAGATTACTTCCTCTACTTCTTCTCTGAATGAAGCTCTTTTACAAACAAAATGTTTAAATAATATAATATTTTTTATTTTTTTAAGATATTAAATTAACTATATACATATTATTTTTAATGATCACCAGTTTTAAAGTTCCCCAGGGTTCCGCAAAAATTTTACCATTTCATGTAACTGAATCATCCTCTCTATTAAATAAAGAAATAAAATCTTACCCCAGTTTGCCCCCCTCGAATTACTGTTAAGGCAAAATTTCGGTTTTATGTTGTCAAAGTCTTATCTATACAGTCTGTATTCAGAAGGTTTTGTTTGTTTGTCGGTATTTTGATTCAAATATCATCTTATCAGTTATATTTATGTGGGATATATGCCTTTGAAAAGAATTTTTGAAAGTAAACCTTATGTAGAAACAGTAATTAATATAGACATTTCTTCATAAAATTTAACACTATTATAAACTCTAAATTATTTGTATCATATTTTATTAATCATAATTATTAAATTTCACCAAGATATTTTCAAAATTGTAACCTGTAGTTTGTCCCAAGTTTCACATATATAGATAGCCAGACGGATGAACGGATGAGTTATATCGAATTAAAAAATAATTTTGGGAGTAGGACTATTTTAGTTGTACTTTGTAAACATCGGCAGGATATAAAACGTATGGAAATTACTTCCAATTCAAATTAAAAAATAAATATTTATTAATTAATAAATATTTATTATTTAATTATTATATGAAAAGCGGGCAATGCGAATACTGGCAAAAACGTCAAGTGGTGTTATATTTCAGCTCCTTATCATAGATTTTTTGCTTTTGTCGCTCTAGATTGGCCACAGTGTGCATAGGGAGTGATTCGCCTTAATATGCGTTTGTATTTAGAACTCTTTAATTAATATATGGTGCATAATTAAAGTGTAGATTGATGATCATTTTTACCATTGATTTCTGCAGAATGGAACGATAAAATCATATTTTCAATATAAGTCACCTTTAGCTTTGCCGAAAAGATTCCCATAATTACGAAATCTGGCACACTAATTTACGCACGTATATGGCTCACTTGGTCCGAGTTTTAATGAAATTGTGATTAATAACTTTGATTTACGAACATTCATTACTACTATTGTTCTACAAAAATATATGGATATAAGTCCTTATTCCATTTTATACCTTTATTTCATTCAGACTATAGCATACAAAATTTGGCATGCTCTAATCTGAATTTTTTAGCGACGCTTTGCGCAAAAATATATGTTTAATACATCTTACAAAATCTTGCAAATGGTAAGAAAACGTTTGAGTTTTATGATTTTATGTAGTTTTTATCATCCCTTGTAAAGTTTTCTTTACGTTTTATACGTCCTTATAAACAAACATGGTTACGGCATTGTCACTAAACCAATATTGTGTTCTAATTTTTAATTTTTATTAATTTTAATAATACTATGTTCATAATAATAATGTTTTTATTGCAGTTTTATCACACAATGTTAACATTCAATATAATTGCCTACAATAATTGTCTTTGAATAAAGTTCATTGAATAATTATAGAAGAATACAGTATAAATGTTTTACTGGCACTCGGCAGAATGGAATGCATTTTCTAGTCCGCCACGACCTTCATCAGAACTCTTCAGCGTTCCACCGTGGAGTTCTCTGTAAACATCACCTATTTAACTTATAAATTTTTGGGAAATAGAATCTGTAACTTATTTTTATTATTAAGTAAGACGAATGGTTTACGATAAAGCTTTTTTACAATTATTTTGTATTCTCCTTTTTCAATTATTATTGTTTATATGCTTAAAGCTACCAATTTTTATGTAGTAAATCAGCAATGTGTGATTTGTTATTGTTTAGCCACTTATTAAATGGCAATGAACAATATTGTCGTTTTTACTTTTGATTTGTCCCTTCTGTTAGTTTTTTTTAGAAATTCTTAACAGGAGCAGTCATCAGGTAACACTTTACATCGTGCCTTGTATTTAAGGTTAATAGTTTATAGTTTTTGAATATTTTTACCAGAAACAATATTTTATTAATATGAAAAAATATCATTATATATGAAACCATTAAATATTACCAATATTACAAGTAATTATAATATGTATGCTTTTTATAAATATGGTTGAAAAACACATAATTTATTTATTTTTCAATATATTTTGTTTTAGATATTTGTCTTCCAACTTCAATATAATTATCGTTTAGTTTACACATGAATAAATATAACTATACAAAGTTTTGATATATTTGGTGTGATTCAAGCAGTATGAAATATTCATTAACAGTGTTGCCATTTTAGCCTTTTCAAGGCTAAATCTAGCGTTTTTATTTTGCTTTTAACCTCAAAATTTGTATTTAACTTCCAGATTTTTTTCTAGCCTCTTCTAATTCTTAAAATTACCTTAAAATGGTTAATATTTTCGTATTTCAACAAAGAGGAAAAAAATTTCTTATTTGCTTTTACAAATTTTATTTTTACAGGATCATCTATTTAAGCTTTTTTGTATATTAATTCGAAAAAAATCGAGAACTTATATATTTATATTATTTATGTTAATATTTGTATTTATATTTATATTTATATTTATATTTATATTTATATTTATATTTATATTTATATTTATATTTATATTTATATTTATATTTATATTTATATTTATATTTATATTTATATTTATATTTATATTTATATTTATATTTATATTTATATTTATATTTATATTTATATTTATATTTATATTTATATTTATATTTATATTTATATTTATATTTATATTTATATTTATATTTATATTTATATTTATATTTATATTTATATTTATATTTATATTTATATTTATATTTATATTTATATTTATATTTATATTTATATTTATATTTATATTTATATTTATATTTATATTTATATTTATATTTATATTTATAATTATAACTTATATTTAACAAAAATTTTCCCTTGTTACGCTTAAATCTATATATATCGAAAAATCACCCAAAAATTTGGAAATAATCATAAAGGAATTATAATTCAAAAATTGCGAAACACCAAAATATATCTCATATGAAATATAGGAAATTTGATTTCATTGGATTATTTTGTTGCTAGCTATTTTGTTTATGAACTTATCACAATTTCTTAAAAAACTGTCGAAAACTAAATCATACATATTTTATTTTATTCTTATTATTATTTTTTATTATTATTTATTTATATACGTGATCCAATAACGCAACAAATTATAATGCCTTATACGAATTATTCGTTTCGTTCGAATAATAATAAAAACCGAACAATTTGAATACCTAACATTTTCCTACCATTTATGCATTCTCTGCAATTCTGCATGAAAACTTATTTTAGATTGGTCAGAAATATTTTTCTAAAATTTCGTTTTTTTTTAATCTACCATATCGGTTATTGGCAAATCTGTTATTTTTTATTTTTATTTAATATCTGCTTCACTTATTCAGTCAGTGTTGCCAGGAGATGAGAAAAAAAAGAGGCAAAATTTTTTAATTTCATTTTTTTATTTTTTTGTTCTCATTAGTTTCTGAAAATTTTGTAATAAAATTTTAATGAATTTATAAATAACACCCAGCAAATAACTCATTGAAAAATCGCCCAAAAAATTCCCTACAAATTATGTATATATTTCAAATGAAAAATTACCTTTGAAATGATTTTTGTCATTTGTGAACTATAATTTCTTTATGATTAAACATTACCAGATTTTTGGACGATTTTGCATATTAATAAGATCTTTTTTAAATTATTTTCATAAATTGTTTCCATTGTTGATAAAGTATATTAAAAAATAGTTTTAATTACCGATTAAGTAACTCTACAAAATTTATTTGCAGAATGAAACACCGCAGGGGAAATTTTTTATAACATTTTAATTACATATAAATAATCTAAATTTTTTGTTCGAATAAATAAAAAAAAAAAAAAAAATGTTTAGATGGATGATTATATAAAAATAAAGTTAGTAATAGTAAATAAGAAATTATTTTCTTCGTTGTTGAAATATTAACATATTAGCCGTTGTAAGGTAGTTTTAAAAATCAGAAATGACTAGAAGAAAGGTATAACCTAAAACGAATATTTTGAGGCTAAAAGCAAAATAAAAACGTTAGATTTAGCTTGAAAATGGCTAATTTGGCAACACTGCTTATAGTTGTTGTTTTCATGGGAAGTGTAAAACAACAACAATAAACTAAGGCATATTTGATTTTTTCATCTTCTAGAAGAAAAATCTGTAATTTCTTAAGAATTTTTGTGCTGAAATAATTCGATTCCCTATTATAGGTTAAAACCAATTATAGGCTAAAATTATTTTTTAGATTTTTTGAAGCTCCTATTTAAGCTATGGGCCTCGTTCTTGCATAGATCTGTTATATATATATATATATATATATATATATATATATATTTCTCACTTCAATTTTAAATCATCTACTTGACTGATTTGATAAATTTTTTTAATTGGAAACTTTTTCTGTTTTTTATTTTTTACAGTTTTCATTAATTGATATAGTATAATTTTGGTGAGAGGCGCAAAATTTAAAGTAGTTTTTCATTGAATGATTTATTTACTAATATAATAGGGATTGTTTTAAATTTTAAATTTTGTTTTAATTTTTAAAATTTAAGAAATATTTCTTAAATAAATTTTTATATTTTTTCTGTGCAAACAAAAATACTTATTTTTGATTTATTTTTATTTTGCGTTCAGTATCTAAATAGTAAAAACATTAAAATATTTTATATTTTCATATAACATTTCAACATGGGTGAAGGTATATATGATTCGGCATAGCCGAATATAAAAGTCTAACTTGTTTCTTTTTACATAATTTCATATCAAATATAATATAAATATTTCCGAAAAATAATATTTTGATTTGTTTTTCATAAATATACTTTGTATCCTACTTATTTAACTTCTGTATACAAACAGAAATATCAAAAAAAAAAAAAAAATATATATATATATATATATATATATTTGATTTATTTTCAAGTACTTCTAAATCTCACAATTGTGATTATGCGTAATTTCACTTCAAAGGCCAACCAAATAGAATCTAAATATATATTTTATTTTTTCCTTCCTTCCATCGTTTTATTTTATATTTTCTCTCAAATAACCAAGTCAACTAACTTGACAATAACAATTTACGTGGCAAATCTTTGGTAGTAGTGGCAATGGCGGCTTTTTATGTATTATTCGTTTGTGCTTTCATGGATTTTACTTTTTTTTACTGAGACATACATATGTGTGTGCCAAAACTACGTGTATAAAGTATAACAGTCATTGAAGAAAAATGTACTTTTATATTCAGACTCACAAATACAATATAAACTCATATAATATATATATATATTAAATTGTGTAATGCCTTCTTTCAGAAAAGTGGAAAAAAATTTGTATAACCAAACTTTAGAAAAATAATATTCGTATATTTTACGCTGCTTTAGCATATTTAATAATGATTACCATGACGAAAAAAAATATAATAATAACAACATGAGCCGAGAAAAAAAAAAAAACAATAATAATGAAAACAATATCAACAATTTAAAGGTAACCCAGTGAGTACAAGTATGTGTTTTAATAAGTTCAAGGAATTTTTATTAATGGTCTTTCTATGAATTTCAATATTTGGAAAAAATTATATACTATATATATACTATACTAAAATGGCTATTGAGACTTTTTCTTGGAATTAATTATTTAAAAATAAAAGATTAGGATTCTATACATATATGAGTACTAAAACTCTATACTAACGAAGTAATAATTGAAAAAATTGTGCTTAATTGTAAAATTATGTTTAGTATTACAGACTTTTAGTTCAATAATTGGTCACACTATGTAAATATTTTGGCAACAAAAACATAGGTTTTAAAAACTACCTCATTTTATAAAATATAAAATATTATTTCCACAATAAAATACTCCTTGGGTTAAACAATCAAATACTTTCACAACTTACATTTACTTTTACAAACACACTTACGAAGAAAAGATATTCATGGTATATACATATGAGGAATTTAAAAAATGTTCGAAACTCTTTGAAACGCATGTGTGCTTTGTATTTCTAAGGCTTTTTTGTTTTTAGACCTTACAAAATAACTAAGAAATAAAAAATTTTAGATCATACACCTAAAATCTCAAGCAAATACAGCCATTTATACCTAAAACAGTTTAAAAAATTGAGTTGAAGCTTTCAAGGATTTTTTAATTTTTTTCAGTTTTGCACTGACATTTTACGTCTTTTAGATTCAAACTATTAACCGCTATAGAAACTTATTATCTAGTGAAAAGTTATGCAGTACTAAAAACTAAAACCGAAATTTGGCGATTTTTAAGTTTTGCAGTATTGTTGATGAAAAATTTGCGCTCATAATTGAAATTAAATTTAGAGAACAGAATTTTAAAACCAAGTGATTCTCTATATTTTGACATATATCTTATTGATGGCAGGAAGCTAGGTATGGGATACCAGCAGCGTTGCCAGGAGGTGAGAAAAAAAGAGTCTAAAATGTACTTTAAAAAATGCCAAAAGAGGCTAAATGCTCCAAAAAATGAGGCCAAAAAAAAAGTAATTTTTTTCAATAAAAAATAAAAATAGTACAATAAATTTTTCTCGTTCGCATTATTTTTTTATATCTTTTAAAGATATTGTAATAAATTTATAAAATGATCATAAAACGGCTGCCAGTAAAATAACCCAATAAAAAAATCGCCCAAAAAATATCAATATAAACTTGGTTACAATTCATATGAAAAATTATTCAATACTTTGAATTTTTTATCAAATGTAAATATTTTATATTTTTTGTGTGAACAAATATAAAAAAAAATATGTATTAAATTGATGATTCTGTAAAATTAAAGTTAGTATTAACAAATTAGAAATTATTATTTTCTTTTTGCTAGAACAATAGCATTTTAGCCTTCTTAGCGAAATTTTAAGAATAAAAAATGATAGAAGCCGAAGCGAAAATTTTGAAACTAAAACAAAAAAAGGCCAGATTTTGCCTTAAAAAAGCTAAACTGACAATACTGGATACAACACAGGATACCATCATCACAATCTTTTATATAACTGGCATGAATGTTCGTAAAATGTACGTTTTTCGCTACTGATATATATTTCCTTTGCAGAAATTGCCCAAAGTAATTTTTTAACAAATAATGCTTAATTTTAAAAAAATTTTCAAATTCTGTTCCGTATTTTTTAACGTAAGATATGACTTTAGATTATCAATTGTACCTGTTAAGAATCATCTCAATGGTTAAAATTGATAAGTTTAAAAAAATAGATAAAAAATTAAGAAATATCATTTGTACCGGCTAAGGCGGTATTCTTTTCTAAACACATTTCGTTTGATAACAACTACGGTGAAATAGAAATTATGTAAATATTGAATGAATTAAATGAAATCATTTTATTTGATTAATACTAAAATTTATGTGACTTCAAGGACCCCAAAAACTAGCCACACATATTTCGCTCTATATTTCGAATTTTCAAATAATGGAACTTATCACCGAGTAATATTTATGTTTAAAATTTTGCAAAAATTCACTTTTTTGAAAAACTAAAATTGCGTTTTTCTAAGGAATATTAGCGTGAGTAGTTTAAGCGATTATATTTTTCAAACCAGTACTTATAGTCGTTTGAATTTTCCAGCAAAATATCCCAAAAGAGTCTTTTACTACCCACTATTTTTAGAGATTTTTAAAAAATATACATTTTTGCTATTCAAAAAATTGTGCAAAAAATAAAATTAAAAGCTTTTATTTTCAGTATACTTCGATAAATGTTAAAAATTTAATAATAGTGCTAATAGCACTTTATATGTTTTAGGAAATCGCGGAGTTTTGGTTTCGATAAACTAAAACCTCTATTTTTTTAAGTTTCAATTTTGAACCTCCCCAACTTTTTCGCGCACTGATAAAAATAATTAACTCGAACAGATTTTGCATGCATAAAAATTGTTTAATAAAACCACAAATCGAAGTTCGTGTCAGATGTTTTTTTTTTTTTTTTTTTGAAAAAACTTTTGCTCAAAATTTTTGAAATCCCTCATATATATTTATATGTATCAGTGTCAATGATAAGTATATACAAAAATCTTGAATATTATTCTGTATAAAAATTATATGATAACGATAATCATAATCATAAAAATAATCATATTTATAAGTTTCTTCTTTTTTTTCTTACAAAACAGGAGCCACAAAAAAACGCTTTTATATGTTAAAATAAATGTAAAAATTCCCTTAAGAATTTTCATATTAAGTACGTAAGAGGAAGCTTAAAAAAAGGAAAAACAATTGCTTTGTACATTATCAATGAAATATGATATGTCGTTATGTTGTTAAGCAAGAACGATATGAAAAAAAAAAATGTTAAGAAGAACGATCCTTATTTGTCAAAACAGAAATTTGCGAATAAGAATAATCTATACACATACTTGCAGACACATCATAAACCAATGACCCGTATATACATATGCTATTATAGAATACCACTAGTGATTCAGCTTGTAGAAGTGGCACTCTGAATTATGTATTGCCTTTTTGAAGACTTAAGATGAAAATGATGTTAGTATATGATAGCTTTGATAAATAAATTCATTAATTTTATTCTTGGATTAGAAACGATTTTCTTGTACAAATCACTGGTATTAATAGCAATACGATATAATTTTATTTATAGCGCTTACGTGGTATGACAAATAATTTTTTACACAAACGCTATGAAATATTGCAAAGTATGGCTTAAATAGTAGTGAATGTTAAGGGTCATGGTTTATCAAGCAAAATGAATTTTATTGGAGCGGATGGTGAATGTCATGTTTGAGTTGTATGTGTATTACAGATATAGATTTTAGGATATTAGCTTCAATTTGAAAAAAAAAACTGTAATTATTTTTAAGTAGAAACAAAAATTGGTGAGCTAGATGAAATTTAACGTGTTTAGTAACGTACTCTTTTTTTATGAACATGACTAATATGTCCCTCTTAATAAGATGATTACACTAATCTAACTCGAAAACAGGTTGCCTAATGTAAACAAATGCAAATTTAACAGATGTCATCCAAAATTATTTTCAAGTTATCTTAATATTACAATTTTATACGGTTAATAGTATAAAAAAATTAAACTTTTAATTTTGAAAAATTATCAGAAATTTAAAGAATGTCAAAATTTGTTAATCTTTTATCATAAAGTTAGTTATACAACGAAAAACTAAGCTACATATCATAAAAATTCTTGAACAAAAGAGTACTTTTATTTGCAATTAACCGACGACATCTATACCCAGTAAAAAAGTAGGTATTTCCAAAAAATTTTGACCCAGCTAGGATTTTCACCAACACCAATTTTAATCAAATTAAGCACTTACAATCTACTCCTCTATGCACTTCATGTGGCGTATTAAATTTAACCATACCGCCAAAGCTTCATATTCCATAAAACTTTAAAATTGGACACCACAAAAGTTCTTGTCAAAAATGAGCAAAATTTAGGATTGAATAACTTCTGCATACATTATCAGATTTTGACAACCTTAGTATCATTGAAAAGTGTTGAGATTATTTTTTATCATAATGTCATAACACCTCTAAAATGAAAAAAATATTTTTTATCCTTGGATATTCACGATGTTTGTTATTATGGTATAAAAATTTCAAAATGGGTTCTCTATGGGATTAGGTTGGCTGGTTGGTTTACGTGGTAGCCCATAACCGTACGAGCAACCAATTAGACTCGTTAGAATCCGTTTTGATGGGACCACACTACTCGTCAGGTGAATGAGTTGTATTGAGTCTGTAATGAGGGAAGAATAATGACAACATAAATTAATTAGATCCAGCCTGTAGCATTGAGATATTTAATAATGTCACTGAGTCTAGTGTAAGCTATCTCACAGAGGTTGTCTAATGTCTATGTCTAATTGCATTCAAGGCTGGGCATTCACATAAAAGATGATATAATGTTTCCTCCTTCCCCCGATTGCCACAACTAAGACAATATTCATTGTAAGGGAGACCAAGTCTGCTTGCATGTTTTCCGATCATCCAGCGACCTGTAAACAATGCTATTAGTCTCTAGATGTCCTTACGTTTGTAGCTAATGAGTTGCATTGAGCGTTTTCCGTTGTAGGTAGGCCACGTTTCTTTCGCGACTCTACATTTGTCCAGATTTCGCCATCTATTCTTCGCCTTTTCTAGAAAGTGTTTTTGGATTCTGCTGTTATCTGTTCCTAACGGGATTGCGACAGAAACCAATAAGGAGGCATTCATAGCAGAGCCTGCTCGGGCCTGTTCATTACCATAGTAATTCCTATGAGCAGGAACCCAGACTATAGTAATGTCATACGGTCGACTTAGTCCTAGCAGTTCCTCTTTATAATGTCTGACTAGAATAGAGGTAGTTTTAGGTGATTTAAGCGATAGTATTGCCGCTTGACTGTCGACAAATAAACCAATATTCCCTTGAATATTTCTATCGCGAATTAATTTACACGCTTCCCTGACCGCTAGTATTTCCGCTTGGAATACGCTTGCCTCATCAGGGAGTCTATATGAGTGTCTAATTCCAAGATCGTTAGAAAATACAAAAGAACCGACACCGCAGTTCATCTTTGAGCCGTCAGTGTATATCCTAGTTCCATATTGTTCAAGAAGATTTCCCCTTCTCCATTCGCTCCTGGTGGGGAATAGGACTTTAATAGTATTTCCGAAGTCCATCTGGGGAATCATATAGTCGGTAAATTGATTGAATTGCGGGGGTATTAAACTTATTATTCTTGTATGCCCATATGTTCTTGATCTCCAGATTTCCGTTGCAGATAATCTTATCGCACTATTAACTGATGATTCAATTATGTATAGGTCTATAGGTGTTAGGCGAAATATAGTGTTCAGAGCATCTGATGGACTAGTACGTAATGCACCTGCAATGCCTATGGAAGCGGATCTTTGTATCCTGTAAAGTTGATCCACCACGTATTCATATACAGGAATGGGACATACTATTGCAGCTTATAGCCATTTTGTCAATTTTGGACTCAAACCCCATTTCACACTGAACATCTTTCTACAGGTGTAGTATGCTACCGTGGCCTTACTAACCCCATGTTGAATGTTTAGCTTCCATGAAAGCTTGGAGTCCAAAATAATGCCCAAGTGCTTTGCATTGTCCGACAAGGAGAGTTCACAGTTTTCTAACCGTGGTAGTCTGAAGCTCGGAATCTTGGTCTTGGTCTAGTCCACATTTTTTGGCCTAGTCGCTGAGTGTAGTCAGAGCAGTTGACATGATATCGTGAAATCGAGACCAAGTCTGCTTGCATGTTTTCCGATCATCCAGTGACCTGTAAACAATGCTATTAGTCTCTAGATGTCCTTACGTTTGTAGCTAATGAGTTGCATTGAGCGTTTTCCGTTGTAGGTAGGCCACGTTTCTTTCGCGACTCTACATTTGTCCAGACTTCGCCATCTATTCTTCGCCTTTTCTAGAAAGTGTTTTTGGATTCTGCTGTTATCTATTCCTAACGGGATTGCGACAGAAACCAATAAGGAGGCATTCATAGCAGAGCCTGCTCGGGCTAATTCGTCTGCCTGTTCATTACCATAGTAATTCCTATGAGCAGGAACCCAGACTATAGTAATGTCATACGGTCGACTTAGTCCTAGCAGTTCCTCTTTATAATGTCTGACTAGAATAGAGGTAGTTTTAGGTGATTTAAGCGATAGTATTGCCGCTTGACTGTCGACAAATAAACCAATATTCCCTTGAATATTTCTATCGCGAATTAATTTACACGCTTCCCTGACCGCTAGCATTTCCGCTTGGAATACGCTTGCCTCATCAGGGAGTCTATATGAGTGTCTAATTCCAAGATCGTTAGAAAATACAAAAGAACCGACACCGCAGTTCATCTTTGAGCCGTCAGTGTATATCCTAGTTCCATATTGTTCAAGAAGATTTCCCCTTCTCCATTCGCTCCTGGTGGGGAATAGGACTTTAATAGTATTTCCGAAGTCCATCTGGGGAATCATATAGTCGGTAAATTGATTGAATTGCGGGGGTATTAAACTTATTATTCTTGTATGCCCATATGTTCTTGATCTCCAGATTTCCGTTGCAGATAATCTTATCGCACTATTAACTGATGATTCAATTATGTATAGGTCTATAGGTGTTAGGCGAAATATAGTGTTCAGAGCATCTGATGGACTAGTACGTAATGCACCTGCAATGCCTATGGAAGCGGATCTTTGTATCCTGTAAAGTTGATCCACCACGTATTCATATACAGGAATGGGACATACTATTGTAGCTTATAGCCATTTTGTCAATTTTGGACTCAAACCCCATTTCACACTGAACATCTTTCTACAGGTGTAGTATGCTACCGTGGCCTTACTAACCCCATGTTGAATGTTTAGCTTCCATGAAAGCTTGGAGTCCAAAATAATGCCCAAGTGCTTTGCATTGTCCGACAAGGAGAGTTCACAGTTTTCTAACCGTGGTAGTCTGAAGCTCGGAATCTTGGTCTTGGTCTAGTCCACATTTTTTGGCCTAGTCGCTGAGTGTAGTCAGAGCAGTTGACATGATATCGTGAAACAGTCCTGATACTAGTGTCACAACATCGTAAGACACGACTTTCAACACCATTGTCTTCCAATTTGCACAGGATGGTATTAATGACAATAAGCCACAACAGCGGAGAAATCACACCTCCTTGTGGAGTTCCACGCATAACTTGTTCGGTCTTAACACTGTTGCCTAAATTCGCAATGACTATTCTTGTCTCTAGCATTGACACGAACCAGTTAGTGAATAGGAATTACAAAAAGATTTCTTTACCAACTAAAATTTTTTATTAGATATTAAGTAGTTTTTAGGCATATTGATATACTTATTTAAATACTAATATCATTATTTATTGAATTTCGAGGCCTATTTCTGATCACGAAAAATAATTTGATATTATTTTAGAAACTTAAGGAGCATGAAGAGATCTTTAACCCACTGCAAACCACTTTACAAAAACCGCCGAATTATTTGTGACGATTTTAAATCTACTGATCATGATCGGTCCATTATTTCACTTATACTCCATAGAACTCTTTTGCTCGGAATAATGGTTTAAAGTATATAATTTTTTGAAATATGTCGTATTTATGTAATTTCATCATAAATAAGTTTAATAGAAGAATAGATCGTTGTACCAAATTTTATAAAAATCGGTCCATGATGGATCATATCATTCATTAGGTTCCGATGGATAAAAATTACTTAAAAGCACTTAAATCCGTATTTGAACAAATCGTAATTGAACAAATCAATCGCCATTGAGTTGGAAACGTAAAATTTATTCATCAGTTCTATTGTATTGTAGTCTCATTTATAGGCCAGTCTGATTCAGTTTTGTCCCCCATGTCCGATTATATATCATTGAAATAGGTTTTACAGCACTGTAATTATTGATATTTTAATATACTCTCCTTATTCAAAGAGTACAAAACAAATCATATTTTACCTATGATATTGTTATTTTTTGTTATATTTAATTTTATTTTTTTTTCTTCGAATTTCTTTTTATGAATAATTTTTGTTTGAATTCGTAAATATATTAAAATAAAATATTAAGTCTTTTGATAAGGGAAGGATAGCCATGAAAAAGACGTGTGTAAGTGTATAAAATATATATATATCGTTGTAGGGACAGATTTATGAATATAATAAACTAAGTCTGTCAAGGTTTCTAATGACTTAGATGGGCGGGAAAATTGTACCTACCGTAGTATGACATCTGATCACGGTATCTTAGGAAATTCGATTTCTTCATCTTCATTCCTTTTTTTATTTTTGCATACTCTAAGGGTATGAAGAATATGCTATATGATTACGCATTATAGAACGAGTTAATAACTACATTTTTAAGAGCAGAGTTAGCGGAAAGACCATTTTTTTCATGCCCCTTAACTATTGTTTTGATCTGCTATTTAGAAAAACATGATTTTTTTTTACAATCGTTTGTAAACAGAGTAAAAAACAGAATAAAAGTTTTTTAGGTTAATTTCTATCCCACTTGCTGCTGATTAACTTTAAAGTCATGTCAGTAGGCACATAAGTTCTTTATTTTCCAATTCCATAAAGATCAATTTAACAATGGCAAATATTATATATTCTTCAATATATAGTTTAATGACAATACGTTAAATTTTAAGATAAGCCACATTATTGAAATACAACTTTAGTTAAGTTTAAAAAGGCTGCCATTTTGTATTGTTTAAATTCAAGGTATCTCTATGTAGCTATATATATATATATATATATATATATATATATATATATATATATATAACGTAGAGCTGTTGCCATAGAGCGGCCCTTAATGCAGGCATGCTGATAACTCGAAGTATCTTCTATTCATACCTGCATCTGGATATAAAAAGATTTATAGTAATACTATGGTCACTAAAATGAGACTTATTTGTGTTTTTTCATTAATCATATTTTTATTATCTTTTAATTTAATTAAAGCTAAAAGTTTTAAAATTTTTTAACCTGGTGAATAAGTCTGATTATATTAGGCAAAAGTGCCATATTATAACAATGGAAAATATTAATCAAAAAAGTCGTGTATATCTGTCACCAGATTCAAATTCAAAATCTGGCACCGTTAGAATTTGAAGAAGTTTTAGTTTCACGAATAAAATAACTTCGAACACTCTACCTTTTTTTAGTAAAGAATATTTCTCATTATTATTATTTTGTATGATTTACGCTAACCTTTATGAATACGACAAAAAAAACAAAGGTTTAGATGGACAGGCAGACATCTTGAACATACTCAAACACGTCACTTCAAACCGGATAACAATTTTGGGCTAGTGAAAAAATGGATCGATCATTACCGATTTCTTATTTTTTGTAATTAGTTAATAATAATTGACAAATTGCATTGAATTTTATTATACTTCATCTACAACGTTTACACGGACAGCCAATATATATATATATATATATATATATATATCTGAAGGACATATACTATATAACACAAAAATTCTTTGTAAAATCTCTATGTAGTTGGTTAAAATGAAAATATTTTGGAGTGTAAATAAAATCTTTCAAGTGTTTAGAATAAATATTCCTACAAAATATTTCTTTTAGTATGGGATAATGTTATCTTAAAAAATCTACGAAAAAAAATTATTGTCCGCTATTGTATGGACCAACTAAATGTTTTTTTTTTTTTTTGCACTACGAGTTCATATAAAACCTTATTTTAATATAGACGCGTACAATTACAAAGTTTTTAATAGTACTTTCATATTTACTTGCTAAGTGAACATTTATTTCCACAAATTTTCACTTTATTTTCAAAACACTTAGATCGTAATTATTGTTTGCATTAAAAACATTACCAAAGAAAAGTTAATTATACCTATCGTCGTAGTAGAGTAGAGTGGCTTGTTGCACAATTATATTTAATTCGGTCATATTAAATTTGTTGCCATAAAATTGTGGTCCAATGTTTAAAAGGTTCACATTTTAATTTTTCACTTTCTCCGCAAAATGAAATTAACTACTTAAAATATCATTAAACATTAATTACCCTCAATTACAATTTCAACAAGCAAACAGCCTTTAAATAAAGTTTTTTTGTACTTTTATTTCTTTACTATATTTTTTTTTCGATATAATTCCTTAATTGTGCAATGTATTTCGTAACTGACGTTACTAAATGTGACTTTTATATTTTACTTTATTTTGTTTATATATTAATATGTTGTTGTGTGCGAAAAATTGCATAAATTTTAGACACGCTTTGGGCAAACGCAACACAAACTGCAGCTGAGAGGCAGGAGAAAGAGAACAGCCAACGTATTTATTCATTCAAAAAAACCGCAAGTAACAACTTTTAATTGCATGAATTCATAAGTGTTTCTGCTCCACAAATTGTTGCAGGAAAAAAAAAATAAAATTAAAATACATAGTATATACAACATATTTAAATATGAAAAAACTTTTTTGTAGTTTTGCTGTTCGTTACTAAAATTAAAAATAAAAAATTTTATACATATTGTAATTTATTATATGTGTACGTTCTGCTTGTACACATGTTAAAGTTATGTAAGTTTAAAATTGTTTATATTTAATATTTCAGATACTTTTTGTATGAGCATGTTTTATAATATTTTTTATTATTTAGTAAGAACAACATCATCCTGTAAATATATGTAAGCATTAGGGTAAGCAGCCGATTTTATGAAATAATTTTAATAATTTTTAAGTGTTGAGGTATGCAGGAAAAGATTTCGAAGTATAAGGCCTTAAAATTTTAGGTTAAACATTTCCAACCAAATCAAAAAAATTTTGTTTAGTTGAGTCTGCAGATGGACTTACGGACCAGCATAATTTTATCATAACCGTAAGCCAAATAATAAAATGTGTATTGGCATAAAAAATGTGTGCTAACATAAACTGTTAAACTACATTTGGTTAAAAAAATATATAGTAAAACATTTTGGGATTTATTCATATGTGTCCATTTATAATTATTTTCATTTATATATTTAAAATATTTAGATTGACGGTCTTCAGAGGATAGTCGAATATTATATTAGCTGTATGAAGTAAATTGATATGAATTTTATTTAACAAATTCAGTATGTTGTATTTTTATTATTATTTTTTTTAACTAACTTATGTAGAAAAAGTTTTTTTTAGCATTCAAATATTAACGCAATGATACTATATTATTGCATTTTAAATAATACTATATTCTCACAAATATTTTTATGGCAACAAGGTAAAACTATAGAACTTAAGATATGCAAAATCTTATTTTTTCATTTTTGAATTCTTTATATCTAGTCCTACGCTATGTCAATTTTTTGTAAAAATCTTGTAAGTATTTCAAGAGATATTTTCATATGAAATTAAAATTTTCTATAGTGAAAAGTTACAAAAAAAACTAATTACGTAGTTTTTCCTTGTTGCCACAGATTTATATAATGTTCCTTACTCTATTAAAATCCTTTTTTAAAGCAATCTTCGATTTCGAGTTGTATTATCCAAATGTTTTTATTTCAATTTACTTTAGACTTTTTATTTTAAACCATAATATCTTATTTTTAGCTACATGACCCCAAATACATACCTACATGTATACATAAATATTAAAATAAATAAAAAAATCTCATAATATTATCCAATATAACAGGCAAAACAAAAACACAACACCATAATGAAAGAAACATCTGTCGCTTAACATCCAAAAATCAAACGTTCAAAAATTAAAATTAAAAAAAAAAAATACAAATAAAACGAGAGATACTTGAAGTAGGAATTTCAAACATGTTTAAAATATAAATACAAAATACAAACAACAACATCATCAATAATAAATTCTAAGGATAACAGCACGTACTCGTAAAAGATAACAGTAAGATAAAAAAAGACATGAATGAAGACGAAGAAAAAAAAAATACTATATATAAATTGTATAATTTTTAAATGAAAAGTATTTCTGGCAGCAAGTGTTAAACATTGTTTTAAAATTTAACACTCAAAAATAGCATTCTTATTGATTATTTATGTCAACACTGGTTTATATTGATAAGAGAAGAGTAAATTGATTTTTCTTTAGAAAAGAACAGGGGCTTCCATTTTATTAAGATTCTCATGAATAAATAAATGTGAATTACTTTTGACTTTAACCCTGGAAGGAATTCGTTAGTCGTTTTGACCAAAAATAATGCCATTTTGTGTAATATCTTTTTATTCGCTGCATGGTTTTTGTGTATATTGTTGTAACACCTGCCGCAAATATACTATTGAAGTGTACAGATGTATGTTGCTCTTAACGGAGTTGAAATTAGCTTTTTGAGAAACCTTGTAAAACGAAATGACTAACAAAACATTTAGTCTGATTTTTCAACTTTTAGCGATAAAGTAATTTAGTAGATATAGCAACACATCGTAATTAATATTTGTTCCTATAGTGTAAAATATATTTTTTTGGAGAAACAAATAAAATGTGACTTTTTTCTAATTTTATTTATTTATAGAGTCTATGCACAAAATCCTTACAGACAGTAATTACAAAATTGTTACAAATTATATGTTACATTAATTATTTAATAGTAAAATTGAACTACGTTTAATTAAATTTACATTGAGATGAAATAAATTACATTGTAAAGTTCATTAAAGTTTAAACATAATCTACGGAAGGATCAGCGTTAGCATAGTTTTGTAGAAAATATTTTATAAATAATGGCTGTAAGCTACACGCAGAGAATAAACATGGCTACAGCATTATTACTAAAACAACATTATGTTCCCATTGTTAATTTTATTGAATTTTAATAACTCTGTGTTCACGATAACAATGATTTTGATTTAACTTTGTCATTTAATGTTTATACTCAATAATAATTTTAATATGATTGACTGCAAAAATGACATGTTTATAAATATTTTTACCAGAAACAAAATTTTGTTAATATGAAGCATATCATTACTTCTACAATTATTAAATATTTGCAATCTTTTTCCTTATCCTTGAGCCATATTCCGTTTTTAAACAATATTAATATTATTATTCCTATAACAATAAAATGTTACAAATAAATATAATACTTATTTTTTTTTCACAAACTTAGTGGAAAACTTCACTATTTGTTTGTTTTTAAATATATATTTTTTTAATAATTGTTTTCTTTCTTCGATGTAATTCTCATTTAGTTTATATATCAATAAATATAAATATATATATATATATATATATATATATATATATATATATATATATATACATATACATATATACATATATATATATATATATATATATATATATATATATATATAATATATAATATATAATATATATATATATATATATATTAAATATATAATATATTAAATTATGGTCACTACAACTGTACTTTTTCTCTGCGTGTATGTGACTGACGTTAATGTAAATTAAAATATATTCTATTCACAAGAAATTCTGGTTCGATACTGACAGATATAAGCTTGATAACGTAAATTATATTTAACATAGTCGACTTTCGGGACTTGGTAATTTCATTTGTAGTAATCTGGTCTTATATGATGGCAAATTGTATATCGAATCCGTATAATGTTAAAGAAGTAATAATGTTAAAGAAGTATATAACTGTCTGTTATACTAACATCATTAAATTCTTTAGCCCATCGTTTAATAAACCCAAGGACGCCACGAGCCTTACACAAGTAAGTGTGTACAAACACATATTAATGTATATATTAAATATAAGCTTTGGATCGAGTAGTACGCCAAGATCCAGTAATTCATTTACGGACTCCGATTCATATTCCCTAAGATGGAAACATTCAAAAGAACCAGGTTTTCTCGAGTAGTGCATAAGTTTGCAGTTTTTTATATTAAGATTCATTAAGTTCTCTTTACACTATATTAAAAGCTATCTAAATCCGTTTCTAAAAATTATTGATTAAGTGGACTACTTGAGCTTATAAAAATTTTAGCGTTGTCTACATAAGTTGGAAAATTTCACAATTGATGGGAGGTCGTTTATAAACAATAAAAAGAAAATCGGCTCAAGAAGAGTGTCTTGCGGTACACCGAAATTAATATATCTGATTTTAGATAGGGCATTATTGAAACGAATGCATTGTTGTCGACCTGTCAAATATAATTTTATCCAACTTAAGGTAATGTTTGTAAACCCCATTAAGAACAATTTTCTTAATAGTAGGTCGTGATTAACTCTATCGAGCGCTTTACTGAATGCAATGTGTATAACATCAGTATATTGTATTTTTGTGAAACCATAATCAATCAATGTAGTAAGTTGTAATAAATCAGTTGCTGTGGAATTTGATTTTCGAAACCTATGTTGGTAAGGAGTAAGTATTGATGAAATTTGATGGTAAAGAGGTTAAGTTAGACATTGCTCAAAGAGTTTCGTAATAGCACTTAATTTATCTATACCTCTATAATTACTTATGTTTCACTTATTTTCTGATTTAGATAATGTTATGATAAATGACTCATTCCATATTTTAGGAAAGTAGCCATTTTCGATTGAGTTATTGAAAAGTATAGTAAGTTATAGAGCTTGAACACAATTTATTAAAATTCAATGAGGAATTCCATCAGTGACACAGAATGAAGATGACTTGAGTTTTTCGATGTTAGAAATAATAGCAGATAAGTTCATTAGAGGAAATGCAATTGTTTGGTGTTCATTAGTAATTTTAATTTCAACAGTAATTTTAGGAACATAAAAATATACTTTTTTTATTATGTTGGACAACGATGATGTATACCAACGATTTCCTATATTAAAAAGGTTGAATAAGGCCATATTATTAAATATTAATGATTACAGATCGACTTCGTCTTATGAGTTATATAATTAAGCTAAAGGCCCGATTGATATTTCCCACCAAATATACAGTATAATTTCATGCTAACGTAAGGATAACCACAACGGCTCTAAATTTTCTGTACCTTACTAAACATGTTGGTTATAAAAGCTTATTAAAAGATATGTTAAAAGCAAATAAAGAACCATTTGCTGCAAAAATATTCTCAAAAACTTCATAGGGATTTAGTTCAGCCACACATAACTTAATGACCGTATATTACCCAAAATATATCAACCAAGCTTCCTAGAAATATAGAAAATCTACTGTCCAAAGATACATATTATGTCAACAGTACACAGTAGTCCCAAAACGCTTTTTTTATATAATTCCGTAACTTGTGAACGGTTGAAGTAATCTCAATAAAATTTCACATGGCCAGAGAATAAGTGTTTCTAAGTAGATTTTAAAGAGTAAAGAATCCTATAGTAAAACCCTATCCAAACTTTGACAATTTTCCACAACATTGTTAAGTTTATTTGTAAAACTATCAAATCGCAAATCTGAGATCAATAAAATTTATACTAATTAAATTCCTCCATGCGCTGGGAAAATACACAAAAAGTACTTTCTGATGGACGACTTTTATAACGTCAGGGTGACGATTTCATCAATAGGATGTCTTGCTTGTTTTCAATTTTATTTAAATTTAAATATTACCATTATTTCTCAAAAAAAAAAAAAAAAAAAAAAAAGAAAAGTATGATTCAAATCTTAATTTTTAGTTTTTCAGGTCGTAGTCTAAAATAATTTGACCGAATTTAATTTCTAGTTATTTATTATAATTCTCAATATTATTACGAGTTCAGAGACACCAAATAATTATATTGAAAGCCTACACCTGAACATAAAAATAACAAGCCTGCATTCTTTTTCAATTTTTTATATTTTTGTATGAAGGATACAGACATGTTACAAGTAGCCGTGTAATTAGGGTTTGGGGTTTCCCGCAATATTTCTTTCCCGGCAAAAGGGAGCGAAAAAATCAATTTCTCGGGAACTCTCCGGATTTCCGGGAATTTTCTAAAACTTTAGTTATAAGAAAAAAGGTCATGATTCTTTGCAAAAAAATTTATTAAATAAAACAAAACGAAACATTATAAATCATACTGAATTAAGGACAAATAAGATATATAAAAGTTTAGCGCAATTTCTAAGATTAAAAAATTTGAAATATTTTATACAAATAAAATTAGTAATTTCGTAATTTATATAAAAAAATGTATTTCAGATTTTTACGTTACTGTGTTTTTGAAGTTAAAACTTTCTAAAAATATTCAGTAATCTGTTGGAAAAATTTTATTATAAATAGCTGAAAATATTTTGCCATTTATTTCCATTTTACTTCTTACTAGTTAAGTATAAATCTGTCAAATACTAAAAGTTGGTTCACAAAAATGTTTTTCGGATAAATTATAGTGTTCAGTATTTTGAAGTTATAATATTCGTATCTAATATTTACAGATCCATTGCTTGAATAAGAGGTGCTGCTTCAAAAGAAGATGTTGCGTTGGAATGGAAAATCTTAAAACCAATAAATTTTTGATAATAGAGAGTATTTCCGAAGTTAAGCATTTTTATTATTCATTTCCAAATTAATAATAAAACTAAAGTACAAAAATTTGAACATGACCAAAATAAAGTTGATATAGAATTTTATATAAAACAACTTGTAAGTAAATTCACTAAACCATAGAATAACAAGTTCATAGATATATGATAGAAAAAACCTAATTTCTGCCTTAGTGTTCGTCTCAGATAACATTCTAGATATGTATTAAACTCTTGCAAATACCACGTGATAGAAAGTGCTAAAAGTTGTAAAATGTTTGCGGAGTAATTTTAAAACTACGAGAATATTTAATATCTCATTTTGCTGGAAAAATTTAAATAATTCCCGGGAATTCTCTAGAGTATTTTGACGAGAAATAATGGAATTTCTCACCCAGGAGTTCCCTGACCCCAAAGCCTACGTGTAATGTAAAGATAACAAATGAAGTTAACATTGTATTGCTGCTTGTGATGCATTTACATTTTTCATAAAATACATGGCAAAAGTGCTAAAAATAACATAAAAAGGCGAAGATTTTGTTAGTTATCAAGCAAAAATATAAATATTTTATAAAAGTATTTCATATCATTGGAAACGTTGGAAGACAGAGAATTATAGTTAGTAAAAATAAATTAAATTTGGTTAAATTTCTTCAGATAGTGAACAGAAAAACTTAAAGTTAAGATTTAAATCATTTTTTTGAGAAATAATGCTAACATTTAAACTGAAATAATATTTAAACGGACAAAAATATCCTATTGTCATTTTTACATAATATAGATGAGCTTGTCCTTAAATGAAGTGATGTAAAGCACTTCCACTTCTTTGTACTAAAGTTTCCAAATCTCAAGCCGGTTAAAACTTCTTTGAAAATCTACTTCTTTTATTGAAATCCTCACCCTGTCGTTATTAAAGTCGTCCGTCAAAAAATACTTTTTGCATGTTTTTCCAACATATAATTATTGATCCCAGCTTTGCGATTTAAGAATTTAACAAATTTAAAAAAATTTGTTGAAAATTGACAAAATTTGGATAAGGTTTATGGGGAGATCTTTGCCCCAAGTTCCTCTGGATTTACTTTACACACATTTGTGTTAAGACTTCTTTTGAAAACATTAAAAATATGATATAGCTCAGAACAAAAACCAAATTTTATAAGTGAATAAATATTGTCATATTTTTTGGAAAAAAAAATAAAAAAAAAAATATTATTTTTTTTTTTTTTAAATACAAAATTCAGATTAATGTAAGTTTTTATTGGATTGATATATTGATATGATTCTTTTAGCAATATTATTTAGAATCTTGTAAGAAATCTGGTAAATAAAAAAATTTAAGGCCGGCAAGTTAAAAAAACTAAAAAAGCGAGACTAAAAATGAGTGAACAATTTATTTCGACCTGAATATCTCGTAAACTAAAAAAGATAAACTACATATGTCTTTTCCACGACAATTAGATCTACGTTCCAGAACGACCAGAGCTCAACCCGGCCAAAATTCGTCAACTCAGCTACTGCTGTATCAGCCGGAATTTTCGACAGCAGCATAGCTGTTACAACAGCAATAGCCTACATATCTAAGCATATTTCTTGTAGAGACTTATAAGGATATATACAGATATTCTTTTCTGTCATATCATAAATGAATTTTCCGTGTTTAAAAAATAAAAATACATACTAGAGATGGCCATCTTTGGAGGGAGATTCACTACCCCGTGACTTGCTAGGAATCTGTCAGTTTAGAAACACCTCATCTCTGGTCATATGAAATTTTATTAAGATGTCTCTAACGGTTCATAAGTTACAGAATTATTTCTAAAAAAGCATTTTGGAATCACAATGCAATGCATGTTATGGAAAAAATTAAAATTTCCAGCTTCAAGGATTAGAAAAATGACGGTCCATGAAAAAGTAGAAATATTCAGGTCTTTTTAGTTTTTGTTTAATATTTTGAAAACAAACGAATATTATTTAGCAACTTTTACTGTTCTTTTGTTTAAATGAGTACATCAAATAAAAATCAATTTATTTTTCATTTTAAAGACACGTCTTCAAATACTTTTAATTAGGGCAAAAATTTTTGCTTAACTTAATTTTAAATGAATTATGTTTTCAATCAATTGATAAATTGTTTGTAATAAATGAAAGAAATGGCATTTTAATTTAGGGTTTATGTTCTTAATAAAGATAATTTACATACATTAAATTGTTATAATCTTTACTGGAGGATAACATTATACGATTAATGGAGGATAATATTATAAGATGTTTGAGTTACTTAGCGGTTATTATTTTTGTGATATTATTGTCGCTATATTCTTATATTTGAATAATAACAAAAAATTAAATACTGCTACTGTAATATGTTAAATACTTTTTTTTGAAGATGACGCAAAGGTCAAAATTTCAATAATAATTTTTTAAATAAGCTAATAGTATATATATATATATATATATATATATATGGATGTATATATATACCGTTTTTTATGAAAACAAATTACACAATTTTGATAATAATTTTTTGTTGTAGTGTTGCAACGTTTTTTTCATTTGGTTATATAAAACATATATTTCAAAAAATTTTTAATACTATAAAAAAATTTTCTCTGAGAGAGAACGGTATTACCTTGTTCTTTTATATCATGATCCATAATATGACAATCATTATATTAATATTAATATAGTCTTTTGTGAGTATGATTCCAACAAATTTAAAAATTTTATAAGAAAAATTTTCTGAATTTGTTAACGGTTTTTGAAGAAAAAAAATTTAGATTTTTCGAAAAATAGTTCTCGAAATTTAAGTCATTGTAAGCAAGTTATAAATGAGATATAGATAAATTGTTCGTAGAAGTAATTTTGTGCTTCAAGAGAGATCATTTGGTCCATTCTGATGAAATTATTATTAGATGAACGTAAATTTTCAGTATTTTACTCATAAAGAGATAATAAGTATAATTTTTTTATACTTTGAGCAAAAAACACCAAAATTCTGTTCCCATGATGGACCCAGATTTTTGTGAATTGAAGTCTAAATTATGAAAATTTGGGACCCATTTCGCGTACAGACATTAGGTTTTCAATCGCTGGTTGGAACTGAAAATTAATGATTTTTAAATATTTCTCAAAATTTTTCAATATTCAGCTTTTCAGTACACATCGCTGGGGGGATCTTTCTGTAAAATTATTTTTCAAGTGACACTCTGATATTAAAAGAGGAAAAAAAGTCAAATAATTATTTATCAGAAATTCTTCTTATGGTTGTCAACATATATAAAAATGTATCTCCAAAATTACTAAAAATATACACTGTAGTAACATTTTAAAATTATTAAAAAATTTTAATTTAATTTTAATTTTATTATTTATCTACTTTCGCATTTAAGGAAAATTAGTTAGATATAAAAAATCAGAAAAATATTAGTCATGTTGTCCTTTCTTATAACATAATTATATAAATATTTATGAGCAGGAAATGATACTAAGTTAACATCGTAAAAATTATTTTAATTCGCAAAGATGTTTACGATTAATAGCTACAAAATTCAGTTTCTTGCATATATCTTGCTTATATAATTATATGTTTTAGAATACTGGTCAATTACATGAGATCCTTCTTACAGAAGAAACATATATAAATTTCATTGTAACAGTAAAAAAAACAATTTCCAGAATTTTGCTTACATGACTACAAGAGAAATTAACTCATGTACTACCACCCTATTAAAACACACTTAGTCTTACAAAACTGCCAACTCTAAAAGCTGCTTTATACGTTATGAAGACTTACTTGATAAGTAAAATTATCTTTTACGTTCCACCAAGACCTTCTTGAAACTTTCAGGTATTCAATTTAAAATACTTCCGACCTAGTCATGCTAATAATTTCTCTTTTCTTTCCTTATGTGAAAACTTCAAAAATATTATCATTGAATGTAGAGCCGCGAACCCAGCTTTTTTGACCAATAGAGCATTTCATGTAGTACAGAAACCGAAATTAATTTTGGATAATAGAGACCTTCAATCAGTTGGTGCAAAAATATTTTGTTATCATTTTCGACAGTACTCTTTGTGTAGAAGCTCAAATTCGAAAATAATTAATCTTTTGGATTTTATTTTTGAAAAGAAATGAGGTTTTGCGAAGTGAATTTGAAATAAATACTGAAAATTGCCTTACCAATTTATTCTTTTAGTTGAATTTGATTGCAAACGTGGACAGAAACTTTTAAAATATATTTTCCAATTTACTTTAGTAATAATTTTAAAAACATGCTAAAACACCTAGTCTGAGTTCATACAAGGCAATTTTTCTTGCAGAAATTCTAATTTCGTCTGAGAGTGAGCGAGAGGTAATATGGAAGGGAAGAACTTGCCTATACTTCGAAATTCGTTTTGTTTTTCATTTTCGTACTTCAACAAAAAACAAATCAAGACAATTAAAGCTGAATTAAAATTTTGTGTGTGAACGTAAATTTCAAGTTTAAAAGGAAAAATGGAAAAATTTCAGAAAGAAAAATGGCTTAGACCTAATAAAAATATATGCACTTGTATATTTAATTTTTTATTAAAATTTTGAGTTTAGGATATATGTTTAAAATCAAAAAACCTGAATCTGCAAACAGAATAAAGTTTCAGAAGCACTGATGTGCTCTAAAGAGTTTCTCAACGACTTTTTCCAGACCTGTAACAAATGTGAACTTTACGTGCAAAATTCAAAAATCTATTTTGGGGTTTTTCGCTAGTTTTTTTTTGGAAATTCAGTAGTCATTATATAAACAGTTATAAAGTAATCGTTGAGTCATTTAGTTGCAGTAGTAAATTTGTCATTGCAGTTCACTTGTATTCAAAGGAAAAACGGTATAATATCCTTTCAAAAATATTTCCTTTTAATAACTATTTTAAATATATGTATACATATCAACCTAAACTCGTAAGTTTTGAATATGTAAAAATCGATACTAAAATTAAGTACTCAGTTTTTCTTCTGTATATAAAGTTTCTTCTCAAAAAGACTTCAAAGTTTCGGAGAATACACAAATTTTAAGAAAATTATGAAATATTTACCAAAATAGATGTCAAAAGTTCCTGCAATATAATAGTTATAATAATATTATTATTATTAATAATAATAATAATAATAATAATAACAATAATAATATAACATTCATCTAAATGCCGCAGCACAAAAAGCTAAGATAACATCGTTTTTAAAATTTTACCCAACTTTTAAATAAATATCAAATATTTTGCATACTTTATAAAAAGAAAAATTTTTACATTTTATGCTGAATCTTAGCTTTCATTTAACATCCGTATTGAGTTCATATAATTTTCGTAAATATTTTGTATATATATTTTTTTAAATTGTGTATCTTTCAAAAAAGTGACGTCTTTTTAAGAGAAAATTTTAAGTTCTGTAGAGAAACGTGGTACGCAGTTTTACTACGTATTGCCTCTACTTAAAAGAAAAAAAAAATAATAATAAGAAAAAATATTTAATTTTGCACGCTGTTACTATGATTTTTCAAGTTCAAATTATAATTTTAACTTACAATCTCATTAAACTTCTATGAACATATTAGAGAGAAATTTTCTTAAAAAAAAAAAAACAGAATTTGTTTTCAAAATAGAAAAGAAAAAATCAATTCGAAAAATGCGATAAAAAAATTAAATACTTACAACCCAACCACAAAAACAAAAAAAGTTAATTTATAAATTTATATTATTTTATAAAGTAAATTTATAAATTGGGCAATTATTTTAAATTTTTTATCATAAAACAATTTTCTGTGAACATGTGAACTCAATTAACGCCAAATTCGGACTTAAGTTCTTAAAATTATTATTTTTTGATTGAAAACTTATCCTTAGTGTACTTTTTTCATCAGCTAAGTTTTTTCTGAGTATGTCTGAGTTCACACAAAGATTTTTTTCCGAAATTCTGATTTCATTTGAGAGCAAGCGACAGGTAATATGAAAGTGTACAAACTTGCCTGTACTTCAGAAATGGTTTTGTTTTTCATATTGGTAATTCAAAACAAAAATAAATCAAGACAATTAAAGCAAGAATTACAGAAGTATTTTTGTGTGTGGATATGTTTAAAAGAAAATATAAAAAAATTTCAGAACGAAAACTCAGACTACGATTTTAACATCCTAAAAAATATTTTTTGAAAATAAAAAAGAATAAATAGAAATACAAAATCAAATCAAATTATTTAAAATTTTAAAAAATTAAAATAATTTTATTAGATTTTAATTCTACAGCCCATATGCTTAAGATTTCTTTACATCTTTCGAGTTATTTCAAATATTTTGAAATTGCTGCTTTTTATTTATTTTGGTATCACATTAGTGTCCCATCAAAAAATGTTTTGCTCAAAAAAGTAAGTTTTATATTTATAATGATTTGAATGATATTGATATTGAATAAAGAATTAAAAAGATGATTATTAAATTTAAAATAAAATATTTTAGGAAAAATAAAATATATGTGTGGATTTAGTTAAAGAAAAATGTTTGAAAAATTAAGATCACCCTACTGTTAATACACAGAACCTTAAAGCTCTTTATTTATTTGCTTACAACTTAAGTTTTAAATTGTAAAGCTCAACATTATTTAAGCATGAGCTTTAACTCAAATGCTTCTTAACTGAGTTTGCATTTAAGTACACACTGAATCTGGGTTCACACAAGGCATTTTTTCTTGCTGAAATTCTGATTTAGAGTGAGAGAGAGCGAAAGGGAATATGAAAGGGACAAACTTATCTGTATTTCGAAATTCGTTTTATTTTACATTTTCGTACCTCAAAACAAAAACAAATCAAGACAATTAAAGCTAGAATTGCTGAATTTTGTGTGTAAACCTAGATGCAAGTTTAAAAGAAAATATAAAAAAAATCAGAAAGGAAACTTGCTGTGTGCAAATTCAGACTAAACGTTAACGTTCTTCAAACTATAGTTTGTTTTTTTTTTAATTAAAAAGCTTTTTGTTTCTTAAGCTATGTTCACATTTGGCAAATATTTGATTGAAATTGCGTGACCACTAGTTTTACATAAAAATTGTTTGCCCTTGTTTGATCTCGCAAATGTTATATAAGAGAAGACCGTGTCATATAAAATTCAATAAAATGTCAGTTGTGATTTACGATAAGTAAAAAACATTCTCTATATTGAAAGAAGAAACTAAGAGTTATTTTATTTAGTGGTTACATTTTTTTCGTCAAATATTTGACTAGTCTGAACATAGCTTTATTGTTTTAAAGGTTTTGGAAATATTTGGTTTTTATAATTTTTTGAATTTTCTTTCTATTATTTCTGTTCATTGAAAAATTTTATAAAATTTTTTAATGTAGGTGTTTTTAAAAGCTTTTGAAATAGATTTTTTTTTAATATTTCTTATGGTAGGATGAAAAACAGGACTTCTGATTTAAGTTGAAATTGATTTTAATAAAAATGCAATTTTAAATTTCTTTTACGTTTAGGCTAAAAGCATACCCTTGGTTTAAAAATTAATAATCAGAGATATAACATCTAATTTAAAACTTAAAATATTATTGTTCGCAATAAATTTTATTATTTTTACGATGTAGTGTTAGTACATTGTCCTAAAATGAATAGTTTGAATGCGAAAACAGTCCTTAATAATAGTAAATAAAATGTCTTGCTTTAATCTAACGTTCATATATTGAAAGCGTATAAGTAACATTTTGCTTTAGAGAAAAATAAATCATTCGCTCAGTTATTATCAATGTACAATTAATATACAAAAGTGTTACTACTTAATTAATTACATTCATTTAATCTGTTTTAAGATTGCTTATGGGTAATACATCTAATTCTGTTTTTACACGGTAATTGGTTCTAAAAAATCTGTGTAAAAAGAAACCGTGTAGAAGAAGACATTGATCGTATGCAAAATAGCTGATTGGATCCTTATCTCTTAAACCTATTGCAATTAGTGAAAAACAAGGGTTTTTTTAAGAATAACTATTCAGGTTTATTTTATTTATTAGATGTTAAAAAAATGTATGACAAGTTCAGGAACAAAAACAATTATGTAAAATAGCTATGTTGTTAACAAAAGAATAGGTCATTCAATTTTTAAGGTAAAAATAAAAAAAATAAAATGATAATAGTAAATACAGGAACATAATTTAATTGCTGTCATCATCAGTTACTCGCATTCGCTTGCATCGAATACGTATAAAATCACTATCATCGCTGGAATAATTTTAAATTGGACTTTCTCTTGTTCGTTCGGAATCTACATTTTTAACAGTGAAGTCTGTTATGAGCCATTGTTCGCCAATTGTTGCTACCTCTTTATAACGACCCATACAAGAATTCAGCTTACGTTGGAATTATGCAGCTCTTTCGGCATTGGGATCGTTTGTGACGAAATGGTATCCTAATTTGCTTGCAAGTTGAAATCCTTCTTGAATTAAATTTGCAGTAAGTTTAACAGGTTCTTCACTATCGCTTCTTTCTATAGCATCAGCATTCTGTGAAAACTGTAGTTGTCATCCATGCTTTTTTATTGGCCATTCAATTGACCGGCAACGTATTAAAATTGACTCCTTTCATTGCTCGAGGCTTAAGTGCCAGATTGATAAACAGGGGCATTAACATCCGTTCTCCAAAAGCGTTACTACAAAATAAATATGCGACTCGATCTTTTTCAGCTTTAAATACACCATTACTCATTTCGATTTGGCTACATATGTTCTTCTCGGCATTTTTTTCCAAAAAAGACCACTTTCGTCGGCATTAAAAACCAGATCTGGTCTGTATGCACCTTCGGCAATTATTTTTTTTAAGTTTTTGCGGAAATTTTTTGGCAGCTTTTTGATCTCCAGAAGCAATCCCGCCCTTGATTCTTATGTTATGAAGCATATGTATTTGGAGAAATCCTGTCAACCATCCTGTGCTTGCAGCAAATAAGTAGTTCTTCTCCGGAGTTGATTTTGTAGCGGTGGACAGTTGTTAGTCTTTTATCATTTTATAAAAACTTAATGCTTGCTGTTTGATATTGTTTCCGTCTACGGGAGTCCGTTTTTGTGCATTGTCCTCAAGTCATATTATGAGTGCTGTTTCCATTTTTCTTTCGTAGATCTCTAGTGTATGATGCAGATTTAACATATAGTTTCGTTCCACAAATCACCGATTGCCTAATTGAAATTTCTTACTGTGGCTTCGTTTAAACCGAACATTTTGCCAAGAAATGTTGAGCCTTCTCCATTTCGAAGGCGATCTAAAGTTTCAATTTTGGTTTCCAAAATAATGGCCTTACCTTTTAGTTTTGTTTTTGTAGTCTTGGACATAAAATATTTAACAAAATTAAGAAAATATAAATAACTGAATGAATATAAGATATATTTTGGCTTACCTTTTATCTTAATGATTTAAAATTAAATTTAATGCAACGTTTGAAAATCAAATTTGCCTATAAAAAATCCATTAGCAAACACATCTAACTGAAGGATAGTTCAGAAAATATTAACACATTCTAGTTGCTGTCGCAAATAAATTTGATTGCATACACTAAAACGAAAAACCCCTAAATTTGTGGTATGAACATATTTTGCAAAAATTAAATTTAACCAAATAAATTGAAGCCAAAAAGATTTTGAATCATGCTAAATGGAATAAAATCGTGTAAACAAATTTTAAATTTGTTTATTTTCAAAGCGTCTTAAATCAAAACGGTGTAAAAAGACCGTGTAAAAACAGAGTTAGGTGTATTTCATTTCATGTTTTCATTATTTTGGGTTTCGCTTATTTTGATATTTAAATTTAAATTAATTATCTTTTTAGTTATCTTTTGTAAAGTATATTTAATATTGTTTTCATTTAAAATTGTTTTTTATTGTCCTAAATATTAATATTTATGTGACACTACATTTGCTGGCATTAACGGTTTTATAAAAACTGCCATTTTTTATTATTTATATGTATTATTTTTACTTACTATTAGCATAGATAATGATCTTATTTATTACATTTTAAATTATTCCTTTATTACCTTTACATCATTAAATAAAGAAATAAATTTTAAATTACGTATCAACCGTCTATTTAATTAAAACATCCGTTGCTAATTTCCCCTGTAATCTTATCTGCGGAAATCTGAAAAAAATACGTTTTCTCATATAAACACTGTTCACGTTTCTGCGTGTTGCTTTTCATTTGTATTTCATTTCACCTGTTTTGCTTATGCTCAAGTGTTTTAGAAAACGGTTTTAAATGATTTATTTGCGGAGGTTTGAATATGTAGTTGGATGTTATTTTTCAAATGCGATTAATAGCTTAAAAATTTGGTGAAATTTAAATTTCAAATATTTTAAGAAACTAATTTTATTTGAATGGATATAAACTGAGAAAGTTTGCTTCTTTTAAGTCATTCTAAATATTCATATACTTGTGTATCTTTTTCCATCTATTATAACTTTATATTCTAATGAATTCTAAATACATCTTTATAGCTCCTTCGCATAAAACTAATACTACACGCTTTAGAAATAAACCTACAAAAAGATTCTCTACCACCATTTTTCTTTTCATACCAATATCTTTTAAGATATCTTCTAAGATTTCACCAATCACAGCAACAAACTTGTCCAACAACAAATTATTGTTTGTGAGTTACATGATATGTTAAATGTGTTGATTTTTTTTTTTAGAGCCTTAACTTTTGTTATTCTTTATATTTTATACTTCCTTTTCTTTTTGCGTGCCGTTGACTTCTAAAATACTGTTTTTGTATTGTGTTTTTATGACGCTGCCTCTATTGTTATTTTTGTTATTGTTACATCTATAATCCGCACAACTTATCTGAAGGGATAAAATGGTCATGATTTTTTACAAGTAGGTTCGCAACAAAAGCCATTTATTTGTTTCCTATTTTTTATTATTATTTTTTTTCGTCAGTAATACATTTCAAAGTTTATGTTGTAATTCAACTAAAGAAAAACTGTTGTATTGATTTTCTTTTAAAAAGTTTTTTATTTTTCACAACTTGTTGTTAACAAGAGATTTTTAGAGTATCTTAAAGTTTGTTTTGCTTTTTTTTATTATAGCATTTGTATTTTAGAATCGTTGTCAACTATTGTGTTTGACAAGACAAGAGCTAACAAATCTTTGAGGTTAAGAATAAGAAACATATTCGAATTAATTTTTTTCTTTCTCGAGATATTTTCCAAGTGATAGAAAAGATATTTGAACAAGAAAAGAAGAAAATAAATGGTGTAAAATATTGCAAATAAAAAGCATAAGTGGATTTTAGATCCTTAATGAATTGAAGCGAAAAAAAATTTAGCAATGAATAAGTAATATGAAAGTAATAGGAAATAAGCTTAATTTTGAAAATTGTATAGTAAAGTTCTATCACTTTAAGTAAGTTATAATAAAATTGATTTTTTAAATCTTCTAATAAAAGATTTTATAGAAAAATAAATAATGTCGTTAAAAATAATAATAATAATAATAATAATAATAATAATAATAATAATAATAAAAATAATAATAATATAAATCATATTACTGTTAATGACGTCATTTGAAAATATATTAAAAATTGCCCAAATTATTAATAAAAACAAATATTATTACTTAATTTTGTAAAAATATCGTTATGTAATTTACAACCGAAACCAATATTGTAAATTGCATAAAATGTCAAACCAAATTTTAATACAACTTCTGACATGTCTGTCGAATGAAAGATAAATGCTTAATTATACATAAATATTTAGTATTGGACATCATATTGAGACAAAATTTTTGGATGTGCTTTTTCCACTACTGCTCTTAAATTCACGTTTGAATTGAAAATAAAGTCGCTTCGCAGTATTTTTCACGGAATATTAATACGGTTAATATTAATAATTTTAAAATACTATGTCAGTGATGGAGGGTATATAAGATTCGACATAGTCGAATATTCTTATATACCTTATATACCCTCCACCACTGACATAGTACTTAATTTTTTTTTTTTTAATAATTTTTCAAAAAATAATGCTTTACTAATTTATTTATTATTTTTTTTACGTTCACAATAGTATAGCGGTACAAACATGGTTCTAGTAAAGATTTTGTCTTATTAGTATTTTAAAATTTTATAACAAATTTTTCGACTCATAAGATGTATGTAAAAATTGAAAACAAATTCCTTATTCTATATTCTATAAGAACTTTAATAAAATATAAATAAAATAAACTCAAAGCTACGTAAACATGCAATGCATTATTTTTCTCACAATTATCGATTATTTTAGTAAAAAAAATATTTAATTTTATGTATAAACAAATTAAATATGTTAGAGAAAAATGAAAAATATTTAGAAAAACTAAATTTCAAAAATTAGTTTTATTAAAAAAGCTGTAATTTTTAACTGTTTTATTTTTTGCAGTTTGATTAACCGATTTTTATAAAATATTTGGTTTGTTTTTTGAATACCTCAGGCATAATTAAAAAGAATCGGTCTTTTTTTTGTATGAAAAGCCAAAAACCATTATAATTTATAATATTTTATAATATTTTATAATATTTATATACTTGTATAATAAAAAGACAGGAGTTTGTTTGTATTTTATGCATATTCTACACAAATTCAGTACAAGTTCAGTTTATCTGAAGGAAAATTTAATTTCTATATTGCATTCTAAACGAAACTCTATTGGTAAGAACAGATTTATATTCAAAATAGGCTGATTTTGTATAACCCTGCAATATTATTCAGAGAACATTTTAATTTTACCGTATTTGAACTTAAAGGTAGAAAATGAATACCTATGCATACTTTTATAATACGAAAATACCAATTTCCATATTCTATATATTAATACTCAAAATAAGATGATCTAGCTTCACTGTGCAATGCAATATTAGTCATAGAGCATTTTATTTATATAAAATATATTATATTTTGTCTACAAATACTCTCAAAAATGTTGCAAATTTATATTTAAATTTTATATAGTCCCTTCGCTGACTGAATTACCTATGTAATTTTCAATAATTTTTCAGGAAAGCTAAACAATTGTTTAACTTCGCAGCTTTTGCATAACTTCACAAAATTTTTAACAAACCTTTTCCTTTACTAAATTAAATCAACTAAATTAATCTTGAGTTTAATTAAATATTAGTTTGAACTTATGAAGGAGATACTAGTTGTAATATCATAGTCAAATTACAGCATCCTAAGCTGAATGGAACATGCTACTAAACGGAAATTTTTTTTGTGATCCTAGAAGAAATCTTAAAAAAATAAAAAAAAAAAAAAATAAAAATTCTCCATAATATGAGTACTACATATATCAAACAATAGATAAAGAAAAGTTAATTAACCAGTAATACACGATTTTCAATAAAATTAGGTATTTAAGGTTGTTTTACTCTTCTCTAAATATATTGCAAATTGCAATTGTTATATTAGAAACTAAAGAATTATTTTTCACCTGCTTTAAAATTACACATCAATGTCAATAATTTAACGAAATATACTATTTTTTTTAATTTAGGGAAAACATAACATTTTGAAGATAATAAAAAATTCAAATCACTATATTTCAATAAAATACAAAAAATTCCCTACAGACACATGTACCTAGCGGAGGCTTAAGCGATACATAGTTGCAAATATCAATCTTAGGTAACAGAACCACTTATACCCAAATTTCAAGAATTGATGGAAAGTTTCTTTTAAAATTAATTTAAAAAAATGTAGAAAATTTTCATGAACATTATATCACCCAATACGGATGTCATGTGAAAGCTAAAGATATCTTTAATATAATAGTATTTTTTTATTTTAACGTTACAGAACAAATGAACAAAATATCCTTTTGAATTTTTTTCCCTTTAATATTTACTTTTATATAAAAAGAGATGTGCGTGCGAATAAAACATAATACAAAATTTTCGTAATAACTCTTACTGCAATTAATTTTATATATCTTTCTTGACTACAATATCTTCTAGGGAAAAGTAAAATTTAACAGCAGATCGATTTTTTGGAATCCGGTTGTTTGTTCGCATGCAAATATCAGTTAAAGCAAAATGTTTAAAATAAAATTTGAAATTTTTTAAACTTTATTTTTTAATTTACTAGAAAATGTTGATTGAGTAAATTTAGACAAATGTATTACATTTTAGGGTAACAAAAAGCTTAATAAGGATAAAAGATGACAAGATTGAGATGAAACTTGGTTCAGAAAAAGAAAAAAAAAATTAATAAGAATGAACTCCAAGCCCAAAAATTAAAGAAGCTCCTAACAGTTATACATAATATGCTCGGCCACGTAATGGCAGTTTCTGTTCATGTCTTTAAAATCAAATATAAGCCATGTAAAAGTTATGCCTAGGCTTAAGTCAATCAAAGCTAAAAAATAGCAGAGCTGAGAAGAACCCTGAGGCAAAGAGTGACCAAAGCTCCTCGGTAATTGTAGTGTAAGAGTTACTAGCTAAGGCTACGAAAATATGTTTTTAGAAACTATTATTTTCTTTATTAAAAATTTATAAATTTCTTTGGGTATTTCTTTTTTAATTACATTCTTTAGCTGTGATGTACTATACATATTATTATTATTATTATTATTATTATTATTATAATGTTTAAGCATTTATTAATTAAATTAAATAACAGAGAGTTGCATTAGGAAAATATTTTCAGCGGAGCTCACAAATTGTTAACTCCTTTCCATCTAAAATGCGACTGAATTACATTAAAATTCTATAAGTTAAAAATATATTTTAATAGTTAAAGTGAAAATTATATAAATAATCTTTTAGGAAGTATTCTATTAAAACAAAATAGTATTTAACAGGTAATAAATAATTCAAACATTTACGTATCATCCGCATTCTAAAGTAAATTATTTAATTCTTTATTAAAATTCATTATATTTTACTGCATTATGTGCAATTGCATAAAAATCTCATTTTGGTATGCTAAAATTTCCTAAGTTGCCTTCTATTCTCTCGAGAAGAAAATTTTATATTTTACCTAACATCGCGATCTTATAAGGTAACGTTAAAAAGAATAATATTTACGTTTAATTTTTTTATTCACATAAATTGTAGATTCCATTTCTACTTTTGATATGAATTCTAAAAAGAATTGGAAAATAACTCTTATAGAATATTAAAATGGTTTGTTATATTTGGCACTACTGCAATTGAAACATTAATTCATTTAGAATTTATATCATCCCGGAAACAAAATTAATATATGAAGTGGGAAATCCACTAACTAAAAGCATCTTAGAAGAAGAATGGAAGGCAGAATAAGGACAGCAGCGAGCTATCAACAATTCCAGCATAGCTTACCTAAGGCTAGTCCTCGTGATTTAGCACTAAAACATCATTAAAAGAAATAAAACAGAACAAGCAGAACAGAAAACTAAATTAAATAAAACCACATTTAACACCACATAATTAAATTATAAAAAGCTTAAAGATATTTTTATTAAAAATAAATATATTAAACAGGCCTAATATATCCAGAAAGAATCTTCACAAAACACAATCCTCATCATCAAATCTTCAACATACAGCAAAAAACATTTGATTATAAAAATGGAAACATTTTAAATATTTGTATATTTTTATTAGTTAAAAGTAAATTCTGTAGTGCAAAAAATTTATGAAAACAACCTAAAACTGATATAATCTTAAATTTTAAACAAAACGAAATTATCCATCATATAAAATATCTAAAACTTATTTAAAATATATTAACAGAATTATATTATATTGCATCAAAATTTTTTAAATATAAATTGCACAATACCCTACCCCAAAGATGTTGCACAAAATTTGAATTTATTAAATGTTTAATTTTAACAATCTTACTTCGTGTATTAAAATTATTTTAACTTAATTTAGATAATTTAATTTAAGTTATTTGGGAACCATTACATCACTATAGATAGAAGTGTAAGCAAGCAAATGTAAGTAATTTGATCAACAGTGTTGCCAGAAGGTAAGAAAAATGATGCCAAATTGAATTTTATAAAATGTCGAAAAGGCTAAATGCCCAAAAAATAAAACCAGAGAAAAGTTATTATGCTTAAATGAATGATTCCGTCAAAATAAAATCGGTATGAAGTAGCATGTAAAAAATTATTTTCTTCGTTGTTGAAGTACTAGCGTTTTAGCATCTTTCAAGCAATAAAAAAATGCTAGAAGCTAAAGTGAAAATTCTGAGACTGAAGGAAAAATAAAAAGGATTTAAAAAGGCTAAATTGGCAACACTGTTGATCACCACTAACATTTCGCCTTTTCAACCGCTGCTGTTATCAACATGCATCTTGGTAAGTCTCTTTAAATTTTTTTCATTATACACTTATACATATATATTAACGTATATTTTTGAAATATTCAATCTCTTTCATATTGTACATAATTAACTACCCTTTATTAGTCATTATGTTTATTAATTACTCTTAATTATAATGTACTAATAAACAACAACGGTATTTTTAGCAACATTATGTCTTTTTTTTGTAATATCTATAAAATTGCATATACTTTTTATATTATTATCTCTATATTCACGTTTTTGCTTCTTGGTGTTCTACAATTATAATTGAAGTATTATGTCACTTTAAATGTAACATGTTCACATATATATTTTATAAAGGTTCTTTTTAATTTAATATATAATATCTTTGGGATAACTAACTTTGTCACTACTTATTTCTTATATTATTATTATGTTGCCTTAAGAAATCTGTTAACATTTTATATTATTTTCATAAATAACAATATTTTATTGTTATTATTTTCTTTAGTTGGCATTATGTTAAATTTATATTTAATATCTCGTAGAGAATAAATAGTGTGGCGAATTAAAATGAAATGCTAAGTCTTCAAAGTTTTCTTACTGATGTAGAAGAAATGAGGTAGTTTAAAGTTTAAGATATTGGCGTCTTCAAGGTCAAAGGTAGGGCGGGTTAAGAGGCATTATTCTTTCTAATAATAAGAGTACGTAGGAGAGAATGTGGGTTTTTAAGTTTTTTATGGTTGACTTTGTTTTTAATTCAGTTTTTACCATTGGTTGACTTTGTTTTTAATTCAGTTTTTACCATCCAGTCCACATATTATAGTTCTAAGGGAGTGTACAGTAATACCTATGTAATAAAATTATGCCTATTTGGTAAATAAGATTAAAAGGTTTAAGATTCCCCCACCCGACTAACAGATGACGTTGTCAATGGCTCCCATTCGTTCCTTTTTACCCACTAGAGTACGAGCGTCGGAAGTGTGAGAATACTTTTAGAAAAAAGAAAAAGAAAAATATTTTAAATATTCAATTTAGTCTGAACAAACTCGAATAATCGTAAAAAAGCTGTTATAGAAAGACTTTGATGGTGTTCGTGACATGAAACAATATTTGTATCATTTTCTGGCCACATTTAAAATGTTTTTTTTATTATTTTTGTCCCACAGAGTATTGGTTATATATATATATATATATATATATATATATATATATATATATATGTATATATATATACATATATATAACTATATATATATGCATAACTATATATATATATATATATATATATATACGAAAAAGTTACCTACATTAAGGCGACTCTCTCAAAAAAGTTCTTTTGTTACCCCTCTGAAAATATACCTTCGTATGTTTTATAATTTTTCCCAAAATATTTTATTTGTACTGAAGACTAATCGTGAGCTAGATTTTTTCTAAAGAAAATTATTTTTTTTAGACTTCTTTTTTTTATAGGGTCGCTTAAGGTAAAATATTTCTAAAGAAGATTATTTTTTTATAAGGTAAAATATTTATAAAATTAAAAATACGCTAATAAATACAATATGTAACATTAACATGTCAAAATGAAACAGGTGTAGCAAATGAAATTAAATCCCATGGGCACAAGAACATTTTTGTAAAAAATTACATATATCTTTTACATTACTTTTTCAAATGTCTTAATTAAAAAAAAGTAATACCCATAAGTAAGTGTTTGAGTAGCTTGGTAAAAACTCTTGTAATATACCAATGTTTATTTTCAGAGAGGAAACAAAAATACTTTTTTTTCCCTCCCATAGGGAGTGAGTCACCTTAACCTGTGTACCGTGGCAATTCTCACGAATTGAATTAAGATAGATGAAAAGAATCCCAATTATAAGTAATAACTAAATAACACAAAAAATAAAACAATTTTACAGTTTCAACTTAAAGTTCCTTATTGACATTGCAAAGAACGCAAAGATCTCGACATAAAGTAGCATATACAAAAAATGTTATTCATAAAATTGATTACACCAATGGGATGATAAAGACTGCGGATGTCTAAGAGATCTTTTTTTTTTAATATTTATTAATCAATTTATATAAATATTTAATCTTTAAATGACTATCCTTTTAAGAAAAGCTCACAAAAATGTTTATAGAGCAAAATTTTTCAATTTTAACATTTTTATTATTCCACTACTTCATTGTTTAAAAAATTGCTGGGAAATATTTGTAATCATTATGGCGTATGATTAACAATAATTGAAAAATTTTGTATTCATACGATGAGGTGCCTTCAGCCCATTAAAACAAAATTGAAAGAATAAGAGAAATAAACTTCATTTATTATACAGTGGTTTAAGGTTTATTTAGAATTTTAATTTTCACAAAGCTATAAATAAACAAGTTAGAGTGCTATATTCGCCTGTGCCGAATCTTTTATACCCTTCATCTATTTTCAATAGAAAAGTGAAAGAAAATATTTATATATATATATATATATATATATATATATATTGAATCCAAAAAACTTCAAAGATCGATTTTTTGCACATATATCCGCCACTTATGAGCCGCTCTTGCTTAATTTCTTTAGCAAAATTCTCTAAAGAATATCCGATCGTTTGATATACATTATAAATGGAATTTACTGGTAGGCTTCATAAACGTCATTTCAACTGACGGACATCCTATCGATGAAGATTCTGGAATGATAATGATATATACCCTTTTAACCTGTGCTGAAGGGTATAGAAAGTAAAATAGGCTATGGCCCAAAGAAATTTTAAGCCTGAATAAAGTTTTATTGGCTTTCATTTTATGTCCTTCAAACTTTTTTTCTTTCAGTATTTTGCTTTACCATTTAAAAATCCTTTATTTAATTTTTTTCTTTTTGTTTTTAAGTACATCCGCGTAAATGATAAAGTTTATGTCTGAAATCTCTTTATTTCGTATCTTTTTAAATGTTTTGTTAGCTAAAGTTGTTAGTTTTTTTTGTACGTTTCGAAAATATAAATTTTATTAAGATATTTTCGCTTTTTTTTTTTTTTTTTGAATAAGTAGGAAAAATAAAAAGAAAAAATTTAATAAATAAAAAATATATTATTTTTGAGTTAATATTCATGAGACAAAAATAAGTATAATTGTCGACATCAGTTTCAGTTGTTGTTTGTTTTTTAAGGTTTTGTTTGCTTCTGTTTCAAAGAAATAGAAATGTGGCAATAGATAAGGGGAGTAAATAAACGTAAAAGTTAATTTGGGTTAAAACACTTTATAAAATAGTAAATGTAACAAATAAATGTGGTTTTAAGTCTATGTAGGAGTGAGGTTTTTTATATTTTCTTATTTTCTTTGAAATTGAAAATGTAATCAAACTCTTGTTTATTCATTTTTTCAATTCCTATATCTTTTCCTTTTCTCTTTTTTTTCTCTAAGAAATTATTTTCTCTCCACTTTAGCGGTGACAGATGATGTGCTTTTAGTTTTAAATAAATTGTTTTTTGTAGTATTTGCTAGATTGCTTTCTATGTATATGGGAGCGATGGTTTGTGTTTGTGTGTGTGGTATTATTTAGTTAATGTAATTGCTTTAGCTATTTAGTTAGCCATTTAACAGTGTGTAAAAGACGATCCTGAAAGTTATTTAAAAGTGTAAACACTATGAAGACTGGCTGATTTAAAACTCGGAATTTAGCCAAGATTTTTCTAATGATTACTTGAGTAAATATCAGGGATTACCCAAATAGCTACTTGCATATTATTAATGAGCGGATCAGCTGCTTATTAACAATAAGCTATATGTATTCAGATGTGCTGTTTTTAAGATTTGCGAAAAAGTATAAAAGTCTTAATCTTCCTGCCCTCGTTTATTTTTATCGGTACATATACCTAAACTAATATATTTGTTTGTACATCAAAGTGTTGATTTAAATTACTCTCGCTCTCTCAGTTAGTTTGTTGTCGTTGTATGCTTTTGTTGCCAGAATGATGAAGGACACTAACTTAATGACAGAATGAATATTTAAGCGGTTTTTAATTACTCTAGTTTTTTAATTTTATTTTAAATAAGCCGGATAACAAAAGTTTCCACGAATATAACCATTTGTTTGACAAAAATAGCATCAACAATTTTAAGCAAATTTTGTGTTAAATGTATTTTTGATCAAAAATCATGACATTTAGGTAATTAATTGTTTGTCTAGTGAATACTAATGAACAAAAGGGCAGCATGACTTTTGGAGACAAAAACGTTTGTCATTTTTTTTAACAGTATTTGCTACAAGCTTTTCGAATTTAAGTTGTAAAGTTTTGCAAAAGAATTCGTAGAAATCAACTCAGATATCTATGAGATTTTAAAGAGGTATTTTTAATTGTGTCATTTGATTAAATTAAGAAAACTTATAAAACAATATTTAGGTATTTAATAAAAATAACAAAAAATTCTTAAAATGTTGAATAGCATATAAAAGATAATGATTCGAATATAAAATATTTTTAAACAGCTTTTAACAGTAAAATATATATGGGATATGTTATGAAAAAGGGCAGAAAATTACGTTCTATTTTCTGAACAAGAGTAAGAAATTTATGCTAAAATATTAAATATTTATTAAAAAAAGATTAAACGCAGAAACAGAAAAATCAATATGAAAAAAGCTACAATCAGTATTTGCCTTTGTAAATATGGTAAAAAACGAGAAAAAAAAATCTTAAAAGCATTTTACAATACAAATATTTGAGTAAAGCAGTCAAAAAGCTTTCATTGGAACAATGGAATTTCATCAAATTTATTTAATTACTTTCTTGTTTGGAGTTAGGGAATGAATTTCTTTTATTACTTTAGAAAAATTTTGTCATCTATCAGAAAATATTATAAATATAAAGGCTTTGTATCGGCCAAAAGTTATTTGTCAGAGTACTTTTTTTCATTCTTGCATTGGATTCAAATATTTTTAATTTTCTTATGATTTGAAAGTACATTACTTTTTTACAGAAAGACATACTGATACAAAGAGTTTTTAAAAAACAAGTTGTGTCCACCACTGTTGAGATATGTAGACAGTATATTGTGAAATTATCTGAATTTATTTTTTTTTTTTATTTTTTTTACTTCGCATTTTTTTATTTTGGCGACATTTCAATACGCGATTTTTTTGTTCTGACGATTTTTTTCATTTTATGTTTTTTTTCCTTTTGACGACTTTTTGTATTTTCGTTTCGTTTTGAAAGTTCGTTTTCTGTCAGTACATAATGATTTAAATGGCATGAAAAATGGTCCTTAATTCAGGAAATGATAACAAAAAAAAAAAATGTATATTTAGTTTTATAAATTTTAACAGAAATAAGTAAAAAGAGTACATTTTGCAATTTTAGGATCTTTTTGTAGTTAAGCCGCCATCCGTCCGTCTGTCCGTTGTTAAATGACAACATCTTTGAATAGAGTACAGATAGCAATTTTTAAGAGATTTTGCATATATATTTTCATCGATTTAATCATTCGGGGTGGTGAATTTGATTCAAATTGCTTTATTATTTTACATAGCTTCCATACAAAAAATTCTCCCGAAATATGATTTTGCACACACAGAGAAAAAATATGGTTACGGCATTGTCACTGCAAAAATATTATGTTCTCGTTGTTAATTTTCATTAGTTTTAATAATACTCTGTTTATGAAAACAATTTTTTTGTTTCGTTTTTGTAATTCAATGTTTACATTCAATCATAATTTTAATATATTTAACTACAAAATTTTTATGTTTTTGTAAATTTTTACCAGAAAAGAAATTTTATTATTACAAAAAAATATCATTATTTCTATAATCATTAAATATTGTAAATTTTTTCCTTGTTCTTAAATCATATTTTGTTTTTAAACCATATTCATATTGTTATTCCCATAACAATAAAATGTCACAAATAAATATGCTCTTTACAAATATGGTTGAGAACTTCATAACTTGTTTGTTTTTGAACATATTTTGTTTTCAGCGTTTGCTTTCTACCTCTATTATAATCCTCATCTAGTTTGTACATAAATTAATAGAAGACAAGCTTTGATTATATTTGCTGTGATTCAAAGAATATTAGATATTGAACAATTTAATTTGTACAATATATGATGAGCGAAATAAAGAAATAAATAAATTATTAAATATGGTAATAGTAATGCTAATGATCACCGCAACTATATTTTCTGTACGAGCATATGGAAAATGACAAAAAATAAATTTTTCAAATGTTTTATGTACACAACATCCTTATTGCAAAATGTAAAGAGGATTGGTTTACTATTGGTCCTAGTATCTTTATAAGACATACACCTAAGGACCACTTATCAGCTTACCGATTTCTTAAATATGTGAACGTAAATTAAATATGAAATTTTTCAAATATAAATATTTATTTGAATAACTATAAATGAAATGTAAATAAAAGTAATATTTTATCTGAAGGGTAGGTGTACCAGTAGTCGGCAGTCTAATGTTTTCTATTGCTTTTATTTTGGAGCGTTATCATTCTATTTGGATAACAAATAGTAGTTCCACTTCATCAAATGCTATTCGTTTAGATTTAGTTAGCTTTTTTTTAAAAAAATTAAAAAAACATCTACTAAATTTCGTTAACTATCACACTTTAAAAAATACATCGAATTTGCCTATAGTTAGCATATTTTTCCAATATTCGACATGTGATGATTCAATAGTCGGAATAAAATTTATTTCATTTATAATACAAATTTTCTCACACTTTTTATGTAAATGGCTTAAGCTATGTTTTGAAATTAACATAATTTCAGCAGAGTCTATAATTCATCTTTTTGGGAATTTTTTGAGGTTAAAATTTTCAATCTCGGGGACCCCTAGTAAAATTTAACGCAAAAAAATTCTGTAGAATATTTTTATCTAATAATTTTAAGTTTTAATCTACTTTCAGTACATTCCTTTAATGTAGTATAGAATAATGGAAGATAAATCATTATATATTTCCCGGATAATAATAGGGTCTGAACGAATCTGAAAAAAATTTAGATTCGACGTATTATTACATTATTATCTCCAAATTAGCATCAATGTTGACTATAGAAAATTATAAAAATTTGAAAGAAATGCAATCCTTTACTCAAAATTTTACATATTTCCAATAAGGCTTCAATTGATATCTACTCGTATCCTCTAAGAAATTTTCGTTAAAATACAACTTGGATTATTATGGGTAATAACATCTTTAAAATTGGTCCATCCGAAAAATTTTTATAAAAAATGCTATGAAACATGTGTTGTTTAAGAACGAAAAAATTGCCAAAATTGATCATATAATTATTTTTCAATTACTTACACTAGAAAAATATATTTTCTTCGTAAAATATATCCTATATTAATATCTAGTAGTCGCTATTGTTAATAGTTTCGGTATAAAACACAATATTTCGATTTTACATTAATGGTTGAGGGAAATTTGTAATATCTTCAATATCTTTTAACCGACTTTTATATTTTTTCTGTTTACTGATAGATAATAATAATTATAACTACAATTTTGTTACAATGGAATGCAAAATAATAGATTTTTGAAGAAACTATAAAAAAGGCAAAATTTGCCCATATAACTGCATAGTTTCTACTGCCAAAAGAACAATTCTATAGTTAACTAAAATCAAAATTTCACTTTTTATTACCTTCGAAATAGACAGTTATAAAAGGTTTTTGCTAAATAATTGTCTTCAGAAGACTCGAATTTTTACAAATGAGGTGAAATACCTAAAAAGGTGAAACATATGTGCACCTTTTTATTTTTTATATACATATCAAGAATGCATACTTTTTTAATATACGTATGTAAGCCCAAATTCACCCAACATAAAATATTTGAAATTTGGAACTTCTTTAAAACAATATTTAAAAATATTTACATACAATATTCGAAAATAAGAACATACTTTTTGGATAACAAGATACGATTTTTTCCATTGTACCCGAAAACACCATTATTTTGACAAATCTGACACTACAGCTCACAGATGATTGATTTTAATAACTACACGCAGAGAAAAGTTACGGTTGTCGCATTATCATTACAATGTTCTCATTGTTAATTTTCAATTATTTTAATCATTTTATAATACTCTTCATCTTCAGGATAACAATGTTTTTGCTTCAGTTTTCCATTCAACGTTTACGTTCAACAAAAACTTTAATATAGTTGACTACAAAAATTTAATGTATTTAAAAATTTGTACAGGAAACAAATTTTTGAAAATATATAAAATCAATATTTCTACAACCGTTAAATATTATCAATCTCTTTCCTTGTTCCTAAACCATAGTTTTTTTTTAACCAATTTAACATTAATCCCATAACAATACAATAGTACAAATAATTATTCTTTATCTATAATTTATTTTTTGTAAAATATATTTTGTTTTTAACATTTGTTTTCCACCTTCATTACAATTATCATTTAATTTGTACATAAATAAATATAAGTATAAAGTTTTGTTAATTTTTTACCTTGTATTATCAAATAAATAAAATTCTCGTTGTTGTAAAAATTTATGTTTTATTCTAGTGATAAGATGGAATAATGATATGATAAAATTTAATCATAATATGACAAAATTGGATGACAATATGATAATATGTGATGCTATTATGATAAAATGGAATAGTAATATTATAAAATGGGTTAATAATATGATAAGATGGGATAATACTGTAATAATATCGACTAATAATATAATAAGATGGAACAGTAATATAATAAAATGAAATCATAATCTGATGGAATGGGATAATAATGTAGTAAAATTATATAATAGCATGAAAAACTCAAATCATAACATGAAAAAAAGAACCATAAATTCGGGCACAATGTTTTTGGTTGGAATCATAACAATTGTTATTTACAATCATATTTATTTCCAGGCGTAACCATATGTTCTAATCATAATAAGTTACTTTTAGATTATGGTCACTACAACTATATTTCTTCTATACATTTAATGATGCAAAATGATATCTAGTTTTACTAGACATCAAAGGTTATTATAAAAACTCAATTTTTAATTTTTAAATCGCCACTTTTGAGCTATTTAAAACCATGGTGCAGCGCCTGACTACAAAATAAATACAAAAAAATTGGAAAAGTAATACATGCAGCTTCAAGGTAGAAATCTAGAAGGAAAAAAATCAAAACAAAAAATCTTCCGAAATAAAAAAAAATACCATTCCCGTTAGCTAACAAATTTGAGATATCGAAATGATCCAAAAAACTTTCCATATTTCTGTATATTTTTTAAAAAAGTATTGTTTATTAAAATATATATAATAAAGCAAAAGCTTATATATTTTAAATACCTTTTTTATTTTTCTCTGATTTTTTGTTTTGGTAGTGATTATTCTCCTGGAATTATTTCTTTCTAAAATAATTGTGCTTCGGTTTTGTAAAATTTGATTTTAGTCTTCACTTTTTGAGTTTTATATTTTAATATTTTGGTTTTATTAGGCTTCAAAAAAATACCTAAATTTGTTCTACCAAATCTTAATCTTAATCCACTATAACTGTCACTTGAACAATTTTGTTTTTCAAAAAATATAAGCCAAATTAATTTTATATCAAATTATACACTAGAATACCATACGGGAGATAGAACACATTTATAATGATATTAGCTACAACCAGAATATATTTTTAGCTTCCTTCTCAGGATATACCGAACGACATTTCTGTATCGATTTAACGATGTCCGTCGTCTGTATAGTTGGCAGTAGTCCATGTGAACCATATAAGTACGTTTAGTATAGTTCGCGAATTTGGAATAAAATTAATAATAATAATAATAATAATAATAATAAAATATCGTGTAATTTCGTTTATACAAATGTGGAGTTTCTTAAATTTGTTTTCATACTCAATTTTCACGAAATAGACGTCTATTGTTCAAATATCTCAAAAATCTATTCGTACTTATATAAAGTTCAAAAAAAGCAAGGTTTTTACTATCGTTAAATATCAAAGCTTTAGAGTACCAACAACATTTTCTATTAATTGTAAGTTTTCAAATACAATTCCATGAAGACTGTCCAAAAATTTAGCGAGTGCTCTTCAATTTTTATAAAATTTTGAATATAAGTAGAATATGGGTTTCTATATCGATTTCAGTTTTTGCTTTCGCAAAATTCCGAAAAACCACGATTTTATTTAGTTTTTTTACTTCATAAAAAAAACCTAAAGAATGTCAAAAATAAGTTATTTTAAATAACAATATTTCTGGGAACACTTTATGGATATCAATGATCTAAACGGCGTTTCAATTGCGATTACGTCAGCTTTGATACGAATATTTTACAAAAAAAAAAAGGTTTGTAAACAATTCGTTTTAATGCCGTCGCATTTTTAAAATGCATTTTTCGTTGAATACGCCATTTCAATTTTTAATCTAAAGTAGAAAATTTTTACATTAAAATATGAATCAATATATTTTGGGCCGAACAATTCTTCTATGCATAATTTCACATTTTCTAAAATGTATTCACATTTTCTCGTATTTTTCTACTATTATTTTTAAAATATGAGTATCTTTATATATTTTATTTAAAAATATATTGAATTATTTTTTTAAAATTTATTAAAAATATTCAACCCTTATGCACCTGAAGTAATATTGCAATTTATAGTAAACAAAACAATTTAAAATACATCTATAGAAGATTTTAATTTAACGAATTCACAATTGCTAAAAACTCATCTATAAATTTAATTTCATTTCATGAGCGAAAAATATATTTTTGAGTTTCTTAAAAAGAAAACAATAGACTTTTGCATGTTTTTTAAATTTCACAAATCCATCAATAACTTCAAGAGATATTAATACTTAAAGTTGCGTACTTTCTATATTTTGTTAACTTCTATACAAATTTAAATATTTTTTTTTTTTTTAATAAGAACAAATATTATTTTTATATGAAAAATTTGGAACATGATTTTTTAAATTACATTGTGCATAGTGTAGTATAATTTTAAATTTTATTTTAATGAAAAGATTCCATACTTTCCAAGTATGTTAAAAAATCAAAAATTTTCAATTGCATTAAAATCCATTTTTAAAAAATTCTTCTTAGTTCTGAAATGTTCGTATTGAGGCCATCAGAAGCCAAATTCGAACGCCATTTAAATCATTAAAATTCACAAAGCTTTTCCAGAGATATTGTTGTTTAAAATTACTTTTATTTGAAATTTGTTTGGTTTCTGAGAAAATGAAAAAGCGGAATAAAGCGGAATTTGAGAAAATATATAAATTAAATATAGAACGGCTTTTACCAAAAAGACACAATGTAAAAAATTACCAAAAGTTCCCACATTTTATATGAAAGACTAAAATCTGGAAAACATTGCTCTTAACTTTTGAATTTTTTTAGTAACATTCATAAATAGTTTCTAAGTTTAATGAAATATATGGAAAAATAATTATAATGCTCGATTGAGATTTTTGATTTGAAGAATAAAGTGTTGTAAACGAAAAGGTTTTTTATATATAAATAACCTCAATTCTTTGTGCGAATAAGTACAAAAAGTGCTTAAATAGACGATTCTGTAAAAGTAAAATGGGTAATATCATACAAAGGATATAAAATATAAATGGAAGATTTAGCCTTAAAAAATCTAAACTTGCAACAGCGGACACTAGGTAAAAAAATACCTTTTTCGGTCGTTCTTACATGGAATTGTCGATATATACTTTTTCTAAAAAGTAGAAAATAATATTGTAAACATTAAAAAAACCTTACAGATATCGTCCTTTAAAAATTTGCCCTACGCAAACTTTTCCATGCCAGTTTTTATTTTTCAAAAATTCTAATTGTTAAAAATGTGTTTCTGTGGTATATTTCTCAGGTGTAGGATTTCTTTATGTATTCATTATAAAGTAAATATTTTTTATATAATTTATTCACTTTATCAGATCAATATTTAATACCTTGAAAACTTACGAAATAGTCTTATATAATAATAATTTTTCCGTAGTTTTTATAGCAGCTGCAAAATATGGAGGGAAAAAATATGAATTTCAATACCAAAATTCTATTGAACTTGTCCGATATTTTGATATATAAAACACATATGTATTAGGGTTATAATTTTCACAAATATCCAAGGCTTTGTAGAGCATTTAAGGATACAAAGGAGTGTGATGTTAATTTTTCGCGTTGCTGATGCAAGTTTTAATGAAAAATCATTTCGAAACAATTTTTCACAGAATATCTGCAGAAATGCTATCAATTAGTTAATAATAAAATGTTTATATTTAGTTTTTTAGTAAATTTTTTAACAAGTGGTTGACCATATCATAATGTTTTTCTTATTTAAGCGGAAAAAACATAAAATAAGGTATTTATAATCCATACAATGTTCTTAACTTGTACCATATAAATAGTTTGAACTGTAGATAAAAGATATAAAAGTAAAAAAAAAAAAAAAATTTCAAAATCATTTTTGAAATCTCGACAGGTGCTAGAAGTTTTTTGTCCGAATAGATGTCAAAATTCATTTTTTTTTTAATTATTATCAGGACAATATGGGATATAAGGTATTGCTATAGTATTTGAGGTCCAAAAATAGTTATAACCCTAATATGCATATTCAATATCGGAGCTTTTCAGAAATTTGATTTCAATAGTCATAAAATGTAAGTTAGTTTTACTCTGCAATGCTTCTTAATATTTTTCTTAGTAGTTATTTTTTAATGTTATAAGAAGATTCACAATATTTGAAAAATTTTAAATTCAATATGTAAATTAAAGGATTTGACTAGAGGATGTAGGAAAATAATTTAGGGTTTTTATTTTAGGTTTTTGTGATGCTCTCATACTGGCATTATGACAACTTGTGGATAGATTATTTTAATCTACTTTACCTATAAAACATGAAACATATATGAAGATTTTATTAAAATTTTCACGCTGTTTAGTATGTTGTTCCCTTTATAATCCTTTTTGATAGAATAAGATGAAAGTAAGATCAACAATCGATTATATGTCTGTGTTCATCAAACTATTTTTCTCTTTTCGTTTGTCTGCAAGTGAAATTGTTATTCGTGTATTAAAAAGCTACGAAATCAGTTTAGAACTTTTTCTTTATAAAAGAATAAGGTAGTATTTTATTCCTTCTGATACCTTCTATGCATAAATTACTTGATAATTATATCACTAATTATAAATGAACGTCTCATCTTTACTTTTCTTTATTTAGTAATATTCAAAGTTAGTTTTAATATTATTTTTACAAAAATTTACTAAATTTGAACAAGAAAAAATTTCTAAAATAAAAAACAGGAAAAAGATCATTCATAAATTCAATATATTTTTTCTGTACTTCCACCTAAAGAATCCGCCAAGCAAACAAGTTTTCCATTTTGATAAAAATTTACATTTTTGTAACAAACAATGTTGAAAAAAAAAAGAAAAAATATATATAAATAAAGCAATATAGAAAAATCCAAAGTCAACTGCGGAATGCATACTGAATTTGAATAACCTCATTTAACATATGCATATTTATACAGTGTGATGCAAAATGTAAAAATAATATTTATATGTTTTGATTTATTTTTTAAATTGCTTTAAACTAAAAATGTCTCAATTCCGTTTACAAAAACCAGTTTATAAGAAAGTTACAAGAAATAAATTTTTGATTTTTTTCCACGCTATACTAAACATTTGATATATATATGGAAGTATTTTTAAATGGTGATATTCATCTATTTTTTATATCTTGCAATACAGTAAAAGAAATTTTAAATCACAATTTTAGTAATCAGTTGTATATCATTGTTTTTCAATTTCTTAAGCAAACTATTTTTTTTTTTATCTAAAAACATATTGAAACACAAATACTAAAACCACTGTTTCTTTAATTTATGCACAAATTCATGCTCACATATATAAGTACTTTGTGTGTATTAAAAACACAAAAAAACATATATATATATATATATATATATATATATATATATGAATTGTTGAACTAAAATATTAAGGACTGTTTTTGTTGTTGCTTAAATCACTCCCGGCGAAAATATGAAATAAAAGTGAAGAACAAATAGAAAAAGCATAAAAACTAAAATAAAGTAAAAGTTTTTATTTCTCTATGACATATATATATATATATATATATATATATATATATATATGTTTCTTTTTTTTTTTTTTGCTAGTTTTTACAAATAACAAAAACTTTAAACAGTCATGTATAAATAAAAATTTTCTACATACATACGTTCATATACACAAACATAGTATTATGAATATAATGTTATATTTTTTAATGCTAGTCTGAGTTCTGCCCAAGTGAATAGGAATAATAAGTTAAGACCGACTTTATAAAATCTTTAAATGTTTAGGACAACTTACAGTATATCCACTTAAAGTATATAAAGTGTAAAAGTTGAGGCTTTTAAAATGAAAGTTTTTCTTTCATATTTCAAAACCACAAAATGAGGGTGCGGACTTAAAAGATGTTATGTAATATGTTGTATATGTTGCTCAAACTTAATCGTATAAAAAAGTAGCACTTGATAACAAAAATTAAGTAAATTGTTTGGCAAAACTGGAGAAAATATTTCTAAAATACACTTCCACATCGCTAGAGAACTCCAATTCTTTTGTATACTGGAACATATGATTTTACTAAAGTAATTCACAAAAATAAATTTTAACAGATTGTTTTATTATTTTTCATTAAAAGTTCAAATTTTTTAAATTTTACTTAAGAGTTGCATGCTTTATTTTTATATCGTACCTATTTATTATAAATATGTATATATATATATATATATATATATATATATATATATATATATATATATAATTTTTACTATATTAGATCCAAAAGAATTCACTAAAATTTAATGTTTTTGAATGCAAAACTATAATATTTTAGTACCCAATTCTTAATAAAATTAAAAAAAACAATCCTTTAAATATCATATTCATTGTTTGTAAGATAAGCTAAATCTTAGTCAATTTCATTAACTAGATGAGAAAAAAATTGGACTCAAAAGCGATTTACGCTTGATTTTTTCTTTTTCAATGGCGCATATGAGCAACATAAATCAGAATCAGTTCCTGTGGCAAAGTAGATCTTGTCAACAAAGTAGGTCGTAATTTAAAAGAAAAATAACTCATTTCTTCTCCTCCATTCTCCATACAAATGACCTCCTGCCTTATATATAGAAATATTTCAATGAAATTTGGCACAAATAATTTACCATAGATCATTTCAGCGTGCATAAATCCCACATAAATGTTAGTGTTACGATTATATTTGACAGAAGCAAGTTTTATATACGTCGAAAGCCAGTGACAAATTTTATGAGGATCTGATCACTACTGACTATAGCTCTCACATAGAGTTCAGTTACGGGAACCACCATATAATGCATAATTCGTACATAAATATTAGTATTAATCAGTGTTGTCAGAAGTAGAGAAAAATCCCTGTATGTACGTATTTTTGTGACTAAATTATCATCGTAGGGAAAATTAGACACAGTTTTTTTCTTCAAAATGTAGACACTTTTTTATAACTCTACTTTTTTTAAATAAGCACCTAAAATAAACACAATATCAATAAAAGGAAATTAAAAATGTAGAATTTTTATTTTCACATCTTCATTATATCCATATGATTCCAAAGAAAACGAAAACTCTGAAAACAAAAATAAAAAGTTAATATTTAAAATTTTTAAATTAAGGAATTTGCGAAACATAATATTTCAATCGTACGCAATTTAGTACAGTTCAGTTTTTCAAAAAATCAGTATTAAAAACAGATCCCGTTAAAGGAAGAAAAAATCTTAAATATTTGGTTCAATCATTAGATACCTTATTGTCAGTGAACTAGTATAAACATAACGAATTAAAAACTACGTGTAAGAAGATAGACTTAAATAAGTATAATTTTGTGTAGTTTTTGACAAATCACAACAATATACTTAAACTTAATTTATTTCTTAAACGTATTTATATTTTCACTATTTATTTATCATTATCATATTTTAGGTATTTTTAACTTTAATTTTCTAGTTATTTATTAAATTTTTTATTTACTTATTTATTTATTCTAATTAGTTTTATATTTATATTATAATTTATATTTTAAAAATAATTTACTTTCTATTAATAATGGTAATTAAAACGTCTATCTGCAGTCTTCAAAATTCCCGTCTTATACATTTAAGGCTGAAAGCATGGATTCATAAGTGTTAACCTTAATTGTGCTGGACAATTTATTTTTCGCTTGTGATAATTAAAAAAAAAAAAAAAAACGTTTCAGCGATGCAGCGCTATGACGCAAATTAAATATATAAACTAAGTATTCATCGATCTGTTTTTGAATATCCTTACCCAAAAGATTCTTCATTTGAAGTTTTAAATAGGTGTTCATAAACCTTATCACCAGCAACAGTTTCTAACAGTTTCAGATCATTTACAAATTCTTTGTGGTTTTATATAGAGTTGTTAAAAAATCACAAAATAATTAATTTCTTCGTTGGAATTAATATATAGTGGGTCGAGATATTTCAAACAAAATAGAACTTTTCCACTTAGCACATAGTCCTAAAGAGTCGCCATATAGTTCTATTTGTAAAAACTGACCAAAAAAGTGGCCAAAGTGGTTGTGATAATAATAAACGTAAGTCTGCTATTGTAGACTTATTCTTAAGATTTTGTGGATATAATATTCTAAACAATTTTCACATTTGAGATGAACTTGGGACGTATAAGTCTAGGGCGAGAGGCAGCTCCTATATAAAATTAATATTGATTATCGCATATTTAAGGAGCGACGGTATTGAGATATTATATAATTTTATTATGTCTCATTTATCTTGATATCGGTTTTTAATAACATCTGTTACTGTTAATTTCTTCTATATTTTCATTATAAGTGAGAGTCCTAAAAACCAATATTCAGAAACAATTTTCACTACAATTAAATAAATTTGCAAAATCTTCTTAATAATGTTAAAACTATAATATCTTTGAAAGTTTTCTATAACAGTTGAAGAAAATTAAATTTAACTTTTAAATATCCCTACGAAAGTAGAAAAAAAATAATTTGTCACTTAGACATTTCTTTTTAATTTGACATTTAATTTTTAATTTAATTTTTAATTCATTTTATGACGCACAAAAATGAAAAGAGTTTTTATAAATTTACAAAATTTAGTACACTGCACAGTGGGGCAGAATCGAAATTTTTTGGAAATAAATCTGTAACTTCTGATCGGCTGGTTGGATTTTCATGAAATTTGGTACAGGTGTAGCGGAGGAGTGTACAATGTTAAGTTTGGAAGGGGGGTACAACAAACCCCTCATGGGCGGAGCTAAGGCGGATCAAAGTTAGGTGCCTCTGACATAAAAAAATTTTAATCGCTTGCCAAAAAAGTGAAGTCGATATCTTTAACGAGTCCAAGAATAAACGATTTTGAAAATGAAAATTCCAAAAAAGACGACTTTTTGTGTTTTTTTAACCGAAAAAGTATCTACACTTTTTTCTATCTTAAATAAAATCTTCTTTAGCAACATTATAATAATTTTACACTTTTCTGAAAGGCAACTTCACAGAGATGTCTGTAAGATAAAAAACAAGCCCAATAATTCAATTGCTCATGGTACACACCCTCCCGAATTCGACCCATTTTATATGAAAGTTTTGACTTTAGACCATTTTTTCTCAAATCCCAAAGCATGAATCGACAAGCGGAATATATTTAAGAATCAATATGTTGTGAAAAGTTTTAAATCAAAATCTACGGGCCTTCGGAAAAATGTGGATTCTATAGCCATAAATGTAAAAAATCCCATTTTTAGGAATTTTGATTAGATTTTATGGGAATTAAGGAAAACCCTACACGTGATTGAAATTTGGTTAACGCGCTTTTATTTACATTAATAAGGTACACATTTCTTGCAAATTTCATTAAGATATCTTTATAAACAAATATGATATTACAATTAAAAAATTTGTATTTTCTCCAAAAACCCCAAATTGGACCTTTTGTTTGCTTTATTTCTAAATAGCCAAAGTAATTTTAAAAATATGTATTCCAAATTAAGCTTATCCTTTAGCATATATAATTTTCGATCTTTGGCAAAAAGATTCAAGTTAATATCATGCCTCATTTCAGAAATTTGCGCGTTTAAACTTTTACATTTCCAATTTATTGTGTATATGAATATATTGTTACAAAATTTCAACTTTTGCCTTTAGCTTTGCGTGAATAATTACTTAGAAAATTATGAATATTTCTGTATACTTTTAATAATATCTATACACAAAATATTTTTATAAAAATAATTAATAAAAATTTTTTATTTTTAATAGCGTTGCCACATTTTCCAAATTTAAGTAAATCTTTATCCTTTTCTAAGCATTCATATATTTCTATTAATGAATTTAAAATAACAAAGCAAACAAAAAATTAATATTTTGACAATAAATATTTTATTAGTTTACATTTATGGTGTTTACCTAAGTATAAAAAATATATTTATCTATTCGTGTCGATTAAAAATTTATATATTTATGATCTAGTGGCAATGTACAGGTATCCTTTCCGGTGATACCTAAGAACAACATATAATATCAATGAATTGAAATTTTGTAAATATATAGTCATATATACAATAAATTGGAAATATAAAAGTTTAAACGCGCATATTTCTGAAATGAGGCACGATATTGACTTGAATCTTATTGCAAAAGATCGAAAATTATATATGCTAAAGGATAAGCTTAATTTGGAGTACATATTTTTAATTACTTTAGCTATTTAGAAATAAAGCAAACAAAAGGCCCAATTTGGGGTTTTTGGAGAAAATACAAATTTTTTAATTGTAATATCATATTTGTTTATAGAGATATCTTAATGAAATTTGCAAGAAATGTGTACCTTATTAATGTAAATAAAAGCGCGTTAACCAAATTTCAACCACGGGTAGGGTTTTCCTTAATTCCCAAAAAAACTAATCAAAATTCCCAAAAATGGGATTTTTTTCATTTATGGCTATAGGATCCACATTTCTCCGAAGGCCTGTAGGTTTTGATTTAGAACTTTTAACAAGATATTGAGGATTCTTAAAATATATTCCGCTTGTCGATTCGTGCTTTGGGATTTGAGAAAAAATGGTCTAAAGTCAAAACTTTCATATAAAATGGGTCGAAATCGGGAGGGTGTGTACCATGAGCAATTGAATTATTGGGCTTGTTTTTTATTTTAAAGACATCTCTGTGAAGTTGCCTTTCAGAAAAGTGTAAAATTATTAAAAATTGCTAATGAAACTTTTTTTAAACAAAATAGAGTGTAGATACTTTTTCGGCTGAAAAAAACACAAAAAGTCGTCTTTTTTGGAATTTACAAATTCAAAATCGTTTATTTTTGGACTCGGTAAAGATATCGACTTCAACTTTTTTTTTTTATTCAATAGATAATTTTGTTCTTTAACTAGATAGGAAAAAAAACTAATAAAATCGGTCGGAAATACTAGGATATATATGAAAAAAAACTGGACCAAGAACATAGAAAATTATGGTGCTTAAAAATTCAAACGCAAATAACTTGAAAACTGTAAGAGATAAATAGGACCTGTAAGCATGTTTTTTATAGGTCTTATCAAAATATTATCAAAATATTTGAAATCGGAAGAGAAACATGTCAGAGGTACCTAACTTGGAGCCCCCTTAGCTCCGCCCCTGAGGAGTTTCTTGTGCCCCCTTCCAAACTTAACATTGCACACTGGTCCGCTACGCCTATACCAAATTTCATGAAAATCCAACCAGCCGATCAGAAGTTACAGATTTATTTCCAAAAAATTTCGATTCTGCCCCACTGTGCACTGTTCTTAATTGGAAAAAGTTTAGAAAAATACGAAGTTTCGAAACATCGACCCAAGGACTTAGATTCATCCCATATTTACTGATACTTAAAAGTGCGATATTTTTTTACTTAACTTACTTAATTTTACTTTAATTAATTAATTTTAAAACTTTGTTACATGGGTTACATGATTGTGTGTGCATTTTTTATTTACAATTGAAGCCAGAATTATCACAGCTGTTGGGATTATCAATATTTACATTGTATTTTGGATACTGCTCTCCCTAAGTCTATCCGTATTATTTGTGTTCACCTCAAAGTGGAATTTATTACGAAAAGTATTTCCACAACATCTTAAGACTTTTAGTATAGTAATTCTTTAGATATGCGATTACAAATATACAGTTGGTATGAAAATATAGCCGTCCTATATTTATCTACAATGTTAAAATTTTTAAGAAAACCATTCCTATAAATCTTTAAGATTTACGCTGCAATAGTTCCTTAGATATGCGATAGTAAATATTTGTCAGTTTACAGTTATCCCTAAAATATTTGTAGGAAAATTCGCTGCCGTACATGCTTTTGGTTCGTTTTTATGGACTATGGTAATATAAAAATGCTTAGATTCATACTGGTAAAATCGAAAGTTGTTGATAATCTTGGAAAAAATAATTCTAAGACAAAGCAATTTTGAGATATTTTATAAATTTTATTCTGGGTGATAACATCGAGTTTTTTTTACAACCATGATGTATATATATATGTATTACAAATATAAAAAAAGGAATACTAAAGAATACTGAAATATAAAATATCGCAAAAATATAAGAAGGAAAATACATATTTTGGTTAAAAAAAATCAAAATTTTTTCATCACTTTATGGGTAATGTGTGTGATTAGGTTAAGTTGTACTTAGACCGTCATTTATATCTATATATCTTAACTGTATAGTATAAGTACACATATTTTATACATTATATATTTACATAGAAAAAGGGTCCTTAATAAAAACATTACTTTATATTGGTTTTTCGTAAATTATGTTATCATCTTAAGGGCATTAAAGTTAAATTTGAGCAATAAAAATCTGCACGAAATTAACTTGAATTAGAATTAAAATGCTTATACTCAAAAGCAGAGCAGATAAGCTACTGTTACCATTGGTAAGGATTTTAGAACTATTTATTTATCAATATGATTCTCAAAAAAAAAAAAAATGCATGATTTAGACACTTTAAGTTCAAATACATGTATGTACTATATGTTTTTTTAATGCATTATGGTTTCTAATTTTATTAAATCTTTCCCCATACGATGAAATACTGATAGAAAAAAGAATCGTATTTTAATTTAATGTAAAAACAGAAAGCCAACAAATTTTATGGGTATAAAAAATCTATAAAATGCTTTGCCATCAACATATGCTTATAATAAGCACTACAAAGTACGGTAATTTTTTATAGTCTACTGTAACGCGAGTTCCTTGCTAATTTAGATAGGGACATTTGAAATTAACTCTTCAAAATAACGCCGTATTTAGTATTTACCTTTCAATTTATCGTTTAACCATTTTAGTTTACAAACTTCCTGATCACTTGTATAAAATGCTCATATATTAATATTTAATTGCATAGAAAGAGAGATATAAGAGTCACTTTTTTATCTCAACATTTCATAAAATTTCCTTCTGTTCTTTATATTTTCATCAAAATTTCATTTCATTTTTAAATTGTCTGCCTACTTTATATAGTAGTTTATTTAAATTACTTTTAATTTGTTGATTCTCTATTGTTCTTTTGTCTGCTGTCAGTGCTGATTGTATGAATAACAGCAGGAAAAAAAACTTAGCTAATTGCAACCATTGTCTAGAGTTTTTTCAAGAAATTTAATTAGATTTTTTTTTTTTTGTAGAATTGTTGTCGTGTTATTTTAACAATAAAAAAAAAACAAAGGAATTTTTATTAGTCTCATGAATAAACAACTGTGTGTTCAATTTCCTTTTTTACTTCATTTTAAAATTACTTTCTTGTGCTTTTGTTTTTTTTTTTTTTTATTTTATTATCCAAAAATGTTTTAACTTTAAATGTAAAAAAGTCAAATGCTTTTACAAAAAATATAGTAAAAATTTGTACATTTGAGGAAAATATTTATAATAAAGGATTGAAGTTATTTGCTGAAGACTTATTATCATTTGAAATTTATTGTAAAATCCAAATAGTTTTATGTTTTGTAAAATAAATTAAAAAATTTTCATTATTTTTTATTTCATATAAATATTTATGTATGTCTTGTGTTAAATGAAAAAAATGTTTAAGCTATTTAACATTACATATTCAGTATACAAGCACATTAGTAATACATTGCCCAAACATTTAATTTGGGCTTAGCGTTACCATTTGGCGATTTTAGTCATCAGTTGTCCCTTCTTCAACCATTTGGCCACTTTTCTTACCCCTTTTTTAAAATGAAACTAAATGACGACATTTAAGACTATGTGCTAAATGATGAGAAACTAAGTTGTTTGAAATATCTGGATCATTTTCAGTGTTTCTGTTATACAAATTGGCAAAAGAAAAAGTAAGATGAACCATTTTTAAAAGTATTCAAAAAGGGGATTTCAAGAAATAAAGTCGCCAAAAAAGAGGATTTTTTGAAAAAAAGGGACAACTGCTTCAATACGTAAAAACTCAATAAAATTCATTTATTTGATAAAAACAAAAATGTATAATAAAACAATAACATAAGATAAAGATTTTTTCGTAAAAATAGTTAATATAAAATCTTCTTTTTGTTAATTAAACATCTGGACCTTAATACAAATTCTTCACCCAATCTCCAGCCTTACAAATCCCCGTCTAGCAAATTTAGTACTCAAAGAATGGATTCACAAATTTTGACCATAAATCTGTTGCAGAATTTATTTTTTATTAGTGCACACTGGTCAAATATTCAATTTCTTTTGGCAGAAATTCCAAAATAATAATTTATGAAACTGTTAACGTATTTTCCAAATTATAAAAGATCATGTAATAAAGAACGGCAACGTTGAAACTTTGAGAAAGCACTCAGGTTGGTAGTTTAATATTATTTTTAAAGTTTTTATTTAAATGGAGTTAGAATTATAAGACTGCGTCTCATTATTAGAAAAATATATAACAATGTTGTATAATGTAAATTTCAGCCTAGAAGACCTCTGTGTTAAATTTATATGTCGTATATTTGTCGCTATTTTTGAGTTCTATCTTCATATGGTTATTTTTTTATCTGATAATCTATAACTTTGAAGAACGAAAAATTATGTTTGGGCATGAACCTGTACAAACGTAAAAACATAGTACCAGCATTTTTCTACAAATTCTTGTAGTCGTCAATTTTCTTTCAGTTAAATTTTACTAAACCTGAGCAGAAATTTCTTGGTTTTCACAAAAAAGTATGAGGAAATATTATGTCTTTTCTATTGGATAATCAATAAAAACCTAAAAGCTTACAAAATATCATATTAAAAAAATATTTTGAGGTCTAAGCAAAATACTTAAAATCGTTATTGATAAATATTAGTGTTAATTTCAGATAAAATGATTTCGACATAGCCTCAAAAAGTGCTTTTTGAATTTATGACATGAGTTTAAATTAGAATATAAATATTTTTTAATTTTGCCAATCCGGTTCAAAAAAGATTCGATACTTGCTGTTTCAAATAGTTGCTCAAAAACTTTAGTTTTTATAAGTTTAAGTTCATTTATAAATTCTGAAACAATCTCAAAATAATTAATTTCTTCGTTGAAGACCTCGTAAAAAATAAGTTTAATTAATAATTAATAAGATAAGATAGATAATTTGATGTTAACTATTTTTATGAATAAATATTTATTTTTTCAATAATAAAAAATTTATTTTAAATAAATAATTTTATCATTAACAAAATTGAATTTATTAGTTTTTCTAAAAATACTATATCTTTATAAAGTTATAATTTCATAAATTTTCAGATAATTCTATAATTTTTTCTCTTAAAAAAATACTTAAAATTTATTTATATATTGAATGATTTGTAGATGGAAAATACTTTATACTCAAAAAAAAAAGAAATTATGCACTAGGGTATCCAATCGATTAACTGTCATTAGGTTATCCGAATAATTTAAAATTGTCTATATTCGAATAAGAAATAACCAAAAAAAATGTTTGTCGAATAATCGATTAGCCGTAATTTTGTTTTCTGGAGTTATAAATTTAGAACATTTCTTTTTAAAATATCTGTTATACCCAGCAAAAGTAAAGAAGTCATTTTAGGGATGTGCTTTTTCTTTACTTCCAAAGTATCAATGAGCATACGTTTTCTGATGCTTTACAAGTAATACATACAAACAGCATCCAAGGATATTATTAAAAAGACATTTAAATAAATTTTTCTGCTATAAAACTTTGAGATTCGCTTGCTATCTTTTCAGTTACTTGTTACTAAAAAGAACTCTATTAAAAAAATAAAAAATAATATTATGAATGATTTTCTTATTAAAAAAATATGTTGGTTTATATAAAAATTAAAACCGATTTCATTGCGCTGATAAAAAAAATTGGATGTTAACATTAAAAAGACTTATTTATTAAATAAATCTGAATAGGAGAATATTTTGTTGGATTAAGTCAAACAATTTTTTTTATACAAATTGGCAAAAGAAAAAGTAAGATGAACCATTTCTGAAAGAATGTGATATATATTATGCATCTAAATAACTACTCCAATAGATTAATTACTATAATTAGTGTTATTTATATAATTTACATATATTACTAATTATATTCGGTTAATCGAATAATTTTCTATTAATGGATTACCAACCGATCAACTTTTAACCTCAATTAACTATAAACCGATTAATATGATATCCCAGTATATACCCCACCATTATTATTTCAATATAATGTAAGTTGCGCAACACCATGGCAAAGTGTACTTCATTTTATACAAAGAGTTCTGAGAATAATTCCTATAATATTATTTAGTACAAGTTAAATCCATTCCAATTTTTTTTTTTTTTTTTTTTTTTGATTATGTTTCATTAAAACTCGTGTTTTTATGAAACGAATTGTAGGCCTTGACTCTATTTCTATAATTAACATGTCTTAAACTCGTCTTAATTATAGATTGACTTATCAAAAAGACACTCGGATAGATATTATAAGATCATCATATCGTTTCGTTGAAATTAAAATTTCTAAAGATTTTTTATGAAGAATAATTTATATAACGTTTTACTAACTTGTTACAATGAACATATTGTAAAGATATATAGAATGTACTTTGGAATCTTTGAAATAATAGGAAATAAGCAGTATTACCCGGATGTTAGAAAAAAATAGGTAAAATTTAACTCTAAAAAGGTCAGAAAATTCTAAATATTACAAAAAATAAGGCCAGGAAATAGTTAATTTATTATTATTATTATTATTTATTTAATAATTTAGTTTTATTGTTCTTATTAGTTTTTGATATTTTTTTTTAAAGATTTTGTAATAATCGATAAAGTAAATCAGTACAATTAGTTGTTATTTTCGATTTGGGGAATGAAGCGCCGCAGGTGAATAAAATGGATGATTCTTTATTAGGTAGGAATTTGATTTCTGTTTGGTTGAAATTCTAACAATTTAGCCTTTCTAAGATATTTTTAAAAATCAAAAAAGGCCAGAAAAAGCTATAAAATAAAATTTTTAGTATAAAATAAAAATGAAAAAACATGCATACATACATACATATTATGATAATACTAACGTTTATATGGGGTTTATGTATATGGGGTGATTCTCGAAAGTAAGACTTATAGATAATCTGTAGTCAATTATCGGTCCATAATTCATGAAGTTTGGCGCTGTAGTTTTTACTTATGTAAAACATATTTGTGTCAAATATTAACTTGATACTCACATTGATTTGTGCTTATTAAACTGATTTTAGGAAGCTATGGTTAATTATAAAACGATCTTAATAAAATTTGGTACAAAGTTTTATACTCATTTGAAACTTACTTCATCAAAATATCTCTATATTTAAGTTATTTGTGATTGTTAAAACCGTATTCCGTGACCAATTATAAATAATTTCATTAGGCTTCGTCCATGTACCAAAATAATTATTGTTCACAAGATTTACATATATATATATATATATATATATATATATATATATATATACATGAAAAAATACCAAGAAACGCGTTGGAGACATTTTAAGTTTGTAAGATTTTGTTGTCTCACTGCATTGTCTTCAATAAAATCATTCTTTTTATATTGTTTTTTTTTTCGAAAATTCATAACGAGGGAATTCATTTAAGTTTCCCATTTTGTAGTGCAAATTTGCGCAACATTTCATGAACCTCCTTTTAAAAAGTTGAGCAATATTTTTTGAAATAAATGATATATTCAATACTTTTATTATAGTTAACGTAACTATAATTTTTTGTGCCCCATTTATTAATAATTTTTAAATATAAACAAAATTCAAATGAGTTTTAATACAATTTTTGAGTGTTCATTTGCGAGTATGCAAACTTGCACACATTATACAGTTTGCGAGGGGACACATTACACAGTTTCATGGGGATCCTTAATATTTGTTTTCATAATTTTTAAACCTTTTATTCATTAAATGTAATGCTAAATGAACGTTTATTCAACATAAATATTAAAATGCATTTTTAATTCATTTTCCGTTGTATTTGGCGGTTAAAATGCTAATTTTTATAAATATTCTAAGATAAACAAAACCTAAAAAAATTGTGAATTTACTATTTTATTTTTTAGTGGTTATTAAGAAGATAATTAAGAATCCTTTAGTACTGAGCAGAATATTTAGCATAGTGCCAATTTTTATTACCAGTATGAAAAATATAAGTCTAAAAATAAAAATAATATTTTAATTAATTATTATTATAACAATAACAATAATAATTTAATAAAAAAAATCTCAAACTGCTTTCGGTGCGGAAGTTTTTTTTTTATCGAAATAACGGTTTTTAGTATAAGTACAATATGGGCTTTTTTGTAAAAATGTACAATATTGTTTAATATTTTCCTATACTCAACTCATCAATCATTTCCATGGTCTTGCTTCAGCGGAACACTAATTGTCCCAAAATTAAAAAAAGGAAATTTTAAATTCTGTAAAAATTCATTGCCCCTTTTTAAGTTCTTTACAGTTTTATATTTGAGCTTTTAGAGTTTTTTTCTATATTGTAGAAAATAACCACATTATAGATCTAAAACAAGTCCGATATACAATCGCTGTGCATTAGTTTACTGATAACTGTAAAGTAGACGAAAATTAAAATTAAATTTTCAAAAATTGTTCATTTTTTGGTTTCTTTGTTGCTGATTTTTAACCCCCTCAATGGACTCTAAATTTTTGAATATGAAGTATTTTGGTAGCAGTTCTGTCGTTAAAATAAATAAAAAAATTGTATCAACATTTTTGAAAGATATGTAAAATTTGTATACTTTATTTAAATTTTTTTAAGAAATGTTACAGTTATATATATGTATATGAGAGCGACACTCAGTATGCGATCCAAAAAATTAAATGCAGTTTCGGAACGGCTAAAATGAAATTTCACATGGTAATAGTAGAGGTGCAGGCAAATTTAAGTTTTGAGCTTGGACCATACATACCTACCGGGGACTGTATTTATTAAATGAAAATAGTTATGTAGTTTCGAAAGGGCTGATCCGATTTCAAAGTTCAAATTCAAATCCATATAACTTTGAAAAAATCTACATAAGTTTTTTCATTTAGTTTTTTGAATCACACGCCGTGCGTCGTCATAGACCATACAGTAAATTGAGATCAAAAGTTTACTGAACATTTTATAAATATAATTTTAAGTTATTATTTTTTTCAAGTTAATGCTTAGGTTTCAACAAAAATTGATAAAACATCTCAAATTTTGATGTAGTGTGTAGTTATATAAAAAATAAATATTGCATTCTGCTGGTGTCTAATCATAGATCACAAACACTACTTTGGTACCGCCAAACAAAGACAAGAGGCATTTTACTATTGCAAACTTATTCAGTTCATTTCAAAAATAATGAGAATTTTGGTCAATTAATAATATATGACACATTTACACTAATATCCTATTTCATGAGTTTTGGGAATTGCAGAGCTAAGCTTGCGCAAAGAATTAACCCGAACTTACACATGTTGATTCATAACATTTTCCCTATATAATATAAAATTTTATGCATTTATACATATTGCAAAAATATTTTGTATTTACGTCGGTGTTCAATGCATGAACATTTTTAATTTTCATATGTTTAATTCTAAACCACAATTAATTGTTTATCGGATATATTCTACTTTTACATATAAAAAAGTAAATAAAAAATATTAAATATCATCCACATAATGTAATTTTAATAGAAACCATGTACATTTAATGTAATTTATAGTTGACAATTTAAAATCTTTAACGGTATGTGATGTATATGACTGCTTCAAAAATGTTGTGGTATATATTCCGTATTAATGACATTATTGCACTCAACTATTTCCTTTATATCAGCAAACACATTTGTTATTATAGAATTTTTTTTTTTTGTGAAATATGATTTATGACAGGTATGTAAACACACGTAAAGAACAAGGTTTTTTTTACATTTTTTATAAAGATATATATTTTTTTATTATATAGATTTAATGCTATATAATTTTTTATTTATTTGTTTTATTAAATTTTTGACGATTTAATAATTTTGTTAAATATATATTTTTTTTTATTTTTTACAACTTAAATCACACCCTTTTTTTAAACACCAACAATTTTAACACACATATTCACACTTATTCATAACGTGGTATTCTCTATAATCTTCCGCTATTCCGTTTCAATTGTTGTTTACGCATTGAGTTACCGTTAAGTACTAATATTTTCTAAAAATATTTGCAACATCATCTGACTGACTGAATGAATATCTATCACCGTTAGCACTCGTAATATAATTTCCCTTCTGGTAATGTATTAGTTTACATACAGTTAACAGTGTGTGTCTTATATTTGGTTGCTTTTGACGTTTTTTATTTACACTCACACATATTCCAGTATTAAATACATCCTCCACAAAACAGCTGCTTGCAGCTTCATGTACTAAATGTTTACGAAAATGGTATTTGTTTCGTAACATACACAAAATGTTCTTAACTGTTATGTTGGTAAATTTTGTGGACAGTTGTGGAAGTTGTCATAGTTCCACAAATGTTATACAATGTATGGCAACATAGTTTATAAGGTCAATGTTAAAATATTATTGACCTAATTTCAAAAATATTTAGAAACATTTTTTAATGTTATATAAACCTTTAACACTTTTCCAGTAATTACTTGCATAACATTAACATAAATTATATTAGTTGCTTATTATCAGGGCACCCAAAAGTATGTAAAACGATATTTTTCCACGACTTCAAATAAACTAAATATTAAATTATTTATCCATTTCAGATAATTTTAAAAACTTTGACGTCAATTTGATTCGCATATTTTTTAAAATTTTATTTTTAGTAGGATATTTTTGGATATGTTTGACTTAACATCATATTTTGTCATATTTTCATAAAAAATTCTCATTTTAGAGTATATTCTAACAAATATTTTTGCATATTTTATACTCAAGAGTATAATCTTATATATATATAAATATATATATATATATATATATATATATATATATATATATATATATATATATATATAAATATTTGTTTTAAAAACGGGAAAGATGATAAAGGATTTTAGGAGCCCTTATAATATAACTAACAAACCACTAAGTCTGGAAACAAGACTTAGGAAATTCATATGTTGTATAACTATTTACCACATTACTATCTAGTGAAAAGTTATGCAGAAAATCAGGTATGGGATAGTTTTATCATAAACTTCCATAATTTAAAAAATTTTATGTATTTGTTCACATAAAAAATCAAAAAGTTTTGTCTACGGCGCACAGTAGGGTAGAAACCCCAAAAGTGGCGCTCCATTATATATATCGAATTATTATATATATCGAATTATTTATAATTTTGTTGTAATAATTTGGTCATTAGTAAATAAAATAAAGTAAATAAAGCAGGGTCGGTCCTTCTATTCGTGCGACAATAATCAACATTCAAATTAATATGTAGGTCGCCATTTTAAAGGTAAACCAATGAAATTCGGTACGTGAGCTTTTCTTGGGCTAGTAATTTAATATATTAAAATTGACTTTAATCGAACCATTACTTCACTGAGCAAACATATAAACATTTCCCGGAAATATGTCAAACGCTTATAATTGTCTTATATATGTCTCTATTTTCATATGTAATTCTAAGTGGAAATTATACCACTAAATTTCGCGCGGATCGTGTAAAATTGATATAAGGACCTGTAACGCCAATTAAAAATTATTTTTGTGTATTAAAGTGATTAAATGAGGCTAATAAAAAACTTTACTTGTTAAAATATATAATACTTTCACTTTATTTTGTTTCTATGCGGCACTTCGTTCGCCAAATCAAAATTAAATAGACTAATGATAACTAGAAAAAACTAACCCAATTAACTTTTAAATCGCTCCACCTCACTTTGAAAAATATTTCATTTAAATTTTTTAAAAAGGAAAACAATTTATATGAAACATTTTTCAAAGTGAGGTGATGTGTTTTACGAAATTAGGCCCTAAGTTAAAAAAATTACTTTTTTGTGGACTTATTTTTTAGGTCATTTAGCCTTTATTCACCTTTTTAAAGTGCAATTTAGCCTCTTTTTATATCTTATACTGGCAACAGTCTTGGCTACGGGGACTTACTTGTCCAAACACATTTCGCTTGCTGGCAACTACTGCGAAGTATAAAAACCTTCAGAGGTCGTCAAAATATTTGAAGGATTTTTGAATATTGTACTACAAAATAATTGAAAACCTTAAAAGTCATCTTTGAATACATCGCATTATAGTTTGACTTATAACAAAATGATGGCACATTAACGCTAGTTTGTATCAATATTAGTTTGCTTTAACGAAACACAAATCTGTTCGCGTGAACCACTTTTAGCGAACGGCATTATTATTGTGGCGGTTTAAGATGAAAAGCAATATTTTAAACACTAATAAGAAAAATTCTGTTTTCAACTAAATTTAAGAAATTACGACATATATATAATCCACATCAATATATCTATAATACAAATTAAAAGTTATACGTTTTTGTTGATGACACCGAAGACAATCGCGATCATAGTGATTTTTTAACATTACATTAAACAAATTTTAATCACCAAAGTATGTATTTTCTCGTTTTTTATTTTATTAAATTTGTTGATATATTTTTAATATTTGACAATCAAAAAAATTTTTTTTAATTTTTTAATTAACGGACAAGAAATGATCGTTTGTAACACAGTTAGAAAACATAAATTTTAAAAAATTCCATTTTAAGCCCAATATCAGAAATAAACACACATGTGTAACCTACACAAATGTGTACAAAATACAAATTAATGAAGTTTCGTTAAGTTTTATACTAGTGAAACTAATCGCGATCACAAATCTGTTTAAAACTTTCTATAGAATATCGAGTAAAAAATGAAGTGATTTTAAAATATTGAGTAAAAAGCAAAGTGAATTAGATTTTTAATGTTTTTGAAATAACATTTAATTCGCTAATTTAGCTTTCATATCTAACCAAAAAATTATGTCAATAAATAAAAACTTGCATACATTAATTATATAACCACAAAATAAAATTTTCAATGATGAAAATACACACCAAAAAAGTTGCATTAAATTAAACTGAGTAATTATTTTTGTGTGCCACTTGATACCGGTATAAGCTGTCGTAACAGCTACAGATTTGTGTACATTTTTATCAATTTCAATTACCGCCATGGGTGTGCCTTGACGATTTGTGAAATATTAAGGATGCAGCGACATCAGGTCATGAATATTTCTTATGCAATTTTTTTTTTTGAAACTTATTTTTCACTTAACTAAAACAGAACATACGCTCTTATTATAAATATAATTTCACGTAATAAGTAAAAAAAATGCTAATATAAAGTACGCATAATTTTAGACCGATTTTAAAGAGTTATAACGTTTTTGCAATTTAATATTTTGTCGCACTATAAGAATTTTAAAATGTAATTTGGGAACATTTTTTTGATTACGCGATAATTTGGCTTCATTGAAATTACGCTGTGAGTGTGACACGCGAAAAAAGCACCTCTTAGGGCTAGCCAGTCACTTTTTTCTATCCAATTTTGGACATTTATTAATATTTTTCTATGACCTAAACGGATGTGCTATGTAAACACTTACTTTCGAACAAATTTTAAAAGTCATATCAATATTGTATTATTATATGTGTACTTCGATATAGGTTTCATATAAAAAAATAAAAGTTTTTGTAGGAAGTCAAGTGTAAAGTTGTTTTTTGGAAATCAAGCTCAAGTCACAAGCTAAATCACAATTCGAATCTGGCAACCCTAATTGACATTCACTTATTGCTTGTTTCTCTAAATACGAACGAATGTTTCGTTCGACTAAATGTATTGATAACAAAAAATAAATTCGAAAATTATTTTTTATTTTCAATACATTTGCTCGAACGAAGCTTTCGTTTGCATTTAGAAAAACAGGCAGTTAATTTTTCACCACAATATGTATATTATTAACCACAATTTTTCATGGTTTCTAACCAATAAATTTTTTTTTTGCTCTTTAAGAACGTACAAGAAATAAAATAAAATTTTCTTTTCAGTGTACTTCGATAAATATTATTTGTTAAATATTTTATAATACAATATATTCAAATATAGTATAATACAATATATTAATTTATTTTTTAAATTATTTGTTATTTTTTGGAATTCTGAATTAGTTTTATTGAAGCTTTAAATGCTTGTAGTTAAAATAAATGGCAAAACATAAAAATTTATTAAAATTAATTTTAAGGTAGGAAAAAATATGTTAATATGTATTTGAATTTTAAATTCTACTACTAATCCATTTATTGATATATAGACAAAAAAGAAAACCCTAAAATTTTTATACAAAAAGAGAAAAACGCTCCTTTTGAAGTAGAGGAAATTGGGATATTGTAGTGTATGAGGTAATGCAGAAAATTTTACTTCCATTGGCGTATTTTTAACTTTTTTTCAAAAGATATTACTGGTGTGTATTTGTCATTATTGAACTACATTTCTAAATTATATTTTATCCATGAAATTCTTTATTTTATTGCTTTTCGAACGCAAGCAAATAAAATATACTGAAAATGTTTTTTTTTAAGTGCTGACGTTTTTGGGAAAGATATCCAAATCAGGATCATTTTTAAATCGTTAAATACAAAATAGAATACTTTATTTTGCACATATTTCAACCGCAAGAAAGTTATGAATCAAAAACATGATGATCTTTCCATCCTCTACTTTATGTGAAAATTATGAAATTGTGGCAAAAATATATTGAGTTAAAATGCAATATGTAGTTTAAAAAATATTCAACTAATAATTTTTTTTTGCAATTTTCCTTAAAATATAGTAAAAATCAGTTTAATCACCAATGATATGAAAATATTTAAGAATAAAACTGATCAAAAATGTAATGCTTTAGTAAAAGCAGTACAATACGGGAAAATTGGAAATAACTCAATAAACTTCACAGCGATAAGATTTAATATTTCTAGAACCCACATATACCATTAAATCAGCTTTTAAAGAAAAAGATATGGATTTAAAAATCTCGAAAATAATGGATGCTGTAAAAATACACACTAGGTACGATAAATCTCATACAAACGGTTTGTACACTTAAAGTCTAACAAAATGATAGCAATTTATTACAACTTTAATTTAGACTATTTTAAATACGGGAAATATTTTTAAAGATTTTGTTATATTTTTTTCTATTAGTTTTATCAATTATTACCTGTCTGTTTTTATTAGTATTCAAGTGGCCTCGTAAACACAGAAATAATTTAAAACCATTTAACAAACAATAAAAATCATTAAATTTGACATTTTTAACACTTTCCACTTTACCCTTACATTTTAAATTTTATCTAAAAAAAAAAATGCTGAAAAATAATATAAAGAGATAAATAATTTAATTTTTTTATGCAAGATGTTAGACAATAATTAATTGTATATAACAGTTCCATTGTAGTGGTTACAAAATATTATTGTTTGATATTTTATTGAAGTAAAATTAAAAATATTCCATTGTACTCCAGTTTCCCCTACTTTTTTTCTTTAAGAATTAATATTTGTTTAGGTAATTTTTTGAAATATGTAAATTTTTATTTTTTTAAGTGAAAAATATGTTAAGATGTTCTGAGTCGAACGTTATACTTAAAGGTGGATGTTGAACAAATTGTTTTTAAGTTTTATATCACATTATTTTATTTCATTCTGTGCTGTTTATGAAACAGAGTTAAAGTGTTCTTGAAAGTGCTAATAATTTATATTTTACAATACCTTAACCATTAACCATTTTTTAAGTTTATTGCACTTTTTATTTGAATAATACTTTTCTAAGAAATGTATAATGGTATTTAAGATATACTGCATTTAAATTTAAGGTATAATGCTCTCATTTAGCCTTATAAAATGTTGATAGATATACGCGCGTTTGGTCTATAACTTCTAAAAAAGATTAAAAAGCTAATTTTAGTGGTGTTTTTCTTCAGACTGTATTAAATTAACATAATTTTGATGAAATGTTTTAAGATTCCATTTCGAAATGTGTAAAAAAAGTATAAATGTCAGGAAAGTTTTCATAATTTACCAATTTTTAAATTTACACTACTTTGAAAATCAAATAAAAACTTGTAGATAGCCCAGATTTCCTTAAAATAAAAAATATATTGTTTGCAGACAGCCCAAAACAAAAAGTGTAAAATATAGTGTTAGAATTAACTTTTGGCTTCAAAATTAATACCACAAATAAAAACCACAAAACTAAAGAGTTTGACAGGAAAAAAAAAATTAAAATCTGCATATAGGCCATTTTGAATGTAAGCCCTCGATTTGCCGAATATAAATCTGAATAAAAAAAATTAAATCTGTTAAACAGTTCTTTAGAAATAAAATAATAAATACTTACTTTGTATGGCGGCTACCACCCCCTGTAAGGCCACCCTACCTATTTTCGTAACAATTGTGGAAGTTAACAAGAAAATTATTCCCACAAACTCTCAAGACTTTCAATTTATAATCAAGATTTTCCTTGCATGGGAACTAACACTTCTCCTAGAGATGCCTGCCCTATTTTCATAATAGCTACCATTCTTGATAAGGAAATTATTCTCTCACAATTTTAAAACTTTTCCTCTTGTAGTTGTTCATTTAAGCGATAAATAATTTTTAACCAATAATAACACTGTGCTAGTATCAGTATTGGTATTTTTGTGTAAATTTTGTTGATAAAAATTAATATGTTTATGACTTTTATAAACTTGAGTTTACTTTATATAAAACTAAGTTTTCGAAATTCCTTTTATTACAAGTTTAATCAGTTCTGAAATTATAATATTATATCCTTTTCATGTCGTATTTTATTAAACAATCTATCCCAACAAAAAAGAACATCCAAAGTAGTCAATAAGATCCAAAACTTGTAATCCAGATGTAGCGCAAATTCGAATAAATTCCAATGAATTTAACATAAAATATTCTTTTTTCATATATTGTTCAGTGAGAAGGACGCACAGAAATTAGTCTTAATTTTTAAATAAATGAACATGTTTTTTTAATAAAAAAAATAATAATAATAATAATAACATAATAATAAATATGTATAATATTTTATTTATTCAAAATAATTATTTTTAGCATAAGTATTTGCAAAAATAACAACCGAATCTCAACATTTTATAGCGGAACAATTCATCTAAATATCTATTTAATAATATATTTGAATGATGTTTGTATTACTTTTAAGCAAAAGAGAATGTAAAATTATACTGGTTATTGGGTATTTCTATGTCCCTAACTATGAAAAAAAAACAAAATTTCTATCGAACACTTTCAAATGATCTTTTATAAGATTTCCTTAAATGAACGATGGTAATTCTCATCGTTGCATATATATATATATATATATATATATATATATATCAGGAAGGGTGATATATATATATATATATATATATATATATCATATCATATATATGATATATATATATATATATATATATTATATATATATATATATTATATATATATATATATATATATATATATATATATATATATATATTATTTTTGTATTAAATCCTTATTTCTTAGTTAATATATTATTATTATTCATCTTTTCAAAATATTTTAATATGCTTCTTATTTTAAACTTTATGTAAATCATGTAAATAATTTTAACATCGTTATTACAACCTTCTTAAAAATATTCGAAAATATGTAAATATTCTTTTTATGACTTCAACATCTCAAAGTGTTAGCACATAAAGAGACAAAGTCTTAGCACACACAGATAATACGTACAAAAAGGAAACAAGCGTCATCATTATTGTATTTAAAGTGCTCATCATATTCATTAAGTATCATCGTAATTAGTACTTGAAAACAAACACTTGTGTGAGTGTCAGGTGTTAATCTCTTGAAATGTCATTTTGTTTTCTCTTTGCTCATTGCTTATGATGTTTTTGTTTGTGATGTTTTTGTTGCTGGTTTTGTTAAAGGGAAATAAACCCAAGGATGCAGTTTAAAAAAGGGAATTTATTTTGAATAGTGAGAAATAGTTTAAACAAAAATATAACAATAATTTATTAAACACACAAGTAAATCTGTATATTAAAAATTAAATCAATTTAAATTTTCGTTGGAATACTTTCTCAAAAAACATTAAACTCTATTAGTTTAGAAGGTAGAATTACGATAATTAAAAGCATAAATATTTTAATGTCTAACAATATGTCTCTACTGCTTAATTCAAATGAGATGAATATTCTTTTATGCGTAGACAGACTTCAAGAGCAAAGATAAGCGGTTATAATATATTTTGTTCTTTCTACAATTATGCATAAATTGTTTGTTTTTCTGCAAAAAGTCTTAAATTATATATAAAGGTATTAAATAAAAAAATAGTTAACAAAAAGCACATCATTCTCAGAAAACAAAACTAATAATAGCAATCTGTTCTGTTGCCATTAAAAAATCATCAAATTGAAATTTTTTTATCCTTAAAAAGCAAATTACCACATAAGGTCCCTTTGTCCAGTTACCCATACTGAACGAGTTATTGTGTGTATAAAAAAAAAAAAATTTAAAGAGACCCAAAATTGGGTTTTTATTTGTTTGCAAAACGTGTCGAAGTAAAGGTACCATAAATATAAGTATTGTTGTATTTGTAATTTTATGCTTGCATGTGTTGTTTTTTTTTCTTGTTCTTTTGAAATAAAGCAACTGATAATGCTATATTCGGCTATAGGGAATCTTAAATACCCTCTGCCAATCGCACAGTGTTTTTTAATTTCTTTATTTAGAAATAACTATGAAAAATAATGCATTACAAATTTACATACACAATAGTATTTAATTTAAATTTAACAAAGAGTGGTATTTTCGATTCTAATAAAGGTTTTGAGATGTATCTTTTTCAATATGATTGAAATATGTTCTCCGCTTTTTGAAATTTTTAAAATGTTGTTGTAAAAATTTGATTGTTTTTAGAACTTTTGGTAATATAATTGAAATAGCATATTTATTTAGGATTATTATAACAAACTATTAGGATATTATAACAAAATTTTCGGTGACTTTTTTATACAATAATAGTACAAAGAGTAAAAATTATACGTTTACTGTATGTCTGGACACAAAAAAGGACTGCAGTCCGTTTGTTAATTACTTCTTTATCTGTATATATTTTGTTGTCCTTAAAAATATAAAAAAATAAAAAAAGAATCTTAAAATAAATTATATAAGATACACTAGATCAAAAATAACCAAAATTTTTTATATGTTATATTTCTCACAAAAATTCAGTTTTTGGAGGAAAATCTAAAAACCTAGTAACTTATGTACTCTAAAATCTTAAATCATTCTTATCACTCAGTAAAAATCGATTATTTTGATCAAAAATTTACATTTTATTTTTTATTTAAGCAAACTAGAGATTTCAGATAAAAAGGATAAGAGAGATTTCAGATAAAATCTGTGATCACCAAAAATAGACTTTGGTTAAGGAAAAAAACAAAAACTGCAGTCGATAAGGAAACTAGATTTGCTAGATCAATGGGAAAAAAAAAATTTGTAATCACTTAAGATTATTAAATTTCGTATAAATAGCTTCGTTTTTTGAAAGTAGATATAAAAGGTGTGTGTGACGTCCAATCGAGATCTGTGTGTCAAATTTCGTGAAAATCGGTTCGGCCGTTTAGACATGATTGGTACACAAAAAAATAAACAAACTTACACATAATTTTTGTATTTTTTTATATAAGGATTTATAAAATCTTGATTCTATTTCAACTTTATATGAAAATGCAAATTACTTAAAGTTTTTGGCTTAATTTGTAATCACATCCAATAATATTGTATTTCATTTTCATATAATATATCTCAATATGGGTGAAAGGAACATGAGATTCGGCACAGCCGAACATATCACTCTAACTTCTTGTTTCTTAAAATTGCCTTAAAAGGGCTAAAATATTTTTTATTTACAATTACTAATTTTATTTTTACAGAATCATTTATTTAAGACTTTTTGTGGATTTATTCGCATAGAAAATCGAAATTATTTATGTTTAACAAATATAAATAATTTCACACAGGAGTGAAACTAAGGAAAACCGCTCTTAATTGCAAATGAAAAATCGATATTTTGAAAAAGTAATCGTTTCGAGGTAAAAATATATAAAATGAAGCATTATTATATGTTAAAAAATCTTTGATTTTGTTCACTCTTCGTGTAAAGCGTGTTCAAATTTTCGTCAATTTTTAATCACAGTGAAGTTTATAGTTTTGCGCTTTATTTTCAAAAAGTAGTTTTTTTTCTATTTTTATTGAATACATGTTGACTTATCTTTTGTTAACGTTAATGTTGTAGAAATATTTTTAATATAAATATTTTTTTCATATCGGTCTAAAGCGGGAATTTTTTGCTTTTATATAGGAACTCAAAAATATTTTGGACGAACTGGTATTTTTATATAACATGTGTAGCAGGAAAATCCATAAATAACATTTTGCGCACTTTTTGAAATTTGGAATAAATACTATTAAAAAAATAGTAATAAACTAATGAAAATATTCTTTTCTAAACAAAACTAAAAGTAAAGCAAAAAAAAAAAAAAAATTCGGAACAAAGTAAAGTTTGCTTAATTGTTTGCTTTATTTAAGAAGAGAACTATATAAAATTTTCGAAAATATTTATAAAAGTAATGATAAACGAAGTTCTTTTTTATTAATTCACTTTAATGTGCAAACATATTTGAGAAAATGCTTCCTTATACAAGGTCTTTTAAGGAAGATATTGTCATTTATGGATCACATCTAAGATTTGTTTTTAAAATATTCTATATTACTGCGATCATTTATATACGAATTATGAACTTAAGTATCATTCAAGAAGGGGGTTTTGTATTGGAAGTATGGTCAATTACGGACCGATCTTCATAAAATTTGGTAGTGCTATTTTTGATCATATTTAACTCACCTGTGTTGAATTTTATTTAAATACACACATGTTTATGAGCCTTTGATCTATTTTCGGTAAAAATTGAAAGATTTTATTTCAATAAATTATTTTGTGTTACATTATTGGTCCAAAATAAGCTCAAGTAACATTAACAAAAACATATATATATATATATATATATATATATATATATAATTTTTAATTTTTTACCTTATAAATTGCAAAATATGGAAAGAAAAAATTCAGGTTGTACATATTTTTGATATCTTTTATATGAGATCTGAAAGAATCTTGTATCATTAAAAACTTTCTTACTAGCTATCTGATCCATATCCAAATACTCCATGTAATCGATCTTGGAGTTATAGAAAAACATTTCTATGGATAAAATATGAGTCTTCACTGAAATTGTACTCGAATCATTCACGCACTTTTGTTATGCTATTAAGTTCCCGAGAAATTGTATTTGTTCTCTGGTGATATCAGGTACAAGGATAAATCCGTGGAAATGTAGAAAATTCCTTAGTACCCACTGCACAGAAAACATATCGCTAAGTACACAAAAAGAAGTCGATCACTTTCTCTATAATTTCGGTTTAAATTTAAAACTGAATGCTGAACATGATACACAAACCCCGCTACAAAACAGGTGTAATAAAATATATTCTGTGAATATCGAATGGCTCTTAATTGAAAAAAGAAGGGCTAGACAGAAGTGGCAACTCTACAGATCCCCGCAACTCTAGTCGAATTTAAGAAAATGCAAAAATCGTCTTAGAAGTTTCTTGGAATATCGAATTTTTTAATAAATATTTGGGAAACCTGGATGTAACGCCGGGCGAGCTGCAAAAAATGTAACAAATGACGTGATTGAGCTGCCACCTATTGTAACCAAATTCAGAGCAGTTGACTTTTCTTTAAGATTCGAAAGATCTACAAAACTATTGTTAATTTAAAATTGATAAAATCAGTAAAAAGATGCTTTTGAAACTAAAGCGTATAGCATTAAAAATAATACTTTATATTTTTAAAGCTATATTACGCCTTCAATGTTATCCACCACAATGGAAGATGTTACTAGTTACCATGCCAGGAGATCTATCAAACAAAAATAGAGTTGTATAGAACTATCAGGGTATTATAAAATATGTCGAAGATTTCTGCGAAACTCTTTATGATTAAGTTATCGCCTCTGTTGAGTCGAAGCGAATTTAAAACTAATCACCAATTCGGATTTAAAAGAAGAGACATCATTATCGAACGAGCACACAGACTTGTAAATATTATAAACAAAACGTTTGAAGAAAAGAAGTATTGTTCTGCTTTTTTTTTTGTCGATGTTTCGCAACCTTTTGACAAAGTATGGCACTATGGCATAAAACATAAGATAAAGCAAAATTTACCCATTTAGAAATAAATTATTGCAAAGATATTTAACTGATAGAAAATTTATTGTTCTTGTCCTATTAAAGTTGGAGTACCAAAAAGTAGTATACTGGATCCTTTGTTTTACTTAATATATACCACTGATATGCTAACTAATAATTAAGCACATACACCAACATTTGCTGATGACACAGTTATCTCGGCTGTTGCAAGATCATATATTAAACATAGATAGTTGGTTACGTACATGGAAAATGAAGGGAAATGATCAGAAATGAATTCAATTAACATTTACATTGTATAGAGAAATTTGCCCACACTCAGAGAAAAAGCATGATTGCAGCATTATCACTGCAACAATATTATATTCTCATTGTTATTTTTCTTGAATTTTAATAAATCCTTGTTCATGATAACAATGCCTTTGTTTAAATTTTTTCATTTAATTTTTACGCTCAATAAAAGTTTTAATATGGCTGACTGCACAAATTATATGTTTTTAAATATTTTTACCAGAAACAAAATTTCATTAATATGAAAAAATCATTACTTTTACAACCATTAAATATTTGCAGTCTTTTTCCTTGTTCTTAAACCATTTTTGTTTAAATCGTATTAATATTATTATTCCCATAACAATAAAATGTTTTAAAATAAATATAATAATATATATAATAATTATACTTTTCATAAACTGAGTTCAAAAATTCATAACTTGTTTGTTTTTAATGTTTGTTTTCCAACTTAATTGTAGTTTTCATTTAGTTTATATATGAACAAATATAAATAGACAAGGTTTGATTATACTCGGTATGATTCAAGCAATATAAGATATTGATTAACTACCATTAAAAGGTTTAGTTAAAAAACATATCTCGCATTTCTATAATAATATAATAACATCAAATCACTGTCTGATAGAATCGGATAATGATGTAGAAAGATCGTTCAATCATATGTAAAACTACAATCATAATATGAAAAATAAACCAAAAAATCGGACACAATATGACAAAATGTAATCATAATAATTATTTTTTATTTTATTTAGTTATTACTTATAATCATTTCTTTTTTTGCTGTGATCATATGTCCCATCATAATATCATATATGTTGTTCTCAAAATATGGTCACTGCAACTACATTTTTCTTTACGTGGACCTATCCTTATAAACAACCAAGTTATTTCCCACCAATCAGAGGTCAAATACCTTGTTTTCCGTCTTGATCGTCGTCTTACTTGGAAATCCTATATTTAAATAAATTGGTTTATCGTCAGAAACTCAACACATGCTTTATATTGTAAATTACTCCTATATAACTAAATTTTAAAACCAATATGAAGTTATGTTATTCAGTTATGGGGCACAGCCTCGGCATTAAATATATAAAAAATTCAGGGACGTCAAAACAAGATTTTAGGAATAGTAATTGTGGCGCCATGTGGTATATGAAAAAATTCAAACGTTCATATGGATCTAAACACTCACTTGGGGAGATATGTAATAATAGAATACGCAAAGAAATATCTTAGGAAGCTAGAAATTCTCCCAAATCCACTAGCTCAAAATATCCTGTTAAGCAATCGACATACTCGATCGAGAAGTAGGCCACATCAAACTTGAGGACCTAGAATATGGGAATTATTTTTGTAATTTATTATTTATTTTATTACTAGTTTGTTTACCACTTTGATTACCATAGACTAACGTATATGAATTTAAAAAAAAACTCAATTGAAGAAAAAAGAATACTCAAAGAAGCACAAGTACTAGAATTGTATTTGTTTTCATTGAAATTTTTTACTTACACATTCCTAGACATAGATTTTTTTGACAACCGACTTAGGTTAGGTTAGGTTAAAAAGGGCGGCGTCTTAGCGTCTCTACCCAGAGTCCATCCGGTCGATTGTGATCTCTTTATAATACCATAGAAAGCTAACAAAACGAAAAAAGAGAAGATCTCTAACAGAAAAGGGCACAAGAGTAGAAAGAAAGGAAGCGAAATATAAGAAAAGAAAAGTGTGAAACCTAAGACCCATCAATCAACCTCGACTGTCTCTAAGCCACTTTATCCCCATTACGAACCCTATGAGGTTGTCGAGTTTACTACCCGCAACCTCCTCCAGTTCGTATATAATATGGCTTCCAAACCACTTCAGTCTACTACACTGAAACCCTACACAATGACTGTCTCTAGCTCCTCCACATTATCGCACGTCCTACAAAATTCTGACGTGCCAGTGTCCCACTTACTGGTCATATTCCCTATCGGGAGGTGACCGGTAATCATACGCTTTAGATATCTCGCAGTCCATTCTACTCCTCCAAGCACGATTCGTTCTTCCTAGAGTCCATTCATTCCCTTATGGCCATGAAATATGATCCAATATGAATCCTAACCGATACCTGCACAAAAGACCTGTCCAGCTCCGAACCCTTACGAGCTAGCTCATCAGCTATTTCCTTGCCGAGAATATAGCAGTGACCAGGAACCCAACAGAGTCCATTAGCCTTCTAAATTCTTTCCTACACTCAAGTACCATTCTGGAACTGACATAACAATTTGTCATTGTCATTAATGCAAATAGTTACCTCAGTGTCCCTCTCAATATTCTCGTCCAGTATTCCTAAGGCCTTTTAAATGTGTAGAATTTCTGCCCGAAAAACGCTGCAACTATCAGGCAATCTAAAAGATCGTCTGATATCTGTTCCCATGAAGTAAACACCCGCCCCTGTGCCTACTTCCATCTTTGAGCCATCGGTGAGGATAGCACACCTTCCATGGAGCTTTTTCGCTCCAGTCCTGAGGTCCCTACTAGGCATTTCAATAACGAGAGTAGCCTCGAAATCAATTATAGTACCGACATAATCTATTTGGACGGCGGAGGATAATGTTCGACTATCAAACTTGATGCTAACATGCCCCGCTGTGAAACTCCCTATTAATCCCAATTCCTTCAGTCTAAGTATGCTCCGCACAGTCCTTCCTCTCACGACCTCCTCAATCGGAAGAAGGTGGTGAATGATGTCCAGTGATACCTGAGGTGTCCTGGTAAACGGAACTAGTTCAATCTTTTCAGGGTTGACTCCCAATCCATTACTATTTGCCCATTGGGAAAGTTCTCGCAGCACGAATTGCATGACCTCGCTGATCGACGGTAGAAATTTATCCTAGACCAACAATACCACATCGTCAGTGTCGGCAACAATTTTCCCTCCCATGGCATCGAACGAAAGTCACAATAATGAAGAAAGAACCCTCTTGCGGTGTGCCCTTTGTCACAAGCTTTCTTATGCTCGAGTTGATAACCATGTTGCTTAGCATCAGGATAATCCACTCGATTAGGAATTCACTAATACTCAATGAAGCTAGTGATTCCTCAATCGCCTCTATCCTAATGTTATTAAAGGCCTCTTCTGCCGACTTAGGTCTTTGGCATTAAGGCTTCGTATCATTGTTAATCTATGTTGAATTCTATTAATATATTTACATGTTATAAGTAACTATTTTCAATTTATATTGAAACATTTACCTCTTAAATATTTACCACCAAATTAATAATAATGCAATAAAATATGTTAAATATTTCCATAATTTCATAAGCTGAGAACACATTTTTTATACCTGCTGTTAAAAACAAAATAAAAAAATCTTGCATTTACTTGCATAGACTTGTTTATTTTCTCGAAAAATACTCAAAACTTTTCAATGTGCAGTGAACGTTTGGATTATGAATACGAGTGAAAACTTTATAGTTCAGTTTTTTTTTTTTTTTTTTTTGTTAAACATTTTGTTCATGTCGCTGTTTCATGTTTTCTTTTTGTTCATATGAATTATGTTCATGTATTGTATGGAAAAACTTTTGGGTGTTTAACGACAAATTTTCACAAATGTTGAAAACTAGCTTCGAAAAACTTTAGTACTAAGTTTATAATGAAGAGAGTTTTTCTTAGTTTGTACTTTTCTACGACAACATGGATTAGCATAAATTTGTAGTTATTTTTTGATATTTTATGCTAGCTATAGAGGGAAGAAATATATATAAGCTGAGGAAACTAATAAGGTAAACAAATTTAATAAAATTGAAAGAAGGTATAAAATAAAATTAATGTTAAGTGTTTATTGTGAACAAGTTGGAAGTTATTAATAGTGATATTTTTTGTGATCGAGGGGAAGTATACTTATTGCGTGTCACTATTTGTTGTAAGAATTATTTAAAAGATAATTCTTTTTCGCAAATAAATACTTAAGGTAAAAAAATTGATAAACACAAAAACTATTCACTTTCCACTTTCACACTGACCATTACTTTGAATTTTATAGTGAAAGATTTATGGATGATATTCCCTAACGCAGTATCACTTTTAATATTATTATAAAGCAAATTAACTTTTTTTATTTTATTATTTTTTGCATATCAAAATCGCAAAAGACAATTTTTAAATTAATTGCCGTTTAAAGGAAATTTTAAAACTAGAAATTTTTTGATTTCTCTTTATAGTAACATTTTTAAAATGATATTCTTAATTAAATTAAATTTTAATTTTCCTTTTGCTTCAATAAAAAGTTTCTTTTCATCTTCTTTAACAATTGATAAAGAGAATAATTGAACAGAAACTTTGTTTCGTCAGCTATTATTAACAATTGTACTAAACCAGAGCAACTGTTATACAATCAGTGTATGGATTAAATTATTTTGACTGTTGTTGAATAGCAGAAAATTACAGAAAGAGGATATAATAAGTAAAGGAAATATGATATCAAACTTATATTACGTTTGCAATTTTATTTTATAAAGATAATAATATTTAAATAAAGTCTCAAAAAACTAAATTTGGAATTTTAAATGTATAATTACAATACATTAATACATAAGACGGTTGCTGAACCTAATTTATTTTAAAATAAAATTTCTCAAAATTTTGATCCTGGAATTACCTTTCGTTTTTTATTACTATTATTTTATTTTATTATTATTATTATTATTATTATTATTATTATTTTATTCATGTTTATGCCAAAGGAATAATATGGAAATTTGATATCGTAAAAAATTCCTTTAAAATACACATTTAGCAGCGAAATTTCGAACTATATTCAAACTTTTCACAAAAAAAAGAATTCACAAAAGGGTTACGTATTTAGATATTTTACATAGAAGGAAATTTTTAATTGAGCTGGGAACATCGATGAAACATTTCTTAATTGTTTTTCACCTAATATAATTTCTGATAGTATATTTATGAATTATAAAAATTTTTAAATTTGGTGTCACTGAAAATTTTTAAAAGGCATCAAAAAAAAAAAAACAAGTAAGAAAGATATAGTCGATCAAGCCCGACCATATGATACCCCACACCATTTTGTATGTCCATCAAAATTCGTTAAGGGGTTCTTATAATACACATGCAGACAATTGTGGACCGATAATTTTACTAAAATAAAATATACGAATACAGAATATTACTTTAATGCTAACACTTATATGAATTTATGCACTTTAGGGTGATTCCCGAAAGTGGGCTTATATGGGAGCTACACTAAATTATGGAGTTATTCTTATAAAATTTGTCGCTGCGATTTCTACTTGTATAAAACTTATTTTTGTCGAATATAAACTTGATAATAAAAAGTGTATATAATTTATGCACATTAAAGTGATTGTCGGGAGAAGGTTTTATATGGGGGCTATGGACCGATTTTCATGAAATCTGGCACAAAGATTGATACTTGTAAAAAACTTCCTTATAAATTAAAATATTGCTATATTTAACGCATTTATGATCGTTAAACCCATATTCCGGGAGGACATTTGTATGGGGGCTAGGTGAAATAATGACCGATCATAAACAATTTCAACTGGCTTTATCCTTGTGTCATGAAAGTCCTACGTGCTAAATTTCATTGAATAATCTTCAAAATTACAACCTGTACTTTGTGCACAAGGTTTACATGGACAGCCAGGTAGCCTTACAGCCAGCCAGAAGTACGGACATTGTTAAGTCGACTCAAAAAGTGATCCTAAGTCGATTAGTATACTTTAAGGTGGGTGTTGGATGATTTTTTCTGTGCGTTACAAACATCGACACAAACGCATAATACCCCAACCACCTTCGGTGGTGTTGAATATAAATACTGAGATCTAACTAAATATTTTTCGCGTCCAAATTTTTGAAAAGCACTGAGTTAACAATGCTGTCTCTAATAGCTCATATAATACAAGCCTTTTACTAACACCCAAGCAACAACCTATAACAGCCCATACAATATAAACTTCTCACCAATACACAAGTCAAAAAAAGCTTGTCATTACAGTAAACAGAACTTCCCTAAATAATCAAGACAAACCACAACTTCATTTTAATTCAAATAAATAGATGCTACAAGCCAAAATTTTCTAACACGTTACAAACTATAAAACTAGAACACGCTACAAAAATTGGTGACAGCTTTTCTTGCAAGATTTGTTTTCTTAAAAGTTCTTTTAAAATGTAAAAACACCAAAAATATTTATATTTTATATTTAACATAAAGCTTATAATGCTAATAACAAAATAACCCATGCGTCATCAAAATTGTTGTATAAATCTTGATTTTATTCACAGTGAAGTAAAATACCCATATATACTTGCAATTAAGTGAAGATAGACTGGTAAGTAAAAAAAAAAGAAAACAATTTTCTTCGTTAAACAAAATAGGTTAACTAGATGGAACTGAACAAGCTAAACCAGAATCTGCTTCTTTTTTTTTTTTTCTATAATGTACTGATTTTTTCTTTTTTTTTTTTTTTGTTAACATGAATAATATGATCTTTTTATTCATCGGTTACACTTGTATAACTGGAGAATGGTGTGTCAAATTTAAATAGATAAAACTGCTATAGATATCGATTACAATTATCTTCATTTTATCTTTTTTTTAAAGTTTTAATGATTTATTGAATCTGCCTTTTAGGCCTTACAATAAGTATTTATATCTTAAAACAAAAGTTAAACCTAATTGCTCTCTAAGGAGAGCAGAGATAGCATAATTGAGCCTCATATTAGCGGGGTGGTAGAAAATTTCTGCGAAGCCTTGAATATGTTTGGGCTTCAGCATGTTACATTATTTCTTTTATCATTTTCGGATTTAAGGATTTTTCATGAAAAGTTTATATATTTTTTTCCGACACTAATTTTCGAATAAATCCAAAAATATTGAGCGGAAAAAAAGATAATGTTACTCTGTATCTTTTTGTGCTTTAATAGTCTAATCCGGACAAACCCATTCTCAAGTTATAGTAAAATATACTCCTGAAAATGCTTTATTAATGGGGAAATGTTCAACAAGCCCATAAAAAAATAAGACCTGATAGCAAAAAACTGTAGGCAGATCTATTTTTGTAGGTATATATGGGTATTTTCTTCTAATTGTGAGTAAAATCAAAATTTGTGTATCAATTTTAATGATGCACAGCTTATTTCATATACCATAATGCCAACTTTATAATAATGGATTAAAAACTGCGCACTTGTACCGGTTTCACTTCTTAAAAGAAATAAAGAATAAGTTCTTCAATTTTACATGAAAAATTTTTTATTCTGACACTAATTTCTGAAAACTTTGAAACTGCTGTCCAGATAAAAAATAATGTTAAAGCTGCTTAAATAAAATTTTCGTCCGTTTGAGTTATGTAAAATATACTAGTGTATTCGCACTACTAAGGGTGAGATATTCAGCATACACACAAAAAAATCATAACCTGATGAAAAAAAAGATTAAAGGAGATTCGTGTTTAGCAGGTCAAATTCTATATAGTCCACATGTTTCTTTTTTTTATACCCCACACCACCATATGCGTTTGTGCTGATGTTTGTAACGCACAAAAAAAATCTTCCAACATCCACCAATTGACTGAGAATTACTTTTTAAGTCTATCTAAATATGTCCGTTCGTCATCTCTCATACAAAGTAAATATTAATTATTAAAGCAAATTATATCTAATGATTAGAAAAGTGTACACTACAGATTTTTATTTTTTATATTCAAGATCAAAAATATTGAACGTGCACTACACTTTTTATTTTAGTTCGATACTTTCATTTTCACTCAATACGATGGGGTATTATATTACGATCACCTTAGTCTACTCTCTTCTAGAAAAGATTTTTTGTGAAAGAGTAGTTCTTTCTAAGGTGGATACTCCCTTTTGAAAGCGAAACTAAGAAATGTTCTCTTTGAAAAATGGATCAATTTTCAGATTTTTTATATATTTTTTCGTAACATTTTCCGTAAAAATTTTAAATATTTCTAACTTCAACTTTCGACCTTCATATTTTAGAGTTTAACGTTGCCAAATTTTCTTAAAAACATCAGGATGTATGCATTGAAATATCGTTTATCTAAATATAATTAATAATTATGTTTAGTCTAAATATATATATATATATATATATATATATATATATATATATATATAACTAAAAAAACTGCCTTTTTTCCGAAATTCTAAAAATTTTAATCGCAGGTGAGACTCAATAAGATAAAAAAACAAACATAAAATTTTTAACGAAGCATGGAAATTTTATTAAAAGTGGTATTTTATTTCAACATTTATAAAAAAATAAAAAAGAATATTTGTGCACTCCTTATATAAGTGTTCTGACACATTAATGGTCTGTGAAATTTGTGATAACTTAAATTTTTAAACGAGTACTTCTTTTCATATCTTTTTTGTTTGATAATTATGTGTAAATTACGATTCTATAACATTTAGTAATAAAGTAAACTTCAGGTTGAATACGGCACGGTTAAACTCTAGGGTTAGTTACAGTCAAAATGTCGGTAAATTTTGGTGCAGTCTTATGGGGCACTAATAATAAAAAATTGGATATTTTAAAAATTGATTTTTTATTACTTTTGAAAAAAAGTGAATCTATTTCCCGAAAAAAATGAAAAAGCTATATATTTCAAATACTTAATAGCCGTAAAAAAATTTTGTCGTATTCATTAAACTAGTCATATTGCATCCTGAAAAAGGATCTCTTAATTTTCGTTAATTTTTGACATAATGTTTACAACCAGTTTGTTTAAATATTGCTCATTTGTGAAAAAAAAAACTCAACGGGTTCAACTTTAGAAGTTCATAGAATATGAGTAGATTTAATTAAAATGCTAGTGAAAATTCGAGCTGGATCGAAATTTATTGGAATTACCCATTAGGTTTGCATGCTTGTAGATTACTAACAGTGTTGCCAGCATGTGAGAATAAAAGAGGCTGAATTGATATTGATATTTATGAAATATTTATGCAAGTTTAATTGATCTTGGGAACGGGTATCATATGGGAACCATGTTCAATTGAGGACCTGTTATTGTGAAATTTATACAACTCCAATATATAAAATTTAGTATTGATGTTAACACAAATGTGGGCTTTATTTGCTTTTAATTAATTTTTAGACAGCAGAACCTACAGTTAAGATATTATCAATTGTGACCTGTTTTTTTTTATTAAAATCGGTACAAAGATCTATATTTGTACAAACCTTTTGTGTGCTGTAGTTACATAAATACGAAATATTTCAGGTATTTATATGCGTTAATCACTATTGCGATTAAAAAGTTATATATGGGGTATAGGAGAAATAATGAACCAGTCATGATCAATTCCATTTGATTTTGCCTTTGAGTTAATAATCTTTAATATCGTTACAAATAATTCGGCGGATTTTATTTGGGTTAGAGTGTGATGAAGATTTGTTAATATGCTCCTGAAACTTTTAAAATAATATCAAATTATTTTTTCGAGATCAGGAATGTGCTATATATAAAACTTGATTCAATAAGATAAACAATGATCAGTTATATTAAAATTTGAGTAAGTATATCAATACGCCTAAAACCCACTTAATATCTAATAGAAAATGTGTTAGCTAGTAAAGAACAATTGTTGCAACTTCTACTTCCATTGAGATCCCATTTTGAAATTTTTACACTATAACGTCAAACTTATTGTAAATGTTGTGTAAAAAAATAATGAAAATTAAATAATAATGAAAAAGGATATTTTGATCATTTTAGAGGTCCTCGCACCAGGAAAATGTTGAATTATTACAACTTTCCAATGTAATGTACGTAAAAGTTATTCAAGTTTAAATTTTGCTCATTTTTGACAAAAACAAAAAAAACTCGACGGGTTCAACTTTAGAAGTTCATAGAATATGAGTAGATTATACGTGCTGAATTTAATAAAATGCTAGTGAAAATTCGAGCTGGATCGAAATTTTTTAGAATTACCTATTAGGTTTGCATGCCTGTAGATTACTAACAGTGTTGCCAGCATGTGAGAATAAAAGAGGCTGAATTGAATTTTAACTAAGGTCAAAATAGGCTAAATTTTCCAAGAAATAAGACCAGAAAAAAGCTTAATTTAAATTTAAAAATAAAACATAGAACGACTGCCATCAAAAGGATGTAACAAAAATCAAAAAATGTCCTTTCAAACTTGGGATACACACGTTTCATATGAAAAATGACACAATAATGTTTTTTGCAAAATGTGTATGCTTTTTCGATTTTAAAAGAATTGTTTTTTAGTTATATTCATAAATAGTTTGTATGGTTAATGAAGTATATTCAAAAATGATTATAAACGATTTAGTAAGTCCATAAAATTAACTAGGTTATTTTTTATTTGGAGAATGAAGCGCCGTGGGCGAAATTTTTTTTAAACTATAAATAATCTATATTTTTTGTGCATAAATGAACAAAAATGGATGAATCTTTCAAAATAAAATTAGTAATATCGAATAAGAAATTATATTATTTGTTGTTCAAAAAATATTTTTGCCTTTTAAGATAAATTTAAATTTCGCAAAAGGCTAGGAAAAGCTAGAAGCTAAAACGAAAATTTTGATGCCAAAAGAAAACAAAAAGGCCAAATAAACTGGCAACACTGCTCACTAATTGAATTTTTAATTATTATTAGGATCAATTCTAAAATCGTTGTGTATATTAAAAAGTCAAGACCATAAAATTTTGATAATTAAAATTTAATATTAGCTTCTTTACCATATGTATTTTATTTTGGAAAATATTTGTTAGGAATTTTCTAGGGTATTAAATTGTTGGACATTAACTGTTTGTGCAATTTTATTTTAACAAAAATTTACCGCTTTATTATTCTAAAATTCTTCTTTTCATTTGATATCCATAAAGCCCTATTTATAATAACAATTATAAAGTAGCAAAATAAAAGATTATATAACTATATTTGGCCTCTGTTTCCACATAAATATGAAATTTTTCTTCTGTGAGAAAAATCTTTAATTTTTCTTTTACGGTGTATTAAACAAGAAATCCAATTCGTTAAGTAAAACACTAAAAAAATAAATAAAAAAATATGTATATATATATATATATATATATATATATATATATATATATATATATATATATATTTCGAAAAATTTACTTTTTATGAAAGTAATCAAGATGTCATTATTTACTGTATGATTTTTTAGGCAACATTTGGAAATATCTCTGGTTAACCATCTCGTATTGTTCACATGCAGGGCTGCCACATACTTTTTTAAATATTTCCAAAAAAAATCCCCACCCACTAAAAAAAACTTTTTATTATTCAAAATAATTCTTTTTTTTAACAATTATTTTACTTACAGGGATAATTTTTGGATTAATGTTTTTACAAAACTACATATGTATTGGAAAAAATACATTATATATTAAATTCACTATCTTTTTAAATCAAAGAAATTAGTTTTATACATAACGTTAGGGTTAAAATTATTCAACATGTTTATTAATATTAACATGTTAATAGCTAAGGTAATATCCAGTAGATATTTGTATAAAACATCTGTTTTACTATTGTTTATACTTGATGCATAAAAATTAAAAATCTTAAAAAATATATAAGGCTCTCCTTGTTTGAACATTTCTAAGATGATTTTTTTTACAAAAATAAGTAAATAAACACTTATACAAAAACTTAAGAAATTTCAAAATGACATGATTTGTGCTCTTTTATAAATTCTGATATTTTCAGTAATATTGTTTACTACTTATACGTCGCTCTTTGACACTTATTTAAATAAGAAACAAAAAACTGCAATTCTGTAAACTTTAAAAATTATAGCAGATAACTCAATTGTACTCAATGAGGTAGAGTGGATATTACTGATTTAAGTTGCCTCCTGAACTTCGTGCTACGTGCAGCCTTGAAGTTTGGTTTTTGTTAAACTTTTAATCGAAAACACGCACTAAATACATGCGTTGCTTGTGGGGATCGTAGCTTATTAAATACTGCTTGAAAAAGTTATTTACAATGATATGTGAGTTAAATTTTATATTATAGACTTTTGTCCAAAATTAAAATTTTATTAACTAAAAAAAAAAAAAAATTCTCCAAAATATTCCCAAAATGTTTTTGATATTCCCAATAAATTCCCCAATCCCCAAAACAAAATTGTCGTCCTTTTTCGTAAAAGAATTCGCCAAATTTTTAGTCAAAGCCCCAAATCTGACAGCCCTCTTCACATGTAATATAAAAATTTCCATAAAGTCGTTTAGCAAGCTCCTTCCTTGGTGTAGGACATAACAATAAAAAATTTAAAAGATTTGATTCTAGCAATTTAGAATCAAATCTTTTAAAGTTTTTACTGGTATATCCTACACCAAGGAGTGAGCTTGCTAAACATCTTTATGGACATAGACATAGACTTTTAATTTTGTAATTTTGTAATGCATTTCATATTTAGAGTAGCAAAAAACTAACTTAAATGAATGTTGTTATCTATATTATATTACTACTATTATAGTTGAAGTATAACACATTACGCAATACAGAATTTTTAATATTAATTTCAAAATTTCATTTCACATCCCAGTTGTTCAATGATTTATCTTATTTCCAAAGCAAAGATATCTCAATCTTAATTAATTGTATAGTAAAAAATAAAGACCTACAAAATTTCTACAAAATATAAAGAAAATCTAGTAACACTTTCAGATTTTTTTTTGGTTTGCTACAAAAGATTCTCATAATTCATCAAATACATAAAAGCTGAATTAATTATACGTACTGTAGCACTAATTGTTGGTGGTGCAAACAAAAAAATCATAAAATAAAAATGAAATGAAAAGAGAAAACTGTTTTAGGGTGTACATTTTCCATATAAATACATATTTATTTGTACATTTCACTACGGTTGTGTTTGTTTTTAAGATTTTTTTTTTTTTCAAGTAAAGCAATTGCAGAAGAATAACATATAATACTCATGCATATTGATGCGTTTGCACATTGATTTTTTATTTATTTGCATTTTTATTTTCAAAAGAAAAGCAGAAATATTTTCATGATTTCATATTATTCACGCAGAGAAAAAATATGGTTTCGGGAAATAAAATCCAATATTATGGTTGAACTATATTCTCATAAAAAGTAAATATGAACATTATATTCATAAAATAATCCTATTTTTCATATTATAATCCGCGTTTTTACATTTTGTATTTAAATATTTTATAATGTTATAATCTGGTTTTATAAAACTCATAACATATTTCATGTTATTATTATTATTATTGTATTCAATACTTGTTCATTAATTAATTTTATTGATTTGTAATATCATATATTGTGCAAGATAATATAAAGTTATCTTTAATTAACTAAACCCGTTAATAATAGTTAATCAATATCTTATATTGCTCGAATTACTGCAAATATAACAAAACCTTGTCTACTTAGATTTATTCCTGTATAAATTAAATGAGAATTATGTTCACAAATATAATCGTATTCAAAAGCAAACAGGTTGCGATTTTTTAACCACATTTGTAAAAAGCATACGCTTATTTGTAACATTTTATTACAAAGGAAATAACAATATTAATAAGGAAAAAGATTAAAAATATTTAATGGTTGTATAAATAATGATATTTTTTCATATTAATAAAATTTTGTTTCTGGTAAAAATATTCAAAAAATAAAATTGTTGTAGTCAACTATTTTAAAAATTTTTATTGAATGTAAACATTAAATGATAAAATTTAAACAAAAACAATGTTATCACGAACACAGTATTATTAAGATTAATGAAAATTAATAAAGAAACATAATATTGCTGTACGGTTGTAGAAATAATACAATTTTTTAATTTTTAATTTAAAAAATTTTGATCCTTGGATACAGATTTATATAAAATATGGTGTACGTATAGAGAAGGATACAAAGGCATGCAAAATGTATTTTCCTCATTTTTATTTTGAGAACTGTGGAAACTCTATAGCTCTGAAAGTGATTAACTTTTGTTGTATAAAAGATATTAAAATATATTTTTTTGCAGTGGATTTGCTAAAGCTTGTATTTTAAGATGCTATATAAAACTTTTGAAATATTTGTATTAACATATTTTCTTTAATTACGTGTATCTAAATTATTTTTTTTTATATTTTTTAGGTACGAAGCCTTATCGGCATACCTGCTACAGGGAAAATTTCGCAGAGGTCAAAATTTTTAAATTTAAAATGGAATTACTCATTAATATTTGCTTTTTATAGTAAAAATATGCAATAACATAAAATTGTCGTTGTCGATATTAAAATTTTTACTAAATGTAAACATCAAATGATAAAAAATGATCACAGTACTATTAAAGTTAATGAAAATTCACAGTGAGAACATAATATTTTGTAGTGACAAAGTTGTAACCATGTTTTTTCTCTGCGTGTGTTATATTGTATTATAGAGTGTAAGATTTATCATTCATACAAATATTTGTGTAAATGGGTCAAAGTTAAAAAATAAAACAAAAAATTTTATGAAAATATTTCAATTTGGATTACATTAGAAGTGAAAGTTAGTAAAAATCAGTTAAAAACAATCATCACCTACCACTTGGTGTCCTTTATTATATGAAATAATAAAAGTAGTCAATAAAAGGAAAATTAGATTTATTTTATTTTAAAATGTATTTTAATTTCCAGGGTTAAACATAAATCAAAATAACATAAAATTTATTTTTTTAGCACCCAATTTTTCCCCAAATACTTGTAAAGCATCCATTCAGTTTTTTTTTCAATAATTCACTACTTACAAAATACAATACCAAGAAACCTACAAATGTATATTTTTAACGTCCTTAAAATTTTCCCTTTTAGTACTTACATTATCAAATGAAATTCTTCTTAAGAAAAGCATTACAAATCGAATATAATAATTGATAAAGTGTAACAATACTCCCATATAGCACTTAGAAGAATAGAAATCAATATCACTTTGATGAAATTGCTTTTAAATTGAATTTCTATTTACACCCTCAATGACTCTGCATTTGGTTTATTTTTATTTTTAAGCTAGCAATAATAAAGATATGAACAAAAGAAATGTGTTGTTTTCCTTTCTGTATTTGGTAACACTAAAAGCAGTGCTACTGAAAAGAAGAATCCTTAAATAAATTATGTTTAATACAGATTTCCATTTATTCAATACAACTGTAAAAGATTTTAATGCTGTTAAACAGCAATAGAAGTTATTTTTATTATGCTTTTTTATTTCTATAAAGTTATCTCTATAATGTATCTTGTTTTTTCTATATTATTTTTATTATCATATCACATTGTATTACTTTTTTTAAAAAATTAGCAATGTTTAAAAAGAAATATAAATCTATTTGCTTAGTCATAATCATATTTATTGCAAAGAAAGAAAAGCTAAGCGGAAAAACAGTCCAACAGCTAAAAACTAATTAACATAATATATATATATATATATATATATATATATATATATATATAATTTATATTTAAAATTATGGAAAAGAACTGAAATTGTTTAGCCATTATGAAAAGAACAGAAGTGGGGTATAGACTAAATTAGCGACAATAATATTTCACTATTTTAAATTTTATGGTCATCGTTATTTGAGTTTTAAATATAAAAATGACTTACAAAAAATAAATTAGAAAAGATATTTAAAATTTTATAAGTTTTGAGCTATTGTAAATTTTTATATATAACATTTACTAATAATAGTACATAAAAATGCACTCCAGCAAAATTTTTTAAATTTTATGCTCTATAAATAACGCTAGTTATGTCGAGATGAAATAATAACATGATAAAATCTGATAGAACAGGATAATAATGTACTAAAATGGTATAATAATTTAAAATACTCGAACCATAACTTAAAACATACCATAAAATCGGACACGATATGATAAATCATGTAATCATAACAATTATTATTTATAATCATATATAATTTTAGCTGTGACCGTATGTTCCAATCATAATATGTTGCTCTTAGATTACGGTCATTAAAAATATATCTTTTCTTTGCGTGTACAAATAAATAACAATAATTAACGAGATAATATGATAAAATTGAACCTTAATATGAAAAGATGAAATAATAATATAATAAAATGGACTCATAATACAATAAGATTAGGTAATGATATGATAAGATGTAGTAATAATAAGAAAAACTCGAGTCATATACGTTTTTAGCTTTGACTATCTATTTCAATCGCAATAGTTAGCTTTTATGTTATGGTCACTACAACTATACTTTATAATTCAAAATCAGGTCTTGATTTTTTTTACGAGTATGTTAATATTTCATCATTAACAGAGCAATGTCACAAGTATATTTCACCATAACTCAAAAGCTATTGGTACAATTTAGATGTGTGAAACCATAGAAATTAACTAGAATTCCAACAGTTTTAATTCACTCAGCAAAAAAATAATAATTTCTTCACACGTATAAATTAGTTATGTGAAATTGCGGTTTTTTTACTTCTAATTGTTTTCTATGTATGAAAACAAAAATTGTCTTCCATGTATATATATATATATATATATATATAAAATTATATTTATTATTATTATTATTATTATTATTATTATATATATATATATATATATATATATATATATTAATTTGCACAACAGTTTCGAAGATATTCAGAAATTAGTGCCGGAAAAAATAATTTTTCATGCTAAATTGAAGAAGTTTTGTTTTCTTAGAAGTTATTTATAGAAATCAAAACGAAAAATACTATCAATTTTTAATACTTTTTCATAAAGTTTGTAATACTTTAAGTAAAATAAGCCATCCATAATAAATTTTTATTTATGCACAAATCTTAATTCTATTAAGAACTAAGTGAAAATTTCCATGTATACCTACCTAGAAAAAACATGGTTACAGCATTTTCACTACAACAGTATTATGTTCTCATTATTAATTTTTTGTTATTCTAATAATACTGTGTTCATGACAGGAATGTTTTTGTTTCAGTTTTATCTTATAAAATAAAATTTTATTTTATAAATTAATAAAATTAATTAATTAACTAATAATGATTGAACATGTTAAGATTAGTATGAAACATGTTATGAGTAATTTTGAACATGTTATAGAATTTCATTTGGTAAGTAATATAATGAAGCTGAATCATTATATGAGAAAATCAGAACATAGTTTTATAAATCTGGAGCATAATATTATAAAATACTTAAATACAGGATGAAAAAACTCCGATCATAATATGAAAAGTTAGATTATTTTATGATTATAATGTCCATATTTATTATTTATAACCCTATTGTCCAATCGTAATATGTTGTTTTTCAATTATGGTTCTCGCAACCATATTTTTTCTTTGCGTGTACAACTAAATGGAGAAACACAAGTGGGATTTTTTTTTTACTTCTTTAAACAAAAAACCTGATGGAATTAGATATGATAAAAAAAATCTGCTCTTACTTTTTCCCATCACGTATATATATATATATATTTTTTTTTTTTTTAGATAAATCTCCTATAGATACCAATTAAAATTATCTTCAAGTTAATTAAACATGATTTTTTAATGTATTCAATATAAGGGGAAAAATTCTTAAATTTTTTTATGATGTTTTTTTCACTATTTTGCGAATAACTTCAAAAATATTGAGAATATAAAAAATAATGCCAAGATGACTTAAAAACAAGTTTCTTCTTTTTTTTTTTTTTTTTTTGTTTCATATATCTAACGGTTCTTGAGGTATGTTGAAATATGATCGTGGAGTTGCCTTATTAATGAGGAAATATTAGACATGTCCATAAAAAATCAAAATCTGATAGAAAAAAGTGTAAGTGGATTCTTGTTAAGCGCATCAAATTCCATGTAGTCTACCTACATAATTAATTTTTTTGGGGTGTAATCGAAAAACACAAAAATACTTCTCTCTCGAAACTAAAATTTTTACATGCTATAATTAATTCAAACTTTTTTCTACACCTTTAATATATACATTAGATGGCTAACTTTTGAGAACGACCAAGAGATGTTCGGAAGTGATAAAAAATATGATTATTAAACCAACTTGATTTATTTTACCTTAATACTTTTAAGAGTTCAAAAATTTTTTATTTATTGAATTTTCACTTTTTTTTTTTTAAATCTCGTTTTTTCAATAATTTTTAGTTAGTAAATTCTCTTTAGTAAGACAGTGAATTAAAAATTTAAAACAAGTAAGAAATATGCAGTCGGTCAAGTCTGACTTTAAGGGAATTCCCGAAAGTGAGCCTATATGGAAGCTATGGTCAATTATGGCCTATCCTCATAAAATTTGGTACTGCGGTTTTCATCTATTTAATACTGACCTGTGACACATATTAACCTGTTGCTATCGTTTGTATGGGAATTATGCCTGTTAAAGTAATTTTCTGAAAAAGGGATTATATTAGAGTTATAGTCAATTATGAATCGATTCATGAAACTCGGCCCAACTTATTATTTAAATTAAGGCATATGTAAGGGATTTATGATCATAAAACTTCTATTTCGGGAGTTCATTTGTATTGGGGCTAGGTGAAATAATGAACCGATCACAATCAATTTCAATAGTCTTCGTCTTTGAACCATAAAAAATCTGTACACCCTACCCACCTATGGTAGTGTAATTAAAAAAAAGTAATTGCTAAATACGTTCTTTTTAACAAAAGCAAACTGGAATTTCTGGAAATGGATTTTGAGTTGCCAATGTTTTAACCACCATTGCACAATGGTCCAAAAAAAGTTTTTTTTTTGGGAAATAAAATAACTTGTGAACCATTTAAAATATCTCAATAATCTTTCACATGTTCAGAGCTGAGGTGTTTTCGAGTTGATTTATGATTTCGTTTTCGGGGTGTCCTTTTATTTTTTTTTTTAACTTGGTGGCCTTAATTTGAGTCCCAAAATTTTTTGAAAATGTTCAGTAGATTTCATACAAAATTCTAAATAATATTGCTGAAGGTATCATATATCTATGCGATAAAAAATTATATTAAGCTGAAATTCAAACTTTCAAAAAATTTCAAATTTTTGGGGATATTTTCCAAAAAGGTTTTCATATTATTTCACTTTTAAAATATTTTTTTTTTGTTCCGGACTATAACATTTTTTAATGGTTTCAAAAAAAATCTTAACGTAAATGCGTCCAAAGCAAAGTAGGAAGTGCTTTCGAGCAAAGGATTCCCCCAAAGCTATATTCAAATTTGTAAGCTTTGAACAAGTTTTTTAATTTATTTATTATTTTTACTTTTTGTAAATTTTTCAAAAGTCCAATCCGACATAAAAATATATATATATATATATATATTAGCTATACCAAAGTATATATTGGTTAAACGCGCAAGATATATTATATATCATTTTGAAAAATAAAATCATTTTTTAAACAAGTTTACTCCGGACTAGGCTTCTTGGTATTTTGTATGCAAAGGTGAGAGCATCGTTACCGCTTGACGACTTTAGTCGCCAATTGCCCCTTTTTCAACCACCTGGCTACTTTTTGGCCCCTGTTTTTAAAATGGAATTTAACTAAATGAGAAGAAACTAAGCTGTTTTAAACAACTCTACTCGATTGTATATTATTTCCAACGAACAAATTAATTATTTTAAGATTTTTTCACAATATAGTGATGTAAAGAAGACCGCGAAGAATATGCAAATGAACAGAAACTATTAAACGCTAAAGCTAATGATATAGTTTTTAAACAGCTATTTAAAATATCAAATGCCCAAACTTTTTGGTCCTGATTGGGAAAATTAAAAAATACATTTTGATGAATACTTATATCTTTTTTTACTTTTACTTTGGCTCATACCACTGTCTCGACGGAAAGGCTTTTTTCTAAATTATCACTAATGAAAAATAAATTGTTCAATAGATTTAAGATTAACACTTGTGAATCCATACTTTCAGTCTTAAATTTGTTAGGCTGGGATTTGTAAGACAGTAGTCCGAGTAAAGACCTAATACAAAATGTCGGATGTTTAATTTTTTAATTTTTTTTACTTTATTTTATTTTATGAATAAATCTTGATTTCTGCAATAATAAAAATTATTATAAGTAAATTATTTTGTAATTAACAAAATTTAATTTAGAAGTTTTTCTTAAAATAAAGTATTTTTTTTTTTTTTTTGTTTTTATCAAATAACAAATTTTTAGAAGTTTTCTAGGCATTGAAAGTTGGACTCTTTTTTTCGAAAAATTCTCATTATTTTCTGAAATCCCCTTTTTTGGGCACTTTTTAAAAATTCTCAGTGTAACGCTTGGCGATAGGCTTTTTAGTTCATTGATTTTAGAACAAGTTTATCTATATTGTGCCAAAATTTCATTAGAAATTGAAATTTTATTTAGGTCCAAATGTTAACATTATTTCTCAAAAATATACTTAAAATCTCAATTTTAAGTTTTTCGGGCCATGTTGTGGAGAAGTTTCACCGCATTTAATTTGTTTCCATTAGCTATAATTTTCCATATTCTCACGAATTCAGAAATATGAAATACTTATATATACAGCTTTTATCTGAGCAAACAAATAACAATAAACCTTGCAAGTTTTGGCAATTTTTCATACTTTTTGTAAGAAAAATGTGGACATATAACCTATTAAAAATAGTAATTTTTATTTACTATCTACTCTACTAAATTTCAAATTACAAACCCTTTCCAATAGACTCATTCCAAAATATACCCGTCTACTTACTTATTTGTTACAAATACCCAACAGAACCAATCAATAGTAACAAACAATGAAACAAAGCCAAAGATGCAGAAATAACGAAAATAAACACCTTAATTACATTTCTATAAACATTATGGAGGTTTCTTATCTGTTCCCTTAAAAAAAATACTGTTACACATAAAACAGTTGCATTCAGCGTTTCAAATTATAAACGCATAACACATAGATTGATTGTGTGTGTGACGGTCAAACTGTTAGTGAGAATGTAATCAAGCTATTGCAGTCAATAGTGGGTGAAATCTGCATCTTAGATAAATAACTTTTTTGTTGTTGTTTTTGTTCTCTTTTTAAATGTGATTTATTACAAGTCATACAATTATTTGTGTTGTTAATAAGAATATAATTAAATCTATATGATAACAACAGGACCCCCCCTTATAGGAATTGAAAACCTCATACTTTTGGGTATCAAAATATCCTAAATCCTAGTCCGTGCAAATTTGTACCAAAAATGGATTTTACTTTTACTAAGAAAATATTTTTTTTGTGTTTAGCCAAAATATAGTAGTATATAGTCAAAAATATTTTGAATTTTTAAGAAATGTATTAGATAATTTCAAAAAATTTTGTTACCCAATTTAGGGCCTCTAAGTTTAAAACAAACTTAAAAAAACGTGGAAAAATTGGGTAAAATTTGCTTTGTCCTAAATATCTCTTAAACTAAAAGAGATAAATTACATGTGCATATATATTGTAGAACTTTACAAGAACTATTTATATGTAAATTTTTTTACATTAAAATCTTTTTTGGCGAATTCAAAAAAAGAAATACGCTAGGTGATCAATCTGAAGGCCTACAACCTACCCCCGTGGTAAGATAAACAAGGTAAACAATTATTTAAAAAAAGGCCTTTTGGGACCACCAGATACAGAAATGCAATAAATTTTTGACAAGGTAAATTTTACAAAGTTAATTTTAAATTTGTAAAAGCGAAAAAGACTTTGATTCTTAGATTAAATAAAATAATTTAGTTTTGAAATTTTTTCCATCACAAACTTTTATTTGATCTCCCCTCAGTTTTTTTATCTGAAACGAAAAAATCTTCATTAATTCGCAATGCAGTAAAGCTATACAATACTTATTATTTCCACTTCTATTGTTTTAGTGTGGTTCTAATGCCAAAGTTTGAGTTTTCTCAATTTTGTGCACAATTATGTTGGAATTAATACAGTAAAATTTTCGGAAATCTTGTCTTTATTTTAGAGTTGTTTTAGGTGGAAAAATCACCAAAATCAAGGAGTATTAGAGAGTGTTAGACCTTTATAGTGGAAATAAATCCGATTAATTTGGTTGATAGTCCTTGAAAATTTAGATTATTATATTATTTATCATATATGAATATACGAGAATATAAATATATATACAATTATATATCTTTTTAACACTAAGTATTTAATAAATATGCTACAAATAAAATTATTTTCATACTGCAGTACAAATTTAATCAAAACTTTAATAAATCATAAAGTGCATTTGAAAATAACGCTCTGAAAATAAAACTAAATATATGAATATATATGCTAGACTTTTCCAAGAAAAGCCGGGTTTCGAATTTCAACCATAACTACCTCTAGAATTGTTCTTTTTTAAGTAAAAATAGTGTGCAAAATATTATAGAGATTGGATGTCGTTAATAAATTGACTCTAAAGTTTGTAGGTTGCATTTATATGGAAAAAATTTGATTTTTTAACAAATTTGCTATTACCTATAATAATAACACAAATATCGCCGAACTGGTGAAATACCCATAATAAAACTTAACGATTATTAATAAAGGGGATCATACTACCTTGCAAGATTCAAAGCTTTTTTTCAGTAATTATGGGTAGAATTTGACTTAGAATAGCATTTTGTTTCAACAGTTCCAACAGAATAGGAAAAGAATTATGTATATATCTTCAACGTTGTCTATTCAAAAATAGTCTTCTTTTTTTTCAAAAATTTTTAAGTAAATCTATAGGTTTTAAAAATTGGCACTTGTTTAATAAAAATGTAGAAATGCACATTTTTAAGTATTCTTATTTAATTTTTTTTTTAATAACGACATAACATATTTATGAATTGTTTTAAAAAGTTAAATACTTCTAATAGTAAATAACAATTTTTTCCTGGTTTTCCGAAATTTTAAATTTAAAATTTCGTTAAATTTAAGCTTAAATTTTATGGACCATATGACCCTATGATCAAAAATGCATCTTTTGATAAAAAATAATTTGTCTAAACACCAGTTTTATCAGTTAATGAAAAACATGTTTTATTTTTTAAATCAAAATTTCCCTAAATTTTTTCATACAAAATATAATATTTATCCTAGATATTATGAAATTATAGATAATGCAAATTTTGCGAATTGCGATACAGTTTTATTTTGGAAGCAAAATAAAAATATTTACACGTAAGTTACCAACGATAAATGTTTAAAAATGGCAGCATTTCAAGTAAAATCTTAAACAAAAGATTAGTTGAATATATGCATAATTTTTTAACTAAAACTCACTAAAAATTTTGAATTATGCTCAAAAATCTTTTTTTTTTTTTTTTGGAAGTTCTTAAACAAATTCTGTTATTATTTTGTTAGTTTCTTCTTTTTAAGATTTTTTTTTATTTTTTTTTTTTTGAGAAGTAGAAGAATCAAGTTTGTTATCTATATATGTATGTGTTTTGTATTCGTTTTTGTCAAATATTGAAAGAAAATTTATAAACACATTTAAAGAAATTAATTTTTTCAAGTTCTAATGCAATTTGTTATAAATTTCTTTACAAAAGACTGTTCAACGACATAATATTTTTAAAGCCTTTCTTTTTAAACATAACAAGATTTTTCTTCTTTTAAGTTGGACAAAAATTTAAGAATTTATTCGATTTTATATGGTTTGATTAACTTAAACTTTCTACAAGTTTTTATTTTTGAACCAAGTATGTCTCAAATAAAGCATGATGCAATTTGCTTAAAAATATATTAAAATCTTGAAATAAATTTTTAAATAATTTAAAACTTTATATCTTTAGTATTACTTTGAAATACAAAAGCAAATTTAATTAAAAAAAATAATAATAATAACAAATTATTTCTAATTTAAAATAAATATAAAAGATTTAAATAAAATTTAAAATCTATTTTTTTTTTTTTTTTGCTTTCTTCATCCATTTAAATTTAAAATTGACTTAAAATTTAGGTAAATTTTTAGTGCATCAACTATCATCAAAACGTCTCTTTTTTCAAAATATTTCAAAATTTAAGGGTATTTCGATTCTTTGAAAATTTGTTAGTATTTTGCGTTTGACAATTTTGTAGTTTTTCTTACGATTTCTTAATTTCTTAATGAAAAGTAATGAAGCAAAGCTTCTATTAACTGAAATAAAAAAAAAATTATTTATTTTGTATAAGATATCAGTTTTCGATATGGTTCTCTTTATCAGATTAGCTCTAAATTTTTGCATCAATAAGTTTTTGATATCAAAGAATATAATTAGATATATTTAAGTAAAATTGATATTCTAAGTATCAAAACTCAGGTCATGCATTTTAATTAATTTCACTGAAATGCATTTATTTGTTTGAAATGCTTTAGAGGATAACAGTTAACCAACAGCACACTTAAATTATTAACATCTATTCAATATTCCCTGAAATTTATGAACCATAGATTCATAAAAATTTTTGTTTATATTTCAGAAACTAAAAAGGAATAATGAAGTAAAATATCAAGGTTTTTATTGACACAAAAAGAGAAAATTTATAGCTCAAAAGACATTTATAAAAATATTATATAAAATTTGATCGTCACTTGTCAACATCAATTTTTAGCTAGTAAAGTCTTGTACATAATTAAAATTTTTTTTTTCATAACAAAAAAGAAAAAAATCTCTTACCAAATGCTTTGCTGAATTCGCGCCTAATCTTGTTTGAAAAATAATTATATCTAAAGTACAGTTACTTTACATTAAATTGAAAAAAAGGAGTTGATAAAGCACTTTTTTAAAAATATTGTGAAAAAGTAAAAAATTTTCCATAGAAATGCTTCCTACAAACTTCAGAGTTGATGCGATACTTGTTAGTGACATCCGATTACTTTAATATTTTGCACATTATATTTTTATATAATAAAGAACAATCCTAGAGAGTTACGGTCAAAATATGAAACTTTTTTGGCCGTCTAATATTTATATAATAATATTTATATATAAAAAAATAATGACTAACGTTTGCCATATATATATTTTTTTTTTTTTGAGTTTTTCGCAAAATACGCTTTTTTGACACATAAAAAAAAATTTAAAACCACATTTTTAGTTAATATTTTTTTGTTTTCTAAATAAATTTATACGGGAATTATTGCTGAGGCATTGAAAAATAATAATCTGTAAACATTTGCCACAAAAAAATTCGCTAAGATTCTGAAAAGTTGCCAAAAAAAAATTTATGTATCTCTTGCTGCCAATATTGCTTTAAACATACCTTAATTTATACCATAATATATGTAATTCTTTTTAATTTAAAGTATTGTGTGATCATGCTAAAACGATTATTCAATTTTTACTTGTTACAATCACATTTGCTTGAAAAAATACAATAAATAAAATATGAGTTACTGATACAAATAACTGATTCAATTATCTAGCATTTTACTTTGCTATTTAAAAGTTGTTGCGAAACAACAGTTCTTTTCGGTCGCAATCACAATTGTTTGTAAAATGTAAAAAAATATATTATTTGATAAACTTGCATGTATAATAGAGTGTCCCATTAAAGAAATATAATGTCGGAAGTTTACTAGAATGATGCGTTTTGATGAGCCAAATTCAGTGAAACTGGATCCTCAGTGCCAAAACACTCCTTGAAGTTTGTTCGTTTGATAAAAACAGAAACAAAAAATAATAAACTCGATTTTGTTAACAAAAAATAATTTATTTATAGTATTTTGCAAAAATCAAGACTTCATCATAAAAATAGTTAACACAAAAATCTCTTTTTATTAATTGCGAGGTCTTCACTCGGACTCTTACAAAATTCAAAAGTCTTTCAAATCAATGTCAAACAAATTTATGTCTGAAAGTGAGGATTCACAAGTGTTGACCTCAAAAAAGAAAAAAGAAAAAATATAAATTAGGATATAAGCATTAATCAAATTTATTTTCAATTTTCACAATACAGTCCAGAAAGATTCAGCATTTCATGTTTTGAATAGTCTCATAAACCTTATCATTAGCTTTAGTTTTCAACAGTTTCAGTTCATTTATAAATTCTTTACAGATGTTACCCTATCAATGTGAATTACAGTGAGGAGTGATCACTGATTTTATCCCCATAATCTTCCCCACAAAATCTTGTAGTAGACAGCGTTGTTAAAACCTAACTGGGAAAAGTTGCCAAAATGTACAAAGCAAACGCTAGAAAGTGCTAAAAAATGTGCTAGAAAAAAGTGCTAAGAATAATAATTGTTTGTGTTAAAAAAAGAAAAACATATTTTTAATTTTTAGGTTTAGAGCTAAAGGAATATTAAAGAAAATAATAGAAGCACATTTTGAATTTGATTCTTTAAAAATTTGAAAGTAATGAAATTAAAGTTAAACAAAATTTTTGATTTTATTTCTATTCAAGTGCTTATTTTTCATTACAGTATTATATATTATTCCAAATAACACAAAAATTAGATTTTCAAAATCTCATTTATCTTTAAAAACCAGCTCGAAATTCCGAATTGATTGCAGACCACAATCCGAATTATCGAATTTCCACATTATCGAGTTTTTTTGGTCCACTTGTGGTAAAAAACTATTAAAATATATCATTTAATTAATATGCAAAATATTTAAGGTATAAAGTTAAAATTTTTCGAAATTTGTATGTGCTCTTTTTACTGAAGAATTTTTGGAACAAAAGTTCCGGATTATAAGTTTGTACTCTATTCATGAATTTGATAAATTTCCCATGTTCAAATTTCAAATGTTCCCATTAAATGAACCAAATCAAATTTTTGTTAAAATTTTAATTTTAAATAAGTAAATAATATTCAAATAACAATAAAAATAATTTCAACTAAATAAATAAAGTTCATAAATGCTCCGATTTTTAGTCTTCAAAAAATGTAATAAATAAATGTTATTAAAATTTAAGTATAACTTGAAAAATACAATAAGAAATAATATAATTAAAATATAGGAATTGATTTTAGTTGTGTTGTGTATTTGTTTCAATAATTCTTCAGTAAAAAAAAAAAAGAAACATATGAATTTGTTTTTTTTTTTTTAGAAAACAAAAACTTAAAATCTGAAATATTATTTAACTTTATAAAACTTTGTTTAACATATTAAATAAATGATATATTTTATTAGTTTTTTAACAAAATTGGACTAACCTAGATAATCCAGATAATTCGATAATCCGGATTATGGTCTGCAATAATTATAATTATATTGTATCTGGGTTTTAATACTAAATGATATTTAAAAAATTCAAAATTTCGGTAAAAACAGATTTTAGTTCATAAAAATGTTAACCTATATGTTATTTGGAGTACGTATAACACTACAATTCAGATAGCAAATAATTGAATCACTTATGATAAAATTAGAATTTTGAAAAATCTACCCATAAGTTTTTATTTTAATTTCTAAAGAATCAATATAAAATGCGTTTTTACTATTTTCTTTAATCTTCCTTTAGCTTTAACCCTGAAAATAAATAATATGTCTTTTTTTACAAATACAACAGTTTTTGTTCTTAGCACTTTTTTCTAGCACCTTTTTTATTTTTAGCAACATTAATGTATGCTAACAACAGAGTGTGTGTATATTTAACTACATTCAAAGTGTCCTAAAAGGTGGAAGTCATCCAAAAAGAAGAGTTGTATCAACTGTCTCTACTTCCGCTACTTTCGGCGTTGATCTAAAAATGATTTTGGTTTCAGGATGCTAAGAGTTCTGAATTAGGCAAGGTGGCCAAATCAATATACGAATATGAAATGGATTGAAATGTTAGTTTTTAGCACGAGGCAATTACATTTAGATAGTCTTCGAAGATTGATTTATATATGCTACATCTTCTGAGAATTTACCTAGATTTCAAAGTTGAGAAATATATCTAACATTAGCTAAAAAGTAACTTTGAAAATCGGTCGATATATAAGATTTCACCTATAAACTGTTCAGTATTAAATGCTATATAAATATTATGCCCTATCTCGCTCATGTATATTCTAAAATAGTTAAACTGGAAAACCATAATAATAAAAACTCATTATTCTCGATGTTGATACTGGGGTTATTTACGAGTATGTACCGATTGTCATAAAACTTGGTAGCGTGTTCTCTACTTATATGGGAAATTTATGATGTTGGTTGTGTGTTTTAAATTTATTTCAATAATATATATATTTATTTTTTTTTTTTTTGATTATATGAAATTTGTGCCTGTTGAAGTGATTTCCGGAAATGGATGTTACAAGGGAGTTATAGCCAATCTTGAAATTTGATGGACTTACTAACGCTTATATAAAACTTATTTGTGCCAAATCTGATTAAAATTTTTCATATTTAAGACATTAACAAGCTTAAACCCTATTTCGGAAAGCTTAAACCCTATTTCGAAATATTAGGTGGATCATAACCAGATTCAACAGCTTTCATACCTATAGCAAAAAAATTACTCGTGGCAAATTTAGTATATCTTCAAAATAAAATACAGTTTGCATTATTAAAAAAAAAATAATGATTATATTTCTTTACAATTATATCTTAGCGTAAAAAGTATTTCCAAATTGTATATTTGATTTACAAATATACAATTTAATGTAAATAAAACTTTTTAAATATCCTAAAAAAAAATACTGAACTTTGGCATAAAACCTCAGAGACCCTTTTGGTTCTCAAACCGGTTGTGGATACTCATTATAAAGCCTAGTGTAGTTTTCAAAACGCTTTTTATTTTTCGAAAACATGACCCACTGTGTAGCGTTTGAAAATCACAGATTTAGTACATTTTGTCATAAAACCTTTCCAGTTCCAGTATTTTTCCAAAAATTTCGGTCTATAAGCAGTATCTATATCATGGGAAAATATATGAATTTTTTTGCAAAAGAGATATAGATTTCATGCTTTTGTTCCTTTTATGAGAAAATTTTTAAAAGATTTTTTATAAAAATTTTAGTCCTTTGTAAAATAGTTTCAAAAAAATATTTCCTCAGAACGCACTAAAAAGTCCTCTCGAGGAACAAATTTTCATGGAAGAAAAATTAATCGTATTTTTTCCGAAGACTAAATCTGATTTCTTTAGTATTTCGGAACATAAAAATGTATGGTTTGAAATCAAAATATTAAAAAACAAAACAATTTTTCAGCACACCCTAATGTATAGTAACTGAAAATTACCTTCAAAAACCCAATAGGACTAAGTACAGACTTTGCCGAATTTAACGTATTTCGTATACAATTTTTTTAATTTGGTCTATATGTTCTAAAATCTCAAAGAATGGAAATTTTGGAATACCTTTTACAAATTAAAATTTTTATAAACTTTATCATTTTAAATGATAATGGTCAACAGTCACCGAAAATTTCGGTACGAAAGATTTTTATAGAGATAAAACATTTATAATTTCTCCAACAACCAATTTTTTAAATTTTATTTTAACTTTTTTATTTTAACCGAGGAATTATGTAAACCTTTTTTTCAAAGCATACTATCTTATCTGGCTGATACAATTTTTAGTTATATGCAAAAGGATATAATGATAATGAAAAAACTCCATAATAGTACAATATTTTTGGAATTTTTCGTGACATATTAAACTTTAAAGTAGCGTAGCTATAGTTACGCGAAATATGAAATTTTATGTGAATCCAACCAGCTGATTAGAAGTTACAGATTTATTTTCAAAAAATTTCGATTCTGCCCTACTGTGCTGTGATGCGTCAGCAGGTGCTTTAAATGACAACAGTTAAGAAAAAAAGAAATAAGAATAAAAATCTAAAAAAATAATAAAAGCTTCAACAAATTTATGAATAGTTTTACCCTTTTCAGTAAACATTTCGTTTGGTTACATATGTATCTGTATTTGATACAAATATATGGGCTATTACTAAATTTATTTGTAATATTATTTTTATATTTGTATTTATATTTATATTTATATTTATATTTATATTTATATTTATATTTATATTTATATTTATATTTATATTTATATTTATATTTATATTTATATTTATATTTATATTTATATTTATATTTATATTTATATTTATATTTATATTTATATTTATATTTATATTTATATTTATATTTATATTTATATTCATATTTATATATATTTATATTTATATTTATATTTATATTTATATTTATATTTATATTTATATTTACATTTATATTTATATTTATATTTATATTTATATTTATATTTATATTTATATTTATATTTATATTTATATTTATATTTATATTTATATTTATATTTATATTTAAATTTATATTTATATTTATATTTATATTTTTATTTATATTTTTATTTATATTTTTATTTATATTTTTATTTTTATTTAAATTTGAATTTATATTTGTATTTATATTTATATTTTTATTTCTATTTATATAGCTATAATTGGCAGAAGGAATTTTATGCGGCAGTGTTAATCCTAAGAGACCATCTATTTAAAAATTCATACTATACTAAAACTATAATTTGCAAAATTTTTGAGATAACAATTATAATTAATTTACCTACAATTGTACATAAAGTCTGCCAACACAATTTCAGAAGCTTCGTACACTTCTATATATAAAGGTATGATCTCTACTTAAAACATGAAGAGAAGGTGTTTTTGTTTAAATATTTCATATTTTGATTTTAGTGTAGTACTAGTTTCCAAATATGAAAAAAATATAAAATTATTTTTTTTTAAGCTAACGTTGCAATCAAAAATCTAAATAAATATAAAAAAAAAAAAACAAGATTTACTCATATATAAAATTTTAAAATATAGTTCAATATAAAAGAGAGTAATTTCATGTCAAAACAGCTAACAGTCTGATTTGACATCTTTGATTTCCACGAAATTCGATACAGACATTGGATGTTGGAAGTGTTCCTTAAATCAAAAATTGGTTGACTCATGGCCTTTCCGGTCCAAGAATATGATACAAAATAAAACTCTATCTTTGGTTTCATTTTAAATATAAAGATATTGAAGACATATGTCGTAAGTTAATTTATTTTGAAAGTTCAAAGATTAGTGTTGGGTGTATAAAAATCAAACTAATATATCTCAAAAAAGGGTATTTTTAAAATTCTTAAAAAGTATATAATGCTGACATAGCACTTATACTTACTCATTAATAATTTCAAGGTGGACATTTGTTTAGTTTCGAAGTTATATATCAAAATATAAACTAATAATTAATAATTTCTGAACTCTATAAAGTAAAATTTTAATTTTAGTTTAAATTTAAGGATTAAGATATTGCGTTCAAAATTACACGTGTAATTTAGTTTAATTTAACACAAATTCAAAGGTCGAAATTGGACCTATACAAATTAAGCCATTTCATCCCCAAAATCTATATTTTTATTTTTAAAATCCTTAAATAAATTATATAATGCTGACATAAATCTTCTCCATACTCGTGTAAAATTTCATGTTGAAGGTTCCTTTATTTTATAAATTATGAAGTGAAATATAATTTTAATTTTATTTTTTTTCTTCATTTTTTTAAATATGAGCTCGTAAAAATAATTCTTGTATTAATTTTTGTTTTTTTATATTTTACATACCGAAAATAGCTTTATATCCTATTTTGTTTCTAAACTAAATAAGTGTCCACCGTGGAATTTTGCATGTGTACGTAGAAGAGCTATATCAATATTATATAATTTTTAGGAATTTTAAAAATACAGTTTTTCTCTTTTTTTATTTTTATACATTCAACTCTGACCCATGAACCTTTGATATAAATAAAACGCCATATTTTTGAACAAGAAAGAGCTCTGTGTCTAAAAGTTTATGATTTGAGAATCACTTTCACTAGGCCATGTCTGTAGGAAATGTCTGTGAAGTAGGAGATGTCAAAACCGAAAATGATTGTTTTCCGTCCGTTTTGATATGAAATTATTCAAGAAGCAAAAATTTCCGTACAGTCATAAGAGGTGGGAGAATAGTGGAAAAATTTCCAATAATTATGATAAATTTACGGGGAAGTTTACGATAAATCTATGTTACCTTATATAGACTTTAGTATGGTACAGAAGAAATATTTTGTATTTTTGTTTGATGATGAACACGAAGTAATATTAAAATAAATTACTATGTTCACGTATACGTGGTTTTCATTTATCACATCAAATTTTGTTTGTTTTTTTAATATTTGAATATTTGGAATATTTGAAAAACATCTCAATTTGAAATGTTTAACACTAAAAAAAATATCGTCAAATTATGTTGCAGATATTGTAGGTAAGTCACTCCAATCACTAGAAACAATTTGGTTTCTCTCCAACACGTCACACTTTTAACAAATCGATGATCAACGAAAATATGTATTTCTAAAGAGGTTTTAGATTATATAATTTTCTAGTTGGTAGGTAGATCAAATTAGACGTTCATGTTTTATAGAAAATAAATTCAAGAAAAAGTCTAAAAATTTATCTTATATTTACCTTATATAATATTGAATGGAATTCAAAAGTTTTAAAACGAGAATAAAAATTAAAAAGAATGAAGAATATATTTCCACCTAGAAAAAAATATTCCACTCTCTAGACTTGAGGTCATTTGAACTCAAAATCTTTAATCCATTTACTTAAAATTTTTTTATGTATTACAAGAAATATTAAGGAATAAAATAAATTGGAATTTTTTTGTAATGACCCATATGTATTTGTTGTTATTACATGTTAAGAAAAGTTGAAAAAACTTTGACTTCATTTAATGAATACAATTATTGCAAACTTATTGTAAAAAAAAAAAAAAAAAATATAAAAAAACAATGTCGTATTGAATAAAATCTGCAGGTGTGTAATACAATTATACTACATTTGAAAAATGTAAGTAATCGTATTTTTACTCACATTGTTTTTAAATTATTTTCAATTGGCCAGTGATTCTCAATTAGCTTAATTTATTTTTATTACAAACCTAGTAAAGAAATAATTAATGCTGTAAAGATTAAACCAAGGACTGAGTTTTGTTAAGCTATATTATCTCTATCATAAATCGCAGATTTCTCCAATTTCAAATTCACTACTATATCTTAAATCATAAACTTTTACACTCAGGGCGCTCTCTGGTCAATAAATATGATATTTTTAAAAACGACGACAAAGACCAAAGTACACGTGTATAACTTCAAGGTTTACACTTATTTGGTTTAGAAGTTATGAAGCAAAATATACTTACCATATCTTTTGTATGTAAAATTTAAAATATTTATAGAAATTAATTTCAAAATATGTTCTTTTACGAGTTCATATTTGAAGTAGTTAAAACTTTGTATACAAAATTTGACTTTGGACTTTATTTAGCGACATAACTTCTGAACTAAAGGAGTGTAAAACATGAAATTTTCTACGTGTATGGAGAAAAGTTATGTTAAAAATACATAATTTTTAAGAATTTTAAAACTATCATTTTTGAAGATATAATGGTTTATTTTTTATATATGTCTAATTTTGGCTTTTAAATTCTTGATGAAAATAAAAGTTATACATATCGTTATAAAAGTAATATGTTTATCTTTCATATGAAATTAAAAATATACTTTGTACAGTTTAGAAGTTATTGCCAATTAAACGAGTGCGCCTTTGTGAAATCTTTAGTTTTTTTTTCGTTTTTCAAAACGTCATACTTTTTGACCGCAAAGGTCCACGAGTTTACGATTTGAGATACACTTCCAATAGCTAATGTCTGTAATGAATGTCATTGAAATCGAAGATGTTAAATTAAATTACTGTCCGTTTTTGTCACTCTTAGACAAAAATGAAATCTATATAAAATTTGTAATAACTTATAGAGTTATTAAACAAGTACTATTCTATCACTACTACCATTTTAAACTTTTTTGTTCCACCCTAATATATCGATGTGTATCGATCTCTTAACAATTTGTATGAAATTTTGTTGAGTAGAAGCTTTCGTTTAAGAGATTTCGGCGGAAAAAGTTTTTCTGGATTTGGCCCATAACTTTTTGTTTAGATTTTGCCCATTTTCAATGCCAAACAAAAATCGAACTTGAACGCTTAAGGCAAATTAGATCCCTCTCAGACAGACAGGCGAACGAAAATTGATAGATCGTCTTATAATATCACAATGACCCAGAATATATATATATATATATATATATATATATATATATATATATAAAAGTAAAATTGCCTTAAAATTATATAATTGTTAACATAAATAAACGCAAACATGATTTAATTTGTATTCTACATAAATTGCATTAACCAAAAATAAATTTTCAACAAACATAATTACTAGAAGTAAAACTATCTCTTGATTACGGCAATAATAAACTTCATTATATTATTTAAAATTATGAATCTTATAATATATATATATATATATATATATATATATATATATATATATATATATATATATATATATATATATATACATATATATATATATATATATATATATATATATATATTATTTATTATAATTTTACTAAACAAGAATAAATTATCTTAGGATTTCTCTAAATATAAGCTTTGCATGCATTTGTATGTAAAGGTTTATTACTGAAATAGAGATAAATCATTGTAACTGTTGCACTTTTTGGAATTTAAGTATTTTGTATTTTAGAGAAAATTAAATTATGCAATAGTCTAATATTCCCTGACGTAAAATTTTTACCACTTTTTCAATGTGGGCAAAAGCATGAAACGTATAATAATTTGCTTATAAACTTTTATTTTCAACATTACAGTCAATCAAATTACAAGGTTTTGGGGTCCACGGCCTTTATAGTTCTTAGCTACAGTACTTCAGAGTTGAAAGTGTAGAAAAATATTTTTGATTTTTTTTTTTTTTACCACAAGTTACAATTTTCGTGTTAGAATTCTATAGGAAAACTGCAATCTGGGAATAAAAGAACAATATTACTTCAGAAAACCAGTTTCTCTTTTGAATTAAGATTTTTTGGCTTTAACATGGTATGATCGAAAGGGACCCTTAAGATATTTAATTGAACAAATTTTACAGACTTTTTGAAATTTTTGGAAATAAATCTGTAATTTCTAATAGTCTAGTCGAATTTACATGAAATTTCACATCGGCATACCAGGGGAAACTTTTTGGTCCCTTTCTTAAAATGGAACTAAATGGTGATTTTCTAAAACTATGTGCTAAATGACGAGAAACTAAGTTGTTTGAAATATCTCGACCCATTATATATTAACTCAAACAAAGAAATTAATTAATTTGAGATCGTTTCACAAAATATATTACGTTTATAAACAGGATTATTGTAAATAAAAATAACTTGCAAATAAACAACTCACTGTTTACACATAAATATATTTCCTTATTTGACATACCGGATGGGAAAAATAAAACTATTACCATCGAAAATTCTACGAACGTAAACGTAAGTGGCAATGCCGTACGCTGTACTTGCAATTAGTTTCACTGAACAATGTTAGTTTTCGTGAGTTACTACCTTCCAAATAAAATATTAACTCATTGTTTATACGCAATATTTTTTATTGCGAGGAAGAGATGTGTATAAACGTAGTAATAGTGATGTAACAAAAAACTCCGGAGAACTTGTAGATGAAATGAAAAACTAAAATTAACGATAAAGTTTATTAATAACTATTTAAAACATCAAATTATAAATATATTCGATGAATACTTATTTATTTTGGCTCATAGAAGTGCTTCGGCAGAACGTCTTTATATATATATATATATATATATATATATATATATATATATATATGAAAAAACGACCCAATGAAAAATCGACGACTAAATGATTATTCTCTTTCAGATGACTTTTATTAAAATGTTATCCGTAAATAGTTTCTGTGGTTAATGAGGTATATTAAAAATAATTTATAATTTATAGATTTAGTAAGTCTAGAAAATTAGCTAAGTCCTTTTTGACTTGGAAAACAAAGCCACAGGCGAAAATGTTTGCTAAATGTAAGTAACTTGGATTTTTTTTTTTTGCGGAAATAAATACACAAGAATGCTTAAATGGATGATTTAAAAGAAATTAGAAATATGAAGTAAGAAATAATTTTCTGCGCTGAAAAATACTGAATGGCTGAAATATTTTAGGGCAACTTTAAAAATCAAAAAAGGCTAGAAAAAAGCTAGAAGCTAAAGTGAAAATTCTTAGGTTATGAGCAAAGAAAAAAAAAAAAAACAAAAAAATAAATAAATAAAAAATGCTAGATATAGCCTCAAAGGTCTAAATGGAAACACTGATTATTACTAATAAAAAATAAGTTGTCCAACAGATCCATGCTTTCAACCCAAAATTTATCCGAATGAAGACCTCCGACAAAAGTACAGAAATAAAAATTTCTAAAAAAGTAGTTTTGAATATTCATGAATTTAGTTCACCCAAAACAGAATTACTTTTCCCTTAATTCTCTACTAAATATTTATACAATTTTCTTCGTTATTATATTACTCATTAAATAATTAAAGATAATTTTATAAAGCTTTTTTACATATATTTTAAAATTTTGTTTTATGGCAGTTGAAATATTATATTAGACTATAATTAAAGTCAAACTTATTTAATAACTTAAACTCTATTATACTTACAAATAAGTTTATTTCTACAACGGAATAATTAGAAAAAGTTATTCTTATAAATTACACGTTATGAAACCGTTTCAAGAAAAAAAAAATAATAATAATAATAATTTTAGTTAGAAAACTTCTTATATAAAAGAGCAAACACGTATGGACCTCACATATTTGCAGCATTAATATATGGAAGATATATGTAATTATTAGTTTTAAAATATAAGAATTTTGAAATTACTTAACCTTAAATAAAAATCTCTAGTTTTTATATTTTATAATTTTTATCTTAATAAAACCAACTTTCTTTCGAATTTAGCACCTAATTTTAAACTACTTATGAAATGCATAGGAAAATAAAAACTTACTAAAAGTGCTACTATTTTTCATTTTTTAAAATGGAACTAATTGGCAACTTTTTAAATCTATGTTATGAATGACGAAAAACTAAGTTATTTGTAATATCTTGACCCAATATACATATATTTATTCCAACGAAGAAATTAATTATTTTGAGATTGTTTCACAATACGTTTGATGAAAAAAATGACCCCAAAGAATTTATAAGTGAACTGAAACTGTTAAAAACTAAAGCTAATGATAAAGTTTTTAAACAAATATTTAAAACCTCAAATGCCGAATCTTTGGGAAAATTGGGATTGGGGATTGGCAAAAGTAAAAAAAAAAAAATAGATTTGTTGAATACTTATATCCAAATTATATTTTTTCTTTGGTTTATAGCAGTGCCTCGGCAGAACATCTTTTTTTTTCTATATTATCACTAATGAAAAATATATTGTCGAACAGATTTAAGATCATTCCATACTTTCGGTCCTAAATTTGTTAGACGAGATTTTGTAAGACTGTAATTCGAGTGAAAAACAAAGGTTTAATATTTTATATTCATATTAACTATTTTTATATCTTTGCAATAATAAGAACTATTATAAGTAAACTATTTTGTTATTAATAAAATTGAGTTTAGTAGTATTTTAAGAAATACAATGCTTTTATTTTTGTTTTTATCAGATAAAAATTTTTAATGAGATTTTTAGGTATTAAAGCTGCTGGCCGCTTTTTTCCCTGCTTTTTTTGAAAACTTTTTAAAAAATCCCAACGGTAGCGCTGTTTGCAAGAATTTTGGTACTATTATTATAAAACAGTACGTCACTGTGTTTGTAATTTTCCCTGTAGCAAATATTTACTTCTCAACAAATACACAAAATTTCTTGTTTTGTAAACAAGAATTAAATTTAATTTATTAAATTAATTACTCAAAGTATTAAGTATTGTTACTACTAACTATTATTTGAACATATTACAATTTGTATGTCTGCATGCAATTAGGACAATATTTCACATGAAATATTTACACTTTATTATGTTAATAATTACAAATATTGCATAGGAAATTTCAAAGCTTATTAGTGAATGTATGTGAATAAAAATAATTACTCATACATACATACTTATATTTATTATGGTTACATATATTAAAGAAATGTTCAATATTATTTATTTACAAGTTTAATTTAATATTAACACTTCGTGTATATTATTTTTTAACAGAAAAACTCATTATATGAGTTTGACATGTTTAATAATATTTTCTGAGTTTATAAGTTAAATTCGCATAACGTCATGTTATAGATGTTTAAATCAATATTGAAAAATAAAACCCCAACTTATTATACAACATTAACTTTTTATGTATTTTTAATGTATATGTATGTGTTTAAGTTATAATGTTATTTTCCTTAATACCATAAATAAATAAGCCCATAAAATTGACAGCTTGAAATTTAATATTTACAATTGACATACAAAGTTTAAAATAGCCTAAAGTATGCTATTACTAAAGATATTATTACTAAAATTTTAAAAGGGAACATTTTTTGTTGCATTTTAAGAAGTTTTGGGGATCTACTAAAGATGTATGTAATTTAAATTAAGGTTTAAAATTTCATTAACTTGGAAGTTTGTTTTAATGTAATTATTAAGGATTAAAAAGTAGGTTAATATATAAACACTTTAATAAACATATACTTTTTTGTTTAACTGTCGTAATTTTTATATATATAACAGCTTACTAATGTAAACATGATATATGGCAAGCTAGTTGTATCTAATAACAGAAATAAAGAACAGAAAAAGAGATGAAAAGTAATAATTTTAATAGAGTTTTTTTGATTGGAGGAAAGTACATAGTGCTGAAAGAAGCTGCAGTATTAATTAATTTAACCCATGGTTGTCATGGGAAAAATATTTATATATTTTTTTATTATTTTTTATTTTCTTTTTTTTTTTTTTTTTTTTGTTTCGTAAATGTGTAGGAATAACAAAAATTGTGTTGATTTTGCAGTTAAAAACGTATGCACATACAAATAATAAATTGAATTTATATTTTTATTTAAATTTCTCTACAGGAATTCTCTTTTATTTTGCTACATTGTTTATTAGAATAAGGTTATATAAGTTTACATAAAAATATCGTAATATGTGTAACAAGAAAATTGTATTCCAAACATATTCATGAACATTTTTGTTTATAATATAGTTGTTTATAATACAGTTGTTTATTTTATACGAAATTCCTACGAGAAATCTACTTTTATATGCGCAATTTTTTTTTTTTTGGAATAGAGAGGAATGTGCTTGTGTAAAGTTTATGAGCGAAAATGTACTTTTTAACAGAACTGAATTTAGTAGTTTTTGTTAGCTGTAAATGTTTTAAAAAGTAATAAAAATTGAATACATTTCGTAATGATAAAATTTATTTTTATACCAGACGGAAATCATTTCAAAATAGAAATAAAAGTACATTAAATTTTTCATCGATTTCAACAAACAAAGACTTTATTTACTCACATCTAAATGCACTTTCCAAATTAATTATAAAACGATTATGATTTCAAAGAATATAAAAAAAACTGATAAAATAGAAAAATGCTCAGCTTTTCTACAGAATCTCAAATTTCCTATTAAATGGACTTGAAAATTTAGAAGGGAGGCACATTTTTAAGAAACTAATATTATTTCAACCCAGTATGGGTGATAAAATATAACAATATATTTTAATTTAAATGTTGCAGTGCAAAAACTTAAGAAAATATCCTTTTGAAAATGTTACATTTTACTACTTATTTCTACATAAAGAAATCGTTATATGAATAAAACTAGAGAGGATCTACGGTAAAAATGTGTACCTAGTTTGCCTCCTGGATGTAAAATTTCTTCTCAAACAGATTTTAAATTTTCGAAATATGAGCAATTTTTAAGAATATGATTGCCAAAGGAAAAAGATACGAATCACTGCAATATATAAATATTTTTTATTTGAATATTTCGGTACAAAAAGTTTAAAAAATATATTTTTGAAAATGTAACCCATAAATATCATATTTATTAGCTAATTATATACCTTATATAAAGGATATTTTATTAATATTTTGTTCTCCTAGAATTAAATAAAAACTTTAATTAGATTTCAGGGATTCTTAGCATTCATTAGAATCCATATTTGGTTGATATATTTGTTTTATAATTTTTTTTATTCGTGTATTTTTCAAAAAATTAAAGGCCTTTTGAGAAAAAATTTGACGTCCCGGGGTAAAACTGATTGCGAAGTTTTATTATGTATAGGCTTTAGTTTGACGCGTATATTGTTTTTTTTTCATTTCTGAGAAGATTTTTGGTAAGCTGTTATACAGTGTAGTAAAACACCCTAATGTCAATGTGTGATGGCCTTTTAAAATTTCCTGAACAAATATATATCAAAATATAAGTAAATCATGCACAATTGTTTAATTAAAGTTATTTGAATTTTAGAATTTTTTTCTTACAATTTTTAAATAAATCACCAATAAAATTCCGATATAAAAATTTTGTTAATATGAATATCAATACAAATTTGTTTTAAATAAAATATTTAGTAATTTTTTTAAACTCTTTTTTTTAGATAAAGTATTTATTTAATTTTTAAAAATTACTAATAAATATAAAAAATAACAATAAAGGCTTCCTAAAAGTTAAAAAAAAATAACAAAATAAAAACTAATTGTTATACGAACATTTAGAGTTATGAATAAAACTATAGATGTCATCAGTTTTGAACATTTTTCATTGTGTCAGATATTGTGAAAAACGGTGATGATGATGGTTTATTTTTTGTCTTAGTTGTTAAGTTACGGTCATTTATCATTTTAGCTGCAAAAAGTGAGAAATAAAATTTGAGCAATAAAAAATATGTTTTGTTTTTACTTATTTCTATTTTGAAACAACTAGAAGTTTTTTGTGAAATATTCATTAAATTTAGAACTTTAATTTATTTAAAATAGTTTTATTATATGTATGCATACATATATATACATATATATATATACTCCTTTATAACGCTTTATAACCTTACACCACTATTTAAGCAAGGAGTATATATATATATATATATATATATATATATATATATATATTAATTACTACAAACGCTTTATAACCTTACACCACTATTTAAGCAAGGAGTATAGAAAAAATGGTATATAAAGTGCCTCTTGGACGTCTTTCCGGCTGTCCAAGTCTTGCTATCTAATTTCTTAATATAACTTAAATATTACTCTAATATTTGATGATATTTGATATTTGCCCTTAACTAAAAATGCTGCTAGTGTGAACATAAGTTGTAGAATATTTGGCACTATTTTGAGAGAATTTTTGTTTAATCTTACAAAATAAATGTGAGATCAAACAGCGACAAACAACAGCTAATGCCCTAATGGCTTGAGTTTGAACAATTTTTTTTTTGTTCTTATGTACACAAACTTTAAATTGACAACAAAGAAGTGATCAATTTATATTTTATCTACTAAACTATAGTTTTTTAAATAAAACTTTCAACATATTAATATTTATTGTTATTTAACCATAATAATACTTGGTATTTTTTATACAGCTGAAAGTGTCGTGCAAAGAAAACAGTGTTGTTTTGTGAAGATAGGACTGTTTTGTAATTGACAAGAAAAGAAAACAGGGTTATTATCGCATATAAACGTAAATTAATTATAAAAAATTTAAAAATATATTATCTAAAGTACTTTTTATTAATATGCGTGTTAAATCTTGTAATTAATCGATTGATAATAAAAGTTCGTATTTCCTTTGTTATCTAAATATTTTATTTTGTAAATTTTATAAATATGAAATACATTAAAGAAAAATACTACAAACATTGCATTGATATCCTCATATTCAGAAATTCGCTCAGAAAATTCTTCTAAATTAATTAAAACAAAATAAAAGATAAGATTTCATATAAATTCATTTAATAATTGATGTCAAATAAAATTATGTTAGTTGTGTGTTTAGTAAAAAATTTTTAGTAAATAATTTGTATCTAAAATAAAAATACATTTGATATATGAAGAAAAAATCAACTGTGTATTTGGTCGCAAAAATTCTAGGAAAACACAATGAGATATTTGCGTAATTTGAACTTAGCTTTAGTAAAAGTATAATAAAATAATGGGGTTAGTTTCTTTAGCCGCCATAAAATCAATAAACGCTTTAAAACGAGGATTTCAAAAACTTTTTAACCAAATTTTCTTCAAACTTAAGTTTTTTCAAGGTTGGCTACCGTTACCGCCAAAATATCCATATCGCTAAAAAAACCTATTAAACTTGACTACCTTAGCCCTAGAATATCGTTCCCAAAATAATTGAAAATGCTATTACCATTAAAATACCTTTACCGAAACAACTCAAAAAACCACTAAAATTTCTACACCGAAATAAGCCAAAATACCACATAAGCTTAAATAAAAATACTGTTATTATACTCTTGTAAAAAAAAAAATTTATACAAAATAAAATAAAATCTCTAAGAATGTTATTTTTATTCCAGTCGGAACTTTTAGTACTTGACTACATATGTTATATTTACAGAAACAATAGAAAACAAATTATAGGTAATTTCAATAGCATTGAGTTCATGGTAATAACAATTTAAGTTTTACTATATAATAGTTACCCCAATTAAATATGTTAAAATATTTAACTGAAACATATTATATTTTTACCATAACCAGAGTATGACAATTACGCAAATATATATATTACAAATAAACATAATATGTTAACTTTTTACAAATAAATAAACTTCATTATAATTCTCATTTACTTTATATATGAATAAATATAAGTAAACAATATTTGAATATATTATGCGTGATTCAAACAGTGTGAGATTTTAATTAAAAATCAAATAATTAAGTTAACAAAAAAAATTTTAATATTATTTTGCATAACATTTAATAAAACGAAAAAATAATTAACGAAAATTAATGAAAATTAGTAAGTTAGTTAGTGAATATAAAAATACTATTTAATCATTATGTGATAAGTTAAAGCATACTGTGATAAGTTATAATCTCTTTCATAACATGAAGCAAATTTTGAACGCAGCATGAAAAAAATCGGAAAAATCTCTGTGTGCTTTCTTGGGACCATTTAGATAAATTTAGATTTTGTCCAAATAAATTTTCATTTTAGCTACTATTGTTTCTAGCATTTTTTGATTCTTATAAAAGAGAAAAAAATCACTTAAAAATTTGAAAATACTTAATAAAAAATGATATTTAAAAAAATATCAAAAACTAAAAAAATAAGAAAAAAAACTTTTAAATAAAAAAAAGTAATTTTTGTGGTTCAATTTTGTATTTTTTCTATGAAAACACTGCTCGCTACACATACATTGTATAAAATCCACATAAAGGATCCAAAAATATGCAGTTTTAAAAATCTAAGCTATGATTGCTGAATTTCTCTTTAAGAATATGAGATTGGCTTATGCTGCAGAAAAAATTTTTGATATTTATTAACAAATTACGTATAAATCTGTTTAGTTTATGGGTCAAAACACAATATATATTATACCTCTTTTAAGTTTCCTGTCTTCCTTTTTGTTAGATAACTGCTTGCAATTTTTGTAGAGACACCATTGACCAGTGACAATAACTAGTTTTGTTTTCATTCTTGGTGGATGGACATGACGCAAGCAATAAATGCAAAATATTTCTGTATTGACTTAAGTCTCCGTTATACAATTGAATTTTATGCTTAAGTAGTTATTTTCTTCTTTTGTCATCTTCATAAAAAAAATGTGAGTGAAAATTACTTTTGTGAAGAATAATCTTTTGTGGAGCTAAAATCAGGATATAAATAACGGTAAAATTCAATCAACAAAGAGAAAGTATATATGGCCTAAAACTCAGAACTTTTAAAACTAGATAATTTTTTTTTCAGTTTTTGTTTCTTGCCACATTGACAATATTATGAAAGAACAAAAAGCAATATTTCAGCATATAAAATCCGTAAGCATGAATCACTTTAGCGTCAGGGACCACAAGTTATCGCGGTTTAAAGTTGAAAATTTAAAAAGTTTCTAAAAATTTAAAATTTCACTTATTTATATTCCGCACATTCATAAATCTTGCGAAGAACTATCACCACTTGTAAAAACACTCACAATATTATCAATGCTAGCTGATTAACATGGGAAAATTAATTTTTTAAAAGCATTTTCCACAATATATCATGTGCACATTTACAAAAAAAAAAAATATATATATATATATATGGAGAATTTTCTTTTTATATTTACCTTTACGAAGCCGACCTTCATATAGTATCGGCAAGCACTTAAATTCAAAAAATCCAAAAAAAAGTATTTGAAACTAACATTTTTTTCCTTCTTTTGATTGCTATAATCGTAGATTTTAGCATACATATGTGTCCAATTCCTCTAATTTATGCTACAAACATATGTAGAAATAGGCCAACTTCAATCAGTGTGTCGTTGACCAGTGTTGGGGTATAATGTTGACAAATGGTGTAACCAATGCTAGAATTTTAATTGTTTGCAGATTTTGGATCAGAAAATTTGCGCCGTTTCAAGTATCATAAAATAAAGAATGGAGGTTTATTACCCTTATAATTATGAATCGTTGGAGTTAAATTTCGTTAATGTGCCGTCAGTAGCAGCATTATAGGGGGTGTCCAAACTTGGAGAGAAGAAAACGTGAATGGCTCTAAGATGTGCCTTTTTCGCAATACACCCCGGCGATGTAATTTTAATGGAATTAAAGCATCGCGTAATCAAAAAAGGTTTCCAAATTATTATCTAAAATCGTTGTGGCGCGATAAAATATTAAATTTCAAAAATGTTATAATTCTTTAAAATCGACCTAAAATTTTCCGTACTTTATATTAGCTTTTTTCATATTTTACGTGAAATTATATTTATAATAAGTTTATCTATTCAACTTTAGTTAAGCGAAAAATAGGATTCAACGAAAAATTGCTTAAAAATTATTCATGATCTGAAATCGCGGTATATTTAATATTTCATAAATCGTAGAGCTACACTCAAAGCGCAATTGAAATCGGTGAAAATGTATACCAATCTGCAACTGTTATTATAGCTTATATCTGAATCAAGTGGTATTTAAAAATAATTACACGTTTGAATTTTAATATTTTTGTGTGTGTATTTTTGTTATTGAAAATTATATTTAATATTTCATAAATCGTAGAGCTACACTCAAAGCGCAATTGAAATCGGTGAAAATGTATACCAATCTGCAACTGTTATTATAGCTTATATCTGAATCAAGTGGTATTTAAAAATAATTAAACGTTTGAATTTTAATATTTTTGTGTGTGTATTTTTGTTATTGAAAATTTTATTTTATAGTTATATAATTTATATATGCAATTTTTATTTATTTTTTTGCGGTTAGATGTGAAAAATACGTCTGTGAATTAAATATATATATATATATATATATATATATATATATATATATATATGAATTTTAATTACAGCCATTTCTTGTCCATTAATATAATTTTGGAAAATTTGTTGATAATAAAATATATATCAAAAAATTATATAAAATTAAAAAACGAAAAAGACAATGCATAATTGATTATATTTTTTTAATGAAATGTTAAAAAATAACTATGGTCGCGACTATCTTAGGTATCATCAGCATTATCGTATCACTATAGTTCGTATTTTTGTGGATGATATACCTGTGATAAATTTCTAAATGTTGTTGATAATAGAATTTTTGCAATTTTTTATAACTTTTTATCATAAACATCCATAACAGTAACGTCGTTCGCTGAAAGTCATTCAAGCGAAAATCTAATATTGGTACCAAATAGCTTTGATGTGCAATTAAAAAAATTTTAAAATTTTTTTGAACCTCAAAATGTAATTTAGCACTGGTCGACGCCACATTGATATAGCGCAAGATGGTTTATTTTTACAGATGTTTGTAGCTTATATTTTAGAAATTGGAAACATATAATAAAATCAAAGATTGCAGGACTCAATAGAAAGAAAAAAACGTGTTATTTTCAAACACTTTTTTGGATTTGTTAAGTTTGAGTGCTTGCTGGTACCACATGGAATCATTTCTGGTCTTGAATTTTTGTTCTTTTACTCTACCAAGTGTTGTTAATATAATTGCATCAAAAGTTTACTTAAAAAATCTAAAGAAAATATTTGAGGTTTAAGGTCGGTTTCTTAAAGATAAACATAAAAACAGAATTCATCATATACTGGTTTAAACTTGTCAACAAAAAACCTGTTAGAATTTTTACTCTAACGTATTTTTAAGAAATGATTTGTGAATGTAAATATTTAAGTTCTTTTTTTGTACAATTTTGGGTATAAGATCTAAAAATATTTCGTTTTCCGCAAAATAGTTTTATTTTTTTTTTTGGTTTTTTTATTTTGATAGTTTATGTTAATAAGTTCCAGCATGTTTCTTAATGTGCTTTATGCAATTTAATTAAAATCGCTTATGGAAAATTTGAAAATTTTACTAAATTTTCAAGCTGTTTTTAAAATTTTTGCATTAAAATATTTTGATGTGCCCCACTGATAATACTGTACCTGGCAAAAAATGTAATTATTTCCAAATTCTCTGTTATTTAGCATGGCACATTTATTGGAATTACCTCGTTTAAAAATATATGACATTAAATTGCGTCTTTATTAGGATATTAACTCGAATAATGTTTGCTCGATCAAACGTTTTAAAACACAATAATACCCATATTGAAAACAATGTTACTAAAAATCCAATTCATCAAGCATTTGAAGAGTTTAATAATTCTATGCAAAACTTATCAAACCAAATTGTAAATCTACAAAACAACTACAGATACAGGCATCAAGAATAGATACTATATTCTTTATGTTAGAAAATTAAGATAGCACAATGGCATAAACATTTACAAAAAATCTAAAAATTATTGAAATAAATGTTAATTCCACAATACAATTAAGTAGAAGACTTAATCCATCTAACTTTATAGATAAGTATAATCCGGACTTGGTACTATTAAATAAAACCAAACTTAATTTTAGGCATAAAGTTACATTTAAATATTATAATTTGATACGTAAAGATAGGGTTGATGTAAAGTAGGGGGAGGAGCAGTAATCTTGATTAAAAATGGTATAAAATATAGTAAATATACTAACCGAATTAGTTCTACTTTAAAATGTTTGGAAGCTTGTATCTTAAAAATACCCTTACTATTAAACAAAATTTTATTTGTTATTTCAGTATCTTTTCTTTCAGGAAACAATAATTCATATTTTAAAACCGAGTTATTACAACTATTTGAATTCCTAAACTTACAAAACCCCAATAAGTTTTATATATTGGCAAGAGAGCTAAATTGCAAACATATTGACTGGGGCAACTCTGCTAATAATACGAAAGGGAATATGCTAAAAATGGCTCTCCGAAAATGAAGTAATATTTAGGGCTTCTTTATAAGCTTCTACCGTACACTAGATTACGACGGCGATCAAAATGCAATACAAATTTTTATTTTATATGGTGAAAATATCGACCCCTTTAGTATTCTTTAAAAAAACAACAAGTTGTCAATTTAATTATAAGAAAACAATCTGGAGGAAATTTAGGAATATACTGACAGATGAACTAAATAATAGCGAAACAATCCCAAACAATAGAAACTATGAAATAGATTTATATCTTTTAAAGGTCAGCGATCTTATAATCGATTCCATGGAAAAAACAGTTCCAAAATATGGAAAATATAATTCGACTGAAAAATTTAGTAATTCAAATATAACGAAATTGCAACGTGAAAAAAATAAAATATTAACATCTATTAAAAAAACATAACAGATTTGAATTATTCTTTTCGCCAGTTGTACTTAATCTGCTAAAATTTAAATTGAAACTTATTAAGAAATTAATAAACGATAACTTTGTTATTGCGGTTAACAATCATTTTCGAAACAAACTTAAAAATATTTCTTCAAAAAATTGCAACGTGAAAAAAATAAAATATTAACATCTATTAAAAAAACATAACAGATTTGAATTATTCTTTTCGCCAGTTGTACTTAATCTGCTAAAATTTAAATTGAAACTTATTAAGAAATTAATAAACGATAACTTTGTTATTGCGGTTAACAATCATTTTCGAAACAAACTTAAAAATATTTCTTCAAAAAATGGCTCTAATATGTTTAGAGAGATCAGAAAACAATTTAGTTCAACAAATACTTTAAATATTCAAACATTAAAAATTCAACAGAAAGATGAAATTTTGATTAGAAATGCGAGAATTTGTTCCGACGTATTCGAAACTAGAGAAAAATCCAGAGCAAATGCTTAATATAATTGGCGCGTATTTAGAATCAGCTCACTCTTTCAAGGAGATAGACTCCGATAATAGATTACAGTCGAATGTTGAAACTTGTTTCTCTAGATTTTTAGAAACAGAAACTAGATATAAAACTGATAATTCTTCATTTACCATAATTAATGAATAAAAAAAAAGCAAATGAATTGAATAATTCCCTTGCAGGTGATTGATCATCTGGTAACAATGGATACAAATTTATATATTTTTCAGAAATTAAGAGGAAAACTGTCTTCAGGTATATATAATATACCCAATATAATATTAAAAAATACTCCCGATTCGGTTATTTCTGAATATTGCACATTATTTAACAATATGTTAAATAACTCATATTTTTCACATGCTTGGAAAACGGCAAAAGTAGCAATTTTACCTAAAAAGGATAAAAAAAAATTACGAACCCCAGAAATCTAAGAGCAATTAGTTTACTGCCAAATATAAGCAAAATTTTTGAAATTTGCATTAATATTAATATTTAAAAATATTGCCAGAAAATAAATTTAATAAATCACAACCAATTTGGGTTCAAATATAATCACTCAACCATACATTTACTCGTTTCAAATTTCCAGTGGAACCTGAATAAATCTCTTTATACAGATGCATGTCTTATTGATTTTGAAAAAGCCTTTGACAATATTTGGATTCCGGGCCTAATATAAGTTAAATAAAAATGCACTTTATCCTTTTATAATTTTATTTTAATTTATTTTAAATACTTTATAAGTTGAATAAAACTGTATTATACTGTTTTATTTTAATTTATTTTTAAATATTTTATAAGTTGAATAAAACTGTGTTGTACTGTTTTATTTCAATTAATTTTTCAATGATCTTCATTGAGTGACTTCTTATTTTAAAGTGACTCTCTTTATCTCAGCCAGCTTCAACAAAGCCAAAAATGCTAGCACACAAGTGTTGACTCAGAATTATTATTATTGTTGAAGCTACAGTTTAACAAAAAGTTGCCGTCACTTCAAAATACAAAAAATAAACAAATGGATTAAATTACGTCTACAAATAATATGCAAAGACTAACAGAAGGTTAGAGCTTTGCAGCAAATATTAAAATAACTCAAACTAATAAAACATGAAAGAAAAACAGAAATTAGCAAGTTGTGCTAACTTATACAAACTTATCCAATACAAATTTCCTATACAATTAATTATACTTATATATAATACGTTAAGTAATAAATCTTTTTTAGTGTGTAATAGCAACAAACTTAGTACAAGAAAATTTATAGCTGTTAATGAACTACAACAGGGAACTGTTAACTCTCCAGTTTTATTTAATATGTACATTTACAACCTCTTAAATAAGATTAGTAATATCGTTGGTGTTGCTGACGACATAATTATTTTTTATGCAGATATTAAGATAGAAAGAATTAGTAATAATTTACAAAACCATTTTAAGTTAGTAGAAAATTATGCAAACGATTGGCAGATGAAAATTAACACAAATAAATGTGAGACTATACTTTTTCGACCCCCTGTAGAGAAATTAAAATAACATTAAAAGAAACTTGAAAGACAACAAAAAACATATAGTAAAATACCTATTCATTCATATAGATAAATTTCTTTATTATAATAATCATATTAATCTCCAACTAATAAAGGCAAGGAACACTTATTTGCTTACAGAAAACTTTTTTGTTCCAAGTATATTCAATCTAATAATAAAATTATTTTATACCAGTTGCTTATACGACCTATCCTGATATATGGGGGCAATATTTGGTTTAAAATATCTCCTTCTTATATGGAGAAAATAAGAATTTTTGAGACAAAATGTTTAAGAGCTTGCACAGCTCCTTACAGAACGAATACACTCAAATTAATATCGAATAAACGATTATACAGTATTGCAAATTAAGTAGAATAAATAATTTTATCATAAGTAGAATAAATAATTTTATCATTTCAATGTAGTGAAAATAATTTAATTATGGCTCCATACTATACATGTGATGAATATACATGTAAGACCCTACAAAGTGACTATGTTCCTCCTGAGGCCTTTATATACCTGGATAGTAAGCGTTTTATTCAAAATGATATCGGCATTCCTATATTTTACCACATTCATGGGCGTGCTAACACTAAAGCAGTTTATTGCAACCAACTTACTGTTCAATATACTAAAGAGACCGACGTTGGGACAGTGTATAATATTAAGACATAAAAAATTACTGTTTGTTTATTTATAGTGTAACATTATAAATTTTTGCTAAATAAAAGAGAAAAAAAATGTTTGCTCGATTAGTCGATAAATTAAAACTAAATAAATGTTCAATGAAATTAAAATTGATCATTTCGAGTAAATTATATCAGTTAATCGAATAATTAGAGTAAAAAATATTTTAGAATTTTTTTTCTTAACTAGTTTTAAAATGTTTTCATTACTTTTTTAATATGATTGAATGCAACTGTTGCAATCTTTTTATTGATCTTTCTTTTTTTTTTTTGAAATCTGAAAGTTATGGTATGCCGCCTAATGCCACCATAATTATAAATTATAATAAAAAAACTGTTTCCGTAAAAAGATCCAGCCAATTAAGTGTCTGATATACAACGCATTGTTGAAGTTAAAGGTAATTTTTCAACCATAGAAATTAAATTAAATAAATTCATTATTAAATAAATAATAAAAGTTATTTTAAAAATCACCTCCGTATTTACAAACAGCTTTTAATTTTCAAGTGCCTTTTAAAGTAACTTTTTCGTATTAATTTTTGCCTTTAAATGTATTTTAAATTTTAAATTTGTTTTGAAATCTGAAATTCAAATCATTTGTTATTTATAATTTGACTTTACTGGAGATACAGAAAAAAGTTACACCTTTTTATTCTATTGTTTGTTCTACGAATCATACTTTTGTTAGGAATCTTTGAAATTCTTTATCTAAAGTAATTTTAAATTTCTTTTTTGATTTTATAAATATGCTTTTTCAGATTTAAATTTGTTATTTTACGGACAATTATATCCGAACTTTAACATTATTTTAGGTGATACTCTTAGGCCTTAGAGAATAATGGCTTTATAAAATCACAAGATAATATATATTACGTCTTATTTTTGGAGGAGTATTACAGAAGGATAATTAAAGCTTGTATTGCAAATTACTGATCTCAATAATTACTTTTCCTTTTCTTTTAATAATTTTTACGTTTTAGTGTTTAATTTTTTGTAAACATAAAACAAATGTTAAGATATAATTTACTCAAATAACTCGAGTAATTGAAATCGATTAATCGATTCTTCGAATAATATAGAAACAGGATTTTCGAATTATTTCATTAATCGAATAATGAAAAAGTCGAGTAAAATGAATACCTTAATCTTTATGGAGGGGTGCGCATACAGCGACCAAAAAGTAGAGAAATATTAAAATAGCTAAAATTTTGGCTTCAAAGTATACCATCGTATAACTCTCGAATAGCAATAGAGACATGTGAAATAATATTGTGTCTCTGCGTCCTAATATTGCTTCTCTTATGCAACTCTAACACTAAGAATTTAAACCTGTGGGACAAAAATTAAAAATTTAGATAATGCTGTGGTTCGTTTCTATCACATTTTTCTAATTTTTCAAACTAGAAGAGCTGTAGTTAATAACGATAAATGCCGTGGATCACAAAACTTTACAATTTGATTACTTATAGGATTACTTATACAATGTTATTGTAATATATTGTTTTTGCAAATATTAAAAAACTAATGAATGAAAGTTAAATTCGGAATTCGTAGAATTGTATATTTTGGAAAAGTTTTTGCCAAATATTAATAAATTTTTGATATTTTGAAATTTTTATAATGGGAAATAAACACATAAAAATTGTATTTGAATATTACACGTAAGGGCAATTATATGGAGACTTTTGGCAGTAAATCCAGTGAAAGAAAAATTAAATATTTTAATGATTAAAATTTTTGTCGTACCCTAAATTGTGAGCAGGCGGGATCCCAATGTTACCGAAAAACATTCCCGTACTCGATAATTGGGAAAATGGGAGCTATTTGGAAAGAATAATGTTCTATTTCTTGCGCGAAATAGCCCGGAATATTTCTTCGGGGAGATTATGTAAATTTTCAAAGAATTAAGAAATGAAAATATACAATAAAAAATTTGAACGAAAATGAATAAAAAAAATATCTTTTTGTTACTAACAGAAAAGTTTCATGAAAAAAAGTAATAAAAATATTCAAATATCCTGAAAAATAAAATTACCTTCACAAAAAATAGTTTGATGTTTTATTTCTGAGTAAACAATTTGGATTTTTGCTTTCCCGTACTTTTGTAACTTGTTGTATTTTTGATGGAGAAAAATGAGCTTTTTTACATTTTCCGGCTCTTTTCCGGCTCTTTTCATGTAAATAAACCTTTTATAATTAATTTTTTAATTGTGTTAGGAACTAGTGTAAAAATTTTTGTAAAAAAATGCAGTCGGTACGTGAATAAATTCACAATTTATAAAAATAGTATAATTAGCATTATTATTTATTAATCTTAAAAATTTAAAACGAAAAAAATAAGATAATGTTAAGCGCTCTATATACTGAATAAGCAATAAATATTATTATACAGAAATATGGATAAAATAATTATGTTTTTTAGGATACTTAGTTAAAGGGTAATTAAAATATGAACTAGCTCAGAATTAGGTATTAAAACTCCTTACTAGGTCTTCGAAGCGCATAATATATAATATACTCTCTACCCTTAAAAATATAATATACTATTAAATATAAAAGGGAAAACCAAAATATCTAGCAAATTTTATAAGGAGGCAAGATGGAGTGCTATTTGGGATACATTGTTCCCACCCTACTGACTGAAATCTTGTCAGAATCCTTGACAGATTAGTACCTTATCTTCTAAAATCTGTTCCTCTAAATTACATATTTATTCAACATACTCACATATATCTTTGTCATGTCTATCTATCGCTTATTAAAAATTTGGAATTTGATTTTTATAGAAATAAATAATTTCACAAAGTTTATTGATACAAAAAAGAGAGTGATAAATATAAAGAAAATATAATCTCATACATAGAATGTGTATGATCTTTACTCGGTGAGTGGGGAGAGCATACTAAAATAACTAATATATTTATTTACAATTTATATTATTTTTTGATAAAATTTACTATATTTTTGGTAACCAGACCAAATTTTATACGAATTGATCCACATTTGACCACATATATAACCTCCAAAAATTCATCTAAAGTGCATAAATTGTATAATAATTTTTATGTCAGGTTCAAATTTGGCACAAATAGCTTTTATTTTTCTTCAATGTATTTTTAAATGATTTTAAATAATTCTATGTAGTAAATTAGTACTAAGATACTATTCCTTATCTTAGTACTAATTTACTTAATTTCATCAAAATATATTTATATGTAACACATGTTGAGACTGTTTTATGTAAATATACGTGTGTACATGACACACCATATAATTTTATCATCACTATGTCTACATTTGTAAATGAACGTACATATAAGGAAACATGTTTAAGTTTTAATTTAAAACGGATCTAAATAACCATAAATAGTTTACATATTATATAAAGATTTCTCTTTTTTGTACTTTTTGCGAAACGTGAAAATTTCATACGTTTTACATAATCATCAACACGTTTAAGTTTCTTTTTAAGTGTGTATTTTGACTGTACAATATACATAAATACATTTGTATACATATATTACGTATGAATGTATACAAATAACTACAATTGCGTAGATTTATGTATATAACCGCATTCATATAGGAGTACTACTGTAATAAAATTACATCGACTTGAGTGCTAAACACACATGCTTGCTTATACGCATAGCAAATACGAGCTTACAGATAAATGTTTTACCTGAACGTGCATATTTAAATAAATTTTTTTTTACAGTGGGTTAATTTTTTTTACGTCGTAATTTTATACTTATATAAAATGTCAAATATTAGTGTAACTTAACAAATTATTATAATAATTCTTATCAAATTCCATATAGTTTTTATGATTGATATAAAATTTGAACAAATAATTTGCATATTAAGAAAATTCATATTGATTTGAAAAAACAGATCAAACATATGATCGACTTTTAAAGCACATACATGATAATATATGTTATTATTCGTTCGGACTTATCGCATTAAAACTCTTTTAGTTGTTTTTCCTTCCGTCTTTCCACTGTACCAAAATAATACTTTTCAACAAGCAATGAACACTATTACTCTTACACTTGTCGTCACTACATTTGCTATGTTGATGATGATTTCCATAAATTCCCACTTTAATTTTCATTTAAATGGATGCACACATAAACAGCATCGAGTGTAGAAGGATAATATTAAAATATTTGTAGTTTAGAGAGTAGGGTAATCGACTTGTTTTTCCAACCGGTTTTAAAACCGTTTTTTTCGATATTTTTAAAAAGATATTTTCTCGAAATAAGAATATACCGGATTTATATATATATATATATATTAAAATAATTCAATATTCTTAAGAATACTTCATTTTTTAAAGAACTTCTATTGAAAGTGGTATACCTGCAAAATCGATTTTTCCATATAAAGCCATAGCTTCTACTTAATGTAAAAATTTTGTGTCATTTTTAGTGAATATTTTAATACCAATTAAAAATTGTTCTTAAAAAAATTACATTTAATAAATTTCAACTTGAATGTCATAAGTTTTGTTTTTTTTTTTTTTTTTAAGAAATATTGTATTATTTTAAGAGAAATATTAACTTTTGCAAAAACCGGTAAAACGGTATTTTTGGAATTATAAAAAATGTAAACGGTTTTTTCATAACTTCAACTATTCGAAAGCGGTTACTCCCAAAAATAATCGATCACCCTATTAGAGAGCTAAAATTTATGTTCACAACTGTCTTTATTATTGTATCAAAATTTCATATTATGTGGTAAATAAATGGAAATGTAAATTTCGTGCTTTGGGAGTGGCATTTTATCCGTTGCAAATAAATATAGAAGTTTTGAATGTAGTAGTCGTAAACTAAAAATGACTATTTTCTATGTCACTATTTTTAATGTTACTTTTTGGAAGTTACACTTTTAAGTAATAAATTTAAATTTTGGGGTGTATATTAAAAAAAAATTTTTTTTAATTAAATTAGAAAAATTCAATAGGAGAAGTGAAAAATAAATCAAAAATTCTATAACAATTAAATAAAATACCCAACAATGCTCAATGGGGCAGAAGTGAAATTATTTGGAGATAAATCTGTAACTTCTAATCGGCGGGATGGATTTAAGTAAAATTTCATATAGGCAGAGGAGAGTACAGTTTTAGGTTTGGAAGGACGAGCCATAATTAGTTTATTAAAGTTGAAGTTTTGATCCAATTATCTAATTTAATTAAAAGAAAATATTTGCCTTAGAGTTAACTAGATTTTAATTTATACAAATGAAACACTATAGCTAATGTAAAACATTAGCTATTAGCTTTCCGTGTATAATTTAGAAATATTCACTTTAAGAACTTTTTTCTCTTCATAATATTCTCTTTGATCTTAAAATGTCTATAATCTAAGGGAAACTTTCTCATATGCAAAATACCTTATCTAATGAAATACTACCTGGAATGTTAATCGTTGCTCTAAGCAGTTCGGCAGTTGAAAGGCAACTTCTAAAATTCTTTATATTTTACTACACTCTGCCATAAAATAACTCTTTTTATTTTCACTCGAAAAATAGCCTAACGTGGGCTACAGTCCTTGTGGAGGACATTATATAATAACTAAAAATAATAATAATAATAATAATAATAATAATAATAATAATAATAATAAAAAAAGTTAAAACAACTTCTTAATTTTTAAATATTCCGAAAATACCATTTAGGGTAAAGTTTTTAAAGACCTCGTAACTTCCCAAGTTTAAACACAATCTCAAAATTATATAAATTTATACTTTTAATTTTTCTTTAAATTTTGCACTGAATTATCAGGTAATATGAATTAAACATTTTTATATCCTACATCGCCATAGGTGGTAGTGGTAGACCAAAAGTATTGATCTAAGACCCACCTTCGGCTTAGGATCACTTTCTAAGTTGATTTAAACTAGAGGTCGCAGCTTTGAAAATTATTGAATGAAATTTGGCACACATATCTTCTGTGGTCCAAGGACAAAGTCAATTAAAAGTTGTTATGATTAGTATATTATTTCATCTATCCACCATACAAATGTTAGTACCAAGTTAATATATAAAACAAATAAGTTGAAATCGCAGTGTAAAATTGTATAAAATTGTATTGTGTATAATCTTCAGCTTTAGATATCAAATATTAAACATACACAAATGCACACTGGTACCACACACAGCGATAAAATGCAATAATCCTTAAATCAAATTATATTTTAACACATATACACTTACACAAGCAGAAATATATTTTAAAGACACCCTTTTAAACAAAGACAAACAACACAATTTTACGTGTCTTTTTTAATAATAAAAAGAAAGTAAATTTGATTTACTTTTAACTGTTGCTTGCACTTGAAAGAAATTTCTCTCAAAAACACTTGTTAGCTATATTTTGGTTTTTGGAAAATATGTAATGTTTTATATTTCTGTTTATTGCTTAACAAAGCTTTTCTTTAAATTTTAAAATTTTTTATAACTCTTTTAAAATTAATGTAAATATTTTTATAAATTTGCGTTTTTTAATTTTTTTTTATTTTACTGTGTTTCAATTTCCTCCATCTAACTTGAACTCTTCAAGGTGTTAGAGCAGGGTTGAGTTATCATTTTTTGGTAAAGCTTCAATGGAAGTTAATTTTATTTGATGGTTAGACACTTATAAAAAATATAACATTAAAAAAAATTAAAACAAATACCAAATTATTTAAACGACGCACAATAAAACACAAATGAAAATTGCATGACGAAACTTGAAAACAACCGATAAACAAATAGAAAGATAGATACAATAATTTTCGTCTTAATTCAAAACAAATTAGACTAAGTTACAACTTCAGAAATCAATTTCTTGATTTAATTGCAATTTGTATTTAGTATTAGAATTTTCGTACTTAAATATTTCATTCTTAGTTTTTCTTCTACCAATTTGTAACTTTTGCTCTCATTAGTTTTTATTAAGAAATTTTGTCTTGATTTAAGTACAATTCCTACTTACATATTTATAAATGTATATATGTATGTATGTATGTATATATGTATTTGTAAACATATTTACATACATACGTACATATGTTTACAAATGTACGACAAAGCATGCTGTATATACATATAAATATATATATATATTTATATATATATATATATATATATATATATATATATATATATATATATATATATATATATACATATACACAGCATGCTTTGGTAGAAGGACGATTTTAAAGAAAACCATGTTTTTAATAAGATGAATATAAATATTAAATTCAATAAAAATCCTTAATATTAAATGCACGAAAACCTATATTTATAATTTGTTATTTAATACTTTTTTCAGGATTATTATTTCATGTCAAGAGGAGAATAAACTAAAAATTTCTCATAATTTTTGAATCAAGCATTTCGCACCTGGTTCAAGAAAATCTGTACATACCATAATTTTGACACCGCTCTAGATTGGTTTAATTACGAATTATTCAATTTGTTTTTTGAGTGTATGTATACATGAGATATACGAATTTTAAATTTAAACAAATACTTTTCAGAACAAACTGATAATGTGCCATATGTTTTATTTATTTTTTAAAATAACAATTGCAAAACTCTAATACCGCGTTTATTAATATTTTTCCATAGCCTAAACGGTTATGCTATGTAAACACTTTTCTTCGCAAAATATCTAAAAGCTATACCCTACTAAAATAAAATATTTTTGGCAAATGTAGATTGTCAAGCTTTTTTTTTTTTTTGGAAATTAAGCTCTTTTTTTCGGAAATAGAGAGTTAAAAAAATTCGCATCTTTCAACCTTACTTCCATATGTTATAAAATTAAAAATATTTTGTGCATATTTCGGGTAAAAAATCTGAAAGTTACGTAAAGATTGTGATCGTATCCTCTATAACCTTTTGGAATCGGAGCAAGGGCACTTGTACCTGTCGTATGTAAATACCTCCTATATGTTCTGTAATTGAAAATACCGATATTTTCTGTAAATTTTTTGTGAAAGTACTGAAAGTTGGTCAACGATTCACATATAGTATTCTAATTGTATCCTCTATAGCTTTATGGATTGGGAGCAAGGACACTTGTACTTATCATATATCCTTTTTCATTACACTGTTATTAAACTGTCAAAATTGATTTCATATTATAATTATTTTCCTAGTAGTGCTTTTTAGTAGCACTAATATCCGTGGCAAATATCGTTGAAATTTGCATAGTAAATCAATAGATATAAAAAGTTTGTAATTTATTAAATAGAGTTAGTAATACGGGCGCATGATTGCTATAATCACTCGTACGCTCATAAACTTAGAATAGAGAAAACTAAAAACTAAATCAACACGTTTTTCTATTTTTATTATATCACAATCTGCCTATTCCTTCTAAGGAAAAAAGCGATTTTGTAAAATTTCTGCAAGTTTTCTTTTTTTGCTTTTATAGGTTATTAGGTGAAAGTGATGAAGGTAATGTAGAAAATTTTATTTTTTTTGCGTATTTATAATTTTTTGCAAAAAGGGCTACTAGTGTATGTTTGTCATTATTGCAAAACTTTTCTAAATTGTATTTCATTCATGAAACCTTTGATATTATTGCCCTTCGGAAGCAAACAAATAAAATATATTATAAAAGTTTTGATATCAAGGATATCAAATCAATCGCATTTTTAAATCGGTGAATACAAATTGAAATACTTTATTTTATATATATTTCAATTGCAAATAGGTTTTGTTCCAAAGACAAAACACTTTCAAATCTCTAGTTAACATAAAATTCTAGAATTGGGGTGATGTGATATATTGGGGTCAAGTAGTATGTATAATTTTAAAAATTTTTCACAATTTTTTTGCAAATTTGCTGAAAATATAATAATAAAATATAATATATATGAAAGAAAATCTAATAAAACATATTTAAATTGTGATGGTTTAGTAAAAGAAATAGAACATATGAAAATTGGAAATAACTCAGTAGACTCCATAGCGATAAGGCTAAAAGGCAACACGTATTATATTAGATCTGCAAACTATTATTTTGGAATGTGAACTTGTTAAAAATATTTTGTTAAAGGTCCACCCTTGACCTATCCTCTTGTTAATATATAAAATTCTTTTACTTTTTATTTAAGCTAATTCTTAACTTTATTTATTTAAATTATAGTGTTTGGATTTTAAACACTGTTACAACTTGATTTCAGTTATTTAGGAGAACTTATAGTATCAAAATACAACAACAAATTTTTGGTTCTCGATAATGGAAACTTATTAAATTTGTTTCTTGGCAATGAGGCGTCATTATTATCTGCCTACTCAATATTATATAAATAAGTACTCAATAGTATAATAGCACATTAATATTGCAATCATGTGGATCAGTTGGCTAGTGCGCTGGATTAACAACCAGAAGGTTGTTGGTTTAACCCCGTTCTGATGGGGATGAGGACATGTCTAAAAAGATATTTTATACTAAAAAAAAGGTTTTTCTCACTTAGAAAATTAAGTGCGAGATGATGCATTATGTAAGACGTTAGTCCTTAAAAACGAATGGTTAATTTGTGGTCAAGTTCAAATCTAACTGACGGCAAACCTTTTTTTCATTTTTAGTTTTATTTATGTACATATTTTTGAGTACCTCTAGAGTCCAAAAGTAACTACATGAATTTGTGGATAACTCGAACAAAAATAACTAATTATTCAGGCAAAAAATAATTAGTCTATTTCTGTTTCCAATTATACCTGCTAGCTTACCAGGAAAGCAAAGTTTTAGCTGGGAAAGAACTGAAGTGGCTGAAGTATATCAAGGAAGTGAAGTGGCTGTTTCTCGTATATTCAATGCCTTTTATACTAAATTTTGATAGAAGTATATTATTACTTTATTTATTATATATAAGTACATAAAATTATTATTCATATTTCGTTAAATATTGATTCCTCATTATTTTATAAATACATTTGTTTATATTGCTACTCAATTCAATTGCTATTTAATGCATATTTGAAAATTATGTTTCTCATAGACAATAACTTCCTTGTTTTTGTACAAAGTAATTTGATTTAATGTCTATATGCTTATAAATTGATCAGTTGTTGCGTTAGCATAACTTGCACTAAAATTGTGCGAAAATTATAACAATTTATTGCACCTTTGAGTTAGACTATTCCAAATACGGGAAGTAATTATGTATTTTTATAGATATTATTATTTTCAACTAAGCTATTACCTATCTGCCTATTACCTATCTGTTTTAATTACATACATGAATTTTGATATTTAAGTGGTGTCGTAAAAACAAAAGTCATTTAAAAATATTTAATAAACACTAAGTTAACATAACTTGCCATTTTTACTGTGTCGCAATTTACTCCAACATTTCCTATTTTACACATTTTTGTCTTACAAAGCGTTCAAATGGTTGATTTTGAAAAAAAAACGCGGAAAAACAGTACCAAAAAAAAAAAAAAAATAATAACAATAAAAAAATAAAAAATAATGTTCTTGCAAAGCGATAGACATAATCTATTCTATATAACATATCCATGGCAGGATTCAAGGATTATTGGTTGGTATTTTATTGAAGTTAAATTAAAGTATACTCTACTTTACCACAACATGTCTTTTAATATTTAAAAAATTAAAAAATATAATAATAATAAAACCTTTTCCCTTTTTCAACCTTAAGGTTTACCCATTTCTGAAAATAAACGAAAAACACTTATTCCTTAAGCGACAAACACCTTTGCAAAAGAGCATTTTCTCTACTTTTACATCACCTTTGTAAAAGAGCGTTTTCCGCGACTTTAACAAAAAAGATGGCAACTGTTCTTTTTAAGTTATCATTTTTGAATCTCAGTAATAAGAAAAACTAAAAAATTTAAAAAAATAATATACTTTCCTTTTTTTAGCGTCAAAAGTTTGCCACCTTGGCTAACAGCGTTTTACTCGACTTTAACAAAAAAAAAAAAAAAAAAAACTGGCAGCTATTCTTTTTTGATTAGCATTTATTGAATATGTATAATGAAAAATAGCTTCAAAATAAAAAATAACACATTTTACTCAAGCACAAAATGCCTTGACAAATGCCTTTGTAAACGAGCGCCTTTTTATTTATTTATTTATTTTTGTTAAATATTGGCAGATTTTGGTTTTATTATTAGCGAATTTCGAAAGTAGATAGGATTTTAAAAATTGAAAAAATATTAATATCTTTTCCGCTTTTTTCAACCTTATAAACCCAACCCCCTATGGCTTTTATAGTAGCTCAAACAATTTTTGGACTTATGATTTTCAATGCTCATATTATTAGTTTTCGACAAGCTAAGTTTTAATCGATTATGACTTTTTTTCCTATAAAAAAAAATCACAATCCTATAAAAAAAATCACAAAATATTTTAATGTAAATTTTTTTAAGACCTTTTGAAAATTTAGCATAATTTTGAGATTTTAAATACATTTTTCTGCATAATTCAATAGTAAACTTTTGTTATGATTCATCCGAAAATCGAGGGCGCCTTTGTAGATTTTATAGACTTTGTGAATAAAGCTTATTAGGTTTTATAGTTTCATATAATGTATTGATGTAAATTTAACTTTTTAAAAACTTTTTTTTACCCTACGAAATTCAATGTATATACTTTTTTCTTTCCTAGCTGATTGGTTGGGGTTAATGACATTGCAGATGTTATTCTTGAACTCATTTTGAGATTCAATCTACTAAAATATTACAAGAATAGAAGTAACAAAGCTACGTCAACAATAATCACATTATATGTACAATTTACACGACGCACTTCTAGTTATAAATGCCATAAGGGAAATGCAAAATATGTAATACAGTCATTTTGTAACATAGACATATATATGGGTACATATGTATATATACTGAATATACAGCAATGTCAGTAGTTACTGAAATGTCTGAAATGTATGTGCAATTATGTGTACTATAGATGGTGTTTTGTTAATAGTGTTGCTGCAATTTAAGTGAATATTAATGATGTGTAACCACAAATTCCACTTACACCATTATACTTTCGTAGAGGTTTCATGCTCCTAAATATTGTTAAATGTGTGTCCAAGAACATGTTTATGACTCTTTAGGCAAAGGCCATTAGTTGAACACTTTTTCATACAAAAATCATCTTTAACAGCATTTGACTTATGTTTGCTGCCTACTAGGGTTATCAATTATTTGACATTGCAGTTGATCGAATAAAATTTCACACTTTTTTTAATTATTCATTTCATCGAATTTTAATTTTCTCCGATTAATCGAATGATTAAGAATGAAATATATTGTGCTGATAGTTAATTATAAATTAAAAAATAAAAATTAAAAAACTAGTATCATTTAAATAAATAGCAATACATTAACATGGAAAAAAATACAAAAATTCAGACAATTACAAATTTCATTATAATTCTAACCTAGCGGAGTAACAATGATTAATCCGATTAATCGAATGAATAAAGAATGAAATAAGGAATGGAATATTTAAATAAATTTTTGGTTTTGTTATCATAAAACAAAACTAAAAATAACAGTTCATTAACATAGAACAAAAAAAAAAAAAAAAAAATAGACAATTACAATTTATATTCTAATTCTAACCGAGCGGAGTAACGAAGACCACTAGGAGATCACTACCAACTAAACCATTGGAGTTTAAAATTATCATTCATAAAGAACACAATTAAGCATTTTGGCTTTAAAACTATTATTGTTTAAAAAAAAAACAGATGTGCGAAAAACTCCTTTAACTTACTATCTGTGTTGCCAGGATATGAGAAAAAAGAGGCTACATAAACTTTAATAAATCAAAAAAGACTAAATGCACCAAAAAATAAGGCCAGAAAAAAATTTAAAATTAAAATAAAAAATAATAGAAACTTATTTTTTCTTGTTCTCATTTTTCAAAAGAAATTGTAGTAAATTTATAAATAACATCCAATAAAGCGATTCAATGAAAAATTGGCCAAAAATCTCTCATACAAATTTTGATTATATTTCTTATGAAATTTTCCCCAATGTTTTGAAGTGATTCTTCGTCATTTTTTTTAATATTTTTTCATAAATAGTTTCTATTGTTGATGTCGTATATTAAAAAATAATTATAATAATCGACTTAGAAACCCTAAAAAATTTTTTAAAGCATTTTTAATTTGGAGAATGAAGCGCCACAGGCGAAATTTTTTATTTAACACAAATAATCTCAATTTTATGTGCGAATAAATACACAAACCCTGCAAAAAATTTTCAATGTTTGGAATCAATAACAACTGATGGAAGTAATAAATTTCTTACTTAATTGCATGTAGCTTCCACATAGCTTCAAAGAATGCAATAGTGTAAGTTATTGACTGAGTGCAAAAGATACTCTTCCTTACCATACTTCTTTGGAGAAGCACTAAAATCTATTTCTATTGCTTCTAAGTGGCTCATCTCAAACAAAAATCATTAACTATTAATTCGCTTCAGTTATGCATATATTATGAAACCTTCTCATAAAATTGTAAAAAAGATAATATAAGAAGAGTGTCTCTTGCACTCAGTCAATAAATTACGCTATTGCATTCTTGGAAGCTATATTGAAGCTACATGCAATTCAGTAAGTAAGTCATTGCTTCCACTAGTTATTATGGCATGCAAGTAAGTATGATTTTTGTTGGAAAATGCATAAATGGATAATTGTGTAAAAGCAAAAATTTGCAACAACTAATAAAAAATATTTTCTTCTTTATTGAAATAGCCTTAAAAAGGCTAAACTGGCAACACTGCTTACTATTAATGATGACAATACATAGCATTAAAAGCATATATACTTTTTCTGTTCTTTTGAGATTTTTCTAAATTAAGTTAATGGTTATCAGTATTGCTGAAATAAATTTTTTTAATTTTTAATATTTTTTATTGATTGATTGATTGAGTTCAATTGACAAATCATTGTTACATATTTCAGAATCTTCGGTTATTTCCACATCACTTGAATCATTAAAACAATTTTGGAAATAAATAATAAATGAAAAATTCTCAAAAATAAAGCACTTGTATATACCAATTTATATATATCTTAACGAAATTTTCAACAATTTTCAGTAGGGTTTTCCAACTAAACAAAACTTTTTATACTTATAATTTCAAAAGGACATAATAAAAGCTCTTTTTGAAAAATCATGAAATTAAAATTCTTTAAAAATTTTTTTTTCTTTCGAAAAGACTAATACTATTCATCGAATAGTAGAATAAATTCTGTTCGCATGACAACCCTAGTCTCTATTCTTAATATCATCTCATATTATTTAAGCTAATGTCAGCATAATTGGCTTAAGATATGATAACCCCTACAAGAGCCAGCTGTAATATTGCTGCTACAGATGACCTGAACCTTACATACATTTGTACGTATGTTTTTTTTTTTTTTTTTTCATTGCACCAAACACATTTTCAGGAAGGCTATACACATATTCTTTGGGAAATGTAAATTATGTATGTGTTTCATTAACTTCGTCATTTACGACTATTAAAAATATGATTTCATGTTCGGAGTTTGTGTAGTGATATTAAATTCTAAAAATTTATATTTAGATTCATTTTTCAGACAACACTTTATAAACTCTTACTTCATACGTCTGTCATTCTTCATTTTAAGGCATCACACACTTCTTCTGTCAATATATATATGCATTAAAAACTGAAATCTTTCTCTCTGTTTCTCTTATTTAACCAGCTAACATACATACATACTTTCGAAGATTTTATGAAATTTCAAAGTTCTAAGAATTAACGCCATGTTCATCAGTTTAAATTTTCTTTTTTACTAATTTGAATATGTTTTCCAACGTTGTGTCTACCTTTATTAAAGTGCACACAAAACTGAAACAGATGATGTAGTATTAGGGTGTATATAAACATTTTTAAACACAGTTATAGTTTACGTACCTTTAGTAAATACAAACTCAATCATTGTTAAATGTCATTCAATGCACAAAATATAATTTGTACTCAAACACTGTAACATGTCATTGTATTTTTATGGTTATGTGTTAAATTTATATATTTCCTAGAAGATTTTAAAAGAAGTGACATGCCATGACTTGATATTTTAAGCTTTGTTAAATAAATGTATTTGTCCTTATTACAGAACATGCCTTTGGAAAAATTTTACTTTAATACTTTAAAAATAAGTTTTTTATAACATCAAAAGGTGTTTCAAATAAATTAAAAATATTTTTTTTTCAAATGAAATCAGTTATTTAAACTTAACTTTATATTGCTATAAATGCAGAGATATTTTCTTATATATCCTTTAAAATAACGATCGAAGATTTAGAGTAAAGGCTATAGCAAAAAGTTTATGAAAAGATGTGGGACATAAAATGAATTTTTTGCAATACAATGAATATTGAAAATATGCAATAAAATTGCTTTGAATCTCAAAGAAATAGTTACATTTACAAATTTCAACAGCAGATGTATATAATGTTGAGTAAAAGTAAGATAAATAAGGGTACAAAATATCTATAGGGATAAACATAAAAATACAAATTTACTGCCTTTAAATGCAATGGTATTTGGTTCTAAAACAAATTTAATTCAACTAACCCAATAAACAGTTAATATAACTATATAAAACTAACTATAAATCGACAAGTAACAGGTGAGTATACTAATTACAGTTTTGAATATGGACTCCACATATGAGGCTAATGATCGACTGGTGATTGTTCAGTCTTTCCAAGGAAAATTTAATTGCCTCCGGAGTCACATTATTAAAGGCCCCTTCTGTATCAAGGAAGGCCACTAACGCATACTCCTTATACTCGAGAGCTTTTTCAATATACCTCACGAACGAATGTTATGCTGTCTCAACAGATTTGCCTTTCATATAGGCATGCTGAGACGCTGATAATAGGCAAGGGTTAATCGTTCTGCGTAGGTGTAGGTCGATTAACCTTTCCAGTGTCTTCAAGAGGAAGGACGATAGACTGATAGGTCTGAAGAACTTCGGTCTTGTGTGTCAGGTTTTACTCTCTTTAGGGATAAAGACCACTGTATATCTAGTCCATGACTCAGGGATACACGCGCATAACAAGCATGCTGAGTATATCCGAGTTAGCCAGGGGACTATTAAATCCGCATTATACTGCAGGCCCATCTCAATTTATTATCCCTTATGGGAATAGGAACATCATTTCTGACCTTAGAAGATATGGCAGAGTGTCCCGTTAAAGGGAGACTGCCAGGAAAGTGCGCGTCCATTAAGACATCTAAGGCCTCTTGACCGCTCATTGTCCAACTGCCACATGGTTTCTGGATAAAACTTGGAACAGTAGGTGATGATGCCAGAATTTTGCGAAATCGACTGGTCTCAGGTTGATTTTCTACGCCGCTACAGAAAGCCCTCCAGGATTTTCGTTTCGCATTTCTTATCTTGTTTTTAAACTTGTTAACTGAGGATTCCATGAAATAATGTTTTCCTTAGGTCTGCAGATATTCGACATGTAGCCATTTAATAAATCCATTTTTGTTTTTGGAATTTATTCACGATTTTCATTTTTTAAACTAAAAAAAAAAAAAAAAATCTAAAAAGTGTGTAACTTTAAGCACCAATATATTTATAAGATGTAAACAGATTTTGATGGCATAAATTACATACAGAAGGTGAATATATCCTCTTTGAACGCAGTAATTTAGAAATAATACTGGTACTCAAAAGTACATTTATAACGCAAATACAATTTTAGGATGCATTTTTGAAAAATGACGATAGACATTTTTCAATTTTTTCTCCCACTGATATTAAAAATTATAATGTCTACTAAAAATTGCAATACAAATTCTTCTGCAACAAAAACGTGCACTACTTCAAAAAAAAAATAAAAAAGTTCCTTCAGATTTTTTATAATTTTTGTGTTTTTTATTTTTTTATTTTTGTGATTATATTTTTTCATAATTTATTATTTGTGGTATAATATATTTTTGTCTCAGAATACTTGCTAATGTACTGTGCAATATACATATTTGTCTTTAGTATTAAGTAGAAATATTTAAAATAAAAATAGTCTAAATTTCTTAAAAATGCACCTGAAAATTTAATTCTTGTTATGAGTGCATCTTTAGTAAAAACGCTATCTCTGAATTGCACAATATTATTTACAATATTCATTGTAATAGACTTTATACTGCTTTTAAATCAATAAAATTTAATGTATAGCTAAACAGTTAGAAAAACTTAAAGTTAGATATTTCTGAATGAGAATAATCATAAAAATTTAAAAAATAAGCAAAAAAACTGGCGATTATTTTTCTAAAAAAATATTAAAAACAGAATAATGATTATTGCATTTTGTAGCAAGGATATTGATTTTAAACACATCGAAAGAAAATTTAAATCGAATGGATAGAAATTTGTTAAAAATGCATTGTAAAATTGCAATTTCATTACGAGTGCATATTTAGATAAACCACTTTCCTTTACATTATTCCTTGAAAGAGGTTTCGGTTAATCTTCATTAGAACCTTGAATCATTAAAATCCATCTACATTGTAGAGAGATATTAACATTTATATAGTGGATAAGTTTGTGAAATCATAATAACCGGAAAGACTTATAAAGGACAAAATGTTAGTATTTCACCAACGAAAAAACAAATTTCTTATTTGCTATTAATAATTTTATTTTTACGGAATTATCCATTTAAGCATTTTTCTGTATATTTATTTGCACAAAAGATCTAAATTATTTTTTAAAAAAAATTTTCGCCTGCGACGCATTATTTTCGAAGTCAATAATAATTACTTTTTTAATATACTTCATTAACAATAGAAACTATTTATGAAAATAATTTAAAAAAAATTTTATTAATGCGAAAAATCATCAAAAATTTGGAAAACTTAATAAGGTAGGAATTATAGATAAAAAATTAAGAAAAATCACTTTAAAATATTTGGTAATTTTTAATATGAAATTTAACTTAAATTTGTATGCGAATTTTTTGAGCGATTTTTCATTTTATGACATTTAGCCTTTTTTGACCTTTCTGAATTTAAATTTAGCTTCTTTTTTCATGTCCTGGCAACACTGTTTGCTATTCAAGCGATTTACATGATAGTTTTAAAACTTCGTGAAAACTTTTTTGTTATAAAACTGTTAAAACTATATTAAAACAGGCCGGGTATATCTAGGGGAACTAATAGTCTCCATTTATGTCTAAAAAATTGTTAAAATGAAAGCTTTCAAAATTTGTGAAGTGGTGGCCACACGCAAAATAAATATTAATTATCACATATTTTGAGAACTCCCTACAGTGGAAGCTTTAAATTTCTTATCAAGTAGTCATCTTGATCATGGCAATTTATGCACAGAAAAAAACAGTTTTATAATGAGCGTAATATCTAGTGATGAGTATTAGTATGCCCATGTAGAAAAGATAGGATTTTTAGGGGAAAGAATGATATACTTATATACTTCTTGGGTAACATTGAATGAAATTTTGTAATAAGTTTTACTTAGATAAATGCACAGCAATGGCAAGTAGTAATATTTCTGGACTACTTTGTGATGCCGCAACCAGCAAATTGTATAATTATTTTTTTTCCATTCTCGAAATTTTCAAGATATTTTGGTAGTATTTTTATACAAGTGCTACATACATGAAAAAAGCAATAAATTTTTTTCCTTTTTTAGTTTTCCCTTTCGATTTCAAAATATAAATATATATATATATATATATATATATATATATATATATATATATATATATATAATATAATATATAATGTTTTTTTGTAATGTTTTTCATAGAATATGCAATTTGCCTGCAAATATATGGCCAAAAGATTTATAACGCAAAATAGTTTGGGAAAAAGAATTCTCGTTCAAAAAAATTATTATTAGAAATTCATGCCTTGTAGATAATGGCCTCTAAATTTACTTGAATTTTAACATTTTCAGTTACAAATTATATAAAAAATTATACAAAAATTTAGGAAATTTAAATGACCATTACACTTATATAAATATTCGTTGATAAATTTTTGTTTTATTATAACATCTCGAATAAAGTAAAAATAAATGTTGGGTAGATTTCCATGGATACATAAATAAAAGAGAACATAAATTAAAAATTTGTCTTTAAATTTCTGTTTCTATTTAAAAACGGTATTGTAAATCTATTACTTTAAGCACATTAATTATACAAAATACTTTCGACAAATATATTTAATTATCACTTTTAGATTTATTTGACGAATATCTGTTATATTAATTTTTAGTTTTGTTATACTACAAGTCATGTTTTATGAGCTCTGCAAATTACTGAAATAAACTTCATTATAAGCAATTTTAGCAAACAAATACTGTAGCATAGTTCTTTTTTTCAAAACAATGAAAAATTTTTCAGAATACAATAGTCTTTTTAAATTATTAACTTGTATGGCTTTAATTCAACTTTTTTAATCATGTCACTAACTGACATCATTGCAACATTTCAAATATTGCAAAAAACTATTACTTGTACAAAATAACTGAAAAAATGTACAGCCATTAATTATTGAAACAAGAGGAAAAAAACCAAACCACAGTAATGAAAAAAAAGCGAAAATAGAATTCATATGTATGTAGTTTATGAATCCCAGCAAATTCTTTTGGTAAATTAAAAGGAATTATATTTTTAACAAACAAAAACTATTCTTTTTAAAAGTATTGAATGAAACATTTACAATCAAGTATAAAATATTGCTGGTGTATGTAGAAAATAAAAATGTGACACAATGAAAAAAATAAAAAATAAATAATAATTTGTTAAAGTGTATGTTAACTTTTGTTTGTACACATATATGTGTATTTTTTTTTCTTTTTTTCTTTTCTTAACCACATGTCTGCCAGCAATGTAGCAATAAACGATTGGAATGGTCACTTAAAGTAAAGACAAAAAAAAGGAAGTGGTTTAAAAACGACAATTGGTATTGGTGGTTTTCGCAGTTGAGCTATAGAATTTTCAAGTGAAAAAAGGGTAATTTTGTAGCAAAGTGTTATTATACAACTTGGTACCAGACTTGGGGTAATAATTACATTTTCAATTAAACTACAGTAATTATAATTGAAAATTTTCAATTATTATTACATATAATTGCAACTAATACACAGAGAAAATAGATTTGCTGTGGCAACATAATTTATTTTCAATCAAATTCGCTCTGTTGCACGTACTACCTTCCATAACAGTTACAGCTACCGGTTATTTCTTTCTCTTATGATATATTATTGGTATTAACATAAAATATATTGGTCGAGATAACAAATAGTATGTGGTATTAGTACAATATACTACATACAATGGTTTTAAAAATATAATTCGGTGAGAACAACTGAAACTATCAATAAGGTAAAATGGAAACTACTAAAACTTTTATTAATTTTTATCAATCTATTTGACGTAAATAAGTATAAAAATAATTTTTAGCATACATATTGTATAAATACATATGGGGAGTACGCTGACGAAAAAGTCCTAAATGCTTTTTACTGCTTTTCAAGAGAAGAAGGAAACGGTTTTATGTTGTGAATTCGCAATTTTTTTTTTCTTTTCTAATTTAGATCTTTTGTGTTTTTCGCTAAGACATTTATTAATTTTATGCTTTCAAAAATCGATACCTTTTGGCGTTCGCGAATGGCAAAAGAAATAAAAAAAATCTTAAAATAGGATTTTTATATAAAAAATATTTAATTTCTTAATATTTTCGTTTTCTTGTACTAAAGTCTTATGTGTAGTAAAAAACAAAAATATTTTTTATTTTCTCAAGGAAATCTAAAAAGAAGCCTTTTTGTAACTTCGAAACCCGTTGGCGGGTGAAGGAATGAATAATAATGATAAATGATGCAATAATAAAAAACAGATTCAAGGAACTACACATGAGTCTCTCGACTATATAAAATTCACCGACTATATAAAATTCAATAAAAAAAAAACAAGTTTATGTAAAACTATTAACTTTGATACTTATTTTTGGAGTTTATAACATATTTTATTTCATATTCATCTTCAGTGGATTTTTTGCATCCGTTCCACTATAGAAAAATATTAATAAACCAATTATACATACACATAAAATACATAATATATGCACTTATAGAATCATAGCCATAATAACTTGTATCCGGAATTCTTGGATATTTAAAAGAAGGAAATATAGAAACATTCATGTGTATTACTTCTTTACAATGTTCTTTTAAAAAGATCTTTTAAAAGACCATTTTTTGCAATGTTTCCACAATAATTGAGTGCAAAAAACTACACAGAAAATTACAAGTGGACTTCAATTACGAAATTGCTATTATTAATTAAATTTGTGTTTGATTTTGCTCCAATCACCAAAGTGATTATGATAAAATGATAATAATTGATAAATTTGAATTAATTTTTTTTAACCAATTTAATTAGAATTATGAATGAAAGTTTGTCTAAAATAAACTAAAAATTTTATTGGTTCAATTCTACAGTTAACTGAATCCCTTCTTCAATAAAAACTCACGTATTTAAATATAATTATTTATTGAATTAGTAGAAATATTTAAGTAATAGAATACAAGTAAAATTGAACTAAAAAATATTAAAACGCCAAATTTGATGGAAGGAAACGAAGCTTTATACATATATATTTTGATCTTGGAGATATCACCGACAATCACGTATAAATCAGATTTTTGTAATCTTGATTATCGGTGACTTTTAAAAGAATTTATAAAGTATGCGTCAAGTTTCGTTTCCTTCCATTAAATTTTGGTGTTATATTTAACTAGGTTATGCAATAATGTATGTAGGTATGTGTGTGCATGTGTATATGTGTATGTATTCTCTTAATAATACATTGAAAATGTGTAATGTTTATGTTTATAATTAATTTCCGAAAACTTCAAACAAAAGCTTTTGTTTCTGCGGAACGATCCAATGAAGATCATATTATACTATCTGAGTGCCAATACCACCTAGAACGAGATACCAATAAAAAATATGACAAACGTCTGAACAAACAATCAATATGAACCAACCTTATACACATATATAAATAATCTTTCATAGGACAGTTTTAAAACAAATTGGGATCTTAAAATTGAATACAACCTTCTGTAACAATGACGGAAATATCTACCACAGCATCGAAAGATTAATAATCTCATCAAATATTAAAATTTATACTTACTTAATAATTGTGCATTAAAAATTAGCCTCTTTTAACATTAACAAAGGTAAAAAAAGGCTAAATGTCTCAAAAATTAATGCCAGAAAATGTTAGCGTATATTTTTTTTTTTTTTTTTGTTTAAAATTTATTTCTGTTCGTCCCTATTTATTTTTGATATTTTTTTAAACATATTGCAATAAACATAAAACATAACAAAAAAAAATTACCCAATGAAATACCGCCCAAAAATTTCTATACAAATTTTGCTTATATTTCTAACGACAAATGTTTCAGTGTTTCGAAATTGTTTTTCGTAATTTTTCAACTATAATTAATATTAAGGATTTTGAAATTTTTTGGTGATTTTTACTTTTATTATATTTTTTAATTGTATTCGTAAATAGTTCGTATGATTAATGAAGTATACAAAAACTTTATGTATAATAATAGAAAAAACTGCTTTTTTTCTTTCCTTCTTATAAGTGCATCTATAATATTGTTTTCCTTTTGTTGACTTTTTTATTTTTAAACTTTTTAGGAAGAAAAAGTACCTGTCTTTTCAACCGTAGGTATGTATTCTTTATGTTTTGGTCAAATATTAAAAGCAAATTTTTAATCATCTAGAAAATTGTTTTCTAAAATTTTTTTCTATATATATCGATACAAAAACTTTTAACGGCATTTTTATGTTTTCAAATCAGATAAAAAATGTAGAACTTATTCGAATATTTTGCCTTAAAATAATTAATAAATATATAATTAATAACTTTGAGAGTTTTTATGCCATTTTATACAGGAATATCCCCTTTATTTCTAAAAAAAATACATTTCAAACTTTGTAAACAAATATGTGTAGTCTTTTAGAAAAAATTCGACAAATTTATATCAAAATCAAAATTTCGAAAAAGAAAAGTGAAATAAAAAAATGAAGATTTTATTATTTAATATGAGTGTATATAAAAGTTGGTAATATTTTTCAAAGACTACGTCCTTCTGCAAAATCAATTTAAATCAAAATCAGTTTAAAAATCTTAAACTGATTTTTCACAACATCTCGAATTTTAGGGTGTTTCGAAATTTTTTAAATTGTTTGCGATGTCCTCAAAAAGGTCTACAATCTATATTAGATCGTTTTCCGAGTCTAAATAAAAAGTACCATTTTGTAGAAGCGTGTTATTACTGTTACACCCTTACTTCTAAAGCAATGAGTTTTTTGGAATAAAGTTTTAAATTTCTTATTAAAAAATTTCAAGAGAATCATTTTTGCCTTTTACAGTAGCATCTAACTTGGAAGACACTTCTATATATACTACTTTTTAATACGGTTAAAAGCTGTGTACTTTTATTTTCTAAGTCAATTTAAAAATCTTAAATTTACTTAAAATTCAAGGAGTGCAGAAACCACCCTAAAAACGGTCGTAATTAAGGGGGTGTTTCGAAATTTTTTTAAATTGTTATGTGATGTCCTCAAGAAGATCTATGGTCCACGTTAGATTATTTTGCGAGTGAAAATAAAAATTTTCATTTTATAGCAGCGTGTAATCCATTTAGTAAGTCCATAAAATTAGTTAAGATATATTTGATTTGGAGAATTAAACGCCGCAGGGAATATTTTTTGTTAACTATGTACAATCTTGATTTTTTTGTGCGAAGAAAAATAAGAAGTATAATAAATGGAAAATAAATACGAAGTTACAGATCTGAGCTCACAATATTTGAAACTAATTTTAGCACCATATTTTACAAACAAATTAAAAAAATAATTGTGGACAATTTACAAAGTTTGGACAGGGCTTGTAAGAACTCTGTTGCCCCAAGTGCCTTCGCGTTTGCTTTGCATGCATTTCCTTTAACATTACTATTGAAGATAATGAAAAAATGATATAGATAAGAACAAAAAATAAATTTTATAAGTGAGTAAATATCGCCATCTTTTTGGAAAAAACTCCCAAAAAATTAAATTTTTTTAAAGTTTCAACTTCAAATTAATGTAACTTTTTATCGGATTCATATATCTATATCTTCTAAATGATATGAATTTTTGTAAGAAACTTCTTTATTTTTTTGAATATTTTAAATGATGATAAAAAAATTTATTTAAGCTTGACTACCTCTTAAACTAAAAGAGATAACATACATATGTAAGCATATTTTTTGCAAGTACTACCTATATTCATTTTTTTTAATTTCATATAATAAATACATTTTTGGCGATTAATAAAATGACATACCCGAGATGGAAGGCTGCCCAATATCCCCCCTCCCGCTGGGAATCTGTACTCCTCTAAATCAACACAAAAGCACATCACCTCTGGTAATGTGAAATTTTATGGTGATCTCCAACGGTTTTCAAGTTACAGAATTATATTGGACCACTGTGGTTTATTTATAAATTCTCTGGGGTTTTTTTTAATATTGTTTAACAATCTCAAAATAATTAATTTTTTCGTTGGAATTAATATAACGGATCGATATATTTCAAACAACATAGTTTTTCGCATTTAGTACATAGACTTAAAAAGTCTTCATTTAGATCCATTTTAAAAAAGGTGCAAAAAAGCGGTCAGGCATTTGAAAACGTCAATTTGCGACTAAAGTCGCCCGACGGTAATGATGACTGAATCATATGTTGCATATAAAAAATTGTATATTTTTTACGCACATTACATTCTTTGTGAAAAAAGACTTCGTAGATCTGTTGATAATAGACAAACCTTTTAACCATAAATGCAATAATAACAATGACCCTGAAATTTCTTAAGGTACACTGAAAATTAAAGAATATACAAAATGTACAACAAAAAATATACATTCTGTTACCTGCGTATGTGCACTTATTTTTATTTAGTTATTTTTAAATATAAAACTAAAACACACATTTTAAATTAAAATGTTCAACTGGTTTGTAGAGTTGTTAAAAAAAACTAAACAAATGAACACAATTTTTTCATATAAGTTATTTTTATAAAACTTTGTTTAGTAAAAAGTTAGTTTCTTACTTCCATCAAAAAAGTTCACTTAATCAATTAATAATGTAATTTGTTTAAGTTTCGCACCAGTAAATACGTTACTAAATAAAATTAAAAAAATAATTTATGATTAACTGAAAGTGTTTTAAATTTAGTTTTGTTTTAAGCAGAATTCAAATAACATTTTTTTTATTTAATATGAATAAAATGGAAAGTATCTATCAGGTGGACAATAGTAATGTTAAAACAAATACATATGTATGTACTATATTTTCGTTAAATGTGATTCTGTGTAGATGTTTATACTTGTAGGTGGTTATGAAACTACTATATATCCTATATTAAAGTAAATTATGTAGAAATATATATATATATATATATATATATATATATATATATATACATATTCATCATATTCTGTCTATTTTAGTATTCTTAACTTTTCTACATAAATAAATAAGTACGGAGTAATGAAGATTTTTTTTTTTTTTTTGAGAAAGAATTCAAAAGAATCACTTAGTATTTTTAGTGCTACCAACTGCCATTAATATCCAACATAGACACACTTGTCTATGTGAAAGAGAAGTTCAAATAAATATTTTGTTCAAGATGTTCTTTAAAAATAATGTGTTGACTTAATATTGAATTATTAATATAATTTGTTTCACAGCGACCACAATCTATAGCGGAAGTTTTATTGGTGTTGATTAATTGAATTTTTAATGTAATAAATTAAAGAGAAACAGCACTTTGTTTATTTTAATTTATATGACGGATGTTATATTAAAATATCAGTACACCACAGGGCGTATGTGTAACAAATTTTTGTGCAATACTATTGGCACAGCGACAATAAAGAATTTTGTATTGTGGATTTTTTTTTTTAGACCAGGGTTTGAAGTTTGTAAATTTTTAAGTTATGTGTACGTAGACAGTATAGCAAGTAAAATAAAGAAAATATATATTTTTCAATATGTTAACTATAGATTATTTGGTTTATAACATTTCACAGTTATCGCTTAAAATTACCATACCAAAAAAAGATATATTTTTTTTCTAATCTTAAGAGTTCTTTTATACTTTAAATATTGTTTCATTTTCTTAACAATATTTTAGCATTCAATAAGAATGTCACATTTTATTAGAGTCGTAAATATTTTATTTCCTATCAAATTTAATATATATTTAGTAGAATTGATGAAATGAAAACTGATAGTTATCAGTTAATTATGTATGATTGTGGTCAACTTATATACATGCAACTATTTAACGAATGTATACCATATACTATATGTATTTATAGACGTGTATATATATCTGATGTACATAAACTATATGTTTTCTTTAACCATGGCAGCTTTGCACTTCTGCTTATACGACTATATTGATATATTTTTCTTTTAGTCATAAATCCATGAAGAGTTTGTTCTTATTACAAATTTTATGAGTATTGTAGCAGTGCTCTTGAAAATACACACATAAATTTTTTCATTTTATTGGATAGAAACAACAAAATATTCATTGCATTACAATCTTACTACAAAGGTTGAAAACCGAATAGTTACCGTATACCGGTACCGAAACTAAAATATCGGTATATACCGTTATGATTAAAAACATAGCATCCTTTATTTATTTTAATTAAAATTCAAAAAAACGCCGAATTACATATATATTTCATGTCAATTTAAAAATATAAAATATAAAAATATTTTATGTTCTAAACCACAATTTAGTTTTTGTTGCGGTGTAAAGTTAATTTTTTTTCTGATTTTTTAAATACATGAAATTGAAAACCGGTTAGCACTAAGAAAATATAATGGAAAATACGTTGCGAATGATTTTGTTTAGGAATATTCATTCCAATTACTAGAAAAGTTCACTCACTCTATTCACTGAAAAATATCTCATTACAAATTAAACCCATTGAAAATATACTTCTTCAAGTTTAGGTAAGAGCTAAAACAAATATATCAATTAAAAGAAATGGAAAAATGTAGTACCAATTAAGTTCCTAACTTGCCCCATTTTTTTAAAAGATTAAAAAATTCACACTCAGCGCGCCACAACCATAGCAAAGAGAGTATGAATGTATGGTGATTTTTTGTTGGAGCGGTGGGGGGGGGGAGTGTTTTTTTTAAGTTTAAATGGCATAGGTATCTGCTAACATATTCCCGGGGCCATCATTCCAGAAAAAGCATTCGAAAATTATCCGATTTTTTTTTATTTAAAAACTTAATTTTTCTTGTTCTCATTAGTTTTTGATATTTTATAAAAGTTCATAATACGTTTATAAATAACACCCAGCAAAATGTCTCAATGAAAAATCGCCCAAAATTTTCGCATACACATTTGAGTTATATTTCATATGAAAAATTATCCAATGTTTTAAAGTAATTTTTCATAACTTGCTTTTTGAATAAACATTTCCAAATTTTGCGTGATTCTTCGTATTAATAAGATTTGTTCTAAATTATTTTCATAAATAGTTTCTGTGGTTGATGAAGTATATTAAAAATAATTATAATAATTAACTTAGAGAATGAAGCGCCGTAGGAGAAATTTCCTATTAAATAATAATTTAGTTTTTTTTTTGCAAATAAATGTACACAAAAATGCTTAAATGAATTATTCTGTAAAAATTAAATTAGTAATAGCAAATAAGAAATTAGTTTAATCGTTGTAGAAATACTAACATTTTAGACTTTTTAAGGAAATTTTTAGAATCAAAAAAGGCTAAAAATTAGTTAGAAGCTAAAAGGAAAATTTTGAGGCTAAATGCAAAATAAAAAGACTAGATTTAGCCTTAAAAGGACTAAACTGACCACACTGATCAGGAATTTCTCTTTTAAGCGCGTTTGGGTGATTTCTGCGAACAAACGTAATATATCTAGTACAAGGAATGTGAAATACGTAAGATTATTGGCGATACAATTTTCCCAACCACTTTGTTTATTTATGTTAAAATTTTTTAGAAATTTATTTACAACAAGAAACCGAAATGTACTAAGCGCTTGATTTTTAATCGCTGGTAAAGAACTGAGGATAAATTTATATATTTTGAATTTTTTATTTATTTTTCTATTTCGCCTTAGGAAATCTATTGAAACAAGGGAATTGTTTGTTCTTAAATCTTGATAAAACTATGAATGAGTCGTTTATTTTGAAAGTGGATTAAGTCCCTCCATCAAAAAAATTATGTTAGTCATTAAAATAGTTAAATTTTTACATAATATTTTAATTAAGTTTTCTTATTTCTTTTGTATTAAAACTTTTACAAGTTTTAATATAAGAGAAATAAATTAAACAAAATTTAACTAATTCTGTAAACATTTAAATATTTCCACACTTAATTTTATAATATTCGTGTATGGATTTAGTGCACTTTCAAAATAAAAGGCTCAAGTATTATATTAAATAAAATGTTATTATTAAAAATAATTACATCTTTCTTGGAGCAAGTAAATTATATGAGAAATTATTGATACAAAACATTTTACATAGAAAATATTATATTTTAAAATACTGAAACTAAAATATCTATATGTACCGTTATTGAAGGAAATGGTATTGGAATACCGGTATCTTTGAAAAATAATAATTTTGGTAACGGTATCGGTTACGGTAAACGGTACCGGTATTTATAACGATATCGATTTCCAACCCTGCTTACTATTATCGACATACAAATGTCAACTTTTACTTAAGCACTAATTCATGATACTATCTACTTAAATACATTTAAGAATGGGTAGTTGTGTTAAATCAGAACATAGGCAACATAGTGTGATGTTGCTGATAACGATGATTACTGATGATAATAATGTAGTAATGACAATAAAAATGAGAAAGTCTGTAAAAATGCTAAAGGGCAGTGTAAAGTATTCCTTACATAAAACTATAAAAAAGTTTACCACTAATAAGACAAACAAAAACAAAGTCAAAAACTTAGTGCAGGACTTTAGATTAGCTGAATGATAATGTATAAACAAATTTAAATATTTTCTTCTGTTTAGTAAAATAAGTTACATGATTGTATATGATTACCTCAAGGAGAAAGTTTTAGAATAAACGTAGAATAGATGTTGTCTGATAATCAAAAATAATAATATTTATTTTAGCTGCTTGGATTTAATATTCGCATCAGTGAGAAAATATATGAGGTAAAACCTGATGAATTGAATAGAAAAGTTGGAAATAGTTATATATTTTTCCCAAGTTATATAGAACAGAAAAAAGTTTTAAAAAACAAACAAATATTACTACATTATTGCGTTTGTTAATTGAAAAGGATTTATTCGCAAATTTAAATTGACCCTTGTACCTAATATACGAAAACCATTATACATTAATTTTTCTGAGGCTGCTTCTTGAGTTTACCTTTTTTATGGGAAAAGGGATAGATTTCATAGCGGGATTTAGAAAAAAGTAAAATATTGTAAAATTTTGAACTATCTTAAAGTACTTTCTCTAGAATGCATTAAAAGATTCTCATCTACAGAAAAATTCCTGCAAAAAAATTACAGAAATATTTTTAACATAACTAACTCAAGATTAAAAATAGAAAAAACAAAAAAGAAATTTTTTTTTGCGAAATAATGTGTGTGTAAAATGTAACACATACTTTTTCCTTTATAATTTTATGTCCTTATAACTTTTTTGTGGCCAATATATCATTGAAAATTACTTCAAATTTTATAATGATACGAATTTTCAAAATATTTTGTGTAATTGATTCACAATAGAGAGACAAATGGAAATACATAACAAATGTTTGAAAATATTATAACTCATCCAAATTGGACTTACGAAAAAACTAGAAAAGAGCTACGTGTCAGCAAACAGTTACTTTCTAGAGTAATAATTTAAACAATGACCTTGCAATCGTACACGAAGCCATGAAGGTGGAGTAGTTCTTAGGAAGTATTAAAAACATTTTCGGAAGTTGCTAGTTGTGTAAAATGTTCAGAATGCTCCTTGTATAATATTAAAGCTAATATTGGTCTTAAAGTACAAGATAGCAACGACTGTTGAAGCTAAAAAGAGAGCAAAAAAATTTGTTTAAAAAGTTTAAATGTTGTGTAATGAATAACCAAACGTACGTCAGCATAAAAGTTTTATATAGCAGATGCAGTGTTACTATTGAAAATGTTTTTTTCTTCAATACCTCAAAAAAGCTCCTTAAGACTCAGTTTTATTAATAACAAAATAATTTACTTGTAGTAATTTTTGTTATTGCACAAATAAAGATTTATAGTTAGCATTTTATGAGTATGAAATATTAGTTAAACTTCTCTATTTTTCTACGAAATCTTCATTCGGACTTCAGCCATGCAAGTCCTCGCCTAATTAATTTAGGACATTTCTTCACAAGTGTTGATCTATAGTCTATTGGAAAATTCATTTTTCATTAGTGATAATTTAGAAAACGTCATTGCCGGGGCATTGCTATGAACCAAATTATGAATATAAATTAGGATATTAATATGCATAAAATATATTTTTTATTTTCTTAATTCATCACAAAAAGGTTTGTCATTTAATGTCCCAAATAGCTGTATATAAATCCTATCATTATCTTTAGTTTTTAACAGTTTTACATCACTATACTCTCAAACGATCTCCAAATAAATAATTTCTTCATTGGATTAATATATAATGGGCCGAAATATTTCAAAAATTAAGTTTCTCTTCACTTAGTATTAGGAAGGGGTTAAAAAAAAGTTCCCGGATGGTTTAAAAAGGGGGAATTGGCGACTAAAGTCGCCAAACGGTAACGCTGAACAGATTTTAAATGAAATGTTATAGAAGAGTACATACCAAAAAAAAAAAAAAAAATTTCCCAAAGAGTTTCTTGTTTTTCAACCTATATGCGGCTGTGGTGTATCGTATGTAATATCAAAGAGTGTCTACAAAGAATACTGATTCTATTTATAATAAAACATATAGCTGCAGCATTCTTTTGGCATGACTTGGAGTCGTACCACTACAGTAAAACTTTATAATGGTACGATAAACATTATGCCAATTTTGCTCCGAAAAATTCCAACCCTGCAACCTGTTCAGAACTTTGACCAATCCAAAGATATTGAACAAAAGAGAATCGAGGAAAACTAATCGTGCACCAAAAATACTGGCAAATTTTAAAAACAAAAAAGTGGCACAAATTACAATCAAATTACTATTGGAGGATGTTTCAAAGAAAATAAAAAATTCATATCTATTCATTAATTTATCCTTTATTGTTATACGTAATAAATCTGCAGAAAACATGCTAAAATATATTATTTCATTCATAATTGTACCTTATTCTAGTCAATTTTTATATCAACGTTTATGTGATGTTTAATTCGAACGCATACTTTATACTAGGTCCATAAATTTCAATCATTTGCATGGAGTTTCAAATAAGTTTTGAATTTATTTTTAATATTTTTAAAAATATTATACTAATTTAAAATAAACAGTGTTTGAGTGGTATTCAAACATATGAATCGCGAATGAGCTTATTCTCAGGACTAAATAAATAGCAAAATAAAGGCAAAATTTCTGCCACACAGAAAAAAGATTCATATATTCGAAAATTTTGTTCATAAATATTATGAATCGAAAATGACTTTTCTCCCAAACTTTTTTCATAAAAAATAGAAAAAATGAAACTTTTAGTAATTTTGCAAAAATTTTGTTAAGTCTGTGGTTTAGTTGTATTGTACATGAAAATAGTTATACACGAAAATAATAATAACAAACGGCTTAAAATGGCAAAATTCCAAGGAAAATCTGAAAAAAATATGTTTAGAATTTTGCATAATTTCGCTCGCACTCTGCAGCACATCATTTTGATAAAAAGCGCTTTTCTTCTGTTCCTATAATGTAGCTAAAAATTATTAAATACCTAAAATTTTCCGATGAAAATTTAAATAATTTATTTTAAGTGTTTTTGACTTTTGATTCATTTCAAAAAACGTAAAAAAGTGTTAATATTTAAGACATTATTCTCAACTATTATGATCTAAAATCAATGAAAGTAAATTCTTATTTTTATGCACAAACTTTTTTCTGTGTTCAAAAGAAAATGTTATCATAGTCGTTTGAATGGATGTAAAAGTATAAACGAAAATAAATTGGATACTCGAAAGTTATATTTTTAAATAAGGAAACATTTTTGAAAAAAAAAAAGAATTACTTTTGTTGCGTTAAATTATTTAAAATTTTAGTTTCAAAACAAGTTCAATTTTCTTTTGCTAAAACTCTATTCATAAACTAAAATTTTTTATAGAAATTCAAATTCATCAAAGAATAAAAAAGGGAAATTAAATCATAAAGTGCAACAAATATTCCGAATATCTTTTTCATACATTTCTCTCTCGCATAAACAGAGGGTAATTGCTGTACTAAAGACCTAGTATCTCCCTAAATTTTAAGTCAATTTTAGTTTTTAATTAAAAAAGCTGAAGGACGTAGCTTTTGAACTATATTTAAATCCTTTATATATACATACTTCAAATAATTAAAGATTTATTCAACATTTTCGAAAATGATGTAAATTTTGGAACCTGTTTTCTTCTTTAAAACTAAACATATTTATATCTGAAGTTTTAAATTCTAATTTATTTACAATAAAACGAGATATCAATCTTTGTTTAAGTACTCAAAAAATTATTAAAAAACTCAAAACGTTACGCAAATATTTTTATGGGGGAAAAATGAAAAATGTATGGAAAGTTGAAGTAACTTATTCCATATAAAATCGAAAAGGTCTACACTTCTTGTCCAATTTAAAATAAAAAAAACTAAATATTGTTATATTTATAAAAAAATGTAAAAAAAATAAATAAAAATAAATAATAATAAAGTCAAGAAGGTTTGAATTTTAAATTTTCATTAATATTACGCTCGCGTGCAGACGAAAAGTCCTATGTTTTTAATTTTCAGGAGAGGAGAAAAAATACCTTTAATACGAAAGCCGTATAAAACTACATGTTAGTTCTTTTGATAACAATAACTAATATATTTATTAAAAAAAGGATTAGCATTTAAAATGAGCCTTAAATAAAGCTTTCGGATGGATGCAATAAAATAATTTCGGGAAAATTACACTTCGATTTGTCATGGCAATGTAAGAAAATTGTTCAAATTATTTTGGGAGAATGTTAAATTTTTAACCGTTTTAAGTTACAAATTCGTGCATATTTTCAATTACACTTTTTTTTAAGATTTTTCTAAAAAAAATTCAATTTTTTAGAAATTTATCATTAATAATTTAATGTTTAACCATTTTTATTTAACTTCCAAAATACAATCGTAAACCAATATTTTCCCAATACGCAAAATTATGATTATACACATTTTAATAATATTTGGGGAAAAATTCTTGTTATTTATTAAATAATTCTTAACATTTATGAAATTATACACTACACCATGGGCCATTATGCATTTGTGCAGACGTTTGTAACGCATAGAAAAAGTTATTCAATACCCACCTTAAAGTATCACCTTTTAATCGATCTAACGATGTCCTTCCGTCCATCAGGCTGGATGGCTGGCTGGCTACCCGTGTAAACTTTGTACACAAAGTACAAAGGTCGTAATTTTAAAGATTATTCAATGAAATTTAGACGTGAGACTTCTATGATACAAGAACGACTCCTATTGAAATTGGTTGTGATCTGCCCATTATTTCACCTAGCTCCCTTACAAATGTCCCCTCAAAAATGCCTTACAAATAAGAATATTTTAATAAAATTCGGAGAAGTTCTGTACAAGTATCAATCTTTGTACCAAATTTTGTGAAGATCGGTTAAAATATTTTTCAATATAACATAAATTAAATTTAAGGTTAAATTTAATGAAATTCTTTTGAAAACCCAAGAAAAGTAAATCAAATTACAAAATTATTCCCTGTTGAAAAAATTTAACGTTTTGTAATAATATAACTACCTAATATAGTTATTTAAAAAATTTTGAAAAATCACTTGAAATTGAAAAAAGTTTTTTTTAGCAAGTACTAATTTTTGAAGCCTATTTATTAAGTTTAAAATTTTCGTAAGAAAAAAGTCAAAAATTAGTTTAGCACTTCTTAAATAACGTTCAAGATAAATTCATTACTTCATTTTCTATTTTTTATAAACTAATTTTTCAAAAAGGATTTTCTCTTTCCTATTATTATTTTTTTAGTTAAAAAATGAATTCGCTCCTGTAATTATGAGAACTGTAATCTAAAACGAAAACACTGAAATTTTGACTGCGAAATTTTCAAATTATTATTTTACACATAGCATTAGCACACACAATTTTTTTAAACACCAATAGCCTTTTAAATTTTATAAATTGGTCCATTTTTCACAAGACACATTATTAATTTTTATTAATTTTTTATATTTTGTTTTGTTTGTTTTAGAAATTAAGTTATACAAGAGATTTTCAAATTTTAGTGTTAAAAATTCAAACAAATTAAAATTGTTTTAATTTTTATAAAGCTCTGAGTGTATAATGAAAATAAAAAAGCACCAAACATTCAAAATTTTGTTACTTGCACATACTTAATGTTAGGTACTTTTTCACTCCCTTAGATTTAGGTACTTTTTTGAAAGATTCGAATTACTTGTATATAATTTGTCATAAATATTAAATTTTCCATTCTTAATGTTTAAACAATTTAGGTTTTTATTGTCTTTTTAAGGGTTTGATACATGTTCCTTTTTTTTCTCTCATTCCTTCTGAAAAAGGTTCTTATCACCTGCTAAAATTCAAATGGTTTTAACAAAGACTCAAATTATTTTATTATAATATATATCTTTTAACTATATATAATATATATCTTTAACTAAAAATTCAAACAAATTAAAATTGTTTTAATTTTTATAAAGCTCTGAGTGTATAATGAAAATAAAAAAGCACCAAACATTCAAAATTTTGTTACTTGCACGTACTTAATGTTAGGTACTTTTTCACTCCCTTAGATTTAGGTACTTTTTTGAAAGATTCGAATTACTTGTATATAATTTGTCATAAATATTAAATTTTCCATTCTTAATGTTTAAACAATTTAGGTTTTTATTGTCTTTTTAAGGGTTTGATACATGTTCCTTTTTTTTCTCTCATTCCTTCTGAAAAAGGTTCTTATCACCTGCTAAAATTCAAATGGTTTTAACAAAGACTCAAATTATTTTATTATAATATATATCTTTTAACTAAAAGCACCGTAAAACTGCTAAAACGTCATATTATATAAATTATTTTTGGATAGGCTGGCATGTATACATGTTATAAATATTATTACTCATACGCACTGCTGAACTTGAAAAATGTACAAATGTAACTGACAAAGATATTAAAGAATATATTTTTAAATAATTGTTCTTATTAAAAAAATAAAAAAAAAATAAAAGAAAAAAATTAAAACATATTAAATTTAGTCTGCTGAACAACAGATAAGATCATGACTTAAAAAATGTGAAATTAATATTATTAAATGTGTCCAACAAACTACGGAAAGATAAAACCAGCTCACCAAACATAAACAATTGTACTTACTGAATAAATGAAGAAGTTTCTGTATAGCGTCACCTATTTACCATCAAAATAATTCATCACATTTGGCAAATATAGTGTAACGAAGCCACCAGAAAGGGAGAAATTTTCAATATTTTACACAGATTTTTCAAAAATATTTTTATTTCTTAATTTCAAATTTTTTACGAGTTTTAAGCTATTGTCAATCAAATATTCCATTAATTAAAAAGTTAATTATAATAGTTAATATACTAATAATATTAAAAAAAAGGATGATTAAAAAATTAATTGAAAAATTTTAGAAAATATTTTTTTCTGTGTGCTGTATTTTTTTGTAATTTTTCTGTCTATTTTTGAATTCACTCCAGCCAGCGACACAGTTTAGTGAATTGTCCCTCTTTCAACTATTTAGCCACTTTTTTGGCCAACTTTTTTAAGATGGAACTAAGTGGTGACTTTTTAAGCCTATGTGATAAATAACGAAAAACTAAGTAAGTGCCAAAATTTTTTGGACTGGATTGGGAAAACTAAAAAATAGATGTGATGAATACTTATACACTAATTTATATCTTTTGAATCTATGCTTTCAGTCCTAAATTTCTCAGACGGGGATTTGTAAGAATAAAACCCATGTGAAAACTTCATACAAAACTAAAGAAGTAGTTAATAAAAATATAATTTTATGTTAGCTAATTTTGTGTGTAAATCTTTATTTTTACCATAATAAAAATTATTATGAATAAATTACTTTATCACTAATAAAACTGAGTTAAATAGTTTTTCTTAAAACACAATATTTTTTGGTTTTTGCTTTTATCAAATAAACAAATTTTAAGAATTTTTTTCAGATATTGAAGCAGTTGGTCCAGTTTTTAAAATTAAGCGACTTTGTGTTTTTAAATGCGCTTTTCTTGGGCACTTTTTATAAATTGTCAACGGTAGTGTTGGCTTCAGCACATAATGATTCCTTTTATAGGCAAAAATAAAAAATAATAATTTCAAGAAAATGTACATTTATCTGATAGCTAATAAAATTAGCTTTTTAAAAATATATGTCCCATACTTTCACAAAATAAAGTCATGCCCATAAAAGGCACCAACGTCTGCAGATATAATGAAAAAATGTGTGTAATATTATTTATTATTATTTATTTAAGCAATTGATAAAAATATATTTCAAATGGATTTTTTAATATTTCTTTGGAAACACAAATTTATAACTTGAGTTAAATTTATTTTGTCTTTTTCATTGTTATGTGAATTATCACTAAATTAATGAATTATTACCAATTGAATTGGAACTTTGGATTTCAATAAACACAATTTACAGAAAAAACATATACTAAATTTGACAAGCTTTTTAAGGGAGATTAGTGCACAGAATTAGATTTTTTTACGCTTATGCTATAGCTTGATGTCTGATAATTTTTAAGAGAGAAAATTATATTTTTTATTGCACATACAAAATAGTAATAATAATAATAATAATATTAATAATAATAATAATAATAATAATAATAATAATAACAACAATAACAATAATAATAACAATAATAATAATAATAATAATAATAATAATAATAATAATAATAGTAATAATAATAATAATAATAATAATAATGATAATAATATTAATAATAATAATAGTAATAATAATAATAATAATAATAATAATAATAATAATAATAATAATAATAATAATAATAATAATAATAATAGTAATAATTATTTAGCGGATTTTTAAATTTATTTAAAAAAATTTTAAAATTTTCGCAAATTTTATTTATGTTATTTTTTGTTAAAAATATAAAATTTCCAAAGTTTGATGAAATATATACAGAAGTTTAGTACATGGTTTTTAAATATTTTTTTACCCTTTTATTATATGTTTGCTATTAAATAAGAAACAATAAAGAACATAACCACTTTTTGCTAAAAATGTTTTAAATTATATTTCTTTAAGAATGAAAAAAATTTTTGTGACACTATTCTAGTATAAATTAGTGAAAACACATTAAATAATATTAATTTCATATTTTTAAGCCATGATCTTATCTATTGTAAGAAAAACTAAATTTATTATTATAATAATAATTATTATTATTTTTATTATTATTATTATTATTTTTATTATTATTATTGTTATTAGTATTATTATTATTACTATTATTATTATTATTATTATTATTATTATTATTATTATTTAATATTATTTTTAATAACAATAACACTATGCGACAGTCAAAATCGGGATGGGATGAAACAAACGGGAAATGTTATATCGGTAAAAAAGATGTTATACGTGTCCCGGCGTTTCGCTGGGTCACGTCTAGGAATCGAGATATATCGATTTGAAGTTAGTAACTATCATATAGGGAAAATTGTGACCTTTGGTGGTCTTTTTTTTTTTGACATAACTCGAGAACTACCAGTCCGATTTTGCTGAAACAAATTTAGAATTACAATTCCTTTAATCTGTTCATACAACGTTTCGCTACATAAGCAACAGTTTCGCAGTTATAAATAAATGTATGAAAAAAAAAAACTATTTTTTGCCTAAAAAATTGAATTTGTTTATTTTTAATTCATAAAAAATCCAAAACGGTAAAAAAAGTGTCAAGTCCTATTACTTTCACTTAAAACCACATAACCTTTAAACAAAATGAGATATAGATCATGAAAATCGATGGACGCGTTTCGCTTTTATTCACAATTAAGTGAAGGTATCTCATTTTGACAAGAATATTGATTTTATATTTCAATGAATTTGGATAATATTTATTATATATTATTTATTATAATTATTAACACGTAAAATTAAAAATTATTACAGGTAATTATTAGGTTATTACATAGATACATAGGTTATAAAAATCGATGAACGCAAAACTTATTTTCGTTTATTTGCGCCCTTTACTTTCTTGCGTAGTAGTTCGCCTACTTGTTCAGAGTCTGTATCGGATGAGGATCTGTCTTCATCTGGAAAAAATCAATTGTTTTTAATCAGTCAGTTAACTTCATTTTTGTGACTTACCCTCTGAGGAAACTCCCATTGAATATTCTTCTTCTTCATCTTCATTGTCGGGATCGTACGTCTTTTGCGACCACCAACAAATTTCAGCCACCAGCGAATCGAGCCTTTTGCCTTTATGTCGCGTTTCTATTGGCATTGCCACTTGATGGAAGCGCTCGCCATGTTCATCCGACTCTGAAGCTAGCTGTTTGCTGAAGTATTCGAGATGGTGATGCAAGAAGTGAATTTTGAGGGACATATTCACTCCAATTTTCTGGAAGTAGTGCAACATCTTGCTCAAAAGAGCGGGGTAATTGTGTGCTCGCGTACTTTCCAAAAAATATCGTATGACTTTCTTCACTGCCCTCCACGCAAAGTAAGCATTGCCGTCTAAAGCACCTTTAAATTCCTTTGATTTCATGAGCTTTCGCATATCCGGCCCATTCAGAACACCTTCCTTCAATTTTGCTTCGCTGATTCGTGGGAAAATATTTTCCAAACAATCAAGAATTTTCGGTTGCTTCACAATGGCCTTGATGAAATTTTTTACGATTCCCAGTTTGATATGGAGAGGGGGCATGAGGACGTTCTCCATTGGCACCAGTGGATCATTTACGTAGTTGTATCCTTTCTCCGTTGGATCTCGAGCAAGCCACTCATGCGTTTCGTATTGGTTTCCTTTAAATCGGGTATCCCAAAGACACAAGAAACACATATTTTTCGTATAGCCTCCTTGGAGAGCTCTTAGCATCGCCACGACTTTCAGATCACAACTGATCCGCCACATGTGATCAGTGTAGCAAACTTTATCCAAAATTATTTTAATGGAATCGTATGTTTCGCTCATGTCTGTGCTGTAGCCAATGGGAATGGTTGGTTTTTTATTATATTTATGTAGCAAAACGACTTTCAGGTTTGATTTCGAAGAATCGATGAACATTCGCCAATCATCATAATTAATGGCCATCGCCTCCATCAGTTCCTTTATATCGTAGCAGTAAACAAATGTGTTCCCATCGTTGAGTGTGTAGTACCGTTGGAATAGCAATTTCCGTCTTCGATATCCGGTGACTTTGACATTAGGCTCCAAATTGTTGCCTTCTTTCAAAAGCTGGGCAAGTTTTTCTGCTTCACGTTGAGAAAGGTTTAATTCTGCAACAATCTTGTCCATTCTTGCTTGTGATATTGGAATTATTTTGTTCGATGGGCCGGCTTCTGGTATTGGTTTATAGGTGAAATCCAATTGATCCATTGTTTCAATAGAAAAAGAAGTTTCTCTGTCAGGACTTGGCAGCGGTGGAATTGGCATTTCATCCGAATGCGGTAGAGGTATTTGTGCACTTTTAACAGATAAGTTAACTCTTCGTTTAAGGCCTTTACGATTTACTCCACATATTTTGTTTGCGCAAGCGTAACAGTTGTCGGAATTGTGCTCTCCTGGATCAGTCCAAATCATTGGTACACCAAAACGAAGTGAACTGCGTTTCCCTTGGATCCACATGTTAAGACCATTGTAGCACATTTTAAAAATTTTGTCTGGGACCCACGAAACGCCGCGAATTATTTCGCAATCAAAATAAAGTTTAAAAGCGCGCTCCACTTGCTCAGTGAGTAATGCAGCATTTGTTGAAGAAGCTCTTTTGCCACAAACGTAACAAAATAAATTGATATTTTCTGGACAATTTGCACTCATTTCGGTTTTATACTTTTATTACTTTTTCGTCATTTTAAAAAAACCGTACTTTAGGCGTTCGGAGACACTTGTTGAATGACAAAAATCGATCAGTGAGCACCTTTAAATACTACGTAAGTTTCAATATTTTACTGAGAGATACTTATGATTTCGCGCATCTTTTAAGGGTGGCTATAAACCTGATTCGTGTGCGTTTTAATTTTTTCGAAACGTTCTAAAACATGACCACTCATAAATGTAGGTGCAATTTGTGTAAAAAAATCATGCAGGTAGCCAACGGAAAAAACCCAAATAATTAAAAAAGTGCACTTTCCTTTTTTCCTTTTAATTGTCCACGCATATTTATGACCGTTTTTTAGTTTGTTACCCCTACCATAAAAATCAAATAACCTTTTGTTTATTACTTTTTTTTTAATTCTGACAATCATAAAAAAGTCATCAATGCTTTTTCCAAGGAATTTTGATCATATCTCGAGCTAATTTTTGAAATTCATACCTTCACTTCATTGTGAATAAAAGCGAAACGCGTCCATCGATTTTCATGATCTATGTCTCATTTTGTTTAAAGGTTATGTGACTTTACGTGAAAGTAATAGGACTTAACACTTTTTTTACCGTTTTGGATTTTTTATGAATTAAAAATAAAAAATTAAATTTTTTTAGGCAAAAAATAGTTTTTTTTCATACATTTATTTATAACTGCGAAACTGTTGCTTATGTAGCGAAACGTTGTATGAACAGATTAAAGGAATTGTAATTCTAAATTTGTTTCAGCAAAATCGGACTGGTAGTTCTCGAGTTATGTCAAAAAAAAAGACCACCAAAGGTCACAATTTTCCCTATATGATAGTTACTAACTTCAAATCGATATATCTCGATTCCTAGACGTGACCCAGCGAAACGCCGGGACACGTATAACTTCTTTTTTACCGATATAACTTTCCCCTTCCCGATCACTGACCCCTACCATTTATCGCACAGTGTAATTATTTAAAAATATTTTCACTCTAATAACTTTGTCAGTTACATTTGTACATTTTTCTTGTGTGGCAGTACGTATGAGTAATATGTATTATTTATAACACGTATAGTCTAATGTTCCTAATACGTATTTTATTAAAGAGATATGTATTTTCTTAATTTGTGCATTATTTGCCTAAATGGAACAAAATTTGGTACGAACAAACACATTACCAACGACAAGCCTGACCAAAAATGATTTTATATGATATGGCGTTTTAGCACTTTTATGGTGTTTTTAGCTAAAAGGATATATGATAGCTACGATTAGAAATTAGGAAAGCGCACATATAAGTGTAATCACATTAGTACCAAAAAGTTTTAATATGTTGTTTTTAAATTTATGGAAAACATTCCATTTTTAAATTTGTATTGAGTACATTAACAACTAAACCTATACCCAAATATTAAAGATGCATTCAGCACAATGGTAAGTATTTATTTTGATTAAAGAGATCATCTAACGAAAATAGCCAATAAGTGGTAGAAAAAAATAGGTAATTGTTTTCAAACAAAAACGGACAAAAATTTTAAGGAATAATTTTAATATAGTTTTAATCTCCGTAAGCTATATCTTACGATCTCTATACAATATTATCATGTTCGATATTTTAGTTATAAGAAACATATAAGTCATAAGACTAAAAATTTTAAAATAAGTCGAAATAATTTTTAGGTGTATTTTCTTCAAATATGTTTTTAATAACGGAAAATAAGATGAAACAATAAATCAGCCTTAGAATTTGATGGAGAAAAGCTAATTTTTTCATAAACATAGCTTCGACTTGACGTCTTATACATGCTGTTAAAGGTAACTGAAATCGACGGTAATCAATGTCAAGAAAATCTTTTTTTTTTTCATACATCTCAGATATTATGTATTGTACTACAGTGGTTCCAAAACTCTTTTTTTTAATAATTCTGTGATTTGCTAAAGATATCTTAAAAATTTCGAATTGACTTGGAGGAGCACCTATTTTGTTTCGACCTAAATATCTCCTAAACTAAAAGATATTATTTATTTATTTATTACCATTTATTTTAGGTAATTACAATACAATAAGAACAAGTCTTATATTATAGTAAGTTCAGAATGTCTAAAATTTCTTTATAACAACATCATAAATGAATTTTTAACAATTTCTTTTAAAAAACTACGTATCCGAGGTGGCCAACTTTGGAGTTTCACTCACTACCACACAAATAGATCCAAATAATTTATGAACCTCCTCAGTTATCAAAATGTAAAATAATTTTTAACTATTACAGTTTCCAGGATCTAAATATGAGTGTCATAGATATTATTTCATTTTGTGTCAAACTAAACCAACCAATATATACTGCTATATGACTTTTCACTATTACTCATGTGTATAAATGCATTTCAATAGTCTGCAAATACTATAAACCCAGCAAAAAATTACTGAAAAAGAATTGCAGAAGTTCTTTTTTAACCCATTGTTATCATTATTTGAATGTTTTTCTTTTGTTCTTCTTATTCATTGCTCGAGAAGTACTCTTAAAACAATGTTTATTTTTTTTATAAAAATTCTGTTTTAGCCTTATTGAAAGATAATAAAAATAGTGTTTAATTTGTGATTTTTTATTTTTTTTTTAGAAATTGTTAATAACTTTTCCTGCTAAAAACACATTTATTATTTATTTTCTTATTTGAAAGCATTTGAGCATTTATTTTGCTGGGTAGTTTATTTTAAGAAATTAGAAATAAAAAAAAATTTAATTTTGATTTTCTAAAAAATATTAAAAAATCATGCTGATTTATTTTGCAGCAGAAGTTTTTATGCATATGATATGAATTTTTGCAATAATGAAAAACTAAATTCTGTCAAAAATATTTGTATGGTTACTAGTACAAAAAAAAAAAAAAAAAAGAAAATTTCATTATCTATTCGCAAATAGTACACAGTTGGGTATTTGCCTATGGTTGGTTTTAAAATGTCCATAAAATTACAAGAGAAATAAATTATAAATTAACTTCATTATGAAGAAATTTTTGGCTTTTAAATTTCTTAAGGTTTTTGCTAATAACAGTAATGTCATACAGTCGACTTAGTCCAGCAGTTCCTCTTTACACTGTCTGACTAGAATAGAGGTAGTTTTCGGTGATTTGAGCGATAGTATTGCCGCTTGACTGTCGACAAATAAACCAATATTCCCTTGAATATTTCTTTCCCGAATTAATTTACACGCTTCCCTGACAGCTAGTATTTCCGCTTGGAATACGCCGGCCTCGTCAGGGAGTATACATGAGTGTCTAATTTCAAGATAATTAGAGAAGACACCAGAGCCGACACCGCAGTTCATCTTTGAGCCGTCAGTGTATATCCTAGTTCCAAATTGTTCAAGAAGATTTCCCCTTCTCCATTCACTCCTGGTGGGGAATAGGACTTTAATAGTATTTTCGAAGTCCAACTGGGGAATCATATAGTCGGTAAATTGATTGAATTGCGGGGGTATTAAACTTAATATCTTCGCGTGCCCATACGTTCTTAATCTCCAGCTTTCCGTTGCAGATAAACTTATCGCACTATTAACTGATGATTCAATTATGTTTAGGTCTATAAGTGTTAGGTGCAATGTAGTGTTCAGAGCTTCTGATGGACTAGTACGTAATGTACCTGGAATGCCTATGGAAGGGATCTTTGTATCCTGTAAAGTTGATCCACTACATATCTTTTACTAGTAGCGGTCCACCACACAAGAGATCCATATACAAGAATGGGCCGTACTATTGCAGTGTATAGCCATTTTGTCAATTTTGAACTCAAACCCCATTTCATATTGAACATCTTTCTACAGGTGTAGTATACTACCGTAGCCTTACTAACCCTATGTTGAATGTTCAGCTTCCATGAAAGCTTGGAGTCCAAAATAATGCCCAAGTACTGTGCATTGTCCGACAAGATGAGTTCACAGTTTTCTAACCGTGGTAGTCTGAAGTTCGGAATCTTAGTCTTTCTGGTGAAAAGTACCAGATCTCTCTTGCCCGGATTCACTCCTAGTCCACATTCTTTGGCCCAGTAACTGAATATAGTCAGAGCAGTTGACATGATATCACTTATCATGTTCAGAAACAGTCCTGATACTAGTATCACCACATCGTCCGCGTAAGCCACGATTTTCACTCCCTTGTCTTCCAATTCGCACAGGATGGTATTAATGAAAATAAGCCACAACAGCGGAGAAATCACACCTCCTTGTGGAGTTCCACGCATAACTTGTTTGGTCTTAACACCTAAATATCTCCTAAACTAAAAGATATTATTTATTTATTTATTTATTTATTTATTACCATTTATTTTAGGTAATTACCATACAATAAGAACAAGTCTTATATTATAGTAAGTTCAGAATGTCTAAAATTTCTTTATAACAACATCATAAATGAATTTTTAACAATTTATTTTAAAAAACTACGTAGCCGAGGTGACCAACTTTGGAGTTTCACTCACTACCACCTGATCTATTATGGATCCGTGTTCTCCACATCAACTTGAAAACTCCTCATATTCAGCCGTGTTAAAATTTATTTAGATTTTTGGAATCACTGTTCCTACATGTTTTGATGCCGTTAAAATATTTATAGGGTGCACAATTTCCAGCAATTTTGATTCAATACATTTTTATATACCATCCTCAGTTCTGAAGCTATAGCGCATTTTAAGTTCGATTTAATATTTTTAGGCCCCGCAATATTTCAGTACGACATTTTGAAATTAATTAAACCACCCATTAGTTAAAGTTTATTATGGTTACATAAACAGGTGTTGTACCCATGCAACAATAATGTGATTGTAATATTACAAATATAATATTATGCTGCGACCATAATGTAATATAATTATTTTAACTATTTTGCAAAATTGTGTACAACCATAATTAAAAGAAGTTTATTTCTCCATGTGTATTTCTAATATAAAACTTTTTTATTAGTTTTGTATATGTTATATTTGAAAGTTGCATCAATTTACTTTCGGTTGTAAAATATAAAATTATCTATTGGCCTCAATATTGTAAATTTAAACTATACTGGACGCATAATTCCATCACCCACACGTACAAAGATAATCTACTTAAGAAAAATTTATTCACATATTCCACTGCACTAATTGCATAGTATTTAGTAAAAATATATTTTGTTTATTATTTGCATATAAAACTAAGTGAACTAAGTGAAATTTTTAGCTTTTGCCATGTCATTTTAGTTGTATTTTCTATTTTAGTTTTCTAATTTTAATTTTTTCTTCATATTATTGATGTTACTTTAGGCAGTGCTGTTTGGCCGATTTAATTAAAAGTTTGCAATTAGAAAATGGTTTCCAATATAAACAATCAAGCGTCCTACAAAAACTAGTATATCATAGTTTCATCTATGCCAAAATATACTACGTAACTAATCACATTAAATTTAAACAACCTACAAATAACCCGTTGAATATAAACAAAAACAGTGACAAATTTTGTATGAGCTTTTTAAACATTTAAAACAAAATTATATAGTAAATTATACTTACATTATAGTACATTATACTTAAAAAAAAAAAAAAATAAATAAAATAAAATAGAGATATAGCATAAAACTACCACACAAATAGATCCAAATAATTTATGAACCTCCTCAGTTATCAAAATGTAAAATAATTTTTAACTATTACAGTTTCCAGGATCTAAATATGAGTGTCATAGATATTATTTCATTTTGTGTCAAACTAAACCAACCAATATATACTGCTATATGACTTTTCACTATTACTCATGTGTATAAATGCATTTCAATAGTCTGCAAATACTATAAACCCAGCAAAAAATTACTGAAAAAGAATTGCAGAAGTTCTTTTTTAACCCATTGTTATCATTGTTTGAATGTTTTTCTTTTGTTCTTCTTATTCATTGCTCGAGAAGTACTCTTAAAACAATGTTTATTTTTTTTTATAAAAATTCTGTTTTAGCCTTATTGAAAGATAATAAAAATAGTTTTTAATTTGTGATTTTTTATTTTTTTTTTAGAAATTGTTAACAACTTTTCCTGCTAAAAACACATTTATTATTTATTTTCTTATTTAAAAGCATTTGAGCATTTATTTTGCTGGGTAGTTTATTTTAAGAAATTAGAAATAAAAAAAATTTAATTTTGATTTTCTAAAAAGTATTAAAAAATCATGCTGATTTATTTTGCAGCAGTAGTTTTTATGCATATGATATGAATTTTTGCAATAATGAAAAACTAAATTCTGTCAAAAATATTTGTATGGTTACTAGTACAAAAAAAAAAAAGAAGAAAATTTCATTATCTATTCGCAAATAGTACACAGTTGGGTATTTGCCTATGGTTGGTTTTAAAATGTCCATAAAATTACAAGAGAAATAAATTATAAATTAACTTCATTATGAAGAAATTTTTGGCTTTTAAATTTCTTAAGGTTTTTGCTAATAACAGTAATGTCATACAGTCGACTTAGTCCTAGCAGTTCCTCTTTACACTGTCTGACTAGAATAGAGGTAGTTTTCGGTGATTTGAGCGATAGTATTGCCGCTTCACTGTCGACAATTAAACCAATATTCCCTTGAATATTTCTATCCCGAATTAATTTACACGCTTCCCTGACAGCTAGTATATCCGCTTGGAATACGCTGGCCTCGTCAGGGAGTCTACATGAGTGTCTAATTTCAAGATAATTAGAGAAGACACCAGAGCCGACACCGCAGTTCATCTTTGAGCCGTCAGTGTATATCCTAGTTCCAAATTGTTCAAGAAGATTTCCCCTTCTCCATTCACTCCTGGTGGGGAATAGGACTTTAATAGTATTTTCGAAGTCCAACTGGGGAATCATATAGTCGGTAAATTGATTGAATTGCGGGGGTATTAAACTTAATATCTTCGCGTGCCCATACGTTCTTGATCTCCATCTTTCAGTTGCAGATAAACTTATCGCACTATTAACTGATGATTCAATTATGTTTAGGTCTATAAGTGTTAGGTGCAATGTAGTGTTCAGAGCTTCTGATGGACTAGTACGTAATGTACCTGGAATGCCTATGTAAAGTTGATCCACTACATATCTTTTACTAGTAGCGGTCCACCACACAAGAGATCCATATACAAGAATGGGCCGTACTGTTGCAGTGTATAGCCATTTTGTCAATTTTGAACTCAAACCCCATTTCATACTGAACATCTTTCTAAAGGTGTAGCATACTACCGTAGCCTTACTAACCCTATATTGAATGTTCAGCTTCCATGAAAGCTTGGAGTCCAAAATAATGCCCAAGTACTGTGCATTGTCCGACAAGATGAGTTCACAGTTTTCTAACCGTGGTAGTCTGAAGTTCGGAATCTTAGTCTTTCTGGTGAAAAGTACCAGATCTCTCTTGCCCGGATTCACTCCTAGTCCACATTCTTTGGCCCAGTAACTGAATATAGTCAGAGCAGTTGACATGATATCACTTATCATGTTCAGAAACAGTCCTGATACTAGTATCACCACATCGTCCGCGTAAGCCACGATTTTCACTCCCTTGTCTTCCAATTCGCACAGGATGGTATTAATGACAATAAGCCACAACAGCGGAGAAATCACACCTCCTTGTGGAGTTCCACGCATAACTTGTTTGGTCTTAACACTGTTGCCTAAATTCGCAATGACGATTCTTGTCTCTAGCATTGACACCACTCAGTTGGTGATTTAATCCTCAACTCCTAGTTCGTGCAGAGCTCTCTGTATCGCCATAGTCGTGACATTGTTAAAGGCGCCTTCTATGTTCAGAAAGGCAACCATAGTGTATTGTTTAATTTCAATGGATCGCTCGATGACACTTACGACCTCATGAAGAGCCGTCTCCGTGGAGCGACCTTTAATGTAGGCATGTTGACTTCCTGAGAGTCGAGTTGTACCCTCTAGACGCTGCCTTATATATAAATTAATGAGTTTCTGCAGAGTTTTCAACTGAAAAGAGACTAATCGGACGGAAGTCCTTTGCATTCTCATGACTTCTTTTTCCGATTTTTGGAATGAACACTACCTTTACTCTCCTCCAGTTCCGGGGAACATAGTTGAGGGTTAGGCAGAGTTTAAAGATTCTATGTAACCAGGGTATGATGTATACCTTTGCAATTTGCAGCATCCGTGGTATAATACCATCAGGCCCTGCATATTTGTACGGAGAGAAGCTATCAATTGCCCATGAAATTTTCTCAACGGATATTATGTCATCCTCGATTCCTTGTGAGGATTTAATATGCCCCATCTCCTGGTCTGTAATATCAGTGCAGCCAGCAAAATGAGTATTAAGTAAAATGTCCAAAGATTCCGCCGACGATTCTGACCATGATCCATCCATCCTTTTAATATAGGATGGATTATTATGACCATTTGCCAAAACCCTACTTAGTCTAGCAGATTCCTTGGTATTGTCGATATATTCGCAGAAGCCTCTCCATGAGTTTCTTTTTGCGATCTTTATTGCTTTCTTATATTCCCTACGCTTATCGTGATACAACTGCCACGATTTTGTCCTGTAGCCAATATTGAAAGCATTGCGTACCTCCTTGCGTAGCTTCGAGAGTTCCCTATTCCACCAGAGACGGAAGCTCTTTTTAGCCTTCGTCATTGGACAGGATATATTAAAAGCTTTAACAATTTCCTTGCTTAATGTGCTCTCAATTTGGTCAAGACCCTCAGTCGTTGCTTCGACTGGAGGTATTTTTTTTAGTTTGTGCATGAGAATCCCATTGAACTTAGTCCAGTTCGTTCGTCTTGGGTTTCTGAAAGTTGACGCTGTTTCTTTGCAGACGAGTCCAATGTCGAAAAGTATCCAGCAATGATCCGAAAAGGATTTCTCTTTGGATACTCTCCACCTATCAACTGATAAATTAGATCTGTCTTTCATAAGTGTAATGTCTAGCAACTCTTCCCATCCTTTAGAGAGTTGCATATGGCCAGGTGGTTAGTATTAATGAAATCAAATAGACACTCATCTCTGTCGTTGATTTCAGTGCTACCCTATATTGTATACCTTGAGTTTGCATCACAGCCAAGGATAATGTCGTCTTGAGCATCTATAGAGGACAGAAACCTTCTGGCAGGGCTGTATTGTCATTTGCCATATATCAGGAGGCGATCAGGAAACTCCTGTTTCGCACTAATTCGACCCTTGCGACTGTCAGGTCTACTGAGCTATACTGTGAGCAGAGAAATATACTTATGTGTTTTTTTTTTAGCAATAAGACAAGATCTTGGCTTACCTTTATCTTTTACATATAGTGTTTTATATGTTGAAGTCGGGAACCCTTTGACTTGGGAGTTTGAAACCCAAGGTTCCTGGACTATACCAATGTCGAGGTCCTCAGATTATCTGTAGCACATTTTGAATGCTGCAGATTAATTTGCACGTTTTTCATCGTCGGTTGTGGGGTTTTTTGCAGGTTCGTTTAGCTGCATGCCTGTGAGCAGATTATTGGCTACCCCCAATTCGTCTGCTTCGCCAGCTCCTGGACCTGTGGGACGGAACACCTTAGCCTTGGCATCCCTAACCCCAAAGTACAGTTTTAGCCCCGCCTTCTCTAGCTCAACTGCGCTATTTTCTGAGACGGCGAAGATAATACACTTGTTGTTGTCCCCATGATCTTCTGAACGGATGACTGTCCAGTCACCCATGGGGATACTGGGATTCTGTAGCTTCAGACACTCCAGTATTTTCTGGTTGTCGCAACTCAACTTTGGTAACCAAACCTTTGCCCGTAGTCTCATAGGAATTTTCCCCGCTGGGATAAGCACAAGCCTTAAACCTTCCCATTCATCGCTAATCTTTGCGATGCATTTGCTGAGGAATTCTTTAAAGAACACGTCCAAGCATTTGATTATCCTGTAGCCCTGATGTATCTCACCAGAGTCAAAATAAGGAACTGTAGAGTCTTTATTGGTGAGTACGTGTTCCATCACGAGTTCAGCCAATTTAGACTCTATAGCACCCCATTCTTCCACCACAGGAATTAGATAGCAGCTTTTGTCGTTGGCCAGTACCATCAGCAAGTGATCTTTAACAACCTCTTGCTGACGATATTGTAGAAGGAGCCGGAGCGGTCGATTTATCTTGGAACTTTCTCCTCTTCGGCGAATTGTTACCCTCAGCTTGAGAGCGGTTTCGCTTCGCACTTTCCTGCGCTGCCTGGGATGTGGGTGGTTGAGAGTCCTTAAACTTAAGATACTCGTCAACCACCGGTTGGTATTTGACACGATCTTCCTTATCGCGTTCATGAGGAGTGCCATTTGCCTTATTCTTGGCAATTTTTTCCAATATAAAGAGAGCTTTGACATAGCGTTGTCTCAGAATCTCTTTCTGGCTTTTCTTTTTTTTTCGTTTCTCTTTCTACTGGTCGTCATACTTGACATCCTGTCGAGGAGCCATTGTGTTTTGTGACATCGGGGTGCTATGACTTTCTCCCCTGCTGCCAGGTTGTTCGACCAAGGTCTCTTGACTAGAGGGCAAAAGGTCGTCTTCCGAGGAGATACCTATCTCCACTTTTTTGTTGTTGTTGTTGTTTTTGTTTTTTATTTGTTTATTTAAATTTTCCATTTGGTTCCCACAAGTAGGCACGTAAGGGGATGGACCATCCATGCAGGGACGGCGTACATGGATTAGACAAAGAAAATTTTCAACTGGCCCGTGTCCTGGCGCCAGAGGGGAGCTGTTAGCGACTAGACTTCTTTAACCACTGACTAGCCATTCATGTTCTCGGCACTACTATCAACCACCTTAACCTTACAAGTGGGGGAAAGAGGATGTGGAATAAGAGGGGAGAAAAGAGGGTAATTGGGGAAAGAGGATAGGGAATGGATAACCCTTGGTCATGAAGGCCTTTAGAGTCTAGACCTTGATTACTCAGTATCCTCCAGGAGGACAACTGAGGCTTCAAGAAAGAGACCACAGCCTACATTTAAGCCGTCACATCGCGTCAAGATTGTTATCCAAGTGGGGATAATTTGATTATAATAGGCATATTTTTTAAATATGATATTTACTTATTTTCTTTTTGTTTTATATTAATTTTATTTAAGTTTTGAGATTTTATTTATATTTAACTCAATAGGTTAAAACATACAATTTTCTCCTACTTGTTTATGAAAACCAAGAAATTTCCGCTCAATTTTATCAAAATTTAACTGAAAGAAAATTTAAGATTGCAAGAGTTTGTTGATTTTATCTAAATTGTTACACAAAATAGATGATTTGCGAACACTTTCACGTTTTTACATTCATGCAAGTTCATGTCCAAACATAACTTTTCGCCCTTCAAAATCATATGTTATATTGATGAACAGCTCATGTAATAACAACAAATACACAACTAGTATAAAATTTCAAATAAGGGTCTTAAAATACATCTCCTAGGCTATACTTTTCATTATATTACATTGTTATATATTTTGCTGATAATGAGATACAGCTTTTATAATACTAACTCTATTTAAACAAAAATGCTAAAAATAATATTAAACTACCAATTTTAATACTATATCAAACTGTCAAAGTTTCTACATTAATTAATACTAATATTCATTAATATATGTTCTTGATTACTTGGTCAATTATAATTTATAAAATATATTTATATTTTCCAATTTCAGTATGCCATGAGGGAATACTGAGAAAATTAACATCTATTAAAAAAATCATTTATTTCAGCAATAGTTTATTTCAAAATTTCTAATGTTTTCGAATGAAACAATCTGTATTTTTATAAAAGAAATTCGGTTATTATTAGCGACTAACTATGTCTTAGTAAAATAATATAAATAACTTAAAAAACTATCCTTGAAACCAGTATTCTCAGTGCGGCCAAATGGAAATATTTTGACAATAAATCTGCGATTTATAACTAAATGTTTCGATTGATGACTAATATCTGAGCTATTCCAAGGAACATATTTATGAGTTTCTATTTTATTTTTGTGAAATTCTAAAATTTCACGATTTTTTTTTACCTATTGATATTTTGAAAGACTTAAAAAATGATAAAGGTATGTAACTTCAAACAACAATATCTTGGAGATCACATGACAGATTAAGACAATTAAAACTGCATTTAAATTGTACTGTTATCATCTTCAATTAAAATATTTATAAATTTATTCAAAAAAATAAAAATGAATTTTAATGCAAGTGCATTTTTTAGATAAATTTTTTTTTTTTTTTTTTTTTTTTTTTGTTTTGGCCTCTTTTAGCATTTTTAGAAAATATGGAATTTTATTACTAAGGGTCATAATTACTGAAATTAAATTTCTTTCTTCATTTTAAAGAACATTTTAAAGAAAAATTATAAAAGTGGAACATACGGTTTTTTAATTAGCCTTGACACAAGGAAGAATATTGATTTTAATATAATTTTGTTTTCAACGGTGGGATTTTTATAAATAATTAGAAATTTTATTTATGTTTTGATTTCAAATCTATGTATTAAAGGAAAAAGAAAAAAAATCTGTAGAAAAATGAATTTTTAACCACTATAAAAACTAAACTACAACCAATTAGAAAATGTTGAAGAACTTCAAATTTTGCATTAACGTAATGAGTGTATTTACCAAATTTCATCGAAATCGGAAATGGATGTTCGTCGGTTGTTCGAAAATTTTGGTTTTCTCCCTATATCTGGAAATTTAAGTAGTCTAGAACATATAACTTTATTGGACAATATACTTTGATGTCTACTTTTAAAAAATTCAATCAACTCTACTTCACACAGCTTAATATTTAAACCAAAAACTGCAATAAAATCATATGATAGAAAACCTCCAAAAAATTTCCGCACAAATTGACTTCAACCCACAGAAATTTTTTTTCGAAAAACGTTTGGCCAGAAATTTTGCATTCTTATTTTCGATGGGTTAATATCTATCAAAAAAATTTCTCTGACCCTTATTACCATCTGAACTAAAATAAAAATCATTTTGTATAGGGTAAATATAAAAATAATCGAAAAAATCACAATTTTTTTCAAGGTAGTTTTTCTTGGCTTATAACATAAATAACAAAATACTTTGGTCATAGGAAAATTGTATTAAATAATTAAATTCAAATTAGATTTTAGAATTGTTCCAAAAAGCTTGTTCGCCACATATTGACTTTGACCCATAGACATTTTTTTTCCTCGAAAAACTTTTGGCCATAATTTTTTTTATTATTGTATTCATATCTACAGAAAATTCTTTCTTTGACTCTCGTTGCTATCTGAGTTAAATATAAATCATTTTATGGTGATGTATATAGAAATAAAAAAACTTCAAGGTAGTTGGTCTTCTATTAACATTTTGAGGAAACTAGAAGTTAAATTTTTATAAGATTTGCGCAATATTATGAGAAAAAATATGGTCATCCAAAATTGATGATAAAGTACAATGTTTTTAATCAGCGCCGAAAGTTTTGTTTTAATTTTATTCTACACCATCATAGAGTGGATGTTATTATGAGTTTGTGCTACTGCTTGTAAAACAACTAAAAATCCATACATTGATGAGAATATCAACGTCATTGAAGAGCGCTAATATACGGGATAGATAATTTCTTTTGAGTCTAATTGAACGACACGAAGGTAAATAGCCTGTGATTTCAGCAGGTCTATAAAAATAAGCGAAAATCGATGTCCTAAAGTCAGCAGGTTATGCGAGTATATGAATTCCGCTATATCTTAGTTTACAAAACCGAACTATCTTAAAATACTGCATGAAAAATATGTACGTATCCTAATTTGTACTTAAGGCAACCTGCGCTAATTTATAGAATACATATAGTCACGTGAAATACAAAAGGATCAAACAACATTTTTAACATTTTACAGGAGAGATAAAAAACTTAATAAGTTGAAAACTATTGTGGTTATAAAAAACGATTTTGTTATATCTCAACACACAAAAAAAAAACAATTCGGGGTTCATTTTCTTACTCCTTATTATTTGTGAAAAGTAAACCTAATTTGTTGCTATGTCATTTTGATCTTTTTAATAAAATTCGTAATTTTGACAACAGAAGTCTGATTAATATATCACTATTAATCAAAAAACCTGTTTTAATTTTTTTTTTGGTTATTTGGCTCTTTTACATTTCACATACATTACTTTAACATAAAATATTGGAGTGGAAGTATATTTAAATATCCATAGTTTTTTATATTTGCATATAAATGATACAATTAGGAAAATCCATTAGCGTTACTTTATTCTTTCCTTCTTGCCATAAACTTTATTGCATATAAGTTTAAAAAAAAACAAAAACTGATGCATAAAAACCCTCTATCAGCTGCAGTTTTTGTCATAAATTCCATGGTGTGTGAAAAATGTGAAAATACTATTTTTTTTTTCATAAAAAATATGTAAAAAATCGATACTAACACTTTCACATAAATCATAGAACATTAAAAAATGTTATGACAAAAAAAATCTGGAAAAATCAAATCTGCTTACATAGGCATAACCAATGTCATTGCGTATACTTATTAAAAATAAAAAAGCATACTCCATGTTAAAACTGTACGGCAGTTGAATAATCATATATTGCATTTTCTTCTTATATTTTCAATATTACACTGTAACTCAATTACAGTTTTAAAATTTTGCTTAAATAAAATATTACATAAAAAAAGAATCACACTTTGCATTAAATTTAGCCTAAATAAGTGAAGAAAAATATACACGAAAACTCTTAATTTATTTTCGGGACAGTTCATTAAGGTTTATGTATTTTATTGTCTTTTTTGATACTAACCTATTAATCTGTGGGTAAAGCAACTTTAGCATTTGGCTTCAAATAGAGTTCTTTGTGTCGAAACTATAAAAGATGAAAGATTTTATTTTATATGAAAAAATCATGGTGCAATTTATCATATAATCGACTTTTTTGCAATATAAGTTTCCGTAAATGGTTAAAAATGTAAACATGTAAAAAGTGTAAAAGACCGTTAATGCTTTATAAAAAAAACTTTTAAAATCACAACCGCATAAATAAATTCTAGTCAATTTAAATAGTAAACTCTATTCACTTGTAAAAATATTTAATGGAGGTAGGAAGAAATGCAAAATTTTTTTTTTTAATTAATCATTCAAAGTTAGTAAGTAACCTACGAAAAATAAATTTTTAAAAAATTTTAAATAACTAATTTCATTTATAAGAAAAATATTACTAAAAAACAAACGTCTTGAAATACTTTACCATCATTCGGATAAACTTTTAAATTTTCTTTAAACATTATTCGTTTACTTTAAAACGAAATGTGTATAAGATTTAGTTTTCCTTTTTATTTCCTTACAAAAATAGACGATGATTAAATACCACAAATAATTTATCCTTTTTTAATTTCCGGTTAGGAAATTTACCCTTATGTATACAAACCATCATAACAAAATGTATGCCCTTTCACTGAAAGAATTCTTTCCATATTTTAATCGAAATATTTCTATTTAACTAAAAAAAATATATGAAATTTAAACTACTTCTAATGAAATCCAGATAAGAATTTTTCTTTTGCGGAAAGAATAAGAAAAGTTCCGTTGTTGTCTTTATTAAGTTTCGAATGTTGAGAAGTTTATAATCTGATAAAATCCATCAATAATAATTTCTTCCTACATAACAGCAACGTATACTGTTAGTTTTGTAAATGGTCTTTTCAAAACACATAAAGTTTTATGAATTTTTGCAATGATATATCGATATTTGGGATTTTGATTACTCATTCACACAAGAAAATTAACAAGCAGCAATAACACAGAAAAGAATTAAATTTCGTATTCTATTACAAATTTTATAAAATCAAATAAATTTTTAACTGAAATCGGACTTATCACTAAATTTGAAAATCTAACTTTCAGAATCTAAAATCAATCAAACATTTTGAATGTTTGATTTTACAAATTTAGTGATAACATATATATATATATAAGTATAAGAAGATATCAATTTCTATATCGAGTTTTATTACATGTGATTACAAAATAGGATATCATAAAAGAAAATATGTTGTAAGTAATTTCAAAAAGAAAACACAATATGAATTTTTCTTTTAATATAAAAAATAAATACCGTGATGACTTTCGGATAGCAACAAAACAGTTATTTCAAAATAATTTATAACAACCCAAATATTTAACTTCTTTTCCATATTTTCAAGAAATTTAAAATAGTGTAAATATATAATTTTTGGATTCTTTTTGTATTTTTGCGATTCACTAAATTTGTGTTCGATTTCTAAAATTTTATACTATTTTAAAAACAAGATCTTGAATCATCTTTGGCAACGTTAAGCCTTTTTCAGAGTTTACCATCATCTACTCTACACAGTTCAGGCTTTACAACATAATAATATTTCAAAATATTTTATAACAACACAAATATTGGACTTCTTTTCCAAATTTTAAAAAATTAAAAAAAGTATAATTATATATGACTATGATTGTATTGTTAAAATATTTTAACTATTTTTAAATTTAAATATTTGAAAATTACAAAAAATCAAAAACTTTTTCTAATAAAACAACATTTAATTGGTTTTCCTGTAAACTGCTTAGTTAGATTTTAACTTATTTAAAAGATAGAACACAGGGGATTGTTTTTACTCGTAGAGAAGTCATCTTGGTCAAATTGTATTTGTTCTTTATCTTCATGATCTTCTATCTGCTGTAACTTTTTCTAGAATATTGATGTATTCTGATGGTGGTAAATTATTTTGGTCCAATGGCAATGCTGTGAATTGTTCTTTATTACTAAAGGACTTTAATTGACTTTCTAAATGGATTCTTGCTGCAAATATGTTACTAAATCTGAAAAAATATAAGAGGCCATCAATTTCTAAATCGAGTTTTATTACATGTGATTACAAAATAGGATATCATAAATTGAAAAATGTTTCATCGTTTAATGATTAAGGTGTCATCTTGGATCGTAAATTAAATTTTAATATGCAGGTGACTTGATGTGTAAATAATACTAAATCATTACTTGATTTTATAGAAATATGGTCTAGGGAATTCAATGATCCTTATTTTATGTACATGTACTTACAACTACGGTTGTTATATAAACGGTATAGAGTCGATTCGGAAACAATTCATTTTATTTGCTTTGAGAGATCTTGGTTGGAATTCTAATGTGATGTTGCCACTATTTAAAGATCGCAACTTATAATTTTGTCTTCCTTTCGTAAAATAAGATTAGTTCTTGGAATTACATTTATGATAAAATTAATTAATGGCGAAATTGATTCAGCGAATTTGCTTAAAGGTATACGATATAATGTTCCCCATCGGTTTACAAGAAATTATATAACATTAAAATTAGATCTATGTTGGTCTAATTACGAAGAATTTAACCAATTTTATTGTCTTTGTTCACAACTTAGTGAACTTTATAACCATTTTTCATTTTCTGATCCTACTCATAAAATTAAATAAATTTTAATACGAGATATATGAGAGTTCCCAAGAGAGTTTACTGGAATATTTTCAATATCCTACTATGTTACTGCCTCCTCACTTAATTCTGATGTTTTCACCGAATAATTTGTCGTATTTCTTAGAAGTTTCTGACTTTGTTCTTCTCTCCATTTCCTCATTCTTCATCCTGATGTCTTCACCTACAAATCAGTCGCTTTGATGATGATTGTTATGTTCCTGTTTTAAATAATCGACGTTTGTTATTATTATTCATTATATTTTCTTAATTTATTTTACTTTAAATAATTTGGTTTCTTTTTCTTTTCTTTTTTTTCCTAAATAACTTTTTTCATTTTATTGCTCTTTATTAAATTTGTTTTCCATATTTATTATTACTTATAATATTTTTATTATGTGGTCCATATTAAAGGTATTAAATTTAATTTTGGTAATTAGAGTATAAGATTACTAGCTGATGTAATATAACTGTAGCTCTGTACGTAAATAAATAAATTAACTGTGCTAAAATAATCTTTAGTTTCTAATGGATTTTAAAACAATATTTATTTTTGAAGTAATAAAAAGTTTAAAAAGAAATTATAAAATTTTATTATTTTTATAATTATACAATTTTTACAATTATAAATTGAGAAAAAATGTAGTAATGCATATACCTAATTTACGTTTTTTGTAAAAGTAAATTAAAATTTGAAACTTGATCTTTCTTCCATATTCAGTAACTGACAAATCGAGCTAAAAGGAAGAAAAATTATTATTAAGACTGAAAACAAAGAATATAATTTAATATCATTTACAGGAATATTTTTAAATGAAATTCAGATTGTTTCCATGTATCTTTTAACTAAGGACTTCAAAACTACTCAGCACATACCAATGAAAACAGATAAATAAATCCAGTGTAAACTGCAATTAAACATATGCGTTATATGTAGTAAATGCGAACTATTATTAGTGTAAAATAAATGTGCAATTTCTCTTCAGCTGCACCAACTTGCATAAACGCTCCACAACTATATCGAGACATTTAAGAAATACTCTCAAAACTTTTGCAATTTTGCCCTATATATTTAAATCGATCGAGAAGATAAAATAACATCATTTCTTACACATTTCTCTGCTTAATCTTACTACAGGATTATAAATGAAGAAACTATATATTCACGTCATATATTTTGAAATAATCCTGGAAGAAGATAAACAATATCAATAATTTTTTTTGGAAAATCTGTACCAAAATCAAGAAAACTTATCTCCGAAGTCTTCAAATGTTTGTTTTTATAAATATGTTCTTTACAATTTAAATTTAATTTATATGAAAAATTTCAAAATATAAAAAAATTGTTTTCGTTTTTTATATTTCTTTCCAAATAATTTAAAACCAATAAAACAAAATATTAAAATCTAATGAATTTTTGTATAAAATTTCATTTAAGGCCAAATAGTGATTTATTTAGAAAGGTAATGTATACCACATTACATTTATTTTCAGGAACAAACAATATCCACAGACCGTGTTACCATTTGGCAACTTTAGTCACCAATTACTCATTTTTCAACCGTCTTACCACTTTTTATAATGTAACTAAATGGCGACATTTTAAGCCTATATGATGAATGACGGGAAGCTAAGTTGTTTGAAATATCTCGACATTATATATTAATTCAAATGAAAAAATATTTATTTTGAGAATTTTTCACAGCATAATGATGCAAAAAAAAGACCCCGAAGAATTTATAAATGAAGTTAAACTATTAAAATCTAAAGCTACTGATGAAGTTTATATACAACTATTTAAAATATCAAATGTCTTTTTGGTCGGTATTAAGAAAATTGAAAAATAGGTTTGATGAATACTTATATCCTAACTTATATTTGTATTTTAGCTCATAGCAGTGCTTCTGCGGAATATCTTTTACTTAACTATTACTAATAAAAAATAAATTATTCAATAGACATAATGTCATTACTTGTGAATCTATGTTTTCACTCCTAAATTTATTAAATGGGGATTTTTATTTTTATGTTTTCTATTTTAATGAATAAATCCTTATTTTAACAATAATAAAATTGTTTTTAGAAGCTTTTCTTAAAGTACAATATTTTTTATTTTTGTTTTTAATAATTAGACAAAATTTAAGGTGTTTTTTTAGGTATTGAAGCAGTTGGCCTCTTTTTTTAAAACTCCCCTTTATGGTGGCTGTATTTTTGAAATCCCCTTTTTTAGACACTTTAACAATGGCAACGTTATCTAAATATCTCTGTTTAGAACAGAATCATGAAAGAATAATAATAGTAATGATTTACCGGTGATTGGGCCACTTCCTTATAAACAAACAAAATTTGTTAATCAGATTCTAAGTATGAACATTTAATATGAAATTGGAAATTCGAATTAAAACGCATGATTTATTAAATTCCCGCCACTTATATATGTATTTTGCTGTTTAATTGCTTATATTAGATTATCTAAAATTTTATTTAATTTACATTTAACAAATTTAATTTTATAACAAGATATTTAATGCATTTTAATTATACGTATGTATATCTACATATGCATAGTTTAATTTATGTACTGTTAGCAAAGGTTAATGTATGCATTTGCAAATATGTTCTGGGGATCATTATATATATATATATATATATATATATATATATATATATATATATATATATATATATATTACAAAACTATGACAATGATGTGATTAAAATATTATAATAGTTAGTTTGAAAAAAAATTTAAAAAAATTTTTCTTTTTGATAACAATTTTAAAATAAGCATTTACATTTCGAAATATAAAAAACACTATGAATGTATAAATAATAACAGAAATTATTCGAAAAAAAAAACTAAATCTTTAACAGTTAAAAAAAACCGATGCTGTTGATATAATCACTTGAAATATACAACTTATTTTATAAACTTTTTTAACTATAGCAGATTGAGAGTGAAAATGAATATTTTACATTTATACAATATTTCATCTTAAATATTTGAATTTATATTTCACATAAAATATAAATCATTATTTTATTCACAGGCAATGAATGTCTTAAAAAAAGTGACTTCATTATTCTTTACAGCTTTAACTGTAAGTATAAGTATTTTATATCTCTTATTTCACTTACTGTTTTACACATCGAAATTAATCATGCTTCATTATATAAGTTTATAGATTTAGTATGGAGTTAGTATTTTTACATAACATTAATATCAATTTGTCAAAATGTCAAAAAGATTCACATATGCATGCCTTTGCGAAATGTTCCTACAGTACTAGAAAAATAGCAAAACTTTTGCAATATTGACACATAAGTTACTCTAACTTCGAAACTTTAATTTTATTAATTTAAAAAATATAACAATTTAACAAATAGAAATAAGAAATCTAGTTTTTATTTAAAAAACTAAATTTATAATAATTTTAATTAATTAATGAAATTCAAATAGAATTTTGTCAGTTTCAATTAAAGCCACTTATTTCTCACCGGTACTGTATACATATAATTTTTCACAAATAAAAAATCTGGTTTTTATATAACAATATGTGTGTTATACGAGCAGAGAAAAAACGCGACAACAATATGTTGTTCTCATTGTTATTTTTCTTGAATTTTAATAACTCTGTGTTCATGATAACGTTATTTTTGTCTATATTTTCTCATTTAATATTACACTCAAAAAAATAATAATAATAATAATAACAATAATAATAATAATAATAATAATAATAATAATAATAATAATAATAATGATAATAATAATAATAATAATAATAATAATAATAAAAAGCAAAATTTTATTAATATGAAAAATATCATTACTTCTTCAACAATTAAATACTTGCAGTCTTTTTCCTGATTCTTAAACCATATTCTGTTTTTAAACCATATTAATATTATTATTTCCTTGACAATAAAATATTTCAAATAAATATAATATTTACCCTTTTCACGAATTTAGTGTAAAAGTTAATAAATTGTTTGTTTTAAATATATTTTGTTTTTATTGTCTGTTCTTAAAACTTTATTGAAATTATCATTTAGTTTATAAATGAAAAAATATAAATAGACAAGGTTTGGTTATACTCGGTGTAATTTAAGCATTATAAAACATTAATTAACTACCATTAATGGGTTTAGTTAAAAAACATATCTTGCATTTGAAACACATGTAGTGGTACAAACGAATATAATTAATAAACAAATAATATGCATATTTTTTGCTAATGAACACTTTTTCTATTGTTTTCAATAAAATTTTTTTTAAATAATAATTCTTTATTAATACTTTTTATTTTAATATATGGCAAGATAGAAGAATAATATGATAAGATTGGATAACTATATTATAGCATGGTATAACAATATGATAAAGTGTAATAATATGATAATGTGCTATAATAGTATGATAAGATAGAATAATAATATATTTACATAAAGTCAGAATCTGATAGAATGGGATTGTTCAATTATATGTATATGGAATTAGTAAGTGAAAAAAAAACAAACCGTAAAATCGGATGCAATATGACAAAATGGAATCATAATAACTATTACTTATAATCGTTTATATTTTTCCAAACATTGTTGGTCACTACAGCTATCTTTTTTGCTCCGGATTTAAGATACGAAACTTTTTTCAATAAAAGTAATAAGAGTCGGGAAATTCGGTTTCTTGTTCACGGCCATCGAAAGAATCCTGATAACCAAAGAAAAAGTTGATTTACCGATCGTAGGATCGCAGACAAAATATAACACACTTTAAGATAAAATCTCTATATCTCTGGATGTAATGCAATTCATTCGCTAAGTTACTCTGTATTTCCAAATATATGAAAGCGAACTTTTTACAACATATTGGTTAGGAATCTAATATCACGGATGTTATTGGAAATGTAGTAAATAAATATTAAGCATTTTGTACGTACGGGCAAAACAACACTTTAGTTCAAATGCTTAGTAAAAAATAAAATAGATTTTGAATGAATGGATCCACTTATTCCAACAAAGACTTAACCGAAAATACAATAAAGCCCTTATTGAGGGTATTCCAGAAAATGATAAAAATTTTATTAAAAACTAATAAAATATAATTTTTTTTTTCAAATTTTAAATTTAAATAGAACAGTAGTTCAGAATAACAAAATTTCGTAACCAGCGTTCCAGTTGAACATTTTTAAAAAGTGTCAAAAAAGGAAATTTCAAAAATAAAGTCGCCAAAAAAGGGGATTTTTTTTTTTTTTTTTTTTTGAAAAAAAAGGGATCAACAGCTTCAATACCTAAACAACTCCTCAAAATTTGTTTATTTGATAAAAACAAAAAATATTGTGTTTTAAGAAAAACTGCTGACTAAAATTTTAGTGATAATAAAGTAATTTATTTATAATAATTTTTATTATTTCAAAAAAAGCAGTTGTTCATAAGAATAGTTAACACAAAAATTTCTTTTTTATTAATTAAACGTCTGTACTTTTTACGAAGTATCCACTTGGAGTACAGTCTTACAAATCCCTGTCTAACAAATTTACGACTGAATTGTTAACCTTAAGTCTGTTGGAAAATTTATTTTTCATTAGTGATAATTCAGAAAAAAGTCATTCCATCGAGGCTTTGCTATGACCCAAAGTCGAAAAAAGGTTCAGCATTTTCAACATTTTCAACAGCTTCAGTTCATTTGTAAATTTGTCGGGGTTTTTTTTCATCACTATATTGAGAAAAAATGGCGAAATAATGAATTTTTTCCTTCGAATTAACATATAAAGTGTCGAGATACTTCAAATAACTAAGTTTTTCGTCGTCTATAGCATAATCTTAAAAAGTTGCCATTTAGTTTCATTTTAAATAAGCGCCAAAAAAGTAAGCAAGTGGTTGAAAAAAGAGCAACTGGCAACTAAATTCGCCAAACGATAATGCTGTTCGTAACGATATTGTATGTACAAATTTTTTCGTGCTCAGCTCATATATTTTTTTCGTTTGCAGTTCAGTTCTAAGGCCGCTATATTTTCTTCACAGCGTGCTGGACGTGGTCGATTCGGTCGAATATTGAATTATGAATGATGGGTCTCAAAATGGGTGATGGTGTTGCGAATAGTACGCTCAGTAGGCCGATTATGTTGGCCATAAGTTGAGCGAAGTGCACGAAACACATTCCTCACAGAACGTGAATTTTCATAATTAAGTTGAACGATTTGTAAACGTTGTTCAGGCGTACGTCTTTCCATTATGAAATGCCAAACAATACTAAATAAAAATATCATGACAGCATGACACGACTCACACGTGATCTGTTAAAAAAAGGCTATTGAAAAAAGTATCTCTACTTGAATCACCCATTGTGTTATCGTTCACTTGAGTATAATGCTTAATTTTTGGTCCCGTTTACATTGACAATTGCTGGAGTGTCCAAAAATTTTCGTTGTGAATCCAAATCTCGATTCAAGTCATTCAATTAAGTTATTGAAACCTATAGCCACATCAGCCACCTCTGAGCATTTGATATCAGTTTTCCTATTTTTCTTGAGTGTATAAAATTCATTTCTTAAAGTTGACCCGAACTTGTGTTATATATATATATATATATATATATATATATATATATATATACAGAAAATGTTAGTTTTTTTAGTTGTACTTTCCCTTCAATTAGAAGTGAACAAATTAAATTACGGACAATTTTTAATTAATAAAATTAATAAAAAAAAAAAACAAGTAAGAATGTTATATTCGGTAAGACCGACAATTTTTTAATTAATTAAAAACAAGTAAGAATGTTATATTCGGATTGACCGAATTTTTACATCTGCCATATGAAACTATTTGCTCCACAATTGCGAAATTGTAGGGGATCTTATTTTATAAGTCTCTACCAGATATAAAGTAAACATTTGCACATAATATTGTGTCAATAAAAAAGAAATATTTTCTGCAGCTTATCTTGTCTTGTCTATATAAGGAATACAATATAAACTGAGTATGACAGCATCATGTGTACGTGTTATATTAAACTTACACTGCTCGTTTAACTTATTTAGCAGCTGTATCAAAGACACAATAAGTGACTATTTGTTAGTTTACCATATAATTATTCAACAATTTTAGTAAATATGGATAAGCTTCAAATAAATATTTGCAAAAAACTCCCTCTAAATGTATAAGTACAACAAGTTCATACATATCCCGAATTGTTAAATTAAACAAAAACTTAGATGACAACGGAAAATAAACAACAATTTTATTTATTTCCTTTTCATTTCATTTCATTTCTTTTTTTTTACTTCAAACTTTTTTTCAATTTTGTTTCCGAAATTTATATAAATTAAAAAAAATATATATATAAAATGTATATATATTGTAATATAATATATATATATATATATATATATATATATATATATAAATTTTTCATACAAATTTGTATGGAAATTTGCGGTCCGGTCTTATTGTATTTATGCACTAAGGTAATATAATTACCGATATAATTTTATTAAATTTTTTGGTACTATAATTTAGTTACCACATAAATGTTAAAATTGACCTAAACTACGTAAAATTATAAAAAATTGATTTAACATATTTCAGATCAATAATATATTAAATTTAAACTCGAATGCTTGGAGGAAATCTCACTTTTGAATTGAATGACGAATACAGGAAGAATTGAAAGAAATTTTACACAAAGTAAAAAATGTTGATTTTTTTTCATTGATTTCATGGCAAAATTTTCATTACTCATCAAAGCTTTTGTATTTGAGAATAATAAGAGATGACAAAAGCGACGACATATAAATAAAATGAACCCAATGAAAAAAGGAACAAATTTTGTCCAAACAAGAAGCCATGAATATATGTATGTATAATTTTTCTTGGAATAACACAAAAAATTTGATACGAATAATTGTTCGAAGTATTTAAAAGTGCGACTTTTCGAATAACAAAAAAATAAAGAGAAAGAATAATTTTATTTTTTGAATATTATACTTCTTTTAAATTAATTTTGACTACTTGTATAAATATATTACATTTTACAACTACTTTATTTTTAACTTTTAAATATAAATATATTATTGCTCTTCACACAACTAAAATATGGAATTGTATTGACAATACTTATTCTGAAAAGAAAAGTGATATTATTATTACGGAAATTCTCCAAATTATTAAAAATAAAGGTCATCATTCAACTACAGTAGATGTGTGGTCAGATAACTTTTTTTTATAAATACATAAACGCTACAGCAAGAATTTATAATTGTAATAACAAGTAGCGTACGTACATGTTGCTAAAGTTTCTATAAATCTAATGATAAACAGAAAACATTGCAGTCTTATCATTTGTATCAAGATGTTAAATATCACGTATTAGTTTGATACCAACCAAGATGGTATCAAATTTTTTGAAAATTTATAAATATTTTTACTAATATTTTTAATCAATATTTTTAATGAAAAACTAAAAAAAGGTAACGTTCTTTCTCTTAAGAATTATATTCATGAAAGATATTTAAAAGTTTTAAATACCTTATATTTATTTAAATTGTGAAATATGCCCAACCAGCTTCAACTATTTATGGTATAGCTACAAAGAGAGATCATTGCTGCCAGGAAGTGAGAAAAAAGAGGCAAAATTGTATTTTAAAATATGTCTCTTCTGACAATAAATACCCCAAAAAATGAGACAAAAAAAGCTAGTATATATTTTTTCTTTTTATTTAAAAACTTATTTATTTGTTTTATTTTAGTTTTTTTTTTTTTTTTGTTCTCTTTTTTTTATACCTTTTTGCAATAAATTTTTGCAATAAATTTATAAACAAAACATAGAACAGCTATTAGCAGAACGACCCAATGAAAAGTTGCGAACAAAATTTCCATACAAATTTGGACTATATTTCATATCAAAAATTTTCCAATTTTTTGAAGAAATTCATCATTTTTGAATTATAATTCCTTTTTGATTAAACTTATTTAAATGCTTAAGTTTCCCATTTGTGCAGTTGTACAGATTTACGTATTTCATGAACCACCTTTGGAAGGTTAAGGATAAGAAAATAAGAAATTATTGTAAACAATTGAAAAATTCTGTTAGAATAAAAAATACGTGCAATAATTTTATTATAATTAATGTAACTATAATGTTTTACATCGCATTTATTAGTTAATTTTAAATATAAGCAAAAGACAGCTGATTTATAAAAGCGCAATTGAACTGCGCAAGTTTGCGAGACTCAATAGTCGCGCAAACTTATAATTGTTGTGCAAATGATTTTCCATACAATTTTTGGCAGTTCATTTGCGAGTGTGAAAACTTGCACATATTGAAAAGGTTTTGCGCGTTTTCGTAAAGATCCTTAATAATTTTTAAATTTTTGCTTTTGTAACAATTTGTTTTAAGTTATACTTATTTTTGTTTTATTTTAGTTGCTATGGCTAATGGTATATTAAAACATAATTATAAAAAACAAATAATTAATCAAGTTCATATAATGAGTTAAGTTATTCCTAATTTGGAAGATGAAGTGCCCCAGGTGAAAATTTTTCCAAAATATAAATAACCTAAATTTTTTTGCGAATTAATACACAAAAATTCTGCAAAAATAAAATTAGTAAAAGCAAATAAAAAATCTTCTTCTTCAGCTCTTTTCAGGCAATATTCAGAAAAGGCCGAAAAAAGCTAGAAGTTAAAAAAAACGAAACTTTTGAGGCTAAAAGCAAAATAAAAGGCTAGATTTAGCTTTAAAAGAGCTAAACAGGCAATATTGCTAAAGTATTTAGAAATGAGATATTTGGAATATTATTCGGCAGAGACACTGCGAAAAACGAATCGCTCTATAATGCACTTTTAACAATTTTGCCAACTTCAACAGTGAGCGAAGAGCTTTTTCAAAATCAAATTTTATAAAATTTTAAGAGCGACATCGATTTAAATCAAGCCATTTAAATATATTCTTTTTCAGTATTTAAATAAATAATATAAAATAAATATATAAATATATAAAGAAATAAAATATAAATATATATATATATATATAAATTTTTATTTTACATTGTGAATTATTCGAACAATTCGAATAATTTTTAATGTGATGGAATAATTCGAATATATATACATATATAATGAACATTTTTCTCCATTATTATTAATAAAAAAATAAAATTTATTAATTTATTTTTTACAAATACGTTTTATTTTAATATAAAATAAGATGGAATAATAATATGACAAAATGAAATAATATGATAAGATTGAATAGTTATGTGGCAACATGGAATAAGTTAGGTTAGGTTCTGAAGTCAGCTGTGTAGACAGACATGATTAGTTTAACGTGGGTACCTTCCTTGACGGCTTAACCCCACGGTGGTCTTAGCACCTGGTGAAGAATGATGCGCCAACCAACGCCCTCTTATGCTGTTACACATACAGGTTGCAATTCTGATAATTTGCTTTCTAGATAAACCATTTCCCCTTGCTTAGCGGATCGGAGCAACCCTCCCCTAATCAAATTTTTGATCATGTTACTGCGCTTGCAGACAACACATGAAACCACAAGCCACCAAGTAACCCCCCCCCCCCCGCCCATAAAGGGCCTCACTAATAACAAGCCAGAGATAGTGAGGGTGAGATGGCCTCACAGTCCTTGGAGCTGCTGGTTCCGTTTCACCTACTTTTAAGGCCTGGGTAGGACTTCGAACTTTCGTTCTTTCACCTTTAAAACCCAGAAAATTCTAGAATACTGACTTCCAATCTATTCCCTGTCAATCCTCATAAAAGACAAAGTAGCAATCTTAGGCTTAGAAAGACAGGAATTTTGCTCTAAAACGTATAGCTATACATCAAGGATGAGAATTTATCCAAGAGGACAAGCCGCCGTGGCGGAGCTGTCTAGACAATAAGAGACTTGGGTCCAATTTGGTGCCATTGTGAAACTCTGAGGGCTCATGTGTTGCTAGCTCACATGTCCGTAACAGCGTTCGAAATGAACCAACCCGATGCACGTATGAAAGATTTGATCCATCTAATATCAATATCAGAGAGATATGTTAATATATGCACAAACGGACTTCTCAAATTAACAGTCCTGATCTCAGAAAGAGTGGGACAATGGCATAAAATATGCTACACCGTTTCCTTCTCTTCTTTAACCAGACAATTTCTACAAAAGTCTTTAAAAGGGAAACCTAGTCTCCTAGTATACGCACCAACAATCCAGTGCCATATGACAATGGCTACCAGAATTCTTAGCCGATGCCTCGGTAGTTCTGTGATGAAGTTAGGTTGATATTCATAAATATGCTTATTTGTCCATCTATCTTGTGCAATCCTCGATAATTTCCACAGAATTATTGATCTGTAAACCGAAAGAGGTACTCTAATCAGTTGATCCGTATCTTCACCACGAAGAAGGAATCTATTTCTGGCTAGTACATCCAATAAAATTACGCGAGGTGCTTGAATGACCCCTAACCCAGACCAGCTCCGGGATTCAATGTCTCGTCATCTTATTCAGAGATGTCCGGCATTCATGTACCAATCTGGATATCGAAAAGACATTCGAGAGCGATTTAATCGCTGCTTGACTATCTGTACAGATTTGGATATCCGCTCCAAATACCCTTTAGTACATTAACTAGTTCACCGCCCTCTTTATGGCCGAGATCTCTACTTGAAGTGCAGTGATCTGGCAATTTAAAGGAAATGTTTGTCATATAAACAATCTAATCTATAAACCTCAACTGAACTAGCTCTTAATTCTGGAGCAGTTGGAATTGATACTGAGAAGTCTCAGCCAAAAAAGGGTATGGGGACGCAATAATCGATATTAGGGAATGGGAAAGTATGGGATTTACCGACCTTTGAGGACCTGGTCCGTATATTCTGGAGCCGATATAGTTTGGAGTCCAGTATAATTCCAAGGTACTTCGCAATATCTGATACCATTAGTGCAACATCGTTTATAATATGATCAAATGGAATAATGATATGAAAAATGGCATAATAATATTACAAAATGGAATCATAGTATGACAATGTGGTGTAATAATATAATAAGCTAGAATAATAATATAATAACGTCAAATCATAATCTGATAGAAGAGGATAATGATGTAATAGCGTTGTTCATTTATATATAAAACCAGAATCATAACATGAAAAGACAAACCATAAAATCGAACACAATATGACAAAATGGAATCATAATAATTATGACTTATAATAATTCATAACTTTCGCAGTGATTATATATTCCAATCATAATATGTTACTCTTAGATTATAGTCACTACAACTATATTTTTTCTCTACGTATGTACACATCAACACTATTAAGAAAGGGCAGAAACGCTTTTTAAGAAAGGGCAGAAATACGGAGTGCGGAAACCAACAAAAGGTAATCAAAAATTAACAAAAAGGCAAATTAATAAAATAAAAATGCCACCTGCAATAAATCAAAAACTACACAAATAAATAATAGACTTCACCTTCCGGTCACTTCTCAGGTTGTTGCACACATTTTGCGAACAAATGGTAGCATAAAATGGAAGAAACCAAAACGGAAGCCAATGTTAAAACAGAATCATAAGGAAAATCGTCTAAAATTTACGAGTAAATACATGAACTGGACAGATGAGTGGAATAAAATAATCTTTTCTGATGAAAATAAATTCAATTTGGATGGTCCCGTTTCATATCCTTGCCATATGCATGATTTGAGGTAGAATGAAATTCGTATGTCGCAACGCAATTTCAGTGGATGCAGTGTTAACACTTGGATAGCCTTTTCTGCTGTAGGAAATTCTAAAATGTGTTTTGTTCCAACTAAAATGAATTTATGGTGGACTATTGGAAGATACTCTCCTCTCATTTATGGAGAAAAAAATTAATGAAGATTGCATATTCCAACAGGATAACGTTGCAATCCTTCTCCCGAACCAATCTAATTCGTGGTATAATGAACACAGTATTCCACTATTGTAGTCCGAATTTAAATCCCATGTAAAATCTGTGGGAATACATGTCCCGTAAAGTTTATGCAAAAAATGTACAGAATGAAACCTTAATAACAATAACGGAGTTAAAACTAAAAATTAAGCAAGACTGGGAAGAAATTGGCAGTGAATTTCTTTAAAAATTAGTCAAATCAATTCTAGGCCGATTTTTTTAACATATCCAAAACAAAGGTTCATCATCGCATTATTAATAATAATAAATGGTTTCATTAGTTTAAGTGCCATAACAACTAACACTAAACTGCTAAAATTACAATGAAAAAAATTTAATGTACATTTGAATTTTATTGTTATTAATTTTTTAAGTGAAATGAATAATTTAAAAAATTAAGCGCCTGAATTATTTTTCAGTCTCATTTTTGGTAAGTGGATTAAAAAAATGAACACTCGAACATTTTTTTCACCTAGAATGATCTCTTTAAAGCTATCCTTCAAAATAGTATAAAATCTTTATGCTGCCTTGAGGACTTTTTTTTAACAAGGATACAAGAAGTAGCGACGATATGACAGCTGGGTTACAAAATATAATATTGGAAAATTAAATACCGGTGTATGATGGATGCAAATGCAAGGGCTACCTTTTAAAAAACATCTTTAAGTTTTGCTATAAAAGATTTTCTAATTTTCTTTCTTCGGAATTTTATAGTTAACAGTACTATCGACAGACATGTGAACTTTCATAGTAATATGATAACCACAACCCAAGCTATTATAGTTTAGAAATTAATTGTAATGATTGTAATGAATGTAAGGGGAACTCTTCAAAAAACACATAATTCAAATTCTTTTCATCGAAATGTTATAATAAATAATATTGTTAGCGAATATCCCAATTTTCAAGATAATATAATAATTACAACTCAAAATAATATATTAAAAAAATGAAAAATTAAAAACATACGGGTTAAGCATAATAATAACACAGGTAAACACTAAAAAACTATCGTGAAAATTATGTTCTAAATATTGTAGGTACAGTTACTTCAATCACCACAAAAAATGTCGGTTTTTCTCCATCACGTTAAATTTTTAACCCGTTGACGACCAAAGAAAATATTCTTCCCTGATTTTAGGTAATAGATGGATCAAAACATAGACAAAAAACTATGAGACAAAAACGTAGTAAAAATTTGTAAAAATTAAGAATTTCTCTATTAACCTTCATAAAACCATGGAAAAACTATGTGTAAGGAGTGAGTGTAGAGCATTAATAGATGAATTGAGAAGAAGCTTTTACTTAAATGTATTGGTGAGTTTTTAGTTTAGTAAATTTAATAATTTTTATACCTTGACACTGTCAAAAATTCTTACGTATTCTGCAAATATGTAAGGTTCTTTTAATTTAAAAGTACAAATGTATAATTGTGTTGATAAATTTTAGAAAAAACATTAACAAAATTAATTATATTAGACTTTATTTTTTTGTAAAATGAAGTTCTGAAATTATCCTTGTATATATGATTTTTTTTTATGAACGACAAAAAATTCACATTTGTCCATAAATTAGGGATTCAAAAATTTATTAGTATATAAAAGGAAAATTTTTAAATACTTTCAGTGTACGCTATGTACTACTTTGTTGAAAGCTAACAAGCGTCTGAATGAAATTTGTATTGCTCAGACTTTGTTTGTTATGAACTTCGTTACGCGTACGTGTTAATAGCCGAAAATCTTTGTAATTTGAATAATATCAACGCACACAAACTACTGTAAAGGTTAAATTTGTATTCGATATAACTGTTACATGACCAAAAATGGTAAAATTGTAAAAATCGTACTGACAGAAAATGGGTAGACATCAAAAAGCTTGAAAAAAGTAAAAATCAAAACTTGAATAACAAAGACAACAAAAAATAAAAAAAATTTACATCATAAATAATTCCGCTTAATTCTAACATCATATACTAAATATAGTGTAGAAAGTTAAATGAAGCATTTCCATCATGTCACACTTTTAACACGTTGGCTACAAAACGAAATACGTACCTCTAAGAAATTTTTAGGTTATATAACTTTCTGGGAAATAGGTATAGCATGTTAGTTATCCGCGTTTTATAGAGTAGGAATAGTACAACAAAAGTATAGAACAAAAGTATAAACATACACTACATAGCCCCAGAAGTCTTTAAAATTGTCAAAATCCCCGAAAATGTGGGAGCAATAAGCAATGATCAAGGGGAGCTTTTTTACCAAAACGCTATTTTTGAGAGAATATATCAAGGCATATGGAATTCTTCTATGCTGGCAAACTAATGCTGCTTCTTTTTATGAGAAAAAAAATGTAAACTAGTTTTTTCCTTAATTCTAATTTAAGAAAAGAAGGAAAAAATATGAATATATATATATGAATATATATATATATATATATATATATATATATATATATATATATATATATATATATATATATGTTTTTTACGATTTTGTAGACCTGTGTAATTATTTAAAGATAAATTAATAACATTTTTCAAAAATGCATCTATCTTCAATTACAATTTAATACGATACATGGCAATTAAAACTAACCTGCGCTTGGCAGAGAAACTTATTTAAATCTAAACGAAATTATTATCTAAATTGAATCACGTTATTTTTATTACACAGGGGTCCAATATAAAACATTGTTATCAAATTATTCTACATTAATCTGTTATTGATCTTTTGGGTAAAATTGTGTGCTTCTTCACTAGTTTGTCACACAAACATGGTTGTGTTTGCAGACACAGAGAACAACATAAAGCAAATATGTGTTTACAACTTAGTCAATAGAAAGCCAAAAGTTAAATTCTTTACACTGAGTTACAAGATAAATAAGCTTTATTTCAATTGAATCAACTAAAAACTTAAAGTGAAAAATAAACAAAAAATTAAATTAGTCTGTTTAAAAGTTAACTCTTATTCCCAGTCACTTACACAGAAAAAAAGTCACGGAAACACAACATGAAAAGATTAATCTCTTTAATTTTTTAACATTCTTAAACATGCAAATACGATTTTTATTCAAACAACACATTTTTATTTGTTAATGGTTTAAAGTCAAGATCTATTATGTATACACAAATGTTAAGTAAATTAAATGGTGATGTTGGTTAGATAGCAAACATCATTTAAATATTGCCTATTCATCTTTTTCACTTCCCATTCGTTAGCTTTTACAAATGCAATAGCAACAGGTGAAATCTCTAATGTTGGTAGCACAAAATGTTTGCTAGATTTAATGGGTGTAGAAATGGGCATCGCTATTATTTTCTAACACATTTGTATATGAACATTTAATTTCTCAGTTTCTTAATTAAAATTATCATTCATATTAAAGTAATTTCAAAAAATATGTTTTGAGATTAAAAATTGTCATTTTCTTAAAAAGACATTTCAAAAGACAAATCTTTATTTATTTCTGCTTTTATTTACATGCAATATCACATTTATGTATATTAAGGAGACACTTCCTATGAAAGGAAAAAACTGCGCTTGTTACTTCCCTCAAAATAAACCTTGGTATGTTTTATTTTTCCTAATATGTTATGGTTCTACTGAAGACCGTTCGTAAGCTGGACCGTTTTGGTATATGTATATTGGTATATGAAACATATCCAAGAGTGACCTGAATACTTTTATATTCCACAAAATATCCTATTTTTCAAGGTTTTTTTCCAAATATTGTTTGTTATATTTGACGAAAATTCAAATTAAAAATTTTTACTTGCTTATAAATGTAAGTTGTTGGTGTCTGATTACCTTTTATTTTAATATTCTTAACGGTTTAGTTCACGAACGGTGATCAGTAGAACCATAATATTTCAGAAAACACGCTAAGGTTAATTTTCAGGGGGGCGGTACCATAAACACTTTTCTGAGTGAGTCGCCTTAATGTATATTTTTTATTTGTTAAACATCTCCCTATTTTTTAAACCCAATGCTTTTTGTCATATTTACTTTTGAAAAGCAAAATGTTTTTTAATCTTGATAGCATTACAAACGAATATATTTTTTTTTTTAAATCCCTATTTTAATATAAAAATTCTTTTTAAAATTTGATTTTAATTTTATTCTGTTTAAATATATTTTAACAAAGTAAATGTTAATTTACATATTGCAGACTATCGGTCTGTTCTTTTCTTTTTCTTAAGGTATTTAGATATTAATTATTAAATTTATTTTTATAGCCTTATTTTGGAAAAATACACAAAAAAAATTATTTTGTAAAAATTTTAATATATTTTAGAAAAAAATAAATAAATAAATAAATAAATAAAAATAAAAGTAAGAAAAACAAAATTGCCTGTAGTCTTAATTATGTATGCCTTTTTATTTAAGTTATTCAGCCCAAGGACGTCAGGCAAATTTATGAAGAAAAATAAAATAAAAATTATTGAAGAAAAATATATATGGTAAGTACACATGTTTTAATAACAGTTCTAGTTTTATTGTAGATTTTATCTTCAAGGACCGATATCAAAGTAGATATAAGGATCCGAATTTGTTCCTTTTTTTCAAAAACACTTCCGAATAGGTAAGGAAATCATTGACAGTATTTTAATTTTTTTTCAATAAATGGTCCTTACGTGTCATCTTCAGGATTTAAAGAATCTTTCAAGGTTTATTGAATTGTCCAATCAGAATTGGACAATATTACACCAAAAATTTTTAAATATGTATAATTATACTCTTGCATATATTATACATGTACAAATATAATAAGCGTGCATTGTTAAAACGATTGCAAAACTTATTTTTATGTTTGAAGAAAGTATACACATGGTACCAGTACAATATTTCAATTGATATTTGCAAAGTTTCAATTATGAACATAATTATATTATACGAAATTTCATTTAATTAATATCACCATTTCGATGATTAGAGCAAAATCAATAAATCAATTTTTATTTTATTATTATTATATTTTTATTTTTTTTTTTGTAAGAAAAAAATATTGGATATTTTAAGATTATTTCTTAAGTTATCATAACCGATTAATATAATGTAGTCAAACCCTCTTCCAGATAGACATATTTTTGAAGTCTAACTAAAATAATAGAAATATTTTAACCTTTTTCAACAAAGTTCGTCCGTGGGTTATACAAAGTCTAAATACCAAATTTAATAAAACTATATTTAAAGTTGCGACCTGTAGTTTGATTACAAAGTTTACATGTGCAGGCAGCTGGATGGAAAGGCGTATGACCATCAGTAAATCAAGCATTTAGAACAATTTTTTGTACCGAAATAAAAGGTTTAAAAAAGTTTCTTTAGATCATAGCTCCTGAACTAAATAATTGACCAACTTGAAAATTTGTACGAGCAGGTACGAAGGTTAAATTATTATATATTTTTTACAGTATTTTAAAATATATTTTTTTTAATTTAGTGGAAGACTTTAATTTATATATCCCAAACTTCCAAATATACAACTATTATACATATCATTTCCAGTGTGGCCAGTTTAATATTTTCAAGGATAAATCAAGCCTTTTTAATTTGCTTTAGCCTCAAAAGTTTCGTTTTAGCTTCTATCCTTTTCTGATTATTAAAGTTACCTTAAAAGCGCTAAAATGATAGTATTTTGGAAACGAAAAAATTATTTATTATATTTTTGTACTAATTTTATTTTTACAGAATCATCCACTATGCATTTATTCACAAAACAAATCTATATCATTTACATTTGACAAAAAAAAAATCTTGCCTTCGGAGCTTCATTCTCGAAATCACAAATAACTAATTTTATGAACTTACGGCAATGATTATTATAGTTATTTTTTAATATACTTTATTAACCATAGAAAGTATTTACGAATATAATTATAAAAATTCTAATAAATGTGAAAAATCACACAGAAATTTGGAAATTATTAATCAAAATGGAATTCTAGTCCAACAATTACGAATAAACAATTTAAAATATTGAATAATTTTTGACACGAAATGTAACCCATTTTTTGGATAAATTTTTTTTGTGTTGCTGGAAGCCGTTTTATGGTTTATTTTAAGATTGGAAATCGATACCATTATAGATATCGGTGCTGATTAAATACCGTTTAAAATAGGTTACCGTACTCGATACCATTACCAAAATTATTGTTTAAAAAAAAAGTAGCGGTATTCAAATACCGTTTCCCTCAATAGCGGTATTTTAGTTTCAGTATTTGAAAATATACAATTTTATTATATAATTTACATGCATCAAAAAAGAAGAAATTATTTTTATAATAAGCGTTAATTTAATGTAATATTTATAGAATTTTGTTTTATAAGCTCTTTTAATTTTTCTTTGTTCCAATAAAGGAATAATATTAAAACAAAAAAAATTAATTTTCAGTTCTATAAAAACGATTAACAATGAAACGCTTTTTTATTTTTTATTTTTTTTGTAAATAAGTTTTCAAGTCAACAAAATAGTTGAGAAAATTATATAGGAAATCATTTTTCGTAATTTATATCCCTTGTGTTAAATATAGTAGATATGTTCGACAAACTTACCGAAGTTACTTAAACTTGCCCAAAGAAACCCAAATGCTTTTCATAATACAAAATTTGTGTAACTGAAGGTGCTCGAAACATAAAGTCCGCATTCAGATTTTTTTTTTGGGTCATAAATTTGGTTTTTTGTTCCTCGGCTTTTGAGAAAATTTTTTTAAAACTTTAAAGGGAGTACTTTGTGAAACATAGTATTAAATAAAAAAATTTCAATACGTCACTGTATTAGGTAACAACGACCTTTAGTTTCATCTTTTCCAATAACTTTTATGCATAAATTTTAACTACTTATGTTAGGCTTAAAAACTATTACAATATTCAGGCTTTTTTCCTACATCATTTAATGTTGAAATTAATTATAGGTTCTTAGTTTGTTCTTTTGTTCTTTTCTTAATATTGTCTGAGAGAATGAAAAATTTTGTTCAGATCAGAAATTTTTCTTGGATTCAAACTGCATTTATATATATTCTTTAACTGTGGACGATAACTTTTTGTAACATTACCTTGGACATGCAGTATCAAAAATTGAAACAAAAAAATTCTTCTATAATATAATACTGCCATGATAGAATCCATTATTACCTTTTAAATTTTTATTTGTTTTAAATAGTACTGATTGCTTTATAATTTTTATCACCTAAAATCGTACATAGTCTTTCAAAAGGAAAATTTTTTTTCTTTTCTTTTCAAAACTTCTAGTGCGTGAATGAGATAAGTTTGGAACATAACTGCTACCACATTTTTGTGGCACTATTTATTCTCTACAAATTTTAAGTGGATCATTTGTTCTAGATCTTACCTAAATAGTTGCAATCGGTTGAATTTCTATGGTTGAAATGAGATGTTTCTTTCTTTGGCTGATCAAAAACTTTGTTAACAATATCTCGTTTGAGCATTTTGCGAACATTTCTCTGACAAAACATGTGAGAACGACTATCGTTGGTGATCTGAATATGAGCTCATTGAGCTCTCCCGACGCTCACTTTGTGACAGCAAGTCTCTCGATATCGAATGTATTAATAGTAAATCTTTAGCGATTTTTAAAATATTCGTTAGTGAATCGTTTACGATTTTAAAGAAGTTGTGAAAATGATATAATATTACTAACTACTTGTGATTATTATCAATAACCAATAGTTCGAAAACGATATTTTCCTATTTTGATATATTTATATTTTATTCCTAATCTAAAATTAAAAGCTGATTTAATTTTTAAAGTTATGTTTTGTTTCAAACTTTTATATCAAATATTAAAAAATATGGCTACATAATAAATTACATTTCAAAAATAATAATTCATATAACGAAAAATTAAATTAGTAATGCAATTTACATAAGAGTCGTAATATTTGAAGCACATTGTCTAAATTGCAAATTCGCTTAGAACATTCATAATTAATATAATATTTTCTCGAACATTTTTTGTTTCGAAAGTTATTAGCGAACATTTACTACAAGTCAATCAGGTCCGTAAGGGCATTTTTCATTATATTTTTTAGCTTTGGCCTGTGTTTTTGCTAAAATAAATGGGTTTCACAAATCAATTTTATCAATATCCCGTCATGATCTCACTTCCTGAGGAGTTAGTGGTAATACTTTTGTGCGCATTATATATATATGTACATATGTATATATATATATATATATAGAGAGAGAGAGAGAGAGAGAGTTTTATTAAGTTTATTTTAATTAAAGCTAGGTCAGAAGGAATATCGTCCTAAATATCATATATTTAAAAAACTCGAAAAAAAATTATAAAGAAAATTCAGTTTAAAAGTGACATAAAATATAGAGATAAGCATTTAAGTTTTGTTTTAATGAACTTTAAATAAAAAATAAATAACAATTTTAACTTTTTAATGTTTGTGATATGTTTTTAATAATTAATTTATATACCGTAATTTTAGTTTCGGTACCTGTTTACCGATACCGATATAGTTCAAATACCACTACCGATATCGTCACCAAAATAAAAATAATTTGAATACCGATACCGTTATTCATACGTTATTCATTCCGGATTCCAATCTTGGTTTATTTATAAGTTTATGAGAGCATATTTAAAAAATATAAAAATCTAATGAGAACGAGAAAAAGTAATTTTTTTAGATTAAAAAAAAATGTTCTTTATTTTTTACAGCTCTTGTCCTTTTTTGACTTTTTTTAAAGTTCAATTTAGCCTCCATTTTTCTCACCTCCTAGCAACACTGATTATTTCAAAGGCAATATCTCTATCTAGAATTAAACTTATAAAATTTCTGCTAAAATATTATCAATTGATTCCGTACAATTTTACGAACATTTTAGATTTTTTTCCAATTTTAAAACGTAACATTTTTAGATGGAAATTGTTTCCGGCTTAGAAAGCTTTTGAGTTAAGAATAATTTCAATAGGTAATATCTGCAGCAAATTTCAAATCCCAAAATAAAACTTATTTGTCCGCTTTTATATGGATTCATCTGCTAATGCTTTAACTTGTAAAATATGAAAATGCTTTTAAGAAAATATTAAATAATTAAGTTCTTCTAAGAAAATTACATTATTCGATAATTTTGTATATTTTATTTACTTTTGCTTGAGTTAAATAAATTACTTATATTGAGTATAAGAGCAAAATAAACATGCACAAATTCAATTTCCTTTACTAATGAAAGCGGAAATGAAACTTGAAATATTTTTAAAGATTCTTCTTTTTATTTCATTTTTTTTATTTTTTTAACCAAAGTAAATCCATCTATTCTAAATAAGAAAAGATGTAAGTAATTGATTAAATTATTTATCGAAATTAACAATCGTAAATATTGATGGTAAAAAAATCATGAACTTGAAATGGTATTTGGTTTGTATTAAAGAATTGAGCTTAAAAATATTGTTATTTGAAGTATTATAAAATATACAAACATATAAGGAGAATTGCAATCTTATTTAATTTGATAGTTGATAATGAGATTTTATATAAAAGCTCGGTATTTATCAATTTGAAGAATCAATTTATACTTATTTAAAATACAATGACTTTTCAATAAAATTCTTTTTTTTTTATATTTATTAAAATAATTTAGCATTGACTATTTTATTGCACGAAAGAATTACCTCAATAATTCCAACGCAAACTGAAAGGGTAGATGTAGTCTAGTAAAACACCCAAAGTGTTTTACAAAGTTAGTTCGAATTTCGGTTTTATGGCCTCTTTAAATTAAAATTTTAGAGCCCCTTTTTTAATATGAATGGAATTAAAAACATTTAAATTAATTAATACAAATGCCAATACATACATGTGTTGTGTTATGCACTAATGGAATTATTATACTACATTTTTACTGGATGACACAAAATATTGTTTAGTGTGTTTAACTTCACCTTATGTTTAAATTATTGTTCCGATAAAAATAAAACTTATCAAATATATATATTCTTGAAGGAAGTAGAGACAGTATGCTCCACCCACTTTTTAAAAAATGAGTTACCTTGCTTCTTAGTAAGCAAATTTTAAAAAATTCTTTAAAATTTTGATGAGAGTAATAAAAAATATCACAGTATCTAAAAGTGGGTGAAAGTGGGAGAGGTGTGTTACCCATACACATTAAGTTTTATAATTCACAGTATTTTCAATTATTTTGGTGGTTAATAATTTATCTGAACTGTCAAGAAAATAGCAAAACTGATTTTCACTGAAACCAGACTAAAAAATGCGAGTGGCATCCAACTAATATTTTAGCTGATAGTTTTTCTCCACAAAATAATTAATATATGTACTAAATTTAATTTTAACTTTCAAAAAAAGAATTGTTTACAAAAAGCGGGCGTATCATTTTTGTTAATATTATATCCTATATTTCCTTTTGGAGGATGCACGGTGTATATGTATTTGTATAAAAAAAAAACAGTTGAGCAATATGGTTACCGTTATATTGCATATAACCTTATTATAAAAAGTTTGCGTAAAAGAGGAGGGAAATTTAATAAAAATCTAGCTCTCTATTCAATGTAACCATGGAGAAACCATATAACAAGCTGTATGCATAAAGGCAACAACTGCAATATTGTAATAATAGCAGCCATTTTTTTTTTCGTCTTAACTGAGTTCGAAATGTCAAAAAAAAAAAAAACAAAATATTTGCAAGTTGTAAACAATTTATTTGTTTATTTATTTAATTACGAATATAGCTACAGTTATATTACATCAGCTGGTAATCTTATACCCTAATTAACAAAATTTAATATCTATAATATAGACTACATAATAAAATTACAATAAATAATAAACATAGACAACAAAATTTAATAAAAAACAATAAGATGAAAAACAGTTATTTAGAGAGAGAGAAAAAAAGAATAATAAGTAAATTCTAGTAAACAAAAATAAAAAAAATTATTTCAAGTAAAATAAATTAAAGAAAACATAATAATAATTGATAATAATTATAATAACAATAATAATAATAATAATAATAATATAATATAATATAATATAATATAATATAATATAATATAATATAATATAATATAATATAATATAATATAATATAATATAATATAATATAATATAATACAATATAATATAATATAATATAATATAATATAATATAATATAATATAATATAATATAATATAATATAATATAATATAATATAATATAATGTAATATAATATAATATAATATAATATAATATAATATAATATAATACAATATAATGAAATATAATATAATATAATATAATATAATATAATATAATATAATATAATATAATATAATATAATATAATATAATATAATATAATGTAATATAATATAATATAATATAATATAATATAATATAATATAATATAATATAATATAATATAATATAATATAATATAATATAATATAATATAATATAATATAATATAATATAATATAATAAAATATAAAATAATATAATATAATATAATATAATATAATATAATATAATATAATATAATATAATATAATATAATATAATATAATATAATATAATATAATATAATATAATATAATATAATATAATATAATATAATATAATATAATATAATATAACATAATATAATGTAATATAATATAATATAATATAATATAATATAATATAATATAATATAATATAATATAATATAATATAATATAATATAATATAACATAATATAATGTAATATAATATAATATAATATAATATAATATAATATAATATAATATAATATAATATAATATAATATAATATAATATGTTAATGAAAACTAATTAAGAAAAGAATATTTATTCACTGAAAAACGTGTTAAAGTACAAAGATAATAAAAGACATTCAGGAGCTATAAAATAATATATAAAGAGTGTGAATTAAATCAGAAACAGTTGATAACAGCAATTAATCAGAAACATTGTAAGATTATAAACAGGGGATATAGAAACAACAGTCAAATAATATAATGAACATAATGTTATTGTAGTCAGGAACTCAGGAAGCAAAATAATAAGAAATATTACATCAATAACGGAGAACATTTTAAATTTTATACAGGAACACAGCAAGCATCGAAGCAACAGGGCTAATTTATAGGTGAACACATCAGGATAAAGAATTGAGACAGGAGAATTGTAACAATTATCTAAGCAATATGTGACAGGACAGTAATGGAAACAAGAACAAAGTCGAATACATTTAAGCAATGCGACATATCAGAATTAAGTGAGGAGTGACAAAGTAGGATGTTGAAAATATTACAGTAAACTCTATTTGCCACTCTCATATATCTCATATTAAACTTTGTTTAATTTTATGAATAGGATGAGAAATTGAGAAATAGATATAAAGTTCATTAAGTTGTGAGTAAGGACAATAAAACGGGTTAAATTCTTTGTAGTTATACCGACATAGATCTAATTTTTTACATTCCATTAAAATTCTTTTAGAAAACCGATGATGATTTTCTCATAAATATAATTCCATGAATCAATCTTCTTTTACGAAGTAAAGGCAGATTTATAGGTTGCAGTCGATCTTCATATGGCGGTAACATCACACCGGAATCTCATCCAAGGCCACGCGAATTAAATAAAATGGATTGTTTCTGAATCGAATCTGTACTATGTATATAACAACAATATTGGGGGACCAGACTATCAAGGCATACTCCAGAACTGACCTAACCAAAGATGTATATAAGTTCTTACAAATATAAGGATCATTGAATTTCGTAGACCACCTTTTCATAAAACCAAGTAAATATTTTGCCTTATTTACACATGAAGTCACCTGCATATTAAAATTTAATTTATGGTCCAAGATGACACCTAAATCATTAAAAGATGAAATATTTTCCAATTTATGATACCCTATTTTGTAGTCATATCTACAAAAAAATCCATCTATAAAATTATAGCTTCTTACAGTTTTTTAGATTTAGTAACATGTTTGTAGAAAGACACTATTCGGAAAGTCGATTAAAGTCCTTTTTGTAATAAAGAACAATCCGCAGCATTGCCAATGGATAAAAGCAATTTAACATCATCAGCATACATCTATATATTAGAAAAAGTTACAACAGATAGAAAATCATACAGAAGAACAAATAAAATGTTATCAAAATGACTTCCTTGAGGAACACCAGATGTAACAGAAATCTTCTTATATCTAAAATCATTAAAAACTACCTTCTGGGACATATAAATCACTACAACATATTCGGAGTATTGAAAATGACACTCCATCAGGGCCAGGATAATTTAAAGGTTTCAAGTTCTTTATGCCACATAAAAATTCTTCCTCAGTAATTGTAAAGTCAGAAATAATATTAAAAGTATTAATATCAGAAGAATAATTTTCAACACTAAGCCCAGGAATATAAATTTGCTGAAAAAATCTGTAAAAATATTAGAGATTTCAGCATCACCTAACGACTCATCACTTTTAAAAATCTTCGAAGTGGGATAGTCACAAATAATCCTCTTGGAGTTTGCAAAACTTTAAAAACAATTAGGATCAGCCCTTAATTTATTCCTCATTTTAGACAAATAATCAGAGGAAAACTAACGATCTAAAGTATTAAATCTAGTACTAGATTCATGTATTATTCTGTTGAATAATTCATATCGCTGTACGATTCTCCATGTATTTCTTATATAATCTACTTTTGACATTCCGAAATCTTCTAAATTCTTTTATATACCAAACTGGACCAGAATTTATATTACATATAATTAAGACTGGAACAGCAAGATCAAACCCTTTAAACAACGGATCAAAAAAAGTGGTGATATTCAAATCAAGATCATTAGAATTCTGCCAAGTATTATTTGCGAGAAAATGTTTTAAGAAACGCTCATCAGTCCTAATAAAACTAAAACGTTTGACACGGTCAGTTTCGAATTTTAGACATTACTAAGGCGTAAAATATCAACATGTAGAAGAAGGGTTGGATGAAACTTATCCTCAGGGCAAACGAAAGGCAGTGAATGGCAGCGCGATAAGTTAGGATTATTAGAGAGTATCAAAACCAGGTACCTGCATCACACAGTGGGTATATTGTTATACTGTGCAAGACACAAATTCCGGGAAAATCGTTTAAACAACCAGATGATGAATGATAACATCATCGAAAAAAAAACCAAGTTAATAAATTAAAATCACCAAGAACAACATATCATTTGTGTTAAATTTAGAAGCAACATTACCGATTAAATCAGCATGTTGTAAATATATTTCAGTTGATGAATTTGGAGAAATATAGGAACAAATAACATATACTATACTATTTGCAAAAATCAGACGAACATATATTATTTCAACAGTAACCTGATTAGAAAATTCAAATTTATCAGAAAATATTGAGTTGTGGGCTGCAATTAAAACACCTCCGCCATTTTTCCTACCTCATTCAATCCCACAGTAGGTATCATTTCTATAAACCTGATAATCACTACAAAAAATTTTACTATCATTAATATTAGATCTCAACCACGATTCAGTAAAAACAATAACGTTAAAATCACATTCGACACTTGAGTTATAAACCTCCGACAATTTTCTTTTCACACCCCAAAAGTTTTGGTATATGATACGTATAGTACTTAAACCAACATTCAATTCTTTGACAAAGTTGTTACCCTATTCATTCGCGGTCTATCATGGTGAATAAATTCCTTAACCTGAATACCCTCTGGCCAGAAGGACTTTTTTTAACAAAGTATCAAATAATTTCAGCGAAGCACTATTTTTAAAAGAGAAGATAACCCTAGGTAGTGAAAATTTGAATTTTTGTACAATAACGTTCGATATATATATATATATATATATATATATATATATATGTATATATATATATACTATTATATGTACATATATATAGATATAGATATAGGTAAACTAAATTATACCAGATTTTAAAATAAACCATTTCTAAATATTTATGTGGCCAGCAAAAACTTAATAATGGCACGTAGTTACATATGTAGTTACTTTTCAATGACTACAACATACCGTCAGCATTACAAGAAAGTAGTTTGGTAGCTATTTATTTTTGTAGTTAGATTTCTGAAAATACGAGTTTTCGCTACTTTTGATTAATTTTTTAAATTAAGTTTAGTAATCTATATGTTTCAATTATGGATTAATATATGAAAATAAAAAAATTTTCTAAAATATATATTCGCAATTTCTAATGTTTTAAATATAAAAAAGTACAAAAAATAGCAGTTAATTTTAACCGATAATATAACTACTTCCAATAGTTTCTACTAGTAATGACTTCAGTAATACTTTAAAGTCAATTAGTTATTGAACTGCTCGGAAGCAATTTGATTTTGTAATGACATCTAAGTAATGAATTTCTAAAACGCTTACTGTAAAAATATGAAGTAAGCAGTTATCTACAATATCGTGTTAAAAATAATGGTTTATTGAGCTAATATGTAAATAGTGAAGTGCCATTATATTAGTTTCTTAACTAATTAAAATATAATTTTTGCCTGTTAGTAATAAACATTTTTAATTCGGCCACAAAAATAATATGAAGCCAGTCAAACAGTTTGAATTTTATAAAGCGAAACCAAATTTATCATATATGTACATAGTTTCTTCCTTCGCCGATGTTAGGCTGTCATGTTTAGTTTAAAATGTCCACAAATTTACAAAATATATTATAATCGTGAAATAGAAAATCATATAAACTTTGGGAACAAAGATAAAAACTCATTGAAAGATGTTGAATGTAGATATATTTGAGAACTCATCTTAGAATATTTGTAATTTTAGTCACCAATAGCTAGGTGGCAAATGTTCATCATTGTTTTTATTATTATTTTTTTATTCATTTTGCCTTCAAAATTATTTTAGAACAAAAAGTGAAGACTTAATGAGATATAATTCTGTATATATATTTAAAAAAGTTATATATATATATTTCAGTGGTAAAAAGGAAAACGTGCATAATTCAATTTTACTACTTTTTCGAAAGAGAATTTCTTAGGTTTTAAATTAAAATGCCAAATCGTATACACAGATTTTCCGGCAAATTTGGAAATGGTGTAAAATAATTTGGTACACTTTTCAAGTAAATCTGCACTACCACTAAAGAAAACGAAAAATCGTTCAATCTCTAAGTAATAAACAGTTTCTTCTAAAAGATTTACACAATATGTAATCAAATACGATTTTAAAAGTGAAAAAACTTAACTTCAACATAACTTAAGTTATGCACCTTTTTCTTGTAACCAAAGATGTTTTCGATACTTCTATGTTGTATGTTTATGTGTGTGTGTGTTTTTTTATACAATTTTTCTCTAATTCAGTCTCAGGTTATCTCAAGTATTAAATGTCATTGTTAAAGAAACACAAAAGCAAATATTTATCTTACATTCCCTTTGTTATTTCATAAATTCTTTCTTGTTATCCATTTTACTTACATTTTGATCAGTCTTCTTCTGTCTGGCTCATTATAATTTAAAACACATTTACATTATTTCCTCTTAAAGCCTTTACATTACAAACATTTGGCCGCACCACAATATTACATACAAATCTTCAATTTAGAAAAAATTTTCAAAGATATGTATGTTGTACTCAAGTAGAAATTCTAATTCCGTTACCATAAAGCTTAGAAGAAACTAAGTGAATTTTTGTTTGCAAAACATTGTGTTGTTTAATTTTACTTGACTGCTACTACAGTCGCTTTTTTTATTTAATTCCTTCATTTATAAAATTGAAAAAGATCATTTATTAATAAAATTTATAAATTCTGACTGTATTTGTATGCTATGCTTTATATGCTAGACTTCTTGGTTTTATTTTGACATATATTTTTATAAATTTAATTATTGTAGATTTTTTTTAGAAATATGTACATTTTTAAAATAATAATTAGAAGGCAGAATGGTATTTCGAGTATTGGTGTTGGATAATATAATCGTGAAAAGTATTTATATAGAAAAAAATCACAAAACATCGAATACCTTTTTAAATTTGCACTTTTTACCAAAACGATTATATCAATTGCTAAAAACTATAAAATATTAAAAACAGAAAATTTTTTCTAATTTAAAAATTCATCAAATCAATCAAGTACCTGATTGAATGATTTAAAAATTTAAGTTGGAGATAAAATTTGACTTAAATTTTATTTTTATTTTATAAGGAGTGAGATCGAAAAAAGCTTAACATATGTAAAATTGAATATTTAATTGGTATTATATTACAGATCACAAAAAAATGTAACTTTTATAGTTGTAACCACTATCTATAAGCTCGTGGACCTTTCCTGACAGCCCTTCCATTAGAGATTTGATAGATGTTTAAGTCACTTCTTTGAATCAATTTACCCATCTTTAAAACTCTTCGATATTCTGGGACATCTTTTTGTGCTCTTTCACAAGAGCCTAATATCTCTCCACTGAACTTAGCTCCAGACAATTTGGTGGATTGAACTCTCTTGGCACAAAAGCTATGTTATTGTTTTGGTACCACTCCAGAGCTTTCTTACTATAGTGACATGATGCCAAATCAGACAAAAATCTAAGAACTCATTGTACTTTTAAAAGGAAAAAGCCTTTTTTTAAAAACATTCTTTGATGTATATTTCGGTATTTATAGAGCCCACTGTAACAAATGACTTGCTTTTTTTGCCACAACTACATAAAGCTTGCCATAGCAGAAATTTTTTTAGGAAATTTTGTCTGCTTTTGGGTCCTAAACTAATCTTCAATATTTCGTTGAGCATTACCAACATAAAAATTATAACCCGGAAGCTGCTAATACATACGCCAGTAAATACGTTTCGTCGTCCATTATACATGAAGGTTGATTTTAATTTCCGTGCCCTATTCTTGGCTTTTAAATTTTTGGGAGCATTCCTGTCTGGAATTTTTTGAACTTTGTATGTTTTTAAGCCGGCATTGGCTTTAATAGTCAGAGCACTGAGCTAATCGGGCTGCTTTTCTACCAGATTTGTTTAGAGCTCTTTTCAATATGCTTTAAATTTTCTTGACCTTCCCAATATCATGTGGACCTTTTTTTCCGAACCAGGTTTCCTATCAAAGGTAAAATTCTCCTGCTACTGTTTAATAATATTGGAAACAGTTTGACGGTAGACCTTTAATTCTTTGGCCAATATTTGTAGAACGAATTTGGATTTTTTGAAAATCTTTAATAATTTTAATATGTACTTCCTTTTCGTCACTCATTTTGATCAAACTCAAAGCAAGTCAACATGGTTGTCATTTTTCAAAGATAACAACATCACAAAAAAAAGTACATAAATATTGCTTCCGAAAAATGTTAAGAGGCGAAACGTGTGTTACGATTTTTTGATTTCACTCCTTATTTACTTTAATATATTTATTAAATTTAGATGTAAAATGGAATAACTGTGTTTACTCAAAAATATACCGTAATAATTTTTATTGTGTACTTTAAAATTAAATTTCGTATCGTAAATTAATATTAAACGCATAAAAAATATGTATATGTGTTTATAGCGTTTCGAGCTATTAAAAATTTTATTGGTTATATTAACTTAAAAATATTAAAATTATTTCCTTAGTGAGTGCCCCGGAAGGATAGGTGGCAGCAAGCGAGTCTATCAGTCGAGTGGCTCGATACCCGCCAGAAACACTAATGCGGGTAAATAGTATACATTACCCTACTCGGTTAATTAGGTCAGAATACAATTTATAATAATATTGTAACATAAACAAAACAAATTAGCTATTACTTTTTTTATAAATTGTTTTTATGGTTGTAATATAAATTTATTACATTTCCGTTATAAACTTGTAATAAATAATGTTTAATATATTTTTAAAATATTTTACTCTGTTTATTTTTACTAAGCTTATTAATTTCACTCAAGTAATGTTAAATTTTTATTATTTTATTTACTACTTCATTGAAAAGATAAACCTATAAAAATAAATATTATCATATTGATAGGTTTTACAATTAAATAAAAAGTGTGTCAGTACACAGTGGAAGTTTTTTTCATTTTCTGTTTATAAGTCTGTACCTTTTCAGTCTTTAAAAATAATTTAACAAAAATTTGTACCAAGAATACTGGTCGTCAAAAAAACATTTTTTTGCCCTCCTTAAAAAAAAAAAAAAATAGATGAACTAGTTGGAATTTGACATTCTGAGCTCAAATTTGCTTTCGGTTTATTTTTTACGAGCTTTTGGGCAGAAATGTCAAAAAACAACAACAATTGTTCGCACAAAATTGAAGAATTTTTTTAAGAAATGGAAAGTATTCAGTGTTAAATCCTTTATGATAAAGTTCATAATACCATGAACAAAAGTAGATATGTATAATCAAAATTGATGTACAAACCTTAACTTTATTCACAATTATGTAAAAATGCAATTAAGTGAAGACCAGTGAATGGTGTGAGAAGTTAATAAACTATTTTCGTTTTTTGATCAACCATTTTTATATCGATTTTTACAGTATTTTAATCGAACCCCATAATCGATTTTTTAATCAATTATTTATTAAGTTTGTAAAACAAATTAATTAAAATTTATTTAGATTATATTTCAAAGGTTAATTAGACGTTTAAATATGCATACCTGTCGATATTAGAAAATTTATAGCGGGATTTCCGGGATATTTGCGGTATTTCAGGTCCCGTTTTCCCCGGAAATTCATCCGCAATTCCCAAAAATTTTAAAAGCACTTAAATGAAAGAAAACTGCGTGAATTTTAATAAAATCTTTTATATTTTTGTAATTTTCTAAAGAAATTTAAGCTAAAATTATTTTATATGAGATGACTCTATGGAATGAATTTAATTAAACATCTTCATACAATGACAGCGCAAAAAAACCAGAAAGTGGAAAAGTGTAACTTATTCAGTAGTATTGAAATATTTTACAAAACATTAAGAAAGTTAGGAGAAAAAGTAAGTAGTGGTTCAACAAGTCAATATTCATTCATAAAATTTTCTTTTAAAAGTTACAGAAAATATTCCCTGCAATTTATGAAAATTTCTGTTCGGATCTATAACATGAAAGTCACCGATTGGCGACTTTAGTAACACTGATTGTAATGAAATTTGATAGATAAATTACAGAAGCTAGGATGGTCCAAAATTCTATTTTGCAAGCTACATTTAAGCGTACATAAAATTATAAAGTAGGACATCGTTTGAAACGTATTGATTAAATTTTAAATTCCTACGGCAAATAGAACATGATGCTACACTGCCATTAATGTTGATAATCCCAAAAAAAATTTTATTTCTTTCCCACCAATATTAATGATATATTCATTAAAGGATAGCTTAATAAATTAAAGCTATAAACAATTTAATACAATTTAAACTCACATTCGAAAATTAAAATTATTAAATTCTAAATTTTTTAGTGAATTTTTATTTAATCTAATTTAAAGAGATTTACGAAACTTGCTTTAAAAATGTTTTAATAATATCTGAGTACATGTTTTGTAATTTAATTTCTAATATGTTTATTTTTTTTATCGCATATGCGATATTGTTTTATGGCACATATCTTTTAAATAAGAACTACAATACCATATCCTAAAAAGTTTTTCACGACATATACTATAAAGTGTTCATTTGAGTTGATTAATTAGTAGATTAAACAATTGATCCAATTTGCCTTTCCTATAACATTTAAAATCCTGTTTTAAATCTGCCAAATCAAAAATTCATATCATATTTGGGTCTCAGTTGTTCAATTAATGAGAGTGAAATTACTACTTCGACTTCCTGAACCCCGAAAAATTTTCCCGCTATCCGGGAAATTGCGATCCCTAGTCGATATCTTTAACAACTGAACCAGATAGTACACTATTTTAACTAAATATTTTGAGGGTGTAATGCATTTAATAAAATAGTCGTATGGCTGTTCATATAATTTTTTAAATTATAATGAAAATTAAAAAGTAAAAGAGAAGATAAAATAAATATGAAGTTATTTAATTACTCAAAATTCTGATTAATTGATTGATCATATTTTTCCGAATAACACCTAATCGAGCAACATCATCATCACTAAGTAATACTTCCGCCACACAATCTGTTTGCGGTTGATTTTTAACAGTTGATAATACCGTAGCTTTATGTTCTTTTAACATAATTACATACATACATATTATTATACAAAATAAATACATTGGTTTTCAATTTCATAAAATGCAAAACATTTTTTCTTCCTATTAATGCATATAAACAAGAAAAAAAAATACAAAAACAAATTCATTGCTTTTCAATTTCATACAAACAATTTTCTCTTCAAAATTGCTCTCACTCCTCATTAAAAACAGAAACAATTATTGCCTTCCCATTTCCCTACTACTCCTCATGTAATATTCTTAGTTTGCTTACACTACTTCATGCAACCTTGTAGCAAAGATAAAAAAGAGCTAGTCCATTTTTACCAAAAAATCTGCTGCATTTGATACATCTTCTGCCACCTGCTAAATCGACTAGTGTCTTTATCAGTAATATTTGGTTCAATTATACAAATAAAAGGGCCACCAATTAACAAATGTCTGGTGTTAGTACCTCAAGGTTATTAGAGTCCTCAGATATAAATCATAGTCGGCGAGAGTTTAAAACTGAAGACAAAAGCCAAATTATTAAGGTCAACTGTGCGATAAAAGTGGAATTTGGCAGATTTGACAGCCGCCTCCCATAATCCCCAAAGTGGGGCGACCTAGGTGGAATAAATTTTCATTCTATCCTATCATCAAGATACTGCTGCTGAAGTAATTTCTGATGTAACTAGCTTAAAAATAGTTTTTTCAAATCTGCCAAATCATTTTTGGCGCCAACAAAATTTGTTGCCAATTTATTTTAGGTTTATCGCTTGAGTCAATAAAATGGCGCAATGTAGACAAAACGATGATGTTGACATATCTTGTACCACGTCAAAATGCGAAGCCTTTGTCGAAAACCATACAAAAACTTATTATTATTTGATGGGTGGACGTTTTCTCACTCCTGACTTATAATCAAATGGCCCACAGAATCTACTCCAGTAGTCCTTAACGGCCTATTTGGTGCAACTCGATCGGCAGGTAAACATCCCTTTATGTGCTGATTGAATTTTGACTTCATTTTAAAACAACGCAAACATTTAAAAATTTTTGATTCTATAAGTTTTCGACCTCCAGTTGGCTAAAATCACTGACGAACAGAAATTTTGTAAAAGGATTGTAATATATACAATGTATCGACAAATCTCATAGCGAAATTATTACCAGATAGATCACACTTTGGAAACGTAGAAGTTTCGTGATTCAAAAAGCTAGATCCACTACTCTAAAGGGTAGAATGAAGTACTTTTTCCTCTCAAAAAAAGTCTACTGGATTTAAATTTGTAGGGGCATAATGCCACTACATTTGGTTTGTCAGTGTTTGTATGCGGGAAACGCCACGACAGCACCACCATGGAATCAGACAAACAATGAACATCACAGTTGCAAGATAGAGTGGTAGTAAATAAGTTTACAAGTTCTGCCAATAAACACGCTGCAACAAGTTTAAGTTTTGGTATCGTTAGACTTTTAAATGGTGAAACTCTCGTCTTAGAATAAATAAAGATAGCTTAACTGCACCATCGATTCCTGAGCGAATATGTACACATGTGCCATAAGCAACTAAACTTGCATCACAAAAGGCATGAATTTATATTTTCGAATTGGGCATTAACACGTAAGAAATGTAAAAAGGTGAATGGAACTAAATTTGGAAATAGAGTCGAGCTAGGCTGAAAGCAACGACAGTGGTAGGCTTTTGTCCCACTGTAACTGAAGCTTCCATAATTGCCGCATGAAAATTTTAGCCTTTGTGCGGACTGGGCCAACTAAACCCAAACGAGCAATTGGCGATAGTATGGTGCATTTAGTAATCAATATACGATTGTCAATAAGAGTGGATGAGAAATAAAGTTGTCTCCTCTAGGGTTCCAAATAAGATCATGTGTTTTAGTAGCATCATTTCCGTCATTAATTTTAAAAAATTGTACACATTCTTCTGAAGGTGCTTCATTAAAAACTGACGCAATATTTGAGCAGCATTGTCTAATAACAAATTCTCCTTTCTCTGGCAACGCCCAGAAAAAAAATTCCGCCTTATAATTTTTGCGGCCAAAGGAAAATTATTTTCCTTTTCATTTGCGAGTTGGTGCACAGACTGTTCAAAATGCTGCGAGTTTTGTACGTATTTATATTATTACCTTCATTGTTTCTCCATAGAATACATTACAATTAATTATCGTTGTAAGAAACTCGAACTCATCTATATATTTTGTATATGTCGCCGCTTAAAGTCTGTGCTGAATAGATGGACCAGCATACAAAACGTCACTTTGCGATAAGCCACTTTTTCTTTTTGCTAAGCCATCATAACCAACCCTTAATTTACTTGATATATTTCTTTTATTAGATAATAATTCTTTTGCTTGATCTACGGTGAAATTAACAATACGTGGTTTAAAGAAATATACTCACTGACAAACATTTCATACTGAGTTTTTATCTCAGGTGCCCTGTTGAGCTTTCTCTCCAAGGTTTTAAATAGCAATAAGGCTCGGTCATATGATGCAACCTCGCCACGTCCCTCTATTTGAGGTAACCGAACATTGAGTTCACTAGACTTAAGACGAATAGTATCTTCCACAAAGTGGCTCCCACAATATTTATATTAATTTGAGAGCAAGCCACAATTTTCTAAATTATTTTTGACTTCCCAAAAACTTTTTATGAACGAACATAACTTATCTTCTTCCTGTAATTGTTTAGAACTATCAGCTAATGACCACGAATGACGTGTATGAAAAACACCATCAGCAAATATTCATCCTAGTGGCGTTTTTTGCAAAACGATTAAATTATCAGCTAATTTGACTTAACCAACTGACAATCTAAAAAATAACTCAGCGCCAATTACACCATCAATACGACAAATTTTATCAAACAAGGGGTCTGGGAGCTCTAAATTTGTTGGAATTTTTCCATCCTGGTATTTTCGTATTGATATTCGGTTGATAATCTATTATGCTTGGGATGACTATAGCAATAAGAATAATCTGAATATTTCGATTTAATTACGATTTCAACAGATTTACTGATAGTGAAATTAATGTTGCTAATTCCAAAAATACTTGCATATGTTCTATCACATTTCAGATGGAGAAAACTCATAAATCGATTTGTTACAAGATTGAGTTGCGATGCTGAATCTAATATAATGCGACAAGCTATTAAACCTCATGACTGATTTTTTTTACCTTAATTATGACCGTGGCCAGTAAAACATTTATAACTACTGGTGAGGACTTATTTGGAAGAGTATTATCTGCTGAAGACATTCTCTATGTGTAGTATTGAATGGGGTTTCGAAGACACTTACGGCAATAACTGGAAGTGTAGCTTTTCAGCATATGGCCCTCTTTTAAACAATTAAGGCAGAACTTCAATCTTTTGAAGTTGCGTAGTTAACAGAAGTTTAAAGTTCTCTGATTCAAATTGCCAACCTTAGGCTAGCTGTTTCCCGTGCAATAGTTTCTTATAACCTTCGGAACTAGCTAACATGAGAAGACACACTTTGTAGCCTGACGGTCTAGATGGCGTCTAGGTAACTAGGTGATGATTACGTCACTTCAGCACAGTAATAAAAGTTGGTGACAGCCCCATCATCGGAATAGGATATCTTGTGCCGAATCCTCATTGTATACGAAACCTCAAAAACAATTCCCAGAAACTCATTAAGAAAAATCAAACTGGAAAAAAACGATGACTTCGATTCGCTACAAAGAACATTAGAACGCTCTATCAATCAGGCAAAATTAAGCAAGTTAGTAGAATCTTTAAAAAGTATAATATCGCCTTCCTTGGTATTAGCGAAGTGCATCGGAACCAAACTGGTATCATAAAAACTGATGGTGGACACCAACTGCTATGGTCTAGTATGCCTAATGAAAATGACATATACTAATATGGCGTAGGTATTCTAATATATTCAAGCTTTTGTGAATTTCTGCAAGAATACAAATTTGTTAATGTGCGCATTATGTCTAAAATGTGGAATTAAAAATTCTACTGTTGTCCAATGATACGCCCCAACTGAAGGCTCTTATAAAGATCAGAAAACTAAATTTTATGATGCACTGAATCAAACCTTGAAAGATATCACTAACAAAGATTTAAAAGTTGTAATGGGGGATTTCAAAGCAAAAGTTGGAGCTAAAAATTATTGAATAGAGGAAAAAATGGGCAAACATGATTGGTAGTCGTGAGCACTTAGTAGATGTGTGGCCTCAATGAACTCAAAATTGGCGGTACACTTTTTCCGCACAAATTGAACTACAAAACGATATGAAATTCTCTAGACTCCGAAACTCAAAATCAAATTAATTTATCACATCTCTGTTTGTTTACGGTATGTTTGGGTGAACTACACTTGAAACTGCCAATAAAATATAAAAATCACAAACAACACGTATGAAATATAACGTAGACCATCTGAAAATATCGCATTTCAATAATCTTTTCTGTGACTCTTTAAAGGAACGTGTATACAACCAACTTCCGGAAACAGATTTAAACCAGAAATGGTGCAAACTAAAAAAATGCAATAAAAGATACTTGCCTAAGCACACTTGGTAAAGCTCAAAAAGAATATAACCAGTTCGATAAAATTTTCAAACGTGCAATTAGAAATGGCAAATAGAGTTCACCTGACGTCTAGCTATATCTAGTGATGAAGCATCAAAGTCAGACGACATGAAAAAGCTTTTTGATATTACGAAGAAATTCAATAAATCGATGCCATTTAAAAGCAAAGACGGAGAAATTATTAGAAATACACGAGCCCAGCTCTGTAGATCACTTTTTGGAAACGATCAATATACAGTGTTCCGGAATTGCAGTAATGCGTGACAAACACGTTGAACCACTTCCCATACGAACAACCCCCCTACTAAATCAGAAATTTATGAATCAATAAAAGCCTTAAAACTAAAAAAGCTGCCGGTGTTAATAATATCCTAGCAGAAATAGAGCGCTACCCTATAGATATATTGAATGACATCATAATTAAACTTCCAAGCAAAGGATATAAGATAAGATGTGACAACTGTCGAGGTATAACAGTTCTTCCAGCTGTGATATATTAATAACTAGTTAAGACCTGAAAAAGCTGACTTCAGACCTGCTATGTCGTGTACGGACCAAATAAACACGCTGTTTGTTGATTATGAAAAACCATTTAACTCAGTAAATAGAAACTGTATTTAGGCTGAGTTAACCAACTTTGGCGTATCGCATAAAATAATACGCCTAGTATGAACGAGTTACGTTACATAATGGTGAAATGTCTAACCTATTTAAAACAACGTCTGGGGTAAAACAAGGGTGTTTACTATCACTGCATCTGTTCATAGTTGTATTAGATGCTGTTATTACAAATAGACCAAGTGGAATTATATGGGATCCCTTAAACCACAGATTCGATTAGAGTCGCTGGACTACGCAGATCGTAAATGTGAGCCCTCAGACGAGCTGATATACAAGCAAAAATTAATGATCTAACCATAGAATCAAAGAAAGTTGGGTTGAAATGGAAACGGTATGGAAAGTGTAAGCGAGTTTTAATGCCTAGGCAGTATGATAGATACAAATGGGGGTGCCATTCTAGCTATCGCGATAAGAATGTGAAAAGCAAGAGGTGATTTTGCTATATTATCAAAAATTTTAAGGACCAATGAATACAGCAAAAAGACAAAGTTAAACACATTTTCATATTATGTTGATTTGCAGACTTGCTTAAGGTAGAATTTTCAAAATTTTGAACCATACATCTGCGCTCTAAAACTATAGGGGTCTAAGATAGTAACTCATTTATTGGCAAGTTTTCCTTTCATTTCATTTGTGGCTTTGTATCTAATTTTGCTGGCACTAAATAAATTAGTAGTATATCTGCAATCTGCTTTTGTTTACTAATCGTTTGAAGAGCTTGTAATTTGTAATTTAAGGTTGATGAATGTTGATTTGAAGCAGTTTTACAAGAGGCAATTAGCTGTCGAGTTATCTTAGCCTTGACGTCAAGATAAAGTTAACGAACTTCATGCTGTCGTTACCATTTAACTCGCTGCTGTCATTCTTTGAAGAATACTTTGAGCCTTCTCTTAATTTTTATTTATCCGATATAGTCCAAACGAACGGATAATTCAGCCTGGTCATACTGCTTTAGTTAGCATGTTTTTAGAGTTTGATTTAAATTTTCCAGCTACTTTAACCTTTGTTTCATAAGGCAATAATATTTCGTAAATGCGCAGAGTCATCGCTGATGTCAGACTGTAGCAACAGATTAAATAAAAATGGCACAAAAATGTGATTAAATATAGTTTTAGAAAATTAACAACATTCCAATTGATATCGACAATAAAACCAAGAATTTAGGGGTCACTAATGCTTTGCGCCTACAATAGTTTCTGGAGACAATTGCAATATCCAAACAAAAAATGCAACTTAAGTGCTATTGATAACTAATCAGAGCAAAATAATTTAAAATAAGCAAAGAAAATAGATACAAAATTTGGCAACAAGCATTATGAATACATATTTAGTAAAACTTTACGTCTATATAAAGACATTTTTTTCCTTAACATTATAAATAATGTCGGCAGAATAACGGGAAAACAATTTTATTTGCAACTTTGTGCTAAGGGGCGGAGAAAAGGTACATGAGAAATTTATATATTAATTTGTCGTTTTTTTTATCGAAAACTTTAATTTATTTCGCATTTTTATTCTTTATTTGTCTTTTCAAAACAAAATTTTTTTAAATTGCACTTTTCTTTTTGTCAAAAAGTGCACAATTTTAAAAGAGAACAATAAATTTGGCAACTGATGTTAAATCATTATTACTCAGCTTTGTCTGTAAATATTTATTTAACTTTAATTAAGTATATAACTTTAATTAAGTATATAACTTTAATTAAGTATATAAATAATATAAATAATTTTTTGCGCAACCAAATTTCAAAGTTGGCTTTAGTTTCCTGAAGAAATAAAAAATATACATATTTTGTTATACTAAAATTATGCATTTATTTAAAGACATGTATTTCTGTGGTACTATTTCGTGTGTCACTTGAATAAGGAATGCTTTTAATATTAATTTGAATTTCTTTCAATATAAACGGCTAGAGAATTTTTAATTTGATAGGTTTTAAAAGTTTTTATTCAAAATGGGACGTGGCTCTTAATAACTCTGAAAAAGAAAAAAAATCTGATTTTGAAATCCCAGGGTCAGAATCCGGTCCAAATAGCCAAAAACATTAACAGAGGAAAGACAGACGTGGAAAGATATGGAAAAAACATGAAGTGGAATCAGTGCCAGTCGAAGGACAGTGCACCATATTTTAAAGTTGTGCCCATACATAGTCCGATGAAAACTGCAAAAAAAAACTACCACTAAATGAAAACCGGGTATAACTATTACTTCCATGACCTAAATAAGGAGGAATTATTTTTGAGCCGCAGAAACAGCCGAGAGGTCGGAATAATAGTATGGGGTGCCATTTCGTATTATGCTACTATAGAATTGGTTTTTGTATCCAACAAAATGACTGCAACGACTTAAAAAAACATTCTGGAGGAAGCATATACAAAATTTAATGATTTCTTTGGACCCATACCTTGGACGAACCAACACGACAACGCTCCGACTCATACCGCCAGAGCAATAAAACAATGGATTAATCAACAAGATGTTCAACGTTGGATACAACAGACCTGAATGCAATGGAAAATGTCTAGGGTTGGCTTGAAAGAAAAGTTTATGAAGGAGGAAAACAATTTGAGACCATAGAATCTATAGCGAACGTAACTACCACATAATTCTGCTTATTTGCATTTTATTATTATTTTTTTTTTTTGTTTTTAATTCAAGTGAAATCTTATTTCTTGCTTTAATAATCATATTTACTACTTTTTTATTTTGATAAAGAGTCTGCACACATTAAAACATTTTCTCGAATACATTTTAATACAGTGTTAATAACTAGCAAGTTTGAATTATCTGGAAACAGAATATTGCGAACAAATTAAACACTTAATTAATATTTGATTAAATTTGTATGATTACCTGCTCACTTTATTCTATAATCTTATTGAATCCATTTAGTTAATATATTATTATCTATTAATTTTTTTTATAAAAAATATTTATTTTCCCCTTTCTTTCCAATATGGATCATATGTTATTCGCATTCAATGTTTTGATCTGATTTTTATTTTTAATTTTTTGGTAGAATACCATATTTTTCATAAATATCTGTAAGTAACAGAGTGGTTTAACTCTTGGGTAAAAGTATAGATATGTTGCTAAACTGCTATGGATATTATGAACACTAAATTTGATTTTAGGAGTAAGTAAGTGGCAACTTTAATTTTCCTTAATTAGTATAATTCTACCTCATATTTTGAACACTTCCCAAAAGACTGAAATGTCCTAACTTACTTACTGTAGCTGACTGATTAGATACTTCCTTTTTAATCTGAACGTGGTCGAGATAACTTCAACTATTAAGAAAAGCTTTGGAAATTCTTAAATTTTAAATCGTTAAACATTCAAACATCCTAACTTGAAGTGCCCCGAAATATATTCTATCTCGATCACTAAATCCAAGCAAATAAATCTTCAAGGTAATGTATGTGACTATTTTTGGATAACTTTTGTTAAAACTGAGCATTTTGAATTCAGAGAAGCCTTCTGGTTATTTCGACACGGATTACCTACTTAATTTGTGACCAAGTTCCTTTTTCTGTGTGGCTAGATATCAGCCACGTGACTTTCAAAAACTATTTTTGATAAATAAAAAGCGTGTTTCTATAAAAGCTCAGACAAAGGCACTATCTTCAATAACGGAGCTTGTAAAGTGAAGAATTTTGGAACACGGTTCTCGCTTTGAAACTGTCTTAAACTGTTAAAAGATCCGTCAAGAAAAATACGTTTCCAATTAAATAGGTAACTATATTAAAAAGAAAATTTTCAAACGCCTAATTTTTTTTTTCCTCATAGAAGCTGCAGACTTTCGTGATTCAGAACCTCTAAATTTTAATGCTTTGGGCACAAACAGTTCCAAAGCAGAATAAAATTTATGTTTCTCCCAGTTATAAAGGTTATCATTCTCTACAAATTACTCACTGATCAACGTTCACACCCCTTAGTTCTGGACATAGGTACACAATATAAAAATTCAAAATAACCAGAATCGATCAAAAGTAGGAAGAACAGAAAAAAACCACAAACCAACAGAATATAAGTACAGTGAATTCCCAAACAAAAAACCAAGATCAGCAAAAACATAAAAAAAAAGAAAAAACAAAAATTATTTTAGTGTAACAAACAAAATACTTATTTGATCTTTCAAAAAAACAAAATGAATTCCAAGTCTAAAAACGTTTAAAATTTTTTTTTTAAAAACATGCAAAATAATTATTAAAATTAAAAATCTACCATTTTCTAAATTAAAAATTATCTACTTAGCCTAAAATATCACATAACAAATAACAGATACTAGTTAACTACAAAGATACAAATATGTAGAAAAAACAATAAATAAATAAAAAGAAAACACCTAAACCTTACAAAAAAATTTCCCAAAACATCTAATCTAAAGCAACATATGTACCTATGTAAGAACATAATTAATTTTTAGCAACATAGAAAATATCCTGTTTAACAACATGATCGAGTTCAATGCAGAAGGCCTTCTACAAGATCCCGATACAAGTTGGTAAGTGAAACCACAAAAATACCAAATTATTATTATTTGTTCTTACATATTTATAATTTTTAAACAGAAGCAAAAAGCAGAAAAAAAAACACAATTAAAACAATAACTAAGAAGAGATTCGCTCCGATTAATGTTTACTTTTCATTCGTTTCATACTCTTTGTATGATGTTCTAGTAAAAAAATATAAAAAAAAGTACTCTCATTTATTTATTTTTTTTATTAAAGTAATATATATAACCTTGACATTGAAAATTTTGCTTCTGTTTACTTTTCAAAACATATGTTTAACATATGTTTTTCGTAAAATCCAGTTGCACTATCGATCGGTGTTTTAAAAAATTTAATCAAAAATTAAAACTGCTATTTTCTTCAGAACCTTTAATTCATACGATGTTAACATTTGTATGTGATTTTTTTTTTTTTTGATATCTCTATTAAATGTAGAATAAATATATCTTTTCCTTTTAAAAACAAATTTGAATTTATTATAAGTTGTAGATTTTTAATTAAGTTATGGAAGATAATTTTTCTTAATTCTATTTAAAACAAATTTTGTTTTCGATAACTTATGTTAAAGATAACTATAATGTTATTCAAGACTTCTATATAATAAAATGTTATTTTCCTGAATATAATAACTTATATATAATGGAATTGTAAATTAATTCTTAAATGTGATAAGTAGATAGAATAAAACGCTTTTGGGGCTCTAGACACAAACTGATATATGCCACTAGAACAATGGTAGGAGAGGTTTCTGAGGCATTAGTCCCCACTTAAATCAGGGTGACTTCAAAATTTTAGGCTATAATAATAATTTATTAAATTTGCTTTAAATTTCACAATTGACTAGATATCAGGGGCTTTTTTTTGTTTATTTGTGTTATCTAGTTAGAATGGACCATTAGTAACTTTAATTATTAATCACGTAACGTAATAAAAAGGGAGTCTATAATAATAGACATATTGTACCAAAATAGATATTGGTAGGAAAGGACCTGAACCCCCCACCCGGCTGCTAAGCTAGCAATTAAAAGGCTCCCGCTGTCGTCTTCAGATCAATATTCTCGATGCAGTTCAAAACTTTATTATTTAAATAATTATTTATTTAGATAGAGTAACCTAGCATCTGTAACCGCACTTTTGTGGAAGCATGGAGTTCAATTTCGCTAAATTACTTAGAGTCATTATACAAGTCGATGCCAAATCGCATTTTTGAGGTTATTTCTAAAAATGGTGGCAGTACTCATTACTAATTGAATGCTAGAAGATAATAACTTTAATTTTTATAAGCTAAAATTTAAAAATAAATTACATTTTGCTTAGTTTTAAAATATTCCTTATTCAAGTGACACACAAAGAAGTACCACAGAAATATATGTCTTTAAATAAATGCATAATTTTAGTATAACAAAATATGTATATTTTTTAATTCGTCAGGAAACTGGAGCCAACACTTTGAAATTTAGTTTCGCAAAAAATTATTTTTTTCTGAACTTTAGTTTAGGAGATATACTTAATTTAATTTAAAAAAATGTGATTCCTTATCCAAGTGGCATGCACACGTATATTTCGAAAATTAAAAAAAAATGTTTTTCATAAAACTGTTCTGTTTTAATAGTTATTTTACGTTTAAGAATATATTTTTATAAACATTTTGCTAAAAAAGTGCGAATTTCTTAAATAAAAAGCATATATTTACTCTGTGACTAGTTGGAAATAATATCTTATAAAATTTGTTGGAATACCTGTAAACCATATTTATGATTTAACATACTATAAGCAAAATTGTTACTCTATTCTGCTGCTGTTATCTCACATAATATATCAGCGTTAATCTCAGTTGTAGACCAAGGGTAAAGATTATAATATATGAGAAAACATACAAACATACATCCATAATAGCATCTTTGAAATCAAGTAAATATCAAACGAAAAATGAAATTAAAGAAGAGTGCAATTCTGTATGTATGTAAATATACAATAAATAAAATAAATGCAAATAAAATAAATATATTATGTAAATAAATTGTATGCATTACAAAAATAAATACATTACTGTTTTCTAAGAAAGCAGTATTCAAGGTAATACAGGGACTAATCTGCGGTAAACTATGAAATACACTATCTAGGGATACAGGTTAATTTTCCGGAAACACAGCCGGACAGACACAGTATGACCGCCACATAATTTTATAATAATCAGTGATAAATGATATATTATTTAAGAATATTAATAAAAACATTTTCATAAGTAATATGTTTTAATAAGAAAGTTTAACAGTTTTAAAATTTAAATCTAAATTTTATTACTTTTATATTTGCTTACATTTATATAATAAATTACTATTACAATACTTAATCTCTCACTGAATAAAACCAACAGATAAAGCTGCTAACATAAACATAATTAATCTTAACACAAAGCGACAAAAGAGAAAATAAAACAAGTACAACAATACAGACATGATAATAATTGTTATTACACAAATCAAGCCTAAAGATAAATGTCTACTAAGACGTTTAAGAAAAGTTGAACATTCCATAAATTTTTATTATAAATACCTCAATACTAAAAAAAAAAATAAATAAATTTAAGAAAAGAAAAAAAAAGATAACAAAAATTTATAATTTTTGTGGTTTCCACTTGGAAACAAATTACAATGGTATCTCGTAAAACAGTTTTAAATTTATCAAAACTTTTAGATACCATCTCAATACTCGTAATATGTAGTACCGTCGTATTATTACATAATTCTATTATCATATTTTATTTATATTTTTGCATTGTTTTCTTTTTAATAAAAATAATGATAAAATATTTGGCTTCAACAGAAAATATAATATTTATTATTTCTTTTTTAATTCAATAACTATTTTTGTCTTTAAGTATGGTGTTTTTTTTAATGTATAAATTGCTTACGTATTCATACCCATTTAGTGGGTATATGTGAAGTTTTACACTTATATAAAATATATAGTTATATAAGAATGATTATGGAAAAAATATTTAAATGATTTGGCAGTTTTCAAAAATGAAACTCGTGGAAGAAATTTCTCTGAAATATATATATATATATATATATATATATATATATATATATATATATATATATATATATATATATTTATATTTATTTATTTATTGATAATCTTGAAGCCAGATTACAGTTTAAAAATATAACAGCAATTTATATATAATTTATAATTTAATTTAATACTAAGTAGGTACTTATTAATATACTTCCAGCCCATACTTAATTTAAGATATAATATACTTATTGAGAAAGTATGCATTCAGCCAATTTTGACTTATGGCTACCAAGTTTGATTTTATAAAACTGCTAAAACTTGCACAAGAAAATTGCAGGTAATAGAAAATAAAATACGTAAAATAATTCATAATCTACACCCCAGATACTCTACTGATCTCCTGCATAGAAACTTTAACCATAAAATATTTAATTAATTTGCAATTAAATTAACTTTGTCATTTAATGAAAGTTCAGAATGTCTACATATTACGTAATAAGAAATTTACTAAACTATCATTAAGACGCTTTATAACTTAGAGTGATAATTAGTGTTTATTTTTAAAATTTGTTATAAGGTATAAGCATGTATAAGTTTTTTTAGGCAACTTTTCTTTATTTGATTTTTTACTTGTTAACTATTGTAAGTAAATCCTCATAACATAGCAACTAATTATTTTATAACTGTTTCACACAAATGAAATATAATAAAAAGAGATTACTTGAGGTCTCATATTAAAGGTATGAAAATTACATTTAAAATTATATACAATATATTCTAAGTTTAAATAGTCCATATTTCTTGTGAAGAAAATATTTGTATATCGATGATAAATTCATTCTCAGCATTTGTGGTAAATATCGCACTAAAATTCGCATTTAACTTCACCAAAAAATATTTCGTACATAATTTTAGAGGTAATTTTATTAAATTCAACCAAAAATAATGCAATAAAGCTTGGTGTTTACGTTAGATGTGTTAGAAATAATGTATCTTATAAAATTTGGATAATGTAGGGTCATAACTGATGACACTTCTATTTGACTACAAATGCAAAAATCCAAATCGAAATAAATATTTTGTACTTGGTAGGACTGAGAGATCAGGAAAACGTCTTACAGATTTTCGTTTGAAAACTATAAGTTCATTATGATAACCCAATGAATTTTGTACCATAAATACTTTGAAAATATTTTTAAGTTAACTATGTACATTTCTTACACTTTCAAATTACCCATACACGTAATATGCAATTTCAACAAAAGTGAAATACACAAAAAATTTTTTCTATTCCTATAATAGCTTACACATAACATTTGAATAAAATTTAGGAATAACGAGCAATCGCAAAGCGTGGCGATGAACAAGAATACGGAGAACAGATAATATAAAAAACTGTTTCAAGAAAAAAAAAATGAAAAATTATTCTTCAATTCCTTACTTGTATTTTAAAATTATGCATCTAGTACGGCCGTTATAAAAAATGTTATGTTTCTTCTTGAAATTCCATCCGTTTTAAATATGTTAATCTTCGGGATATAGAAAAAAAAAAAAAAAATATATATATATATATATATATCTATATACATATATATATATATATATATATATATATATATATATATATATATATATTTCTTTTTTTTTCTATATCCCGAAGATTAACATATTTAAAACGGATGGAATTCTGAAGATGATGTATAAGTTGAAAAATTTAAGAACGATAATATCTGCAAATCTATATTTAAGTAATGTTTGTACATATTTGTGGTATGTTTTCTATCAGGAATATTTGGGGTTGCATAGTTTTTTAATAATGAATGACAATTTTGAAGAAGTAGTTAATAGTGAAGCTTTGAAGAGTCTTAAATTAGATTGGAACAACTAGCAAATGATACATCTTAATACACAGAGTATTTCTTCGATAGGGAATTCTGTGAAATTCGATGAAATTACTCATTTAGTAAAAGACTGCAATTTAGATGTTATAGCAATATCTGAGTCGTGGTTAAGAGAAGGCATTTTGGATAATGTTGAGATTGATGAAACTCACGGGTCGTGGAGAAGGGGTATACATGTATGTGCATAAAATATTAAAATCCAAAATTATTTACAAATTTAAAGTTGGCTTAACATGTTATGTTATATTTGTGGAAATGGCTGCGGAAGATTCTAATAATATTTTAGTGAGTGTAATGTATTAACCTCATGATAATATTTCGAGATTTATCTATGCGTTGCAATCGTATTATCATAGCAGGTGATTTTAACATTAATATATTCGAATCATCTATAGATTTTAGAAATACAATTAGTGGATTACATTTGAACTTAATTCACAACAGCTTACCTACATACTTTCATTTTAGTTCAAATAGGTGTAGTCTAATTGATTACCTTTTAGTATCTGATCCGAGGTTTGTCGATAGTAAAGGCCAATTGCAATTTCTATCTTTAAACTCTTACCATGCATTAATATTTATATCCTTTAAGATTAGAAATGAAAATGTGAACAATATAGCGAAAATAAGAAATTAAAAGGAGTTCAATTTTGAAAACTATATAATAGACTTAGAAGATATTAATTTTAGTCCTATCTATGAAACTATTGATAATAATTTCCAAGTGGAATTTTTAACATCAGCACTACTTAATCTATGTGATAAACATATTCCATTGAAAATTGTATTGGCAAGAAAGGGGAAGTGTGATCCACGGATGAAATCAGAGCATATGTTGAGGGCGAAATACCTGCGAGATATGTCATTTCGAGCATATTTAGAGGTAAAATGTATGGATATATGGCATAAATATTGTGTATTTAGGAACTAACTTAAAAAAGTAATTAGAAAAGAAAGAGCTAACTACTATCACAAGAATTTTGATTCTGCCACATCGAAGGATCTCTGGAAAATGCTAGGTAAAGTTGGAATTACGCGAGTGGAAAATAATGAATTCCCTCTTAGCGTTGAAGAATATGTATATATATATATATATATATATATACAATAATAATAATATATATATATATATATATATATATATATATATATAATAATATATATATATATATATATATATATATATATGTATATATATATATATATATGTATGTATGTATGTATGTATACATATATATTTATTTATTTCTTGATAATCTTGAAGCCAGTTAAGGCCAATCGATTACAGTTTAAAAATATATAATTTAATACTAATTAGGTACTTATTGATAACTGTACATTTTTATATAATTTGGAAATTACTGTGTATACAAAATTTTTCAGCGTTATTCCATCACGAATCTACCAATAAGACATAAAATAACTCCCTAAAAAAGTGGTTTAATAGTGACTAATAATAGATAAAATTAAGTTCCTAAAATTAGCAACTGAAAACGAAAAGTTTTTTTATCATATGGTAATACCGCATTCCATAACTTTATGACATGAACCACGAAAGGCCTTTGCATAAATATTGTATTAAGTCTCAGACAGACTAAGAAATGTGTTCTTGAAGAGTGTGCAAAAATAAATCTAGATACAAGATAATGCGGGGAATCATATTTAAATGTTTTGTAAAAAAGACAGAGTAATTTAATATTAATAAAACCTCTAAAATTGCTGCCCAAAAAATCATACACGTATTCTGAAACGTGATCGTTTCTATTTTAGAGATATTTTTCCCATAGAAGTACCACTATATACTTCCATCCCATATGTTATAAGAGGCATCAATAATAAATGGCCTCTATGTTTCCTTACACCTATGGGTAGCCGGCAAGGAGTAGCGTAAACTCTTCTTAATGACGTGAAAATTTTTGCTATAACAAAATTAGTAAGTTGATTAAAAGATAATTTATCGTCTATATAAAAACCTAGAAATTAGAGCAATTTCGACTTGGAAGCGTTAAATAAAATATTATTTTCGATACACCATATCTCAATATTACGTAAATCATCAATGACTTTCCTACTAAAATCTTCCTTTGATTCAGTTACACATAAAAGCTGTAAATTATCGGCATACATATAGCCCTTAAGGGATTTTAAGCTAGAAAAAATATCTTTAGTATACAATAACAATAATAACGGCCCTAATATTGTGTACTGTGGAACTATACGATATGTAAATCGAACTTTCATTAATAGTCTGTACAAATTGTGTCCTGTATGTACTAAAGGACTGAATTAATTTGCAGGCGTTACTAGAGAAATCAAATGGTGTATAAAGTTTATTTAGCATAACTTCATGAGAAATGGATCCAAAAACTCTACTGAAATCTATATTTATCATAGCGGATAACTTCTGCTGATTTAATCCAACTCTCACCTCGTGTATACTACAATTATATGAATAGTAGTATTATGGAGAAGTCTGAAACTAGATTGGTATTCGGATAATAATTTTCTTTCGTTAATATAGCCTAGCGTTTGATCATTAACTAATGTTTCCAAAACCTTAGAACATTCAAATACAAACAGATCGGACGATATACGGTACAGAGTGTAGCATTTTTCACTTTGGAAATGGGCAAAACTCTTGATATTTTCCATGTTTGTGGATATTTTGAGCAAGTCAACGCTATTAAAAATTTTGTGTAAAATATCGCAAGACATGAGGTAAAAATAGTTTTAAAAACCTGAGTGAGAGTCCAGCAGGCCCATTGAATTAGATTTAATTTTCATAAAAGCATTGAAGACTTTATGCTCCTCAGCATTGCGAAACGAGAATCTGTTTTGATCAAAAGTCTATTGTATATCATATAAAATCATCGGTGGGTTACTAATTGAGTCCAAAACATAAAAATCATTGAATTCTTCAACGCTAAGAGGGAATTTAATATTTTCCAATCGCGTAATTCCAACTTTACCTAGCATTTTTCAGAGATCCTTTAATGGGGCAGAATCAAAATTCTTGTGATAGTAGTTAGCTCTTTCTTTTCTAATTACCTTTTTAAGTTAGTTCCTAAATACAAAATATAACACATGCTCTGATTTCATCCGTGGATCACACTTTCCCTTTCTTGCCAATACAGTTTTCAATGGAACATGTTTATCACATTGATTAAGTACTGTTGATGTTAAAAATTCCACTTAGAAATTATTATCAACAGTTTCATAGATAGGACTAAAATTAATATCTTCTAAGTCTCTTATATAGTTTTCAAAATTGAAACCCTTGTAATTTCTTATTTGTTCACATTTTTTACTTCTAATCTTAAAGGATATAAATATTAATGCATGGTAAGAGTTTAAAGATAGAAATTGCAATTGGCCTTTACTATCGATAAACCTCGGATCAGATACTAAAAGGTAATCAATTAGACTACACCTATTTGAACCAAAATGAAAGTATGTAGGTAAGCTGTTGTGAATTAAGTTCAAATGTAATCCACTAATTGTATTTCTAAAATCTATAGATGATTCGAATATATTAATGTTAAAATCACCTGCTATAATAATACTATTGCAACGCATAGATAAATCTACTAATTCATCGCAACATATCGAAATATTATCATAAGGTAAATACATTACACTCACTAAAATATTATTAGAGTCTTCCGCAGCAATTTCCACAAATATAACATAATATGTTAAGCCAACTTTAAATTTGTAAATAATTTTGGATTTTAATATTTTATGCACATACATGTATACCCTTTCTCCACGACCCGTGAGTTTCATCAATCTCAACATTATCCAAAATGCCTTCTCTTAACCACGACTAAGATATTGCTATAACATCTAAATTGCAGTCTTTTACTAAATGAGTAATTTCATCGAATTTTACAGAATTCCCTATCGAAGAAATACTCTGTGTATTAAGATGTATCATTTGCAAGTTGTTCCAATCTAATTTAAGACTTTTCAAAGCTTCACTATTAACCACTTCTTTAAAATTGTCATTCATTATTAAAAAAAATGCAACCCCAAATATTCCTGATAGAAAACATACCACTAAAAACAAATATGTACAAACATTACTTAAATATAGATTTGCAGATATTATCGTTCTTAAATTTTTCAACTTATACATCATCTTCAGAATTCCATCCGTTTTAAATATATATGTTAATCTTCGGGATATAGAAAAAAAAGAAATATATATATATTTATATATATATATATATATATATATATATATATATTTTTTTTTTTTTTTTTTTTTTTTTTGATACATATTTCAAGAAGAAACATAGCATTTTTTATAACGCCCGTACTAGATGCATAATTTTAAAATACAAGTAAGGAATTGAAGAATAATTTTTCATTTTTTTTTTTTTTTTTTTCTTGAAACAGTTTTTTATATTATCTGTTCTCCGTATTCTTGTTCATCGACACGCTTTGCGATTGCTCGTTATTCCTAAGTTTTATTCAAATGTTATGTGTAAGCTATTATATGAATAGAAAAAATTTGTTGTGTATTTCACTTTTGTTGAAATTGCATATTACGTGTATGGGTAGTAGACTGCTTGCGTCAGCTAATGCTGACACAAAATTTGAAAGTTTAAGAAATGTACATAGTTAACTTAAAAATATTTTTCAAAGTATTTATGGTACAAAATTCATTGGGTTATCATAATTAACTTATAGTTTTCAAACAAAAATCTGTAAGACATTTTCCTGATCTCGCAGTAAATGGTATTCTGTAATCTGCAATGATTTCCGAGTTATTAAAAGAAATGTCATACCAAGTACAAAATATTTATTTCAATTTGGATTTTTGCATTTGTAGTCAAATAGAAGTGTCATCAGTTATGACCCTACATTATCCAAATTAAATGAAATTTTATAAGATACATTATTTCTAACACATCTAACGTAAACACCGAGCTTTATTACATTATTTTTGGTTGAATTTAATAAAATTATGTACGAAATATTTTTTGGTGAAGTTAAATGCGAATTTTAGTTCGATATTTACCACAAATGCTGAGAATGAATTTATCATCTATATACAAATATTTTCTTCACAAGAAATATGGACTATTTAAACTTTACATTTAAGTATATTGTATATAATTTTAAATGTAATTTTCATACCTTTAATATGAGACCTCAAGGAATCTCTTTTTATTATATTTGATTGGTTTGAAACAGTTATAAAATAATTAGTTGCTATGTTGTGAGGATTTACTTACAACAGTTAACAATTAAAAAATTAAATAAAGAAAAGTTGCCTAAAAAAACCTTATACATGCTTATACCTTATAACAAATTTTAAAAATAACCACTAATTATCACTCTAAGTTATAAAGCGTCTTAATGATAGTTTAGTAAATTTCTTATTACGTCATATGTAGACATTCTGAACATTCATTAAATGACAGTTAATTTCCTTGCGAATTAATTAAATATTTTATGTTTAAAGTTTCTATGCAGGAGATCAGTAGAATATCTGGGGTGTAGATTATGAATTATTTTAAGATTTTTATTTTCCATTACCTGCAATTTCCTTGTGTAAGTTTAGCAGTTTTATAAAATCCAACTTCAAAATTGGCTGAATGCATATTTTCTGAATAAGTGTCTTATATCTTAAATTAAGTTTGGGTCTTCTGTTGAGTAAGGAGTAAAGAGCACGACCGCATTTAATTGCTTTATTGCAAATACATTTTATGTGTTATTTAAATGAAAGTATTTCATGTAAGATAATTACTAGATAATTGGTATTTTCATGCAATGGGATAAAAACTCCCCTAGTATATAAATATTTTGTACGTATCTTCGACTTATTATATGGAAATATAATGGATTAGTTTTTATTTTCAATTTATAAATTTTAAACTATCTTCCATTTTATGATTATAACGTTAAATACCTTACCACAATAAATAAAAGAAATATCGTCTACGTAAAAAGCTACTACTTGGTTCCTGGGAACAGTAATATCGGAAATATATATTGAATAAAAATTAAATGATAATACCGACCTTTGCTGCATTCTATCGCCAGATAGCAAGTTGTCGATAGATAAAACAAACAAGCGTTGATCTAAAAAACTTTTACAGATACATTGGTTAGTTGAAAGCATTAATTTTAAAAACTAGGCCATCATGCCATATTGAATCGGAAGCTTTTTCGACGTCAAGAAAAATAACCCCAGTGCTCTTACGTATCCTTTTGCTTGTTTCAAGTAAATTAGCGATTATTTTTATTTGATATACAGTAGATTGCTCCTTGCGGGATCTAAACTGTTGGTGGTTAATAATATTATTTGGCTACAAAGGTTCAACATTCTCTTATTTATTATTTTCTCAAATACTTTATCCCATAGGCTTAGAATGCTGATTGGTCTATAGCTGGATAGTAATTTAGGATCCTTTTCTAGCTTAGGAATTAGAATAATTTGAGCCTTCTTAAAAATCGTTTTGAAATATCCTTATATTAAACAATAAATGAAGAGTTTACTTAAAAATTCAAAAAAGTAATCTGGAATATTTTTAAGAATAACGCTATTAACGCGATTTAACTCAGGGGCGGTATTATTTTTCAATAAAAGTACAAACAATTTAACTTCATCGAAATTATAAGTTCCATATTCGATACGTCAACAATTATATTATTAAGAATTATTTAAAGCAATGGTATGTGAATTTCCAAAGACATCAGCTATTGAATTTTCCTTTGCAGTGCCACTTTTTAAAGATTCACCACTTACATTAAGATCAGTAAACGACAGTTTGTTTCCTTTAAGGGCTTTTGTTACTTTCAAAAATTTGTTAGGGCCCAAAGGCAAATCTGCAATAAAATTTACGATTATTACTTCTCTGGCTAATTACCATTTTACTAATATGAGAGATTACTCGTTGTTATAAATTTTTAGAATCGCTACGTATTTTCATAAAAGCTTCTTTATATATGGATATTAGTTTGTTGAAATAAAAATCTAGATTACCTGAATATGTAATAAGTTGATTAACGTTCTGACCAGTCTGCTCGGTAATACAAGGGAACTGAATATGTATTTTGATCTTGTCCAGAAATAACACAAGATAACACAAGTTTGTCAAAAAAAAAAAATGTGTACTGTAGGCGGCTGTACAAGGCTAATATTTTGTCCAAAATAGATATACTCAACTGGGTAACATATGTAGTAGCTGTATTGAAGGCAATGACTGTAAGCTTCTTACTGGCGGAATTATTAGACACACATATCCAAAGCGTATGCTGGGCATTCAGATCACTGAAAAATAAAAAAGTCTTTAGAAAAAAATGTTAATTTATCTAAATCAGCCTTGAAATTGGTAGTATGAACTGGATTATATGCTGAGGTAACTGGTCTTCTATTAATAATAACTTGAACTGAAATGCTCTCAGTAATATTTGCTTTATTTTTCGGTAACAAAGTATGACTAATATTATCCTTGATTGCCTCCGATATGCATAGATTGATCCCCTCTATAAATTTTATAGCCACCAAGTTGAAACTCTACTACAAGTCTTTCAATTTATCATAAGCGTGGGAATTTCATGTATAATTATGAGATTCTTGCCTTTAATGTCGACGGAAATCATGATCGTTTTCTTTAAAAAATGAAACATTAGTTCTTCTGTTGGTCGCCCTAGATTTACTCGATGACAGATTTCTAAATATTCTTTGCGACTTGGGCACTTTGGGTCATCAGCTCCATAGTTAAGATTCTTCAAGTTATTTTCTTATGCAGTTTTCAAAATTGTAAATTACGCTACCATCACTTTTGCACTCGTTAAATTAACAGACTGTATAATCATGATTTCTAGCGCAGGCTGAACACACCACGATGCGGTTACAATTTTTAGCACCATGACCATACATAACACACAGCATTATGTAGAACCTTTGTTGACTTTTAGAGGCTTTCCCCAATACACGTAAAAATTATAACAATATCTAGTTTTCATAACCTCTTTTTCAAACTCGATAAGATAGAGTGTGTCATCTACACTGGATCCTTTTGTTTCTAATTCCTTCACAATTACAGGATTTATGTTATGCGATTTGACAAATCGTTGCGATTGTCTTTGTATACAGTTTTGATAGCCCATATAAAATTAATTTAGAAATTTTTTGCGTCCTTCAATGCATGAGTATAAGACTGGATATTTTTTTTTTTTTTTTGTATTTAAGAACACTTGAAAAAATTTTCGTACCAATATTTGTTTATATGTATCATCGTCAATTATTCCGATTGCAATCAATAGTATCTGAAATCTTTTGAAAAAATTGCCAAATAAAGAAAATTAAAAAAGGAATTAAGTAGTTTTTTACATTTTTTATTTTAAAAATTCAGATAACTCTATCTAGTAAAATTTAACACAATGTTTTTACCTTGAGGCAGAGATGCCAGACCTCAAGGAATTTTGTACCATAAATAATTTAAAAAATATTTTTAATTTTAGGATGACAACCTTGTATAATTTTTTTTATTCTATAAGTTTGCATAAGTTTGTGTCAGTGCAATTTTTGACAAGGATAATGTTTGCACCAATTATTATGATATTCGGAAAGTTAAGATCTAAGTCTCAATTTTAAGAACTTCCACCATAGATGTATATTTTAGTTTGTCATTCCATTTGTAATTTCTACAATTTTCATCGGACAATAAAAATTTGGTATTTCCTGATGGCGAAAGGACGATGTCCGTCGTTTGTCGGTTGAAATGCCGTTTATGAAATGCAGCGATAATATAGCCAGGAGATATGTCTATAAAACTAGTTTTTGTACCGGTTTTTGATTTTCTGAAGCCTTTCTATAAGGAACTTTGTTTTGGAAAAGAAAATTTTTGTGCTGAAAATATGAAACAAGTTGATCCATTAATAACCGAGATATCGGCCTAAACGCATTTTTTTACTTTTTGAAGTCTCTACTTATGCTAAATATTTTTATGAGTTATGGGCTAAAAACTGAAAAAAAAATCTTTTAGAAATATACACACACAAAAAATTTTGCTCAACAGCAATATCAGAATGATAATCAGTATTATTGTTTTATATGTATACAGTCAGGTAGTTCGTATTTATGTATGCTAAGCTGTTTTTGTTGCTTTTTTAATTTTGTTTAAGCAAGCTATGCTTGTGGAACAAATGTATGTATATTATTTTTTTAAGTATAAATGCGAAAATATTAAAGTATACTATTATTTTCTATTTATTGGTAAACTGATGAAGTGGACGTAAAGTGGAAAATTTTGGCTTAGCCGAATGTAGCGCTCTAAATGGTTTTATATAAGCATTAAGTGGAATGACTCATATAATAAAACAACACAGGTAGAGCTTGATAAATTAAATAAATAAAAAAATATACACGCAGATTATTATGATTCTATTTTAACATATTGTGTCCCAATTTATGGTTTGTTTTTTCATGTTATGATTCTGAATTTACATATAATTGAACAATCATACTACATCGTTATCCTATTCTATTAGATTATGATTTGATGTTATTATATTATTATTCTATCTTTTTAAATTTTATAATATATTGCCATATTATGATGCCATTTTAAAATACAGTATTGCAATTTTATCATATTATTTCATTTTGTCATATTATTATTCAATCTTATCATATGTTAAAATAAAATGTATTAATAAAAAATTATTTTTTATAAATTTATATCTTGTAATGCTTGAAGTATAACTAAAACTTATCTGATTATATTTATTCATATAGAAACTAAATGAAAATTACAATGTGCGAACAAACAAAAAAACAAACATTAAAAACAAAGTATATTTAAAAACAAACAAATATTTAATTTTTCCACTAAGTTTGTGAAAAGGATATGTTTTATATGTATTTGAAACATGTTATTTTCATGAAATTAATAATGTTAATATGGTTTAAAAATTTTTCCTTGTTCTTAAACCATATTCTACAAATATTTAATGATTGTATTATTATTATTTTTATTATTATTATTATTATTATAATTATTATTATTATTATTATTATTATTATTATTATTATTATTGTTATTATTATTATTATTATTATCATTATTATTATTATTATTATTATTATTATTATTATTATTATTATTATTATTGTTATTATTATTATTATTATTATTATTATTATTATTACTATTATTATTATTAATATTATTATTATTGTTATTATTATTATTATTATTATTATTATTATTATTATGAATGAAAAATATATTAATAAAATTTTGTTCCTGGTAAATATATTTAAAAACATAAAATTGTTGCGGTCGTCCATATTAAAATTTTTATTGACAAAATTAAAACAAAAACGTTGTTATTACGAACACATAGTTATCAAAATTCAAGAAAAATAACAATGAGAACATAATATTGTTATAGTGATAATGCTGTAATCAAGTTTTTTCCCTGCGTGTACAGACAGTGCTACAATAGTTTGTATACGTATAAGTAATTTTTAATTAATATTTTGAAAATATATTACTCATACTCTGCAGTATTAAGTTTTCCTTAATACTATGGAAATATGTAAATATATTTTGTCAGCGATTTTATTATTATTTTTTTTATAAACATTGTTTTTCCATAAAAAAAACTCTTTGTGTTATTGTTTAACTTTCATTGTAAAATTTTTACACAAACGAGAGCTAATCCTTCAGTGAATAGAAAATTTTATTAAACTTCAAATACAAAAGTGCAGTAATAAATGTAAAGATATTAGTAATATATAAACAAAAGCCTAAATAAACTATTATGTTCAAATGAATTTTTATGGCATTATGGGAATTAATTGGATTGTTTTAGTCGATTGAAAATAGTTTTTTTTTCTTTATTTATTTTTGTTTTAGATTGTTTTTGCTAAATGCCGCTTTTCGACAAAAAATAGTACTAAAAAAATAATAATATTTTAAATGAAATAGAAAGTTATCGCATATTTGTAATTTAATTTGAATAGCGAAATACAAATGTATGAATAAGTGCAATGTTTGTAAATAAAATGTGCACAATTTATTTGATTTCACCACAAAATTCTATTTTTCATAAGTCTGATAATTTCATAGAAAATGTCGTTATTTTATATAAAATTATTAACATATTCATTCGTAAAAATGAATGAAATAATCCAAAGTTAAACGACGCCTAATGCAAATTTGATATTATATCATTATAATTATATTTGTTTTTGTATCTGAATGAGATTACGTAATAAAAACAATATACGATATTAATACAAATAATCATATCAATTTAAATTTATATGTGATAAACACACAACAAATTAATCAATTTTAAATGTAAATACAGAAAAGTTACAAAATATTTTGCAATGTTTTTTGTTTAACAAAAAGAAGTATGTTCTACAATTGAAAATTTTGCAAATTTTATATATTTTTTTTTTTTTTATTTTTGTCAGGCATGTCCATGAAAAATTTAGATCCTGCATTTAAAATTATAATATATTTACATTAAAAATAAAAATTATGTTATTGTGATTTGCTTTCGTAAAAGTTTCGGATCATTTTCTGTTTGTTTTGCACAGTACTTTTTTTCAACATGGCATGGTCTTTGCCCATTATACTGAAATCTTGCCAGCTTTACACTATACATTTGCTCTTTATTAAAAATATTTGAAAATTTTACCTCTATATGAAAAAAATTTATGATATTTACACTGTTGAATTCAGTTGTATCTTTAGAATAGTGAATGCTGGAAAAATTTGGTTAAACCCAGCAAAGCTTTGCTTTTCTTGTAAGCGCAGATGCAATTGGAAACAGAAATAAACTACTTATTTTTTGCCTGAATAACTAGTTGTTTTTGTTCGAGTTGTCCACTAATTCATGTTGTCATTTTTACACTCAAAAATATGTACCTAAACGAAAACAAAAATAAAAAACAAAAAAAAAAAACACTGCCGTCAATGGGATTTGGTTTTATTCAACTTTTTTAGTATAAAATATCTTTTTAGACATTTTGTGTAAAAAACTAACAGCATCAGAATGGGGTTTAATAAACAACCTTCTGGTTGGTAATCCGGTAATCTAGCCAACTGATTTACGTTATTGCAATATTAAAATATTGGCTATTATACTATTGAGCACTTATTTATATAAATTAGAGTAGGCAAATAATAATGATGTCTCATTACCAAGAAACTACTTTAACCATTTAACACTAGGACCATTGTGTTGTTAAATTAAGCTTTCCTAGATCTCTCTGTATATTTTTTCGATTTCATATTTATTCCTTTTGCAACCATTTATTTATATTTCAAATATTATAATTGCAAACTGATAGCTAAGTTTCCCAAATGTTGGATAATTTTTTAGAAATTTAATCCACTAACGCCCACTGTTATACGTATGTAAAGTGACGATGGGTATGGCAAGCGAACTTTAGTTTTGTTGCCAGTTGCCGACATGATATTACAGATGGCAACTGGCAATTGAAAACTCCCAACTTCAGTTGCCATATAGGCAACAAAAAATTTTGGGTTACTGAAAATTTTTTAGAACAAAAAATTTTAAAATAAATATATTATTTTTTTTAATCATAGTATTAGTAATTTAAGAATTTAGTAGATCAAGTACTAATTCCATATATTAAAAAAAATATACACTCCTTCAAGAGCGAAACAAAAAATTTATAATTTGTATGTCTGCAATGCAGATTCAGGATCACAAATAAAGTTGTTTCTATAAGAGGATCAAATTCGATAATTCGAACTATAAAAAAGCCGTATATGAACTTCTCCAACCAGAAAAATTCAAGCCAAAGCGCAATATCCTTGACATCAAGGTAATTTTCTATATTTGGTGAGTTCCGAAAAGTTGCTAAAGCCTGCTGAAGTGTTCAAGGAAGATCTATAGTAAACACAACTGATCCACTTAAAGAGCGTTGAAAAAGAATAGACAGATTTACTTTTATTTTTGTGTTTGTTTTTTTTTGCATTATTTCTTTATTTAGATTTATTTTAGTTGCTGAATTTTCAAAATGTTAATTTCGGTAACTTTTTGGCAACTGAAAGAAAGTTGTCATTCATAGTATAAATTTATTTATAGGTTGCGTTTCCAGTAGGCAACTCAACTAAAGTTTGGTTGCCATACATAGTCGACCTATGAGGTTTAAACTTAATTGCCAGAAAACAGGATAATAAACATAAATTCTGTTATGAATTGTGTGACTCAATATTCGTCCAGCGTCCCCACTTTCACTTTTGTTGTTCATTAAAAGGCAGCTTTCAAAAATTCGATTTTAAAGGCAAAAATTGTTTGCTTTCAAATATATTTTAATATTTGCTTATATATATATATATATATATATATATATATATATATATATATATATATATTTGATTAACAAACACTTTTCTTTAATATATGATAAGATGTAATAATAATATGACAAAACTAAATAATAATATGATAAGGTTTTATAACTGTATGATATCATGAAGTAATAATATGATAAAATGGAATTATAATATGAAAATGTGATACAATATTATAATAAGTTTGTTCAATTATATGAATATTATAATCATAACATAAAAATGCAAATCATAAAATCGTATATAATATGACAAAGTAGAATTATAATAATTATTACTTATAATCATTTTTATTTTTTGCTATGATCATATGTTCCAATAATAACATGTTGCTTTTAGATTATGGTCACTACAACTATATTTTTTCTGCGCGTGCATGATAATTTGCTTAAGTTGTTTTAGAGCAGCTTGGTTAGATTTCATTTTATAAATTATTTTTATTCTTATGCCACTTATCAGCATAAAACTACACATCGTGAGAAAGATGCAATCGTTGGTCAAGCATTTCAGCCACTTAATCCCATATATGAATTTTAGAAAGGTTTTTAACTATGAATAAGTAAAAATTTTGTAACCTTTATAAAAGACATCAATTAAATTATGTCTTTTATTAAAAATCCAACTTCTTTTAGGTGTTGCTTATAAAACGCTTGAGATTTACATAGAAAATAAAAAGGCACAAAATGCGTAGGTAACGTCCACTCTTACATATATGTAACGTCTTATAACATCCTTACTAAACCAGATCTAAGTAATATTTCCATGTCAATGAGTTTATATGTCTATATTAACATGATCTTCAAAATTTCAAGCCTCTACCTAGATTAAATCGCCGTGGTTATCAATTAGTTAAAAATGTTTTGTGTACATATTTTTCACATACAACTTCTATGTCTGAACATATAACCATAACATTTTATGGCCCCTTTTTTTGAAATGGAACTAAATAGCAATTTTTTAATACCATGTGCTAAGCGACAAAATCCCATTATATATTAATTCCAATGAAGAAAAAATGTTAGATTGTTTCACAATGTTGTAAAAACGGACGGAGAATTTAGAAAACAAACAAACAGATACAAATTGTTAACTGTCATTTAAAGATTAGCGATTAAATTAAATATAATCTTTGAATGTTGTCTTTGAGTTGTCGACAATTTCGTTTTATTTGCTAATTTAAATTACCAATGTTGGGTTTTTTTTAACTTGTGGTAAAATACTCATACAGACACATAAAAACAGATGGCGATAACATAGCATACATCTACAAATTCAATGAAACACAAAAAACTATAATAATTTGGAAAATTAATATACTTAATTTAATTATTATGTTTATAGCAAAACTTGATATATCTAAGTATTCTCGAGGTAATAAATATTTCGGAGGTCGTAATAAACAATTTACTAATGATAGCGAGTGGTTGCATTTTTAATGTTTTTAAATTTCTTCTGTAAAGATGACTAAGCACCAACTTTATGATATATTTCTCTTAAAATATTCCAAATTTCTATAAATAATAATAAAAGATACTTTGTTTTTTCTTCTGTTTTGATAACAACGTATGATGTTTGCACAAATTACCATAATTTATTCATAAATGTTTGAAAGGTCAACACGGCAATACTACAATATTTAATCTCGTACTTAATGGCGGATTAGAACAAATTTTACATTAGCTAATCTAATCTAGAATTGAAAATTGAAGTTAATGATAAAGTTTATGAACAACTATTTAAAATATCTAATGTCAAATCTCTTTCGTCACGATTGCGTAAAATAAAAAAAAAAATGATTCTATGAAAACTTAGTATATATTTTACTAGTACTTTCTCAGTATAATGTCTTCTTTCTAAATTATTACTAATGAAACAAGAAATTGCCCAACAGGCTTAAGGTCAAATTTTGTGAATCTATGCTTACAGCCCTAAATTTGTTAGAATGGAATTAAGAAGACTGGAGTCCAAGATAAGATCTCGTATAAAAGTACAGAAGTTTAAACAAAAAGAGTATTTTATGTTAACTTCTTTTATGAACTAATTTTTATTTCTACAATAATAAAAATTATTATGGAAAAATTATTTTGTCATTAATAAAATCAACCAACATCAAAAAATGAACGGTTTTTCATTGAGTGTTTAATTATCTAAGACCCCATAAGGTATATATATTCTGGTTTCTCGAGGGAATTTAAGACGATCTAACGGTACCCATCGTCTGCCAGTCTGTTTAAAATAGGATAGCGCTAGTGGACCTTTTAAGAAGATGAAATTTGGTTTAAATATTTGAATTATGTAGTATTTGTTTGCTGTTGAAAATGAGCAAGATTGGTTCATAAACAAAATAGCTAGGGACCAAATACTAGAAAAACTGGTTATCCACCGTAACTCCAGTTGGTCTTCTAAAACAAAAATAATAAACTATAACAATAAAAAATATGCTCTAGTTTTTAAGTGCTAATTTTTTGCAGTTGAAACAAAAGCTAATTCTAAATGAAAACTTGATTTTGTCCTCAAAATAATAATCGTTTTTTGGTTGAATAACTTCTCTTAACTTTTAAATGTTAATAACTGAATGGAAAAGAATGTTATTAAATAATTCAATAATAATACTCATATATGCACATTAAAGAGCCTCACGAAAAAAGTTTCAAATCTATTGCTTTATAAATGAAGATTGGCCTGTTCTTATATGATTCGAAAAATATTACATTTAAATATGTAAATGTACATGAGGCGGACCATTTTCAAAATACCTCTAAAAATACGTATTTTTTTAATATCATAATCAAAATTTTCGTTAAATTGTAATAGAGGTATACTAAGGAATATTCCTGGAATATTCATTTGAATAATTGTTATGTCTCTTTTGAATTGTACTAAGTACTTAGATTTTACTAACATTTTCTGTCATGTTTTCTTTATTAAAATATACAGTTTTAGTATATCATTGGAGTGGTATAGTAATAGTATCATTACATTATTGAAGATTACACGTAGGCATTTATGGTATTAAAACCCTACTAAGGGTGAATATTTATATGAGAGCTAGTTGAAATAATAGACTGATCATAACAAATTTCAATAAGTTCCATTATTATACCCAGATAGTTATATATTTGAAATTTCATTAGACGGACGGACATCGTTGAATCGACTCAGAAAGTGAATCCGAGTCCACTTTAGGCCGAATGTTTTTCACAAGATAATATTTTCAAAAATTAAAAAAAAACATAATAATAATAATAATAAATTAATAAAAAATGTTGATATTGTTTCGAAAATTATAATATTTTATAATTATTTTAAAAATATTAGTTTTCTTTATATAATACTTTAACAAATTATAAAATAACAGAATTGTGAATTGGGTAATTATTTTATATATTTAAAAAAATATATATCTTTTATGGGAAACTCTGAATTTTATCTGTTTCTGTTAAGAATTGTGAAGTATATGCAATATGTGGTGATGAGCAAATAAATAATAAAATTTTCAGTTAGCAATTTGTCAAAATTGAACATAATTTCTTCATTGTCATTCCCAAAGAAACCAAAAGTATGCTTTCAAGAAAGTGTTTAATCACCGTAAGTATGCAGTAAAAAGCGGAGAATATGCAACTAAGAGGTAAAAATATGTCTTTTAAAAACAAAAAGTTTTAGTTTTTTACACCTGTTAAGTAAAAATTTCTTATTTGTGCGTTCCGGTACAATGCAGATTTTTTGACGTATGATTAATATCTAATTCAAACAATCTGAACCATTACTTGAACCATTTATATTGAAAGTAATTTAGCTGATTTTTAAAATATCTTTGAGAACAATTGCTTTTGTTTGAAGTTGTCATATTCAAAACTAATTTTGCTGAATCGTTACGGAAACAGTATATAAAATTTTTCTTAAATGAGTTCTTCATTCATTATTTTGTTGAAACAGTGCACAGTGGGGCCGATAACAAAAATTTTGGTATTAAATCTGTAGCTCCTAAACTACAGAACGGAATGAATTGACATGAACAAGCTTTCAACAAAATCATCTTGTAGTCATATAATAATTCGATGTAGTCAACACCATGTAGCTTATTTCGTATTATTTTAGGGTGAACACTGGATGATTTTTTTTAATATATATATATATATATATATATATATATATATATTATTTTATACTTCACAGCTGAACAAAGAACCAGAATAATAAAATTTTTGAAATCAGCGATCAATGAAATCAACTTTATTGAAAATCTGATTATGAGTGATGAAGCTTATTTTCATTTGAATGGCTTTGTTAGTAAGCAGAACTATATGTTCTAGGGTTCCGAAATTCCAAAAACCATTCATCGACGCCAATTAAACCCCATTATTATTTTGTGGCTTTACATCTGAAAATATCATTAGGTCTTATATCTTCGAAAATGAAGATGTAAGTGCTGTAACCGTAATTGGAGAGCGGTAACGGCTTACGATAGAATATTTTTTACGTCTTGCTCTTGAAAACAGACCTGAGATGAGGTGTCAGCAGGATGGAGTCACTGCCCAAGACATAATGGTATTTTTAAATAAAATTTTTGGAGAGTAAATAGGTTAGGTTAGGTTGGAAAGGGCGGCGCATTCACGCCTACACCCAGAGGCCAAACGGCCCATTGTGATCCCTTTATGAAAAGAAGAAAAAAAGAGAAAAGTAGAACCTATACCCAATCAATCAGTTATGATTGTTCCTAAGCCATTTTACTCCCATTACAAACCCTATGAGGTTGACAAGTCCTTTGCCATTAAACTCACCTAGTTCATGTAGTGTATGGCTTCCAAACCACTTCAACCTATTACGCTGAAGCCCTACGCAGTGTCAGAGTATGTGCTCCACTGTCTCTAGCTCCTCAACATCATGGAACGTTCTACAAAAGTCTGATGTGCCAATGTCCCACTTACTCATCATATTCCCTATTGAGAAGTGACCCGTAACCATACCTACTATGACTCTTAGACTACCACGATTCATACCTAGAAGATGCTTGGAATCCGCCAGTTTTAAGCTAGGCCATAATGCCCTAGAAACTCTGCAGTCCGATCTGTCATTACAGGGTCGATTCGTGTTGTCCAGAGTCCACTCCCCTATGGCACTAAAGAAGGACCCAATTGGAATCTTAACAGATGACTCTATGAAAGACCTATCTAGCTCCGAGCCACTGCGAGCTAGCTCATCGGCTATTTCGTTACCAAGAATGTCACAATGACCAGGAACCCAACATAGTCTCATCATATAGGAATCCATTAACCTTCTCAATTCCCTTCTGCACTCAAGTACCAATCTGGACCTAACAAAATGACTAGTCAGAGCCAATAACGCCGCCTGACTATCAACATAGATAGTAATCTCAGACCCCCGTTCAACATTCCCTTCAATCAAGCCGAGAGCCTTATAAATGCCAAGAATCTCTGCTTGAAAGACACTACAACTGTCAGACAATTTGTAGGATCGTCTGATATCAGTTCCCATAAAGTATACACCTGCACCAGTGCCAACTTCCATTTTCGAACCGTCCGTGAAGACCACGCACCCTCCATAGAGCTTTTATACTCCATCCCAAAGATCCCTGCTAGGTAACACCAAAGCGGGAGTAGCCCCGAAGTCAATCGTGGTCCCGACATAATCCGTAGGCTCAGCCAAGGATAGTGTCCGACCGTTGAATCTGACTTCATCTAGTATGCTGACATGCCCCGCTCTAGAGGAACCTAATAAACCCAGTTCCTTCAATCTAAATAGGCCACGGACAGCCATACCCCTCACGAATTCCTCAATTGGAAGAAGGTGGAGGATTATGTCCAGCGCCGCCTGAGGTGTACTTCTCCTGGCACCTGAGATGCCAATTGAAGCACACCTCTGAACTTTAGAGAGAAGTTTCCTGTACGTTTCCCTACTCAATACCTTCCACCAGACTGTACAGCCATAAGTAAGAATAGGTCTAACAACCGAAGTGTAAATCCAGTATACAACTTGCGGCTTAAGAACCCAATTCTTGCCTATAGAGTTCCTGCAGGTGTAATAGGCATTGAGTCCCTTCTTGACCCTCTCCTGAGTGTTTCTCCTCCAAGACAATTTACTGTCCAAGTACACACCCAGGTATTTGGCCTCACTTGACAATACAAGCTCAATCCCGTTCAATACTGGCAAGCTAAAATGCTCAACCTTGTATTTCCTAGTAAACAAAACTAGCTCCGTTTTTCCGGGGTTTACCCCTAATCCCTTACTGTTGGCCCAAAGGGACAGATCACGTAAACCTGTCTGCATGACCTCACTGATCGTAGATAAAAACTTACCAGAGACCAGTAAAACAACGTCATCGGCGTAGGCCACAATCTTCCGTCCCTTAGCATCAAACTGTCTTAAAATGACGTTCACGGCCAAGAGCCACAGTAATGGAGAAAGGACCCCCCCTTGCGGTGTGCCCCTAGTCACGAGTTTCCTCATATAAGTGCCTCCCATGTTTGAGTTGATAACTCTGCTGCTAAGCATCAGAATTATCCACTCAACAAGGAGCTTACTTATATTCAGCGAAACAAGTGATTCCTCGATAGCCTCTATCGTGATATTATTAAAGGCCCCTTCTATATCGAGAAAAGCCGCCATGGTATATTCCCTCTGCAGCAGACCTCGCTCAATGTAACTCACAACGTCATGCAGAGCACTCTCAACGGACTTACCCTTGAGATAAGCATGTTGAGGCTCGCTAATGACCTGAGTTCCTATACTAGTCCTAAGATAAAGATCGATCAGTCTTTCTATTGTCTTCAATAGAAAAGACGATAGGCTGCTCGGTCTGTAATCCCTGGGCTTCGGGTGAGTCGTCTTACCCGCTTTGGGTATAAAAATGACCCTTACCTCTCTCCACCCCCTGGGAATATACTTCATTCTAAGACATTCCCTAAAAACCTCCGTCAATAGAGAGATGGCTCTTTCATCGACATTCTGTAGCATGGCCGGAAATATTCCATCCGGGCCAGGAGATTTGTATGGCTCGAATGAATTTACCGCCCATAATACTTTGTCTCTAGTGATCATCTCCCTTATCACATCGGTATCCCCAGCATCTGATTCGGGTTGTAGGTTATCACTAACGCTACCTGTCCCTCCAACAGATTCTATATCCCTACAGCCTGGAAAATGAGTCTCCATAAGTAAACTGAGGGACTCTGAGCTAGACTCTGTCCACGAGTTATCCTCACGTTGTATGTATCCAGGTGCCACTGGGTCCTTGGATAATACTCGCCTAAACCTAGACAACTCGTTAACAGAGTCCACCGATTCACAGAAATTTACCCATAAAGTCCGTTTCGCTCGTCTAATGTCCTTCTTATACTTAGAGAAACTATCCCTATAGCTATTCCAATCCTCATCACTCCTCGTTAGTTTGGCTCTATTAAACAGCTTCCTAACTGTAGACCGCTGGTCCCTAAGTTCCCTAGTCCACCATTTCGGCTGTTTCCTTTTCCCAGGATAAATCACTGGACAATTGAGCGCAAAACTATTCCTAATAACATTCGCGAAATTATTCACCGCCAACTCGATACCCTCAACTGAATCTCTCCAGTCCTCAGTATCCCTAAGGTCCCTACAGACTGACCTCCTAAAGGACTTCCAATCTGTCCTTCTCGAGTTCCTATAGGGCTGCTCCCTCGCCTTCTCAAAGTCGAGACCAAAAGATATCATGCTATGGTCAGAAAAAGAGTAATCCAAAACTACTCTCCAATCCCTAACATAATTTCCCCCACGGTTAGCCAGCGTTACATCTATAACTGTTTCCCTATCTTTCGCTCTGAACGTAGGAGTAGTACTCCTATTACAGATATGCAGATCATAACAAGTTATAAAATCGTATACCAACTCACCTCTTTTGTTGATGTCCCTGCTTCCCCATTGATAGTGGTGAGCATTCGCATCACATCCCAAGACCATGTACGCGCCTTTCCTCCTAGCGTGCTCCGCCAACTGCTGCAGAGCGATACCTGGTGGATCGGCTGCCTCATAAGGCATGTACACAGCCGCCATTATAAGCCCGCTGCATCCTGTGGCTTCCTGTTGGACGACTGTAAGATCCCCACTGCTAAAGGAATGAAGAAAATTAATATTCAGATTATTCCTAGCCAGTATACATGTCCGTACCTTTTCCGTTGTGGATGGTATGAACAGGTTGTACCCCGTGACCCTCAGACCACATACCCTGGTGTTCTTAATCCAGGGTTCCTGTATGAGGGCCACGTCCACGTTGGAGTCAATGAGGAGTCTTGTCAGTTCGGTTGAGGCTGCCTGACAGTGATGCAATTTAATTTGCACCACTGACAGCCTCTTTGGGTTTATCAGATTTGTTGAACCTAAATCTGATCACCCCAAATCCGAAATTGACAACTCCCCTCAGTGACTCTAGCTTCTTCAGAGACTCCTGATCCATTGCGAATCTGAAGTCTCTGCCTTGGTTCTCCTTACAAGTCATGGTGTTAACCAACTTCCATTGACCTGTAAGAAGACCCTTATTCTGATTTTCCAATACTGTCAGAATGGTTCCAACCTCTAAAATGGGTGGAGGGAACCATGCTGTCACTATTGGACGCAGGGGCAGCTCAGATGCGAGTATCACCTCAAGCTCGCTCCTGGATAGAGAGTGTCGCACCTAGCAACTGCGTTCCTGAGAAATTCAAATGATTTCTCGTTCCCGCAGTTAATAGTCTTGACACCCTTCATCCAGTCTGCGCCTTTGAAGGATACCTCATCCGGCCTTCCTTTAACAAGAGCGATTTCCTCAATGAGCTTGTGTTCAATTTGTCGCCATTGCTCAACGCTGATCCTCCCATCTGGATCAACCCTGTCAATGACAGCAGCTTGAATACAATTCTGCAACACTGATTCCTTCGCTCTTTTCGATGTTGAGGGTTGTTCACCTCCTGATACAGCTCTCTTAATGACCTCCTTATGGAGGCCCTTACTAGAGCTGTTTGGCGTGTGAACAACCTTCTTGGCCATCGAAGGTTGCTGGTCATCCCCAGACCTGGCCCTCTTAACAACCCCCCTATGAGGGCCTTTAAGAGAGACGGATGGGTTTTGACCAGCGTTCTTCGATGTAGAGGGCTTCCCAATCGAAGCTCGTACAGCCCCACTACTGGAGCTGGCAGGCTTCCAAAGTAAAGTCCTCTTACTAGTTGATGGCTGATCATCTCCAGGCCTAGCATCTCTGACAACTTTTTGTTGGTTGCCAGGTTTGCTGGATGGTGTATGACCAACCATTTCAATGGTAGTTGTTGGCTTACCAGACGTTGCCTGCTGTTTCACTAGGACTGCAGGTTTGCCCGGGTTGCCACTACAAGAATAGTTCACTCCGGTAGGGATTGATGAAGAGGTTGGCTTTTCTCCTGTGCTCTCACGAGACACTTCTGGAGTGTTGCCAGCATCCACATACAATCCTTCAGGATAAGACATTCCCAAAGAGGCACAGACAGGACCGTAGATTCGTTCGAATCTTTTGACGTTCCTCCTGTGCTTCCTGATAAGGTACTTATCCTTACCTGTAAGTGGCAAAGGGCCTCTCTTGGCTATCTTGTACAGATAACCAAGAGAGGCTCTTGCGCCACTACGAGCATGCTCCTCTTTAGTTCGGTTTATATCGCCGGTTGTCGCATCAAGCATTACCGCGGCTTGCCGAACTAAACCACTGCCAGACGAATGACCCTCTGAGTTCGTCGAGCCATCCCCCCGCTCAGACCCCGCCTCAACATTCGAGTTCTTCTCCAGAATCTGAGCGCGAACTTAGATTACAGTGATCTCATGTTCATCTTCAGAGCCGAGAGTAAGATTCTCAAGTTTCTCAGTGGCGCTGGTCCCAGTGAAGGAATCCCTCGAGATACCCAGAATCTCATCCGTCTCTGATAGCTGGCCCAACAGTTGACTTTCCTGAAGAAGAATGTCACGTTGGACCCCTATCTTCTCATTATCGTCGTCCGTACTCACTTGGAGAGCAAATAATTTCCACAAATTCGGAATGTAATTGGCTAGCGCGTTCGCCGGATTTGTCAACACCCGGATATTTTCTTTGGGGTTATTTAAAGGAGCGAGTATATATGAACATGCTCTTGACAATCTTTGAACTCAAGGCCAAAACTGTTGCAGAAATTCTAGCGCTACAGCCACAGAATTTTGAAAGACATTATCAAAAATGTTCTTATACGAGACCACCATTTTGAAGCTAAAAACAGGTGTCATTTAAGTGTAAAAATTTCCATTTTGTGTGTTTTGTAACCAGAAAAAAATAAAATAAAAATAAAAAATGTATACATGAAAAAGTTTTTAAATTTTTAAACCCCATGCTGACTTTTGGCTCACCCTGAGTTACCAAAATTTCTGCGATCGTCCCAACTGTGCAGTGGAAGAAATTATTGCTTTATTGATGACCTAGTGTGTGTTTAAGACCATGTGTACATGCATAATTCTGCAATACGGATACTTATTCTGGAACAAATTATTTTACAACTAGTTCTAAATTTTTTTCCTGTTAATTATATTTGTTTTGTATGTTGCTTCAAGTATGTTTAAATTTACTAATAATAAAGTAGGCATGTGTTTTATTTTTCCTGTCAACATATGTGTGATTTTGTATAACAAAAATGATTTTATTTTCAAATTGTTTTATTATTTCCTGACTTTCATAGAGTTTGCGTTCAGCATGAAATTTGAATAATAGTAGAGATTTTGTATTTTAAGTTGATTTATTAATTTTTAAAAATTGAACCACTACCGCATTATTCAAGATTGTTATCACGTTTTGCTTGATAATAAGTTGAATATATACAAATGTGTACTTTTCATTATTTATTTGTTTATTTATTTATTTATTTATTGTTTTATTACAATATATAAAACAGTTTATTAATTAAATCAATTAGTATAAAGTTATAGCATATAATTATTGGACTTGAAAAAAATTACTGAGAATAGTAGTTAATGCAAGCAAATTAACGTATAATTAAATTTTACGTATAATAAAAGTTATAAGCCTTTATCGTGCGCAGTTCTTATAAATATGTAACCTGTGTTACTTTTTTTTAAAAGACTTTAATATTATACTTTAAACTTTAACAAATATAATATTTCAGTTTAACGAAAAACTATTTATGGAAACTCTGAAATGGGCTGGAATTTTTAAGCAAATAAGCGATGAATTTTTATGTTACCGTTGAGTTGTTTGAACACGTGTTTCCAACTGCTTACATTGTTAGTTGTCATAGAGTTTTATAATAAAAATTCTCCGGTCATGTCTTTAAAACCGTAATTAAACCAAAATGTAAACATATTTAAGCATTAAATTTAACAAACCTGATATGACTAAGATCCCTTTTGCTATTTTGTTAAAAAATATACATAGCTTAAAATGTGTACATTTGTTTTAAGTTCAACACAAGCACGTTTGTTATTTTAATTTTAAACATTTTTCCACAAGCGTGAAAAACATCCGTCAACTTTATATAAATATGGGTTAAATAAAAAATGTAGATTAAAGATAAGGAAAAAGCATATTATAAGGAAAAATAATTTACTATAAACTTTACGGAGGTTTGTTTGTTCATCTTTACTCAGATATGGGTAAAAACTACATATTCTGACAATACTTCGTTAGTTTACAGTAGTATATTTGTGGGCCTTCTGGCACAACGGCCAAAACGATGGGGCTTTCTGGCACAACGGCCAAAACGATGGGGCTTTCTGGCACAACGGTCAAAACGATGGGGCTTTCTGTCACAATGGCAACGTAGTGTTGCCACCATAATGAAACCCCTTGAAAACGATTGGGCCATGTAGCACAATGGCAACATTCTGTTGTCATTGGTGTAAATGGTTGTGAGAAGTAATTTATAAGGGTTGTACGCACACACAAAGTTGTTTATGATCATTTTTGTGTGATATACACCTGTTTTTTTTTTGTTTGTTTGTTTTGGTGTTTTTCTTTGTGGGAGTTTTTCTTGTGTGTTTTGAAGGGTTATGTTAAACTGATCTTACAGTGTTTTATATTTTTTGAAACAATATAGGGATAAAAAATGCGCATATAAAATAATAAATGCCTGTGTTTTTATGTTTATGATTATTGTCACGATCCTTTTTATTTTGAATTTTAGATGTTTTCCTTGTGATGTTTATCCTTGATTATTTTAAGAGTTCTATGTAAGTGTTCAGTTTTTTTTTTGTTTTAGCTAATTATATTGTATGTATAGGGATTTCATAACAGGTCGTTGTCATGCGTAATATTTTATGTTACATTTGTCATTAAGAAATTATGTGATTTGGTGATTAATTAGTTATTTATAGTATTTGATATCTATTGAGCAATGCATGTTTGTGCATGCCCATATATGACTATACAAAGCAAGATTGTGCATGCTCATATATCAAGAAGATATTGGCATGTATGCGTTGAAATAGGAAGATTAAAAGCGAGTTGTGTGCATAGAATATAAAAGTAGTTCTTAAGCAATTCATAGGGTAATTAATGGTAAGTATAGTATTTGATATCTACAAAGTATATTTTTTTTTGTTTGTTTTTTTGTTTTTGTGATCATAACTGTTACCAGCATGACATTTATAATATTTTTAAAGATCATTTTAACCTTGTAATGTAACGAAAGTATTGCTTTTTTTCTTTTTTTTGTTTAATTTATTTTTGTTTCTAAGTTATACTTTTTTCTTCGTTATAAAGAGCAAACCTAGAAATATGTCAATTAGTATATTTTACTATTTTGTCTTGTTCGGTTATTTAGAGTCTTAAAAATATTTTATATTTTATTTTATATACGAATACGATTGTATTTAAAAATTTAAAAAAAAAATCACTAATTAAAGAAAAGTGTTAAAAACTAAAAAAACCTATATATTTATAAAAAAAACCCATTAATATATAAAAAAAAAAAAACATTGTGCTGCAATACATAAAAATAATAGTTTGAAAAACATTAAAAAAGAATTTAAAATATATTCGTATACACATATACAATAATATCTACAGTGAATATAAAAACTATAAACTATTTAAGAAAATAAATAAATTTAAAATAATGGCCACTATGTTTGCATGCAATGAATGTAATAAGGCTTTTGCCAACATTAATTCCTTGAAAATGCATCAAATGACTCATGCATCCACATCAGGAATAGCTAAGGAAGATATCTCTGGACACGGAAATTTGGTTAAAAGGGTGAAAAGCGCATTCAAGACAAGGGTTATGACTCTTTCCTTCACCAATAAAAACGAAGGATGTCTCCTACCAGAAACCTTTTTAAAAGAAGCATCGAAAGCATTTAAAGGGGAAGTTAGTTACTTTCTTAAGAAAAATGAAATATTAAAATTTAATATTGAACTCCATGGTCTATATGCTAAGCCAAATATGGATAATTTGGAAAACAGCCCGATTGAGGTAAAAGTCTTTCAAACTAAAATGAAAGAAATTTATTCCATCAGAGAATATGATGAAGCATTTTCTGTGAAAACAGAAAATATTCTACAAAAGACCGAAGAGTTCCAAGAGAGAGATAGCGGTTGGACTTTAGTTCAATTAATAAAAGTTGAACTAAATCTAAATAAGTACCAGCCACTCAGGGGTTCAACCTTTATACCGCTTCCTACAAAGCTACAATTAAAAAAAGCTTGTATAAATGTTCAAAATCAGGATGAATTTTGTTTTAAATGGGCCATCATTTCTGCAGTCGCTAAAATTAAGAAAAATGCTATGCGAACATCTCAATATAAAGTGAATATATACTCTAATAATATATTTGTAAATGGGGTTTGTTTAAATTTCAATGGGTTAAGCTTCCCTTTGAAACTAAAAGATATTAATATCTTTGAAAAAAATAATCCTAATATAAGCGTTAATGTATTTGGTTATGATGAGGCAAAGGATTTGATAGTTGGACCCTACTACAAATCAAAAGAAGAGAAACCAAAACATATTAATTTGATGCTTCTACAATCAAATAGCGGTGATAATTCTCACTATGTTTGGATTAAAAATATTTCAAGGTATGTTAAATATTAAAAATTATAATACTTTTATTTTATAATGCAAATTATTCCATTACAAATTTATTTTTACAGATTTCTCAAGTCTCAAGTGACTCAACATCATGAAGCAATAGTTCTTTGCAATTATTGCTTACAACACTTCCACAATAAAAAGGCATTGGAAAAACATGAAGAGAGATGTACTAAAATTATATCATATGTGCCCCCAACAGATAAGTCCATATTAGAATTTAAGAATTATAATAAGAAATTAGATTTGCCATTTGTAATATATGCAGATTCAGAATGTATTTTTGAAAATATTCAAACATGCATTCCGAATGGAAATATTTCATCAACAACATTAGTTGATAAACATATTCCTTTTGCATTTTCTTATTTTATAAAATGTAATTTTAACTCAAGTTTAAATACTCTTCGCATGTTTAAGGGCGTAGATTCTGCGAAATTATTTGTAGAAAATTTAGTTAGTGATGTTAGATATTTAACTGAAAATTATTTAAAAGTAATTAAACCAATGGCACCCTTAACCGATAGGGAAAATTTAGATTTCACTTCAAACAATACTTGCCACATTTGTTCAAAAATTATAATAAACGAAAGCAAAGTAAGAGATCACTGCCACTTAAGTGGGAAATATATAGGACCTGCACATAATTCTTGCAATATAAATTACAAATTACCAAACTTTTTTCCCGTAATTTTTCACAATTTTTCTGCATACGATTGCCATTTATTTGTGAAAGAATTAAATAATATAGATAATGGTCCTATTAATATAATTCCACTTAATAAAGAATTATATATTTCTCTTTCTAAAACCATAAGTAGTGATAAAGGTGGGAATATAGAAATTAGATTTCTTGATTCCTATAGATTTATGCCGTCGAGTTTAGATAACTTAGTTAAAAATTTATCTAAAGATGAACTAAAAATTGTAAGAAGTATTTATTCAGAGGATGAAAGTAAGTTTAATTTACTAATAAGAAAAGGAGTCTTTCCCTACAATTATTTAAATTCCATTGAAAAATTAAGGGAGACAAAATTGCCAAAAATAGAAGATTTTTATAATAAATTAAATGATACCAATTGCTCTATTGAAGATTACACTCATGCTAAAAAGGTATGGAGTAAATTTGAGTGTAAAACATTAGAAGATTACCTAATGTTATACTTGAAAAGCGATGTTTTGTTGCTAGCTGATGTATTTGAAAACTTTAGACAAGTATGCAAAAATATTTATCAACTAGATCCTTGTCATTATTATACGGCTCCAGGTTTATCCTGGGATGCCATGATGAAATTTACTAATATAAAGTTAGATTTATTAACTGATTTAGAAATGATTCAATTTTTACAAAAAGGAATAAGAGGAGGTATCGTACAATGTTCTCAAAGACATTCTAAAGCTAACAACAAATATTTAACAGATTTCAACCCTAAAATCCCCTCCAAATATTTAATGTATTTAGATGCTAATAATTTGTATGGATGGGCAATGTCAGAAGCTTTACCCGAAGGTAATTTCGAATGGGTAGATGACATTAATAACTTCTCCTTGGAATCAATTCCAGATGAGTCGGATGTCGGGTATATATTAGAAGTAAGTTTAACATACCCCATAGAAGTTCACGATTCTCATAACGATTTACCATTTTGTTGTGAGAATAAATCTCCTCCAAACTCCAAAGAGAAAAAACTGTTGGTTGACTTAAATGATAAAAACGAATATGTAATTTATTATAAAAATCTTAAGCAATGCTTAAAGCATGGATTAAAATTGAAAAAAATTCATAGAATTTTGAAATTCAAACAATCATCATGGCTAAAAAAATACATATCTTTAAATAATTTTCATCGAACTAATGCGAAAAATGCATTTGAGAAAAACTTTTTTAAATTACTGAATAATGCGGTATATGGTAAAACAATGGAAAACGTTGATAAACGTAAAATTATTAAAATTGTAAATAATTGGGAAAATGTTGGTAAAAGGCTGGGAGCCCGTGCTCTTATAGCTAAACCGGAATTTCACTCCTACAGCATATTCGAAGAAAATATGATGGCTGTAGAATTAGATAAAAATCATTCCTACTATAACAAACCAATTTACTTAGGATTCACGATTCTAGAACTTTCAAAATGGAAAATGTATGATTTCCACTATGACTACATAATACCGAAATATAAAACAAAGGCACAACTTAATTATATGGATACAGATTCGTTTATATATACAATAGAAACAGAGGATTTCTATAAAGATATAATTAACGACATAGATGTTAGGTTTGATACATCAGAATATGAAGTAAATAATATATTCGGTATTCCCCAAAAAAATAAAAAGGTTTTAGGTATGATGAAGGACGAGAACAATGGTTTAGTTATGAACGAATTTGTAGGTTTAAGAGCGAAAATGTATTCGTTTAAAACGGTGGATCTACAGGAAACCAAAAAGGCTAAGGGTGTCAAAGTAAATGTATGTAAAAATTTAAGTCTATCTGACTATAAAAATTGTCTATACAATAAGCAAATATATTATGGAAATATGTATATATTTAAATCTAAATTGCATACATTATATACTTCTCTTATAAATAAAGTTACTTTAAGTTATTTGGATAATAAGAGATATATATGCGATGACAATGTGAACACCCTAGCTTGGGGACATTATAAAGAAAACTTTATTAAAAATGATGATGAAGAATTTATATTTGAAGTTACCGATATTAATCAAAAAGAAAATGACTGTATTTTCAATTTTGTTAATGATAATGATGATCAATTTATGCTCGAAATTGAAAATATTGAACATAAAGATAAAGATTATAAAGAGAAATTTAAAAATAGTGATAGTGATGATGAGTTTTTAATGGAAATTCAATATTAGTTTTGTTTTTATATTTATTTTATTTATTTTATAAAATTATAATTAAGAATTACAATTTTGCTTACATCTAAAGAATTGTTTATTTAAATACATAATTTATTGTATAACTATTAAACTGTAACTAAAATTATATTAATATTTATATTAAATTTAAGAATTATTTGTTTAATATATGTTTTAATTATTTTGAAATATTAGTAAAATGTAACTAATAAAATTGAAATTATTAATAAAATTACAATATAATGAAAAAAACAAAAATAATTAGATTTATTTATTTTTTTAGTTTAATAGGTTTTCTGTTTTAAGTAAAAGGGCATTTCTTAATGCGCAAACTCCGTACTGGTGATAAGTGCAATGGATGGTATCTGGATATTTCATTTCCAATTCTCTAAAATTAATGCATCCAAAATCTTCAATGTTAAATACTTCTTGCTCTAGTATTTTTTCCAACCAGATTTTCTTTTCAGCACCTTTAACATATACATCAGAATATTTTGCATTCGATCTTAAAAATTTACGAACACTTTTAAATGATATGAATCCATCATTCCAATTAAGATGATGGAAATGCTTCATTAACCAGTTAGCTTGCTTTTGTTTCTTTGGTGAGAGAGACTTAAAAGGGAATGGCGGTTTTATAATGAAATTAATGTACTCCGTAGAATTGAAAACCATTGCAATTTCTTTTGCAATAAAGTTGTTAGAATTGAATTTGAATCCTTGCAAGTCAATGAAAATTGTGTTTGTCATTATTTATATTTTATATGAATTTTCGAATTTCTCCTCGAAGTGGTGTGTATTCAATTATTCTATCATGAATAAGAATACAATAAGCTGATGTGTTTGCTGGAATATTTGTAGCAGTTTCAAATTCAATTTTTATATCAATTGGTCCGCTATTGACACTTTCGTTTTGATGACTAACATCAACTACTATTATGGGAGCATTATTTTTAAACTCTTGTGCATTGAGAAGAGGTTGAGGATCTTTCATATAATAGTTTTGTTGAAATCTTACATACATATCATATAGAATAGCATAACGTTCATTTTTGAATTTAATATTAAGGTCGTCATATGGATAAGATTCTGAGTTTAAATGCACTTTCAAATTAGTTAGATCACAATGAACAAATTTCTTTTCATTTTGAAAAGCAATCAAAACGAAGCGAGGGCGCTCTCGATTTGCAGCTAGTTTAACATTCCATACATGATTACTTCCTGTATTTAGTTGTGGATTAATATGACAATCCCAACTTCGAAATGCTATTGGTATAGAAGCACCACTGTTTATTATTTTTATCATATTCAATTTACTAAAATCAGATAGTTGGACATGAGGAATTCTCCAAGATATATTGGAAATTGTCATTTTCGCCTTTTCAGTAGAAACAGTTGAATAAACAAGATTTTCATCATTCTTATTACGCAACAGTATCAGCTCATGTTTTCCATTTAATATGATTTTATTATAGTCCTCAGCAAATCCCAAAAATATTTTAAGTGGCACATAAAAGTTAAAATAACCATTCACGAGATCTATGTCATCAATTTTGTGCCAACCGGCATTTTGCATTACACTACTATCAGTTGGTGATAAAGAAATAAAATTTTTTATAGTACTTGAGATTCCTAAGTGTCTTGTATGATCAATTTCAATGCCATTTAGTTCATAACGAATTTCATCAAATAGGCATGCAACAAAATTATTTTTTAATTTGAAGTTGGATGTAGAAGGAACTAATTTTGTGTTATTGGCATCTTTCATGAATCCTTCAACATAAATGAAACTTTCAGCGGGTAATACATACAAATCCTGGTTTTGTATTGAAATTCGAATTTCATCGTTGTTGTTGTAGGATTGTAGATATGGAGTGTATGTGTGGTAATCTTTTTTAATTATATTCTCATCTGATACAGGTTTTTCCAGAACATCTATTATTGAACTCATGGTCTCTTCAATTTAAAATTCAATGATTTTAGAAATTCTTTATTTGCTGGTGTTAATTTTAAATGTTGAAACGTTTTACTCTTGTTTACTTTAGTTTTCTCCGATGTGTTGGAATTATGTGATATTTTATTTTTAGATATATTATTGCTATAAATTATCATTATTTGGACGGTTTCAAATGTATTCGAATTGTAATTTCCTCTCCTCGGAAATTGATTAAATCTCCGTGCTGATCAACTACTCTTAGAGTGAGAAAACTTATCTCTCGACAGTTGATTGGCAAATAAATGAGATTCCTGGGAATCTCATCAATTTTATACCCTGGAGGGACATTAATTGCAAACTCGTGCAAAGTGTGTGACTGAGAATTATTCATGTAAGTGTTGACTGCAATATTACCTTCAACACGCAAGATATTTACTTTAAAAATATTTACTGGAAGGTCGGAGTAGTGATCTTCATTAGGAGATAGGGTCTTTTTATTAAATCCTAATAATTTTCCAATTGTATTCTCCCTATTAAAGTGTATATGATCTTTTGAGCTATATATTTTTACTTGCATTGTATTATTATTTGCTTCTATAATAATTTTATTTTTTGAACTATACCGTTTATACTGTTCTTTTATATAATCAACTATATCATTTAATTCATAAGATCCAATTGGAATTTCAATTATATAATCCCCAATATGAAATATATTATTATATACATCTACATTTGGTATGCTATTGTATGTATGAAAATCTGTTAGAGCACATTCATATTCTCCATTTAGTTCGATAGGGGGAAAATAATTTGCTGACAACTCTGATGAGTTAGAACTTAATGTTAGTGTTATTGACATTTTGGTTGTTGGATTATAAATAAAATAATTTTGGCTTGTGTTGTGTATTAAAAATGTTTTATTTATTATTTTTAGTATATAGAGAAAATTATTCTAGTATCTTAAAATCTATAATATTTCACTTTTGTTAATCCAAGAATTATGTTGATTAGGAAATCCTAGCCATTTTACAAATGCCTTCTCTCCTTTGGTTTTTAAGATTTTTTCAACCAGGTATGTATTAGGAAATTTAGTTTTGGAAAGTTCTTCATCATAGAATCCACCTTTAATTGGATTGCCGAGATAGTCCTCCAATGTGTATGTTGTAGGATAGGTATTTTTTACGGTTTTGATTTTAAAAATCTCTGTTGTCCAATTAGGAGTATATCCTTTCTCAAATATATGTTTATATTTACTTATACGTACATAATCTCCAACATTAAATTTAGATACTTTATATATTTTCAAATGACTATAAACTGTATTTAATAATTTTTTCTCATTTGAGGAGTTAACATTAATTGGAGCCATTTTTATTGTACGATGAACTTTTCTATTATACGAATCAATAAGATCTTTGTAAATATTCAGCCAGCGATATGAACCATTCAAGCTAAATTCTTTCCACATCATCCTTTTTAAAGTTCGATTGAAACGTTCTATTATAGATGCTTTCATTCTACTACAAGTTGAGTAATGATTGATGCTATATTTCTGCATGAGGTTTTCAAAATATTTGTTAAAAAATTCTTTGCCATCGTCAGTTTGTAAATTTTTGGGAACTCTACCCAATTTTAAAATACTATCCATTGCTTTTGCAACTTCAAGTGCAGTTTTATTTTTAAGTGCTACAGCCCAAGCAAACTTAGAAAATGTGTCAATGATATTTAATAAATATCTGTAATTTTTATTAGATTTTGAATAATTTCCCATCTCAACCAAATCTGCTTGCCAAAGGTCATCTACTCCTTTCATTATAACTCTTCTACGATTGAAATTTTTTCTGGCTTGCTTATGTAGTTCATTTACTAAGTCTCTTTTTGTAGTCATTATTATTAATTTTTATGATCACTTGCGCTGGATGTTAACAGTTGAAGCATCTTTATCTATTGTTACTACATTGAAATGCTCAAATTTATAAATTTTTTCACGTATCATTCTTATTTCTTCTTCAAATATTATTTTCATATTTATTAATATTTCACGAATTTCTTTAATATTCTCTTCTAAAAGATCTATTATCTCCTTCTTTGATTTCTCAATGTAAGATTGCAAAAACATTTTATTGACAACATCATTCGCCTCCAAAGCATTTGAAACATTTCTGATTCTCTTGTTCTGGACGTCAATGTGGTTATCTCCATCCATAAAGAAGCCCAACAATTTAGGTGCATTTTTTATTGAAATTATACCACTTGTGTCGTTAAGATAGTGACCAAATTTATCAACAGACATCGTTTTTGATTGATATTATTCTATAATATTAGCTTCATGTAATTCTTCAATGATTGATACAATCTCGTTATTATGGTTGGTATGACCAGCAGCTTGTGATGCGATCAGTAGTCTAAGTCGATCTACCAACTCATTTGGATCATCCCAATATATATAGTTGGGTTTATTAAAGTTTAAATTCATCACTCCACTACCCATATAATTATTTTTTTCAGTATTTGAAGATGATGTTGCTAATATTGTGGAATTTGTTTGAGATTTTTCCTTGAACAGTTTTCCAATAATATTTCTATATTTATATGCTCTGGTTCCCTTTACTTGACCATCAGATTTATAATCTCTTTTGTACGCATTTGTGTTAATGAGAATGTTTTTATAAATTTGTAATTCTGATTTATCATAGTTCTTTGGTATTTTATGGAACATCAGTGAAAATAGACCTGGTGTTAGGGCCCATATTTGATTTCCAATAAGAATCTTATCTTCATAGAATTTAATGTTACTATTTCCAAACCTCCATTCATTATTAGAATCTTTATGTGGACCATAAAGGGTATCTAATTCATTTTTAATTTCCAAAAGTGATAAGTTAGGATAACTTTCATTACTATTAAAATTCTCTAGAGTATCTGACTGAGAGTAAAAATCATCATCTTCATCATCGTGAAATGATTTGTTTTTGTTAAACAATGTTTCTTCTACAAACTTCTTAGGAGTGCTGGCTTCTAAATTCTTCGGTGGGTTGTTCGTAAAAGTATTAATTACGTTTTCTACTTTAGGTTCATATTTTCCAATTTGTTTGTTATTTTTTGTTCTATTAATAAAATCTTTCAAAGGTTCTGTTATAGGTTTAAATGTCTCCTTCAGTTGCTCACGTGTATCTGATTCACCAATTTTTATACTACGTATTTTTTTCTTTAAAACATTTCTTGCCTTCACCAAATCTTTTAAAATTTTCTCATTCATTTTAGTTAGATTTGGTTTTCTAACAACAACAACAGGATCTATTATCAGGTCTGGTATCAGCTATCAGGTCTGGTATCAGCTATCAGGTCTGGTATCAGCTATCAGGTCTGGTATCAGCTATCAGGTCTGGTATCAGCTATCAGGTCTGGTATCAGCTATCAGGTCTGGTATCAGCTATCAGGTCTGGTATCAGGTAATTTTTGTAACAGATAAAGTGTATACTGATCTAATACGTTGAATATCTGATAGTATACTGATAATGAATTATAATATGATAATAATTTATATTGTTATGAAATAATCAAATAGCTTTCTGTACCGTCCTTTGTTTAAGTCATCATCTTTACTTATAACCAGAAATCCATACTTGTCTTTCCAACATTCTCGACAAATTTCATGAAACTTTTCATAACTCATATCACTGCCAACATGATCTCCATATATATGTCTCAAATTCATTTCATCTTGCTTAAATACAATAATCATATTAGCATTATCTCTTACCAAATGTTTTGGGATTCTTGTATAAGTTTGACTTAAATAGAAAGAATCAACATTACTATGTCTACCCATACAAAAATATGCGCGTATATTGTTTTGTTTTTCACATGCAACATCATCAAAAATCATAATTGAATTGTTTTTGGTTTCTTCAGGAGATATAACAGATTCATTATCAGAAAAAGTATAATAGCCCATTCCTTTAATCGATGATAACAGACTCTTCAAGTATTCATATTTTGGTTGATGTAAGGATTTTGAATATAAATAAACGTTTTCAAATTTTAGTCCATTAGGACTTTCTAACAATCCAATCATAACGTTAGTCTTTCCACAATTTGATGGACCTACAATAAGCGCTCGAATAGAATTCGGTAATAAAGAACTGTGCCTCATTTTCATATTTATATTCGTTGAAGAATCAATATTGCGAATTAAAATATTTTTATGTTGTTTTATTAAACGCATTTTTATAACTGAAAATAATAATTTAATATTGCTTTTTATTATATAGTAAAATAAGATGGTAATACAATACAATAAAAAAGTTATTCATCAAAGAGATGTCAATGGAAGAGGTTTGTTAAATAAAATAATTAACTCCCTGCCAATTGAACTACATCTTCCTGGTTATCAGTTTTGCGGTCCTGGAACAAAATTACAAAAACGTTTAGAACGAGGAGATAAAGGAATAAACCCTTTGGACGCTGCATGTAAAGATCACGATATTGCTTATTCTAAAAGTAAAGATTTGTATAATAGACATCAAGCCGATAAAATTCTTGAAAATAAAGCCTGGCAACGAGTAATTTCAAAAGATAGTGACCTTTCAGAAAAATCCTTTGCATACCTGGTTACTAACGCCATGAAAACCAAAAGAAAACTCGGTATGGGGTTGCAGAAAAAAAAGAAGAAAAATGTAAATTCAAAATCTAATGGAAGAAAACTCTTCAACACAACAATAAAAATGGCAACAAAAGTTTTAAATAAAGAAAAACCTCAAGATATTAACTCGGCAATTAAGATCGCGCGTAAGATCGTCAACAATTCGTTTAAAGGAAAAAAGTCTCAAATTGTAGTACCACGTGTAATAAATGTTCCGAAAATTGGTGGAGTTTTACCTTTGATACCAATTTTAACAGCTTTAAGTGCTATTGGAACCTTATCCAGTGGAGGAGCTGCCATTGCAAAGGCAGTAAATGCAGCAAAAAGTGCTAAACAGCAACTCGATGAGGCAAATAGACATAACAAAACAATGGAAGCAATAGCAATGGGAAAAGGTCTTTTTCTTAAACCGTATAAAAAAGGATATGGATTAATTTTTGAAGAAAAGTCAAAAAACTTGTAGAAATGCTACCTAACAGACCGCTCACTGATGTTGACTTGATAAAGTTTTCACAAAATATTCCAAATTTTAGAGGAGTTTTTATGTTAGATTCGTTACCAAAACGTTCAAGAAAAAAGGAAAGTGGAATAGTAAATTTGGATTCTTCTATGGGAAGTGGAACTCATTGGGTAGCATATAATAAAGACAATAAACAAGTTGAATACTTCGACAGTTTTGGAAATTTACAACCACCAATAGAATTAATTAAGTATCTTGGAAAAAATATTAAATATAATTATACTCAACATCAAAATTATAATTCATTTAATTGTGGACATTTATGTATTAAATTTTTACACCAAATAGCTGAAAGTAAAAATAAATAAAACACCTGTTTTTTAAATAAAAAAAAATGTTTTTTTTTTTTTTTTTTTTTTTTTTTTTTTATTGAAAAAATTTTTGATAAAATTAATTTTATTTACTTATAACTAAATAAATTAAATAAACAAATTAATTTTATTATTACTTTTAATTAATATCTATTACAATAATAAATTATTTAGTTAAAATTTTTACTCCAGTAAGGATATTGGTTATTGGGTATGAAGGCATCGTTATCCTCAAATGGCTTCAAACGTAAGTTTCTCTCTCCTTCTCTATGCACAAGATATAATCCAGTAGATAGTTTAAGAATATCGTCATCGGTTAATGCATTAAAGCGATGTGGTAAGAACATTACGTGATTATCGAGTTCAATTTGAACCATAAATCCATACTTGGTTCGAATTCGCTTTGCACCCATAATGATGTATTTTGTAGACATTGATAAGTCCTTAATATGAATTAAGGATTTGTTACAATTTAGACTATTAAATTTTTGAATTAAAGCTGAATCCATGATAACAACTTCGCACGTCGACTTCTCTTCACAAAATGAAACTAATATAAATTATCAGGTTTATTAGGAATTAAACCAATACAAAATAAAACATTTTACTACAGGAAGGAGTGAAAGAGAAAAGTATATTTATTATACGAAATTTTATTATGGTCTTCTGATATACCAAAGTAATATCATCAACATTTAAAACAACTATCATTAGCTAAAAACACCTGAAGAAATACAGATGAAAAATGTCTTATTTAAAAAAAGTCATAGTAAATTTTTTTAATGACTTCCAAGACCTCGTTACATACGAGCACAGGGAAATGCTAAATTGCTTTATGGCAATGTTAGAGAAAAACGACGAAGACGGAGTAGTTGATGCAGAAGATGGTGTGCACGGTGTTCATTTCCATACTTGCCCCTGGCATATTATTGATTCTGAGGAGGGTCCAGACACTTGCAGATGTACTATTTATTTTTTAAGAAAATTTAATGTTATCAATTTAATTAACTCCTATTATTTTATATTCCAAAATAAATATTAAAAGTAAATTACAACAACAACGAAAAACAATTATCTTTTTTATTGTTATAAAAATGCTTAGGAAGAAAATTCATTTCTATATCATTTTAACGATTTTTGACGAACATTTACAAATACTAAACCGCCTAGCAAAATTTCCAAAAATGAAACAGGGCTTTTTGATAATTACACATCAATGAAGAAAGGATCTAATATAAAATTTTTCATTATTCTTACTCCATGTTGTGTGTTCGAATGTGACTTGAATATTAATTAGTAATGATATTAAATATAGACATTATTCGATCTAAGAATGAAATGAGAAAGGGCAACATTAATGCATGATATACATCTCATTCTATCTTAAGGAATCCAATGTATATAATTTTTGTAAAAATTTTTAAAAATAAGAATGAATAAATAGGGGTAGTAAATTATTCTAGAATAAAATAAGTAAACTAAGTAGAGGTAAAAAGTTCAATTCCAATTTATTTTTTTTTGTTTGGAGTGAAAGAGATAATAATATTAAATATAAAAAAATTGTAAATGGTGACCTTACCACAATCTTCGGATATATCCAAATAATATCTAAATATTTTGTAAATTTAACAGTTAATAAATTACAATAGAAGCGATCACACCAAACAATTTAAAAAATGTGTCCGCTTACTGATTTAATTAATGAATTTCTAATTGAATATAATGATGTCCTTATGCACGAGCATAAAGATATGGTTACAATTTTTTTAACTATGTTGGAGGAAAACGATGACAAAGTTGGAAGTGACGATGAAACTGAGGATGGACATTTCAAATGCTGTCTCTGGATTAATGGCGAAAGTGAAGAAGGAGTGGACATGTGTCGATGCACAGTGTACCACTTAAGAAAAGCTAATGTTTTAAGTTTGATAAATACTTATAAGCTAATATTTAATATTTAATAAAGAAAAATTTAATAAAGGAAAATTTAATTAAAATTATATGTAAATGTTTTATTATTTTTAATAGGTATATACAATATTTTTTTTCAGATAAAGATGCAACTAAATTTATGTGATCTATACTTATGTATCTACGTGTTTCAAAATATTACAAAAGAATTAATCGCATTTGTTAAAATACTAGAATGGACATGCTTAAATTTGTTTGGTCTTTGAATTAATTATTCCACTCATGAACTTGCTCATTTTATAAAAAACAACTAATCAAAATTCATGATCATTCATGTTTCAGGAACTGTAAGGATAACGTTTAAATAGTAGCATACACGCTGTATAAAAGTAGTTGAAAATGAATGTGCAAGAAAAAATAAAGCGACGAAATATATTGCTAAGAAAAATGTCATATAAAAGTATAATTGAAAAATTTTTGTATGACTTCAATGGTTGCATTTTTGATGAGCATTTACTAATAATAAACCATTTAAAAAACATGCTTGATCATTATGAGAACATGGAGTTGATCAATTCTATTCATGGAAAACATTTTATTAACTGTTCAAGGATTTGTCAAATTTGTGAAAATGGATCAAGTATATGTCAATGTATTCAATTTGAAATGAATCGTGAAAAAGTAATAAACTTAATAGAATTATATTATAAATTTTTTGTTGAAAAATTAATAAATAAATAATTATTTTCTTTTTATAAATAATATTTGTTTTTATTTTATTTTCTTATTTCAATTAAAATGATACACATATTCCAATACATACAAAAGAACAAACAAAATTATAAGAATAAGTTGATATATAAATAAATATATTGTTAGATATATTAGAAAATATGAACTTTCAGCCTTTTGTTTCGTATTTCTAGAGCTTTCGACATGTGTAGGGGAAGGTGGTATTTCAATAGTGTACTCTGGGTTGTAATTATTATTTCTAATCTTGTTGTTGTATGATAATGATATGTTATCAAGTGACATTTTTCTCACAGCATTCTCTCGTATTTCGTTTCCTCCACTAGGACCACAAACATCATAAATTGGTGGAGGTAGGATTTGGTTTAATATGTCCCAATCTATGGGTACGTTGTTGGTAGAACATCGCCTCAATAAAGAACAATTCGGTGACCATCGTAGATGTTCCATCACAGGATGATCATTACGATTCCAACACCAAATTTCAACTTCACAGAAATAACATTTCGTTCTATCACTTTCACCAGTATAAAACATCCCCGTCATAGCCAATTTCTTCTTATCTAACCAATGTAATGGCCAGCATGTAAACGTCTTCAGACGTTCATCTTCTCTATGAAATATATCATTCATTGCATAACGTGGCTTAAATGATAATTGCATATTTTCAAAATAAAATTACTAAAAATTAAACGAAAACTGCAACAGAGATTCTTACACAACAAAAGAGTACAATCTATTTATATAGAAATAAAAATAAATAAAGTATTTATACATTTCAATATTGAAATATATATAAATATGTTTAGGGGTGGTTTAACTAAGAAATTAAAACAATTTTCATCTAATCCCTTATGAAATTCTACATCTATACACTACTTTATACATAACTACTGCTATATGCACACACAAAAACATACATAATATACGAATAACAAATTTAACATTCAATTGAAATTATCATAAACATATCTATCACATCTACCAATTACACATAAGAGAAACTCCCACAAAGAAAAACAACAAAACAAAAAAAAAAAAAAAAAAAATATACTTTGTAGATATCAAATACTATACTTACCATTAATTACCCTATGAATTGCTTAAGAACTACTTTTATATTCTATGCACACAACTCGCTTTTAATCTTCCTATTTCAACGCATACATGCCAATATCTTCTTGATATATGAGCATGCACAATCTTGCTTTGTATAGTCATATATGGGCATGCACAAACATGCATTGCTCAATAGATATCAAATACTATAAATAACTAATTAATCACCAAATCACATAATTTCTTAATGACAAATGTAACATAAAATATTACGCATGACAACGACCTGTTATGAAATCCCTATACATACAATATAATTAGCTAAAACAAAAAAAAAAACTGAACACTTACATAGAACTCTTAAAATAATCAAGGATAAACATCACAAGGAAAACATCTAAAATTCAAAATAAAAAGGATCGTGACAATAATCATAAACATAAAAACACAGGCATTTATTATTTTATATGCGCATTTTTTATCCCTATATTGTTTCAAAAAATATAAAACACTGTAAGATCAGTTTAACATAACCCTTCAAAACACACAAGAAAAACTCCCACAAAGAAAAACACCAAAACAAACAAACAAAAAAAAAACAGGTGTATATCACACAAAAATGATCATAAACAACTTTGTGTGTGCGTACAACCCTTATAAATTACTTCTCACAACCATTTACACCAATGACAACAGAATGTTGCCATTGTGCTACATGGCCCAATCGTTTTCAAGGGGTTTCATTATGGTGGCAACACTACGTTGCCATTGTGACAGAAAGCCCCATCGTTTTGACCGTTGTGCCAGAAAGCCCCATCGTTTTGGCCGTTGTGCCAGAAGGCCCACAAATATACTACTGTTTACAATGATCGATATAGAGATAAATTATACTTTTTACTATGAACTTTTTTAAATATGTACTTGGCTGCTATTTTAATCATAATTTGCAATTATTCAATTCAATTATGTGGGAATATTTTTAATTTTTAATTTTTATAATAACTTTAGTTTTTTAAGATAAGTATATTTTTTTTTAATAAAAGACACATTTTACATGAAATCCTTTACAGCTTAGGAAAATTCTAAATTTTTAAATAATTAAAAGTATAAAACAACATTTGTTTTATAAAATTTGTGTCCTTTTTTTAAAGTTAAAAAATTTTATACACAAAAAAAGTTTTTGCATAAATATAATAATTTACTTTCATTGATTTTAGTTCATAATATTTAAGAATAATATCTTAAATTCTAACACTTTTTTACATTTTTTGAAATGAATCAAAAGGCAAGAAGACTTACACAAATTGTTTAAATTTTCATTTATATTTTCAATTTGTAAATGTATGTTTGAAATTTACTATACAGAATTTTTGAATTTTTAATGATTTTTAGACACATTTTGGGAGCAGAAGAACACAGCAGATGCGTTTTTTATTACAGTGAAGCATGTGCTATAGATTGGCAGCAAATTTAAGCAAATTTCTAATTATTTATTTTAAACAGCTTTTTATTGAAAAATTGCCATTTAAAGGGATTTATTATTAATATTTTCATGCATAAGTATTTTTATTTAGAATTTGAAACAAGTCGAATAAAACTAAATTAGAATTTTAGCAGCGTTTTTGCAAAATTCGCAAAATTATCATTAGGTACAATTTAATAATATGTATGAAGAAAATTTGATTTTTATGAAAAAAGTTTGGCAAAAAAAGTCATGTTTTATTCATAATATTTAAGAAAAAAAAATCAAATATATGAAATTTTCTCTGTGTAATTTCATAGATTTTTAAAACTATTGAATCAAAAAATTTTTTTATATATATAATTTTATATCTATTAAAAATTACAAAATACAATTTTTAATTGTTGGAACTTAAAAAAATTGTATAGGGTTAGGTATTTGAAAAAATAAAAAATTTTATTTTTTATGAAAAAATTTTGGCAAATTCATAATATTTATGAAAAAAAATTTAAAATATATGAATTCTTTTCTCTGTGTAATTTCATATATATTTTTATATCTATTAAAAATTACAAAATACATTTTTTTAATTTTGGAACTTATAAATATTGTAAGGCCTCATGGCCTTAATTTATTTAACTCAGCTTAGATGGTATTAATACTTATCTTGTGCTTTTATTAAGTATTCAGTTTCATTTTAAAATGAATAATTACTTATCTAAATAATATCTTATGGAAGTATTTTTTCTTAACTTTCTTATTAATAAGTGACAATATATATTAAATCTTATATTTGTTTAATTTTTATAACTAATTTGTTGCCATTAATTCTATGCTAAAGTCAAAGTAGTTATTGTAGTTTTTGTACGAATGGAATATTCTAATAAACTTTTTTAATTACTCGAGTTGTTCATGTAAATTTTACTTTAATATTTTGTTCGTTTTCTAACGTATATTAAAAAATAAAACAAGTATTTTGTGTTGTTTTAATGCTTTAACAATTTATTTTAATAAAGCATAAAAATGGTTTAAAACACCAAATATATATATTAATTAATTAAGATAAATTAATTTACAATAATGGCTTAAATTCCCCTTCTGAAATAGCCTTTAAAAATATCACAGAGAAAAAAAATTCATATATTTGAAATTTTTTTTCATAAATATTATAAATCGAACATGACTTTTTTCCCCAAACTTTTTTCATAAAAAATAAAATTTTGTTCATAGATATTATTAAATTCTTCTTAATAAAAATTTTACGAATTTTGCAAAAATTTTAATTTAGTTTTATTATATTAGATTCAAATGCTAAACATAAATAGTTATGTATGAATATATTAACAGTAAATCCCTTTAAATGGTAATTTTTCAATAAAAAATGTTAAAAAGTAATGTTAAAAATTTGCATAAATTTACTAATATTCTATAGTACATGCATCATTTTAATAAAAAAAAAAACGCTTCTGTTATGTTCTTCAGTTCCCAACATGTGGCTAAAGATCATTAAAAACTAAAAATTCTACAAAGAAAATTTCAAATTATATTTACAAATTGAAAATATAAATGAAAATTTAAACAATTTGTTTAAGTCTTCTTGACTTTTGATTTATTTCAAAAAATTAAAAAAGCGCTAATATATAGTATATTTAAGTAAAATTAGAGTATATGGTTTTCCTAATTTGGATATAGAAGTTTATTAATAAAAAAAATTACTGTTTAATTTTAAGTTCAAATCCTTCTATATCACAAGTTTTACCTATCATATCCTATACACCAGGCTGAGACTCTATTGGTATATCAATTACATTCTTATACATATTAAAGTGACTTCTATATATTTCACTTAATATTTGTAACTAATAAATAACGAGCAACTTCAATTAGGAAGAGTATTTCAGATATACGAAAATTCATTTCATTTTACTTAATAAATATTTTTCATATAATTTCAAATTGTGGTTTAGCTTTTGCGGCATAGAAAAGTTCTATAAAAAACTTTCAACATTTATTTTCAAGAAAATTAAGGAAATAAAAGATAAAACATTTAAAACTGCTAAAGGAAGAAAATTTTTTTAATATTATTTAATTAATCCATTAGTCGGCATAATTTGCTCGAATAAAGTCTTACTTGAAATTATTAGTTTTAATTTAATTTAATAGAACGATTACTTGATTAATCATACAAACATTATTAGAGTGAATTCCCTAGTAAGTACCGTAGTTGTTTAAATACTTTAAAAACTTTCTCTAAGCAACTGGACAAGAAGTATGAGTAAATATGTGAAATATTTTTTTTAATTTATACTAATGATTGTTAAATTGAGTTTTATCCGCATTCCTTGTCAACTTAGCTTTTAAATAATATTAAGATAATTTAATTTCAATTGCAGTTGATATATAATTAAATGGGAAATTACATGCACATAAATTCTTAGAAAACAAATTTCTTGTAAAATTAATAGTATTATTGCAAGACTGAGGAAGTGTTAAGACGAACCGTGTATCTTCGTAATTTTTATTTAACAATAAAAATTACAAATTTCAGAGATATATTATTACGAAACTCAGTTCTAATAGCAGTTATTTCTTTTATTCACAAACAATTTTTTATAAACCATATTAAAAAAATAAAACATTGATCAAAGAAAATTAAAATTTTCGAGAAATTGTTGCATCTATTCTATTGGCGTGTCCACATGATAATTCTACTAATTTTGGCAAATTTGACAAACAAAAGAAAACTAATTTAATGAAATTTTTATGAATTATGAAAGCTGAGCTAATACATTCCAATGAATTTTTTATTTTTACCATACATACACAATTTTAATATAACTGTTTGTTTTTCAATTAAAGTGGTATAATTCCTATAATCCTTTTATACTTCTAGTTTTATTAAATCATATATACTTGTGTCTCTAATGCGAATCTGTCTAAAATTTATCTTAATTAATTTTTGACACCTACAATTTCGAAACAAGTTCTTATTACTTACACAAACAAATACATCTGTACCTACCACTTATAAAAGCAGCAATAACAAGAACAACAACACAAAAGTATGTATTTTAAAGGAAACTTAATACCACTTAAGTTAAACAAACATGAAAACTCCTTTAACATACTCTGTATTAAATGTAACAGGGCATCAAATGTTTACAAGTAAATATCATACCATGTCAAAAAATGTAAACAATGTGTAGCAAATAAATATTGATATATATGCAGAAAAAAATAAGTAAGCATATATATATATATATAATACAAAAAAAGTAGATCTCAAATTTTTGTCATTTTACACAAGGAAAAAAAATTTAGATACAAAAAAATGTGTTTACAGTTTTAATTCAAAACATGGAGCGAAATTAATGCTCACTTTTATTTCAGGTTTTTTCTACTCTTTCGGAAGTTATTTTAGACAGGGCTTTCTGCTAACTTAAAATTGGAGTAAACTAATGATATAATTGATGTTTTAATTAACAAAATAGACTATTTCAATAGACTACTACAAAAACATACAAAAATTATATTTATAAGGTAAATCTTCATAAAAATAACAGCAATATGATGGCAGGATGTTTCTAGATTTTGCAAATCATCGCATTTTTTAGTTGAGGCAATCAGGAGAGATATAATTAAGATTTTGATCTTTCGTGGAATAACCGGCATTCATCAGCAGCGTTACCATTTGGTGACTTTAGTCACCAACTGCCCCTTTTTCAAACACCTCGCCGCTTTTTTGGCCCCTTTTTTAAAATGGAACTAAATAGCGACTTTTTAATATGAAGAACTTAGTTGCTTGAAATATCTCCACCCATTGTATATTAATTCAAATGAAATATTAAATTATTTTGATATTGTATCACAATATAGTGATGTAGAAAAAGACCCCAAAGAGATTATAAATGAACTGAAGCTGTTAATAACGAAGGCTAATGATAAATTTTATAAAAGCTATTTAAAATATCAAATGCCGAATCTTTTTGGACCACCTGGCTCATAGCAGTGTCTCAGCGAAAAGACTTTTTTTAATTATCACTAATGAAAAATAAATTGTCATACAGGCTTAAGGTCAAAATTTGTGAATCCATGCTTTCAGTCTAGACTAGGGTCCGATTGAAGACCTTATACAAAAGTACAGAACTTTAATTTATAAAAAAAGAATTTGTGTTAACAACATTTATCTTTATCTTTGCAATAATAAAAATAATTACAAATGTATTATTTTGCGCAAGTTTGCTAGACTAAATAATCGCGCAAACTTATAAGAGTTATGCAAATGAATTTCCATACAATTTTTGACAGTTCATATGACAGTGTGTAAACTTACACACATTGCACAGTTTGTGAGGATTTTGAGTATTTTTATGAAGACCCTTAATATTTTTATTTTTTGTTTTGTTTTTGAGAAGTTTTTTTAAGAAATGAAGCAATTGACCCTTTTTTTAAATCCCCTTTTTTGGCTACTTTATTTCTTGAAATCCCCTTTTTGGACACTTTTTAAAAATTCTCAAGTGGTAACGTTTTGTTCAGCATTTTTATTAGCTTTACAATAAATTATTCCTGATGGCTATATCTCAAGGCTCGAAACATGTTTGCTATGGCATCTTCAGTTTTTCTTCCTGAAATTTGAGATATTTATTTGATGAATGATGACGATGACTTCTCTAGTTGCCTGGAAGGTTTGTTATAAAAAAAAACCTTTTAGAAATAATCGTGTATTGCTTCCATTCGGCTTTGTTTGGAACATTTTTTTTTTCTTTCAAACATTATTTCACTTCAAATTTTCTATTGCATAATTTCTTTTATTAAAAACTTTAATATAAAAACTCTTCAACACAAGAGCAAACAAATTTTGATGTGCGAATATGTCACAAAAATTACTTTCATTATGTATTCCAGAAAATGTTTTAAAAATTATGAAAATAATAAATCAAACTCAAAATATGTATATTTAAAATAACTTAGGGCTATTTTTCTGAATGTCTATAAATACGTTATTTGAATTCATAGTGTACACAATTAAAAAAAAACATGTATTAGATTGTATTAGATTATAGTCTAATAGAATACCTTATCCCGCCGTCGGCCAAATTGGGTTAATTTGCTCCGGACAATTTTAATTTACGTGTAATTTTGCATTGTATCACAAGCCATTGCAAAATTTTACAATAATTTATACTGATATTTGGACGACAGCATAGTTTTGTGTCAAGTAAAATAACTGTGCAATTTTTGCTTTATTTGTAGTTGTTATTCAAAGTTTTCTTTCAAACTGCATAACTGAAATGTCGTTGAGAATAAATATATAGTTTAGAGGAAACTGACTAGATCAAAGTTTCAGTGGTATAGGTAATCAAGAGGTAAATGCAGAAAAACCAATGTATGGTGGTGAAAACATTCCAAAAAGGATGTCAAATTTTTCTAACAAAAAATATAACAAATTTCCACATAAATGAAGAAGTTGCAACTAGCTTGTTTCCCCTAAATATACCAAGTTTTACTGCAGTGAACATGCAAGATTCTTTGCAAGAATCAGAATAAATTACAGGTATATTTATATATATTTGTTATGAAATTTATAGAAATGTTTATACCAAAATGTTGAATTTAGCAAAATTATTTTTTTTCCTATATACGCAAGGTCTGAAGATGCTTACTTTGTTCAACCTTTTTTTAAAATATTTTTTTTAATAATTAAATTAAAAATTGATAATAATATTAATAATCCCGAATTTTACATCAATACTTTTACTAAATTTAAAAAATTCTCAGATATATCACTCAAAAAGTATCCGTCAATATGACCCACCTCACCGTCGCCATAGTGGGATAGAATCGCTAGAAATGGCGTTTAATTCAGGAAAAGTGTATAGCTTTTTGCTTATAATTTTGTTGCAATAATTAGCGCATCAACATATCGAAAAAATTATTTTTGCCTTTTCAACATTTTTTTAGTGTAAACTTCGCTCTATCCGGCTGTCCGTGTATCAAAAACCATAATTTCTGTATGTATGTATGTTTTAATACTCTTACTTTTCTTCTCGTTCTAAATTTTTTCCGAAAATTCAGTATAGTTTTCCTCTGAAATAATGGAAATAATTATCTTAATAAAATTTTTAGTTTAAATTTTTATTAATTTTATTTTATTTAGCTTTTGTTATGAAAACAGGAGGATTTACCTTGAAATCTTTTGGAAAATATATTTTTTTTTTTAAAATCGCAAAAAATCCGCAAAATGTTTTTTTTTTATTTTTATTTTGACCTAAATTCGTCTAAAAGCTCTTAGAATTTCTATATAAAAGCAAAAATATCCGTTTTTGACCGACTAAAAAAAATAAATAAATTAATTAAAATATCTATAAAACATTACTAAAAAAAATACTTAAATATATCTTTTTAAATACCTGTTTTTAATAACTCCATTGTAAAAAAACTACTTTTTATAAAATAAAACATAAAAATATTAACTTAAAAATTTGAATTTTCAGTTTTTAGCTCTATGATTAAAAATTGCAAAGCATGTGTGACTTTGACAGTGCACTACACTGCACGGTGGGGCAGAATCGAAATTTTTTGGAAATAAATCTGTAACTTCTGATCGGCTGGTTGGATTCTAATGAAATCTGATACAGGCCAAGCAGAGGAGTGTACAATGTCAAGTTTGGAAGGGGAGTACAACAAACCGCTCAGGGGTGGAGCTAAGGGGGTACATCTGACATAAAAAATTTTTAATCGCTTGCCAATTTTTGTTTCTCGTCCGATTTCAAATATTTTTATATATTATTATATTTATCTCTTATAGTTTTCGAGTTATTTGCGTTTGAATTTTTAATTACTATAATTTTGCATGTTCTTAGTCTAGTTTTTTTCATTTATATCCTAGTATTTCCGACCGATTTTATTAGTTTTTTCCTTAACTAGTTAAAGAACAAAATTATCTATTGCACAAAAGAATTTTGAAGTCGATATCTTCACCGAGTAAAAAATAAACGATTTTGAATTTGAAAATTGCAAAAAAGACGACTTTTTGTGTTTTTTTTTAGCCGAAAAATTATCTACACTCCTTTTTATCTAAAATAAAATTTTCTTTAGCCACATATAATAATTTTGCACTTTTCTGAAAGGTAACTTCACAGAGATAATTTTAAGATAAAAAACGGGTCTAATAAATTAATTGGTCATGGTGCATACCCTCCCGAATTCGACTAATTTTATATGTTGTTAAAAGTTTTAAATCAAAATCTACGGGACTTCGGCAAAATGTGGATTCTATTGCCAAAAATGTAAAAAATCCCATTTTTGGGAATTTTCATTAGTTTTTTTTTGGAAATTCAGGAAAACCCTACCCTAATAATATCCATATTTCCTGCAAATTCCGTTAAGATACCTTTATAAACAAATATGTTATTACAATTAAAAATTTGTATTTTCTCCAAAAACCCCAAATTGGGCCTTTTGTTTGGTTTATTTCTAAATAAGGAAAGAAATTTTAAAAATATGTATCCAGATTAATCTTAGCCTTTTGTATATATAATTTCCGATCCTTTGCAAAAAGACTCCAGTCAATATCATGTGTATATGACTGTATTTTGTCAAGCGATTAAAAATTGTTTATGTCAGAGGTATTTAACTTTGAGCACCCTTAGCGCCGCCCCTGAGGGGTTTGTTGTACCCCCTTCCAAACTTGACATTGTACACTCCCCTTATATGCCTATACCAAAATTTGATGAAAATCCAATCAGCCGATCAGAAGTTACATATTTATTTCCAAAAAATTTCGATTCTGCCCCAGGGTGCATTAAGTTATTTTTTTAACAGATAATGTTGCTTTATTTTATTTATTTTTATCCAAAATCAACTAATTTTTCAAAATATTAATTTTCAATTAATCGCTATATTTCTCAATTTTACCCCATTGTGCGTCGGAGTAACTAATCGCAGCGATTTTATAAAAAAAATCGAGATAAGATTTTTATATATGTCAACGATACATATCCGGTTCATACATACATAGTTACATACATATATATATATATACATACATACATACATACATACATATATACATGCACACATAGATACATACATAAATAAATACATACATACATACATATATACATACAAATTACATCAGTATGTATGTTAGTTCTTTGTTTTATATTACCTTTTTTCCTGTATTTAGTTAACAGAGACGTCAAACAGTGGGTAAGGAGAGATGAACATAACATTCGATGAATTATATATATATATATATATATATATATATATATATGTTTTTGTTCTTATTGCCAATCTAAAAAAGAAAAATTCGTGCATAAAATTATTAGGAAATTTAAATTATCCTAACATAGACTACTATTTAAGAAAATATTGTAAATATTAGTTTCTTTTATTTAAACCTATGAATCACAGATTTTATTTCTTTAAAAAATAATAATAATAAAAATTTAAATTATGGTTCTGTTCTTTTTCAGTTCAGAATATTTAGTATTAATTGCGATTCATTTTTTTTCATTTTTACAACACTGTACCTAGATCTAGAATATTATAAAATTGGTTGTCATAATCCTAAATAGTTAATAATTTTTGTGGCAAGAAATTTTATTCAAAAGGACCTTTTAACATATTATATTCTTTACTTAAATGTTATTGTTATTTAGAGAACAACATGTGATACTTTTGTTATAATTGAAAACGTGTCAACAACATCATATGTGAGATAAATATAATAATTTATAGTACGAAATTGAATTATAGAAAAATATAATTTGTTTTTAAATTCTTTAATTTTTATCGCTTCAATTTTGCTCGTTTAATTCTATATAATTGTATTGTACTCAATGGACTGGAACAAAAAATAATAGAAACCCTTTGAATTTTTAAAAACAACTTAAACTTTTTTTCGTGGGGATAAGTAATATTTATGCAATTTCCATGGATCAATCAAATTTGTGGAAATACAGGACTTCTTCCACATTTACTGAAATGTTTTCTTCATATTGTTGGAATAAATGAGGAACGAGTGAAAAAAAGAAATGATTTAAAAGCTTCTGAAGATCTTATTACTATATTATATTAGTTATAGAAATATGTAACTTCCTATGTTAGACAATGAAATCTTGTGTAAATGATTCACTTATATAAAAAAAAATTAAGTGTAAAAAAAAAATTGCATCACTTTTTAAAAATTCTTAATATTCCTATATAACTAGTATTTTTATGTATTATTTATTTCATTATTTGCAAATTTGGGAAAAAACATTGTTGTGGTATTATTTAGACAACAATTTTATCAGCAACAGCCTATTGTCTTCGAAAAGAAATTATAATTATTTTTTGTATATTATGGTTTAACATATCTAAATTTATTTCTATTTTTAACATATTTTGCTATTGAATGGTAATTTTTAAATCATATTTTATTTTAGCAAATAACCAACTGAGTTACTCTATTTAGAACCAACACGAAAAATTACAAATTTGAACCTTACCTTTCCGAATTTAATGATATCCGGTACAATCATTCAAAACTGAGTGGTTCGCGAAATACAGCAATCTTTAAGTGCTAAATAGTTAAAAATACAAAGTTGTACCCCCTAATTACAAATATCTTTCAAAATATTTTTGTGGTACAAGATTCATTGAGATTTCATATTAGAAGAATTAAAATTATCTCTAACATTACGTACAACATAACTTTTTTGTCAACAGAAAAGTGGCCAATATCCCGCCAATTATAGCTTGCGGGTAAATATCTCAAAAAAATGGCAGTTTTAAAAATTTTCTAAATCCTTGGCAAGTGGCATTCGGGGACTCACACTAATTTATGAATTGTTACAAAAATGTAATAATAAATGCGAAATATTAATTTCAATTTGTATTGTTTCGTTTACAGTCCAGCAGAAAAATCGGCAATACAATTTTGCAAGAATATTAGCATTAACATTGGTAACGAAAACACACGGTTTTATCATGATTTCCGCGATGGTTCGCGATTTACAATACACCTAAAATAAGATAAATTGTCTCTATAAAAATAGAAGTATTTTCCAAAATATATATATCATAACGCTTATTGAGGTCTATGGTTAAAGGTAATAAGATTATCTTTAAAATGATACCTGAGACATGTTTTTATGATGAATTTAAATGGTCGGTAATTCGCGCATTAAATTTTTGAGGTCGCGTATCTCAAAAATTGGTATTATTGAATTCTTAAAAAAAATATCAATCTAGACGAGGGAGCATTTCTGAATATTCTCTGCAAGTATCTTTCTGGGACTCTTAAAGGCTACTGTATTATTACAAAAAATAGAATGCAATAGAAAACTAAAAAATAATTATTTTTAGAGAAATCTTAAGCATACACTTTTCACTTTATTTGGAATGATTCTTCAATAACTCGGAAACTATTGGAAGTTCCACCAAGATGCTTTCAGAGAATATACAGAAGGCTTCATAGTGTAGATTTATATTTTTTATGAATTTAAGAACACCATTATCCGAGATACGTGACCGCGAAATTTAATTTGCAAATCATCGACCATTCAAATTCAACATAAAAACATTTCTCAGCTATTATCTTTGAGGTAATTACATTAAACGTTGAAACATATATATTTAGGAAGATAATCGTATTTTATAAAGGCGATTTATAAATTTATTTGGAGAATTATAAATCGCGAAAATAATAAAATTTGGTATTTGCATTACCAGTGTTAATGTTAATATTTTCAACAAATTTTATTAATTTGGAGGACTTGTGGAAGCAATTGGTGATCTTTCTGTTTGTTTATATACGAAACAGTACAAATTGAAATAAATATTTCCTATTTATTATGACATTTTTGATAAGAATTCATAAACTAGCATGCTACTTATCATGAAGAAAAATTGGTTGATGTTTTAGAAATTTCGAGAAACCATTTTTGCACAAGTAAATATTTCCATAAAAAAACTATATTTCTGTAAAAAAAAAACGCAACAAATCTTATAATCTTCAAGTTAAAATTTGTGAAAAATAATTATTTTATAAAACAAGTTTAAATTAAGAAAACAATCAGCAAAAATGGAACTAAGTTTTATATAATATTTACGGAAACTATGACTTAATGTGGAAAATGCGTGTCTAAATTTTTTGCTTTAAAAAAATTAAACTGACAGTTATTAAAAATATTGAATTAATAAAATCCCTAATATATTTAAATTGTTTGTAAGAATATTGCAGGTATTACAATTGCAAAAATAAAATAGTAATAATTCTATTGTAATGCTTATTTCATTCAATATAATTATTGCTTTAATATTTATTTAAATTTATAGATACAGTATGCTTCTAAAAATTGTCAGTTAACTATTTGACGATATTTGTCCCAAATTTGATGATTTTTTCTAAAATAATTTAGAACTATTTGTGTCATTTTTTATGAACTTTTTTAAAGTAGATTAGCTGGTTCGAAATAATAAATAAAATAAAAATCTTAAATTTGTCAATCTAAATGGTTCATTTATAGAAGAAATTTAGGGAAACCAATATAATATTATATTCGATTCAATTATTTACACTTTTATTATAAAATGCGAATAAATACTTCAAAAAAGGCCTTTTGCAATTTTAACAAAAGCTTTTAATTTCATAACCAAGGCATTAGAAATAGCAATATTAAGTACATAATAATTATAACACATTTTTTGGAATCGCACTAAGACTTACTTTTTACTTTGAAAGTCATAAAAAATATCATATTCATCATTTTTATGCATATGTCATCAGATTTAATAGATAATACTTGACTTTCGTAATAGGCGGCAATATTAAATTAATATAATTTTATTAAATTCTTTTTAATTTAAAATTTTATCATAAATAAAATAAAATTTTCTTCAAAAAAGCATAGAAAAAATAAATAACATATAGAAATGATGTTGACAATTTCGAATATACGATTTGACTTTTAACGATTTTTTTCTAAAAATTTTACAATTTTCTACTAAACTTATCTGGTATTTATGCTTGTAGAGTCAGTTTCAATTTAACCTTGAAATATATTTATAATAAATAAGAAGAAATTAATTTTATGAATATTAATCAACTAACTAATTTTTCCTATTTCTATTCAAATATTAGTATCTATTATATAGGTTTTTTGAAATAAAATGTTATTTTTAAACCCGATTTTTTGTCTTTAAAACCTGATTTAATTGACATTCGAAAAATTTACGTTTTGAAAAAACCGAGAGGACTTTAAATAAAAAACGGTTTTAAAAACGTTTGGAAAACCGAGTTGATCACCATATTTTTCACCATTAACATGTATTTTTTTTTTAATTTTTATAAAGATCATTGTTTGATATATTTATAAATAACAAGATATGGACCATTTTAATGTTAAGAAAAAAGTCATGTTATAAGTCATAATATATGCAATTTTGATACTTTTAGTATTAGATCTCAATGAATCTTGTACTATTAATACTTTGAAAAATATTTGTAATTTTGTGTATACAACTTTGTAAATTTTTCTAAGTATTATGCACTTTGAAATCCTCACATTTCCCTAACTAGTTCTTAGTTCTGACGAGTATTATGATTTTACCAAATAGCATGATATTCAGAAGAGGTGAAAGAACAGCTGGTTGTTTTAAATGGAATGACCCAACTTCATTATAATACTTCTTTAGTTTATATATGAATTTATATATTTATATATGAATTGATAATATAACATATAATAATATAATCATATTATTGGATAAAATCATCATAATATTTTAATATAATAATTTTATTGACATTGTGATTATTTATTATTATTTACGATCGAAAGTTTTTTTTTCTCTGTGTGCATAAAGATGTAAAATCTGAGCCTACTGATTATCTTGTAAGTCTTAAGGATTTAAGAAAATTTAGATCTTTTTCAAGAAATTCTTATATTTATTCAAATAATTTATTAACCATTTTAGAAATTAAAATAAGCAAAATTCATATGATTCCGAACATTTCCGTTTGTTTTACGATTAGGAAAATTAAAAAAAATAGCTGAACGCTGTTGTTTAACAATGTAACTATTTCCTAAAACCAATAAATTTTTTCCTTTCATTCATTCAAATACTTTACAAATTTGTTTTTTTGCTTCTTTTAATTTCCTTACAATTTGTTTCCTCCTTTCAATATATTTTAAGGGTTTCTTTTTCACCACTCCTCTTTAGTTAAAAATGTAATGGTTTAGGCTTACAATTGGGCATTTAAAGAGTGCTTATTATAAAAAAATCACTGTACGAAGTATCTAGATAAATCAATAAAATTTCTTAGGGGGAAAAAAGTTAAATTTTTTTAAATAATTTGAGTGTTAATACAAAATTAATATCAAAGTTTTTATGTACAATTTGTTTATCAGTTTTCTATAAAACTTGTTAACTATAGAAAATAATTGAATTTAACTACAATTATTTTTTTATTCTTATTATTTGTTTTAAAATAAATACCATTAGCATAACATGCTTAACTAAGCGTTTTATATTTACAAAAAAATTTAAATGTAAAGTCGTTGTAACATTTTGTCAGTATATATGTAAATATATTATTTGGCAACAGTGGCTTTGACATGAGTAAAACTTTGTTCATTTCTTTGGTTTTGTAAGAACTTGTATAAACAATTAAGAATACTAAATACATCAAAACAAACATAGTGCTGTAGATATCAACTGACGTTGTATTTAAATATTTATTTTAGTTTTATTTGTTCTTGTAGACGACTTAGTAGAGTTTAATAATATATATGTTTCAAAACAAATACGAAGGAGGTCTTTTATATTTTGCTAAAACTTGTCAACAATAATATTTATTAACAGAAGTAATATAATTGTTTCGTGAAAAGACCTCGTGACAATCAATACACTGTTGTTGTTAGGTTTGAACAAATTTCGCAAATTTCCTTAATAGTATGAAATATTTCATATCTTGATATTTGAATTCTATATTTTAAAACTGATCCTTGTCCAATTTTCTTAAAAATTTTAAAATATTTGTTTTTACATGATTTATCTTATTAGTCTGAATATCAGCTGCAAAAAAATTACTTTATATCTAAAAAAAAAAACTGTATTTTTTTAGAAATACTCAAAATTTAAATCGCAGGTACTGCTCAGTCACAAAAGGTATTAACTTAATTCCCCTTTAAATTTATTTCCTGTGTTATTGCTTATAAACTTGCATCGTTTTCTTCCAAGTTTTCTGAAATTTGATTAATAAAATTTTTAAAGATTTGAAATTGGAGTAACCAAACGTGGAAACAAAAACTTATTGTTCAGTAATTATGGTCCAAGTTTAATTAAAAATACTACTTGATTAAACATTTGTCGAAAAAAACACTAATAGTCTGGGGAATTCGTAATAACTTTAAGATTTTTCATTTTTGCAAGAAAACTGTAAAAAGACCACATTTTTCCACGTAAACATACCATATAAACTTTAGGTTCGATGCTACACGGATTACGAATATGCTATTTCAATAATATTTTACACAATATAGTATAATAATTGTAAAAAATTTCTTTGTATAGTAACAAAAAAGAAAATGAAAAAAAAAACAATAAAAAATTATATTTTTTTTTTCTATGAACGTATTGCTTTGTTCAATCATATACTTGATTAATTCAATTAAGACATACATTTTTATTTAATTACTTTTTTTGATTAATTTAATTAAACACTTTGTTTAAAATAATTTTTTTTTATTATTTTTTAGTTAGAATATTTTATTGAAAAAAATTATTGTTTTGAAGTTTTTGCAATTTAATTTTTCTGTGTATCCAAAATATCTTTTTTTTTTCTCAAACTGCTATAAATTTATTAAAATTAATGGCATAAGTACACTAAAAATATCTTATCTATTAGTACCTTTCATTAGCAATACTATTCGCATAATTGGTTTCTAAATCAAAAGTTATAAAAGTATGAAATTTTTTTCGGAGTTAATTATAGGGGCGTATACTTACTATAATTGCTTAATATTACTTATACACTCACGTGGCTAAATTTAACATTTTTGATTATAAATTATTACATTATTTCGTTTAAGTTCCAAAAAGTTTGGTTCTTTTGAAAACTTCCCCAAAATAATTACTTCCATAACGAAAGTAACATCTTTGCTAAAGAGCGTATATCTGTATTCATATAAAATTATAACAGATAGGTTTTATTTTGTTGTTTATGAATAAATGAACTACACTATGAGAAATCTTGGGTCATCAAATATTGTCGCAGAGTCCAATGCAAAATTGAATTAATAAAATCTCCAAAGGGTTTAACAAAGCTAATTCGAATCCCTAAATATTGGATATATTGGAGCACTTTTTTCATTATGTTTGATAATAAAAAAATTTAAAAAATTAACTTTTAAAAGCATATATATATATATATATATATATATATATATATATAATGTCAGAAACGGTGTTATGAATCTATTAGGAAAGCAGACCACTATCAATAATAATACAAAAATTGTTAGAGGAACTCAAAGCCATCATAACAAGATCCAATCATTGAGAATTATGATAATTATACGCAGAATTACCATAGCGGAATTCCGCAGATCTGCAAAAGGCCATTTGTTTCTAAGATGACCGAATTTTCAGTCAGCCCGTTTATCAACGTTTGCATTCTCTATATTTTCAGGGTGTTAAAAAGCATGGAGGCAATATGTACGTAAAATTTATAGTATATCAAACAAGAAAGTGTTTCAAAAATTTTGCAGGAAGTAATGTTTCCGCATGCCATAAATGAAACACTGATCCCTTGAATATTCAAACAATATAAAGAAAAAAAATATACCTAAAGATGAATACAAAATTGGTTACATCAGCAAGTGTTAACCGTCGTCGACAATTCCTCATAGTCTCATGATCTTATGACAATTTAAAATCTATGAAAAATAGAAAATAAGAAGAGCCATGGGGAAAGTTCATGGGAGGCCCTCAGAAACTCTTCTGTGGCTTTTTGTTTATTGGTTACAATAATCCAGGGGAAGCAAAGTCATTGTTTGAGTTTATTTAACAATCTTATGAGTTTTATGTTAGAAATATGGAAAATATATTTTTGCTATTATGTTAATTGTTGTTCAGTCTTTTAATATTAATAAATACTTTTCTTCAAAACGAAGAAAATTTTGCGTTATACGAAAATTTATTAAAGTGCAATTTTTGTTCATTTAGTTTTAGCCAAGTTGGATTTTAAACAGCTCAGTAGTTTTGACATAAAGTCAAGTCAAAAGTTTAGTATAATGGCAGTTCTCTATAAAATAAAAACGACACATAATAGCATTTGGATTAAATAATTTAAATTTTTTTTCCTTCCACTCATATTGAAAAAGGGCTCCAAATAATTTGAGCTTCAAAAGACCATAAAACCGAAGACATTTGGGTTTTTTATATGTTGCACTACGTTACCGCAATGAACTAAATTTTCAAAAAATTATACCTATTTCGCTTTAACTTCATAACCAGCGTTACCATAGAGAATTTTTAAAAAGTGTCCAAAAATGGTGATTTCAAAAAATAAAGCCGCCAAAGAGGAGTCTTTTTGAAAAAAAAATTTATTAAAAACAAAATAATTTAGTTATAATAATTTTTATTACTGAAAAAAAGGATTTATTAATAAAACTAGTTAACATAAAGTTCTCTTTTTTCCATTTTATGAGGTCTTCAGTCAGAACCCAGCCTTACAAATCCCCGTATAGCAAATTTAGGACTGAAAGCATGGATTTGCAAGTGTTGACCTTAATTATGTTGGAGAATTTATTTTTCATTAGTGATAATTTAGAAAATAGACATTTCGTCGAGGCGCCGCTATGAGCAAAATTGAAAATATAAATTAGGATATAAGTACTCATTATACCCACTTTTTAATTTTCCCAAAAAAAAATATGGCCATTTCGTTCCATGTTAAAGAAGTCCAATAAAGTTGGCTGGTGAAAAGGTTAATTTGACAACTAACGTCGCCAAACTGTAACGCTCACCACAGAACAATAAATATTTTCAAAATAAGTTTTATCCTGCACAGAAAAAATATTAGCTTATGTTTTTCAACTAGCAAATTTACCTAATTTTTTTTTTTAATCAAAATTTAATTTATTTAAAAAGCAAAAATGATATAAAAGAAATAGTAAAAATAAAGTTAATGTACTTTTTTTCTAATTTTAATTTTTAATTCATTCAATCGTCTACTTGATTGATTGACTTAGTAAATTTTTAATTGGAACAATTTTTCTGTTTTTAAGTTTTTACAGCTATTAGTAATAGATATAATCGTTTTGGTGAGAGGTGAAAATTTAAACAATCATTGATTGAATAGAATATTTTGGTGATTAGTGACTTTTTTCTCCGTGTTAGCAGCGCTACCGACGAAAATTTTTAAAAAGTTTCTAAAAAACAAAGGGATTTAAAAAAGTCGCCAAAAAAGCGATTTTTTGAAAAAAGGACTAACTGCTTCAATACCTAAGAATTTGTTTAACTGATAAAAACGAAAATAAAAATACTATATTTTGAGAAAAGGTACTAAATTCAGTTTTATTAAAAACAAAATAATTTATTCTTAATAATTTTTATTATTGCAAAAAATGATTTATCCATAAAAATTGTTAACTTAAAATTCTATTTTTATTAAACTAAACTTCTGTACTTTTGTACGAGGACTTCTCTTGGACTCCAGTCTTACGGATCCCATCTAACATATTTATGATTGAAAGAATCGCTTCAAAAGTGTTGACCTTAACTCTGTTGAGCAATTTATTTGTCGTTAATGATAATTTAGAAAAAGATTTTTCGCCAAGGCACTGATATAAGTCAAAGTAAAAATATAAATTAGGTTATAAGTATTCATTAAATCTATTTTTTAATTGTCCCAATCCGTCCCAGAATCGTTTAGCATTTGATGTTCATTAACCATATCATTAGCTTTAGTTTTTAACAGTTTCAGTACATTTACAAATTCTTGGGGTCTATATTTACATCAGTATATTGTGAAAAAATTTCAAAATAATTAATTTCTTCGTTAGAATTAAAATGGGTCGAGATATTTCAAAACACTTAGCTTTTCGTTAGTCTTAGAAAGTCGCCATATAGTTCTACTTAAAAAAAGGGGTCAAGTGGTTGAAAAGGGGAAATTGGCGACCAAAGTCGCCAAAGGATAATGGTGCTCACAACGCGCCATCATATGGTCTTCGTAATAGCTGACAATTTTTCTTTTACTAATTTTAATTCAAGTTACCTATTACTAGTTTTGAAAAAAAAAATGTTTATTATGATTTGGTAGGGTGTATTTTTTTGGTTGGGCTACATTTCGAAGCCTATAAGTCTAACTTTTCGCTTCATTGCAACAACCAATACTAGCCTTTTTTCAACGGTTCTTAAATTATAAGTACGCGGAGAGATATTAACGTTTATGTTTAAATTTTGTCATTTAATGATTACACTCAATAAAAAATTTAATAGGGTTGACCGCAAAAATTATATATTTCTAAATATTTTTACCAGAAGCAAAATTTTATTAATAAGAAAAATATCATTACTTCTACAGCCATTAAATATTTGCAATCTTTTTCCCAGTTTTTAAAAAAGATTCTGCTTTTAATCCATTATAGTGTTATAATTCCCACGAAAATAAAATGTTTCAAATATATATAATACTTATCCTTTTCACAAACCTAGTTTAAAAATTGATAACTTGATTGTTTTTAAATCTATTTTGTTTTTATTCTTTGATTTCCAATTTCATTGCAATTCTCATTTAGTTTATATATCAATAAATATAAATAGACAAGGCTTGGTTATACTCGGTGTGATTAATGCAATATAAGATATTGATTAACTACTATTAAAGGCTTTAGCTAGAAATATATGTTAGTACAAATGTAGTTAGAACAAATTTATGTAATTAACGATCAAAAAAAAAAAATATATATATATATATATATATATATATACATATACATATATATATATATATATATATGAATGTTTTTACTTTGCATTTTTCTGTATTATTTTCAATAAAAAAAATTATAAAATTAATACTTATTAATACGTTTTATTTTATTATATGATATAGAACATAATATGATAAAATTAAACAATATTATGATAAAATTGGATAATTATATGTTAACATGTGATAATAATGTAGTAGGATTGTTCAATTTTATGTAAAACTAGAATCATAACATAAAATAACTATTATTTTCAATAAAAAAAATTATAAAAATAACTTTTATTAATACGTTTTATTTTAATATATGATACTATGGAACATAATATGATAAAATGAAACAATAATATGATAAAATTGGATAATTATATGTTAAAATGGGATAATAATGTAGCAAGATTGTTCAATTTTATGTAAAACTAGAATCATAACATAAAAAAAACAAACAAAAGACAAAATAAAATCATAATAATTACTAAATATTATAGTATGGTGAGATCATAATTATATTCCAATCATAATATGTTGCGCTCAGATTATAGTCACCAAGTGTGTAGCTTGGACTTTAAAAAATTCAAGCAATATTTCCACTTGCATACTAATTACCAAAAATACGTAACTCAATCTCATGATAAGTTATAGATACGAAAAGACCATATATGTAGTTTCATTTCCATAAGTTAACTTAGGCTAAATCATGTATTGTTGATTATTAAATTCATGTCTTTTTTTATAGAAATTTATAATTGCATTATTAGACTTAACATATATTCTTCAGTATAGCCGTTTCACAAAACTTTAAAGAGAGTCCTCGTAAAAATTTTATACTAAAGCAAATCAGTATTTATACGCCAATTTACTACAAGGAACATTGAAAACTTAAAGAAGCAAGGATATGTGACATATGTGAGAAAACTATAATAATATTTAAATATTTAGTAAAAATAACAACTTTATAATAAACAAATTCTTATTTTTCTTATACAACAAGACCGAAGGAAAAATAAAGTTTTTAAAATAATTAAATTAAATTAAATAATGTAGTGATTAAAGCAATTCAATAGCTTTAAGCTCGCTACAGTCAAATATGTCACTCTTACTATTTTATATTAAAATTCAAGCAGAAAAAAAGTAATACAAGATGCATATATTCAAAAAGTCTTATCTGTATTCAGTTTTTGAGGTTTTTATTGCCCATTTTTCCAACATTATTGCATACATTGATTTTGAAAATTTTGTTCAATAAATATTAATGATATTGCAATTTTCAATGCAATATTATTTTTATATTATTGCATATGAGAACATTTTTATTTGCTACGGAAACCAATATAGTTGTGTAATACTCATCAAAATATAAAAACGTTAGCTTCAATATACCAAACATTAAATTTTATTACAGTGATATTACTTAAACTTTTTAAAGAAAATTATAAGTGATTTTTTTTAGTGTACATATGGTATAACTTACAATTTATTGAGTACCTACTAGAAATTTAAAAAACGAATATAACATAAGAATTTTAATATTAATTGATGTGGAAATAATTTCTTTTGAATTCTTTTTTAAAATTTTCAATATAAATATGTATAATAAAAATGAAAGAAAATTTTTATTGCAGCTGCCTAATTGTACATAGTGTATACATTCATATGTATTTTAAATCGAAATTTTACTAAGTCTCTATATACTAATGATTTCTTGACAACTATATTTTACATCTTCAAAGTCTACTAAACTTATTCAATTATTAAGACATTACAAAATTTACTGCCTTTGATTTTATACGAAAACAATTTTATTTATTCTAACCTTCTGAACGTTCAAGATGATTGAATCCGTATCAATTTACCTTCAATGATATTAGTTTTAGAAATATATTTGCACTTTATATATACCTTACAGTTTTGTGTATTTTGATATGTATATGTGTGGACGTTTGTGATTCATCTAAAATTAAACATGTATTCAATTGCTTAATCCTTTATTACAGGCAACTATAACCAGAAATAGAGTTGTAGAAAACAAATAGTTAAAAGTCAGTATTTACAAAACTAATACTAAATTTAACCCAAAACACAAATACCCTTATGTGTCATTAAATATTGTAACATACATGTATACCCAGTTGCTTGTAAGCCTTACCGGCCTTTTAAGAAAATATTAAGTGTTGTGTGCAGAACACATGTGTAAAATTTCTTCATACTTATTTGCTTAGACAGGTTTTTCAGCTTAGAATATTTCTGTTTGCAAGCTTTTGTATAAACAGAATTAAAAAATTTTTGAAAATAATGTTGAACTTTTAAAATTTTATATATTATTCTGTATTTGAAGACCTTTGCAAATTTCTTATTAAAAATATAGATTAAGACCAATACTGTTGAATGGATTTAAAATTTAAAAATTTGTACGTATTTAGTTATCAGAAAGATTCATACAATTGAAAAATCTTTGTACCTTTTTTAAAATTGCAAGAAATGCAAAACAATGGTTTTTTCCAATTAAACACTTTTAAGATTTGAATTAAAATTAAAGTTTGAGCAATGTGTTAAATGCATGAATCAAAAAGTTAAATAGAGTAAAATCAATATTTTATATGATGTTCTTGCTATAATATTTTAAAAGATTTTGATTTATATAAAATTATTATTATTATCTAAAATTATTTAAGTTAAATAAAAGTATTATCTAAAATCCTTTAGCTTGATATAATTAACCAAAACTTATTTCTCGCTGAGATTCTGCACTTTGGCGTTTCTTGATTCTTGATTAGCTGAATAAAAAACAGATTCGATAAATAATTAATTTATATTTTTACTTTGTCCCATAGCAGAAAAAAGACGATCCACAGAGGGTCGTCTTTTTTCTGAATTATCAATAATGAAAAAACAAAAATCCAGCAGACTTAAGGTCAACCTTTGTGAATTCATGCTTTCAGCCTTAAATGTTTAAGATGGGGATTTGGAGTACTGGAATCAGAGTGTAGGCCTCGTACAAAAGTACAAAAGTTTAATTAATAAAAGAGTATATTAATAAAAATAAAAGAGAACTAATTTTTTATGAATTAATTTTTGTTTTTGCAATAATAGAAATTATTATAAAAAATATTTTATTATTACTAAATTGAATTTAATAGTTCTTATTAAAAAACAAAATCCTTTTTTTATCAAATAAATAGATATTAAAGCAGTTGGACCATTTTTTTAAATCCCCTGTTTTGGATACTTTTTAAAAATTGTCAACAGTAACGCTGTTTATGACTTGTAAAATGCAATATTGGATTTTTAAAAATAGATGTTTAAATTGTAATACTAACAGTAATTTGTGGGGACCAAATACATGTGGGTGGTAATGATTATGACCGGCAGGTGTCAAAAATAACAAAATATAGAAAAGAAGAAAAATATGAAAATAATTATAAAATAATTACGATTATCTTAAACATTTTAACAGGTGCTAAGAACCAAAGATGCAGTATATGGGAGTAATTTAATTGAATTCTTAATATTAGTTATATGAAAACAAAGTCCCAATGCAAAACACTAATAATGTCATATAATTCTTGTCTTGCTTATTTTTAGGTTAAAATATATTTTGATAAGAAAATTATTTACACAAAACATATTGAAATAGTAGAAAATTTATAATGTTCAACTACTGAATAAAAAAGCTAATGTACATACCTTAATGTACAATTTTTTCTCAATAAACTGCAAAAAATATTTACATCGATACGTGCAAACCTATACGGCGCATACTAATGGTGGAATAATTTTATCGTGTATGCTCTAAAAAAAAATTAAAGATGCATATTTTTAAAATAGGCTTCCTTAGAAATCGAGAAGCTATTTACTAATTTTTAAACTCTGCTTTAGTTTGTTTTACGTGGAATGACAAACCAAATATTTCCCTCATCTTTTTTAATGGTGGGTGTAAATAGTGATAAATCCGAAACGAAGAGCGGTCTTAGTGAGTCATTTGTATTTCTTAAAATCATGCTATCATCCTAAAATCGTTCGTATTATTTTTCGATTTTAACAAAATCATGGTGTATTTGCAACCTTTTCTCATTACCCCCCTCGCCAAAATTTTAAGTAAAACAATCATAATGGGAATAAAGAAAATTAAAATGCAAGAAAATTCATGCACTAATGTTAAAATCAAGGGATTTGCATTACCGAGAATTTTGGGAGCAAACTTTTTGCATTTTGATGGTTGGTTGTTTACTGGACTTTTTTAATATAATACGATTAAGCGCTTTGAAGAACTTCTTGATAAGATTAATTTCTAAGTAAAGAGTTAACTTGAAAATATTCAATGAGTTTTATAACTGATAGAAAAGAATCGGTTTACGTTCCGAAACAAATGACATTAAGCGGTGTACATAATAATCAGATAAACTATTAATTTCATCCCAGAAGTATAAGTTATATTTCTCTAGTGGGGAATAGTGCTTCATTTTTGATTTCATTAATATTGATGTTTGTTAAAGTGTCAAACATTTTCCACTTCTGCAACCGTGATGCGATCTACTATACTGACTGTTATAAGAAATACAAATTACGATTAAAATCATTTACTTCGTTTAGTCAAACAAAGGCAATAATAAAAAATTGAGAAATTACATTAATTTGCAAATTTTTTCTAATAAACATAACAATTGAAAATGTAATAAAAATGCCTGAAATGGACTTCGCAATGCTGTTTCTGTATTTTCACATGGTTTGGAAGATTTCTTTGCCTATAGAATATGATTAAAATAACTTGAAAATTAAAACTAATCTTAAGAAATTAATACCTTATTTGAATTCAGCTCCCCAATTAACAATAAAATTAGTTCATATCTACAAGGTGCAAAAGTTGATTTTGTAAACTTGTGCTAATATTATTTTTGTCGAGAGAAATCTCGAAAATTTTATTATGTAAAATGTACTAGGCACGTGATTTTTAATCACTGGTAAGGAACTGAAGATGTATTTTATTTATCTTTGTTAATAATTTCCTCTATCACTGAAATATAAAGGTACATAAAAACAAAAAAGTTCGTTGATTCAAGGAATAAAACATTGACGATAAATCCGGGCCTTTGTATTGAGAACACTTTTTAAAAACCTCGTTTTTAAGAACAGTAACACATTATTGGTCCTGCGTCATAATTGTTTTATCTACATAAATATATAGAAAATAAATATTTTGAAAATGTATTTAAAACAATAATTATTCTACTTAAATTTTATAAAATTAAGCAAATGTTTCAAACTCCAGTAATTCTTTTAATGCGGTGTAGTCATTACTGGTGCCTGATTCCTCCCGTCTGAATATGTATGTTTTTCAATAATTCTGTATTTCTCTTAAATGTTTCAGTTCCACAAATTTTGTTTGGTACAATTACAATATTCAAGTTTTCAGAATTACTGACTTATTATTTTTGTTTTTTTTATTTACATAACACTTTAAAATAGGACAATCCTTGTTAAACGATAAATACAAACGGGCTTGTTTTTCTTCCTTTACAGTTTTCTTTTGCTGTATCTCCCGTTAGAAAACAATGAACGTACGCCGAACTTAACATAAGTTGACGAAGTATTTCTTTGATTCAAAGTACTTGTTCGTTGAGTAAACCTTCTTTTTTCTTAAATCAAAGTATTAGCACGTTGAATCAACTAATTGGACGTTGAATCACTGTTTCTATATAGTATACATTTTATGTTTTGTTTCTTTTACGAGTATATCTTCTAAATCAACGTACAAGTTCAATTAATAAGCGTAGAAGTTCATTGAATTCAACGAAAATATTCCTTTATTATTAAAAATATAAGCATGTCCTCTTTATCAATGCACTAATACGTTGTACCATTCATAATTGAAACAACAAATACTTACGATGAGTCAATGAAATCTTCAAAAAATCAACGAATTTCTTTCAACGTACTTCATTAATTGAAATTACTTTTTTTTGGTGTATTTAGCTAATATGTTTTTTAACGCAATACTAGTATACTCTTATTGTAAGTAATTTATTCTACAAGATTTCAAAGTATGCAGTATCAAAAGTAAGCATTGTTCTAATATATTTGGTTATATCATTTATGCCATTGAAAATGATATGGAAGATACTAAATAATAACTCCTGCCGAGCTCTATAATATTTTGTGTTATAACTCACATAAAAATTACCTGTGGTTTTTTGTCACTATATGGTGAAGATACCCATATATTGTGTAAGAACAATTCGATTTTATCGAACGAACAGGTTTGAAAGGTGATATTTCAGGCAAAATTTTCGGTGATAAAGAAGTAGAGTATTTCTTGATGATTTTCTACTAAAAAAGAAATAACAGACGCTGCAATAACACGCCAAAAATTCTTTAAAGTGTACAGTAAGAACGCTATGAGTGAACGCCGGGCGCACGATTGGTTTGCCAGTCACTGAAAAAGTGAATGAAATTTTGCAACTGGTGGAGTAAAATCGACGAAAGCTATCAGGAGGCGCTAAACATCATCCACATTACAGTTTGAAATCATTTAAAAAAGGGGTGGTTACTCAAAGAAGCTCGATGTTTGGGTGCCACATGAGTTATCCAAAAGATATTTTATTTACCGAAAATGGGTTAAATGACTTAATTACGTGAATATTAAGCGAAAAAGAAATCATGGTTAAGGGCCGGCTACCACCCAAAAATGACTTCAAAGCTTGGTTTGATAGTAAATAAATGTTGAGCGTTTAGTGGGATTGAAAGGGAATTATCCATTATAAACTGCTAAAACTTGGTGCCATGATCAGTTCTGAATTCTACTGTTTACAACTCGATCGCTTGAACGAAGCAATAAAAAAAGCCGACCAGAATTAGCCAAAAAAGAGGGTTGTGTTCAATCAGGATAATACGATACCACACACATTTTTGATGACCCGCCAAAAAATTTACTACATTTGGCTGAGCTATACCTTCCGTATAGCCCGGATTTTGCACAGTTTGACTACCATTGCTTTGGTCTCTGCAAAACTCCTGAAGGTAAAAAATTGGCCAACCGAAGAGCTGGTCAAGTTTTTTGCCGATATATCAGCGATAGACTTATGAAACTTCCCGAAAAATGGAAAATGTCCTAAACAATAATGGAAAATATGTACTTGATTAAATTTGATTTTCAATATTGAAAATTTTAGTTCAAAAATTATTTAAAAAACCGTGAATACTTTTTATATGACCTAATATTAGGCATATTAAATGATTTAAATCCGCTAATATGTATTCAAAATGTATAGAAAAATAAAATATACATATTGTATGTTGAAATATCAAATAAGGTGGTGATATAAATAGTTATGTAAAATAATACCCTCAATGATTTATAAAAAGGAAAAACAAGAAAAAAATATCAATAATAAAGCTCTGCACAAGTAAGTATTTAGCATTCATGCTCTAAAAGCCTTAAGTTAAAGCACATTATAAAACATGCTCCATCTTGGTAATAACAAAAAGAAACAGCAACTTGTATGAAGCATTTAGCTGAATAATTCATAGCTATCCTGCTGTGTATTTTAACAATAAGGTGACAAAAAAGAAAAAAATAGGGAAGCATCACACGATATGCTCACGTACAGATTAAATTTTGTTTGTATTTTGTTGCATACCAAGAAAAACAAACCTGGAAAATGAGAAAGAAATCATGCGTAAACAACAAACAAACAAATATCATAAAAACTCACACATTGCACAGTAGTGCCAATCGCAAAATTTTTGGTAATTTATCTGTATCTCCTAAACTATTGGTCGGATCGAATTGAAATGTAATATAAGAAAGTGTTGTAGAGGAGGACCTTAGCTTTCAGAAAAATTATCTTGTAGTCACCCTGTAATAACACGAGATATGCTAGAGTGTCAAAATTGACTACTTCGATGTGTAAGTTTCAAAAAATTATAGCTTCTACAAATCAAGTCCGATTTCAAAAAAGTTTATATTTCTGTAAATTACTTGGGAAAGAAAAGAAATGTTTACAGACTTACGTTATCTCTTACAGATAAAAAGATAATTACGCTTGAATTTTTAGTTTTCATTTTTTGGCTCGACTTTATTTAGTTTTTCATTAATTAATCCTGAACCATATGGAGGAAATTTTTTATAAAAATATTATATAATTTCTAATGCATCCCAAATACTGTGCTGAAAAATTGTTTGGATTATTTTAATTCGTTTAGCCGTGAAAAGTATGAAAGTTAGCACTCTGAAATTAATATGAAAAATTGCTATCTTTTACGAAAATTTTCACTTTTTTTCGCAAAGCTTTGCTAACAATTTTTTTTTTCATATAATTTAAAATACAAGGTTCTAGAGATTTTAAATTGATTTAGATTTGCACCTAGCATTGGTAAATTTTGGAAGAAACAAAATCATTTTTATCGATTAATAAAAAAAAAAAAACGTCACGTGAGTTTTTTTTTAATTAATTGACGATTTTTCATTATGAGAACATCTAGATCGATTAAGCACTAAACTGCTTACTGCACGGCCAAAAACGTATTCAGGAGTGCAGATTTTATGAAGAAGGCCATCTTTTCAAAAGACTTTTTTAAATTGAAAAGAAGCATATTAGTATTTTGTTATTAAGATTAATTTTTTGCTCTCCAAAAACTCATTCAAATTGCCTTAACAATTTTTCAAAAATGAATAGTATTTTAAAAAAGTAAAAAGAAAAAAAATAATATTTCTTTAAGAAAAATTCCGTCTACTTCCAAAAACTTATATAATATTAAAAGAGAATAAAAATAGTATATTTAATAATTCATACATATATTCAACACATTTATATAGGTCATTTTAAAATAGATAATATCTAGTCTTTTTATTTTTTTGCCTTAAAATTTTCATTTAAGTTCTAGCATTTTTTTAACCAATTTTGATTTTTAAAATTGCATTAAAAAGCCTAAAATGTTAGTATTTCAATAACGAAAAAATTCTTAGTTGCTGTTACAAATTTTATTTTTACAGAATCATACATTTAATAATTTTTGTGCATTTATTCGCACAAAAAATCACGATTCTTTATATTTAGCAAAAGATTTTGCTTGCGAACAGTGGTCTTAAAACATCTTTTTGGAAATGATTCTGTAACTTGCGAACCTCTGGAGATTTAAAAACAAAATTTCATATGGTCAGAGCTGAGATGTTTTTCAGTTGATTTAAAGGAGTACAGTATTTTATCAGGCTACGGGGTTAGAGAATGAACCTTCAAAGTTTAAAAGATATTTAGGTCGAATCCTCAGTTTTTGTTAAGGCGCATAATAATAAAAATAAATAAAATTTTTGAAAATATCCACTATATTTCTTACATAATTCTAAATAACATTTCTTCGAGATTCATATAAATATGTCTATTTGATAAAAATTTATATTAATCTATACCAAAAATAAGTATAAAATTTGCTTCGACCTAAATATCTCTTTAAATAAAGAAATAACCTACCAGTGTAAGCATGGTTGTTATAGAAATTTACAAGGACTATCTATACATAATTTTTTTACATTCAAATATAATGGTTCACAAACTACAGAATTATTTCCAAAAAAAAAAAAAAATCATTTTGGGACCAGAGTGCTGCGGTCCTTCATTCTGCAAAACAAAAATTGTATAGACTCACAAAATGCATTATTATAAATATTTTTTAATATCATGCTGCTTCCACGTGAGCGCTTATTGTCATAATTTTCGATTTTTTTTTTATTGCAACAGTTTAAACCTTTATTGGTATTACATGAGCCCGTTTTAATATATCTTGATTAGTGCTATGTGTTAGTAATATATGAAACGTTCCAAGAAAATGAGTTATGTGTATAACTTCGCATAATTGCTTTGGAAACATCTACAAGTTTTCTTCCAATTTTTTTGCCAAAATTTTATTAGAATATAAAACCATTCTCTTTAAATAAAAGAAATAATCTACCAGTGTAAGCATGGTTGTTATAGAAATTTACAAGGACTATCTATACAATGCATTATTATAAATATTTTTTAATATCATGCTGCTTCCACGTGAGCGCTTATTGTCATAATTTTCGATTTTTTTTTTATTGTAACAGTTTAAACCTATATTGGTATTACATGAGCCCGTTTTAATATATCTTGATTAGTGCTATGTGTTAGTAATATATGAAAAGTTCCAAGAAAATGAGTTATGTGTATAACTTCACATAATTGCTTTGGAAACATCCGCAAATTTTCTTCCAATTTTTTTTCCAAAATTTTATTAGAATATAAAACCATTCTGAAAAACATTCAATTTAAAACCAACACGAAAAATTACAAATTTGTTTCTTACCTCTCCGAATTTAATGATGTGGACTCGTAATAATTTATGAATTGTTACAAAAATCGTCATAATAAATACGAAATATTTATTTCATTTTGTTTTGCTTCGTTTATAATCAAAAAAGAAAATTGCCAATTGTTTCCACAAATCATTTAAATTTAATGAAATTTAAAAACAATAGAAAACCTAGATCATATGTTCCACTTAATATCGATTTCCTTAGATCCAGTTTCGCAGTGAATGAATATTATGACCTAATTGATTTTGCTGTTACTGTTACTGAAAAATAAGCGTTTATTAATAAGGTATTTTAATTCCAATGATTTTGTTCATGATATTAATTAATATATATAGTATATTGTTTTAAGTATATATATTTTAACCTTTTAAATTGCAATTTGTTCTCAGTTGTTGTAGAATCTATAGCTGATTTAAATAAATAAAATTCGCAAATTATCGACCATTCATATTCAACATAAAAATAAAATTTCATTAAATTTGAGCGATTTGTGGAAGCAACTGCCGCTTTTTCGTTTTGATTATAAGAGAAACAATAAAAATTGAAAAAATATTTCGTATTTATTATGATATTTTGTGTAATAATTCATAAACTGTTACGAGTTCCAGAATTCCCATGACCAATGCTACAGAAAACATTTTCACCATTAATATATATATTTTTTCAAATTTTCAAAAACTCCATTTTTTGAGATATTTACCCGCTAACTTTGATAGCGTGATATAGACAATTTTCATGTTAAAATTTTGATAAAAATAATTATTGCACAATACTGGAAGCCATAATTTAATTGCATTGCAGTCAATTACTACCAATACACATAAATTTAATGTCATTAAAACTAGATGGTACTGAAATAATATTAAAGTTTAGTTCTAATATGAAGATTTTTAAAAATTATCTTAGATACATAATATTGAAACGATCATATCTTCAAAATTCGATACATGTCGTGTAACAATTGGTATTTGATATTACCCGAATGAACATATGTGGTGAATGAACATATGTGATGAAAATATGATAACGGGGAAACCCTAACATACCTAATATTATATATTAGAATCAAAGTAGCACCTTTAATTTTAGGGGCAAGTCCTTTATGGTTTTAACGAAAATTGTATAGTAGAAATGAGGGCTGATTATGAAAGCTTGGATTCATTTTGAATCTAAACGCAAATATTTCGATTTCAGACTGTCTAGGTTTCCTTAGATATTAATTTGCAGTAGTAAAAAGTGCAACAGTCCAATAAAACGAAGGATGAAATTATAATTGAAATAGTGTCAAAATGGTCAAATTGTTAATTGTATGTTATAGGACATCAAATAATAACGTATCACTGTTAAAGAATTATATTTAGCTCTTAGTTCCATCAAAATAACAATCTTTATGAGATTTCAAGTTAACAAAAAAAAAAAAAATAAATAATAAAAAATTGTTCCAAAAATATTAATCATTGTGTTAAATTTTGCAAAATAGTATAGCGAAATAGCAAAATTTAATATAATATTTGATAATACTTATATTCTTTGTATCCATGTTTAGGAATAGGAAATCATTTAACAATATTATAGTTACCAACTTTTTAAAATAACAATTTTTATCAAAAATTTAAGAAATCATGTTGATTTATTAAGAGTTATATTTTACCACTAATTTTACTAAACATTTAATAATTTTCCTTATGAACAAAAATATTCGACAAAGATATATACAATAGGTATCTATGGCTACAAATAATAGAATCACAATAGTATTGTTAAATAGGTTATTGTTATAAACAAAATATATGCGATTAAAAATTACAGCACATAGCGTTTCGTATATGCATGTACATACAAGTAAAGAAAATTCATACAAATAAAGAAAATTAGGTGAATAAAGAAGTTTTTGAATTAACTAAGACGAGCTAGAAAAAAATTACATCTGAATCAATTAAAAAGTAAATTTTTGTTGCAAATTTTATTTAATTTCCTAATTTTTGTACTTTTATGATATAGAAATAGTATATTTAAGAGACTCTTTTTTTTAATATAAAATTTTTCTATCGAGTTCTATATTACAATATGTACTGCATTTAGTTAATCGGTAATATTTTATTTAAAAAAAAATTAGTTAGTTAGTTTTCTTCCATTTACTCATTTATATGAGGAACAAATAGATTTTTTTTGTTTCCATTTTTTACCTTGCACTGTTTAAAAACAATACATAAGTATTTAAGGAGGATATCTTGACCCAAATTTATTAAAATGTTAACGCACAGGGGGGCCAATCGGATCGAATTGAATTTAAAACAAAAATATCTTGTAGTCACCCTGTAATAATACGAGATAAGACAAAGGTATCAAAATTGACCACCGCGAGTGTAAAAATTTCAAAATATCGTAACTTCTACAAATCAAGTCCGATTTCAAAAGTTTTTCTTTTTCTGTAAAGTACTTGGCGATATAGAGAAAAAATATGCTTAATGATCTAAGTTATTCTTACAGTTAAAAAGATAATTCCGCTTGCATTTTGAGTTTTTTATTTTTTATCTTGACTTTATTTCATTTTTCGAAAATAATTAATATATATCATTACATTAAAGGAAAATTTTTCTAAAAGTATTCGTTAGTTTTTAATACATTCCGAAATAACATGCTGAAAAAATTTTGCAAAATATTCAGTCAGCACTGAAATAATTTTAGGAATTTTTTCTCTACAAAAATATAGTACAATTCTTTCATACTTTTCTCAAAGTTTTGTTAATAAAAACATATTTTTCTTTACAGGACAGCATAAGAGTTTAATAACGAAAATTGAAATTTATTTATTTTGTTTGCACCCTACACTTAACGGTGGTCTAAAAAAAATGTCACTCGTGTTTTTTTTTTAGTTTATTGAGACTGTTTCATTAAAAAATATATTTAGATCGATTTAGCACTAAACTATTTCCCCACCGGCAACGAACGCAGCAGTGCATATTTTATGAAAAAATTAAATTTTTTAAAACATTTATGTTTTGTAGAAAACAAATATCGGTCAAATCATTCAAATAGCTTCAACAATAAATTTTTGGCAATTTTCCAAAAATAAACAATATTTAGTAAATTTAATCGATTATTAAGAATATTATCTCGTTACATTAACGTACATTAACCAGACGCGCCAGTACTGTTGTATGTTCCATACACGTACATATGGAAATACACAATAAAATATTATAAAACAGTAAATTTAATGAGATTTGATACGAGTTGTCGGTTTTGAGTAATATTGTCAGGCGATGATAAAAAACATATTAAATTGAACTTTAAAAAAGGTAAAAAAGGCTAAATGACCCAAAAAATAAGCCAGAAAAAAGCTAACCATTTTTTTAATTTAAGAATATGTTTTTATTCCTTCTCACTTTTTTTAAAAGATATTGTAACAAATTTATAAATAAAATATAGGACGGCTGTTAGCAAAATTATCCAATGAAAATTCGCTCAAAAAATTTCTTTTCCAAATTTCGGTTATATTTTGTGTGAAAAACGACCCAATACTTTGAAATGATTTTTCAGCTGTTTTGAACTATAATTCCGTTTTGATTAAGTATTTCTAAATTTTTGGCTGAATTTTTGCTTTAATAATTTTTTTATTATTGTATTCATAAATAGTTTCTATTGATAATAAACTAAATCGCCTCTGCTCCAACGAAAACAGTTATATTTAGATTTTCAGGAGAGCAAAAAACTGTTTTTTTTTTTTGTGTAATTTGGCAAATTGCTTTGAATCTTATACGATTAGTTGGAACCTTAGTACAATTACTACAGATATTACATAAACAAAAATCAGGATTGTTAGACAGAAGAGAGCAATAATAATTAAGAAATAATTAAGAATGAAAAAAACATTTTAATAAAATAGCTAAAAATTGTACAAAGTTGTATACACAAAATTACAATTATCCTTCAAAGTATTTATGATATAACAGCCCATCTACACGTAACAGGATATGTAAGATTTTTCTATGAGAGAGTGTCAAAAGAAGTATTATGAGACTGTTTTGATGAAATTTCTCTACATAACTATCTTATAAAATGATCTGTAAAAAAAATACACATATACAAAGTTTTTTTGTGTGTGTGCATGAGTATTTTGGAAATTATTAAAAAAAGCAATGTTTTTGTAAACTTGTTTTTTTCTAATGATTGTTTTACATTTTAAAAAACATTTTTAGAAAAATTGTGCTTAAAAGCGCGAATTTCTTAAATAAAAAGGACATCTTTACTCTGTCACTGATTGAAAATAATTATATCTTATAGAATTTATAAGAGTATGTGCACCCCTTATTTAATGATTACTATCTTTTGCCGACGTAATCTCATATATTATATCAGCGTTAATTTCAGTTGTAGACCTGGGGTAAGATTCAATAAGTTCTCATATTAAAGGTATCAAAATTACTTTTGACAAAATTTCATTGATTTTTTAAGAGTAGCATTTTTTTGCTCGCATTAATTTAAAATGTTTTTAACAAAATTTTTAAACAATTTGGAACAAAATGACATACAATAATAGGCTAAGACCACAAAGGCTAAAATCACAACAGAATTAGCTAATTTAATAACGTTCTAGCCCTAATCTGTACAATTAAAAATCACACAGCATAGCATTGAATTTTTTATCTACGTAACTGTATATACTTGAAAGTTTTTATATTTTTTGTTCTTGCATCCTGCTGTTTAAATGCTACTTAAATGTTTGCTTTAATACTTCATATTTGATTGTAAGGTGTGCGCATGAAAAAAAATAGCTATGTTTCTTTAAGGCTTACAAAAACAAAATAACTTCTTTTTTACATTTTTCGTTATTCGCAGCAACCGTGAGAAAAATTTCATTGATTTAGTAGCAAAAATTTTCTTAAAATGTTTAACGTTTAACGGAGGTTTTACTTAAATTCAAAGTATAAAGCAATGTCGATAATGTAAATAAATTGCTAGGAAGGCTGGTGTGTCGCGAAATAATTGTTTTCATTTTTTTTCGCAAAATATTCCTGATTGATGATTTTTCTATATCTGGAAGGGAATTAGATAAATATTAAATTTTATTGGAAGCCTTCCGTCCAAGATTTGTCTTAAGGTAGTATACAAATTAAAAAAGATTTTTTTAATATTTGCGTATTTTTTTCTGCTTTTTCTACCAGAATCCGAAAATTAGCACTAAAAAAAATTTGGATTAATTTTAATCGTTTATTTAATTTCCTTCATATGCTTTTGTTTATATTTTGTTATGTTTATTCAGTGTTGTGAAACAAATTCATTCACGATTTTCACAAAACTGAAGAAAAGTCTCAATTTGTTACGTATCAGGTGACATCATTCCAAAAATAAGAACTTTATTTCGATCACGAATGCAAAAATTGCCTCCCAGAATAGTATGCTCTATTTTTTTCGTATGCCCTCCTTATATTAAAACAATAAGCAATATACCGACTGTTACTACTTCTTTGGTGGTTTGTTTCCATTGGAATCCTGTATGTATTTACATGAAGTTATTTTAACTTTCAATTTATACATGCTACAAACGTGCTTAAAATTATAAAAACTAAAATGTCAAGATAAAGGGAAACATTGTTGTTTTTTTTTTTAATAAAAATAAGTAAAACAGTCATTCTGTCATATGTGTTCCACTTTAACTATTTATTCTGTTGAATATATTTTTTGTTTATATTTATAACGTCCCTCGAAGAATGCTTAACAATAAATACTAGAAGCATTTTGCTGTTTTAAAGAATATACTGTTTTGCATAAAATATGAGACTTAAGATAATATATTTTAGAATTTTATTATCAAAGTATAGTATCTGAAAATCTCTTATAAATCTGAAATTATGTGGATATACATGTTCATATTTATTTAAATATTTTTATAATATTAGCCAATAGCTCCAAAATATGTTTGGAATCAGCTACAAATTATATTTGCTGAATGTTAGATGAAAGTTACATAGAATAGTTTAACAAGTGGTTCAAATATAATTTTATATACAGGGTTTTAAAATAATGTAATAACTACTTAAATTTGTTTTGCGTTATAACATATACATATTTATACTGTTCATTACCAGTTAATTAAATAATAGTCCAACTGTTATTGATCAGAACGTTTAAATTAACATTTGTTTAATGGACGGACTAAACGACACCGGTGAATCGGTATAAAATGTTATTTTATGCCAAATTAAGCACTTAAAGATGTCTGAATAACATCGCTCATACGCGTCATAAGCATTATTGGAAATGTCGTAGAACTGTGAATCTTTATTTCGGTTTTTCAAAAGTGACATATAACTCTTTTAATATTTTTCTGTTTTCAACGTTATAAGATATCTTACGGTTTAGTTAAAACCACATGGCCACTTTTTTGGCCTCTTTTTTAAGACAAAACTAAATGGCGACTTTTTAAGACTTTGTAATAAATAAGTTTGAAATAGCTTTACCCATTATATATTAATTTGTACGAAGAATTTAATTATTTTGATATTGTTTCACAGTACAATGAAAAATTCATAAATGAACAGAAACTGTTAAAAACTAAAGCTAATGATAAAATGTGTGAACAACTATTTAAAACATCAAATGCCGAATCTGGTGGGACTGGATTGAGAAAATTCAAAAACAGATTTTATTAATACTTATATCCTAGTTTATATTTTTACTTTCGCTAATAGAAGTGCGCTAATCAAAAATAAATTGTCCAACAGACTTAAGATCAACACTTTCAGTGTTAAATTTTTTAGACAGGGATTTACAACACTGGAGTCCGAGTGAAGACCTCGTACAAAAGTACTGAAGTTTAGTTAATAAAAAAAAATATGTTAAATATTTTCATGAGAAAGTCTTTATTTTTACCATAATAAAAATTATTATAAATAAATTATTTTGTTACTAATAAAACTCAGTTTAGTAGTTTTTCTTAAAATACAATATACAATATACACTGTAAAAGTAACTAGAATCGAAAATAAGCTAAGTGAGAATAAAATAATTATTTTTTTTTTTTTAGTATACATATTCCTACTTTATGTCAATTCTTTACGGTAAAAGTAAAATTAAACAAAATAATAATAATATTCTCTATAAGCCAAATGCATTTGTAGTTTATTTAAGTTTGCTGAAATTTATTGTATAATTTATTATCACCATTGTACCCAATATTAGATGGCATCCATAATACGCATGCATAAAGTAAAGTGTAATAAAATTGATTTAGCATTTGAGAGAGAACAAAATGCAAGTAAATGTCTGTAATACAATTACCGAGATAGTCTTATTACATATATATATTTAATTTAAAAAAGCAAAATAAGAGAAAACTGCACCTTATGTGAAGAATTAAAATGGCAGAAAGATTAAACAAAGAGAAAAATGCAGAAAAATATCAACAGTTTTAATCAATATATATACTCAGCAAAAACTTGGTAATGATGTGTAGTTACGGATTTAATTACTTTTCAATGACAACAACATACCTTGCGCATTACAAAGAAATATTTTAGTTACTTATTATGATCAAATTTTTTACAATGCTACTTCTTATTAATTTTTTAATTGAGTTTACCAATTCATATACTTAAAGAGATGATAAATTTATGAGAAAGCGTAAATAGCATACGCATGTAAATGTATTCACAATTGTAACTTAAAAATATTAACTGATAGGTCAAAAATCTGTTGTTTTAGAACTCTGTTAATAAAATTAGTAACATCTTTTTATATTTAAAATAAAAATAAAATAATAATATAGAAAAATCAATAAATAACAGCTTTTATATTTTGACATTTCACTATTATTTTGTAACATAAAATGTAACTAGTTCCTATTGTTTTCACTAATAACGACTTCTGTGATACTTATTTTAAAATCAATGACTCATAGAATAGCTTGAAAATAATTAGTTTTTGTAACGATATCAAGATAATGACTTATAATGACATCATAGTTTTAAAATATGTAAGTAGCGAAGAGAAAAATGCAGGAGTAATATTAAAGAAATAAAAATGGCTATTTAGTTTTCTACCAGCGATTTAAAATTTCTGGTCGAGCATATTTTGATTATAAAATGTTTTTTTTATCAGCTCATAAATGCACATCATTTAAGTGACCCTCCTAAATCAGAATAGAAAAAAGGGCAATTTTCCGAAACACTAGAATTTGTTTTTTATTTCTGCAAAGCAATTTGTGGGAAAGGTGAGAAAGAAATTCAAGCACCGACTTATTTAACACTAAGTTTTCAGAGTTAACTCTCAAAATAGAACAACCAATTTTTCTATTGCTACACAAAAAAAAAAAATGGTAATTGGAAAACCAAAAACCTATCTAAAAAGAATAAGTTAGAGTGCTATATTCGGCTATGCCGATTCTTATAAACCTCTCTCCCGCGTTTAGATGTGTTATGTGAAAATTAATTAATTATATATATATATATATATATATATATATATATATATAACGTAACTACAAATAAATTTACCTATACTATATCTATGTAAACATTAAAAACTTTAAATAGTTTGCATTCTCATATAAAGTTAAAATGTAATCAGGATTTTATAAATACTTTTATCCTTCTAAATATCATAAAAATTATGTGTAAGTTTGTTTATTTGTTTGACTGTTTGATTAAGTATCAATCATGTCTAAACGGCTGAACCGATTTTCACGAAATTGGCCACACAGATATTACGAATTCCAGAGGTGCTTATAGGCATTGTTAGATATCGACTGAACTTTACGTCCACATTTTACGCCTGCTTTCAAAACATCTACTTTTTTCAATTTTACGCGTTATTAGTGAAGCTATTTTCATCAAACTTGACGCACAGGTAGTGCTTGCACTATAGGTTATATGGATCTTGATGGAAGGTCACGCTCATATTTTAAGCTTTTTTAAAGCCCTGAAATGTATGAAATAGATCGCAAATCTGAAATATAAAGCAAATCTTCTCCTAATATATAAAGGACCATAACTACGCTTTTCAATTTTTTGCTTCAAAATTAAATAGTTGAATAAAATTGTTTAATCCTTCAGTGAAAATAAAAATATATACAGTTTTGAACGCAAATTTTTCTAAAATGGAACAAATTTCACGATTGCTTCTTTTATGAAGTTAGTGTTACAGCCTTTTGACTATTGCTAATATCGATATTATTTTTGAATATATAAATCTGAATAGGTCCAGGGGGAGAGATAGCCCCTCTACCAAGAAAATATAAATTTTCTTATCTAAAAGCCTATTAAAGTGAGAGTTTTAAACAAGAGTAATTTTTACATCAAATTTCGAATAGAGTGGATAGGTCCAGAGGAAGTAGTAGTTCCTATATAAAGTAAATATTAGTTATCGCATCAAGTAGCCTAGTGAAGCATATCGCTATAACAGGTAAATAACAAATTTAATACTTTGGAATTTTACAAAGGTTCTAGGCATATTTACGGAAGATATAATCACTTCGACAAATATTTTATAAATATAAGACAATAATAAATTAAAATAGGATATAGTGGAAAATTTTTCTGTGAAAGAACAAAATCTCTAGCTTAAAAGTTTGAAAAAGAAAATATGTCATTGTATTTTTGTTATTTTTCAGTATCCATAAAAACAAGAACTATAAGGGAAGCTCACACTAAATAAATAAATAAAAAACTGATTTACCTCGGACCGACTGTGTTCATGTCATCAATAGAAAAATTCAGACAAATCTTTCCGATTTTGCTTTGCAAAAACGAATTTCCTAACTTATATAGGGGCTTCAAAAAATCGAAAACCGTTTTTTTGAACCGTTTTTTCCGAGCTTTAAATAAACGTTCGGTGGGTTTCATAAATGCCATTTGAACAGGCAGATAGACTATCGCAGATAGATACTATCGACACTACTTCTTATAATCTAGAATAGAAAATTTTTTGTGGAAATTATGAAGGGAATAACAAAGGGTATACATAATCTTTACAAAGGGTATAGAATAGTAATAAATTAAGCATTGAAAGTGATAATTTGGTTATTTTTCTAAAAATGAATAAAAACAAATAACGCTAGCAACTGCCGCTTACAATCAAGTACTAAATAAATGTTTTTATAAATACTTTTTACAAGAAATATTTCCATTGATATTTACATAAATAAAATGTTAAAGAACCATACGGGAAAAACAGAAATAACATGTAGCTAGATAAAAATAAATATAAAAAAAGCAAAATATCCCTTTATAAAAAATAAATGTTAAAGTAAACAACACGAAAAACTCCAATATAATTTACATATTTGTCTACAAATGTTTGTTATTCGCAAAAGTTTTTGATTTCATAATATGACAACAAATTCTTAGTAATAAGGAATGAGTACACAACCCATGAAAAAAACATGTTTTTAAATTTTTAAATTCTTTTTAATTTTAAATTTTTAAAACAAGTAGAGTAGATATTCATATTTTTATTTAAAATTTCCTATGGTATGGACAAAAAAGTGTAAACTGAGCTCCTGAAAAGTAAAATAAATATAAAAATACTTATACAGTTTTTTCCTTCCTGATACAGGAATATTTATCGACAAAGAACGCCCATAAATTTAATTCCTTCGATTTTCATAAAACTGTGAAATAGTTCAAGGATATCCAATCGATTTCAGTTTTAAGTTATACGAAATTGCGAAAACTCGCAAATTTTTTTGCTTTTTTACTTTCTCAAAAGATTCTCAAAAACCCAAGTATTTCAATAAAATTTTACGTGGCTATAACTGAGATATTTTTGATTTGATTAGGAGGAGTACAGATTCTTAGGGGATCAGGGGATATCGATATTGATCATATCGGGTATGTATTTTTTTTAAATCGCCAAAAATTCATTATATGACATAGATAGAAAGATAGATAGACAGATAGATAGAAAAGGTTGACGTGATACCCCTGTACCACATCTCCACCCATAGAAAGATCTCGGTCCATTGTGAGTCCCTTCATAGGAACAACAATACAGAATAAAGAATAGAATTAATAAGAAGAAGAAAAGAAAAGAGTGAAGGATAACAGGGATCAAAGAAGAGGATTAGTGATGTTAATAAACTCCTTCGGGATGTACCGCTAACTCCCCCTTAGACAGTTTATTCCCATGACGAAGTCCATCGAAGAATTGACTGCCCAGCTATTTCATCCTATGATGTTGCAATCGTGGACAGTGGCACATAATGTGCTCAATAGACTCGGTCTCCTCGACGTCCCCACACATTCTAAAAAAGTCGGAATCGCTAGCGTCCCATTTAGATCTCATCTTCCCTATCAAACAGTGACTCGTTATGGCTCCTACCATGATCCTTAAACTTTTCATACTCAAGCCCAAAAGAATACATGCGCATGCCCTGTCGAGTGCCGGCCATATCGCCCTCGATACCTTACAGTCCACTATACTCTCCCAAGCCGAATTGGTTCTGATACCCTTGTGAAGTTCAGATTAACCTCACCATAACTGACCTCGTATACGACTCGGTAATGACCTGCTCGTGATGAACCTAATAATCCTAATTCCTTAAGTCTCAGCAGACTCCTTGCCGCCATACCCCACACAAACTCTTCAATGGGAAAGAGATGAAGCATGACGTCCAGAGCCTCCTGTGGTGTACTTCTAATTGCACCTGTAATGCCTTCGCGCGTTCGACAAAAGGTTCCAATTACTCTTACGTTCCAGTGATTGCCACCAAACAGAAGAACCATAAGACCCCAGTTCTTACCTATGGAGTTTCTTCAAGTGTAGTAGGCATTAAGGCCACGTTTGAGTCTCTCCTGAATATTTCTCTTCCAGGTCAGCTTGCTATCGAGGAATATTCTAAGATATTTCGCTGAGCCGAAAAGTCTCAGTTCCATTCCACACAATACCGGTAATATGAAATTCTCTACCTTGTACTTTTTAGTAAACAGAACCAACCCTGTCTTTTCCGGATTCACTCCCAACTATTTATCAGCGATCCAAGAGGATCACTAGTTTTCTTAAACATACTCCAATATCCAAGAACGCGGTCATGGTAAATTCCCTGTACCGAAGTCCTTGTTCTATACAGCCCACCACCTCACTTAGCGCACTCTCAACAGATTTACCCTTCAAGTAAGCATGTTGAGCACTACTTATGCTGCTGGTGCCAATGAATGCTCTCTGATATAGATCTATCAGTCTTTCTAATGTCTTCAAAAAGAAAGACGATAGGCTGATAGGTCTATAGTCCATGGGTTTCGAGAGATACGTCCTACCACCTTTAGGTATGAATATGACTCTAACCTCTCTCCACCCTCTCGTATGCGTCTATGTAACAGAGATCCCTAGTAGTAGTCGAACCGTCAACTGTGCATTCTGTAACATAGCCGGAAAGATACCATCCGGGCCAGGTGACTTGTAATGCTTGAATGAATTTACCGTCCATGTTACTTTCTCAACCGTAATCAGGTCTTTCACTACCGTTTCAACCATCCCGATGACGGACTCTGTTGAAAAGTGCTCTTTCACAACTGATCCTTCCATCAATAGATCCTTAAAACCCGGAAAATTGGTTTCCAAAAGCACATTAAATGGCTCAGAGCTAGACTCCGTCCATGAACCACCTGATCTCTGGATACTCTCCGGAACACTAGGATACTGTCGAAGATCTTTCTATATAGTTCATTAACAGAGTCAATGAACTTAATTCACGAGGCTCTTTTAGCTCTTTTAATGTCCTTTTTGTACTTATTAAAACACAATCTTCATCCTCACCAGTTCTATGGGCCCTGTTATACAGCCTGCCAACTGTGGTCCGTTGAACTCTTAGCTCCTCCGACCATCAGACTGACTGTTTCCTCCTACCCGGATAGCTCACCGGGCAGTTCACCTCATGGCTTCTGATAATAGACCCCGTTACCTTCTCCACCACTTCGTCAAGATTATCCCTCCATATAAAATCCCTCGGAGTTCCAGTCAGTCTTGACCCTAAATCGCACCCGAAAGCGTCCCAATCCGTCCTTCTAGGATTCCTAAAAGGCTTTCTCTCCGAACCCAGAAAGTTCAGATTAAATGTTATCCTGCCATGGTCAATCCTCAACCGCAACCAACAGTTTTGGCAACCTTTGTCCAGTTTGTACGCATGAAGGCTATTTCACCCGGCCTGTGCGTTGCCTGGAAGATTTCGTCTGTAAGCCTATCCTCAATCAGCCGCCACATTTCCGTACTGATTCTCCCATATGAATCAGCAAGTTCAATGACTGCTGCTTGAAGAATGTCCGACTTGGACGAATCCTTCGCCTTTTTGACGATGAAGGTTGATCATCATCAGATACTATACGCCTTACCAACCTTCTTCGCCGATGGTGTCTGCTGGTCATCCCCAGACCTCACTTTTTTTATAGTCCCCTTAGCAGGGCTTTTAAAAGAGTTATGTGGTACATGACCAGCTTTCTTGGAAGTAGAGGGTATCTCATCTCCAGGCTGAGCTCCCTTAATGGACCATATTTGAGAGTCCTTAACGAAGCTCCCAAGAGTTTGGTTTACCTTTTCTGCTCCGTTCCTAGTTTGAATTGTCTCACTACCAGTCCTATCTTCTATGCTTGTTAGCGGCGACTTGTGGTTACAAAGTAATGGTAGACACGGACTCTTTACTCTTGCGAGCAATTTCCGGACCTTACTCTACCTCCACTTTAAAACCTTCGTCATAAGACATTCCCAAGATATCACAGATGGAGCCATAGGTCCGTTTGAACCTGTATATAGTCTTGCGAATATTTTCGCAGGAAACACCGGTTCCTGCGAATATGTTCCTATTCGGTTCGTCTAGTAGCGATGGGTCCTTCTTAGCCAGCTTATTTAGTGTAGCTATGGAGGCCCTAACGCTGTTTTTAGCTTTTTCAAGTTTCGTTCGAATGTCGGCTGCGGCTTGCTCATCCACTGGATGCTCTACCGCTACCTGCCGAGCAATTGTTTTGGCCAAAGGCCTGGACATGCCTAATGCAACCGTAGAGCTCTCCTGCTCCATATCCAGTGTCGTCGCAATGGTTCCAGTTCCATGCTCTTTGCTCCGATAAAGAGCAGAGATATCTGTTATCTCATGCTCTTTATAGAACCTAAGACTCAGGTTCTCCAGGCCCTCCGTCGCACTGGATCCGACAAGATCCTTCGCCGTGTCCAGAAGGCCATTCTCTTCCGTCAGTTGGGTCAGTAACTGTCCGTTCTGCATGAGAATGTTCTTGTGCAGTCTCAACAAGTCCATGTCGTCGTCCTCATCCTCATGCTCTCCCCTTTCAAAACATCGTCCTTCAACCTACCTGACTCGACCATATCCCTTACACCCATGTCAGCGTCCGTAACTTCTCTTCCCTAACTAAATGCCTTTCGTCCACTTTCCCTTTGTCCTTTTTTCCCCCTAACCTATTTGTTTCAATAAAAATCCGGTTCTCAAACGTATGGCACCAAGACCGTACCCAGTGCCAGAGAATGTATTCATTTTGGCAGAATCACCAATTAGAATACATCAATTGCACCGCATCCAATCCAGCAAGCCTATCCGTTTCCAAGACTGGGTGTGATACAAAGGATGCATTAATGTCGGCAAAGGGGAAGGGCTCCAGCACTGTACATGAATACATCCAGTGCTTCCCGCCCAGCCTCCCCTATCCACCACCTGGGGTCGCGTCCGATTTGAGTAAACAAATAAAGACTCCTCACAGACATTTATGATATAACAGAAAATAAATCTTACATATAGGTAGTCCTTATAAATATCTACAAACAAAAAATGCTTACATATATATATATATATATATATATATATATATATATATATATTTATATATATATATATATATATATATATATATATATATATATATATATATACTTGTATTAAATGTAGAACACGAATACAGAACATTATGTTGGTACTAAGATTTATATGAATTTGTTATTAGAGTGATTTACGAAAATGGACCTTATATGGGATCTATGGTAAATTATCGACCGAACCTCATAAAATTTTGCATTGTGATTTCATTAAGATATTTTAAAATTGCGACCTTTACTTGATTCATTGATAAAAAAGAATATTTAATTTTTTTAATATTAATAATAATATTTTATTTGAAAAAGTTATATAACATCCCACAATGGGGCAGAATCGAAATTTTGTGGAAATAAATCTGTAACTTCTGATGGTCTCGTTGCATTTTCATGAAGTTTGGTATAGACGTAGCAGAGGAGCGTACAATGTTAAGTTTGGAAGGGGGTGACAACAAACCCCTCACGGGCGGAGCTAAGGGGGCTCAAAGTTAGGTACCTCTGACATAAAAATTTTTTAATCACTTGCCAAATTTTTGTTTCTCAACCGATTACAAATATTTTAATATACTGGTATAGGGCCTGATAAAACCTATAAAAGACTTGCTTACATGTCTTATTTATCTCTTATAGCTTTCGAGTTCTTTGCGTTTGAATTTCTAAGCACCATAATTTTGCACGTTCTTGGTCTTCAATAAAAAAATTTGAAGTCTATATCTTTACCGAGTCCAAAAATAAACGATTTTGAATTTGAAAATTGCAAAAAGACGACTTTTTGTGTTTTTTAGCCGAAAAAGTATCTACACTCTTTTTTATCTAAAATAAAATTTTCTTTAGCAACATATAATAATTTTTCACTTTTCTGAAAGGCAACTCACAGAGATGACCTTAAGATAAAAAACAAGCCAAATAACTCAATTGGTCATGGTACACACCCTTCCGCATTCGACCCATTTTATATGAAGATATTGATTTTAGATCATATTTTCTCAAATCCCACAGCACGAATCGACATTCGGAATATATTTTAGGAATCTCCAATACGTTGTTAAAAGTTCTAAATCAAAATCTAGGGGACTTCGGAAAATGTGGATTCTATAGCCAAAAATGTAAAAGATCATATTTTTGGGAATTTTCGTTAGTTTTTTTGGGAATTCAGGAAAATCCTACCCTGATTGAAATTTTGTTAACTCGCTTTTATTTATATTAATAAAATATCATTTCATTATGATATTTTTATAAACAAATATGTTATTACAATTAAAAAATTTGTATTTTCTCCAAAAACCCCAAATTGGGCCTCTTATTTGGTTTTTTCTAAATATCGAGAGAAATTTTAAAAATATGTATTCCAAATTAAGCTTATCATTTAGCATATGTAATTTCCGATCTCTTGCAGAAAGATTCAAGTCAATATCATGCCCTATTTCAGAAATATGCGCCTTTAAACTTTTATATTTCCAATTTATTGTATATATGACTATATTTTTACAAACTTGCAACATTTCCCTTTAGTTTTGCGTGAATAATTACTTAGCAAATTATGAATATTTCTGTATACTTTTACTAATATCTATACACAAAATATTATTATAAAAATAATTAAGAAATATTTTTTATTTTTAATAGGGTTGCCACATTTCCCAAATTTAAGTAAATCTTTATCCTTTTCTAAGCATTCATATACATATTTCTATTAATGAAGTTAAAATAACAAAACGAACAAAAAATTTATATTTTAACTAAATCAATAAGTATTTCATTAGTTTACATTTATGGTGTTTACCTAAATTTAACAAGTCTATTTATCTCTTGTTGATGGTTAAAAATTTTTATATTTATGATCTAGTGGCAATGTATAGGTATACTCTCCAGTGATACCTAGCTGCAGCATTTATATTTTAGTGATGGTTCATAATCTATATTTTCATAAGTTAGTGACAATGCGAAGGTAATATCCTTTCCGGTGATACCTAACAGCAACATATAATATCAATGAATTCGGTATGGGTACTCTTCCAAATTGATCCTTTCAGATATTTTACCTAATGAAAATTCACAGAATACCTGTAAATATATATACCTGTGCGATATATCTAATGGATATATATAAATGAGCAGCTAATCTTTATCAACATCATAGCGAAGTTGATTACCATGGTGATTACATTGAAACATGAACAATTGTGTTGTTTTATGTGTAGTTTATCTAAAACTGATCTTAATCGTTTAGAAGCTATAGTGGAATTCATAAAAGCTTCATATCATGCAAAAGTCGACGTCATTGGTAAATCTCAGATAGAGAGCTTTTTAAAGTTGTATGACGTAAAAATGAAGTCCCTGAATCAGCGTACTAACAGATTAAAAATTAAACATTCCGATTGGATGGATACTGTTATAGAAATTTCGGCATGCAAAATATCAACTGGAGCACCCTGCAAGACATATGATGATTTAAGTACAAGATCTAAGAAGAAAAGACTGGCCCATAAGCTTTTTGTAATTTCGAATAAAAAGTTTCTGATACATTCAAAAAAGTTTTAAAAAAGGAAAAGCAATCTAAGAGTGCAATTAACATTGCTGAAATACTGCCAACTGCATCACCAAAACGTTTTAAACGGATTGCCGAAAATGTACCTACTCCAACATCACAATCCAATTTTAAAGAGGAAGAAGCAATTGCTTTAATACTGGACCTCAGCCGAAACAAATATCAAATTTTAAGGAAAGCCCTGCTTGAAAAGTGACAATTAATTCTACCATCATACAAGGATATTAAAAAAAGGAAGCATGTGTAGAGCTATCTTCTTTGCTTGAGAATACAGCTACTAGGATATTTGCAGATTTTTCTGCAGATCAGTTGGAGAAAGTAAATAGAGCGACGTTGTATTAACTTGTAAGTGGGGATGTGACGCACTATCAGCCCTTCCTGAATACAAGTATGCTAGTAAAAGTAAGAAAATGGCGGATTATAAAAGTGTATTTATAGCATCTTTGGTGCCATTAAGAATGCGATCTTATTCCTTAAAGCAATCTTCATCAAAGTGTAAAAACTCATTTGAAGATATATGGCTTAATACCACTCCAAAATCGAGATATTTTTTATTGTCAATTTTTATACGTGTGTGTGTGCGATTTTTGCTTTTTGTTTGTTACCTTTTTATTATTATACAAAGCTATCGTTCGCTGATTTCTCTGATAAAACAATATATATATATATATATATATATATATATATATATATATATATATATATATATATATTACACTCTGCCGCAATAAATTGGATGTTAATAAAAATGTTTATAAAAAAAAATAATATCTATAAAATGGGGAATGCGCTCAGAATATAAAAAAATAAAATAAATTAAAACTTACTATTAAGTTTTTCTTCCGGACAGAGTAACGACTTTTAAAATAAACTTGATGACAGCTTTCAGCGAAAAAGGAATGATTTAGTGTAATGGCCGCTTTGGAAAATATGGAAAATTTCAGTTTTTTCAGCATAATACAAGCACACAGAGTAAAATTTACAAATCTTGATCGAAAATGTCGTCCTTTTATGTTTTTGACAATTGAACTTTATTACCATAAAAACAGGGTGTATTTACGATCAAATGTCAATATTAAAATTTGAACGAAAAACCGTTAAAATCAAAAATAACTCTTCTCACAGTGGTGAATAAGAATAAATAAAATTGAAAAAGGTAAAACAATAAAAATTATAAAAAAAAAATGCTTTTCCAGTTACAAGCGCCCTTACACCTATTGTTATCATCAGAGAGAAATTTATTATGAGCCTTTATCTCAAAAAACTCAAAATACTGAGGACTTGAAAGACCTTTATTATCTTTTAGATATGTATATAGATACAACAGATTATTTTATAGAATATAAGTATTATAAGTTCAAAAATATTGATTAAGTTAAAATAGACATTTTTTGATTGTTTTGTTATTTTAAATTCATTAATAGAAATATGTATATGAATGCTTAAAAAGGATAAAGATTTACTTAAATTTGGGAAATGTGGTAAACCTATTAAAATTAAAATATATTTGTTAATTATTTTTATAAAAATATTTTGTGTATAGATATTATTAAAAGTATACAGAAATATTCATAATTTTCTAAGTAATTATTCGCGCAAAGCTAAGGGAAAAATTTGCAAGTTTGTAAAAATATAGTCATATATACAATAAATTGGAAATATACAAGTTTAAAGGCGCATATTTCTGAAATGAGGCATGATATTGACTTGAATCTTTTTGCAGAAGATCAGAAATTATATGTGCTAAAGGATAACCTTAATTTGGAATACATATTTTTAAAACTTCTTTCGCTATTTAGAAATAAACCAAACAAAAGGCCCAATTTGGGGTTTTTGGAGGAGATACAAATTTTTTAATTGTAATAACATATGTGCTCATAAAGATATCTTAATGAAGTTTGCAGCTAGTATGGATCTTATTAGTATAAATAAAAGCTCGTTATCCAAATTTCAATCAGGGGTAGGGTTTTCCTGAATTCCCAAAATAGCTAATGAAAATTCCCAAAAATGGGATTTTTTTTTCATTTTTGGCTATAGAACCTACATTTTCCGAAGTCCCTTAGATTTTGATTTAAAACTTATAACAACATATTGAAGATTCTTAAAATATATTTCGCTTGTCGATTCGTGCTTTGAGATTTGAGAAAATATGGTCCAAAATAAAAAACTTCATATAAAATGGGTCGAATTCGGGAGGGCGTGTACCATGACCAATTGAATTATTTGGCTTGTTTTTTATCTGTGAAGTTACCTTTCAGAAAAGTGCAAAATTATTATATGTTGCTAAAGAAAATTTTATTTTAGATAAAAAAGAGTGTAGATACTTATCGGCTAAAAAAAGCACAAAAAGTCGTCTTTTTTGCAATTTTCAAATTCAAAATCTTTTATTTTTGGACTCGGTAAAGATATGGACTTCAAACGCAAATAACTCGAAAACTATAAGAGACAAAAAAGACATGTAAGCATGCCTTTTATGGGTCTTATCAGGGCCTACAACAGTATACAAAAATATTTGAAATCGGACAGAAACAAAAATTTGGCAAGTGATTAAAAATTTTTTATGTCAGAGATACCTAACTTTGAGCCCCCTTAGCTCCGCCCTTGAGGAGTTTGTTATGTCCCCCTTCCAAAATTAACATTGTACGCTCCTCTGCTACGGCTATACCAAATTTCATGAAAATCCAACCAGCCGATCAGAAGTTACAGATTTATTTCCAAAAAAAATTCGATTATTCCCCACTGTGCAACCTAGTAAAAAAGAACATCCAAAGAAGTCAATAAGGTCCTGAACTTATGATCCGGAAGTAGTGGAAATTCAGATGATTACCAATGAATTCAATCAGGGCTTATTATTATACGATTTTTCATTTGATTAAAACAGTTGATATTAAGTATCAAGTATTTGTAAATTCTCAATGTTTTATATCAAAAAAATCTAACTGAATTGCCTTTTTATAACATTTTTGGGTGATGTTTATATAACTCCTTAAGCACAAGAAAGCGCACACTTACTAAAGCTTTTGAAGTAATGGAAAACTGCTTTCTTAAAAATTACTTCTATTTGTTTTTACTGGGAAGTGTTGAGTATACTAGTAGTATATTTAGTATATTTTTCTTTGGCTATTTGATACTAATATGTTCTTATAAACTATAAATAATTTCTTATATTAGCTAAACAACTTTTTCGTTCTTAACAGCATATTTTTTTGAATAAGAAAAAATTCCACTAAATAATCTATTTAAGAAAAACTATATAACGTTCGCTGAAAATTCTCTTCTAGCTAAGGAGGTTAAATATTTATTTCTTTAGCCACAGTTTAGCAGTCCATTAGTATAAACTTGCAAAACAGCAAAATTATAATGCTTTATTTATCTCTTTCTATTTTAAATATTAATTCAATAAACTTAAGGGTGGACATATTTGTTTGTTCGAGATTTGCGTAGATTTAATAAACTAAAACATTGTGCTTGAACACAAAACTGAAAATATTTCTTTAAAGATTAGTAAGAAAAATGTACTTATAATAAGAAAAGTTTCAAAGTGCTTGAGTTTTACTATCATCATGTTCCTATTTGTTAAAAATTTAAATTGCAAAGCTTTTCATTAATATAACAACTCAATAAGCAATGTTTTATATGCTCTTTATACTGAAAGTATCTTCTAACAGTATTGAAATCGCTACCATAAAAAGTGAGCTTTATCTTGGTTTAAAGTTAATGGAAAACAATACGTTAAATCTAGAAAGTCACCCATTCGGATTTATTTAATTTTAAATATGAGTAGAAAATATAAAGTTCTCAAGATTTTAAATAATAGTTTACATCCTTTCGTGGCTCTATTTTTTATTTTCAGAAATTGTTAAAAATAGGATGAACTATTTCCATACGTCTTTTTTCTGGTGGCCTGATTTAGGGTTTCCGCAATACTTCTTTTCCCAGGAGATGAAAAAAATCAAACCTCGGGATTCTCGAGAATTTTTGATAACTTTAGGCTATGATTTCTTGTAAAGAAAATTATTTTTATTATTATATAAAACAAAACAAAATATTAACAATCCTACTGAATTAACAAAAAATTAAATAACATAAAAGCATAACGATATATGTAATATTAGAAAAAATTAAATATTTTATAGAAATAAAATTAGCACCTTTAGTAATTTAGTTTAAAATTGCGTCTCATTGTGTTTTTGTGTTTTTTATGCTAAAACTTTTTAAAAATATACCCTAATATATTGGATAAATTTCATTATAAATAGCATGCCGTTTATTTCCACTTTACTTCTCTAATTTGCATTATTTTTCTTTTTCTTAGAATTTGTAAAAATTGGTTCGCAACAGCGATTTTCGGATCAATCATACTAGTGAATACAACATGAGATTAGTTTTTTTATAAATATTTTGAACTTATAACATTCATATCTAAAGTTTACAGATCCATTGCTTTGAGTATTTTGTTATAATAGTGAGTATTTTCGAAGTTCATTTCCTCAAATCTATCATAAGTGTTACTTGTGAATAAAATAAAAAATGAAAATATTTTTAATTTTATTTCCATTTTTTATTTCTAATTTAAAATATTTTTTGATCAATTTATTAATTTTTAAATAAAAATATTAAGGATTTCTATTTATACTAAATCAAATGAATTCTTATATAATCTTGCATCTGGTAAATAAAAAAATAATAAAATAAATTAAAAAAGAAAAATATATTTTATTTAATCAAACGTTTTTTTTAGATAAAGATAACTATTTTTTTATATTTGAATATTCAAACCTTGAATAATATTGATATGTATTTTTTTAATATAAAAAAGGTCAACAAGTTTTTAGGAATTTTATTTGAAAACAATATATCTAAATAGAAATATTTCAAATAAATATTTTGATATTTTTATTCAAAAAAAAAAGAACAAAAATCAAAAAATTAAAATTATAATAAAATAAAATTATTCAGCCAAAACAGAAGATTTACGTAGTTCTACAGGCTTGAGAAATTTTTTCTAATATCCTTATTATGATTATCCAATTGTATGGGCATTATTATCATATATCGCATTAGTAGTATTATCTTCACATTCTTAAATTTCTTAAATATTCTTGAGGTTTTCTAACAAATTATTATTAAAAAACATTATGAAATTTCTGAATAGCACATTTTTTTCCTTCAGCTTTATCAGTTAAAATTTTATAAAATGTTTAAAATGCTCTGTCAGTATTTATCTAATTTTAAACAGTCGTTTTTTAGACGAAGATTATGGAAATCGGTTGAAATCGGTCCATTATTTTACCTTGTTCCCTTGCAAATGCTTCCTGGAAATATGCTTAAGGGACCAGAATTTTCTTGAATATTCAAATATTTTTATTTAATTCGTGGTAGATAGGATTGTTATCGGTATTAGACATACTACCAAATTTTAAGAGTTTAGATGCATAATTGACCATACTTTCCATATAAGATTCCTTTTCGAAAATTGTTTAAACGTGTACAAGATCCATAAAAATGTTAGTATCCAAATAAAATTTGGCATGCTTATATTTTATTTGAGTAAAAATCATGCTATCAAATTTCGAAAAAATCGGAATTTAATTGACTATATCTCCGATATAAATCCAATTCCATAATATAACTTTAACATGCATAAATTTAATACAAATAATTTAGTTTATGATTTTTTTTTCAATTCAAAAGAATCGGTTTTTATAAGATGCACTCCAGAAAATCTCTTTAAATGCCCAAATTTCATATAATTTCCAGATTTTGAATTAAGTGTGGCATTAATAAGTTTTACGTAAGTATATAAACCAATGTATGAAATTTAAAAAGGATCAGTCCAAAAATATTCATAGTTTCTATATGAGCCCAGATTTCATTCAATAGCCAGATTTTGAATTAAGTTTGGCATTAATAAGTTTTTTGTAAGTATGTAAACCACTCTATGATGTTTAAGAAGAACCAGTCCAAAAATGTCCACAGTTTCTATATAAGTTAAACGCACTTACATGATAGTGTCAATAATAGTGTTATCCATTTAAAGTGGCAAAAGAAAATACATGGAAAGGTGAAGGTTTGTGCTCTTTTTTGCATTACGAGTATTACATTTATTAACCTCGTTTGTATGTTACATCCAACGATCATTAGGTTTAGGGTGAAGAATGATGGCGAAAAAAAAGTTTTAAAAAAGTCGCTACATTGTTATTGCTATTAATCTACGCAGAAGAGAAGAACACAAAATATTGAGGTGATAGGGAGAAAAAACTTAACCTTGCTTATTTTCACGTTAATATTTACTGTGCAGTTTTATCAGTTCCTTAAAAACTTTAAAATTTCGCACCAAATTTTGCATTTATCTAAAGATTTGTACATATTGCGTGAGAGTGATAAACATTCCATCGTGTTTAATATTTAGATATAATCAGCATTACCATTTGGCGACTTAATTTAACTTAATTTAACATTTTTTTTTCTATATTGAAAATTATTAAGGGTCCTCACGAAAACCCTCGGAAAATGTGCACAAGTTTTTACACTCGCAAATAAAATGTCAAAAATCGTATGGATAATCATTTGCACAAGACTTATATGTTCGTGCGACTATTTAGTCTCACAAACTTGCGCCGTTTAATTGTGCATCTATAAATCAGCTTTGTTTATATTTAAAAAATATTTAAAAGTGATGTAAAAGTTATAGTTACTTGAATTATAACAAAAATCATTGCATATATCACTGCTTTCAACAAAATTTCTCAATTATTTACTTAATATTGCAACATTTGAAAAGGGGTTTCATGAAACATATCGCGCAAATTTGAACAACTGCACAAATTGGAAACAAGAGTTTTAACAACTTAGAAACTAAAGCTAATGATAAAGTTTATGATCAACCGGATTTTGAAAATTTAAAAAAATAGTTTTGATGAATACTTATATCCTGATTTATATTTTTTCTATATACTGTAAACAAATTTTAAGGATTTTTTAGGGTTTAAAACAAGTTGGCCCCCTTTTTTAAAAAAAGTCCTTTTTTGTGCCACTTCTTTTTAAAATTCTCTATTTTAGATACCTTTTAAAAATTCTCAATAGTAACGCTGGGTATAAGTACATGTTATTTAGTTTTCATGTGAAAAGCTCAAAAACCTTTAAATCATTCATGTCTCGCTAAATAAATCTCAAATCATGAAAGGGGTCTCAATTTGTGACCACTCATATTTGTAATTAAAAACCGATTTTTATATGAAAAACTCAAAAAATAGTAAATCCTTTATATTGAATATGCCGCAAATAGAGAAAAGTATTTAGATTTTTGATCGCTTATATTCCAAGCCACAAATCTATTTTTGGAAGGGCTTCGATTTGTGGTCACTCATATTCCAACACAGAAAACTTATTGTGTAACACTTTTCAATAAACATGTTTTTTTTTTTATTTTTTTTTTAATTTAATAAAAAGGATTTATAATATAATTATTTTTTTTAGAAAATTTCAAAATAAATATAGAAATATTCGAAACAAAAACTTTACAAGTAAATTTTTGTATTTTTCGCAAATTTTGGGGCACGCATTTTATAAAAAGTCAGTCTATAATGTGGCAAATAAAAATATAAATATATTTATTATTTGACAATATTTATTAATAACTATTTTTGTGTTTTTGTAGGAATTCGTTTCAAAAAACTATGTTAAATTCTGGAATTTTTTCAATTGTAAGTGATGTTGTCTCAAACGGAACCAGCTCCTACTGTATTTGCAGAAACATTTCTATATGAGTAAGCAAGAACTGATAGCATTTTAATTATTCTTTAGATATAGAATGTTCTTATCGCTCATCTTTAGTTTTTAAAACTAAATAAATAAATTGTGACAGTTGTAACTGATAATTCCTCAGATGGTATCCTCTCCTACAGTATTTCCACTATCGTATAGATAACCAAGAATTGATAGTATTTTAATTAGTTTTTTTATCCTAAAATGTTCTTAATATTCATGTTTAGGTTTTAGGTCTTACCAAATTTTGTTGAAACGTCCGACCAAATTGAGTGCTTCAGTAGAAGACAAAATTGTGGAATTTTATTATACTTTTACATACTTATATATCTGGACAACAACCCATTAAATAAAACTGTATTATTAAAACAATTGCAAATTGTATCCTTATGTGGGAGGAAAACACTACTATATTCAGCTAATATTTTAACTGTGTGGATAAATATTTTAATTGATTTCTGGCAAAGTTTTAATTATAAATTTTATTCATATAATTGAAAGTTTGTTTGAAATTTTAGAACAAACAATTAATATCTTTCTATTAATATTATCATTTTGATGATTGGAGTAAAGTCAATTAAAATTTTAATTGATATAAATAAGTTTGTAATTAAAATCCATTTTATTTTTTCTGTGTATGAAATATGAAAAACTCCAAAAATATTAAATACTTTATATTTCGCTCAATAAGCCCCGATCTGTAATCACTCATATTTGTAACCAAAAACTTATTTTTATGTAAAGAAACTCAAAAAATTTTAAAATTTCTATATCTCGCTAAATAAGCCCCATATCGAGAAAAAGGATTCGATCACTTACATTTCTAACTAAAACTCGATTTTTATACAAAAGACTCAAAAAATATAAAATCTTTTATACCTTGCTTGATAAAGCTTAAATCGAGAAACGGGCCTCGATTTTTGATCACTCATATTTACAATCAAAAATCGATTTTTGTATAAAAAACTCAGAATATATTAAAACCTCAATATTTGGCTAATAAATCCGCAAATCGAGAAAAAAATCGATTTGTGATTGCCCATATTCCTGCCTAAAATCTGATTATAAAATTTTAAATTCTTCGTATCTCGTTAAATATTCTTAGCCAAAAATCAATTTTTATATAAAAAATTAAGAAAAATAGATTTTTATATGAAAAACTCAAAAATGTTTAAATCATTGCATCTCCGTTGCTATGTACCATTAAAAAGCACATGAATTTTATTATATAAATTTATTTAATTATTTAAAGTATTTAAATAATGCGAATATAACGTGGTTTTAATCGTCGGCTGAGGTAACTTAGTCGCCTCCAGGGTCTACTTATGGATCCACAAACCTTAAGTAATAAGACGTTTGATTTACCCTTTCTGGGGGTTTAATAATATTTTCATTATTGAATACTTCAATACAAAAATTACGAGAGAATAAGTTTGATAACTTCAGTGCGGATACCATATAATAGTCGGCTTCAGTCGTTCCTCCTTCAACAAGGCTTATTTTAGTTCTTCGGCTTATATTTGGATAGGTTGATTCTATGGCTTATGTTAGGATCGGCTCGATTCTTCGGCTTATATTAATATTGGTTCTGTTAATCGGCTTATATTATGTTTACTTTGGTTATTCAGTTGATAATAGGGTCGGTTATTCACCTCGTAATAAGCTCGGTTCGGTTATTCTTATAAAAGCTCGGGTCTGTTATTCGGCTTGTAATAGGCTCGGCTCAGTTATTTGGCTTGTAATAGGTTCGGCCATTCAGCACTTAATAGCTCGTCGCGATTATTCGGCTTGTAATAGGCTCGGCTCAATAATTCGGCTTACGATAGGCTTGATTTAGTAGTAGCATCGGCCTGGACACCGTCGGCTGTCAAACTGGTTCGGGTTTACGGCAGGATCGGTTTTTGGTTCAGGTGGCAGCTTCGGGAATCGAAGATTCTTGATTCGGTAGAAGAATTGAGATCGACGTCGTACGTTCAACACTTCAGCTGTCTATCGGGTTCGGGTACTCGGCAGGATCGGTTTCTGGTTCAGGTGGCAGCTTCGGGAATCGAAGGTTGTATCTTTTTCTACAATACGTACAATGTCTAACTACTTAAAGCTAATGTCTAACTACTTCTCAACTACCACTACCATGCAATTCTACGGGTTAATGTTCTACTAAGCGAACGAACAGCCGCAAGGCCACTCGTGAGAAAGAACAGCCACAAGGCCACTCATGAGAACGAACAGCCGCAAGGCCACTCGTGAGAACGAATAGCCAAAAGGCCACTCGTGAGAACGAACAGCCGCAAGGCCGCTCGTGAGAAGGAACAGCCGTAAGGCCACTCGTGAGAACGAACAGCCGTAAGGCCACTCGTGAGAACGAACAGCCGCAAGGCCACTTGTGAGAACGAACAGCCGCAAGGCCACTCGTGAGTACGAACAGCCGCAAGGCCACTCGTCAGAACAAACAGCCGCAAGGAAACTCGTGAGAACGCAGCAACCGAAGTCACTCGTGTAAAATTTATTTAAGGACCCAGCCGAAATTGAGCGTGCAAAATACGATTATATTCTACTTTCGTAAAACCTAATCGGCTCTTCCAATTATATACAATAATGTCTGAGACTTATGCGGCGGATTCTCATCTTGTTTGAATCGCCCCGACTGTAATCAAACTTTGTTTACTTATACTTAGTCATGTATCAACTTAATGAGAATTATATTGCTTGTTGACTATCAAGCAATATCAATTGCACAACTAAAGCAGTTGTTATACATTCATGTGGGTGTGCATGTAGTATTTACAGTAGGGGCGCTCAATGTGATTACCTATTACTAATAATATATTCAATATATTAGTATCAAAAAGAAAAATAATTAAAAATACATAAATAAAATCGTAAAGGAAAGGAAGAAATGGTAGAAATTTCATAAATTAATATATTAAGAAATATGTACGTGAAAATAGTAGTATTGAGTGTACTATTTTCACGTTAAACGATACAATTAAAATTAAACGAAAGAGATAATAAAACCCCAAATTTGATTGGGTTTCACCTTGGCGTCTTATACGTCTTTTAAAAAGTACCGATAATTACTTATAAATAAGACTTTCATATAATCCTCTCACAGCGCTTTTAAGACCTATGATCAGATGCTAACAAAACCAATAAACAATGTGACAGATTTTTGAAAATCAATCAATCAATATTAGCTGAACTTTTATATATAAATTATTTTTTATAGAACAGCTCCGACGCAATCTTGGATCTTGAAATTAACTGCAACCTCCGAAATATCTAAAAAAGCATCGAAGCGACTAAAAATTGCATTATATGTTTAAAATTATATATTTAACGCGTCGCCGAAAACTTGGCAAATCCTTATAACATGTTTATATTCAGTATTTCAGTTTTGTAAACGATAGAATTAGCCCAAGTATTTGAAAACTGTTGAGCATTATTTTTAAGTTATTTTATTTTTATGTTTTTTTATTGATAAGTTTTCCTTTCTTTTGTATATTTTTTAGAAGCTGTCGAGTTTTGTAAAAAAATTTAAACCAAGTAGAAACTTAATTACATTAATTAATTAATAATAAAATAATTAAATTTCAATATAAAATGAATTAATAATTTTATTAAAAAATTATTTGGAATAATTTTTTCTGTGTTCTTACAATTTTTCTGAAGCATATTTTATGTGCCGTTTCGGTTTTGGATTTATATTGCTGTATGAGTAATATTTCAATGTTACTCATACGTTGTAATGCAAAATTTCAATTAGGTATTTAATACCTCGACCTGTGATTATGTCACTTAAGACAATATTTTACATGTTTTGTTACTATACTTAGCTGATTGTATTACCCAGAATCATAAACATTATTATTATTGTCATTAATCCGTAACAAATTTTATATATTTTATTAACATTTTATTTTAGTTCTATTGATGTGTTTATAAAACACTTAATATATTTTCTTTGAATACTTGTGTTCACAAAGAAGTAAGAGCTGAAATATTTAAGCCAATTAAATTAAGATAAAGTATGGTCATATGACATACAAATTTCGAAAGGGTATAGCAATTGCTTACGATTCTATAAGTCTAAGTATTCCGAAGGTAAAGTGTTTTATTTTCAAATATAGCAATTTTGTGTTTCTGTTTAGAATTTAACATGAAAGTTTTATAATAAATTTTTATGAACGTGGGGAGTTTACAAAGTATGGAAATTTTAATTCTTTTGTGTTTTATTAAAGACTTACTTCTGTAGAACCAGTAATATTTGTAGTATAAGTGATGCAAAAATAAAACTAAAAGTTTAAATTCTATGTTTCTAAAATATTCTAATAACTTTTAAATTTTCCAACGTTTGAATACGTAACTTGAATTTTAATAAATTGACTTATGGGTTTCTGATTGCGATGTTGTATACTGTAAAACCCACATCATGAAATAAAAACTTGGGTCAAGTGTTAGGTTAAAGATTAAGGTAAGAAGTCTGTTCTTTATTTACGTTTTAATACATATTCACACACACACTTACATAAATAAACAATCTGTAGGAATAATAAAAAAACATTTTAGGTGAACTCGTTATTTATTTGCAAATTCTCTTTTCTTATCTTTATAAAACCATACCAAAAAAGTCTTCTTAAGCAAAAGAACTTCAAAAAGAAAGCAAACTTAAAGAATGAATTTTAAAGAGGAAATGAAATAAAACCTTACTAAGAAAAAGCAAATTTACTTCATAGGTCAAAATTTTTAAAATATCTTTCAGTTGATAAACTTAACCCTTTTTTATTAGAGGGAATATTGTTTATTAATATTTGGTACATTTTGTTTATTTACGTTGTTTTTATAAAATATTTTTTTATATTTTTATTTTTGTATTAAAAATTTTAATTATTTTTGTAATAACCAATACAGTTTTAAATATATGTAAAAAGATATGAAAATATGCGATTAGAAAAGCATGAAAAAATGGGATAATATACGCGGAAAAATGCACAATTAGCATCAAAATGCATAGGAAAACATAGTTTTTCTAACCTCAAAATTCTTACCGCTTACGATTTTTTATAATATAGATATATATATATATATATATATATATATATATATATATATAAATTTATATATATAGATATATATATTTGAAATTTACTGTGACCATTTCAATATTTTTTAACTTACCTCTTTCTACTCCAATTTAGCCGCAAATTTTTCCATTTAGCATTTTTTAATAATAGGTTCAGCATTTTTTAGTATTTTTCACACTGAAGACAAAATTACAACATTAAAGCTTAATTTTTAAATTATTGCTTATATGTGAATGGAAATGTAAATAGTGAGTAAATAGAATGTAGTAGTAACTCTGAAGACAGCACCAGTAAAAAGTGAATTAATAAAATTATAATTACGCTAACAGATCATTTAGTCTGATACATGATACAAATAGAGACGAATATTAGGAACGGTATAGTATAATGCTATAAAATAGATGTTTCAAAAGCTTTGTAACGTACTTCTTTAAAATGGGTGTATATTGTGACGGCAAGTTCTGTAGTACAAACTTGGTCACACCCTGTTAAGTTCTACGTTGCATGAAAACCTACAGAACACTGCATAAAATCATGTATACTTGTATTCTATTGTCCGATTACTTTTATAACTCACTGTACGTTCGAACAACGTCCATTTGATTTTGTTATACGCTGTATATTCTATTTTTTATTTCATTAAACATTTTAAGTTCTATAATTTACATGATCCACTGTAAACGAAAACTTTTGCGTAACACTGTATCTAAAGGTCAGGATTATAACTTGTAAACAACCACCAGCAATAATAATAAACATAGTCGACAAAGCAAGGTAAAATAACAATACGCATAAAAGACCAAACAAGTAAACAACATACAATAACAAATGCACACAAGCAGACAGAATTTTGTTTAACATTGCTTGTAATAATGATACAATTACAAAGAGCACGCAATTAGAGATCGATGGATAATAAAGTTGTTTACAAACTTTATTATCCATCGATCTCTAGTAGCAGCATAATATAATATATATATATATATATATATATATATATATATATATATATATATATATATATGCAGAAGAATACAAGTAGTAATAACTGCGGAAACCATGGTTACTGTTTGTGGAGTAAATTATTTAAATTGTTTATAAAAGTTTAATCACTGAATCCTTTCTATTCTGTTGAGATCGCTGCATAAAAGAAGTAATTTACTTCGAATCTAAATTCAATTAGTGATTACCGAACACTGAGTATATTAGTTAATAGACACTTAACTGAGTGGTTACCAAACACGGATTGAATTTAGTGAGTAAACGAAGAGGGTGAGATTCCATTAGTGGTTACAAAACACGAAGTGGATCTTACACACATTAGCATATTGCCTACACAGTTCCAACTTGTGGTTAAGGAACATGAAATTGGAATTTGTAAATCAAGTGTAGTTAATAATATTTTCCATCAGTGGTTATCGAACACAAAGTGGAAATAATGTGTGCATGTCAAAGTAATCCCATTAGTGTTTGCGATGTGGAATTTATTTATTATAGTTAGCGTGTGTTACTAGCCAACAATTCCATAACGCCAAAGCCGCTCTTAGTGGAAAACTGATAATATTGTAGGATTCACCACGTAAGTTGGATGGCGTGGTAACAGCATATAGGAGCACAAATTGGTACACGATCCTGTATGACTGCTTTTGACTTTTTTATCTAGCAACTAATACTTCTTACTATTTAATAATCCATTTAGATAATCTATTCTGTTATTATTACATAAGGATAATATAATACAAAATTAATACAAAATGAAAATATATCATTGAAAAAATGTCTTACTAATTTATAATTTTTAAATAAATTTTGAACATTTTCCATCCTTATTTTAAACACGATTTAGTTGAAAAAAATGTTCACGTCTGGTCACACTTCACAGTAGGGCAGAATCAAAATTTTTTGGAAATAAATCTATAAATTCTTATCCGCTAGTTGGATTTACATGAACTTTCACAGAGAGGGAGTGTATAATTTTAAGTTTGGAACAAGTTGTTTATTTAGCTATAACGTTACCGCTTGTCGACTTTAATCGCCAATTAACCTTGTTTAAAATACAACTAAATGGAGACTTTTTAATACTATATACTAAATGAGGAGAAGGTTGTTGGAAATATGTCGATCATTATATATTAATTTCATTTCATTCATATTAATTTCATTTATAACATCAAATGCATAATCTTTTTGATCTGGATATGGAAAATTCAAAAATAGATTTGATGAGCACTTATATCCTAATTTATATTTTTACTTTGGCTCGGCGTATAATGTATTTTCTAAATTATCACTAATGAAGAATAAATAAATGAACATAAGCTTGTTGGACAGGCTTTTAAATCTATATACTTTTAAATCTATGCTTTAAGTCTTAAATGACCTCGTAATTAATGAATAGACAATTCTATGTTAACTATTTTTATGAATAAATCTATATAATAAAAAAAATAATAAAAGTTATTATAAATGTTATTTATTTTGAATTGAATTGAATTTATTATTACTATTTTTTTTTTGTTCTTGTTAAATATTTTTTTTTTTTGTAGATATTGAAGCACTGCCCACCCCCCTTTTTGATGACTTTATTTTTTGAAATCCCCTTTTGTGGACAATTTTAAAAAAATCTCAACATTAACGCTGGTTATAACTTTTTTAACAATGTTTTTGGATTTTTTCGTGATATATTAAATTTTATAGTAACGTAGACTTGGTCCAATGAAAGATATTGACTTCAGTCTTTCTGTGTAGTTAAGATTTATGTCAGCTAGATAGAGAATTTTACTTAAAAAATTAAGGCTATAGTTTTTCTGAATTTTGGAATTAAAGCAAAATTTTTGTAAAAATTGGTTTTTGGAGAAACTATAAATATTTGATCTCTAATAGAATCTTGGTTTGTTAAGAAATCTTAATGAAATTCTTAACAATTGTTGACTTTACCATTTGAAGTGAAAAAGTGCAGAAAAATTTGAGATTTTTGTAAAAATAATGCCACAATTCCACACAAAATCCACAATTCCAAAAATTTATTTATTTATTTTTTTTTTAATTTGCCCAAAAGTCCACATTTATTGTAGATTTGGAAAGATCCAGTGGCAAACTCCTTGGAATACATTGAAGTTTTCGAAACATCTGCATTCGGTTTGCAGAACTAGACTTTGGAATTATAGAACGTATAGGTCAAAAGCAAAATTTTGATTTAAAATAGGTCAAAGTCAGAATGGTCTACACATAGCAATGATGGGTGTTTGGGCTTGTTTTAATTCTAAAATTATTTCCATGAAGATACTTTTCAAAAAAAATTATTAAAATTATGTAAAATTATTATATAATCTGAAAGAAAATTTTATTTTAGAAAAGAAAGAGCGTAAACACTTTTTTGGCAAAAAACCTTTGTTTAAATTTTCAAATTTAAAATCTGTTATTTTTGAACCCGTAAGAGATATGGACTTGTAGTTGTTTTTATTCCACATGTAATTTTACAAAATTATATAGAAATATTGGGCTATATATATAAAAAAAACTGGATCAAGGTTTGGCAAAATTGAGATAGTTCAAATTTTAAATGCAAATAACTCAAAAACTATCAGCGATCAATAGTATGTAAAAGCAAGCTTCAAAGGTCTAATCAGGAGCTTTAGGAAGGTGTAAAAACATTTAAAATCGAACAAAAAGGAAAAATTCGGCAAGCTGTTAAAAATTTTCTATGTCAGAGGTTTTGAGAGTTGTGTGGGGCGGCTCTTCCAAGCTTAAAATTGTACACTTCTCTGCTATACCTATGTGAAATTTTATAGATTTATTTCCAAAAAAAAAAAAAAAATTATTCTGCCCCACTGTGCAGTGGTACTGAGTTTTCATAGAAACTACAAAATAATCTGTATACATCGGCTAATCAAACTCTAAAAAATCATTAAAAAAAACAGCGTTTTTGTTAATAAAACTCATCCTTGTATTCCTTGTATATGTGAAAAGATTTGAAAGATTATATTTCTTGTATAATACTTTTGAAATATGCAAAAGCCTAATTTTGAAGCGCAAAGCTTGAAAGATTTTGCTAAGTACAAAATTTAAATTATATAAGATTTTAAATTAGGTTTTAAATGTTTTTTTTTTTTAAGGAAGAAAAAATTGTAAATTTAGAAAAAACATGCTTTTAAAATCAACCGATAATTTAATAAAATTACTAAATTTAACGATAATAGCAACACCAACAATATTGCGTTAAGAACATTTAATATCAAAATATTTCCCAAACTTTCATGCATTACATTACTTGCATTGTAGGTTAAAATAATGCAAAATGTTACTAAATACTTGTACAATATTCTATATAGCTTACTTTATTCATACAAAGTTGATGTAAAATAAATTGCATTAACGTTGCAATAAATGACAATAAATTTAATATATATTTAAGCATCAAAAGCACACAAACTATAAAGTAATACTTACTTTATAAAATGAAATAAAAAAGTCACTTTCATGATAAAATCATATATTTAAAGCGTTTAACACTTGTTGTCAAAATAAATAAATTTTAACAAGGATCGGAATGGAAAAATGTATAGTAATTCAACACCATATATACGTGTATTTACTGTACTATAAATTAAAACAATTTTAATAACAAATTTTTATGTAAAAAATAGGCACATAAAAATATAAAATCAGAAAAAGAACAAGTTTTAAGAATTTATTTTAACAAAATCATAAATCGGTTTAACAATTTAACTGTCTTATTCATATTAAAATGTTTAAATTTAACAAAGTTTTTCAAATTTTTATTATGAATAAGGTCTTTTAAGTAGTCAATGATACTTATATGTTATTTAATATTTCGTTTACTAGTAAAATTACCAACTATATAAGCATATAACTCTTAATTAGTAATATATAGGCAAACAGAAATTAAATTTTAGACCAGCATCTGAATGTTAAAATAATCTCGCATTTATTACTTGTAAAAAGCATAACTAAAAATTTACATTTCTTGTTTTTTCAATATAAATATGAATATACAGATAATTTTAAAGTATTATGTATTAAATATTAAAATATTAATGTAATTTTATAAAGCGATTTATCTTGAAATAACAAAAACATAAAATAAAAATATAAATATAATTATTTAAGATTTACCACATTTTATTTGTTTTTAGTAAAATAAAATTGTGCATTTTTTATCCACTAATAAAAATTAGAGGGATTTTTCTAGGTCCAATATTTTTTTAATTATAATTTAATTATTAATTAAGCCTTAAAAAACATAATCTGTAAAAGTTAAAACAAATATCTGAAAAGCTATACTGACCAAAAAGTGTCATACATCCAATACACTGGGCAAAATCGATCAGGATTTAGCCTACTAAATCCGCCGGCGACTTATGTCTTAAGCCAAGGTCCCCGACAGCTATAACGTTTCGCGACTTTGGTCGACAATTGCCCCATTTTTCACCACCTGACTTTTTATTGTACCCCTCTTTTAAAATGGAAAAAAATGGCGCCAATTTAAGACTATTGGCGGAGCAGTTCTATTTAATAAAACTTGCAAAAAGTCGATGTTGAAAAATTCTTTTTTTTTTGCAAAAAAATTTAAATGGCTGAATGGCAGATTTTTTTCTATGTAACTCCATAATTACTTTTCTAGCTTCTGTGCAACTAACCCGTGTGCGATTTTTTTATTTTTATTTATTTATTTTTTGTTTTTAATATTTTGTTTGTATTTTTTATTTGACATCATTATTTTTAAAGTTAAAAAAATATCATTGGATTAATATTTTTTTTAACTTTTATTTTTTATATTAAACTTTCGATTGTTTTGAATGATGTGACATTATTTTAAGTCGCGACTATTTAAAAAGTTTTAATAATTAGAGAAATCTTAACGTTGTTTTTTAATAAATTTCAAAAAACTTATTCGACTTTGAAAGAGAAAAAGTATATTTTGGCCTACTTTGGCCTCTTAGCGACCATATGCACACATTTTCTGCGTCTAAGTACATTTATGTGTTGCACCTCTTCTTGCCCACGGAAGGATACTCTTATTTTTTTCTAATACTCTTTTTAACAACATGAAACTTATTTACTACTTTTTATGAGTTTTTAAAATTTGTGTACATAATATTACCATGAAGGTAGTATTTATATAGCTTTTATGCATGTTAGGCAGTTAAATACTGATCACCTCTAAATGCTGATATGTTATGGGCCAATCTAATTTATTTATAAGCATATATAACGCTTATAAATAAATTAGTTTCGCTGAAATCTATTTCAATCATTATTAATTTAAGCCATTTAGGATCATTTAATATCAGCCCACTTCCTCTTTACACCAAAGTAAATATACGTACCAAATTTTATTACGATATCTTCAAAATTTGGGCATATACTAGGTTTACATTGACAGAAAGAAGGGATTTTAAGTTGAACGTTAAACATTGAGGTGAGTGTTGTACCAACTATTTATGCGTTATAAACAGCGGCAGAAATAGATATTACCCCAACCTCCTATGGTCTAGTAAGTTCATAAAAATTCCCATTCACACAATATAAAATATTTTGTTTTTCGATTTTTTTTTTTTACTTTGTTGACTTTATTGAAACCTTTATAAAATAATTACATTGTTATGAGAATTTAATTAAAAGTATCACAACAATTAACATCTAAATAATTAAATAAGGAAACTACTAATATAACAGTGTTAAGGAAAAGTTGTCAAAAAAAACCTTGTACATACTTAAAAGTTATAAGAAATTTTAAAAACAACCATCAAAAGAGTCTTAGTGATTGCTTAGAAAATTTCTTATTATTTCATATCCAGACGTTCTGCATTTTTCATTAAATGACAGAGTCAGTTCCCTTGCAAATGAATTAAACATTTTATGCATCAAGTTTCTATGCAGTTGATCAGTAGAATATCTGGAGTGTAGATTATGAATTATTTTCAGATTTTTATTTTGTATTATCTGTAATTTTCTTGTGTAAGTTTTAGCAGCTTTATTAAACCGGACTTGGCATCCGTAGGTCATAATTGTCGAATACACATTTTGTAAATGAGGATCTTTTTTTTAATTTAAGTTTAGATCTTCTGTTAAGTAAGGGGTAAAGTGCACGGCCACATTTGATTGCTTTATCACAAATATACTGTATGTGTTGTTTAAATGGCAGTTTTTTATCTAAGATAATACCTAGAAATTTGATACTATCCTGCAGAGGAATAAAAACTCCCCTAGAATATAAATGTTTTGTAGGAATACGTTTCTGTGATCTATTATATGGAAATATAATAGATTATGTTTTACTAACATTAACTTTTATCTTCCATTTATCAAAATATTTATTGGTAGATTTTAAACTATCTTCCATTTTTTTTTTTTTTTTTCTTTTTGATTATTGCGTTTGACACCTTACCGCAGCAAATAAAAGCACTGTCGTCAGCGTAAAAAGCTACTTCTTGATTCTTGCGAATAGTAAAATCGGAAATATATATTGAATAAAGAGTAGGTGATAATACCGATCCTTGCGGCAGACCCGCAGGGATTTGTCTATCACTAGATGTGGTGCTATCTATAGAGACAGCAAATGAGCGCTGATCTAAAAAACTCTTTATTATCATTTGCAAGTACGTTGGATAATTGAAGGAATTGAATCTAAAAACCAGGCCTTCGTGCCATATTGAATCGAAGGCTTTTTCAATGTCAAGAAAAATAATTCCAGTGCTCTAACGGTTTCTTTTGCTTGATTCAATAAAATTAACGACTCTTTTTAGTTGATGTACTGTGGAGTGCTCCTTGCGAAATCCAAACTTTTGAGGGTTAATAATATTATTTTGGTTGGAAAAATCTAAAATTCTCTTACTAATTATTTTTTCAAATACTTTGTATTTGTATTTATTTCTCTGACTAATTCACATTTTACTAATTTCAGAGATTTCTCGTTGCCACGAATTTTTATGACCGACAGGTATTTTATTGAACGCTTCTTTAACTACAAATATTAATTTGTTAAAATAAAAATCTAGATTACCTGAATTAGCAACGGATTGGTCAATGTTCTGACACCTAATTTCATTTTCCACCCAGTTTCTGATTGCTGACCAGTCTGCGCGATAATACAAGGTAACTGAATATGTCATATTTTGAACCTGTCTAGAAACAACGCAAGATATAGGTACATGGTCCGACTGTAAAACATTTGGATGTGTCTCAAGGTTTGAAAAATTGAGACACGAGTTAGATAAAAGAATGTAGGCGATTGAATGGGGTTGATATTTTGTCCAAAGCGAGTGTGTCCGTTTGGGTAATAAATGTTGTAGCTGGATTGAAGACAGTGCCTGTAGAGATCATTACCAGCCGAATTATTTGACACACAATTCCAATATGTATGTTGGGCATTCAGATCACCGAAAATAAAATAATCTTTTGAAAATGAAGTTAATTTATCCAAATCAGCTTTAAAATTGGTAGTATGAATTGGATTATATGCTGAAGTGAATATAACCTCTCTATAAATTTTATAACCACCAAGTTGAAATTAGTGGTACGGTTTCAAAAATGTTTCATTTAAAAGGAGAATATCGATTTTCCTTTTGTGTTAAAAGTATTATAGCTGGGCAGCTGCTGACTCAGTTGTTATGTCTTGGGCATTCCAATGTATAACATGAACATTGCGTCTACCGGTTGAATTAGCATGTTTAAAAACTCGTAGCTTGTCGTACTTATTTTGACATCTTTGCAAAGCATCGACAGCATGAAAATATATTTCCAGAAGTCTTTCATTGGAAATGTCATCATTATTATTGTTGTCGTAGCTCTTGCCTTTAGCTACCTCAGAATACAAATTACCAAAATCGCGGGAATTGCGTGTATTATTATGGGGTTCTTGCCCTGGCAATTGAGGAAAATCATGATCGTCTTCTTTAAAATATGATACGTTAGTTCTTTTAGATTTAGATGTTACTCGATGACGGATTTCTAAATATTCTTGACGACTTGGTCATCAGCTCTATGGTTTCCGGCACAGGCGGAACACACTACGATACAGTTACAATTTTTAACACCATGTCCATACATAGCGCATTTGCAGCATTATGTGGGACCTTTATTGCCCTTTAGAGGTTTTCTCCAATATACAGATATATTACAAAAATATCGTATTTTCATAACCTCTCTTTTTGAAACATGTTGACAATAAAACTCAATGAGATAGAGTGCGTCATCTACACTGGATCTTTTTGTTACTAGTTCCTTAATGCTAACAAATTCTTCGCCAATTACCTTTGTGTCCAGTTGTGGCAGGCCAAATAAAACCAATTTAAAAGTTTTTGCATCCTTTAATTCATGCGTATAATACAAAGCTTCATTGTACAGTGATAACGAGTTTGATATAATTTTTGTATCAGCAGACATTCGTTTATAATTATATTTATCCCCAATTAATCCGATCACACTTGAAAAACTGTGGGTAGAGTACACAATTATTGGTGGAATCTTTTCTTTGATAGCAACTGCTTCTTCTTCTTCGTCTTCAGACAGAAGCTGAAACCTGTTGGCACTAGTGCTGGAACCGTCTATAGTTTTCGGCACCTTGAATTTAGGGCCATTGCCCCAATGCTTTCTTCTTTTTTGAGCAAACATTGCTAAACAAAAGAAAGTTAAAGCAAATTTAAGTAGTTTTTTTACACTTTTTAGTTTAAAAATTCAATTAATTTTTCAAGCAAAAATTAATACGATGTTTTTATCTTGAAGCAGGGATGCTAGATGTTTTTCAAATTTGCAAAAAAATATGCATTAAACGCAAACTTATTTTTCTCAGTTGGGTATCTGAAAGACTTTCCCTTTTCAACGATACCAAACGCTAATATTAAAACTTGAGAGTTTAGTTAATACCAAGATTTGTTCAGGGCGACCCCAATGTGCTATGAACTAAATGATGGACAACTATTTTGTTTCAAATATTTCGACCTATTATATATTAATTCACAATCAGCGTTATCGTTTGGCGACTTTAATCGCCAGTTTCCCCTTTTTCAACCATCTGGCCCCTTTTTGGCCTCTTTTTTTAAAATGTAATGAAATCGCGAGTTATTAAGATTATGTGATAAATAGCGAAAAATTAAGTTATTTGAAATATTTCGATAACTTACATATTAACTTTTACAAATAAATTAATTATTATGATATTATTTTAAAATATAGTGACGTTATAAAAAACACCGGAACTAAAACTATTAAAAACTAAAGCTAGAGATAAAGTTTATGAAAAATTTTTTAAAACACCCAATAATTAATTTTTTGCTTTCGTTTTTATCAACTAAACTTTTTCGGTAACGCTGTTCACAATGTTATAAAAAACAGCGAAGAATTTATAAATTAACTGAAATTGTTAGAAACTGATGCTATCATTAGTTTATAAACAACTATTTAAAAATCAAATGAATAATCATTTTGGTCCAGATTGGGAAAATTAAAAAACAGATTCGATGAATATTTAATACATATTTTTTACTTTATCTCATAGCAGTGCCTCTGTAGAACGTCTTTTTTTTTTTAATTATCACTATAGAAAAATTAGTTGTCCATCAGATTTAATGTCAACACTTGCGAATCCATGCTTTCATTCCTAAATTTATTAGACGGATATTTGGAAGACTGAAGTCCGAGGCAAATAGTATAAAAGTGCAGACGTTTAATTAGTAAAAAGAGTATTTAATGTTATCAATTTTTATGACTAATCTTTATTTTTGCAATTTAGTATTTTTTACTTTTTCTTAAATACATTTTTTGTTTTTATTTTTACCAAATAAACAAATTTTAACGTGTTTTTTAGATATTGAAGCAGTTGTTTTTAATTCCCTTTTTGACGATTATTCCCTTTTTGGACACTTTTTAAAAATTTTCAATAGTAACGCTGGTGTCCGACTCATTTCGCCTAAAATTCTTAGCTGACTGGATCGGCTGAGCAGAGTTTTTTTGCATTTAATTTATTCTGTTTAAAAATTTATACTTGGAAAGAATTTCTTAACTTTTAAATATCTTAGTTAGGAATAACAATTATTTTTCGAGTTAACAAAGAATTAAACCAATTTCCTTCAGATTTGGAAAAATTTGACTCTGAAACTTATTGCGTATCATGGCACAATAACTAGCAACTTACTTTTCAGAAAAAATAAATTTGAGAAAGTTCTTTCTATTAATTTTGTTTTACCTTTTTGCTTATTGCAGTTGAATATTACTAAACAGGGCTGGTACCTTCACGCAAATACATGTTTTTACTAAGCAACTGAAAATCAATGTTGACCAATTATTTTTGCGAATTAAAGAATTTACAACAAAATGACTTTGATTTGTTCTTGCATATTTTTTCATATTTGTAATAAATTGCATAAAATTGCATATTCTGCATATTTTGCGATTATTATTATTTACTTAATATTTTTTAATAAAATTACTTAGAGGTTAAAATTTGATGGGGAAATTTTGGAACGTTTGTATAGTATGTTAAGAAATTGCTTTTACGTTGAAGGAAAATAAAAAAATGTAGGCTTTAAAAACCTATATGTAATTTTCAGCTACTGTAATATTTTTTAATAGCAATATGTTAGCTAATATATTTACTAAGATATAACATAATTTAAACTATTAAAAGCAGATCAAAAACTAAACAAAAATTTTCACGTCAAAAAGTTCCTTTTATATTTATAAGACGGCTAAAAAAAAGCTCAAAATGTTAGGATTTATTATTTAATATGGCAGCAATTGCCATGTATGACTGCTTGAAAAATATGTTTTATCAAATAAACTATTTAATGAATGTCATAGTTAATTGAAATTTTATATATTCCACCAATATTGCGGTGGTTTAGTTCATTAAGGTATTTTAAGACTTCTTAGCCACAAACTTCTTCACATATGGGCACAAGTTTAATGTGGGATTAAAATGTGGACTATATACTATTATATTAAACCCTCTTTACAATTCAACAATATCCGCGTTATCACTCTATATCCCTTCGTGCTTTGAGTCATTAATTTGACATAACTTAAGTTTTGGCTCTTTTATAAACACAAATTTATTACCACATTTTTTATATATATTTTTTCTTATTGTTTTTTGAAACAAAAAAGAATGACATGTTCTTCCTAGGGTCCTTTAACAAAAGCCCTGGTGGATACTTGCGAAGTTTCCTTAACTTTTTTTTACATTCTTCTCTGCCGAATATTCTATGCAGACAGTTACTACTAGATTTAAGCTCCAAAGTTTCGCCATTTTTGGAGCAATTTAATTCGCCTAATAAGGAATACATTTAAGCAATATATTTGACACTATTTCCAACCTTCGGGTTATAATAAACCATATCATTTACATTTTTTTCACTTAACATACTTGATATATAATTTGTGAATCACTGCTGACATAATTATATACTAGAACGCATATTCTTGTATTATATGATTATAAACATCACCGGTGATTATAAATACATTCAAGAGTTCCAAGAATTGTCTGAAATAGCAACAAAAATGCATATGTAAAAACAATTTCTTGACAGGTTGATTAAAGTGTATGTATATATATTTCTTTTTTTTTTTTTGGAAAAACCCATTAAAGAAATATAAATAAAATGTAACAAAAAAATTTGAGATGTTATAAGACATTTGCGTATTTTGTAAAATAAAGTTGAAATAACCATTTTCTGTTCATTGTAAAAACAATAACTTGACATACTGTATTTTTATTTTGCTTACAGCTAGCTTACTATATATCGTACGTATTTTAACGACAGTAAAATATTTTCAGACTAAAAAAAATTTCGAACAATTTTGTTGAAATATATTTTTATGTACTATCATCATTTTTGGAGTTATAACATTCGATGTAATGTAAGGTACCGCTATATTTCAGGATGGCATCAACAAATGATATAACATCTATTAGGTTTATATACTTACTCATCTTTTTTTGTCAGAATTGTCGAGAAATCGCTTCTTGGTTGATGTTGGAGTGTTTATAGGTGTAAATGTTTTGATGAAGTTACAGTCCAAAAATACAAATGCAAATTGAAAAACTTTGAGCTTATAATCTAGCATTAACATTGTGAAATTGGAATAAATTAATCAAGATTGTGTTTAATGCAGCCCTTTTTATTGCTAAAGAAGTATATTCTTTGAAGGTATTTTGCTCAAACTGTATTCATATTAAATGTCTGGCACACGATTTATATCAGGTTGCTGAAGAAGTGGGATCTCGTTTCAAGAAATTTATACTTATATTAATTGCAGGTGAACAAAATAATAATTATACCTATAAATAGATATTTTATATAAATAAACTTGTCAATTTAAAAGTCTCACGCAGAGAAAAAATATAATTGCAGTGATCATAATCTAAGAGCAACATATTATGACTGAAACATTTGATCACATCGAAAAATAGAACTGATTTCAAGTAGTAATTAGTACGCTTCCATTTTGTTATATTGTGTCCGATTTTGTGGTTTATTTTTCCATGTTATGATTTTAATTTTACACATAATTGAACAATTTTATTATATCATTATCGCATTCTATCAGGTTATGGTTTAATGTTATTATATTATTATTCTATCTTATTCGTATTGTATTATTATACTACATTATGATATTATTATCCCATAGTATCATATAATTACCCAATCTTATCATATTATTGTATCATTTTGTCATATTTTATTCCATATTATCATATATTAAAATAAAACGTATTAATAAAAATTATTTTATAAATTTTGTATTGAAAATAATAGAGAAAAATGCAAGGAAAAAATATTATTTTTTTTTTTTTTTCATTAATTTCATACATTTATACCATCATATATGGTTGAAATGCAAGATATATTTTTCTAACTAAACCCTTTAATGATAGTCAATATCTTATATTGCTTGAATCACACCGAGTATAACTAAACCTTCTCTATTTATATTTATTCATATATAAACTAAATGAGAATTACATTGAAGTTGGAAAGCAAACATTAAAAACAAAATATATTTAAAAACAAACAAGTTATGAATTTTTGCACTAAATTTGTGAAAATAATAAGTATTATATTTAATATTCATGAGAATAATAATACTATTATTATGGCTTAAAAACATAATATTGTTTAAGAACAAGGAAAAAACTGCAAATATTTAATGATTGCGGAAAAACATATAATTTTTGCAGTCAATCATATTAAGATTTTTATTTAGTGTAAACATTAAATGACAAAATTTAAACAAAAACATTGTTATCAAGAACACAGAGTTAGAAAAATTCAAGAAAATTAATAATGAGAACATAGTGTTGTTGTAGTGATAATGCTGTAACCATGCGTTCAGTAACAATACTTTTGGGTGTTTATAGAAGAAGCAAAAAACATATTTAAAAGTAAATGCAAAATGTCGAAACCAGATTTTTATTTATTTTTATTATTATTATTTTTTTTTAATAAAAGGAGATATAGCAGATTTCATATTTTTTTTTTTTTTTTTTTCTTAAATTTCTTATCTTTTGGTTTCTGGTAATATTATTGTCATTATTTGAATGTATATAGTTTAAAAAGATTTATGTGTACCTTTTTTATTCCTATAACTTATATATGAATTACAACAGTTATTTAAATTATATTAAATATTATTGACCTAAATATATTTTCGTTGTTCACGTTTTTAATTTTAAATGCATATTTTTAATATTTTTTAAATAAAAGTGTATGAAGAAAGCATAATAAAATAAAAATGTAAATGACGAGAGCGAAAGTTAAATGAATATCTCAGAACGTAAGAAAAATTGAGAAAATGTTGAGTTCGGAATTTTGTGTTTAGAAAACAAAATGATTTGTTTTCATTATTTTTTGTTTAGCCTCCGCACTATGGTTCCGTTGACCACTTTTCTTGGCCAATATTATAAAAGTGAAAAAATAATTTTTTGTCGTTTAAAATAATGGTTTTAATAAGCGTTTTCTACATATTTCGGATTTGATTAACAGGCTCAACTTTGAACTGTTGTATGCATTATGATGGTAAATGATTAAAAATAAAAACAAAATTGATTTTCTGATGTTCTAAAGTGTTTATTATTAAATTACGGTATCACAAAAAACATAAAATTTAATTTTGGCTAAGAAAAGTGACCATTATGCCATTGACCGCCGGTTGGAATTCAACATAAGATACTGCTGAATTTTGGGGTCACCCTAATACATAATTTTCTCAGTAATTCAATTTGTTAAACAAGCAGTAAAAATAACACATGTATGTAAAACTTACGCTCACATGCACTGTTGTCATTGAAACTTTTATTATACATACTTAAATATGTATGTACTTATGCATTGAAACTTTAAAGAATATTCTCTTTATAGTCATGTATGATATCATTTTCTAATGCAACAACTTGTACGTTTGTATTAAGTAGTATATGTGTGTTGATAAATATTTGAGTTCTGTAACTCTTCACACAAACAAAATGTATTCAAACACTTTTTCTTCTTTGTACAGCGACTAATGCCAAAGTACGATTTACTAAAATTTAACAAGTTATCTAACTTCCGGTTAATGTTAAACTAAAAGTTAATTTTTTTATTAACAGTATTGAAAATTTAAGCTAAAATTAGTTTTAAAGTATCAAAAAATTTTCTGTCGACTGTAACTTTTTATTTTCTGTAGAAATATAATATATGTTTTTCTGTGAGGAATCGTTGCGTTTCAATTATCTATAGAAAATAGAACTTTTACCTTTTTTTTGTGACAATAAAAACAAAAAATGTAAATATTTAATTGAAAAATATTAAAAATTAACTAAAAACAGATGTTCAAAATAAAAGGAACAAAGCTTTTATATGCGGCCATAAGAGGAGAGTGAATTAATGCATACGTATTTAAGTTTTGAATAGCTATGATATATTTACTTTACGTTATAGCTATGATACCTTATATAAAAACTATTGAGGCCTTTAGCTAAATTTCAGTTAGTATTATTGCGAATTTGTTTTAAATCCAAAAGTCAAAATATTTGAAATAACTACTTGTGTTTTAAAATAAAAAAAAAACACTTACATATGTATATCTTAACAAGAAACGTTTATTATCTACAAAAGGATTTGGATTTTCGGGCTTGATGTGGGTGCTACGGTAAATTATAAACCACTTAATTGCAACTTGTATTTCGTTCATAAAATTTGTATGAAATGACAGACATTGGACTGACATCCTTAAATCCCACATATTTATATATTCTAAGTCCAAAACCTTATTGTGGGCATCTTAAAAAAGTTTGTATGTATTCGCGGCTCCCCTTAAGTGCTGCTAAGGACCGCCCTTCGGAAAGTGCAACAACATTTAAAGATGTCTACGAATAGGTCCGATTAGTAAAATAATAAACATAACGTAATAGTTCAATGAATATAATCGATTAAATCAATTTCGTGTTGATAGGTTCACTCGTTAGGAATAAGAGTGATGTTCACGAATCTGGGTATAATTGAGTTCAGAACTAGCCAGTCGAAAATTATTTATGCCGAATTTCACCACCAGGTATTTATTTGAGATATATAAAAATTATTTTTGAGAGTGGAATAAATATAAGAGATATGGTCAAATATGGATCAATCTTCACGATATAAATTGCTGTAGTATAATGCACAGTGGCGCAGAATCGAAATTTGTTGGAAATAAATCTGCAACTTCTGATCGGCCAGTTGGATTTTCATTAAATTTGGTACAGGCATAGCAGAGGAGTGTGCAATGTTATGTTTGGAAGGGAGGCATACCAATCCCCCCAGGGGCGGAGCAAAGGGGGCTCAAAGTTAGGTACCTCTGACACAATAAAAATTTTTAATCGCTTGCCAAATTTTTGTTTCTCATCCGATTTCAAATATTTTTATATACTGTTGTAGGCCCTGATAAGATGTATAAAAAATATGCTTACATGTCGTATTTATCTCTTACAGTTTTCAAGTTATTTGCGTTTGAATTTTTAAGCACCATAATTTTTTTCTTAATTAGTTAAAGAACAAAATTATCTATTGAATAAAAAAAATTGAAGTCGATATCTTTACCGAGTCCAAAAATAAACGATTTTGAATTTGAAAATTGCAAAAAAGACGACTTTTTTTTAGCCGAAAAATTATCTACACTCTTTTTTATCTAAAATAAAAATTTCTTTAGCAACATATAATAATTTTACACTTTTCTGAAAGGTAACTTCACAGAGATGACTTTAAGATAAAAGACAAGCCCAATAACTCAATTGGTCATGGTACATACCCTCCCGAATTCGAATCAAAATATACGGGACTTCGGAAAAATGTGGATTCTATAGCCAAAAATATAAAAAATCCCATTTTTGGGAATTTTGATTAGTTTATTTGGGAATTCTGGAAAACCCTACCCCTGATGGAAATTTAGTTAACGCGCTTTTATTTATACTAATAAGATCCACATTTCCTGCAAATTTCATTAAGATATCTTTATAAAAAATACGTTATTACAATTAAAAAATTTTTATTTTCTCCAAAAACCCCAAATTGGGCCTTTTGTTTGGTTTATTTCTTAATAACGAAATAAATTTAAAAAATATATATTTCCAATTAAGCTTATCCTTTAGAATATATAATTTCCGATTCAAGTCAATATCGTGTCTCATTTCAGAAATATGCGCCTTTAAACTTTTACATTTCCAATTTATTGTATATGTGACTATATTTTTACAAACTTGCAACTGTTGCCTTTAGCTTTGCGAGAATAATTATTTAGAAAATTATTAACATTTCTTTATACTTTTAGTAATATCTATACACAAAATATTCTTATAAAAATAATCAATAAATATTTTTTATTTTTAATAGGGTTGCCACATTTCCCAAATTTAATTAAATCTTAATCTTTTCTAAGCATTCCTTCATATTAATGAATTTAAAATAACAAAACAAACAAAAAAGGTCTATTTTAACCTAATCAATAAGTATTTTATTAGTTTACATTTATGGTGTTTACCTAAATTTAACAAATGTATTTATCTATTGGTGATGGTTAAAAATTTATATATTTATGATCTAGTGGCAATGTACAGGTATACTTTCCGGTGATGCCTAGCTGCAGCATTTATCTATTACTGACGGTTCAAAATCTGTATTTTTATGAGCCAGTGATAATGCACAGGTAATATCCTTTCCGGTGATACCTAACAGCAACATATAGGTATAGGTACTCTCCAAAATTGACTCTTTCAGATATTTTACTTGATGAAAATTCACAGAATACTTGTAAATATATATACCTATGCGATATATCTAATAGACATATATAAATGTGCAGCTAATCCTTAACAACATCATATCGAAGTTTATTACCATGGTCATTACATTGAAACATTAACAACTGTGTTGTGTTCTGTGGAGTTTATCTTAAAATGATTTTAATCGTTTAGAAGCTATAGTGGAATTCATAAAAACTACATATCATGCAAAAACCGACGTCATTGGTAAATCTTAGATAGAGAGCTTTTTAAAGTTGTATGACGTAAAAATGAAGTCCTTGAATCAGCGTACTAACAGATTAAAAACTAAACATTCCGATTGGATGGATTATCATATAGAAATGTCGGCGTGCAAAATATCACCTGGAGCACCCTGCAAGACATATGATGATTTAAGTACAAGATCTAAGAAGTAAAAACTGGCCCATAAGTTTTCTATAATTTCGAATGAAGAAATCTGTGATACATTCAAAGAAATGTTAAAAAAGGAGAAGCAACCTAAGAGTGCAATTAATATTGCTGAAATACTGCCAACTGCATCACCAAAACGTCTTAAACGGATTGCCGAAAATGTACCTACTCCAACATCACAATCCAATTTTAAAAGCTCTAATGCTTGAACTGGACCTCAGTCGAAACAAATATCAAATTTTAAGAAGAGCTCTGCTTGAAAAGGGACATTCAATTCTTCCATCATACAAGGATATTCAAGAAAAAAAGCAAACTATTTTACCATCTATTTCGGTTACCGAAAAAGAAGCATGTATAGAGCTATCTTTTTTGCTTTAGAATATAGCTACCAGAATAGTTGCAGATTTTTCTGCACATTAGTTGGAAAAAGTAAATGACAGCGACGTTGTATCAATCTGTAAGTGGGGATGTGAGGGACTATTAGCCATTCCTGAATACAAGCATGCTAGTGGAAGTAAGAAAATGTCGGATTATAAAAGCGTATTTATAGCATCTTTGGTGCTATTAAGAATGCGATCTTGTTTCTTAAAGCAATCTTCATGAAAGTGTAAAAACTCATTTGAAGATATATGGCTTAACACCACTCCAGGATCAAAACATTTTTGCAGACCTATTTGGTTCGAATACACAAGGGAGTCGAAGACAACAACAAAGGATTTAGTGGAATATATTAAACATGAAATAAATGATTTACAACCTCTTTCAATAACCATAAATCAATACACATTCATTAATATAAACATATAAATGCTTAGAAAAGGATAAAGATTTACTTAAATTTGGTAAATGTGGCAACCCTATTAAAAATAAAAAATATTTCTTAATTATTTTTATAAAAATATTTTGTGTATAGATATTACTCAAACTATACAGAAGTGTTCATAATTTTCTAAATAATTATTCAAAAGTTGCAAATTTGTAAAAATATAAATTGGAAATATAAAAGTTAAAAGGCGCAAATTTCTGAAATGAGGCATGATATTGACTTGAGTCTTTTTGCAGAAGATCAGAAATTATATGTGCTAAAGGATAAGCTTAATTTGGAATATATATTTTTAAAATTGCTTTCGCTATTTAGAAATAAACCAAACAAAAGGCCCAATTTGGGGTTTTTGGAGAAAATACAAATTTTTTTTGATTGTAATAACATATTTGTTTATAACGATATCTTAACGGAATTTGCAGGTAATGTGGATCTTATTAATATAAATAAAAGCGCGTTAACTAAGTTTCAATCAGGGGTAGGGTTTTCCCGAATTGCCAAATAAACTAATCAAAATTCCCAAAAATGGGATTTTTTACATTTTTGGCTGTAGAATCCCAATTTTAAAACTTTTAGCAACATATCGAAGATTCTTAAAATATATTCCGCTTGTCGAATCGTGCTTTGGGATTTGAGAAAAAATGGTCTAAAATCAAAACTTTCATATAAAATGGGTCGAATTCGGGAGGGTGTGTACCATGACGAATTGAGTTATTGGCCTTGTTTTTTATCTTAAAATCATCACTGTGAAGTTGCCTTTCAGAAAAGTGTAAAATTATTATATGTTGCTAAAGAAATTTTTATTTTAGATAAAAAAGAGTGTAGATACTTTTTCGGCTAAAAAACACAAAAAGTCGTCTTTTTGCAATTTTCAAATTCAAAATCGTTTATTTTTGGACTCGGTAAAGATATCGACTTCAATTTTTTTTTCAACAGATAATTTTGTTCTTTAACAAGATAGGAAAAAAACTAATAAAATCGGTCGGAAATACTAGGATATATATGAAAAAAACTTGACCAAGAACATACAAAATTATAGTGCTTAAAAATTCAAACGCAAATAACTTGAAAACTATAAGAGATAAATATGACACGTAAGCATGTCTTTTATAGGTCTTATCAGGGCCTGCAACGACCCTGAGGGGTTTGTTGTACCCCCCTTCCAAACTTGGCATTGTTTAACCAATTGTTTTTTTTTTTTTTTGCCCAAAATTTGATCTCAAGGCTAACATAAAAATTTTGGTATTGTCCATTTAATAAATATCTAAAACTACGTAAACTATTATTTCAGATTGCACATATTTTTTTTATTTTATTTTTGTATATATATAAGTTAAAAAAAATATAGCAAGAAAATTTTTTTCGATTAAATTTAACTAAAACTTTGTATTAATGAAGTTATTTTAAGTTTCTTTTTTCTTTTTTAAACTGAAAGCAGGTATTTAAGTTACAGTTATAGTTTTATTGCTAATGGGCCTAAGTGTGTTTATATATTCTTTGGAAAATAAAAGTACACAAAATATCTGCAGCTTTTAAAATATTCTAGAAGATCGTTAAGATTTGTTTACTTAAACAACTATTTTTAGATTTAAATGTTTGTGATTTATGTAAAGTTGTTTTTTTAAATTTATTATAGAAAAAATAAATAAATTTGTATGTTTTTTCGACTTTGTTTACCAAATTAAAAATACACATTTCATATCAATATTTTAGTAAATATACATGAAATTAGCATAAAGCAAATCTTTTATGAACTTTCCATTTATTTGTCAACATGAAAATAAAATAAGTAATTATTTAACCCCAGATTTGAAAAACTTTAAACCTTTGGTTTCCACATTAATATTGAATCAAATTTGATATGATTTTATCCTAAGTTAATAACACAAGGGCATAAGCTTAAAATAGTTACTTTCTATAAAAAAGGCTTTTTGTATAATATGTAGTAAACATATATAAGAAATAAGTAAATAAATTTAAATTTGACAGATTATTAAGAGATTTTATTTTAAACGCCATATACAATATCCAGAACTTTTTACCTTTTTTTAAATGTACAAGATAGTATTATTGTTCAAATAGAAAAACATGAAAGCATGTTGTCAAATATGCTGTAAAACTTTTATGACAGTAAAATTGTACAAAATCTTTTTTTTTTTTTTTTTTTTTTCTTTTTAAGTGCACATTTTTAAAATGAGTTTAAAATGTTCACTGTGGTTTGAAAGGGTCATATAATGATACAAAAAATTTACAATTAATGCAAATTTGTGTATCATTAGATGATCCTTTCAAAAGTGTATAAATAAATATGTATATAGTATTGTAAAATATATTATAAATATTGAAACACAAAACATAATTTCAAATTAAATTTATAAAGTTTTTTCAATCATTTTATGAGAATAAAATTTATCTTTTAATTATTGAAATTATAAAAGTTTGGCCTACCTAGTACTTTCATTTAGCGTAGGAAATATGGTGCCCTCAGAATTAGTTTTGCATAGAATTTGAAATATCTAAATTTTTTGATACACTTTCCTTTTAACGATATATCATATTGACAGTTTTTTTATACGGCGTTTAGACTGAACTGTAGAATCCCGTTTGGACGAGATTTCTGAAAAGCAAAATCTGCTCCATTTACACTCACATTTAGTAGATTTTTCTTGATAATTAGATGACAAATAATTAAACACATTCACTTAAACTTTATAAAAACTCATTACACAAACCACAGGATCTTATATTTTTTAATATTAAAGAAATTATTATTATTATTATTATTTTTTTTAATAAAATACTTTTTTCAGTATTTTCTATAAATTTTGTAAATATTTTTTTGCAAACAATTGCCATTTTTATTTAGCAAAGCGTTGTATTTTTCTACCACACCGAAAGAAAAATGGTGTTGAAAAATGATATTTTTGAAAATCTACTTAAATTTTATTAGATTTTGATAAAATCTCGTTACAAACTAGATTTTGATTTATATGAAAAATCTAGTTTAAAATCTAATAAAATAAGTAGATTTCAAATAAAATGTCATTTAAACTAGATTTTCGTTCAATGTAAATGCCGTATAAAATATAAATCATACAACTAAAGGCCCCATATAACAGGATTAAATTCTTTTTGGAGAATTTGCCATTTTCTTTTACACATACTACTGTTTTGTATATGTTATTTTTACTAGTGCGGTTGTGTGAAAATTTTTACATTTTATAAAAGTCAGCTTTTTGTAAAAAAATGTCAGGTTCTTAAGAAATTTGTGTTTGCTTGTATATTTGTATGGTTATGCTGTTTATATATTTGTAAAACATTTGATGTTTGTTAAGGTACTTAAGTGTTCATGTAGAGTATACAGACGTAGAAAACTTTAAAAACGTACAACAGATGTTTTGTCATGATATAAATTTATATTCTTTAAGAGCAGAACATGTACACAACCTAATATTATGTTCTCTATTTCTTGTTTTTTTCTATTCCCCTTAAACAACTAACTGATCCCTTTTACACAAGTAACATAGGCTCCATCAAAATGTTTAGAAACATTGAAGTGTAAATGTCACATTAGTGTCAGCAAAATGACAGAAAGGTTATTCCATAGGAAACTGCACATTAATCAAACAAAGGCATGTAAATGAAAGCATATCATGTTTTAGGATTATTTCTTTAACCGAAGATTACTTCCAAGCTTAACTTTATAATAAAGTAAAAATATTTTTATTTATGTAGATCAGTATTTTAGGATAAAATTTTAGTTCTCACAATGTAATATAAATTTATATGAAGGCAATTCATATGACGAAAAAATTGTTTAATTTATATTAGGAAATCTTTTTTCAATAAAGTATGATACATTAAAGAAAAATATTTTTAGCTCTTATACTCGCACCTTTAGGATATAGTAATCTATTTTTGCTTGAAACAATTGAAAAAAAATTTTGATTTTCTCCATATATTGTTCACCAATTATAAGTGATTTATTACGCAGGGAAAACAGATTCGTTATAGCAACCGATTTTTTTTCCAATCGAATTTAGTTGGTTCTATTTACTATCTCATGATTCGGTTGCGATAGTGGTATCATCACTGAATACCACTATCACAACTGTTTTAAAAAAATAATTTAGTTGGATGTTTGCATATTTATTTATACTATTAGGGTTATCTAAATAAAAAAATATTTTAAAATATTTTTGTTTTTACATTTTATTAAAATTTGTACAAATTAAATATGTTTTTATTACAAAATTAACTGCTTGTATCAGTATCTGTCATCTTAGCCCAATTTTTTGTATGAAAGAAGTGGCAATGCATGCAAAAACAAATGCCAAATAAAATGGAAAACTTGTACTCACTTTTCTGCCAATGTCTTGTTAATATGCGAACAAATCTATAGTTAATTTAGACCAGATGTTATGGCAGCTAATATTAACAACTGTAATGAAAATAATAATAATAATAATAGTAATAATAATAATAATAATAATAATAATAATAATAATAATAATAAGAAACAATTTGGATACTTATAGTTATCAAAGTACAATCATACATAAAAAGAAGAGTTTATAATTGAAAATTTTCTTCACGTTGTTGTGGACAAAAATTTATTTTGATAATAATTTATTTATTTTAATAATAAAATGAAGATAAGTGATTTGTGACCATTAAAGTAATTTTTTTGGGAACAGTGACCAATTACAGTATTTTATGGCGACATCTTCTAGATGACGTCAGATGGAAATCTTATCAGTTAGTACTTTTAAATTAATAAGTGGGTGTGAAACTATTACACAGTACAAATACATATTTGCTGATAAAAATCACCAAATTGTTAATTTAGGATGGCTTCTAAATATTTTATGGACATACCTACTGCAAATCCTGACTTTTTTAGCCTTCTGTAGTAATGGGCGTAATTTCTAGCTAGCGTCACAATCACCAAACTGACAAATTGTTGACAAAAAACATGCATTGAAGCAAACTATTGGTAGTCTGAAAAGACATATAGTCGTGAATTTCAGCAATATACTCGTATCTGTTGATATAGTTAACGCACGATCAAGCAATGTATAAATACTCAATTCAAAAATCTAATAAAGAAGAATTTACTCTTTTCAAATAAACTTAAGAACATTATTTTTATATACATGCAGTTAATAGCGATGTTCCCGTACTCTAAATTAGGAGCACGCGGGATTTCAATGTTACGGAAAAGCGTTCCCGTACTGGAAAATGGGGCAAATGAGAGTTATTTTGGAAGAATAATGTTCTTCTTCTTCTTGAACGGAATAGTCCACAATATTTCTTCGAGTAGATTATGTACATTGTCAAAAAAATAAAATAAAAATATACAATAAAAAATATGAATGGAATTGAATAAAATAATTACTTATTTTTGTTATTAACACAAAAATTTTGTTTAAAAAATGAAAGACATTCAAATATGCTGAAAAATAAAATTTCATTTACATACGAATTTTTAAAATAGTTTGATGTTTTATTTCCGGGTAAACAATTTGGATTTTTGTGTTCCTGTACTTTTGTACGTTATTGTATTTTTGTAGGAGAAAAATTAGCTTTTCCTCAATTTACCGCACTTTTCCCAAAAAGTAAGGAGACAAACATATGTGTGTTTCAAATTAAAATTATTTTTCAAATTGTTAAAATAGATAATATATTTATTATTAATATAATCTACAATTGGTAAGGATAACCGAATTGACTTTCTATTATTAAATATGACCGACTTTTTTTCATTTTACTAGTTACTACAACTGATAATATGTTTAAGATATATATTATCTTGTTATAAATATCCTTTTGCCAGAAACAATAAATAATTTGTGCAAAAACATTAAGTAAACTTGGTTATGTCAACCAATTTATTTCAAACTCTTTCATTAAGTATGAAAATGATTTAGACAATTAACATTATATTTGTGGTAACATCAATGCTATTGTATTTAAGCTTTTACTTTTTATAATTAAAGAAGGTCTGTTAACGTCATATTATATTTATATTAATAATATATTTAATGTTTATAGAACTAAATTTTAATAATAATAACCGTTTTTCAACCAAACTATTGAAAATTTTTGCAGAAAATTGTACATAATTACCCACAATATTTCCGAAAAGAAAATAAAATTTGATAAGGTAAAGTTTTATGCAATGAAAATTTATATTTTTAAAACCAGCATGTAGTTTGGGAAAACCTATATAATTTTTCTGAAAGAGAAGAGGCGTGGCTTCTGTATATAAGTATAATAAAGCCCATTTGTTTAAAATATTAATAAACGGATTATGTTTATTTCTTCACATAGATTTTTCTACGTGAATATTTTAAAACTTATGAATGAACAAGGGAAAATATAAATAAAATTAAATCTATTGAATTTACAATAGGAAAAAAAATGAAAGTAGTGCTAAAAATAATACTTTATATTTAAATATATATATATCGATAATTCCATTAAAGAACACCCAAACATTTTCTTTCGATTTTCTTGAAATTTTTTGCGTAAATTGCCTAGGAATATCTTTATCGATTTAAGTTTGTAGATTCATGAAATACAGGAAAAATTTTGGGTAGTAGATTTAAGCGTCCCAAAAATATCAGATTTTTTTTTTAATGCCAATATTTTAAATAGCATATTTAACGAAAAATTCACGAAATTCATCGCATTAAAATGCATTTAAAAAAATTTTAAAATTTTTTAAACGTTCGTTTTAAAGCCTACAGATGCGAAATTGAAACGCCGTTTAAATCATTAAAATTCACAAAGCTTTCCAAGAGATATTTCCATTTAATGTCGCGTACATTTAGTTTTTTAGAAAGTGAAAAAAACTACATAAAGTATCGATTTTTTGCAAAACTGAAAACCGAAATCGATAAATGGTTTAATGGATTTTGTGTATACAAAATACCATATTTTATTAATTCTATGTATTACTAATTTTATTTTATAGAATCATTTATTTATTCTCACAAAAATCGATATTATATTTATTTATTCTCACAAAAATCGATTTATATTATATATTATTATATTAAAAAAATAATTATAATAACTTATTTAGTAAGTCCATAAAATTAGTTGTTAAATATAAATTATTTAACAACTAATGGACTTACTAAATGAGTTATTATAATTATTTTTTTAATATAAACATTTGAAAATACTCTTATAAAAATGAAAAAACACCCAAAAATTTTTAAATTTTTAATCAAAAAGGAATTATAGCTCGAAAATTACTAAAAATCACTTTAAGTCATTTCTCATATAAAATACAACCCAAATTAGTTCTGGCATTTTTAAATTTTTTTTTATTAATTCATTTTACTAGTAACCGTCCCATGTCTTATTTATAAATTTATTACAATATCTCTAAAAGTTAACAAAAAATAATGAGAACGGGAAAAATACATTTTTAAATTAAAACAAAACTGAACATTTTTCTTGCCTTACTTTTGGGTTAATTAGACTTTTGTGGTCCTTTTTAAAGTTCAAAATGGCTACATCCTTTTTTTTCTTATCAAAAAATGCATTTCTTAGGGCTGCTCAAGCATATGTATATGGAATGCTTATACGATATTTAAATATGTAAAATAAAAATAAACTTCAAAACTTATCCTAAAAATAATTGAAGGGTATATAATATAGAGTGCTTGAGGCAACAAATAATCGTACCCGTAAAGCTATTTGAATTTTATTAACGGGTAGTACCGTTTACACGCATTACTTAGTAAGTAGTGATCATTACAAATGTCATTATTTTGAAAGGCCAAATAACTGTAATAACTTCAATAACTACTTATTTATAACATTACTGTAAGCAAACTAAATACTGTGCATCCGAAAAGTCGAGAAACAACTACCTACCCTTCAACTCTTTTCTAGCTGTTTAATAACTAGTTATTTTTTTAATTTTATTAATTACATTTTTAAGGTTATGGATTTCTGAACAACAAAAATAAGAAGTTATTCAGTCAAAAAATAAGAATTGTTAAATTTTTTTTTTTTTTTTTTTTGGGTACTCAGCAAAAACCTGGTAATTACATATAGTTATCGAACGACATGTTTTTCAACGCTACAGCAACATTGGCATCACGACTATATTACCTAGAAGTTGTTTAATGTCAATATGTGTTTATATTAGAGTAATCAAGTTGACATCAGTTCAGTATCGAAATTTTTAACACTAAACAGTTACACTTACTTTTATTACGAAAAGTGACTACAAACATTTTTTTTTTTTTTTTTTTTTTTTGTAACCGCAATTTTTCAAAAAGAAACCAAATTAAAAAAAAGATTAAAATTAAAATTTTGAAATTATGTATGTAAAAGTTGATATTATTTTTATATATTTGGATTTAAACAATCTTTTTTTAATATCACCTGTAAAGTTAAAGTAATCTTAATTTGGTTTTAAATTGAACGAGAAATATCAAAAGAGAAATTAATAAAAAAAAATAAACTTTGTCAACAGTCTGAGTAGAAGTACAGGGGTTAAAGATAAATACATAGAAGAGATATTTTTTATATAGATTTTGTCAGCTATGGAGATACATTTGGTTATATTTTATACTTAAGAGCACAATTTTGCATTTTTTATCCTGAAGAGAAATATATTGCTTATTTTGCATTCAATAGAATTTTTTACATAATTTTCCATTAGTGAAATTTTCTTTTTACTGTCATATACTTTTCGAATCCGATTTCGTAATAATTTATTTCTTATAAATTAATATAAAATTTGTAATTAGCTTTCAAAAATTTTAGGTGAAAAAATATATTTTTTGGCAATTTCTAATAAAAATCAATTTATTTTGACCATAGTAAATAACTAAAATTGTAGCTTGAAAAAAAAATATTTTAAAAATATATTTTTTAATCTTAGGGGCATGTTTTCCTATTTAAAGAATTTTTTCATGCACATAAAATACTTTTTTAAAATATATTTTTGGTTGCTCTAAAATTAATAAATATGGCTTAATAAATATGGCTTCTGAAGTATAATATGTCATGGACGGATCTTAGCACAATTTGGCAGTGTTGTTTCAAATATAAATATAATTAAATGTAGAAATTTATCAAGTCTAAAAAATTTAAAGTAAAAATTATGAAATTGGGATCTTTTGTAAAAACATTACATCTTCAATAGATATCTTTAAAGTAGCAAATCACACTCATGTTAAATAAATTGCATTCTGAAATTGACTTCCTAATTTCCTCTGTTTTGGTACAGCTTTTATAATCCTAGCTCCATTTTAATAAAAATGTTAAAAATGATATTAAAAAACCAACTTAATGCCTAATCAGATTCAAGATTATATTTTTTAATATATGTTTTTAATTACTTGGCATGTTACCACTTATACATTTATTTTTACAATTTCAATATTTTTTTTTATTTTTTATTATTATTATTTTTTTCTTTTTATTTCTCCAAAAAAAAAAGTTGGATTTCTGTGATACCTTCGTAAGATCTGGCTGGCATGCAATATATTTAGATAAATCTATTTTAAAATATCTATTCATAGATGACATGGAGGTTAATTTGAAGCAAAAGGTTCTTTTAACGTATATTGCCTTTAAATTATTATTTTAAATTTACTTTACTTAGTTCCAATAAATCTTCAAATACCACTTGAAATTCTTTTTCGGACTAAAATTTTGTGAATTCTCTAGCTACCACTTTGTGTTACTTGCAGCAGTACAAACATCGATCAAACATTTTTTGAGACAATAGACAAATGGATCATTTATGCATTTCGCAGTACTAATTTAGAGTCGCTCGGAAAGTCATTCCAAGTTTAGAACTTTTATTCATCGTTAACAAATAAGGCACCCGCACATATTAATGAGCACATAAACCTGATAAATAATACATAAGCTTTGTATATTTATCAAATACAATAATATAAATATCAAATACAATGATGTAGACAAAGTTTATGAACAAAAAAATATCAAATTACAAAGTCGATTTTAAACCCGGAAAGTTGACTATTATCTTCAACTACTTATCATAAGACATTTTTCAAACTAAATTTCAAAATTTATTTTTTAATTAAAAAAACAAAAAATGTATTGATTTCTGTTGATTTGAAAGCTTAAAATATTTTGCTTTTATAATTTTTTGAAAAATCTTTTTGTTATATCTATTCGTTGAAAAATATTTTCAAATGTTTTAATGTATGAGTTTCAAAAAGCTTTTAAAACTGTTTATTAATATTTTTTATGGGAGGGAAAAAACAAAACTTCTATTTTAAAATAGAATTGGTTTGAACAAAAATTAAATTTTATATTTCTTTTGTGGTTAGATTTTTATTTATTTTTTTTTTTGTGAGAGAAAATAAATTTTTCAACTAGAGTTTTATTTAAAAATAATTTCAATAGTTGTTATTAAAAGTTCATAAAATAAAAATCAGAAATAATTTTATATCTGAGAAATGAAACAAAAATCGTAAATATAAGTTTATTTCACAATAGCTTAAATAGCGTAATAGCAAATGCAATAGTGTGCTCAGGTTATTTTTAACTAATTTCATTAATATTAATTTTTGTGATCCAAAATTACACAAATAATAAGAAAATTAAATATATTAAAAATATTAGTCGACACATAGTTCATGTTACCAAAACTTCCTAAAATATTGAGAAAAAGATATATTATTTAATTACAAAAAAAATAAAATATCATATACCTTAAATACCGTTATCGTTTGGCAAATTTTGGTCGCCAATTTCCTCTTTTCAGACACTTGGCCACTTTTTTGGCAACTTTTTAAAAATGCAAATAATGGCAATTTTTAAAGACCATGTGATAAATGACGTAAAACTAAATTGTTTGAAATAATCCACTCATATATATTAATTCCAATGAAGAAATTAACTATTTCGAGATTTTTTTAACAGTATAGTGAAGAATTTATAAATTAAGTGAAACTTTTAAAAAATAAATCTAATAATAAAGTTTATGAACAACAAATATCAAGTTCTTTTGGATTACAAACGTACAAAAATTTAATTAATAAGTTAAGTATTAGTATGTTAAGTATTTTTTAAGTAAAGCTTTATCTTTACCATAATGTAAATTATTATAAATAAATTACTTCGTTATTCATAAAATTCAGTTCAATAGTTTTTCTTGAAATAAAATATTTTTTGGTTTCGTTTTTACAAAATAAACAAATTTTAAGGTGATTTTAGGTATTAAAACCGTTGGTCCCTTTAAAAAAAAAAATTCCTCTTTTTCCTCTTAGCAATAAGATAAGCAATAACAAGAAATAAGAATACAAACATTTGGTTAAAATAAATATTATACATTTTAATAGTAACTTTTTGTAACTATAGCAATTATATTCTTTCACATAGTTTTTCTTTCCCACTGTTTATAATTTATAATTCACTGAGTATAAAAATATTCAGTGAAACATTTCTGATTTACTATACATAGATAAACAATTACATTTATTTAATAGCCACACAACAAATATCTCAGGCATTTAGCAGCGAAACGGCAACAGCTGTAAAGATGATAAATAAATTGACAAACGTTGATAAAGAATAGAACTCGAAGCTTAATAAAAAACAGACTGCATTTTAAAGTTGAATAATCATAAAATTGAAACTATATATCCTTTCTGTACTTGCAACAAGTTTTCAAAAGCATATTTATAGTTTATTACAATTTCCCAAAAAAATTTTCACATATCAAAAAGTCGATATATGCTTCAAACTAGAGCCAATACATAATAAAATTACATACTTAGCTTTTCTCCAAGATGTCGGACTTCAAAATTTCGAAAAAAAAACACAAAATTAAAAAAATTATAAAATATTTACCAAAATAATATCAAGCCAATGTGGATATCAAATGAAAGCAAATAATCCTGTATAACAAAAGTTTTCAGTTTAAAATGTTAAGCAGATTAAAATGTTAAGAAAATATTCTTTATATAAAGTATATAATTAATTAATAATTATAGCATTAAATTTCCACAAAGATATTTTCTTGACTTTTTGTATGGCAACATTTAAATAAAAGATATCATTAGATTGCAGGGATTCGTAGCTTTCGCCTGGTTTTGGGTCGATAAAATCTTAGTAAATATTTTATAATATTCTTATATTTCGAGACTTCGAAGTCCTTTTGAGAGGAGATTTCACATCCTTTAAAAAACTGGATAAAGAGTTTTACTACGGATGATGTCCAGCTTTTTCCATATCGCGACCTTTTCACGTGTGAAAATGATTGTTGTAGCCTGATATATATCTGAAAATAATAGTAAAAGACAATATTTTCAAAAGGATATTTTCTTAAGTTATTATGCTTAAATATTTTAATAAAAGATATTATTATATTTAGGAATACTTTGCTTGCATTAATAATATTCGTAAATATTTCATAATCTTTTTTTTTTAATGTGTATCGTTTGAAAGATTTCAAGTCCTTTTAAGAGAATATTTTACATCCTGGAGAAAAACTGGGTAAAAAGTTCTACTACGTACACGGCGAAAACAGATTCGTTCAATTCATACAATTCGATTAAGATTACCGTATTTATGTGATATACGCATCTGTTTTAAAATCAATTCTTTTAATAAATGGAAGCTATTTTGAATTGAAAGATGTATGTATATACGTACGTACGTATGTATGTATGTATGTATGTTTATTTAAAATTTTAAATTCCTTAATATGTACACATACACAGTTCTGAATATACCTTGGATAAATGTTTGAAACATCTTAAATAATGGACTAATATGAATCCATCCTTATAGATAGGGCAACTTCAAAGAAAGCAGAACCGGCACTAATGAGTCTTTCTGAAGCCCATATGTTGACAACATTACGATTGCCTATGAAGAATTGTCACCACTTAAGACGTTTGAATTAAAATATTGTTTTTTTTACTTACCGTCGTTTTGGAAGAAAACGTCGAGAATTTCACTTTTACTCAGATTTGTCCCATTATTAAACAGCTTTTGAATAACAGGGATTCGTCACTAGGGTTTAGGTTTTCCGGCAATATTTCTTCTCCCGGCAAACGGGAACGAAAAAATCAGTCTCCCGGCAATTTTTTAAAACTTTAGTTATAAGAAAAAAAGTAATGATTTCTTATGAAAAATATATATTTTTTAAATAAAACAAAACGAAACATTGTAAATCATTCTGAATTAACGAAAAATAAAATAATATAAAAGTATAAGGCCATTTCTTAATACCTTCCGTAATTTATGTTAAAAACTGTGTCTCAGATTTCTACGTTATTTGGTTTTTGATGCTAAAATTTTTTAAAAATATTCAACAATTTGTTGGATAAATTTAATTATAAATAGATTGCCATTTATTTCCACTTTTTTTCTCTAACTTGCATTATTTTTTTACTGATTTTTACTAAATTAAAGATAAATTTGGAAAATACTAAAAATTGGTTTGCAAACAATGCTTTTCAGAAAAAACATAGTGTTCAGAAATCTGAACAAAATAATCTCATATACGTATGAATAAAACATGAAAATAGCTTTTTTTGTAAGTATTTTGAAGTTATAACATTTACATGTTCATTACTTGGATAAAAGATGCTGTTTCAAAAGAAACTCTTGTAATAGTATAGAAAATCTCCCAAGCAAGTAATTGTTTTATAAAATATAATAAGTGTTTTGAAGTTCAACTTATTTAATATTCATTTAAAAAAATATATACTAAAATTAAGTATCTAAAATTTGAACATGACAAAAATAAAGTTGATTTAAAATTTCATGTGAAACAATATATAATGAATTCTATAAAGCATGGATAAACAAATACATAGAAATCTGATAGAAAAAACTCCAATTCAATAGTCAAAAACCTAGTTAATACAGCACTAACGTTCCTCTCAGGTAGCGTTCATTATATGGTTTAAACACTTGCAAGTACACGCAGAGACGCCTGATCATTACAAAAATATTATGCTCTCATTGCTAAATTTATTGAACTTTAATAACTCTCTGTACAATCTGATAACAATGATTTTGATTCAATTTTGTCATTTAATGTGTACACTTAATAATAATATTAATATAATTGAATGCAAAAATGTTTATAAATATCTTTACCAGAAAAAAACTTTTTTTTTTTTTTGATAATATGAAATATATTATTACTTCTACATTAAATATTTGCAGTCTTTTTCCTTGTTCTGAAACCATATTCTATTATTAATCCATATTAATATTATTATTCCTATAACAATAAAATATTAAAAATAAGTTTTCATAAACTTTGTGGAATTCTTCAATACTTTTTTGTTTTTAAATATATATATATATATATATATATATGTTATATATATATGTTTGTGTGTGTATATATATATGTGGGCTTTCACTATAATTCATTGGCTCAATAACCCATATTTATTATCCATCGTTTATAAATCGAAATAAAACGCACTTATTTAAAATTAAATATTATTTATTAGTTAAATTAAACAGCACTTAAACTGAATTTAATTCAAATAATTTATGGGCGATCGCGAACACTTCGTCTTTTTTCTTCGACGTTCTCAGTACAACTCCCCTTTTACAACTCAACTGTCTGTCTTTTCATTCTCTTTTCTTCGTCATATTCGTCCGTTTACTGTCATCCTAAAGCAACAGAGTTGCGTTTCCCATATTTAACCATTACCCCTATATTCGGCTCTCCTGACGGCAATATGGCTCGAATTGCCATTTTTTCAGATACTCCGCCACTGTTGTTGGGGGCTTCATGGTCACCAACTTTCTCCACTTCATATCTTCCATGAGGAAGTTTGTTAATAATCTTATAAGGACCTAAAAACTTGCCTTTCAGTTTGAGGCCGACTCCAAATTGAGTTCGCTTAATAGCGACTAACTCGTTTACGTCACAGTCCTCTTCAGGTTTGCGTTTAATATTAAAACCCCTACAATTTTTCTCTGTACACGTGCTATATTCTCTTTAGCTTCTAACCGGATCGCGTATCGGTAGTTATTTAACTCGTTCACGGTCTCCTGCTCTAAAATCTCTCTAAGATCTGGGTAATCTGGTAGCCTCATCTCCATATCAGTTAATAACTCGAATTGTGAAAGTCTTGTACGTTTCGAAACTGTAAAGTTTACCATCATCTGTACGCGTCATACATGCTTATGCCAACTTCCTAGATTTCCGCTACAATTTCGTCAACATCGGCACGATTATTTTATGCATCCGGTCTACTTGACTGTTTGCGCGAGGCACGTCAGTCGCTATAATTACAAGTTGAATGTTTTCGCCCTTACAATTCTCTGCGAATGCTTGTGATGTAAACGCTGTACAAGCATTACAAACTTACTAAATGTATCAACAACCACGAGAATATAATTATACACTTTCTTGGTCACTTCCGAAAGACCAACATGATCGATATGGTACGTCATCAGGGGTCTATCGCCTTTGTCTATGGGATTAAGATAACCTTCTTTCCTTCCCGTCTTAGCCTCAGTGACAATGCACTCGACACAACTCTTTACTACCCTCTGTACTTTCTCCGTCAATTTCTGTATATAGTACTGTTTCTCCACCAACTCCTGCGTTTTTGCTACACTATAGTGACCCTCTTTGTGCGCTAACTTAATTATCTCCTCTTCCAACTGGACCGGTACCACAACTAATCGCTTAACTCGATCTTTCATTAGTATACCATTCTCTATATAATAATCTTCATAGTTGTCATATCCCAAAACTGTTTCTATAGCTTTTATTCGATCGTCATGATTCTGCACCTCTTTCGGCCTATGCGTTAAACTGCTTTCTGTCATTAAAGAATACATCCGACTTAGGGCATCAACATAGTTCATACGCGTTCCTGGCATATGTTCAATTTCGTATGAAAATTCGTGTAAAAACATGGCCCAACGGGACACTCTTGGAGGGATATCTTCTTTGTTCATGGTCATTTTGAAGGCACTACAGTCGCTTACTATTTTGAACGGTATTTCTAGTAAATAGACTATCCATTTTTTCAATGCATCTACAATTGCAAGCACTTCCAACTCATAGGAGTGGTATTTCTCTCCATATGGTTTGGTTCTTCGACTCATAAATTGTATAGGGTGTAATTCCTTCTCCTCCAAACTCCTCTGTAAAAGCACTGCACCGTACCCAAACTCACAAGCATCTGCATATACCTCCGTTATTGCATCAGAATCGTACAATTTGAAGACTGGTGCACTGACTAGTGCTTCCTTCAATTGCTGGCAAGCTATCAAAACTTCATTAGTCATATTAAAGGGTATATTTTTCCTCAGCAAATATGTTAACGGCTTGGCTTTAATAGCATAATCTTCTGTAAACTTTCTAAAATACAAAGTCAAACCCAGAAATTTCTGAACCGCTTTCCGATCGTTAGGAATAGGATAATTCTTGACTGCATTGATCTTCTCATCCGAAGGTTTTATTGAATCATTCGCTATCACGTATCCCAGAAAAGTAACTTTTTCTCGTAAAATCCCATTTTATTTGCAACCCATTTGAAGCTGCTCCCTCCAAAACTAATCTCAACTTACCAAAGACTTCCATCAGATTCTTGGAGGGAATTATGATGTCATCCATATAAACAATAATAGTATTGTCACTAATCAAATCTCTCAAAACAGCAGATATAAATCTCGTAAAAACAGCTGGTGAATTACTGATACCAAACGGTACATATAAAAACTCATACTGCCCATTATGTGTTATAAATGAAGTATATTTTTGTGATGTTTCCTCTAAGGGGACATGGAAAAATTCGTTTTTCAGGTCCAAAGTAGTATAAACATTTCCCTTCTGCAATTTATCTAACACCTCGTCGATCAATGGCATCGGAAAATGATTTCTATTTATTTTTTGATTCAGCTTCCTATAATCGCAATACAACCGATGCGTACTCTGAAGTACTAGGTTGAATTATCTTCTCATTTAATCACTCTTTAATCTGATTCTCAACTACGACTCGATCCATTCACGGTATTCGTCTTGGACGTTGACAAATTGGTATATCGTCTCTCAAAATTATTTTCATCTTAACGGGGCTATTAACATTCTTCGACGGCATGTAACCATTTATCAATTCGAAAACAACCTTGATAATCTGCTTATGAAGATGATCCAAATCTGTTTATACTTCCGGTTTAAACTCTTCGATATTCAAACACATATTCTCAAACTCTTCTAATAAAATATTCTTTCTGCATGGCTGCTTTAAAAATGCTTCTCCATCTTTAATAACTACCTCTGCTTTTCTTAATAGGCTAATACCTATCATCACAGAATGAAGAATGTCACGCTCTCCGGCAATATAAAAAGTTATATCAAACTTCAAATTGTCAATTTCAGCTGGACAATTAAAATGGCCTATAGTGACAATTTCGCTATCACCAATACCATGCAGCTTCACCTTTAAATTGAATTAAATTGATCTCACCAATAACGGACAACATATCTAACCTCATCAAACATATGTCACAACCAGTATCAATTAGTGCAGACAACTATTTCCCTCGAATAAAAATGTCTTTAAAAATTAAACCTGGGCCCTTTTTAACGATATTAGCTTCTTTAACAGAATTCCTCTCAGAATTTTTGACCTACATTCAAATGATTGATGACCAAATTGGTGACATTTGAAACATTTCACCTGCTTTTCAGGACATTCTTTAGCCATATGATTCTTATCGCCATACTTATAACACTTTCTCTCCTTCTCATCCTTTACATTTGCCTCAGGTCTCTTCTCCATCACCGCAAACTCTTTTCCTTTATTTGACGAACGAGGATTAAGTCGAAATTTCTCATATACTTTAATTTTTTATTAAGTTCGCCTATGGTTTCAGCCTGGTACAACACCGCCTTATTATACTTTTCTCATCTAACTCTATTATTTTGGCTATCTCCATTATACTGTATAAGTTCTCGATCATTGTCTCATTCTTATTCAAACGACGACTACGTAATTCACGAATAGCTTCGGCTACTGAAAAAGCTCCACCAAATTCTTCCAACAAGAATTTTTTCAAAGTTGTCCAATCACCAACATTTTTTGGAGTCATTATAAAAAGTTTTGCAGCGCCAACAAATAATTGCTTCGCATACACCAATTTCTTCGAATTCGTTCAACAACTGATTAACGTCAGTTGATTTAGTACACGAAAAAAACAGATAAACTTTCTTCAACATCCTTCAAAGTGTAAATACTTCTTTGCAACACACTTCCTTCACTATTTCTAGTAACACCAATGCTCATCTCAGAATTGCCTGTTGTAGTGGGTAGCACCCATTCATCATCCAAATCACTAACGTCCGAAGCATCTAATCTATAATGCTCTAACAATCGAACCTATAAATCTCTCTTACGTCCTTGTAAATACAAACCAAGTTTCCCTAACTTAGCCTTCAACTCTACAACACTCATTCCAAAAATTGTTGATCTGTCCATTTTGTAACGATCGCAAAAATATCATTATAATAATAAAATAATTATAATATTACAGTAAATATAAGATGAATAGTTATTAAAGTCAATAGTTATTAAGCATTTAAACCAAAAATCACTTATTAAATTACGTTAATTATTTCTCAAAACAAAAATTTATCATTAACAAAACATTAATCATATCTATCTTTACTTAAATTCAATCAATAACAAAAATAATGTATTTATTTAACGATGAATACACTACTTGCCACCTCTGCTCACTTGTTGTCATCTACTTCTGCGCAACTAATATACAAACACAGCTTCTCTGCTTCCCCTTCTCTTTGGCTTTTTCAAATCAACGGCATATTTTGCTTTTTTCCCTTAGCAACTTATTCACTTCTTATGCTTTGCAGATTATGACACTCAGTCAAATTATTTTGTTTGTTTTTCTTTACAAAAAACTTGTTTTATAGACTTTGCTGTACTTTCGTTATACGACAGAACTTTCACCAACTATTTTACTACGCACCCAGCAACAATAGAACGTTATTACATACACAGTCTCAAGTTTCCATTTTTCTTTTTATACTTCTTTTTCTTCGACACTCAGTCGCTCTGACTCTCACACTTTTTATTTTCGACACTCAGAAACAATTTTGCTTCGCCACTCAGTCGTTTTGACACTCAGCCAGTTTTTAAATTAGACACTCAGTCACAATTATTTAATTCGACACTCAGTCGCTCTGACTCTCACAGTTTTTATTTTCGACACACAAACACAATTTTGCTTCGACACTCAGTCGTTTTGACACTCAGTCTCAGTTTTTAAATTAGACACTCAACAACAATTATTTACTTTTCGACACTCTGTCGATTTGACACTCAGTCACAGTTTTTAATTTAGACACTCAGTCACAATTATTTTATTCGACACTCAGTCGGTTTGACACTCAGTCATAGTTTTTAATTTAGACGCTCAGTCGCAATTTTCATTCAACACTCAATTCGTTTTTTTTTAAATACACAGTTTTTTTTTCTTACACTTGTCTATTTTCTCTTTTTTGTAACCTCTATTTTTTTCACACTTGCATTGCATATACGAATTTAAGGGTGGGTTTTTTTTCATACACTCTCTGATTTTGTGCTTTTTCTTTCACTGTTTCGTTTTTTTCATAACTCAACGAGCAAGCGTAAACTTGATGTTAGCAACACACAAGAACACAAAATTTTGCACGTTACAAAATTATATACGCATAAGTATTGTATATAAGTATTTTCTTTTCTGTTGTTGTCTCCTCACTCTAACGGTATTTCATTAATTGATAATGCAATTTAACGATTTTTTCTTTTCACACTCTTATGTTCCTAATCATTACAAATATATACATATCATTTTTCAGTAAAAATTATAAAAATAATAATAATAATATTTATTAATATATGATAAGATTGGAATAATAATATGACCAAATGAACAAAATGAAATAATAATATGATAAGATTAGATAATTATATGATTACATGAGGTAATAATATGATAAAATGGAATCAAAATATGACAATGTGCTTTAATAGTATAACAAGATTCTTCAATTATATGTAAAACTATAATCATAACATGAAAAAACAAACCATAAAATCGGATACAATATTACAATGTGGAATCGTAATAATTATTACTTATAATCATTTCTATTTTTCGTTGTGATCATATGTTCCAATCATAATATGTTGCTCTTAGATTATGGTCACTACAACTATATTTCTTCTCTGCATGTACCGTATTTAGAAAAGCGTCAATCTTTCAATGATATAAGGTATTAAAAATAGCAAAACGTTTGTTATAGAATTTTAAGACTACGAGAATATTTAATTTCTTGTTTTCCCGGGAGAACCAAAAAACCGGAAATCTCCAAAGTATTTTGATGGGAAATCCCGGGATTTCTAGCCCAGAGATTCCCGGAGCTACAAAAATAAAATAAATTTGTTTGGAATTGATTGGGCTAGTAATGTAGGACGAATTATGGGTGAGGAATTGATCTTATACATCGAACATTGGACACTATGACACGATTCAATACAGAGATATCTATGATATCATATACTGAAGAAAATAGGCATCCCAGATTGATAAATCGACAGAATAATAATCCTAAGCATACTTCAAAGTGGTCTATGATTAGATTAAAGATAATAGTGTGGTCTTACTAAACTTGCTAAGTAAGTCCTGTTACTTAAATCACTTAGGAAATCATTGTAAGAGAGTTCTAAACAAGGATCAACTAGAATTTTTTTAACTTGATGCTAATTATCAGTAGAGATCTGTCGTAAACTCATTGGAAGAACGCTAAAGAGAATAAGCAAAATCATTTTAAATAATAGTGAATGCACGCACTAGTAGTAAAACTATGAAAATATTAAGAAAAACAAGAACATTAATTACAGTTAATTTGTTTATTCCTTTAATTTGTTTCATCCATTTTTATTACAGTAATCATAATAATTTTTTCATTTTAGTTTAAAAATTGTTCGTCATGAGCACTTGAAGAAAAATATTATTGGTACGTTTACTTCTTTTTTTTAATGTGTTTAGGTATCAGAAAGCAAATAACATGACGAAATAAGTAATAAATTCGCTAAGATATCATAAATTCTTAATAAGTTTTTTTCACGCTTTTAAAAAGTGGAATCATCACAAGTAATAGACAAGGGAAATTATAAAGTTTGATACTTCCCTAGGCAAAAAATTAAACATATCAATTTTTATCTCTAAATAGAAGATCGATGAACGTCAAAAACATGGTTTCGCTAAGATACTAAAATACTTTACTCAAAACTGCAACCTTCAGTGAAAATGCGGATTATAGTAAATAGTATTCAATACTAACTTTAACCTCAACAAATTTAAAACATACCTTTATTGATATTTAAATTTTTTTTTTTTTTTTGATATTACATACTATTGGTAAGGAAAAAAAAAACAATTACTTAAATTCAATAACCTCCACCAACCGCAGACACAAAATAAACACAATATTTGTTTAGTAACAATGCAATCAACAACCACTTGACTGGATGATGCATATCATATAAAAATAGCGGTTGCAGTTTGCAACAGCAAACGAACTGAAATCAGGGCCAATATCCTGCTGCAGCTACTAAACCACAATAATTGCAATATAAAACTTATCGAAACTTAACCCACAAAATATATGCAAAATTCAAACAATAATGGAACAACAAACTGAAAAAATATAAGCTTTTACAAATCTGACTGCGAGAAATTTTACACACTCAGTATTAATATAAAATTTAATGTTTATGTGTAAGGGAAAAAAGGAAGTTAAGAGTCAATATATTTTTGCAAAGACTATTTCGAAAAACGTTTGATCTTCCTAGATAATTTACTTTGCATCATGTCATCTTTTAGAATAATATTTTAGTGTAACACAAACGACGTGACAAACTTAATTTATTCTCCAATTTTTTGATCCTAAGTATGTATCGCAGATAGTCATCTACGTTAAGATTTACAAGAGTTTTACATTTACATTGAAAGTCATATATTTTACTCTATGGTGTATGTGCTGATAAATTTATTTTATTTTACGTGTGTAAGTGTATGAAAAGTCTAAATTTTAAGATTTTTTTTTTTAGTTAAGAAGTGAGCGAAAAAGCTAAGATTATTTCCAGTAAATATGCTAATAAAGAGGAGCAATAATTTTACTTTACTTCTCTGGTAATAATATTTGTTTAGTTTTCAATATTGAGCTTGAATATGTTTCGAACATTGTGATTTTCTGTCTGTATTACAATGAAATTCCATATGTACTGATTAGCGTTCACTAGATTAGACCATTTTTGGAAAACTAAATATCTTTATATTAATAATAATAATAATAATAATAATAATAATAATAATAATAATAACAATAATAATAGTTATAAGTTTTGTGGTAATACCATTTTAAACAAACTGATTACAGATCTGAACTCACAAGACTTGAAACTAATAGAGTGAAAAATTTGACTCTTACTATCATGATACTTATTCGAAGTTTAAGACTTCGAAAAAGGGCTCAAAATTGCTTAACTTAACATCATTCTACATTTTTTAATAAACTAACCGTATCTTGGGAATAAATTCTACCTTCTTCATTATCGTACATAATTTCAACAGATACATACAGGGTGGTCGAATTTTGAAAAAAAAAAACAAATGTTTTAAATTTGTACTTTTGTTTGTTTTTGGGCGGAGGGTGTGTGCACCTCAACTGAATACAAATTTTGAATCAATACTTGTTGTAATTATGCGTATTTTGCGCTATATCTTGCTGATGTGCTGTAAATAGCGATCACAGTAGAACGTCTAAAAACAAGAACAGGAACATTTTTTAAAAAATCATTTTTTTTTTTTTTTTTTGGCGGAACACACTCACGGTTCATATGGAATATGATAGATTATTGCATTAGCTAAGTTTTTTTTTATCATTTTGCACAGTATATTCGAAGGCGCATTTAAAATAAATTAAATAACAAAATGTTATGGACCTTTGCAAATTACACAAATATCTCACTTTTTGTTTTTGTGTTTTTATATAGCAAATTGAGATTTGTATGAATTTTCCATATATAGATATAAGAACAGCGATAAATATAATTATTCGGAACCAAAAATTTAAGTCAAATTTCGTTAGAAGCAGAAAACGGGAAACTTTTTTCAAAATTATATTGCTAAGGCATTTCGCATGTGCAGCACGAAATTTACCATAATTGTCATAATTGTTAGGTGTTTGTAATGCTTAACAGAAATATAGAGGCGCATCAGAAAATTTCTGAAGACAAAAATTTTATTGATTTAAAAAATATATTTGGATTAAAAACACATAAAAATATTAAATACCATTTCTTTGTAATGTGCTTGAATAAAATATATATTCGCATAGTATGTGGCAAATAACTTAGACGCGAATCCCATTTTTCGCTAAATTGTTAAAAATTGTGATTTTGAGTATAAACTTTTTAAAATTTTGCTGGGGAACCCTAAAATATAATACATTAATACCATCAAACTAAGAAGATAAAATATGGTTTACTTAAATAGCAGTAGGTTTGGATATTGCGTGTAATTTTTACCAGAATTATACAAAAACATAAAGCATTTAAAGTGTTTTATATGTTAATTTTAAAAACAATACAACTTTTGCGCCCTTTGTGCAAAATGATTAATGCGAACAGATTCTACATGCATTCGAATAACTTTATATTTGTACGAAATGATAAAAAAAAAAAAAAATCCTAAATTTTTGTTATACCTAAAAAATTTAAAATTTTTGATAATGATCCATATATATAAAGTAGTAAAGTTAGTAAAAATATACATATCTGTTCTGTGTAATGTATTCATTTTACTCGACTTTTTCAGTATTCAATTAATCAAGTAACTCGAAAATGCTGTTTTTGAATTAATTGATTAAACGAGTAAAGTTTTTAAGTTACTCGAGTTATTCGAATAAAATATACCTTTACTCGTTTTTTTCAATGTTTATCAAAAAATAAATCAATCATTCTGTCTCTGTTAAAAAAGAAAAAAAAAACAATCTTAACAATTAAGTTTAATCAAATATAAAAACGAAAAGAAATATTTTTTTTGAGCCACTGTCTCTTATTTCCTTAATATTTCAATATTCCTATGAGCATCACCTGAACTTGTTAATGTTCAAATATTGTTATCCATAAAATGAATAAATAAATGTCTGATGGCATATTTATGAAATAATATAAACATCGGATTTACTTCAGAGAAGAAGTTCATAGAATCTTAATATAAAGAATGAGTTTAACTCAATGCTTAACTTAATTTTAAGTTAAATCCATCATCATTATAGTCACTAAACCAGACTGAGACTATTGGTCTCTATACTTATAACTATCGACTGCACTGTTATTCATAGATTAATAATGTGTTCTTTCAAATCAGGTTCAAAATCTTCCAATTTGTTTCTTATAGAAAATTTAACATAAAACGGCAAATTGGTTTTCTTTACTCCTCCAATCCCAAATCAAAAATTTAAATTTTACATTGTGTGTGTGTTTTTTTTTTTTTTTTTTTTTTTTTTAATAACGTTTATATATTTGTTTTTTTATTTACTCAATTGAAAAACGTCCTTATAATTCAACTACTTGTTATATTTCAGATACATATCCGGTATTTTTCACTGCATAAAATTTGTTTAATACAAGTTCAAATCGTGGTAGCAGTGGGCGACATACTAAAACCTTTAGGCTTTAAACATTTTATACAACAGTTGTTTTCAAGAAAAATATGTTTAAAAACTAAAATAAAAAACATTTTCCAAACCAGTTAAGAAAAGCCATTTTTGAAATATTTTTTACCCTAGTAATTCGATTAATCGACATAATTTTCTCGAATAAATTTTTACTCGAAATAATTAATTTTAATTTAATCGAAAAATTATTTTATTTTAATTTGTCGCTTACTCGAACAAAACTTATTCGTGTGAATATCCTAATCTTGTGTATGATTTTTGTTTACTTTTTGCAAGATATTGAAGTGTTGTTCTCATAATGTTCTAAAAACCCCACTTTATGAATCCAAATTTCTACGAAAAGAAATTACTAAAATTTTTTTTCTTAATAAGCTCAAAAGTACGATAATTCTGAGAACAATTTCGTGACCAGAGTTGAGATTTTGGTGCAGAATTGGATGTTAATTTTAAAAATTTTTTAAATATAATTGTCTGAGTAGTCATTATAAATATTGTTTTTTTACGGGCACTCAATTATACATATCTAAATTTATGCTGAGGTTAAATATTTTTCACAATGTTTATTTGATGAATACAATTGAATATTAAATGGTGCCCAATTAATTTGGAATTTGATTTATAAATACTATCACATATTAGATTCAACTCTGAATCTATAAAATTAAATTAATATAAATTTATAATGTTGTTATTTACCAATACAGATAAAATTGAAATGAATAAATCAAAAAAATTAAGTTACATTTTGTTTATAGTTTACAAGGCTTTCTAGATTTTACAATTATACAATTATATTTCCCCTTTTTTCATTACACCAAAAAAAAAAACACATTTTAAAGATATACGAATTCCTTTAAAGTTTATAGAAATTTTTAAGTGGCGGAATTTAATTCGTTTCAGCATTGATATTTAATGGTTGTCAAATAAATAATGAAAAATAAAATTACTTATTTTTTAGATATTGTTATCACATCATAAATTGTTTTATATTTCTTGCTTTTATATGACATTTTTTGCATACAATAAATTTACAATATCATGTTGTTTGTTTAACTGGAAGTTGTACATAAATTTATTATCTTACGGATCAAACTTACGTAAAAAATTAAGTTATATATAAAAATAGAAAAACAATTAATTTCATAGGTACAAAAAATTTTTACTGATTGTAAAATGCTGGCTAATAGAAATACGAGATCTGTAAATAATGGGAGCTTTTCTAACCTATCTTTCAAAATAAAATCATGTTAAGGCATATAATAAAATAAAATTAAAAACATCCATACTGACCAAAGGAGAAAATATATTAAGATAAAAGAGACATATAGCATTAAAAACTATGTTCATAAAATGTAAACAAGTAAAGTGAAAAATGCCGAGCTTATAGAGGCTTTCAAAAAAGATAAATCAATATTTAGCACAACAAATAGTTAAAATGTGCTTAAATTGAATTAGTTAGATACTATTATAAAGGTAAAAATTTATTTAAATAATAATCTTAAAAACTTTTAATAATAAATTTAAAACTTTATTCCATAAAATTATTGCTTTAAAAGTAAGGGTATAACAAAAATAATTTTTTGTTGTAATATAAACGTTATCGCTAACTCTATTGAAGCGCTTACAAATATTTGTTTTTATATGAACGCTACTATTTCCCCTAAAACTAGCCGCGCTATTCACATATCAATTTCGAAATGTAAGAATATTATTCCTTCAAAATTTTAAAAATTCCACTGTAATATTTATTAAGGTATTATCTTATTAGTACTTGCTTTATATAGTAACTCCCACTTCCCTTAGACGTACCTCTCTATACTCCCCCTGAACCATTTCGCATTATCTTTATTTTAATTGAGTAACTTGATAAGTAAGTAAATCTCACTGTAATAGTTCTATAGAAATTAGATAAAAAAATATATATTTTATATGTGTGATACCACTTCTAGTCCTGTCCGATTGAGAAATTTGATTTGAAAATTAATCCTACAAAATGTTAAGAATTTCACTGTTACAGTTCTTTTGTTATGCGATATTTAAGATTTACTTTATATCAGGCTACCACTCCTCTTGATCTATCTGTCATCTCAATTGTGGAAGAAGAATGATTTTCTTATCATTCTCATAAACCTAATTGAGTTTCGGGACTTACAGGATGTTGCTGTGAGAATTGAAAGAAAATCGGTGCAGTGGTTCAACTGTGCGCAAGGTATATTTTTATAGACCTATAAAGATATAAGCAGTACATATAAAAGCAAAAATAATTAGAAATGTATTTTAGAAATTTTAAAACTTGTAGCTGTTCATTTGCCTAAACTACTTCTACCTTCACTTTTTTGTAGTAGTATTTTTAATTGCAGTTAAAACTACAAATTTGAAAGTAGTGTAATTATTATAATTTTATTACTATCTATATACACAAAACAAAACTGTTACCTTCTTTGCTTCGTTTTAAAAGTAGTAAATACAGTAGTAATAGAAATCAGAGAGGTTAGCAGAGGTAGCATTAAAGTTAGCGGATGAGCTAGTTTAATAAAAGAAAAATTTTAGCTTCAAAATAGCAATGATAAGCAACAAATTCAAAGTAATTATACATGTAGTTTTTCATTCATTTACTATTTTTTACATATTAAACTCTTTTGTTTTAAATCTGATTAATATTTATCAACAACATGTAAGTTTAAAAAATTCCATAGAATTAATTTTCAAATTATTCCTAAAATTAAACAATTATTCGCGATTTTTATTATTTTGTTTCACATATCTCGTAATTTGTAAAGATTTTTTATATCGCTATTAAATATGTTGCCAGATGTTTTACATGCTTCAACATGTCATCATCTTTTTAAATAAACGGTACTTTTTGTTCTTTTAAAATTTAAGTACGGAGTCTTATGTATATATTTTCATTATTATAAAGAAATTAACAGTATGGAAATGTAATGCTCTTACAAAATGTGAATTACATAATGTAATTATAAAGTCATTGTTCAAAAACAACAATTGCTTGTATTTTGTTAGTGTAAAAACACCGTAAAAAATGTCAAAACGCTAAGAGGAAAATATGAGTAGATGAAAAATTATATGATACAAAAACTATTGAAAGGTTCGGGCGGTACGTACATGAAAAAAGCTGTCAAACATTTGAGCTTTCGAGGTCATCTTATTATTACACTATGAGTTTAATATAAGGGTTTTATTTCTTTTCCATGTAAACATTTAAAGATTGCCCTCCATTTTACAAATATATTAAAGTTGCCATCTGGATTGCCAACATTACATAAAACAAAACTATATAGTACATATCAGAAATAAAATAAATTCGGGTTCCCGTTCTTTACTTACAAAATGTAGTTTAAAAACAATGACGTTTACATACTTTTTTTTATAAAAATAAATTTTTTAACTTGTAAAAGTATATAAAATATATTGGAATTGATCAAATTGCAAATTTTTATGATTAATAAATTTTTTAATGTATTGGTTTTTTAGAAGTAATCAATAAAAACTTAAAAAAAAGAGTACATGCACTTAATTCTATTTTGGTAGAAAATTGCGGTGAAAATGCCAATATTTAAGAGGAACTCGCTCGTATTCTTGCTGTGTTAAATTCATAATATTAAGAAAATATTTATTAGCATTTTTTTATTTTATAAAATTTTCATAAATATGTAAAAATATGACCTGAATATTTTAAACTTTAAATATGACTGGAAAAGTAAAAATATTCATGTAATGCGTTTATTAGTGGAAAACAAATTCAAAAAAAAAAAAAAAAGTTTTTGTTTTTTAATTTATAAATTTTCTTATACGATTTATTTAATATTTAAATATAGTAAGAAAAAATATTAAAAACCCCATACAAGGCTATATTGTAACACTAGTTATCTTTATAACAAATCAGCATAAAGATTTATTTCTTAATTTAATACTAAAATTTTATTAATATATATGATCAGTGAAGCGTTTAATGTAACATATTTAAATATAATGCAAATCAAGGAAAATATAGTTCTTCTTATAAAAGGAAGTATAAAAATTCAATAGTCCAATTAATATATAACATAATGAAATATATAAAAATAGCAAAATAGCAGTATTATATACACAGTGAAGGTAGCAGTAAAAATAAAAAATATTGTAGTTATAAAAACTAAACTACAAATGGAGTGGTAGCCAAATGTTATATTTTGAAGCTAGTGCTATGTTTAAACTTTATGTTTTATAGCTTTTGCTCTATCTCAAGTTTTACTTTCTGTGAGCAGCAGTAGTTATAGAAAGTATTAGACTACAAAAAACTATAAATACTTTTGATACCACTTCTGGTTAGTTCAAGTGATTGAAGTTTCAGCCAATACAAAGACTTGGTAGCAGTTGGAATTTTTCAAACGGTACTTATGACAACAACTCTGAAATAAATATTGTAAAATAGAAACGAAATAAGTAAAAATAATAAATCTCTTAACATACAGACACATTTATAAGTAAAAATTTCTGTCATTTGGTGGAATTCTACAAAATCAAAATTAACATGTATTTTATATGTAATTATAAAGAAAAAGAAAGCACAATTTTTTTTCCAAAATCATTTTTAACTTAATCCTCAATGTGACACATGACCTGTTTCTATTTAAATGTTAAATTATTTCTCAAACAAAAAAAAAAAAAAATTCTTACAAAGAAAATGCATTAAAGTTTTATATTCATATGAGAAACAAAAATGACAAAGCGCATACGTGCAGGATAGTTTAAGTTTAAATTACATCAAAGGTATAATGCTAAGTAGAATAAAATCTTTGAAAATGTTTAAACTGAAATACAATAAAAGTTTAACGAACTGTACTTCAAATTTTGATATTTAGGTATACGTGTAATCATTTTAAAAGATTATGAAAATAAAATGGAGTTATATGGTACTTATGTAACTGACTAAATAACTATAATTCAATTAAAACTCATATGAGTTTCATCAAGATTTTAGCAAAAGAAGTGTATGCATGTAAATGGAAAAGTCTTGTATGTATATTTCTCTATGTAGTTAACCATTATTTCATCAAAGAATTAAAAAAAAAATATTTTTCAAATATAAAACAAATTACAATTTTAGATATTGAGTGTTACCACGAGTTTTTTTTTATGATACTAACAAAAGTCTCTTATGGTAAAAGATATAAACCTTAAAGAAATTAATTTCTATTAAATAAGTTTTTAGTAAGGCGAATGTTTAAAATTTCATTATTAGTAATTTATAGGCAATTCCCACTTAACAGTTTTCTTTCAATTTTAATTATCTCTTAGCAAAGTTTTCGTAATTGGGAATATATTGAATCATTTAATTAAGTGTAAAAACTTTATTTACTATCGTGCTATGAATTTACAAAGTATTTGAATAGAACTATTCAAATGTATCAAAGTTTATTTCAACCTCATATTCGTTTTTGATTATGACAATATATTTGATTGAGTAAGGCATTTGTAATTTCGTAAACATTTGTGATATGAAAATTGAAATATATTAACAATACTTTAGGCTTACAAGTTTTTTAATAGAAACCCACTTATCTTGCTATTACAACCAGAATATTGTTAGAAATATGCAAAACGGATTCAATTTCCTCTGAAATGAATTTAAGTTCTTAACATTTTAATACACACAATATCGTCACTGATGGAAAGTAGATTTTTGAAATACTAACAACCAGCACATATTTACCTTACCCTATGATAAAATTATTGGCAGAGAAGAAATAATGTCTATTATTTAGGATTTAATTTTTATAAGTTTTCTTCAGAAAACTTTTGTTCAATTATACTTCGCTTTGCTTCTCATGATTTTTTTTTAGTTTCTGGTCTACTTAATGGCTAAGTATAAAATACAATACATTTGGCTACATTATTTATACAATATTAAAAAAGTTTTATGTATTACATAAAGTTTTTGTAGTATGACATAAAACAAAAAAATAAACAAACTTATTTAATCAATATCGAAAATAAATTCAAACGTATCAACACAATGACCAACTAAATTACTCTAATAAAACAAAAATCAAGAAAAGGTCACTAAATCATAAAAATTTCTTTAGTTTTTTGTTTGTTTCCTCATAAAAATGAAATAATATTTATAGTGATTTATGTACTTTCACACATATTTTTTAGATCTCTACTCTTATAGGGTAATGGAATATGAAACACCTTGCAAATTATTACAATGACTCTACAAATAAATTTTAAAACCATTTAAACCATTCACTCTATGTAACACACTTTTCTAACCTTAAATGTCTTTGTGTTTTTAAACTTTCCCCTAGTGACCGTTGAGTGCGTCTTCTCATAAATCAATGTAATAAAATATAAAACAAAATAAATTTTATGGAAGTAAATATTAAAAAGAACTGTCACAATATATCATTACAAAGATATGGTAGCGTAATTTTTTAAATTAAAATTTCTTATTTTTTTCCTATTAAATAATAAAACATTAAAATTTTTTATAATTTTGTATTTTTACCATCGTTTAAAAACTCCAACTGCTACCAAGTTTTTGGATTGGTTAAAACTACAGCTGCTGAAAATTGTCAGTGGTGGTAGCAAAAGCATTTATCTTTTTTTGTAGTCTAACACTTTCCATAACTACTGCTACTCGTAAAAAATAAAACTTGAAAGCTACAAAAACATGTAGTTTTAATGCAGCAGTAGTTTTAAAAATAAAATATTTGGCTACCACTCCATTTGTCATTTAATTTTTATAATTACTTCCCCTACAGTAAGCTTTATTTTTTTCTGCTGCAGTTAAGCAGAAGAGGTAGTAATAAAGTAGCAGAGGAGGTAGCTAATAGGTAGCAGAAAAAATAGTTTTTGAAGCAGCTTCAAAAATTACTTTTTCTGCTACCTCCTCTGCTAGTTTATTACTACCTCTTCTGCTGGTATTAACTGCAGCAGAAAACATAAAAGTTGGTAAAATTTGGTGCTGTTTAATGTACAGATCATTGTCAAATATGTGAACAATTATTGAAGATAAAATTTTACTTAATTGTTGACACATTAGTTTTAGCAAGAATAAAATCAATTTATTTACAATAAGCAACATTATCATAAAATATTTAAGCTCGGACAAATATATTTCACATTTATGGCCTTTCCTATATATCTGCAAAAAATATGACAATGTTTGTGTGTGTATTAGACTGCACCAAAATTTAACGACTAGAATCGTTCTTGTAAAAGGATTGTTTAAAATATTGGTGAAATCAGTCCTCGTTAAGTCGTGCCGCATTGGAGCTGAATTTTGGATGGTGCGTTAGTATTGGGAAAATATGTTTTTTTTTACAGGTTTTAGAAAAAGTTAGCTGTTAAATAGAATACTTTGTAACAAAATGTTAAAAACAGCATATTATCAGCATAAAAAAATAAATCGGTTAACAAATTTTAAAGTTATTACGAATTTCCCAGATCGGTACTGAATTTTAGACCATATGTGTAAAGAATGCACAAACAAATTTTTACAATTTGTTTGTTTTTTTTTTGGAAATGTTAAAATTTGAACCATAATTACTAAAAAGTGCGTTTTTATGCCTACAGGATAGTTAAAATCTCTTTTTATTAATAAAAAAGTTAAAAAAAAGTTCCAATAAAACTGTTCGGTTAATAGACAGCATTATAGGAAATAAAATCAATATTGACTTAAGTCAAAATCTTATATCACTAATCTACATATATCTTTAATTCTACATGTCAAAAAAATACATTCTGAAATCCTTGTTAAAATTTGGCAAAGATAAACTTTAAAACACGAAGGTCAAAGATCAAAATTTAAAAAACTTATTTATTTTTATCGGGATTTCGATTAAAATTCAGGAAAATAGAACTGAAAGACCTTCTAGCCCTCAAATGAGCTTGGAGTTAGTATTTTTTAAACGCTATTCACAAGTATTTATAAAGTAAATTTTATTGTTTAATATTATAGACCCCTCATCTGCAGGGCCTGATGGCATTATACCACGGATGCTACAAAGTGCAAAGGTATACATCATACCCTGGTTACATAGAATATTTAAACTCTGCCTAACCCTCAACTATGTTCCCCGGAATTGGAGGAGAGTGAAGGTAGAGTTCATTCAAAAAACCGGAAAAAGGAGTCATGAGAATGCAAAGGACTTCCGTCCGATTAGTCTCTTTTCAGTTGAAAACTCTGGAGAGACTCATTGATTTACATATAAGGCAGCGTCTAGAGGGTACAACTCGACTCTCAGGAAGTCAACATGCCTACATTAAAGGTCGCTTTACGGATACGGCTCTTCATGAGGTCGTAAGGGTCATCGAGCGATCCATTGAAATTAAACAATACGCTATGGTTGCCTTTCTGGACATAGAAAGCGCCTTTAACAATGTCACGACTATGGCGATACAGAGAGCTCTGCACTAACTAGGAGTTGAGGATTATATCACCAACTGGCTGGTGTCAATGCTAGAGACAAGAATCATCATTACGAATTTAGGCAACAGTGTTAAGACCAAACAAGTTATGCGTGAAACTCCACAAGGAGGTGTGATTTCTCCGCTGTTATGGCTTATTGTCATTAATACCATCCTGTGCGAATTGGAAGACAAGGGAGTGTATGTCGTGGTTTACGCGGACGATATGGTGATACTAGTATCAGGACTGTTTCTGAACGTGATAAGTGATATCATGTCAACTGCTCTGACTACACTCAGTGACTGGGCCAAAGAATGTGGACTAGGAGTGAATCCGGGCAAGAGAGATCTGGTACTTTTCACCACAAAGACCAAGATTCCGAGCTTCAGGCTACCACGGTTAGAAAACTGTGAACTCACCTTGTCGGACAATGCAAAGTACTTGGGCATTATTTTGGACTCCAAGCCTTCATGGAAGCTGAACATTCAACATACGGTTAGTAGGGCTACGGTAGCATACTACACCTGTAGAAAGATGTTCAGTGTGAAATGGGGTTTGAGTCCAAAATTGACAAAATGGCAATAGTACGGCCCATTTTTGTATATGGATCTCTTGGGTGATGGACCGCTACTAGTAAGAGATATGTGGTGGATCAACTTTACAAGATACAAAGATCCGCTTCCACAGGCATTGCAGGTGCATTACGTACTAGTCCATCAGAAGCTCTGAACACTATATTGCACCTAACACCTATAGACCTATACATAATTGTATCATCAGTTAATAGTGCGATAAGATTATCTGCAACGGAAAGCTGGAGATCAAGAACGTATGGGCACGCGAGGATATTAATCAATTTACCGACTATATGATTCCCCAGATGGACTTCGGAAATACTATTAAAGTCCTATTCCCTACCAGGAGTGAATGGAGAAGGGGAAATCTTCTTGAACAATTTGAAACTAGGATATACACTGACGACTCAAAGATGAACTGCGGTATCGGCTCTGGTGTCTTCTCTAATGATCTTGCAATTAGACACTCATGTAGATTCCCTGACGAAGCAAGCGTATTCCAAGCGGAAATACTAGCGGTCAGGGAAGCGTGTAAACTAATTCGCGATAGAAATATTCAAGAGAATATTGGTTTATTTGTCGACAGTCAAGCGGCAATACTATCGCTCAAATCACCGAAAACTACCTCTATTCTAGTCAGACAGTGTAAAGAGGAACTAATAGGACTAAGTCGACTATATGACATTACTATATTCTGGGTTCCTGCGCATAGGGACTACTATTGTAATGAACAGGCAGACGTATTAGCCCGGGCAGGCTCTGCTATGAATGCCTCCTTATTGGTTTCTGTCGCATTCCCGTTAGGAACAGTCAAAAGCAGAATCCAAAAACACTTTCTAGAAAAGGCAAAAATAGATGGCGAAATCTGGACAAATGTAGATTCGCGAAAGAAACGTGGCCTACCTACAACGAAAAACTCTTAATGCAACTTATTGGCTACAAACGCAAAGACAACTCGAGACTAATAGCATTGTTTACAGGTCATTGGACGATCGGAAAACATGCAAGCAGACTTGGTCTCCCTTACAATGAATATTGTCGTAGTTGTCGCAATCGCGGGAAGGAGGAGACAGTATTTCATCTTCGTTGTGAATGCCCAGCCTTGAACGCAAGCATACATAAATTTTTGGGAGTGTACCAATTAGACAACCTCTGTGAGATATCTGACACTAGACTCAGTGAAATCATTAAATATCTCAATGCTACAGGCTGGATCTAATTAATTTATGTTCTCATTGTTCTTCCCTACACTTCTATCTCATTACAGACTCAATACAACTCATTCACCTGGCGAGTAGTGTGGTTCCATCAAAACGGACTCTAATGAGTCTAATTGATTGCCCGTAAGGTTACGGGCTACCACGTAAACCAACCAGCGAAACATAGACCCCTCGTTCTGACAAGTAAAGTCATTTTACGGCACGAGGATTCCTCACATAAATTACTGCATCCAAATCCAGATAAATAAATGATTTTTCATGACGTTTTCTTTAAACATTTTAAATATTCCAAATTTTGACTATTGACCTTCTTATTTTAAAGGCAACCCTTGTCCAATTTTCTTTAATAAAACCAGAATATATTTTCTGGGATATAGTTTATCTTAATATGTAATAATTTTGTTGAGTCTGAATATGAGTTAAAATAAAATAATTTTTTTTGCCGAAATCCGCAAATCTCAGGTACGGCTTAGTCATACAAGGGTATTAACCTAATACTTTTTTAATTTTATTTCCTTTTATTTAAATTAGTGTTCTCTAAAAACCTGCGTAGTTTTGCTAGAACTTTTTGAAATTTGTTTAACAAAGTTTTTAAAAATTTGAAATTATAATTTCGAAACAGCCTTAAGAAAATCAAAAATTTTCAACCCAGACTTGAAAGGGGTTGGCATTATCCTAAAGAAACGAAAACATGAAAAAATATTTTTCAGTAATTACGGTTAAAATTTAGATAAAAATAATATTCTATTTAAACATTTCTCAATAAATTAAACTTTTGAAATTCTAGGAAAATTAGTAAATCAAGAGAACTTAAAAAAAATATTAAAAATAAACTTTTACTTGAAAAAGTAAGGAAACGGAAAATAATAAAATAAATTTTAATGTCAATAAAAAAATAAACTTTTTATTTAATTTTTTATTTATGTATGTATATTAAATGAAAACTTGGGAACATCTCAAAAATACTGTTATATGTCCCTTTGCAGATAGTTATTACCTTATAGAATTTTTTTATCTAAAGATATGTATGATTACAATTAGTGAAAAAAATACTAACAGTTTTTAGCCTTATTGAAATGCTTGTAAAGCATTCCGTTGTGATTATTTTAAACAAATAATCCTCACAACTGCACATTTGGTATATAAAAATTGTATGGTATATAGAAATTGCATGAACCTGCCCATTATTCCACCCAGCTTTTATAAAAATGTCTTCCTAGACTCCCTCCTCTATGGCAGAGTTCAACACAAATAAAATCTTTTGCTCTATAATTGTCCAGAAGTTTTATAAAATTTGCAAGACTTCGTTGAAAATTAACCACAGGTTCCAACAAAAAAAGTCGAAAAAATTAAACATACATATTTTCCAATTATTTTTTTGCAAAAAAAAAAAATTCAATAGGAATTTAAAAATAAAAAAAGAGTAAAATATAGCAAAGGAGAACAGAAACGCTTTTAATTGAAATACTTGCAAAAATAGTAAAACTAGTAAAAATATAATGCAAACGACTATTAACGGTCTGCGGAATTCGTAATAACTAACATTTTTTTCTTTTATATTTTGCTTAATAGATAATTATATGAAGATTACAGCTTTTTTTACATTTTGTTACAAAGCAAAGTACTGAATAGTTATTTTTTTCTAAAAACTGTAAAAAAGCCATATTTTCCCATACAAACGCACCCTACAAACATCAGGTCCGATGCGGCACGGGTAAGCGATTATATTTCGCTCAATATCTTTTTACAATCCCACAAACGATTTTAGGGGGAGTTACGGTAAAAATTAAATATTGCCGCAGTTTAATATACAAATACAAACATTGTTATATTTTTTTGTAGATGTGTTAATATTAATAATTGATTCATAGAAATAGTCGGATCTTAGGGAGCGATTTTATAAAAGGAGAAAAAAAAACATTTCGTCAAATTGTACTGAAGACTACAACTTAATTTATAATTATTCGACTGAGAATTACTTCTTGCGTAGATTCAGCAATGTCCGTCCATCTGATTGACTGGCTGTTTGTCCATGTAACCTTCTGAACAAGTACAGGCTGCTATGTAGACGTTGTGATTTGCGTTTTTCATTAAGTGATGGTTTTTTGCAGTTTTCGTCGGATTATGTTTGGGCACGACTTTAAAACACGGTGCACAGTTCTTAGACTGGCACTGACTCCACTTTTTTCACGTATTTTTGATACCGACATGGCGGAATTTGATCCAATTCTAAGAATTTTTGGTCTTTCTTTAGGAGTTGTTGCCATTTTCTTCCGCCCTTTTAAGTTTTTTCCATATATTTCCACGTTATTTAAATAACTGTACATAACTGTCTTTCCTCTATTAATGTTTTTGGCTATTTGGACCGGATTCTAACCCTGAGATTTCAAAATCAGAATTTTTTCATTTTCAGAGTTATGAAGAGCCTTATCACGTCCCATTTTGAATAAAAACTATTTAAAAACTATCAAATTAAAAATTCACTAGCCATTTATATTAAAAGAAATTCAAATCATAGCCTTCCTGATTAATATTAAATGAATTCCTTATTCAAGTGACATACGAAATAGTACCACAGAAATACATGTCTTTAAATAAATGCATAATTTTAATATAACAAAATATGTATATTGTTTATTTCTTCAGGAAACTAAAGCCAGCACCTTGAACTGTGGTTGCGCAAAAAATGATTTTTTTCTGAACTTTAGTTTAGGAGATATACTTAATTAAAGTTAAAAAAATGTGATTCCTTATTCAAGTGGCAGGCAGTGTATAAATAGAAAACAAAGGTCCGTAATTAGACCTATAATTCTTTCCCCTACAAAGTCATACATTAAATCAATTATCATTTTAAAATACTGTATTAGTATTGATATATTCATATAATATTATGCATATCGATAGTGTTCTGGCGAAAAGTCCTATGTGTTTTTTGAGTACTTTCCAGGAGTACAAAAAACTCATTTTCTTATGCAATTCGCAACAATTTTTCATTTTGTTTTTTCACTGCGGCTTGATGATATTTATATTTAGTTTTATTATTTTTACAATTTTTTACTCGAAAGCCGTTTTTTTGTACAGAAAAAAAGTAAAAGTAACAAACATTTCAAGCAAAAATATGTTCTCATTATATTTTTAAAAGTATTTTACTCGAAAACCGTTTGATATATTCATATAATATTATGCATATCGCCAGTGTTCTGGCGAAAAGTCCTATGTGTTTTTTGAGTACTTTCCAGGAGTACAAAAAACTCATTTTCTTATGCAATTCGCAACAATTTTTCATTTTGTTTTTTCACTGCGGCTTGATGATATTTATATTTAGTTTTATTATTTTTACAATTTTTTACTCGAAAGCCGTTTTTTTGTACAGAAAAAAAGTAAAAGTAACAAACATTTCAAGCAAAAATATGTTCTCATTATATTTTTAAAAGTATTTTACTCGAAAACCGTTTATGTGCACATTAAAATAGTAAAGGTAGTAAACATTTCAAGAGAAAATATTTTTATCTTTTAATATATTTTACTTGAATATTTTGAATTAGTGAAAAAAGTTTATTTTTAAATTTCTATTGAATTTTTGTTGTTAGAAGAATAACTAGAAAATATAATTAATTTTTTAATGTTTTTAGCTAGGACAAAGTTTTGCAAATTTTGGAAGTTTGATTTATAGTTTTTTAAAAGTTACGTGTACAAAATTGTACTGTGATACTAATTTATGAACCTTTAAGTAATTTTCGAAAGTAGCTATTTTAAGAGCCGTGGTCAATTATGAACCGATGTACCCTATTTGTCTACGCTTGTCTACACATTGACATTTTTTCGGAATTTAAGTTACAGTCAATTACAGACCAATTCTAAATAAATTCAATGTGGTGTTTGAGGTTATAAAAGATTTGAAAGGTTTACAAAAGTCAAACCTACTCTATGAGAACATCTGTCTGTATGAAAACTACGTAAAAAAATATACCGGTTTTAATCAATAGGCTTTGGATTAGGTCAGGCCTATGCACCAAATTGCATTGAATTAAAAATTCTTACTTGTATTTTGATAAGGTTAAATGGACATACAAACGGACAAAGTTAACCCTACTGTACATACCACGATTAAGGTGCTTTTAAAGCTTACAAACTGAAGAAATACCAATTTTGTTAACTTGGCCTATATAACATGACTTTAAAGTAGAGACCTACGTGAATTAATACTCAGGGTGCCCCGATACTCCAATATAATTTCTATATGTTTGCACTACAATTATCTTTTCTTTGCTGTATTTATTATTTTTATTGTTTTTAGTTCATTTTTTTTTTCTTTAAACTAGTGAATAAGTCTGTCCAGGTCAGACAAAAGTGTCATTCTATAAAATCTGGCTGCGAAATGATTTGAAGAAGAACTAGTTTCGGAAAAAAATCTAATTTTGAACTTTCGAGGTTATTGAGGAACTTCAAAAATAATAATAAATGATAATATATGAAAACTTACAAATAATACTCATTATACTATTTTGCGCCACTCTTTGTGATTGTAACAATGTCATGTAAACAATAGAAAAACATTTATACTCTAAAGTATTATGCATAGGCTCAAGCTGTTAATGTTATTTCCATTATTCGTGCCAGGTCACATAAACTTTCGATATTGTAGCTCCAAACTTGGCAGGGTGCTGTGCCATCACTGACAACATTCTTTAGGATTGCAAAAAAGTTACTATAACATGAGTGTCTGACTTGACCGAATTTCGGACCATATTCTCAATTATGACTGTGAGGATGTAGGAACGTTATAGGTAGGCTTTACCAATTTTCCGACAGTGTCTTATATAGATCCTGTACTTTATTGTGGATCAAGTCTTCTTGTAAACTTTAGAATTACAATTTACAGTTTTATTTATGAACTGTATAATGATTTTCGGAAGTATAAGTATTTATGGAAGCTATGGACTTTGAGGAGCGAACCTTATACAAATTTTATACTGTGCTTTTTTACGCTTACAAAAATTATTCTATAAAAACAAATGAGGTTTTTACCGTCTATAAAACTTTTATAAATGCTGAATTATGTAATATTTAAAAAATTTATGAGCGCTGAAATCCTACTCGAGGATAATATTTGTATGGGGGATGTGTTATAATAAGTAATTATTATCAAGTAATTTTTTTTTAATTTTCGTTCCTGCATAATAAGAACCAAATTTCATCCAATTATCTTAAAAATTGCGTCTTGTAGCTTTATTAAAAGTTTAGCATGTACGGATAGACGCATGAACATGGCATATATATATATATATATATAAAATATAATATAAAATATTACAAAATTTGGGCAAAGAATATTGGACAAATTTTTGAGGGTGTTCTATAAAATCATTTATAACTCCGCAATTACTAAATGGATTTCGCTGAATTTCAATACCAATGTTTTTGAGGCTGTATGTGTTAAAAGAGAAATGTATTTATTAGAATAAGGGTTTAAAAGAAATCTATTTTCACATGTAGGTGGACAGACATCCAGACAAACAGGCAGACATATATTTTCAAAAGTTCTTTTTGATCATAATAATCACGAATATTTTTCTATTTGAGGCCCTATATACATATCAAAAGATTTTCATATAAAATGACAAGCTTATATATACCCTTCATTTTATGCGAAGCATATAAACAGAGAAATTTAAAAAAAAAAATTCTCAAAAGTTAACTTTTACTTGAAAAAGTAAAACAACCGAAAATCCCAACAAACCATATAATATTATTTTTTTTATCTGTAAAGAAAAAGGATTATATCATTTAAAATTCTACAATAATATAGGTTTCTTTCTAAAAGGTACGTTTAACACTACACAAAAACTATATTAGTAATGATATTGAAAACTTAAGCATTAATTGTGTAATACATTTCAGAAATTGCATCAAAATTCATTCTAGAGATAATATTTTAAATTATTTTATTAAAAACTAAACTATATATCAATAAAGAATTAATTTATATCTGCAAATAAATTTCAGTAATCCGAAAAGAATTCCCCTTAAAATTCGAGCACTTGTTGATAACCTCTTTTAATTTTTTTGCTATAAAAATGTTGTATAAATATATTAATAAGACATAACATAAAGTATTGGTTTTTCCAAAATATTTGTATTTACTTTTATTTGCATTACAATTCTTTTGTTTTTTTTTTTTTAAGAAAAAAATTATTTAAATATAATCTTATATGTATTTCATATTATGATTTAATTTATGATAGTGTATCGTTTCTTGGATTGTTGGAATAATAAAAGAAATTTTAGTGTAATTAAAGATTTTTTAATTTTAAATTGAAAAGATAACTTAATTAATTTATTTATTTTTTTGTTCTTATTAAAAGGCAAATTTTAAACATCTCACAAGTACGGGCATTTATTCCCTTGCAGATATTTTTTCACATATTCGTTTATGGAATTTTTTTCTCTAAGATCATATATTATTACAATTTTTGAACAAAATAAATATTAAATAAATATTACCAGTAGTTGATCAGTTTCTTCTGTTCGTTTTTTATACCCTACACCATAATATTGAGGTGGATATTAAACATTTATGCAGATGTTTTCTTAAATATACTACCGGGGTGTGTGTTTCGTTGATTTTTTTTAATTATAATTTTATGTTATGTTTTATGTTATGTTAAATGATCTTAAGAAATAGGATCATTTAATTCGTTATACATTTTAAAGGATATTCGTAAAAATATGTATGTGTGAATATGTTTGCCATGTATATATATATATATATATATAAATATTATTTAGATTTGAGTTGCATTTTAAGATTTTTATATAAGCAATAAAGATTGCAAATTTCAACATATCGATTTGGTACACCACTTGGGTTTGTGACTGAAAAACTTTAGGTCTTGAGTTCTATCTTTGGATTCGAATCCATACGAACACTTTAAAACGCCTAGCTTTGAATTCTTACCCACTAAGCCACTTTTATTTGTGTAAAATAATAATTTTTCAACAGTTTTGAATTTTAAATATATTCAACGTATAGTGCTGTAAGTAGATTTTTATACTGTTTACATATATGGACAGTGCATATCGTCACCTAAAATTCAAAAGTTCGTAAACGCACTTTTTAATATTTTTCGGCAAAAGCAGTCAGTTTTTCGCTTTAAAATTAAGCAGTTAAGTAAAAATTTTAATCTTTCATTTAAAGAGAAAATAAATAAAGCATAATACACTCTTTCAACCAACATTTTTCGTAAATGGAACGAATATTACTACTGTTTCGTTTATGATGTTACTGTTACGGCCTTTTGACTTTTGTCAATATTGATGTCATTTTTGAAGATATAAATATTATTTTTTTTTCGTAGATGCCAAAATTTATAAGTTTCTAGTCCAACGTCTTTAAACTCGTCTCTGTTTTCCACCTTCCGCAAAGGCCTGAAAGGCGTCATCCAAACCTATAGAAGGAAATAGTATTGAGTTAATGTTTAAAAGAGTCTATTTGGGGTGTATTTTTCAAAAACGGTCATGCAGTGAGTTTTTTGCTTTTAAAAAACTTGGCAAACCAAGGCTTTTAATAAAACTGCTGGATGAAATAAAGCAATATTTATTAATAAATAAATCTTTATAACTTTTAAATAAATATTTACAACTTTTTCGAATTTAAAAAAAAAATACTTTTTATTATAATTTTAGTTCACAACAAAAGCCTTTCAAGCATTTTTTTCACAAAATATTTTCAACAAAAAATGAAGTAAACTTTTACAAAAAATAAATAAAAAGAATAAGAAAATAACTGAATGTATTAACTCTACAAAAATAATTTTTTTATGGTAGTTCGTTTTTTTGACAACGTATACAAAAAGTTAAAAAGTAATTTTATTTGTAAAATAATTAAATATTCATTAATTTTTAATTTAAGTCAAAACTTTTTAAACAAACTGCAATTAGTTAATGTAATGAGTGTGAGCATTTGAGATGTTTTTTCTTAAAATATTATCACTTAACTGCAATTGTGTCTTAGGTTTTTAAATATAGACAATAAGATTTCATATCATGCTTTATTGAATTTTGTCTTAGAGCTCCAAAGTTAAAAATTCTTAAAAGTTCTGAAAGTTTTAAAATAGCTAATTCAAGTTTAAAATATCTAATTCTAAGGTAACTTTTGTTGCTTGAAAACTGAAAACGAATTTACAATTTTTCATATCTCTTCTTAATCCAACTCTTCAAGTCATATGCATAAGGAGTTTTCGGGGACTCTTTATGTTACAAATTTCATATGTCATGGTTAACATAAGTTTACAAATATTAAGCATATTTCAAAATTCAAGTAAAAAATTTGACAAGAGATAATTCGAATGTGTTTATATATTTATGAAAAATAGATTTTGTGAAGAGTATAAAAGATTTGGCTCAGCCGAATATAACATTTCCACTTGTTTTTACTACTTTTGCTAGATTTTCAAACAAATAAACCAATAAACCTTTTATGTTTTAAAAAAAGCTATATATTTTGACGCTCCTGAATAGCATTCAATAAAAAATCTACATATAGGCTTTTTGTATTAGAAATTTTTCATTTCATCTTTAATATTTTTCTTTTTTTTTATTCTTAACAAAGATCTTAAGGCCTCAAAATCTTTATATAAATTATCATAGCTATAATATAGGCCGATGTATGATTAATAATACTACAAGATTTGATAATAAAATAAAATCGAAAAATTATAAATAGGACTCTTCGTATACGCACCGCAAATTATATGAAAATGTTAATCACAATTATTGTAAAAATCAGTCAACAATTGGCCACAGCTAAAAATTGGCCCATATAAGACCCTCTACGAAGAAAATCACTAACCGCACATATAAAATAATGTAAGGTGTCCTATGATCGGGCATGACCGACTTTAAGTTTCTTACTTGTTTAAAATTTTAGTAAAGAAAAGTAAAAAATCTGAGATATTACCAACAAAAATTAACTGACGGCTTAAAATTATATAGGGTCAACTGTTAAGAGTTTTTTTTTATCTTAAAAAAAAAACACTTAAAATAGAATTGAATATCAGAATCTTTATTCTGACATGAAATAATATTCTCTGACATTTACATCTTGAAAATAATTCAAGTGTTGCCCGCGACTACCAGGTGGTTTATTGAGTAGGTCCAGTCTTCGATTACATTTTGCAGTACTCTTATGGTGTGCGTTATATACCGTCATTGCCAATACCATCCGCAAAATTGAGTCTCAGTGTACGTTATTGGATAATACGTGACCGAATAACTCACACCCAGCCGGTAGTAAGGAGAATATTTTGGCTGTAGCGAAGAGGGTGGCTGAATACCGAAACCAATCGATGGTGATATTTCAGCATCGAAGAAAATTTCTTAATTACTAAATAATTTTATTAATTTTATTTTTACAGAATCATCTATTTAAGTATTTTTGTGTATTCACACAAAAAGCCTTGATTATTTACATTTAGAAAAAAATTTCATCTGCGGCACTTCATTCATCAAGCTATATTTAATAAATATGTCTACAAACTAACATGCCAATACAGAATACTTAAATAATAAATTCATACCTTGAACTAAATCGAGGAGAAGATTAATACTTACACTAAAACATAACGTACTTACGTGTATTTAAATTAAATTAAATTATCGCAATTTCCCGGACTTTTAGATTTCCTGGGATAGCAGGAAAAACTTTTTCAACTTCTCGTGATTCTCGGAATCCCGGATTAAAAACTGCAATTATCACTTCTCTCATTAGTTGAATAATTGATATCCAAATAGTATAAAATCTTACGATTTTAATTATGAAAATCATATTTGTTATCTAAAGGATAAAAGGTTTTAAAGTACAAGCAAAAACAACCGTATGTTTTGGAAGAAAATATGTTCGTAATAGAATTTTTGCTTGTAACTGAAATGTGACTAACATGGCGAAAAAATTACGCAAATGCAATTTTTTTGAAATAGGTCCCAAAAAATTCACCAGTTTCTACTTGTTATTGAAAAGGGACTTTTTGTGAATTCCACAGTGGAGCAGATTCAATTTTTTTTTTTTTTTGAAATAATCTGCAACTTTTAATCGGCTGTGGAGCTCTAAATAAGAATTCACATAGCCGTAGCAGAGAAGTGCATAATTCTACATTTTGAAAAAGGACTTTACAGACCCCGCTGGACCGAAGCTATTGGAGCTCAAAATAGGGTATCTCCGACATAGAAAATTTTTATCGCTTGCCAAATTTTTGTTCCCTAGACTATGAAAAACATGTTTGAATTTGCTATTTATCCCTTATAGCTTTCAAGTTATTTATATTTGAAATTTCAACTATCTAAATTTTGCAAATTTTTATATTTTTTTTAAATATATAGCACAATATTTTCATTCGATTTTTTAAATTTTTTTCCAGTCGGTTAAAGGGCAAGATTATCTATAGAATAAAAGAACTCTGAAGTCGATATCCTTTTCGAGTCCAAAAAACAAAATAAACAATTTTGAATTTGAAAATTGCAAAAATTATGATTACTTGTGTGTGTGTGTTTTTGTGTGTTTTTTTTTGCAAAAAATGTCTAATATTTTTTCTCTAAAATAAAATTTTCTTTAAGAACATATAATAACTTTATTCTTTTCCTAATGGTATCTTCACGGAGGTGATTTTTAAATTAAAAAAAACCCAACCACCGAATATTTCTAAGTACAGACCTTCACGAATTTGACCTATTTTATATCGAAATTCCATGACTTGAACCTACAAACAGAATGCAACCAGCGTTACCTTTGAGCGACTTTAGTCGCCAATTGCTTCATTTCAACCACCTGGCAACCCTTTTTTAAAAAAGGAACTAAGTGGCCACTTTTTAAATTTATATGCTAAATGACGATACACTAAGTTCTTTGAAATATTTCAATCCATTATATATTAATTACAGTGAAGAAATTTATTATTTTTAGATTGTTTCACATTATGCTGATGTCGACAGGTATCAAATGCAAGCTAAGAATCCCCTCAATATAAAAAAAGATATTTATTTGAATAATGCAGCACAAGATGTTAGGAAAATCCTTTATAGAAAGTATTAACAATTTTGCAACAACAACAACAATAATAATAATAATACTAATAATAATAAATTATATATTATTATGTAATAAATTATTTTATTACATAGGTCAACAAAAACGCAAAAAATATTTATATCACAAATAACTTTGTTTGGAATAGTATAGAAAGTTAAATGATACTTTTCCATGACGTCACAATTTTAACACATTGATGACAAAAAAAAAATATGCTTCTCAGTGGAATTTTTAGGTTATATATTTGTCTATATAATAAGCAGAGCAAATTATTTACTCACGTTTTATTGACAAGAAATGGTGCTACAAAAATATAGTATAAGTCAAGTCTCCAATTTGCTACACATAGCCCCTGGAAGTATTTAAAATTGTGAAAATCAAGAATTTCTCAATTAACCCTCATTAAACAATATAAAAATGAGGTATGAGGTTAGAAGTGGATTTAGAGTGGGTCAGGAGTAAGAATTAACGAAATTATGTATTTTTTTTTTCTAATTTTTGTTGACTTTGGATTTATATGTTTTTCAAACTTTTATTGGTTATGCATTTTCTGTCAGTACGATTTTAAAAATTTAATCACTTTGAGACACACGACCGTAAGTATCAGTTATATCAAATACAAATTTCTCCTTTACACCCACTCCTTACACCTCATATTTCCATGGCTTTATGAGGGCTAATTGAGAAATTATTGATTCTTACAACTTTAAAGACGCCATGCATGGCAAGTTGGAGGCAGACTTGACTTATAATACATTTTTGTTGCACAATCTCTTGTCCATAAAACATGGATAAATAATTTGTTCTATAAATATACCCTAAAAACTCCCCCTGAAAGCATATTTTCTTTGGTAGTCAATGGATTAAAAATGTGACGCGATCGGGATAAACCGAAATATTCCTGGTGACTGGAATTACTATACCTACAAAATCTGCAACATATTTTTAGTGTTGACCTGTATTATTAATAAAATTGAATTTAATAGTTTAAAATATCAAATAAACAAATTTTGAGGAGTTTTTTAGGTATTGAAGTAGTTGGCCTCTTTTTTGGCGACCTTTTTTACACCCTGCACCACAGTTGTGAAAGTTTGTCATTTCGTTTTGTAATTTCTACAGTATTCATCTAAGATCCCAAAAAGTATATATTTTCTGGATCGTTGTTGGTAGAGATCTCTATATAATGATATCCTTCTGTCCTTATGTCCTTCTGTCTGTTGACATCAGTTTTTAGAACGCCCCAGTTGTCGGACACAACACATAAAATTATAGGGAAAATTCCTTAAAAATTAACTAAATCGGTCCATAAATGGTCGAAATATCGCCAAAAAAAAAAAAACGAAGAGGCCTCTAAAAACGTTTTTTTTTTACTTTTTTTAAGCTCCATATGAGCTAGTGACTTCACTTTTGCATAGAAAATTCGGAATATTTCTTTGGAATGTTTACTCGGAATCAAACCAAAAAAAGTTTGTTCATTAGTAAATGAGATATCGGTCAAAACACATTTTTGAACTTCGTGAAGCTTCTATATAAGCATCAAAATTCGTTTTTCGAAAAATCTATTGGAAATATTTTTCTAAAATTTCGGTATTTTGAATTAACCATATTGGTCCATAAACAACTGAGTTAAGGGCAAAAATCTGAAAAAATTATTAAAAATGACTCAGAGTTGTTTTATTTTCCATATAAGCACCCTGAAATAAAGAAACTGAAAAAGAGCTAAAAAGTTATAATTTTTACATTTTGTTCTCATTAGAAGGAAGTACTTTGTGCTGAAAAAGAGCTTCAAATTTTTTTTAACCCATGATTGTCATTGCAGGGATGTTTCGCTTTTAGGCTTCTTGTTCGTTGCTTCTGAAGTACTTCTCTTAAAAGTTTATTTATAAAATTTTTTAATAAAAATTTTGTTTTAGCCTTATTAAAAAATAATAAAAATACTTCAAAGTTTGTGAAATTTTAATATTCTTAGAAATTATTAAATCTTTTCTTGATAAAAATATATTTATTTTCACTTTTTTGGAAGTAATTACTAAAACTACCAAAAAAGTTCAAAATAAACACTTAGTTTTACTTTTGAAGTGGCAAAAAATATGTATATAAATTTAGTAGTCATCGGAAGCTAAATTTTATTATTTGTTGATAGGGTATTAAAGTTTCGGCATAACTGAATATACCGCTCTAAATTATTTTTAAAAATCCTTTTTTGGACACTTTTTAAAAGTTATCAACGGTAACGCAACAACAAAAGTTTATTTTATGGGCAAAATTAAAAAAATTCATCTTGTTTTGGATTTTTACTGGCTTTCTGGAAACAGTGGGCTACGTTTTAAAAAATTGTCCAAAAAGGGGCCTTCAAAAAACAAAGTCGCCAAAAGAGGATTTTTTCGAAAAAAAAACGGCCGACTTCTTCAATATCTTAAAAACTTAGTAAAATTTGATAAAAAATAAAAAATATTGTATTTTAAGAAAAACTACTAAACTCAATTTTATTAATAACTTACTTTTAATAATTTTTATTATTCAAAAAAATAAAGATTTTTACCATAAAAATAGTTAACATTTTATGAATATGTAATATTAAACCTCTGTATTATTGTACGAGGGCTTAAATCGGACAATTTATTTTCCATTAGTGACAATTTACAAAAAAAAAGACGTTCCGCAAAAGCATTCCTATGAACCAAAATAAAAATATAAATTAAGATATAAGTATTCATCAGATCTATATTTTAGTTTTCCCAATCCGGTCCAAAAAGATTCGGCATTTGATGCTTTAAATAGTTCATAAACTTTATCATTAGCTTTAGTTTATAACAGGTGCAGTTCATTTATAAATTCTTCGGGGTCTTTTTTACATTACTATACTGTGCAAAAATTCAAAATAACTGCTTAGTTTGAATTAATATATAATGCGTAGTGATATTTCATATATCTTAGTTTTTCGTCATTTAGCACATAGCCTTAAAAAGTTGAATTTAGTTCCATTTTAAAAAAGGGTTAAAAAAAAGTGTTCAATTGATTAAAAAAGGGACAATTGGTGACTAAAGTTACCAAACGGTAATGCTGATTGAGAGATTACTTTTACAAAAATCTGGAATATCATTTTAAGTGATAAAGTCTACAATATTCAAAAATTTCGTTAAGATTTCTTAACTAACGACGATTTTATTACAGATTTTATTTTTATAGTTAATACAAAAACCATTTTTTTTACAAAAATTTTACTTTAATTCCAAAAATTGGAAAAAAAGCGAGCTCAGTTATTCTTTTCATGGATCAGTGTATGAAATAAAATTAAGCAACTGACAAAAATTAACTTAAGAAAAATACAATACTTCTATGTAATCTAAAGTTAGGTCTTTAATTTTTTATTTTAAACTGAACTGAGACTGAACTAAACTATACTTTTAAAAATGTACAATTTTATTTCAATTGCTAGAGTTTTCTATTTCGATTTCCCTAATCTAAATTGTTACCAATTCTTTGTCCTATGTAATTATCAATTATTTCGTTTATATTTGAAATTTACATCAACATTTCATCACAACTTTTATCCAGTTCAATAAGCTGTTCGGTCATTGGTTTTCAATTAAAAGGGAGCACACTTTTTTTGTTAAAAATTTTTTATTGTTACATTTTGTGCTGTTTTTGAAATAAAATGAAATATATGCAAACGAAAGACCACTTGAAAATGAACAACCGAATAAAAAAATTAAACATAAAAAAATGCTTTTTTAATGAATAAGTTTTTGCTGCTATTTTTTCTTATCCCATTCTAATTAATTTCTGTTTAAAAGGATTTATAATTTTATATTTAAGCGAGTATTGCGAAAAAAAAGATAAAAGAAATCCAAGTGCAAATAATTAAATGTGTGAATTAAAACGTGCAAGTGTAATTAATGTGAGCTTTTTGATTGACTTTTTCTTTAGACTTTTTAATATTTAACGCATAATTTAACAAATGGATTTTAATTTATGGCATGTATGGGCGTATTTTTATTTAAATGCATTTCTTTTCTTGTCTTTTGCAGCGGAATGGAAATTTTTTTTACATTAATTTGTTTTAATTAAAAAAAGAAGATAAAATTATAATAAGACTCTTTTGACTTATTTTAAAATATCGATACCACACAGTGCAATATGAATAATTAGATAAAAAAATACAAAATTGTTTTTAAAAATATTATTTATTTTATTTAAATATATGCATACATATTTTAAAAATATAATTTTTTTTTGTATATTATAAAAACTTAAAGTTTGATTGTTTATATGTTTGTGTTTCAATCACGTCTAAACGGTTTAATCGGTTTCCTCGAAATTTGGCACACAGACAACACCAGTTTATTACAGGCTAAGTTAGATCTAGATATGATATCACGCCCATATTTTACACCTCCTTTTAAAAAAAATCAATTTTGCATTGAAGAATTTTATAGGCTATATTAGAACTTAATCGTATGTCACGCCCACATTTTACGACTACTTTTTAAAAACTCTTAAAGGGCTGAACCGATTCGCTTAAAATTGTAAAACATCATCCTGTGTATCTCCAAATTCAAATGTGATATTTTTTTTCGGAAGCGCATCGGAAAAGCTAGTTATTAATAACTTTATCTTTTCTCATATAGTAAGTAAAGTGGCCTTTTCAGTAATGTATATTTTCACTGGCTTTTCTTTGTATTTTGCAGTATAAAAATAATAATATGTAATTAGCATTATTCTTCTGCGACTACACATTTAACTACATTTGCGACTTTTTGCTTTTGTGTGCTATTATTTACCACTCTTTCGGTGAGGTACGGATTTTGGAATAAACACTTACATTTAAATCTAAAAGTTTTTGAATCATGTTTCATGAGTTTTTCATGGCGTTATTTTAAACTGGTCAACACCAGTTTAATATTTTTTTCTGTTATTGGGTATATCTATGGCTATGACTATGAAAAACATTGCTATATGTAAATGTATATATGTTAACAAAATGTATATAGAACATGTATATATATATATATATATATATATATATATATATATATATATATATATATATATATATACATATATATATATATTTATATTTATATTTATTTATGTTTATTTATTTATGTACATATGCCTGAACTCACAAAACTTAAAACTAATAGAGTAAAAATGTTTACCATCATAGGTTTCATTTTATAATCATTCTTACTTTTCGAATTTCAAAGACTTTGAAAAAACTATTTCCCATTCTTTCACTTTTTTATTCTCGGGTTTATACTTTTTGACCTCATGCGATCCAATAGTTACAAATTACAATGTTACAAATTTTGGAGACAAAATTTTTTAATTTTTTTGGGCTGGGTGTGATCGCCCCCCAGGTTAGGTTAAATGAGCGGCTGTGAATATATAAAATTGACAGCTTATTTAGGTCCTATTGGTCCCGTTGTACTACCCTGATGGATCATGTGAATCTGTTTTAACATGTCCAAAAATAGGTTCGAATCGAGCCAACCTGACGCACGAATAAAAGATCTGATCCATCTAGCATCAATTGCAGAGCGACTTCCAAATTCTATAGTCGTAATATTCCCAGGAGCAGAACAGTGACAAAGAAAATGTTTTACTCTTTCTTCCTAGTCCTAGCCTCCAAACGTGCGCACCAGCAATCCAGTGACCGCTAATAATGGCAAAAGGCAATCTCAGAATGAAGATTGTGACCTGTATTTTGTGAATAAAATACAGGTCACAATTTTAAGAATATCTTGATTAATTTTGGCACGAATAATTATTTTCTTATAAGGATAAAGCACATTGAAACATGAAATAATCGGTATATCATTTCACTAAGCCCCGTACAGATGTCGTTCTGTTTTAATACTCCAGTAGTCATATTTTTCTTTGTTATTTGTTTTTCTAAATTTAGAATTTTATCCATTTTTTATAAAAGTAAACTAAAAGGTAAGCAACCAAAGAACACAAAATTGTTTACAAATCCGAATATTCAAAAAAAATTTCCTTAGTATGATATTATAAGTAGTAAAATACTTTTAATTACCTACCGAGCTAATTTAGCATCATTTTTTCAACAAAATAATTATTGATTTAAGGGAAATAATAATTCGCACACTTTAGTAAACTATTTAATTTTGCCCATAAAGCCAATAATAAAATTAAAAAGATAAGTAGCCAGCAAAAACTTTACTTACCTAGTAAGTAATATTGGAGACAAATAAACAACACTTACTTCTCGACTGAATAAGTACCTATTTTTGTTCGACATTGTGTAAAATCTACAAATATATAGCGGTTTTATATCAGAGTTAGGGTATGCCAGTTTAATTTTCAATTGAGTTGCTTTACATGTATTTGACAATTTTCAGTTAAAATAGCAAGTAATTGCATGATTTCTATTTGAAGTAATTTACAATATTTTTAACGTCACATAACTAAACCGCAGAATTTTAATATACCACATTGGTTTCGATGGAAAGATAATTTTCTCAGGATTTAACATATGTTTTAATAATATAACCAACCGAAAAAAATTGATGAAAACCAATGGAAATATTAATATAGATTTTTTATTTTCCTAATTTTTTTCTTTGGTGAATATAAAATTTATAAATATTATTTTATAATTCAATAGTTAAAAATATGTGAAAACACGCTTCAAAAATTATACTAGTCTTAAGTTTCCTAACATATTAGGAAATTATAAATTTGGGAAAATATAATATTTTCCATGCACACCTCTGTGTTGCCACCGTTTTCGATATCCCCAAATCATACATCTTATAAATAAAAGCTAGTTGTGCCAAATTTGAACTTGATATTAAAATTATTATGTGATTTATGGCCTTTAAGTAAATTACGGGAAATCCTATGAAATTTGTTAGATTAATTTATAATAATAATCAGACTACATATATGTCATTTATAACTATTAAACCTCTTTTCCGGGAAAATTTTTCTATGGGAGCTAGGATAAATAATGGATCGATGATAACTAATTTCAAAGACATATAAAACTTTTAAAAATGGGTTTAAATTTGAATTCGCAAAAAATCTCAAATTATTAAAATATAATAGGCAACTGGATATTCTGTTCTTTAAGGCGTATATAAGTTATGAATAATTCTGGATACTTATACTACTTTTTTGCTTAAAATAATAATAATAATAATAATAATAATAATAACAATAATAATAATAATAATAATAATAATAATAATAATTATAATAATAATAATAATAATAATAATATCAATTTACTATATAGATAAATTTTAAATTTGATCCAGTGGCGCCTGCATTTTTGTATAAAAATTTGTGTACTAGTTCCTAACGAAATTTGTCATCATAAAAACCCTTTATATTTATTATAATATCAAATAATATTTTCTGACTCTAATGTATGCCATAAGAAAACAAAAATTGTATTCATTTAAAAGTGTTTAATTTTTCCTTCACTTGGGACACGACCACACATATCGTTGACTGCAAATGTTGTGAATAAATATTGTGTAATAAAATGTCCTCTTTAAAATTATATAACAATTGTATTATAAAACGTATTGATTTTTGATTTATTGCCAATGGCCTCCATATAGTTATTCTTATGTGGATCATACAGTCATTATTTCCTAATATAATTTAATTATAATTACATGTGATTGTAATTTTTCAATTATCATAATATAATAGAAAATATTTTATGTTACTGCAATGAATTGGATTTTTTTATGTGAGTAATATTAAAATTACTCATATGTAGTATGAGTGTGTACGGATAAGTGTTGCCACATTTTAGGGCCAAATCTAGCCTTTTTATTTTCTTTTAGCATCAAAATTTTTTTTTAGCTTCTAGCCTTATCTGATTCTTAAAAGTGCCTTAAAAAGTCAAACTTCGTTGCTGTTGTATTTCATCAATAAAGAAAATATTTTCTTATTTGTTAATACGGATTTTATTTTTACAGAATCATCCATTTAAGCAGTCCTTTGTGTTTATTCATACAAAAATTATAGATTATTTACACTTGAGAAAAAATTTTGGCTGCGGCTCCATATCAAAAATAACTTAACTAATTTAATGGATTTACTTATCGATTATTATAATTTTCTAATCTACTTCATTAACCATAGAATACAATCTTAAAAGTTAATCAAAATGAAAACTAAAATTGACGACAGAAAAATTCAAAATACTGAGTAATTTTCCATATGTATTGACATTTTTTGGGTGATTTATCATTAGGTTACTTTGCTGACAGCCGTTTTATGGTTTATTTATAAATTTGTTAAAATACCTTAAAAAAAATAAAAACTAAAGAGAATGGGAAGTTATTTTTTTAAATTAAAAAAAACATTTTTTGTAACATTTAAACTTTTCTGACCTTTTTTAAATCACTTTAGCCTCTTTTTTTCTCACCTATTGGCTACACTGGTACGGATTAGATAAACATATTGATTTTGCATTGGGATAAAAATAACTTTATTTTCATCTTACACAGTTTGGAAAAAATTTTTTTATATATATATATATTATATATATTTATATATTTATATATAAGTTCGTAATTCCTTTTGTAGTTTATACAATATTCATCTAATATTAAAACAGATGGACAGATTGACAGATGGACATCTGTCTGATGACATCCATCTGTCCATCTGTATGTCGAAATCACTTTCTAGAAAGCCCCAGTTATCGGATATATATGTTTTATACATCAAATGATAAGAATAATCTAGTGACTTTTCACAGAAAAATTGGAATCTATTTTTTTGAAAAGAAATGAACAAAATCGGTTCATTAGTAACTGAGATATCGGTTAAAATGCATTTTTTTACTTCGTGGACTATATAAGCTTCAGAATTCGTTTTTATACAAATCTGTTGTAAATATTTTTCTAAAATTTTGGTTTCTATAATTAGCTATATCTGTCCATAAACAACTGAGATGTAGGCAAAAATCTGAAAAGTATTAAATATATATATACAAGAAGATGTATAAAAGGTATTGAAATAATTTTTAGTGTTGTTGTTTTTTGTATAAGTAGTAGTTGTTTATTGTATACAGCGTTACCGTTGAGAATTTTTAAAAGTGTCCAAAAGAGATTTCAAAAAATAAAGTCGCCAAAAACTTGGGGCTAACTGCTTTAATATATAAAAAAAAACACCTCAAAATTTGTTTATTTGATGAAACGAAAACAAAACATTTTTTACTTTAAGAAAAACTCCTAAATTAAATTTTATTATTAACAAAATAATTTATTAATATTATTTTCACTTTGCTCGAAAATTAGATTTATTTTATTTAACAAGATGGGCACCCAATGGGTAAAACCAAATAGACGACTTTAAATTTAATGGTGTTAATCACTTTTAAAAGTTAACGTTCATTTTTGAGATATTTAATTTTGAAAATCTAAAAGAGTGCTTAGTAAATTAAGTTTTTTGTTTAAATTGAATAACTTAATTGTGAAATTTAAATAAGACACACAACTAAGATTGTATTGAGGTACGGGATCTTGATTTCTTATTACCAAATTATATTTAAACTCCAAATTACAAAGTTTTAAACTAACAAAAATATTTCTATAAATCCTTAAATAAGCTAACTATTGTTAACAAAGAGCAACTTTTTAAATAAGAATATAAATACATTAAAAAACGGGCCGAAATTGATTTAGTTTATGATTGGAATATATATTCAATAGACTTATTGCTTAATTTACATAAAAAATATCATTTTTATTTTTAATTTTCTATTATATATGCTAATTCCATAATAAAGTTTAAACCCGAATATCAAAAAAAAGGCTGCCACCATTGAATTCAACGTATTTTTACTATTGAAAAACTAAATATTTATTCATAAAAATAGTCAACATAAAATTCTCTTTTTATTGATTAAACTTCTGTGCTTTTTTACGAGATCTTCACTGGGACTCCAGTCTTACAAATCCCCGTCTAACAAGTTTAGGACTGAAAGTACGGATTGTCCGTTGGACAATTTATTGTTCATTAGTGATAATTTAGAAAAAAAAGACGCTCCTCCGAGGCACGGCTATGAGCCAAAGTAAAAATATTAATTAGGATATAAGTATTCATCAAATCTATTTTTTTAATTTTTACAATCCGGTAGTAAAAGGTTCGGCATTTGTTGTTTTAAGTAGCTGTTCATAAACTTTATCATTAGCTTTAGTTTTTTACAGTTTCAGTTTATTTATAAATTTTTCGGGGTCTCTTTTACATTACTATATTATGAAACAGTCACAAAATAATTAATTTCTTCATTGGAACTAATATACAATGGGTCGAGATTTTTCAGATAACTTAGTTTCTCGTCATTTAGCACTTAGTCTTAAAAACTCGTCATTTAGTTCCATCTTAAAAAAAGAGACCAAAAAGGTGGCCAGGTAGTTGAAAAAATTCACCAAACGGTAACGCTGATTGTGTATACATATACACAATAAGTTTTCATGTGTGTTTGTACGTTTTTTAGTTGGAAATAGAAGCATTGCAAAGACTGTGTTGTTATTTTTTGCATAAGCATGTATCTACGTACTGTAGATGTTATATCGAAACATATTAGGTTTTCACTTTAATTGTTAAATTTATTAATCATATTAGTTATAATTTTCAATTTCAAGTTTTCCATACAAAATAATTTTTAATAAATATATAAAATCAAATCTAAAGAGCTAATTTATTCCTGCACGTATAAATATATGTATATAAATCTAGTAGCCATCAGAAGCTATCAGTGTGTTGTTGTTTTTTGTTTAAGGAAGCAACGGTTTAATTTTGTGTTTTGTGTTTTCTATGAAAAAAAATTTAGGTTACTTTTGTAAGTATGTGAAAATATGAAAGCATACTTCAAGCTTTAAATTTTATTATTTGTTGAAAAGGTGGTGAAGGGTATAAAAGATTCGGGATAGCCGAATATAGCGCTCTACCTTGTTTTTAATATCTTTCGGCAATTCGGCAATTTTTGAATTTAAGTCCTCATTATGCCACTTTTTGGTGTCGTAAATCTTACTTCTTCACAGATCTTACGGGTTAGCTAATCCTAAACCTTTAAAGTAACGTTAAGATCGAATGGGTGGAGACCCGAACTTAAAGCTTCAGCATTTTAGATAGAAATCTGTGACTTAACTACGTGTTCCTTGTATGGAGTTACAATCATGGTGGTAAATGCATTGCATAAGATCAAAGGTATATTTAGTCTTGGAAAGAACTTTTTCCAGAATATTTTTGTAAAGATAGTTGTCCATTCGGGTACATTGTTTGATAAGGCCTATATTGGACCAATAGTCCAGCACGTCACGAAGTAGGATGCAATTTTAATATTTATATCAATGTACATGGTTAGCATTTTGTTTAAATCTTAATTTAATATCATAGATACAATAGCATGTCGTTGAAAAAAAAAATAAATATTGCCTAATGGAAGAATATTCCAAAAAACATTAAAAATTTTCTTAATTTACTTGTCAGCGATTTAAAATCACTAGTTTTTCAATTTTTTTAAGATTGATTTCTTGAAATATATTAAGAATTCCAATCTTTTAGTGAACTTTTTAATACAGCATAGGTAAATATTTTCAATATCTTTTTTTTTTCAAAAAGATGGCAAAATTTCAAACCCTGATAGTTTTATGAGTAAAATGTTGAAAAATAGTTTTACTGAAAGTTTGATCGATCTTAAAGTATTTTTAAAAATTTTTCACCAGAACGCCTTAAAAATCACCTTGTTGACCGAAATGGGTAGAGGAAAATTTTTTAGTTTAGTTTTTCCATAATATCTCAAAATTATGTAGTTACGAATTTTGAGACATATTTCAATACAAATGCTGAAACTCTTCTTTCTCAAAGATGTACTAGACTCATCATTTCCAATCTCTGCGAAGTGTGTGATTTTAACAATTTAACAAAACAGCTTATCAAAACCCCTGAAATTTTTTTTTCGGATTTTTAAAAAAAAAAAAAAAAAAATAAAAAAAAAAGAAAATATTAAAGACATGTTAACCGTTAATAAGCAAAGGCACCTTGAACAACGCTGTAGTTGAAGACAAATATAATACAAGTATTTTTTTTTAGCAAGAAGTTTAATTTTGAATATTTGTAACTTTTTTGTTTTAAGCAGGATCTTTATGATTTTTTTTTAAAGACTGATATCTTATCTATCGTAGAAAATAATAATTTGAACTTTGAAACTTTCTTCAACATTTTGCAATAGTTTTGTTTTTATATTAGTTTTTTATTGGACAAAAACTAAAAAGTCCTACAAAGTCCAGTTATCTAAATAGTACTGTTGTATTCGCTGAAGGGTGGTCTTCCAAAATCAGTAATAAAATTTTGCTCCATTTTAAATCGCAAAGCAACACATGTCAACATATTTTTCACCAAAAAATGTTTGATGTTTGGTTGCTTCTGGAAATATTACTTCAATTAAAACTGTTGATATTAAATCAATAAAATCACGTTCAAACCAAATAATTAAGAAAATTAAAAATGGCTGTTAGCGGGAAAAATAAAACCTTCGTTTTTTATATATTAAAATTGATTGATATTTTTGTTACCTCCTTCGCTAAAGAAGGAGGCCCAGTAATTATTTCGAAGGTTTTTTCAGTAGTATCGAAGAAAAGAAAAGCTAGAAACTTCTAAAAACTACGAATTCCTTATTCTCAAACACATGGCAGCCGAAATACAAATGCATTCAGCAGGAAAACGCTCATATGCTGCAACTGTTGGAGAACTCATAACTGGTATTATATCGAGCCCAAACCATGCAGAATACAAAACATAGGAAAAAAATTTTTGTGATTGTTTATGTATATGGAAAATGTCACTTACGATAAAAATGCATTAGCTATATATCTGAAATGGTTCTAAATATATTGATAAAAACTTGGCCCATAATGTAAATAATTTTGAGTTTTAGATTTTCATCATTTAACCTCGATATTCCTGCTACGTTATATAAAACTTTACTTCACGGGAAAGATGTCATCGAATAATGCACAGTGGGGCAGAATCGAAATTTATTGGAAATAAATCTGTAACTTCTGATCGGCCGGTTGGATTTTCTTGAAATTTGGTATAGGCATAGCAGAGGAGTGTACAATGTTACGTTTGGAAGGGGGGCACAATAAACCCCCAGGGGCGGAGCTAAGGGGGCTCAAAATTAGGTACCTCTGACGTAAACAATTTTTAATCGCTTTCTCGTCCGATTTCAAATTTTTTATATATTGCAGTAGGCCCTGATAAGACCTATAAAAACATGCTTACATGTCCTATTTGTCTCTTATAGTTTTCGAGTTATTTGAATTTTTAAGCAACATAATTTTGCATATTCTTGGTCCAGTTTTTTCATATATATACTAGTATTTCCGACCGATTTTATTAGTTTAACTAGTTAAAGAACAAAATTATCTATTGAATAAAAAAAATTTACCGAGTCCAAAAATAAACGATTTTGAATTGGAAAAATGCAAAAAAGCCGACTTTTTGTGTTTTTTTAGCCGAAAAAATATCTACACTCTTTTTTATCTAAAATAAAATTTTCTTTAGCAACATATAACAATTTTGTACTTCTCTGAAAGGTAATTTCACAGAAATGACTTTAAGATAAAAAAATCCCAATAACTCAATACCTTCCTGAATTCGACCCATTTTATATGAAGGTTTTGATTTTAGACCATATTTTCTCAAATCCCAAAGCACGAATCGACAAGCGGAATATATTTTAAGAATCCTCGATATGTTGTTAAAAGTTTTAAATCAAAATCTACGGGACCTCGGAAAAATTGAAATTCTACAGCCGAAAATGTAAAGAATCCCATTTTCGGGAATTTTGATTAGTTTATTTGGGAATTCAGGAAAACCCTACTCCTGATTGAAATTTAGTTAACGCGCTTTTATTTACATTAATAAGATCCACATTTCCTGAAAATTTCATTAAGATATCTTTATAAACAAATATGTTATTACAATTAAAAATTTGTATTTTCTCCAAAAAACCCAAATTGGGCCTCTTATTTGGTTTTTTCTAAATATCGAGAGAAATTTTAAAAATATGTATTCCAAATTAAGCTTGTCCTTTAGTATATATAATTTCCGTAATTTCAATATCGTGCCTCATTTCAGAAATGTGCGCCTTTAAATTTTTATATTTACAATTTATTGTATATATGACTATATTTTTACAAACTTGTAACTTTTGCATTTAGCATAGCGTGAATAATTACCTAGAAAATTATGAATATTTCTGTATACCTTTACTAATATCTATACACAAAATATTTCTATAAAAATAATTAATAAGTATTTTTTTATTTTTAATAGGGTTGCCACATTTTCCAAAGTAAGTAAATCTTTATCCTTTTCTAAGCATTCATATATTTCTATTAATGAATTTAAAATAACATAACAAACAAAAAATTTATATTTGAACTTAATTAATATTATTATTTTTGGTGTTTATCATCTTCCTTAATAAATATTCTATTTCTAATACGATTTTTTTATTACTTATTTACAATAAATTTATGTAGACAATTTTTCTAATATTTTAAACTTATTCTACTTAATTTCTATAAAATAATCTGTTGTATCTGTATACATATCTAAAAGATAATAAAGGTCCTTCAAGTCTTCAGTATTTTGAGTTGATAAAGGCTCATAATAAATCCAACGTTTTCTCATTGATGATAGTACAGGGCTATTAAAAATATCCTCGTTTTTTGACATTCTGGAGCATTTCCTGGAGCTGAATAATTAAATGTGCTTAAAATCTCTGTTTCTTGCTTCTATAAGCACTCCAAGTGGAAGAATAAATCTTTCACTTATAATTTCGCCATGGCACAATAATTTATGTACTACTGTCATTTCTTTCCATGGATATAGAGAAACATTTAGTTTAGATATTTCTGTTGCATATTATCCAAATCGAGCAGAGTTAATTTTGTGCTTACAATTAATTGCCATTAATAGTACGTTAGTCCTTTGAAAGAGGTTTTAAATCAATTATTTCATCTTTAATAAATTCCACTAAATGCTTTGTTGTTGTCTTCGACTCCCTTGTGTATTCGAACCAAATAGGTCTGCAAAAATGTATTGATCCTGGAGTGGTGTTAAGCCATACATTTTCAAATGAGTTTTTACACTTTCATGAAGATTGCTTGCACGCTCCTCTTCTACACCTACACTAAATTTCATGAAAATCTAACCGGCCGATCACAAGTTACGGATTTATTTCCAAAAAGTTTCGATTCTGCCACATTATGTAATGTATTGTTCCTATTGGCCATTTTGATTAATAGACTACTAATATCAGCAGATCAATAAATTTGAAACTTGCGATATCCACTAAAAACGAAGAGGTTAAATGCAACAACCGGTTTTTGTTAAAAGCCGAATATATCATATAATTAATTTCTATGAATTAAGATTTTTGTATAAGACATATTACTATTTCTTCATTTATATATATATATATATATATATATATATATATATATATATATATACATATATATATGTGTGTGTGTGTGTATATGTATATAAATGTATATATAAAAGTATATATATGCTCTGGTGGAAATTGAAGACAACAGTTTTTAGTACATTTCTGTATTTAGTGTATTGATGTATATCGTTTGCGTATTTCTACATAATTTACCTAAAAAAAAAAACAGTTTCTTGGGACACCCTAAGATGTATTCTTTGGCATAAGGTTTGGTACGCTCAAGAGATACCAGCAACACTAATTTTCCACAAGGAAATATTAAATATATATATACTTACTTTATAGGATAATAGGAATAAAAGACCAATTTTCAGTGCAATTCTCTTTATTTCGTTAATAAAAATTCCATGCCTTTTAGATCATGAAATGCCGAATATTGAGACAAAAAAAAAAAAAAAGTTAAATAAAAATTGCAAATATTCTTAACAATATTTCAGCAAAATATAAAAAAAAAATGTTTATTTATTTAGAAAATTTGATCTTCTTTCTACAATTTTTAAAAAAATCAAAATTGGTTAAGAAATAAATCTAATAATTTTCTTTTATTCATTAAAAAAAAAACGTGAAAAATAACTTTTATCAGTAACTTCAGATTTTGAGGGTGCATTGAAAAATCTAAAAATTATAATACTTGCTAGTCTGGGTTCACACAGAGCAATTTTTATTTCTGAATTTTTCTTATTCTCTCTTTTAAACTTGCATTTACATTCACCCACAAAGTTTTTCTTCAGCAATTCTTGCTTTAATTGCCTTAATTTGTTTTTGTTTTGAAGTACGAAAATAAAAAAAAAACAAAACGAAATTCGTAGTACAGCCAAGTTTGTTTCCTTCCATATTCCCCCTCGCACTTTCTTGCATGAAATCAGAATCTCAACAAGAAAAATAGCCGTGTGCGAACTCATCTATACCTACAGCTCATACTAGGTCATTTCAAAAATAAATCTAACATTTTCCATTTTGTCACACAGTGTTGCTTGTCTGTCTTGTAAATATATCATTTGAGTTCTCTACATGAAATCATTTGTAATTCTAAAATTTAGTTGGTTCTATTCTGATGACACGGAGTGTATGATGCATATTGCCTGATTAAGGGTTACATATATTTTTAAAAATATTTTTATAACTTTAAATCGATACTCGAATTAAATACTTTTATTATTTATTTTTATAATTTTATAATTCGAAAAAAGCTGTGATTGTAACCACTTCACATTATTTTAAATTATATGTTTTAAACCGTTTCAACAGTTGTTTATGCATTTAATTGTCGATAAGTACTAACATTTTTTAATAACATTTGCAACATCACCCTGCTGGTTATCTTTTACCTTAATATTATTTTTAGTACTTTTGTTATTTATACTCGTATTTCAATGTTAAAGACAGACTCTTTCAAACAGATGTTCGTATCTTATGTGTGGTATAAATGTTTGAGAATTTGTTCTCAGAGAAAAACATTAAGTCTTAAAAATTTTAACATGTAATTTTGTAGGATGTGGATATTGTTTTAGTTCCACAAATTCAATTGCAATAGTCAACGTTTTATAACGATAACATTGTTGTCGTTACATTTCTTTACTGTATACATTTCTAAAAAATGTATATAAGATCCTCTATAAAATTTCTTTAGGGTGAAAAAAGTCCATATAAACGTTAGTATTAAGATAAAAATTGATACAAATCACACTTCCGAATTTATCGATAATCGGTACAACTACATTCTTAAAATCTTGATCTCTGGTCCAATATAGGACCCTATCTGAAAATTACTATAACATACTTGGTTTTTGAGTATATCACTGCAATAATTGTTGCAGTGTTTTAAAAATATATATATTCTAAGTAAAATCATGTTCAACATAATCTGGAAAAGCATGTGGTTATATTTCAGTTTTAAATACAGACTCCACAAAACAGCTGTTCACATTATTTGTGTGGTACGTGCGAAATTCTTGTTCTAAAACGCAAAAAAGTTCTTTCAACTTTAAGATTAATTTTGCCTGTGATAAACTACTACATAATTTATAAGCGAAATGATTTCATAATGTTTATAAACCTAACAATGTTTATAAACAATTATTAATGAAGAAAAGAATGATAGAAATTTATACTAACAAAATCTAAAAATCTTTCATATAGCATTCGCATGTCTACTTGAAAACTCCTACTTTTTTGTAAAAAATATATTTAAAAAATAAAATAAGATTAAAAATGTAACAATGGGGATGTTAAGAATAATGTAAAAGTTTATACATTAATTCTAACGTATTATAGACCATATTTCAGGCTTTGGGGAGGAATTAATAATTTAAATGTTTCTACAACGGATTAATATATGCGAAAAACACAGTTAAGTGTTTTATATGATTAGAAATTTATTATCTTATGTACCAAAATTTATTGGCAGCAGCCGCAGATAGACTCCTATTTATTTACCCATTTACCAAATGGTTCTAAAAAATCAACAATTCTCTAAATATTTGCAAGCATCTATTAAAGCTTTGAGACTTGAGTACTTAAAATATAATATGATATGACCTAAAATTTCATAAACAGAAAACATTTTTAATGCCTTCTGTTCTATATTTGCTCAAAACACCTACAATATGCAAAGAAAGTTTGCACAATATATACAACCCAAAAACTTCAGTTTTATTTATTTATTTTATTCGCTATTTCAGTTTTTTGTTCATATGAATTATATTCAGGTATTGTGTATAAAAACTTTTTGGTGTTTAACGACAAATTTTCAAAAGTTTTAATAACTAGCTTTTAATACATATTGTACTTATGTTTATAATCTGTTACCTGAAAATTTATATTTCTATAGCATTTAGATTCTAAGAAATTTACTTTATATTATGTTACCTATACTGTAAATTTTGAAGCGTAAGTAAAAAATTGTATTAAAACAGAAAACAATACGATATTAATTTTAAGAATGGAGTTGAAGCAACTGAAAAAGAACTTCTTTCGATAGTATGTTCAAAATTAGCTTACTTATGAAACTAATTCTCCTTCAAATCCTAACGGAGCCACATTTTATAACATAGAACTTTTTTCTGACATGGACACGATTATTCACTAGTTTAAACAAAATTAAAATTTTAACTTTAAATTAAATAAAAGACAATAAAGGTTTCAATAATAAATGCTGCAAATAAAAGTTATTTGTGGTGCAAAACATATAGAAATTATATGGGGTACCCGAGTATAGACTCCCGTATATGTCAAATTTAAAGCCTTTTTATGTATAGGCCAAGTTAACAAAGTTGGGGTTTTTAGTTTACAAGCTTTAAAGCACCTTAATTGCAATGATCTGTTTTCGTGACTGTATCTTCATTATTAAAGAAATGTGAGCGTTTTAAATTCAAACGGGTTAAAAAATGATGTAGTTGACATAAATTTATCCTAAAAATATAATCATGTTATAAATTTATAACTCCAGAACACTATTCGTTTATTCGTTATTTGAAAATAGAAAATTTTAAATTATTCGAACAGTTAATAGTTAATAGAATGCATACAAAAATATTTATATATATTAAAGTGCCTTACGAATAAAAGTTGCAAATTTTCCCTGTGGAAATAAAGACTAGAATGTTCTTATATGATTCTCAAAATATTGCGTCTGAATTTTTTCATTTACGTAAGCTGTACCATTTTTAAAACACCTCTAAAAATATGGATTTCTTTCAATAGCATTATAAAAATCTTCCTTATAAGAAAATTAAATTAATAATTTTATATAGACACCTGTAATATGCATTTAAATAATTCCTATATCTCTTTTCATTCGTAAAATATCAATATTTTATTAACATTTCTTATCATATATTCATTAATTAAACGTACAATTTATTTATTTCGGAAATTTTTCAACTCATATTGGATTTTATGGTACCACTAGAGAGACTTATTCCGATAATATTGAAAATTGTGGATAATTAACCCTTTAAAAGAAAATGTGAAAATTTTATACATTTGGTTCTCAAAACGCTTAATTAGCAATTTTTACAAATAAGTTGTGTAATTATACTTAAATATCAATGAGTTTATGCAAATATAATAAATTCTTTTAAAACCGCAGTTATAATCGAATAAAAGAAAATCTTTGAAGTTTAGTCGCTATTTTACACGAACTTATAGATTTTTAGATAAATTTATGCTTCTCGCAACATTTGTTTTCTTAAGTAAGCATTTATATTTTGAATATATATATCAATAGTACTGAATAAGACCATTCCAATAATAACTTAGAATCAAAATTACGATGGAGAATATTTGAAATATTCAAATTAATGAAATAGTATTAAAAAAAAATAATAATAATAATAATAAATAAAACAAAAATCGTAAAAAATTTTACTTAAATCTTCATTTTGCGAGAATGAAAATTAGTTTCCAAAATGCTTTCATGTGTCTATTTCATATTGTTCGTTTTTTTTTTTTTTTTTGACAAAAAATCTTATAAATATTAAAAAAAATTCTTAAATTATTTTGGAGGAAATTTTGAAATCAATCCCGATTTTCGGGAGCGGAAAAAGGCCGAGAAAAGAAGAAGTATACTTAGAACATATCAATTTTTAATTTTAAGTTTCGATATTTAAGAAATTTCGAAATCCAACAACTAAACGGTCACAGATTTAATAAAATATATATATATATATATATATATATATATATATATACATATATATATATATATTTCCACTAAGATTCTTTACATATATAAACTTAGCATAACTATATATATATATATATATATATATATATTTTTTTTTTTTGACATTCTCAGAATTAACATTACCTTAAGAATCAATTTGATTGTAACTATGTTTTATTGCTAATCTACCAACAATTGACGATGACAACAAAAGAACTTTTATGTTTGTTTTATTTTTGTTAACACTTAGTAATGAGAAGAAAATTATTTTAAAAAAAATTTGTCCCTTCGATTGAATTATTTTATCAAAAACTTGGTTTTTTGTCAAAAGCGTTATAAACTTTTTGCTGTTAAAAGCGAAAGATAAATTTATTTGTTTATTACAAAAAATGCTAAATTTAAAACAGGACCTAGACCGCTGCATTAAAAAAGGAAAGAAAAACATGTGTTGTTTTAAAAAGTGTCTAAAAAAGGGATTTAAAAAGAAAGTTGCCAAAAAACTGCTTCAATATCTAAAAAAAACTCCTTAATTTTTTTATTTAAATAAAACAAAAACAAAGAATATTGAAGAATATTATATTTTAAGAAAAACTACTACTACTTAAATTTTATTAGTAAAAAATAATTTATTTAAAATAATTTTTACTATTGCAAAAATAAAGATTAATACATAAAAATCAGAGATATAACTGTTATAAGATTTATGTAAAAACGTTGTCATAACTGTGAAAAAAAAAACAAATACGTATTGAACTAATAGTTATATTTACAAATATAAATTTTCGAGGCTGAACTAAATGGTGTCAACAATTTTTTAAAGTTAGTGCTCGTTTTTGAAATATTTCATTTTGAAAGGCTGAACGCTAAATTACAAAACTTTAAACTAACAAAACATATGACTATAATTCTATAATCAAGCTTAATCATGCTGAAATTGATTTAATTTATGATTGGAGTATAGATTCAGTCGATTTAATGTTTACTTTAAATAAATAATGCTTCTTTTATTAAAAATTTTCAATTATTTCAGGTACTTCCATAATAAATTTTAAACCCAAATATCGCAAATACGAGCGATAACTTGGGATAACACCATTGAATTCAGCGTACTCGAATTAAATTCACCAGTGGGGTGCCCAGCTTGTGACTAGCACATTGTAGTTATTTAAAAGAAATCTGTTAATCAATAAATTTTATCTTTAAACATTAATTTTTTATGTAGCTTGATAACAGTTATTGTTGAAACATATTTTTTACGATTTTTATAAATTTTATTTTCTGAACATGTAACAGCTAATAATAGAGAACATTTTTTTTAAATAATAAAATAAATAATTTCGCTATAATTCAAACAGTTATATATCGATTTATAAGAATGTGGGCATTTTTTGCAATATTCCCACATTCTTATAATAATTAAGTTGGGACTGGTTTGTCCGATTTGTATAAATAAAATACTAAAAATGCTTTATTTTATATTACTTTCCAGCTATTTAATTATTATTTTTTATCCCCTCATTAGTTTCGGAGTTATTCAGAAATTGTAATGTACAATTTGAATAAATCTGAATTAAATAGAAATAACTCCAAAATGAAGCTAAAAAAAATTCAGTTTATTTTCTATAATCTAACTCCACACAAACAAAACCAAAGATTATAATATCTAAAAGATGGTCAGTATATCAGAATTAATTTTGTCCGAATTGAATTATTACAAGCTAATTCAACAAAGACTTTTGGGAGCCATTAAATGAACTAGCAATCAGTCGGATTGGGGGGATTCGTTTCCTTATCAGATTAACTTGTAGTTTCATTACATACTCCTATTATAGACTCCCGAAAACTACCTAACTAACATTTCCAATTTAGAAGAAAGATTATTTAGTCAATTTATTCCATTATAAATTTAATATTTATCTTAAAAAGTCATATTTATTTTAAATTAATAAATTAAAGTAAATATATAAATTATAGAATTTTAATTATTGCCATTTTCATTAAAAAAACAAAACTAAATTTAAACTTTTAACAATCGAATATTTTCATTAATAGCCAATAATATTTAACAAAATTTAATTAGATTGCAAATTCTATAAACTTTCTCTTTTAAAAAAATTTATACATATAAAATTACAAAATTCAAATATTTTCAAGGCTAATAAATTTTTTATTCATTTTTTGCGGATTTGATCCATTGTGCAATTTTTTTTTTAAGAAATAAAGAAAAGAAAATGCAAAAAAAAATTATTTTAAAGTTCATTGAACTTTGGTTGTTACAGCTAATCGTATTAATATGAGTATAAGTGGTTGTGTTTAATAGGTTGTAACAAAAATTAGGTTACAACTTGTTCGTTCTCTCATTGAATTGGATGTTTGAAGAAAGGAAAAAATCAAAACTAGGTTACGACACGTATAACATAGGTATAACAATTTTGTTGCATTTTCTGTTTCAATGAATTTTTTTGTTTGTTTTATTTCTTTTTGTTTTAAATAATACAAGAGCAATAGATTACATATATAAATTAATATTTGATTGGAATTTTTTTTATCACTCACCACTCGATCATCTGTAGAAGGCCTTCTCCGATTTCGGTGTGCGCTAAATGTTTAAATGTTTAATTTTTTTTTTTGAAATTTTGAGTTTTAACTAGTAATTGTTTGTTTAATTATTTATTGATCTTAAAATTCATTATGTAAATAATTTTTTTCTGTTGGTTTTTCGTTTTAAATTAATTCTTAAAATAGTGTTTTAAGATTTCACTGGACAGATTGTAGGGTGCAAATTAAATTCATTATTTATATATTATTGGCATGAACTAAGATTTTTTTTATAACATCTTTTAAAGAGCTTAGTTAAATTTTGATTTATTTAGGCAATGTAGAAAAATTTAGATTTTAACATATATAGGTATATATATTCAAACAAGACGAGAATCCGCCGCATAAGTCTCTGATATTATTCTAGATAAATTGAAGAGCCGATTAGATTTTGCGAAAGTAGAATATAATCGTATTTTGCACGCTCAACTTCGGATGGGTCCCTTAAATAAATTTTACACGCGTGACTTCGGTTACAGCGTTCTCACGAGTGACTTCGGTTGTTCGTTCTCACGAGTGACTTCGGTTGTTCGTTCTCACGAGTGACTTCGGTTGTTCGTTCTCACGAGTGACTTCGGTTGTTCGTTCTCACGAGTGACTTCGGTTGTTCGTTCTCACGAGTGATTTCGGTTGTTCGTTCTCACGAGTGACTTCGGTTGTTCGTGCTCACGAGTAGAATATTAACCCGCAAAATTGCATGGTAATAGTAGTAGAGAAGTAGCTAGCCATTAGCTTTAAGAAACCATTGTACGTATTGTAGAAAAAGATACGATCTTCGATTCCCGAAGCTGCCACCTGTACCAGAAACCGATTCAGCCGAATACCCGAACCCGATTGACAGCTGAGAGTGTCGAAGCCGAACGTACGACGCCGACCTTAATTCTACTCCTGAACACAGAATCTTCGATCCCCGAAACTGCCACCTGTACCAGAAACCGATCCTGCCGTAAACCCGAACCAGCTTGACAGCTGAGTGTGTCGAAGCCGAAAGTTCAAAGTCGAAGATAAGAGTATCGAGCCGAACATACGATGTTGATCTTAATTGTACTACCGTACTACCTGCCGTAAACCCGAATCAGTTTGACAGCCGAAAACTCAAAGCCAATTCTACTAACGAACCGATCCTAATATAAGCCGAATAACCGAATCGATCCTAATATACGCCGAATAACCGAACCGATCCTAATACAAGCCGAAGTGTCGAAGCCGAACATACGACGCCGATCTTACTTCTACTGCTGAACCCAGAATCTTCGATCCCCGAAGCTGCCACCTGTACCAGAAACCGATTCCGCCGTTAACCCGAACCAGTTTGACAGCTGAGTGTGTCGAAGCCGAGAGTTCAAAGTCGAAGTTAAGAGTGTCGAAGCCGAAAGTTCAAAGTCGAATACCTGAGCCGAGCCTATTACAAGCCAATTAACCGAGCCGAGCTTCTATAAGCTGAATGACCGAAACAAACATAATCTAAGCTGATCAACCGTACCGATATCAACATACGCCGAAGAGCCGAAATAAGCCTTGCTGAAGAAGGAAATGCAGAAACATTTATTAAGCATGTGGTATCCGAATTGGAGTTATAGAAATTATTCTCTCGTAATATCTTTATATTTTATACTTGAAATATTCTTGACATATTCAATAAAGAAACTATTATTTTAACACCCCAGAAAGGGCAAAACAAACGTCTTATTACTTAAGGTTTGTGGATCCGTAAGAAGACCATGGGGCCACTAAGTTACCTCAGCCGACGACAAAACCACGTTATATACATATATATATTTTTTTCGTATTTTATAATTAAATTGTTTTTTTTTAGATTTAGTTTTAGCAAACCAGTATATATTCTTTATTTTACTTTCATTTAAGAACTTTTAGGCAATTCTGTTAAAAATTTTGGTCTTTCGGGAAATTTGTAGGTATAAGTTTTAGATAAATTTTAGCAGTTTTATTACTACTTTTTATATATTAAATTTTATATTTCAACGAAACACATAGGCTAGAATAGTAGGGTGTGTTTTCACAAATTTTTGCCTATAAGTGCGAGTATACTAACATGAAACAAGTGAGAAAATATATGCACAATTAAACTCATCATCTGAGGAATTATGAGGATTAGGACTAAATTTAATATATGTATTTCCTGTAAGTTCAATATTTTCCTAATGGGTTTTTTTCTTATTTAATATAAGCGTTCATTACAAAATTACCTAGGTATAAACATTATACATTAATTCTAACGGAGAAATTAAATGTAAATAAGGACTCTGAACAATTTATAAATGTTAAAAATTAAATGATAAAGTTTATGAACAACTATTCAAAACATCAAATGCCGAATCTTTTTGGACCGGATTGTGAAAATTAAAAAATAGATTTGAAAAATACTTATATTTTTACGTTTTTACTTTGGCTCATAGCAGCAGTTGGCGGAACACTGCTATGAGTTGGCGGAATACTGCTAATGAAAAATAAATTGTCCAACAGACTTAACGTCAGCACTTGTGAATCCATGCTTTCAGTCCTAAATATGTTAGACGGAGATTTGTAAGACTGTAGTTCGAGTGAAGACCTCGCATAAAAAAAACATAACATTATTTAATAAAAAGGAAATTTTATGTTAACTATTTTAATGAACTATTTATTTTTGTAATAAATTTATTAGATTTTCTTAAAATATACCAATTTTTACTTGTGTTTTAATAAAAAAAAAAAACAAATTTTAAGGAGTTTTTAAGTATTGAAGCAGTTGGCCCCTTTAAAAAAAAAATCCCTTTTTTGGCGATTTTTTTTTTAATACACTTTTTCGGACACTTTTTAAAAATAATCAAAAAAACTTGTTGAAATTAGCATATACTTTTGCGTAAAGTGCAATTTTTCTTAGCAATATCAAAAGATGTGTAAGTACACTTTAAATAGCTCCCATCAAGATAGAACTTTGTGCACCCACGTTTTTTATTAGTCAGTTTCTTCTCACCGTTTGTTTAATTTATGAAATGTTAGATAGGACCGATTGTATCTTTGATAACAAAATTAAGTGTATACCTTTACGGTAGATGTCAAGGATATATAGAAAGAGTTACATGGGAGGCATGAGAGTAATGCAACGGAAATATCATATAGCTCTGAAAAAAGGCATTCTTCCTGTAAAATTTAAGTTATAAACAACGCACATAGGGGCATTGATATACTGTGAGTGGTATTAAATAAACCGCGTTATGTTAACAGAAGCGATTGATGTCGTTGAAAATATAAGTTTCTCTAGATTTTAAATAAGTTTTAATATTACAACCGCCGAACATACTTATTGAAAAACCAGTGAAAATATACTTATTGAGTTTTTTTTAATTTTTATTAATTTTTTTCTTTGGTGAATACTAAATTTATAAATATTATTTTATCATTCAATAATTAAAAATAGGTATGCAAAATTTATATTATTATGAAGTATATTTAGAAAACTATACATTTGTATAATATTATTAATTAAAAGCAAGTTATGCTAAACTTGAACCCGATATTAAAATTATTATGTGATATATGTACTTTAAGTGAATTTCAGGAAATGGTATGCATGGATATTATATATATATATATATATATATATATATATATATATATATTTAAAACATTTTCATCATTTAGCATATAGTCCTAAAAAGTCGCCATTTGTTTAATTCCGTTTTGAGAAATGAGACAAAAAGTTGACCAAGTGGTTTAAAAATGCATAAATTCATCCAACAGTTGTTACTCAAAATGAAAATATTATTTAGTGTTTAAGTTTATGGAGCTAATGGTTAACTTATTGCTTAAATGAAAAATTATATGAAATCATACATATATTTATGATTTTCAAAGAAATGTTTTGTTTTAATTATTAATAGCCATTTTTGGTCTTTTTAAATCAAGCATTCATTGTTAAAAATTTATTTGTAATCAATCATATTTAGTTATAATAATTGCTACCCTTTGTTGCACATTTTTTAAATGTAAGCATTTAATCTTAAAATACATTTTTATTCATCCAAAGAAAACAAAAAAAAAAAAAATGAAAACTGTTATAATAACGAACCATTTTGTAATAATCATAAAAAACAGAGCAACAATACTTTTTCAATCTAAAAAATATACAAATGGCGACGTGTGCTGCATTGTAGCAACTGGAATTTTTATCAATTAATAAGCTTCAATTAACATCTGTATTAAATTGCATAGGTAGTAACGTTTCAGTATTTAATAAAATATTATTTGTTGATATCAGTGCACAACATGTTCATTTATATTGAATGTATTGAAATAAAAACGCAATTAAAAAAAAAAACAAACCTTTAAAATATTAAAATTTTTGTTATCAAAAATATCTTTTAAATCTGTTCGTTCAACTTCAACAACTTAAATTTTTAAACTTTAATTCAAGTAGTTATTCCGAAAAATAATTTATTGGATAAATGGATATTAAATTGAATTAAAAAAATTAAAAACAAACAATTTTAGAAGATATTGAGTTTTTGAGCAATAGTCTGTTCATATTCGAAAATTTTGAAAAATACGAAAATTTATAGACGAATAAAGAAAATAATAATTCAAATTTTTAAATTTTTAATTGAATGCTCATAAAAATTTTCCATTATGTAAATTTTTGCGTTTTTAAACCCAGCAAGAAATTTGGTTCCCATGTAAAAAGTTAAGAAGCTAGTGTAATGGCTCTTCACTACCTACAAATTTTTACCCATTATATTAGAAGGAACTACTTATGTTATACTCATATTATTACAAGTAAGTATTTAAGAAAGTCATTACTTAGACGTCATTACAAGGACTAATTATTTCAATAACTCATTGATTTTAAAGTATTAGAGTATTAGTCATTATTATTAAAAATATTAGGGAGTAATTACATTTTAGGATACAAATAACTAATGGAATGTCAAAATATTAAAAAATTATATATATATTTTTTTAAATTTTATTTTAAACATAAAAATACTTTATAGATTTTAATTGCAAATTGCAAAAACTTAAGTACCAAACAAATAAATATACAAAAGAGCAAATTTGCTCTTTCATTTAATTAAAATATCAATAAAATGTAGCCTTTCATTGAAAAGTAACTACATACCATCACCATTATATTAACGCTGTAAAATTAAAGGACTACTTCTGCATCGCTTTTGTTATATAAAATTGTGTTCACTACAAATCACTAAACATAAATTGTTGTATTATATTTACCTTTCAGCAATTGCTTACAATACAATGTACAGTTATTTTATGACTTCATAAAGCAACGGATTTATGTGAAATGAGGTAGAAAATGCACTTACTTGAATTGAATAATACAAGAGATTTTATGCTCGTAATTAGAAAGTAATTTCTAAAGTAACATATTATATTACAAAATTTATATAACTAACAGCATATTGTTATACAATACGTAGTTATTTAAATAGCTATTCAAAACTGGTAAAAAGTTACTGTAGTAATTAAAAATACAACGGTTTAAAAATTGTTTCATATTATGATCCGAGTTATTGCATGTTGTATGGTCTAGAAAATGTTATGATCCAGTTTTATAAAATTGTGCTTTGATTTTCTCGTATTATGATTAAGCTTCGTCATATTATTTAGCTTAAAAAATTATTTAACATTTTCAAAATTACTCATAACATGTTTCTTATTAATCTTAATATGATCAGGCGTTATTTGTTCATTAATTAATTTTATTATTATTACTATTTTTATTTACATATATTGTAAAAGACAAAGTAAGATACTTTTTATTAACTAACAGTAGTTAGTCAATATCTTATACTGCTTCAATCACACCAAATATAATCTTCGGCTACTTCTACGAAATCAGAATTAGAATGCAGTTGGAAAACAAACATGAAAAACTAGATGTATTCGAAAATATGTTATTTTTTTTTTCAACTACATTTGTAAAAGGCATTATAATAAGGTATTATTTATAATATTATTTGTAATATTTTGTTATTTATTTTAATAATATTAATATGGTTTAAAAACTAGATATGATTTAAGAAATAGGAAAAATATTGGTAATATTTAATAGTTGTAGGAATAATGATATTATTTCGTATTAATAAAATTTTTTTCTGGTAAAAATATCTAAAAACATAAGGTTTTTGTGGACAACTGCATTAAAATATTTATTGAATATAAACATTGGATGACAAAACTGAATAAAAACATTTTTATCATGAACAGAGTATTATTAAAATTAATAGAAACTAACAATAAGAACATAATATTATTATAATGGCAATGCTGTAACCTTATTTTTTCTCTACGTGAATATGTGGGCAAAAACACAAAGCTTTAAAATTTGACAATTTGTTTTTCCAATTTTTTGTCTGGAACATTGATAGCGCTGTGAATGAGCAAAAAGCAATACTTCAGCATTTAAATCCTTTGGCGTGAACCACTTTCGAGAAGGGGCCGAAAAGTTATCGCGGTTTAAGGTTTAAAATTTAAGAAAAGTCTCAAAGTTTCAAATTTCTTTCATTTATATTATTATTGCATAGACACATGAATCTATAAGGACATGTAAGAAGATTCACGCATTTGCTAAGGAGTTTAACTGAAAAGTTATTTTTTAAATAGTGTTTGCACAATATAAATATATATATATATATATATATATATATATATATATACATCTAAAAATGTATATATTTTTAAATTAGTATTAGGATTACTAGTACAAAATCATTATTCATATTATACTTTCCCAAACACAAAACCGAGTTAAAAATTATTTTATCATTAACTCGGTTTCATTGATTTCAAAATGATTGTCCTTTCATTATTGTCTATATTGTTACAAAATTTTACCACGCAGTTAATGCTCTTAATTTTAATAATTAAAAAATTTCTTAGACCAAGTAGTAATGAACTATTTCTGTGCCGCTTAACGCAAAACTGTATTAATTTTAAATTCAGCAGCCAATAATTTCAGAATATTATTAAACGAACAAATTAACAGTAATTCCAGTATTCATTACTAAGAATTTAAACATTATAAAAAATAAAAATCTTAAAAAGGATACATCAAATCTCAGCGTTTAGAATTTAATTCAGTTCTTACAGTGAAATAAATATTATTCATAGAATGTGAATTCTATATTTAAAAGAAATACAAGAAAAAGAATTTACTTTCCTTACATAATATATATTTTGCTTAAAAACATATTTTCCTATTTTTTATTTTGAGTTGTATACGTGTTTAAAATTATTCTCTGCATTTATGAGTGTATATCGTTTTCTTAGGGCTACTTTATTTATTTATTTTTACTATTTTTTTATGTGTGTAAATTTCCTTATAACAAATGTTTGCATCTTACAAGTTTTGCTTAATAAATACAAAAACATCTTGTTTGTAAACAAAAATTGATTAAACCAATTAATCAAAGTATTACATACTCTTACTAGTAACTATTGCTAAACATACTTCTATATAAATGTACTTATGTATCTGCAATACAATTTGGGCAACAATTTACATAAAATATTTGCACATTAAACTTGTAAGCAATTTGTATAGTTTATCATAAATGCAAGACAGAAAATTTCAAAATATGCTACTAATATTTGCTCCGTACAAAAGTAACAACTATAATATAATGTACTTAAACTAACAGCATACAATTGTTTATATTGTAATTATAAAATAAGTAGAAGAAAGTTTTTTTCTTTTCTAAAGTTTTCAATGCCATACATTTTAAACATTGTCAAAATTAAAATATCATTACACGTAATACCATAAGTAACCCTATAGGAATGACAACTTGAAAAAGAAACATGGGACGAATTTGTATTTTTGTTTGATCAATAAGGTTTTAAAACTTATTAAAAATGTATTAGATTTAAAAGGATTTAGTTATTTAAAATACGGTTTTAAATTCCATAGCCTATATATATATATATATATATATATATATATATATATATATATATATATATACATATATAATTTATTTAAAGATCCTTAAATTATATTGTAATTTGTATGTAATGGTACTTCAGAGGGTAAGCAGTTATACACTGCGTATAAATGTGCTTTTTATAAGTAAATATTATTTATACGAACTCATTAACAATACGCATAGTAGTTCCAAATTTTTTTTTGGGAAATAATTCTGTAACTTGTGAACCGTTCTATATATCTCAACAAGGTTTCACTTTGCCAGAATTGATGTAACTTGTGAACCGTTCTATACAAGGTTTCACTTTGCCAGAACTGATGTATTTTTGAGTTGGTTTGGAAAGGCACAGATTTCTAGTGAGTCTGCGGTGTAGTGGGTGGCCATCCAAAGTTGGCCATCTCGTAAATATCTACAAAAAATACGCTTTCTCTTTTATTTTAAGAGAATTACATTTTTCTCTCATTTTGAGGCTCTTTTTTCAACTTGAAGCGCTTAATGTTGACTCTATCGATTTCTAAAATTTCGTAGGATTTCTTACAAAATGCTAAATAATATTGCTGCAAGAATCTTATAAATATATGAATCCAATAGAAAGTTACATTAGTCTGAATTTGAAACTTTAAAAAAATTTAATTTTTTGTATTTTTTCAAAAATGCCACATTTATTCAATTATAAAATTATTTTTTTAATTTTTTTTAAAAGAAATCTTAACGCAATGTGTATAAAATAAATTCGGTGGAGCTTGAGGCAAACCCTACCAAAACTTTGTTAATTCTGAAAAATTGCAAAGGTGTCATCAACATGAAAATATTTAATTTATATATCTCCATATGTGGGGTAAACACCCGCGAGGTATTTTCTGATGGCCGCCTCTCGTAACGACAGAGTGACGATTTCAGTGAAAGGAGTCGATTTTCGAAAAATGTTTTTCCCGGATTGAAGTTTTCCAATTACTACTTTTAGGATGAAATTGTCTACATTGTGTAAAAATTTTCGATAGAATAATTTTATTCATTTAAATTTTATTTCGATTTAAACATTAACATTATTTTTCAAAAAAGAGCTTCAAATCATAACTTATTATAAAATATTTGACCGAATTTAATTTACTTTTATTTAAAATAATTCTCCATCATCTTACAATTTTACAAATATCAAGTACTTACTTCGGTTTTTTTTTTATATTTTTGTATGAAAAATATCGACATTGTTTTGCTACTCGTAATGTGTTTACATTTTTCATAAAATGCATGGAAAAATTGCAAAAAATAATAAGAGCCAACATTTTTGTTAGTTTTCAAGCAAAAATATAAACATTTTATGAAAGTATTTCGTATGGTAACGCTAGAATATGGAGAATCATAATTAGTAATAGTATAGTAAATTTGGTAAAATTTCTTCAGATGATGATCCGAAAAGTTGAAAAATTAGAATTTGAAGCGATTTTTTTAAAAAATAATTTAAATATTTAAATTTAAATAAAAATTAAGCGAACAAAGTTATCTTATTGAAATTTTGGCATAATGCAGACAAACATCTTAAAATTAAACAATTAGAAAAACTCCTGAGGTATTTAACTAAAATATAAAAAAATTTTAATATGTTTTCAAAATTGACAAAGTTTGAATAAGGCTTGTGGGGAGAACTTTGCCCAAAACTCCTCCTGTACTGTACTCCTTCAAATGAATACGGAAACACATCTCTTCTGGCTTTATTGAATTTTATTGAGACATCTCCAACGGTACATAAGTTTCGGAATTATTAAAAAAAGGTGTTTTGGAATCAATGTAAAATTCTTGCACTTTAAAATGCTAGCATTTCTTTAATAAGGAATATATAGTCACGAAACTTCAGATATAAAATAGTTTTAAAGTTGACGCATGCGGGAGTCAATACTCTAGATAGCCCCATATAATTTTTATGTGTTTTGAACTATATTTAACTTTTCTTTGCAATATTTATTATCTTATTATTGTCTTTTAATTCATTTGAAGTTAAAATATTAACTTTTTTGTTTAGATTAGTGAATAAGCTGTTCATGTCAGATAAAAGTTCCATGTTATAAAAGCTGATTCCTTTAGGATTGAAAGAAGTTTCATAGATGAGCTAGTTTTGAACTTTCCAGGTTATTTAGGAGCTTCAGAGAGAGGAATAACCTATGGTGACTTACAAATCTTTCTTATTTACACTAATTTTCGCCATTCTCTACGACTATGTCAATTTTTACATCATTCGATATTGACTGTAGTTTTTATGAATTAGTTCCTTTTTTAATGCATCATGAGGTAGTGTCACAATTTCTATTCTAAAATATCACATAAAGATTCAATATTTTGATAAATATTTCCGTCATTCGCGCTAGTTTACGTATACTTTTGCTATTGTAGCTCCAAACTTGATATGTCGCTTTGTCATCATTGAGAAATTTCTTTAGGATTGTAAGAAAGTTATAGTCAAGTCAGTGCCATCACTGACAATATTCTTTAGAATTGTAGGAACATTTTAGTCGAGCTTGACCAATTTTCGAAGAGTTACTTACATGGAACCTATACCTAATTATAGATTATCTCCTGTGTTCAAATGAAGGATAACAACCAAATAAAACGCTTCTTAATGTTTCTTTGTTTAATTATTACAATTCTTTATTTCCTAACAACTGAACTGTATAAGATATATATTGCATAAAAGAAGATTTCTACACTTGGTGTTTAATAAAAGAAGACTAAAAACTTAAGCACATTATGTATAATAATAAGGATTGAAATTCAATTATAACATAACATGAACAAATTAGAGTAAGCTTCAAATTTGAGTAATACAATACAAGCAAAACAATACAGATCAATATGTGTGTGAGAAATACAAAGTAAATAAGCAAAAGAAAAAATAAAATGTCATATAAATATGGGAATGGTTCCTCCACAGTAAAGTTTGAAATTACAATGTATACTTTTTAAAATTTTACGCGCATAAAAAACATGGTATCTACCAATAATAATTTATGCACTTTATGATTTTCGGAAGTAGGCCTTATGTGGGAGTTATGGATTTTTGATGAGCAAAGCCAATAAAAATTTTATACTGTGCTTTATGCTTCTACAAGAACTATTTTATAATATTAAATGGAACTTTGAAATCTATAAAACTTTAGTATATGCCGAATTATGTAATATTTAAAAATTGTATTAGCGTCGAAATCCTATTCTAGGAGAAAATTTGTGTTCGAATTAAGTTATAATAACTAACCATTATGAACCAATTTTAATTCATTCCTGTATCATATAAAGCTAAATATCATCAAATTATCTTAAAAATTGCGACTTTATTAAAAATCTAAAATGGACAGACAGACCTACGGACATCGTGAACATACGTAAACATATTTTTCCTACATAATTTAACGATTTGCTTTTATTTTTGTAACAAATTAAATTATTTATTAACCCCTCAGCTTACAGATTGGACTGGCCAGACTAATTGTAGATTTAAATATAATTTTCATATATTTATGAGAAAAAATAAACGATATCACTATTACATGAATAGTAATAAGAACAAATTGGATTAAAAATAACATTATCAAAAGATTTGGTCTGGCTTTTTATTTAAATTTTTCAAACAGTGCTCTCATCATTTACACATATTATGATGTTCTAACTATTTGTTTATATTGACTAACGTTAATTTTTTTGGGTATGTACCGTAGCGTTAACCTTACGTGAATGAATAGTAATACTTAAATATAAGTTATGTACTTTTTATATTTACATTTTTTTAGTTACTAGTAAAGCAAAATACCTCTAAATCAATTTAAAAAAAATAGCATAAGTACGTTAAACAAGAGAATTATATGTAAAAATATTTCATTGATGCTTCACATTTTTTTAGATCCAAAAGAACGCAAGTATTTGCTGTAAGATAAGTATAAAACTATTTTAATATTTTATATGATATTCCGAAGATAAATATTAATTAAGATGCGCGAAAATATTTAAAATTTTATGCCTGAGTCTAGACAGGCATGTGCTTATTTTGTCTGAGTAAATAAATTGCTATATAAATGAATTTAAAATAGTATTCCTCTTTTTTTTAAGGTGTATAAGAAAATTTTAAATTTAGGAATTTAATAGAGGACACATTCCGAAACCGATTTTTTATTAATATATTAAATTAAATTTGTAAATTAAGTTAGATAATTCGACTCCAGATTAATGTGAATTTCAGATTTTTTTTTTTTTTGGTAATTTCAGATCAAAACGGACAGCCATTTTTGAACTTGATGAACACTCACTTAGTTTAGAAATTATAAAGAAAAATATGCTAAAAAGTAAAATTTTGTAAGAAAAAAATTGTTTCAAAATACATATGTTTTTTTATAAGCTTATTGTTAATACCCAATTTACATTTGCCCAATTTAACTACTTAAATTCTAAAAAATTACATGAAAAAAAAACCGACATAATTTTATACGCATTTAAAAAATATTAATGTATTTTTGAGTTTTATTTAATTGTATTTTTTCACAAAATTCTTAAGACAATCACTTTTTTTTAATTGAAAATTAAATTATATTTTTGTATTTTTGACATTTTTCTTTTCTTCGATTTTCGAATATAAGGTTGTCATAGTTGAATATAGCATAATTGAATATATGCAAGTGTTTTTTTTTTTTTCATTTAGATAGTTCGATTATTTGTATGAAAAAACTGGTTAAAATCCAGAAAAAGGACAGGGCTTTTTAGCAAACTTGTCTTTTTGCTGGAGGTCTGAGAGAAATACCCCTTTGGGTCAACATTAATGGATTGGGAGTCAACCCAGAAAAAACTGAACTAGTTCTGTTCACCAGGAAATATAAGGTTGAGGCATTTAGTCTACCAGAATTGAATGGGATAGAACTCAGGAAAGGGCCTCAAGCCGATAGTTGTATATTGGATACCTTCTCTCCATAGTTCAGAGATGTGCTTCAATTTTCATTACAGATACTATGAGAAGCACACCTCAGGTAACACGTTTGTAAGAATAGTGACAGCACGGAGCTTATTTAGATTGAAGGAATTAGGATTAATAGGGAACTTCAGAGGGGCATGGGCAAGCTAGCATACTTGACAAAGTTTAATTTTATGGTTGGACATTATCTACGGTCGCCCCTAATCCGTCAGATGGTGTTGTGGATTGTTTGATAATTGCAGGGTTTTTCAGGTAGAAATTATAGGCATTTACAAGGCCTTAGGATTGTTTAAGGAGAACGTTGAAAGGGCTCTGAGGTAAGTAACTAGAGGAGGTTACGGGCAAAGGACTTAGTAACCTGATCGTAATGAGGATAAAGTGGCTAAGGGGAAATCGTTTTTGATTACTAGGTTGTAGGTTCCACACTCTTCCAATGCTTTATCTATTAAAGTCTCTCTCATTTTCCTTTCATAATGGACTGACTGGTCTTTGGATGGAGGCGTGAAGACGCCACACTTTTTAACCTAACCTCACCGACTTCTTGATAAATATGTGTGAAATAAAAATATATAACTATTAGAAAACGTTGCACAAATTGAAATTTTGCACGAGTAGTGAGAAGAGTTATGTTAAAACTATAGAAATTTTTAAGAAATTTAAAATTATTATTTTCTGTAAGTCCTTGATATTTGAACTTTCAAAATCTAATATATATATATATATATATATATATATATATATATATATATATATATATTTAATCATTTGTATTTCAAGTTTGAGAAGGTAAAAGTGTTGTGCTGATCGTGAACTTTGTGGAACAAAATAAAGTGACGCTTTACTAAATTCTTTAACTCGGCTTCTAATTTTCCAATTTATTCTTCAAAAAAAATGGAAGGCAGATGCTTAAAAATGCTCAAAATTAATATTTTATTCATTAAATTATATTCAAATTTTTATTAAATTCAAAAATATGCATACATCTGCCAATATTTTTGTGAATTGTTCTGTATAATTAAGATATTTGTCTGATGACCATTTAGTTATGAAAAATACCAAATTAGAATGAAAATTAAGAGAAATTGTTGCTTAATAAATCTAGTTTCTATTTTTTTTTTTGTAAAAACATTATTTTTGAAAACAAACGGATAACGAAATCAATATTCGTCCATTTGTCAAGGATATTTAAAATGTTATATCTTCCATTTTTACAATTTGTAAATTAAAATGTTCCCTGAAGTTTCGGCAACAATGGATAAAAAATTAAAATGGGAAACAAAACTATTTGTACAGGTGTAAAAGAGCGTTTAAAACATCGGCTTATTATTTTCAATTCTATTTTATTAATTAGAAAAATTGCACAGAAGAAATATATTTTAGGGGAATAATACAAAAAGTTTTAAAAATAATCCTTACAATACGGATTCTCAGTGCGGCCAAATGGAAATATTTTGATAATAAATCGGCGATTTCTAACTGACTGTTTGAATTGATGAAGAATATCAGAGCTGTTTTAAGGAATCTACTTATAAGATCTTATTTTAGGTTTGCGAAATCGAAAAATTTCCCGATCTTTCTTTACCTATTGATATTTTACTTAACTTAAAAAATCATATAACTATGCAACTTTAAATGACATTATCTCGAGGACCACTTAACATATTAAGATAATTAAAATTATGTTAAAATTTCATTGTTCATATCCTTAACTAAAATATTTGGAGTTATTACAATTTTGAAAAAAAATGCATTTTAATGCAATTGCATTAATACAGTTTTCGTTGAATATATCATCTTACAGCATTTTATATACAGCATATAATATACAATAAAAAATATATAACTTTTAATGAAATAAATGAGTTTTGTAACTAAATTTTAATTTTCTCAGAATTTAAGGAATATTTCAAAGAAAAATTATAAAAATGAGAGATATGATTTTTTAAATATACTCCATATAAAGACGAATTTTGATTTCATTATCCTTTTCTTTTCAAAAATGGCATTTTTGCAAAAAACTTAGAAACTAGATTTATTTTTTAATCGGACTAAAACGTCCGAAGATTTTTTTAAATTTCATGAATTTTGACAAAAATTTCTGAAAAAGGTGAATTTTGAACCGCGATAAAAACTAAACCATATCGAATTTGAAAATTTTAAATAACTTAAAATTTTGTGTTAATGTAATGAGTGTGTGTACTTAATTTCATTGAAATCGGAGATTTCATTTATTTATTTCCTCCTTCAAAAAAAAAAAAAAAAAAAAAAAAAAAACACTTCGACAACTTATTTTATCAAAAATATAAAACATCACAAATGAAACGAATATAGTCTTTATTTTAAATATGTCTTTAACTATTGTGTTTAAAAAAATAGAACTGCACATTTTTCCTTGAGATTTTTGTATGATTTTGATATAAAACCAATATTGTTTTAAAACAAAAAATAATAATTTGCATTTTGCCTTCTTAATTGTTACCTTGATGAACAAGGATTTTTTTTATTGACGAATGCAATTTAGCAGTGTATTTTATCTTGTTGAATATGCTGTCTAGTATTTTTTCTGGTGACATGTCATATCCACACTCTACACACAGATATATATATATATATATATATATATATATATATATGTATTGTATGTATATTTATTTCTTCGTGGTATTAAAAAGTGAAAATTTTTGAATTTTTGTACACCAAAAGGCTGGATAAATGGAGAAGATACGTTAGTGTCGACAAAATTTAATTGAAGGAACTTGTTTGTGCTGGAAAATCATGTCCACTTTTCCAAGTATTGCTTATCAATTGTGTAGGTCCATCAACTAGTGGATATAAAATATACTATATTTTACGACTATTTGATTGATGTTTTATTTTTAATAGAAAAACATGAGAATTTTGCAGTACTTATTTCCAACAATACTTAAATAAATTAAGATATCTCCAGCCATTTTGAAGGTAAAAACAAACAAAAAATAATACAATCGCTCTTAATCGTTTTTGTAGAAATTTTGTAGAGAACTAACAATTATAATTTTTTGTTTTCGTTTTTAGTGTACAGAACCAATAAATGTAAAATTCTATGTATTGATTTTTATTTTCTATTCTGCCTTCTTTGATATTTGCTAAAGTTGACATTCATTCATAAAATTAAATGAAAAATGAAACAAAAATGTTTTACAAAAGTACGCATAGAAAAAAAAATTTGGAAAACAGCTGCAACAATAAAAGTTTAATAAAAACAACTAATATTTATTAAAATAATTAAAAATGGTAAAATCTAACCGATCTTATATATTTGTAATATTTTAAGCATAACTACAATTAAATGGTAATTTTTAAAAATGTAAATTTTCTCGGTTAAACCAATATGTGCCTGTATAAAATTGATTAAAACTATTTAGAAAACACAGCTGAACTTTAGTACTATTTTAGTACTATTACTGATTATTGCAATAATTTGCTTTATTAAAATAACATATAATTCAGTTTAGGTATAAAAAATATTAAATTCGTTTACATCTATCGAATAATCGGGAAAACATTTCCGGCATTTATTAAATAAATTATTGAAAATAAAAATTGAATTTTTTTTTAAATTTTGAAATTATTTATAGCAATAACAAAATCTGTACTGAAAAGATGTAAAAATAATACGCGCAATAGTGTTTATTAAACTTCTTCCCATTTAATATTCGTAAATCCTAGATAACCTTCATTAGTGTGAATGTGGCGATTATGAAGGTGCGTAAGTAGTTACAAACGTTTGCCCTAACATTGTCGGTATATTAACATTATGTTCTGTTTTCCAATATATTTTTTTTATATACTGGAATATATAAAAAACTGCAAAAGCTATAATCTGTTAAAATTCAAATTAATTAATTAGTTAGCTATATGGATTATTAATCATGTATTCAAGAAAAGAAATTGAATCGTGTTGAAATCTAATAAAATTTACTATTCATTTCTTTGTATAGACGTATATTCAATGTGCATATGTTAAAAATCATTTTCAAGTTAATTTCAAATAAATTCATAAAAATTATATCATTTTGCAAATATTTCAAATACAAACAAAAAAGTATTGGTCCTACTGAAAGTTTCTACTGTTTCCATCGAATTACATTTTTTATAAATTTTTTGTACATCCTGTAGTTGCAATCGAATTGAAATACGCAGAACCTACTAAATTTGTTTGACTAAAAATTCGGTTGCCACAGCGAATCTGTATTCTCTGTATAAGGAGCGCTGTTTTTATATATATACAAAAAGAGCTGATTAAGATAGTCATTATATTCGTTCATTAATTGTTTCAAGGTTTTATCTATTTTAAGTCCATTATAAAACTTGATTAAAAAGTTAAATATGCAATATCGACATCATTTATAGAATCTGTGAGAACACATTTATGGAAATAAAAGAAATCGAGTTTTTACCCATTACACCATGTAATCCGTGTGACATGACCTGCATATTCTGGTATCTGGTACTTAAAATCCCCTAACTTGAGCGTTCAGATCACGGGTATTATCTCTGGTCCTAGAGTTCCTTAGAGTCTCTCGCGTACCAAATAAATGCAGTGCACTTTAAGGTCAAGGTGGTTGGCAGCAGTGCCAACCTAACCTGAATGGTTAGTTAGTGCTTTAATAAACTAACAGTTCACTTTCAACGCCTATGACACGTGTTGGTTGTAAACTTTAGCCTAGTCCGCACACGCCATCACTGCGCGAGATGGTCCTCCTTTTATTGGCATACTCGTGGGGCATAATAGATTTTTAAAATTTAAATTTAATTCGGACAGGTGAAAAACGGTCGCAAGGCGACAAAACAGACACGAACGACCATTTAGTGTCGATAAGAGTCCAATGGGACATTCTAACACAGGAAAGTCAGTTGTTGGGCCAACTATCAGAGACAGATAAGTTTCTGGGCATCTCGAGGCATTCCTTTGCTGGGACCAGTGCCACACAGAAGCTCGGGGATCTTTCTCTTAGATCTCAAGATGAAAACGAGATCACTGTGATCACATCGCGCGCTCAGAGTCAACAGAGGAACCGCAGCGTCGAGGCGGGGAGATATTTCGATTACCCCAGGACGTCATACGGCTCGCGGAAACTTAGTTCGGCAGGATGATATCACACACAGGAAGAACGTTCAAAGATTCAAACGGATCTACGGGCCTGACTGTGACTCTCTGGGAATGTCTTATCTTGAAGGATTGGGTGAGAATGTGGACAGCACACCTCTCCTGAGAACACAGAAGTCAACATCCTCAACGATCCGGAGGTGAAGATAAGGTTAGTGGCAAACCAGCCAAACCTACAACCATTCTGGACCAGCAGGTAAGGACTGGCAGGCCAAAGACTACCGATGGTGTGGCTGTTCATGCACCGGTCAGCAAAACTGAAAAGATTTTCATGGATTCTAGGACTGGATATGATCAGTCATCAACAAGCAAGAAGGCAGTAGGTCAGAGACCGACCAGCTCAACCAGTGGAAACCATAAGGGCACCACTTTAGGGGTGGCTAAGATCTCTGGCATTCGACCTTTTCCTTCGAGCGCTGTTGGTCAAATCTCGCACGGCTCTTCTAACGGTCCCTAAAAGGGGGTCACTAAAACGGCCAGATCTGGGAATGATTAGCAAACCTTAGTTACTAAGAAGGCTGCTCGCATACCTTCCAGTTCGCTAAGGGCCCCAACAAGGAGCTTATTAAAGGTTAGGAAGCGAACAGCCCACAACATCGAAAAAGGCGAAGGAATCAGTGCTGCAGAACAGTGTTCAAGTAGCTGTTATTGACAAAGTTGATCCAGATGGGAGTATCAGCGTTGAGCAATGGCGACAGATTGAACACATCCTTCAAAGGCTCGGACTGGATGAAGGGAGTTAAAACTATCAACTTTTGAATTTTTTAAAAACGTGGTTGCTAAGTGCAATTCTCTCCATCCGGGGGCGAAACTTGAGGTGATACTGGCTTCTGCGTTGGCTTTGCGACCAATAGTGACGGCATCATTTGCTCCACCCATTCCAGAGATTGAAACCATTCTGACAGTGTTGGAAAATCGGAACGAAAGTCTTGTTACAGGTCAATGGAAGATTGTGAACTCCATGACCTGTAAGGAGAACCAAGCAGAGACTTCAGATTTGCTGTGTATCAGGAGTCTCTGAAGAAGCTGGAATCACTGAGAGGAGTTGTCAATTTTGGCTTTAGGGTTATTAGATTTAGATATGCTAGATCAAAGAAGCTGTTAGTAGTGCAAATTAATTTGCATCACTGCGAAGAAGCCTCAACATAATTGAAAAAGCTTCTCATTGACTCCTAAGTGGATGTGACTCTTATCCAGGAACCCTGGATTGACAACACCTGAGTATGTTTTTTAAGGACCACGGGGTATAAACTGTTCATACCGTCCACATTGGAGAAGGTGCGAACATGTTTATTTGCTAGAAATGATCTGAATATTAATCTTCTTCATCACATTGGACCTTATAGCTGTCCAATGGGAAGCCACTAAAGGCAGAAGGCTTATACTGGCGTCCGTGTATATGCCATACGAAGCGGCCGATCCACCGGGCATCGCTCTGCAGCATTTGACGGAGCATTGCAGAAGGAGAAGAGTGTACATGGTGCTTGGATGTGATGCGGATGCTCACCATTACCAATGGGGAAGCAGTAATATCAACAAGTTAGTATTTGAATTTGTAACTAGTTATAATCTTTATATCTGCAATAGGGGTAATGATCGCATATTCAGAACGAAAGATAAGGAAACGGTTATAGATGTGACACCAGCGAACCAAGGGGGTGAATTTGTCAAGGACTGGAGGATAGCTATGGATTATTCGTTTTCGGATCATAACATGATATACTTCAGTCTTGACTTTGTGAAACCGAGGAGAAGGTCTTATAGGAACTCCAGAAGGACAGATTGGAAGTGAGTTAGTTGATAGGGATTTAAGGGATAGTGAGGGCTGGAGAAATTCAACTGAAGGTATCGAGGAAGTCGTGAATAATTTCACGGATGTACTTAAGGGTAGCTTTGAGCTCAGTTGCACGGTGATTTATCTGGCAAAAGGAGTTGATAGGGATTTAAGGGATAGTGAGGGCTGGAGAAATTCAACTGAGGGTATCGAGGAAGTCGTGAATAATTTCACGGATGTACTTAAGCTTTGAGCTCAGTTGCACGGTGATTTATCTGGCAAAAGGAGGCAGCCGAAATGATGGACCGGTGAACTTAGAATCCAACGGTCTACAGTTAGAAGGCTGTTAAATAGAGCCAATCTAACGCGGAGTCAGACTGGCTCGGACAGCTATAGGGAAAGCTGCACTAAGTATAAGAAGGACATAAGACGGGCGAAACGGACACCATGGATGAATTTCTGTGAATCCATGTACTCGGTTAACGAGTGTCTAGATTTAGACGGGTATTATCCAAGAACCAGGTGGCACCTGGATATATCCAACGGGCGGACTACTCGTGGACGGAGTTCCTCAGCTTACTGATGGAGACTCATTTCACTGGCTGTAAGGTTGTAGAATCTGATGGGAGGACAGGTAGTGTCAGTGATATCCTACAGTCCGGACCATATGAGGGTAATATCGATGCGATAGAGGAGATGATCACTGGAGACAAGGTAAGATTGACGGTAAACTTATTTGGGCCATATAAGTCACCGGGCCCAGATGGCATTTTTCCATCCATGTTAGAGAATTTCAATGATAGAATCCTCTCACTACTCATGAAGGTATTTAGGGAATGTCCTAAAGTAAGATATATTCCCAGACGGTGGAGAGATGTAAGGTCATTTTCATACCCAAAGCGGGTAGGACGACTCTCTCGAAGACCGATCAGCCTATCGTCTATTCTACTCATGACAATAGTAAGACTGTATCTGAGGAGGAGTACGGGAACTAAGGGCATCAGCGACGCTCAACACGCCTATCTTAAGGTAAGAGTGCTCTGCATGATGTGGTGAGTTTTATTGAACGAGCTCTGCTGCATAAGAAATACACCTTAGCAGCGTTCCTCGATATAGAAGGGGCCTTTAACAACATTAGGATAGAGGCGATAAAGGAATCACACGCTTCTTTAGGTATTGGTATATTCCTAATCGAGTGGATCACCCTGATGCTAAACAGCAGGGTTATCAACACGAGCATCGGAGAGGCTTGCATAAAGAAGCTTGTGACAAAGGGCACACCGCAAAGGGAGGTTTTTTCTCCATTATTGTGGCTTTTGGCAATGAACGTCATATTGAGACAGTTCGATGCCATGGGAAGGAAGATCGTAGCCTACGCTGACGATATAATATTGTTGGTTTCGGGTAAATTTCTACTCACAATCAACGAGGTCATGCAATCTGGCTTGCGAGAACTTTTCCAATGGGCAAATAGTAATAGATTAGGAGTCAAGCCTGAAAAGACTGAACTAGTTCTATTTACCAGGAGTCATAAGGTTGAGACATGCAGTTTGTCGAGAGAGGCCAAGTACCTGGGCATTTATTTGGACAGCAAATTGTCTTCGAGAAAAAATACTTATGAAAGGGCCAGGAAGGGCTTAATGCCTACTACGCATGCAGGAATTCTATAGGGAAGAACTGGGGTCTAAAACCGGTAATTGTATATTGGATGTACACATCGGTTGTGAGACCTATACTCACTTCTGGACATTTGGTATGGTGGAAGGCGTTGAGAAATGGGTCGTATAGGATCCTTCTTTCTAAAGTTCAGAAATGTGTTTCATTGGCATTATGGGTGCCGCAAGAAATATACCTCAGGCAGCACTGGACATCATTATTCACCTTCTTCCAATTAAGGAATTCGTGAGAGGTATGCGTGTGCGGGGCTTAATTAGACTGAAGGAATTGGGATTAATAAGGAGCTTCACAGCGGGGCATACTAGCATACTTAATGAAGTCAAGTTGAATGGTCCAACATTGTCCTCGCCCCCCAAACGGATTATGTATGTACTATAATTGACTTCGAGGCTACTCTTGTTATTGAAATCCCTAGTAGGGATCTCTGGATTGGAGCGGAGAAACTTCATGGAGGGTGTGCTCGAAGATGGAAGTAGGCACAGAGGCAGGTGGGAACAGATATTAGACGATTCATGGGAACAGATTCATGGGAATAGATATCAGACGATCTTTTATATTGTCTGATAGTTGCAGTACTTTCCAGGCAGAAATTCTACGCATTTACAAGGCCCTAGAATTACGGGAGGGTAATGTTGAGAGAGAAACTGAGGTAACTATCTATATGGATAGTCAGGCAGCACTGATGGCAATGACAAGTTACTGTGTTAGGTCCAGGTTAGTGCTGGAGTGTAGGAAGGAAATTAGAAGGCTAATGGATGCCCACAGAATAAGACTTTGTTGGGTTCCTGGTCACTGCGATATTCTCAGCGACGGAATTACCGATGAGCTAGCTCGTAAGGGCTCGGAGTTGGACAGGTCTTTTGTGGAGGTATGGGTTAGGATTCCAATTAGGTCTTATTTCATGCCCATAAGAGAATAGACTATAGGTAAAACGAATAATGCTTAGAGAAATACAATGAGCTGCAGGGTACCTAGAGCGTTATAGCCTAGTTTTAAACCAGCAGATTCGAAGCATCTTACGGGCATGCGTTATGAGGGAGCCAAATTCTGCACGAACTAGAGGAGGTTGCGTGTGGAGAACTCGGCAACCTTATAGGGTTCGTAATGGGAATAAAGTGGCTTAAAGGTAGTCAGGGTTGATTTGATGGGTCTTAGGATCACACTTTTTTAATTTTCTTATATTTAGCTATCTATCTTTCCAATCTTGGTCTCTGGGTGGAGGCGTGAAGACGCCGCCCTTTTTAACCTAACCTACACTATGTAATTAGATAAGTTATTTTAGCATATGAAAAAATCGATATTGAAAGTTTCGAAGAATACATATTTCTAAAAAAATTACAAAATATTTACGAAAATTATTTCAGCCTATTATGGGTGTCAAATAAAAGCTAAGAATCCCTGCAATGTGACATTATTTTTTATTTGAATGGTGCAGTACAAAAACTTAAGAAAAAGTTCTTTTGTAAAAGTTACCTCTTACTATTTATTTTTAAATATCTATTAGATTGCAACAATCATTTTCTCACATAAAAATATATTAATGTGAATGAAACTAGAAACCATTGATGGTAAAACCGTATATACTGTTTTTTGCAGGATGTCAAATTTCCTCTCAAAACGATTCCAAAGTTTCGAAAGAAGCGCAAATTATAGGAATATTACAAAATATTTACGAAGATTACATCGACCCAATATGAATGCCAAATGAAAGCTACAAATCCTTGCAATATAAAAATGTATCTTATTTAAATGTTACAGTACAAAAATCTAAGTAGATTTCTTTTTGAAAATTTAACTCACATCATAAATTCGATATAAATGTGAAAATATAGACTTAATATAGTGTAACTACGTTTTCAATTTTTCATTCCGTGCTTAACACTTTAAAGTTCTGAAGGATGCACGAGGTTAAATTTTAATATTATTACTTTATTATTAACATTATATAGTGATATGGATATCAAATGAAAGAGGAGAATTTTGGCATTATAAGGTATTTTTTTTTTGTTAAAATATTTTAAACAAAAGTTGCAAAAAAGTCCTTCAAATATTACAATATTCTTGAAAGTCTAACAAATAATTTCCAAAAAAAAGGACACCAATATAAAGTTTCAAGTAACGAAATTTTATGGTTTTAACCTTATTACTTTTACCTATACAACGATTTGAAAACTATTCTTAAAAACAAATGTATAAATATTACTTTCAATTTAGTAAGATTTCGAGCATGCAAAACCAACATAGCCAGTCTTGAAGTTAGAGCATTTAAATTCTATGTAATTCTTATATTATGTGTAATATGACAATATTATTCGGATGACTTCAAAATACATTTGAAAGTTAAAACAATGAAAAGTTCAGTATTTACATTTATTTAACTTTAAGTACATCACGTATAATTTCAATCTGCGAAAAGATAGTAGGCTATGATTTTTTATTATATTTAATATCATTTTATGAGTAATTAACAGGAAAATATATAACATATTATAAAATTATTTTCGTGGGAAGTCCTTATACAGAAACTATGAATATATATATATATATATATACCGATCCTTGCTAAAATTCATCCGCGGCTTATGCGAAACTTATTTATGCAAAATCTACTTCCAAGTCTAAAATTTTTATAAAATTTATTCGCATTAAAATGGTTTTTCTGGAATGAATCTTATAGGGGCACTATGTTCAATTATGACCGATCCTCTTGAAATCTGGTAATGCTATTTATAGTTATATAAATGGTTTTTCTGGAATGAATCTTATAGGGGCACTATGTTCAATTATGACCGATCCTCTTGAAATCTGGTAATGCTATATATAGTTATATAAATTTCAAATTATTGTAAATAAAAGCACAAAATAAATTATTTACATGCTATTTATGTGTCTTAAATTGACATTCTGCAAATGATGTTGTAAATTTGCGAATTTTAATAGCATGATTTATACTCAAATACAAAATAATTAATTTATCGTTAAAGTATTTCTCAGGAGGGGACCTCATATGAATAAGCACCCGATCTCTTAAAAATGTAATGTACGAATAATACAGAAAGAAAGCGTTCCTTTTTCGATTTTCATAAAAATATGCGCATATTTAAGATAATTGTGATTACTAAAGCAATTTTCTGGGAAACAATACTATTGTAGAAAGGTAAAACAAAGGACAAATTTTAACCATTTTCTACAGGATTTATCCTTAGGTCTCAAAAATTGCATATATATATATATATATATAATCTCACATTTCGTCGTTTTTCAACAGTTAAAATTTTGTATATATATATATACGAAATGTGAGATTATACTGTAATGTTTTAAGTTATTGTAGTTTCAAAAATTACTCGTTGTTTTTACATTATAAGATCCTGGAAAGTTTAAATAAATAAATTTACTATAATATCTAATTCCTCTATTATTTTGATGCCCATATCGATACCATTAAGCAAATGACAGACATATATAGATAATTTATACAAAAAATATTTATTTTGAAATTCTTAAGTCCTTTGACTGAATACCCAGTCCTATCATAAAATGTCTCTGCTTTCATCTGTATATGGTTTCGTTCATGTGTGAAAAATACTGTTTTACTAGTTCATGTTTATTAGTTAATTATGTACTTTATATAAGGTATATTTTCTTAATATTTTGTGCTGAAAAATTCAAATAAAAGCATTTGTAATATAGCAAGGATGCATAGCTTTCATTTGATGTTCATACGGGGTTGATATAGTTTTGTTAAATATTTTATATATTTTTTTAAAGTTGTGTATTTTTCAAAACTTTGAATTACTTTTGAGTGAAAATTTAACGTTCTGGAGAATAACTGCGTGGTTAGTTGAAAAAAATGTTTGGGTAATTATTGTACGATATTGCTACAATAATTTTTCAAAAAAGTTTTTTTATAAAAAGCAATGTGCAAAATTTATAACTTTAACATTTCTTGACATAATCCAATTTATGTAAATTAAAGATATAATACTTTATACATAATTATAATTATATACATTTTATTATTCAAACTTATATGGGAAATATTTCCAATAAGCTTTGATAAATTAATTATTCTTTAATTTATTTTTTTTATTTAAATTTTAAATTTATACTGAACTTTTTTTACTCAATATGAAAAATTTATCCCATATTTCTACATTGTATTTTGAGAAAAAGTCATTCAATATTTTCCACCATCATTACACATTTATGCATCTTTGTTTATATATACAAATTTCTATATACAAAATATTTATGCATACGTAGCCACATTCGAGTAATAATATTACACTTAATTCTTTCTAATCATAGTTGCCAGATAAATTTGGTGCAAAATTATCAAATTTTGAGAAAAAAAATCGTTCAAATCGTCAAAACGAATATTTAAAATTGTGAAAAAAACTCGTAGACATTAGAAATTAGTCTTTTATATGTTAATGTAGATTATGTTTTTTTATGAAAAATATGTTTAATTTTTGATTAAATTAAAAATTATAAAGAAATAATAAAAATGATATTAATTTTATATTGTCTGCTTATTATGAAGGTCAAGTAGTATCTATTAAGTCTGATGTTATTTGTATATGAATTTTGTAATTTTGTATGACTCGAACAAAAATAAATTAAATTAATTAAAATGAATTATTTACCTTGAAAAGTTATATATGAAATTAAATTTTGAATGATCTCAACAAAAATGAATACTTAGTACTGCTATTTAAGGATTTCTAAATTTCTGGTTATGAAATTAAAAGTTTTTACAAAAATTGTAAAGAGATTTTGGCTTATTCGCCATTTAATAAAAAAGTGAATATTTTTATTTCAATTGTTAATATTTTCTTACTTCTAATTTACTTTTAAAGAAAAATATACATAAAATGCTGAAAATATTTCAAAATCTCCTCTTAGAAAAAAATCTTCAAGTTTGGAAAAAAAGCCTCAAATTTCAACAGGCTACTTCGAGAAGCAAAAGTTTTCAAAATGACAACAAACAGTCAAATCTGGCAAACAGTGTTTCTGATATATATATACTTTGTATGTAAACACTTTACCTATATTAGGATAGGTGTGCACATCTACATATATGTAAGGGTAGAGGTTTAAAAAGGTGAAATGTAACTCTGTTGCTTTAGGATAACAGTAGACGGGCGAATATGACATTATGAAACATGACAAATAAAAGAGAAATGATGACAAAGAAAACAAGCAGACAAGAGAGTTGTACTGAGAACGTTGACAAGAACAGACGAAGGTTCGCGATCGCTTATAAATTATTTGAATTAAATTTAGTTTAAGTGCTGTTAAATTTAACTAATAAATATTATTTAATTTTAAATAATATTTTATAAATGATGAATTATAGTGAAACCTCACATATATAAATGTAGTATAAATTCGATAATCCGGATATTAATTATATAGCACAATCTGGATTATTGAAATATCCGGATTATCGAGGTTGTTTTTCTGCTCCTATTTTGTTAAAAAAAACTAAAATTACTAGAAATTTAACACATGGCAGTGAAATTATAAAGTTAAAATTTTTATATAAAAATCCTTTTTTTTTGACAGAATGTATTTTATATAAATCGAATGTATTCTTTATTCTGATAAAAAAAATGTTAATATTAACTTAAAACGAAAAAATTCAAAAACAATTAACTCTTACGTTATAATTCTATTTGTATTTTTCAAGCTATACTAAAATTTAAATAAAAAGTTATGTTTTATATTTAATACGGATTACAGAGTTGAAAAAAACCCGAACTAAAAAGTGTATAATATATTAAGAAATACTACGATCGCCTTCAATCAATCAAGAATCATATTTTCTGTACTTTGAATTAAATGCGTATTTTTACTTTAATAATACATACTTTAATAAATTCTAATAGTTTTTAAAATTTAACTTTTCAGACCTCTTTAAGACATGTGCAAATACTTTTACGTTTTAAATATTACTTCAATTAATAACCTCATGGAGTTGTGTCACCAAGCATACAAAATTGAATATATCTCTGTAATTGCCATAGTCATCTTCTGCGTACATGAGATAGTATTAAAGTATTTAGATGACAAAATAATTTTGTTTTGTTGTCATGACAAATGACAAGTACTTGTAACACAATGTAACACCATATTCATACGTTTGGATAATTTTGTACAGTAAACTGCTAAAACTATAGAGATGTAAGTTACTTTTAAGTATTTTTTATTTCAACACATCTTGATAGAAACATACTCATTTGGCTTGTGACATTATTCCATATATTTTATAATATAATATAACCGGAATATATATGTACTTATGTATGTACATTTTTGTAAAAATATAATAAAGAAATTATGAGTATATACAAATGTAATTCTAAATTGAAGCAATTGATATATGGACTATTATCAAAAAATTTTAGTTTAATCCCTTTTTTTTTATTGCCATATTAAAATTCAGTTTTATGAATATAAAGTGACTAGAATGTATATAAAATCAGTTCGTGTTAGCAGGGGATGTAAAATTTATAGCGGTTTTAAGTTGAACATAAACAATTTTTACAAACTAGAAGTTTCTGTAAAATTCTGATAAAAATTAAAGTTATAAAAATAAAAGTTATTGAAATAAAATTTATAAAATTTTAATTGCTTGATTGTATTAGTGCGTCATATCTTAGAGTTTCCTAGTAATATTTAAAAAATTTTCTTTATAATAAAAATTGTGATTCTTAAAGATTTTGCTAAAAATTGGGACCGAATCTAAGTTACTTCTCCATATCCAGTAAGAAAATATATTTTATTAGAGTTTATTATTAAAAAATGCTATATAATATTGTAATTATTTTTTAACCCAAAATTTTTCTTGATCCATAAAATTTTTATCTTTCAAAACTGTTTGATGCGCCTCTACATTTCCGTTAAGAATTACGAATATCATCTAATTATGCTAATTATAGTTAATATCGTGTTGTTTACACAAATGTTTTGAAAAAAGTGTCCCATTTTCCACTATGTACGATATTTGACTTAAATATATAGTCCCGATCAACCATCAATGTTATCGCCGTTCTTATGTCTACATATGCAAGATTTTTACGGCAAATTGTATGTAAAAATAGGAAAATAAAAAGTTAAATTTTTGCGTATTTTTCAAGTTCATAAAATTTTTCATTAAATTTATTTTTATTGCCCGCCCGATATTATTGCGAAAAATAGAAAAATAATAGTAATAATAATAATAATAATAATATAATAATAATAATAATAATAATAATAATAATAATAATAATAGTAATAATAATAGTAATAATAATAATAATAATACTAATAATCATAATAATAATAAGTTGACGCTGTAATCTGTATATGAAACTGTAAATGTGCCTCACGAATAATGGACTTTTTTAAATTTTCACTCCCGTTTTTCAAGTTATAAGACTATCTACTTCGTTGACTACTTCGGGCACATCAAGGAGATATATCGTAAACTACGCACAATTGCAACAAGTATCAAATAGTGTATTCAAAAACGGAAACCGGAAAACGGTTAACCGGCTTTTACTTTTTAAAAAACCGACCGGTTTCGAAAAATTTATATTTTCGAATAATTCAGCAGGTCGGTTTTTTTTCTGTCGGTTAACCTGTAGTGCGATTCAGTAACTTTTAACGATTCGACAATCGCAAAACTTGACAATAGCAATTGTTGTTTGCAGTAACGATTGTGTGATTCACTAAGTACTCTTAAACGATTGTATACAACTATTATTTCGTGTGGCAGCTCTCCACAAGGAAATGCCGAAATAAAAGTAAGGTTCAAAACCAAATAAAAAAGAAAAACAAATAAATTTGAAACAAATCGAAGTTTGTTTAACAATTTTGAGACCGTGATTGATTAAATTATGTATTTGATATTGATTAAGATGTGTTTCTGTTAATGGTTTTCTTTAAAATGATCACTACTCCTAAAAGAAGATTCGCAAACGTAGAAGCACCATCTATAACGTGGAAGCACAGACTACAACCACAAAACAACGACTGAATCATTGGGTTGACTTTTTGGCTAATTTTTGTCAATATATTAACAACACAAAAATTTTTGTCTTTAAGTTGACGCAAATAAATATCGTTAAAAGTGTTAGAGAATAACTAAATCGACAATTTTGTTGTTTACTAATTTTAACGATTCGATTATCGTTAAAATAAGTTACTGAATCGCACTACTGGTTTTTATGAAAATGTTACTTCTTTTATTTTTTTTTTTAATAAACTAACTTATACTTTGTTTTTTTCTATTTGCTAATTGAACCTTATCTATGGCCTGTGGTGCGATTCAGTAACTTATTTTAACGATAATCGAATCGTTAAAATTAGTAAACAACAAAATTGTCGATTTAGTTATTCTCTAACACTTTTAACGATATTTGTTTGCGTTAACTTAAAGACAAAAATTTTTGTGTTGTTAATATATTGACAAAAATTAGCCAAAAAGTTAACCCAATGAATCAGTCGTTGTTTTGTGGTTGTAGTCTGTGCTTCCACATTATAGATGGTGCTTCTACGTTTCCGAATCTTCTTTTAGGAGTAGTAGTCATTTTGAAGAAAACCATTAACAGAAACACATCTTAATCAATATCAAATACATAATTTAATCAATCACGGTCTTAAAATTGTTAAATAAACTTCGATTTGTTTCAAATTTATTTGTTTTTCTTTTTTATTTGGTTTTGAACCTTACTTTTATTTCGGCATTTCCTTGTGGAGAGCTGCCACATGAAATAATAGTTATATACAATCGTTTAAGAGTACTTAGTGAATCACACAATCGTTACTGCAAACAACAATTGCTATTGACAAGTTTTACGATTGTCGAATCGTTAAAAGTTACTGAATCGCACTACTGATGAATTTTAAAGTCATCAAATTGCTTAAAAATTAAATTTGTATGAAAATAAAAAATTGAGTAGTTTTCATAGAAATTTTATTTTTAAAAAATTCTTCTGTTGTACTGAATAAGGCCCTTAATTATTTGAAGGTATTTTTCATGGTCATTATGAACTAATAAAGCTTTGTCTAGTTTTTTTTTATTTATTTTTTTTTTATTTATTTTCTTTTTATTTTTTAATTTAAAATTTGAAATTTCAGTAACACCAGACGTAATGAGCACTGAGATTTTTATATTTTCAATAGATTTAAGCTAATTTTTAATAACAAAATCAAGATAGGAAGTCAATTTTATCGCTTTTTACAAGAATAAGGTACATAGGCGGAGTTGGATCGGAAGAAGCATTATCGGAACTCAGTTCAAAAAATACAAAGTTTGAGCATTATCCTTTATCTTTGGAGAAGCGATATGACTTTATATTTTTATATTACTTTTCATTATGACATGCATTATAAGCAGTGTTGCCATTTTCAGGCTTCTTTCAGGCCTTCTTTTCATAAAATTTCCTTAAAATGGCTAAAATGTTAGTTTATTACTATTTGCCATAAATAATTTCATTTTTACTGAATCACCCGTTTAAGCACTTGTGTGTTCTTATTCGCATAAAAAATCTAGATTATTTATATTTTATAAAAAATTTAGACTGCGCGGTGCTTCATTATCCAAATTAAAAAAGCCTTAAGTCATTTTTTGCCGTTACTATGTCGATTATTATAGTTACTTTTCAATATAGTTCACCAATCATACACAGAAAAAATTACCAAATATATTAGTAAATAATTCATTCAATTAATTTTTTTTTAATTACTAAAAACTGAAAGAATAAAAAACAGATAAATTTTTCGAATTAAAACATTGAAAACATTTACTTGAATATATTTATTAACTGTATATGCAAAATTAAACAACTGTGTTAATTGAAAAATATACGCTAATAAATTTTTCTGTGTAGAAACTATTTATGAAAATAATTAAAACAAGAAATAATGAGAAAAATCGCACAAAAATTTTCTTAACCAAAATGCTTAATCAGAAAGGAATTATAATTCAACAATTGTACAAAGTCACTTCAAAACATTGGGTAAATTTTCATATGAAGTATAACTCAAATTTGTAAGGGAATATTTTGGAAGATTATTTATAAATTTCCCAGCAAAAGCTTTGCTTTCCTGGTAAGCTAGCAGGTATAATTGGAAACAAAAATTTTTTGCCTGAATAACTAGTTATTTTTGTTCGACTTGTCCACAAATTCATGTAGTTATTTTTTGACTCTAGGGGTACTCAAAAATATGTACCTAAACGAAAACAAAAATAAAAAAAAAAAACAAAAAAATGTTGCTGTCAGTGAGATTCGAACTTGGACACACACTAACCATTCGTTTTTACTGACTAACGTCTTACTCAGTACACCGTCTCGCATATAGCATCCTAAGCGACAAAAGCTCTATTTAGTTTAAAATATCTTTTTAGAAATTTTGTTATAAAAAACTAACACCTTCAGAATGGGGTTGAACTAGCAACCTTCTAATTGTTAATCCGGCGCTCTAGCCAACTCATCCACGTGATTGCCACCTCATCCAGTAATGCAGAGTAGGCAAATAATAATGACGCCTCATTACCAAGAAACTACTTTAATAAGTAGTTGTTATTACCGAAAACCAAAAAGTTTACGCTGGGTTATTACATTTTCTTTAGAAAAATATCAAAAACTTAATCTAAAAAATAAAACTTTTTTCTGACCTTAGTTTTTGGGGCATTTAGACTTTTTGACTTTTTTTAAAGTTTAATTTAGCCTCTTTTTTCTCCTGGCAGCACTAATTATAAGTGTATTTTCTTTAGTAAAAATAATAATCAGTTTTAATATATTTTTCATTTTTAATAAAAACCGGTTCATCAGTTTTTTTTAAGTAAAACTATATGCGAATCAGATTTTTTTCGAATAACTCGAAAACAGATTTTCTGAAAATTTCGGTTTTTTTAGTACACTGGTATCAATCCTTTTTTCAAAATTTTTCTTCCTTTGAGGCGCTCAAAAATTTTAAAAAATCAAAAACGTTTGTCATCAAAATTCAACTACCTTGTATTTAATTGTTGAAAACCTGCATAATAACAAAGATGGAGCAAGATATATCCACAAAGTCCAGTTGGTTTATATAAGGTCGAATGCAATCAAAAATTTTAATCGCGCGAGCAAAAAGTGTAGAAGAATGGTAAAAATTTAAGTAATTTTAAGTCCTTTTTCTATAGTTCTATAGCTTCTATAGTTCCTAGTTCCTTTTTCTAAGTTTTTGAAATTTGAACCACAATCATGATTACAAAATGAAACATATAGTGCTATAACTTTGCATTGTAATATTTTCCTGTCTTGTGAGTTCAGATCTGTAACTCGTTTGTTTAAAATAGTACTAGAACAAAACTTATTAAGGATTAAAGCCAGTTTCCGCTAGGTTAAAAATTTTTGATAATTGCCCATATGCGCAGGATAAAATAAATTAGCACTTATTTCGAACATAGATATTCAGACATACATAGTATGTACTATATGAATGTAAGAATTTACTATACTTACACATCTTTATATATGTATGTATAAGTTATTTTTTTTTCAGAAACAGTTTGAAAGCAATATACATATAAGAAAATATCCTTCTAAGTTTACTTTATGAAAACAACATTGAAACTCAAATATTTTTTAATTCTGATTATTTTAAATTACTTTTGATACAGTTATGTTAACTATACTTAGTGGAGTAAAACAACAAAAACTAAGGACTATAAATAGTTCCATGCAGTACCAGAAAATATTCAAATTTAAAAAAAACCAAAAAAAGGTGCTTGCGAATAGCAAGTATATTTTTTTCTTTTGATTACTGTACTGGTCTGTTCTTATATGATTCCCAAAATATTACATCTGAATGTTTAAATTTACTTCTAAAAATACATATATCCTTCAATATTATTATCAAATTTTTTGTTAAAATAAAATGAACTTCGGTTTTTGTCATATCTCCTCATATCTCGGACATTTTTCAGTACATAATGGGTTCTAATGTACCAATGGAAATATCTATACTGATACTATTAAAATTTATACGTAATTAACCCTTTAACAGCAAGAGGATCAATTTTATGCTTTTAGGTTTCAAAAGGTTAAATTAGAAAATTTTGCAAATAAGTCACATGGATGTATTCATTATACTTAAATATAGATGAATTTATGAAAAATATAATAAGTTCCTTTAAAACCACAATAATAATTGAATTAGCGTTTTTTTTTTTTAATGATAAATGAATATTTTCGGTGACATTTATTTTCTTAGCTAAACATGTATAAAAAAATTAACTTAATCAATTATGGACCGAAAATCTCAAAATATTACTTGTGCAACTAAAGGGTTAAATATATTTATCAGTTGTATTGAATTGCACCTTTCTAATGCTGCCCTAAAATATAAATTACGATGGAAAAAGTCTAAAATATTCAAACTTTAATAAAATAGTATTTAAAAGAAAATTTTACTAAAATTTTAATTTCGCGGGAATTAAAACTAATTTTAAATATTTTTTACTCATTATGTATTACAAGCAATATATCTATCATATGAAGTAAAAATTATGTACACTGTTGGTCAAAAACTATATTTTTGGAGGTATTTTAAAAATGGTCCAGCTCACATGAACAAAATAAACTGAGACATTTTGGGTATTATTTTAAAACATATCAGTACTTAGTTTTAGGGAAGTACATTTACAACATTTTGACGATTCTTACAGCAATATTGTTTAGAATTTTATAAGAAATCCGATAGATATAAAAAAAAACGTAGGGTCAATATTGAGTCCGCAAAGTTAAAAAGAATCTAAAAAAATCGAGGCTAAAAATAAGTGAAAAATTTATTTCGGCCTATATATCTCTTAAACTCCTCTATGGCTAGATTAAATTTCATTGAGATACTTCCGACAATTCACAAGCTACAGAATTATTTCCAAAAACTAAAGAGTTTTGAAACCACTGTGCAGTATTGATTGATATTGGATAAATGGTGAAGCCAAAATTTTCAAAGATTTAATTTTTTGCAGTTTTTCGATTTGAAAATTTACGCTGCTTTGACTATTATAAAATTAAGAATGAAGGTTTGTTGCTCATATAACTGTGTATAACTATGGCACACTCACAGTGTAATTTTAATGAAGTTGAAGTATCGCGTTATCAAAAAAAGGTTTCCAAATTACATTTCAGAATTGTTGTGGCGCGATAAAGTATAATTTGGAAATTGTTATAATTCCTTAAAATCGGTGTAAAATTTTGCGTTTTTCTTACATTGCAATTTCTTTGATAATTATAACATTTTTGATAGGATTGAATTTAGTTTTGAATGTTTATACATTTTATAGTGGAAGACTAAAAAAATGTAGTAGTAGAGCGAATGGTTTAAATGGATAGAACTGATTGAAAAGATTATTGATTCCGAAAACGAAAATTCCAAAAGAGCTATATAAGTATTTCCTATGTGTAAACTCATAAGATTATGGAGAATTATGTTAAATAAAATAAATCAAATTCGGTAAAATTTCTTCAGACCATTACCTTAAAAACGGAAAGTTATGATTTGAAACGCTTTTTTGAATAATTATGTTAAAATTTCAATTGAAATAAAATTTAATCGAACAAAGATATCTAGGAAAAACACCTTTCAAAAATTGACTTCGATCACTGAAATCGTCATTCTGCCCTTACAAGAGGCGATTGTTAGAAAATATGTTTCGGGTGTTTATCTCACATATTGAGATATATGTATCTGAAATAATTTTATGTTGATCACAACTTTTCAGTTTTTCAAAATTGACAAACTTTAGATAGGGCTTGTCTGAAGCTGCTTCGAACTGCGTTAAGATTTCTTTTAAAAGCTTTAATTTAAAAAGCAAAAAAATAATTTTATAAGTTAAAAAATATTGCCACTATTTTGGAAAGGAAACCCAAAAATATGATTTTTTTAGTTTCAACTTTATTAATATAACATTCAATTGGATTTATATATTTATTAGATTCCTGAAGCATTATTATTTAGAATTTTGTAAGAAATATGGTAAATGTTTAAGAAAATGTTAGGGTCAATATTTATCCCACGAAATTTAAAAAACTAAAAAAACGACGCTAAAAAAGAGAGAAAAAATTTATTTCGACCTGAATATTTCTTAAAGTAAAAGAGATAACCTATCTATATATAAGATTTATTTTGTGTCATATCATGAATTAATTTTTGGAGATTGCTTTAAAAAATGGCATACCCAAGATGTCAAACTTTCGAGGGCCATCCACTACCACGCTGACCAGATAGGACTCTGTACTCTTCCAAGATGGACTCAGAAGCACCTCAACTCTGGCCAAATAAAATTTTATTGAGACATCTAGAATGGTTCAAAAGTTGCAGAGTTTTTCCAAAAAAATTGTTTTGGAGCCACTGTGCGTAGTGTTAATGAGCGCGTATGATTAATATTTAATTATAAAAAATACATTCATACGCAGTGTATAATTGTTTACCTTCAGAACCACCTTTATGTACAAATTGCAATATAATTTAAAGATCTTTAAATAAATCTATATATTTAACCATAGAAAGTTTTTTTTATTATTTTACATTTGAAAAAAGGCTATAGGATTTAAAACCGTATTTTAAATAATTAAATCCCTTTGCAGTTGATACATTTTCAATAAGTTTTAAAACCTTATAGGTGAAACAAAAGACAAATTTGTCCCACTTTTTATTTTATTTTATTTTTTAGTAGTAGAGTACAAAATTGTCTAGTATGTTTTACAACATTTTATACCAAGTGTTTTTATAAAAATTTCAAGCTTTTATTCCTATAGGATTATTTATGATATTAAGTGTAATAATATCTTTATTTTAGCAACATTTACATAGTAAATATTAAATTATGGTTTTATTTTACAACTGATCGGACTTTGTGGAACAATTCTGTTATTATTCAGATATTTAAGATTTAAATACCGGGTAGTCGAGCTTTGGCGACAAAATTATTAAAACTTTTTGGTTTTTTGGGCGGGGTCTTTTCACCCTTCAACGGAAGACAAATTTTGAAACAAGAATTAATACCAGTGTATTCAAAATGCCGACATTTTCAGGAAATCGATTTTTAAGTTATTCGAAAAAAAACCTTTTATAAAAATTGGATTTGAATACGGTTTCATCTTAAAAAAATTTTAAACCATCTTTAATAAAATATTCAGATATATTAAAAATGATTATTGTTTTTACTAGAGAAAGTGCACTAAAGAAAGTACAATTATATCTTTTTTTTAACTAACTAGGAAATTTATTTTTTTATTTTGATTAGTTTTTGATATCTTTATGAAGGAATTGTAATGAATTTATAAATTATACCCAGCAAAATGACTTAATAAAAAATAGGACAAAAATTCCCACACAAATTTGGGTAATAATTTTTTATGCGAATCAGTACACAGAAATGCTTAAATGGGTGATTCTGTAAAAATAAATAATACGTATCATTTGTAGTGACAGGTAATATAAATTTTGTGTTTTTTGAACCGAATTCTGATAATGCTACTTCGGATCCAAAATGCCTATGTACCTGTTTATTAAAATTCACCTTATTCTTGTAAGAAGCGATAAAATTGACTTCCTACATAGATTTTATTAATAAAAATTAGCTTAAATGTATTAAAACATTTAAAAATCTTAATTACCGGTACGTCTGGTTTTACTCAATTCTTAAATTAGAAATTAAAAAAAGCTTTATTAGTTCATAATTAAAATGAAAAATACCTTCAAATAATTAAGAGCTTGATTCAGTACAATAGGAAAATTGTTTTAAAATAAAATTTGTATGAAAACTATTCAAATTTTTTTTTTCATTTTCATAAAAAATAAATTTTTAAACAATTTGATAATCTTAATACATCAGGTCTTAAATAAAGTTCAATTAGCAAATATAAAAAAATGGGAAGTATAGGTTAATTTAGTAAAAAATGAAGGAATTAACATTTCACGAAAAGCCAATTAACCAACAGAAAAAAAGCCAACCAGTTTTAAAAAAGTAAAAACCGGTTTCGGTTTAGGTTTTTGAATACACTAGTTAATATCTCTAGTAGCTGTGTATTTTAACGGTACATCTTCTTGATGTGCCCAAGATAGTTCATGGAGTAGATGACTATCTACTTCCTACATAGATTTTATTGATAAAAATATATCTTCTTTTTTCACCTAGATGGTTATTTAGAAATATTGCCTATTTTTCTTTTAGAAGTATTGATTTCTTATTGCTTATATGTATCGCCTGTGATGCACAATTTCCCCCAATGGGGGAAACTTCCGCAATACGAATATGAATATTGCGACAATAAGATTTTTCTTCTAAGCAATACGAATTCGTTATTAATACAAAAAATCTATTAAATTTATTTATTTTCGGAACTTGGAATAAAATATACTTTTTAATAATTTTTTTCATTTTAACTATTTTCCAACCAATCTTTTTTCTGCGTTTACTTTGTTGATTACATATTTTTAATGAAACTTAAAAAAAATACTATGATCGCAATTATCTTCGGTAATATCAAACATATCGTACCAATTTTTTTTTTGACATACTGATGTCGGTAGTATACATGTGGTAATTTTTTATATATTATTGAAAATATAATTTTGGCAATTTCTTTAGCTTTTTTTATTCACAGATTTGTGTTCCATTAAAGTCAGTTAATATTGGTACAAAATAGCGTTGATGTGACATTAAAGAAAATGTTAGATTTTTTTAGAACCTTAAAATTAAAGTAATTTGAAAAAATATCTAAATAAATTCATAAATTTTTATACCTAAAAACTACAACTGTGTTTCAGAAGTTTTGCAAATTATTATGAAGTCTTTCTAAGAGCACATGTAACCTACTTTATAATATAAAAAATAAATATATTTATGTATGCAGGTTATGTATTTTAAAACTAAAATTTAAGTTTTGCTATTTAAGAATAATTTTTTAAGTTGTATACATAAAAAAAACACTTATTAATGTAATATTTAAAATGTTAAAGAAACATATCAAATTTATCCTTGAACTTACTTTGCTGACAAAATCTACATCAGCAGTAATAATCACATTTTGTGTACAATTGAGCAGACAAATTTGAACTTGTGAGTGCCGTAAGAAAAATTTCAAATATTTAAAGATGACATTTTGTATCAAATACATGCTGGTATGAATGAATTATTGAAATGTCTTTAAATACGACCAGTTTCGTTTACTTTGTATATTGTTTGGTTAATGGTAAAATTGAAGTTTAAGTGAATAGTAATATTATATAAAAAACCATAAGTTAAAAAAACCCTTATACCCTTAGATATTTTGTGATATAAGTATATATAAGTCTGTGTAATAAATAGCCAGTTATTGAACGCTAATAACTGTTCAAATTTAGTGATCCTCCTTAAGGACATTGCTGCTGTTAACTGTCAACTACTATAAACACCATTTCATGTTCTTCAAGACAATGTCAGTTTTATAGCCTATGATACTCTTAATATTGTTGATTTTTACACAGCAAGTTACTGCATCCGTGCTTATTCGAGCTTATTCCATTAACAAAATTTTACATAAAAGCAAAATATTGTCCCAACAGTACATGTAGATTTTTGACCAAATATCTTAAGTCTGGTGTAAGCAATTTACAGATCTTTTAATCATAATAGGATGATTTTGGAGATGTATTTTTTACAGTAATCGGCATTTTTTATAGTAGTTTTTAAATTTTTAAACAGTTTCTTAGATCTCCTAGAAAACTGAAAAATTTTAATTAAGTTATTTTGTCAAAAGTTCACAATAGTGTGTAAACAAGTTTGCAATCGTAAATAGCCTTGTTGTCTCTATTTGGCAGTACCAAACAGAGCTTGTGGACTACAATTAGACACCAAGAGAATGCAATACGTATTTTCTGTGCCGCTACACATTTCATCAGCATTCGTGGTATCTTATGCATTTTGGTTTTGTTGAAACCTAAACAGTGTGCTTCAAATTCTTCTTTGCGAGTTAAACGTTGTTAAAATTAAGAAAAGGGAAAACAATTATATAAATAGTTTTAAGAGGAAGACTTCAAAAGCAATGAAAATAATCATAAAAAATTAATGCAGACAAAATAAGAACAATCAGAAATCGAGAAAACCATTTTTTTTTTTTTGTTGTCATCCTCGCCAACTTTAATAAAAATTTATATATTTCCTTTAGAATTTTAAAGTGAAAAACTTTCATTCAAAAAATCCGCTTTTTGTACTCTTCACCATATGTGTGAAGGGTATATATAAGCTTGTCGTTTTGTTTGTAATTTCTATAATATTTTCCTAGCTTCCAAAAAGTATATATGTTCTGAATTCTTGTTGATAGGGAATTCGATATAAAGATATCTGTCCATCTGTGTATTGAAATCAGTTTTTAAAAGCTACTTTGCATGCTATTTGCTGCGTTCTTATATGGATCGGTCATAAATATCTTTCTAGAATTTCGGTTTTTTGAATCAGCTAAATCGGCCTATAAACAACTGAGTTATTTGAAAATCTTTTTTTTTATTTATTTTGCGGTTGCTTTGAATATAGTTGTTTTGATGGGAACTAAAAAATAATAAAAACAGTAATTCATATCGTATTTGGTTTTTTCATTCTTTCACAAAAAATTCGGAATTTTTTTCAGAATTTTTGAGCTGAAGAAATGAACTCAATCGGTCTATTAGTATCCGAGATATCGGCCGAAATAGGTTTTCGGACTTTTGAAGTCCCCATATAAGCAAAGGACTTCATCATCATTTTTTTTAATTGATGTTGTCATTTGATATTGTTGTTGTTTCATCAACTTAGTTTTTCATATAACTCTTCAACTCCAGTGAAGGGTATATATGATTCGGTACAACCGAATATAGCACTTTCATGTGACTTTTTGAAAATTTTCAACGGTAACGCTGGCTACACATTGATAATGCTAGAATGTATGTACACATTAGAAATTGAATATTTACCTATTTGCTCCCTTCCTCCTTACCAATCAAATATTATCTCGGTTTATTTAGTACAGAAAAATCAATACAAAATTACAGACATACGAGTATGCATTAAAAGTTTGTGTGAAACTTTCAAAGTTCCAAAAATTACTGTCATGTTCATCAGCTTAAAAATTCTTTGTAAATTTGAACATGTTCTGCAACGTTATGTCTTCCTTTCTTAAAGTGTATAAATACAACTGAAATCTATGTCAGTATGTATATGTGTGCGTATATGCATAGGTGTTTGTGTATCTACATACTTCTGGCAAATACAGGCTCAATCAGAGTTAAATGTCATAGAATGCAGGAAATAGAATCTGTGTTAAAACAATGTAACATTTCATTTTGTGTGACAAGAAAAGTTCTTTATATGGAAAATTTTGACATTTCGCAAAATGTTTTTGAAGAAACGTCATGTCGCGATTTCTCTTAAACATTGAAATAACATGATTTAAAGGTTTTAGTTGTCGCTTTAATCTCTATGTCATTTGTATGAATATTTTATCTTAGAAATTTAAAGCAACTGGTAAAATATTTTAAGGTTAAAGCTTAATATATCTTATCAATATAATTTTAATGAAAACGCCTATTGCATTTTATATTGCATATAGTTTTTATAATTTCGGTAAAAAAATATTAAAGGAATTAATTTGATATACCCGAAACTCTTCTTATAAGATAATGCTTTTTTATTATATTTAAAATTCAAGTTCCAAATAAATTGTAATAATTCTAAATTCCTTTGCAAAGACAAATGTATACTTCACTTTAAAAAAAAGAACAATTGAAATTTTGCAGCATATACAGAAACCACAATGCCATTAAAAAAATGTGGGGTTTTCGATAGTATTTTATTGATATGCAATGGAAACTGAAAACAAGGCAATAAAATATTTTAAAACTTAAGGAAATACTTGCATTTAGAAATGTTAACGCCTAAATGTATGCAACATAGAGTAAAAGCAAGAAAAAATATAGTAAAAATATACTAACTGTGTAAATTTATATGGAAAGACAATATATTGTTTCGACAATAAAATATAAATTTATTTTCTTAAATGCAAAGGAATTTGAGGGAAAAACGGACTTACGTACAAACATATGGGGCGTTATCAAAAATTTTTAACCTGGCTGAAAATGAATTTAATACTCAATAAGTTTTGTATTAATAGTCTTTTATACAAACGGGTTACAGATCTATAGTCACAAGACCTGAAACAAATAGAGTTCAAAATTTAAGCACCATAGCTTTCATTTTGTAATCATAATTGCTATTTAAAATTCAAAAACTTAGAAAGAGGGCTTAGAATTACCTAACTTTTTCCTATTCTTCTACGCTTTTGTTAGCGCTTTTGTACAGTTTCATCTGATTCGATTTTGTATAAACTAATCCGACTTTGTGGATGAAATAAACATTGTGCAGACTTTCAACACTAGTCGACTTTTGATGGCAAAATTTTTTAATTTTAAAAATTTTGGGTTTTTGAGCGGGATGTGTGAACTTCTCAACATAATACAAATTTTGAAATTGGGATTGATACTTGCTGTAGTTATGAGTATTTTGCGCTATATAGTATATCAGTGATATGCCCCAAACAGTCAGAGAGGTAGATAGTTTCAAAGTTTGGAAAACAAGAGAAACATTAAAAAAAAAAATCAGTATTTCGCGAGGCACTTTCAAGTTTTCTAACACAATAAATGGAAGGGGCATTAAAAATTAAAAAAAATTATGGACTTTTTGAAAATTACGGAAAAGATTCACTTTTTGTTTTTGTATTTCTATACCCTTCACCACAGGTTATAAAGGGTATATATATAAGTTTATCGTTCCGTTTGTAGTTTCTACAGTATTCATCTAAGGCCCCAAAAAGTATAAATATACTGGGTCCTTATTAATAGAAAAGTCGATAGAAGTTAGTTTTTGGAAAGCCCCAGTTATAGTTTATTATTTTTTTATATATCAAATTATATTAGAATTATATTAGGATTAGACTATAAATCTCAAAAAAATAAAAAATAAATAAATAAAGAAAAGACCTCTAAAAAGGTATTTTTCTTTCAACTTCCATAAGCCCTACATAAGCTAGCGACTTAGTTTTTGTACAGAAAATTCGCATTCTTTTTTTAAATGTTTTTGCGAAAGAAATGAAAAAATCGGTTCATTAGTAACTGAAACATTGGTCAAAATGTACTTTTGGACTTTGCGAAGCTTCTGTATAAGCTTCAGAATTCGTTTTTGTACAAATATGTTGTTTTGTGAATTAACCATATCGGTTCATAAAAAACTGAATTGCAGGCAAAAACCTGAAAAAATTACTAAAATTATACACACACAGTGAATAGTGTTGTTGTTGTTTTTTTATAAGTTGTGGATCATACATAGAAACAGTAATTTTTATATGTCTGTTTGCAAGTTTTTTAGTTGGAAATAGAAGCATTGCAATGACTCAAAATTGATGTTATTTGTATAAGCATGTACCTACATTAGAATGCACCAAATTTACCGGCTTTTTAATTTTAACCACAACTCTCTCTAGGATCGCTTACTGGGTTGTAAAAATATATTGTGTGAAATATTAGTGAAATCGGATATCGTTAATCTGTGCCGCATCGGATTTGAAATTTGTATGGCACGTTTCTGTTGGGAATATGTGATTTTTCACAGTTTTAGAAAAAATTTGCTTTTAACAAAATATAACAAAATGTTGAAAAATCTTAACACATATAATTATCTACCAAACAAGATATAAAAAGGAAAAATCGGTTGAAAATTGTTTAAGTTACTACGAATTCCCCAGACCATTAACGTATTTTAGACCACTTGTGTAAGGAGTGTACAAACAAATTTTTAAACATTTCTTAAGAAATGTTTAAATGAAATACCATTTTTTATTAAATTTGAACCATAATTACTGAAAAATATAAAAATTCGAACATCTTGCCATACTTGGTAAAAAAAATGTTGATTTTTTTTAACTGTTACAAAACTCCAATTATAAACTTTTAAAAGTTCTTATTAGCCTACTCAGGTTTATAAAGAACACTATAAGAAATAAAACTCCAAAAAAAAAGAAACCAGGTCAATATATTATATGACTAATCCGCACCTGCGACTTGAATTTTGTGGATTTTAGCAAAAAGGTATTTTTTGCAATTTTTTAGTTATATTTAGTCATATTTTTTTAGAACTGATATTCAGGTTAATCAGAATTAATACAGAATAACAAAAAACATAATTCAAAAATTACATTTTGGAGTTTTTAGGATAATTGTACAAGGACAATATTTAAAACTCGAAGGTCAAAGGTAAAAATTTGTAAAATTTTAAAGTTTTAAAGAATATATAATGAAAACTTATTTATTTTTCTTCGGATTTCGATAACCTTTTACGAAAGTATAACTGAAAGATCTTTTTTCATATGAATAGTAAAAAGTTATATTACACCCTCAAGTAATCTTGGGCCAGCATTTTTTAAACGCACCTTTTCTTAAATATTTTTAAAGTAAATTTTATTAGTAAATATCATGGAAAAATAAAAGGATAATTACCTCATTTTGCAAGCGAATTTATGTTGAACCATCAAAATTCCTCACAGAAATTACTGCATCGAAATCTGTAGATTACGAATTTTTTACATTTTGTTACAAAGCAAAGTACTTAAGAGCTAAATTTTTCTAAAATTTGTATGAAAGACATATTCTCCATACACACTTCACCATATACACTTCAGGTCCGATGCGGCATGTCTTATCCGATTTTACTAATATTTCACACAATATATTTTTAAAAACCAATGAACGATTCTAGGGTTGGTAAATTTTCGTGCAGTCTTATCTACATACAAAAATATGTATATAAATTTAACAGTCATCAGAAATTATCAATGTTGTCGTTTTTTTAAGGAAGCAACGCTTGCTACGAATATGATAATTTAGTTTTGTGTTTTCATTTTTGTAGCTTAGAAAAAATGTCGATTATTTTTTTTACATATAAAAATGAAAATATGAAACCATACTTAAAGGTATAAATTTTATTAATTGTCGGTAAGGTGGTGAAGGGTATAAAAGATTCAGCACAAACGAATATAGCTTAGAAATCTATATATATCTAAACTGCGATAATATAATTGATCGGAACCATAAGTTTAAGTCAAATATCGTTTATATGTGAAAACGAGACGCTATTGTTAAAACAGATTTTGTAAAGGCACATCGCATGCATAGAACGAAAATGACAATAATTGGCATAAATAGGTTGTGTTTGTAATGCTTAAGGGAAATGTATAGGCGCATCAAAACATTTCGAAAGTTGAAAATTAAGCAGTATTTCTTTGTAAAAAATCAAACTCTAGTCAAATATATTTTCCTATAATATGAAGAGAATTAATTTATGTTACGTTTACACTAAACAGAAACAAGTAGTTTTTGGCTTCATTTGATCTTTTGATTGAAAAACTACATTTCTGCCTACCTTTTATTGAAAACCAAATAAAAACTACACAAATAACTATTTATGATACACCCTGTTCAGTTTTTTTTCAGAACAGTAAGCTATAATATATAATATATATGTATAATAAAAATATATGAATGACAGAAAATGTTTATTATATTTTTAATTATTTTATTTTCTACACCTTTTTTATTAAAAATATTTTAAAACTGTATAATTTTTTATTTTTATAAAAACAAAACTAAGTAGATTAAGTGCAGAAAACTAATAAGTGAAGAATTGGGTGAAAAACTAGGTATGTAAACCAATTAGCTTTTAAAATATTTTTTTGTCAAAACCAATTGTATTTATTTTAGTATTAGATTCAAACTCCATGTTTTATTAAATTTTTAAAAATCGCGTATAAAGATTTTTTTTAATTTGACTAGGAAACTCTGAAATATGCTACACTTATGTCATCATATATTAAAGATATCATAAACTTTATTTGAATGATTCAGTACATTTTGATATTGAGAGTAATTATTACTAGAATTAAGCATAAAATTCTAGTTTGTAAAAATTTTTATATGTTCAACATAAAATTGCAATAACTTTTGAGCCCCCTGCTGCACCAAGTGACTAACACGAGCTACATTCATTCGAGTCACTTTATATTTATACAAATGGATTTTAATGTGCCATAAAAAAAATAAAAAAAATGGCCTAAAATCCAAAAGTTTTGATAATGATCCATATACATATTTGGAAATGTTTTGTTTATTCCTAAAACAAACGTTTCTTGGTTAACCCAAAAACAAATAAAGTATCATTTGAATTTTTGATTTTTGGTGGATGATTCAAACAAACATATAATTTTTGACGAGAAATATAAATGACCACAAACTATAAAATGTGCCGTTTTATATTTTCAACAAAAAATTTAAGAATTTTTTATGTTGAAAATATACAAATTTTTATTATGATATTTTTTTATATTACCTACTTCCGCATTTATAAAATTGGTTGTTGGGTACTATCGATTGGGGTATTGTAATAATTTTTGCTTAGATAAATGCAAACAATAGCATGTAGGATAATTCTACTGGTCTTTTCTATGAAAACGTCACAAATAACTCTTTGTGTTTTTTAATACCTATTTTTGCTAAAAATACAGTAGTAAAATGTATTTTATTTTTAGTTTCCTTCTCTGTTTACAAAATAAAAATGTTCTTGATGAAGAATGAACATTTGCTTATAAACATATTGCTTAAAACTTTATATGGTCCGCGAAAATTATACAAAAAATTCCTAAAACTCAGAATTTGTTAGACGTAAGCGAATTTTGCGTATAGCTTTGCCTTGATGTCTTATCATACTGTTAAATGTCAGCGATAACGGCATGTACGCTACGCAAATTACCTGCGGTTAGAGACTAAAAAAAAATCAATTTTTTGTACATGAAAAATTCTCTTTTTACATATGAAAAATTCTCTTTTTAAGTTTACCTTTATGAAACCGACCTTGAACCTCAAATATTGTTTTAATTATAAAATAACTTTTGATGGAATTATGTTAACAACACTAGGTAGTGTACACAAATAAAAACTCAAGACTTGAAATGGTTCCATGTAGCACTCAAATTTATTTATTTATTTATTATTATTATTATTATTATTATTATTGTTATTATTATTATTTTTTTTATTGCTCTACTCGCAGAGTTTAGTACATGTGTCCAACTTTTCTAACGTAAGTTACAAACACTTGTAGAAATAGACCAACTTGCTTTCAATCAGTCTGTCATTGACCACTGTTGAATTACATTGTGAACCAATGGTGAAACCAAAATTTTCAAAATTTAAATTTTTTGTAGTTTTTTAATTAGAAAAGTGTAATTTCAATGAAAAGGTTTCCAAAAATATTAAATTTCAAAAATGTTATGACTTTGAAATCGATCTAAAATTTTGCATTCCTTATATTAGCAATTTTTCACATTTTAGTGAAACTATATTTACAATAAGTACATCTATTTGGTTTTAGTTAAGCGAAAAATAGGTTTCAACAAAAAAATTGAATATAAAGTATTTGTTATCAGTGCTGTATGTAGTCGCACAAAAAATCCATATTATTCGTATTCAGCAACAATTTTTACAAAAATAAAAATAAAAATGGAAATGCTTAATAAAAGAAATGGGGTTTAAAAATGCCGAAAATCATCCCAGGTTTTAAGCCGACCCTTGTCTTATTTATAAATTTATTATAATATCTTTTAAAAAATTAGAAACTAATGAAAACGAGAAACAATAAATTTTTAGATTGTAATAAAGTTGATAAAAGCACTCTGAAAACACTATATCCATTTATCGATTCGAACAAAATCTTGAGAGTAAATGGTCGTTTATCAGAATCCTCTCTTCCTTATAATGAACGCTACCGAGTAATTTTACCTGGCAACTCTCGACTCTGCCAACTCATTTGCACAGCACTTTGGCTCATGCAGAATGCAATCAAATGTGTAGAATTGTTAAAACTGAATTCTACATTTCTCGATTAAAATCTAGAGTTAAAAAGGTTATTTGTCATTGCAAGACATGCATAATATTTAAACAAAGAAATTGTTCAGATCGATGTAATCTCTCAGTGCCATTTCAAACCAGCGGAGTTGATTTTGCAGGACCGTTCGATCTCAAGACATCCACTTTGCGAAATGCTCCTTACATAAAAGGTTTTGTTTCTGTTTTTGTCTGCTTCAGCACCAAGGCTATACATTTGGAAGCATGTTCTGAGTTATCCACTGCCGCATTCCGTGCGGCATTCGCTCGCTTTATTGAGAGGCGGGGGCTCACTATACTATCCGATACTATCCTCACAGGATAGTATCGGATAATGTTCGAAATTTTCTCGGTGCAAGCAGGGAATTAAGCAGTGAATTCTCATCATCTATAAACTCAGCAGCAGACGACATTTCTCAAAAGTATGTTACTCTAGGATTTGAATGGAGCTTTATTCCACCGCACGCTCCTCACATGGGCGGTCTATGGGAGGCTGCTGTAAAAAGTTTTAAGTTCCATTTAAAGCGTATAGCGGGCTCTCATAAATTTACTTTCGAAGAGCTTTCAACCGTACTAGCTCGTATAGAAGGAATACTTAATTCCCGATTTTACTGCTCTGACACCCAAACATTTCCTTACTGGAAAACCCCTTATGTCTTTTCCAGAACCTTCTCCCGAAAAAATAGCTCTCGGTAACAGATGGGAGAAACTTAATTTGCTTCATCACCAATTTTCAATTAGGTGGAAAGAAGATTATCTGAAAGCTCTACACTAAGTTCATCTCCTGATGTAAAGCCAGGAGATCTAGTTGTAGTAATGATTGATTTATTACCTCCCTGTGAATGGCGACTAGGACGAATTGTAAACACTCATAGTGGGTCAGACAGCAAAGTAAGATTAGCCGAAGTAAGAATCACCACTGGGGTAATAACTCGACCAATCGTAAAACTTTGTTACTTGCCACTTCTCAACCAAAATAGCTCTTAAATAAAAATTATTATTTCAAACATATTCCCATACTCATATTCAACATTAGTCACCAATTAATACATTTTAAATAATCACTTTTCTAAGCAATGACTTTACTAACTCAAATATTTGTTATTTTCTCTTTTTCTTCTTTTTCGTTTTCTGTATTGTTTTTTTTTTTTTTTTTTTTTTTTTTTTTTTTGCAGAAACCAACGTCAACGTAGTAGGGATCGTGAGATCCACCAATGTATGGTGTGCCGAAAATTCCATCCTTTAAGATTCTGTCAGCGTTTTCTGAACATGTGCGTAAAGGAAACAAATGGCATTGTTCATCGCTATTGCGAAAATTGCTTAGCCAGAAGCCATGATTTACGGGCCTGTGCATCATCTGATACGTGCCATAAATGTGATAGCTACCATCATACCTTGATGCACCCTATCCGTGACCGAAAAAATGACTTGCGAGGAAGAATAAATCAATAGTACAATCGGAATAGACATATCAATAGACCAAATAACAACAAATCTAATAGCAACAACAACGTTTCGTCCACAAGAGCTCAAAACTCTATGCTTACATACCAACAAATTATATCTAAAGCAATCCGGTCCCTTGCTCAAGTGCTATGTGCTCAGACTGATTTCAAGGTTGCACCAGTGTAAGGGGGCTGGAATGTTTAAAATCTACTTATTTTAAACAAAAATCCATTTTTTAAACAAACATGTATTTATTTAAGTCTGAATATACTTTTATATTATATCTTTAACATACTTGTATTTCATAAATTTGAATTACAACAGTTTTTGTAATATTAATAATTTATATTATTAATTATTGTGAATTATTATAAAGCCTAAAAATCCAATTTGTATGTCAAATATCTTAAATTGAAGTTTCTTTATGTATTTTGAAATTGAATATATTCACTTTTCCTAAAACTGTCCAACGGTGAGCACAAATAAAATACTAACTTGAATTCCCAAAACTAATTGCATTTTTTTCCGAACATTTCACTTATAATTCTTTTATAATTTGCGGTACAACGATAAATTATAAAACTTGGAAAATTTTGACCTACTCAACCATTCCAGTCCTACTCCTACAAGGTTTGGTCAAAAATATTAATTGTAGAGTTAATTGGTGAGAAAGAACTATAATTATTGTTTTATTATATTTTATCATTCTAACATTGGCTAAAGAAAAAGGAAAAGCAACAAAAGGAAAAGAAAATACTTGTGTTTTTCAATATTGTACAAGACAAAGCTTATAATTTATTAAAAAAAATAATGAATCATTCGTCATAGAACTAAAATTTAAGAAAAATATTTGAAATAGAATATTTTATTCATAAAAGCTAAATATTTAACCACATTTTCAATACGAAATTCACTTAAAAACTTTCAATTGTGAATAGAAGTATTCATAAAAAAGAAAAAGTGAACAAATAAAAAGCAGTTATGTAAAGAGCTTCAAATTTTTTTTTCTGTAAAATCCTCAGTAGTCTACTGTGAGGTAACATTCTAAAGTTCCCTGTAAATTTAATTACAACATAAAAACTTATCCATTTATCCTTTGACCTGTTATGACCGCACAGGAAATTTTACCTTCTTAAACATTTCTTTACCTTCTTGAATTTTCTCGGTCCCCTTTTTTATTCAATTTAACCTAAGTCGATTGTCAAAAACATAACTCATGCAACAAAATACATTTAATCAAATACATTTTGTTGTTGCTAGAGGATAATAGAAACACATTTTTGTTTACAAAGCAACAATTTTTTTTCGAGAATTTGTTTTTTATATGTTACACTATGATGAACAACGCATCGATAACATAAGAACAAATCAATTTTATAATTTTTCATAAATTAGAAAATTACAGTCGACACAAATCTTTAAAATAAGAACTAATCAACGTGCATCGTAAAATTTACAATTGCATAATATAGCTGTCTATATCCATTGTACATCTAATTCAAATTTTAATAAAGAAGGTTTTTATTGAAGAACGAGTTGTTTTAAAATAAATATTTTATCTAGTTGCAACTTGAAAAACATAAAGAGTCTCAATTTCCTGCAGACTCAAAGTAAAATATTAGATTTTTTTCATAATAATAAAAAGATAATAAATCATCGCAGAAAATTTATATACCTCAACTAAATTACTATTTCTATTTTCCATTTGCATATTTTTTGTAAAAAAAAACATTAACCTAAATAAGGGGTAAGTAAGTTATTCTATTCCTTTCCCAAAGAAATCTTAGTTTCTTGTATAAAAAAGTTAAAAAAAAAAAAAATATTGTATAAACCATTTAAGAAAAAATACAATTTCTTGCCATTAGAGCAAAATAACAATATTTTGTTAGCTTCTTTCTGGGCATATTATTATTAATTATTATTATTATTATTATTTTGGCTTTTAGCCTTTTCTGACCTTTTTTTAAATTCAATTTAGTCTCTTTTTTCTCATCTCCTGGCAACACCGTTCATGACCTAAGATAGCGGCGCTTTAAAAATTGTATAAAGCTTTGAGGCAACCCCAAGGGCCTAATAGAAATCGGTGAAAATGTATACCAATCTACAGCTTTTATAGCCTTTATAGGATTCAAGTGACACAAATATAATTACTTATTTGAATTTACTGCAACTTTTAAAATTTTTCGGTATGTATTTTTGTCATTGAAAAATTTATTTTATAGTTATATAATTAATATCTGCAACTTTTTATTTCTTAACATCATATAAAGATTTGTTTGTATTTAAATGTGGAAAAGTACAACAGCGAATTGAATGCAATTAAAATGATATCCAATATCTATGTACACTTTGTTCTGATCCGCCTTTAATTTGTATTTTGTATAGTTTTGTGTAGCTTAAATATGTGCATTTTTTTTAATATCGGAATTAAAATGTAATTTAAAATTTTTTTTTAAATTTTTGATTTTTAAATACTATAGCATAAATGGTAATTTCTTGTCTATTAATATCATTTTAAAAATTTTTATTTGTTAGATATGAAAAAAATATCAAGGAATTTTATAAAATGAAAACACAAAAAATTTTATGCATAGTTTTGGGTAATGTGATGAAAAATGTATGCCCTGGATATAAATTAGTTTGACCTTTAGTATTTCATAATATCATTCGTGATACAAAAAAATAGAGGTAGAGCTGTTCTCACTTTTCGTGACTATATTAGCCTTCCTTTGAGCGATATAATATTTGACTGTTCCACCATATTTTCTTAAAAAAATACGAGTTTTTTTTAATTTTAAACGAATTATATTTTCAATAAATTGACACGTTAATTGAAATAAAAGAAAGAAAACACATTTTAATTTAGAGTTTATGTGCGTAATAAAGATTGTTTCCACACATTAACATGTTTACAATCTATTACTTGACTTTATCTTCATTACACGACGTTCAAGTGTATTAGTAGTCATTATTTTATTCTTAGATTTAAATAATATCAAAAAATTAAATACTGCTACTATAACATGTTAAATATTTTTGTTTAAGGTAACACAAAGGTCAAAATTCCATTAGTAATACTTTAAGTAACTTTTTAAGATGTATTTTCTGTAATTTAAAAGGGTAGCATAAGGAAAGGTACATTTTTTGTTAAAAAAAATTACAAAATTTTGATAACAATATCCTAAATATAATTTTCAGTTTTTGTAATGTAGCAACGATTTTTTTATTTGTTTATAAAACATATATTTCAAAAAATCATTTATACTTCAAAAAAAAAAAAAACGTTCTCTGAGTGAGACCTTGTTTCTTTATATCATGCTTTTATTTCAAAATTGTTTAAAAATTATACAAAAATATTGAGAATTATATTTTCTAAGTAACTATTACACCATACAATGGCATTATTTACACAATAACGAAACAATATACACATCAGTGTTTTAGATTTTCTGAAGCCTCTATATAAGCTAGGGATTACGTTTTTGCAAAGAGAATTTATAATTTTTTTTCCGAATTTTTATGCTGAAGAAATGAAATAATTCGGTCCAATAATAAATGAGATCTCGAACGAAACGCATTTCTGGCTTTTTGAAGCCTTGTTGAATCTATGGATTTCGTTTTATATAGAACTGTCAATTAAATATTATGGCCCATAAACAACAGAGTTATAGGCAAAAATCTGAAAAAATAATTTAAAATATCACACAATCATATATAAATGCATTGTAATGACCTTCAGTATTATTGTATTTTTTATAAGCAAGCAGTTGTTGTTGATGATATATACATTAGACACCTGCATCACAACATATGTTTTTCAATTCACAGTAATGTTTGAAATACATGCTCTCAGATTATTGATAAAATAAAAAACAAAACAAGCAAACTATGTGAAAAAAATAAGTTGAATTGTGTTGGATTGAAACGATAAAATAAAAACAAAATATGTCGTGTTCTTTTTGATAAATTATTGTTTATGACAGATTCTAACAAAAGCAATAATGTTAAAAATATAAAATTTAAACTGTGATTTACTATCATTCCCTTGCAAGTAATACGAAAAATGCAGAGAACGTAACAAAATAAAACTTAACAGATATTTTATTAGAATTATTTTTTATTTTAATTTTATTACCTAAAAAAATAATAATTATTTTGCGAGTTTTTTTTTTTTTTTTTTTTTTTTGCTGAAGAAATAATACATGTTATTTTTTAGGTAATTTTAAGGATAAAATTTGATTTTTCCCGATAAACATTTGAAAAAATAATGTTCTTATAAAAAATTTAGCATTTCACGAAATCACGTCACCGAAAATGGCGTTTATGTTACGCAAGTTATTTTTGAAAATGTATTTTGGTACTTTTTGGCACTATACGTATCTTCTAAACCAGTAAACTTACAAATTTATATCGTATTCGTAACTTATCGAAAAATATAAAATAGAAATTTTGTACTTTTTGGAAATTCGACCGTTTAAGGGGTAAACCTTTTTCATAAAACATTTTTTACATTTATTGACATATATTTACATATTGTGTTTTTATATGGGATTCCACTACAATTTAGAAATTCATTGGAATATAATTTTTGTTACATCCATGGGCTGAAAAAAGTACGAAAGATCTCGTCTTAGTCCAGATTTCAAAAATGTCGTTATGGGCTAGGCTATGTTGAAATAGCCACTCACTTTTTTATATAAAAACTATCAACAAAAAAATAAAGTTTATAAAATAATTAAAATAAATCACAAAATGACATAAGTCAAAAAGAAAATTAAAATAAATGAAATAGAATAAATAATACCTAAAATCAAATAAAGTTTTTTTATTTACGTTATTACTTTTAATTACATATATTATTTAATTTTTTTTTTATTTTATTTTCCTTTTATTTCAAACTTTGTAAAAAGAAAAGAACAATATTGCATTTGTTGCCTTTCTACATATAATTCAATTCAATTCAATTCAATTCAGTTGAAAGTCTTTCGTAAGCAAAATGTTTTCATGATTCCCTGCACAATTGATTTTGTTTCTTTGAGTATGGTTTCTTTTGTTTTCCAATACGTATGCACACAGAGAATTGATTTTAAGATTAAAAAGCAACAGCAGCCAACAATTGAAAAGAGAATGAATTGAAATGAGTTACAATTTAATTAATGCAGATGTCTAATATACATAATATACATACACACAGTCGTTTTTTTATGTATATTTGAACATTTTTGATTTGGAAATAGAAGCATTGCAATGTCTCAGTGTTGTCTTTTTATATAAGCATGTATCTACATATAACGATATGTATAAAAATTTAGTAGTCATTTTTGTATAAGCAAGCAGTATTTTTCGTTTGTGTATACAGACAAACATTTATACGAAGCATTGCAGTGACTACTGGTGTATATGTTTTTTGTATACATTCAGTTTGTTTGAATATATATATATATATATAACATTTTTATTTTGCTTTTAGCCTCAAAATTTTCGTTTTAACTTCTAGCCTTTTTTGATTCTAAAATTGCATTAAAAAGGATAAATTGTTAATACTACAACAACGAATAAAATTATTTCTTATTATCTATTACTAATTTTAGTTTTACGGAAACATTCATTTAAGAATTTTTGTGTATTTATCCGCACAAAAAATCTTTATTATTTATATATAATAAAAATTTTTGCCCGCAGCGCCTTATTATCAAAATCAAGAACAACTAATGTACTAATATCATTCACCGTAGAAATTATTTATGAACATGATTTTCACAAATTCTTATAAAAGCGAAAGATACCCAAAAACTTAAAAATGATTAATCAAAAAGAAATTATAGTTTAAAAATGTCAAAAAAATCAGTTAAAAACATTAAGTAAGTGTATGGGTATTTTTTGGGAGATTTTTCATTTGGGTCATTTTACTGGTATATTTTTAAATATGTTACAATATCTTTAAAAATAAAAAAAAAAAAACTAATGAGAATGAAAAAAAAAATAAGTTTTCAAATTGTAGAAAAAATATAAACTTTTTATGACTACTTTTTGGAACATTTAGCCTTTTTTGACCTTTTTGCTTGTGGGATAAATGTATTTATGTATTATTATTATTTTTTAAGTATAAATATGAAAATACTAAGGCATAATATTTCTATTTATTTGTTGTTAAAATGGTGAAGGGTATAAAAGGTTCGGTATAGCCAAATAAAGCGATCTACTTTTTTTTTTTTTGACTTAAGCATGAAGCCTATAGAAAATGGTTGAACGATTTCCCGAAAAGAATGTTTTAGTGGTCATAGTTATCATAAATATGGAAAATAAATATGTATATTTATATGGAAATCAGAGCAAATACGTTTTGTATGTACATACATACGTATGTAAGTCACGTTATAAATTTTCAAGAGGTTGGATGCATAGTTAAAAATTTTTCCTATATAAGGCCCCACCTATAAATTACTTTACCGAGTATAATACCGCAAAAAGTTTTCAAATCGCCCTTAATCTAAAGCAATAAAACTTAAACCTAAATTATTAATACTAGTATTAATATTAGCATTTTTGAGATATCAGAAATTAAACTTTTATTTGTATAATTATACTAAAATTTTATAAGTCAAAATTCTACCTTTTTTATTTGATATCCATATTGCCCTAAAAAAGCAAATATAAAGTAGCAAAATTAAAAATTAATCTGGCGCAATATTCTAAACTTTAAACTCCTCTAAAAAGAAAATGAGACGAAAAACCCGAAATGGCAGTATTTTACCTTAATTTTAAAGATGTTCAGATGCACAGTTTTCATTTCTATAATTGCGCATAAAATTTCATGATATTGCTTCTAAATTAGTTAGTTAAATTTACTAGAAAAGTTAACGGTATTTTCCATTTCAGTACTTCTTATCTTCGGGAAATTTGCAATTTTTATGTCCCGGAATCCCGGGAATTTTAAAGTAATTTTTAAAGAAACTTTAACTAAAAACTTAGCCATAAACTATATCTTAATGACAATTTTAATAATACGTTTTCATTAGAAGATTTAAATGGGACGACTGCATGGCATGAATTCAGTTAAACCAAGTGGAAAAGTATAATTTGTAGAATCTTGTAGATGTTTTAAATATACATAAGTATAAATTTGTCAGTAGTAACAACATGCGAAATTTGTTTCACAGAACTTAAGCAAAATATTAGAAAATTTAAGAAAAAAAAGTAAGTAGTGAGTCTGACAAATCATTAAATATTTATGTAATTTTTCAACTGCGAAGCCACAGAAAATATTCTTTGTTACGTATGAAAAATTATGATCTGATATGTAACATGAAGTGAACGTTTTATAAGGGATATTGTAATAAAATTTCATCGATAAAAGACTGAAGATTAGGTTGGTCATACCTAAATTAGGAAATGTTTCATCATTTTCAAATGTTGGCTAAATTTCTAGAACTTGTGTTGTTAATTCGAAAACAAATATTAATTTTTTTCAATATTAATATCAATATTAATGACATACACATTAAACAATAGCTAAGGAAAAATTGTTATATCTATTTTATAATTTTTTAAAAATAGCTAGGATAAAAATATTTTATTAAAATGCAATTTTTTCGACCATTTAAACTTTTTTGGATGATTTACGAATCACGGATTTATTTATTTAGCTATCATTTTATGTATATATCAATATTGTTGAAGACAAAAAATTTCATAAAAATATGAACAATATAAATGACCTCCAATTTGTGTACTTTTAAATGTTGGACCACTCCATTGACACTATTAACAAATTAATACCGTTCGAATTCGAAGCGATCTTCAGCCACTACTTTTAGAATTACTAAATACTACTTTTTTCAATGCATTTTTAATAAATTTAATTTTAAAAATGTTTTAATAAAATCTATGTCTGAGTAACTATTTTGTTTTCTAATTCCTGATATCTCAATTTTCTGTCACAAATACAAAATTTTTTATGGTGCGTGTCTTTTAAATAAGAATAACAATATCGTGTCGATATCCAGGACATGTCAATTAATTAATTAATTCGAGTTTATTAATCAGTAGATGATCTAATTTCATTTTCTCAGTACGTTTGAAATATGTTTTTAAATCCGCTAATGCGAAGATACATATTCTACTTGGGTCTCAGTTGTTCAACTACTGAGAGTAGTAATAATTATAGTTTTTAATCTGGGATCCTGGGAAGTCGAACAAATTTTCCCGCTATCTCGGGAAATTGCGATTCCTAATTGTTTCAGATTAACCCACAGTATTGCACGCCGTTAAAAATAGATCAGCTAATTAAATTAAGGAATTTTTCCTTGTGGAAAGGATCATGTCCAATAAAAAAAGGGTATATCGATGTTATAGAATATTTAATAGATACATATATGCCATTATCAAAAATGCTTAACCTGGCGGAAACTGATTTTAATATTTAATAATTTTTGTGATAAGTTTTGTGTTTAGACAAACCGGTTACAGGTCTGAACTCACAAGACTTGAAAATAATGGAGTGCAAAATTTTAGCACCATAGGTTTCATTTTATAATCATAATTTTTGTTCAAAATTGAAAAAAAAAACTTAGAAAAAGGGCTAAAAATTAGTTAACTTTTTCCCATTATTCTACAGTTTTTGTTCGCGCTTTTATACTTTTTGATCTCGTGCGATCTTACGTAAATTAAAGTGGATAAATTCTACATCTTCTTTGTTGTTGTGCAGATTTTCAACAGCTACATACAGGGTAGTTAAATTTTGATGAAAATAATTTTTCAATTTTTTTAAATTTTCTGGTTTTTTGGGCGGACTCTGTGCGCCACTTAACGAAATACAAATTTTGAAACAAATGTTGTAATTATTTGTATTTTGCCTTGTATCTCGTTGATGTACCCGAAATAGTCAAAACAGTAGATAAGATAGTCCCAAAATTTGGAAAATAAGAACGAAAATCAGTTTCTGGCAAGGCATATTCACAGTTTCTAATGGAATATCATAGATTGCTTCTTGAACTTAGCTTTTTGTTATTTTGCACAGCAAAATCGAATGATATTAAAAATAAATTCAATAACAAAATGTTATGGACTTTTTAAAAATTAAGCAGAATTTCACTTTTCACGGAAATATAGAGCTGCATCAAAAAATTTCGAAAGATAAAAATTTTATGGACCAAAAAATTTACTCCGTTTAAAAAAATAAACAATATTAAATAGCCTTTCTTTGTAATAAACTCTAATAAAATATATTTTCGTATAATATACGGAGAAATAACTTAAATTTGATTTTTAGCAAAATTTTTAAAAATCGCGATTTTTAGTATAATGAAAATATGTTCAATTTCACTACGAAGCCCAAAAATATGCCACACTAGTGCCATAAAAATATAAATTTTATTTAAATAATTCAGTAAGTTTTGTTATTACGCGCAATATTTACCATACCTATACATAAACTTCTAGTTTTTAAAAATGTTTATATGTTCAACTTAGCACCGCTATAACTTTCGCGCTCCCTGCAGGAAATGATTAACGCGAACTGATTCTACATACATTCGAGTCACCTTATATATACATATGGATTTTAATGTGCCATCAAAAAAAAAAAAAAATATATATATATATATATATATACATATATATATATATATATATATATATATATATATATATATATATATATATATATATTTATTTATTTATTTATTTATTTTTTTTATTATTATTTTTTTTTTGATAATAGCCCATATAATTATAAAACAATTCAAACTACATTTAGGTATAGAAAAATTCTATTAAAAAATATTTAATTGCTATACATATCCTCAAATTTAAATATAGTTATCTAAAAGTAGGTACATATATTTTAATTACCTAGTTTAGTTAGGATATTTGCAGGAGATTTTACATTATAACGTCTATCAAAAAAATTTTAATTAATTTTCAAAACTTTGACTGATTACAACTGCAACTTTCTTATAGCATTTTTATTAGATTCAAAACAATTTTAAACTAAATTTAAATTCTGAAATAGAAAAAACTTAGTATTCCTTTAAATTTATTATTTTTTATTTTAGTTTAGGTCTTTATTTTGCTTAAATTAAACTTCTTTTTCATCATGTCAATAAATGACATCATTGCTAAATTTCAAATATTGCGAAAAAGGGAATACAAATAGGACAACTTGTAAATTTTATTGTAAAATGAAAACAAAAACAACTTAACAGTTAATAATTCTTTGTGAATATACCCAGCAAGAAAAGAACTTAAAAAATGCTGAAAATTCATGATTTTAACATTATGTTGTAACTGGAACGAAGTGCTTAGTGCTGAAAAGGAGCTGTAGAAATTCTTTTTTTTTTGACCCATGGTTGTCACTGGTAGGATGTTCTACGTTTACGTTTCTTGTTCATTGCTTTTAATATGAAAATATGGTTAGCTTTGCTAATAGATAATAAAAATACTTTTAAACTTGTAAAATTTTTATTTTCTTAGAAATTGTTCACCTTTTTTCCTGCTAAAAATTCAATTGCTTTCGCTTTTTTGGAAGCAATTTTTATTATATTCCATAAAAGTACAAAATATTCATATTCGTATTTGAAGCGATGAAAAAGTTCTTTATTTGAAGCACTTGCTCGCTTTTTTTGCTGGGTACATGTACTTCATGTTTGTTAGACACAGAAACAAAAAATAAATTCTTACTTAAAATAATTTTATTAAAAAAGAATAGGATTTAAATGGCTTAATTTAATTTTTATAAAATTTAATTTTGAAAAATAATTTGTTTATACTTTTAATTGTGGTATTCAGTTTCGACAGCAAATCACTATTGGATGCTTCAAAAGATTTTTCAATCTCAATAGGTTCATGCGATTAATTTTTCACAGTTGCTTTGCCGAATAGACTTCCAAATATCTCATTTCCAAAATCTTTGGTTGTTTTGTAAAATTGGAGACCATGTTAGATATACATATTCATCAATGTTTAGCATCATCTTGATGCAAAACATAGGACTTCAATGTATTCTGTTTATGATATGCTGATCTATTGAACATTTTGGACATTTACGTACGATGTACGCATCAATAATATCGCATATAAAATGTTTCAATTCCTATGTTGTTTTCAAAATCTTTTAGTCTTATTTTTAACAAACAAATGTTAGAAGTATTTGATTTTCTTTTTAATTGTCCAAGTCCGAAATTAAAATGTTTAACTGATTTGTTTTTAGAATTGTAAATTTTTCCTCTAAGGTCTATATATTTATAAATAGAGTTATCTGAGACTGCTGTTACTGAACATTTAATATTATTCTTCTTTTCAGAATAAAAATTGCAAATATAATTTCATATTTAATTGTTTAAGTTAAAAAATAAAATAAAATAAAATAGGTAATAAGATATAAATATACTTATATATTTATAAATATAAATAGTTAAAAATATGATTAGAAGAAGTATAATATTAAAAAAGAAAATTATATATTTTGTTTCAGTATTCGAATTATTCGTTATGCGGAAAGTCGCACTTTCAATTCTTCTTTAATTTCGTATCAAAATGTTCGAATTATCCTAACAAATATTATACGAATGGATACCGATGTATGTACTTCACACAACCCAATAATTGTTTTTGCAAAACAAAACAGCTTTTAAACATATGGGTCAATATCAAAAATTCTTAACCTGGATGAAACTGACTTTAAAGCTTAATAAGTTTTGCGGTAATACTATTTTGATTAAACGGGTTACAGATCTGAACTAACATGCCTTGAAACTAATAAGAGACAAATTTTTCACGAGGGATATTCACAGTTTCATATGGAAGAGCATGGAGTACTGCGTGAACTTACCTTTTTTTATTTAACACAATAAAATCGAAGGAGCATTAAAAATAAATTTAGTAAAGGAATTTGATGGACTTTTTGAATGTTACTCAAAAATTTTTCTTTTTGTTTTTGTATTTTTGTACAGCAAATTGCAATTTGTACAAATCTTGAATATATGATATAAAAACGGCGATAGTATAATTGATCGGGACCATAAGTTTAAGTCAAATGTCGTTGATAGTTGAAAACAGGACACTTTTGTCAAAATAGATTTTACTAATGCTCATCGCATGTACAGCATGAAATTTATCACAATTGGCATAATTGGGTAGATTTTGTACTGCTTAACGGAGTGGCGCTTTAAAAAAATTTGGTATATAAATATTCCATGAAGCGTTATCGTTTAGTGGCCTTAGTCGCCAATTGCCCCTTCTTCAACAACCTGGCCACATTTTTGGCACCTTTTTTAAAACTTAACTAAATGGCGACTTTTTAAGTCTATGTGCTAAATGACGGGAAATTAAGTTATTTTAAATATCACTATATAATAACTTCACCGAAGAAATTAATTATTTTGGGATTATTTCACAATAACTAATGCAAAAAAAGACCCCGAAGAATTTATAAATGCACTGGAACTGTTTAAAACCAAATAAAGTTTAAGAACAAGTGTTTAAAATATAAAATGCCGAACATTTTAGACTGGGTTGGGAGGATTAAAAATAGAATTTATGAATACTTATACCCTAATTTATATTTCTACTTTGGCCCTTTCTCGGCGGAACGTCGTTTTTCTAAATTATCACTAATTTAAAACGAATTATCCAACAGTCTTAAGGCCAACACTTGTTACTCCATGCTTTCTATCCCAAATTTGTTAAATGGCGATTTGTAAGACTAGAGACTCAGAGAAAAGCTCGTATAAAAGTACAGAAGTTTAACTGTTAGAAAAAGAATTTTATATTTATCTTTTTTTTACAATAATAAAAATTATTATAAATAAATTATTTTGTTATTTATAAAATTGAATTTAGTAGTTTTTCTTAAAATAAAATGTTTTTTTGTTTTTATAAAATAAACAAATTTTAAGAACTTTTTTTAGGTATTGAAATTGGGTTAAAAAGGGATCACAATAACACAATAATAAATAGCATTTCTTTGTAATAAGCTCTAATAAGATATATTTTTGCATAATATATAGAGAAATAGCTTAGATTCGAAACAAATTTTTTATAAAGTTTTAAAAACCTCGATTTCTAGTATGAGGAAATTTGCTTAAGAAGTCCTAAACTATTCTAAACTAATACAATAAATTTTAATGTGCCATAGAAAAAAAAAACTACTTTTTAAGGACTAAAATCAAAACTTTTTGAAAATGGCCCATATGCATCTGTAACTAAAAATGACTGCCCTCCTAAGAAGCCTTGAGAAAAGCGTATCGTGTACGTCTGAAACATTGCTGGTATGAGGGATAAATAATAATACGATACACTGAAAAAAATAATTTTTAAAAACTTCGTTTCACTGTTTTTTTTTTTTTTTTTTTTTTTCTTACCACATATCTGTCTGCGGTGAAGCACTATACGTATGCACATATACATAGTTAGAATGGTTAACTTAAATCAACAACAGGGAAGTAGTTTGAAGATGAAAAATTGGTTTTAATAATTCCTGAAGACGGACAACACCAAATTTGATCTTAAATTTTATGAATAATTTAAATTTAAATTGACCTTTGGAGTGAAATAAAGCAATTATAGTAATTTTAAAAATATTATTCTCTAATAAATTTTCATAAAATATTTTACAAAAAAAAAAAAAAAAAAAAAACAACTACTGTTCAGAACACAGAGAAAAAAATTCATATATTTGAAAATATTATAAATATTATGAATCGAACATGACTTTTTTCCCAAACTCTTTTTCAATAAAAATAAAATTTTGTTCATAGATATTACTAAATTGTTCATAATGAAAATTTTAGTAATTTTGCACAAATTTTGTTAAATCTTTGATTTAGTTTTATTAGATTTGATTGCAAATTGTAAATGAAAAGAGCTTTACATGAAAATAATAACAACAAACTCCTAAAAACGGCAAAATTTCATGGAAAATCTGTAAAAAAAATATGTTTAGAAATTTGTATAATTTCGCTTGCATTGTGCAGCACATTTTAATAAAAAGCGCTTCTGTTCCGGTCCCATAATGTAGCTAAAAATCATTAAAAACCTAAAATTTTCCGAAGAAAATTTCAAACATTTCTTTTACAAATTGGAAATATAAATGAGAATTTAAACAATTTATTTTAAGTCTTCTTGACTTTTGATTCATTTCGAAAAATGTAAAAAAGTGTTAATATTTAAGACATTATTCTTAAATATTATCAACTTAAATCAATGAAAGTAAATTCTTGTATTTAAATTCTTATATTTATCCACAAACTTTTTCTGTGAATTTTTTATTTTTTAATTTCCATAAAATAATTTAAAACAATTATTTTTTATTTAATACTAGCTCCGCCTTGCATAGAATCTAAAAAGTTAATAAAAAGTTAAACAAATTAAAAAATACAACTTTATCAAGTTATTTTCAAATATCGATATTTCCTGAAATGCTTCTTCTATTAAAACCTCCTGTTTAATTGAAAAATTAAGAAAAATTTAAAGTACATAAGATTGCAATATTTTCCCCATTTTCATCAATATGGAACAAGTTTTTACTCTTCTTTATATTCTATAGTTCTTTCCAATTTAAAATTCATCTATATTTAAAATCTCAGCGGTTTATGAATCGCAAACAAACAAATAAATAAACACACATTTGATTTCATAATATTTATATGGATTTGTTTTGTGTGTTTCCAATTACCAGTGATATTCTCTTCCAATTTGTATGAACTTGTAATGAACACATACAATGTATGAAATAAAAATGGATAAAAATATAAGAAAACAACAAATAATTTAAAATGTTGTACTGGAAAAAGTAAGGACTTACTATTAAGTAATGCAATTTGTCTCGTGACCAACCCAATCCATGATGAAAAATTTATTTGTGTTAATTAATTGATTTTTTGAATATAATCAATTAAAAAGGACAGTGGTTGGGTTATTTCAATTTATAATTTAATTAAAATAAATATTTGTTTCATTTTTTAACCATTATTGTTACAATTATTGAGTATAAAATAATAGACAACTTAACGTATGAGTAATAATAATACAAAAAAATAAATAAATAAGTGAATAATAAATAAATAAAAAATAATAATAATATTAATAATAATTATAATAATAATAAAATAAATAAAGTTTATTTCAGTCGCTAAAAAACATGGGGCAAAAAAGCGGCCAACTGCTTCAATACCAAAAAACAACTCCTTAAAACTTATATATATTTCACACTTTTTGCGAATATCAAAAACGGCATAGTAAAAAAAAATATGATAATTTTTTCGATTCGTTAAAAAAGTTCACGCAGGGATCGGGTTGAAGTTTGAAAACAAGCATTTTTATCCCACGAAAATTTTAAAAAATATACATCTGATAATGCTAAATACTATTTTGGAATTTATCCACTGCTTTAGATTTAAAAACTTTCCTACGGTTTACAATTCATCGCGGATTAAATGATGATGTTTTCAATAGTTGTTCATATACTTTAACATTAGCTTCAGTATTTAACAGTTTCAATTCATTTATAAATTCTTCGGAGTTTTTTATAATATTGTGAAACAATCTCAAAATAATTAACTTTTGCTTTGGATTTAATATATATTATGGGTCGATGTATTTCAAACAACATAGTTTTTCATCATTTAGCACTTAATCTTAAAAAGACGTCTTTTATTTCCGTTAAAAAAAAGACCAAAAAAGTGGCAAGGTGGTTAAAAATAGAGCAATGGTAACGTTGTTTTTAATACATATATATGCATAGCAACTTTAAAAGAGAGAAAAAAGTTTTATAAAAATAATTTCTATTAAACGTAAGATTTTGACGATGTGGTATTATTACAATCAAAAAACATATTACCGTTAAGTAAATTGTTCCTACTTAATTAAGTCATAAACATCACAATGACCATATTATTTAATTTTACGCATATTTATATATATTTAGCAAAAATCACGAAAGAAAAACCAAAGATTGTTTTGAATTGATTATCGCCGATTTATATACATACTTACGAGTATAAAATTAAACCACACGACACGTATATATATTATGTATACCACCCTTTAACACTCTTTTAAACAACGTCAGCTTACCGTATGTATAAATAATTTTACTTTATTTTGGTTTGTTTTTATTGAAAATTTGATGAACAGAGAAAAAACTATAAAAAATGTACACAGAAAAAATGATTACCACATACCTTTCAATTAACACGGCTGTTTAATGTTACATAAAAATTAATTTAATATATTACAGAAAAACGAAGGAAAAGTAAACATAAAATTCTAGTAAATTTTTGTTGTTATTTAAATTTTTAATTCATTCAATCATCTACTTGATTGATTGAATAAATTTTTTAATTAGAATTTTTTTTAATTTTTTAATTTTTTACAGTTATTCGTAATTGATATAATCATTTTGTTGAGAGGTGCAAATTTAAAAAAATTTTAATTGAATGAATTATTTTGGTGCTTGGTAACTTCTTTCTATGTAAGTTGGAACAACAAAGACTTTTTAATAGCAATACTACCACATCACGTCACAAATATCATGAAGGTACTTAAGGCTCATGCCATGATGCTCGTTGAAAAAACAAAGTTGAGTCACATCTTTGAGAATGATACCCAGCAGTTTTTGCAGTGACAATTGATCTATTTTTATCAATAATTTTGGCCGGTATCTACTTATCTGACACACTACCCTTTGGTAAACCAGAAAAAGTTTAAAAAGAAGACAGCAAAAGCTTTTTGTGCTAACTTTTTGTAACCAGAAAAAACAACAATTGACTACGCCCTAGGATATGCATATGTTAAAATAATTGACTACGCCCTAGAATATGCATTTGTTAAAATAACTAGTTATGTAGCTAGTAAAGTTATATTTGGGTACAAAAATAATAGATGCAATTACTGGCTTTAGACAGTACTCACAACTGCTGGGAAACGACATGCAACATAAGCATGATGTTGAATCTGATGATGATACAATGCAAAATCCTAACGTTAGTAATGTTTATTATAGTGATAATAAAAGGGAAAAATTATGTAAAATGCTAATAGTGGGAGCCAAAAACAGTGCAAAATATTGCTGCAATAAAAAATGAAAAATTATTCCACTATTTTATAAACTGTGTCCAGGTTTGTGATTGTGTGTATGCGGTTAACTCAAAGAGCATGATACAAAACAAACAAAATATACGAGTGATTGCATGTCGGATATTGTGGAATATTAATGTCATCTATTAGCAGGCAACCACTGCTGAAGGTAGTAGTTGTCCACAAGAATCTTAAATACTTAAATTTGAAAATATCATAAATTAAGTATATATAATAAAGAAGACTCTTATTGTAAATAATACTACTAGAGTTCAAGCAAATAAATATATTATAAAATTTAAATATTAAATATTTCTACCCAGCAAACAAAAATGTTTGATATCAAATTGAGAGTGATTTGAAATAAAGTCCCCTCTCAATTGTCAAACGTTTGAGAATTATTTGAAAATAACTTGAAAATAATAGCTTTCTCAACAAAAAGGGGAATTAATTGTCAAATTGAGAAATGCTATTATTATCAAATCATTGTTAAATGTAACTATCAAACTTTTTGCAAATGTTAATTGTGATCATATGTGGAACATCAATAAAAGTTATTAGCATTTTTAATTTTTTGTAAAGTTTTTTTTTTGTACAATATATAATTTTATTATAATAATTTTATTTATTAATTAACTTATTTATTTGTATATATTTCAAATATTGTTTTTAATATATTGTTTGAAATATCTTTAAGAATGATTTGATAACAACATTTGATATCAAATTGAGAAAATACCATTTTTCAAATATTTTTTTACTTTTTTCTTCAGATTTATGAACGATTAGATAATAACATTAAACTTCAAATTAAGAATTACTATTTTTCAAATATTTTTAAAGTTATCTTTATGCTTGAGAATGATTCAATAATAACATTTAATATCAATTTTAGAATGTACAGTTTTTCAAACGTTTTTTCTCACATGATTCTCAATATGAAATCAAACTTAAAATTCAAACCACAAGTTTGAGAAACACGTTTGATATCAAACGGTAAAGTCATAATATTTCAAACGTTTGACGTGGTGTTTGCTGGGTTTTTACTAAACTTTACCGATATCTTTTATTGTAGATGTAAAATAAAAATTGATAAAATTTTGACTTGCTGATATTTGTATATAAATAAACCATTACAATTTTTTCTTAATTTAAAATTATTTAATTAAATATTTACTTAAAATAATAAAATAGAACTAATGATACAATCTTTATAAAGTGTATATGTAAATGGTACCCATAAATTTTTTCATTTCGAGTCTTCGTTAGAAACGCTTACATATTCAACAAGTTTTTTTTCGCATTTTAGATTTCGTTTAATATTCAACATATTTCTTTTGCTTTAAAGGGGAAAAGTAGTAAATGTAGTCTAGTTTGTAATACACAAATACAATTTATTTTAATATTTAAATTTCTATGCTAAACACGTTAAAATATAATAAAATGTACAACTATTTATTCTTATAGTACAACATTAAAATATTTTACATATTTTCTTGCTTCTTGTACAGTTTGTAAATTACACTGAAAATGATTCTTTTAATAAAACTAAAAAGTGAACTTATATTTTATTCAGCTTAATTTCTAGTGGGACTATATCTTTTATACTATTTTTTTAATTATGCCTAATTTTTTTGAAGATTACATTACGCGAAGAGAAAACAAATTCGTTATGGAGGTGCAAATTTAAAGAATTTTTAATTGAATTGGTGATTGGTGTCTTCTTTACCGTGCATGTTTTACATACAGAAGAAATTTAAAGAGCTGGTCGAATATTACGTTTTATTTTGGGACTCATGTAATATAAATAATAAAATAATGTTAGATATTTTAATGTGAGTTAAAAGTATGTACGTATTGAATTTATATATTTATGGTATATAGAATTTAGTATGCTAAACAATTTGTAGTTTACATAAAAAAGTATTACAGAAGTTATCAAGTAATTAAAAAGGATTTTGTTGCCTTATAACCAAAATTGTTAAAAATGTTTTAATTGATATGATTGTAAATTATGATATCTAAAAATTTACTACTTGATTTTTAGCTATTACAGTTGTCAAAATTTTAATTGAAATATTATATTTATATTTTAAAATATATTATAAATTTATATTTTAAAATATATGGAAGGATAAAAAGTTTAGCAAAAGAAGATGATGCAATGGAATATTAATAGCTGAAAAATTTAAGCTATCTTTAAGAAAGGTTAGTAGTTGGATTATTACGCTTACCGAAAAGATTTGGACATTTTTTTTTTTAACAGATAGCCTATATAAACATGTTAAAAACAAAATCTGTGAAATTTCGACAACGACCAAGTTTCATATAACAAAGAGGTATCCAATTTAATTAAAAATTCTTATTTCATAACTATTTGTAGAAACTAAGAGTGATATATCGTAAATATTCAAGGAACTATTACTGAAGACATCGTTTTAAAGAACCATTGTTTGCAATGAGAGAAAAATCAACTGTTCATCTTTGCAATTATTTGTTATTTTAAAAATATCTTGTAAATCTTACGCTTACTTTAGTTCCCAGCAAAAACCTTGCTTTCCTGGTAAGGTAGCACATATAATTGGAAACAAAAATAAACTACTTATTTTTTGCCTGAATAACTAGCTATTTCTGTTCGTGTTGTCCATGAATTCATGTAGTTATTTTTAGACTCTAGAAGTACTCAAAAATATGTACCTAAACGAAAATAAACATAAAAAAAATTTCGTCAGTAAAATTCAAACTTGGACTCAAATTAACCATTAGTTTTTAATGACTAACATATTACTCATTACACCATCTCGCACGTAGTTTCCTAAGCGACAAAAACTATTGTTAGAATACAGTTCGTAGCTTGGTAACAAGATTTTTATTTATTATTGCAAATTCGTTGTTGAAAAAAATATTAACTGTTAACAATTTTAAGCAACAATATTTGTTTTTAAATTAACAAAAACTGTTGTTGGTGCCCTTTCAATTTAAAAAAAGTTGTATTGACCAATTTGGTAATTAATAGGACAACTAGTTTGCCGTAGTTTCTTCCCGTTTATGTTACCAACTTGAAAAGCTATGAGTTTTATATTTTATTTTTTTATACACAAGATTTGTGTGGATCGTATAACCATATTACAACTTTTAATAAATACATTTTCCACCATTTAATTTTCAACCAAATCACAACAGTTTTGTCAGAAAATTTTTGAAGTAATATGCTAAATTTTCAAAATTAACGTGCTGCAGAGAAAAAATTAGAACATACAATTTTTATAAACTTATAACATGTTCTCCATGATAAAAGATTTTGTGAACTGTTGCAGACATATTTCTCCATGAATATTTGGCCGTATATATTCGTGCAGCTTCCTTCGTATAATTATCAAGCTTTCTAGCATCAATTTGTTCATTGCACACAAGTACATCGATAATTGTTTTAAACAATGAAATAACATTTATATTAACACCTGTCATTTCATATGCTCTTTCGGGATCTGAAAACAATCTACTTGCTGTGTTCCCTTTATTCGTATTGGCAGATTTTTGTTTTTTCGTCCCGAACATGTTACTTTTTTAAACTTCTTAACTCCTTATTGGTGCCGTTGTTTCTTATTGATCCTGTAGATTTAAAATATAAATCATAACTAATTTTTAGTATGTGTACCATAAAAAAAATTTGGGAGTAATTTTATTCTAATGGAAAAATTTTTCTGCAGGCTATATATTCTACCCAAGTATATGTGTGGCTAAAGAGGATACTTTCGCCTTGCTTCTGATAGCAAAATTAGTTTAAAACCTTTTCACCTTTAAAAGTTATATTTATTTTAAAATTTGACTAAAATATATTACCTGAGAAAGCATTTAGTAATACAGCAGGTATAAGCGGTGCGGTGACACATCATACCAATTATTAAATACTATTATCCTATCAATATAAAATAAACAAGTGATAAAGATATAGCCGGTCAAGCAAGATCATATGATACCCCACACCACTGTGTATGTCCATCAAAATTCGTGGAGACATGTGGACAATTGTGGAATAATACTTTTAATAAGTGTAAAATAAAATATACGAATGCAGAATATTACATTAATACTAACTAATAGCTCCCATATAAGCCCACTTTCGGGAATCACCCTAAAGTGCATAAATTCATATAAATATTCATGCACTTTGGGGTGATTCCCGAAAGTGGGCTTATATGGGAGCTATGGTAAATTATGGAGCCATCCTGATAAAATTTGTCACCGTGATTGCTACTTGTATAAGACTTATTTGTGTCGAATGTTAACTTGATGCTAGCTGGTGTATGCGATTTACGAACGTTAAAGTGATTTTCGGAAGAGGGTTTTATATGAGAGCTATGGTCAATTATGGACAGATCTTCATACAATTTGGCACAAAGATTCACACGTATATAGAACTTCGTTCATTATAATACTGCAATATTTAAAGCATTTATGTTCGTTAAACCCTTATTCAGGGTGGACATTTGTATCGGGGCTAGGTGAAATAATGAACCGATCATAACCAATTTTAATTAATTTAATTTCAATTTGTCCTTGTATCATGAAAAATCATGAAAATAGTACATACCATATTTCATTGAATTATTTTCAAAATTGCGACCTGTATTTTGTGTACAGGGTGTAATGTACAATTAGAATAAATCTGAATTAAATAGAAATAACTCCAAAATGAAGCTAAATAAATTCAGTTTATTTTCTATAATCTAACTCCACACAAACAAAACCAAACATTATAATATCTAAAAGATGGTCAGTATAGCAGAATTAATTTTGTCCGGAATTGGATTATTGCAAGCTAATTCAACAAGGACTTTTGGGAGCCATTAAATGAACTAGCAATCAGTCGCGTTGGGGGGATTCGTTTCCTTATCAGATTAACTTGTAGTTTCAGTACATGCTCTTATTATAGACTCCCGAAAACTACCTAACTAAATAATATACTAAGTTTTTTAAAATAAAAGAACTAGATATAAAAAAAAACAAATAACAAGCCCCTCATCTAGTTCAAAGAAATTTACAAAGGAAATCCTATAGTCGAATATCTAATTTTGTTTCTTGGTGTACGATCCCGGTGGTATTGGATGTACTACCTCAAAACCCTCACCTTCCATTTGTTCTGTTGGTTTAAACATCTTGTAGAACCCCTTAAGTTAAGCTTTACCCTTCAGTTTCTCAAATTTCCAATTTAGAAGAAAGATTATTTAGTCAATTTATTCCATTATCAATTTAATATTTATCTTAAAGAAAATCATATTTATTTTTAATTAATAAATTAAAGTAATATAGAAATTATAGAATTTTAATTATTGCCATTTTTCATTAAACAAACAAAACTAACTTAAAACTTTTTAACAATCGAATAATATTTTCATTAATAGCCAATAATATTTAACAAAATTTAATTAGAATGCAAATTCTATAAACTTTCTCTTTAAAAAAATTTATAAATATAAAATTACAAAATTCAAATATTTTCAAGGCTAATAAATTTTTTTATTTATTTTTTTGCGGATTTGATCCATTGTGAAAAAAAAGAAAAGAAAATGCAAAAAAATTAATTTTAAAGTTCATTGAACTTTGGTTGTTACAGCTGATCGTATTAATATGAGTTTAAGTGGTTGTTTAATAGGTTGTAACAAAAATTAGGTTACAACATATTCGTTCTCTCATTGAATTGGATGTTTGAAGAAAGAAAAAAATCAAAACTAGGTTACGACACGTATAACATAGCTAGAACAATTTTGTTGCATTTTCTGTATCAATGAATTTTTTTTGTTTGTTTTATTTCTTTCTGTTTTAAATAATATAAGAGCAATAGATGTACATATATAAATTAATATTTGATTGTTTTTTTTTCACTCACCACTCGATCATCTGTAGAAGGCCTTCTCCGATTTCGGTGTGCGCTAAATTTTTAAATATTTATTATTTTTTTTTTAAATTTTGAGTTTTAACTATTAATTGTTTGTTTAATTATTTATTGATCTTAAAATTCATTAGGTAGGTAATTTTTTTGCTGTTGGTTTTTACGTTTTTAAATTAATTCTTAAAATAGTGTTCTAAGATTTCACTGGTAGGGTGCAATTAAATTCATTATTTATATATTATTGGCATGATTTATAGTTTTTTTTATAACATTTTTTTAAAGAGCTTAAATTAAATTTTGATTCATTTAGGCAATGTAGAAAATTTAGATTTTAATATATAGGTATATAGGCATTTCTGTTAAAATTTTTGGTCTTTCGGGAAATTTATAGGTATAAATTTGAGATAAATTTTAGCAGTTTTATTACTACTTTATATATATTAAATTCTATATTTCAACGAAACACATAGGCTAGAATAGTAGAGTGTATTTTCACTTATTTTTGCCTATAAGTACGAGTATACTAACACTTTGGGAATCACTATTTGTTTTATCAATTTCATATATATTTCTTTGCTTCGAACATTTATAATAGGGAACCACTGTTTTCTTCGTTTTCTTTATGATTTACATTTTGGTGATTTTGTTGTTGATATGGTTGTTGATATTATTTGTATTTATTTATTTTTTTTTTTTTCTATGTAGGAGAAATGTGGATGATGATTAGGAGAATTGAGAAAAGGCAGGAGTTGACATAATTACTCAAAGTAAAATGAATCACCTGGAAGAAATTTCTCCTGCCAGGTTTGGGAATTGTGTTTTACAGCTTTTGAGTAATTTCCTGAAGTAAAAGTTATCTGTACACGAAAAAAGTTATTAGAAATACATTTTTCTGTGGTGTATTTGAGATGGGAGAGAAGAAACTTAGTATTACCTTCAATATTAGATGAGAAGTATTTACGATCATGGATTTTTTTTTTTTTTTTTTTCTTAAAGAAAACTTATCAAGTGATGATTAAATAGTAGATTTTCTCTTTCTTCGATTAGTTTCCTAGAGGATCAGTTTAATATTAGCAAATATTTTAAAATTTCATATTCCTCAAATATTACCTGTTTGTGTTTATTATCTGATGCTTCTGTTAGTTTCTGTTAAATAATTATAAGCAAAATTTAAATGATTGCTTAGAAAATTTTCGATTTAAATTAATAAATGAAAGACCTGATGTTGTGCCTTCAAATGTTCACAGGAAAAGGAACTTTTAATTGTCTATTGCTTACAAGAAACTTCCTATTTTGCAATTTTGACGTCTTTTGTCACTAAATATCTAGAAAAATTAATATTGCCACATATACTATTTATCACTTATCCAAGATTCCAATCACTTTACTTCTCACCTTTTGTTGGTGAAGAAAATAAAAGAACAAAATATGACATTGGTTCGCTTGCTAGAAAATAGAATTTACATGTTAATAAATACTTAATTTAAATAAAATCTAATCTGCTAACTCATTAGCTTTTCAAAAATTCCCTTATTTTACTAGATTATTCTTAGTAGTGAGTTTTTTTTCATAGTGAAAGTTTTCCCTACCCTGCCTCTTTTAGCTCAGAAATAAACTCTTATACATTTGACAATCGTTGTTATTTATGTCATAAGAAAATAAACAAAACAAAACAGATTGTTAAAACCCATCTGATTGAAAAAACAAGTAATTAAAAAAAATAATAGTTAAATTTATAAAAAACATATTTTCCTGTAAAAAAAAAAGGTTTAATGTAAATAAATTTTATAAATTATGGCTCGCTTTGTAATTTTAAGTGATAAATATTGCAAATGCAAATAATTCTATAATTTGCATGAAACAAGAGAGAAAATCTAAGCATAATCTTTGATTATAATCATCACCTGAGGAATTATGAGTATTAGGACAAAATTTAATAAATGTATTTCATGTAAGTTCAATATTTTCATAATGATTTTTTTTCTTATTTAATATAAACGTTCATTACAAGGGTTTACATGAAGGGCCAGCCAGCCAGACGGATGAACGGATATCGTTGGGTCAACTCAAAAAGTGATTCTGAGTCGATTAGTATACTCTAAAGCTACAAACATTAGCAAAAACGCATAATACCACAACCACTCATGGTGGTGTAGGGTGGCGCAGCCAATTATCGATAACAGTTTGCGAGTAATGATAATTTACTTTCGACAAAATTTACAAAAATAACATTTTTTATTAAATAGCATAAAACATTTGTCTTCATCAACATGTCAGTCTCACAATTACCAATATTTTGACGTAATTTTTTTGGCCACCTTAGTTTCAATATTCAATGGCATTAAAAGTTTAGAAATCGGTGTTAAAATTGGACTTTTGGTCACTGAAATTAATTTCTGAGCCACCGTGCGGCGATAATTATAATTGATTGGGATCACAAATTTAAGTCAAATGTGGTTGGTAGTTGAAAATGTGACACATTTATTAAAACACATTTTGCTAAGATATATCGCATTGGCAGCTTTGTATTGCTAAATTGAAATTGGCAGCACGAAATTAAATTTCATTAGTATTAATATGTATTTATAATGCTATGCGCATCAAAATATTTCAAAGTTAAAGAAAGTTATGGGTCAAAAAAATTTACTTGGGTTAACAAATAATCACAATATTAAAATAACATTTCTTTATAATGAACTTAAGTATAATATATTTTTGTACAATATATGAAGAAATAACTTAGATTCGTACACAATTTTTCAAAATAATTTTAAAATTGCGAAATTCAGCATAAAGACAATGTTATGATATTTTGCACGAAAACCAATTTTACTAATACCATCAGGCATTGAAAATATCATAACTTTTATTTGAATAACTGAGTAGGTTTTGATATTGCGTTTAGTTTTTATCATAATTATATGTTTCGTTTGTACAAATTTTTATATGATAAACTTAAAACCGCTATTATTTTCGCACCCCTGCACGAAACTGATTCTACATGCATTCGAATCACCTTACATTTAAAAAAATGGATTTAAATGTTCCTTCAAAAAAAGAAAAAAAAACAAAGAATGTGCTAAAATAAAAAGGTTTTGACAGTGGTCCGTACACGTTCTTGTGAAAGATACATTTAAAATTAAAAGTATATGTAACTTATTACTAAAAATAAAGTAACCAACTACTTCAAAGTAAGCAGAGTGTTTAATAGTTTTACTAAAATATGTTTTTAGTAATTATATGTTTTTAGTAAATAAATATTTCTGAATTTCATCTTTCTTAATATTTTTGAGAATAACTGTTTTCGCAAACTTTTTACATCCTGAAGGTAAAAATATTTTATATAAATTATAGTGATTATATTCATCTGATTTAATTAACTTTCATATATTTTATGATTATTTTCTTTCAAGATAAATTCTATGTTAAGGAACTATCATTGATCCCATTGAGAATATGAGCACTTAGTCGCATCAACGACAATTTGATGATGACCACAATATGACAAAGTAAAACCAAGTAATTCTGAGAACTGGACACATAATCCCATTACACCCTCTAGCAACATGACTATGATCTAGTTACAATTAAAAAAATATATCCACATTGTACTAGACTAACTAACTGCATCCTTGTGTATATAGAAATATTTTATTTATGTGCGTTTTTTATTTGAATGTGAGACTACGTAAACTAAATTTTTCCAGCTTATACTATTTCATTTTATTTATATTTGCTATTCTAGTTTTCTATTTAAAAATTTTGTGCATCTTGTTGATGTTACTGTTGACTGTGCTACTCTACCCGATTTAATTAAAAGTTTGCAATTAATAAATGTATTTCAGCAAAAATAACTAACCACCTACTAAAACCAGTTGCAGTTTATTTAAAATTATTTGTTTATTCCAAAATGTACTGGTTCCATATACTACTGACCACATTGAGTTAAAACAACTCAATTTTTATTCGTCATATAGCGGCTAATGTTGTTGTATTGTTTTTGAATTGGAGGTTGAGGACAAACCAAAAATGAACATTAAATTTGAAATTGTTTATGATGTTCATATAACAAAATTGATATTATAGTAAAGTAAAAATAATCATATCTCGATGATAAAAAAAAAAACAACTCAAAACTAATACATGAATAGTTTCAAACAATGTATGAACTTCTCAGTTATAAAAATGTAAAACAAATCTTTAACTACTATACATTGCATCGAAAAACCAAACGCCACAGATACTATTTAATTTAATGTCTCACCTGAATATACGTTTTTACTCACATGAATATACGTATATATATATATATATATATATATATATATATTACTGAACTAGATTTGTTAAAAAAATATTTGTCATCCAAGTTTACAAGCTAGCTTTTATTTTTCTTTCAGATTTCATATTATTAAAAAAAATAATAATAATAATAATAAAAATTTAAACAGATTGGAAAAATTTCACCTTTTGTTATGTAGCCTTAAAATGTATCTTTACATTTTTTATTTTTCCAAAAAAAAAAAAAAAATAGACATTAAATGATATCATTCTCGGTCTTCTTTGATGATATCATGAAGATATAATTTTACGATATCATTTGGTTTGTAGGTTACTAGATTTTAAAGTTTGGTATAATTTAATTTATCAATTTATTTATTTTTTTTAATTGTATTTACTTGGTATAGCTATTTATGGATAATTAATTTACACTCTTTTTATACCCTACAACACCATTGCTATTTAGGGTATTATACATTTGTGCTGACGCGTGTAACGTATAAAAAATCACTATTAAAAATTTTTAAAACTAGTCCATTATTTAAACCCTAATACAAATATCCTCCCATAATATGGTTTAAATCTTAAATCTTACCAAGAAAACCTAAAATATGCTACACGAATACAATCAATATTGAAAATATCATTAATTTATCTGAATAGTTTAGTAGGTTTTGAAGTTAAGCGTAATTTTTACCGGAATTATACATAAATTTCTAGTTTGTAAAAATTTGTATATATTCAACTTAACCCATTTCCAACTACTACTCGATTCCGTGAAGATAAATTAATAAAATTTGGTGTGGCGTCTATTTTAGTAACTGTGATCATAAGGACTATTTCATTTTTCCAGATATCGGGAGTTGCGAAAACGCATTAATGGTCGATTAGGGGTATGTTGTTGCGTTTACATAAAAAGCAGACGTTTAAATAAATTTTATGATTATTTTACAATTTTTATATTAAAAAGTGTAAAAGTAAAAAAATTTAAGGTGGACCATTCCAATGGAAATTTATGCCATTTGAATAGTGAAATAAAAGCTTCAAAGAATCTGAAGATGCAAGGCCAAATCATCTCTTATAATGTATAACAAATAATTATTGTTTCTGAAAAATACAACAGACCAAAGCATTTGCAATATTAAGATACCCTGCATTTGATTAACTATTTGTGCATCATCTCGATTACCATTTAGATGTGGTGCTCAGAAATGCTAAACTTTAATGTTTTTCGGTCTTTCGCACAAGTGCTTTAATCGCATGTGAAGTTTTTCCTTAGATAATTCAGTATTTTTATGCAGATGCACATAGTCTGATTTATTCCAGTTAGACCACGATTCCAAAATCTGAACATTATTCGATTAGGTTACAAGAAATATTTTTCTCTTGTTTATTGCGGCCACATACCCTGTCAGATGATTCTTCCATTATACTTCGAAAATTCTTCTGGGTATTGCCTTCCTGCCACTTTAAAGGAATGATTGACTGTATAATACACTGATTTTTAACACTTTTAACATTTCTTAGCATTTATAATCTACTTAATTCTACTTGAATGAAAGATAAAATTGAACTGAAGTTTTGAATTCAGAGCATGCGTTCTTATAGGAAAAATGATTTTGAAAAATTATTAAATTATATATCTAATCGTATTAGTTCTTAGAACATTTATATTTTAAATGCATAAATAATTTTAATAAAAAAATGTACAGTAATTACGTATAATCATAAAAATTAAAAATTGTATAATCTCCGAGGGAAATTTATTATCCCTTGTTGAGCATATTTTAAACATTGACCAATAAAATTCAAACAGTATCAATCATTTATATTTAGCATATTTTAGGTAACTCTTCGAATATTAGTGATCATATTCAATAAATTTTTATTCCTCTATTGAAAATTCATTCTTATATTTGTTGTCAGCAATTTTAAAAGATGAAAATTTGTCAGTTTGCAGCAGGTTTTAAAAATCTAAAATAATAACAAAAAATTTTATTGCATATGTAGCTTTAATTCCAATAATTCTACATTCGTTTATAAAAAACATTTTCTTAAATATTTTCTACTTTATTTTGCATAATTTTACCATTATACCCTAACAATTTCCACTCCAAAATTACTGATGCGAAATTACAACAGTGGTCGAAAATGTGTTAAAACCGCTATAACTTTCGTAACTTCTGCACAAAATGATTAACGCGAACAGATTCTATATGCATTCGAGACTCTTTGTATTTATAAAAATGTATTTTAATGTCCCGCAGAAAAAAAAAAAAAAATTAATTTACAATCAAAAATTTTTGATATTGGCCCATATATTTAAAATTTATAAGAAATTTGACCATTAAAGGGGAAAACTACTAGTCTAACCTAATTCTAAAATCTCTTTATTGAGTAAAACAAGTTCATAGAATTTATATGAAAATTCATATATTTATGCAAAGTTATTGCTTGGATATTAACAATTTGAAATATTTTTGTACATCAATTCTAACTTTCAAGTAATTTGAAGATCAATGAATTAACAGATATAAACTTCAAATACTGAACATTTTTAAAATAATAAATTATGATGACCTATAGAATATATATAACTATAGAATTATAATATATATATATATATATATATATATATATATATATATATATATATATATATATATATATATATATATAGCTTTTTGAATCTCTGAGTCGACGTAGGAAATCTAAGTTCGGCTAACTTAGATTTTGTCCTACAAATCATAATGAAGCCAGATTTTGAAATTTCTATTAGAGTGCGGAGCCACAGATTCATATATATCTCAACCTTTCCAGAGTTTTCAGAATCTCCTAGACGACGTAGAAAATTTAAGTTCGGCATACTTATATAATTATCCATCCTATAAATTCAAAGGAAGGTATATTTTAAAATTTCTATTTGGAGCGGAGATACTCAAATTTATTTTTTAATTTCTGTAATATTTTTAAATGTCGGTTTTGGTTTCAAAAAGTTTTAATTTGCTATATTCATTGTTTGCTCTCCAAATCTTACCGGAAATTGATCAGGTAGCGAATTTATGCAGATTAATTTTTTTGAAACTATTATTATTGTTATTATTATTTTTTTTTTTTTTTACTTTTACCTTCTAATGCTCTAGGCATAATTCATCATCAAATTCAAATCTGTCTATTTCGGTGAGAGAGAGGAAAGGCGTCAAAAAGTTAATTTTTTAAATGACTTTTGGATTTGTTATTTTTTGTACTTTTTTTATTACTATATTGAAATTTTTCCTGGCATTGGCAAACTTATACGTTGGTATAAAGAACTTTTAGATAAAAAACATTATACACATGATAAATACATGTCCAAAATAAAAAATGAGGTTAGGAGACAAAATAGCAAATTATATCAAGGTCGACCAAAATTCAATTTTAAATATATATTTTTTTTTTTTTTTTTTGTTTTTGAGATGTGAATGTTCGCATTAATTTGTGCATCATTTTTCGGTAACGCATAAATTAATAATTTTTCAGTAATTTCGAAGTTGAAAAAAAAACGCTTCGGATCATATTTAACTATGCAAGTTTTATAGAAAATATAAATAACACTTCCAAATCCTTAAGTGGTCCCAGATTCCATATGTATGGTATCATATAGTCGAACTTTTTTACTTGTACTAACTTAATCTAATATCTGTATACTATTTACTGGTGTTACTAGTAATATTGGAGCACATACATAGTTTATCATTCGAAATTAAAAATTTCGTTTTCGTTTTCAATTATATTTTTTCTTCATTTTATAAAAGTAGTTATCAACATGAAGATTTACATATTTCGCACATGTATAAATTCATATTTTTGCTTTGTAATAATAAAAAACAAAATTCTGTGAAAACCATTGCTCTGGAAAAGATATAAACAATTTGTTTTTAAATGTTTATCTCTGGATGGTTTTTAGACATTTTCTTAATCCTAGAAAACTACCTAGAAATACTTTGTATATAACATGTTTTTTAATTTCTAAATATGCTACTATATAAATTTATTTACATAAATTTAGTGTCTTTTTATTTTTGTACTTTTAAATTAATTTTTTCTACCTTTCTCTACATTCAGTTAAATGGCATAATTCTTTTTTTTATCAAAGACTTTAACTTATTTTCGACTATTGTTATGTTTTCGCATCAGTAAATTTACCTGTACCCTAACTAATTTAGTTTACCTAAGTAATTTAAATTAATAAACATTTTTTATACATGTATATTTAAGTCTCAATAATAGACCTTTTTTAAAATTAAAAAAATCGAAAAATTTTATACAATATCTAAAATAACTTTTCAAACGATAAATATCAAAATATAACAAGATGTTCACAATATGGCACAATAATTTAGTGGGATAGGAACATCAAGCTTGGTGTTGTGAAAACGCTTCAATGCTCAATTAGGTGTAGAGTGTTTTAACTATTGTTAAGGTATAATGTTAACATTATGCAAAGAATTGTATTATTTTATATTTTTATAACTTGAACTATAACTATACTGACAAGTGTGTATTTTTTACAACTGTTGTCAAATGATTTCCAATAACTACTAGAAAATATAGTGCAATTTGTATACTGAATATGATATTCGAAGACTAGAAATTTGCAAAATATGAATAAGTTAAACCAAATGTTTTTTATTGCCCAATATTTAAAAGTTTGCCCAAAGATTGATAATAAATTCCCTACAAAGGTTATTAAACTTTTTCTGTACATTTTTTTTATCATTAAAAATATTTATTTGAAATATAAATATTCTAAGAACTACTACAAATAGGTACCCAATTTCATAATTTTTGAAAAAAAATTCTCCTATAAAGCATTAACTCAAAATGTTATCTTTCAGTGGAATTAAGGGGATAAATAGTGTTAAGAAGTGGTAAAAATTGAGCAAAATTTTATACAATTAATAATTTGTTTAAAGGTGCAAGAAGTCAATACGCAGAGGAATATTTAGATTGTAATGGAAGGCTCATCCAATTGGGAATATGCCCACAGCAAACTATATCTAATTCATTGACAGAATAATATTCCAAATATGGAACTCCAGAATATATTATCTTACTTTACCAAGTACTACATAATCGATTTACCTAATATATATGTTTGAAGAAAAATGTGGAGGCTTTTATAGAATAGTTTTTGCAATTCCATGGTGAACGCGGACATATATCGTTGACTAAAATAAGTAGTCAATGAGCCGGCTGTAAATCAAAAGTGAATTAGAATTAGGAGCCGTAATTTAGGACGCCTGTACGAAGGACCAAAAAGTGCCAAGGCTCAGCGTTTCCGACCACTATATCTAAATGCTAATCGAGATGATACAGTTAAATAAATGCAGTGTTTCTTTATACTCCAATTTTCGATATGTAACATGTTTTCGGAAAGGATAAATACTTTGTTATTTATTATAAGTAAACATTTGGTCTTACACCATCAAATTCTTTAAAGCTTTTACTTAATTATTTAAATTCCTTATTATATGACAACACACGATATCTTAGAAACTAAAATAGCTAGTTATCCAAATCTTTCGATTCTATGATCACAGCTACTAAAAACTTACAAAAATCAGCAAAAATACATAATACCCTACCACCTGTGGTGATGTAGGGTATAAAAATACGATGAGTATTCGCAGTTTATTTCAGCGATAGTTTATAAAGGTTTAGTTACGTAGATTTTTCTTGCAAAAAAAAATCTAACAGAAAAATATATAAATATTATTCTCTTAATAAACTGACCTTAACGTTTGATATAAATAACCAGAGAAAAAATTTAACGACTTCTTTACTAAAAATATGATAAAACTTTCATCTTTTTGAAGTTTTCTTATAATAAAAAAATTCCCTGAATTGTTTGGTTTAAATATGTGTGAAGCGTTATGAATATGTATTAGTTGTAGATATTTCAAAGTAAAATCGGTTTTCTTGGAAAATGAGCAAAATTTGCTTTTACATATCTTATGTAGGGGAAAGTGAGATATTGCAGAAATTGGGGTAAATGTTTTCCACTATTGCTCCATATTTATAAATTATATTTCAAAGATAAATCCTTTGATTTTATTTCTTTCCCAGGGCAAGCAAACAAAACATAACGAAACAAAACCAATTCAATATAATTTTTAAATTGGTGAATAAAAGGTTAAATACATTATTTTGCACATATTTCATTTGCAAATAAGTTTTATCCCAAAAACATAATGCATTTTAGGATCTATACTAAAAGAAAAAATTATGTAATTGAGATAATATGAGAAAAATATATTGGTATAAAGTAAGATATAGAATTTAATTAACAGAATTTTCACAAGTATATTTTTGATTGATTTTTAATTACAAAATCTAAAAGAACAGACCTAAAGTGTGGTGTCTTAGAGAGCAATAAAACAAACCAAAATCAGACATAACCAAAGAAACTTCGCAGCGCTGAGACTGAACATTCCTAGAACCAACTTGTGCCATTACATTAATAAATGTAATGGAGTCTGTGAAAAGACATACTTAAAATAGTGAGATGTAAATCATGCAATTGACATTAATCTTATTAGTTTAATACATATACTTAGACAATAATCTAATTTTTATAACAGATCTACTACAGTGTAAAAAAAAGATAAAAAAAGATAATCGATTGGTATTTTATTGAAGTTAGACAAAATTTTATCCCACTTTACCCCATTCTCCCTTACATATTTTCGTACAAAATTTTGTGCAAAATATTCTCTATGGAATAACGAACAATTCTACAGCTAAATAAGCTTAGTACTTAATTTTATTAAGCTATTAATTACCCTTTCTTATTTATTATGTTATTTGTTAATGTATTATAAGAAGAAAAATAATATGTTTGAAAAATAAAGCACTTTACGTATAAATGGGCAAAACTAAGAAATTTCGACCAAAAATGACAGTTTTAACATTGTATATCTTCGATTTTTTTATTTGGGGTGCTCACTAAACTAGTCATCGTGCATATTATCGAGTATAAATCAATTCCATATCGCTAATGGTTCATGTTTAATGAACACATCGGGCATTGTTGTCGAAATAAATAAAGTATAAAGTTAAATAACTTTTACGCGCATTATTCGATTTTAACAAACTTGTTATCAATAGAAAGCACTGATATTCCTCTTTATTATACAGTCATAAAAGTCACACATCTTCCTGGTGCAAGAACCTCTAAAATGAAAAAAAAAAATATCTTTTAACCTAATATACCGAAAAATGGTCTGCAAATTTTAATTATTTTTTGACATTTTTTGACGTTTTTATAAAACGAACAAGAAAATCGTTTCGACAATTTAAATGGAAAACAACAAATAAATTTCAAGTTTACTTGTTGCTTTCCAAGCATTTTGTCGAAATGAAATTTTCGCTCGTTATATAAAAACAGGGGGATAATGTTTGCAATTATTTTTTTGTTATAGTGTAAAAATTTCAAAATGGGATCTCAATGGGATCAGAAATTAGAACAGTTTATCTATAGCAGTTAGTACAATTTGACTAAAAAATTAATATCCTTCTAATTCAGGCGCGGATCCACAAACTGATTTTTTGAACTAAGAAAGCTTAAACACGAACAAACATTTTCAATTGGAAAAGGAAAAAAAAAATAAAAATTATTTTGGAAAAATGTAGGTTGTCATAAATAGGAAAAGGAATGATGAATTTATCTCTGACATTGTCTATCCAAAAATTTGCACCTTCTTTCGGAAAATTTTAAGTAAACCAATAGGTTCTAAAAAATGACACTTGTTTAATAAAAAAATGTAAGAAATGCACATTTTTAAGTATTTTGATTTCACTTTTTTTTAAATATATAAATATTTATGAATTTTTATAAAATGCTAAATTCTTGCATAATTTTGTAACTAAATTTAATAAAAAAAAAACAGTTTTTTGGCGAGTTCCTGGACATATTATGTTATCATTTTGTTAAGAAGAATCAAACTTGTTATCCATATACATTTGTACATGTTTTGGTTAAATATTGAAAGAAAATTTTTAAACAACAACAAAAATTTTATAACTTATTTGATTTCATGTGGAATAATTTACTTATACGTTTTATACGTTTTTATTTTTTCCTCAAGTATGTTAAAAATATATCGGCGCAAGAATTAAATAACGCTGTAACTAACAAAAAGTCGAAAATACGTTTTTTTGCATCATTTTTATCAGAAAAAAATACTGCGTCGATTGGTCCCGGTCCCATATTTGTATGATGAAAAAACTTACGCCGTCTGCGTTTGGAAAAATACCAGTGTCTTCTAACAAAAACTGGCATTTTTTATATTTTTTGCTTACGAAATTTTTGCACCAGCAAAATTTTTCAAACTAACACTCGACATTCTTTGCATATGTGATTCATTATAAAGTATCAGTTATTACAAATAAATATCATTTATTTTAAAAATTATTCAAGATAAAACTTTTTGTTAGTAATCAAGTTTTAACAGTGCGATGCTCATCCTGAAGGTGCCCGGTGGAATACTTTGTTTATAATTTTAATTTTAATCATTATAGTTTTGATTTTTTTTTTTTTGTTTTAGGGTAAAAAAAAATTTTTATTTCATTTATTCATTCCAAGTACATACGAGTATATCTTTATCAAGTGCAACGGAACTCTTCGTGACTTAATAATTTTTAGGTAAAAAAGAAAAATATTGCGGCTTTTTGAAATTATAATAATGGGAGAACAAGGAAATTATGGCTTAGATCTCACGAAAAAGCCGGTTGAGTTTAAGAGTGAAATTATTTTCAGCAAGATGCATCAAACAAAGAGAAAATGAGCGTCCATCATAGTATAATAAATAATGCTGACAATGTATCTGTTAATTATTTACCTGATTTACCTAATATTCAGCAATATCAGGATGTGAATATCACACAAAGTAAGCAGTTGAAACATGTCCCAGTTAATTCCCGAAGCATGTCATATGACTCCATAAAATACAATTCTCCAATATCTGGAAGTAGTATGACTTACAATTATTATATAAATGAAGGAGAAGCGAGGAAACAAGTTTGTCAGAAATTTTTGATTCAAACTCTTGATGTGCTACAAAAATTTATTTATACACTTTAAAAAATTCAACAGATCTTGGCTGTTCAAAATTTGACCAAAGAGGAAAACACAATTCACACAAAAGAAAACCTCCAGAAGTAATTGAACCTTCCAGAGGAATTTAAAAATATTACAAATGTATAGTCTATTTATGCTGAGAAGTGTATAGAAGAAGACCAGAACCCTATGTCATTTAAAGTATTTTCGGTATATTTTAAAAACACATTTAACATTGGTTTCCACGTACCGAAAAAGGACAAGTGCCCCATATGTTCTTGTAAATCATACGATGTACTGAAAGCAGAGGACACAGATAAGATAAAAAGACATTTAAAATATAAAAACGGTTCAATGAAAAGATTTCTTTTTTAACAAAATTTATATGAAAGACACAGAAGCGTTATTTGTGCAAGTTTTGGTTTACAAAAGGTATTGAACACCTCTCACGAAACTCGAAATATGTCCCTATACTATTCACGTAAAATTGCAGTTTTCAATTTCACAATTTATGAGAGTGGAACTCGAAAAGGTTATTGCAATGTGTTGACGGAGGAGCAAATGAAATATCAACTTGTTTGTTCAATTACATTATAAATGACGTTGACAAAAGGGGTAACGTAAAGACATTACTAATTTATTGTGACTCTTGTTTTTGCCGAAATAAGAATGAAATCGTCGTAGCCGTGCTTCATTATGCACTTTCCCAATGCGAAAACTTAAAGGTCATTCAAATAAATTACCTAATCCCAGGTCACAGAAACATGCCAGTGGACAGTATGCATTCAGTTGTAGAACAAGCAGTTAAAAATACAACTGTGTGGGCTCCTTCTTAGTGGCCAACTATCATGGAAATGGATAGAAAAACCTGTTTCCCTACGAAGTTCATGTACGAGGTGGAAACTGTTTTATGGGTTCTAACGACAGTGCAAAAAAGTTCTTTAAAAAGAATATAAATATTCATATTTATACCATAAATATAGTACTTTTAAAAATAGCAAACCTAACGTGATATTTGTAAAAAGATCTATGGCTGATTATTCCAAAATTTCACTTGGAAATATGAATAACGCTAAGCCAAATGAAAATTTATATACCACTAAATTACCGATTTCTTACCAAAAATACAATGATTTAAAAAGTCTTGTAAAAAAGAAAATTATTCCATATAACTACCAAAAGAATTTCTGGACCTGCACCATAACAATAAAGTAGCAGATAACCTGCCAGGAACCGATGAAGAAGACTGAATATTTTAGAAAAAAGGGCTTATCCTGTTGATATATATGTAGTTATAAATCATTAAATAAATGTATCTAGATTATTAAATAAATGTACTCAAATCTTTGCGTTTTGTTTAAAAAATATTTTTCCCACTTTATTCACTTTAACTTACAGCTATTAAGTTTTACTTAAAAAAAAAAAAAAAACAAATGTGTCACTTAAAGTGTATTAAAATTCTAAAATTTTCTTTCCTTAAAAAAAATAACTGTAGTTACAGCATTTTATGGTCTGTGAAACATTTCATGTTTTGTCAGTTACAGCGTTCCTGCGACGATATTAAAAATAATTTGATAAAGTTTTGAAACTTTTAATTAATTTTTTGAGTATTTAAACGATTTGAAAGATTTGTCATTTCATTCATATTTTATATTATTTTAAAATATAAAAGCAAATTTTATTAAACAAATTAAATAAATTATTTCTTATTTGAAGCAATTATAAAAGATTTAAATAAAGGTTAAAAGCTTTGCTTTCTTCATTCAATTAAATTCAAAATTGTCTTTTTTCGAAATATATAAAAATTTAAGGGAATTTCGAATTTTTGAAAATTTTTTAGCTTTTAGCGTTTGACAACTGCTGCTTTTCTTGTAATTTCTTACTTTTTACAAGTAATAAAAAGTAATGGAGTAAAGCTATTATTAACTGATATGAAATAAAAATAAAGTATTTATTTTATTTTTGTAAAAAAAATTGACTTCCGGTACGGCTTCCTTTATCAGATTAGTTCCAAATTTAGCATCAGTAGGTTTTTGATATTTAAGAATATAATTAGATCTATTTAAGTAAAATTGATATTCTAAGTATCAAAACGTTTTATTTAAATTCATTAAAATGCATTTATTTGTTTGAAATGCTTGAGAGGATAACAATAAAATAAAAACACACCTCGAATTATAAAAATCTATTCAATATTTCCTGAAATATACATATCATAGATTCATTAAAATGTTTACATTAAAAAAAACTGAAAATGAATAATGTTGTAAAATAGCAAGTTTTTTGACCACAAAAAAATATAGTTCAAAAGTTATTTATAAAGATATTGTATAAAATTTGATCGCCACTTATCAACTTAAGTTTTTAGCCATTGAAATCTTGTGCATAATTTCGACCTTTTCAAAAAAAAAAAAAAAAAAAAAAAAGAGAGACCTATACTTGCATATAACTTAGTTGTGTTAAATTTTATCTCGATATTAATATTTACGTCAGATTTATGCAAGTTTAGTTAATTTTCGTGAATGGGGATTATATGGGACCTATTATTGTGAAATTGTGTATGAAGAGTTAAACTTATATACAATTCAAATATATAAAATTTTGTATTACTGTTGAATTAATTTGGGATTTATGCACTTTAAGTACTTTTTAAGCATCGGAACTTACATGAATGATGTGATCAACTATGGACCGATTTTTATATAATTTGGTATAACGATCTATACTTGTATAAAACTTATGTATGCTGAAATTACATAAACACGACATATTTCAAATATTTATATGCATTAAACTACTAATTCCATGATTAGTAAATTTGCCTTCTACAGCACGTACCAAATTTGAGTAAATAATCTTTTAAAGTTTTGTAAAGTTGGTTAGAATGATTTAGAGATATGGTAGTGTGTTCTTGATACTTCTAAAATAATAAAAACTTATTTTTTCGGAATCAGGAATGCGCTATATTCATTTCCATAAATAGTAACCAGTAAGATTATAATTTGAATAAGTTCATAAATATTCCTAAAAAGCACTTAATATCTAACAGAAAAAATATTAGTTTGTAAAGAAATATTGCTGTAACTTTTGGTCTCATTGAGATCGATTTTGAACTTTTACACTATAAAGACAAATTAATTTGAATGAAATTTAAAAGACCCTATTTCAGGATATACAAAAATTATTGATATTTTTCTTATTGGAGGTACTTGCGTGAAGAAGATGTTTAGCTGTTATAACTTTATAATAAAAAATAATTTCAGTCCTTTTCAGTAAAAAAAATTTTTGATATCTCATAATGCATGTACAAATTATTCAAGCTACTGCTCATTTTTAACAAAATATCTCGAAGTGTCCAACTTTAGAGGTTAAAAGTATATGAATTATTAACAACATGTCGAAAGTTTATACGTCATATGAAGCGCATGGAGGACTAGATTATATTAGCTGAAATGCATTAGAATAAAAAATGGTCAAAATCCGAGCTAGTTAGAAATTTTTTATTATTTTCAAATGTATTAAGATATAATTTTTAAAAATGACAAAATTTTTTATTTTTCCACATAAGCTTTCAATGAGAATTGTTGGCGAAAATCTTAATTTTTTAAAATCCGATTTTTTTTTTATTGACAAATCGATTTTGTTTTTTCGGTAAAAAGTTAAATTTTCGGAAGAATTTTTTTCTTTTCTTTTTTTTTGTATTTTTTTACTTATATTTTTGCGGCATTTTTCTTTTTTTCTGAAAAACTGGAGCTGATATAAAATTAGAGTTTAGCGATTTTCTTTTTTTTTTTTTTTTGTGAAAAATAGATTTTTTGTGAACATTTACTCTTAAAGAAATATTTTTTATTTTATTTTTTTTTCATAGAATTTTTAATAAAGAAAAGCAGGATCAAGTGAAGAATCAAATTTCTAGTAAAAGTCGGATTTTTTGGTAAAATTTATTTTTGGGTTGAAAAATGGAATTTTTAGTGAATAATCATATTTTAAGTGAAAAATCGTTTTTCTTTTTTTTTTTTGGAATAACCGGTTTCAGATAAAATTTGTTTCTTTTTTTTGTGCAAAATCGGTTTTATATTGAAAGTTTGAATTTTTGGTGAACAAAATACAAATTTTTTGTTTATAATCGAATTTTTATTGAATGGTTGGAGTTTTAGTGCAAATTTTAATTTTTGGTAAAAAAAAGATTTTGTTTTGAATAAATCAAAAAAATTATTAAACAACATAATTTTTAACAGAATTTATTAGCTTAGCCTGCACAATATTATACCGTTATTTTAGATTTCTATATAAATTTTCAAAAACTATTGTTTTTGAACATTTATATATTTAACGTGTTATTTTAAATGACATATAACACAATAAATCAAATACAAGTATACTTTGTGAATTGTGTATATTTTAAGCTTTAAATAATCATTAATGCGGATTTTATTTTCTGTTTAACAGAGTAATGACTCAAATTATCCCTTCAGTTATTATGAACACGAATTTTGTTAAAAACTATATGTAATATATAAAATTACAAAAAATAAATATTTTATTTATTTATTTTCTAAAAATTTTCTTTTTTTCTTAAAATTTTTAAGAAAAACTGGTTACATCTTTAAAGATACGAGAGGCATTTTAGGGCTAAATATGTTAAATTATTGGAAAAATTTAATTTTCTGGTACTGTATTGGAAAAAATATATAATTTAAGTTATAGATGCTTAAATTTCTTTTAACAAAACTCATCTACTTTAATGCGTAATTTGCTAAAGGATAGTTTCTCTTTGATATCAATTTTATCTCTTCTTACAATATAATGGTTAATTCTTCTTACAATAAGATGGATAAGTAATAGAATGAATTTTTGTTTTATCATTTTTATTGTATGTAATTTACCTTCATGCACATCGATTATTGAACTTGCATGTCTATATTTTATAATTTATAATTTTTTCTAAATTATAATTTAAATCTGTTGTACTTTTCTTTGGATTTTCAAAATGTGTAATGAAGAATTGATGTGACTATCATTATTGCTACTTTAGCCTTTTTAAGGCTAAGGGTGGCCTTGTCAGTTTTCTTTAGCATCAAAATTTTCATTTCATCTTCTAGCTTTTTCCTAGCCTTTTCCGATTTTTTAAAATTGCCTTAAAAAGGCTAAAATTTTAAAATTTCAATCACAAAGAAATTAACTTCTAATTTGATATTACTAATTTTATTTTGAAAAAATCATACACTTAAGCATTTCAATATACTTATTTGCACGAATATTTGAGATCTTTTAATACTTAACTCAAATTTTCGCCTGCTACCCTTTATTAACCAAATCGACAATAACTTAACTAATTTTATAGACTTACTTTATTAATTGTCATATTATACTTCATAGTCATAGATATAGAGTCTATTTGTGGATGTATTTAAAAATGTTACAAAACCGAAAAATCACTAAAAAATTTTAAAACACTTTATAAAAAAGGAATTATAGTTAAAAAATTTAAAAACCCAAAAATGTACTGAAATTTTTGGGTGATTTTTTTATTGGATAATCTTGCTGGCAACCGTTCTACATTTAATGTAAAAACTAATAAGGACGATAAAAAAAAGGTTTTAAATTAAAAAACAAAAATATATATATATATATATATATATATATATATATATTTTTTTTTTTTCTTGTCTTATTTTTTGGGATATTGAGCCTTTTCTGATCTTTTTTAGAATTAAATTAAGTCTCTTATTTTTTCACCTTCTGGCAATACTGATAACTATCTATAAAAAAAACTATAAATTGCTTTGGCTAAAACCTATCTGACAAATATCATTTGGATTTAACATACATTACATTTTTATCATTTATTATTGTACCTTTATTTCATTGCTGTCCATACATAAATTGGGAAGTGGTTTTGTAGATTTGTAATATGCATCAATATTCATTCATTCCCACATATAACTTTACACACATTAATAGAAAATTCATTCATCTTACTTTACAGATTTGAAATTTATAATCATCTGAAGTAATTTACTCGCATATTAACATCCAATATGACGTTAAGTTTTAAAGTTTTATTAAAAGAATTTAACCTTTTTATTAATACTGGCAAATTTTCTGACCCTTTAGAAGTCTCTTTAACCAAGGTTAAACCCTTTCAAAGCAGGAAGAAGACAAATTGAAAAGAACAACATTTTATTCTGTCTCAACTCCTCCTTAATCCCCCGGTATGGTGCAAGGTCTACATGGAACATGAAAGGGTAGGAGTAAATCACATTGGTGGAACTCTAAGATAGGCGAAACTTGTAAAGGATTGTCGCCGTCTATTTAATAAGGCTAAGAGACTGGGAGAGTGGTTTACTTATAAGTCCTCAGTAAACAAGTTTAAAAACCAGATAAGGAATTAGTGGCCTTTGCGTAAATCTAGGAAAAAAAGAATTTGTCTTCTTGTATAAGACTTCACCAATCCCACTTCCACGCCTAAGCGGTGTTGGTATCAGACTCCAAAATATCCTGGCTACAAAATACAGAGGCCAGCCCCTAGGATTTTCTATACATATATTGCCTTATATATGTATAGAAAAAGGGAATAAATCCCATTTATACGAAATGACTCTTCGAATGGTGATTAAGCCCCTTATGTATGGTAGAAAGTTATGGAGAAATACGTCGGAATCTTTATAGGATTCTGCGTAGTTCAGCGCTACTTATAGCGATAACGCTTCGTACAACTCCATTAAAAGCCTATTTGTTCCAATGAACCGACTACGAGTGGATCCTATGATAAAAAAGATCGGCATTTTGTCGGCGACTGGGCTTAAGACTATAGGTGCATGAAATGATAGCGGATTTAGCCATACGACCGTTATAGGATTCCTTAATAGCAACATTTCTTATTGTATTCCCACAAACTTTCTTCTTCAGTATCAATCTCAACATCTATAGAATTAAGAGCTAGTTCAGTAGAGGTTTATACTACCGGGTCCAAACATACTGAAGGGATCGGGAGGGGGTATCTATAATCCCATTTATAAGAAAAACGTCTCCTTCAAATTGCCAGATCACTGCAGTATTCTTCAAACAGAGATCTCGGCCATAAAAATGATAGTAACCTGGTTAATGTACTATTGGACATTTGGAGTGGATATTCAAATCTGTGCAGATAGTCAACCGGAGTTTAAATCGCTCCCGAGTATGTTTTTGGCATCCATAAATTATGATGAATTTCTTCATGGGACTACCAAGGCATCGATAATTAATTCTGTTAGCCGTCGTCACAGGGCATTGGATTGCTGGTGGGCATGCTAAGAGACTAGTTTCCCTTTTAACGACTTATATAGAAATTGTTAAGATGAGAAGAAGATAAAACGGTGGAGCATCTTTTATACTACTGTTCCACTCTCACTGAGATTAGGACTACTGATTTTGGCAATCCGTATTATAAGATCTCTCTGATATTGACATCAGATGGATCAGTTCTTCAACTCAGGTGAGATGTATTCATTTGATTAGACAGCTGTCCACTGAACCTACCCTGACCTATATAATAAATCCAACAAAGAAATTAATTAATTTCAAATTGTTTCACAATATAGTGATGTAAAAAATCACCAAAAATTTACAGGTGACCTGAAGCTATTAAAAATTAAAGCTGGTAATAGACGTTATAAACATATATTTAAAGCGACTAATACCGAATCCTTTTGGACCGGATTGGGAAAAATAAAAAAAAAAACTTTGATCAATACTTATTTTTATATCGGCTCCTATCAGTGCTTCGGCGGAACGTCTTTTTTCTAAATTATCACTAATGAAAACTTAGGGTCAATACTTATGAATTCATGCTCTCAGACCTAAATTTGTTGGACATGGATTTTTAAGACTGAAGTCCAAGTGAAGAACTCGTACAAAAGTACAGAATTTTATTTAATAAAAAGTGAATTTTATTTTAACTATTTTTATGAAAATTATTTCCAGAAAAACTATATTAGTTCTGCAACTAGTTCCAGAACCCATGAAATTAGCCTATACTTGTTCTACTTTGGCGTTATGAACAATGATTTTGGTTCAGAATTTTCACCTCTAGAACTAGTTATGTGGAAGTGTTATTTAGTCCATTCTATGGAACGCTTCTAGAACTAGTTCTTCAATCAATGATTTTTTATGAAGTTGTGGAAGTAATAAAGAACTAGTTATTAACAGTGTTGCCAGAAGATGAGAAAAAAAGAGACTTAATTGAACTTTAAAAAAAGGTAAAAAAGACCAAAGTGTTAAAAAATAATTCCAGAAAAAAGCTAACATTTTCTTACAATATTTTTTTATGTTCCCAATAGTTTTCTAATTTTTTTTTTTAGATTTTGTAAGAAATTTGTAAACAAATCGTACAAAGACAAAACAACGTAATGAAAAATCGTTCCAAAATATCATTTACAAATTTGGATTTCATATAAAAAATTACTCAATTTTTAAAAGTGATTTGTGATTACTTTGGATCAATAATTCTTTTTTAATTAAGAATTTCCAAATTTTTAGGTGATTTTTTGCTTTTATGAAACTATTTCCTTTGTTGTTGAAATACTAACAATTTAGTTTTTCTAAGACAATTTTAAGAATAAAAAAGGTTAGGAAAAAAGCTTGAAGCTAAAACGAAAATCTTGAGGCTAGAAGCAAAATAAAAAGGCTAGATTTAGTCGTAAAAAATCTATATTGGCAACACTGGTTATTAAGCATTAGTTCTCAAAAAATCCTTCATAACATATTTAGAATACGGTTCTACTCCATGAGTAGATAATTTGTTGTGATACCACTGGTTCTAAGGATGTAATTAAAGAATCTGAAATGGTTCTGATTAAAACAATTCTAGAAGTACTAATTTTAGAACAAGTTCTAAAATTTTTCCTAGATTATAAATAAATTATTTTGTTATTAATAAAATTGAATTTAGTACTTTAATTTTCTTTTTTTGTAATATAATATTTTTTGCTTCTACTAAGTAAACAAATTTATTTATTTTTTTAGGTATTGAAGCCTCTTTTTTTTGCAACTTTTATTTTTTTAATTATTTATTTTTTTTATTTTTTTATTTTTTTTAAATACTCCCCAAAATTCCCAATAGTAACGCCAGTACTTATAAAAATCAATAAAAAAGAGTAAAAAAAACTTCCATGACTAAAAATATATTTTTAAATAAAGAAAAATTAACCAAAAAAATTAAAATATACCCATGATAAATATAATAGATAAAATTTTGATTTGTAATTTTATTTAACATCTCTAAATTAATGATACGTTTTGTATGAATGTTATCCAAAATTGCACTTAATTTGCTTTTAACAAATTTAATAACAAGATATTTAGATATCAATATGAATATTGGTTAGGATGCCCAGAGAAAAATTCGATGTTCGCAATTAAGTAGAATGAGATCATAGAATTTTGTAAATTATTTTTTATATTCCATTATTTTTACGCAGCAGTTTTGTAAGATTTATAATGTATTATTTTAAGCTTATTTCTACATATTTACAATCATGTTCCTTTTTTATATTTTGGTACAAGTCACCAAACAAAATTATATTTGGCTACCCTAATGTACTAATTTTTAAATAGCATTCTATAGGGTTATATTATTTATAATTTGTGTGTTGTTAGCAACAGTTAATCTATGCATGTACACAAGGGACTATTTACAATATGTATATACGAATATAATGTGGTCCTTAGTAGTTTTATAAAACTACGGCTACGTTGTGGTTAAATTATTTTACTTGTTGGTTGAAGGGAATAAAATGAGAAAGGAATATATTTAGTGGATATTTTGGTTTTAGAAAGTATTTAAAATTTTTTGCTTTAAAAATGTGTTGCGAAAAAATATCAAGATGTGACGATGGCTTATTAAGATATACTAACAAGACAACTTGTAATTGCTTTCAGCTTTTTATATTATTAATGTTATTATAGTTACACCAAGCAATAGTTATATTTAACAGCGTACCGCCAAGTCAACAAAAACATTTTTGCACAACTATAACAAATTTAGAATACAAGAACTATTAGCATAGTCATTTGTATAAACATATGTATGAATACTTTTCTAAAATACTTTGTACATTATATGAAATAAATCATTCTTTTATACGCAGATATTGAGTGACATAAAAGTGTAACTTTATTATTCTTTTTAGTTTTAACTATATATTTATATGTATTTCGTACCTCTTATACCACTTTTTCTACATTTTATAATTGTGTGTATAGGTTTATAACTAGTAAGTATTTTCACAAAGCATTAATATAAATTTGTCAAAATATTTAAATAATATTGCTATATATACTACATTTACTTCATCTAAAATAATTTTTCTTTTAACAGTTACTAATACTATTGTCCTATCAAGATTATTTGGAAGAGTTTTTATAAAAAATGCTGCAAATTAAGTTCAGACTTCAACAAAAAATTTTGCACTTTAATATGAAATTTTAAACTTAAAAGAAATTAATATTTTCTAAACTCTGAAGTTCTACATCGTTCAAAATGTTTATATTCTACACCAGCCAAATGTATTAGTCCAAGATCCACTAGCTGGCTCGGAATCACCTTTTGTGTCGACTTAACGATGTCCATCCATCTGTCTGTCCATTTAAAACTTGAACTTATATAACCCCTATTTAAATTGGTTTAAATTAGTCCATTTCTTCATCTAATCCTTATATATTACTCCTACCCTAATATGGTATTAATGCTTATATATGCCTTAAATATATATAGATTTTAGTGAAATTTTGCTTAAATATATTTCATATTAATTATTAATTTTTATTCCTATTTTTTGGTTATAAATAGTGTTTTTGAAAACTACTCACGTCAGAGTTTAATTGTAATAAGTGGAGGAATACTTTTTAAAAGTTTTTTGGATACTCGGCAGATTGGTATACATTTTCTTGTCGGCCACGATCGTCTTCCGCACTTTTCCATGTCCCTCCGTGGTATTCTTTGTAAACATCAATGTAACTTTTTGCACGGACGACGAATTAAAAAAAAAACTGTCTTAACCAAAAATGTAACCTGAAATATCACCTTTCAAACACGTGTTCGCTTGACACAATCGAATTAGTGTTACCTTGTATATGATCATCGACACCACCTAGTGACAAGAAATTGGGAATACCTCTTATATCACTAATATATCACAATATTAGTGAAATTCAGCAAAAATATGCTGTATATAACCATAAGTAAATATATCAGAGTTAATGAAGATCAGTTCAGAATTGGCTATATTTCCCATATCACATACAATTTGTATAGGGTAGTTTTAGGGCATAATATTAGTTTCACACACATCGCATTTGACAAAAGAACGCAATAATGTCTTTATAAATTATTTTGCTACTTATACTGTCTTGTCTTTTCTAGCTAAAAAAATACAATGGAATTTATTTTAGTAGACATTAAGTCAAAAAATTCTACAAATATTTTAAAATTACGGAAATATAATTAACCGCGTTAGATCACAATTACTCATTGTATTATTTATTTAACTCATTTATTTTACTACATTTTTAACAAGAATGCATGCAAAATGCCATGCTTTCAAATAAAAGAATTAAAAAGCAATTTTAAATATAACACAAAATACTTGCGTTATTTTCATGGCAAGTTTTTCATTACTTATCAGTTCTTTTGTATTTGATAATAATTTGAATTGACAGAAGCGTGGAAATGTAAATACAATTAATAAAACCAAGAACAAAGTGCGAGTAACCATTTATTAAACAAACATTTTGTAATTTTGTGATTTAAAACTGTTTAAGTTTAAATGAAATCATGTCAGAGTTATTGATTTTCAGTGATATATTGTGATTCCAATTTAGAATGAATGTATATTGTGTCAAATTAAAGATAAATTTTTGGCTACTTGGTAAAAATGTATTTTAAATAAACTTTAGTTTAAAATCTTTAATATTATTTAAGAGACACTAATATACATGAAATACAACTATAAGTTTTTGTGAGAGACAAAAACCTAATTCATTTATCAAAAACCTAATTTATGCAACAATAAAATACACGTTTTTGTTTTTGTGTTTTGAAAATATGAGTGAATTTTTTGAAATTTTTGTTTGAACTACCTCTAGTATAAACTTCTAATTGTATTCTATGATAATAGATATTCATTCTAATAAGCAATGTTGCTAGTTTAGCCTTTTTAAGGCTAAATTTAGATTTTTAATTACTAAATTTACTTTTACAGTATCATACATTCAGGAATTTTTGTACTAGTACTAGTAAATTCTAATACTTCGATACTTCTTAATAATTTTCATTTGAGTACTCGATGCTACTCGGCATTTACCGATCTTTTAATTTGAAATATATTTTCTAATTAGGGTTTTTTTTACTTATAAATTAAAACAAAAATACTGATAAGCATGAAATTTTATAAATTTATTTATATAAAATAAATTAAAAATTTAAGTTTAGATTCAAAGTTGACAAAAATTTACAAAATTATTAAAATATATTTATAAATTAATTAAAATATTTGTTCTTAAGAAATTTCTGACCTCTACACGATTCCATAGAGATAACTTCACAAAATTTAGCATGAGGTTGGCTTTTGTAATTGTGATGATAAACTTAGAAAATTTTGACTTCCAGTCATTTTTGATACAGGGCCTGTAATATTTCAGAAATAATATAATCTTTGGATCCAGAAAATTTTTCTCAATATTTTGAAAAATGTTTAGCTCAAATTTACAGTAATTTATCTTTTGAATACGTCCATATCATATAAACACTTTTTTGGAAAGCGGATGTTAAAAAGTTTCCGAAATGACCGTTTATGTATTTTGGCAACACCAACTTTTAAGGTGATCCAGATAGTTTCAACACTAAATTTTGGACAGACTTTTTATAAAACCTAGAGTTTTTTCCCTTATTTTTAAGACAGAATATTGGTCTAATAATAAGTATAGAAAAATCACCATTAATTAATTAGGCGATGCTAAAGTTACTGAGGCGAAAATGCAATAGCGGTCGAAAATATGTTAAGTATTAAATATAAGAAGACTATTTTTGAAATGTTTTGACTTTATAGTGAATTATGTTTTTCAATTCAGCAAAAGAGTTATTCAGAAATATATTTATTAATTATATTTTTTTTGTGCAGTTTTGTATCTTTATACATAGTTCTTGTTAACCGTTAAATTTTTATTGCGATATCATTATAAAAATTAAACTCTAAAGTAAAAAAAAGAGCAAAAATTTAAAACTCAAAATCCTGCGAAGCACGATTTAATAAAAATTTTTACTTGCTTCCTTCTCCAAATCAAAAATAACTAATTTTTATGGACATACTAAATCGATTGTTACAATTATTTTTTAATATACTTTAATAACCATACAAACTGTTTGTGAATATAACTTTAAGATATTTCTTATAAAATAAAAAAAAAACATTCAAAAGCTTGAAAATGATTAATTAAAAATTCATGAAGAAAAATACTTCAAAATTAAATATAACCCCAAATGGTGGCTGTTTGCAGCCCTTTTATGTTAAATTTATAAATTTATTACAATATTTTAAAAAATACAAAAGCAAATGAGAACGAGAAAAAATAAGTTTGTAGATTAGAACAAAAATTAATTTTTTCTGGCTTTATTTATTGGGGTATTTAGAATTTTTACCTCTTTTACAGTTTAATTTAGCCTCTTTTTTTCCTCACCTCCTGGCAGTGCTAGTTACTAACACTAAGGGAAAAAATTCCATTCAAAATCCCTCACTCTTGCGGTCAGTGTTGCCGTTTTGGTTATTTTTAATAAAATTTGGTTATCTTATAATGTGTATATGGTGACCTTTCTTTCCATTTTGGTTATTTTTCTTTTTTTTTTTTTTGTATCCTTCACCACAGGTTTAAAGAGTGTATATAAGTTTGGCATTCGGTTTGTAATTTACACAATTGACGTCGGAGAGCAAATCATTATTAGAAATGATGTAGATAGAGAGATATCCGTCTGTCTGTTTGTCCATACGTCCGTCTGTCTGTCTATCCGCACGATCGTTTGTCTGTCCGTACGTCCGTCTATCTGTGTGTCCGTCCTTATGTCTGTATATATATATCCTTAAATTCTTTCGAGAATTTTTCTATTAACATTCAGCATAATCAGTTCATAAATTGCGAACATATGTATAAACAACCAGCTTTTTTAGGCTTTTTTCAATTAAAAATGGTTTAAGTGTCGTCCGTGAAGCCTCCCGATAATATAGATATATGATATATATGCCAAAAGATTTTTCATTTTTTTCCATAACTTTTCTATTGTAATTCGGAAAAAAACAGTTCAAAAGTAGCGCAGATATTAAAAAAAATTATTTTTCCAATAGTAGTCCTTCAGACTAGAATTGTTTTGTATGGGGGCTATCTCTCTCACTGGACCTATCTGTCCTATTTTCATTTCATCAATGAAATATGGTAGGGTAAATGCTCACACGAAATTTGAGGGCTTTCACTGTAATAATTCCTTAGATATGCCACAATGAATATTTGCTTTATATGGGGGTTGTATACCCTCTGATCCGATCCATTTTAAGCTGATCGGTTCATCCTTTGAGTGGTTTTTGAATAATGTCCATAAATATGGGCCTACCATCTAATTAATATCTAACATAATCTAAAATTATGCAGCGCAAACCTTATCTGTGCGAAAATTTCATATAAATATATTCATTAATAATGTTTAAAATTGAATAGAATTATTCTTTTTAAAAGTAAAATATAACTACCTCTGACAATGGTATTATCTGTGCGTCAAACTTCGTAAGAAAACGTTAAGCCGTTTAGACATGATTGATAAAATAATAATAATAATAATAATAATAATAATAATAATAATAATTATAATAATTATAATAATAATAATAATAATAAACAAACTTACACTTTATTTTTATATTATATAAGGATTTAAAAAATCTTGATTTTACATCGTCTTTACATGAAAATGCAAATTATCAGTGTTTACATAGATATAGCATAGGTGAATATATTTGTAATTACAGTCAATGTATATTACAATTTCAATGTATATTTCATTTTCGTATAACATATCTCAACACAGTTGAAGGATATATAAGCTTCGGCACAGACTAATATACCGGTCTAAATTGTTTTTTTTTTTTTTTTTTTTTTTTGAACAAAATTTAATTTTTAAAAACTAGTTTTAAAATACTATTTATATTACTTAATATAATAGAATGAACGTCAATATGTTTTCAAAAAATTTCATGACTTCTTTTCTGAATTAATTAATATTCTCAAAAATATGGGTTTTCTATAAAAATATGACAAAATATGCTGCTAAGTCCAAAATATTCTATTAGGAGCAATATATGGAAACATATTCTGCGACAAATCTATTTCAAAATTCTTAAATTTATCTGAAGAATACAAATAACTAATAGTTTGGTTCATTTGAATCCTAGAAAAAGTATGACATATACATATTTTTAGTTACCCAAATTATAATAAAATATACCTAAACAGTTGACAAAGTCAATAAAAAAATAACGTTTGTATACATTCATCTTTATCCCCTGCTTTTGATATTTTTCGTTCAATTCAAATGCAAGTTAATATTAATTTAACTTTATAACCGATATTAAAAAGAATAGTTTAAACCTGAATATATACAAATTATATCAACTTTTACATGCATAATTTTAAAGTTATAATTTGGGTTTTTTTTCTAATTTGGTTCCTTTTTTCAAAACAGAAAATGTTTTGCCCTGGAAATACTGGTTATAGATGATTTGAACACATACGGAAAAACTTCACTATTGGCACTACATAGTATTGTTTTCTATACGTAAGTTATCGATTTTTCTCTAGGTGAAGATGCCTCCTAATAGGGAGAAAAGTCAACCACTGGCATTAAATGACTTCTATATAATGCAGACGGGATATCGATATTGGCGTAGCGTTAAAAAGCCTGTCGGTCGGTAATTATGTGGCATTATAAAGTGTTGGATTGGTACCCAACAAAAATTTAAAGACTACTTAATTGAATAATTACTTATTTTAGCTGTTCATAAATACATGACCTCCACTTAAAAATGTACTTGCGATAGTCAAAAACTAGTTATTATACAGCTACCAAAAAGTTAAACTGTATGTAATTATTTTAATTTTTTGGTAAGGGGTGAGTATGAGTAATATTTTTCTTGCAGAAAGTATACGCACACTTAGTCAAGACAAAATAATTTTGAAATAAATATTTTTATAGATATTATTTTTTGCGTAAGATAACTTATGATTTAAAATTATTTTATACATATCAACAACTCCGTAAGAGAACGCCCAAAAAACTATTTTTTTAACGTTTTTAGGCGTTTTTTTTTTCATAGAATTTCTATATGTATTTAAATATAAAATATTATTTTAAGCATCACTTACATTTCTTGTTATATGATCAATAGATTTAATTTTATTTATATTTTCTCTTGTTTATTCATAAGCCTTTAAATATTCACTTGGAAACGTCTATGTCATAAGATAAACATAATCCGTTTATTAAGACTTCTAACAAATGTTTCTATGCTTTACTTGAGCACTTATACAAATGTTGAATGGAATTACTTGTTACTTGTAAGTTTATTAATATATTGACGTAAATAAACTAAGTTATTTTCAATAAACAAAAATAATGCGGCTTTTTTTTTGAGAAAACTATACAAGTTTACCCTAAATAATAAGCTGGTAAAGTCGTTTATTGTTTTAAAATTATACGATTTCATAATGTAAGACTTTACTTTATTTTGTTCATTTTGTGTTTGTGTACAATTTTTTGCTAAATTTCAAAAGTTTGTTTGTTTGTTTATAACTAATGAATCACATGTAATTTGTGAACGTTTTTTTTACATAATTAGGTTCTCTTTTACAAACACTAATTGCAAAAAAAAAATTGGAAAAACTTTTCAATTTTAAGATAGATTTGTTTAAAAAATTAAATATTTGGATTAAATAACATTAAGTTTAGTTATACATTTTTTTCCATTTTGTTGTTTAATTTTCTTATTTTGTATTCTATATGTATTAAAGTGCACTGATTTCTATAGAGACCAAAAATGCTGAAAATATTTTAAACTTATCCCCAAAATATTTTGGTTTAATTATTTCGTTCACGTGGTCCATTTTTAAAATACCTCCAAATATATGGTTTTCGAACAACAGTATACATAACTTTTAATCTTTCTTCAAAAAATATACAACATATAATAAACAAGTGAAATCTTATAAAAAATGAGTAAAAAAAATTTAAATTAGTTTTCATTCTCGAGAATTATAATTTTAGTAAAATATTCTATGATTTTATTTTAAATACTATTTTATTAAAGTTTGAGTATTTTAGATATTTTCATTCGTAATTTGTATTTTAGGGCATCGCTGGAAAGCTCTCAATCAATGCTATTGATATATGTGTTCATTGAACACTTTAGTTGTACAAGTAATATTTTGGGATTTCGGGTTCATAATTTTTTAAGTTAATTTCTATGTGAAACAAATGGTTAGTTAAGAAAATAAATGTCACCAAAAGCATATACTTATCATAAAAACGCGGTTTCAAAACAACATATTATATTTTTCATAAATTCATCTATCTTTAAGTATAATAAATACTTCCATATGACTTATTTATAAAAATTGCTAATTTAACCTTTTGGGAACTAAATGGATAAAATTTATCTTCTTGTTATTAAATAGTTAATTACGTGTAGTCTTCAAAAATATCATTCCACTGGTACACTAAGACCCAATGTATGTTGAAAAATGTATGAGGTATATAAAATTATATGTTTGAATACAGAAAATGTGACAATAAACGTTTAGAAAATCTTAATATTCCGCGACTTAAAAGAGACATAACAATAATTTAAATGTATCTTCCAGGCCTTAGTATGCCTCTATTATAATTTGAAGTCTATTTTCTTTCAACGAAATTATTGATAATGATATTGAAAGAAATATATATTGCATTTTTGTTAACAAAAGAAAATCTGAAATAAAGTAAAAGAAATAGCAAAAATAAAACTAAAACTTTTTTTGAATTAACATACGGACTCACTAGTCATCTACTTGATTGATTTAATTCAAATAACAATTTTTTTTCAATAAAATTTTTGATTCATTCAATTATAACATTGTTTAAAGAATTTATTTTTTTTAATTAAAATTTTAAAATTGTTTCATTGGAAAATTTCCTAGTTTGTCAATATTTACAATATTTAGTAATTGATAGAATCATTTTGATGAGAGATGCAAATTTAAACCATTTCATAACTCAATGAATCATTTTGTTGATTAAAATCATTATCTACTGTTTTTGTGTACTAAATTTACATTAAAGGTACAAAATAGTTCTAAGTATTTTCATATGATAATTTTTATATATACTTTAATATAATGATTATTTTAATAAATAAAAAAACTAACTTTTCACGATAAAATAATGTGATAAAACTCTTTATTCAATACAGATTCAAATCTAACGAAAAAGATTGTTGATCTGATATATATATATACATATATATATATATATATATATATATATATATATATTTTATATATATATATATATATATATAAAACTTTTAGTGAAAATGTAGCATTAAAAAAATCCAACAAAGGATTTGCTGATTTAATAAAAATTGTAGTTAAAATGCTGTTATTAATTAACAATTATCAAAGTTGTTGAAAACTAAAGTAAATATTCAATACATTCCTTTAATAAAGATAATAATTTTTGTTTTATATATTTGATTTATTAGTTAATATATAGGCTAAAAATTTTAAAATTTTTTGTTTAGGTCTTAGAATTTTGTAAGCAAATACGACTTTTTTCTGTGTACCTTCAATTGGTTTAGGAAATATTCCGGCCCCAGACTATAAACTTCAATTTGTATTCTAGTGTAGTTATTCCATATTTAACTTATATTGTACATAAGATAAATTTGAATTAATTATATTGACCTTAAATTTATAAATTTATAAATTCCGATAACGAAAACCCTAGAGAAGAAGTGAGATAATACAAGAAAATATGTGTAGAAAAACTGGAATTTAATATTTTGACACAATATTTATGTGATACTATATACTTATGAACTACGACTTATGCGAATTGGTATACCATTATATGAACTACAGAGAATATTTTCAATTTTCTCTAAAAAATTTACAAATAAACAATAAAATAATTCCTCGTGCTTATATGAATAAAAGTTTGTAAAATTCTACTCTCATAAGAGTATTTCATCATATGTGAAATCATGCTTTCATGTTTTTTTTTTGAAAAACAATATTTAAAAAAATAAAAAGTTATAAATATTATATACGGCTTTGTAACTTAACTTTTTAAAAGAAGTCTCTTAATAATCTCTTGCTTAAATTTACTTATTTATTTCTTATTCTTGTTTACTAAAGTATGTAAGCAAGCTATGTATTAAAGAGCAAAAAGCCATTTTTATAAAGAGTATTTTGAATATAATCCTCAAGCCATTTATTATTAACTTAGGATAAACACTTTTGAAATCCTATTTAATAAATGTAAATACCAAATGCTTAAAATGTTTCAGATCTAAGGTTAAATAATTACTTGTTTTAATTTTATGTTGATAGATAAATATAAAGTTCATTAAAAATCTACTTTACTCTAATTGATATTAAACATATACCGCCGTATTAAAAAAAAAAAAAAAAAAAAAACACAGCTTTACAAACCATTGTTAAGCAAAGTTCCTTAGTTGTATCGAAAACTATGATTAGCTTAATATGCCAGTTATTGTAAACTTTAAATATTTTAAAGTAGGTTCGATCCTACTTTCAAGCTACTATAAGATTATTACTTTTACATTTTGCATGAAAAAAGAAAATAAATTTCTGCATTCGTTCATAAATTTTGAACAAAAGTTCACATTTTCAAACTTCTGGATTTAAAAATGTGCCAATATAGTTGTTTAAAAACTTATTAATGGATAGGATTATATTTACCATATATATGAAGCATGCACAAGTATTAGGCCGTATAAACTATAAAGAAAATTTTAGAGAAGAGGATTAAAACTTTTTAAAGTCATTAATATTAATCGATTACTTACCTATAATTGTGACTATAATTGTTAAGATTTTTGAAACATCTATCTGTATGCAAGTGTCGATAAAAAAAACTCGGATTCAAACATGCAAAATTTTGCGGCTTAAATTAACTTAAAATGCTGTAATAGTCTTATATCTATATACCTTTTTAGAGCAATAGCAGTAATAAATATTTATAAATGCTCTATATTAATGACGATTTTATTAAAATGTACAAAATACACAAATCTTACTAAAATCACTCAAAAATATATAAGTCCCATATAAATATTAGCATAACAATAATATTTGATGTGAATAAGTTTTATATGGGTGGAAAACCTGGTGCGAAGTTTTATTACAGTCGGCTCATAATTGACCACTGTTCTCTTACAAAACCTACTTTCAGGAATTCGGCGAATAATAAATGTAATTTAAATGTTAATACCACGATATTATTTCATATACATATATTTTACAGAAAAATAATTTACACTATCAAATCTGATAGTAACCGGTCGGCAATTTATCTTAGGTCTCATAAGAGACCCCCTCTAAAATTAATAAAAACGTATGGTGTAGGATATTAAATAATCGGGTCTGAAAAACGTGATTTTTACTTGTTTACAAAATCACCTCAAAAGCTCATCTTATATTATTTAAATTACGAATATACGCAATTTTGCAGTTCTGACTTTGGTGTATTAACACGCTCAAGCTAGTTTTTTATACCTACACGCATTGAAAAAGTTATCCAGCACCCATCTTAAAGTATACCAATCGACTCATTATCCCTTTTTAAGTCGATCTAACGATTTCCTTCTGTCCGTCTGGCTAACTGTCCATGTAAGCCTTGTGAACCATGTAAAATTTCATGTAGGCATAGAAGAAGGGCGTACAATTTTAAGTTTGAAAAAAGGACCACATACCCCTCAGAAAACTACCTCAAAATAGGGTACCTCTGATATAAAATATTTCTAAGTGCTTGCCCAATTCGCTTTTTATCTAATTTATCTCTTATGGTTTTCAAGTTATTTGCTTTTGAAATTTCAACTAGGTATTGCAGTTTTTAAAAATCTTGGTCCAATTTTGTTCGATCTTGTAAAATTTGCATCCACATAGTTAAACAACAAAATTATCGAATAAAAAAAACTTGAAGTCGACATTTATTCCGACTCCAAAAATAAACGATTTGAAATTAAAAATTGCAAAAATTGTGATTATTTGTGTTTTTTGGCCGAAAAACTGTCTACACTTTTTTTGTCTAAAATATTTTTTTTTTAAGAACATACAATAATTTTATAGTTCTTTGAAGGATATATTCATAGGAATTATCCTAGAATTAAAAGCAACCCCAAACATACAATAAAACTAAGTACAGACCCTTCCGAGTTTGACCTATTTAGTATCAAAGTTTCGACTTTGGTTTATGAATGAATCTACAAACAGTTCGCAGTTTCGCAAAATCTAATGAGTTACAAAGAGGTTGCCGATGGCTTTTTCTAGACCTGTAACAAATGTTAACTTTATGAGCAAAATATGAAAAAATTCTTTTTTTTTTTAGTTTTCGCGGTTTTTTTTTTTTTTTTTTGAATTGTGGGATTCATTCACAAAAACCTTTTCTACACTTTAACAAGCTAACAATCACCGAAAATTTCATTAGGATACCTTAGCCAACAAATTTCTTATTGGAGATAAGATTGTTTTAGTTTCCAGAAATATAATTTTGTTTTTAATTATATTTCAATTCCAAAAGTCTGAAAATCTTTTGACTTAATTTTTTCAGAATAAACTATCTTGTCTAACTAACATAATTCTTAATTATTTACCAAAACATTGAACTCAACCCACCGTATTCATAAAAATCAAAACTAGGCTACTTTGAAATTTAATATTTCACTAAAACTTGCATTTTTTGCGTATCTTAACGCAAACATATTTTCGAACACTGTATACGGAAAAAAATCATTTATTTTGTTAAGACTTTTTAACATTTGCAATAATACTATACCTTAGTAATACCGACTAAGTTTAATGTGAAGAACTAACATAACTAACTAACAAATTAAATTAACTAACATAATTAAATTAACTAACATAATTAAATAAATAAAATTTTGTAACAAGGACCATCGTTACCGTTGAGAATTGTTCAAAAAAGGAGATTTAAAAAAAGGTGCTAAAAAAGGGGATTTTTTAAAAAATTTGTTTATTTGATAAAAACAAAAGAAAAAATTATTGTATTTAAAAAAAAAACTAAGTTAAATTTTACTCATAACAAAATAATTTATTTGTAATATTTTTTATTATAGTAAAAATTAAGATTCATCCATAAAAATACTGAATACAAAATTATCTTTTTATTAATTAAACTTCAGTAATTTTTACGAGGTTTTATTTATCGTAATTTAGAAAAAAAAATTCCGCCGAGACACTATGAACCAAAATAAAAATATAAATTAGGATATAAGTACTCAAATCAAATCAAATTTTTAATTTTCCCAATCCAGTCCAAAAATATTTGGCATTTGATGTTTTAAATAGTTATTCATAAACTTTATCATTAGCTTTAGTTTTAACAGTTTCAGTTTATATATAAGTTTTCTATATTCGGAAAAAATCTGAAATTCTATAATAAAATGCATAAACTCAATATTTTTTCTTACTGAGAGATAAGCTATCACGAAATTCGTAAAAAAAACTCTAATTCGTAAATTGTTTATTAAAAAAAAAAAATATTAAAACAATGTACTATTTATAGAACATAATATTTGAAAACCATAAAATTTTTTAAATAAACTGAACTAACCTGTTAGAATTTAAATAAAATAAAATATTAAAAGCATAATTTATAATAATAATATTTTAATAATTTTTTTTATATAAAATTAGTTTTAAGTTATTTAGCACATGGTCTTAAAAAGTCATCATTTTCATTTTAAAAAAGGGGACAAAAAGTGACCAAGTGGTAGAAATAGGTGATAGAATAGGGGCAAACGGTAATGCTGACAAGAATGTATTCATTCTAAGCTACAATTTAGTGTACCACAATCTTATTAAAATAGCTTCAAATTAATTCCAAATAAAGTATTAAACAAAACATTAAAAGCGAATTAATATTTATTTTGAAAATGACTTTTGTTACTGTTTTTTTATTATTATTTAAAATTTAGTACCTTATGCAAAAATATATACCTTTCAGAAATAATTCCCAAATTGGCTCAAGTTACCTTTTTTACACAGGGGTCCAATATAATCATTATTATTCAAATCTTCTACAATTTTTTAATAATTGGGAGTAATAGCAACTGATTGGAGCAATAGATTGCTTACTTAACTGCATATAGCTTCCATACAAGTTCCAATAATGCAATAGCATTGAAAGCTATATTCAATTAAGTAAGCAATTTATTGGCTCCATCATTTTTTATTGCATCCAATCAAGCAACGTTTTTTGTTGGATTGCCAAACAAAGTTAATAGGTATAACTAACAGATATAAAATAAAGCAAAAAACTGTTTAAAATTCAATCAATGTAAAGCCAAAAGTTAAACCATTTATACAAGATTACAGTATCATTTTTACTATCTAACATTTTGAATGTTGAAAAGTATTTCATAAACAAATATGTAAGAAGGTCCTAATCACAATCGTTTATATAGTAAATATTAGCATGGAAGCATTAGATAAAAAGTATAATGTTTTTTTTCTTTTTTGACACCTTTAACATACAAATACAAATTATGTTAAAAGCAAAAACTTTTGGTCTGTTGATGGTTTAAGGCCAATAGCTAGTAGATACATATGTTAAAGCAATTAAATTGCGATGTTGATTAGGTAGCAAGCACTATGTGAATAGCCTACAAATTGCAAGCATTTAAATAATGCCTATTCATCTTTTTTTAACCCCTATACACCAACTTTTACATATATAGCAACAGATGCTGTCCCTAAAGTTTGAAGTAAAATATATTCCTACAATTTAGTGTACATCAAACTGGGCGTCGCGTTGACCTCAATACATACATACAAACATATACACATACATACATATACATATACATAATTTAACTGTGGTTTTTATCAGCTGAAATTAAAATTCTAGTCAGATAAACTTGATTTGGTTCTTAAGATTTCCAGAAATAAAATAAAATTGTTTATTTTAACTTAAACTAGAGAACATTGCTTCATTTTTAACACTACTCTTAGAGTGATATTAAAACTGTATACACCACTACTTTGGTACAATGTTACATTTTGTGCTAATATGAAAGACGAATACAAACATATATAAACGTTTGTTTATGTCAAAACGGACAGCGATCGGATTTGATACTACATGTCAATGGAATTCACCACAGACATATGCTATTGAAAGTGTTTCTCAGATCATAAACTTTTAGACTCATAGCCCTTTTATGTCCAAAAATATGACGTTATGAAAATGGAAATAAGTTTAAAAACTTCACAAAGGTATCCTTGTTTAGTTGCTAATTACTTCTGTAGGGTAGATCTCTAGTTTTAGTTTCATGTTAAAGACAAAGATATTAGTTTTATATTTAGTTACCACCTTGAAATTTTGCACATGTGCGGAGCAGAGTTATGTCAACATTATATATTTTTTTGAAGAATTAAAAAATAACTCTTTTAAGTTATAACGGTTTGATTATTATATGTCCAACTTTGACCTTTTGATATAAATAAACTTTATACATGTAGCCATAAAAGTAATATCCTTGTCTTAATACGAAACTAAAGCTAAAGATCTACCGTCTGTATTTTATACGTTATTAGTAAATAAACAATTATAGCTTTATGAAGTTTTTTGTTCATTTTTTTTAGTATTTTAAAACGTGACAATTTTGAACTAAAAGGGGCTCCGAGTCTAAAATTTTATGATTTAAGGAACACTTCAAATAGTCAAAGTCTGTAGCGAATATCATTAAAATCGGAGATATCAAGTCGGAAAATGGCTGCTTTCTGTCCGTTTTTATATATTTAGGATCACCATATATTTATACAAAGTATGTCAAGAAATTGTTTTAACAGTTTAACTACTGTAAATTGTGACATTATCTGGCGAAAAAAAGTAAAACAGAAAAACAAACAAAATATGTAAAGTAATATTTCTGCTGATCACTTTTGTATTAACAAATATACTTGGCGGTCGATGAGGATTAGTTTAATCTTTTGGTAAATTGCAGGCATCCACAACCTTAAAAAATTTACAAAAACTTGCGACATCTGTACCATGATCATTTTTACAACCATCTAGAAATGTTATATCCGTTTCTCGTCCATTTTGCTAAAAGCCATCCACCTGAATTTTTATTTCAAACATTTTATTTTTAGTTTTAATTATTCTTTAAATTTTTTATTTTGGCTTAAAGTAAATGGTGATAACTTTTGTGCTTAACAAATTTCGGTATCAATAATATAAATGCGTTCATTACACATATATATATATATATATATATATATATATATATATATATATATATATATATATATATATATATATATATATATTATCGTCAAATATATTTACTTACTTTTTATACGTATTTATATGTAAGAGGTGCTTTGAAATTTGCCTGAAATATTTTCTTTAAATATACGAGAATATTAACAAAGTAAATATCTTTTAACATTTTCTAGACCTTTAGATTATATGATTTTAGATATTTTAATATTTTATTGTGGATAAATTGTTATAAAAACTTGTGAATATATGTATATCAGCTTAGTATTTTATAAATTGATTCATATAGAGTTCCATGAAAAAAGAAAAATTTTATTAAAATGGTTACATTTTTGATACTTTGAGAATATAACCCAGTGTAGTTTGCACCATATATTTTCTGAGAAGTTTATTTACATTTTAATTTTTAGAATGTTAGTTTTAATAATGGAATCATAACTTTTAGTAAAAAAAATATATCCAGTTTTAAAATCATAAATTTATATACATAAAAACTCAGTAATTTCCTCATCTCTTCCGAAATTTTTTTACGTTTTTTGTTGCTATGTTTTCAGCCGTGAACTCAAATGCATACTTCTGGTAAAAAATTCATCTAATACAACTAATTGTAGTTGGTTGTGTCAACTGAAATTTTATTGAACATTTTCTGACCGAAAATTACGTTTGTGATTTTGTATTTAAATTTCGACATACACTCACATAACTTTTTCAAAATTGGTCATCAAATTAATATCTATGAACTCTTAGCAAAACTTCTTTAATCGAGATAAGACAATTTTCAAATTACTTAATCATTTAATTAACATGTTAAATAAATAATATATCGTCGGTGTTCTGACGAAAAGTTCTATGACTTTCTTGATTACTGTTCAGGATAATAGAAAAACTTTTTTATTTTGAAATTTCTCAGAAAAACATTTATTCATTTTAAACTTAAAAAATCTTTAACTTTTCTCGTCCGTGAAGGACAAGAGAAATTAAAAAAAAATTACAAATAGACTTTTAGGTATAGGGTAATTCCAAAAAATTTCGACCAAAAATTACAATTTTTAAAAATTTTATATCTTCGATTTTTTTAACTTTGTTCATTAAACTAGTTATCGTGCATTTTATCACGTATGAATCACTTCGTTAACTTTACGGTTCATATTTTATAGACTTCTAAAGTAGGTCACCTAGGGCATTTTTGCCAAAAATAAACAAGATTTAAAGCAAAAGAACTTTTATGTACATTATCCGATTTTAACAAAAATTATATCAATGGAAAGGATCGATATTCCTCTTTATTATGAAATTATAAAAGTTTTTCCTGCGAAAGGACTCTAAAATGAAAAAATAAATATATATTATACTAATATATTCTGAAAACGGGTCTATAGTAGATAGTAAAATTTTACTAACAAATTAATATCTTTAACTGTTCTGATACTTTTTTTTTTTTAAATTTAGTATCAAAACCAATAGGAAAGTAGAAAAATGAGTAGTGTACCCTACATGCTTGTGTATAGGCATTAAAACGATTATCGGAAGTGGACCTTATATGGGAACTACGGTCAATTGTTCAAAGATTGTTATGAAATTTATCACAGTAATTTAAACGTATATGAAAATTATTTATGTAAAAATTTAGTTCGATATTGTCATTTTTGTAAGATTTGTGCACTAAGTATTTTTCGAGAATGTAAATTATATAAGAGATATATTCAATAATGTACCGATCATTATGAAATTTGGTGAAGCTTGCACTTGCACATAGCTTAGTTGTGTTAAATTGTATGTCGATATTAATATTTATGTCAAAATTTTGCGAGCTTAATTGATTTATAGTAATGGGGATTATTTTTACTTTAACTATAAAATTGCTAACATTAATTAAAAATTTTATTGATTTTGCTCCAATCATCAAAATGATAATATTCTTATAGAATTTTAATTAAAATTTTAATTACATTATAGACATAAATACGATAGTTTTTAAAAATAATGGACCGATGAATATTAATTTAGGTACCTTTTGCCTTTATAATACTATGTATAAAATTTTAGTATTCATTCATTTCAAATCGTCTCAAATAATTCGGCGCTTTCTATAAAGTGGTTTACGTTGCACAGCGGGACAGAATCGATTTTTTTTGGAAATAAATCGGTAACTTCTGATCGGCTGGTTGGATTTTCATGAAGTTTGGTATAAGCGTAGCAGAGGAGCGTACAATATTAAGCTTGGAAGAGGAGCATAAAAAACTCCTCAGCGGCGGAGCTAATGGGGCTCAAAGTTAGGTACCTCTGACATAAAAAAATTTTAATCACTTGCCAAATTTTTGTTTTTCGTCCGATTTCAAACATTTTTATATATTGTTGTAGGCCCTGACAAGTTATCGAGTTATTTGCGTTTGAAATTTTAAGCACCATAATTTTACATGTTCTTGGTCTAGTTTTTTCATATATATCCTAGTATTTCCGACCGATTTTATTAGTTTTTTTCTTAATTAGTTAAATAACAAAATTATCTATTGAATAAACAAAATTTTAAGTTATATCTTTACCGAGTTCAAAAATAAACGATTTTGAATTTGAAATCTGATGTATATGTGTACATATCTAAAAGATAATAAAGATCCTTCAAGTCTTGAGTATTTTGAGTTGATAAAGGCTCATAATAAATCCAACGTTTTCTCATTGATGATAGTACAAGGTCTGATGATAACAATAGGATATTAAAAATATCCTCGTTTTGTTCTGGAGCATTTTCTGGAGCTGAATAATTGAACGTGCTTAAAATCTCTGTTTCTTGCTTCTTGAGCCATTTATGTAAGCTCTCCAAGTGGAAGAATATTTCATTCAGTCATAATTTCGCCATGGCACAATACTTTATATACTGCTGGTGTCATTTCTTTCCATGGATATAGAAAAACAAGTAGTTTAGATATTTCTGTTGCATATTCTCCAAATCGAGCAGATTTAATTTTGTGCTTACAAATAATTGCCATTAATAATATGTTAGTCCTTTGAAAGAGGTTGTAAATCATTTATTTCAGTATTTCAGAAATATTAACTGCTTATGGGCCAGTCTTTTCTTCTTAGATCTTGCACTTAAATCATCATATATCTTGCAGGGTGCTCCAGTTGATATTTTGCACGCCGATATTTCTATATCAGTATCCATCCAATCGGAATGTTTAATTTTTATTCTGTTAGTACGCTGAATCAAGGAATTCATTTTTACGTATACAACTTTAAAAAGCTCTCTATCTGAGATTTACCAATGACGTCGACTTTTGCATGATGTGCAGTTTCATGAATTCTACTACAGCTTCCAAACGATTAAGATTATTTTTAGATTAACAGAACACAACACAATTGTTCATGTTTCAATATAATCACCATGGTAATCAACTTCGTTATGATGTTGATAAGGATTAGCTACACATTTATATATATATATATATATATATATATATATATATATATATATATATATATCTATTAGATACATCACACAGGTATATATATTTACAGGCATTCTGTGAATTTCCATTAGGTAAAATATCTGAAAGAGTCAATTTGAAAGAGTACCTATACCGAATTCATAGATGTTATATGTTGTTGTTAGGTATCACCGGAAAGGATATTACCTATGTATTGTCACTAGCTCATAAAAATATAGATTTTGAACCATCAGTAATAGATAAATGCTGCAGCTAGATATCACCGGAAAGTATACCTGTACATTGCCTCTATATCATAAATATATAAATTTTTAACTATCAACAATAGATAAATACATTTCTTAAATTTATGTAAACACCATAAATGTAAACTAATAAAATACTTACTGATTAAGTTAAAATAGACATTTTTTGTTTGTTTTGTTATTTTAAATTCATTAATAGAAATATATGAATGCTTAGAAAATGATAAAGATTTACTTAAATTTGGGAAATGTGGCAACCCTATTAAAAATAAAAAATATTTATTACTTATTTTTATAAAAATATTTTGTGTATAGATATTATTAAAATTATATAGAAATATTCATAATTTTCTAAGTTTGTAAAAATATAGTCATATATACAATAAGTTGGAAATATAATGAAATGAGGCATGATATTGACTTGAATATTTTTGTAGAAGATCGGAAATTATATGTTCTAAAGGATAAGTTTAATTTGGAATACATATTTTTAAAATTTCTTCCGCTATTTACAAATAAACCAAGCAAAAGGCAAAATTTGGGGTTTTTGGAGAAAATACAAAGTTTTTAATTGTAATAACATATTTGTTTATGGAATCCACATTTGCTTTGGAATTTGAGAAAATATGTTCTAAAATCAAAACTTTTATATAAAATTGGTCGAATTCGGGATTGTATGGAAAATGACCAATTGAGTTATTCGGCTCGTTTTTTATCTTATAGTCATCTCTGTGAAGTTACCTTTCAGAAATGTGTAAAATTATTATATGTTGCTAAATAAAATTTTATTTTAGATAAAAAAGAGTGTAGATACTTTTTCAGCTAAAAAAAAAAAAACACAAAAAGTCATCTTTTTGCAATTTTAAAATTCAAAATCGTTTATTTTTGGACTCGGTAAAGATATCGACTTCAAATTTTTTTATTCAATAGATAAGTTTGTTCTTTAGCTAATTAAGAAGAAAATTAATAAAATGGGTAGGAAATACTAGGATGTATGTGAAAAAACTGGACCAAGACCATGAAAAATTATGGTGCTTAAAAATTCAAACGCAAATAACTCGAAAACTATAAGAGATAAATATGACGTGAGATGTATAGGACATATAAAAATATTTGAAATCGGACCAGAAACAATAATTTTGTAAGCGATTAAAATTTTTTATGTCAGAGGTACCTAACTTTGAGCCCCCTTAGCTCCGCCCCCGGGGGATTGTTGTGCCCCCCTTCCAAACATAACATTGTACGCTCCTCTGCTACTCCTATACCAAATTTCATGAAAATCCAACCAAAAAATTTTTCCAAAAAATTTCGATTCTGCCCCACTGTGCATAGGGTTAAATGTCTGTTAATATGTTCATGAAACTTCTAAAATAATATCAGATTACTCTTTCGGGATCAGGAGTGTGCTACGTAGGCCTGTTATACTAAACTTTTAATAAGTTTATCAATATGCCTAAAAACCACTATAACGGCTGATTGATTTTACATATATTGTAAAAATTTAAAGGATCCTTTGTCAGAATGTCCAAGGATAAAAGATAATTTTTTATTTTAGAAATCTTTGTGCCAAGGAGATGTTTGGTTGTTATGACTTTATGCTAAAGAAGAATCTCAGTCATTTCCAATAATATCATTTGTTGATACCTGATAATGCGAAGAAAACTTATGCAAGCTCAAATTTTGCTCACTTTTGACTTTAGAGGTTCATAATATATGAATCATTAACGACGAAGCGTATAGAGGAGTAGATTATATGAGCTGAATTTAATTAAAATCGGTGATGGTGAAAATCCGAGTTGGATCGAAATTTTTTAGGAATTACCCTAGAGGATAATTTAATTTTTTATCAACGATATCAATCTTATATCTATACAAAGTTTTCATAGACAAAATTTTCTTTATTTATTGAAAATGAAAAAAATTAATAAGATAAAAAATAATTTAAGCAAATAAAATAATCTTAATAATCTAAGCTTGAATTTTAAGCCGACTAAATATTTCGATATTTAATTTTCATTTCATAGATTACTAATATTGAGCATAAGGCCATAATGTTTCATCTCAACCAAAAAGTATATAAGGTCGAATTCAATTTTTTTTATTTCCGCTTTTTTGTCTTCATCAATAAATAAATGTTTTTTTTTTTTTTATAAAATAATTTTAGCAATTGAGTAAATAATTCATCGGAACTTATCTTGGAAAGTAATGAGGTAAAAAATTGTATGAATTTTTATTTTGTATGAAAACTTATTTTGGTTTGAATTAAATAATTTTGTTTAACAACAAGTCGATTTTAAAAATTATGGATTCATGTGAACTAATTAAGAAAACTGTGATCTATATTAGTTTAAATATTTATTGAATTATTTAAATATTTTTTGACAACTAAGAATAAATTAAATTAGTCTAAATATGTAATTTTCCCTCAATAATTTAAATTAATTTATATTTTCAAATGATATATCTATATATTAAAGTGCCACACGAAAAAAGTATATTCCTCTGGTAATGAATGTTCTCATATGATTCCCAAAATGTTTTCATTTCATTAGCTTGACTATTATTAAAACACCTCTAAAAATATAAATTTCTTTCAATAGCGTTATAAAAATTTTTGTTATAAAAGTAGCAAAATTATTATAATACTAAATTATTATAATACTAACACTTGGAATATTATATTTAAATAATTATTAAATATCTTTACTTTAGCGGAATGTTTCATTATTGTTGCATACTCTTGTATTTTCATTATAATTGTATATATTTCGGAAAAATTACAACATATATTGAGTTCTAAGGTACCATTGGAAAGGCCTATTCTGAAACAATTAATAATTTAAAAGCAAAAAAGAAATTAGCAATTTCTGCAAAATAGAATACTTTCATCCATTTACTACACCTAAATATCAACTAAAATATGAAAAATATGATAAATTCTTCTAACCCCGTTGTCATAATCCAGTTATAGTTTGTCTTTGAAATTAATTCGCTATTTTTCACGATAGTTACACTTACATAGTTATATTTATTTTCTCAACTTAACATTTGTTTGCCATAAAAAATTTCTTTTATTACTAAAGGGTTAAAAGTATTCTTAAAGTACATCAACAGTATTGAATAAAGCCTGTTTGTTTGGCCACTTTTTATTTTTTATATCTTTTAATTAAAATTTGAATTTAAATTTTATTTCTTGTTTTTATTTTATTTTTTTTTAATATTAGTAATAATGATAATAATAATATATAATTTGAATTTTAATAATACCTACCTTATAATATGTACAATAGTTTAGATTTAATTTATAGTAGGAAACCCTGTTGCTTATAATGTTAAAAGTAACGGGGTTTGCTGAAAACATTATAAATTAAAAAGTAGGCTTTTATTAGACAAAAAAGCAAATAAAGAAAGCACTTGCAAAGTATATAACAAACCTTTCGGTCGTGTTTTTATTACTTACGTTTTCTTTTATCTTTTCACCGCGTCCATCTTTTTTTAAATTATAATCTAACTAATTTAAAAATTCCTTAAAAAATATTAAGGAAAAACATTTTGGCGCCCGAGCATGGACTGTGAAAAGAACAATTAAAAGTGAAGTGATTACAATATACAATAAAAGAAGTGCTTTGAGACATAATTTATTTAAATTAAAAATATAAATAAAAAAGTGTTTAAAAAATTATTTTGTTAAACAAAACAAACACTAACAAAGCACATACAAATAATCACAAAGAAAACAATAAAACAAACTATATAAAACAATTAAAAACATAAAAACATCAACAAAAATATATCATCATCATCCATTGTTGCCCGTTCCAGATGCCCCGTCGTTGTCGCTACATTATTCGTAGAGCGAAGCCAATCATGGGAGTAATTCTGATTCTGGTTTATCTGAACAACAGGTAACAAGTGTAAAAAATATTTGTGTAAAAACCTTAAACTTGTAATTTAATCAAATTTAAGAGATTTTTGTAAACTACTCAAAAATTTATCACTCTTTGCAAGTCGTACACAAAAAATATTCTATGCACTTCTCTTTGAAATATTTGATTTGTTTAATATTTTATATAAACAAAAAACCACCCTTAAAAGTAAAACGATCGCGAGTGTTAGCTCTTTTGTTTATAATAAATAAACACACACACGCACGCACGCGTATAAATTCTTATTTATATCGAGAAACAACTTAATAAATTATCTATTGGTTTGCCGTCGGTATTGCAATCGTTTGCTAAAAAATTTATTTTATAATATATCTGAAATAAATAATTATGTTAATTTTTATTTTTGATAAAATAATTAAATTATTATTTATCACTATTTTCTTTTGTGCTTTATTCTTTTATTCGTTGTTCATCAACTTATTTAGTTCAATTCCACTTGTTCCTATATTACTTACATTAATTTATTAATATCAGCTGTTAACAGTGTATTACATTTACACTAGCATCGAAAAGTGTATTTTCATACAAATTGAAAATATTAGGTTGAAAGTACGTTCACACTAGGGTCGTACAATTTTTATTGCATATAATTATAAAATATTAAAAAGTTAGTGTGTTCATACTTTAATTAATAATTTTAAATACAATTTGTATGTATTTTAATAAATAAATATCGATTTTTTTGGTAAACAAATAATATTAAATATATTTTATTTTACCAAAGGCTGATTAAAGTGGATTTTTTCTGAAAATTAAATAAATTGTTTTTAATTGGAATAAATTGAACTTTAACGATAAATTTGGAGAAATAATTCAAAGAAATATCCGAATATTGTGTAACCGACGAGAGAATAACTTTGAAGGTGAAATTAAATATATATATATTTTTTTAATAATTCTTAATACAAAAGCAAAAAGTTATTAAATATATTTTACCAATAAATTAATTTGGTTTTGTTGAATTTTGCTTTGAGGAATTTGTTTTTGATAATTAATAATGACTGGTAAAAGACGTCAAGATTCTCCTTCCAAATCGGAAAATTTGGAGAAATTATTAACAAAGAAAGCTAAACTTGTACAAAATATTGTGCGAATTCGTTAATCCATTCGGGAAAAAACGATTTCATTTAATCCAATTGAATTAGAATGTCGTTTGGACATTCTTACAAATTATATTGAGCAAGCAATGAAGCTTCAGTCAGAGGTGGATAATTTAGACCCCGATACTGATGATAGAGCTGAGCTTTAAGATATTTGTGTGACCACGAAATCGTTGCTTTGAATCTTTTGGCGAAAAATAGAAAAACAAGTGCGCCTGAAACATCTATTAGTGTTCAGTCACATCAATCAAGACTCCCAAATATGAAGTTCTCTAAATTCAGTGGAAAATATTCCGATTAACAAATATTTCATGAGCTTATTTGAGAACTTGGTCCACAATGATCCGACGTTGACAGACATAGAAAAATTTAATCATTTAATATCATGCTTGTCCGATGAAGTTTTGAGTACAGTCAAAGCTTTTCAGATTTCAGAAGATAATTACCCCAAAGCATTAGCCAGTATAAAGAAGGTATATGATAATGAGTGCTTGATATTTTTTGATAATATCGCCAAACTTTTTGATCTTCCAGAGATCACAAAACCTTCGGCTTCTGCTTTGCGAAGCATGATTGATACTGTTTCAGCAATATATGATTCGCTTTTATCTATAGGCGACGATAAGAAAATAACAAATGCTATTTTAATACATTTAGTGATGTCAAAAGTAGATCCAGTCACAAAATCCAAGTGGGAAGAACAGCTAGACTTCCACAAGCTGCCATTATGGTCTGACTGTGAAGCCGCCTTGAACAAACGATATCAGCATATTGCTGCTGATGAGTCTTCAAGTTCAAGGCCGAGGTTTAATAAGAATAAAACTGAAAATAATTCTACTAAGAAAAATAATAAAACATCATTAAGTGTTACAAAATCTAAACAATCTGCTGATAAATGTTTGTTTTGTAAATCAAATCAACATGTAATTAATAATTGCCCTTCTTTTACTGCCGAGCCTGTAATTAAAAGATTTGATTTTATAAAATCTGTGCCAGCATGTATAAATTATTTAAAAAAGGGTCATTCAGTAGGCAGATGTACAACATATAAGTGCAGAATTTGTAGTGGATCTCACAATTCACTACTACACAGATACAATACAAGTTCTAGTATCAATAATAATCAATTGGGCAGCTACTCTGAACAGTCGTTAACTTCTCATGCTTCCGTGAATTATTCATCTTCGGATGAAAGAATTACTTTAGCTACGGCTGTAGTCAAAGTAAGAAATAGTTCTGGTAATTTTATATTAGCCAGAGCTCTTTTAGATTCCGGTTCTCAACCAAACTTCATAACTGAGGAACTTGCACAGCTACTACGATTAAAAAGATAAGGAGGCAGATTGAGTTTAATTGGTATTAGTCAAATAAATTCATTTTCGAAATCTTGTGTAAATTTAACTGTCACGTCGAGGGTAAACTCTACTCACTTTACTTCAAAGATTTGGGTATTGATTTCTATAACGTATTTACAACCTGATAAGATTATAAGTGCAACTAGCTTTAAAGTTCCTAAAAATATAGAATTAGCTGATTCTAGCATTCATAAATCTCAGAAAATAGATTTACTTATAGGTGCAGAAGTATTTTTTGATTTAATTTGTGTAGGATAAATAAAGTCTAGTCCGAGCCTCCCTATTTTACAGAAAACTTCGCTTGGTTGGATTGGTACTGAAAAATACAATGAATCAAAGGGCTCGAATAACAAACAAGTTTGTCATTTAAGTACTTCAATAGAAAACGAGAGCAATATAGATTCAATTGTTAAAAAATTCTGGGAATTGGGAGAAATTCCGAAAGAATCATCGAAAATATATTCTGAGGAACAGCAAAAATGTGAGTATATCTTTAGAAATTCACTACGGCGTTTAACGTCAGGACGATTTGAAGTCTCTTTGCCTATCAAATCTGATACAAGAACGTTAGGTTCATCCTTCGAAACCGCTAAAAGACGATTTCTGTTACTGGAACGAAAATTTTCCAAAGATAATGTTATGAAAGAAATGTATCATGATTTCATGAAGGAGTATTCTGACTTAGGTCATATAACAATATTGGATAATATATCAGATGTTCCTCACTATTTTATTCCACACCAATGTGTTTTGCGACCTCAGAGTACAACTACGAAACGTCGAGTAGTTTTTGATGCTTCTTCTCGAACTTCTTCATAGGTATCACTTAACGATTTGTTAATGGTTGGTCCTACAATACGAAAGGAATTATATTCGAAATTGATCCGTTTTCGATTACATAAATATGTAATCACTGCCGATATTGAAAAAATGTATCGTCAAGTTTTATCAATTAAAATCCATCTGAAAATTTAAAAGTGTTTCTGAGATACAGGAATATTCGGATGAAGGTATATGGCGTCATGTGCCAAATAAACAAAATCCAGCTGACATTGTGTCAAGAGGATGTGATGTCAGTGAATTAAAAAATTCTATTTGGTTTGAAGGACCTTCGTTTTTGTTAAGCGATAATTCAAAATGGCCTGTTAACGAACATTTTGAGTTAACAGAGAACCAACAAACACTAGAAAAGAAGAAAACTAATATTGTTCTGGCAGTAGAGGGTCAGCAAAACTATTTGCTCTATCTGATAGAAAAATATTCTTCATATAAGAAGTTACTACGAGTAACTGCTTTCGCATTCAGATTTGTTGATATTCTGAAAAAGCGAAAAATTGAGAAAACTTCTATACCTATAGCTGAGGAGATACCTAAAATGCAAAAATCTCAAGTCTTACCATCAAACATACAAAAATTAACGCCATTTATTCATTCGTTTGTCGAAGACAGTAAATCATTTTCACCAATAAGGGTAGGTGGGAGATTGTTAAATGCAAATTTGGACTATAATACTAAATTCCCACTTTTATTACCGAAAAGAAACAGCTTTGTAACACTATATTTGCGAAATCTTCATCTTGATAATTGTCATGCTGGTACCAAAGCTTTAATAGCTTTTAAGAGTGCAGCAAAATAGTACATTGTACAAACCTAAACTTATGTCCCAAATAATGGGAAATTTGCCCACTAATAGAGTGAGAGCTACTCGACCGTTTTTAAACGTCGGTGTAGACTTTTGTGGTCCCGTTAACGTTTCGTTAAGAATTCGTGGTAGACCCCCATTAAAAATATATATAGCGGTTTTCGTGTGTTTCACTTCTAAGGCGGAACATTTAAAATTATTATTGGATCTATCTACTGATTCCTTTCTTCTTTCTTTTATACGGTATTTTGCGACAACGCGACGTATTTCGTCGGAGCCAGCCGAGTCCTGAAAGAACTTTAAGAAGCGTTCGACAGGAGTCGCAAGGTCGTAGAGTCGTACGCAGTATGTATATAATGTATATAACAAACCTTTCGGTCGTGTTTTTGTTACTTACGTTTTCTTTTATCTTTTCACCGCGTCCATCTTTCTTTAAATTATAATCTAACTAATTTAAAAATTCCTTAAAAAATATTAAGGAAAAACACTGTTCAAATGATGTCTTCAAATCTAACTAACGTTGAAAAATTTTAAAAATATTCAAACTTTAGTAAAATAGTATTTCAAAAAGTTCACAGAAAATTTTACTAAATTCGTAATTTTACGAGAATGAAAACTAATTACAAAAAAAAAAAAAAAAATTAGCTCATGATATATTAATCGATATGTGACTGTTATATGCAGTATTTTTTAATCAGAAACTGTATATTCTGTTGATAGAAAGCTATATATTTTAGGTATTTTAAACATGGTTATACAAATATATATATATATATATATATATATATATATATATATATATATTAAGGTTTGTAACAAAATAAACATTCGTAACACATCCGTATTTATATCAACAATCCTCATAATTGGGGCAATTAGTATGCATATTTTTATTTAATATGCAACAAGGTTTTAACTTGTATTATGTTTCTCAAAATATATTTAGTTTATGTGACTTACAAATCACATAATGTAATTTTCCCAAAAACAAATTACATTGCATGTTTCATCAACAAACAGCTACATATTTACATACGATCACATAGTAGTATACATTATGTAGAGCTTTAAATATAATTTACATAACGCTCTTGATATGTCGTATTTTCAAATTTGAAGCAGACGTTGTTGCATGTAAAACATTTTACAACTAATTGATAAGCATTAATTTTATACATAATTCAATTTCCATACTTATAAGAGTATGGAAGTAGTTGTAAAATATGACTAGTTAATGTTCCTTATTTGACTTAACTATCACCCATAATATTTTATTAAATTATGATAGTTAGTCTTAAATTTTGAAGAGAAACGTAAAAAGCAAATTGAGAAAAACTAATAAAATCTACTTAGAATAGAAACTAAAAACTTGCTGAAGATATCATTTACGAAAAAATATTATGTCGTCAGTTGCTCATGCTGAATGTTGGTAATTGTTTCACATCTTAAAAAATACTTTGTAACAAAAAGAAAATTTTAAACGATTAGCCACATTTTGTGTTAACAATTTTTTTACGTTTATGATATGGTTTCTTGTTTACAATTTTACTCTATATTTTCTCTCAAGTGTTCTTAAGTTTCAAATGACAATTGTAACAGCAACACTTAAGGAAGTGTTTACCTCTAGTTACATAAAAATCTTCATATTGAAAGTGTTTCGCATTCCCTTTTGTATTTTTTCTTTGTTGTTGCTTACTTTTTTCATTTCATTTATACTAAATTTACAGTTTCATCAGTTTGCTTTCATTTGGCTCATTATCATTTCAATCACATTTGCATCATCTCTTTTTAACGCTTTCGTTACACAGCACTATACCTAACGTTACCAGACATTCCACTTTTAATTGTATTATTCCGCTTTTTAAACTTCGATCTAGCTTAAAATATTTTTTTTCTTTTTATTAAAAAATCTCATTTTTCTAACTCTAACCATTACTATTTCGCAAAAACATACCAGACTTCAGATTTTTAACTGCTGATAGGGAAGAGAAGATGAATTTTAAACATCTTTTAAATACTTTTCGTATTCAGCTTATTAATACGATTTGTTTGATGGAGCTTTGTAACAAAAATTCTATAGAAGACCCAAGTGTGTATAACTGCTTGACATTAAAAATGAGCAGGGATGTCAGTTTTATTTTATTTTATTTTTTGAAACAATTGAACCAAAATAGAAAATTGTTATAAAATTTCCACTTGAAATTAAGAAATACTGTAGATCTCCCGAAAACAGTAGCTGTGTTTATTGCTAACGTTCATTAACAATTTCATACAAAATTTACCTATATACATTAGGAGTTAACGTATAGAATTATAGATGTTTACTTTAACGTCGATAAAAGTTCTCACGATTTATTAATAAAAGTACGATTATGAATATCAGTGTTACCGTTTGGTGACTTTAGTCTCCAATTGCCCCTTTTTCAACTATCTAGTGAAGAATTTATAAATGAACTATTGGACCGAATTGAGAAAATTAAAAAAAGTAGATTTGATGAATACATATATCCTGATATATATTTTTACTTTATATCCTGATTTTATGTTTTTTTTCTAAATTATTAACAATCAATGCTTTCAGTCGTAAATTTGTTAGACGTGGATTTTTAAGATTGGAGTCCAAGTGAAGACCTCGTAAAAAAGTGCAGAAGTTTAATTAATAAAAAGAAAGTTTTATGTTAACTAATTTTATGAGAAAATCTTTATTTTTGCCACAATAAAAATTGTTATAAATAAATTAATTTGTTATTAATAGTATTTTAGTATTTAGTATTTTTTCTTATCAAATAAACAAACTTTAATGAGTTTTTTAGGTATTGAAGCAGTTTTTGGACACTTTTTACAAATTCTGAACGGTAACGCTGATGAACATAAGAATGAATATGAATGAAAAAATATAAAAATAAAATTAAAATTTAAATTAAAATCAAATAAAAAATTTTTGATGTTTAATTTTATAAATAAGAACGTATGAATTAAGTAAAGGAACTTAGAAATATAATAAAGTCCTCCCAAATCGGGTTAATGTCATTTTTTTGCTAACAGTCAACGTTAACACTCAGCGCGAGCAACAAATCACTGCTACTATTATTTCACCTTTAACCTTTTGATGAATTATAATGGCATTTGTAATAATATGTACATCATTACAAGTTCTTCCTACAGATTTGGTGGAGGGTTAGATTTAAGGCTAATTAATCTATAAAGAGATTAATTATAATTACTCGTAGGCAGAGTAATTATAATCGGAATAGTTTGAGAAAAGAAAAAATATAAATTTGTATTTCTTTAGAAATAATTATGTTAGAGTTTATTATCACCCTTCTCCAGAGTAACTGCATGTATAACACGTGAGTATTTATGTGTAATTTTCTTTTTATATAATTTATTTAAGTTTGAGTTATAAGTTGAGATAAGTATCTAACAGAGATAGTAGTTCACTTCACGATATTTAAGTAGCAAGTAAATGTTAATTAGAATTTTTAAGTATACAAAACTTTGATTTTGAAGAAAAACTCGGAGTTTTATAACTAATACTTTAAAATTTGTAATGATTGCTATAATTTTCAGTGATAACAACGTTCTTTTATATTACGATATTGATTTCTTGTAATATAATTCTATGCAATGCTTTTAAAACTAAACTTATATTAATTTTATTAATATAATAATTATAAAATTTTACAAAATAAAACTTTTTTAATTAGAGTGTCTAAATTGGACCACATTTATATACATTTTGATAACAATTGCTGGCAATAAATGCACTTTATTTCTTCTTTAATTCTATAATATATATCAATCTTTATCTCTTAATAGTTTTTGTTAAAGAATTAATGCTAATAATAAAAATTATTGATGGATATATGTCTCCGAATATTAAAGAGTTTAAAATAAAAAGCTGAGACTGAGTAGCAAATATAATTATAGTATTTTGTCTTAACTAATTTGAGATTTTTTAAAACATTTTTGCAATTAAAGTTGAAATTTGGTTTCTAAATGATGATTTTCTGTAGCAACATTATAAAATCTTAAAATTAGAAATAATTTTAAATTGCACCAGATTGGTCGTTAGTGTACCATTATACAAAAAAAAAAAAAAAAAGTGCAATTGTACCAATTTTGATATCCCTAAAACAGAGTGCCTAAGAAGAGATTTGATGTGCTTTTAATAATACAATTAAAGAAAATATAAAATGTGACTAAAATATTCATAATAGTAAGTACTCGTAGTTTATGCCATATATTTGAATAAGTGAATTTATATAATTTTAATTTTTGTTTTTTAAATAAAATTCTCTTATTAACTTGGTGCATTCTCTTTTATTAAACTAAAAAAGTTAAGATTGAGAGATATAAAAAGAAAATCCCCCTATTTTACACAATTAAAAAATCTCCCTTTTCAACATATTCAAAATCCTGTTAATTTCAAAAAAATTTTCTTTATAATTCCCCTGCTTAATCCCGCTTTATGACAAAAATCATCAGCTGGTCACGTTAAATATACCGTCCCACAATATTACGTACAAATCCCTTGTTTGAAAACATTTTGTAATTTTTACTAAATGTGACATTAGAAATAAAATCGATTTAGAAATCCAATAAATGTTTCAAAAAAAAAAAAAAAAACTAATTTCATTGTTTTGTACATTTAATTTGACTTTAATCCTTTTCAGCCAATTTTTATACTCTTATATTATCTTATATTAAAATACAAAAAATCTTAGTTTGGTTATATTATCAATTTAATATTTTTTTTTTATGATAAATTTTTTATGATGCTTCCTTTATCTTGAAAGAAAAAACTACTGATTTATTTGAGCACTTTATATAATAAATATTTTTCATAAGACTTTTTAACGAAGTATGACGTTTGGATATTTAAATTGGGGTTATAAACTCTTAAAAAAGAAATAAGATATGTACCCAAAATATTTAATTAGGATTAATCAAAAATTTTATTCAGAGAACAACAAATTCAATATGGAGTTTTTTATGTATATAGCAAATTCATTTGGTTTAAAAATGTTCATTCAATACTTATTGTTGTTCGTTTTTATTATTCTTATTCACTGCATTTGAAAAGTTTATAAAAATATTTTTTTAACTGCATTTGAAGTAAATTTCTAGTTTTTTTTTATAACTACCCAGCAAAAACTTTGCTTTCCTGATAAGCTAGCAGGTATAATTGGAAACAATAATAAACTACTTATTTTTTGATTGAATAACTAGTTATTTTTGTTCGACTTGTCCACAAATTCATGTAGTTATTTTTTGGCTCTAGGGGTACTCAAAAATATGTACCTAAACGAAAACAAAAAAAAAAAAAAAAAACCAACAAAACTTTGCCGTCAGTGAGACTCGAACTTGGATACACCATTCGTTTTTACTGACTAACGTCTTACTCAGTACAACATCTCGCATATAGCATCCTAAGCGACAAAAACTCTATTTAGTTTAAAACATCTTTTTAGACATTTTGTTATAAAAAACTTACAGCTTCAGAATGGGGTTGAACCAACAACCTTCTGGTTGTTAATACAGGGCTTTAGCCAACTCATCCACGCGATTGCAGTATTACTGCGCTATTATACTATTGAGTACTTATTAATGTAATATAGAGTAGGCAAATAATAATGACGCCTCATTACCAAGAAACTATTTTAATAAGTAGATGTTATTACCGAAAAACAAAAAGTTTTTGCTGGGTAATCAACCTACTTTCTTGCTTAAAAGAAATTAATGTTCACTCTACAAAAATGTAATATGTACTTAGTTTGAATTTTTGAGTGTAAAGGTGTTAATGTTTTGCACTTAAGTACTTATGTTTTTCTTGCAGAGAGAATTTATGGTAAAAGAACGTAACTGCACTTTTTATTTTTAAAGGAGAAGTAAAAGTTTTTAATTTCTTCACCTTTATACTTTCAAAAACCGCCTTTTTATATGCAAATTTATTATAGCTCTTTTATTAGTAAAATATTTTCTACGGCTTTTATTTATTAATAATATGGTCATTTTTAAACATATGGCTGTATGATTTTTTATATAGATATGTTTTAATTTTCTACATCGTAATTATGGCCCTTTGCATTTTAGCTGATGAAATAGTAGTTACAAATAATTCCTTTGTCCCAATAAGTTATTTTAATTATTTATGTATTTTCATTTTTTATCGAGATTAAAGTAATATTCTTTTACATATATAATCGATTTCATCAATAAAAATTTAACACTCTAGTTTAAATGAGTTTATTTGAAGGACATTATAAAATTATTTCCAAAAGATTCTTTAAACTGTAAAGCAATACCGAGGAAACTAACGACCAAAAATAATTTAGAAACCTCCTAAAATGATTAAAATGTTTCAAGTAGCAAATTTGTTGTATCTTTGTGCCCTTCTTAGTCAAAAGATAAATTTTAAAAGTCTATCAGATGGCAACATGAAGCTAACTTTAATTGTTTTTTATTATATTACATTTATTAAATAAATAAATTTAACACTGAAATAAATCGATTATCGATTAAATAAGAATAATAACAAGATTAATAATTGTAGGGGATAGTGGGATATTATGATATATGAGGTAATGAAGGAAATTTTACTTTTTGGTATATTTTTATTTATTGAAAAGAATACTAATTGTATATATTAGCTGTTATTTCACTATAATTCTAAATTATATTATATGCATGAAACCTCTGATATTATAAAAAGTTTTTCTATGTTTCTGTGGTGTATATAAAAATCAAGAGCATTTTTAATTTGGTGAATACAAAATTAATTACTTTATTTTATACTTATTTTAATTTCAAATAAGTTTTGTCCAAAAAACAACGCTTTTTCGGGCTCTACTTAACATAAAAATTACGAAATTGGTATAATGTAGTAAAAATATGGAATGTATAGTTTTGAAAAATTTCCACCCATTTTTTGCAAGTCCGCTAAAAATTTAATAATTAGTTATATTTCTTATTGGTTTTAGATCAACGATTTGAACATATATAAGAAAATCTAATAAAATAGATCAAAAGTGTGATGCCTTAATAAAAGCAATAGAAAATATGATATAACTCTGTAAAATCCACAGCGATAAGAACAAAAATTCCTGTAAGAATTTATTACAACTTTGAATTAAACTATTCCAAATACGAGAAATAACTGCCTGTTTTTATAAATTTTGTTTTAGTATTTTCTACTGCATTTATCTCTTGTTACCTATTTATTTTTATCATATACTTAAATTTTGATATTCGTGTGGTCTTCTAAATACAAAAGTTATTTAAAAGTACTTAATAAACACTAAGTAAACTTAAACTTGGAATTTTTACAGTGTTCCACTTTAAAACGCTAAACATTAGCAAAAACTAATAAAACGCTGAAACATTAGCAAAAGGCCAACTAACTTTATTTTTATGCAAAACGTAAGACAATTATTTATTCTCAACAACAAATCAACTAAAGGGTTGAAAAGATTATTGGTTGGTATATTGAAGTTAGATTAAATTATGCTCTACTTCAGCCCTATTTCTCCTGTTAGTCTTAGAGTGAACTGCGTACAATTTTTCCCTTATTTAATTTACAAATCAAGCCTTTGATAAATGCCTATAAAGAATGGTGTAGCAAAGAAAATATTTTATATTCTTATTTAAAATTATGCAATACACTAACGACTATTGAACAATTTCCAATAATCACAAGCAATAAAGAAAATGAGAAGTATTACAAAAATATATTTTTAATATATATTTACATTCATATAAATGGGTGGATAAAAAATAAAATAGAATTAATAAATAAAGTTAGATATACATCAGTTTCGAGATCGAATCATATGTAATACAATTTCACAAGGTACAACAAAATATAAACTTTTATATTTAACTTTGTTTCAAGAATAAAAATATTAGATTTAGATAAAATATTGCGAATGGTCTTAGGTGTAGTTTACTAAAATTTTTATTAGACCATTTGAAAGTTAATCGCTTATTTTCAATTTTAATATATTTTCACATACCTGGGTTAGTTTCGAAATTACCAACAGTTTTAATATAAAAAAGTTTAATGAAGTAAATATAAAATATAATTTGTTTTTTAGCCATCGTGAAAAGTTTTAGAAAACCAATTTTCGTCAGCACAGAGATAATATAATAACGTAAAAAAATAATTCTAAAAACGTTAATAAGAAAGAAAACATTTCAAAAAGCTTAGTATTTACAGTAATATTATCCATTTTTGATATGATCAAGAAATACCAAATTAAATAATTTTATGGCAATATATAAATATATTTGTGAAAGTTTTGTGTTTTTGCAATAAATACATTTCTTATGTACCAACTTCTTTAAATAGTCTAATCTATTGAAAATAAAAATGGGCTTTTCAGTTAACATAAAATATTTTATGTTAATCTATTTCATTTTCAAATGCTTTTATTTGAAGTTTCTATAGAAATTCCCATTAATAGTTTTATGACACCTTTGAAATATTATATATGAATATTTATATACAGTTATTTTGCTTTATTTAGTAGTTACAGTTTTTTTCTAATTTGACATATATAACTTAAGGAAATAATTGTGTCAAAATTCAAATTTTTTATTTTTGTGAAAAAAAAGAAATAAGTGTTTTAGTTTTTAAGGATTAAAGTTTATCAAGTTAATAATCCGTAACATCATAATTTAAATATTAATAAAGTCGTTGCATTTCATCAATTTTAAAAATAATTTTGTACTAAATATTTTTTGTTACTTGTAAATATGAAATATATGGTAATTTGAAAATTTTACTTCCATAGAAATATAAATATATAAATATAAATATAAATAAATATGCAATATACGAGTATTAAGAGCCCTTAAAGTAAAATGGTATATAAGTTGGTATAATTAATTTTTAAAGACCTTAATAAGCTATGTAATCAGAGTTATGATAAGCCCCATATCCATAATCTAAGGCTATGATGGCACCCATATTTCTCTATTCTTTGCAATACTAGCATAATTGTGTTTATAACACAATTTTGCTTTTTTTATAGTAACATAATTATTTGGTCTTTTTGTAATTTTTTTCCGAAGTATTGATTTGCTGGTTATTCTTCTTTAATACTTAAAAAATATATGCTTTATTTAGAATTGATTTGCTATTTTTCTTTCACTACTTAAATACTATTTGTTTTAACAGTGTCAGAAAAATCATCTTTTTTTTTTAATAAAGCGTAACAAAACCTAACAAAGCAATTCTTGGAAAGCATAAATAAAATTGTGCTTTTGTTATTTTTATTAAAATGTGTGTCAAATTGCATTATGTCTAAATTCGACTTTATAAAGTATCTCTTGCAATTTTTAGTTTTCAGTTTTTAATTGCCTCTGGACAAAAGAACATGAATAAGTCGTAAAAAAAAAGAAATAAAAATTAAATGTAGTTTATATTTTCTAAAAACATAACTACTAGAATGGTATAATTCGTATGAGTATTATTTATTATACAATATCGATGCGTATGAGTAATATACAAATATATTACTCATATGCATCATATTGATACGTTTTTGTCTTTCAAAACGGTAATTCCTTTAAAAAAGACGGATTCATTTTTCTTAAAAATAAAATTGATTCACCATTTTTATCTTAAAAATAAAATTGATTCACATATTTTATCTTAAAAAAACCTAAACACTACTCTTTATTTACGCCTATAAACAACAACTTACATGTAACACTAAACTGTTCCACAACTTCACTTGATGACTTTTTAAATTACAGCTGACTCAACTGGTGTACTCAACCATACTTATATACCAGTACCACAATTATCCCTACAATCTTCTAGTAAATTCACTATATTATTTACGAATTTGTTATAACTATTAAATGCAATTCAATAAGTATCCAATATATTTCAGAAATTTACTTGAATATATGCGAATTCGTTATGAAAGTTAACTTATTGAATTCGCTATTGAAATGTAATGCAGTTAGTAGTATATCGACAAAAAATTATTATATTTCCCTCTAGAAATTTCCTTGATTAATTTTCCCTTTAGCACTAGATATATAACTACTTAGACGAATCAGTAGTTAATTTTGGTAGTGCAAGTGGTTGTTAAACGGTCACCCTCTGCACTACATTCCATTTGCAATATAAGTAACAGAGAATGTTTATGTTTTAGTTAGAAAATATAATTCCATAAAGCAAACCGCCACTTTTATTTTTACATGTAATGCATAGAATTTCCGTTGGGGGTTTTAAAAGCACCAATTTAGAAATTTTCTTTCGAGTTATTTATGAATTTGTTGCAAAATTTATTTTACTGAATTCACTGTTGAAGTATAAAGCAATTGGCAGCTCTTCGCCTTCATTAATGTACGCAAATTTGATACAGCTATTTACTTAGTGAATTCACTATTGAAATGTAATGCAATTAGTGGCCAATAAGCAAAAAATTATTGAACTTGTTTTTAGAAATTATTTACGAATTTGTTACAACTATTAAAATTAATTCAATAAGTGCCAAATAGACTTCAGAAATTTACTTGAATATATGCGAATTCGTTACAAATATTAACTTAGTGAATTCGCTATTGAAATGTAATGCAGTTAAATTTGTTTCTAGAAATTTCCTTGATTAATACGATTTTTTTTCAACTATTACATTAGTGAATACAGTATTGAATTTTAATGCAATTGTTATATAACTATTAATATTATAACTATTAATATACTGAATTCACTATTGAAATGTAAAACAGTTATTGGCCAATTGGCAAAAAAAAAATTAGTTTTGTTTGTTACATTAGAATTTGGTACATCTAATATCTTATTAATATACTATTGAAATGTAATTAAATTAGTAGCCAATAGACTTCAGGAATTTACATGAGTATGTATGTATATGCGAATTCGTTAAAACTGTTAATTTATTGATTTTACTATAAAAATGAAATGCAATAGGTGGCCAGCCGGAGGCTACATAAGTACTCTTCAAATTTGTTTAGAACATTTTTGTTATTACTAATGTAATATATTCGTTCAGGAATTTATAAGGAAGATAGGCTGCTTCCAATTCTTTTATTACTTAAATGTAAGTACCTATGTATATAGGTTCCTCAAATACATTGGTCGGTATTGACAAGAAAATATGATTTACTAAATTTAGTCAGACTAAAATACCTATTCAATTATAATACCTATTTATATACATATATCCCTTATTAACAAAAATATTCAATATTAATCAAAAATCATTTTAGAAGTTGGAACAAGTAATTTGACCAATAAAATAATTTCGGATCTAATTATTATAAAAATGATAACAAAATTAGGTGTTAAATAAGTCAACAAAATTAAATGTTAAATAAATTTCTAACCTTAAGTGGTAAAAAGTTGTTCTGAATTCTTAGACTAGGACCGCAATAACTGTAAAGTAAAATTAAGTAAGAAAACTATAATTGGCCTAGTCCAATCATACCTTAAACTATTATGTATATACGTACAAGTAATTTTATGGGAAAGTTTTATATAAGAGCTTATTTTCTCAATTAAACGCTTTAAAGACCTTTATAAAATTTTTATCCAAAAAATCGTTTTTTGGTCAGATATAGAAATGATCACAGATGAAGCTTATTTTCTCAATAAAACTCATATTTACCGAAATATCGACGTGTAAAAACTTTTATAAAATTTTCATCCAAAAAAGTCGATTTTTGGTCAGATATAGAAGTGATCACAGATGAAGCTTATTTTCTCAATTAAACGCTTATTAACCGAAATATCGACGTTTAAAGAGTTTTATAAAATTTTCATCTAAAAAATTGATTTTTGGTCAGATATAGAAGTGATAACAGATGAAGCTTATTTTCTCAAATGGTCAATTATGGACTCATCCTCATAAAATCTGGCACCGTGTATAGATAAAACACAATTATTTTAATATTTTCCTCATACAAATATTTAAATGAGCCTTGTATGGATCGAAATTCGTAAAATTTGAAATACTGACTGTGGCTTCTATCAATTTTATTTATGTGGACTTTTATTGAAATATTGAAATAAATGATCGACCATAACCAAATTCAATAGAATTCGTCCTTCTTTCACAAGGTTTATATGCACAACCAGCCAGCAAGACGAAAACCGTAAAACAGATTCATAAAATGATTCTAAATCCATTTTAAACGATATTTTTGTGCGCTACAAACATCAGCACAAACGCATTATACCCCAATATATTATAGAGTACTAAAATGAATTTTGATAATATGGAATATTTTTGTTCGTGATGTTTATAAATTATATAAATTATGATATTATGATTTAGCTGTGTATTTTAGTTTTATTTCATATCATTGGCTTTGGAAAATACATTTTACAAATTTAGTACGTATATATATATATATATATATATATATATATATATTTGTAGATCCAGAATATATTTCTGGACCTACAAAAATAAAAGAAATATATTTATGTGTTTGTAATTTTACACATTTGAAGTTAAGAAATATTTAATCTTTCCAAATTCCTCTTGAGGGCTAATAATAATTTCAATTATGAACTCATTTCCGTTTTTTTTTTATTTATTTATTTTTTATTATTACCCACACTCTTGATATTTAACGATTGAAATGGTCCTGCTAACCATCAAACTTCACAATTTTATATCTTGATTTGCAACATATCATAAATTTATTACTGGGACTATCTACCATAACTTCACAGTTTTTATGCTTTCCTTAAAAATTTTAATATAAGCCGTCAATAAATAGTTGCAATGTTTAATAAAGAATATTAAAAAATAATTATAATAACTGCTTTAATTAGTTCATAAAATTAGAAGTGTTATTTTTGAATTGGATAATAAAGCGCCGCAGCAAAGATTTTTGTTAAATATAATCGAATTAAACATAAGAAATATTTTGTTCGTTGTTTAAAATAGGGTAATTCCATTTTTCAGAGGTCAACTCTCTGAAATTTTCTCTATAGCAAGTACACTGATAAGTTTCCTACAAAAAAAAAAAAAAAAAAAAAAATATAAAAAAATTAAAGATGGACTTTTTTAGGTACACGTCAGTAAAGAAAATTCTTCCAAAAAATATGTTAATAAAAATATTTTCAAAATTTTTATATGGCATCTTAAAATTCAAGCTTTGGCAAATCCACTCAAAAAAAAAAAAAAATATTTTTATATCGTTTATATAACAAAAGTTATGGCCATTTAAATTAATATGTTAATCACTTTCAAAGCTATAGAGTTGCCACAGTTCTCCAAATAAAAATGAGAAAAATTCATTTTACATGCCTCTGTATCCTCCTCTACACATGCACCAAATTTTATCTAAATAGATAACCAAAGGTCATAATTTTTTAAATTCAAAATGGAATTACTCAATACAAACATTTTAGCTTTTTCAACGCAATTTTAGGAAATAAAATAGGCTAGAAAAAAGCTAGAAGCTAAATTAAATATTTTTAAGCTATAAGCAATACAAAACAAGTAATCTGGCAACATTGATACGTATTGCAAAAACAGTATACATTTACTTCACTTGGTGTTTTTTTACAATTGTGTGAGTGAATGTTTTGTAATTAAAGTTTTAAAATTCAATTGATTTCATCACCAAATGCAATTTTCTATATGACTGAATCATTTCCTCAGAAAACAGTACAATTTTACATAAAATGATCATTGTAACGACTCGTTAAAATCATTGAAATAATATTCAAATTTAAGTGATGCTTAATACAAATTTTATATTAAATTATTAACACTTATTGCTCTTACAGTTGTTTATGTATATGAAAGCTTATGTGCTTTTAATGCAATTTTATAAAACAAAAAGTGATATATGTATGTATTACCATATCGATATAATCACATCAGTTTAATTTTAATGTGGCAATCATACAATCAATTATACGATTTAAAATATAAACAAAGTGAGTGATAAATGTTTCGAAATATATTATAATATATTTTTCGTTCTTACACGAAGAAAGATATGTTCAGAACTACAAAGAAGCAATTTTGCAAATTTATTAATTTTATCTAATAAAATAATTAGACAAAAAGAATAAAATAAAAAAAACGGTTTTAGTTAGTGATCGCTTTCTTTATAATATTTGATTTTGCTCAAAAAAGATTCACAAATGTCTATTTTTTTCCTCATTGTAATTCCTGCTGTGAACTGTTTAATATCAGTAACTGATAAATAAAAAACTTATTCAATAAGCGTCAATATCCTTATTGTTTTTTATATATTAACATGGGGTTGAATAAAAAGCCGTATTACATTATTATTGCTCAATCAGTTTTAAAGCGAATTCCACTAATAAATTTTTAGTACGTGACATGTTTATAAAGTTTTATTTTATTTTGTTTTTAATCACAGCCTTTTAAATACTCACACAATTCACAAAGTAAATTATTTGATTTATTGTAATATATGTTATTTGCAAAAACACATCATTTAAAATATTTTTGAAAATTTATATAGAAATTTAAAATAATACTGTAAGATTATGAAACCGATGTTTATGAATTCTGTTATTTTATTTTACTATTATTATTTTTTTTATTTATTTAATTTAGCTATGTTTTCTACAACAACTGTGAACAAATTAAAATTAAAAAACATAAAACCAATATACTATATTAGACTACAGTAAAATTTATCGACTCTTTAATTTTGACCGTTCATTGCATTGTAAAAATATATTGTGCAAAATATTATTGAAATAACCCGTGCCGCATCGGTGTGTTTATGTAGGGATAATTTACAGTTTTAGAAAAATTTGTAGAAAAAAAGTTTGTAGAAAAATTTATCTATTAAGTACTTTGCTTTGTAATAGAACGTTAAAAAATCATAATCTGCGTATAGTTATCTATCGAACAAAATATAAAAAAAATCGGTTAAAAAGTGTTTAAGCTATTACGAATTCGCAGACCAATAATGTGTTTTAGACCACTTGAATAAGAAACGAATTTTAAAATTTTTGAGAACTGTTTAAATGAGTTGTTAATTTTTATTAAATGTGTTTTTTTCTCCACTCCCTTTCCATGATTAGTTAAGTTTTTTTTTAAGAATACTTCAAAACTCTAATTTCAAACCTTTAAAAATTTTTTTTAACAAATTTCAAAACAGTTGGAATAAAACTATGCATATTTATAAACAACACTACAGGAAATTAAACTGAAAAAAGATGAAATCAATACCTAGTATGCCTAAAGCATTTTTTCTTTTTATATACAAATTTTTTTTTAACTTATATTCAGACTAAACTAAATTATTATACAATAAGATAAACCATATCCCGAAATATATAATCTGAGGTTTTTAAGAATGTTGGACATGGTTTACCTTTAAAATTAGAAGGTCAAATATCAAAATTTTAAATATTAAAAATTTTTAAGTTAAACATAAATAAAAAATACTATTTATCTGAATTTGGATGCAATGATTTCTGTGAGGAATTTTGATTCAAGTCACAGTTACGGCTTAGGTATACAAGGTATTGACGTAATTGTTTTGATTTCCTGTAGTATTATCTATAAACCTGTACAGTTTCACTCCAACTCTTATGAAATTTGTTTAACAAAATTTTTAAAACCTTTTTAACCAAGCATGGAAACCGATTATTACGACCGATTATTATTAACCGTAGATTACGACTTTCCAACTTTGCGAAAACTGTGTATCATCAATAATTTAAAATAAAATTGTGTAATCAGGACAAGCCACGAGTTCCTCATATTTTATTCCAGAAATGCATAATAGTAAAAATAGGTGCAATAATGTTCGTAACACTTATGATTTGGCGAGAACCTCGAAACTATCATAATGACTGCTACCTCTGCGTAGTAAATACAAACGGAGTGGAAATCGAAATAAGTGGTCATATCCTAACTTATCTATCCACTCAACGACCTCAACTAAATTAACGAGAGGCACAATCCAGCATATTTAAATCTTCTGATGATCCAATCTCTGTGAACCCGAACGAAATACATCAAGTGAAGACTCTGATCCAGACTACAAATTTAGCCTTTCTAAATCTCAAAGATTTAATCAGAAAGAACTAAATAACTTAGTAAGAGATTTAAAGTTACCAAAAGAAGCTTCGGAAATTTTAGCATCTCGTTTAAAATAAAAAAAATTTGCTTACTCCGGAAGCAACGTCACGTTTATCGTACCCAGGAAAAAAACTTGTTAGCTTATTTTTCTGAAGAGAGGATTTATTTTTTTATAACGATGTTGGTGATAATTTGCAATAGATGGATTTAAGAAAATACCAACCTAGTGATTGCCGTTTTTTTATAAATATCAGCAAAAGAAATGTACAGTATGTTTTACTTCATAACGGTAACAAGTACGGACCTATATTTATTGCGCAATCGACGATTTTGAAAGAAGAATCGAAAATATTTCTAAGTTTATAGAAAAAATTAAGTATCATGACCACAACTGGGTCACTTTTGTTGGTCCGAAAATGGTTAACTTTCTTTTAGGTCAGCAAGGGGGGTACACAAATTTCCCTTGTTTCATGAGTCTCTGGGACAGTCATGACAAGCAACACCATTGGTCACAAAAAGTTTTGCCAATGCAGGAAGAGCTAAAAATTGGTACAAAAAATATTATAAACATGCCTTTAGTTAGCCGAGACCGCATAATACTTCCACCATTTCTCATTAACACGATATAATGAAACATTTTGTGAAGGCGCTTGACAAAAATGGCGAATGTTTAAATTTTTCTTTCATGCTAGTTTTCAAGATTAAGTATGAAAAAATGCAATCTGCTAGTTTTAATGGGCCACAAATTAGACAACTTATTAATGATCATATTTTTTCAAATCATTGACTGAAGTCGAATCCAAATGTTGGAATTTATTTGATTTGGTTATGAGAAATTTGATGATCATGTCAATCTTATTAAGAGTACGCAATCGAACTTGCAAAAGCTCGGGTGCAACATTAACATAAAAATCTACTTCCTGCACCCGCATTTCCATAAAATCCGTGTAATTTTAATGAGCAGCAGGGTGAAATATTTCATCAGGATTTTCGAGTAATAGAAGAGCGTTATCAAGGAAGGTTGAACTCACATATGATGGCAAACCAGTACTGGAGTTTGCAATGAGATCTACCTAAAGTCGTTCATTCAAAGAAATCTTAATTTTGTTAACATATGTATTTAGTAGTATTTACAAACACTAAGTCTAACATTCTGGTGTTAGAGTTAAAAACACCATTTATTTGGAACACATTTATATCAGAGAGAGACTTTAAGAAGTCTTCTATTCAATCAATTGGATTTATAGGTGCAAGGTCTGTATCTAATAATGTGACCTAGGAAGCCATTGGAATATTTAAGTCCCTAGTGTAACTAAGTGATCATATGGATTAAGTCTATCAGCAATTATTTAATTACCAATAAATAATTTTTATAAATTAGAAGATCGAAGTTAGGAGGTACATATGAATATATTACGTGCATTCACTTATTCATAATTTTTAAGATTACATCTATTATTTCAGTATTCAAGGAGTTATCAATTATGATTTTATTCAGCAGGATATTCATTTCACACTACTAATAAAACTTCGCCACCGAGTTTACCAATTCTATCTCTTCCAAAAATTTAATAAACACCACATATTAGCTCCGAATTATATGTATTGTCATTAAGCCATGTTTCAGTAAAGGCTATTACTGGGAAGTCAGATTCGTAACTATTAAGAATAAGTCAGAAAGTTTTGTGTGTATTCCATTAACATTCTGAAGTTTCTAGCTTACATAGTTACTTCGGAGACTATGCTTTAGTGCATTGTTGTTGTTGTTTTTAAGTGAAAACAATAACAATAATATTACGTGCATTCAGTAAATAAATGAAAGAGAGAATAAATTTGGTTGATTCGAAAAATCTAAATTCAAGAAATATATATTTGTAATCGATCCGCAGCTTATTTAGAACTTGGATATCGATCAGAAAGGATTTTGGCCGATATCTCTCTAACTTATGATTAGGTTTTCCAAAAGCCTTAGGAAAATTTCAGTAGAGTAATTCCATTTTAATTTTAAAATTTTTGACCTCTCTGAAGTTTTCTCTGTAGCAAGTATACCGATAAGGCTTTTAAAAAAAAAAAAAAAAAAAAAAAAAATAACAAAACATTATAGATGGACTTTTTTAAATACACGTCACAAAAGAAAATTATTACAAAAAAAAAAAAAAAAATATGAATAAAAAATTTTTATATGGGATCTTAAAATACAATCTTTGAGAAATCCACTGCAAAAAATTATTTTGATATCTTTTATATAACAAAAATTATTGCCATTGAAATAAATACGTTAATAATTTTCAAAGCTATAGCGTTGCCACAGTCCTTAAAATAAAAATGGAAAAAATTTATTTTATATACCACTGTACCCTCCTCTAACGTGCACCAAATTTTATCTAAATCGGTAACTAAATCGGTAACCAAGGGTCAAAATTTTTTAAATTTAAAATGGAATTGCTCAGCAACTAATAGTAATTGAAAAAATAAAATTATAATTTAAAATAATAACTATAAAAATTGATTTAAATTTGTTTTTCTTAAATGATAGTTCCAATATTATCACTGCTTTAGTATTACTCAGATTTGCATGTTTTTGTTTTAGTTATTTTTCTAACAAATGAATAAAAATGTTAAATTTGAGTAGTATTATAACAAATATATTATATGACAATATTTATGTTATTAAAATTGTAAATTAATTCAATAAATTAGTTAAATCGTAAACGTTTTCATTTCACACTGACCGAAAAAAGTTGTTAGTATTGCTTATATATTTGAAAGATGAGGGATAACAAATAGCATATTTTTTGTGGGTGGAATATCTTAATTTAAGTTGAGACTATTTATAAATCAGAATAGGCAAATACTCAAAATAGTTGTTAATAAATAGCCAAAAATTCGCCTCATCAGAAAGCTAGGGCTTATTTTTTGTAGCATTTAGCCTTTTCTGATTTTCTTTTAAACAACAATTTATCCCTTTTTTCTCATCTCCTGGCAACACTGGTCTGGTTATAAATGATTGCTTAAATGTCAGTGAGAAACCTGTACTATTTATATAAGCTGTTATAAACAAAATTGTAAACTATTATAAGTAAGCAGTTATGAGGTTCTTGAAATTATTTGAATATTGTAGAGAATAATTACATGCTGCTTCAAAATGGCACTTTTTATTTTCTCACGGAAAATGATATATGTTGTAGACCTTTTTCAGGACATTAGAAAGCAGTCCCCTATATTTCGAGATATTACGAAAAAACCCCGTTTTAAAGACAGTTCCGGCACTATAGATCTCGTAACTTCATAAATTTTAAGTCACTTTAAGAGATTTTTAATTTATTTTGAAAGCATAAGGAAGTACCTTTATAACTGCATTACCAGTTTTTATATATACTCAAATCAAATAATAACCATTCATTATTTGTTAATTTATTTCCCTCTTCTTTTTTGAAATTAGGCTTTGATGTAAATTTTTCAGATTTTTTTCTAATAAAAAATAAACATATTTTTTACAAAGTTGAAATGTCATTATATCAATAACCAATCAGAATATCGCTATATAAAACGCTTAAAAAATCGAAAAGTAATTATGCATTTTCTAAACTTTATTAAAATATTCTTCATATATTTTCAGATAAAATATTTTTTCGGAAACCAAAGTTAATTATTCTTTGTGTATTTTTGGATCAAAATAATCAGTATGAAGGCAATTGTTTTAAAATATCCATTGCATTTGCTACAATACTATTTAAACTACTGTGTAATAAACTTTTATTTTTGATTTTAATTTTAAGTCTCGGAAATAGAAATTTTTTGTGTTTTTTATTTTATGAATCCCAACCCAGCAAAAACTTTGCTGTCCTGGTAACTAGCAGATATAATTGGAAACAAAAATAAACTACTTATTTTTTGCTTGAATAACTAGATATTTTTATTCGAATTATTCACAAATTCATGTAGTTATTTTTAGATATGGGTGTTAAAAAATATTTACCTAAACGAAAATAAAAAAAAAATAAAAATGTTGTAGTCAGTGAGATTTGATCTTGGGCATTAATCAACCATTTTTTATGACGAAAGTCTTACACAGTATACCATATTTCACTGAATTTTCTAAGTGACAAAAACTTTATTTAGTATAATATATCATTTTAACCATTTTGTTAAAAAAAAAAACCTAACAGCAGCAGAATGGGGTTAAACCAACAATCTTCTAGTTGTTAATTCAGCGCTCTAGTCAACTGATCAACTTGATTGCAGTATTACTGAGCTGCTGTACTATTGAGTAATTATTTATGCAATATAAAGTAGGAAAATAATAATGACGCTACATTACCAAGAAACTAATTTAATATGTATTTGCCATTATCTAGAACGAAAAAGTGTTTGCTGGGAAATAACAATTATTGATAATTTTTTAAATAAAGTTGTAATTTTTATTTTCTCTCATAAAAAATAAAAATCAGTCTTTGATTTTTATTTTTTAAACAAGAAATAAAAATCATAAAATGATTTTTAATTTTTTGTGGCATAAGATAAAAGAGCTTTGCATTTATCTATATTCATAGCTATGTTTTTTTGCTAAGTAATTTCTTGCAGAAAGTTTCACACACACACACATACACAAAATTTTACATCAGCAATTCTTGTTTAATTGCCTTAATTTATTTTTGTTTTGAAGTACGAAAATGAAAAACAAAACGAATTTCGAAGTACGGACAAGTTTGTACACTCATATTTCCTCTCGCTCTCCCACGAAATAAGAATTTCACCAAGAAAAATTGCCTTGTGTGAAATCAGTTCATATGCAATTTCATACAAAATTCAAATTTATATACGTCAGGAGTGTAGAATTATGAAAAAAAATACAATTATGAATATTTGAACGTTAATAAGTGAAAAAATATAAAAAAAAAAATAAATGGAAATAAAATAAATTTAAATTGTTATTTTTAGAAACAAAAAAAAAAAAAAAAACAATTAAAATGAACTTATTGATTTCCACCTTAATCCCGTTCAAAATTTATCTCAAATTTGCCTCCGGGTTCTAAAAAATTTTGGAAAGTCCTTGAAAACAGCAATGAATCATTTACTGATCTTGATGTGAATGGCGAAGTTTTAAAAACTGGCATTGAAAAGGCTAATAGCAGACGTATTTGGTGATTCATGCACCATTACTTTAAATAATTATTCACCTATGGACACAGCTGTTTCAAGATTCATTCATAATCTTAACGATCCAATTCTTGATAGATCTTACCAATTTAGATGAAGTTACATCGTTTGAACTTATATTGAAAAATAATGAATCCCACGGTATAGATGACATTAATAGCATTATCCTTAAAAATATGCCCGATTGCTTTTTTGAAACTCTGAGTAAAGTTTTGAACTCTTGTTTAATAGAAGGCTGTTTTCCAACGATTTTTAAGAAGGCAAAAGCCAGAAAAGGATCCGAAATTACCTTCTAGCTATAGACGAATCAGCATCCTAAACCTATTGGATAAAGTATTTAAAAAAAATAAATAATAAGATAATTTTAGACTTTTCCAATCAAAATAAAATTACTAACCCTCAAAAATTTGGATACCGCAAGTAGCACTCTACATTACATCAACTAAAAAGAGTCGTTAATTATATTGAAACAAACAAAAGAAATCATTAGAGCACTGGAGTTATTTTTCTTGACATTGAAAAATCCTTTGATTCAATTTAGCATGAAGGTCTGGTTTTTAAACTAAATTCCTTCATTATCTAACGTACCTGAAAAGAATAATAGTTTTTAGATCAATGCTCATTTGTTGTATCTATAGATAACACGATGTCTAGTGATAGACAAATTATCATATACTCTTTATTCAATATATATTTTCAATTATACTGTTTCCAAGAATCAGGAACAGCTTTTTTTATATTGAAACAAACAAAAGAAATCGTTAGAGCACTGGAGTTATTTTTCTTGACATTGAAAAATCCTTTGATTCAATTTAGCATGAAGGTCTGGTTTTTAAACTAAATTCCTTCAATTATCTAACGTACCTGAAAAGAATAATAGTTTTTAGATCAATGCTCATTTGTTGTATCTATAGATAACACGATGTCTAGTGATAGACAAATTATCATATACTCTTTATTCAGTATATATTTTTAATTTTACTGTTCCCAAGAATCAAGAATAGCTTTTTACACTGATGGCAGTGCTTTTATTTGCTACGGTAAGGCGTCAAACGCAATAATAAAAAATGAAAATAGTTTAAAATCTACCAATAAATACTTTGAAAAGTGGAAGACAAAAGTTAATGTTAGTAAAACACAGGCTATTATATTTCCACATAATAGATCATAGAAACGTATTCCTACAAAACATTTATATTCTAGGGGAGTTTTTATTTCTCTGCAGGATAGTAGTATCAAATATTTAGGAATTATCTTAGATAAAAAGCTATCATTTAAATAACACATACAGTATATTTGCGATAAAGCAATCTAATGCGGCCGCGCACTTTACCCCTTACTCAACAGAGGGTCTAAACTTAATTTCAAAAACAAGATCCTTATTTACAAAATGTGTATTCGACAAATTTTGATCTACTGATTCCAAGTCTGATTTAATAAAGCTGCTAAAACTTACACAAGAAAAGATAATACAAAATACAAATCTGAAAAATTTGATCATTTGCAAGTGAACTGACTTTGTCGTTTAATGCAAAATGCGGAACGTGTACATATGAAATAATAAGAAATTTGCTTAACGATTACTTAGACTTAGAGAGTAATAATTGATGGTTGGTTTCAAAATTTCTAATAACGTTTAAGTATGTGCAAGGTTTTTTGACAAATTTTCTTAATATTGCGATATAAGTTTCCTTATTTAATTATTTAGATTTTAATTGCTGTAATTCTATTAAGTAAATCCTCATAACAATGTAATTAATTAATTGTTTCATAAAGGTTTCAATAAAGTCAATATATATATATATATATATATATATATATATATATATATATATATATATATAAAACAAAATTTGAAAGGTTTCTTCATGAATTTGTTGTTTCAGTGTAAAGTGTAGATAAGTTATATATTAGCGATGAATAAGAGGCCTAAATTTTAGAATGAAAAGTGGTGACTTTCCGGGCGACTTTGCGAAAAGCATATGTTCTCATAGAAAATTGTATTGGTGTTTTTACTGCTGCAATTAACATAAAGTGCTAGCTAGAGAATTCGTAAAATTTCAGTCAGAAAGAGATATTCAATGAATATCTTAAGATTTATTAGAACTAAGTAAATATAATCTAAAATGATAGTTTAAAAGGCAATATAATTATTTTAAAATATTCATTAGAATTGTCTAAATAAATTGCATGCCAAATCTTATCAAGATATCACGGAAACCATGCACAAAATTTATTCATGACCTCGGTGTTTTTAATCGTCGAGCCACACCCAAATCACTAATTGAAATCGGTGAAAATGTATACTAATCTATTATTATAGCTAGTATTGCAATCAAGTGGCACTCAGAAATAATTATGCGTTTGAATTTAGTTCAAATTTTAACATTTATGGGAATATTTTTTTGTCATGTAAAAATTTATTTTATGGTTATATAATTAATATTTACAACTTTTTATTTATTAATATCATTTAAAGTTTTTTTATAGATATGAAAACTATATCAGTGAATTAAATGCTTTACTCTATATTCTAAAGGTAATTTAATCAGAAATATGGTCCTGATTATGTTCTCTATTATAAAACGCATTGATCCTCCTTTAATTTGTATTGTGCGTATGGAATGGATTTTTTTTTTTAAATTTTTGATTTTTAACTACCATAACACTAACGTTCATTTTTAGTCCATTAATATCATTTTAAAAATTGTTTTGTCAGATACCAAAACTATAGTAATAAATGTTATAAAATTGAAAAGCAAAAAATTTATACATACTTTGTTGATTAAAAATTCTTTTTGTGAAATGTTAAAAAATTGCTATGATCGCTATTATCTTCGGTGACATTAACCATATCGTATCACTTTTAATTTGTATTTTAGATATATTGATGTAGGTAATACACATATGATAAGTTATTACATATTATTGAAAATAAAGTTTTTGCAATTTTTTTTACTTTTTGTCTTAAACCTTCATAATACTGACAGCGTTTACAAAAAAATTACGAAAAATTAAAATTTTTTGTTAAAAAATTTAAACTGCTGAAAACTGGTTAAACGAGTTTTTTTAAGAGTCCAATACTTGTTAACCGGTTTTTTTCTTAAACTAGATTTCTCGGGTAAACTGAAAACCGGTTTTCTATAAAAGTTGGTTCAATGCGAAAGCGTACTATAACAAATCGATGTCAAAATTCTTAAAATTTTCTGAAAGGAATAAATAAATAACATTTTGGTTTATTTAAAGCCAAGGAAAAAATATTATTTTGCATATTTTTGGTTGCTCTGTATTTCCAGATCTGTGTAGTCCAAGTGCTACTATTCAGACTATATAGGTCTGGTAAGACTTTGTATGAGTTTTTATGATAGTAAAAAGAGAGATGTAAAAAGGTTTAACATTTACTTTAAATATAAGTTAATTAGTGGTTCAAAAAAAAAAATAAACCAAAAATTTTTAAACTCAACCAAAATATCAAACAATAAGTGAATACATTGTATATCTTTTACACTTTACTACTAGAATCAAGAAAATTTGTCGTATTCATTTATTTTACGAAAGCGAGACGAAATAAGTCAAATCTTAAATATTCATAAAGATAAAATGTGGAATATATTGAAAGCAAATCAAAAAACAATTTTGTATAAAAGTTTACATAAAACAAAATTTAAGGAAGTTAATAAGAAATTTATGTCGCTAATACTATTAGAAATAAACTCATATAGCAATTGAATTTGAAAATAGTTATCCCAGACTAACTAGCCTAACCCAGAGATAAATAAACAATTACACAGAAAAGACGTATTAGTTACAAAACTTGATCGAAAACTAGCTTAGAGAGCGCTCTTCGAATTGGTTTTGAAATTAATGCTTGAAAAAAGTTTATAGTGGAAAATGTTAAGTTTCTCCTTAAAATATAGGAAAGTATATTAATTTAAACTAAAATTTATCTTTTAAAATAATGTATAATCTAAAAACATTTATTTTTACTCCATAAGCCCTTATATAATATTTTAAAATAGTTTTGTATCTTCAGAAGTAAACCTGTACATTATCGCAAGAAGTTCCACCGAATAGGTTCCAAAATTGTTTTCAACACCACTATTTATGTCGTTAAAACTAAAAAAAAAAAAATTAGAACCAATTAAATTTGCTTGGATAAAATTACTTGTACAATGTTTAACACTAAATCTGCTTACCCAAACAATATAAATATTTATCTGACATATTTTGATACTTTCAAAAAATTTCTCATGTATGTATAAATATAGTTGTAAGCATACAAAATTTTTTGGAATTAATATGTGTGCTCTTTTTATTAAAAAAAAATAATAATAATAATAATTGACATCATACTGTTAATATTCAGCATATGCTTTTAATCCACAACTTCCGTGTTCCGTCTGTGTCGTTGATATGTTCCGGGTAAATAAATGTGCAGGCTTTTTTGTTTTAAATCGATTTATTAATTTTTATGAATTAAACCATAGCGACATCAGTCAACACATTTATCATACCTTTGTGTATACACCATAAACTACATATTTACGTATGTATGTACATATGTTTGTTTCTCCTTATTAATAATTTACTTTTTTATAGCTTTTTATAAATGTGTAACTTTAATTGTTTAATATAAAGATGCTGAACATTTGTGCGGAGAAGATTAGTGTAATAAAATTTTATATTGATAAAGTAAACATTTTAAAATTATTGAGGGCTGGAAATAAATTTAACCATATTAAAATCTACATAAGAAATATAATAATTTGAGCAGCATTAGTTTTCAATAATTTCTATGATTTTAGCATTAAATTTAAATTACTAAATACTCTGCGGGAATTTTGTGTCATTTGTTTCAAAATTGCTTTTAAAAAATTTAAATTTCGGAAAGAAATAGAATAGGCTAAATATATTCTCTTGAGTGTATTATTATTTTACCGCTGACTTTTCGAACACGTGATTAAGACTAACTACATAGTCGGTTGTCATAGAGGTATTTAGTAAAAACCTTCCGGTCATGTCTTTATAAATAGTAACTATAAAAAGTAACTAAATTTAAACATTAGCTTTTTCCAACATCAGTATATTTAAGCCCTCACGTAGGTATTATTTTTATTCTTTCTTTTTTTCATAGCATTTAAAATGAGTACATTTGTATTACACGTAAAAAATACGTCATTTAAGTTTTAGGCAACATTTTTCAAAGGCTAGAGAAACATAAGTCAATACAATGTGTAAAAGATATGGGTTATGTGTAAAATTTAGATTAAAACTAAATTATGAAACATATTTCTAGGAAAAATAATCTGCCACATCTTACGGATCTTAAGTTTTCCATGTTTGCTCAGGTATGGCCAAAACATGTATTTGTTTTTATAATATTTCGTTAGTTAGTTATGACTGATATAGAAATAAATTAAATTCTTGCTTGGCTGCTATTTTAATTATACTTTTCATAAATTTGAGTTATGAAATAATAGCATTAACAAAATTCTTATCGGTCAAAAAAATTTAGAAAATGTTTTAAAAGCATCTTTGCACCTTTTAGGTGAGACAAATTTTATAATTTATAATTTAAGAGGTAATTTAATAATTTAAAAAAATAAACTACTTTTTCATAACAATATCAATAATCCCGAGGGTATTTCACTTTTCTTTCATTCAATTGAAGCTTACTTGAACTTGTACTTAGACAAAGAATTTCTTATATCCTCGCTTGCTATCAACATTCCAGACAATAGCAGCAGCAAAAAGGATAACAAGGAAAACATACGCACATTTTAAAAATATAAATTCCACATAACGTATATGCATTTATAAGCGCCTATATGCAAAAAAAAAGTTTATATAAACATATATATATGTATATATATATATATATATATATACATATATATATATATATATATATATATATAAATGTGATTCCCTATTCAAGTGGCAGGCAGTGTATATATATATATATACACTGCCTGCCACTTGAATAAGGAATCACATTTTTTTAACTTTAATTAAGTATATCTCCTAAACTAAATTTCAGAAAAAATAATTTTCTGCGCAACCAAATTTTAAAGTGTTGGCTTTAGTTTCCTGAAGAAATAAAAAATATACATATTTTGTTATACTAAAATTATGCATTTATTTAAAGACATGTATTTCTGTGGTACTATTTCGTGTGTCACTTAAATAAATAACTGCATTCATCAGATAAAAAATAATATTTTTTCGTAAGATTTTCCTTAAAAATTTGCAATATTTTAAATTTTGAACTTTGAGCTTCAAGATATACTTGTTAAATTTTCTCAAAATCTTCAGAATATATTTTCTGAGGTACTGTTTATCTTATTATGTAATAACTTTGTTTAGTATGAATTTTAATTCAATAAAATTTGATGAGATTGGATTTTTAGTTTTAAAAATTTGAAAAAAATGTCATTTTGCCGAAATCAGTTTTATTTGCTGTGATGTTGTCTACAAACCTGCACAGTTTTATATAAACTTTTTTGAAATTTTTTAAACAAAATTTTTAAAAGAAGCAACCTTAACAAAATTTAAATTTCAAGGCTTGGTTAAAAAATAAAACTTAAAATAATAAATAATAATAATAATAAAAACTTATTTTTCGGTAAAATAAAGTATTTATGACCCTGTATACAAATATGTTTAATCCCAAAGAAAATAGATATCTAAAACAATTATATCAACATAAAAATTTAGAAAAAGAGAAGGAAAACAAATCTAAAAATATTGGGTAAATCATTACTTATTTGCGGTATATATGTAATATATTTAAATATAGTAAAAAATCGTCGTTTTTCTCTCCCTTAATCAATTAAAAAATATAAAACTTACTTTAAATTTAGGGACCTACGAAACATTTAGTTTAGCAACTTTCCTCAGAATGTAATATCTCAAAATTTGGAGGGAGTTTAAAAATATTTTAAAATTGGTTTGTAATGTAATCATGAAGATCTATAAGTAGGCAATTTTATAAATATGCGTTAAATTCAATTAATAATATTATATTTAAACATTTTTCAAAAAATTAAAAATTTGATTGTACACTGCTTACGCAAGTGGTCTAAAACACATTAATGGTATGGCGAATTCGTAGTAACTTTAACATTTTTTAACCGTTTTTTTCTTTTCGTATCTAGTTTGATGGACAAGTAAGTATGTGTAGATTACGATTTTTGAAATTTTGTTACAAATTAGAGCACTTAATGCCAAAATTTTTCAAAAAGTTTTTAAATTAGCCGTATTTTACACGATACTTCTTTTACAATCCAAATATATATATATATATATATATATATATATATATATATATATATATATATTAACACTTAAAGTTACGAATTGCTGAATCAGAATAGCAGAAAAAAAAATAGATATTATGATAAAATTAAATTTTTGTATGAAAAAAACTGGTGGTAATTTAATATATATATAAATATATATATATATATATATATATATATATATATATATATGCATATTAAAAAGGAAGGGGTAAAAATTTGTCAAAAGTGGATTGCAGTTGCATTACGAGTTGAAGTAAACAATTTACCTTTGCATTATTGCCCTTAAATAGGTCTCAGTTGAGCTTTTAATCATTAAAATAAAAATCCACGTCATAAAGAGATATTAATAGTTAATATTTTATGAATATTTAAATCGTGAATAAATTAGCGATTTCTTTTTTTTTAGAAATTGTAAAAAGTAATAATGAGAAAGACTAAATGGCTAAATGGGATGTATGTGTCCCAAATTTGAGCAATATATATATATATATATAGAAAAACCCGTGCAACGCCGGGTAGAAATAGCTAGTTAGGCAAACAAATGCTAAGCCACATTTTTATTCGAGTGTATGCACGTACTAAATAATATAAAAACATGTACAGATATGGGTAAATAACTACCCCTCCCTATTTTATTGCACAACAAACAACAGTTTACTTCATGCTGATGACGGTGATGGGAATGATTAACAGTGGCTAAGGAGAATTAAATTTTGGATTTTGTAACAATATTAATCAGCAAAATATTTTCTAATGACATCTGACATTCTGTTGAGTTTTATTTGATGCTGTTTTTTTTTACAAAATATTTTCAAAGTGAAACAAATGCAAATAACTTTTTCATAAAACAGGTTGTTATGCAAGTTTGATCGCATATTTGCCGAGTGTGACAACAGTTTAAGAAATAGAAACATCGTTTTATTATTACTTTTTTGTTTATCACACTGTGCTTAGATTTTATGTGTCATTATTTGTAACAATCTTAAATGTTAATAAGATATTTTGTGTCAAGAGGTTTCATTCAAAAATAACCTGTTAACTTATTGCCATTTTCACTTCAATATTTTGTTTCTCGTCACAATGATAACAAATGTACATTCGGTTAAAAGGAAAACAAAAAAATTTAACAAGTGTTAACAACAAAAAGTAAGATAACAACATATGACACAACAACATATAAAACACAGTTATAATTGAAAACGTGTCAACATGTTGCTATATAAAAAGGAAAGATCTATTCCCTTGAGGATTGTTTTCTTGACACAAATTGTCTGCGGTTAATATTATAATTTAATATGAAATAGAAATTATTAAAGAAAGAAAAAGAAAAATTTTATATGTAGTACTTTTTCGTTTTCTTTGTAATCGCAACATATTGAATCATGACTTTTTCTTTCTTTTAATTCTATTCCAAAAAATATCAAATTACTTAGCACAATTGGACGTAAAAATAATAGAAGCCATTTAAAGTTTTATAAACAACTTAAAAGTTTTGTTTTTCTACGGATCAATCGAATTGTTGAAAATACAGGCATTTTTCTGTGTTTACTAAATTATTTCCCTTCTACTTTTAAATATGTATGTAAATATGTAAGGAATTCTTTTTTAATATTGGTTACAGGAATATGTAATTTCATAATAAAGTAGGGAATGCAAGTTTCCGGACTTTTCGATTTCGCGGGAAAACGGGACTGAAAATACTCAACGTACTGAGTATTAAACTTTTTTTAGCATGATAGATTTGATCAGGCCTTCTTGTGGATAACAGATAAAATGTTTAATACGTTCCTAGTCAGAAAGCATATTATGTAGAGATCTTTTGACTTGTCTCATTATAAAAATGTCAACTAGAAAAACAACTCTTTTAGTTCGCTTAGCAAAACAAAATTACTCTCTTCACACATATAAAGTATATTTGTAAAAAAATCTACTAGCATATACAAAAAGTCATGTTTTTTTGACAGCTGAGTTAGGTTTTTTGAGAGGGAATTGTTCTTCCTGTTGACTTTTCTCTCCTTACACAATTTCCTGACTTTTTCATCTGATATGTCCGTCCGTCTGTCTGTCTGTTGAAAGCAAGATACGCCTCGATTCCGATAATCAAGGGGGATAAAATTTGACTCAATTATTTTTCTTATATACAGTTTGTTTGGTATTGAAAATTATCAAAATCGTTTAATAAACAAAAAAGATGTGGGTCAAATACTAGAAAAACTATGTATCCGCCGTAACTATAATTCATAATTTTCAGCCGATATCTCTTAAACAAAAGACAACGAAATTTTGTAGGAATTGTTCAGGGGTCCATATAAACCCATAAACTTAAAAAAGTGGACTGATGCCCCCACCTCCCATATAAGACGAAATTTCAAATTAGAGTGGCACAAAAACTTGCAGATGGTGGGTATAATAGATTCGGTCAAGCCGAATATAACATTCTCACTTATTTGTATCTTATTTCTGCAAGACAAATTCAGCTTTTCTAGACAAATCTATGATATTTCTCAAAAATTTTTAAAGATCGTTTGAAGTAGTTATAGTTTTTCACTTGGTGGTCTCAAGTGGTGATATATAATCTTTAAAGTATTTAGCAAACGAATTTAATAAATGAATCAAATAAGTTTTTGATTAGACTATGCTGTCAAAGTCACACAATTGTGAAATTGTCATTATGATTCAATTTCCACATGGGTTAAGCCCCATTTTATAAAAAACCATACTAAAATCAATTAGTTTTTGTTCAGGTTCAAGATATTTTCATAAATTTAAGTGCTTTTGGATTCCCGGGATAGCGGGACACGAAAAATTGCATATTTCCCGAGAAATACTATTTAGCAGCACTTTAATTCGGTCCAAAACGACCATTTTGACTGATATGCTTGACATTTCTTAGTGTTTTTACAACTTAAATGAAACTTATTTATAACGTACATCGTTAGCTTGACTCAACAAGTGATTCCGAATGAACTGTTATATTTCAAGTTGGGTGTCGGGTAATTTTTTATGCGTTAACAGTATCTGTACAAACGCATAATATCCCAAATAAAAATAGGGTATAAAAATTACACATAGCAAGAAGGGCAAAACACCAATTAATCAGTATAATCTTATTATCACTACTAGTAAGAGAAACGCCACTAAACTATGATTACATGGATTTAAATGCTTTCATTTTATCTTTCAAATAACTGTTTCCTATAACCAATATAAATTGGTTTTGTTATTTTCCTTTTAAATCAATATGATTTCTTTGGAAATCTATTTTTCTTAGTTTTCAGTTAAAAATATAATTTAGTATTCAAGGGTTTTCTTTTCAAAATTTTAGTTTTTAATTTTTTATTATTTTTTTTTTAAGAAAATTTTTTTGAAGAGAAATAAATATGGTATTAAAATGAACAGTTTTATGAAATATTTTAACTTATTGAATTAAAATGAATTGCAAAACTCTGCTAGCAAATATTTTTTATAAGAATTTTATTATAAAAAATAAAGTATTTATAACCTTGTACAGTGGGACAGAATCGAAATTTTTTGGAAATAAATCTGTAACTTCTGATCACCTAGTTGGATTTTCATGAAATTTGGTATAAGCGTAGCAGAGGAGTGTACAATATTAAGCTTGGAAAGGAGCATAAAAAACCCCTCAGCGGCGGAGCTAAGGGGACTCAAAGTTAGGGGACTCAAAGTTAGGCAACTATCCTAGTAGCTGTATTCTCAAGCAAAGAAGATAGTTCTACACATGCTTCCTTTTCGATAACCGAAATAGATGGTAAAATAGTTCGCTTTTTTTCTTGAATATCCTTGTATGATGGAAGAATTGAGTGTCCCTTTTCAAGCATAGCTTTTCTTAAAATTTGATATTTGTTTCGGCAGAGGTCCAGTTCAAGCATTAAAGTAATTGCTTTTTCTTCTGTAAAACTGGATTGTGATGTTGGAGTAGGTACACTTTCGGCATTCCATTTAAGACGTTTTGGTAATGCAGTTGGCAGTATTTCAGCAATATTAATTGCACTCTTAGGTCGCTTCTCCTTTTTTAACATTTCCTTGAATGTATCATAAACTTCTTCATTCGGAATTATAGAAAGCTTATGGGCCATTTTTAGATTTTTTACATTTTTAATCTTAGATCTTGTACTTAAATCATCATATGCCTTGCATGGTGCTTCAATTGATATTTTGCATGACGATATTTCAATATCAGTATCTATACAATCGGAATGTTTAATTTTAAATCTGTTAGTACGCTGATTCAGGGACTTCATTTTTACGTCATATAACTTTAAAAAGCTCTCTATCTGAGATTTACCAATGACATCGACTTCTGCATGATATGTAGTTTTTTGAATTCCACTATAGCTTCTAAACGATTAAGATCATTTTAAGATAAACTCCACAGAAAACAACACAATTGTTCATGCTTCAATGTAATCACTATGGTAATCAACTTCGTTATGATGTTGATAAGGATTAGCTGCGCTTTTATATATATCTATTACATATATCGCACAGGTATATATATTTAGAGTTATTCTGTGAATTTTCATTTGGTAAAATATTTGAAAGAGTCAATTTGGAAGATTACCTATACCGAATTCATTGATATTATATATTATTGTCACTAGCTCATAAAAATATAAATTTTGAACCATCAGTAATAGATAAATGCTGCAGCTATGTATCACCGGAAAGGACACCTCTACATTGCCACTAGATCATAAACATATACATTTTTAACCATCAAAAATAGATAAATAAATTTGTTATATTTAGGTAAACACCATAAATGTAAACTAATAAAATACTTATTAAATAAGTTAAAATAGATATTTTTTATTTGTTTTGTTATTTTAAATTCAATAATAGAAATATATGAATTCTTAGAAAAAGATATAAATTTACTTAAATGTGGAAATGTGGCAACCCTATTAAAAATAAAAAAATATTTATTAATTATTGTTATAAAAATATTTTGTGTATAGATATTATTAAAAGATATTATAATTTGGCTATAGAATCCACAATTTTCCGAAGTCCCGTAGATTTTGATTTAAAACTTTTAACAACATATTGGAGATTCCTAAAATATGTTCTGCTTGTCGATTCGAGCTTTGGGATTCGAGAAAATATGGTTTAAAATCAACACTTTCGTATAAAATGGGTCGAATTCGGGAGAGTGTGTACCATGACCAATTGAGTTATTGGGATTTTTTTTTATCTGAAATGCATCTCTGTGAAGTTACCTTTCAGAAAAGTGCAAAGTTATTATATGTTGTTAAAGAAAATTTTATTTTAGATAAAAAAGAGTGTAGATATTTTTCGGTAAAAAAAAAAAAACACAAAAAGTATTCTTTTTTGCAATTTTAAAATTCAAAATCGTTTATTTTTGGACTCGGTAAAGATATCGATCAACTTTTTTTTTATTCAATAGATAATTTTGTTCTTTAACTAGTTAAGAAAAAAAAAAACTAATAAAATCGGTCGGAAATACTAGGATATATATGAAAAAAACTGGACCAAGAACATGCAAAATTATGGTGCTTAAAAATTCAAACGCAAATAACTCGGAAACTATAAGAGATAAATAGAAAACGTAAGCATGTTTTTTATAGGTCTTATCAGGGCCTACAACAGTGTATAAAAATATTTGAAATCGGACGAGAAACAGAAATTTGGCAAGCGATTAAAATTTTTTTATGTCAGAGGTACCTAACTTTGAGCCCCCTTAGCTCCGCCCCTTCCAAACTTAAAATTGTACACTCCTCTGCTACGCCTGTACCAAATTTCATGAAAATCCAAATAGCCGATCAGAAGTTACAGATTTATTTCCAAAAAAATTTTAATTCTGCCCCACTGTGCACTGGTTTGACACCGTTTTGATTTAGGAGTTATGAAGCAAAATGTGATAAAAAGAAAATTTATATTATGTGTAAATTTATAATATTTAGAAAAATTAATTTCAAAGTATGTTTTTTATGAGCTTATATTAAAAAAAAAAGACTGAAAATTTATATACAAAATTTGAAACAATTTGACTTAAATTTTGTTATATATATTTTAAACTAAAGGAGTGTCCAACAAGAAATTTTACACGAGCATCGAGAAGAGTTATATTATCATTATATAATTTTTTAAAAATATCGTTTTTTGAGATATAAGAACTTAATTTTTATAAGTCTAATCTTGACCATTGAACTTTCGAGCTAAATTAACTTACTACATACAATTTTGAAAACAATATTTTTATTTTTAGAATGATACCAAATTTAAAATTTTGTTGGTTATAGTTCAGAAGTTATCAGTAATTGGATTTTATTTTGGTCTTTAACTTCTAAACTATATGAGTGTCCACCGTGAGATTTTTCATATGTAGAGAGAGGAGTTATGTCAACATTATATAATTTTTAAATTTTAAAAATATAATTTTTTGAGATTTATTGGTTCGATTTTTATATGTCCGACTTTGACATTTGTACTTTTGAAGTAAAAAGACTTAATATAGCTTTATATATATCGTTATAAAGGCAATATCTTTGTCTTTGTTATGAAGCTAAAAACAGAGGTTTACTGTATATACTTTAGAGGTTATTAGTAATTAAACAAGTAAAACGCTGTAAAGTTAAACCATTATACTTTGGATCAGAAAGGGATATGAATGAGTACAATTTTATGATTTGAGAATATCAGAAATGAATTTCACTAACATCTGAGATGTAAAATCCGATTGCTGTCCGTTTTTGTATGGAATCACTCTATTATAAAAATTAGTTTTTAATTTATTTTTGTGGTTTTTGTCGCAAATATTTACAATATTATTGCGTACATTGATTTTAATAATTAAGTACAGTAAATATTAATGATACTGCAATTTTCAATGCAATATTGTTTTTTAATGTGAACACTTTTATTAGTTGTGGAAGCCAATATTATTACACAAAAGTTCCAAAATGGTAGGTTAAAAATACTAGATATTAAATTTTATTTTAGTAAAATAACTTAAATTTTTGGAAAAATTATAAAGTTTTTTATTAACTATACAAATGGTATAACTTGTTGTAAGTACTTATATACTAGAAGTTTTAATATGAATTGAGGGAATTACATATTTTTGGTTTTGATTTAATTTGAGCAAATATTTTTAAATTACAAAATATATTTGTTAATAATTACTACAATTTTATACTGAAGTAAATAATGTATATACATAAATAATCTTAATCTATTTTTCTAATTTTTGTATTTTGCTGAGTCCCTATCAAGTACATCTACAAAGTCAACAACAAATATTAAATTATTACAGCATTATAAACTGTGAAAACACTAATTCTGGATTGTTCAACGTGACTTTGTTCATATTGGTTTACTTCAATTTACCTGTAATGACATCAAATATAGAAATAAATTTGCAACTTTTATGTTTGTGTATATTTAGGTGTTTGTAAGTTTCTATTCAATTGCTTAATCCTTTTGAAAAGAAAATGTAATCAGAAATAGAACTCTAGAAAGCAAATATTCAATACCTAGCGTTTACAAAACTTATACCAAACTTTACCCAAAGCCAAAGTACCCTTATGTGTCATTAAATACTGTGACATATATGTTTACACAGTACCTTTTATACCTTACAAATTTGTAAGAAAATATTAAATTTGAACAATCATATTAATAAAATTTGTTCACATTTATTTGTATGTGCAGGTTTATAGCTGATTACAAATTTTTGTATAGTGTCAGCAAATTCTGTTGAAAACTTTTGTAATTAATGGAATTTTATATATTACTTTGTATTTGCAGATATCTGCCAACATGATATAAACAAATTTTCACGGATACGATTGTGGCCAATACTGTATGTTAATTTAAATGCATGTGTGAATTTGTACATACATATGGGACATTATCAAAAAAAAAAAAAAAAAAAAAAAAAAAACCTGGCTGAAATTGACTTTAATCTTTAATAAGTTTTTTAGTAATACTAATTTAAACAAACGACATAGATCTGAACTCACAAGAAGGACTCGAAGTTCAAAAACTTCGAAAAAGGCTAAAAATTACTTAACTTTATCACATTCTTCTACACTTTTTGTTTGCTTGTTTATAATTTTTGATCTCATACGATATTACATAAACCAACTGGACTTTTTGGATAAATTCTGCATCTTCTTTGTTGATCTGAAGACTTTTAACAGTCACATGATGACAATAGTTTTTAATTTTTTTATTTTTTTGGGCGGGGCAGCTACGCCACTCAACGGAAAAAATTTGAAATAGGGATTGATACTTTTTGTTATTGGGCATATTTTGTGCTATATCTCATTGGTGTGGTAGTTTCAAAGTTTAGAAAACAAGAGCGAAAATGTTTCAAAAAGTAAGTTTTTCGCGAGGCACATTCACAGTCCCGTTTAAAATAGCACGGATTACTACGTAAACTTAGTTTTTTTGTTATTGTACACAATAAGATCGGAGGAGCATTAAAAACAAATTTAACGAGAAAATGTTATATACTTTTTCAAAATTACGGAAAAATTACATTTTTTATTTTTTTACTTTTATATAGCAAATTGCAATTTGTACAAAGCTGGGGTATACAGATATAAGACCATGCTCATTAAGTTACATTGTAACTAAAATTAAATTCAAGAGTTAAATTACGTCATTTGATATAGATTGAAATTTAATAAAATTTAGATCGATTTGTTTCACTCCAAACTAGTATTGTTTTCAAAAATCACGGGACAGGTACTTGTGGAAAAATTTTCAAATATTTCAGCAATTTTATTTGAAACATAAATGTGAACTAGAATGATGGACGGAATTTTTGTGATACACAAAATGGTTTTTATAACTTTTTTCAATTTTTGTATTTAAAAGATTGTTTATTCGTGATATTTTCATTCGAACTCTAAGTCCTTTTCCTCTTGCAATATAATAAATAAGTTAATTCTTCATTTCATTTGAACATCAAACAATAGATTTATCAGTTGTCATTCTGGTAGTAAAATAAAATAGGCAAAAACATGAAATTATAGTCAAATAGTTGAAATGATAGTTGAAAACGGGGCACTTTTATCAAAACAAGTTTTGCTCGATATTGACCGTAATTGGCAGAAGTAGGTATTTTTTGTAATGTTTAACGGAAATGTAGAGGCACATCAAAAAATTTCAGAAGATAAAAATTTTATGGCCAAAAAAATTTACTTGGGTTAAAAAAGATTACAATATTAAAAAGCATTTCTTTATAATAAACTCAAATAGAATACATTTTCGTGTAATATATGGAGAAATAATTTAGATTCGAATTCCAAAAGAAAATTTTTTTAAATTAAATTTTTAAATATGCTAAATTAATAGCATCGAACGTTAAAAATTTCATACACTTTCTTTGAATAACTCACTAGGTTTTGGTATTACACTTAATAATTACCAGAAACTTCTAGATTGTAAAAATTGTTATATGTTCAACTTAAAACCGCTATAAGGCCTAAAATCAAAAAAATTTTGATAATAGCTCATATGTATATATGTGTGTATGTATGTATGTAATATATATAAAGCAAAGAACTTGCTTTGGAATTAAATAACATGTCATTAATCTTCTTTGTTATAATGAATCAATGAATCTGTTAGAAATTTTAAATGTTAAATATTTCATGTGATTTTTCTTATGAGAAATCTACAAACGGAATTATATATTACAGATCTACTGATTAACAAAAGATGTTTTAGACTTTGTGATACTTCTTTTTTATTACTATTACTATTATTATTATTATTATTATTTTTTTTTTTTTAATATTCAAATAAGAAGTTTATAAAAGTAATGTAAAATTGTATTATATGAATAACTTTTTGAAAAGACCTAGTAAAATTTCAATGTTGAAGGTTTGCGTTGTTTTGCTTTTCTTCTTTTTCTTTACATCTTTGTCTGCTGATAACTTATATTTCTTTCTGTGAGTAGTGTACCTTTGAAAAATAATAAAGATTTTGTAATGATACGAATTTTCAAAATATCTTGCGCACTTGGTTCACAATAGGGTCAAAGGGAAACACATAAAAAGTTTTCTTAAACTATTAAAACTCATTCAAATTGGATTTACAAAAAAATTGGATAAGTGGTTGGAATGTTAAAGAATGACAATTGGTCGGAAACCTGCAACAGGAAAAAATAAAAGACCATGAAACGAACACATAGCCAAAAATGTGGAGCGGATCTTAAGAAGTATTCCTGAAGTGGGTAGACGTATCAAATGTTCAGAATGCAATGTGACCAGTTTAAAGTCAATATAAGACTTAAAGCGCAAAAATTACCAGATAGCAACGAATATTGAAGCTAAAAAGGGAGTAAAGCTCCTAAAAAAATTGTTTAAAAAATTTAAATATTCTGTAATGAATGATGAAACGTACGTCATTTCTGACTATTCACAGCTTCCTGGACAAATATTTTATGTAGCATATGAGTCATTCCATTTTAAATTTGAAAATCTTGACCTTTTTGAAAGTTTCTTTGTAGCAAGTACGCCGATAAGGCTTCCTTCCAAAAAGATATAAAAAAATAAAGATGGATTTTTTAGATATACGTCACTAAAGAAAATTCTTACAAAAAATATGTTAATAAAAATATTTGCAAAATTTTTATATGGCATCTTAAAATACATGCTCTGATAAATCCACTGCAGAATATCTTTTATATAACAGAAGTTATGGCCATTTCTATGTTAATTAAATTCAAAGCTATAGAGTTTCCAAAGTTCTCAAAATAGAAATGAGAAAAATTCATTTTATATGCCTCTGTATCCTCCTCTACACATGAACCAAATTTTATCTAAATCGGTAACGAATGATCAACATTTTTTAAATTTAAAATATTATTACTCAGATGTTAAAAGAAATGCTCCAGAAGAGTACCGTACAAAAACAATCAAAATTTCCAAAAAGGTTTCTTGTTTAGTGAGCTATATGCAGTAGTGTAAAAAGCAGTGAACCATATATTACACCGGGCAAAATAAACTTGGATATTTACATCCAAACCTCCAAACTGTCCAGAAATTCTGCCAATTAAAAGACATTAGATCCTTGTTAAAAGAGAAGTAAGGAAGACTATACTGCGCCCAAAACATTGACATAATTTAAACAGAAGCGGACAGCAATCGCATTAATAATTTAGCTTGTTTAAAAGAAAATAAAAAAGTTCAAGCTAGTCATTAACTCACTGATACTTATGTGGCGATGAGGTTATTTACTACATTAGTTAGGTTTTTTCTGGAATACGGTTCAGTAATCTGCGCAGCGTTACCATTGAAAATTTTTAAAAAGTATCCAAAAGAGAGAATTTCAAAAAATAAAACGGCCAAAGAAGAGGATTTAAGATGGAACTGTCATTGAAACCTTCTTCCATATCGTAGCCATTTGACCCTTATAAAGCTTTCAAACTTAAAAAGTAGAAGGCTCGTTGCAAACATCGCATTTTTCTAGAATATTGTTAATGGAAATATTGATTCCGAATATCTCGTTTGTAAAGTATTCATTAATGTTCCAAATAGATAACTTAGATTATATGTACCACTTTATATCGATTTCCATAGATACAATTTCGTAGATTTTGATCGATTTTGTAGAATATGCATCGAGATGAATAAGTATTATTAACTAATTGATTTTGTTGATACTGGTGCCGAGATTAACAATTTATTAATAAGCAATTTAATTTCAAATAATTTTGCTTATTATTATAGTATTTAATATATATATAGTATATTGTTTTTATTTTTAGTATATAAAAAACTTCTTAATTGTAATTTATTTTCAGCTGTTGTATATCTACAGCTGCATTAAATAAATAAATAAGTAAAAAGTTTTTGAAATTTGAACAACAGTCATGATTATAAAATATAACCTATGGTCCTAAAATTTGGACTTTGTTATTTTCAAGTATTGTGAGTTCAGATCTGTAACCCGTTTGTTTAAAATGGTATTACCAGAAAACTTATTAATTACTAGTATCAGTTTCAGCCAGGTTAAAAATATTTGATAATGGCCCATATAAATAACTACATATTTAATCGCATATTGTAAATAATCTAATATAGTAGCTGAAATAACTTGCAATTTGTTACGAAAGTACTTTAAAACATTAATTAATAAGCATTTATCTGTTTCAAGAAAAATGATGTGGAACAGGTTCTACGTTAGTTAAATATTATTTGTATTTTCAAAAACAGTTAAAAAGAGAATGTAAAATCTTTTAACTTGATAAAAATTAAACTTCTTTCTCTCAAAAAACAACCTAATATGGTTTAAATATCTAGAGGATACCTTATAACAGTTTTCAAGAATTCCAAATAGCCCTCTTAATTGTTAGGTACTCCTATAATCATATTTTGATGTTTGTTCCTGTACTAAACTCTTTTAGCTTCCTAAGTTTTTAGTCAAACTTTGATTTTAATTTTCCGAATTTATTTTACTTTTGTTTTCTAAAAGTCCTTCTTTAAAACAAGTAAATATCAAATCTTTTATTTTTTCATAGAGTTTGTCAAAAGGAACTAGCGAATCACTTTCACTTCACATTGAGGAAATATTTGTATATAAAGTTTTAAATACTATTTGTTTTATATTAAAAAGTGTTATTCTTCTTCAAAAGTTATTAAGCATTTTCTAAATTAACACAGGAACCTACCCGAGGGCAGAGAGTATATCCTAGAATTTTAAGAATGAATTATGACGTCAGTGATTTTTCACTGTAACACTGTCAAGAATTTTCGTAACTTCTCGAAACCGATATTATGTGTGTTATATTTCTATAGCAATTTATAGTTAAAAATATAAAAACTTGATTTTTTTTATTATTAATTTTAGTTTGCACTACAATTTAAATTTTTTAGGGTCAATACATTAAACATAGAAAATGTAATATATTCAAGTAAATTTCTGAAGAATATTAGCCAGTTATTGCATTACATTTCAATAGTGCATCCACTAATAAATTAGTTTTAATAAACTCGTAAGTAATCAAGGCGATTTCTAAAGATAAATTCAATCATTTTTTTTCCAATTGGGCACTAACTGCATTACATTTCAATAGTGAATTCACTAAAAGTAATGTTGTAGCAAATTTATATATAACTCGAAAGCAAATTTCTCAATTGATACATTTAAAACTCTCAACTGCAATTCCAAGCATTACATGTAGACATAAATCAACGTTCATGTCAGAATAAAAAAATATACGCCAAATGTATTCTCCATGTATTTTCTCTTTAGTGCGTCGAAAGCTTTCTCCTAGAAAAGAGGAGAAAAAAACATAGAGCAAACATAAACTTGGAAGTATTTGATTTCCCATTTTAAAGGGAATCCTTCAGATTTCTTTTGTAGTTTTCAATTAAACGGTTATTAAATCATCATGAAGTAGATTTATGATGAGATGTTGGTGCAGCCAATATTGTTGAGATATGTACGTTTTGTGAACAGTACCAAGAAATCTTACCCCTAAAATTTCGAATTTACAAAAACAGCCTTAATGCATAAAAAAATTTAGAAGATATAAAAAGTACCAGTTTTGCCCGTTTTAACCACTAAATATCAAAATTTTTAAAAATCAATAAAGATAAAAGTTTACAGTCCAAATTTCACTTTTGTTGTAATAATAAGAAAATATAAAGATAAAATTTATATCGCTTAAATGTTAATATATCACAAAAGTACCGTAGAACTTTGTGATCGAAGAATACTAATAAAAATATATTCCTATATTTAGAAAAAAAGTATCAAAGTAAAGATTTTACTCTTTTAAATTTTTATATTATTCTTTCATTTGACAGTTTCTATATCATGAATTCCAGGAGAAAACGATAAAAAATGCCTGGTTTTGAAACTAGGCAGACATTTACGATGTGAATAAAATAAATGTATTAATTTTTATTATTCAAAATTTCGAAAAATTTGCGATTTTATTTGCGAGATCAAAAATATACGAAGCATCAAAATTCCTAAAATTCCTCCAATATTTAGTGAGCTATTTGTGTGACACTAAATAGCACATCCCACAGAGTTTTAAAACATTTCATTTTATAACTCATATATACATTTGTGAATATTAATTCAATTGATTTACCTCCGCTAGTATACATATACAAAATTATATACATTACATATACTTATGTACAGAAAAATAAATAAGTATATTTGTGTTTAAATATTAAATAAACTCGTGATATAAATGCTAATGCAAACAAAATACCCCCTATGATTTATAAAACATAATAGAAAAGATATATCTTTTCATTATGTAGCTCTTTAAATGAACGAAGTTAAAAATTGTTAAAGAACATACTTTTTCTGTTGCATCGGATGGTGATGATAAAAGAAAAAAAATCAGCAAGTTGTATGAGGCATTTAGTTGAATAATTCATTATTATCCTGCTGTTTATTTTCAAAAAAGGCGTCGAAAAAGAAAACAATTGGAAAGCATAACATGCTATGATCACGTACAGAAGAAATGTTTTTGTTTATACTAATTCTGAATACCAAACCAATAAAAACACAAAGCTGGAAAATGAAAACAAAATCATGCGTAACCAACAAACAAACAAATATCATTAAAGTTCACACGTTGTGCGTAAATACATATTTTTATAAATTTGTGTCAATACACTTATATATGTATTGTTTTTTAAACATGAGTTTAACTTACAAATATTTTGCAAATAACAACTTTCAGTTTTTTTATATATTGGTAAACTTTTATAGAAATGAATTTTTCAACAAAAAAAAAAAAAAAAAAGAAAAAAAAAACGAAATTCTGCTTTAAAACTTTACGTATTAATTTTAAACCAAATTTTTTCTCAGAAATGTACTCGACATTTATGGTAAAAATAATAAATTTTTTTTTTAGATCATTCGAAATATTTACATACCCAATATTATGTGTGTTTGTGAATTTCCTTTGAAAATCTCTAAAAGGACTTAAAGGTTTTTGTATGTTTATTTCTTGTACCCTGCTGTTGTTTAAATATTTTCTTTAAACCTTCATCGTTGTAAATTTATTATTATTGCGCGATATATCTACTTTAACTACCACTTTCTTTGTTTGTTAATATTGTAATCCTATGTGTATTTATATGAAGATACTTTAACATTAAATTTATTCATGATATAAACGTGCTCAAAATTGTAACAAACAAAATGCCAAAAAAGGGAAGCAATGTTTTTTATGTAAAAGTAAACATAAGTAAAACCACCATTCTGTTGTATGTGTTCCACTTTATCCATTTCTTTTGGTAAATATTTTTTTTTTTTTTTTTTACAATATCCATTAAAGTAACTTACGCTTTGAATTTTGTATTCAAAAATGATTTATTTCCGCTAAAATTATGAAATTTAAGATACTAAGCTTTGTTATTTTATTGTAGAACAGTTATAGTTTCAATAAATCAGCTATTATTGTCAAAGTTAAATCTGCACTATTATTGAAGTGGCATAAGCAAGAATCTTTTGTTTTTTTTTTTAATTATGAGCTTATTGGAAAAAAGCATCTATAATTATTTCTTGCATAAATTTCAATACCTTTTGTAAAACATGTAAAAATTTATACTTTTAATCATTCCAAATTATAAAATTTTTGAGTCCTACACAGAAAAAAGCAAAAAAAAAAAAACGAAAAATATTAAAATTTCCACCTCTTACAGAGACGATTATATCAATTAAAAAAATATTTTTTTGTTTTTTCCAATTAGAGATTGTAAAAAAAAAAATAATCTACAAATTCGTTAACTTTAAACAACGTGTTAGTTTAGTAAATTAAATACTTAATTGGAAAATCATCTGTGATTTAATAATAATAATAATAATAATAATAATAATAATAATAATAATAATAATAATAATAGTAATAATAATAATAATAAACAAGTAAATGAGTGAAGGAAACAATATTATATGTAATTTACTGTGTTCACGTAAAAATCTAAAGAGATGTAGCTATGTCCGTCTGTGTGTCTTTTGCAAGAAGGATAGGGCGTAAAGTGGACCACATAAGAAAACCAAATATGTTTCCTATGTAAAGTTTATTTGGTATAGAAAACGCGAAAAATCGGTTAGTAAAATGAAAACGTTATGGGCCAAGTACTAAAAAAGTGTCCGCCGTTACCTCTTAAACAAAGCTAACGAAATATTGTACAGATAGTTTAAGGATCAGGAACGGTCTAAATGGTTACTTTTTAGGACTATGTACTAAAGGACTGGAAACTAAGTTATTTGAAATATCTCGACCCATTATATGTATATTAATTCCAACGAAGTAATTAATTATTTTGAGAATATTTCACAGTATATTATTGTTGATTGGTAACAAATGAAAATTAAGAGCCCTTCAATATAAAAAAATATGTATTTATATAATGCAGCACAAAATATTCTATATTCTAATATTTTCTGTACAAATTATTTATAAGTTTATAATAATAAAAAGTATTATAAATAAATTATTTTTTTATTAATAAAATTAAGTTTAGGACATCCAAGCAAAAACTTGGTAACGGCATTTATTTACGGATCTAGTTGCTTTTTCATCGCAACAATATACCTTACACACTACAAGAAGTAATTTAGTAACTACTAATTTATAACCTAGCATGTAGTTACTTATTTATTATCAGCTTTTTGAAAACGATACTCTATATTCTAAAAACGATATTCTATATTCTAATATTTTCTGTACAAATTATTTATAAGTTTATAATAATAAAAAGTATTATAAATAAATTATTTTTTTATTAATAAAATTAAGTTTAGGACATCCAAGCAAAAACTTGGTAACGGCATTTATTTACGGATCTAGTTGCTTTTTCATCGCAACAATATACCTTACACACTACAAGAAGTAATTTAGTAACTACTAATTTATAACCTAGCATGTAGTTACTTATTTATTATCAGCTTTTTGAAAACGATACATATTATTAACTTTTTAATTGAATTTACCAATTCATATATTTAAAGAAGGGATAAATATATGAAAAGGTGTAACTTGCATATGCATGTAAATATATTCACAATTGCAACTTAAAAATTTTAGTTAGTACGCCAAAAATATGTTGTTTTTGAAATCTGTAATTAAAATCTTTAAAATCTTTTTACGTTTGAAGTAAAAATAAAATAATAAAAAAAATTAATAAAAAACAGATTTTTATAGCTCTATTCCTGTTATATACATAGTATGCAAGTATATAAGAGCAACTCAATATCATACATAAAATTGTTGTACTAAATTTAATTGATGTTTTCTTTATTCATATTCGTCTTACTCAATGAATTTGTCATGTACATTTATTATAAATTTGTATCACAGGAAGTACCGTTACTTTTAGTACTGTTGTTTATTATTGTTTCTTTTTATTACACGCTCTTATTTGTTTATTATTGAATTTGTTGATCAGTTGAAATAAAACATTGTTACGAAAAGGATCGTCTTATTATTTGACACTGCGTTGTTTTAATTCGCTAACAAAGGTTATGGGCCCAGGTGCCACGCATATTCGTGAAATAATAAGTGTAATATTATAAGTCTTGGATTTGTTGTTCTTAATTGTGTTGTCGTTAAATAATTAAAATATATCGAGCCAATTAATGCAAATAGAAAAACTGAGTTGTGAAAATTACTCCTCTTGGTCGGTCCAGATGAAGAGCCTACTCATTTCAATGGATTATTGGAGTGTTATTGAAGGTAGTCAACCAGTTATGACGAAACCTGAGGTAAAGTTAAGTGTAAAATCGTCGGAGCTTCAGTACATAAAAGACTGTAAGTCAGCTAAAGAAGCGTGGTTTAAACTAGTCAGCACATATCAGGCAAAAGGGCCTGCTAGAAAAGTGAACCTGTTTAAGAAATTGGTGCGGTTCCAATTTAATTCTTCCGAAAAATTTTCTGTTCAAATAAATAATTTTTGTGCTATTGCAAGTGATTTAAAAGAAATCGATATTAGTATGCCAGAAGATTTGTTAAGCATATTGCTTTTATGTAGCCTTCCATCAGATTTAGAAAACTTTGTGGTTGCTATCGAGAGCCGGGATTCATTGCCATCATTAGAGAAGCTAAAAATAAAAATTCTTGAAGAGGAACAAAGAAGAGGTGATAGATCGTATGTCGATAATAAAGAACATGTGCTTGCTTTAAAAAACAGCGTGGAAAAATACCCGAGGAGAAAGAATTATAAAACGCCAAATCAAGAGAGCAACGAGTATAATCGAAAGAGTAATGTAAAATGTTATGGTTGTGGAAAACGTGGTCATATTAAATCAGAATGTAGAAATTCTAACAGTAAAGTTTGTCCCGTTGTTCTATGTGCAAATGAGGGTTTAAAGCTGATCGATGACGAATGGATATTGGATAGTGGTGCCTCATCACACATTTGTATTAACAAAAACTTGTTTACTGTACTTAAAGAACATCAACAACAAATTTTCTTAGCTTCTGGAGAGTGCGTAGTAACTAGAGGTATAGGTAATGTAAAATTGAAATCAGCTAATGCTGACATTACACTATATGATGTGTTCTTTGTGCCGGAATTGAAATCGAATTTTTTGTCAGTTAGCAAAATAATTAGGAATGGTAATTCCGTTAAATTTACAAAAGACAGAGCTTTTGTTAATAAACCAAATAATGAATTGATATTTAGTGCTCAATTAATCGGTGGAATATTTAAAGTAAATTTGAAACCTAAAAATGAATATGTGATGTCTAACGTTAACGGTTCGGAAAATGAATTATGGCATAAACGATTTGGACACTTAAATTTTCGTGATATGAACAAATTAGTTAAAGAACAAATGGTACGTGGTCTAAATAAAAACTCTATAAATGAATATCCGTGTGTGACATGCGCTACGTGTAAAATAACTACGAAATCGTTCTCGTCGTATAACCAAATATTTTCAACGCAGCCTCTAGAATTAGTTCATACAGACGTTTGTGGTCCTATTCGTGTACCTTCTCAAAGCGGTTCAGTGTATTTCATAACTTTTATTGACGACTTTTCGAGATTTGTAACGGTATATTTTCTTAAACAAAAATCATAACATAACATTTAACGTTATTAAAGACTTTGTAAATATGACTGAAAATCAAACCGGTTATAAACTTAAAAAATTGAGAAGCGATAACGGTACTGAATACCTTACCAAATAATTTGATAAGTTTGCACGTGAACGCGGTATTATACACTAAACGACGAATAGTTATACCCCACAGCAAAACGGAATAGCAGAAAGGTTAAACCGGACTTTAATGGAAATGGCGCGTTGTATGTTAGAGGATTCGAAATTACCGAAAACTTTGTGGACAGAAGCTGTAAATACGTCAGTTTACATAAGAAATCGTTCGCCCTCTAAAGTTTTGAAAAACAACACACCGTATTTCATGTGGTTTGGAAGAAAACCATCCGTTTCATACCTTAAAGTTTTTGGATGTGATGCAATAGTTTTGGACAAGAAACCAGGAAGAAATAAACTGCTACCAAAAGGTAATATTTTAACGTTTGTAGGTTACTCTTTAACTACAAAAGGTTATCGTCTATATGACAAAGTTCACAAAACTATAGTTATATCGAGAGACGTTTTATTTTTCGAAAATTCATATAATTGCTCAAATGATGAAAAACGAAATGATGATTGGTTCATTATTAATAGTAGTGAAAATAATCCTGTTGAAAGTCCTTGAAATTTGTCTCAAACTCGTTTAGCTGATATCAATATGGAGCCAGTTGAAGAAGAATCTGAGAATATTAATTTAGATCAAAGCGAAATGTATGAATCTGAAAATTATGGAGCAAACCGTAAAAGAGGCAGGCCACGTGGTAAATCTAAGGAGAAATGTTCAGAGAGACCCCATAAATATTTTTTGAGAGACACGACACCTGAAGTATTAAATAAAATAGCAGAAGAAACAGCAGATCCGAGAAACGTTGAAGAAGCCATAAAAGGTAAAGATGCTGAAAAATGGAGAGCAGCAATGTGTTCAGAATTCGATAACTTGATTAAAAATAAAACCTGGAATCTTGTTGATCGTCCAGAAAATAAAAATATTATTGGCTGTAAATGGATATTTACAACAAAGCGAAAACCCGATGGATCAATTGAAAAGTACAAAGCTCGCCTCGTAGCCCAAGGTTGTTTTCATTCGCTAACAAAGGTTATGGGCCCAGCACGCTTCCACTAACTTCAAAAGCCTAACGTTGATTATGCAGAAACATATGCACCAGTTGTTTGTTACTGTACTATCCGTCTAATATTGTCATTGTCTACACGTTATAAATTATTAGTTAATCATGTTGACATAGTTTCAGCCTATCTAAATGGTGAACTAAAGGAAGATTTGTACATGTATCAACCAGAGATGTTTGTTAAAGAAAAAAATAAAGTGTGCAAGTTAAACAAATCTCTTTATGGTCTTAAACAAGCTGGTAAAGACTGGAATGACAAAACGAAATTTTAATTAGTATCGGTTTTAATCGTTGCCAAAGTGACAGTTGCGTATATGTGATGAGAAGAAATGAAGAAATTAATATAATTGCTATTTATGTTGACGACATGCTTATAGCATGCAGTAATAGAAAAAATATGGATGAGATAATCCAAAAACTCAACAAACATATTGAAGCCCTTGATCGTGGTCCAGTGAGCTACTACCTGGGACTAGAAATTGAAAGAAATGGCGAAAGAGGAGAGTTCAAAATACATCAAAGTAGATACACCACAGAATTTTTAAAAATGTGGAACATGTCAAACTGTAAAGCAGCATTAACTCCGTTACCCTCAGGAATAAGATTTTTAAAGTGCAAAGTTGAAAATTGTGAAGGTGAAAATGTGAAAGAATACCAATCTCTAATCGGTAGTTTAATGTACCTTGCAACAATTTCACGACCAGACATTGCTCACACTGTATCCGTTTTAAGTCAGTTCAACTCTCATCCTCATAAGAATCATTTCACCGCTGCGAAACACGTTCTTCGTTACTTGAAGCAGACTTCAAGCATTTTTATAACCTATGGGAAAGATGAAAAACTTTTGTGTTATACTGATGCAGATTGGGGATCGAATCAAATCGATCGTAAGTCATTTAGTGGGTTTGTTCTTTTCTTCACAGGTGCTCCTATTAGTTGGGAATCGAAGAAACAGCATATAGTTGCCCTTAGCTCGATGGAGGCTGAGTATATTGCCCTGTGCCAAGGTGCCAAAGAAATTGCCTTTCATCGTTGTCTACTTAAAGAGATGGGTTTCAACTCTGAAGTCAGTCAGCCAACTAAAATCCTATGCGACAACCAAGGTGCTCAATTTCTTGCCAAGAATCAGATGACTTTGAAGCGAAGCAAACATATTGATATTAGATACCATTATATTAAAGACAAAATATTATTAAATGAAATTTGTATTGAATATATTTCGAGCGAACAAAATGTAGCTGATTTGTTTACAAAATTATTGTCAAAAATTAAACATGAATATTTTTGTAAATTATTAAATTTAAATTTAGTTTTTTTGTGAATATGTATTCACTATTTATGTGTATGTATGAATATGTGTTGTGGTAGCGTATGTTATATACATAGTATGCAAGTATATAAGAGCAACTCAATTTCATACATAAAATTGTTGTACTAAATTTAATTGATGTTTTCTTTATTCATATTCGTCTTACTCAATGAATTTGTCATGTACATTTATTATAAATTTGTATCACAGGAAGTACCGTTACTTTTAGTACTGTTGTTTAATATTGTTTCTTTTTATTACACACTATTATTTGTTTATTATTGTATTATTTGTTTATTATTGAATTTGTTGATCAGTTGAAATAAAACATTGTTACGAAAAGGATCGTCTTATTATTTGACACTGCGTTGTTTTAATTCGCTAACAATTCCCTTAATTTTTTTTAATCAGAATTTACAGGAAAGCGTTCCCGTACTAAGAATTTATGTATATTTTGTTGTTTTTATGACAATTGCTGACTAAAGCTTGTAAATTTGATGAGTACTGGAACAAAGCTAATATTTTGACATTTGATATTATTTGTAACCTATAATCTAACTTGTTGCTATTGTTTCTACTAATAATGACTTATACTTATTTTAAAATCAATGAAACATCTAAGAATTGAGTCTTAAAATACTTACTTGTAATAATATCAGATAAGTATATGCCTCTAATGTCATTATTAAAATAAAAAAAAAAAAAAATAACAAAATAATGGGTTACTCAGCTAACCTATAAATAGTGAGGAGCTATTATTCTTAACTCATTACATGGCATCCAAAATTTTTGTTGTTTTTCTTTAAATACAAAATTTGTTTTTTTTTTTGTTTTTAACAAATAAATAAATTCTAAGGACTTTTTAGGGCCTTAATCCTTTTTTTAAATTCCTTTATTTGGCGACATTTTTTTAAATCCCTTTTCTTACATTTTTTAAAAATTCTCAACGGTACCAAAGGTTGTAGATGATGAGTACCATAAATTCTTCAAGGCCGAATATTATATTTTTACTTCTTATTTTTATAACATTTCTGAAAAGTTGAAAATTATTATATTTAGTTTTCTTCAGTCTTTACCGTCCATGATTCAATTCACCGATATCTTTATCAATATTATACAATTTCTCGCGGAGCAAAGATACATAAGAACATTTGAAAAGCTCTTAGATGGTGTTACACTTGAAATTAAGGTGGGCATGATTTTATATTATTTGGTATCCATTAAAATATGAACTGTTAACTTCCCTTACAAATATGAGGATCAACGAGAAATCTTATAGTTCGAAACATAAAATTTTTGTTGAGTAAGATCATGAGCAGATCTGTCCCTTCGAATGTGAGAACTATATTTGTAGTTTTTATTGGTGTGCTTTATTAGTTTATACTTACCACACAGCAATACATAAATTTTAAGTCTAGCCGTAGCTAGATAATTCTTCTGGGGGCGACATTTTTTTTAAATCTCCTTTTTTCACATTTTTTAAAAATTCTCAACGGTAACACTGGTTGTAGATGGTGAGTACAATAAATTCTGGAAAGCCGAATATTATATATTTACTTGTTATTTTTATAACTTTTCTGAAAAGTTGAACATTATTATATTTAGTTTTTTTCAGTCTTTACCGTCCATGTTACCTGGCTTCCATGATTCAATTCACGTGAATCGTGAATCGTTCGAAGATACATAAGAATATTTGAAAAGCTCTTAAATGGTTTTACACTTGAAATTGAAGGTGGGCACGATTTTATATTATTGGGTATCCATTAAAATATGAACTGTTAACTTCCCTTACAAATATGAGGATCAACGAGAAGTCTTCTAGTTCTAAACATACAATTTTTGTTGAGTAAGATCATGAGCAGATCTGTCCTTTCGAATGTGAGAACTATATTTGCAGTTTTTATTAGTATGCTTTATTAGTTTATAATTACTACACAGCAATACGTGCGTGGAATATAGCCCGTGACAAAATTTTTTTTCCAATATCGAAAATTTTTAGCAAATTTGATTTACAATTTTTTTTGTATTATAAATAACAAAATAGAAAATTTTCGTATTTAGTAAATTTATATAAATATGTATTTTCAAGTTTACTCTCTCATTTTATATTAAAAAATATAAAAAGCTTCTGATTCTATGAATTTTTAATATTTAATTACGTTTCGTTCAAATAGACCAGTCAATTCAAAAACTTGGAAGCTGTAAGAAAATTTATATCATATTTTCGATAAATGTCTTAAAAAATATGATAATGAAAAAAATATTTTTATTTTTTAATATAAAAAATAAATTCCCTGTAAAATAAAAAAGAAAACTAAATAATGATCTAAAATTTTCTGTTCATAAACTTTACATATTTTAGTTAAAACTGAATTTTGAAAATGAAATAATATGCACTGATTTTATTCGTACATGTTTCTAACAATGATTTTAACAGAGTATTATCATTTGAAGAAAGTATTTGGAAAAAAGAAAAAAAAAAGACATCAAGAGATAAAAATAAGTTATATGTGCAAAATCACTACAAAAGAATTAAATCATTTAATGCTTCAAAATTTTTTCTGGTTGGGGTGTACAGCCCCTCCCCCCCCAGACTGACCTTCCTATGCCAGTGAAACTATTCAATTCAGCCTGCGATTTAATCAATCGGAGGGAAGATATAATTAATATTCCTATAAAAAACATCTATAAGATTTCGAAGATGAATAATTATGAATAATTATTTAGACCACGAAAGAGACTATCTATACGCAGAGAAACAATACAGTTGTAGTGACCATAATTTCAGAGCAGCATATTATAATTGGAACATATGGTCACAGCTAAAAATAAATAATAATTATTAAGATTCCAATTTATCATATTTTATCCTATTTTATGGTTCGATTTTTCATGTTAGGAGTCGCATCTTTCATACTATTACACTATTTTACTATATTATTCCATGCCATCAGATTATGATTTCATTTTATTATATTATTATTCAAATAATATTATCATTCAATCTTATCATAGTTTTATCTCATCTTATCATTATTTCTCCAATCTTATCATATTGTGATTCCGTTTTATTATATTAATTCAAAATTATTATTTTTATGAATTTGTTCATTAAATAATTTTATTTATTTGTACCATCATATGTTGTGCACGATAATACAAGATATTTTTATTAACTAAACCCTTTAATATTAGTTAATAAGATATTGATTAACAACCATTAAAGGGTTTAGTTAATAAATAATATCTTGTATTATCTTGCTTGATTCACACCAAATATAACAAAATCTTGTCTGCTTATATTTATTCATGTATAAACTAAATGAGAATTAAAATGAAGGTGGAAAACAAACGTTAAAAATCAAATATATTCAAAAACAAATAAGTTATGAATTTTTCAACCATATTTGTAAAAATCATACTTATTTGTAACATTTTATTGTTATGGGAATAATAATATTTATATGGTTTGAAAACAAAATATGGTTTCAGTACAAGGAAAAAGATTAATAATATCTAATAGTTGTAGAATTAGTTATATTTTTTATATTAATAAAATTTTGTTTCTGGTAAAAATATTTAAAAATATAAAATTTTTGAAGTCAACTATATAAAAACTTTTACTGAATGAAGCATTGAAGTATAAAACTTAAACAAAAATATTGTTACGATGAATATAGTATTATTAAAGCTAAGGAAATTTAACGGGAACGTAATATTGTTGTAGTGACAATGCCGTAGCCATGTTTTTTTTATTTGCGTGAACTAAACAAGTGTTATAAGATGCTCGTCGACATAATTGTATTTATTTTCCATATTTTTATTTTTGATTTAAAATACTAAACAAAAATTATGTAAAATTTTCGCTAGAAGTTGGAAAACAATTTTAATCAATTAAGAACGTGTCAAATAAAGTTGATTAATTATTTAATTAAATTTAAATACAAAGCATCAGAACAGAGTTTATTGAACAATTTTAGGTAATATATTTTTCTGTGTAAATATTTTGAGAAAAAGCTAATTCTTTTTTAAATATTTCTGGTATCTTAAATCTGTGATTTGAAATAGTAATCCACGCCCTGGCATTTATAAGAAATATTTTTTTTTTTGTTAACAGATCCCAACAAAGCGGTTTATAAAAAGGAGGAAAATTATTTATATATATTCTTTGTGTCAACAAACATCTAAAAAAATGTCAACCATTTAACAATAAATTATCTTCAAAGCAAAATCTACCAAATATGTTCATAATTGGCACAGCAACCAAATAATACACAAAAAATAACAAAAATAAGCCTACCAAAATGCGAGAAAAAAAATATGTGTATCACAGATATTTAAAGTGACAATTGGCGTATTTTTTGTGGATTCCTAAAAATAAAGCAATATTATTAAGTGCTGGCGACAAATAAAATAAAATTCTTTAAATATTTTTAAGGAGAATTTATATAAATAAAATGAAAAATAACAATATTGAAGAAAGGAAATAAAACATGTATTAAAATGTATATAGTAAATAATATAAAAAACAGCAAATGTTATTTTATTAAAAATAAATGTTAAAGTAAACAACTCGAGTAAATAATACCAGACGAGTATAACTGAAGTAATTTGCATATTTGTCTAAAAATGTTTCTTAAAAACTTTACACTTTTTTTCTTTGTTATAGCGAACGGTGGTAGGAAGTTTTTTGCTTTTATTATTACAAATTTACGATAACATTTACATTTTTTTATTGTAATTTAAATTTTTTTTATAAAAATATAAAATAATTTGACTAAAAAAGAAACTGAAATGGTTGGTGGTTAAGGCTTTTGCAATACCCTATAACTTTGTATAAATCATTATTCGAATAGTAATCTTTTCAACTGTTTAACTAAGTAATTATGAGTTTAACAAAAACCAAACTTCAAGATAACATGAAATAACTTTGGGAGGTATCTTAACTCATTAATATCCGATCGTACCTGAATGACTACAGCTGAATTATCGGCTGTTATTTTCAAAGAATTATTATTATTATTATTTGAAAAAAGCATTTCATTCGATATACCCCTAGCAAAATATAGACTTATGAAGTTCACGCATATTACTTTTTATTTTTGTTACTCTACACTAATAAACCCAAGGAAAATCCGTACAACAACTTAAAGTACTTCTTACGTCTTTGCAAAATATTTCCTTGAATAAAAGAAAATCCGTTAAATAATCTACCTAAAGAAAATTCTGTAAAAATAACTTTCTCTGAAAATTTTTTTCTAGTTAAGAAATTTAAATATTTATTACTTTATCTACAATTTAACAGCCCATAATCAAAAACTTTGAAAAAAAGCACAGTAATAAAACTATATTTTCTCTTTTTCTAACATTAATTTAGTTAATTTAAGGGTGGTCGAATTCGTTTGTTATAAAATTTTTTAGGTAGAAAAAAAAACTTAAGTATATTTTGTGGCCTATTATTTTTAAATTTATGCAAAAAATGCTAAACTGCTTTAACTGCATTTTGTGCTAATGGATAGGAAATATTTATAACAATTTTTTTTGTAGCCCTCAATAATTGTAATTCATGTCAATATTTTAGAATTTTTCTAATCCACTTAGTATGATTATTGTGTGGTCATTGTAATCATATGCCGTATTTGTGGTATTAGTTTTTTTTAATTTAATTTCAGCCAACGAAAAAACAATATGTTATGTGGTGACAAACAAGTGCAGCAAAAGTCACCATAATATATTTATGTTTTAATATTATTTATGTAATGTGTGACTGAGATTGAATTTATTGTGCATTTCTTTGAAACATGGGTAATATTTTGTATATAACTGTATGTTACAAGTTATTTTCTCATTTTCTTTTTTCTTTAAACTTTGATTTAATTTCTTTTTTCGGATCATAAAATATGTAGCCGCATGTAGCTAGATTTTCTATTTTTTATATTTCTCTTAATTATATTGGATTTTATTTCTTTTAGCACATTGGTTATTACGAAGTATTATCTTTTTAATTACTAACTGCCAATATATGTATATAATAAGATTTATTTAAAATGCCAATCAATATTTTTAAAAATACGCAATAGTATACATATATGGGGATTTCATCAAATTCGTTTACTTTTGGGGTTAAAAAAATGAAATTTTTTGTAATGGCATATCAGCGCTGTTATGTAGCAATATTAACTGGCTTTAATGAAACACAAATCTGTACGCATGAATGACTTTTCGCGCAGTGTCAGTGTTATGGAGGTTTAAGGCAAAAAGCTAAAAATTTCAACAATATATTAAAACAATATATTTTCAACAATATATTAAAAACTTACCACATGTGTATTACCTACAGCAGTATGTCTAAAATACAAATTAAAAGTGATGCGATATGGTTGATATCACCAAAGATAATAGCGATCATAATAATTTTTTAACATTTCATAAAAACAATTTAATCAACAAAGTATACTGTTATGATTTCTTTTGACTTTGAAAATTTTCTACATCAAAAGTAAATTTTACTCTCCTAGATTTATTTATATTCAACATCAGCTTTTGATTATATGCATAATCCATCAGGTTATAACATTATTGCATGCTGGAAATGTATTAGCATTAGCGGTTCAGTCGATGCATCTGCAATCTCATCGTAATAATATCAAAAATGAGAGTGTATTTGTAATCCTGTTTTTAATTTTATGCCCATATATGGTCATGATTTAAAAAATTGTAATATATATACATATATATATAATAACAACATGATCTGTAGTGAAAAGAAGACAAAATAATATATATATACAATGAAGGGTCATAAAAAATAATGAGTGCAATTATAAATTTTGCAATTTTTTCTGCAATTTTTTAAAAATGACCAATTATTGACAAACAAGTGATGATAACATCAACTTTATTAGCAAACAGGTATAAAAATTAAATTTTAAAATAAACATATAAATTTCTTTAGAAAAATCTTTATTAAGTTATAAATATATCCTAATTGATACTGCAAGGATATTTCCAAAGTTATTGGAAGCCAATAAGAAAGTAATTCAACACCCAAGATTCTCTTTTAAATATCCTATCCACATCATTGGATAATTTAAAAATAATTCCAATAACTATTTTCCCACTATTTACTATTTATCACTACGTGAGCAGCTACAGACTTTGTTTAAAAAACCAGTGACGATGAATATTAACAAAAATCTAAAAATTGAACTATTTAAAAATGGTTTAAAACTTTTATTTTTCTAAAAGATTACAAATTTTCTAAACTTTCTTAAAATTTCCTAAACATTTTACTATTTAAGAATATGTTAAAACTTTTAATTTTCTATTAATATTGAAAGTTTACTAAAATAAATCTAAAGTAATTTAAAACAATTGTGAATTCTAAAACATTTAATATAGTTATGTATTATTCTAAAACAGTATGTAAAATTTTAAAAGAGATTTTTGAAGAACAATGTTCAAATAATAACAATTCTTTTAAATTGATTTATATAAAAATATTATTAAAATTCTCTGAAAAAAATGATCAAATCCAAACTTTTAATATAAAGTATAAAATCAAAAATTTTTGGAATAAAATTGTAAAAACTAAATAAAATTTGCTAATCATCTAATCTCAATTAAATAATAAGTGTAAAATTATAACTGAATTTTAAACATTTAATTATTAATTATTAATAATTATTAATTTCGTTTGCTTAAAATTTGTCTTTCTTTCAATATGTTTAATATGGACTAAATATTGAACTAAAATTATACAAATGATTCTAATTTAAATATGCTACTAAAAGAAGAATGTTTTATTAGATTATACAATAAAAATTAATATTCTTTATTAAATTAAAAACATAACTGAATATTTGAATTCAAAAATTTATAAAAACAAATAAATTAAAATCATTTGTACGTTTTTTTTGCATTCACTGTATAAAAATATCCCCGTGACCACTATGAATGTATGTATTTATATAATACATATATAAATGAAAAAGAATAAATTACAAAAAAAAAAAAAAAAAAAAACAATCAGATTTATTAAAGTAGAAAGCAAAGAAGGTCGTCACCATTATCATCTCGCCTTGCTGGGCCCGAGAGGATTTTAGAAATGTAACATCGATGATTATACTTTGATTAATTATAAACTGTACTGATTTATTTTTATAATTAAACTTATTGTATATATTTTGCATATTATTTCGTTTGCTAGTTTGTCCGTTCCCATTTTGTCGCTTTACTTTCATTCATAATTATTTATTATCATATATTATTACTCTGTGAACTCTCCATACCTCTTTTGTAATGATCTCTTATTATTTAAGAGTACGTTTAAATTTTATTATTACTAGTTTTTCTTTTGCTTATTTTCAATAAATTGTATTATTTGTTATTGTAAAAAAAAGACAAAAATGCACTCATCAATTGCTTTATATGAGAAGGTTAGATAAGATAAGTAGCAAAATGTAAGTCAGTAGAACAGTTCTATTAGGGGCAGATTTATAAACAGTTCAGGGTAAGCAATCTGCCATGGTATCTAACTTTTTGTCAATGGCGTGGGAACTAAATTACCCTATGTGGCTTAACATCTGGTCACCTCAATATATTACTATCTTAAAAAATTTTGTTTCTTTTGGATACTCATTGTTATTTATAGGGTTAAGAACTCATCTAACAAATATAAGCTAGTCGGAAGTCAGGAACTCAGTATTTCATTTCAAAAAAGTTCAGATTGCTATTCGATGAATATACGTCCTGCGCGTAACTATATATATATATATATATATATATATATATATATATATATATATATATATATATATATATATATATATATATATATATATAGTCTATAGTTTTTTTTTTTTAATTTTATAACATTTTTTTAACATCTGAGAACCAAAAAAAAAAAATAAAAAAATATATATATATATTTTATATATATATATATATATATATATATATATATATCGATTTTAAAAAATATTTAAACGCCACAGCGATTTTAAAATGTAATTTAGAAACCTTTTTTAATCACACGATATTTTAGCTTAATTGAAATTACGTTTGCGCATCCTCTTTCGGTGGTTTGTTTTGTGTTTTAAAGGTGTCTATGTTTATTTGCACTGAGATCAAATTTCTGTTCTGGAAAAGTCCCGTTATAATTTTCTCAATAATATGTTTTGTGATTGAAAAAAAATTTTCTATATTTTAATAGTCAATTTATTAGGACCCTCCGCATTAACTAGTTTTCTTAAGCTAGTGAACAAGTGCAGTAGAAAAAAATTGATTTAATGTAAATTGAATTATTTTAATGATTTTTTTTTTTTTTTTTTTGAAATGGGTCGAGGAAAACATTTACAGAAGCTAAAAAAATAAAAATTAAAATGTATAATGAATCTGGACAATCTATCCACAAAATTGCTGAACGAATCAAAAGAAGTCGAAATTTGGTATCTAATTTTTTACAAAATAAATCATACTACGGGAGAAATATGAAAGGCAATTAATAAACGTGCTATTCTCAGAGCAGCATCAAATTCTCACGACTCATATGCAAAAATCAAAACTAAAACTGATGTTTCGGCAAGCGTAAGGTGTAATTTCGAAGGCTGAACATCTAAAGCGATTAAAACTTATGAAAAAACCACCACTTACGCTCTTGGGTTTTTGTCGAACTCGCATGACGTAGAATAACGAGTGGCACCGTGTCGTTTCTTCAGATGAAAAAAAAATAAAAAATAATTTAGAAAGCCTTGATGTCTTCAATTATTATTTTCATAAACATTTGCATAGCAAAGTGGAAGGGGTTATGATGTGGGGAGCCATTTCCTATTATGATACCTGCGAGCTGAAATTTTTGCCCAGCACTATGAACGCTAATTGCTATATTCGAGTGCTACCAAAAGCGTTTCCTCACTTTCAGAACATTTTTGGTAGCTTAAAGTGGACATTCTAGCATGACAATGCACAAATTCATACTGCCCGGGTGGTAAAATCGCGATCAATATGTTAATGTGCTCGATTGGCCCCCGTACTCGCCGGACCATAACAACATTGAAAATGTTTGGGGATGGCTAGCTTGTAAAGTGTATGCTTTTGGAAAGCAGTATACTACCGAAGAGGAACTTATTGAAGGCATAAAAGTTGCTCGATCGACCATTTCGCTCGATTACATAAAATCATTGCATGATTCTATTCCCAATTGAAACAATCTGTAAAAGTGGAGGCTCTAAGCATTTTTAAAAGGCTTTAAAATGTACAAATTTTCATAAAATATAAATAAAATTAAAAATTTTAATGGAAACTACACATAAACTGTTTTGTTTTATAGGAAAGCCCAATTTATGTGACGCTAATTTTGAAGGCATTCTTTTTTTTTACTTGGATTACAAAGTTTTGTATAAAAACCAAACCTGTGTATATTGAGCCAATTTTTGTTGTGTTCAATGACATCTAAATTACCTTTAAATAGATGTAAAATTAAGTTCGTAACATTTTTCTTTTTTTTTTTTTTTTTGTAGAAGCTATAACCTTTTGAAAAAATTGTGTTAGGGGGTACTATTCATGTGGCGCGGAGTGTAATTCAAAATTGATTAAACACAAGTTGACAAGTTGGTTTACATTACAAAAATTGGACACGTATGCTAAAATTTGCGATTACAGCAATCAAAAGAAAGAAAAAGATCTTCTTATTTTCAAATACCTTTTTCAAATTTGAGTGCTTGCTTTACCTCTTGGAACCATTTTAGGTCCTGAGTTTTCGTTGCTCCACTAAGTGTTGTTAACACAATTACATCAAAAGTTGTTTCAAAAAGTAAGAATTTAAAAAATATATGAAGTTTAGGGTCGGTTTCACAAAGGTAAACTTAAAAAGATAATCTCATATATGTAGATGAATGCACAAAAAAATATATGCAAATTAATTATTTTTTTCAAATTTTCATATATATATATATTTATATCGAGAAAGGTTTCATATTCATAGACAAAAAACTAAATTTATATGAAAAGCTCAACAAACTTTAAATCTTTAATGTCTCACTAAATAAGCCATAAATAGGGAAAGCGATTTGTGATCACTCAAGTTCCTAAACGAAACTCTATTTTTGTAAGAAATATTTAAAACAATGTAAATCTTTAATGTCTCGCTAATAAAAGTCTCAAATCGATTTGTTATAACTAGGGCCACCAAAAACATGCTTTAAAAAAATATTTTATGCAAATAACAAATAATCTTAAATTGGAAAATATGCCTTTAAAATTAAAAAAGTATGCCCTTAAAATACTATTGAAATGATTTATTTAAATTTAATACTTGTTTAATTTATTTTTATTTTAACAGAATACGTTTTCTATTTCTTGTTATATGAAAATTTTGCATATCTTTTTTGTCAAAAAGAATTTTTGATTCTTGTATTTGAATAAGTAAATAACAGTTGTATTTTATTTGGCTTAAAAGTTATGGGCCCAGATCACGCCGGTCAATAAGGTTTTAATTAATCAGTTATTTTTTGTCAAATGAAGGCGCGGTTTTTAACTATGGAGTTCAAAAGTAAGATTGAAAAATTGAATGACGGAAATCAATGGTCAACATGGAAGTTTTAAGTAAAAATTACAATGATTGCTGCTGATCTTTTTGAAGACGAAGAATGTTCATTAACTGATGATTCTAAAATTCGTGAATGGCGAAAGAAAGTTGCAAAAGCTCAGCATATTATATGAATTTCTCTTGGAAACAATCAGATTATTCACATTGCAAGTTGTGAGCTGCTAAAGCTATGTGGACAAGACTTCACGATGTTCCTAAAAGAAAAAGTGAATCCAGTTTACTCCTGTTATATCAGCAGTTTTTTAATTTTACAAAGGATGATGGAAAGAATATGATATAATATGCAAGATTTGAAAAAATTGTTAAACGTTTAAGAGACCTTAAGAAGACAATATTAAATGATATGGTAATTACAAAAACAATATTGTGATTGCCTTCTGAATAAGCCGCAATTAGCAGTGCATGGGAGTCAACATGTTAAGACAGAACAAAGCTGGTGATTGATAAAGAACGTTTAATTTCTCGCGGACATCTTGAACTAATTGAAACTAGGTTGCAGCCAAAGAAATGAAGAATAATGATTACAGAAATATGAAAAATTATAAACAACGTGATAATTTTTGTAACGACGGTAATACCAAGCCCAAACCCAATGGTCGTTGTTTTATATGTGGTAATAAAGGACATTTTAAAAGAAACTGTTCGGAACGTAATCTAACTAAAAATTAGACCGCCTTGATCTCCGATGCATATGATTTCAAAATAACAAAGAATAGTCGGGTGCTAGATTCCAAGGAAAGCCACTATATGACTACAAGTCGTAATTGATAAATCAGAGGTAAGGAAAGTAAAAATTGCTAGAGGTACTATTCAAGCATATGCAATAGGAACAGTTCTAGTAAAAATATTTGATAGAGTTAATTAGAGTAATGGAATTCTTAAAGATATTGTTTACGCTCCACAAATTGAAACGAATTTATTATCTCAAAATCATGCTTTAGATCAAGGATAAATTGTAGAAGGTAATTGTAAACATATATAATTTAAACGAATGTCCGATAAGAAGGTAATGGTTATGGGACAGCGTCATAGAAATTTGACTATCGTATATACAAAAGTATTAGTGAAAAAGTAAATTTATTTTAAAATTAGTTAATAGAACTCCATATGTACTCTGGATGGGTATAAACTCTGAAATATAGTCCTTTTAACAATTTGGCAGTGAAGTATTTGCCCATATATCAAAAGAAAAAATGCAGTAAGTTAAATGTAAAATCACAGAAATGTATTTTCGTCAGTTATGTTGAAAACGTGAAACTGTATCGTGTATGGAGTACAATCGGAAATAAAACTGAATATTCTAGAGATGTTAAATTAAATGTTAACAGCCAAATGTATTACTTTGTGCCACAATTGGCTGTCAAACAAAAAATTAATTTACCAGAGAGTGTGTTGTGACAATGATAAGAACAAAATAGTTACAATGATAAGAAGTTAATAAAAAAATGAGAATGATTATCAAAGTTCTAAAAAGAATTATTTTGAAGACGCCTCTGAAGCAAGCAAGTTTTAATATCAGAATCAGTAGAAATCGGCTCAAATAATGCCAGTGGTTCATCGGAAAAAGCCGCTGAAGTAGAAGTAAGACAAAATACGTCAAAATTAAAGAAAAAGCAAGTCAAAAAATGTAATGGATGCTAGTGGTTTTATATCATTAATTCAAGGTCAACCTAGTAATTATGATGAATCAACGAGATCTTCAAATGAAGTGGTATGCCCCACCATGGCTCAGAATCATTTTTCATCGACCAAAATTCTGCAGCTTTTGAATCTATAGAGATGCTTTTTTTTTTTTTGATGGAGAGATATTTTTTTAATTCTTGTCCATTTTAAATTTCATTATAATCAGTTCAGAAGAATTTAAGGCTAAGTTTGAACTTTTAATTCTTTTATAGCATTTAGCAAGAAAATGGGGATTTTTTTATTTATTTCAATCAGTATTACTTGTAAAATAAGATATAAGTAGACAAGAAAAATATCTTATTTATAACCATTATAATTTTGAGAACAGGTTTTATCAATTATAGAACAAGTTCGACTAGAAATGGTTGGGAAAAAAATTATGATTTTTTAATGTCTATTTTATTTTTTTATTTAAATAACACTAAGGTAAAAATTTTATTTTTATAATAACACAGAAAAAAGTTTGTGCATAAATATAAGAATTTACTTTCATTGTTTTTAGTTCATAATATTTAAGAATAATGTCTTAAATATTAACACTTTTTTACATTTTTTAAAATTAATTAAAAGTCAAAAAGACTTAATATATAAATTGTTTGAATTTTCATTTATATTTTCAATTTGTAAAAAAATGTTTGAAATTTTCTGCGAAAAATTTTAGGTTTTTAATAATTTTTAACTACATTATGAGAACAGAACTGAAGCGCTTTTTATCAAAATGATGTGCTGCAGAATGCTAGCGAAATTATGCAAATTTCTATATATTATTTTTTTTACAGATTTTCATTTGAATTTTAAGGCGTTTGTTATTACAATTTTCATGTATAACTTTTATCTTTTACCATTTGCAATCAAATCTAATAAAACTAAATCAAAGATATAACAAAACTTTTGCAAAATTACTAAAATTTTCATTATGAACCATTTAATAATATCTATGAACAAAATTTTATTTTTTATGAAAAAAATTTGGTAAAAAAAGTCATATTCGATTCATAATATTTATGACAAAAATGTTCAAATATAAGAATTTTTTTTCTTTGAACTAAAAGTTTTTAAAGTTTATTTTATTTTTTACTTATTAACAATAACAGAAATTTATAATAATTATTAATTCGGTTAGAAAATCATTTGCAAATATTCTATATTTAGTTCTATATTATTTCTGTCCTCTAGCAGGCCTTTTGCTTCTTCATCTAAATCCCAATGTTCTACTTTCCACTGACTTCGATTGCTAGAAATTGAGCAGATCTGATGTTCCCAGTAACATATTAAATAGATCTTCATTTGTAGAATTTCGTGATATTTTTCTGGTATTATGTTCTCCATCAAACCTGTAATACTTATTCCTTTTTTCCTAAGCTTCCTCTGATAGATCTCCAAGTGGTACTACATAATACCTAACGACATCTTCTCCATGATGAAGGATTTTGTGAACTGTTGCAGATATATTTCTCCATGGATATATGATTATATATATGCGTATAGTTTCCTTCGTAAGATCATCTAATTTTCTAGCATCATTTCATTCATTGTACACACGTGCATCGGTAATTGTTTAAAAGATTTAAATTTATATTAACAACTGTTATTTCAGATGCTCTTTTTCGGGATCTGAAAAGAACCTTCATGCTGTGTTCCCATCATTCGTATTGCCTGATCTTTCTTTTGGTTGATATATAATCAATCCATATTTTAGAAATTCGTATTGAACATGTTTCGTTTTTAAATTTCTTAACTCCTTATTGCTGTCGTTGTTTCTTATTGATCCTGTAGGTTTAAAATCCAAATCATAACTGATTTTTAGTATGTGTTCCATGAAAATATTTTAGGGGTAATTTCATACAAATGTAAAAAGTTTGCTGAATACAGGTCCAGATTGATACAAAAGTATATATGGGGTTAAAGAGAATACTTTCGCTTTTCTTCCGGTAGTAAAATTTGTTTAACCCCTTTTGACTATCAAAAGTTCTATTCCACTAAATACAAAAATCACATTTTTTATAAAATAACATAAAATATTTGTCTTTAACGGCATTCCACGCCTGAGCCACCGTGCGCCGCAATGAGTGAAAAACTAAAATTTCTGGAAGAAAATCAAACACGGAGTTTAGTTGCACCAAAAGGTAAAAAGCTATTAGATAATAAAAGGATTTTTAGTATTAAATATCGGCTAGCTGTTAGTATCGAAATATTTAAAGCTAGGTTGGTAGCTCGTGGATTCACACAAAAATACGGAATCGATTACGAAGAAGTTTTTTGTTCCGTTATTATGTTTACTTCAATTCGTGTAGTTTTATCTCTAGTAGCGATGTATAAAAAGCAGTACAGCAGTTTTGTGTTAAAACTGCATTTCTTTTTTTAGATAAAGATGTTTATATTTGTCAGCTTTATGAGTTCAGTACTAGAACTGGTAAAGTATGCCAATTACATTTAAATTCATACGGTCTTAAATAGGCATCTCGATGGTAGAATAAAAAATTGACTGAATTTATTAATAAGTACAAAATTATGGAAATAGAATTATGTGTCTTCGTTTATGAAGAAAAATCTTTTATTTTGGCCTTGTATATTGGTGATGGTCTCATAGCTGCAGAATCAAACAATCAAATTGAAAACGTAACTACGTAACTGCAAACTTAATTTAAAATAAAATTGTTTGATGCAGAATGTTTCCTTGGCTTGGAGATATATCGTTATCAAGATGGTACTATATATTTTAGTCAAACAAATTATGATAAAAAGTTATTAAAAATATTTAAGATGAATGATTGTAATGGGATTTTAATACCACTTGATGCAAACCAAGTATACGAAAACTTTTAAATCACGAAAAATGCAAGTTTTCCTTACCGTAAAGCAGTACGAAGTCGATCTGACATAAGTTTTGTAGTGGGAGTTGTAAGTGGTTTTCTTGAGAATCCGAATAAGTCACACGTTAATGCTGTCAGACGAATTTTGATGTATATAAAATCCCCTATAATTTTGGAATTCCTTTCAATGGAAATAATGACTTAAAATTGGTCGGATATAGCAATGCCGACTATGCAGGTGATATAGGGACAAGGCGATTAATATCTGGTTAGGTTTTCTTGTTTTTTGCGGATACAATAAGCTGGAGTTCAGAAAAACAAAAATCTGTTGCTTTATCAACCACAGAATACGAATATATCGCAGCAAATGTTGCTATTAAAGAACTTATTTGGTTTCAATATATTATTAAGGACTTAAATGGGTTGCAGTTTTCAACCGAACATAACATGGATAATCTTCAATACGATCAATAAAAAATATCGAATTTCACAAATTCACAAAACGTATAGATATGCGCTTTTGTTTTACTAGATATAGAGAAAAAATATAGAGAAAATTTATTCTGCTTAAATTATGTATGTTCAGTAAACAATTAGCAGACATTGTTACGAAAGCTCGAAATCAAAATTCCAAATATTCAGAAAATTAAAATTTGCATAATTCTGCTCGCATTCCACAGCACATCATTTTGATAAAAAGCGCTTCTGTTCTGCTCCCAAAATGTAGCTAAAAATTATTAAAAATTTAAAATTTTCCAAAGAAAATTTTAAAAATTTTTTTACAAATTGAAAATATAAATGAATATTTAAACAGTTTTTCCAGTCTTTTTGACTTTTGATCTATTTGAAAAAATATAAAAAAAGTTTTAATGCTTAAGAAATTGTGCTTAAATATTATGAATTGAAAACAATGAAACTAAATTTTTATATTTATGTACAAATTTATTATCTGTGTATTAGTTTTTTTATGTTCATTATTTTTTAGTTAAATTTGTATTTAAGTAACAGTATAAGAAATTTGGTTTCAGAAATAAATGTTAATCATTTGACTTGTTACAATATTTTAA